>CM060916.1:163429990-168429990 GCA_030737875.1 Allium sativum | reverse complement strand
GACAAACCAGCACCAACTCCTTTAGATCCAAGTATAAAATTAGAAAAGAACACTGGACGTACCATTTCTCAATTGGAATATTCCAGTATTATTGGGAGTCTTATGTATGCTATGCATTGCACTAGACCAGATATCGCACATGCTATAAGTGTATTGTGTCGATTTACGAGTAATCCAGGTTTCGAACACTGGAAAGCCATTTCCAGAGTCTTAGCTTATTTGAAGGGAACCATCAACTATGGTTTATCTTATAAAGGATATCCTGCTG
Organism: Allium sativum; assembly: GCA_030737875.1. NCBI lineage: Eukaryota > Viridiplantae > Streptophyta > Magnoliopsida > Asparagales > Amaryllidaceae > Allium > Allium sativum. The sequence goes on along the minus strand of CM060916.1, from coordinate 168,429,722 downwards.
TAATAGAAGGATATAGTGATGCAACCTGGAACAATGTAGAATCGAAATCCAAGTCTACGACTGGATGGATATTTACATTAGGAGGCGCTGCTGTGTCTTGGGCTTCCAAGAAGCAGACCTGTATATCTGATTCAACTATGTTATCAGAATTAATTGCATTAGCAGACGCATGTAAGGAAGCAGAATGGCTTAGAAATTTGTTAGTAGAAATCCCATTATGGAAGAAGCCATCTCCAGCAGTCTTGATTAATTGCGATAATCAAGCAACGATATATAATGTTTCTAATAAAACATATAATGGAAAGTCTAGACATGTGAGTCTAAGACATCAAATGGTGAGACAGTTACTCAAAAGTGGAGTTATAACTGTTGACTACATAGAAACAAAGAAAAACTTGGCTGACCCACTTACGAAGAGTCTTCCAAAGGCTATGGTTTCTATAAAGTCAAAAGAAATGGGACTAAGGTCTGTGAATGAAGATTGATCATCCTTAACAGAAACCCAACTTGTGTCTTGAAAAGGATAGACAAAGTTCAATGGGTACCAACAAGTTAAGGAAATGATTATGGAACACTAAATCAATAATCCCATAATGTTTAGTGTTGGATTCTGCATGAACAAAGGATGGATGAATATCCTTAATAAGTCTAGAAACCCTAAAAGGTGTCTCGCAGAAACACCTTAAGTGACTTACCTATATGAGTATGGAAATCAGGCCGTTTCCTAAGAAAGTAAGACCGCTTTCGAAGTAGACTCATGAACCAGGATTTAAGCACATGGCCATTAACGTGCTGAGCAATACAGAACACTCTAACTAAGGAATACAACATGTGTGATTGTTCCGGTTTTATCATTAAGGGATACTTGGTTCAAGATTTGTTCACCATTGAATCTCGATAGAATTTTGAATGGTTTACACTAAGTAAAAGTTCAAATCCAAAAGATACTTTTATCTATGTGTTGTTTCCACGATGATGCAAAACTTGATCTTAGAACTACATAGGCTTGATCCCACTTGGGTATGTAGGAAGTCACACTAGTGACTCAGCTGTCCACTTTAATTTTATTTTGAAAATTGGGGGAGATTGTTGTAAAATTTTCAAAACAAATGCTTTGGGGTATGGGTTTAATTTGAAGAGAAGAATTAAAATAGGAAGAAGAAAGGAGCAAGTAGTTTTTTGTCCCACATTGTAAGATATATGTGTGTATGTTGCATACTTAAGTGGCTTTCTCAAGAAGGTGTTGGGGCCTTGGGGCACCCAAATGTTTACTTTGTTGTGAGGAGGGAGACCATGCATATAGACCACACACGCGCGCGCCGTCCGTCCGACCGACCGAACCGGGCCGGGCCGGGTACGGGTACGGGTACGGGTTTCGGGTTCGGGTCAAATGAGAAATAATTTTTTGACCGGAATATATTAGTGATAAACGGGCCAAAACTGGGCCCATTACGGATCCAAAAGAATATTGGGACAGAAAGAAAACCTGTCGACAGGCCAAATTCAACCAGTCGACCGAATTTTTCTCTGTTTGATATCGGTCGACCGGTGATATTGACCTGTCGACCGATTTCAGTAAAATGGGGTGCGACGTTTCAAATTGAAATAGATGTGACTATCGCAAACAGTCATGACGCTTCGCTGAAAAGACATCTCCTTTGGTCTGCTATAAATAGCGACGCCCAGAAACGTTGCAAAGTACCCAAAAAAAAAAAAAATCTTATCTTCTTCTTCCTTCGATCTGCAACGCCATTAAAGCGTTACAATAACGCTGTTTCGTCTGTAACACCTCTGTGGTGTTGCAAATTCCTGAAAAACGTTGCAGATTCTTCTTCTTCTCTTTGTTCTTCACACTACTTGCATCATCAGAAACATATATTCAGAGTGTTCTTGGTCGGATCAAAATCGTACAAATTTTGAATCCGATAACGCTGTTTCAAGGCTTCATTGAATCCTGAAGTCAATAGTTCGTTAACCCGTTTGTACCTGGTGGGTTGAACTATTGTCTGAAAGAATTTGCTCCGCAAATCCTTGAAGTCAGAAGTACGGCAGATTCTACTCCTCCAAAAGCGTCTCAAACCACAAAAATCCCCAACAATTTTCAGACAATATCTTCAACCATGGATAGTTTGAGCGCTTTGCAAGTAATGAATCAGCATTTGACGAAGTTGGAGCGGTTTGATGGAGAGAACTTCACTCGTTGGCAGGAGACTATGAAATTCTTTCTGATCACGGTTAAATTATTTCATATTCTCGAAGACGGATTGGAGAAAATACCGGAGGAAACCGATAAGGATAGTGCAGAATTAAAAGCAAAAAGGGCAAAGCGAAAAGAGGAAGATTTTCTATGCAGAGGCCACATACTGAATGCACTGTCTACTCCGATATACAATGCTCACAGGACCTTGGACACGGCGAAGGCACTCTGGACTGCGCTAGAAAGCAAATATCGCATCTCTGAGGCAAGTAATAAGAAATTTCTTATATGCAATTTTATGGATTTCAAAATGGTCACTAACAAGTCCATAATTGGACAAGTTAGTGAAATACTACTGTTAGTAAATCAACTTAAGGATGCCGGAATTGATCTCCCTGAATCATTTGTTGTTGGAGTTATTATTTCGAGACTCCCGAATTCTTGGAATGATTATAAGAAAAAATTAAAACATGCGGAAACCGATTATGATTTAGACGGTTTACAGCGTCATCTTCGTATTGAAGAGGATTCTCGTAAACGCGAACTAGATGATAATCCGCAAACTGAGTCTCAGTCTAAGGCTAATAATGTTGAAATTAACGATAAGTTGAAGCCTAAGAATGAGACACAGTTCAAAAAGAAAGGTACCAATTCCAAGAATAAGAAGAAGGGTGACTGTTACTATTGTCACAAACCCGGCCACTATGCCCGAGACTGTCGTCTTCGGAAGAAACAACAAAAAGCGAATGTGGTCGAAGAAAAGCTTGTGGCTGTCGTACAAGAGGCGAACTCCGTTAGTGGCATTGACAATGACTGGTGGCTCGATACTGGAGCAACTATTCATATTTGCAAAGACCGTAATTTGTTCAAGACTTACGATGAGAATAACGGAGAATCCAGCGAAGTAACTAGCGCAAACAAAGTTGCAAGCAAAGTTCTGGGAAAAGGCACTATTGAATTGACATTCACCTCTGGGAAAGTTCTTACTTTAGTCAATGTATTTTATGTACCTGATATGTGTAAGAATTTGATTTCTGGATACCTTCTTAACAAAGGAGGATTCAAGATGGTGTATGAGTCTGATAAGTTAGTGTTGTCCAAGAACAGCAAATTTATTGGACAGGGATATTCTTGTAATGGCATGATTAAGTTGAATCTAATAAAGAAATCTTCTGCTTATATTGTTGACTCTGTTAATTTATGGCATAGTAGATTAGGACATGTTAATTATAAGTCACTTAGAAATATGCATAAATTAGGATTAATTTCTGATTGTGATTTCGAATCCATTTCTAAATGTGAGATATGTGTTCAAGCAAAAATACATCGAAAATCCTTTAAATCCGTTGAAAGGAAAACTGGTTTGCTTGATTTGGTATATAGTGATGTGGGTGACTTGAAAAGTCATATCACCTATGGTGGTAACCAATACTATATAACGTTTATTGATGATTATTCTAGATATGCTTATGTATATCTAATGAAATCAAAAGATGAAGCTTTTGATAAATTCAAAATTTACAAAGCAGAAGTCGAAACACAATTAGGAATTAAAATTAAAGTGTTACATTCAGATCGTGGTGGTGAATATTTTTCAAATGAGTTTACTTTGTTTTGCAAACAAAATGGTATCATTCACCAATGTACTGCCCCTTATACACCACAACAAAATGGTGTTGCTGAGAGAAAAAATAGAACTTTAGTAGAAATGGTTAATGCCATGCTCATAAGTTCTAATTTGCCATATAACCTATGGGGTGATGCTATGTTATCTGCATGTTACATTTTAAATAGAGTACCACTTAAGAAAAATAATATTTCTCCTTATGAATTATGGTTCAATAGAAAACCTAATCTTACTAGACTTAAAGTTTGGGGTTGTTTAGCATATGTTAGAAAACCAGACCCTAAACGACCAAAGTTAGGTAATAGGGCTTTTAAATGTGTTTTCATTGGATATTCTCTTAATAGTATAACTTATAGATTTATGATTCTTGATACCTTAGAAGTCATAGAATCTGTAGATGTAGAATTTTTTGAAAATCAAACTATTGAGAATCCATTGAGATCATCTAGTCCAGAACCAACTGAGACTAATGATACAAATGATGATGAATATGCTCCTGCTCAAAACAGCAAGGAAGTGTCAGTACCAGATGATAGTATTGAACACAGAAGAAGTAAAAGAGCGAGAATAGAGAAGGACTATGGTCCTGACTTCATAACATATCTCGTAGAAGGCAATAAGGACAAAGTCCTTAATATGACAAGATATGTAATGAACGTCGATGATGATCCCAAAACTTATTCTGAGGCTATGAGTTCTAGAGATTCTAATTTCTGGAAAGAAGCTATCAATGATGAAATGAATTCCATAATGTTAAACCAAACTTGGGTATTAAGCGATTTACTTCCTGGTGCTAAACCTATAGGATGTAAATGGATATTCAAGAAAAAGTTGAATACAAATGGATCCATTGATAAGTTTAAAGCCAGATTAGTTGCTAAGGGATATAAACAAAGACAAGGAGTAGATTATTTTGATACATATGCTCCGGTGGCTCGCATATCTTCGATACGTTGTTTAATAGCACTTGCATCAATTCATAACTTGGTCATACATCAAATGGATGTAAAGACAGCTTTTCTAAATGGAGATTTAGAAGAAGAGATATACATGGAACAACCTGAAGGTTTCATAACCCCAGGCCAAGAAAAGAAAGTTTGTAAATTAGTTAAATCTCTTTATGGCCTGAAGCAAGCTCCCATGCAATGGCATGAGAAGTTTGATAAAGTTGCACTGTCATTTGGATTCATTGTTAATGATGCAGATAAATGTATCTATAGCAAATCGGATAACAACGGTTATGTTATAATATGTTTATACGTTGATGACATGCTGATATTTGGTTCCAACATATCCTGTGTAAATGAAACTAAAAAGTTTCTATCTTCTAAATTTGATATGAAAGATCTGGGAGAGGCTGATGTAATTCTAGGAATTAAAATCATTAGGAAAACGGGGGAGTTATTATTAACTCAATCTCATTACATTGAAAAGTTCCTAAAGAAGTATAATCATTATGATGACAAACCAGCACCAACTCCTTTAGATCCAAGTATAAAATTAGAAAAGAACACTGGACGTACCATTTCTCAATTGGAATATTCCAGTATTATTGGGAGTCTTATGTATGCTATGCATTGCACTAGACCAGATATCGCACATGCTATAAGTGTATTGTGTCGATTTACGAGTAATCCAGGTTTCGAACACTGGAAAGCCATTTCCAGAGTCTTAGCTTATTTGAAGGGAACCATCAACTATGGTTTATCTTATAAAGGATATCCTGCTGTAATAGAAGGATATAGTGATGCAACCTGGAACAATGTAGAATCGAAATCCAAGTCTACGACTGGATGGATATTTACATTAGGAGGCGCTGCTGTGTCTTGGGCTTCCAAGAAGCAGACCTGTATATCTGATTCAACTATGTTATCAGAATTAATTGCATTAGCAGACGCATGTAAGGAAGCAGAATGGCTTAGAAATTTGTTAGTAGAAATCCCATTATGGAAGAAGCCATCTCCAGCAGTCTTGATTAATTGCGATAATCAAGCAACGATATATAATGTTTCTAATAAAACATATAATGGAAAGTCTAGACATGTGAGTCTAAGACATCAAATGGTGAGACAGTTACTCAAAAGTGGAGTTATAACTGTTGACTACATAGAAACAAAGAAAAACTTGGCTGACCCACTTACGAAGAGTCTTCCAAAGGCTATGGTTTCTATAAAGTCAAAAGAAATGGGACTAAGGTCTGTGAATGAAGATTGATCATCCTTAACAGAAACCCAACTTGTGTCTTGAAAAGGATAGACAAAGTTCAATGGGTACCAACAAGTTAAGGAAATGATTATGGAACACTAAATCAATAATCCCATAATGTTTAGTGTTGGATTCTGCATGAACAAAGGATGGATGAATATCCTTAATAAGTCTAGAAACCCTAAAAGGTGTCTCGCAGAAACACCTTAAGTGACTTACCTATATGAGTATGGAAATCAGGCCGTTTCCTAAGAAAGTAAGACCGCTTTCGAAGTAGACTCATGAACCAGGATTTAAGCACATGGCCATTAACGTGCTGAGCAATACAGAACACTCTAACTAAGGAATACAACATGTGTGATTGTTCCGGTTTTATCATTAAGGGATACTTGGTTCAAGATTTGTTCACCATTGAATCTCGATAGAATTTTGAATGGTTTACACTAAGTAAAAGTTCAAATCCAAAAGATACTTTTATCTATGTGTTGTTTCCACGATGATGCAAAACTTGATCTTAGAACTACATAGGCTTGATCCCACTTGGGTATGTAGGAAGTCACACTAGTGACTCAGCTGTCCACTTTAATTTTATTTTGAAAATTGGGGGAGATTGTTGTAAAATTTTCAAAACAAATGCTTTGGGGTATGGGTTTAATTTGAAGAGAAGAATTAAAATAGGAAGAAGAAAGGAGCAAGTAGTTTTTTGTCCCACATTGTAAGATATATGTGTGTATGTTGCATACTTAAGTGGCTTTCTCAAGAAGGTGTTGGGGCCTTGGGGCACCCAAATGTTTACTTTGTTGTGAGGAGGGAGACCATGCATATAGACCACACACGCGCGCGCCGTCCGTCCGACCGACCGAACCGGGCCGGGCCGGGTACGGGTTTCGGGTTCGGGTCAAATGAGAAATAATTTTTTGACCGGAATATATTAGTGATAAACGGGCCAAAACTGGGCCCATTACGGATCCGAAAGAATATTGGGACAGAAAGAAAACCTGTCGACAGGCCAAATTCAACCAGTCGACCGAATTTTTCTCTGTTTGATATCGGTCGACCGGTGATATTGACCTGTCGACCGATTTCAGTAAAATGGGGTGCGACGTTTCAAATTGAAACAGATGTGACTGTCGCAAACAGTCATGACGCTTCGCTGAAAAGACATCTCCTTTGGTCTGCTATAAATAGCGACGCCCAGAAACGTTGCAAAGTACCCAAAAAAAAAATCTTATCTTCTTCTTCCTTCGATCTGCAACGCCATTAAAGCGTTACAATAACGCTGTTTCGTCTGTAACACCTCTGTGGTGTTGCAAATTCCTGAAAAACGTTGCAGATTCTTCTTCTTCTCTTTGTTCTTCACACTACTTGCATCATCAGAAACATATATTCAGAGTGTTCTTGGTCGGATCAAAATCGTACAAATTTTGAATCCGATAACGCTGTTTCAAGGCTTCATTGAATCCTGAAGTCAATAGTTCGTTAACCCGTTTGTACCTGGTGGGTTGAACTATTGTCTGAAAGAATTTGCTCCGCAAATCCTTGAAGTCAGAAGTACGGCAGATTCTACTCCTCCAAAAGCGTCTCAAACCACAAAAATCCCCAACAATTTTCAGACAATATCTTCAACCATGGATAGTTTGAGCGCTTTGCAAGTAATGAATCAGCATTTGACGAAGTTGGAGCGGTTTGATGGAGAGAACTTCACTCGTTGGCAGGAGACTATGAAATTCTTTCTGATCACGGTTAAATTATTTCATATTCTCGAAGACGGATTGGAGAAAATACCGGAGGAAACCGATAAGGATAGTGCAGAATTAAAAGCAAAAAGGGCAAAGCGAAAAGAGGAAGATTTTCTATGCAGAGGCCACATACTGAATGCACTGTCTACTCCGATATACAATGCTCACAGGACCTTGGACACGGCGAAGGCACTCTGGACTGCGCTAGAAAGCAAATATCGCATCTCTGAGGCAAGTAATAAGAAATTTCTTATATGCAATTTTATGGATTTCAAAATGGTCACTAACAAGTCCATAATTGGACAAGTTAGTGAAATACTACTGTTAGTAAATCAACTTAAGGATGCCGGAATTGATCTCCCTGAATCATTTGTTGTTGGAGTTATTATTTCGAGACTCCCGAATTCTTGGAATGATTATAAGAAAAAATTAAAACATGCGGAAACCGATTATGATTTAGACGGTTTACAGCGTCATCTTCGTATTGAAGAGGATTCTCGTAAACGCGAACTAGATGATAATCCGCAAACTGAGTCTCAGTCTAAGGCTAATAATGTTGAAATTAACGATAAGTTGAAGCCTAAGAATGAGACACAGTTCAAAAAGAAAGGTACCAATTCCAAGAATAAGAAGAAGGGTGACTGTTACTATTGTCACAAACCCGGCCACTATGCCCGAGACTGTCGTCTTCGGAAGAAACAACAAAAAGCGAATGTGGTCGAAGAAAAGCTTGTGGCTGTCGTACAAGAGGCGAACTCCGTTAGTGGCATTGACAATGACTGGTGGCTCGATACTGGAGCAACTATTCATATTTGCAAAGACCGTAATCTGTTCAAGACTTACGATGAGAATAACGGAGAATCCAGCGAAGTAACTAGCGCAAACAAAGTTGCAAGCAAAGTTCTGGGAAAAGGCACTATTGAATTGACATTCACCTCTGGGAAAGTTCTTACTTTAGTCAATGTATTTTAAGTACCTGATATGTGTAAGAATTTGATTTCTGGATACCTTCTTAACAAAGGAGGATTCAAGATGGTGTATGAGTCTGATAAGTTAGTGTTGTCCAAGAACAGCAAATTTATTGGACAGGGATATTCTTGTAATGGCATGATTAAGTTGAATCTAATAAAGAAATCTTCTGCTTATATTGTTGACTTTGTTAATTTATGGCATAGTAGATTAGGACATGTTAATTATAAGTCACTTAGAAATATGCATAAATTAGGATTAATTTCTGATTGTGATTTCGAATCCATTTCTAAATGTGAGATATGTGTTCAAGCAAAAATACATCGAAAATCCTTTAAATCCGTTGAAAGGAAAACTGGTTTGCTTGATTTGGTATATAGTGATGTGGGTGACTTGAAAAGTCATATCACCTATGGTGGTAACCAATACTATATAACGTTTATTGATGATTATTCTAGATATGCTTATGTATATCTAATGAAATCAAAAGATGAAGCTTTTGATAAATTCAAAATTTACAAAGCAGAAGTCGAAACACAATTAGGAATTAAAATTAAAGTGTTACATTCAGATCGTGGTGGTGAATATTTTTCAAATGAGTTTACTTTGTTTTGCAAACAAAATGGTATCATTCACCAATGTACTGCCCCTTATACACCACAACAAAATGGTGTTGCTGAGAGAAAAAATAGAACTTTAGTAGAAATGGTTAATGCCATGCTCATAAGTTCTAATTTGCCATATAACCTATGGGGTGATGCTATGTTATCTGCATGTTACATTTTAAATAGAGTACCACTTAAGAAAAATAATATTTCTCCTTATGAATTATGGTTCAATAGAAAACCTAATCTTACTAGACTTAAAGTTTGGGGTTGTTTAGCATATGTTAGAAAACCAGACCCTAAACGACCAAAGTTAGGTAATAGGGCTTTTAAATGTGTTTTCATTGGATATTCTCTTAATAGTATAACTTATAGATTTATGATTCTTGATACCTTAGAAGTCATAGAATCTGTAGATGTAGAATTTTTTGAAAATCAAACTATTGAGAATCCATTGAGATCATCTAGTCCAGAACCAACTGAGACTAATGATACAAATGATGATGAATATGCTCCTGCTCAAAACAGCAAGGAAGTGTCAGTACCAGATGATAGTATTGAACACAGAAGAAGTAAAAGAGCGAGAATAGAGAAGGACTATGGTCCTGACTTCATAACATATCTCGTAGAAGGCAATAAGGACAAAGTCCTTAATATGACAAGATATGTAATGAACGTCGATGATGATCCCAAAACTTATTCTGAGGCTATGAGTTCTAGAGATTCTAATTTCTGGAAAGAAGCTATCAATGATGAAATGAATTCCATAATGTTAAACCAAACTTGGGTATTAAGCGATTTACCTCCTGGTGCTAAACCTATAGGATGTAAATGGATATTCAAGAAAAAGTTGAATACAAATGGATCCATTGATAAGTTTAAAGCCAGATTAGTTGCTAAGGGATATAAACAAAGACAAGGAGTAGATTATTTTGATACATATGCTCCGGTGGCTCGCATATCTTCGATACGTTGTTTAATAGCACTTGCATCAATTCATAACTTGGTCATACATCAAATGGATGTAAAGACAGCTTTTCTAAATGGAGATTTAGAAGAAGAGATATACATGGAACAACCTGAAGGTTTCATAACCCCAGGCCAAGAAAAGAAAGTTTGTAAATTAGTTAAATCTCTTTATGGCCTGAAGCAAGCTCCCATGCAATGGCATGAGAAGTTTGATAAAGTTGCACTGTCATTTGGATTCATTGTTAATGATGCAGATAAATGTATCTATAGCAAATCGGATAACAACGGTTATGTTATAATATGTTTATACGTTGATGACATGCTGATATTTGGTTCCAACATATCCTGTGTAAATGAAACTAAAAAGTTTCTATCTTCTAAATTTGATATGAAAGATCTGGGAGAGGCTGATGTAATTCTAGGAATTAAAATCATTAGGAAAACGGGGGAGTTATTATTAACTCAATCTCATTACATTGAAAAGTTCCTAAAGAAGTATAATCATTATGATGACAAACCAGCACCAACTCCTTTAGATCCAAGTATAAAATTAGAAAAGAACACTGGACGTACCATTTCTCAATTGGAATATTCCAGTATTATTGGGAGTCTTATGTATGCTATGCATTGCACTAGACCAGATATCGCACATGCTATAAGTGTATTGTGTCGATTTACGAGTAATCCAGGTTTCGAACACTGGAAAGCCATTTCCAGAGTCTTAGCTTATTTGAAGGGAACCATCAACTATGGTTTATCTTATAAAGGATATCCTGCTGTAATAGAAGGATATAGTGATGCAACCTGGAACAATGTAGAATCGAAATCCAAGTCTACGACTGGATGGATATTTACATTAGGAGGCGCTGCTGTGTCTTGGGCTTCCAAGAAGCAGACCTGTATATCTGATTCAACTATGTTATCAGAATTAATTGCATTAGCAGACGCATGTAAGGAAGCAGAATGGCTTAGAAATTTGTTAGTAGAAATCCCATTATGGAAGAAGCCATCTCCAGCAGTCTTGATTAATTGCGATAATCAAGCAACGATATATAATGTTTCTAATAAAACATATAATGGAAAGTCTAGACATGTGAGTCTAAGACATCAAATGGTGAGACAGTTACTCAAAAGTGGAGTTATAACTGTTGACTACATAGAAACAAAGAAAAACTTGGCTGACCCACTTACGAAGAGTCTTCCAAAGGCTATGGTTTCTATAAAGTCAAAAGAAATGGGACTAAGGTCTGTGAATGAAGATTGATCATCCTTAACAGAAACCCAACTTGTGTCTTGAAAAGGATAGACAAAGTTCAATGGGTACCAACAAGTTAAGGAAATGATTATGGAACACTAAATCAATAATCCCATAATGTTTAGTGTTGGATTCTGCATGAACAAAGGATGGATGAATATCCTTAATAAGTCTAGAAACCCTAAAAGGTGTCTCGCAGAAACACCTTAAGTGACTTACCTATATGAGTATGGAAATCAGGCCGTTTCCTAAGAAAGTAAGACCGCTTTCGAAGTAGACTCATGAACCAGGATTTAAGCACATGGCCATTAACGTGCTGAGCAATACAGAACACTCTAACTAAGGAATACAACATGTGTGATTGTTCCGGTTTTATCATTAAGGGATACTTGGTTCAAGATTTGTTCACCATTGAATCTCGATAGAATTTTGAATGGTTTACACTAAGTAAAAGTTCAAATCCAAAAGATACTTTTATCTATGTGTTGTTTCCACGATGATGCAAAACTTGATCTTAGAACTACATAGGCTTGATCCCACTTGGGTATGTAGGAAGTCACACTAGTGACTCAGCTGTCCACTTTAATTTTATTTTGAAAATTGGGGGAGATTGTTGTAAAATTTTCAAAACAAATGCTTTGGGGTATGGGTTTAATTTGAAGAGAAGAATTAAAATAGGAAGAAGAAAGGAGCAAGTAGTTTTTTGTCCCACATTGTAAGATATATGTGTGTATGTTGCATACTTAAGTGGCTTTCTCAAGAAGGTGTTGGGGCCTTGGGGCACCCAAATGTTTACTTTGTTGTGAGGAGGGAGACCATGCATATAGACCACACACGCGCGCGCCGTCCGTCCGACCGACCGAACCGGGCCGGGCCGGGTACGGGTTTCGGGTTCGGGTCAAATGAGAAATAATTTTTTGACCGGAATATATTAGTGATAAACGGGCCAAAACTGGGCCCATTACGGATCCGAAAGAATATTGGGACAGAAAGAAAACCTGTCGACAGGCCAAATTCAACCAGTCGACCGAATTTTTCTCTGTTTGATATCGGTCGACCGGTGATATTGACCTGTCGACCGATTTCAGTAAAATGGGGTGCGACGTTTCAAATTGAAACAGATGTGACTGTCGCAAACAGTCATGACGCTTCGCTGAAAAGACATCTCCTTTGGTCTGCTATAAATAGCGACGCCCAGAAACGTTGCAAAGTACCAAAAAAAAAAATCTTATCTTCTTCTTCCTTCGATCTGCAACGCCATTAAAGCGTTACAATAACGCTGTTTCGTCTGTAACACCTCTGTGGTGTTGCAAATTCCTGAAAAACGTTGCAGATTCTTCTTCTTCTCTTTGTTCTTCACACTACTTGCATCATCAGAAACATATATTCAGAGTGTTCTTGGTCGGATCAAAATCGTACAAATTTTGAATCCGATAACGCTGTTTCAAGGCTTCATTGAATCCTGAAGTCAATAGTTCGTTAACCCGTTTGTACCTGGTGGGTTGAACTATTGTCTGAAAGAATTTGCTCCGCAAATCCTTGAAGTCAGAAGTACGGCAGATTCTACTCCTCCAAAAGCGTCTCAAACCACAAAAATCCCCAACAGCCTCTGCTTGATCAGCTCAATGATGTTATGTTACAATCACTGAAGGGGATACAAGTCCTTACGCTAGTAGCACGCTGAAGGATGAACCTAAGAGGGTCAAAAGATACCTTGGGATTGTTTAGGTGGTAAATGAGGCGACAGGTAGAAGATACATAAGAAACAACCTCTCAACTTAGCCTGATGATAAAACAGTTTCCGTTTGTCCATTACTGGGTACACTTATTGTTTTTCGTTTCTGTAGATAGCCCGTGCTTGTAAAGGGGCTACCTTTGCTTCCATTTCATATGTAGACTAAATGTAAAGAAATATTGCTTTTCTGTCTAATGTTTTCTCCATTTATATTTCCACGCTTTATATTTTATTTTTGACTATATGCAGTTGGATGCATATTTCATAAAGTGCATGTACTATAGTCAGTCGGCCCAGTGGGTATCCCAGCAAGCCCACGGGCTGGTGAAGCCCACCGGGTAGGAAAAAAAACAGAAATACCGAAGCCCAAATAACAGCAGCTCTCCTGCGCTTCAGATGAAGAAAAAGGAAGCAACAACGTATCTCTTGATCAATTAATAAATTTTTCCAATTTCCAAACAGTAGCTGGGCATTAGGGCTACAACCTCCTCCGCCTCCGATCTCCTCCATCGACGAAGCAGCTCATCTCCGGTCCTCGTCCTTCTCTATCTGCAAATTTGAAATTCAAGGTAATTTTTTATTTTTAAATAATATTATTGCGCATATGTTGTAAGTTGAAAGTGTGAAATTGGTTAGCAACCTGACATGTTGAAATCGTGAAATTGGTTAGCAATCTCATGTTGAAAGTGTGAAAATGTTTTTTTTTTAATTTTAATATTGGCATACTGGTTGCGCACATGATTTCTTTCAGCAGTACAAACATTTCATATTGGTCATGTTGTAAATTTGTAGTGTAGGAAGCCTATAGGTTGCCTGTAGTCTGTCTTCCGAACATTATAGTCATCAACATTGAGTTTGTTACACAATTGTTAGTATTAATAATGTTACAGTGTATTGTTACCATATCCAACATCTCTTATACATGTAATTTTCTACGTACCTTTGCAATTTTGGCATATGTACACACTTGGTTCTACATGGATCAGGGGTATTGCATCAGACATCTTGAATTTGCGTTGTAAACTTGTAATTGTTTTAATCAAAATTTTGTTATTTATCATCATATGCTGCTTTACTATACAAGTAATGCTTAAGCATGAATCCCTCTTGTACACTATTAGTGTAAATTATTTTTTTGATGGTGTTCTCATTGGTTTTTGGAAAAAAATATTTCTGGAGTCATCCTATTTGAAGTAACAAAAGTGTAATTGTTTGTTGTAGGTGTTACATACTTTTGACAAAAACAAAAATGCACAGAAGGCACTTATTGTTGTTGAGTACAGTGAAGTTAAGGTTGAGGTCACAAAAGATTTCCAAATTGGAGTTACAAACAAGACGCCAGAACTTCTAAAGATGAATCCACTAGGCAAGGTCTGTCACATTATTTTCCATTATAGTTAGACTTTATGGATGTTACAGCTTTAGTACTCCATGTGCATTTAGGTTCCTGTATTGGAGACACCTGATGGTGCTATTTTTGAAAGCAATGTTATAGCTAAATATGGTACAGTTGACTATTGAATTTTTCATCTATTTACATGTTGCTGATGTTATTATTTGAGCAAGTTTGGTAACATTATTTAAAAGTGTGAAGTAGTATCTTCCAGTAATTTTTATTGAGAAGTAAAAAAGGGGACTTTGGTTATTAGTTACTATTTTGATGCAAATTTCAGTTGTGGAATATGAAATGTGCCATAACTAAAATTTCCGTATATATTCGAATCAGTTATAATCATTCGGTTGATATCAAATGTGATAATTTTTGTTTTGTTTGATATTATGTTAGCTTGATTTTTTTACTATTATTTGTGTCGGGGGCAACCAAAACCAGTTGTGGTTTGAGCGGTCGATTGGTTGGGCCGCCACTGACTATAGTTCATCCATATTACACATGCATATGTCTACGTGATGCTTTTACTTATTATAAGTTTATAACTCTATGTTAGAGGAAATTCGAAATAAAGAAATTTTTTGATTTGTCCCACATCATGAAATATAACATGGTATGCAATTATATATGTAAAAGCATGATGTGTTATATCAAAAGAAAGAGGAGAAGAGATAAGTCAAGAACACAACATTCATGACATTGGCATGAACATGATAATATTTAAAGGTCAAAACCAGTCGACTGGTCCGAAGGGATGCGACTATATCTGAAAAGAAACAGTCGTTGTTCAAAGAGTTGCGATCTTTCTGAATAGACGCAACTGTATCTCCTCACCACTATAAAAATTGGACCGCAATTCAGTTTTGATACACTTAAATTTCTTCTCTAACATCATCTTCTCTCTGATCTACCAATTTTCTGATAAATTATACAAGTTATAGTTCTACAGGCTATAGCTCTTTTATCTTGTTACTACAACGATAAATTCAGATAGTGAATCGTCGTGTTTGTGCAACCACGCCGATTAAAGATATTCAATATCTGCTCCGTTGTATCTTCGAACAGATTTGTCATTTCTCGTGCACACAATATAAGAGAGCAAATATTGTTTTAGGATAGCGATTAACACATCCTGCCTCAGAGATTTTAGTTTTAAGAGAATCAACGACGAATTTAGTCCAACATTCTAAAACAGTATTTTGGCAATGGCTCCTCACAGTCTTAAGGAATTTGTCGCTGATTTTATAAAGCTAAAGAGATTCGATGGTGTTAATTTTCTTCGATGGCAGAAAAAGATGTATTTCTTGCTGGCTGGAATGAAAGTGGTATATGTTCTAACTATGCCAAAGCCAGCAGAGATTGAAGATGAAACCATTGCACAGACACAAGATCGGATCAAATGGGAGCAAGATGATTATACTTGCAAAGGGCATATATGCAACGCAATGACGGATATACTCTTTGATATGTACTACAACAAGCCCACCGCAAAAGACCTGGCATTCATTATAAACAAAGTATCTTATGGAAGACGCAACTAGTAAGAAATTTCTAGCCACCAAATTTATTAATTACAAAATGGCTGATGAACGTCCAGTAGTAGAGCAATTCAATGGTATCATGCACATACTTAACCAATTCAGTCAACATAAATTAAATATGGATGAGGAGATTAAAGTCTCATTGATAATAGACAAATTAACCCCTTCTTGGAAAGATCAAAGGAAACTATTAAAACACAAGAAGGAGGATATGAGTCTAGATGGCCTTGCACAATATTTGCAAGTTGAACAACAACTGAGGCAGAAAGATTCTCAAGATGAAAAAGTTGTTGATACATCAAAAGTCCATATGGTGGATGATAAGAAAGCAAATAATGCATCGAAAAACTCTTCTAATAAGAAGAGGAAAGGGCAGAACAACAATAATTCCCAGAACAAGAAAAGCAAAAATGGTTTCTACTTTTGTGGTAAACCAGGACATTTCAAAAGGGATTGTCGCTTCTGGAAAAAGAAGCAGCAATCTGAAAAAGAAAAGTTTGCAGCCTTCAATTCATAAGTGAATATGATTGAACAAGACAGTTCTTGGTGGATCGATTCTGGCGCTACTAAGCATGTCTTCATAGATAAGAATCAATTCAAGAAACTGGAATTGGCCAAAGATGAAGATTACCTATACATGGGAAATTCGGCAAATGCAGAGGTCAAAGGGAAGGGGACCGTGGATTTGGAATTCACGTCCGGAAAAGTTCAGACTTTAAATGATGTGTATTATGTCCCTGAAATTAGGAAGAATCTTGTTTCGGGAAGTCTTCTTAATAAGTTTGGTTTCAAACAAGTCTTTGAGTCAGACAAATATGTGTTGACCAAAGGCGGTGTGTTTGTAGGAAAAGGGTACATGTGTGATGGTATGTTCAAACTGAATGTTG
This sequence comes from Allium sativum, assembly GCA_030737875.1. Lineage (NCBI taxonomy): Eukaryota > Viridiplantae > Streptophyta > Magnoliopsida > Asparagales > Amaryllidaceae > Allium > Allium sativum. The sequence continues at coordinate 168,412,603 of CM060916.1, read as the reverse complement.
ATATTAATAAAAGTATGAATTCTGCTTATATTGTTGACTCATTTTCATTATGGCACAATAGATTAGGACATGTTAATCATAAACGTATGCGTGATATGATATCATTGAATATAATTCCCAAACACCAAAATGATATGCTAGATAAGTGTAGGATATGTTCATTAACTAAGATCACTAGAAAACCATTTCCTAATAAAGCGAAAAGTGCAACAAAATTGTTACAACTTATTTATAGTGATGTATGTGATATGCATAGTACTCCTACTAGAGGTGGAAAGAAATATTTTGTCACATTTATAGATGATTATTCAAAATATTGTTATGTTTATCTTATGCATGCTACAAGTGAAGTGTTAAATTCATTCATGACTTATAAAACTGAAGTAGAAAACCAGTGTGATGTTAAAATAAAAACACTTAGATCTGATAGGGGAGGTGAGTATCACTTTCCTGAATATTGTGAATCAGCAGGAATTATACATAAAACATCTATTGCTTATACTCCACAACAAAATGGAGTGGCTGAAAGGAAAAATAGAACTCTTACCGAAATGGTAAATGCAATGTTGTGTAATTCCGGACTGAATACTAGTTTGTGGGGTGAAGCTTTACTTACCGCATGTTATATTCTGAATAGAATACCTCATAAGAAAAGTAAATTTACTCCTTACGAACTTTGGAAGGAAAGAAAACCAAATCTAGATTATTATCGAGTTTGGGGATGTAGAGCGATTGTCCGATTACCTAAACCAAAAATAAGGAAATTGGGACAAAATGCTATCGAGTGCATATTCTTAGGATATGCTCAACATAGCAAAGGATACAAGTTTCTAGTAATAGAACCAAATAGCTCTATTGAAGTGAATACAGTAATAGAATCAAGTGATGCAGTGTTTTATGAGAATAGATTCACATCTATTCAAAATAAACCGATTCATGAAACGGTGGAGGTCAATACACCTATTAATGAAATGGTGGAGGTTAATGAACCAACTATTGAACCTGTAGAAAACACTGATGGAAATATCGATGAAAATGGTGATCCTCTTAGGAGAAGTAAACGAAGAAGGATAGAAAATCTTTCGGACCAGACTTAGTCGTATATTTAGTTGAAGGATCTAGAAATAATGTAGAGCATCAATTAATGATATCTACAAACCTAGAATCTTGTCCTTTAACATATAGTGAGGCAATGAAATCTCAAGATTCATCATTTTGGCAAGAAGCCATAAATGATGAAATGGATTCTATTATGGGAAATAAAACATGGAAACTAGTAGATTTACCTCCTGGTTCTAAACCAATAGGGTGTAAATGGATATTTAAGAAAAAGTTAAAAGCGGATGGCACAATCGAAAAATTTAAAGCAAGATTAGTTGCCAAAGGATTCACACAGAAAGAAGGAATAGATTATTTTGATACATATGCCCCAGCAGCAAGAATTTCAACTATTAGGACTTTAATTGCATTAGCTTCTATATATAATTTTGAAATTCATCAAATGGACGTCAAGACTGCATTTCTAAATGGAGAACTTAATGAAGAGATATATATGTCCCAACCAGAAGGCTTTGTAATGCCTGGTCAAGAGCGTAAAGTATGTAAACTTGTCAAATCACTTTATGGTTTTAAACAAGCACCAAAGCAATGACATGAAAAGTTTGATAAAACCATTATACTAATGGCTTTAGGATCTTTGAATCTGACAAATGTGTCTATAGCAAGCTTCATTCAGGTAAAGGTGTAATTATATGTCTTTGCGTGGATGATATGCTTATATTTGGAACGGATACTTCGAGTATTGAAGAAACTAAAAGATATCTATCTTCATGCTTTGACATGAAAGATATGGGAGTAGCTGAAATGATACTTGGAATAAGAATCATGAAAACAAAAGATGGGTTATCCATTACCCAGTCTCATTACATTGAGAAAATTTTGAAAAGGTTCAATCTATTCGATTGTAAACCTATGTCTACTCCGTTTGATCCAAATATGCAGTTATACACTAATACTGGAAGAGCTATAGAACAATTAGAATATGCTAGAGTTATTGGAAGTTTGATGTATGCAATGACATGCACGCGACCAGATATTACCTATGCCGTTGGAAAAATGAGTAGATATACTAGTAACCCTAGTAATATCCACTGGAATGCAATACATAGAATTTTAAAGTATTTAAAAGGTACCATAAATTATGGTATACATTACAATGGTTATCCGAGTGTAATAGAAGGATACACAGATGCTAGTTGGAACACTGGAAGTGAAGATAATAAATCAACTAGTGGATGGATATTCACTCTTGGTGGGGGAGAAATATCCTAGGCCTCAAAGAAACAAACATGTATTGCTGATTCAACCATGGCTGTTGAATTTATATCACTAGCTTCTGATAGTAAAGAAGCGGAATGGTTAAGGAATTTATTATTAGAAATTCTTGTGTGGCCAAAACCTATGCCACCAATATATGTGCATTGTGATAGTCAATTTACATTGTCACAAGCTTACAACCAAGTTTATAATGGTAAATCTAGACATATTGGTCTAAGGCACAGTTTGATTAGGCAAATGCTCACTGAAGGGGTAATTACCATAGATTTTGTGAGATCAAGCCAGAATTTGGCAGATCTATTTACTAAAGGACTTGCAAGGAACTTAGTGATTAAAACATCACAGGGAATGGGTTTAATGTCTATACAGTACAATCGCCAATGAAAGAAACTCAACTCAACATAATAAAGAAATTTGTTATCTTGAGTTCAAAGAGAAAAAGTACTTCATATGTTTGCGGTTGGAAGCACTATAATATTTAGTCTGAAAAACTTAATATTATCATACATTCCAAGGAAAAGTGCTTGGTACTTATAATTACAAGGAGAGGATGTTCTGATTTGAACTTAATAGGTTTATAACAAATATATTGTTGAGGTGTGTGTTATAAGGCACTTCTGATAAACCTACTAATATGAATGCAACGAAGGGGGTGCCGCCTTCTACGAGATTTTTGGCTTGATCTCTAAGGGCATTTCATGAAAGAAGATACAAACCCAAGGCCAATCCACGGGTCGGGCAAACTACTATCTGAAAATATGAAAATGAATGCGTGATAATCATATCCGGTAGATCATATAGGATCGATGGTTCAATGCTTAGTCAACCACTCCATCCTAATATACTTTGATGGGTTTTCACTACGAATAGATTCAAGTCTGAAAAACATCTATACTTATGCACAAATTTTCCTGCATATAAAATGACAAGAGGAATTTATTGAAAATTTGATGGAGGATTGTTAGAGGAAATTTGAAATAAAGGAAAATTTTGATTTGTCCCACATCATGAAATATAACATCGTATGCAAATATATATGTAAAAGCATGATGTGTTATATCAAAAGAATGAGGAGGAGAGATAAGTCAAGAACATAACATACATGACATTGGCATGAACATGATAATATTTAAAGGTCAAAAGATGGGCCTTGGGCCTTGGGGATCTTGGGGTCTCGTGATCACATGGGCCTTGGAATTCCAATGGGCTTACTGTGAAACAAACCATTTTTTGTTTTGCTCACAGGAATCGCAGTCGTTACCATTCGACTGGTGCTGTTTGCACCAGTCGATTGATGAAGGATTTTATCATTACCAGTCGACTGATATTATATGGGCCAGTTGACTGGTCAGCCCTGAACGGACATAATTTGTTTAAATTCAAACAAACAGACACGACTATACATATAAAGTTGCCTGAGACACTTACCAGTCAACTGGTACTATAATAACCAGTCGACTGGTCCGAAGGGATGCGACTATTTCTGAAAAGTAACGGTCGCTGCTGTTCAAAGAGTTGCGATATTTCCGAATAGAAGCAACCGTATCTCCTCACTACTATAAAAACTGGACCACAATTCAGTTTTGATACACTAAAATTTCTTCTCTAACATCATCTTCTTTCTGATCTACCAATTTTCTAATAAATTATACAAGTTATAGTTCCGCAGGCTATAGCTCTTTTATCTTGTTACTACAGCGATAAATTCAGATAGTGAATCATCGTGTTTGTGCAATCACGCCGATTAAAGATATTCAATATCTGCTCCGTTGTATCTTCGAACATATTTTCCATTTCTCATGCACACAGTATAAGAGGTCAAATACTGTTTTAGGATAGCGATCAACACATCGTGCCTTGGAGATTTTAGTTTTCAGAGAATTAACGACGAATTTAGTCCAACACTGTAACAACCCGTATTTTGAATAACATGTTATAACGTAAATCAAGGCAGAATTAAATTTTAAAATCTGAATCAGGGGAAACGGTCTACGCCTTTGCGTTCATCTCGGAAAAATACGCGAAATAGAGTCCGAGTTTTCGAGAATCGGAGTCCGTATGACCAAGTTATGGCCCGTCAAAGTTTTCAGAAAATTCCAAGTTCAAAAACAGTTCAAATTTGAATCCGAAATTCAAATTTAGCCAAAACAGAATGGGCGGGAAAATTTCTCGCCCAACCCCAGGTTGACTGGGGAGTCGACTTGGGGGTCGACCAGCCCCAGCCCAGGTCGACTGGGGAGTCGACCTGGGGGTCGACCTCCCTGGTCGGACCAGTTTGGCCTGGGTGCACCTGCTTGTCCCTGTAGTCATGTTTTTGGCCCTGTTACGGATTTGATGGTTCAGATCTAAACTAGGGTTAATCCTATGGCCTAAACTAATCCTAACTTCTATATAAGCACCCTAAGACCTAGCCTAAACCACCACAAATCATTCCTACAACTAAGTGCTGCCAAAATGCTCCCTAATCATGGCCTCCATCTTCATATTGAGAGCTTGAGAGTTCTAAACTAGATCTAAGGCAAAGGAGCAATCTTTCTTCATCAAAACAAGGAGCTACTTCTTTTATCAAGGCTTTGTGTGGAGCTTATTATTATTTGGAGATTTCTAGTGTTGCTACATCAATCCTAGAGCTACTACAACGTCTCTATCTTGTTCTATTTTGTTCTAGTTCTCATAGCCACGCTTTGTAAGCCCCATTCTACTATTAGATTTAAACTATGAACTTAATATGACATGTAGCAAGTTGAAATTGGGCTTAAGTGTAATATTTGTCTTGGATCTATCATTGTATGCATAGATCTATTCACGACTCTTTTGATCTATGATTGTAGAACTATCATGAACCTGGTACCGTTCATGTTAACCTTTGGGAAAAATGCTATGAAATGGATTATGGCTTATGCATGTTAACAAACCTTAACCCCTCATGTCCCTTAACATGCGTATGATGATATTGAACCTATTTGCTATGCACAAGTTAGGATTGTCACCCTATGATAGTTGTTGTCATGTTTGAGGCCAAATCACCTTTATGCTATCATACATGTTTTGAGGCCAATATGCTATATGCAAGTTATGATGAACACCTTTGCCTAAAATATCACCATGTTTAACTTGTGATAGACTTTGCCACCTTATGCCCACCTTCTCATATTGTTATGTTCCCTCTTTGATCTATTTTGTTGATGCGAATTTACGTGCGATGGGAATACGTTATGACTAGTTAGGAAAACTTAAATGACATGGAACATGACTTGAAAATATGACATGAAAGTTGACATGTGATTATGCTTGAAAACATGAATATGGACATGACACTTAGAAAATCATGAAAGTGGCCAACTCGAGGTTGGGTTGGGTTTGTAGCATAAATCTACCCGGAACCGCCCGGCAAATCTAGTAGCTACAAACAATAGGACCCAATGTGAGTAGTTGGTCATGTCGCGTTTAAAACCCGAGGTTAGACTAGGTTGTGGTGTAAAGCTGCCCGGACCCGCCCGGCTTAACCAGTAACCACAACAAGGTCTAATGTGAGAGGTTGGGGTGCATTAAGCTAATTAATGCCACATGATAGGGTTAAGTCATGGACTACTTGAATATACTTAACCAGTTAAACACGATGGATTGATAGGGTTAAGACATGAACCACTTGGGTACACTTAACCAATTGGATACATGGTTGGATAGGGTTAACTACACTTAACCCATTAGAAACCCTAGTTGCGGGGTCCTTTTCAGCAGTAACCCACTTAGATGTATCACGATACCCTAGGGACTAGGCTAGGGTAGGGCACGATTACTGGGCTGGTTATAAGCGACCAAAAGAAACGGGTGAGTTAGGGCGCCATTGTAAGTTCAGGCGGACCATGGTCATGCACATGAGTCTGGGGTTGAACGTTCAGACATGGGCACCAGTAGGTTTACATTGTGCGTGCTTGATTGGTGTCAGTGGTTGACACCCTAGGGCCTGATACACCCTAGGGTGGACCTAGCACATGTGACTACATTCCGCGGTTGGGCCGTATGACACCGACACATGACGAGTTAGGCTTGTAGGGAGCCGATCAACTAGATCGTATATTTGGACCCTGATTTGGGTCATCTCATGATTTTGGGCCAAGGGATCATTTCTTGTTTATACTTGACATGGGTTAGAATACTAGTACACTTGGTGCAACTTAACCTTGTATATGCGATGCCACACTTGACCTATCTTGTTAACTATTCACCATGCCAGTTTAGTTACCATCCTTATGTTTAATCTCAGTTTCTCATGTCCAGTTAACTTTGCTAGTTTTTATACTAATAGTAGTTAGGGCTTACCACTCTTTATGACTGACCCATTTTCCTTTCGCTTCTTTTCTTCCGTTTCCCCCCCAAGTTCTCAGGGTGGGAACACTAGCACCTAGCTTGGATCTTTGGCTTGCTTTTCTGACAACTCATGTACGGTTTGGACTTGAGCTTTGTTATGGCTACACCACTGTCGTTTTGGGGAATAATTTACTTATGTATTTTTCAGTTTATGTTTCTAGACTTGTAGTAGTTGGAAAATGATGACTTATTATTTTGATGTAAGTTGACTTTGGTTTTGAAATGGTTAAGCTTGGTTTTTAATTTCTACCGCTGCTTTACTTACTCTGTTTTACTTATATATCTGTCTTGTGATATCTTTGTGCATGTTTACCTAGACAACACCCCTCCAAAGCTAGTGTACTTGCTTAGAGTGACCCTGGCGGAGGTGGGGTGTTACATTTGGTATCAGAGCATAAGGTTTACAAGATTGAGCAAAAGTTTTTAAAGAAAAGTTTTAAAAACCTTTTGAAAAACTATTTTCAAAAACGAATATAAAGAAGTATTTTTCCAAGAAAAGTCTAGTTTATTTTAAAAGGCTATTCCCCAAAAGTCATTAGCACTATCCTTTGTTTCCTCGTTCTGAATCTATCTTTTCCTTCATTTCAGTATGGCCGATAATTTTGCCATTCCGGAGGGCTTACCAGTACCTATTTGGTTCAGGAGGTACATGGAGGCAAGGGCAAATGAAGCCGGCCCCGCGGATATTCCTCCTCCCGTAGCTGAGGTTCCTCCTCCTCAGCATCCACAAGCGGATTTCGCGAAGATTTGCAAGGACTTTAAGGCGATGGGTGGCAAGAATTTTGTTGGGACGGAGACTTTTGTTGAGGCAAGAAACTGGTTGAAGGAAACTGAAGACCTTTTTGCTATCTTTGATGCAGAAGATCGTAGGAAAGTTTTGTTGGCGGTATGGCTATTGAAAGAGGAAGCTGCTTATTGGTGGGAAGTCACCACCGCTACTAGGCCTATAGAGACTTGGGCCGACTTAAGGATGAGGTTTGGGCTTAAGTTTCTATCATCAGCAGAAGAGAATCTTCAGATGGAAAGGTTCATATCACTGAAGCAAGGGGACATGACTGTTAAGGAGTACGTGAATAAGTTTAACCAGCTTGCTCGATTCGGTTTAGACATGGTTAACACACCCCAGAAGAAGGCTCTACGCTTTGCTCGAGGATTGAATGAGCCATTGCAAGGTTTGGCCATGTCTCATATACCCATGGGGGCCACTTTTGAGAGCTTAGTGGATATGGCATTGCTTCAAGGAGATGATAAGAATGGCAAGAAAGAAGTTAAGCTTAATGAGACTCAAACCAAGAAGGCGGACTCCAAGTGGGGAGGCAACCAGAGCAACCAGAACAACAAGAACAACAAGGGTAACAAAGGCAACAACAACAACAAGGCAAGGGAGACAAGGAAATGCAACTTCTGTGGGATCACTGGGCACGTAGCCAAAGAATGTAGGAAGAAGAAGAGGAAGTTGGGCGAATGCTTCCATTGTGGAGAGTCTAGACACTATAGCAAGGATTGCCCTAAGAAGCAAGGACAAGGGCAGACTCAGCGAGTAGGACCTTCTGGAGGGAAAGTGCATGCTCTCAACACCACTCCAGTGCTTGACCGAGGTAGTATTTCTGTAGAAAGCCTTGTTTACATTTCTGATTTTCCTGTTCGCACCTTATTCGATTCTGGAGCATCGCATAGTTTTATTTCTTCCGATCTTGTTGAAAGTTTGCACCTAAGTACTAGTCTAGTTGAGGATCCCGTCAGTGTTTCAAATCCAATTGGGGGTTCCGCCCATTTATCTATGATTTGTGTGGATTTGAGGATTTCTATCTTGAGCGTAGAATTCATGTGTAATGCTTATGTTCTCGGGTTTATGGGATACGGGTTGATTTTGGGCATGGATTGGTTGTCCAGTTATGGAGCCATTCTTGATTGTGAACATAGGGTAGTGAGGCTCATGACTCGCCTCGGTAATATCCTAGAAATTTCTTGTAACCCTATGGGCCCCGTCATGTTATGTTATCTTGAATCCCTCGACTCATCTATTGACAATCTTCAATCTGTGAGGGTAGTCCGAGAATATCCCGATGTCTTTGAAGAGGTTAAGGGGTTAGCCCCTAAACGCGAGATAGATTTCCGCATTTATCTTGTTGATAATGCCAAACCAGTTTCATTGCCCGTTAGACACATGGCCCCGCGAGAAAGAAGAGAGCTTAGTAAGCAAGTCAAGGAGTTGCTTGAGAAGAATTTTATTAGGCGAAGCATTTCTGAATGGGGTGCTCCTGTGGTATTCGCTACTAAGGCGGATGGTTCGCTTCGTCTATGTGTTGATTATCGTGAATTAAACAAGCTGACAAAGAAGAATAGGCACCCGCTACCGAGAATCGACGATCTTTTTGACCAGCTTGTAGGTATTTCTGTTTTCTCTCAACTCGATCTAGCCACCGGTTTACATCAGCTTAGAGTGGCTGAGGATAGTATTGACAAGACTGCGTTTAGGACTCAAGATGGATTCTTTGAATGGCTCGTCATGCCATTCGGTTTGACTAATGCACCCGCCTACTTCGTAGACTTGATGAGTAGGGTGTTCAGGGAGTTCCTTAACAAGTTTGTGGTCGTTTTCGTGGATGATATTCTGATCTTCTCAAGGGATGAGGAAGAGCATGCGACACATCTCAAGGAAGTGATGAATACGCTTAGAGCTCACCAGTTGAAAGCCAAGTTCTCCAAATATCATTTTTGGAGGAAGGAAGTTCGGTTTCTTGGGCACATAGTTTCTAAGCAAGGCATAGCTGTGGATCTCGCGAAAGTGGTTGCAGTTCAAGACTGGAAAACTTCTAAGAATGCAACTGAAGTAAGAAGCTTTCTCGGTCTGGCAGGCTTTTATAGGAAGTTCATTAAGGACTTCGCTAAGATTTTGGCTCCTCTTACTAAGTTAACGAAGAAGAACTTAGTCTTTGCATGGGACATAGAGTGTGAGCTTGCTTTTCAAAGGCTCAAGAGAACCCTCACCACAGCTCCAGTTTTGGCTTTACCCAATGGCGGTAAGATGTTTACCGTGTACACCGATGCTTGTTGCACGGGGTTAGGCGCTGTCCTAATGCAAGATGGAAGAGTGATATGTTATGGGGGTAGACAACTTAAAGTTCATGAGAAGAACTATCCCACACATGATTTGGAGTTGGCGGCGATCGTCTTTGCACTTAAATCTTGGCGCCATTATCTTCTAGGCGAAAGGTTCGAGTTATATACTGATCATAAGTCTCTAAAGTACCTCTTTTCGCAAAAGGATTTGAATCTAAGGCAACAGAGGTGGATGGAATTCTTGGCATCTTATGACTTCGATATAGCTTATACCCCTGGCAAGGGTAATGTGGTGGCGGATGCGCTAAGTAGGAAAAGGTTGACTTTGAGCCCTTTGTTTGTTGAGATAAAGAATCTAGAGTTCGTAGCAACCTTTGATTTTACACTTGCTGTTGAGTCGATGACTGGCACGTTAGCATCTCTTGAGCTTAGACCTACACTTCTTGATCAAGTAGGGACTTCGCAGAAGGAAGACCCGCAGATAGTCGAGATCATGGACAAGTTGATTCATGATGAGACATCAAGTCACCTCGCTAGACGTACTATTGATGACAAGGGGTGGCTAAGGCGTGATGGAAGACTATGTGTCCCACAAGTGGGAGACTTAGTGAATAAAGTTCTCGAAGAAGCGCATCACTCGAAGATGACTATACATCTTGGAGGGGATAAGATGTATAGGGATATGAAGCGCATTTTATTTTGGGCCGGAATGAAGAAGGACGTGGCGGAGTTTGTTTCAAAATGCATGGTATGCCAACAAGTGAAAGCCGAGTCGAAGAAACCCGGTGGGTTATTACATCCGTTGGAGATCCCGCAATGGAAGTGGGAAAGTATCTCTATGGATTTTGTGGATGGATTGCCTAGATCCAGGAAGGTGAATGCTAGTATTTGGGTTATAGTTGATAGGCTCACGAAGAGTGCTCATTTCATTCCGGTGAAGAGCAAGAGGACCGCATCATGGCTAGCATCTGTTTATCTTCGAGAGATAGTGTGGTTGCATAGAGTTCCTTCTAGCATAGTTAGCGATCGTGACCTAATCTTCACTAGCCAGTTCTGGAATAGTTTGCAAGAAGCGATAGGTACGCGATTGAATCTACGTACAGCCTATCACCCATAGACGGATGGTCAGACCGAAAGGGTGAATAGGGTACTAGAAGATCTGTTGAGGCTATGCATTCTTGACTTTGGTGGTACTTGGGAAGACCACCTTCCTCTAGCGGAGTTTGCTTATAATAACAGCTACCAAGCAAGCATAGGGATGGCACCATTCGAAGCTTTGTTTGGGAGACCGTGCAAGTCACCAACTTGTTGGTGGGAGACCACGGATAAGCTTATACTTGGGCCCGACATGATAAGGGACACATCCGAGAAGGTAGAGTTGATTCAAAGACGGATAAAAACGGCCCAAGATAGGCAGAAATCTTATGCGGACGAGAGAAGGACAGAATTGGAATTCGAAGTCGGTGATATGGTGTTTATAAAGGTTTCTCCTTTGCGTAATGTGGTTCGTTTTGGAGCAGTTGGGAAGCTAGCACCAAGGTTCGTAGGACCATTCTCTATCATTGAGATGATCGGGCAGATGGCTTATAAGGTGGAATTGCCCGAGAAGCTGGTCGGAGTGCACAATGTCTTTCATGTCTCGCATCTCCGAAAGTGCCTACATGAGTCAGCCGAGGTGGTTGAGCCTAGCATTCTTGAAGACGTGGAGGTAGAGAAAGAGGCAACCTTAAGGCGAGCTCCGATTCGTATCTTGGGAACGGAGAACAAGAAGCTGAGGAATCGAGAAGTCAAGCTAGTAAAGGTTCAGTGGAGTGAAGCCGAAGAGGACGCAACTTGGGAAACCGAGGAGAAGATGTGTGGGCTTTATCCATTTCTTTTTGAGGGTACATTCTCGATCTCTTTTCCTAATTAGCATATCTTTCTTTTGCTATCCATGTTTATCTTGTTATTTCGTTAATCTTGTCATGAGAACCTTAGGTGGAAACCCTTTGGATGAAACATGTATTTGAAACATGTTATGCTTGATGTTTGCAAGTGGTTGTAAGTGTTTGCAAGTGGTTACTCGTGGATGCATGATACACGTTAGGCACTAAGATCGGCTCACACACTTTCATGTTGCATATGCATGAGTGCTTATACTTATTCATGGATGAAACTTGTTATGCTATCACATGGATGTTGCATATAAATGAATGTTATGTGCACTCATGTAGAGATTATAAATTATGTTAGGAATTTGCATACATATGGACTCATTTCACAAACATATTTGGCATTAAGGAGGTTTACTGAATCAGTAACCGCCTGATCTTTCGCATTAGATAAGTACATATACACACACCTTTTGCATATGTTCATACAACATTTAGAATCTTTTTAAGGACAATGATTGCTCGTGCATGATGTTTGAGTAGATTGATGATGGATGGTAGGATACGTTCTTCCTAACTTAGAGATTTCGGGGACGAAATCCTTTAAGGAGGGGAGAATGTAACAACTCGTATTTTGAATAACATGTTATAACGTAAATCAAGGCAGAATTAAAATTTAAAATCTGAATCAGGGGAAACGGGTTGTACCATTGCGATCGTCTCGGAAAAATACGTGAAATGGAGTCCGTGTTTTCTAGAATCGGAGTCCGTATGACCAAGTTATGGCCCGTCAAAGTTTTCAGAAAATTCCAAGTTCAAAAACAGTTCAAATTTGAATCCGAAATTCAAATTCAGCCAAAACAGACTGCGCGGGAAAATTTCCCGCCCAACCCCAGGTCGACTGGGGAGTCGACTTGGGGGTCGACCTGCCCCAGCCCTAGTCGACTAGGGAGTCGACCTGGGGGTCGACAAGGGAGTCGACCTGGGGGTCGACCTGGGGGTCGACCTGGGGGTCGACCTCCCTAGTCGGACCAGGTTGGCCTGGGTGCACCTACTTGTCCCTGTAGTCATGTTTTTGGCCCTGTTACGGATTTGATGGTTCAGATCTAAACTAGGGTTAATCCTATGGCCTAAACTAGTCCTAACTTCTATATAAGCACCCTAAGACCTAGCCTAAACCACCACAAATCATTCCTACAACTAAGTGCTGCCAAAATGCTCCCTAATCATGGCCTCCATCTTCATCTTGAGAGCTTGAGAGTTCTAAACTAGATCTAAGGCAAAGGAGCAATCTTTCTTCATCAAAACAAGGAGCTACTTCTTTTCTCAAGGCTTTGTGTGGAGCTTATTATTATTAGGAGATTTCTAGTGTTGCTACATCATTCCTAGAGCTTCTACAACGTCTCTATCTTGTTCTATTTTGTTCTAGTTCTCATAGCCATGCTTTGTAAGCCCCATTCTACTCTTAGATTTAAACTATGAACTTAATATGACATGTAGCAAGTTGAAATTGGGCTTAAGTGTAATATTTGCCTTGGATCTATCATTGTATGCATAGATCTATTCATGACTCTTTTGATCTATGATTGTTTAACTATCATGAACCTAGTACCGTTCATGTTGACCTTTGGGAAAAATTCTATGAAATGGATTATGGCTTATGCATGTTAACAAACCTTAAGCCCTCATGTCCCTTAACATGCATATGATGATATTGAACCTATTTGCTATGCACAAGTTAGGATTGTCACCCTATGATAGTTGTTGTCATGTTTGAGGCCAAATCACCTTTATGCTATCATACATGTTTTGAGGCCAATATGCTATATGCAAGTTATGATGAACACCTTTGCCTCAAATATCACCATGTTTAACTTGTGATAGGCTTTGCCACCTTATGCCCACCTTGTCATATTGTTATGTTCCCTCTTTGATCTATTTTGTTGATGCGAATTTACGTGCGATGGGAATACGTTATGGGTAGTTAGGCAAACTTAAATGACATGAAACATGACTTGAAAATATGACATGAAAGTTGACATGTGATTATGCTTGAAAACATGAATATGGACATGACACTTAGAAAATCATGAAAGTGGCCGACTCGAGGTTGGGTTGAGTTTGTAGCATAAATATACCCGGAACCGCCCGACAAATCTAGTAGCTACAAACAATAGGACCCAATGTGAGAAGTTGGTCATGTCGCGTTTAAAACCCGAGGTTAGACTAGGTTGTGGTGTAAAGCTGCCCGGACCCGCCCGGCTTAACCAGTAACCACAACAAGGTCTAATGTGAGAGGTTGGGGTGCATTAAGCTAATTAATGCCACATGATAGGGTTAAGTCATGGACTACTTGAATATACTTAACCAGTTAAACACGATGGATTGATAGGTTTAATACATGAACCACTTGGGTACACTTAACCAATTGGATACATGGTTGGATAGGGTTAACTACACTTAACCCATTAGAAACCCTAGTTGCGGGGTCCTTTTCAGCAGTAACCCACTTAGATGTATCACGATACCCTAGGGACTAGGCTAGGGTGGGGCACGATTACTGGGCTGATTATAAGCGACCAAAAGAAACGGCTGAGTTGGGGCGCCATTGTATGTTCAGGCAGACCATGGTCGTGCACATGAGTCCGGGGTTGAACGTTCAGACATGGGCACCAGTAGGTTTACATTGTGCGTGCTTGATTTGTGTTAGTGGTTAACACCCTAGGGCCTGATACACCCTAGGGTGGACCTAGCACATGTGACTACATTCCGCGGTTGGGCCGTATGACACCGACACATGACGAGTTAGGCTTGTAGGGAGCCAATCAACTAGATCGTATAGTTGGACCCTGATTTGGGTCATCTCATGATTTTGGGCCAAGGGATCATTTCTTGTTTATACTTGACATGGGTTAGAATACTAGTACACTTGGTGCAACTTAACCTTGTATATGAGATGCCACACTTAATCTATCTTGTTAACTATTCACCATGCCAGTTTAGTTACCATCCTTATGTTTAATCTCAGTTTCTCATGTCCAGTTAACTTTGCTAGTTTTTATACTAATAGTAGTTAGGGCTTGCCAGTCTTTATGACTGACCCGTTTTCCTTTCGCTTCTTTTCTTCCGTTTCCCCCCCAAGGTTCTCAGGGTGGGAACACTAGCACCTAGATTGGATCATTGGCTTGCTTTTCTGACAGCTCATGTACGGTTTGGACTTGAGCTTTGCTATGGCTACACCACTGTCATTTTGGGGAATAATTTACTTATGTATTTTTCAGTTTATGTTTCTAGACTTGTAGTAGTTGGAAAATGATGACTTAGTATTTTGATGTAAGTTGACTTTGGTTTTGAAATGGTTAAGCTTGGTTTTTAATTTCTACCGCTGCTTTACTTACTCTGTTTTACTTATATATCTGTCTTGTGATATCTTTGTGCATGTTTACCTAGACAACACCCCTCCAAAGCTAGTGTACTTGCTTAGAGTGACCCTGGCGGAGGTGGGGTGTTACAAACACTCAATACATAAAAGTAAACTCATGTAATTTCTTTAGTTATATTCTATTACTTGGTTCTATTTACTGATACTATAGTGTTTCCATTTGGCTTTAAAAACTTGTATTAAGACAACCTAGTTTATATAGTTTGTCTTTTAGTCATGTCTCCTTCCACCGTAGATAAGTTATAAATAATTGAAGTTCAATGTCACTCCCTATCTTCAAGGACTAGTTGTTCAGACGTTTATATCTTGATGTCATTGTTTTCTCCAATATCCGAAAAAATTGATATTATCTAGTGATTTTAGCAATCAACATTGATGAAGCGTGTCTTGTTAGGCTATGATAAGTGTCATACTTCTTGTAACTTCACCTTCTAGTATGGCCTATCTCAGGAACTTAGCAATCTAATTATCAAATTCCATGAATTATTCATTTATATACCTTGCCTTCGATCGTTAACTAAAGGTTAATAACATAAGGAAATTTTATGATTGTACCAACAGGACTGCACTTTGCCAGTTATGATCCCAAACCAAGGAATCTGATAGTACCTACTTTCGGGTAATCATTTTCAATCTTACGTATCTTCGAATGTTGTTCAAAAGCGCTTAACAACCACCCCACTTTCCCTCGGCTAAACATATCACGGTCGTGGAAATCTGTGTTAGGGTTTTGTGCGCAACAGAAGTTTGAAAAAATGCCCAGAAAATTAGGATCTTTTTCACTCAATCACTTAAAGATGAATGTGATTGAAAAACAAACAACAACACAAATAAATATCGGAAATATGAACACACGATATTCCACCCGACCACCATATTTATTGATACACCAATAACAAATTGTTTACAACCGATCTCAACTATTGTTACAAGTAATCACAACTTGAACCAATAAACTTATTGAGAAATAGGTAGAGAATATCTAATGGCTAAACAATTTTAGGAGAAAGATAATGAAGAACAATGTCAAATTTTCCACACCTAATGAAGATGTCAACTAGGCCTTTTATAGAGTGAATTGCTTCATACCCAAGTTTTCTTGGCACCCAAGTAAACTTGACACCTAAATTATCTTCATATATGTCAAAAAAACTATTTGGATAAGCACCAAATAATCCTTGCCTTAAATATCCCATAAATATAGGAACAAATCTTTCCATAAAATATGCATAGATAATTTGTTTCCCACAATTGTGATTTGCGTATCACAAATTTCAACACTCCAACCTTGATACAAATCACAACATCTCCTCCACTCAACACTAGCCAACTTAGCTCTCACTTTCAACTAACTTTTCTCAATTATCATCATTACAAACCTCCACCATCACCCACTAATGGTGTAACACCCCACGTCCGTTAAGGTCACTCACAAAGGGAATGCTTTAACTTAAATGGAGTATTATGGGTACTGGAACAAATATATTACAAGACAGACGTATAAAAACAGCGGAGAAGAAATAAAGTAAAAGAACTTCAAATCATTTATAAATAGCAGCGGTAAAACCAAGTGGTACAATTGTTTTTAACCCATCAACATCCAATACCCAATTACATAGAAAATAAAAAATCTGTCTTGTTCAAAACAAAGAAGCATAAAAACAAACTAAATTATTCCCCAATAAAGCAAAGCAAGCCATAGCTGAAATGAGACTGAGTCCAAAGCAATACATGATGATCTTGAAGCAACAAGTAATCCAAGCTAAGAAGAAGTGTTTCCTCCCTGAGAACCTGAGGGGGGGAAACGGAAGAAAAGAGGCGAAACAAAACTAGGTCAGACATACGTCTGGTAAGTCCAACTACTTTCAGCATATGAACAAGCAAGAACAACATGACATGAATTAAACTGAATAAAGACATAAGCATGATGATAAGGAACATAGGATAACATACGATAAGCAACAGGCAAGATAAACTAAGTATAACATCGCATGATAACTATTCTCTGCACCACCTTACTAGTGTCCCAACATACGTTCTGTATTAACCATGAAACGATCCCTTACTCGATCGGCTATCTAATGTACTAGCTCGCTTGTGTCTGTGTCAATCGGCCTAACCTTGCGTGTAGATACCCTATGCTGGTCCCACCATAAGGTGTATCAATCCTTATGATAGCAACCCGACACGATTCAAGATGCACAGTGTATAACTACTGGCACCCAGTGCTTGCTTTTTCTCAATTCGGAATACGTGCACGACCGTAGTCCGCCGGAACCTACACTGACGTACCCCCTGCCGTTACTTTTGACCGCTTATAATCAGCCCAGTAATCGTGCCCCACCCTGCCTAGTTTCAGGGTACCTTGATACTTCATGTGGGTTACTGCTGACATGGGTCCTTGTTACTAGGGTTTCCTAGGTCTACTCGTATACCCAATAAATTTGGTTAAGTGTTGTCTATCAGTTCATGTTGACTTAACCCACCCACACATCATGTCAAATTGGTTAAGTGTTGTCTATCAGTTAATGTTGACTTAACCCACCCACACATCATGTAAAATTGGTTAAGTGTTGTTAACCAACCCTACCATACTTAGCATGTGTCATTAGCATTAATTAATTATTAATGCACCCAACCACTCACATTAGACCTGTTGTTGTGGTTGCTGAACGTGCCGGTCGGTTTCGGCATATAGATGGGAATAACATGACAATGATAGGCATAAGAATAGGCATAAGATAATAGTCCCAAAACATGAGAATTACATATCTAATAGAATCATAGTATAACTGAATAATTGATTTAGAACATTACAGGCATATAGATCTGATTGTGGACAATATTATGAACATGAAAAGGTTTGAATACTAAACTTGGTTCAACAACATGTATAGGTTCGATTTGGTCGATAAGAAGCAACCCAAAGTCATAGATTCACAAAGGCTAAGAACAGATCCAAATAGGAAATCAAGCATAGGTGCAAATTCATTTTATTTCACGTCCATATTATAATTATTTGTCTATCTGAAATTAATCATGAACTTACAAAACAGAGGCAGATCTTGTTTTCTGGGATCTGTTTTCTGAAACTGAATAGCTATCCCTTGACATAGACTATCGATTAGATTTGATTCTTAGAAAATAGTTGTTGAAGTCGTTGAATTAGCCTTTGATTCCCTACTTGAATTCTAACTTGATTCCACGAAGAACTTGAGCAACATAACGACGTCTTTGATTTATTTTAATTAGGATTGAGGCAACATAACGTTACAATGGTTTTGTGTGGAGAGAAAGTGAGGTTTGGGGTGTTTATATAGCATAGGGGTCAATGAAACTGGTCAGAACGGCGTGTAAATGCAGGAAAACGAACCAGGCCTCGGATCTGGAAATAGGGGGGAGGTCGACCCTCTGGTCGACCTATGAGACCGAGGTCGACCCCCAAGTCGACCCCCTGGTCGACCTGGGTCCTGGGTGGGAAATTTCCCGCCCAGCCCGGGTGTGTGTTTTTAATTTCGAATTTTGAATTTTAAATCCGAGCTGTTTTAGTTTATTTAATTCCTGAAACTTCTGAAAGCCACAACTTCTTCATGCGGAGTCCAATTTACGCAAACTCAGACTCTATCTCAAGCAGAATTCCGAGACGAACGCAATGGAGTAACCTGTTTCCCTTAATTCTTCCTTTAAAAATTAAGTATACTTTAATTTGTGACCTTAACATGTTATTAAAATACAGGGTATTGCATTCTCCCCTCCTTAAAGGATTTCGTCCCCGAAATCTCCAAGTTAAGAAGAATGTATCCTACCATCCATCATCCATCTACTCATACATCATCCACAAGCAACCATTGTCCTTAAAACATTTCTAATGCTGTATGAACATATGCAAAAAGAGTGTGTATATGTCCCTTATCTAATGCAAAATCAGGCGGTCTACTGATTCAGTTGGCCTCCTTAATGCAAATTATGTCAGTGTCATGAGTCCATTATGTATGCAATTATTCCTACCATAATTCTACATGAGTGGTCAATCATTCACTCAAATGCAATATCCATGTGATGAGATATCAAATTTCCATCCACATAATAGTACAAGCACTCATGCATATGCAATACAAAAAGTGACTGAGCCGATCTAGTGCCTAATGTGTGTTTATGTATCCACGAGCAACCACTAGCAACCACTTGCAATCATCAATCATAACATGTTTTAAGTACATGTTTGTATACATAGGTTTCTACCTAAGGTTTAAGGATAGGATCGAGAAGATAAACTTAAGCATGGATGTCAAATGTATACCGAACGTAAACAAACTTATAGGAAAAAGAGATCAAAGAGAGTACGAACAAGATGCTCAAAAGAGAAACTAAACTTTCTACAGAAACATAACTACCTCTTTCCTGTGTCGATGCCATGAGAGCATGAACCTGCCCTCCTGAAGAAGATCATGTCTGCGGTCCTTGTCCTTGCTTCTTTGGGCAATCCCTCTTCATGTGTCCTGTCTCACCACACTGGAAGCAAGCACCTAACTTCCTTTTCTTCTTTCTGCAATCCTTAATCACATGTCCAATAATACCACATAAATTACACTTCCTCTGGTCACAGGGTTTTTCATCCTTGTTCTGAGATCCTTTCGCTTATTTATCTTGAGGCCCTTCCGTCTTTATCTCCTTCTTTCCATCCTTGCCCTCTTCTTGTAACAGTGCCATTTCAACCAAGCTCTCAAAGGTCGCGTTCATAGGTACATGGGACATAGCTAGGCTTTGTAGTGGCTCATTCAATCCTTTTGCGAAACGTAGCGCCTTTTTGTGCGGAGTATTCACCAACTCCAATCCGAATCTAGCTAGTTGGTTGAACTTGTTGACTTATTCCTTGATTGACAGGTTTCCTTGTTTGAGCGCTAGGAACTTCTCCATCTGTAAGCTTTCCTCCGCTTGCGATAGAAACTTTAATTCAAATCTTCCCCTAAAATCCATCCAAGTCTCAATAGGCCTAGTAGCATTGGTGACTTCCCACCAATATGAAGCTTCCTCCTTTAGTAGCCACGCCGCCAACTGAACCTTTCTTCGGTCCTCTACTTCGAAGATGTCAAACAAGTCTTCGGTTTCCTTCAGCCAATTCCGTGCTTGCACGAATGTCTCAGTTCCAACGAAGTTCTTTCCGCCCATGGCACGGAAGTCTTTACATATCTTTGAGAAAGTGTCAACTCGCGGAGGTTGAGGAGGAGGAGGAGCTACGACTGGGGGAGGAGGGATGTTAGCTTGACCCTCGGCAGGTGCCATGGCCTCTAAGTACCTACGAAACCAACCTGGGACATGCACGCCCTCGGGCAGATTGAGATCCCCAGACATGCTGAAACGGAAAGAAAAAGATTCAAACAAAGAAACGAAGGATAGTGCATATGACTTTGGGGAGTATGCCTTTTAAAAACAAAAAACTTTTCGCTTGAAAATTGCTTCTTTGTAAACAGTTTTGAAAATAATTTCAGAAGGATTTTAAAACTTTTCCCAGTCTAGTAACCTTCTGCTCTGATACCAAGTGTAACAACCTACGTCCGTTAAGGTCACTCACAACGGGAATGCCTTAACTTAAATGGAGTATTATGGGTACTGGAACAAATATATTACAAGAAATACGTATAAAAACAGCGGAGAAGAAATAAAGTAAAAGAACTTCAAATCATTTATAAATAGCAGCGGTAAAACTAAGTGGTACTATTGTTTTCAACCCATCAACATCCAATACCCAATTACATAGAAAATAAAACATCTGTCTTGTTCAAAACAAAGAAGCATAAAAACAAACTAAATTATTCCCCAATAAAGAAAAGCAATCCATAGATGAAATAAGAATGAGTCCAAAGCAATACATGATGATCTTGAAGCAACAAGTAATCCAAGCTAAGCAGAAGTGTTTCCTCCCTGAGAACCTGAGGAGGGGAAACGGAAGAAAAGAGGCGAAACAAAACTAGGTCAGACATACGTCTAGTAAGTCCAACTACTTTTAGCATATGAACAAGCGAGAACAACATGACATGAATTAAACTGAATAAAGACATAAGCATGATGATAAGGACCATAGGATAACATAGGATAAGCAACAGGCAAGATAAACTAAGTATAACATCGCATGATAACTATTCTCTGCACCACCTTACGAGTGTCCCAACATACGTTCTGTATTAACCATGAAACGATCCCTTACTCGATCGTCTATCTAATATACTAGCTCGCTTGTGTCTGTGTCAATCGGCCTAACCTTGCGTGTAGATACCCTGTGCTGGTCCCACCATAAGGTGTATCAATCCTTATGATAGCAACCCGACACGATTCAAGATGCACAGTGTATAACTACTGGTACCCAGTGCCTGCTTTTTTCCAATTCGGAATACATGCGCGACCGTAGTCCGCCGGAACCTACACTGACGTACCCCCTGCCGTTACTTTTGACCACTTATAATCAGCCCAGTAATCGTGCCCCACCCTGCCTAGTTTCAGGGTACATTGATACTTCATGTGGGTTACTGCTGACATGGGTCCTCGTTACTAGGGTTTCCTAGAGTCTACTCGTATACCCCATAAATTTGGTTAAGTGTTGTCTATCAGTTCATGTTGACTTAACCCACCCAGACATCATGTCAAATTGGTTAAGTGTTGTCTATCAGTTCATGTTGACTTAACCCACCCAGACATCATGTCAAATTGGTTAAGTGTTGTCTATAAGTTCATGTTGACTTAACCCACCCACACATCATGTCAAATTGGTTAAGTGTTGTTAACCGAACCCTACCATACTTGGCATGTGTCATTAGCATTAATTAATTATTAATGCACCCAACCTCTCACATTAGACCTGTTGTTGTGGTTGCTGGACGTGCCGGTCGGTTCCGGGCAGGTTTACACCACAACTAAGTCTAACCTCGGGTTCAAGCACGTTATGACTAACTTCTCACATTGGACCCTATTGTTTGTGGTCGCTGGATGTGCCGGGCGGTTCCGGGCAGCCTTACACCACAAACTTAGTCCAACCTCGAGTTAGCCATGTTTCAACTTTAGCCAATTAACAGTTCATGTCAATTCTAGATGTCATATGCCAATTACCAATTCATGTCCATTTTAGGTGTCATATGACAATTAACAACTTTACAAGCATGTTCACGTTCAAGTTAAGCCAATTGTGTCAATTTCATGTTTATGCCCCACTAACCCAAACCTTCCCCGTATTCCCATCGTACGTATAACGCGATTCAACCTAGATTATAGGTCAATCTAGATTCACAAATAAAAAGGGATAAATGGGAATAACATGATAACGATAGGCATAAGAATAGGCATAAGATAATAGTCCCAAAACATGAGAATTACAGATCTAATAGAATCATAGTATAACTGAATAACTGATTTAGAACATTACAGGCATATAGATCTGATTGTGGACAATATTATGAACATGAAAAGGTTTGAATACTAAACTTGGTTCAACAACATGTATAGGTTCGATTTGGTTGATAAGAAGCAACCCAAAGTCATAGATTCACAAAGGCTAAGAACAGATCTAAATAGGAAATCAAGCAGAAGTGCAAATTCATTTTATTTCACGTCCATATTATAATTAGTTGGCTATATCTGAAAATAATCGTGAACTTACAAAACAGAGGGAAATCTTGTTTTCTTGGATCTGTTTTCTGAAACTGAATATCTATCCCTTGACGTAGACTATCGATTAGATTTGATTCTTAGAAAATAGTTGTTGAAATCGTTGAATTAGCCTTTGGTTCCCTACTTGAATTCTAACTTGATTCCACGAAGAACTTGAGCTGTATAATGACGTCTTTGATTTATTTTAATTAGGATTGAGGAAGCATAACGTTACAATGGTTTTGTGTGGAGAGAAAGTGAGGTTTGGGGGAGTTTATATCGCATAGGGGTCAACGAATCTGGTCAGAACGGCGTCTAAATACAGGAAAACGAACCAGGCCTCGGATCTAGAAATAGGGAGGAGGTCGACCTGGGTCCTAGACGGGAAATTTCCCGCCCAGCCTGGGTGTGTGTTTTGAATTTTGAATTTTGAATTTTAAATCCGAGCTGTTTTAGTTTATTTAATTCCTGAAACTTCTGAAGGCCATAACTTCTTCATACGGAGTCCAATTTACGCAAACTCAGACTCTTTCTCAAGCAGAATTCCGAGACGAACGCAATGGCGTAACCCGTTTCCCTTAATTTTTCATTTAAAAATTAAGTATACTTTAATTTGTGACCTTAACATGTTATTAAAATACAGGGTATTACAAATGGTGCACCTTCCTTATTCGTGCACCACGCCAATAGCGATCTTCAAAAGTGTTTGTAATACCACAAAGACCAACTCGTATTTGTAGATTTCACAACTTGACATCCGTCTTCCGCTTGACATGATCTCTTCATCTCCGGGATCCCTCAAGCATCATCAACATCTAGATCCTTGTCGATACCTTGATCCTCCACCTTAGGATCATCAGCAGTGACCACATTAACCTCTCCACCTTGCTGTGGACTAAGTTCTTCAACCGTCGCCCGCCTTCCACTGTCAACTGCTGAACCGACCAAACTATATAGGTTTCCCTCCTCCAAAACTCCTCGCATCACCACACGCCCACCCTTCTTCACTCTCAAAACTCCAACTTGAGTCTCATACGTGCAACTGTGGCAATCTAACTGATCGAGAGATATGAGGTTATGTGAACAAGTGGGTATGTGCCTCACACTAGCCACTTCTCTCACCACTCCATCATGCATCCGAAACCTAATAGCTCCAACTCCACAAATTGGTAACTCTACTCCATTGGCCAATTTTATCATACCGATAGTCTTCTCATACGAAGAAAAACTTTTCACATCTCGACATATGTGAAAACTGACTCCTGAATCCATCTTCAAAGGCTCTACAACACTAAATAGGACATCACATGAAGAATCACTTTCAGTACCTTCAGCAAAGTTTGTCTGTGCCTTATCACTGTTATTATCACCTTGTGCCTTCTTTCTCTTCTTCATATCACGTATATATGAATAGAAATCATTGCGCTTGTGACCTTCTTTCTTGCAATGGAAACAAGTGATTGCACCTTTACCCTTGGCTCCCCTTTTCTTCCAAACCGTATCCTTCGAGTCCCTTGCTACCATCGCCTCAATTCGTACCGATTTCAACTCCGACCCTTTTCTCCTTACCTCCTCATTCAAAAGACTGTTTCAAACCATTTCCAAAGAGATAGTTCCATTAGCATTGGAATTGCTCAATGAAACAACTAAATTCTCCTATCTTTTTGAAAGAGAACTCATCAACAAAAGAGCCTGCAACTCAACATCAAAATTGACCTTCAAATTTGTCAATTTATTGATCACATCTTGAAATTCGTTCAAATGCCTTGCAACAGACATCTCCTCATCCAATTGAAGTTGTACCAAGTTTCGAACCAGAAAAGCCTTACTTGTAGCACTCCTCGACTCATACAAAGATACTCATTTGTTCCATAACGCCTTCGCGGATTCACAACTAGCTACATGGTGGAACACCGAATCATCCAAATACCGGTGAATCAATGCAATCGCCTTTTTGTCCATTTTCCCTCATCCATATTCGAGGGCTTCTCCCCATGTCCATCAATGGGATCATGCAAATCATTGAGATATAGAATGTCCTCCATCTTCAGCTTCTATATACCCTAATTCTTCCCATTCAAAATAACCATCTTCGAAAACGTCATCATCTTCGACATCTACTATCCTCAATCCAACAAACACTCCAAGTTATGCGATGATCTGAGCTCTGATTCCAACTGCTGGGGTTTTGTATGCAGCGGAAGTTTAACAAAAGGCCCAAAAAATTAGGATCTTTTTCACCCAATCTCTTGAAGATGAATGTGATTGAAAAAAAAACAAATAAATTTCGGAAATATGAATACACAATATTCCACCCAACCACCCTCTTTATTGATTCACCAATAAAAAATTGTTTACAACGGATCTCAACTATCGTTACAAACATTCACAACTTGAACCAATAACCTTATTGAGAAATAGGTAGAGAATATCTCATGGCTAAACAATTTTAGGAGAAAGATAATGAAGAACAATGGCAAATTTTCCACTCCTAATAAAGATGTCAACTAGGCCTTTTATAGAGTGAATTGCTTCATGCCCAAGTTTTCTTGACACCCAAATTATCTTCACATATGTTAAAAAAACTATTTGGATAAGCACCAAATACTTGCCTTAAATATCCCATAAATATAGCAACAAATCTCTTCACAAAATCAGCATAGATAATTTGTTGCCCACGATTGTGATTTGCATATCACAAATTTCAACAATCTGGCTATACACTAATTCTTATCTCAAGGAGCTGACGCTTTAGACTAAAACATATGGGATTTTACCCATAGTCTCATGTAACTTTGGGTATCGACCATGAGTATCCTCTAACTATCATTTATTGCCTCGGTCGAGCATGTCCTGCTAGGATTTAAGCATGGTCATCAAAATTTCAGTCGTGCATGAGTTTCTACCTTAATAAACTATTTCTTTTATCTATCTAATTCGAGACATTCCTCTTTTAACAATATCTATTTCATCGAAATAGCCTATGCCGATCTTAGGAGGATAGGATTGAATTATTTGAATGAAACTTGTAATTATACTCCTATGAGAACATGATTCCATTGATGCAAGAAGCCAACGTTATCTATAAATGAAAATACTGCAAGACTTATCTTATTACATTTCTCCCAATACTCTAGGGCGGCTCATTTGCAAACGACAATCTAAATAAACGTAAGTGAAATAGCATTACAACATGCCACAATCCATACCTATGGAAATGGGATTCCATCAAAGTATCTTGCTTCAAAGTTCCATATTTATGTCTATGTTCGATCGAATAAGGTCCTTTCTAATTCAAGCCAAGTGCCCCTTACCAGGTAGAACTCATTTTATAATGATTTTCTTACTTTATAAGTATGATTTTAGACCTTGTTGTTGAAATGCCATGTTATTGTTTTTTAGTGAGCAACTATCCTTAACTTAGCCTCTTCAGGCTTTTCATTAATCAAATCCAAGGACTCAACAAGGGGTTCCTCATTGATCTTGGGATCATAGTGATTTTTCCAATTAGAAGGGACTTCTAGTTCAATCAGAATCATGGTCTCTAGTCCATAGGCCAAAGAGAATGGTGTATGTTTAGCTGCAAAATGTGGGTAATTCTGTATGCCCATAAAACAAGTGGAAGTTCATTGACCCATATTTCCTTAGTTAACCGTTTCATTAAGATGGACTTAAATTATTTTATTTTGTGCCTCACCTATTCATTTTTCTGAGGTTGTTCTACCGCCAAAAGGCTTTTCTCGATTTTGTACTAGGTATATAAATCCTTGAGCTTAGTAATTTCAAATTGAGTTCCGTTATCCATTACACTTTTCTAGGGTACTCAAAATATGTATTGGTATTCTTTGTAGTAAAATTGGTCACTTTTTTCATTATGATCGTGGCAAGCTTCACCACTTATCCCACACTATGACATAATCCACCTCAAGACTAATTTATTTATCTCCTCCTTTTTACCTTGCAGCAAACCGATTATATCAATTTTTCAAGCTACAAAGGGACCCAGGCTTACCGATAGCATAAGCTATATAGATAGAGCTCTAGAAAATTTTGCAAACTTCTAACATCATTAAAACTATTTCGTGTATTTGGCAACGTCATGGTTTATTATTGGATAGAAGTATCAGTAGTGAATTCTCTTCTTTGCTATTGTATGCACCCGATATGGTCACTACAGCTACCCTCATGGACATCCATGAGGATTTTCCTGGCCTCTCCCATAGTTATATACCAATGCTAGGGTATGAGAAGCCTTGCCTGTTTAACACTACTCTTGCATTATGATCCGTAATAATTTACAATGGGCTTTCCATTATTTGTTGGATGATAATTTACAAAGGGTTTTCCATCATATGTTGGTTCCTCTTGGGGGTGTTCCCATATGCAAATCATCCTTAAGTGGAAAAATCCATCATTGCTTCTCTTTAATATCCAAAATTTAGTTAATATACACATCGTCAATAATTAGAGCTGATAAAACCTCTATTGGAATCAATCCAAATAAGCATGCATCTTCAGAACTTGTTAATTTAGTAAATGGTTAGTCATCATTATAATTCTCCTCTCTAAGGATGTGTAAATCGTGTAATGCTCTACATCATTCAACGGTTCCAATGTTTTATCTGTAATGCTCTACATCATTCAACGGTTCCAATGTTTTATCAGGTTCTCGCACCCTTGGCCTAGCAAACCACTAACTGGGAGTCATTGGATATATATATGGATCATAGTTACCCCCCAGTTCATTAGGTATGCCAAGTCCAAATACTAATACTTCATATTTAGGCTCAATGTTCATTATAGGAAACTCTGGTACTTACAAAATTATTTGTCCTTTTAAAGTTACGAGTACCATTCCTCCCCCAAAACTACATTGGTTAGAAGTTTTATCAAAAAAGGTTTATACTAAGAAGTTATGACCATATTATCTTCTTATTCACCGTTGTTCTTGGGTTGTAAGTGGTCATATTGATTCAATTCAAAGTTTCACTTTGGTAACCTTCTTGAAGTCTCTAGTTAGTGTTATACCTGCAACAAAGGTTAATCTATTAACACCTTAATCGGATAAGCCTAGAAGTATGATTGTAATCGCATTTATGCAATCAGCAAGCAATAAGAAAGTTTCTCCAATTTTAGATAGTTCATTCCAGCTTAGTTTACTGCTTTGTTGATATGATAAACTGGTGTCAAAAATCCTTACCTCTTAAATACCATGTTGCACTTAAGCCGTGAGTACACTTTACCAAAAAGGCGAGCAAATTTTCCCTATCCAAAGGTTTCGAAAAGCTGGTAGTCTTTCCTAAGCCTTAATAATTCCTCAAAGAAACACTGGCATTCCTTCATCCTTTTAAATTTCTCTTTCCTTTTTTGAGAGAATCAAAGAACGCAATACACCTATTAGTTGCCTTAGAGATTAACAGACTCAATGTGGCAACTTTCTTGTTCAATATTTGCGACTTCTTCTTTGTGGGTGTGCAGTCACATTCCTCAAGGAATTAATCTTTAAAGGATTAGCCTTAGTGCCCCCTTTAAGTTCACAAGAAATCCTAGAAATTTCCCATGTAACCCCAAAAGAATGCTTCAATAGATTTAACTTCATTTCATGCTTCCGTAGAATTTTGAACATTTCCAAAAATTATCTGTATACTTACGTAATAGCCGTGTCATCACAGACTCACATTCATATCATTTGCACACACTTGCATTATGCATTTAGTTTGATTTGTAAACAACAAATTCACAAAATCTGATAAATGCATCGTTCAACACAAATGGTGTCACTTGGTAACAATAGAACCCTAAATTCATTATAAAACTCATATGCTCTTTATTTTGAACATGCATTAGTATCTAGTAATAGTCATGTTAAGCACATAAAAGATAGTAACCCATGTCCAATGCGCTGGTGGCTCGGGTGTTTACAACACAGTGTTAATGGATCTTAAGGCTATTCAGATACTAGAGGAGTGAAGTGTATTTATGAATATAACAATATATTTATTCAAATTGCAATCAGAAAGAAAGAAATAATAAAATAAAATGCAACAAAGTAAATAATACCAGGAATTTTGTATTGGTTCGGATTAACCAATCCTACATTCATTCCTGCACTTCACCGTGCATAATTTCACAATAGTCTCTTGCTTTCCACTGGTGGCAAGAATACCTTTACAATCTTGGTTTCACGGTCTACCAGATACACCTTCTCCTTGTCAACAACAATAAAAATGGCAAATAGTCATATCTTCTATACAGATACTTGTAAATTCAATACAATGATCCTATAAACCTCCAATGGCAATATATCTTTGAATTCTTTGAGGAAATAGGATGTAATCGAAGAAAGAATAATGTGAATTCAAGTACAACTCTCTAATATTGTGTGGCTTGCAAATCAACAAAGAATTAGAGTGAAAAGAGTGGATTTGCAAGAATAATTGGATAGTATTCAATGGATTTGAAGTGCAAATGTGTGGAGAAGGAGTAGAAGAAAGTATGAAAACATTATGAAAAAAATCGTTTCTAGAAGCCTTTGCACTTCAAATCATTTGAAAAGGGTAAAAGGAATTGTTTAATTTACTGCTAGACAATATATAGAGTTTGTATATACAAATAAAACACAAGTGGGGAAATCAAATAACTTCAAAACATGACATAAACTTTATTAAATAATTAGATGATTAATATATTTACCAATGCTAATATGTTCAATAAATTTCTCGTCATATGCTTTCAGCATCTGCTATTTGGTACCTGAAAATTTATAAATATGCATATTAGTACTCTTTTTACTTTAGGGTCCATGAGGTTAAGTTTTGGGATGCCAAACCCATAAATAGTTTGAATGCCCTTTCAAAATATTATCATTAGATGAATGAACCTTAACAATAAAATTATCAAATAAATTTTCCTTTTCAATATTATCCAATTTTCTGGAACACATAAGTTAATGAATCTATTTGGAGGATTTAATTTTAATTTCCTAGGTTTTGGTATGAACTTTGTAGCCTTAACAAACTTAGTACTTTGAGTACTATTTTTCTTTGATTTACCATTAAGGGTGTATCCAAGTCCATGTTTATTCTTAGTGTGTTTAGATGCAGATAATAAACTTTCTAGATTATCCTTTCCTTTGTTAAATTTATCAATATAAGTTTTCATTTTATCAAAATCCTTACTATGGTTAAGAATAACATTGTCTAGAGATGTCATTTTGCCATTCAGATCAGTGATCTGTGACTTCATTGAAAGATTTTCTGATTTGAAGGACTCATTTTCACTTTTTAGTTTTTCAAATCTTCCAAGTGTTAAATCCTTTCCATTTTTATGACCATTAGATCTTTCAATTACATCTTCTAGACATTGTTTTTCTTTACTTAACTTGTCATTATATATTTTTAATCTATCTATTTCTTCCAAACTATTGTTGTACTTTTTCTTGAGTATTTCAAATCCCTTATGCATATCATTCAAAACATTAGTAATCTCTTTATTAAAATTCAATACCTGGTCATCCACTGCCGTAAAGTATACGTTCGTCTTTACTTTTTCCGAATCACTATCACTTGATGATGTATCATCTCATGTTGTATTGAATGCATGTTTCCTCTCCTTATAGAAAGTATTTGAAATGTGCTTTGGTTTTCTTAAGTTGGGACAGTCTCTTTTCAAATGACCGGGTTTATCACATTCGAAACATTTAACAACATTTCCATTTCTAGAATTGTTTTTGTTAGTTTTTCGAAGTTTCTTCATTATCCAATTACTTCAAGAATTTATTGATCTTCTTGGTAACAAACTAAATATCATCAACAACAGTATCATCATTTGGTTTATCATTATCAATCATAACATTAGGTGACAATGATTTCTTCTCATTTCCCTAATTCTCTTTTCTAACCTGCAACTTTACTTCATATGACATTAGATTACCAATTAATTCTTCTATTGCCATAGTACTAATATCACTGGCTTCTTCGATTGCAAAATCTTCTAATCTCATTCACTAGGAAGATAATTCAAGATCTTCTTGACTTGATTTTCTTCAGTAATTTTCTTTCCTAATGATATTAAGGCATGTATTAAAATCTATAATACATATCAGAAATAGACTCATTTCGTTTCATTTGAAAGAGTTGAAACTGGTGAGTTAACATTGGTATCTTTGTTTGTTTTACTTTACTAGTGCATTCATGTGTGACTTGCAGTTTTCTCCAAATTTCATACGCAGAAGTACAAATTTGATATGCATAATTACAAATAGACACTATATTAAATTCATTCCTATTTAAGGAGAAAAATAAAATGTTCATGACCTTAGAATTATTAAGTGCTTGTGTCCTTTGGTTTAGTGTCCATTTTGAATATTCAGTTTGAGGCTCTATGTATTCTATTTGGGTAATGTTCCAAATATATAAACCATTAGACTGCAAATAAAGTTTCATCATACACGCCCAATAAGATAATTACTGCCAATAAATAGAGGAGGTCTAGTGGTAGATTACCCTTCTATAAAAGTGTTAAAAAAATGTGTTACTAATGTTGTTAGCCATTTATACTTTTCAAAAAGCAGTTGACTTATTATTGAAAACCAGTACTCTGATACCAATTGTTGGAGACTCGGGTGTTTACAACAAAGTGTTAATGGATCTAAATGCTATTCAAACACTAGAGGAGTGAAATGTATTTACGAAATTAACAATATATCTATTCAAATTGCAATTAGAAGGAAATAAGTAATAAAATAAAATGTCATAAAGTAAATAACACTAGAATTTTAATACTGGTTTGGATTAACCAACCCTACATCCAGTCCTGTACTTCACCATGCAGCATTTCACTATAATCGCTTGCTTTCCACGGGGGGCAAGAACAACTTTACAATCTAGGTTTCACGGGCTACAAGACACACCTTCTCCTTGTCAATAGAAACAAACAATGGAAAGTAGTCGTGTCTTCAATACAAATTCTTGCAGATTTGGTGCAGTGATCCAATAGACCTCTAATGGCAATATATCTTTGAATTCGTTGAGGAAATAGGATGAAATTAGAGAGAGAATGATGTGAATTCAAGTATAACACTCCAATATTATGTGGCTTGCAAATCAATGAAGAACCGGAGTGAAAAAGATTGGATTTGCAAGAATAATTGGATAATATTCAGTGGATCTGAAGTGCAAATGTATGACAAAGAAGGAGTAGGAGAATATATGAAAAGATGATGAAAATATCGTTTCTAGGAGCGTTTAAGTAGTGGTTGAGGGGATGTGTCTTTTGGTGAAGGGATGGAGGGAAACAACTTACCATTTGAAAGTTGAAAATGTAGGAAACCGTTATATGTCGACATTCCAAAACTTATATTTCGACATGGTGTTGCTAATTATGAACAACACTTATAAGTGTTGCAAATTTTCTGCACTTCAAAATTCCTTATATTCGTGGATTTTGGTGATTCGATTGAGGTCAATGGTTGATTGTCTTCAAGTATAATTGCCATGATATCTTTAACAAGATATTCTAAGGTTCAACCAACTCCTCATCACTTCAAATGACTTTTTCCTTCAACATTCTTCTCTAATAGGCTTTGGTCTTCAATTGTTTTGATTATCCTTTCTTTGTTATTCTTCCATTTCTCTAATTAACCTTTTTTAGTTCTTCTTTTGTACTCTTGTTTATCTCTATAAATGACTTCATAGTATATATTATGTAACTGCACAACTTGAGGATAAGTCAATAGTAATGTTTATATGGTTGTTGTCATCAAAATCAACACCTAGTATATTAACACAATGATCTCGTCTACATGCTAATATATTCCTTATAGAAAGAGACTATCTTTCAAGTATACTTTATTCAAGTCTGAATAATCAATACAGGTCCATCACTTTCGTTTGCTTTCTTGACTAACGTGAGGTTTCGTACCATTCAAGGCATAACACATCGGAGATAATGCCATTTTCCTTTAGCTAATCCACTTCTTCTCTCAATGCACTGTATTTCTCCAAAAACAAAGTATGTCAAATCTATTTTGCAGAAGGACATTTTAGGTCCACATTTAGTACATGGTAGACTATCTCCGATAATATACCATAAATATCTAGATGTGTCCAAGAAAAAAAATTTAGATTTTCTATGAGAAAACTAATTAGTTCCTTCCTCATTTAGTGATAAGTTAAAGATCTAATCTTAGGAACTATAGTAGAACCATCCAAATCGATCAGTACATTAACCATCAACTCGGCTGCTGCTGCCTACATTTCCTATTTCTTGGGATCCATAGGGTCATAGAACTTGCTATGGTTTCCAAATTGGGGATTGGGCTTTAATTTTTATGCATCTATATTTTTAATATAGAAAGCTTTCCCTATACTTTTTCCTTTTCCCACCGTTTTTCCTCTATAAGCAGGATGAAGTAACATTTTCGACCATTTCTTTAGTCTCTTATAATCGACTTAATCATATTCTCCTTGAACTTCAACATAAAATACCAAGGAGCAAGTTTTATCCAAAAATAATAAGGGTCGAACATCCCAAAAATTATGCCAAGTACTCATCTACGATTATAATTTCTGAATCTGTACAATCTTGCGTTATCCATCCCCCAATTCAATGAACAAATAAATTATCCTAATGGGCGATTTTCCCTCACCAATGAAAATCTGAATCTTCAATCAACAAATTTTGATGTTATTCATACTTATCCATATCTGGTTAATCATCCTCTTTAATGGAATATTCATTGATCTTCCACTATTTACCAAGATTTAATGTACTAAAGCAGGACCTAGAACGATCATAATATCCATGGGATATTTTAACCTTCTTTTTACAGGGTCATTACACATTAGATTCAGATATATGGACTTCTCAATCGTCGATGCAGATAGCCCGAAGAGATGATCAGATAGCTCACAACTCAAGCACGGATAACGATATGAAGCTAGAAGCGAGTGGAATTACTTAAATGACACTCTAGAATCGAATAAGTGTATAATTGGACTTTATGTGTATATTGGATCGGCATACATCAAATGGCCATGATGAACATATCAATTTCAACAAATTGTGATTAATCACTCGAACACATTTAGGCATTTTCGAAGCTGGACATTAACGACCCGAAGAGGAATTCAAGAGGTCCAACCACACGGGTCGCATACACCAATTCCGCTGTAACTCGAATCAGTACTGATCTAATTCTTATAGGGATCAATGCCAATTTAAACACTTCCTATATGCGATCTATGAAATATATTCCATAGTCATGCAACCTGGTCTTTCACGTGCCCAAGTTTTCGGCTAATCCAGTTGATTCTACATCTATAAATGCAGCATTTATGGCACATGGAAAATGAATCTTCTCTTACTGATTGCACGGATATTTATTCATTTTCTAGATCATCTATATCTTCTTTATTTCTTACATCAAAACAACTATAATTGGAACTGACAAAATAAAGAAAAGATAACATAAAGTGGACATAAGTAGATCGCCAAACCACTATAAATTTGGAGTAATTTTAACATTTTGCATCTATATTTAGTGATCAATCACTGTATTAGTAAGATTATCAACTTGGGTGTTTATGAATTAATTTTTTTAAATTTGATTCCTTCTTTCAGGATCGAACTACATACCTCCAATTTACAAGACGAGATTTCAAAATATCAGATTTGGATTAATGGCTAAGAAATCAAAGAATAAATCTTTAGTGGCTAAGATTTGTAGGAAATTTTGAAGTTAGTTCTAAGGTTAATCAATCCTATATCCACACCACAAAGGAAGAGATGTAGGCTACAATGGACTCTGTGCACGAGAAAATGGCTAAGAGGGTAGAAGAGATGATGCAAAACTTCCTAAGAAAAATTAGATAAGTAGGAAATGCGAGAAATCAGGATAAATGGGAACTTCAGGAGCTCAGAATTAGCAAGCCAGAAAATGGAGCTAGCGATCAAGAGGTGGCTACGGAGTAACCGAAGGTAGCCCTCAACCAATGTGATCAGGTCAGCATCAATCTGCATTAATCGTATCGGCACTGATCCACTTAACATTGGGAAATGACTAGGACTGACTAACATGGATGTTGGAGTGGTAGGAGTTCAAAATATAGGACTCAAAGCTAGAAATTTTGGTCCAAAAGTAGGTTTGGAGCAACCGAAGGAAAGCCTCGGTCTTAGATACATGCAAGATTAAGAATGTCAGTAGAACAAAAACATAAGAAACCATGGAATATTCGCTTGGAATAAGAAAATACATGCAATACAAAAGAAATAAACTTCGAAGATTTTCTATAAAATTGCTTTCTGGAAAAGAGGAAGAAACTAAAAAGGAATGTATAGATTTCTAAACAAAATCAAATCAAAAATAGGCGGAAATCAAACAAATGGGATACAGGAACATCTAAAAAAAGATGAATGACAAACGAAGCCAAATTATGGAAGGAAGATAGCAACAAAAATATTACCTATTTCAAACAACTCCACCTTAGATTTAGATCAATCCAGGTGAATCGGAGAGATTGGATAGATTCACGGTTGATTGAATCAAAGATGATCGGCTAAGGGGATACGGGAATGAATCGGGGATGGTCGACTTTCTAGATTCCATGCAGTTTGTGGAGCGAATTGAAAATTTTAGGAATTTGGGAAAAAGTTTTAATATAGCGGAATATATTTATATATAGCATACTCTATCTGTTATTTTATTTACTTCATTTATATAGCATAATTTATGTATTATTTTATGTTCCTTAATCAATTTATTATAGCACTTTAATATAATGTTATGATACTATGCTATGTATATCACATTTTCTTGCAGTGAGAATAGGGACGAACACTTATCCTTTTATGTGGATCGATACCATTCTGAATGATACCAGCGGAGGATTAAAACTTGCCATAGGTAATGTTGGTGATCGTGTTTACTGGAGTTGGGAATGCTGATTGATGGATACCTTTGCATAGCAACGATAGATTTACGAACATGATCATACAGGATATGCGATGGGTATTAGTAAATAAGGATTTGGAAAATGTAATCAGAAATCCTTTTACTCCAAGAATTAGAAATGTTAGGTACCCACTAGAATTCAAGTTAGGAATTTTGGAGATATATGATGGCAAGACCGACCATGCTGTTCATTTGATGTGGCATATGAGGCATTGGAAATTACTGGGGGAATCAGAAGAGCGTATGGAAAAGTGT
Source organism: Allium sativum (assembly GCA_030737875.1). NCBI lineage: Eukaryota > Viridiplantae > Streptophyta > Magnoliopsida > Asparagales > Amaryllidaceae > Allium > Allium sativum. The sequence continues at coordinate 168,376,674 of CM060916.1, read as the reverse complement.
TACCCCTGTGCTCAATGGACATCACTACATTATGGTTTAAACAACCGGAAATTGTCTCTATCGGCACTTGGATGAAGCTAGTTGACGAACTCATATGGCAAATTTAGGTCTACATCACGAGACCCAAGAATGTCATGTTATTTACAATAGTAAAGTAGAGGATTGTGGAATTCCCAAGGAACTTTCTGACTAGATTCGATAAGGTAGTGGCTTCATTGGATTGATTGTATCTACCAATCGTTTTGATGCCATCCAAATATGGAGTTGCTAACAACACAGATTCAAAATATCATTGGAACAGAATCACTTAGGGATCTCGAGGAATTTTATTTGAAGCAGAGAGGTTTCCATGATAAGAGGGTGCAATAGCTGGCAGAGAGGAATTAGAGGTCAATACAATCAGGGTGGAGTACCGCCTGCATCTGCTTCAGGTAAGGACAAAGGCAAGCACAAAGCTGAGGATGTCATGACAGATATAATATAGGTAAAGGAGAGAGATAAAGTCCTCTTTGTATATGGATTTGAATGCTGTTTTGGGAAAAATTCACTTAGATACATGGGAACACCTTTTATACTAAAGGTCGACTAGGAGATAAACCACCAAGCACGAGTGGATATCCTTAAAACATTGCCTATTCCATAATCTAGAGGAGCACGATAGCAGTGACTATAGGCACATAAGTGACGCGGTTGAGGAACATATAAGGAATGGAAAGCTCTCTCAATATGCAAAGAATTAGACCATGCTACCAAAGCTAGAGCAACCGTTAACTGCTCAAAATCGGAGCAAACACCAGTCAACCTGTCACAGCCTGCCTTTTCGACCCTTAAAAGTTGAAATTAATACATCCACGATATTCACGTGTTGAACAATTAAGTTCTAGAAAGACAGGTTGTTTGGGTAAAAGAAAGAAGATACAAAATAGAATCTCACAACATAATGAAAGTTTATGATATGACAATAATCTTTACACTAATAAGACTTTAAATTTAATACAAAAATCAAATAATTAATCTATAAATCAATTTGCATATTCTATCCTTACAAATGTTTACGAATACAACATATAGACAGCGGAAAAAAATGAATAAATATATGATAATACTTATTGGCATTTTAACTCTTTTCATGAAGCTTCAAAGCAGCTATGTCTAATCCTAAAAATATGTTTAGCACGACCAGAGTATTGTAACAAAATAAGATCAGGATTAGTATGGTAAACCAACATGAGAAAACTCAAATCGAAAGTAATTTATTCTTTAATTTATAATTCTTTTAAAACAAATTTATCTCGTAAGGCCACACCGCACATAAACATGGAAGGGTTTTTACCTACGATAATCAAAATACTTTTATTATAAATCCAATAATATTATAATAATGTCTAGAATCCATAAATTAGTATATCAAAATAGTTGGAATGCTTTCATCTCACATTCCAACATAAAAGTACATAATAAAGTCTAAAGGCTCTTATTGGAGAATGATTCTAACTATAAAAGGGAAAGAGTCTACCCACCAAATCTGTACACCTCTAGATCAAATGTACGGAAGGCAATAACACATTGCACCTCATCTACCCACGACTGGCAACATCCCTTACTCGATATCACCGAATATGATCACCCTTGTTGATAAACTCCCATTGAGCCCAAAACAAACAAAGAGATGGATAGAAGATATAAGATGATCATATCCTAATGGGACAAACTTACATAGCCCTGCGAATTTCCCTTGCTTTAACCATTTACCAAGTGATGAGGCTAAAGGTTACATTTATTTTATAAATAGCAGAATATCTTGGAATGCTAACATTGCCTTCTAAGGAGATATTTAATGCTAGCATTCATCCATACGAGTTCGTTGTAGGTCTGAACAAAACCGAATAGCTCCAGCTTTATAATATTTTCTAGGTCAAAACGTTTTTAACCGAATCGAAGTGGTTTTGGACAATTAGGTCGGACCGTGGTCTCTTCAAAACGACAATAGAACTTTGCACCTAAATTTGATAGCGAGTTATTTAACTATCAAATATATAAACAACAATCATTCAAGAATTTATTTTTCTTATAATGATTTCCAACCCTTTTTAAAATGAATCTATCATTTATAAAATCTCACTTTGGAATATTTAACTGAAATATTCATATACTTATCTCATGACCTAAGTATATTTGCAAAACATTATATTTCCAATAGATAGAAATAAATTCATAACTTATATTATCAATAATTATATTCAAAAAGCATTTTAATTTCCAAATCATATTTAAAGAATTAAACAAAGTGGTTTTAAAAAAGAAATGGATATAAGAATAAACTCAAATATGATTCCTTCAGTGTTAAGTGTAGAAAAAATGCCCATGCTCATGTTTAGGAAGATCAATTTGGAAGAATCAAACCTCAATTCCTTTTATAAATCCCTTCAATTAATCCTTTTTAAAAAATACCTTATTAAAAAGATGCTCACATTTATAAAGCCCTTTTCAAATAAATATTTTATAAAAATAATTTATATTTTAAAATGCTTATTCAAAGTAATCGTCATTCTCAATATATAAATAGGTTAGAACTTCATTCTAAACCATGTTAAAACAGAAATGTACTATTATTGGGTAATAGAAACACTTTTAAAACCTTATAAATAAATGGTTTCTTATTCTAAAAAATATAACTAAAATAAATTACTTTATTTTATGATTAAAAATCCTTATAACCATTATAAATAAACGATTATTTGATGTAAACCAATTAAATAAACAATAAATATTTTTAAATAACGAAAGTCTTTAAATCCTTATCAAGTATGTAGAAATTTGATCGTCTTTTGATAATGTAAACAACTAATTTAAATTCATTAGTGATAAACAAATATTCAACTTAAAACATTATTAATAAGATATTTATTCAACTTCAAACTTTATTAACATGGTGATAATTTATCTTTTAAATAAATAGTTATTAACTATTAAATCTGCATTTAAAATAATTTTTTATTAACTTTAAACATTATTATTAAATATTTGAAAACACTTTTAAATAAATAATTATTAACATTAAAACATGATTAATAAATAGATTAACTTTATTTTTAGAACACTATTAAATAATCATTCTTATTTTTAAGACATTTTAAATTTTAAATAAATAATGATTTGAAAGCATTTATTTCAAATGAATTTAATGACCTGCAATTACGCGATGGTCACGTCCCTATCTCAGAGAAACCAAAAGCAACTATAGCCCAAAATCCACATACTTCAAGTATTTTTCAGTAGTACTACTTAAATAGGCCACCACATATTCAATTTATCATCATAAGTATATGTTAATAAATAAACAATTAGCATTTAACAGCTAATATAACGCTTATTCAATAAAAGATAACTAGCACAAAAAGACGTCCAAACTAATATAATAGTAGAACGGTGGCTTATTCTGCTAACAGATGTCAATTAGAATAAGTTCATCCAATAATTTAAAACAGTGCTTGTTTGGCCTAATAGAGAACACCAAGCACGTATTTAAGTTAATTACATTAAAATTGAACGATGTAATCAAATTAATATTATTCAACAATTTACATATGATTAAATACTCGCAATAAGTTTAGATACAAAAATAGCCAAAAATGTCTAACATCAATTCGAGACCCTATATCATAATCCAAAATCAAATTCAAACAGACTAATATCATTTCAAGATGTTATATCGCGATCCTAGATTTAATTCAAACAATTAGTCAATTTCAATTCCAGCCAACAATTTGATAATGTGATAATTTTACAAACCCAACCATAAGCAAATTCTAAAATTAAGCGGATAATAAATATGTAAATCCTATACTACCCTAGTAAAATAGAAAGGTGAGTTTTACTCACTATCGTTCCAGCTGTTATGCGTTTGGAATCTGTTAAATTCTAAACGGCATTCTAAATGTGCTGGAATTCCCACTAGCTTCAAATGCTACCAAATCAATTCCATTGCATAGCCAACGTCACTACGAGCATAACGGCAAAAACTACAACTCGATCGGACCTTGCATGAATGAGTAACGCATTTTATAACATTAGCGAATTTATGTTATATATTTAATACTAATTACAAAAATTAAAGCTTAATTACCCTAATTAAACCTCTTCTTCTCCAATAAGTTTCCTCAGACAGAAACCTAAAAACGCTTTTATGGTCGCTGCTTTTTTTCTTTATCTCATGACTAATACTTGATGAAACCCCTCGAAGCCACCACCAATCAACCTTACAATAAACGCTCTACCTCTTCATCACTTTCTCACTGACTCCATTTCCTCCCTTAGCACTGCGTCGATCAGCCTCTACCAAGGCCTAAGGAAAATCGCAACTCCTTATATATCATTACATAATTATAAAATAACCGTACGACTCTTTTTTTCTCTATAAACACAAATCCAATGTCAAATTGGACAACCCCCTCCCGATAACTCAAACCCTAGCCTACATGAGGAGTTCGACGTACTTCCATTATTGCCACTATACGGACACCGCTCCCATCATCCGGCGTACCAAATCAAAGATCCTTCGAATTTGAACCTAAAGGTTCTTGTTTTATTGATTTTATTGAATCCATTATTTGTTGGGATTTTTATAAGATAAGGCTTGTATTTATTCATTTTTGGGATTCTTGTTTTAGACAGGTAAAAAACTATACGATAAGGGAAAATAAATAAAAACAATAATTTACATATATATATGGTTTGTGTATAAATTTCAAACGATAAATAAAAACACTGTCACCTTCAGTAGAGCGAGGTGATCTAGATTTGATAATAATATACACTAGTTATTAGATTCTGAAGAATCACAAAAACACTATTATCCGCTGAAAAATTGCTGAATTTAATTTTATTATTATCTAAATTAAAAATTATGGAATAATAAAATAAAATAAAATAAAAATATATCAAAATAAATCGATTCGTAAAAACAATAATTTACTTTCTAATTATTTATTCCAAATGCTTATAACTGTAAATGAATTTTAATATAAAATTCACCATTTTCATTCAGTTTTGAAAGGAATCGAATCAACCCATCAAATCCGTTAAATTTATATTCAATTTAAAATTTAATTATTTGAATCAGTATTCAAGTATTAAATTTACATTATTAATTGTTTAAGTAATAATTGTATTATAATTCAAATTGTTAAAATAATCCATGCATTTTAATTCAAGTCATTAAATATTTTTAAATCGATATCTTAATACATAAAATTAATTCAATATTAGGCACTAAAAATCTGGTTTGTTACACAAGGACAAGAATTATCATTAATTGATGGTGCAGTTCTAATAATAACTCTTATAAATAAAATGGCTAAGTCATTTACACATATATATGGTTGAGACTAGTTCCGAGACATTGGATGTCGTAAAACTTGATTTTCAAAACTTAGTAAAACTCTTAGATTTAGAAAACTTGATCTTTATGTTACTTTAATAACTCAATGGCCATCAACATTGGACTACACAAGTTAAGGGATTGGTTATCTCTTCAGGACATAGGCAGAATGCCTTTTCAGATCATCGGCATAGACTATGCTTAGCATGGGATAAGCTGCTTGTCTGGATATGGTGGAGTCGCTTGTTCAAGTCGCCAAGTGTGGACTACACTTGGTAAAGGGCATATCACCTCGATGGGACATGACTAGATCACCTATTTAGGTAGTCGAGTATGGACCATGCTCAACAAACGACCGGAGATACCAAGGTTGTCAAGCATGGACTATGCTTGGCAATTGATAAGTCGCTTTGCCAAGACATGGCTTTGTCGCTTATTCCATCGTTGGTTATAGACTATGTCCAATAAGAGTCTAGAGAGACAACAATTACAGAGTATGGACAATGCTCACCTAGGTCTCAGAATATGAACTTTGCCCAACATGGATTCAAAGGGATTATGATCGTCAAATATGGCCAGTACTTGGCATAGGGTAGGTCGCTTCATTGAAAAGAGACAGGTTCGACCCACTCGATTATGGAGTATGGATCATGCTCGCTAAGGTTCTAGAGACACCTAGGATCGACTCGAAGAGGTTGCAAATTCAAATATCAGCTTGAAACAACTATGGATTTGTCAAACAGTTCGGTAAGATCATGGATGTAACATTGGTGATCGGCTTTTAGTAGTAGTACGCACTTGAAACATATCTAGATTTGATTAATGACTTGGAATTTAGTTAAAAATCCATAGAAATTAAGGCTTTGGCATGCAGTTATCGACTCCTAAATGAAAACGGAAAGGCAAATAACTAACTGTTTTGGCATTAGATTTGGTTTTGGATTAGCCGGATTGGTTATCCATCAATAATGGACATTGGAATTATGGTAATACTAAGCACACCTTCCGTAGCAAGGTATTTTTAGAGGTAAGTATATAACCTACCTAGGTTGTTACATATCGAATTCAAATATATGGGCCTCTCAATTATAAGGGCAGATAGCATGAAGAAATGATCGGATGGCTCAGGACTTGAACATGAATAAGGATATAATGCTGTAATCAAGTGGCACTCTGGAATTGGCTAAATATGCATTCAGACTTTAAGTGTATATCAGATTAGTATACATCCAGGGACCTAGATGGACATATCAACTTTAACAAAGAATGATCAATAACGCAAAATCACTTAGGCATTTTGCAGAGTAGGAACCAACAACCTAACATATTGCACGCACCAATTCCACCATAATTTAAATCGATATTGATTTGGTCCCTATAGGGATGTATTAATCTGAACACCTTATTATGTGCAATCCAGATGATATTTTCTAGAGATGTGCAACCTGGTCTTTTGGATTACCTTGTAGAGTTTCATGTTGATCCAATGGCTTCTGTGTCTGTAGATACAACATATATAGGACATAGAAAATGGATATTCTCTTGGAAATTGTATGGATACTTTGCCATTTTATGGATCATCCCTACCTTCTCTATTTCGTGCATCAAAATAACCTCAATTGTAATTAAATAACTGAATAAAAGATTGCATGGAGTTGATGTAGGTAGCTCGCTAAACCAATACAAATATAGTGTTCTTTTATTTTTACTTTTCCGTATCTATACTCTATAATTTGTGACTGTGTGCGTAGTGAGATTATAAACTTAGGTGTCTGTGACTATATTTATAGGAAACATGATAGAAGGTAGATGCTTCAACCCGATCAGAATCCCTATTCTCAAAGATGATATCGTTAGTCATCAAACTTTGCTGGTTAACTAGAGCTTCATCCTCAATGGAAGAGCAGCTCTCCTACGGTATGCCCATCAGTGGACTCATGTAGTTGTAACAACCCGGAATTTTGGGGCCAATTTAAAATTTTTAATTTAGAAATTTTAATGAATTTTAAATATTTAACATGATTTATTTTAAATAATAAACCATGCAATTTAATTTAATCTTAAACAAGGATTTTATTTGTGTAGTGACATATCATCAAAACTAATTTATCAAATTATATGTATAAATTGCGTAATAAACGTTAAATTAACTTCAAATATATGTTGAAGCTTTAATGGTGATTAATTTTTGTAGGCTAATAAGTTTAATTTTATTACCATATTATTCATAGTACAATGAATGTAATAGGGACATTCTAACTTTATATGTAATTTAAACCTTGAATTGAAGAAAGTAATATATTAAGGAAGGAAGATTTTATCATTGGAAATTTCAAATTGAAATTTAATATATATAGTAATTTAGTTCGTTTGAAAAAAAAGAACAGCGAATGTAACTTTGTAAATACAAGCTGTAAAAGCTAGTCCATATTTATATAAGAAATGCGCACTATAAGAAAGAAAATAAATTGTGCAATAAATTCATTACAATTTGAACTTAATTAATGGTGCGTAACGATTGAATTTATAACGTTATGAAATAACTAAATAACGCTGCCTGTTAGTTCGTGTTGAGCTGAGCATTCACACACACCGTTTATAAAGAACAAATCAAGTCTTTCCCCTTCTTTTTCTACTTTCCCAAATTCATTGCCTCATCTCTCTCCACCTTAATATTTTCCCTATTTTGTTCAAAATGTAACATTTAAGAATTTGTAAAAGCTCATTAATTTATTTATTTACATCATGAATAGTTACAATAGTTTTCAATGTCATTCCCTCTTCGTTGTGTTTTAATACAACATTTATTCCTTCCCTTCATTTTATCAATTTCTTTCCCCTTTCTCTCTTGTTTCTCTCCAAATACTAATGAACCCACATATATAAATTTCTCTTCTTTATATTCTCGCGTGCTCATTGAAAAGATTCCTTCAATTATGGAATTTTAATATTTCGTATTTTGGAATTTAAGAACTGTGAAAACCTGTAACTTCCCCGTAAAGGAAAGCGCGGATAGCTCGAGAACAAGCCACAACAGAACGCATACAGGAGAACATTTCATTGTATATTACAACAATACATCAGATTACAAGAATATACAGAGTATAAATGAATATTACACAGAAATATCAGAGATTTAAATTACATTTAAATACATAGCAGTGGAAAATAATACAATACACAACTAGAAGTAGATATACGGATACAAAGTTTCCGGATATCGTTCCAGCTGTAAACCAGGATCCTGTGAATATAAATCTGCAAAACCAAAACTACTAGCTGCCCGTGTCAAAATAGGGGCACCCAGAGTTTAGGTTAAAACAATAAACTCCAGGTCAGTCATGGGACTGGTGTGAGAACTAAAACAGTTATTAATCTTTATTTTAAAGTTAGGTAAATCAAGGGACCACGCCGCTAACGCGGAACGGGTTTCCTCCCAAAAATACCAGTGCATAAAACAAACAGCGCAATGCTAAATAAAGGAAAATGAAGCTGTTATAAGACCCAGGTCCTATCACACAATGCAACGCAAGCCGGGGGATAGGGTTTTCCCTTATAACAGCCAAAGAGTGCTTGATACGTTTTAAAACAAATCATTTGATACTATTATAAGTGCATAGTGTATAAAACAACTTCATATCATAAGTATCAATCATAGGCGGCATGGGTACCATATATCATGTTGCCATACTAGGTTCTACAAATAAAACCGCAAATGTCACGTATTTGGAAATTGGATTTCCGTCTGTGAATCGAGGCAAAAGATAGTCCTCAACCGATTCGAGACTCTCTAGCCCGAGCCTCAGGATCAGAACGCATCAACCCTTTAGATCGTCATGGCCGGTCCACCGATGTGGATTATTATGCCTGAACACTACGTTTCCCCGCCCTTTGGGGCGTAAATGAGCCAACGAATGACTCCATCGGACCCGGATCGTCCGATCAAACCGAGGCGCCTCACAACAGCAACAACCACACAGGTGAAAAGTATATAAATGTCAGGGCTGGCAGGTCACTGACACCACCCTAGCTAGAAAGAAACGCATGCCCTCCCTGATGTCCTCTCCCGTTTCTGGTTCACAACCGGGGTGTGAGGCTCGCGAATTCACGTTACACAAAGCTGTGCCACACAGGCTATGCTTTGATCATCACCACAAAACTTTGCCTTTCAACAGAAGCCTCGATCAATTGCCACTTAGGAATGCCACACAGGCAATTCACTCCATGCGATTGATATCCATCAATATATAACCCCTGAGCTCGTACGTCTCAGAGAAGGACATTAAGCAAAAGAATAAATTCTCCGCCGCCAAGCAGATATATATATAATAGAAATCAATCACACGGACTAAAATCCAATGTCAGACACACAGTCCATTTACAAGTTCGTTCTGGGTCTGAACGAAACCGGAGGCACCTAGTACCCCGCATATCCATCGATCTCCAAGTACGTCTGGACGATCACCAACTGTTTCCATCTTCTTGGGTGTACAGCCCAATCAAGATCATCAGTAATCACCCAAACAACGTGAAGACCTCCGGTCTTCGACCATCGTCTTCATCTTCGACTTATCGTCGTATCAGTTATTCAGAATGGGATAAACCCGGTCTTCCCGAATAACTCGCGTATATTTTAGATAAGTGTTACACAAACACAACATATGCCTCATTCCAATTCATCAGTCACTAACCGTAAATTAATCAAGAGAACAACTCCCCAAATATTAATCCCGAAGGCCGAAACCAACTTCAGATCAATATCTAGGAAACCATTCTTCTTAGCTGACCGACAGTTAGTTTCTAAATTTCACACTTATAGGGAAAGGTTCCCATTAATTTTATCAAAGATAATTTCTTTAAATTTATTCTTTAATCCACTTTTGAATATCAATTCAAACTAGTCGGGATTAGCGAACCTTACCGAAGTAATCATTTATTTTATTTTCCACTCCGAACCTATTCATCCCATGAAGTAAAACTGGTAATACTTCATATCTAACGCCATGGTGTTATCGGCAAATTCAATTACCATTTCACGTTCAAATCTAATTAAGGATTTAACTATCGCCTGGAGCAAAACTGGTGATACTCCATTCTCGATTATTTCAATCTAATTAAAGATTCATTAAAACTCCACTTAGTTTTAATCGTTAACTGGGTTAAAGAATTAGTGTCATTTAAAACACGGTTCACGATAAACCCAAAACCATATTCCATTAATTATCGGGTTAAAGAACGAGTGTTATTTAAAACACTATCCACGATAAACCCAAAAATCAATATCAATTCAATTTCAATTAAATATTATTTAATTGGTACACTTCATTAAATCTAAATAAAAAGATTTAATCTTTTCTCAACTGGGTTCAAGAACAGTGTTAGTCAAGACACCATTCACGACAAACCCAAATCACATTTGATATTAAATACAAGGCTTTGAATAGAAAATATCCCGGCTTATATTCAATATCAAATTCTACGACCAACAAATATCGTATTGGAAATAACGATATATATATATCTATATCTTTCAAATTTCCATAACAACATCTATATAATCACTAAATCCAGCATCGAAATGTTCAAAAGACAATTTCGATTCAAATCCATTCCAATGCAATCATTGGAAATTCTGGTTATTTTCAAAACCATTTCAAATTCAATTGATTTATTTAAAAATAAATAGAATTATAATTCTAGTTCAAAACTAGTTCATTTCGATAGAAATCTATTTTTATCTTTTCAAATATGGATTTTTTCATCCTAATTCTTCCCAAATCATTTCTTATGATTTTACACAAATTATTAATATTTTTAATAATTTTAAAAAGGCCCGTACAGTCGATTTCCATCAACGGCCATCGAACTGCACTTACAGCGACCTTTTTCAAATTTGATTTGGGCATAATTCCAAATCCAACAGTTAGATTTCAAATTTCTAATATTCGTTATAAAGATCTTTTCGATACGAACCCAACGGTTCCAGTTTTAGGAGAATCCGACGGTCGGATCTCCCGCAATATCCGTTCGAAGTCAATGGTCGAAATTCGCGATCGCGAACTACCGCGGCGCGGCGCGTTCTATTCAGGCCATTATATTATATATATAATATATACTTCGTCGATTTCAATTCAAAACGTGCTTTATAAATCGTTTTAAATTCATTTTCAAAATGGTTTCAACTTCATATTCAATTTCAAATCAAAATTGAATATATCAATTTAAATTCATTTTAAATTCATTTCAAATTGATTTCAATTCAAATTGATTTCTAATTCAATTTCAGTTCGTTTTCAATTCAATTCAATTTCAATTCGAATTCATTTCTATTCCATTTCAATTCGAATTCATTTATATTCAATTTCAATTCGAATTTATTTATATTCAATTTCAATTCGAATTTATTTATATTCAATTCTTTTCAAAATATCAGATTTTGAAATCACTTTCGATATTCATTATAAAATGAATAAAATTGATATAAATATCGTTCATGTCAAAATGGCGTCAATCTATTCAATATGGCTTCATATATTCCTATTTTCAAATATTCTATTTCAAATATTTCCTTTTCAAATATTTCTATTTTAAAACTGGAATGAGGCCCAATCAATTACCATATAATGTTAATTATATGGATTTTCTACAATACATGTATATATCAACAACGATGAATAATCAACCATCATCCAAAGTGCATTCTACTCTGTATAAGCATCAAATATAAATATTCAACGCTTATAACAGCCTGTCAATCAATCGATCGACATACAACTAAACAATCGGGATTAGTGTACGTCAAATATCATCCCAATACCCATGTGGGGTTTCAAGCAATCAAACACAGATTTTTATTTGTGCAGTTGGGCGATGTGTAAAATTTACCGTCCCAATCAATGTCCTTCAAATAGGTGTACATAAACAAACCGTCCGGTTTGTAAATAAATATTTATTTATTCACATTCACGTTAAAAATTATATTTTTAATGGTCAAACTATTTTATTCAACCTATGAATATTCTATTTGGTTCATTTATTAAATAAAATGTTATCTTTATTTTTCTAACTTATTTTTAGAAAATTTCGGCGGCATAACGGCACGATACTAGAAACGGGACAAGGCCTAGCCTTATCCTCGGTCTAGTGAAGGCCCACGCCATTCACAAATCAATCAAATCAATTTCATTTCACCAAACAATTCAATTCAAACCAAATAATCTAACCAACTACACAATCAAACAATTAAACAAACAAGCCATCCATGGTCTGTGGATGACGGGTGTCGGGTGCTGCTAAGCACCGTCTGCATCCTAGTATATATTTTAACTAGAAATAAATTAAAAAGTGAGAAGTTCTCACTAAATTGCTAATCCAATCCCATGACTCTTCTTATGTAGAAATCTTCGTCGTTCTGCCTCTTGTCACTTTTCACTGCCTGTATTCTCTACATATATAAAAATCACATTTTTTACTTTGCTATTCAATATATAAAAATCGAATTTTTACTATGCTATTCAATATATAAAAATCGAATTTTTACTATGCTATTCAATATATAAAAATCGAATTTTTACTAAGTTATTCAATATAGAAAAATCGAATTTTTACTAAGCTATTCAATATAGAAAAATCGCATTTTTCCTATGCTATTCAATATATAAAAATCGCATTTTTTCTATGCTATTCAATATATAAAAATCGCATTTTTTCTATGCTATTCAATATATAAAAATCGAATTTTCTAAACCTACGCTATTATAAAAACTGATTTCTGATTTTTCTATATGTACATTTTTTATATATAACTAATTTCATTAAATAAAAATAAGAAAAACTCACCCTTTTTGCCAAAAATCACATCTTTTCCAGAGGGGAGGGGGCCATCCTGCGATGCACTGACGAAAGGGGGTGAGTTCGACCTCGAAGGGGCGAAGAGAGACGGTGCTACAGTCGCAGAGGGGTGCGGTGGCGGCTTCAGGCGTTGAGCGGCGGCTAGGGGACTGGGTGGAGGCGTGATGGCTGGCGGGACCACTTCGGGGGTGGCGACGGCTTCAGAAAGAGGGGGGGTGGGGGCTCGCGGTTCTTCAATCGGGAGAGGAGGGAGGTTCGACGGTGGGGGGGGAGGGGGTGCAACGCGGTGGCGCGATGGGGAGGTGGCTCGACGGTGGGGGTGTCGGTGGAGGATGGAGGCGACGGTGGACGAGGGCTAGGGCACGATCGATTTGAGCGGGATTTTTTTTTAGATCTGAATGAAGAGAGAAAGAGGGGAGAGGTGAGAGAGTATATAATAGTTTATATATTTAATTTAATTTTATCTTCAAAAAGCAACTTTTTATTTCGAACTCAAAATGAGGCCCACCGCCTGTCGTCCATAGCTAATTACCCCCATTCCGAACACAATGGGGTATGTATCGTAAGCTGGTTCGATCGTTTCAATCAGTTTCCGTTAAAATCAACATATAACTCTATATATTGAATTTGAACGTGCATTTCAATTTACCGGGGTCACATACGAACTCTTAAAATTCCAGAAAAATATTTTCTAGCTTCGTATTGACGATACGGTCCTAACAAAACTAGTTTCGTCGAATTCTGAGACCATTTGAAAAATGGCTATTTTCCAGTCGATTAAAATCAACTGAAATTGGTAAAATGCGTTTTCCTTTGCCACGCTCACATATTGATTCGAAAAATTATGAAATTTGGAACCTAGCAATAATTTTACATCACGGACCCAACAAAAGTGGTTTCGTCGAAATCCGAGGCCGTTTGCAAAATTTCCATTTTTAAGGGCATGAATTCCATAGCGACTATTCAGAATTTTCAACTGGACATATCTTTTGATTCCCGCCAAGAAATTTTGATTTCCAGGATTCGTTGGAAAGATATTCCCAATTAGATCTCATTATTTTTGGTTTCACTAAAATCCGGTTTTGTTTTGCACCCGGTACACTCAATTGAAGTTTGAAATCGAATTATCGAACTACCGCGCCATTTTCAATTTTATTTTATAATTATATATAATTATTTATATTCTAATGACGATCTATATAATATATACGTTCTAATCTATTCAAAATAAATTTCTCGTCGTTTTTATTTAAAATAATTCATTTTAAATAATCAAAATTCGCTAAAATTGCCAAAATAAAAATTTTAAACTGGCCCAGATTTTCGGGTTGTTACAATCTCCCCCACTTAAAACTTTTCATCCCCGAAAAGGAACAAAGTCGAAAGTGGTTTGATTAATCAACTCTATGTTCGATTTGGCTTCCATTTTCCAACCTTTCAGTTTCTGAGAATTTTCAAATTTTCAAAAATTTGGCTAACACCCTGAATTTTCGAAAAATTTCGCCATAACCTCCCCTGCACCGGGAGCCACGGGAAAATCCCGAAATTGCCATACAGGCCTTCTGATCTCAAAAAGAAACGAAAAGGCCAAGCGGCTAGCCAATAGGCTCATAAAATCATCATCACCCAAACAAAACAGTAAATTATAGTAAACATGTACCTATTTGTCGGGCAAACAAATTTTATTCTCCGGCTCTAGCCTCCTTGCTATGACCTGTTCAATGTAAGTACATGTATATGCAAGCAAGTGCGACTAATTTTCAATATAACTCAATATTTGGTTCAATTTGGTTAAAGGTTCAACATCTTAATTAATCAACCAATAATCAACAACACAACCATCAATTAATTAGTTGATTAGCTTTTCAAATTCATAATTTTGATATATAGTCAAAAATCAGATTTTTGATGCCAAATCACTACAATAATCCCTACCTAGTTTTTGGTTCTCACACCAGTCAATAGGAGATATATAGATATTACACGTTCGTCACTCGAATATAAATTCTAATGATGGATCTCCATCATCAAAATCATCTCCGGGCGATTAGAGTGTAATTCTATATCTATCCAGTATATTAAAACTTCAAATACACGTTTGCAAGGCGTATATGCAAAATCTTTATATATTGGACTGTCCTAATCAATATAAAATGAATATTCAAATACGTATACAACGATTTAAATTTTCAAAACAAAAATTGTTTTTACTTTCAAAAATATACTCTTCACACTCGTTCTAGGATACTACTGATCCCATCTCTAACGAGTCATCCCCATTGGGAATTACTAATCCAATATCTGATGAATTCTTTCGTATGGTTCTAAGGTGCCTAGTTCTCTGAGCTTGGTAAACCAAAGCTCTGATACCAACTGTGAAAACCCGTAACTTCCCCGTAAAGGAAAGCTCGGATAGTTCGAGAACAAGCCACAACAGAATGCATACAGGAGAACATTTCATTGTATATTACAACATTACATCAGATTACAAAAATATACAGAGTATAAATGAATATTACACAGAAATATCAGAGATTTAAATTACATTTAAATACATAGCAGCGGAAAATAATACAATACACAACTAGAAGTAGATATACGGATACAAAGTTTTCCGGATATCGTTCCAGCTGTAAACCAGGATCCTGTGAATATAAATCTGCAAAACCAAAACTACTAGCTGCCCGTGTCAAAATAGGGGCACCCAGAGTTTAGGTTAAAACAATAAACTCCAGGTCAGTCATGGGACTGGTGTGAGAACTAAAACAGTTATTAATCTTTATTTTAAAGTTAGGTAAATCAAGGGACCACGCCGCTAACGCGGAACGGGTTTCCTCCCAAGAATACCAGTGCATAAAACAAACAGCGCAATGCTAAATAAAGGAAAATGAAGCTGTTATAAGACCCAGGTCCTATCACACAATGCAACGCAAGCCGTGGGATAGGGTTTTCCCTTATAACAGCCAAAGAATGCTTGATACGTTTTAAAACAAATCATTTGATACTATTATAAGTGCATAGTGTATAAAACAACTTCATATCATAAGTATCAATCATAGGCGGCATGGATACCATATATCATGTTGCCATACTAGGTTCTACAAATAAAACCGCAAATGTCACGTATTTGGAAATTGGATTTCCGTCTGTGAATCGAGGCAAAAGATAGTCCTCAACCGATTCGAGACTCTCTAGCCCGAGCCTCAGGATCAGAACGCATCAACACTTTAGATCGTCAGGGCCGGTCCACCGATGTGGATTATTATGCCTGAACACTACTTTCCCCGCCCTTTGGGGCGTAAATGAGCCAACGAATGACACCATCGGACCCGGATTGTCCGATCAAACCGAGGCGCCTCGCAACAGCAACAACCACACAGGTGAAAAGTATATAAATGTCAGGGCTGGTAGGTCACTGACACCACCCTAGCTAGAAAGAAACGCATGCCCTCCCTGATGTCCTCTCCCGTTTCTGGTTCACAACCGGGGTGTGAGGCTCGCGAATTCACGTTACACAAAGCTGTGCCACACAGGCTGTGCTTTGATCATCACCACAAAACTTTGCTTTTCAATAGAAGCCTCGATCAATTGCCACTTAGGCATGCCACACAGGCAATTCACTCCATGCGATTGATATCCATCAATATATAACCCCTGAGCTCGTACGTCTCAGAGAAGGGCGTTAAGAAAAATAATAAATTCTCCGCCGCCAAGCAGATATATATAATAGAAATCAATCACACGGACTAAAATTCAATGTCAGACACACAGTCCATTTACAAGTTCGTTCTGGGTCTGAACGAAACCGGAGGCACCTAGTGCCCCGCATATCCATCGATCTCCAAGTACGTATGGACGATCACCAACTGTTTCCATCTTCTTGGGTGTACAGCCCAATCAAGATCATCAGTAATCACCCAAACAACGTGAAGACCTCCGGTCTTCGACCATCGTCTTCATCTTTGACTTATCGTCGTATCAGTTATTCAGAATGGGATAAACCCGGTCTTCCTGAATAACTCGCGTATATTTTAGATAAGTGTTACACAAACACAACATACGCCTCATTCCAATTCATCAGTCACTAACCGTAAATTAATCAAGAGAACAACTCCCCAAATATTAACCCCGAAGGCCAAAACCAACATCAGATCAATATCCAGGAAACCATTCTGCTTAGCTGACCGACAGTTAGTTTCTAAATTTCACACTCATAGGGAAAGGTTCCCATTAATTTTATCAAAGATAATTTCTTTCAATTTATTCTTTAATCCACTTTTGAATATCAATTCAAACTAGTCGGGATTAGCGAACCTTACCGAAGTAATCATTTATTTTATTTTCCACTCCGAACCTATTCATCCCATGAAGTAAAACTGGTAATACTTTATATCTAACGCCATGGTGTTATCGGCAAATTCAATTACCATTTCACGTTCAAATCTAATTAAGGATTTAACTATCGCCTGGAGCAAAACTGGTGATACTCCATTCTCGATTATTTCAATCTAATTAAAGATTCATTAAAACTCCACTTATTTTAATCGTTAACTGGGTTAAAGAATTAGTGTCATTTAAAACACGGTTCACGATAAACCCAAAACCATATTCCATTAATTATCGGGTTAAAGAACGAGTGTTATTTAAAACACTGTCCACGATAAACCCAAAAATCAATATCAATTCAATTTCAATTAAATATTATTTAATTGGTACACTTCATTAAATCTAAATAAAAAGATTTAATCTTTTCTCAACTGGGTTCAAGAACAGTGTTAGTCAAGACACCATTCACGACAAACCCAAATCACATTTGATATTAAATACAAGGCTTTGAATAGAAAATATCCCGGCTTATATTCAATATCAAATTCTACGACCAACAAATATCGTATTGGAAACAACGATATATATATCTATATCTTTCAAATTTCCATAACAACATCTGTATAATCACGAAATCCAACATCGAAATGTTCCGAAGTCAATTTCGATTCAAATCCATTCCAATGCAATCATTGGAAATTCTGGTTATTTTCAAAACCATTTCAAATTCAATTGATTTATTTAAAAATAAATAGAATTATAATTCTAGTTCAAAACTAGTTCATTTCGATAGAAATCTATTTTTATCTTTTCAAATATGGAGTTTTTCATCCTAATTCTTCCCAAATCATTTTTTATGATTTTACACAAATTATTAATATTTTTAATAATTTTATCAAGGCCCGTACAGTCGATTTCCATCAACGGCCATCGAACTGCACTTACAGCGACCTTTTTCAAATTTGATTTGGACATAATTCCAAATCCAACCGTTAGATTTCAAATTTCTAATATTCGTTAGAAAGCTCTTTTCGATACGAACCCAACGGTTCCAGTTTTAGGAGAATCCGACGGTCGGATCTCCCGCAATATCCGTTCGAAGTCAATGGTCGAAATTCGCGAGCTGCCGCGGCGCGGCGCGTTCTATTCAAGCCATTATATTATATATATATATAATATATACTTCGTCGATTTCAATTCAAAACGTGCTTTATAAATCGTTTTAAATTCATTTTCAACACGGTTTCAACTTCATATTCAATTTCAAATCAAAATTGAATATATCAATTTAAATTCATTTTAAATTCATTTCAAATTGATTTCAATTCAAATTGATTTCTAATTCAATTTCAGTTCGTTTTCAATTCAATTTCAATTCGAATTCATTTCTATTCCATTTCAATTCGAATTCGTTTATATTCAATTTCAATTCGAATTTATTTATATTCAATTTCAATTCGAATTTATTTATATTCAATTCTTTTCAAAATATCAGATTTTGAAATCACTTTCGATATTCATTATAAAATGAATAAAATTGATATAAATATCGTTTACGTCAAAATGGCGTCAATCTATTCAATACGGCTTCATATATTCCTATTTTCAAATATTCTATTTCAAATATTTCCTTTTCAAATATTTCTATTTTAAAACTGGAATGAGGCCCAATCAATTACCATATAATGTTAATTATATGGATTTTCTACAATACATGTATATATCAACAACGATGAATAATCAACCATCATCCAAAGTGCATTCTACTCTGTATAAGCATCAAATATAAATATTCAACGCTTATAACAGCCTGTCAATCAATAGATCGACATACGACTAAACAATCGGGATTAGTGTACATCAAATATCATCCCAATACCCGTGTGGGGTTTCAAGCAATCAAACACAGATTTTTATTTGTGCAGTTGGGCGATGTGTAAAATTTATCGTCCCAATCAATGTCCTTCAAATAGGTGTACATAAACAAACCGTCCGGTTTGTAAATGAATATTTATTTATTCACATTCACGTTAAAAATTATATTTTTAACGGTCAAACTATTTTATTCAACCTATGAATATTCTATTCGGTTCATTTATTAAATAAAATGTTATCTTTATTTTTCTAACTTATTTTTAGAAAATTTCGGCGGCATAACGGCACGATACTAGAAACGGGACAAGGCCTAGCCTTATCCCCGGTCTAGTGAAGGCCCACGCCATTCACACATCAATCAAATCAATTTCATTTCACCAAACAATTCAATTCAAACCAAATAATCTAACCAACTACACAATCAAACAATTAAACAAACAAGCCATCCATGGTCTGTGGATGACGGGTGTCGGGTGCTGCTAAGCACCGTCTGCATCCTAGTATATATTTTAACTAGAAATAAATTAAAGAGTGAGAAGTTCTCACTGAATTGCTAATCCAATCCCACGACTCTTCTTATGTAGAAATCTTCGTCGTTCTGCCTCTTGTCACTTTTCACTGCCCGTATTCTCTACATATATAAAAATCACATTTTTACTTCGCTATTCAATATACAAAAATCGAATTTTTACAATGCTATTCAATATATAAAAATCGAATTTTTACTATGCTATTAAATATATAAAAATCGAATTTTTACTAAGCTATTCAATATAGAAAAATCGAATTTTTACTAAGCTATTCAATATAGAAAAATCGCGTTTTCCTATGCTATTCAATATATAAAAATCGCATATTTTCTATGCTATTCAATATATAAAAATCGCATTTTTTTCTATGCTATTCAATATATAAAAATCGAATTTTCTAAACCTACGCTATTATAAAAACTGATTTCTGATTTTTCTATATGTACATTTTTTATATATAACTAATTTCATTAAATAAAAATAAGTAAAACTCACCCTTTTTGCCAAAAATCACATCTTTTCCAGAGGGGAGGGGGCCATCCTGCGATGCATTGACGAAAGGGGGTGAGTTCGACCTCGAAGGGGCGAAGAGAGACGGTGCTACAGTCGCAGAGGGGTGCGGTGGGGTCTTCAGGCGTTGAGCGGCGGCTAGGGGACTGGGTGGAGGCGTGATGGCTGGCGGACCACTTCGGTGGTGGTGACGGCTTCAGAAAGAGGGAGGTGGGTGCTCGCGGTTCTTCAATCGGGAGAGGAGGGAGGTTCGACGGTGGGGGGGGGGGGGGTGCAACGCGGTGGCGCGATGGGGAGGTGGCTCGACGGTGGGGGTGTCGGTGGAGGCGACGGTGGACGAGGGCTAGGGCACGATCGATTTGAGCGGGATTTTTTTTTAGATCTGAATGAAGAGAGAAAGAGGGTAGAGGTGAGAGAGTATATAATAATTTATATATTTAATTTAATTTTATCTTCAAAAAGCAACTTTTTATTTTGAACTCAAAACGAGGCCCACCGCCTGTCGTCCATAGCTAATTACCCCCATTCCGAACACAATGGAGTATGTATCGTAAGCTGATTCGATCGTTTCAATTAGTTTCCGTTAAAATCAACATATAACTCTATATATTGAATTTGAACGCGCATTTCAATTTACCGGGGTCACATTCGAACTCTAAAAATTCCAGAAAAATATTTTCTAGCTTCGTATTGACGATACGGTCCTAACAAAACTAGTTTCGTCGAATTCTGAGACCATTTGAAAAATGGCTATTTTCCAGTCGATTAAAATCAACTGAAACTGGTCAAATGCGTTTTCCTTTGCCACGCTCACACATTGATTCGAAAAATTATGAAATTTGGAACCTGGCAATAATTTTATATCACGGACCCATCAAAAGTGGTTTCGTCGAAATCCGAGGCCGTTTGCAAAATTTCCATTTTTAAGGGCCTGAATTCCATAGCGAATATTCAGAATTTTCAACTGGACATATCTTTTGATTCCCGCCATGAAATTTTGATTTCCAGGATTCGTTGGAAAGATATTCCCAATTAGATCTCATTATTTTTGGTTTCACTAAAATCCGGTTTGTTTTGCACCCGGTGCACTCAATTGAAGTTTGAAATCGAATTATCGAACTACCGCGCCATTTTCAATTCTATTTTATAATTATATATAATTATTTATATTCTAACGACGATCTATATAATATATACGTTCTAATCTATTCAAAATAAATTACTCGTCGTTTTTATTTAAAATAATTCATTTTAAATAATTAAAATTCGCTAAAATTGCCAAAATACAAATTTTAAACTGGCCCAGATTTTCGGGTTGTTACAAGAAGTTACACAATTCTCTATCAGGCAATCAATATTGCATTTATTCATTTCCATTTGTTGTCTTTTCTTCTTTGTTTTACTTTTGAATTTGAAAGAGAAATTAGTGTTGACCTGTCATGTCTAGTCAACAAATTTGTCTCATTTGTAACCTATTACATATGTAGAGACACAAGTGGGGAATAAAATAAAATTAAAAAATATATATATAAAGAAAGGTTATTTCCTCCTACTTTATAACATCTTAAACCTTTCCAAATCCTAACCAATTTCCTCTAACACCAAATTCCTTCACTCATTTTCTTCTACCCCAAGTTCTGCGTGACTACCTTTCTTCACGTGAGAAACAGAAAGAAAAAAGAAGCTTCACCCATTTCTTCGCACTGTGCCAAACCGTACCTTAAAGCTTCAGCAAACCTCATCGCACCACTACCCCCTCTTGACCGTGACTCAAGCAACACCAAGATCCTCCCCACAACACCTTGGCCTTCTCTTGCTTTGAGGAATATTGACGTGTGTTTAAGTATAAAGTGTATATATATTTTATATATACATACGGTTAAAGATAGAGGGAATAACGCGTTGTCCGTGAAATTTGCATGCGATCATTCACAGGCTTGCTCCGCAATAGACGCAAAGTTTTGACAGTGAAGAATTGGAAAGCATAACTGGTGAGAACTCAAATTTAATTAATTTTAAATTTAGTTAAAATGATTAATTAAATCTAGTTGTTAAATAGGATTTATCTATAAATACACCCAATTGTTCATGTGATAGAATTGTGTGTGCGATAAAATTTGTTATGTGATGTAGTTGTTGTATTCAGCAATAAAATGTTCTTCAGTTTATGTTCTGATGTGTATTGTTCTCAAAGCAATCCAGGCTTTCCTTTACTGAGAAGTTCGGGTCGTTTCAGTAGTATTCCCTTTCATTATTGTTTTTCTCCATTGAATAATGTCTTCTATTTCTAACTATTCTTTCATCATACTGCCTAGTCCCTCTCTACTAGCTTTAGGTTAGTTCCGTTAGGGATTTAAGCATTAGGTATAACATATTGTCCTTCATCATGCGAATCTCTTGCATATTACTACAATATCTTCTTTCTTATCGAATCTCTAATGGAATATCTATGTTTGCACTTGTCCGTATTGTACACTTCGAGTCTCATGGAAGCGACTATATTCTACAAAGCACCTTCCTCCCTTAATTCACTCCTCATATACCTTCTACTACTTTGTCGTGCCTTGTGTGGCAATGGATATGTTTTTAAATGTATTTTTCAGAGGTATGTACTCATCTAGTCCCATCCATAAGTGTATTTAGGCATCATTCCACCTATCTCCAGTGGTTTTAGTTTCTCTTCCTTCGATTACCAAGATTGCCAGCTTTCACAACCATGTTTTCGACGTTCTCACTACTTTGCTCGGTAGAAACATTACTTTGAGTTACCTACTTCGATTGTCCACTTCCAGTCTTTAATTAACCTGAATTTTTTTTGCAAGTGCAAGAATAATTTTTCCTTTGAACATGAGTCCTCCATGGTCATTGCTTGCTTCATCCTCGTCCATTTCCCTAAATCCAAGTCCATGTGTATGCCTTGTGCCAATGCCATCAACAACATAATTTCATTTTGATTGTTAACTATCGTAACTACAATAATAAACCTGTGTAGGAACCCTTTCAAAGTGTAACACCCCACCTCCGCTAGGGTCACTCACAAAGGGAATGCACTAGTTTTGGAGGGGTATCATCTAGTAAACAGGCACAGAGATAACACAAAACAGAACATAAATAAAACAGAGTATATAAAGCAGCGGATATAAATTTAAAAACCAAATCTCATTACTGATAAATAAAGTCAAAACCTCTTACATTAAAATACCAAGTCATTACTTCAATACATCAGAGTTCTAAAGAAGCAAAGTACTTAAAAATAACATAAGTAAAACATTATTCCCCAAAATAAGCAAGAGTGCAGCCACAGCATAGCTCAAGACCAAACCGTACATGAGCTGTCAGAAAAGCAAGCTAAGTCCAAGCTAAGTGCTAGGATTTCCTCCCTGAGAACCTGGGGGGGTGAAACGAAAGTAAAAGGTGGAAGAAAACGGGTCAGTCAAAAAGACTGGTAAGCCCTAGTGACTATCAGCATAAAAACTAATAAAGATAACTGGACATGAGAAACTGAGATTAAGCATAAAGATAATAACCGGACTGGCATGATAACTAGAGATAACAAGATAAGAGTGGCATCGCATATACAAGATTAACTGCACCAACTATACTAGTGTTCAAATCCATGTCAAGTATAAATCCAGAAATGATCCCTTGGCCCAATATCACGAATGACCCAAATATAGGTCCAGCATAACGATCTAATCGATCGGCTCCCTACAACCTAACTCGTTGTGTATCGGTGTCATACGACCCAAACCCGGAATGTAGTCACCTGTGATAGGTCCACCCCAGGGGTGTATCAAACCCTAGGGTGTCAACCACTGACACAATTCAAGCACGCACAATGTAGACCTACTGGTGCCCATGCCTAATTTTTCAACTCCGGACGATGTGCACGACCATAGTCCGCCTGAACCTACAATGGTGCACCTACTCAGTCATCTTTTTGGTCGCTTATAGTCAGTCCAGTAATCGTGCCCCACCCTGCCTAGTCTCAGGGTACCGTGATACTCCTAAGTGGGTTACTGCTGAAAGGGACCACGCATGTGACGATCCCAAAATCCGAGGGGCGGTATTAAGGATAATCATTAGGAAATAACACATTAATCATCATAGCAGAGTACAGATAATAGCAGAAACAATAAATAAAATAAAATTTTCATGGATATGACAGCGGAATCACAACATGTAGGAATATCAGAATAGCATAACGTGGGATATACTTAGTAAAAAGAAAGGGAAGTGATCAGTCATCATCGCCAGAGGCGGAATACATACATGCAGTGACATAATAAGAGTATCAGTCTACATCGCCGAAGGCGGAATACATATACATATAGTGAGAAATATGGAAAGTAAATCAGTCTGCATCGCCAGTGGCGGAATCATAATATAAATACAGTAATGGCGCAGAATATCTAAGTCATCTCTATGAAGTCAGCCTCGCCATGAGCCAAAAGTGCACGCTATGCAGCAGTGCAGAACCAAAAACCACCTGTCACCTGTGTACTAGGCTGCCCGTGTGAAAATAAGAGCACCCGCGTTTGCAAAGTGAAACAAACAACGAGTCAGTCATGGGGACTGGTATGAGGAATCTATCTAACAGTTAAACAACAGTAAATAGCTAATCATAGGACCACGCCACTTTCGCGGAACGGGTTTACTCTAGTGATTGCTAGTGCATTCAAAACAAAATAAATTCTTTTAAAACAACGCAATGCTTTTAGAAAGAATGAAGCCATTATAAGACTCAGGTCCCATCACACAATGCAACGCAAGCCGGGGGATAGAGTTTTACCTTATAATAGCCAAATATGCTTGATACGTATAAAGCAAAATCATTTGATATTATTACTAGTGCATATATGTTTCGAAACCGAATAGCATCATAAATATCAATCATAGGCGACATGAGCGTCCCATGCCACTATGTCGCCATATATAAGTTACAATCGAATCCGTTATCTCGTATTGGAAATTTGATTTCCGTCATGAGTCGAGGCAAGGGGCAAGCTCCTCTCCGCTTCGAGACACTCTAGCAAATGCCTCGGGACTACACACTCTGGGTAACCCCTGGATCCTCCAAGGTCGGTCCTCACTTACGTTAGAGGATTAATTATGCCTGAACACACGTTTCCCGGTCCTTACAGACCTATAATCGAGGCGCCTCGCATTCCAACAACCACAAAGGTGAAAAGTAGATATATATGTCAGGGCTGGTAAGTCACTGACACCACCATAGCTAGAAAGAAACGTCATGCCCTCCTTGGGTCCTTATCCCGTTTTTGACTCATACCGAGGTGTGAGGTTCGCGAATCTACGAAATACACAAAGCTAGGTCACGTAGACCTTGCTTTGATCATCATCCACAAGACTTTGCTTTGCAACAGAAGTCTTGATCACAGCATCTTGGCATGCCACATAGGCAGTCCACTCCATACGATTGTTCCATCGATATATAACCTCTAAGCTCGTACGTCTCAGAGAAGGGCGTTAAGCAAGAGAATAAATTCTCCGCCGCCAAACAGATATATATTTAACAGAGATCAATCAGTATAGAACAAAATCCAATGTCAGACACACAGTCCATTTACAAGTCCGTCCTGGGTCTGAACGAAACCGGAGGCGTCAAATTCCTCGTATATCCGTCCAATCAACATATGCGTTCAGACGGCTACTACTTCCGTCCCTTTCCGGTAGCTACTCCGGTTAGGAACCTCAGTAGCGCCCATCCAACCAATACGAAGATCATCGGTCTTGAATCGTCTTTGCATTTTTCAATTCGAATCGCTCGATAAATTATTTGAAATGAGGGTTAGCTCGGCCTTTTCAAATAATTCACGTCATTAGAATTTAAATCGATTTATTTTATGGTTATGTTATTAGGCATCCATCTTTCAGTTATTTAGTGTTATTTTCATGTCATACACATACAACCATCAAATATCAAACAATTCAAGCCCAATTGGTTTATTTTCAACCTATGTTGCTTATAATATTTTATAACGATTTTTCGCCATTTTTATTTATTTAAAAATGGCCATATTCAATTAAACGACGTTTCAGATCGTTTCGTGGCACTGGCGCTGTTTTCCCCTTAATTTGTTTTACACATATCGGAAAATCTAACCGTTGGATTTCTACAAAGTCTATATCAGTGGGGAGATATTCCCAAAGCGAACCCAACGGTTCCAGTTTCGTGAAAATCCGACGGTCGGATCTTCCACACTAGTCGTTTGAAGTTACGGTTTCAAAATTCGAACTACAGCGTCGTTATTCGATTTAAATTAATTATATTTATATTTATATATAAATATAAACGATTCTGGCGCTGTTTTTCTTCAGATTTGAATTAAACATTCCGGACAATCCAACCGTTGAATTTTTACAAGGTTGGTGCTGGCGAACCCAGCGGTTGCGGTTTCGGGAAAATCCGATGGTCGGATTTCTCGTACTAATCGTTTCAAATTACGATTCCGAAACGCGAACTGCACGGCCTCTATTCCTTTTAATTATATTTATATTTATATATATATAAATATAGTTCATTCCATAGTTTCAACTATAGTTCATTTTATAATTTCAACTTCGTTTTCACTTCAAATATTTCACTAACGCCTTAATTTTTCAAAAAAAATCGCCATAACCTCCTTTGTACGGGGAGGGGTTTGGAAATTTATTGGGCCGTATTAGGTACCCAATAAATCCTAAAAAGCATTCACATATTTTTAGTGATATATTTTGGTGTTTACGGGGGAGCATGTACTGATAATCACTCCAGAGAATAAATTCCCGTCACCCCGTTTCCGTGTGGAAATAAATAGTCCATGTGCCGTATCTAATAACTAGAGCGACGTGATTATTGTCAACTCTAGACCCGTGTGGGGTTTTTATTAATCTGGCAATTTATCGTTATAATTTATATAGTCCATATCAGTCATCAGTTCAACCTGTAGTATATAGTCATCGCCATACAAGCCTCTTGCTTGTATGGTAAATCTTCCACCTCGTCACACAAGCTCCAATTGCTTATGTGGAATATGATGAAGTATGCCTATCATCAAGAAGTATGCCATGTAGTGTAGTTCAAAATTAATTGTTACTATCCTATGGCGTTGTTTATTATTTCACACAGAAAAACTAGCACTCCGCATTCAATGGCATTCACAGGAGTTGGTATATAAATAAAATTGCGCAGCCAACTCATCAAGGTTTACCTATTTGTCGGGCACGCAAATAATTTCTTTACTCTACAGCTAATCCATTTTTCCTATTCAACACATGTATATATATGCAGAACAAAGCTAGTAATAATATCTCTAGCAAACTATTATTTATTTCAACCCGTGTGTATTTTTAACTAAGCGTATACATGATAAAAGGAATATTTTTATCATCAAAAATATTTATTCGACACATGTGTATTTTTTCTAAGCGTATACATGATAAAAGGAATATTTTTATCATCAAAAATATTTATTCGACACATGTGTATTTTTAACACTTCATATTCACTATAAAAATATAGTTTTCATTGTCGATTCATTTTATTTTTAGACGACGATAACATTCAACACATGAATTTCAACTCAACGAACAAATTGCAATTCAACACATGAATATTCTATATCGTTTGTATATATATAAAAATGTGATTTTTATTGCTAAAGCCATTTGTTTAAATTCAAGTAATATTCAACACATGAATTTCAACTCAACGAATGAATTGCAACTCAACACATGAATATTCGATATAGTTTGTATATATATAAAAATGTGATTTTTATCGCTAAAGCCATTTGTTTAAATTCAAATAATATTCAACACATGAATTTCAACTCAACGAATGAATTGCAACTCAACACATGAATATTCGATATAGTTTGTATATATATAAAAATGTGATTTTTATTGCTAAAGCCATTTGTTTAAATTCAAATAATATTCAACACATGAATTTCAACTCAACGAATGAATTGCAACTCAACACATGAATATTCGATATAGTTTGTATATATATAAAAATGTGATTTTTATCGCTAAAGCCATTTGTTTAAATTCAAATAATATTCAACACGTGAATTTCAACTCAACGAATGAATTGCAACTCAACACATGAATATTCGATATAGTTTGTATATATATAAAAAATGTGATTTTTATCGCTAAAGCCATTTGTTTAAATTCAAATAATATTCAACACATGAATTTCAACTCAACGAATGAATTGCAACTCAACACATGAATATTCGATATAGTTTGTAAATAGTTTCAATGAATGAAAATTATTCTAACACATAAATATTTCAGAAAATTTCGGCAGCATAACGGTAGGGTAGTTAAAACCGGGACCGTCCCTAGTACGGCTCCTCGCTCTACCTTAAAACCTCGCGGTTTTTGACAATGGGGATCATGCATCTAGTTCGCACGCAGGCGGCATGTTTTATTTTCAATTCCACAATCCTATTCTATTTTGTTTCAACCACAAGAGGGTATTTTTCAACCACAAAGGTATTTTTCAACCATAATATCAACCACAAACAATTATTTCCAACCATTCGTCATACCATATAACATCACGTCAAACACAAGCAATAAATATCGTCCATGGTTTGTGGACGAGGGGAGTATATATATATATATAGTATAATAATTCACTTGCATTTCATCACAATTCAAAGCATATATGTTTCAAACAACGCTTGTATAATTTATACATCGCTAATATAACTTATACAACACATGTACATGAGGTATACAATGCGTATATAATTTACACTTCGCTTATATAATTTATACAACGCGATTACATTCACACAAATAGTTTAGATTCCTCACATTGGTTCTTGCAGTGCTAAAAATCGTAGGAAGGTCAGAAAAATCCGCGGCTTCTTCTAGAATGTAGAGAGCCTCCTTGCGATCACGGTGTCTCCTGTTTCATCGAATTTCGTTAACATAGCAAAAAGATATGATTTTTTCAAATTTGCAACGCTTTAAAGTGTAAAAATCAGTTTAGCCGTATACCCCTTTTTGATTTCGAAACTAGGGTTCGGATTTTCAGAAAATCCGTGTATCGATGCTCCGATCAGAGAGTGGGACTTGAAAGAGGGGAGCGAGGCGGTCCTATCGGTGGTCGGAGGAGCAGGTGCGATCGCCTCTGGCGATCGTGGCGTCGACGTGAAGTCGGCGACTTCTTGGGCGTCATTCTCGACGCTGGCGAAGGGAGGAAGAGCGGGGGTTGGTCGGATTTGAAGAAGGAGGTGGGCGGCGTCGATTGAGGGTGGTGGCGTTGGCTGGCGTCGCCTGTGGCGGCGGGATTTTCTTCGGGAAGGGGCGAACGACTGTAGCCGTCGACAGTTCTGGCGGCTAGGGTTTTTTTGAGCTTTTTATTTTTTTTTAAAAGAAAATTTCCTATTGGCCGATATTTATAGAAAATTTTTAAATAGTGTTTTTGCAAAGGACTCCTTTTTAAACCCAACGACTGTCGCCCCTAGCTAAATACCCCCATTCCGGACACAATGGGATATGTTCCGTTGGCCATTTCGACTGTTACAGTCTGTTATTTTTCAATTTAAAATATAAAACATTCTATATTTAATTTAAACGTACATTTCAATTTGCCAGGGCCACAAACTGAATCGAAAAATTCCAGAAAAATAAATCTAGCTTTGTTTTGACGATACGGTCCTAACAAAACCAGTTTCGTCGAATTCTGAGCTCGTTTGAAAAACGGCCATTTTTAGGTCGACCCATTTTAACAGAATTTGACCAAACACGTTATCTTTTGCCCCGCTCACATACTAGCTTCAAAAATTACGAAATTTGAAACTTAGCAATAATTTGACATCCCGGACCCAACGAAAGTGGTTTCGTCGAATTCCGAGGTCGTATGCAAAATCCCAATTTTCAAGGGCTATATATACTATATAGCGACCTTTCTGAAAATTCATTTGGCCATAACTTTTGATTTCCGTTATGAAATTTCGATTTTTCAGATTCGTTAGAAAGGTATTGATAAACAGATTTATATATTTTTAGTTTCGTTAAAATCCGTTATATTTTCCACCCGGTACAGTCAGACTAAGTTTGTATTCAAAATTTCAAACTGCCATAATATACACAATTCTATATTTTATGGAAATAGGCTGTTTTAATCATTCAAATTTCTTGTTAATAACCTAATTTAAAAAATTTAAACTGGTTCACATTTTCCGGGTTATTACAATCTCCCCCACTTAAAACTTTTCGTCCTCGAAAAGGAAATAACAGTTAAGCAGGAAATAAAATGTAAATGCAAAGTATTGTAAGGGTACCTTGCACCGGAGTTAGTCAGAGATGTCCACTCTGCATTTGGGATAGGCTTGTTTAATGCTTTCCTCAGTCTCCCAAGTACAGTCTCTAGGATCACTACTCCATTGCACTTTGACTAAATGAATCTTTTTCCTCCTTAGCTCTCTAGTTTCTTTGCCGACTATCTTTAATGGATCCCTCTTGAGCGCTAATTCTGGAGTTATGTCAATATCCTGTTGCGCTGCTTCTTCTACAACAAGATCTGGATCATGAACATGTTTTCTGAGTTGAGATACGTGGAACACATCATGTACACCAGGCAACCAATCAGGTAATGAAACCCTATATGCAAGAGTTCCAATCCGTTCAAGTATAGGAAAGGGACCAATAAATCTCGGTGCCAACTTCCCAGTCTTGCCAAATCTGATTACTCCTCGCATTGGAGAAACTCTTAAATAAACATAATCACCAACGGCAAACGATATATCCCTTCTTCTCGCATCAGCATAACTTTTCTGCCGGCTCTGCGCTGTTTTTAATCGCTTCTTAATGAAATCGACTTTATCCGATGTCATATCGGGCCCTAACACAAGTCTGTTGCCAGGTTCTACCCAACATGTGGGAGATCTGCACGGTCTACCGTACAATGCTTCAAATGGAGACATTCCCAAACTTGCTTGATGGCTATTGTTGTAAGAGAATTCGGTTAAATGCAAATGATCTTCCCATGAACCTCCAAAATCAATTACGCAAGCCCGCAATAGATCTTCTAAAATTCTATTCACCCGCTCAGTTTGACCGTCTGTCTGAGGGTGATAAGCGGTGCTTAGGTTTAATTTGGTTCCCAATTCTACCTGGAAGGCTTCCCAGAATTTGCTAGTGAATAGGGGATCTCTATCGCTGACTATACTGAGCGGTACCCCATGAAGTTTATCTATTTCTCTGAAGTATATCTGTGCTAGACTTTGAGCCGTTCTGTTGGATCGGACAGGTAAGAAATGGGCAGTCTTCGTGAAGCGATCTACGATTACCCATATACCGTCGTTTCCTTTTCTGGTTCGCGGCAGGCCATCGATGAAATCTATCGAAATTTGTTCCCACTTCCATCCTGGAATTTCTAATGGTTGTAATAATCCAGCCAATTTCTGCTGATCACTCTTAACTAGCTGACAAGTGGGGCATCTGCTAACATAAATTGAAATATCTCTTTTCATCGCCTTCCACCAGAATGTGCGTTTGATATCGTTATACATTTTGCTTACACCGGGGTGGATACTTAATTTGGACTTATGGCACTCATCAAGTATTTCTCTTCTGAGCTCTGGAATTCCAGGCACACAAATTCTCCCTTTTAATCTTAGGACCCCTTGGCTATCGAGGCTAAAATCTGAGGGTTTTCCTTCTTGGATCCGCTGGCTAATCCTTTTAATGAATTCATCGTCCTTCTGAAGAATAGTAATCTTATCTTGCAAGGAAGAAGTAATGATAAAACTGGAAATGATTTCATTTTTTCTGCTGAGCGCATCTGCTACAACATTGGCTTTCCCTGGAGTGTATATAATTTCAAAATCGTATGTTGCAAGGAATTCTAACCAACGTTGTTGCCTCAGGTTTAAATCTTTCTGGGTGAACAGGTATTTCAAGGATTGATGATCGGTAAATAGTTCGAATTTCTCGCCCAGTAAATAATGCCTCCAGATTCTTAAAGCAAACACGATGGCTAATAACTCAAGATCATGAGTAGCATAGTTTCTTTCATGCGGCTTTAGTTGACGGCTGGCATAAGCGATTACTTGGCCTTTTTGCATTAACACTGCGCCTAGCCCTCTAATAGAAGCATCTGTCCATATGGTCAAGTCTTGGTTACCTTCTATTATTGTCAATACTGGAGCAGTTGTCAACTTCAGTTTTAGCTCTTGGAAAGCTTCTTCACATTCGGGAGTCCATTTGAATTTCTCATTGTAACACCCCGAATTTTAGTTAATACTAAAATTCACTAATTACAGGATAAATAATCTCAGACATGGGAATTGGGGGTAACGGGCTGCGTTATTGCGTTCGCCTCGGAAAAATACGCGAAATAGAGTCCGAGTTTTCGAAAATCGGAGTCCGTATGGCCCAGTTATGGCCCAATGAAGTTTACAGAAAATTCAAAACTAAAACAGATTTAAAAATTTAAAATATTCAGATTTGGAATGGGCCAGGCGGGGTCAGGCGGGAAGCTTCCCGCCCAACCCATGTCGACAGGGCTGTCGACAGGCCTGTCGACAGGGGTGTCGACATGCCTGTCGACAGGGTGGCACCGTTCTGTGAACCTGGGTGCACCAGGTTGCACCAAGTTGGGTTTCAGGCTGGCTAGGAGGGCTGGTTCTAGAGATTTCCTAAATCTAAGGGTCCTAATCTAATCTAGGGTTAATCCAAGGGTCTAAAATGCAACCTAATCCTATAAATAAGACCCTAACCCTACCCTAATTCATTCATAATTAAATCTAGTAACTAAACTATGGCAAAATGAAACTTGGTCATGGCCTCCACAAATCAAATGAAGAGAGTTGCAAGCTAATCAACCCCTAATCACCTTCTTCTTCATATTTGGCAACTAGTTTTACTTCATTGATTTGCTAATCTTGGTTTTGGTGAGTTTCCATGGCTTTAATAATCAATTGTTAAATTGATTATGGTAGGATGTGATAAGACATGGCTATGTTTGTGGATAAATGTATTTATGCAAGTTTGTATGATATGTGATTTGCAAGTTTTATGTTAAATGCAAGTTAAGGCCATGTTTTATGATGCAAAACACCATGTTAAACATTTATGCATATGTGACATGTTATGCAAACTATATGTGAGAATATATGCAAGTTATATGTAACATGATATGCAAGTTATGCATGTGATTTTATGCATGCTAAGTAGTTGGTGTTATGCATGTTAAGTATTTGATGTTATGCATGATAAGTATTTGATGTTATGCATGCTAAGTATTTGATTGTATACATACTAAGTATTGGGTTTTATGCATGATAAGTGTTTGGGGTTTATGCAAGTTAAGTGGTGGGTTTATGCATAATAAGTATTTGATTTCATGCATGATAAGTAAGTGGTTTTATGCATGCTAAGTGTTTGGTATTATGCATAAATCATAACATGCAAGTTACCCTTTTAAATATGATGCATACATATGCAAGATGATACCCTTATATGCTATGCATGTTTACCCTCCTTTAAGATGCAAGTTCATATGCAAATGGTGTTATGCAAGCTATGTGTATGAGATTATGCAAGTTATGTGCATGATGCTATGCAAGTTATGCTTAAATGCAAGTTTAATGTGATATGCAAGTTATGCATGTTCATGCAAGTATGTGAATGTTCATGCAAGTATGTGAATGCTCATGCAAGTATATGAATGCTCATGCAAGTATGTGAATGTTCATGCAAGTATGTGAATGCTTATGCAAGTATGTGAATACTTATGCAAGTTATGTGTATGCTTAAATGTATGTTTAACATGTTATGCAAGTTATGAGAATGACTATATGCAAGTTCAACATGTTATGCAAGATATGTGTATGATGATATGCAAGCTCATATGCAACATGTTATGCAAATCATGTGTATGATAATATGCAAGTTTGGGTTATATGTAGTTGGGTTAATATATGCTCATATATGCAAGTTGACATCCTCTTAACCCATGGCAAAGTTGTATGCTAAACCCATGATACTTGTGATGATCTTCCCCTTATTTATGTCATGAAATGAGAACGATTTACATGGGGAACGATGGGGTTGGTAAATATGTTAATAAGTGAATGATTGGGTATGATTAAGCATACCATAAAAATAAATTACCATAAGTGGGAATTTACCTAGTGAGTTAGGTCTACCCATGTTATGGAAAACTTGATATTAATTAGGGATAATTAATATGGGGGTGATTAATTAGGTGTAATTAATCGACTAAGACACGAGGTTGGACTCATTTGTAGTGTAAAACTGCCCGGACCCGACCGGCTTAACCAGTTGCTACAAATGTCAGCCCAATGTGAGAGGTCTTAGCCATAAATTAAATACGTGATTAAGGTAAAGACACGAGGTTAGACTCTGTTATGACGTAAGACTGCCCGGACTCTACCGGCTTAACCAGGCGGTCATAACAGCCAGTCTAATGTGGGAGGTCTTTATGGGAGATCACGGTCTTAATTAATTAAGAAACACTTAACCATATTAGCATGTAGTGGGACATGAGGGGTTAAGTGGGTGCCTTGGGTGGCATGTAGTAACTAGTGGGTTGCCTTGGGTGGCAATAGAAAATACGATTAGAATACTTAACCAGAGTGGAACATGTAACTAAACATGATTAAAGGGTTAAGTAAGTGCCTTGGGTGGCATGAGGGAATCAAGTAAGTGCCTTGGGTGGCATGCGGAAATCTAGTGGGTGCCTTAAGTGGCAATTGTAATATAATTGGATGACTTAACCAAACCTTAACATGTAAGGGGGCATGATTATAAAAAGGGGTTAAGTGGGATGCACTAGATAAAATGACAAGCTTAAGTAGTAGCTTGTGGGGGCCCATTTCAACCAATATCCCAAACGTATCTTTGTGGGCTCGACCCATGTCGAGTGACGGGACACGCATATTGGGCTTGATTATAAGAGGCCAAAACGGGGTAGCGGTGGCAACGCAAGTCCAACGGGTTTCATATGCGTGTGTGGGCCCGGGCTGGTAGATAAGCCGTTGTTGCATCGTGTAGATATAAAGCCGTGCACCGTTGATAGTATTGGGTAGCCACTTTAGGGGAGTGATACACCCCACTGTGGGACCAGCACGGGTATCTACGTTAGGGAGCCGATCGATGGGGAGTAGTGAGTACACCTAGTAAAGATAGGGGCAGACGGCACC
This sequence comes from Allium sativum, assembly GCA_030737875.1. Lineage (NCBI taxonomy): Eukaryota > Viridiplantae > Streptophyta > Magnoliopsida > Asparagales > Amaryllidaceae > Allium > Allium sativum. The sequence goes on along the minus strand of CM060916.1, from coordinate 168,341,008 downwards.
TATGTAGGGGTACACGAAACTACTGGGTAAGATTACTAGGTACACCTAGTGGATGTAGGGGCAGACGGCACCTACGTGGTCAGTTATACACCTAGTGGATGTAGGGGCAGACGGCACCTACGTGGTCTGTTATACACCTAGTGGATGTAGGGGCAGACGGCACCTACGTGGTCAGTTATACACCTAGTGGAGGTAGGGGCAGACGGCACCTACGTGGTCAGCTAGAAGTACCAGAAACTACTAGCTATATTTTCTAAGACTTTAGATGGGATCAACTTTTAAGTAGGGATTACTCTTGGTGGGTAGAACTGGTGTGGTGCAGTGTAGGAATTACCCTTGGGTGGGTAGGTCTGGGGTGGTGTAAGCTAGTAATTATCCTTCGGTGGATAAATACGTCGTTTCGATTATCGTAGTATATCCTGTGTTTTGTGGGCTACTTATTGTAGTCATTATCCCCAGAGGTACCGTATCTTGTTTATATCATACCCTAATTACTTTAATGGTTGTATTGTTAGGGTTATAGGACTCACTCAGACTTATGTCTGACCCCGTTGTTGTTTATCTTTTTCCCCACCCTCAGGTTATCAGAGTGGACTTAGCACTAGTGGGCTTGGACCAGACCGCTATATCTATCTTTTGGGGCTTGGACGGTAGAAGTAAAGCTCAGTTTATCTTTTGGCTATTGTCTATGTAATGGGATTATGTACTTCTATTTTATCAGGATGGATATTATGTACTTGACTCTTGTTATGGTTTTGTGATGTAGCCAAACATGTTTTGTTAATGAAATGATGTTTTAAATTTTCAAGTATTACTTATATCTGTCCTGTTGTAATTTTTCTGTTCTATACTCACTAAAAATACTCCACCAAAACTAAGGCATTCTCTTTGTGAGTGACCTTAGCGGGTGTGGGGTGTTACACGTGGTATCAGAGCTTAAGGTTACCAGAACAGATAAAAAATTTTAGAAAAATTATTTTCTAAGAATATTTTTGGAAAGGAGTATTTTCAAAAACATGTCTTTTAAGAGAAAAGTTTTTGAAAGAAAAGCATAATCCCCAATAGCCATATCTATATCTTTCGAATTCTCCATTTTGAATCTCTTCCTTTCTCTCATTTTGAGTTTCCCCTCCGCGTATATATGATCTTTCTAAGATAGATAAGGATGGAAAACCACTTCAAGGGACTTAGACGTTAGTCGGATTAGAAGTTGGTTCAAGAAGGAGGAGGACTGGTAGGTATCTGTTGGATAGACGTTGGGAGGAAGGCTCAAATAGTTGTTTGGTTAATGAAAGATGTAACCTCATTGGTGGGAGGTTATGAGTGGAGAATAGGGAAGAAGAAGGCTGGTAGTTATCCTTTTTGAAGGGATAGGACACCTTATTAGGATTGTCCAAAGAAGCAAAGGCAAGGTATGGAGGGTAGTGGTATTCCCTCACGGCTAGGGTACCAGATGGGGATAGGACCGTCTAGGTTGGAATTTGGATTTCTTTATTATCCGATTCAAACTTTATTTGATCCTGATATATCGAGTTCGTTTATCTCACCATTGATAGTTGAGTCACTGCACTTAGACACCAGTTTGGTAGATGATCCCTTAGTTGTTTCAAACCCAATTGAGGCTCCGTGATGTGTTTGGGTTTGAAAGTCTCTATACTTAGCATTGAGTTTAGAGGTGATGCTTGTTGGGCTTCACGGGCTATGGGTTAGTTTTGGGGCATGGACTGGTTATCCAGTAGAGGTGCCGTTTTTGATTTTGGAGGGAGAGTTGTTAGGCTTATGGGCCGCTTGGGTAACACTCTCGAGATCTCTTATAATCCCATAGAATCTGTTATGCTAAGTTATCTAGAATCGCTTGACAGTCGGTCTAGAGTTTGTGATCTGTTAGAGCGATCCGGGAATACCCGGATGTGTATAAGGAGGTGAAGGGCATACCTCCGGAGCAGGAAATTGACTTCCAAATATATCTGGTGAGTAAGGCTAAACCAGTACCTTGGCCAGTGTGCCACGTGGCTCCTCGTGAGAGGAGGGAACTCCATAAGTAAGTAGGCGGTTTGCTTGAGAAGGGGTTCGTAAGACGAAGTTTATTGGAGTGGGGCGCTCCAGTAGTTTTTGTTACGAAGGCGGATGGGTCCCTCAGACTTTGTGTAGGCTAAAAAGAACTAAATAAACTCACAAAGAAGAATGGACACCCATTGCCGAGAATTGATGATCTTTTTGACCGGTTGGCTAGCGCCTCGGTATTTTTGTAGTAGGACTCAGCCACGGAAGTTCATCAGTTGGGAGTGGCTGAGGATTGCATAGAAAAGACTACCCTTAGGACTCCGGATGATTTTTAGAGTGGCTGGTGATGCCATTGGGTTTGACGAACACCCCCGTATACTTTGATGATTTGATAAGAAGGGTGTTCAGGGAGTACCTAAATAAGTTCGGGATGGTCTTTGTGGATGACATCTGGGTCTTTTCTAGGAGCGAAATAAGTTTTCGTATGTGCTCAATGGGGTGAGCAAAGCCAGTTAGGGAAAAACGGTGGTTTTGGAGTAAGACTGGCGGGGACATCCAGGGTTGGACAAGGGGCTTAATTATTTAGCCGTTTTTACTAGTATCATCTCACGAAGGTCGTCTGAATTCGAAGGAGGTATCCCTTGGGTGTTTGTCTGATATTGGTTTAGGCCTTTGGGGCTTGCATTTGGGGGAATGCCGAGTTCGATTAGGGTGGTCTGCGTGAGGGATGGATAGCTGTGATGATTTTGGATGATATCCTGGTGGAGAAGAGCATGCCCTACATCTTAGGGAAGTGCTAGAGGCTCTTCAAGCGCATAATCTTAGGACAGTAAAAGTGGATAGGATTTTTAGCATCCTATGGGTTTGAGATAGCGTATACCCCTGGCAAGGGTAACATGGTAGCGGATACCTTAAGTAGAAAAAGGGTTGTCCTCGAGTTTGTGGTTCGTTGAACGAAGGAGCCTAGAGTTTATTTCTATGTTGGATTTCAGACCTTCCGTTAATTGTGTACCCGGTTTGCTAGCTTCCTTGGGAGTTAGACCTACTCTTTTGGGGCAAATTGTAGAAGCACAGAGGGACGACCCACAGTTGGTTGAGTTAGTAGAAAAGCTCATAAGCGGGGAGTCGTCCAGCCATTTGAGTAGGTACACCCTAGATGATAGGGGGTGCTTGTGTAGAGACGGTAGACTTTGTATACCGCAAGACGAGGGTTTGAGGAAGGTTATTCTTGATGATGCACGCCGTTCTAAGATGACCATTCATCCCGGTGGGGAAAAGATGTACCAAGACATGAAGAGGGTTTTCTTCTGGACCGGTAGGAAGAAAGATGTGGCCGAGTATGTCGCTCGATGCTTGGTGTGCCAACAAGTAAAAGCGGAGCAAAAGAAACCAGGTGGGTTGCTTCACCCATTGGAAGTCCCGCAATGGAGGTGGGATAGCATCTCAATGGATTTTATTGACGGGTTACCCAGATCGAGAAAGAGTAATACAGGAATTTGGGTAGTGGTAGACAGACTTGCTAAGAACACCCATTTCATACCTATGAAGAGTAAGTGGACTGCTCCATGGCTAGCTTCTGTATATCTTCGAGAGATAGTTCGATTGCATCGGTTACCCTCTAGCGTAGTGAGTGATCGAGATCCTATCTTCACTAGAGAGTTTTTGAAGAATTTGCAAGAGGCGGTAGGGACTCAGTTGTGTATGAGTACCGCATATCATCCTCAGACGGACAGCCAGACTGAGAGGGTGAATCATGTTTTAGAAGACCTTTTGAGGCTATGTATCTTGGATTTTGGAGGTACATGGGAGGAGCATCTTCCATTGGCGGAGTTGCCCGACAGACTTAGTGATGTATTCTATGGGAGGAAGTGCCTACATGAGACCGCAGAGGTGGTAGAGCCGAGTTTGCTTAGAGAAGTGGAAGCAGAGCGTGATGCGACGATTCGACGAGCTCCTACTTGTATCCTTGGGTCAGAGATTTGGAAGCTGAGAAACAGAGAGGTTCAACTAGTCAAAGTACGAAGGGGAGATGAAGAGAGTGACGCTACCTGGGAGACGGAAGCGAAGATGCGTTCGAGGTACCCTTTTCTTTCGGAGGGTATATCCTTTTGCTTCTCCTTCATCGCATATCTTGTGCTTATCTTGTTCTTGGTATGTCCTCTCGTTAGTACCTTTGACCTTTAGATAGGGTAAACCTATGGTTGAAACATGTGTTTGAGACATGTTATGGTTGATGGATGCAAGTGGATGCAAGTGTTTGCTAGTGGTTGCTCGTGGATGCATATACACACACTCTAGGCACTAGATCGGCTCAGTCACTTCATATTGCATATTGCATAAAATTGTGTATAGGAAAATATATTTATGGATGTATAATGGTTGTGTTATCACATGGATGATGCATTTTGGTGAATGATTGTGCACTCATGTAGATATTGTATGTGTCGATAGGGTTTTCTCGCATACATAATGGATGCATGGCACTATCATGGTTTGCATATGTTCATACATTAGATAGGGAACATATACACACACTGTTTGCATATGCTCATACATCATTAGAAACTGTTTAAGGACAATGGATGCCCGTGGATGGTGATTTGAGTAGATGGTTGTTTGGTTGGTAGGATATGCATTCTCCTTAGCTTAGAGATTTCGGGGACGAAATCCTTTAAGGAGGGGAGAATGTAACACCCCGAATTTTAGTTAATACTAAAATTCACTAATTACAGGATAAATAATCTCAGACATGGGAATTGGGGGTAACGGGCTGCGTTATTGCGTTCGCCTCGGAAAAATACGCGAAATAGAGTCCGAGTTTTCGAAAATCGGAGTCTGTATGGCCCAGTTATGGCCCAATGAAGTTTACAGAAAATTCAAAACTAAAACAGATTTAAAAATTTAAAATATTCAGATTTGGAATGGGCCAGGCGGGGTCAGGCGGGAAGCTTCCCGCCCAACCCATGTCGACAGGGCTGTCGACAGGCCTGTCGACAGGGGTGTCGACATGCCTGTCGACTTGCCTGTCGACAGGGTGGCACCGTTCTGTGAACCTGGGTGCACCAGGTTGCACCAGGTTGGGTTTCAGGCTGGCTAGGAGGGCTGGTTCTAGAGATTTCCTAAATCTAAGGGTCCTAATCTAATCTAGGGTTAATCCAAGGGTCTAAAATGCAACCTAATCCTATAAATAAGACCCTAACCCTACCCTAATTCATTCATAATTAAATCTAGTAACTAAACTATGGCAAAATGAAACTTGGTCATGGCCTCCACAAATCAAATGAAGAGAGTTGCAAGCTAATCAACCCCTAATCACCTTCTTCTTCATATTTGGCAACTAGTTTTACTTCATTGATTTGCTAATCTTGGTTTTGGTGAGTTTCCATGGCTTTAATAATCAATTGTTAAATTGATTATGGTAGGATGTGATAAGACATGGCTATGTTTGTGGATAAATGTATTTATGCAAGTTTGTATGATATGTGATTTGCAAGTTTTATGTTAAATGCAAGTTAAGGCAATGTTTTATGATGCAAAACACCATGTTAAACATTTATGCATATGTGACATGTTATGCAAACTATATGTGAGAATATATGCAAGTTATATGTAACATGATATGCAAGTTATGCATGTGATTTTATGCATGCTAAGTAGTTGGTGTTATGCATGTTAAGTATTTGATGTTATGCATGATAAGTATTTGATGTTATGCATGCTAAGTATTTGATTGTATACATACTAAGTATTGGGTTTTATGCATGATAAGTGTTTGGGGTTTATGCAAGTTAAGTGGTGGGTTTATGCATAATAAGTATTTGATTTCATGCATGATAAGTAAGTGGTTTTATGCATGCTAAGTGTTTGGTATTATGCATAAATCATAACATGCAAGTTACCCTTTTAAATATGATGCATACATATGCAAGATGATACCCTTATATGCTATGCATGTTTACCCTCCTTTAAGATGCAAGTTCATATGCAAATGGTGTTATGCAAGCTATGTGTATGAGATTATGCAAGTTATGTGCATGATGCTATGCAAGTTATGCTTAAATGCAAGTTTAATGTGATATGCAAGTTATGCATGTTCATGCAAGTATGTGAATGTTCATGCAAGTATGTGAATGCTCATGCAAGTATATGAATGCTCATGCAAGTATGTGAATGTTCATGCAAGTATGTGAATGCTTATGCAAGTATGTGAATACTTATGCAAGTTATGTGTATGCTTAAATGTATGTTTAACATGTTATGCAAGTTATGAGAATGACTATATGCAAGTTCAACATGTTATGCAAGATATGTGTATGATGATATGCAAGCTCATATGCAACATGTTATGCAAATCATGTGTATGATAATATGCAAGTTTGGGTTATATGTAGTTGGGTTAATATATGCTCATATATGCAAGTTGACATCCTCTTAACCCATGGCAAAGTTGTATGCTAAACCCATGATACTTGTGATGATCTTCCCCTTATTTATGTCATGAAATGAGAACGATTTACGTGGGGAACGATGGGGTTGGTAAATATGTTAATAAGTGAATGATTGGGTATGATTAAGCATACCATAAAAATAAATTACCATAAGTGGGAATTTACCTAGTGAGTTAGGTCTACCCATGTTATGGAAAACTTGATATTAATTAGGGATAATTAATATGGGGGTGATTAATTAGGTGTAATTAATCGACTAAGACACGAGGTTGGACTCATTTGTAGTGTAAAACTGCCCGGACCCGACCGGCTTAACCAGTTGCTACAAATGTCAGCCCAATGTGAGAGGTCTTAGCCATAAATTAAATACGTGATTAAGGTAAAGACACGAGGTTAGACTCTGTTATGACGTAAGACTGCCCGGACTCTACCGTCTTAACCAGGCGGTCATAACAGCCAGTCTAATGTGGGAGGTCTTTATGGGAGATCACGGTCTTAATTAATTAAGAAACACTTAACCATATTAGCATGTAGTGGGACATGAGGGGTTAAGTGGGTGCCTTGGGTGGCATGTAGTAACTAGTGGGTTGCCTTGGGTGGCAATATAAAATACGATTAGAATACTTAACCAGAGTGGAACATGTAACTAAACATGATTAAAGGGTTAAGTAAGTGCCTTGGGTGGCATGGGGGAATCAAGTAAGTGCCTTGGGTGGCATGCGGAAATCTAGTGGGTGCCTTAAGTGGCAATTGTAATATAATTGGATGACTTAACCAAACCTTAACATGTAAGGGGGCATGATTATAAAAAGGGGTTAAGTGGGATGCACTAGATAAAATGACAAGCTTAAGTAGTAGCTTGTGGGGGCCCATTTCAACCAATATCCCAAACGTATCTTTGTGGGCTCGACCCATGTCGAGTGACGGGACACGCATATTGGGCTTGATTATAAGAGGCCAAAACGGGGTAGCGGTGGCAACGCAAGTCCAACGGGTTTCATATGCGTGTGTGGGCCCGGGCTGGTAGATAAGCCGTTGTTGCATCGTGTAGATATAAAGCCGTGCACCGTTGATAGTATTGGGTAGCCACTTTAGGGGAGTGATACACCCCACTGTGGGACCAGCACGGGTATCTACGTTAGGGAGCCGATCGATGGGGAGTAGTGAGTACACCTAGTAAAGATAGGGGCAGACGGCACCTATGTAGGGGTACACGAAACTACTGGGTAAGATTACTAGGTACACCTAGTGGATGTAGGGGCAGACGGCACCTACGTGGTCAGTTATACACCTAGTGGATGTAGGGGCAGACGGCACCTACGTGGTCTGTTATACACCTAGTGGATGTAGGGGCAGACGGCACCTACGTGGTCAGTTATACACCTAGTGGAGGTAGGGGCAGACGGCACCTACGTGGTCAGCTAGAAGTACCAGAAACTACTAGCTATATTTTCTAAGACTTTAGATGGGATCAACTTTTAAGTAGGGATTACTCTTGGTGGGTAGAACTGGTGTGGTGCAGTGTAGGAATTACCCTTGGGTGGTTAGGTCTGGGGTGGTGTAAGCTAGTAATTATCCTTGGGTGGATAAATACGTCGTTTCGATTATCGTAGTATATCCTGTGTTTTGTGGGCTACTTATTGTAGTCATTATCCCCAGAGGTACCGTATCTTGTTTATATCATACCCTAATTACTTTAATGGTTGTATTGTTAGGGTTATAGGACTCACTCAGACTTATGTCTGACCCCGTTGTTGTTTATCTTTTTCCCCACCCTCAGGTTATCAGAGTGGACTTAGCACTAGTGGGCTTGGACCAGACCGCTATATCTATCTTTTGGGGCTTGGACGGTAGAAGTAAAGCTCAGTTTATCTTTTGGCTATTGTCTATGTAATGGGATTATGTACTTCTATTTTATCAGGATGGATATTATGTACTTGACTCTTGTTATGGTTTTGTGATATAGCCAAACATGTTTTGTTAATGAAATGATGTTTTAAATTTTCAAGTATTACTTATATCTTTCCTGTTGTAATTTTTCTGTTCTATACTCACTAAAAATACTCCACCAAAACTAAGGCATTCACTTTGTGAGTGACCTTAGCGGGTGTGGGGTGTTACACTCATGCTTCTTTGTAAGCTTTGTCAATACTCCTGATATCTTTGAAAAATCCTGAATGAATTTCCGATAGTAACTAGCTAATCCAAGGAAACTTCGAACTTCTGTGGGCGTAGTAGGTTGTTTCCAGTTCTGAATCGCTGTAATTTTGCTTGGGTCTACAGCAATTCCTTCCTTTGACACGACATGGCCAAGGAATTTAACTTCATTCTGCCAGAAGACACACTTAGAAAATTTAGCTTTTAAGACGTTTCTCCTTAGAATTTTCAACACTTGTTCTAAATGTTTTGCATGCTCTTCTTCCGACTTAGAGTAGATTAGAATGTCATCGATGAAGACTAGAACAAATTTATTCAATACACCACGGAACACTCTGTTCATAAGATCGACGAAGTATGCCGGAGCGTTGCACAAGCCGAACGGCATTACTAACCATTCGTAGAATAAATCGGGACCCCTGAAGGCTGTTAAAGGAACACAGTCTTCAGCTATACGCAATTGGTGGAAACCTGTAGCTAGGTCCATCCTGGAAAATACTGTTGCTCCATTTAATTGATCTAACAGATCGTCTATTCGGGGCAAAGGATATTTGTTCTTCAGTGTTTGTTTATTGAGATCCCTGTAATCGACGCAAAGTCTTAGAGTACCGTCTGATTTCGGGACAAATACTACTGCGGCTCCCCATGCTGAAAAGCTTGGTCTGATCAGACCCTTCCAAAGTAATTCTCGGGTTTGACTACTTAGCTCTTCTTTTTCTTTTGGGGCCATTCTTCTTATTGGATGTACTACTGGTCGGGCATTCGGAATTAGATCAATTCTAAATTCAATTTCTCTTTGCGGCGGTAAGTTTTCTACTTCTTCAAACACATCCGCATAGTTTTTAACGACCGGTATCTTTTCTATCGAAGGGGGAATAACTTCTAAAGAAGACCAAAATTCTGTTCTATTAATTTCTTAGCCATGACATGGTATATATATAGGTCCAAGTTTCGTTTCGACTTTCACGATTCTTTCGACACATCTAACTTCGGCCTTATATTTTGTCAACTATTCCAAACCGAGAATAACATCGAATTCCGATAAATCCATGACAATTAAGTGGATGGGAAACTTGTAGAAGGAATAGGAAACAGGCACTCTATAGTATGAACTAAGACTAACAGAACCTCCTATCGGGTTTTGAACTTTAATTGGTTCCTTTAGAATTCTTTGTTTCAAATTTAACTTATGAACAATTTTACCAGAAATGAAGCTACGTGATGCACCGGTATCAAAAAGTACAGAAACAGGAATATTTTTGATAGTAAGGGTACCTCCCAAGACATCGGGTTTACCTGATCCATCGGTGATAGCTGGCGGGGTATTCCCGTCATAGACATGGGCCACTTGTGCACTCTTCTTCAAAGGACAATTCCTGCTGTAGTGCCCCTTCTTGTGGCAGTTGTAGCATTCGGCTGAGTCATTGGCCTTTGGCTTCTTTGGGGCTTTGCACACATTAGAGAAATGACCGGGCTTCCCGCAATTGTAGCAGTTTCCTTTCGGGATCTTTGCGGGTTTTTGAGTAGCGGCCGCGGTAATGCTAGATTCGGGTTGGTCTGTTGAAGCCTTGCGCTTATTCCCTGCTTGGCTTTTAGCGCGGTCTTGGCTAGCATGTCTCTCATCCATGTCTTCGTAGTTGCAAGCCATCTCTACTAGTTCTGTAAAGGAGAGTTTGATGTTGCTCATAGCTTTATCATGGTATTTGCGCTTCAGCCCAAATATGAATCTCTTATTCTTTGCTTTGTTGGTCAAAACCAGCTCTGGAGCATAGCGCGATAGCTGAGTGAACTTATTCAGATAGTCCTGAATAGAGAGGTCTCCCTGTTGGAGATTAGCAAATTGCTCCCGCATCCTCTCTAGAGCTTGTTCCGGTACAAACTTCTCATTGAATAAAGTCTTGAACTGCTCCAAAGTCCGGATAGTACCAGCTGCATCCCCAGAGGTAATGGCATCCCACCATAGCTCTGCTTCTTCCTGAAGGAGCCAAATGCCAAGTCGGGCTTTGTTGTTAGTTCCCATGCCCATATCCTCGAAGATTTTCTCACAGGTTTTCAGCCAAGCGATAGCTTCGGTCACTGTGCCAGTGCCAGTAAAAGGTTTCCCTCCAAGATTTTTGTACCTCTTAGCTACTTTGTCGAGCTCAAAGTCTTCTGGTGCTGGTGGCGGAATAATAGGACCTTCCACTACTACGGGGATATTCCCCCGTCCTCCTGCTGCATCTCCTCGGCCTCCACGGCCTCCTCTAGCTGCTGCTCCACGTGTAGCCATCTAAGAGTACTGTATAAGCAAGAAAAAGAGTCAAGCTCACAGATTTGATAATTTCCATAAATGATAAAGCAAGGGAATACAAGGAAAGATAATGATGATGTACTGATCAAATTGTTTTGTTAATCTGCTTAGCTCATTCTAGGACATTGCTAATCCTATCTCTAATGAGCTACTCGCTTTAGAACACTACTAATTCTATTCAGACGAGGTGCTTAATGTGTTAGATCCCGAAACTATGGTTAACCAAAGCTCTGATACCAACTGTGACGATCCCAAAATCCGAGGGGCGGTATTAAGGATAATCATTAGGAAATAACACATTAATCATCATAGCAGAGTACAGATAATAGCAGAAACAATAAATAAAATAATTTTTTCATGGATATGACAGCGGAATCACAACATGTAGGAATATCAGAATAGCATAACGTGGGATATACTTAGTAAAAAGAAAGGGAAGTGATCAGTCATCATCGCCAGAGGCGGAATACATACATGCAGTGACATAATAAGAGTATCAGTCTACATCGCTGAAGGCGGAATACATATACATATAGTGAGAAATACGGAAAGTAAATCAGTCTGCATCGCCAGTGGCGGAGTCATAATATAAATACAGTAATGGCGGAGAATATCTAAGTCATCTCTATGAAGTCAGCCTCGCCATGAGCCAAAAGTGCACGCTATGCAGCAGTGCAGAACCAAAAACCACCTGTCACCTGTGTACTAGGCTGCCCGTGTGAAAATAAGGGCACCCACGTTTGCAAAGTGAAACAAACAACGAGTCAGTCATGGGGACTGGTATGAGGAATCTATCTAACAGTTAAACAACAGTAAATAGCTAATCATAGGACCACGCCACTTTCGCGGAACGGGTTTACTCCAGTGATTGCTAGTGCATTCAAAACAAAATAAATTCTTTTAAAACAACGCAATGCTTTTAGAAAGAATGAAGCCATTATAAGACTCAGGTCCCATCACACAATGCAACGCAAGCCGGGGGATAGAGTTTTACCTTATAATAGCCAAATATGCTTGATACGTATAAAGCAAAATCATTTGATATTATTACTAGTGCATATATGTTTCGAAACCGAATAGCATCATAAATATCAATCATAGGCGACATGAGCGTCCCATGCCACTATGTCGCCATATATAAGTTACAATCGAATCCGTTATCTCGTATTGGAAATTTGATTTCCGTCATGAGTCGAGGCAAGGGGCAAGCTCCTCTCCGCTTCGAGACACTCTAGCAAATGCCTCGGGACTACACACTCTGGGTAACCCCTGGATCCTCCAAGGTCGGTCCTCACTTACGTTAGAGGATTAATTATGCCTGAACACACGTTTCCCGGTCCTTACAGACCTATAATCGAGGCGCCTCGCATTCCAACAACCACAAAGGTGAAAAGTAGATATATATATATGTCAGGGCTGGTAAGTCACTGACACCACCATAGCTAGAAAGAAACGTCATGCCATCCTTGGGTCCTTATCCCGTTTTTGACTCATACCGAGGTGTGAGGTTCGCGAATCTACGAAATACACAAAGCTAGGTCACGTAGACCTTGCTTTGATCATCATCCACAAGACTTTGCTTTGCAACAGAAGTCTTGATCACAGCATCTTGGCATGCCACATAGGCAGTCCACTCCATACGATTGATTTCCATCGATATATAACCTCTAAGCTCGTACGTCTCAGAGAAGGGCGTTAAGCAAGAGAATAAATTCTCCGCCGCCAAACAGATATATATTTAACAGAGATCAATCAGTATAGAACAAAATCCAATGTCAGACACACAGTCCATTTACAAGTCCGTCCTGGGTCTGAACGAAACCGGAGGCGTCAAATTCCTCGTATATCCGTCCAATCAACATATGCGTTCAGACGGCTACTACTTCCGTCCCTTTCCGGTAGCTACTCCGGTTAGGAACCTCAGTAGCGCCCATCCAACTGATACGAAGATCGTCGGTCTTGAATCGTCTTTGCATTTTTCAATTCGAATCGCTCGATAAATTATTTGAAATGAGGGTTAGCTCGGCCTTTTCAAATAATTCACGTCATTAGAATTTAAATCGATTTATTTTATGGTTATGTTATTAGGCATCCATCTTTCAGTTATTTAGTGTTATTTTCATGTCATACACATACAACCATCAAATATCAAACAATTCAAGCCCAATTGGTTTATTTTCAACCTATGTTGCTTATAATATTTTATAACGATTTTTCGCCATTTTTATTTATATAAAAATGGCCATATTCAATTAAACGACGTTTCAGGTCGTTTCGTGGCACTGGCGCTGTTTTCCCCTTAATTTGTTTTACACATATCGGAAAATCTAACCGTTGGATTTCTACAAAGTCTATATCAGTGGGGAGATATTCCCAAAGCGAACCCAACGGTTCCAGTTTCGTGAAAATCCGACGGTCGGATCTTCCACACAAGTCGTTTGAAGTTACGGTTTCAAAATTCGAACTGCACCGTCGTTATTCGATTTAAATTAATTATATTTATATTTATATATAAATATAAACGATTCTGGCGCTGTTTTTCTTCAGATTTGAATTAAACATTCCGGACAATCCAACCGTTGGATTTTTACAAGGTTGGTGTCGTTGGAAAGATATTTCCAAGGCGAACCCAGCGGTTGCGGTTTCGGGAAAATCCGATGGTCGGATTTCTCGTACTAATCGTTTCAAATTACGATTCCGAAACGCGAACTGCACGGCCTCTATTCCTTTTAATTATATTTATATTTATATATATAAATATAGTTCATTTCATAGTTTCAACTATAGTTCATTTTATAATTTCAACTTCGTTTTCACTTCAAATATTTCACTAACGCCTTAATTTTTCAAAAAAATTCGCCATAACCTCCTTTGTACGGGGAGGGGTTTGGAAATTTATTGGGCCGTATTAGGTACCCAATAAATCCTAAAAAGCATTCACATATTTTTAGTGATATATTTTGGTGTTTACGGGGGAGCATGTACTGATAATCACTCCAGAGAATAAATTCCCGTCACCCCGTTTCCGTGTGGAAATAAATAGTCCATGTGCCGTATCTAATAACTTGAGCGACGTGATTATTGTCAACTCTATACCCGTGTGGGTTTTTTATTAATCTGGCAATTTATCGTTGTAATTTATATAGTCCATATCAGTCATCAGTTCAACCTGTAGTATATAGTCATCGCCATACAAGCCTCTTGCTTGTATGGTAAATCTTCCACCTCGTCACACAAGCTCCAATTGCTTATGTGGAATATGATGAAGTATGCCTATCATCAAGAAGTATGCCATGTAGTGTAGTTCAAAATTAATTGTTACTATCCTATGGCGTTGTTTATTATTTCACACAGAAAAACTAGCACTTCGCATCCAATGGCATTCACAGGAGTTGGTATATAAATAAAATTGCGCAGCCAACTCATCAAGGTTTACCTATTTGTCGGGCACGCAAATAATTTCTTTACTCTACAGCTAATCCATTTTTCCTATTCAACACATGTATATATATGCAGAACAAAGCTAATAATAATATCTCTAGCAAACTATTATTTATTTCAACCCGTGTGTATTTTTAACTAAGCGTATACATGATAAAAGGAATATTTTTATCATCAAAAATATTTATTCGACACATGTGTATTTTTTCTAAGCGTATACATGATAAAAGGAATATTTTTATCATCAAAAATATTTATTCGACACATGTGTATTTTTAACACTTCATATTCACTATAAAAATATAGTTTTCATTGTCGATTCATTTTATTTTTAGACGACGATAACATTCAACACATGAATTTCAACTCGACGAACAAATTGCAATTCAACACATGAATATTCTATATCGTTTGTATATATATAAAAATGTGATTTTTATTGCTAAAGCCATTTGTTTAAATTCAAATAATATTCAACACATGAATTTCAACTCAACGAATGAATTGCAACTCAACACATGAATATTCGATATAGTTTGTATATATATAAAAAATGTGATTTTTATCGCTAAAGCCATTTGTTTAAATTCAAATAATATTCAACACATGAATTTCAACTCAACGAATGAATTGCAACTCAACACATGAATATTCGATATAGTTTGTATATATATAAAAATGTGATTTTTATTGCTAAAGCCATTTGTTTAAATTCAAATAATATTCAACACATGAATTTCAACTCAACGAATGAATTGCAACTCAACACATGAATATTCGATATAGTTTGTATATATATAAAAATGTGATTTTTATCGCTAAAGCCATTTGTTTAAATTCAAATAATATTCAACACATGAATTTCAACTCAACGAATGAATTGCAACTCAACACATGAATATTCGATATAGTTTGTATATATATAAAAAATGTGATTTTTATCGCTAAAGCCATTTGTTTAAATTCAAATAATATTCAACACATGAATTTCAACTCAACGAATGAATTGCAACTCAACACATGAATATTCGATATAGTTTGTAAATAGTTTCAATGAATGAAAATTATTCTAACACATAAATATTTCAGAAAATTTCGGCAGCATAACGGCAGGGTAGTTAAAACCGGGACCGTCCCTAGTACGGCTCCTCGCTCTACCTTAAAACCTCGCGGTTTTTGACAATGGGGATCATGCATCTAGTTCGCACGCAGGCGGCATGTTTTATTTTCAATTCCACAATCCTATTCTATTTTGTTTCAACCACAAGAGGGTATTTTTCAACCACAAAGGTATTTTTCAACCATAATATCAACCACAAACAATTATTTCCAACCATTCGTCATACCATATAACATCACGTCAAACACAAGCAATAAATATCGTCCATGGTTTGTGGACGAGGGGAGTATATATATATATAGTATAATAATTCACTTGCATTTCATCACAATTCAAAGCATATATGTTTCAAACAACGCTTGTATAATTTATACATCGCTAATATAACTTATACAACACATGTACATGAGGTATACAATGCGTATATAATTTACACTTCGCTTATATAATTTATACAACGCGATTACATTCACACAAATAGTTTAGATTCCTCACATTGGTTCTTGCGGTGCTAAAAATCGTAGGAAGGTCAGAAAAATCCGCGGCTTCTTCTAGAATGTAGAGAGCCTCCTTGCGGTCACGGTGTCTCCTGTTTCATCGAATTTCATTAACATAGCAAAAAGATATGATTTTTACAAATTTGCAACACTTTAAAGTGTAAAAATCAGTTTAGCCGTATACCCCTTTTTGATTTCGAAACTAGGGTTCGGATTTTCAGAAAATCCGTGTATCGATGCTCCGATCAGAGAGTGGGACTTGAAAGAGGGGAGCGAGGCGGTCCTATCGGTGGTCGGAGGAGCAGGTGCGATCGCCTCTGGCGATCGTGGCGTCGACGTGAAGTCGGCGACTTCTTGGGCGTCGTTCTCGACGCTGGCGAAGGGAGGAAGAGCGGGGGTTGGTCGGATTTGAAGAAGGAGGTGGGCGGCGTCGATTGAGGGTGGTGGCGTTGGCTGGCGTCGCCTATGGCGGCGGGATTTTCTTCGGGAAGGGGCGAACGACTGTAGCCGTCGACAGTTCTGGCGGCTAGGGTGTTATTGAGCTTTTTTTTTTAAAAAAAGAAAATTTCCTATTGGCCGATATTTATAGAAAATTTTTAAATAGTGTTTTTGCAAACGGACTCCTTTTTAAACCCAACGACTATCGCCCCTAGCTAAATACCCCCATTCCGGACACAATGGGATATGTTTCGTTGGCCATTTCGACTGTTACAGTCTGTTATTTTTCAATTTAAAATATAAAACATTCTATATTTAATTTAAACGTACATTTCAATTTGCCAGGGCCACAAACTGAATCGAAAAATTCCAGAAAAATAAATCTAGCTTTGTTTTGACGATACGGTCCTAACAAAACCAGTTTCGTCGAATTCTGAGCTCGTTTGAAAAACGGCCATTTTTAGGTCGACCCATTTTAACATAATTTGACCAAACACGTTATCTTTTGCCCCGCTCACATACTAGCTTCAAAAATTACGAAATTTGAAATTTAGCAATAATTTGACATCCCGGACCCAACGAAAGTGGTTTCGTCGAATTCCGAGGTCGTATGCAAAATCCCAATTTTCAAGGGCTATATATACTATATAGCGACCTTTCTGAAAATTCATTTGGCCATAACTTTTGATTTCCGTTATGAAATTTCAATTTTTCAGATTCGTTAGAAAGGTATTGATAAACAGATTTAAATATTTTTAGTTTCGTTAAAATCCGTTATATTTTCCACCCGGTACAGTCAGACTAAGTTTGTATTCAAAATTTCAAACTGCCATATTATACACAATTCTATATTTTATGGAAATAGGCTATTTTAATCATTCAAATTTCTTGTTAATAACCTAATTTAAAAATTTTAAACTGGTTCACATTTTCCAGGTTATTACAACGCAACTAGGGTTTCTAAAGGTTAAGTGTTGTCATTAAAAATCGTGACCTAACCCATCCGTTCATGTATCAAGTTGGTTAAGTGTGTCTAAACAGTTCATGACTTAACCCTAACAAATCAACGTGTCCAATTGGTTAAGTGGTCCATGACTTAACCCTATCCAGTGGCATTAATTTACTTAATGCACCCCTAACCTCTCACATTAGACTTGGTTGTGGTTACTGGTTACGCCGGGCGGGTCCGGGCAGTTTTACACCATAGCCTAGTCTAACCTCGGGTCTTAGGTGCGGTATGACCAACTACTCACATTGGGTCCTATCGTTTGCAACTACTGGATTCGCCGGGCGGTTCCGGGCAGGTTTATGTTGCAAACTCAACCCAACCTCGAGTTGGCCACATTCATGTTTTCTAATTGTCATGTCCCAATTCATGTTTTGAAGCCTAATCTCATGTCAAGTTTTCATGTCATATATTCATGTCACATCATGTCAATTTCATAGCAAATATCAAGTTTGCCTAATCTACCCAAAACGTATCCCCAACATACGTGAATTCGCATAAATACAACATGTCTAAATAGGGAATAACACAAGAAGGATAGTCAAAGGATGGCAAAGGTGTTCACAAGTTAAGCATGATGATTATAACATTACAGGCATATGAAATTGGGTCTCAACATCAACTTGGCAAAATATGGTGATAGACATGGTAAAGGATGACATAAGATAATAACCCCAAATATGTGAACAATAATGGTTTCAACATCACAGGCATGTCAAGATAAAGGTCATAAGGGGTTTTTAGGTTTAAACATGAATATGCCCCAAATCAAGTTTATACAATATTCCTACAAGTCAAGTTATACATGAATAGATCTAGGGTGTACAGAACTAGATCCAAAGAAATAGATCTAAAAGGGATAGTCATAGATCAAAGATATACAATGATAGGTCCAACCTAATTATCATGTTTAGGTTCAATTTCAGTTTAACAACATGTTCAGATTAAATGTACAGTTTAGATCTAATAGTGACAGGGGCTTACAGATCGTGGTCTAGAGAATGAGAAAGCAAAAGAGTTGATGCCGAATCTCTAGAAATCCCCCAAATTAGCGAAGCTCTAACGACGGCTTGAACAGTCCCCTTCTCTCTACTCTTCCAGTCAGAATTTTAGCAGCATAAGGCCGTAGGAAATTTGTGTAGAGAGTCTAGGGTTAGGGGCTGTTTATATAGGGTTTAGGGAGTGAACCGGGACTGAAAATCAAACCAGAAACATCAGAAAGGGTTCTGGCCCAAAAAGTATTTCGGGGACCAGGTCGACACCCAAGTCGACTAGGCAGTCGACTTGGTCCTGGGGGTGTCGACTGCCCAGTCGACTCCCCAGTCGATCTGGGTACTGGCGGGAAATTTCCCCTCCTACTCTGCTTGGGTTTGAAATTCAAATTTGAACTGTTTTAAACTCTGAAAATTTCTGAAACTTTGGAGAGCCATAACTTGGTCATACGGACTCCGTTTTTCGAAAAATCGGACTCGTTTCCAAGCAGAATTTCGAGATGAACGTAATGGCGTAACCCGTTTCCCTTGGTTCTTATATTAAATATTAATTCTGCCTTGATTTTTAGTTATAACATGTTATCAAAATACGGGTTGTTACACAAAGATTCTTGGTTTTCTAAAAAAGCCTCGACCAGGATATCATATCCTTAGTTTAAGTTATATGGAACCTGAACCACTTAGAAAACTTTTTTTTAAATTCATCAAAGGTCATAATGGATTTTAGTTCGAACTATGTTAACCACCTCGACATGACCATTAAGAAAATTAAGGAAACATCTACATCTAACTGCATCTATTGCTTTATCACCATCTATGTGCGACTCATATTTAAATAAATGTTGTTTGGGTTTAGTTTAGTAGTCCAGCTATGCGATGACACTGTTGACATCATAAAATTTATGTATTATTCTTCCTTCAAGATGTTCTCCTAAATGGAGTTCTATTATGCAGAAAAACCAATACTCGTTATTTTTCCATTTAGTTTCTGCTAATGACTGCTTGATCATATCTTTTGTATGCTCCTTGCTAGGTTGATACTCCAAAGAACGACTATCAAAAGACATGTCGAACAACTGACTCTGTAAAATGGTCTCAATTTTCTCCTTGACATCTAAATTCTCCGATTACTTTAAAGACCACTCATTCAGTTCTTCTTTGTCATCTAGTCAACTTCCTAGCTATTTCTTGAGCATCAACATCTCAAGCTTTAGCATCAAGTCCATAATCATTGCTAATATCCTACAAATCACTTAGCGGGGGTTCCACCGGTACACCTACTTACTGCTCTAGTAGTTTATTCCTTCTACATGTTCTTTCCATCCTTTTTGTTCTGTCTATAAATAGATGAATTCTTTAACATTGATTCAGTAGGCGATGCCTCTTTCCTTATCCAAACGATCTTCTAAGACCGCTAGATCCGCAAGGCTATGATAGCATCTATTTTTCCAAGAAGACCTTTTAACTATCCATTTTTTTGATTCTACTTATTGAGTTCCGCGCTCATTACCATCTCCTAAGGGGAAATGGTCTAAGCAACATTAATATTTGTTGGTCAGTGTTGAAGCGCTTTTGTCAAGCCAGTCATACGATGAATTCATGGTTTTCTAGGTACTCGAAACTCGAGTACGGACATAGGGAAACACTTAGCGATTTGGTCGAAGTCGCAAAGTTCTTAAAAACTGGAAAATGTGGCTAACTTCTCGAATCGGTATTGTCTTGGGTAGGGATTTCACATCTTGCGTTTTGTGGTATTTTCGTATCCCATCCCTCCTTAGATTTTTGTATCTCTGAATACGAGAGTAGGGATACGAATTAGGCATGGCATCGTGACCTAGCGCTCGTGATTTTGGTGAAGGTTGGGAGTAAGAAATGTGTATTTCATATCCTTTGTTTAGCTTGGCAAATACTCCGATTCTGGGAGTATGAAATCCTATTTTGTATCCTACAACTTTATGGTTTCAGCTTGGTTTTCTTCTAACTCTCAGGATATAAAAACACTATTTAGTATTCCACAAGACGAAGTGGAAACTCTCTCTAGATTTGATCTTCTTCGAAGTGAAGCACAATGCAGAAGTTAACACCCGGGTTCGGTATCGATCCCCAGATATGAAATTGTGGGCTTTGGCCCTCAACCCTCACCTATAAATATCATTTATGGTGGCTTGTTTCAGGATTCTTTGGTTGTTCAGTTTCTAAACGTGGGAAGCTTTGTCTTGGAACATTTAAAGGCTTTCTTCTTAATTTCTATGGCTTTGGAAGGACTTTTGGTTTAATTAAGACATTTTAGCATTTGGATTTGATCTTAGCTTGCTTTTTGGACATTGGAGCATACTTGGAGCTTTTTGGACTTGGAAGGATTTTAATGGCTTGAATAAGCAAAGATTTTTCTATTCTCTATTGATAACTTTGTAAACTCAAAGTATATGGGCTTGCAATAATATTGTAACTGTAATGGCTATGATATACAGTTGCAACAAAGTGGATGTAGGTGTTGGTGCCAAACCACTATATACTTGGTGTTATTTACATTTCTGCACTCTTGCGACTGGACTGCTCGGTTTATTTGCTTAATATAAATCCATCTGGTGTTGGCGTGTGTGAGTTACCAATTCCCCACGTCAACGTTTTGGCATGCCAGGAAAAGGGAGTTGGATTGCCTTTGGATTTAGATTTCTTAAGGAAATAGATACTCTCATGGATTTCACTATGGTTAAAAGGAAACAGATCTCGTTGGCTCGCTCGGAAGGAGCAGAGATCGAGGAAAGTCAATAAGTTTCCTCTACTAGACATCGATCAAACTATGTTACTCATGAGGATATCGACAAAGTGGTTAAGGATTTGACACTCAGTTAAAACAGTAAGAAGAGCATTTCGGAAGACAAGAAACTACTATGAATACTTTTCTCGCTAAGATTGAAGGTATAAGAAGGATGTCAGGCATAGGAAATGTTGTGGGAACCAGTGCTAGTGTTCCTCAAGGTTTATCTCCGGACTTAGGGGCAATTCTCGAAGATCAACCTCGTATCGACACCGATCCACAGACAAGTACTAGATCGGCTAAATTCGAAGACAATAACCCTAATCCCGTTGAAGGTTCGGCTCAGGTTTTGGTTGGTCAGGTTTCACGTTCTGGTGTTGGTAGCATTGCTCAAGTGTCGGTGCGTGCGGTTTTGGATGCAGGAACTCCCACAGTTCGGCATGTCAGATTTATGCCAGTGATGGCACCGAAGGCTAGGGTTGAGTCAGATATTTTTGCTAGGGCTCAACGATTTGCTAATGTGGGAACTGATACTGAGAACGCTAGTGTTGGATTGAATGACTGGAATTGTTTGTTCAGTAATGGCAGTGGTACTTAGATCGCCGATGTTATTCGACGATACACTCGAGGCGGAGCGTCTCTTTCAGACGTATATCACGTTACGCACTGTCTATTTACTCATGATATACAAAATTCTCGAAGCCCACCAGATTTCAAATTGTTGGTGTTGGAGGCTTTTGATAGTAGGAAGAATCCTACGGTTCACTAAATGCACTATATGTGTTACATGGAAGTACTTACGGCTTCGGAGAGTGTTATGGCGAAGTGCTTCCCTCTCTATCTTATGGGTATTGCTGCCATGTGGTTCAGGCAATTGGAAAACGAATCGGTTAATTCTTGGAATGTCCTGGTTGGTAAATTCATTGAATAGTTCAAGGTTCATATTGCTCGATTGAAGAACGTGATAACTTTTATGGCGGTTAAGAAGAGGACTAGTGGGACTTTGCGCAAATTCTTGGAAAGTATAATGTTGTTATAGCTTCGGTCAGTCGTGTAGACCCTTCTATGGTTTTGATGGATGCGGTTTCTAGTATCTTGGATACGACATATTTTAAGATCTCACTTCAATGGGATCCACCAAGAGACCTTGGCGAATTCTACTTTGAGGCAGATCGGTTTCCAAGAGAAGAGCATGCGAGAACCAACAAGATAGTTCTTGAGACTAATTCGGCTCAGGACGAAGGATCGTAAAATTATGGCAAAGGTAAAGGCTACTCCTCGGGATGATCGGAGTTCGTATAAGTGGAATCAGCCTAATTTTATATGTGGAGATTACTCGTCCTCTGGAGAAGATTTATCTAGAATTTCATTTAGTTGCTCCCTTTAGGAAGCCTCCCACGAGGGAGTCGACCCAAAGGAAGAGGGATTCTGGTAGGCATTGCTTGTTCACGACCTGGATGGTCATGACACCAATGATTGTAGACATCTTCGGGACATGAATGAAGAGCACATCAAACATGGCGAGCTGGCAGAATATTTTTGAAATCAAGCTGCAGTACAGGGACGGGCACATCTGCTTGCTCTGGCTCGGAATAGGAATGGATCAGGACCTACTCCCGGTGGCTTGGGCATCGATTGATGTGGATTTCTAGTTTCTCTGGTTTTGCAGCTCTTGGATTTTGGTTTTCTTAGTTTTTGCTTTATTGGCTTTTTGGTTTATCGGCTTTTTATCTCTCCATACTCTAGATTTTGGATTTCTGGATTCTGGCCTCTTATCTTTTCATCTTTTGGATTATGGCACTTATGTTTTTGGTATTCTAGTCTTTCGGTCTATGGATATGTTTATCTGGTTTTTCGACTTATGGATACGACCCTATGTTTGTCAAGGTCTCTGGCTCGTGTACTTTGGCTATTTGGTGATTAAAACTCTAGCTTTCTTATCTTTGGACTCTGGTTATATTGGCTCTGGCCTCCTAGATATTTTGCATTGGTATATTACACCTATGGTTTTCAGGTTACAAACGACTTCAAGTTGGATCACACACGTACGGGATTAGGTTTTAATCCTTAGGCATGCTCTACACCCAACTATGATTCATCCGTCTCATAACTAACTAATCACTTTGGTTTACATGATTGTAGAAGGGATGAGGGCCTAAGCCCGCCTACCCATGTATGGGATTAGGTCAAAATCCCTAGGCATGCTCTTTGTTGACAAGAAACCGTCCAATCTCCTACTTTCATCTTCAGTCATTTGGCTTAGGATTGCGGAGGGCCTAAGTCTGCCTACCTATGTATGAGATTAGGTCTTAATCCTGAGGCATCCCCTTTCTCGATGAGAAGCCGTTCAATCTCCTACCTTCCTCTCTGGTTGTCTGGCTTTGGATTTCAGAAGGCCTAAGTCTTCCTACCCATGTACGAGAGTAGGTCTTAATACCTAGGCATGCTTTTATGGACGATAAACCTCCGACTTCTTTCATTCATTTTTGGTTACCTGGCTCGGGAGTTTGGAGGGTTAAGCCTGCCTACCCATGTAGAGGATTAGGTCTTAATCCCTAGGCTTGCTCTTTACGGACGATAAACCATCCAATCTCCTTCGTTCATTTTTCTTTTCTGGCTTAGGATGGCTAAGTCAGCCTACTTATGTATGGGAACCAGTGCAACCCCTAAACATGCTTTGTACCCGACGCTAGTCCTTCCCCTTCAAACTTAATGGAACTTAATGAAATTGAAATTGGAAGTGGCAAAGTCGACTCATCCACGTATGTAATTAGGCTTTAATCCCTATGTGTGCTCCTTGCTTGACGATAAACCGGCAGAATTTCCTTTGGTTTTATTAAAAACTCTAACCCCTGAAAATTTTAATAAGATTTCTTCGCTCACCAGGATGTTGTGGTTGTGAAGTATGAAAATCTGGTATCAGAATTTCAAACTTTAAGGACTTATCATAATAAGGAATTTTCTCGCTAAGTATAAAAATTTGGTCCCCAAGTAAGGACTTTGCTTGGGAAGGGGTGGGCCATCTTGTCAGGACTTGACAAAGGCAGCCTTTTCTAGTGGCGGGTAAGTCCTTACTGGTTTTTCTCTCCAATAGTCATCTTGTTACACTATGGTGAGGCTGTCTTGGACTCTTCTAGATTTCCAATGGTCATCTTGCCACACACTGGCAAGGTCGTCTTGAGCTCATTTAGCTAGCCATCGTCGTCTTGTCACATTCTGGCAAGGTTGTCTGGGATTGTAGTGAGTAAGGACTTTACTTGTTTGGTTTTGTTGGTACGGACTATACCACATCTGATTATTTTGGATTTCAGACCTTCTTAGTCCCTTGGTTATTGGTTGCTTTGGTTTTCTGGACTTCATGTTTCTTCGGTTTCCCGACCCTTGGTTATTCTGGTTATCTTGGTTATTTCTCGAAATATGATTTGGACCGATCGCCGAGTCTCTTTGGTTTTGGTCTTCTAGTTAGCATGATCTTGGGAAATCGTCGGTTTTCTTTGGTTTCCTGGATTTCTGCTTTTCCCTTAATACGATCCAGCACGATCATGACTTATGGTATTCTGGTTCTCGGCTATTGGACTTCTATGCGAACTTTTTATTGGTTCGCGTCTTCTGGACTCTTGGGTTCCTGAATTATTTAAAATAGTCTTCCTCTTAAAAGAAAGACATGTTTTGAGGGGCAGAGTGTTGACCCGTCTTTTGGAAGGAGGTCATACGATGTGTCACGGTTTTCTATGTACTCAAAACTCAGTAAGGACTTAAGGAAATACATATCGATTTGGTCGAAGTCGCAAAGTGCTCAAAATCTAGGAAATGTGGCTAACTTCTCTGGTCGGTATTGTCTTAGGTAGGGTTTCCGTATCTCATGTTTTGTGGGATTTTCGTATCCTATCCCTCCTTGTATTTTCATATCTCTGAATACGATAGTGGGTATACGAATTAGGCATGTCATTATGACCTATGCTCGTGATTTTGGTGCAGGTTTGGAGTACGAAATGTGTATTTCGTATCCTGCATTTCGCTTGGCAAATACTCCAATTCTTGAAGTAGGAAATCCTGTTTCTTATCCGGCAACTTGATGGTTTCGGCTTGGTTTTCTTCTAAGTCTCAGGATAGGAAAACACTATTTCGTATTCCACAAGACGAAGTGGCAACCCAGTCTGGATTGGATGTGCTTTGAAGTGAAGCACAATGCAAAAGTTAACACCCGGGTTCGGTACCATCCCGGTATACGAAATTGTGGGATTCGTCCCACAGCCCTCACCTATAAGTACCCTTTGTGGTGGCATGTTTCAGGATCTTCTGGCCGCTCATTTCCTGTACGTGGGAAGCTTTTTCTTGGAGCATTTTAATGGCTTCCTGCATCATTTCTATGGTTTTGGAAAGATTTTTAGACTTATACTTTAAATAGAATTTTACTTACGACATTTTGGCATTTGGATTGGATCTTGGCTTGCTCTTTGGACATTGGAGTATACTTGGAACCTTTTGGACTTGGAAGGATTTTAATGGCTTCTTGGGCCTTGTAGGGAATAAGCAAGGATTTTTCTATTCTCCATTGATAACCTTGTAAACTCAAAGTATTTGGGGTTGGATTAATGTTGTAACTATAATGGCTATAATGAATAGTTATGTTAACACCAAAATTTGTATTGGTCTAATGAAAGAAGTAAAAGCTTAGATACCAAAGACGATACTGAAAATATATGGTTTGAGGTAATAAAGCTAGGACTAAGAAGGAAAGGCTGGGACAGCTAGGTCGACACCAAAAGAAGGGGAGGAAGCTATGCAACCGATACCGATAGCAAGAATGGGAGTTTGAAACCGATACCAGAAGACATAAATAGAAGTCCAATAGGATCGACATCAAAGTATAGGCATGGGATGTGTCAAAGCCGATGTCGATAGCAAGAAGTTTAGAAGTAACAATGGCAACGATACCAAAATAACAGGGAAAGGAGAGAATGAAGGTGTGGTGCCGACACCAACACACAATGAACAATTAGCTTGGTGTCGACACCAAAACAAGAAGGCAAGTATATAAAGCCGACACTAAATGAGGGGTAAGGTTGAAGCATGAGACTGATACCGGGACAATGAAAGTGACAGTTATGAAGGCTGATACAAAAGGAATAAGAGACCCGAAACCAAATACTCAAGGGTGGTAACATGGATTTTATATTCAAAGTAAAAAAAACAATAAGGACGAAGCCAAATGCTAAGAACCAGTATCATAGGAGGTGGTACCAAATACAAAGTGAGGAAAGCAATTAGAACAACACTGGATATTTTAGAAAAAGGCACGAGTTCGAAACCAAATTCATGAAGAAAGTAAAGAGCTGGAAGCAAATGTGATGGAGCAAAAAAGAGCAATTAATACTGATAAACTTGATATTGATACCGATACATAAGGGTAGCACCCACTAGCACAAGCAATAAAGGCAGAACCAAGTACCGATAGCTGGTATCGTTAAGGAGGAAAGCCAAACACAAAGAGAAGCACAACAATTAGGCCTATACCGAAACCGCGACACCGAAATTAAGAGGCATGGAAGTGAGCCAACACCGAGGATCCGCTACAAAGGGGGTCCAAAACCTCTATAAATAAGACCCCAGGGGTCACATTTTGGGGGCGAATCTCTCCTCATTCCCAAAATCTTGTATTCAGTTCTAGGAGCTTAAACCCTAATTTGGAAATTGAATTAGGATTTTCCTTGTAACCTTCAACCATGAGGGTTAGGAATAAGATTATACGTTAGATACCCAATAAACGAATAATCAAACGGAACTTCTACTGAATCATCAATCGGATTAGGAATAAGGTTAATTAATTTCGAAAGCAGTCCTCTATATATACATCCAAAAAATTATTCCTCGGGATATTTAAGGCACCTTCGAGGAACCGACAAATAATTATGTTTGTTTGGTTTCTTTTAATGATATTTGGATTGCTTGACACTACGTCGATGGTCTTTGAATAATTTTTATAATTCTTTTGTACTTTTATTCAGGCATTCTATCTGACTATGATATTTCTTGGTAAATTCCGGTTAAGATATGATTCTTTGAATGATTTCCGATTTTCTATTTACTCGAGTACGAATCTCGGGATTTGTATTAATTTCATATATGTATTTCTGATTTTCTATTTACCCAAGTATGAGTCTCGGGATTTCTATTAATTCATGTATGGATTTCTGATTTTCTATCTACCCGAGTATGAGT
Source organism: Allium sativum (assembly GCA_030737875.1). Lineage (NCBI taxonomy): Eukaryota > Viridiplantae > Streptophyta > Magnoliopsida > Asparagales > Amaryllidaceae > Allium > Allium sativum. The sequence goes on along the minus strand of CM060916.1, from coordinate 168,313,632 downwards.
CTCGGGATTTCTATTAATTTCATATATGGATTTCTGATTTTCTATTTACCCGAGTATGAGTCTTGGGATTTCTATTCATTTCAGATATGGATTTCTGATTTTCTATTTACCGGAGTATGAGTCTTAGGATTTCTATTAATTTTAGATATGGATTTCTGATTTTCTATTTACCCTAGTTTGAGTCTCGGGATTTCTGTTAATTTCAGATATGGATTTCTAATTTTCTATTTACTCAAGTATGATTCTCAGGATTTTTATTAATTTCAAATATGGATTTCTGATTATCTATTTACCCAAATATGAGTCTCGGAATTCCTATTAACTTCAGATGTGGATTGCTGATCTTCTATTTACCCGAGTATGAGTTACGGGATTTCTAGTATTTTCAAATGTGGATTTCTGATCTTCTATTTACTCGAATATTAGTTTTGGGATTTCTGGTATTTCTAGATGTGGATTTCTGAACTTCTATTTACTCGAATATGAGTTTTGAGATTTCTAGTATTTTCATATGTGGATTTTCGATCTTCTATTTACCCGAATATGAGTTTTGAGATTTCTAATATTTTCAGATGCGGAGTACTGGCCTTCTAATATAAATACCCAAATCTGGGTATTAGTCTTCTGTTATTGCTAGAAGGAATTTTGTTACACCAACTCAAGTCAGAGCTTTGGGCCCTTCCCTCATTATTCCAGATGAATATTATGAACTTATAATACTTTCAGAAATGGATTTCCGTTATTCTAATACCTGAATCAGGTTATGAATTTTATATTTGGTTATGGACTTCTATCATCATGCCCATGTATGGAATTCATACCTACTACCTTATCTACGAAAAGAGGTTTTTTAGATCAATACTCAGGTTGATATCTCGAGTCTTCTATTTTAAATCTCCAAAAAAAGGTTATGATTCCTCAACATCTCATACAGGAAGGTTTTTGTAACACCACGTAATTTTAACAACACTTTAATGATAAACTAAGGAATACTTAATTAAATATTTGGAATTAAGTAAAACGAACTGAGCCATTGTGTTCGTCCTGCAATTCTGCTTAAGATAGACTCCGAGTTTGCGTAAAACGGACGTCATATGAAGAAGATATTAAGATTTGAAGTTTATATACACATAATCCATTTATATATATAAAACTATTCCAGAAATTCAAAATTTGAGGCGGGAAAAATGGGGGAAATCGTCACATTAGGGGTCGACCCCAGACCTAAGGGTATCGACCCAAGGGCCGACTCCAACACAGGGGTGTCGACACCCATGTCGGCCCCCATATCGACCGCTTCGAGATCTGGACAGAATTCAGTTTCTGGACATGGACTCATTTCATAACTAGATTCTTTGACCTTAGGCTATAAATAGGACCTCATTCTCATTGTTTTTATTCACAAAAAACAATGGAGACAACGAGGTCCTGCCCCAACTTAGTCTAATCTAGCCTATTCTTATTCAATGACAAGTTATACACATTCAAGGATCTATGCTACAACATCTACAATCAATCTTCTATTCTTTAGGTCCAATCATAGTGAGTTTATGTTCTTTTATATATAAACACCTTAAATGTAATCTTGACATGTTTATAAGTTTGGATCTAAGCTTATGCCTGTTAGTAACCTGAATCATAACAGATCTGCCATTACTTGTACACCTGATCTATTGATTAGTACCTATATGCCTATTCCTGATATCCCTATTCTATTAGTTTGCCTAATCATGTCACCTCATGCATATTATGCTAGTTTGCCTAATTATGCCATCATATGCCAGTTTTATTTATTATGCCTATTCTTTTTCTCTTCTTCCCCCTTTTTCCCTTTTTGTTTTTATAGCCAGGCTACCTTTGAGTCTAGGCCTATCGCTAAAATACGCGAACACACGAAATTGGGAATGATTAATTTGGGGCATAATTCATATTGAAAAACATGATTGGGAATTTTGGGCATAATTTGTACCTTGAGCCAAAACTTGGGATTTGGGGGCATAATCTATATCTTGATCTAAACCTTAATTTGGGGCATAACTTGTATCGTAGATCAAACGTGGATTAGGGGCATAATGAACATGATAATTGGCTAGTAATGAAAATGTCTAGATTTACAGTAATTAGAAATTGTAACCGCGCTTAGAAACCAGGTTAGATTAAACTTGTGGTAGAAGCCTGCCCGGAACCACCCGGCATATCCAGCGTCCACAAGTGGTAAATCTAATGTGAGGGGTCTAAGTGCATAAAAGTACACATGACGGTGCTAAGACACGAGGTTAAGTCCGACTTGTGGAAGAAGTCTGCCCGGACCCAACCGACATATCCAGCATCCACAAGTGGCAGACTTAATTTGGGAGGTCTAGCGCAGTAATAACCATAAATGAATGAATGGTGATAAACTTGTAATACTTAACCTGTTTGAATCTATAAGGATTACATGAACCTGTCAACTTGAGTAGGGGTTAAGTAAACTTGCTTGAATCAGTGGGAGGGTTAAGTTAATCTTGTTAAATGTGTGGGGACCGGTTATACATATGAACCCGACAAACTAAACCTGTTGGGATTATGAAATCTTGTTAAACTAGTAGGCATAACCTGTTGAAATCCTAGTAGTGAGGATGCAAGCCTAAGAGGAAGCTTGTATCATCTGTTGTGTGGAACCCGTTTCAGTCTTGGTATCAAACGGGGGACCCCGAACTAGGTCGGGGTCTGGGCACGCTTACTGAGCTGATCATAAGAGGTCACTTAAGTGGGGGTCTTGACGGCGCATTCCAAAGGAGTCATGTGCGTGCATGGGTCCGCTTGCTAGGGAAGATTACACGCTGTGACATCTGTAGATATGGTTTGTGCACATCTTGTGAACAAATGGTTGCCACTGTAGGAAGTGATACATCCTACTGTGGGGCCAGCACAAGGTATCTACGAGTTAGGGAGACGATCGATTGGGGGTAGTATTTAGGGTACATCTAGTATTGCCTGTTTAGGAGCCCGTTAATGTCGTTAAGGGTTAACACCTGTCAGTTCTATTGGGATACATGTTATTGTATGGGGTAAAACCTTTCACTAGAAGTACACCTAAGTCTATCGTCTTGTACCTTTTGGGATCATCTTGTTTTTATGATACTAGTATTGGTGCAGAGAAAAGTATTAGAGAAGCGCCATGCATGTTCTGTTCTGTTTATCCTTTTTACCTTGTTATACCTGCCTTATGACACTGTTATCTCTCTCCAACTTATATACCTATCATGATGCTTTTACTTATTTATATGCTAAAAGTAACTAGACTCGCCAGACTTTATGTCTGACCCATTTTGTTTCCTCTTCTTTCTCTTCCGTCCCCCCCCCCCCCCAAGGTTCTCAGGGTGGGAATACTCAAGCTTGATCAAGATTCTTCTTTCCTTCTGTTTGGAGATGATTAGATGTATTGCTCGATTTCGTATTTGATATACTATGGCGATATTTTGGGGATTAAGCTCTTTTTATGCATTATTGTACTCTAATGATGATTTTTGTACAAGGCAGAAGCTTTATGTTTTCAGTATTCTAGACTTATTATGCAATTGGGTTTGAACCACGAAGCTTTTCTATTTAATAAACTTTTAATTCCGCTGTTATTTTATATCTATCTTGTAATGTTTCTTTTTCTGTTTACCTATAACAATTCACGAAACTTAATGCATTCTGATAAAGAGTGGCACTAACGGACGTGGGGTGTCACATTTGGTATCAGAGCTGAAGGTTACCAGATCGGATAAAAGATTTTGAAAATTATTTTCAAAAAGGTTTTAAAAAGAAAGCAATTTCAAAAGAAAAGTCTGTTTTGAAAAACATATTTCCCAAAGCCATATGAAATATCTTTCGATTTTCAGTTTGAATCCCTTTTTCCTTCTCTTTTCAGCATGTCTGGGGAACCTAATATTCCTGAGGGCATTTAGATATCGGCTTGGTTTCGTAGGTATCTGGAGGCTATGGCACCTGCCTAGGGCCAAGCAGACGCCCCTCTCCCAGCTGTAGCCGTTGTTCTTCTTCCTCCTCCTCCGCATGTTGATAATTTCTCTAAGATATGCAAAGATTTATGTGCTATGGGCAGGAAGTCATTCCGAGGAACTAAAATTTTTGTAGAGGCAAGGAACTGGCTTAAAGAGACAAAGGATTTGTTTGTAATTTTCAAAGTTGATGATCGTAGGAAGATTCAGTTGGCCGTTTGGCAGCTGAAAGATGAGGCTTCTTTCTAGTAGGAAGTGACGCAAGCAGGGCATCTCGTGGAGACTTGGGATGATTTCCGACAGAGATTCTAATTGAAGTTTCTTTCTCAAGGCGAGCAAAGTATGCAAATGGAAAAGTTTTTGGCGCTTAAGCAAGGAGTTATGTCTGTTAGAGAGTATGTTAATAAGTTTGATCAATCGGCGAGGTTTGGTTTGGAGCTAGTAGATACCCCGCACAAGAAAGCTTGTAGGTTTACTAGAGGATTGAATGAACCCCTCCATGGGTTGGCTATGTCTCATATTGGCAACTTTTGAGAAACTCGTTGGTATGGCATTAATGCACGAGGATGATAAAGGTGAAAAGAAAGAGGCTAAGGTTGAGGAAACACAAAACAAGAAAGTGTGGCCCAAGAAAGAACAAGAACAACAACAACAAAAGAAGGGCGGTAAGAACAACAAATCTCGAGATAAGAGGAAATGTCATCATTGCGGATGCGAGAGTCATGTGATCAAGGATTGGAAGAAAAGAAAGAATGATTGTTTCCATTGTGGAGAAGTCAGACGTCTTGTTATGGATTGCTCGAAGAAGCAATGACAAGGTCAAAGGCAGGATCTTCTAGAGGGCAAGTGCATGATCTCGTGGCCAATGCGCAAGATAGAGGTAGGAAAGTTTCCATTGAAGGTTTGATTTCTCTTTCCGATCATCCAGTTAGAACTCTTTTTGATTCTGGTGCTTCGCATTCTTTTATATCTGATTATGTGATTTAGTCTCTGCACCTTATTACTAGTATGGTTTTGGATCCCGTTGTTGTTTCAAACCCCATTGGGGGTACGGCTCATATGTCTATGATTTGTCGGGGTTTGATAATATCTGTGATGGGCGTCGAATTTGAATGTGATGCATATGTGCTTGGTTTCGTGGACTATGGTTTCATTCTAGGGATGGATTGGCTAGCCATGTATGGTGCCATTCTGGATTGTGAGAGGAGGGTCGTTAGACTCTTGACTTGCCATGGGAGGACCCGTGAGATTTCTTGTGACCTTAAAGGATTTGTCATGCTTAGTTTCCTGGAGTCGCTTGATGCATTTATCGATGATTTACGATCTGTACCAGTAGTCTATGAGTATCCTGATGCTTTTGAGGAGGTTCGAGGCTTACCTCCGAGGCGCGAGATTGATTTCTGTATATACTTGGTGGACAATTCAAAGCCAGTTGCATTGCATGTGCGCCATATGGTTCCAAGAGAAAGAAGGGAGCTCAGCAAGCAAGTAGAGGAGCTACTTGAGAAAGGGTTTACTAGACGAAGCGTATCTGAATGGAGTGCTCCGGTGGTATTCGCCACACAGGCGGATGGTTCGCTTCGCTTGTGTGTGGATTATAGAGAGTTGAATAAACTCACTAAGAAGAATAGGCACCCACTTCCGAGGATAGATGATCTGTTTGACCAGTTTGTTGGTGCATCTGTTTTCTCTCAGTTAGACTTGGCCACCGGGTTTCATCAGTTGAGAGTAGCCAAGGACAGTATAGACGAGACCTCTTTTAGAACTCCAGATGGTTTCTTCGAGTGGCTCGTCATGCCTTTTGGGTTGACGAATGCACCTGCCTATTTTGTTGATTTGATGAGTAGGGTGTTTCGGGAGTTTCTTAATAAATTCATTGTATTCTTTGTTGATGACATCTTGATTTTCTTGAAAAGCGAGGAAGAGCATGCCCTACATTTGAGGGAGGTTATGAAAACTCTCTGTGCGCACCAGCTTAAGGCAAAATTTTCCAAATGTCATTTTTGGAGAAAAGAAGTGAGATTTCTAGGGCATGTGGTCTCTAAAGATGGGATAGCAGTAGGTCCCGCGAAGGTAGTTGCAGTTCGAGATTGGAAGGTCCCAAAGAATGCAATGGAGGTAAGGAGTTTTCTTGGATTAGCGGGTTATTATATGAAGTTCATTAAGGACTTCACAAAGATATCAGCCCCACTCACCAGACCGACGAAGAAGAATCTGACATTTTCTTGGGATATAGATTGTAACGATGCTTTTCTACAATTGAAGAGGGTTCTGACAACAGCCCTAGTCTTGAACTTGCCTGATGGGAACAAAGTGTTCACAGTATACACTGATGCATGTGGTACAGGGCTTGGTGCGGTTCTGATGCAAGAAGGAAGGGTAGTATGTTATGGAGGTAGACATCTAAGAGTTCATGAGAAGAACTACCTTACCCATTACTTAGAGTTAGCTGCCATAGTATTCGCGCTTAAGACTTGGCGTCATTATCTACTAGGAGAGAGGTACGAGTTGTACACCGATCATAAATCTCTCAAGTACTTGTTCTCGCAGAAGGATCTTAATTTAAGGCAACAAAGATGGATGGAGTTCCTAGCGTCCTATGACTTTGAGATTGCTTATACCCCTGGCAAGGGTAATGTTGTGGCGGATGCATTGAGTACGCAGAGGATGATTTTGAGTCCTCTGTTTGTGGAGAGGAAAAGCTTGGAGTTTATATCAACTTTTGATTTTAGACCCTCCATCGAGTTTATACCTAGTTTATTGGCATCATTAGAGGTGCGACCTACTATGTTGAACCAGATAGGAACTTTGCAGCGAGAGGACCCACAGCTCGCAAATATCTTGGATTGGCTCAGTAGCGGGGAGACTTCTAGTCACCTCAGTAGATTATCCATGGATGATAGAGGGTGGTTGCGACTGTTAGAATTTGTGATACAATATTTCCATTTGCAGAAGATTTGGAAGATATTATTGATTATGGTGATACAATATTTCCATTTAGAGACGATTTGGGAAATATTGTTAATTTGAGTAATATAATATTTCCAACTGTAAAAGATTTGGAAGATATCAAAAAAATTATTGGCTCTTTTGTAAAATTAGATAGGGCAATAAATTACCTACATAAGTGGAAGAATGTGAAGAAGTTTCTTTTAGGATATTGAAGTAAGGAATTAATTCTCTAATTGGAGAATTAATTAGACATTGATTTATAACCATAAATCAATCACTTCAACCCCAAGTATTAACCCTTATATAAGGATAGGGATTAGGTAAATGTATGTATCATCTCTAAAAGTTGTATTTCTTATTCTTCCTCCCTATTATCAGTCTTGTAATATTTTTTATTTATAAAAGTAATAAAAACTCCTCTCCCCAAGTGGACGTACACTAACAAGTCAATAGTGGAACAACTATAAATTTCTTATGTTCTTTCTTTTATTTCTTGATCTGTGATTGTTTTGCTGGTGACTATCAGTTGTTTGTGTTGCCTCGCCATCAATCCATTCCTATTTGTTTTTACGCAAGGTCGGGTTTTATTCCAAGGCCATTTTTGGGAAACTTTACCCCAATAATTGGTATCAGAGCTACGAGGTTGATTGAGAAAGGGTGTTAGGCATTATGGCAGGAGATGAGTAGAATTCAGCAATTGTATCAAGTCCATATGTCAAAGAGGCATATATGGCAGCAGGATCTCAGTTAACAATAGAAAGATGGAATGGGGATAAAGACTTCGAGAAGTGGCAATGGAGGATGAAAGCTGTTCTGATGAGGAACAATGTTCATCCTGTGGTGTTTGCGCCTGAGGAGTTGACGGATGATATTTCAGCCGTGGAAAGGAAGGAGATGGAACAATAAGCGTTTACAACTTTACAATTAGCAATGGGAGAAAATGTCATTTCAGAGATTAGCGGTGAGACCACTGCTAAGGACATTTGGACCAAACTGGAAAAACTCAATTTAAAGAAGTCACTAACCAACCGTCAGATTTTGCTGAAGCCATTTTTCACCATGCGGATGAGAGAGGTGACTTCAATGAAGGCACATCTAAGCTTCTTTGATGATCTCGTGATGAAGATGAAGACTATTGACTTGAAAGTGGATGAGGAGCAAATAGCAATGATTCTTTTGTGTTTCCTTCTGGAGCGATACACAAGTTTCGCTAACAGTCTTATCTATGCCAGAGATACACTAACAGTAGATGATGTGAAGGCAGGTCTTCTATCTAAGGACTTGAGGGATCAGATGAAAGGGTTGAGTGAAGGTAGAGGAAGAAGTAGTACGGAAGCCTTATTAGCTGGTATGGAGAAAGGGGCGAAGAAGAAGAAAATAAAGTCAAGAGATGGCAAGTACTACATTTGCAAGAAACCAAGCCATTGGAAGAGAGATTGTCCGGATATGAAGAAAAAAGTTGAAACTGGAAATTCATCGGTTGCGATGGAGGAATATTTGTCTGATGACTTGTTAACAGCGGTAGCATCAAATGTATCAGATCATTGGGTGCTAGATACGGGGGCGTCTTTTCTTATGACACCTATTAAGATTTATTTTAATTCTTTTAAAAGAAAAGGAGGGAAACTGATTATTATGGGAAATGATGCTAGTTGTAGAGTCATGGGCGAAGGTACTTTGCATATTCGCATGTATGACGAGGTAATACGCACTTTGACAGGTGTCCGTTATGTTCCAGGTCTTCGGAAGTCAATGATATTTCTTGGGAAGTTGGCATCCAAAGGATGTGAGGTGACTATTGATAAGGATAGTATAAGGGTTTCTAAGGGTGCATTTGTAGTGATGAAGGGAGATATGTTTCATAATTTGTATCTTCTGCAGGGAAGCACTGTACTTGGAGAGTCAAGAGTTAGAGTCTACAGTTCTCTTGGAAAAGATGTCAAAGCTAGGCATACGAGAATGGACTTTGAGTTTCTGCATTGACAGAATATGACCAAAGGGGAAAGCTTCAACAAGGTGGGATTCTGCCAAGAGGATGTGCTTGATAAGCGGAAGAAGGGATCGCATGAAGTTGGTTAGAGATCAAAGGAGAAAGCAGTGGATATGCATAAGTCTTTGCAGAACGCTAAGTTCTGGTGTTGCTCGAGCTGGAATCACTTATCGAAATGTTAGGTGCCATGCGTTGGCACGGTGTGGGGAGAGAGTTGAGATGGTTCACAAAGACGTTTGTTTTCATGGTGAAGATTGATAGGTCTTACTTGAAGGGGGTACTTTGAACACTTTGTTGGCAAACGGTGGTGTTGTCGTAGTTTGTTGACAAAGTGCAATGTGTGATGGCCATGCCGAAGCTCATTGGGGAAAGTAACCATGGTGTCTTGTCCGAGAAGATGCTTAGAGTAAGAGTATGTAGGTGTAGTTGGTATACTTTCAAGGAAATATAGTATCAAGGTGGAGATTGTTAGAATTTGTGATACAATATTCCCATTTGCAGAAGATTTGGAAGATATTATTGATTATGGTGGTACAATATTTCCATTTAGAGAAGATTTGGAAAATATTGTTAATTTGGGTAATATAACATTTCTAACTGCAGAAGATTTGGATGATATCAGAAAATTTATTGGCTCTTTTGTAAAATTAGACAGGGAAATAAATTACCTACATAAGTGGAAGAATGTGAAGAAGTTTCTTTTGGGATATTGAAGTAAGGAATTAATTTTCTGATTGGAGAATTAATTAGGCATTGATTTATAACCATAAATCAATTACTTCAACCCCAAGTATTAATCCTTATATAAGGATAGGGATTAGGTAAATGTATGTATCATCTCTAAAAGTTGTATTTCTTATTCCTCTTCCCTATTACCAGTCTTGTAATATTTCTTATTTAGAAAAGTAATAAAGTCTCCTTTCCCCAAGTGGACGTACACTAACAAGTCGTTAATGGAACCACTATAAATCTCTTGTGTTCTTTCTTTTATTGCTTGATCTGTGATTGTTTTGCTGGTGACTATCTGTTGTTTGTTTTGCCTCGCCATCAATCCGTTCCTATTTGTTTTTCCGCAAGGTTGGGTTTTATTCCAAGGCGTTTTTTGGGAAACTTTACCCCAACAGTGACGAGATAGAAGACTTTGTGTTCCCCGAGTTGGGAGTCTGTTGAAGACAGTCCTTAAGGCAGCCCATCATTCTAGGATGACTATTCATCCAGGCGGCGATAAGATGTATAGAGATATGAAGAGGGTTTTCTTGTAGGTTGGGATGAAGAAAGATGTAGCGGAGTTTGTTTCTCGATGTTTGATTTTCCAGCAAGTCAAAGCTGAGCAAAAGAAGCCCGGTGGTTTACTTCATCATTTGGAGGTCCCACAGTGGAAGTGGGAGAGCATCTCGATGGATTTCATTGATGGTTTTCCTAGATCGAGGAAGGGCAACACCAGTATTTGGTTTATAGTGGACAGACTTACTAAGAGCGCTCATTTCATCTTTGTTAAGAGCAAGAGGACGGCAGCATGGTTGGCGGTAGTTTATCTTCGTGAGATAGTCCGTCTACATGGAGTACCTTCCAGTATCGTGAGTGATCGTGACCCCGTTTTCACTAGTGAGTTTTGGAGGAGCTCACAAGAGGCATTAGGTACACAGTTGTGTTTGAGCACCACTTATCACCCTCAGACCGATGTACAGACGGAAAGGGTGAATAGAGTCCTTGAGGATCTTTTAAGACTGTGTATCCTAGACTTCGGAGGGACTTGGTAAGAGCATCTTCCTTTAGTAGAGTCGCCTACAACAATAGTTTTCAGGCTAGTATTGGCATGGCACCCTTCGAAGCATTGCACGAACGACCCTGTAGATCACCGACTTGTTGGTGGGAGTCCATAGAAAGACTACTACTTGGACCTGAGATGGTTAGAGAAACTTCAGAAAAGATTGATCTTATTCGAAGACGTATGAAGATAGCTCAAGACAGGCAGAAGTCCTACGCAGACAAGAGAAGGACCGATATTGAGTTTGAGGTTGGAGACATGGTTTTCATTAAGGTATCACTCTTGAGGAATGTGGTTCGCTTTGGATATGTTGGGAAATTGGCACCAAGATTTGTGCGGCCATTTCCCATAATAAAAAGGATTGGCCAAATGGCTTGTAGAGTAAAACTACCAGAGAGACTGTCCGACGTTCATGATGTTCTCCACGTTTCTCATTTACGGAAGTGTTTGCATAATACCGCAGAAGTAGTTGAGCCGAGTATGCTTGAGGAAGTAGAGGTGGAACGGGAGGCGACCGTTAGACAAGTTCCTACCCATATTCGTGGATCAGAGGTTAAGAAGCTAAGAAATCGAGAGGTCAAGTTAATGAAAGTTCAGTGGGGAGATGACCAAGAGAACACAACTTAGGAGACTGAAGACAAGATTCACATGTGGTATATGACGTAGTTGTATACACAATTATATGATTTTTGTTTGATGATAACAACCAAATAAATATTATTTTAAATGTGTTTGTTACCGTACTGTTCTGTATATACATCACAGACAAGAATATAATATTTATATTTAAATAGAATACGACTGTACAGACATTCATATTTTCATACAGTATTTTAGTTAAATTGAATATTATATTTCAAACATTCAAACAGTACAATTATTTATTACTCCACTATTTAAACATTTCACATGAATTTGTACTTGTAAATAAACTGAATAAAATAGACAAATTTGTTTGAACACAATAAAAATAATATTTTATTTCAGTCAAATTTGTTTAATACAAACATCAGTACATTTCTCTCATTACATACACAGTTCCTCTCTACAACACTCACACTCAGTCATAAAATTGTTTAAAATTAAAAGCTGATCTCGTTCATCTCAATATAAATATTCAAAAACTTGAAAATGAAATTCGGATCTTAAAAGAGAACGAGATTGAGTTATTAAGTTCAAACGATTCTCAGCATTAGGAATTTGAAAATTTTAGGAGAATTGAAATTTCCAAACGTGATTTTGCTGAAAAACAAAACTTGTTGAAAACTGAATCAATTCTGAATGAACTTGAAAATGAAATTGAGAATTTCAAAATCTTTGAGGTTGAAAAACAAAAACAGTTTGATTTTGAGATCTCTGAGAGTAAAGCCAAAACTGAGAAACTTCTAAACAAGAATAAGTTTCTGAAATCTAAAATCAACAATCTTGAGTTGAATTTGAAACGTTTTTCAACTAGTGAAATCTTTGAATATGTTGTTGAAAAAACAGTTTTCTTCTGGTAATAGGAATGGTCTCGGTTTTGGGAAAATTAGTGGTTTTGAAAATTTGAATTTTTGGGATTTTAAAAATTCCTCAAGTTGTTTTAAAAGCAATCGCTTTGGAAATTTGAATTTTGAAAATTTCAAAAGAATTTTAAATCACAACCGAGATGAGAATTTATTTGGATACAATTCATTTAAACAGTCTCGGACCCCAAAAAGAAATAAAAATGATTTTGGAAAAACTAAACGAATTTGGGTCCCTAAGGGTACAAAGGTAAATTCTGATGGATTGTTATACAAACAAGTCTGGGTAATAAAACATACGTATACAACTGTAAGTGGTTTTACTAATTTTGTTAGACCACTCAATCCCCTAAACTGTTAGGTAGCCGAGGTGGCTGAGGAACTACTATGCTGAAAAGAGAAACTGAATTCAAACAGCTTCATATCATTGAATATCCACAGTTTCTTAGCCAAGCTTGACGAGTTAGAGATTCGGGTTTACATCGACTTCAGGTATGATCTCTGAACTCATTTTTGTAAATATTCTTTGTTTTTATTTTCTTTGTTTATTCCTCCTTATACCCCTTCTATATTTTTTTTTTGTTTTGTTTTGATTTGTCACTGCTATATCTTTATTTCTTATTCTGTGCTTCTTAAACTTCCAGTTGCAGTATTCTTGATTTTCTGGAAATATGCTTTATGTGAATAAAACTCTCTTGTTTTAATCATTTCCAGATCTTGAATTTAAATCTGTAATTATCTGCAATTGTTTTGAAGTTTATTTTTTATTTTTGAATTCTTAACAGTGCTGAAGCATTAATATCATATCTTGAACACTGTTATTCTGAATTCTAAAATTTTGAAGATCTGAATAATTAATGAAATTTCACACACTTATGCTGTTTTGAGTTTCTTCTAATTCATTTTGGAAATGCTTAAAATATTATACTTATTACAGTACATTGCTTCTTATCATTTGTGATAATTTCATTGATTTTCGGATTGGCTTGAATCACAGTGATACATCTTGAATTTCACCTTTATTCATGATTATTATGGTTGAAATTTGTTTGTTTGAAATCATCTGAAATTCTCGATATTTTGAATATCACACACCTCTTAATCCTAAAATTATCATCTTGTGTAAATGATTCATTATATCTCGAGCTTGACATTGATTCAAGTGATTTCAAATAAATTATTTTTAATTTTTTGGATCATGAATACCTCTCAAATTTGATGTAAATGATCTGAGATTTCTCTTATACTTGTCAGAGATAATTTTGAAAATTCTTTGAATATCTGATCTTAAATCTCACTGTTATTTCATGATTATTTGATTTGAATATATGTTTGTTCAAAATCATTTGAAGTTATTGATTTATTGAATCACACACATATCTTGAATCTGAAATTTACATTCTAGTGTGACTGATTCACTGAATCTTGAGAGTTTCATATTTCTCAAATGATTTCAAGTAAACGGTATTTTTATTCATTAGATCATGAATCATCTTATGTGACCGTCATCTTGACAAGTCTGATTTGAATTTGATTTTTGTGCTGCTTAGATATTGTTCTTGAAAATATTTTTTGGTGACTGCTTGTTTTGGTATCAAATATATACCATGCTCTGATAGATGAAATTAATTTGCTTGATTTGTTAACCGTGTCTACTTAGGCTTTGTGATTAAGATTCTGTTGTCTGAGATATCTTTGTTCGTCTCCAGTATCATTTTTAAAATCCTCATGTATAGAGACATCAAGTGGTATCAGTTTAGAAGTGCTGAATAATTTTTGTATAATTTTTTTTTTTGCATATATCTCTCTAAATTCCTCTTGTAATTGATTTTCAATTTTAAAACTATTTATTTTTTATTCATTCAGAAATTGAAATCTATATCCAAATTGAACTATACTTATAATTCATCAAAATTATTAATAGATTTTGAAATTGTGATGAATTGTGACTGCAATATATTTTACAACAAGAGGACATTTTATTTAGATTCTCATGATGGTTGAACAGTTATTATAATATCTTTCAATTGGCTATTACTTCATGACCATCTTCTTTATCTTCCACTATTCTGTCATCCATTATGATTTTATATTAATGTGGAGAGTTAATATTTTTTAAAATCTTTATGAATAAACAGTGGAAATATTCGTGATAGAAATGGGACTATGTTATTATACAAAATTAGTGATAATTGAAAATTTTCATTGATCCTGGTAAAATCGAGCATATTTCATAATATAATTAGTTTAGAAATTTATTTCACAGTCCATTTCTGTACCTACCCCATTTTCTTTCATACATATATTGGTTTTATATACCGAGGAGTTTTTTTCCTTTAAATGCTGAAAATAGTAAATATAATTAATATATAAGTGTGTCTCTAACCTCATTTAAAAATCCAAGCTCTGGTTATGCATGGTTAAGACATAACTTATAATTTAAGCTGCGACTGACCTCATTTAAAAATCCAAGCTCTGGTTATGCGTGGTCATTCTCTATAATGTGAAATAAGACACTAGTTCTCAGTTTATTATGATTTTTGTTTGACTGATTGAGAGTTATGATGATCATTCTTCCTCTTGAGCTGAAATTATAGTTTTTAGTCATTTTTCATCTATATTTTAAATTCTGAATCCTTTTGATGATAACAAAAGGGGGAGAATGGGTTTAGATTTTGATTTATGAGTGAGTATTTTGTAAATATTTTTAATTTTGAAAATTCATTATTATTCAGTTCATTTCACTCATGCATAGTTGTAGGGGGAGTTTCTGTTATAGGGGGAGCTAATAAATAGAGGGAGTTCAATATTCACTGTCAAACACATTTATTGTGCTCAAAATCTTTTATTTGTTTGTCATCATCAAAAGGGGGAGATTGTTGTATATGACGTAGTTGTATACACAATTATATGATTTTTGTTTGATGATAACAACCAAATAAATATTATTTTAAATGTGTTTGTTACCGTACTGTTTTGTATATACGTCACAGACAAGAATATAATATTTATATTTAAATAGAATACGACTGTACAGACATTCATATATTCATACAGTATTTTATTTAAATTGAATATTATATTTCAAACATTCAAACAGTACAATTATTTATAACTCCACTATTAAACATGTCATATGAATTTGTACTTGTAAACAAACTGAATAAAATAGACAAATTTGTTTGAACACAATAAAAATAATATTTTATTTCAGTTAAATTTGTTTAATACAAACATCAGTACATTTCTCTCATTACATACACAGTTCCTCTCTACAACACTCACACTCAGTCATACAATTTTATATATACATTCAGTTACACTCATAGACAGATGCTTTTGTATATTTTTCACTGTCATCTTCTGTCTTCAGTCTTCGGTTTTCACAGCACTTCACTGTCAGTCCAGTCATCTTCTGCTTACCTGTCAAATAAAACAGTAACACACACAGTACACTGCAATAGGAATAAAACAGAATATACTCGAATATAAATTTTATTTTTAAAATTTTGTTTGCCTCAGAATTTCTGTGTGTTTCTCATTATTTTTCATGACTTGATCTGATATATGAATGTAACTCGCGCACGATACATGTATACACACACATGTGTATGTATATACACATATTACAGTGCAGGGACAGGAAAATCTATTCTGGGCGGCTGCAATACACACGTGTGTGTGTGTATATATATATATATATATATATATATATACGCAAGTGTTCACTGCCTCGACAATCCAGCGTGCAACTGAGGAGCATCCACGTGGACCAACTGGACTTGGTGCAACAAGGAGCAGCCCAAATAATACACAACAATAAAAAGTACAACACGACTCAAGTGAATAATGCAAACTGGTCAACAAGTCAACATAGCCGAAGCACAAGCCAAAATTAAATCAGTTCAATGGTGGAACACAAACAGTTCAGCATGGAAACAAAGTGGTCGAGTACTCATGCTTCATGTCTGGAGATACAACTATACAAGTTCAAAGTGAAGTATATATATACATACATCATGGTACACAGTGAACATGGTGTGCTACAGCATGGATTCTTGTGCAACTATTAAAAACAGTGTACAATTTCTAGTGCAAATACATGGAATGGCCGAGGAGTGAATAAACAACATCAATGCCTAATAGCAAGAGATATGCAAACTCATGGCAGCTTTCAGCTTAGAAGAAAGTCATGCACAAGTTTATTGAGACGATCCGAATTCCCTTTCAGACGGAAACAGGGCTATCTTTGGAATATAACACAGAAACATATAATAGCAGAACAAAATTAAATAAATACACCAGATATGAACAACAAATTATACTGGATAAAATTAATCATCAGAGTTACACAGTATACAGGATCTTACTTAGTACAAATAGAGTTCAGCTATACATAAATGTCTACAGCGGAAATAAACAAAATATGTACAATAGGAGCTGAACAGCATAAAAAGAGATAAATGATAGAATCCATCTTCAGCTCCAGCTATCCAGAAGAACCAGCTAAACCTGAATACAAGGCTGCCCGTGTAGAAAAAGGGGCACCCGAGTTTGAAAGTGAAACAAACTACGAGTCAGTCATGGGACTGGTATGAGAAATCCACTCAACACATATATAATTTGGCAAATCACAGGACCACGCCACTTTCGTGGAACGGGTTTACTCCATTGGATCACCAGTGCTTTAAAACATATCTTTCTTTTAAACATCGCTATGCTTTTTATAAAAATGAAGCCATTACAAGACTCAGTTCCCATCACACAATGCAACGCAAACTGGAGGATAGAGTTTTACCTTATAATGGCCAAAATATGCTTCATACGAATAAAACAAAGGCATTTGATATTATTGCTAGTGTCTATATGTTTTGAAAACAATTTCAAATCATAACTATCAATCATAGACGGCATGGGTACCATATATCATGTCGCCATATATATATACAATCAAAACCGCACGATGTCGTATTTGGAAATTGGAATTCCGTCATGAACCAAGGCAAAAGATAGTCCTTACCGAATTCGAGACTGCCTAGCCCGAGCCTCAGGAACAGCCGCAACTGCCCCTTGGAGCGACATGGCCGGTCCACCGATGTGGATTATTATACCTGAACAATACGTTTCCCCGCCCTTTGGGGCGTAAACGAGCCAACGAATGACTCCATCGGACCCGGATCGTCCGATCAAACCGAGGCGCCTCGCAACAGCAACAACCACATAGGTGAAAAGTATATAAATGTCAGGGCTGGTAGGTCACTGACACCACCCTAGCTAGGAAGAAACGCATGCCCTCCCTGAGGTCCTTCTCCCGTTTTAGGTTCATACCGGGGTGTGAGGCTCGCGAATTCACGTTATACACAAAGCTACGCCACACAGGCGGAGCTTTGTTCATCACCACAAGACTTTGCTTTTCAACAGAAGCCCTGATCACTGCATCTTAGCATGCCACACAGGCAATTCATGCCATGCGACTGATGTCCATCGATATACAACCTCTGAGCTCGTGCGTCTTAGAGAAGGGCGTTAAGCAAAAGAATAAATTCTCCGCCGCCAAACAGATGTATATTTAACAGAAATCAATCAACACAGAATAAACTCCAATGTCAGACACACAGTCCATTTACAAGTCCGTTCTGGGTCTGAACGAAACCGGAGGCACTAAATACCTCGCAAACCCTTCGATCACCACGTACGTCTGGACGATCACCACTCATTATCCATATTTCGGGATGCCTCCCAATCAGGACCTCGGTTACCATCCAAACGAGGTGAAGATCTCCGGTCTTCGACCATCGTCTTCATCTTCGACTTTCAATCGTCGATCAATTATTTGAAATGAGAATTAACTCGGCCTTCTCAAATAATTCACGTATATTTAGAATTTCAAATCAATTTATTTCAATGGTTAAATTATTCGACAACACCAATATTGTTCTTTAATGTAATTTTCACACCAAACACATTCAACCATCAAAAGCCACACAAATCAAGCAAATTTCAGTTTATTTCCATTCCATATCGCCTATGATATTTTATACCTATTTATCGCTATTTTTATTTATTTTAAAATAGCTAATATATTCAAAACGACGTTTCGGGCCATAACGTGGCCGTGGCGCTGTTTTTCTTCAGATTTGATTTACACATATCTGAAAATCTAACCGTTGGATCTTCACAAAATTTACATCATTAGAAAGGTCTTTTCAAAACGAATCCAACGGTTCCAGTTTCGGGAAAATCCGACGGTCGGATCTCCCGGTACAATCGTTTGAAATTTCGATTTCAAAATACGAACTGCAGCGTCGTTATTCGATTAAATATAATTATATTTATATATATAAATAAATATAATCGTTTCTGGCGCTGTTTTTCTTCAGATTTGAATTAAACATTCCAGACAATCCAACCGTTGGATTTTTACAAGGTTGGTGCCGTTGGAAAGATTATTCCAAGGCGAACCCGACGGTTGAGGTTTCGGGAAAATCCAATGGTCGGATTTCCCGCACTAGTCGTTTGAAATCACGGTTTCAAAATACGAACTGCACGGCCTCGTTTCGTTTTAATTTTATTTATATTTATATATTTATATAAATATAGTTCATTCAATGATTTCAATATCGTTTTCACTTCAAAAAATTTTCTAACACCTTAAAATTTTGGAAAATTTCGCCATAACCTCCCCTGCACCGGGAGCATCGGGAAATCGCAAATAGCGTTCCCGGTCCTTCTAATCTCAAAAAGAAAAAGAAAAAGCCAAGCGGCTAGCCAACAGGCTCATAAAATCATCACCCAAACAAAGCAGTAAATGTGTACCTATTTGTCGGGCACAAAATTTTATTCCTCTTCTCTAGCCCCTTTGCTATAACCTGTTCAATGAATATGTATGTACACATATACACAGTTCATATCATTTATCATTTTCTATTCGACTTCATATTTGATTTCTATTTGGTTTAAAAACTCCATTCATTCTAATGTTACATAAATAGGTGCAAATCATTTCATTAGCTAATTAATGAATATTTCAACTCATATATGTTTATTTTGAACATGTGGCTATTCTTAACACTTCACATTTCAACGATTTATGCATACAATAAAAATGTGATTTTTATTGTAAAACAATTCATTTCAAAACACTATTTTTCTATATAGTTCATATAGGTGACAAAATAGGATTTTTATCATAAAACAATTTCTTTTTAAAACGAGATTATTTTACACAGTTCATATAGTCGATAAAAGGCGATTTTTATTATCAAACAATTTATTTCAAAATATGAATACCATTCAACACATGAATTTCTAAACAACGAATGAATATCAATTCAACACATGAATGTTTTCTATAGTTTCTATATATAGATAAAAATGTGATTTTTATTATCGAACAATTTATTTCAAAATATAAATACCATTCAACACATGAATTTCTAAACAACGAATGAATATCAATTCAACACATGAATGTTTTCTATGGTTTCTATATATAGATAAAAATGTGATTTTTATTATCGAATAATTTATTTCAAAATATGAATAACATTCAACACATGAATTTCTAAACAACGAATGAATATCAATTCAACACATGAATGTTTTCTATGGTTTTTATATATAGATAAAAATGTGATTTTTATTATCGAACAATTTATTTCAAAATTTGAATACCATTCAACACATGAATTTCTAAACAACGAATGAATATCAATTCAACACATGAATGTTTTCTATGGTTTTTATATATAGATAAAAATGTGATTTTTATTATCGAACAATTTATTTCAAAATATGAATACCATTCAACACATGAATTTCTAAACAACGAATGAATATCAATTCAACACATGAATGTTTTCTATAGTTTCTATATATAGATAAAAATGTGATTTTTATTATCGAACAATTTATTTCAAAATATGAATACCATTCAACACATGAATTTCTAAACAACGAATGAATATCAATTCAACACATGAATGTTTTCTATGGTTTTTATATATAGATAAAAATGTGATTTTTATTATCGAACAATTTATTTCAAAATATGAATACCATTCAACACATGAATTTCTAAACAACGAATGAATATCAATTCAACACATGAATGTTTTCTATACAATGAATAAATATAGTTTAAGCATATGAAAATAATTCAAACACACAAATATTATTCAAAATTTCGGCAGCATAACGGCAGGGTAGTTAAACCGGGACCGTCCCTAGTACGACTCCTCGCTCTACCTTAAAACCTCGCGGTTTTTGACAATGGGGATCATGCATCTAGTTCGCACGCAGGCGGCATGTATATATTTATTTCATTTCCACAAACTAATCCTATGTGGTTTCAACCAAATATTTCTCAACCACAAATGGGTATTTTTCAACCACAATCAACCAATATCAATCATAAACAATCCCAAACAATCATTCGCTATCAATCAATTTTCACAACAATTTCAACCAATAGATATCGTCCATGGTTTGTGGACGAGGGGCGTATATATATAGATATATAGATATTTATATATAGCTATTCGCTTTCATTTCACACATATATAATATTTTTAAAACAGAAATCTCACCAATAGCTATCCAACTGCACGACACTTCCTTGCATAAAATCTTCGCCTTTTGTCGCTTTCGCCCGTATTCTCTACATATGTAAAAAAATCGAATTTTTACTATGTTATTCAATATATAAAGATTGCATTTTGACTTCGCTATTAAATATATAAAGATTATATTTTTATTATTCTTATGATGTAAAAATTATATTTTTATTGCTTTAAAAATACAAAAATCATGTCTTGCTCCTTCTACCTAATAAAAATCCCGTCTTTTCTCTTTTTAAAAATATGATCTTTATTTTTGCAAGTTCAAATCTTTTTCTACTAAAAGATTAAACCTTTTTCTATTTCAAAGTTTAAACCTTTTTTCTATTTCAAAGTTTAAACCCTTTTTCTATTTTAAACCTTAAAATAAAATCAGTTTTTATTTTCTTTAAAAATCAGTTTTTAAAATTCTTTTTTTTTTTAAATTCAGTTTTTACATTCTAAAAAAAAAAGAAACAGTTTTTACATTCTTTAAAAATTCAGTTTTTAAATCTTTTAAAAATTCAGTTTTTTATATTTTTTTAAAAAAAAAACAGTTTATATATCTTAAACAAATCAGTTTTTAAATCTTAAACATTCAGTTTTTAATATTTAAAAATATCAGTTTTTAACAAAACAAAAAAAAATAAAAATAAAAATAAAATAGATTCTCACCGATAGCTTGCGAAGTGGAGGGAAGAAGAAGGAGCGTCGGCGGCAGGCTTCGAGGGCTGTTCGGTGGTGTCGGCGGCGATGTGGCTTCAGGGCGGCGGCTTGATTTGATTCGATTGGGGGGTGTTCGAGGGTTTCGAGGTGAAGGCGGGGATGGACGGAGGGGGGGGCGTCGCGAGGGTTCGTCGGCGTCGAGGTGTTGGCGGCGATGTCTGGAGGGAGGAGCCGCTCGATTAGGTTAGGTTTTTTTTTTTTTTTTTTTCGTTTCTGAATAATGAATCGGGGGGGGGGGCAAGCAGAAGAAAAGGAGGGAAGAATATTTTTTTTATTATTATTATTTAATTTTTGCAAAAAGGTTGACTTTTACATACGACCTCGAAACGAGGCCTACCGCCTGTCGTCCATAGCGTTTTACCCCCATTCCGAACACAATGGGATATGTATCGCAAGCTGATTTGCTCGTTACAATCAGTTTCCTTTTGAATTTTCATTTAAATCACTATATTGAATTTTAAACGCACATTTCAAATTACCGGGGTCACATACTAACTAGAAAAATTCCAGAAAAATATTTTCTAGCTTCGTATTGACGATACGGTCCTAACAAAACTAGTTTCGTCGAATTCTGAGACCGTTTGAAAAATGGCCAATTTCCAGTCGATTAAAATCAACTGAAATCGGTCAAACGCGTTTTCCTTTGCCACGCTCACATATTGATTCGAAAAATTATGAAATTTGGAATCTAACAATAACTTGACACTGTGGATCCAACAAAAGTGGTTTCATCCAAATCCGAGGTCGTTTGCAAAATGTCCATTTTTAAGGGCCTGAATTCCATAGCGACTATTCAGAATTTTCAACTGGACATATCTTTTGATTCCCGCTATCAAATTTCGATTGGTCGAATTCGTTAGAAAGATATTCACTAACAGATTTAAATATTTTTGGTTTCACTAAAATCCGGATTGTTTTGCACCCGGTATATTCCATTGAAGTTTGAAATCGAATTATCGAACTACCGCGCCATTTTCAATTCTATATATAATTATAATTAATTATATTGGTTTTCAAATGTCGATTCAAACTCAGTTTTCATCGCCATTATCTAAAATATTTATTTTAAATATTTAAAATCCATTATTTTAGCCAATTTAAAATTTTTAAATTGGTTCAGATTTTCTGGGTCGTTACAATCTCCCCCACTTAAAACTTTTCGTCCCCGAAAAGGAATAAAGTCGAAAGTGGTTTGATAAATCTACGATCACACAACACTACAACCAATCCAATTGTTTTTAACCTTTCAAAGCCATACAAATCTATTCCTATTTTTTCTTCTAAAATCATTCAAACAATTAAAATAGAATAGATAATTAAATGGTGAGGTAAAGTATGGTAAATATACCTTGCACTGGAGTCAATAAGAGATATCTACTCGGCATCTAGGATAAGCTTTCTGAATGCTCTCCTCAGTTTCCCAAGTACAATCTCGCGGATCTCCACTCCATTGCACTTTGACTAAGCGAACCTTCTTATTCCTCAGCTCTTTGGTTTCTTTGCCGATAATCTTTAGCGGCTCTCGCCTCACAGCAAATTCTGGAGTAATTTCAATATCCTGTTGAGCTGCTTCTTCCACGATCAAGTCTGGATCATGAACTTGCTTTCGAAGTTGAGATATATGAAATACATCATGAACTCCAGGCAACCAGTCAGGCAGTTTGACCCTATAAGCAAGAGTTCCAATCCGTTCCAGAATAGGAAACGGACCAATAAATTTGGGTGCTAACTTTCCAGTTTTACCGAACCGGATAATTCCTCTCATCGGCGATACTTTCAAATATACATAGTCGCCAACTTCAAAGGATATATCTCTTCTTCTTCTATCGGCATAGCTCTTTTGTCTGCTTTGAGCGGCGAGTAACCTCTTCTTAATAAAATCGACTTTGTCGGCAGCTTCTCGAATCATATCGGGACCCAACACAAGTCTATTTCCAGGCTCGACCCAACAAGCAGGAGATCGGCACAGTCTACTGTACAATGCTTCGAATGGCGACATTGTCAGACTCGCCTGGTAGCTGTTGTTATAAGAGAATTCATCCAAATGCATATGGTCTTCCCATGATCCACCGAAATCTAGAATACAAGCCCGCAATAGATCTTCTAAAATGCGATTCACCCTCTCAGTCTGACCGTCTGTCTGAGGATGATAAGCGGTGCTCAAGTTTAACTTCGTTCCGAGCTCGACTTGAAATGCTTCCCAGAATTTGCTAGTGAATATTGTATCTCTATCACTTACTATACTGAGCGGCACTCCATGCAGTCTAACTATTTCCCTGAAGTAAATCTGCGCCAGACTCTGAGCGGTTCTATTTGATTTGACAGGTATAAAATGGGCGGTCTTCGTGAAACGATCTACGATCACCCAAATACTGTCATTTCCTTTCCTGGTTCTGGGCAAACCATCGATGAAATCCATAGAAATATGTTCCCACTTCCAACCAGGAACTTCTAGTGGTTGTAACAATCCAGCCAATTTCTGTTGGTCACTTTTGACTAGCTGGCAAGTAGGGCATCGACTGACATATAAAGAAATGTCCCTTTTCATCGACTTCCACCAGAAAGTGCGTTTGATGTCATTATACATTTTGCTTACTCCCGGATGGATACTGAGTTTCGACTTGTGGCATTCATCCAGTACTTCCTTTCGAAGTTCAGGAATGTTAGGAACGCATATTCGACCTTTGAGCCTTAGAATCCCCTCATTATCAACTCGAAAACTCGAGGGTTCGCCTTGTTGAATTATCCCTCTGATCTTCTGAATGAAGTGATCATCCTCCTGAAGAGCAGATATCTTATCTAGCAATGAAGTCGTGATAATAAAACTGGCGATCATTACATTCTTTCTGCTTAACGCATCAGCTACGACATTGGCTTTTCCTGGAGTATATATAATTTCAAAGTCATATGCTGCAAGAAACTCCAGCCAACGTTGCTGTCTCAGATTCAGGTCTTTTTGGGTGAACAGATACTTTAACGACTGGTGATCTGTAAACAGTTCAAATCTTTCGCCCAAAAGATAGTGTCTCCAGATTTTCAAAGCGAACACAATAGCTAATAACTCAAGATCATGAGTTACATAGTTTTTCTCGTGCAGCTTCAGTTGACGGCTAGCATAAGCAATCACTTGACCTCTTTGCATTAACACTGCGCCAAGGCCTTCTCTAGAAGCATCAGTCCATACTTTTAAATCTTGGTTGCCATCGATGATGGTTAACACTGGAGCTGTTGTTAGTCTTAACTTTAGCTCTTCAAAAGCCTCCTCACTTTCTGAAGTCCACTTGAACTTAGAATGCTTCTTTGTAAGCTTTGTTAAATGACAAGATATCTTCGAAAAGTTTTTAACGAACTTCCGGTAATAGCTAGCCAATCCGAGAAAACTTCGGACTTCAGTGGGAGTACTGGGCTGTTTCCAATTCTGAATAGCTGTGATTTTGCTTGGATCCACAGCAATTCCTTCTTTCGATACAACGTGGCCCAGAAATTTCACTTCATCTTTCCAAAAGATACATTTGGAAAACTTTGCTTTCAATACATTTCTCCTGAGGATTTCTAACACTTGTTCCAAATGTTTTTCATGCTCGGCCTTTGATTTAGAGAAGATTAGAATATCATCAATAAAAACCAGAACAAATTTATTCAATACTCCTCTGAATACTCTATTCATCAGATCGACAAAGTAAGCTGGAGCGTTACATAAGCCGAACGACATTACTAACCACTCGTAGAATAAGTCGGGCCCTCTGAACGCTGTCATTGGAACACACTCTTCGGCAATTCGAAGTTGATGGAAACCTGTAGCTAGGTCCATTCGTGAGAATACTTGTGCTCCATTTAATCGATCCAACAAATCATCAATCCGCGGCAATGGATATTTGTTCTTTATTGTCTGTTTGTTCAAATCACGATAATCCACACATAGACGTAGAGTACCGTCAGATTTTGGGACAAACACCACTGCTGCACCCCAATCAGAGAAACTAGGCCTGATCAGACCCTTCCATACTAGCTGTCGTGTTTGATTGTCTAATTCTTCCTTCTCTTTCAAGGACATTCTTCGAATAGCGTGAACTACCGGCCTTGCATTGGGAATTAAAGCAATCTTGAAATCTATTTCCCTCTGCGGAGGTAAGCGAACAACTTCCTCGAACACATCCGCATAGTTCTTGACGACAGGAATGTCTTTGATGAGGTCTGGAATATCCTCAGTAACATCAGGGATATTTTCAATTTGGGTGGAGAAACATTTAAAGCTGCCCAGAAGTCTTTTCTATTAGATGTTGGGCCTTCACAAGGTATGGTTATATAATTTCCCAATTGTGCTTTTGCCTTTACAACTCTCTCGGCGCATCTAACCTCTGCTTCATATTTGGTTAGCCAATCCAATCCCAGAATAAGATCGAATTCATTAAAATTCATGACGATAGAGATAATAGGGAATTTATAGCAAGAAAAGGAGACAGGTACTGCACAAATCCAGCTGAGATTGATAGAACCCCCGACCGGATTCTGGACAGTCATTGGTTCCTTGAGCTTCCTCAAATTCAAAGCTAGCTTCTTAGCTGCATCTTTCGAAATGAAGCTTCGTGACGCGCCTGTGTCAAACAGTACTTTGACTGGAATGTTTTTGACAGTTAGCGTGCCTTCTAAAACATCAGATCTTCCCTGATTATCTGAGGGATCAGAAGTTTCTGCTACTTCATTCACTTGAACTATTTCAGTCTTTTTCAGCTGCCAGCAATCTTGCTTTACGTGACCAGCCTGATGGCAGAGATTGCATTTTCTGTTTCCTTTAACCTTGCCCTTTGATTTAGATCCCTCCTTCTTTTGCAATTTCAAGGACTTACATTTCCTGGACAAATGACCTTTTTGATTGCAGTTTAAGCACATAGCGGTCATTGGTGATTCTTTCTCAGGTCTGGCCCTTTTCCGACTTACTTTGGGCTTCTTACTGACCTCAGACACCGTACTGCCCTCAGGACGATCAGTTTCTGACTCTATTTTGTCACTAGAATAGACTTCTTCGTCGCGCAACATTCCTTTCTTGTCTAGATCTTCGTATTGATAAGCCATATAAATCATTTCTGAGAAAGGAAGCTTCACATGCCCCAATACTTTATTCCGGTATTTCCTTTGAAGCCCGTGAATAAATCTCAGATTTTTCCTCTTCAGATTTTGAATTAGATGAGGAGCAAAGTGAGAAAGTTCATTGAATTTCTTATGATATTCGGGAATGGTCATATCACCTTGTATTAGATAAGAAAATTCATCACATAGTCGCTCGGTCGCTTCGGGAGGAGTAAACCTTTCTAAGAAAATCACCTTGAATCTATCCCAGGTGATATCACCTTCTGGATTATCTTTAATAACAGAATCCCACCAGAACAAAGCTTCATCTTTGAGTGCCCAGGAGGCCAGTAATCTTTTCTGGTCATCCCTAAGCTTTAATGCTTCGAATATTTTCTCAGCCGAACGAATCCAAGCTTGTGTTTTCATAATTGCTTCTTCACCCGAGAAAGGTTTTCCACCCAGATTCCTATATTTCATAAATAGAGCTTCTATATCCGGGTCAGTATTACTTCTGTTTCTGGCACTCATTATCTAGTTCTTCTGCAAATAGCAGATCAAGTGTCAGGTCAACAGGAAAGATATTTCAAAATATAGAGACAAATACTTGAATGTAAATGTGTCTATCCAGGTGTTATTTCATTCTGCTTTACTCATACTAGGATACTGCTGATCCTATCTGTATTTAGTTACCCGTCCTAGAACACTACTGGTTCTATTTCTGACGAGTTCGTTCAAATGTTATATTCCAGAACTAGCTTAACCAAAGCTCTGATACCACGATGAGACGACCCGAATTCCCTTTCAGACGGAAACAGGGCTATCTTTGGAATATAACACAGAAACATATAATAGCAGAACAGAATTAAATAAATACACCAGATATGAACAACAAAATATACTGGATAAAATTAATCATCAGAGTTCAGCTATACATAAATGTCTACAGCGGAAATAAACAAAATATGTACAATAGGAGCTGAACAGCATAAAAAGAGATAAATGATAGAATCCATCTTCAGCTCCAGCTATCCAGAAGAACCAGCTAAACCTGAATACAAGGCTGCCCGTGTAGAAAAAGGGGCCCCCGAGTTTGAAAGTGAAACAAACTACGAGTCAGTCATGGGACTGGTATGAGAAATCCACTCAACACATATATAATTTGGCTAATCACAGGACCACGCCACTTTCGTGGAACGGGTTTACTCCATTGGATCACCAGTGCTTTAAAACAGATCTTTCTTTTAAACATCGCTATGCTTTTTATAAAAATGAAGCCATTATAAGACTCAGTTCCAATCACACAATGCAACGCAAACCGGAGGATAGAGTTTTACCTTATAATGGCCAAAATATGCTTCATACGAATAAAACAAAGGCATTTGATATTATTGCTAGTGTCTATATGTTTTGAAAACAATTTCAAATCATAACTATCAATCATAGACGGCATGGGTACCATATATCATGTCGCCATATATATATACAATCAAAACCGCACGATGTCGTATTTGGAAATTGGATTTCCGTCATGAACCAAGGCAAAAGATAGTCCTTACCGAATTCGAGACTGCCTAGCCCGAGCCTCAGGAACAGCCGCAACTGCCCCTTGGAGCGACAGGGCCGGTCCACCGATGTGGATTATTATACCTGAACAATACGTTTCCCCGCCCTTTGGGGCGTAAACGAGCCAACGAATGACTCCATCGGACCCGGATCGTCCGATCAAACCGAGGCGCCTCGCAACAGCAACAACCACATAGGTGAAAAGTATATAAATGTCAGGGCTGGTAGGTCACTGACACCACCCTAGCTAGGAAGAAACGCATGCCCTCCCTGAGGTCCTTCTCCCGTTTTAGGTTCATACCGGGGTGTGAGGCTCGTGAATTCACGTTATACACAAAGCTACGCCACACAGGCGGTGCTTTGTTCATCACCACAAGACTTTGCTTTTCAACAGAAGCCCTGATCACTGCATCTTAGCATGCCACACAGGCAATTCATGCCATGCGACTGATGTCCATCGATATACAACCTCTGAGCTCGTGCGTCTCAAAGAAGGGCGTTAACCAAAAGAATAAATTCTCCGCCGCCAAACAGATGTATATTTAACAGAAATCAATCAACACAGAATAAACTCCAATGTCAGACACACTGTCCATTTACAAGTCCGTTCTGGGTCTGAACGAAACCGGAGGCACTAAATACCTCGCAAACCCTTCGATCACCACGTACGTCTGGACGATCACCACTCATTATCCATATTTCGGGATGCCTCCCAATCAGGACCTCGGTTACCATCCAAACGAGGTGAAGATCTCCGGTCTTCGACCATCGTCTTCATCTTCGACTTTCAATCGTCGATCAATTATTTGAAATGAGAATTAACTCGGCCTTCTCAAATAATTCACGTATATTTAGAATTTCAAATCAATTTATTTCAATGGTTAAATTATTCGACAACACCAATATTGTTCTTTAATGTAATTTTCACACCAAACACATTCAACCATCAAAAGCCACACAAATCAAGCAAATTTCAGTTTATTTCCATTCCATATCGCCTATGATATTTTATACCTATTTATCGCTATTTTTATTTATTTTAAAATAGCTAATATATTCAAAACGACGTTTCGGGCCATAACGTGGCCGCGGCGCTGTTTTTCTTCAGATTTGATTTACACATATTTGAAAATCTAACCGTTGGATCTTCACAAAATTTACATCATTAGAAAGGTCTTTTCAAAACGAATCCAACGGTTCCAGTTTCCGGAAAATCCGACGGTCGGATCTCCCGGTACAATCGTTTGAAATTTCGATTTCAAAATACGAACTGCAGCGTCGTTATTCGATTAAATATAATTATATTTATATATATAAATAAATATAATCGTTTCTGGCGCTGTTTTTCTTCAGATTTGAATTAAACATTCTAGACAATCCAACCGTTGGATTTTTACAAGGTTGGTGCCATTGGAAAGATTATTCCAAGGCGAACCCGACGGTTGAGGTTTCGGGAAAATCCAATGGTCGGATTTCCCGCACTAGTCGTTTGAAATCACGATTTCAAAATACGAACTGCACGGCCTCGTTTCGTTTTAATTTTATTTATATTTATATAAATATAGTTCATTCAATGATTTCAATATCGTTTTCACTTCAAAAAATTTTCTAACACCTTAAAATTTTGGAAAATTTCGCCATAACCTCCCCTGCACCGGGAGCATCGGGAAATCGCAAATAGCGTTCCCGGTCCTTCTAATCTCAAAAAGAAAAAGAAAAAGCCAAGCGGCTAGCCAACAGGCTCATAAAATCATCACCCAAACAAAGCAGTAAATGTGTACCTATTTGTCGGGCACAAAATTTTATTCCTCTTCTCTAGCCCCTTTGCTATAACCTGTTCAATGAATATGTATGTACACATATACACAGTTCATATCATTTATCATTTTCTATTCGACTTCATATTTGATTTCTATTTGGTTTAAAAACTCCATTCATTCTAATGTTACATAAATAGGTGCAAATCATTTCATTAGCTAATTAATGAATATTTCAACTCATATATGTTTATTTTGAACAAGTGGCTATTCTTAACACTTCACATTTCAACGATTTATGCATACAATAAAAATGTGATTTTTATTGTAAAACAATTCATTTCAAAATACTATTTTTCTATATAGTTCATATAGGTGACAAAATAGGATTTTTATCATAAAACAATTTCTTTTTAAAACGAGATTATTTTACACAGTTCATATAGTCGATAAAAGGCGATTTTTATTATCAAACAATTTATTTCAAAATATGAATACCATTCAACACATGAATTTCTAAACAACGAATGAATATCAATTCAACACATGAATGTTTTCTATAGTTTCTATATATAGATAAAAATGTGATTTTTATTATCGAACAATTTATTTCAAAATATGAATACCATTCAACACATGAATTTCTAAACAACGAATAAATATCAATTCAACACATGAATGTTTTATATGGTTTCTATATATAGATAAAAATGTGATTTTTATTATCGAACAATTTATTTCAAAATATGAATACCATTCAACACATGAATTTCTAAACAACGAATGAATATCAATTCAACACATGAATGTTTTCTATGGTTTTTATATATAGATAAAAATGTGATTTTTATTATCGAACAATTTATTTCAAAATATGAATACCATTCAACACATGAATTTCTAAACAGCGAATGAATATCAATTCAACACATGAATGTTTTCTATGGTTTTTATATATAGATAAAAATGTGATTTTTATTATCGAACAATTTATTTCAAAATATGAATACCATTCAACACATGAATTTCTAAACAACGAATGAATATCAATTCAACACATGAATGTTTTCTATAGTTTCTATATATAGATAAAAATGTGATTTTTATTATCGAACAATTTATTTCAAAATATGAATACCATTCAACACATGAATTTCTAAACAACGAATGAATATCAATTCAACACATGAATGTTTTCTATGGTTTTTATATATAGATAAAAATGTGATTTTTATTATCGAACAATTTATTTCAAAATATGAATACCATTCAACACATGAATTTCTAAACAACGAATGAATATCAATTCAACACATGAATGTTTTCTATACAATGAATAAATATAGTTTAAGCATATGAAAATAATTCAAACACACAAATATTATTCAAAATTTCGGCAGCATAACGGCAGGGTAGTTAAACCGGGACCGTCCCTAGTACGGCTCCTCGCTCTACCTTAAAACCTCGCGGTTTTTGACAATGGGGATCATGCATCTAGTTCGCACGCAGGCGGCATGTATATATTTATTTCATTTCCACAAACTAATCCTATGTGGTTTCAACCAAATATTTCTCAACCACAAATGGGTATTTTTCAACCACAATCAACCAATATTAATCATAAACAATCCCAAACAATCATTCGCTATCAATCAATTTTCACAACAATTTCAACCAATAGATATCGTCCATGGTTTGTGGACGAGGGGCGTATATATATAGATATATAGATATTTATATATAGCTATTCACTTTCATTTCACACATATATAATATTTTTAAAACAGAAATCTCACCAATAGCTATCCAACTGCACGACACTTCCTTGCATAAAATCTTCGCCTTTTGTCGCTTTCGCCCGTATTCTCTACATATGTAAAAAAATCGAATTTTTACTATGTTATTCAATATATAAAGATTGCATTTTGACTTCGCTATTAAATATATAAAGATTATATTTTTATTATTCTTATGATGTAAAAATTATATTTTTATTGCTTTAAAAATACAAAAATCATGTCTTGCTCCTTCTACCTAATAAAAATCCCGTCTTTTCTCTTTTTAAAAACATGATCTTTATTTTTGCAAGTTCAAATCTTTTTCTACTAAAAGATTAAACCTTTTTCTATTTCAAAGTTTAAACCTTTTTTCTATTTCAAAGTTTAAACCCTTTTTCTATTTTAAACCTTAAAATAAAATCAGTTTTTATTTTCTTTAAAAATCAGTTTTTAAAATTCTTTTTTTTTTTAAATTCAGTTTTTACATTCTAAAAAAAAAGAAACAGTTTTTACATTCTTTAAAAATTCAGTTTTTAAATCTTTTAAAAATTCAGTTTTTTATTTTTTTTAAAAAAAAAACAGTTTATATATCTTAAACAAATCAGTTTTTAAATCTTAAACATTCAGTTTTTAATATTTAAAAATAACAGTTTTTAACAAAACAAAAAAAAATAAAAATAAAAATAAAAATCAAATAGATTCTCACCGATAGCTTGCGAAGTGGAGGGAAGAAGAAGGAGCGTCGGCGGCAGGCTTCGAGGGCTGTTCGGTGGTGTCGGCGGCGATGTAGCTTCAGGGCGGCGACTTGATTTGATTCGATTGGGGGGTGTTCGAGGGTTTCGAGGTGAAGGCGGGGTCGGACGGAGGGGGGGGCGTCGCGAGGGTTCGTCGGCGTCGAGGTGTTGGCGGCGATGTCTGGAGGGAGGAGCGGCTCTATTAGGTTAGGGTTTTTTTTTTTTTCGTTTCTGAATAATGAATCGGGGGGGGGGGGGGCAAGCAGAAGAAAAGGAGGGAAGAATATATTTTTTTATTATTATTTAATTATTTAATTTTTGCAAAAAGGTTGACTTTTACATACGACCTCGAAACGAGGCCTACCGCCTGTCGTCCATAGCGTTTTACCCCCATTCCGAACACAATGGGATATGTATCGCAAGCTGATTTGCTCGTTACAATCAGTTTCCTTTTGAATTTTCATTTAAATCACTATATTGAATTTTAAACGCACATTTCAAATTACCGGGGTCACATACTAACTAGAAAAATTCCAGAAAAATATTTTCTAGCTTCGTATTGACGATACGGTCCTAACAAAACTAGTTTCGTCGAATTCTGAGACCGTTTGAAAAATGGCCAATTTCCAGTCGATTAAAATTAACTGAAATCGGTCAAACGCGTTTTCCTTTGCCACGCTCACATATTGATTCGAAAAATTATGAAATTTGGAATCTAACAATAACTTGACACTGCGGATCTAACAAAAGTGGTTTCATTCAAATCCGAGGTCGTTTGCAAAATGTCCATTTTTAAGGGCCTGAATTCCATAGCGACTATTCAGAATTTTCAACTGGACATATCTTTTGATTCCCGCTATCAAATTTCGATTAGTCGAATTCGTTAGAAAGATATTCACTAACAGATTTAAATATTTTTGGTTTCACTAAAATCCGGATTGTTTTGCACCCGGTATATTCCATTGAAGTTTGAAATCGAATTATCGAACTACCGCGCCATTTTCAATTCTATATATAATTATAATTAATTATATTGGTTTTCAAATGTCGATTCAAACTCAGTTTTCATCGCCATTATCTAAAATATTTATTTTAAATATTTAAAATCCATTATTTTAGCCAATTTAAAAATTTTAAATTGGTTCAGATTTTCTCGGTCGTTACATTTATGGTCAAAACAATCAAACTGGACACAATGCAGTGACCAAGAAAAGACTCATGTATATGACAAAGCAAATTGATATATATGCAAGTGACTTTCAGTTATGACCCAGTAGCAAAGTACAAATGCTCACAAATAATGGAGCTGGTCACTAACATAATGGAGCAAATAATGGTGTTAAGTTCTCAGATTGATACAACACTAGTGTTCATACATGGCCAAGTTACACTGAAGCAACAAAGGCAATAATGCAATACAAGTGCATGCAAATATAAAGAGGTCCAGTATTCAAGATGGCACCCAGCAATGCATTCGAAAAGAGCCAAATCAATCATGGCCGAGCATTTCCAGAAACAACATGAATAGGGTGCATGATAAACTTGGCAGATATCAATTCATATGTGCAAGAAATCTTTTCTAAGCAAATCAGTTTCTCATACTTGGCAAGCTAATATTTTTCCAGTTTTAAACATTCCAGTTTTAAAACCAACATGCAAGTTTTTTTTTTTTTGGAAAAAAAGAATTCTTCAATTCTTTCCTGGATATGGCAAGTTCTCAAAACATTTCCATAAATTGAGTGAATAATTTTAGTCAAGAGAAATGTACACGAGCAATGTATTTAATTCATAAATCAAGCAAGGACTTTTTCATGGGGTCTCAAATAATGTTTCCAGTAATGAACAGGAAGTTCAGGAATCAATGAAGTGATTCACGGTCATGTGTTCAAAACCATTCCAGAGAAGTGCATCCAATTTACTTCGCAAGAATGCAACAAATCGAGATCAAATTTTGGCATGAGACAAATGTTTTCATTTACATTTTTGAACAGTTATTTTTGGAAAACAATTTTCCAGATTTTCAGAAGTCGGTGAAATATTTTTTGGCAAGTTTTTTAATTAATTCCAAGTGTTCAGTAATCACAATATTTGGAAAGAAATATTTCCAGAAAAACATTCAAGGTAACAAGCCATTTCAAAGGGGAAATTATTTTTTCCAGTACTTCTTTCTTAAAATAGAGCAGAAATCATGCAAGGGGAGTTGAACCAAAGTTCTAAATCATGTCCAGATTCATCAATTAATCACGCAAGCTATTTCAAAGTCAAAGAAATTCAAATTCAACCGAGAATATCAAGAGAGGAAATTTCACTCAAATCGGCCAAGTCATATTCATGTGAAATCAGAGACATGTATTTGGGGATTGAAGAATCCTATTTAATCACCCATCATCACTGGAAAACTAGGATAAAAAACACAAGCAAAAATCTCAAGAGAAAATTCGAATAATCAAGTCATAATACTCACGTTGTTTTCGGTCGAAAGTCATCCCAAATCGGAGCAACAGAAAGCCACAAACTCTCAAGCATCAGAGAAACAAATTCGATCAATCCAGTAGCACGATTTGGGGAAGATTCAAAAACACTAGAAATTTCACAATCGCCAATCGCCATTTTTAATCTTCAGAAATAAAGAGATCGAGGCAAACACAAATGAAGATGAGCTGGTCATTTGGGCTTTATTTGATAAAAGGGAATTCCTTTAATAACTAGGGTTTTGATTTAGTTTTATTTTTGTTGTATTTTCCATTTCTTTTGTAAACCGATCAAACAGTTCTAGAGTCCGTAAAATCTGGGGGAAACCAGTTAGGGTGTTAACTGGCAGTTTACTAGAGTCTGTAAAATCTAGGGTTACGTGTTACGAGTTTGTAATACGCGAAAATCTGATCAAGGGGATATCTGTCAGTCTAGGGTTTTGAGCGTAGGATTAGAATATAAGCGAGGGGTTCGCGAGTGTACATGGTCTTGTATGCGGGATCTGTTCTTGTATGCGCTTCGTACCCTTTTCTTTTCAAGAGTATGTTCTTAACTTCTTTTTTCAAGGCTTTTATTCATGCTAGTTTATATCGTTTAAGTATATCCTATCGATCGAATCTTCGACCTTTAGGTAGGAATCCCATGAATGTAAACATGTGTTTGAGACATGTTATGTTTGATGGATGCAAGTGTATCCTAGTGGTTTCTCGTGGATGCATATATATACAAATTAGGTACTAGATCGGCTCAATCACTTTCATACTACATATGAATGTGTGTGCATTTTTCTTCTTTTAATGGATGAAAGTGAGTGTATCATCATATGTATGTTGCATTTAGATGAATGATTGTGCACACATATAGAACTTACATGTTATAATAGGATTATTTGCATACATGTTGGATTCATGTCACCAACATATATTCCATTAAGGAGGTCAACTGAATCAGTAGACCGTCTGATCTTTCACATTAATATATGGACATATATACACACACTTTCGTATATTCAAATAAGAATTAGAAATATTTTAAGGAAAATGGATGCTTGTGATTGGTGGATGAGCAGATGGATGATGGATGTTAGAATATACATTATTCTTAACTTAGAGATTTCGGGGATGAAATCCTTTAAGTAGAGGAGAATGTAACACCCCGTAATTTTAACAACACTTTAATGATAAACTAAGGAATACTTAATTAAATATTTGGAATTAAATAAAACAGACTGCGCCATTGCGTTCGTCTCGGAAGTCTGCTTAAGATAGACTCTGAGTTTGCATAAAACGGGCGTCGTATGAAGAAGATATTAAGATTTGAAGTTTATATACATATAAGCCATTTATATATATAAAACTATTCCAGAAAGTCAAAATTTGAGGTGGAAAAAATGGGGGAAATCGGCCCGTTAGGGATCGACCCTAGCCCTAAGGGTGTCGACCCATGGGTCGACCCCAACACAGGGGTGTCGACACCCATGTCGACTCCTCCGAGATCTGGGTAGAATTAAGTTTCTGAACGTGGACTTGTTTCTTGACTAGATTCGTTGACCTTAGGCTATAAATAGGACCTCATTCTCATTGTATTTATTCACCAAAAACAATGGAGACAAAGAGGTATTGCCCCAACTTTGTCTGATCTAGCCTATTCTTATTCAACGATAAGTTATATGCATTCAAAGATTTGTGTTATAACATCTACAATCAATCTTCTATTCTTTAGATCCAATCACAGTGAGTTTATGTTGCTTTTAGATATAAACACCTAAAATGTAATCTTGACATGTTTATAAGTTTGGATCTAAGCCTACACCTATTAGTAACCTGAATCATAACAGATCTGCCATTACTTGTACACCTAATCAATTGATTAGTGCCTATATGCCTATTCATGATATCCCTATTCTGTTACTTTGCCTAATCATGTCACCTTATGCCTATTATGCTAGTTTGCCTAATTATGTCATCATATGCCAGTTTTATTTACTATGGCTATTCTTGTTCTCTTCTTCCCCTTTTTCCCTTTTTGTTTTTATAGTCAGGCTACCTTCGAGTCCAGGCCTATCGCTGAAATATGCGAATGCACGAAATTGGGAATAACTGAGAATGATTAATTTTAGGGCATAATTCATATTGGAAAACATGATTGGGAATTTTGGGCATAGTATGTACCTTGATCCAAAACTAGGGATTTGGGGGCATAATCTATATCTTGATCTAATCCTTTATCTGGGGCATAACATGTATCGTAGATCGGATGGGGATTTGGGGAATAATGAACATGATAATTGGTTAGTAATGAAAATGCCTAGATTTACAGTAATTAGAAACTGTAACCGCACTTAGACACGAGGTTAGATTAGACTTGTGGTAGAAGCCTGCCCGGAACCGCCCGGCATATCCTGCGTCCACAAGTGGTAAATCTAATGTGAGAGGTCTAAGTGCATAAAAGTACATGTGACGGTGCTAAGACACGAGGTTAAGTCCGACTTGTGGAAGAAGTCTGCTTGGACCCAACCGACATATCCAGCATCCACAAGTGGAAGACTTAATGTGGGAGGTCTAGCGCAGTAATAACCATAAATGAATGAATGGTGATAAACTTGTAATACTTAACCTGTTTGAATCCATAAGGATTACATGAACATATCAACTTGAGTAGGGATTAAGTAAACTTGCTTGAATCAATAGGAGGGTTAAGTTAATCTTGTTAAATGTGTGGCGACGGGTTATACATATGAACACGACCAACTTAACCTATTGGGGTTATGCAATCCTGTTAAACTAGTAGGCATAACCTGTTGAAATCCTAGTAGTGGGGATGCAAGCCTAGGGGGAAGTTTGTATCATCTGTTTTGTGGGACCCGTTTTAGTCAGTAACCCATCTTGGTATCGAACGGGGAACCCCGAACTAGGTCGGGGTCTGGGCACGCTTACTGAGACGATTATAAGAGGTCACTTGAGTGAGAGTGTTGACGGCGCGTTCCAATAGAGTCATGTGCGTGCATGGGTCCGCTTGCTAGGAAAGATAAGACGTTGTGACATCTATAGATATGGTTTGTGCACATCTAGTAAATAAAGGGTTGCCACTGTAGGAAGTGATACATCCTACTGTGGGGCCAACACAGGGTATCTACGAGTTAGGGAGCCGATCGATTGGAGGTAGTAATTAGGGTACACCTAGTCTTTCTTGTTTAGGAGCCCGTTATTATCGTTGGGGGTTAACACCTGTCAGTTCTATTGGGCTACCTGTTATTGTATGGGGTAAAACCTCTCACTAGAAGTACACCTAAGTCTACCATCTTGTACTTGTTGGGATCATCTTGTTTTTATGATACTAGTATTGGTGTAGAGAAAAGTATTAGAGAAGCGTCATGCATGTTCTGTTCTGTTTATCCTGTTTACCTTGTTATACCTGCCTTATGACACTGTTATCTCTCTCCAACTTATATGCCTTTCATGATGCTTTTACTTATTTATATGATAAAAGTAACTGGACTCGCCATTCCTTATGTCTGGCCCATTTTATTTCCTCTTCTTTCTCTTCCGCCCCCCCTCCCCCCCCCCCCCCCCCCCCCAGGTTCTTTGGGTGGGAATACTCAAGCTTGATCAGGATTCTTCTTTCCTTCTGCTTGGAGCTGCTTAGATGTATTGCTCGATTTCATATTTGCTCTACTATGGCTATATTTTGGGGATTAAGCTCTTTTTATGTATTATTGTACTCTGATGATGATTTTTGTACAAGGCAGAAGCTTTATGTTTTCAGTATTCCAGACTTATTATGTAATTGGGTTTGAACCACGAAGCTTTTCTATTTAATAAAGTTTTAATTTCGATGTTATTTTATATCTGTCTTGTAATGTTTCCGTTTCTGTTAACCTATAACGCTTCACGAAACTTAATGCATTCTGATAAAGAGTGACATTAACGTCACAGTTTTCTAAACTTATGCTAGTCAAAACAATTATACTGGTTTTATCACAAATGTTCATTTACTATGTGGTTTTGATCAAGACAATGCTTGACACAGCATGAGAAAAATATCAAACACTATGCAAGAGACTAACGCAGGGAATGTTAGTTGTTGTATTTTGTGAAGAAAAATGCAGAAGAAATTCACATAAAGATCGACGTAATTTTGTCAGGAATGGATTTCTTGTCTTTTCTCCAAAGTACTCGAATATGGGTTTTAGTTCCTTTGTTTATATAACTAGAAGTGGATTCTTGGATTTCTATTGCAAGTACCCAAGTCTGGATCTTGGGATACTATCTCACATTTTCAAGAATGAACTCTTGATGCCTAGTACCCAAATTAAAATCTCGGATTCCTTATTTCTATTAAAAGAAAAAGGCCCTAGACCTTTGAATTCTCATTATAAAGGCCTAAATGGAAACATTATTGGATACACACATTATATATTCAAACTTATAAAAAGTTCATAACTTGGGGTTTAAACTCCACTACTACCATTTGAGAAAGTTTAATATTCTCTATTATTTTGGATTATGCAAAACTAATAACGAAAAAAATTACCTAATATTTCTTGAGTTAAAGGAAAGCAGTTCAGAAATCATAGGATTTTTGTCCTAAAGAACAAAAGCCTCTTCATACTAGGGGCTAAATGTTAACATCAAAATTTTCATTGGACTAATGGAAGAAGTAGAAGCTTCGATACCAGAAGACGACACTGAAAACAGATGGTTTGAGGCAATAAAACCAGAACCAAGAAGGATAGGTTGTAGGGACAGCTATGTTGACACTAAAAGCAGGGGAGGAAGTTACGCAGCTGATACTGATAGAAAGAATGAGAGTATGAAACCGATACTAGAAGACATAATGAGAAGTCCAATAGGATCGACACCAAAGTATAAGCCTGCGATGTGTCAAAGACGACACTGATAGTAAGGAGTTTAGAAGGAACAATAGCAACGATACCAAAATAGCAGGTAAAGAAGAGAATGAAGGTGTGGTATCGACACTAACACACAATGAACAATTAGCTCAGTGTCGACACCGAAACAGGAAGGCAAGTATATAAATCTTCCACCAAATGAGGGGTAAGTTTGAAGCATGAGACCGATACCGGGATAACGAAAGTGCCAGTTATGAAGGCAGATACCAAAGTAATAAGACACCCAAAAATGAAGACTCAAGGGTGGTAAA
This sequence comes from Allium sativum, assembly GCA_030737875.1. Lineage (NCBI taxonomy): Eukaryota > Viridiplantae > Streptophyta > Magnoliopsida > Asparagales > Amaryllidaceae > Allium > Allium sativum. The sequence continues at coordinate 168,273,571 of CM060916.1, read as the reverse complement.
ATGGATTTGACATTCAAAGTAAAAAAAAGAAAGGACAAAGACAAATTCTAAGAACCAGTATCATGGGAGGCGATACCAAATACAAAGTGAGGGAAGCAATTAGAACGACACCAGATATTTAAGGCACGAGACTGAAACCAAGTTCATGAAGAAAGTAAAGGGCTAGAAGCAAATGTGATGGAGCAAAAGAGAGCAATTAATACCAATAAACTTGATATCGATACAGATACACAAGGGTGGCACCCATTAGCGCAAGAAGGTGGAACCAAGTACCAATAGCCAGTATCATCAGGAGGAAAGCCAAAAAAAAGAGAAGCAAAGCAGTTATGTCGATACCGAAACCACGACACCGAAATCAAGAGGCATGGAAGCGAGCCGACACCGAGGAGCCGCTACAAAAGGGGTTCAAAACCTCTATAAATAAGACCCATAAGGTCAAATTTTGGGGGCAGATCTCTCCTCATTCCCAAAATCTTGTATTCAATTCTAGGAGCTTAAACCCTAATTTGGAAATCGAATTAAGGATTTTCCCTATAACCTTCAACCATGAATAAATCCTTAAAGCCTTCAAAGCAGACATAGGTTCAATCTGAACCAAACCATTGTAAATTATCGTGTTTTTTACTTTCTCGCATATTATAATGCATATCATTATGCTTATGAATATCGGCACCGTCAGACCTAATTTTCCTAATAATTACCGAACCTTCCCTAATGCGTATTCTAGCACCGATTAGCAACAACTTTTGAAGCCCTTATCCCAAGATAACTCTTTCCCTAAGTATTGCAAGTGATATACTCACCTCTTGAAGGAAAATCAACTAATCTTCATACTCGGGACATTGATATCTAGGAAACGGTGAATTCATTCTAGCGTGAAAGGACTAGATTACCTCCAAGTCCACAATTATACCCTACATTTCGGTGTTGACGAAAAATATCGTTAACAAGTTACAACAAAGTGGACGTAGGAGTTAGTGCCAAACCACTATAAACTTGGTGTTATTTAGATTTCTTCACTAAGAGTCTGGATTGCTTGGTTTATTTGGAAATTTTGCTTAATATCAACCTGTCGGGTGTTGGCGTGTGTGAGTGACCAATTCCCCACGTCAATAGTTAGTAACTTCACCATGGTGAGAAGCTCCGTTATTTTCTTTAATGATTTCATTTCTACCAGACTTCCTTGTTGATGCCATTGATTCCAATAATTAATTCCTTAATGCTTTATGTAGAAAACCTTCTAAATTTAACTTCTCAACAATCAAATCCACAATAAATAGCTAGACCTATGCCTAAGATAGAATTTCTCAATGAAAGTACCAAAATTTTTGATTTGAAAGACGACACAACATCCCAAAAAGAATTAAAATTGAGAGATTCATCAATAAAGCTATAAAAAAGACATTAAAAATATTATAGTAGTTCAGCAAACCTGAGGTCTATATCCACTTTAATGTTACTACTAGTCGATTTTACGGAAGCACAATTTTTTTACTGATTACCTTGTTAGAATTATAGAAAATATCTTTGGCAAGTACGTATGGACAGAGTGAATAAGATGAAGTGTCAAAAGTTATTTTTAAGTTGCCATATGCTTGCAATTTATAGAGAAATAGTCAAAAGAAATCTCATAATACAGAAATACCAATTTTAACATCAAATCTGAGAATGTAGGAGGGGAAAAGATGCCTTTTAACTAATAAATTCATCTCGTTGTCGATCGATTACGATGGAAAATTGTGTCATTTCCCTCCATTTAATATTTTATACATGGTCTATATGGTTATGAACGCTTTTTCTTTAGAAATATAATTGTTACCACATTGTTAATGCTTGTCCTTTTCTTTAGAGCTTCCTTGAAGCTTTCAATTATTCTTTCGTAAATGTAACCCAGGACAATAATTATTATACCAACCAATTTTTTTGGTGTAGACCTTAAAATAGATTAATGTGCACCTAAAAACAGATCTATACCAACTTTTTTTTTATTCCTTTTGTATGCCTAACTCTTGAGGCCACTTCCATCTTCCTTTCGAATATGCTTACAAGTGTCTAAACCACTTTGTCTTCGTTTAGATGTCTAAATTCATTTGAAAGCTGCTTATTCTGAAAGTCAAATCGTAGTTTCTAAATAGAAAATATACCTTATACTAATAATAATTATTGTCAAAAGTTATCTTATAAAACTGTGAGTTTTAAAACTGGAACATAAGTACAATATAACTGTAGTTAAAATAATGACAATCAAATTTAAGTAAAGTCAATTTTCATTATGGATAAAATGGAAAAATAATTAAAAAAAATTATAACCCATATTAAAATAATTAAGCTAACCTTTTAGTTACCTATCAAACATTTTATCGAAATGCTAAAGGTATAAAACTATTTTTATTTTCAAACTTTTTTAATGTAGAAGACAACTCCGCATAAAGTCAAAGTTATTGCTTTGAGTAGAATAAAATTGGAACATGATAAATAAAAATTAAAAAAATTCGATTGATAAAAGAAAGGACAAACTTTGCTTTATCAATTGTGATTGACTTTTGACATATGTTAAATTAATGGTTAAAAAAGGCCATAAGCATTGACTTACATGGTTATTAAAATAAACTATCCAATGTCTATCAAGACTGATAGAAAAAACACTCCAACCAAAATAACAAACTTATAAATTTTATATATATACATACATATGTATACATATATTTACATATGTATATATACATATATATATATATACACACACACATACATACATATACACACATATATACACACACGCACACATACATACACACACACACACACACACATATATATATATATATATATATAAAATTTTAACCTTTGTAAATTCAGCTGATTTTAGCAATTCAACAATTAAGCACTGTAATTACTTTAGAAACAAAGCATTAAGTAAATAAAAATTTGATAATTATTTTATCCCCCTTTTTGCATTTTTATTTGCATATTATTTATTAACACTTTCAAATCTTTGACACTAAGTAACCCTACTCGTTTATCATTCCTAAGGTACATTGCATTAGATCCCTATAACAAAAGACATTTGTCGAAAGGGGAAACTTGTAATTAATATTCATATCATATCCTGATTCTGTCTCCAAAATTCGATGTTATAAAATGGAACACCCACACATTGTGCACTTAAAGCACTGAGATATTTTATGGCGGTGAATATGCAAAAAATTATAGCATACATAAAGCAGGAATATAGCGGAAAATAACGAGGATGGAAAAAATTTCATAAAATATTAAAATCTTATTTTGATGTCATCTGTGTAGGAAAAAGAAATATTATTTAATCTTATAACAAAGCGACAAACGTCATGACTATGTAGTTCAAATTTAGTGGCCATGATAGATTTCTAACTTATGTTAATCCTTTGTGTCTTAAAATTATGTTTTTACACTAAGTTTGATGATTTGGTTTAAGTAGGCCAATAGGACATTTTATATTAATTTTGCTAAATAGAATGCTAAAAAACAATGAATTAGCGGTATAGCGGAAACTAGTTTGGCTTAAAGCAGATATACTATTCATTAGGTTAAACTCTAAAGGCATAGTGCTCACATGCGCTACAACGAGGATTTTTCGATGCTTTGACTGCACAACCCATACGTTATATACAAACTTAAAAATGTAGAGCACATGTGTTTAGGGAGTAATGTCAAATTTGAAGTAGTATCGAAAATGGGAAAATGCAAGTGTCTTACACTATTATATTTCAAAATGTGTGTGTGTCTATATATGTAAATGAGTGTGTGTGTGTGTGTATATATATATATATGTGTGTGTGTGTGTGTGTGTGTATGTATATTACGCAATGCATAACTTCTACAATTTGTTATCTTATGGAAGTAATATGCACTTTTTATAATTTTGTTTTATACTATTGATTTAATTGCACGAAATTTGTATTTTTAAAATAATATGCTTTTCATTATTATTATTTTTACATGTAAAGTGTAGATTTATAGTCATAGAATCAAATGATTGATGAAAATTTACTCCTTTTGTATGTTATATTTCATTTTTGAATGTGTAAAGATTCTATTTTGTTGGAAAAATGTTCAAAATCTTTTTATGCATGTTTTTGTTGCAAGCAGACGTACTATAGTGATCTTATCATATAAACTTGGTTTTTCCTTTTTAAATAATTTGTATCCGTAATTTTGGAAGTACAAAATAAAAGGAGCAGATGTTCTTCGTTTCTTCGGAAAATTTTTTTTATGTCATTTCTAATATGAATAACGTGGTACATCTATATGTCTGAGTTACAAACATTTTCCTATATTTATTTCAACTTAATATACGTTTCTTTTCTTCCATGCTCAAGTAAGGATTTCATAAATGAAGACATGGTTCACCCATTTATTTGTAAAATTAAGGAATGCCCTTATTGATACCATGAAGATCTTTGCCTTAAGCATCAATTAAGGTAAGCCCTTGTTTTATAAGTCCTCCTCTATGGTCTTATCAAAATTTAAAAATCAGTTATGTATATGAAAAGTTATATGCTTAGTCACAGTAGCACTATTGATTTGATCACAACAAACACAAAATTAGTCTAGCTCTATTTGTGGAGATATCCCATGATTTTAGCAAAGGTTAGGTTTTATTTTTTTGCTTTTAAATATTTTCGTATTTTTTTTCTTCAAAATAAACAGTTCGAAAAGAATTCCTTTTGATATATAAACATAAAAAAAACTGGAAATTTGGTTTTGATGACCGTGGAATTTTTTCTAGGACATTGGTTTTAAAAAATAAGTTTTCAGGTCATCGTAAATATACTGTGTCTTTTTCCTTTCCTTTCCTTCCCTTTTGCGACGGCAACACTTTAGCGATAAAAATAATTCTGTCATCGCCATCGTATTTTTTTCAAGACTGAATCTCAAAATTGAAAAAAAATCCGCTATCGTATTTTCTTCGAGCTCGCATCTCTACTTTCCAATTGAAGAAATCGATGTGTTGATTTAACGTCGTATTATTGATTTCAGGTAACTTCTATTATCGATTCAAAGTTTTTGATTATTGATTTCAGGTAATGTCAGATTACTGATTCTAACATCAGATTTTAAAGTCAAATTATCAATTCGATTATCAATTCTTTTCATTGATTTCACTTAACAAGTTGTTCTTCTTTGTCTGAAAAAGATAAAAGTATATATCTTTGTCTGAAAAAGATAAAAATATATACATGTTCAGCTGTTCTTGAGTCAGTTCCTTTATCCATGAGACCTCCATTGTTACGGTTTCTGCGTTATTCGCAATTCTAATTGTATTGTTGTACACAATATACAAAAAAGGTTAAAGTATGCCAGTATGATATAGGTCATTCTGATTAATTGCTTGTGTATAATGAGTTGATAAATTGCTTGTGTATAATGAGTTGATAAAAAAGGTTAAAGTATGTCAGTATACAATAATGAGTTGATAAAAAAGGTTAAAGTATGTCAGTATACAATAATGAGTTGATAAATTGTTTGTGTATAATATGGAAAATGATAAAAGGTTTTATCTTTTTCCTGTTATTTTTATTTAATTTAGTGGTCTTATTTTTTTGTATTTATTTATATTAATTCAATATTCTTGTTCACATATTGAGTTAATATTTATATTAATTTGATATTTTATTTGTATGTTTTGCGACAGATTTTTAAATTTTTAGTTGTGGTTCTATAAAATGATAAATTATTTTATCTTTTTGGTTTAGTTATGGTTTAATGCAACACAATTGTGAAACAAAACTATTTGCTTCCTTAACATGTCATTAACCATATAACTTGCATGATTGTTTTAGTAAAGATTATATTTTCAAAGAAAGACATTTGTGAAGATTACTGACAGTATTGCAAATTGTTTTTTCATATCAATGGATGGTGTGGCATTTTGTTTCAATGATGTGGAGCTACCATTTTTCTTCTTTTGATTTTCTTCAGGATATATATAAATCTTACATATTTTGTTGGCTAATATCTCTTTCTTTAGTCAATATAATTTAAGGATTGAAGATTTTCCAGTCTACTCATATCTACTGAAAAAAACAAGTAACAACTCAAAATAATTATAACAGATCCCCAAAAGAGACGTAACTTGGATTGTTTAAGATTTCCTACAAATATATCCACATTCTTAAAATTCTTCATTATCCTACGATTAAAGACGCATATGCAGAACATTTTTATGGGTCAGTGTGAACATTTTTTTCTATAGTTTTACAAGCTTTAATTTCATGTGGCATAGTTTTTTCCTACATCAAAGTAGTTTTTCTTTTTAGTTATTCTGCCCAAACAAGCTACTTGATAATTGGACACAAGCCATTAAAGATTTCATGTATTTTCATGGGTTTCGAAGATAGAGAGGAAAGTAAAAAAGGCCTTTTTGTGATCGACTGTTATAATATTACCTAGAGTGAAGTTAGTTGATTCAAAAGAATCATTCAAGTCAGTAGTTGATCTTCAACATAGCACCAATTAAGAGTCTGCAAAGTCCTTTCAATCTATCAATTTTTTACTTGTATTGTAGTATATAGCGTACAAAAAAGGGCAAGTATGCCAGTATGATTTAGGTCATTACTGCATGTTGTTCTTCCTTTGCTAAAAAGGATAAAAGTTTTTATCTTTATCTGAAAAAGATAAAAATATATACATGATAGACACTTAAAGCTAGTATTTTATTATATCAAAAATATATACATGAGCAGACAGTTCACAGTTAAATCACTTAAAGCAACCAGTATTCCCTTGTATAATGTAATTTATAAAAACATATATCAGAAAAAGATAAAAGTATTTATCATGACTACAAGTTGTATCTTTACTGTAACCAGTATTATGTTGTATCATTACTGCTGGTTGTTCTCCCTTTTCTGAAACGGATAAAAGTATTTATCTTTACCTAAAAATATAAAAAATATATACATGAAACCGACTACATGAACATTATAACTATTAGTTACAAAATCCAAACATGAATATGCACCTGCATTCAATCCACATAAAATTACATATGCTTGCATTCATTAGAAATGGTAAAATAACATAGATATCAGTTGTATCTTGAGTTATATTTTGATGATTAGATGTGCTAATTTAGAAAATACAAGTGTGAAAGATCAAAAGAGTAGAAACTGAAAAAGATAACACCTATTATGAGCAATTTGAAACTACATCAATGTACCAGAACTTACATATAAGTAAACTATAATAGTAATATTTGAATCAGATATCAACTATGATGGTAGCAATCTAAACTTATAAACAATTTCGTATATCAAACAACATATAAATCCCTTAATTTTGGCTCAAACACACAATTTGTTATAGAATTGAGATTGGTAGTTTTTCCCTTCCTCAAGTTATCTGTTGGTCTATCTGCAAGTATTTAAGTGGCACAGAATTTGTCTAGTGTCCAACAGTAAGGTTCATCCTGTAATATAGAGGACACGAAATTTGCTCTTAATTGATCAAGATCTTCTTGTGAAATACTTGTATTAAGATTTTTTCCTTGTGCTATATTTCTCAAATTCGTAATGACAAAGATCCACAATCAGATCTGTCACAAGAAGAAATATCAAAATATAAGTAAACATAGCAAAGCAACGTCTATGACATATCATATATCACTTTGAAGGATGGCAATTTAACAGAATTAGTAATATTAGCAAAGCAACGTGTTGCAAGAATAAATTGTTTATCACACCAAAATTTACTATCATTCGCTACTCACAATTCAAAGACAAAAAGCAAATGGGATGGACTGTCATCTTACAGTAACATTTCTATGTGTATATGTGCAAGCTTGAAATTCATCTGAAAAGAACAAGTTGATAAGGTAATGCAATTTTCATGGGAATAAAGGATTCTTTTTCAGCCATCTGTGGAAATCAAAAACTGAAAATACTATATAAATAGCCTCACTGTTTTTTGATAACTGTTTTTTGATAACATTGAAAATATAAAACTAGTGGCAGTGACACATTTAACATTGAGAATATAAATATTATGTATGCTAATGTGCTTCGGTATTTCATGCTTTTAAAACTAGTGGCACTGACACACTTAACTATTAGTTAAGTAATCATTGATAGAAATAACTATGAATAATTACCCATTATGTTATTGTGAACACTGTCCAAGTGTAATCACAACCGAGTTTTAATATTTGCTTTGTTGTCTTGATTTGGAAGATGCTTGTTAATATCGTTGACAACCTTATGCTATATATATTATGATAAGAAGATTTTAATGATTCAGTAAATATAGTAAAATTCACATTTTTATGTACATTATGATGAAGTTGAACGAGCCTTACAATTTATATTGTAGCCTGTCTGTGCCTACTGCTTAATCTGCCATTCTGTGATCTGTTGCAAAGATGTAACAACCCGTATTTTACGTATTAAAGGATCATAAAATATTTTTATTTTATTCCCTAAGGGTTGGATCATTCTCATATTTTAAAATATTGTTTATGGAGATGTGAGGCATGTCCATAATTTTTACCAATTTTGTTTGTGGTCATTTTTCCCCTATCAGTCTTGTACAGGGCATAAATTTTGACTCGGGTCGATTTAGGTGCTGAGATCGGTCTCATTGAAAAGGATATGATGAATGTCATTCCGTAGAGTGGCCACATTAAAGATTTGGCTTAGCAGTTTTGGAGGAATTGCTGTTTTAAGGTTTCACAGTTGGTTGTTAGGGTTTGGTAAGCCATAATGGGCTGATTTGGGGAGGCCCATTAGTGGGCTGGTGGAGGCTATAAATAGGGGGTAGGAGGCATGGAGAATAGATTACTTTCTCCATTCTCTCATTTTGGAAGAGTTAGAGATCCTGGATTCCTCCATCTCCTTCACCTTTCCATCATTAAAGCTTAAAGAATCGAAGATCTACATTGTTTGAAGCTAGATCTACGCGATTCTAAGAGAAAGTTCATTGAATTGAAGAGTTTGGATCAAATTCTTCGCTATTCGGATCTTGATTTAAGTTTTTTTGTGTTGTTTTGGAGAATTGGTGAGTGATATGCATCTCTCCCGCGGATTCAATCAAGTATATGAGTTCTATGATCTTAATTTCATCATTTTCAAGTCATTTTCCTTAGATCGACATCATGGTAAGTTAATTTTCATATGAGTCGCCATAGGATCTCATCTAGCAACTTAAAACCGGTAATTTCCATATATTTTTATATGTTTATGCAATTAGATCCATAATTTAGTTCATATGATCATTTATCATGATTTTGGTGAAGTTTGCATAATTTTTATAAAAAATCGTCATCTTTGTGTTGGTGGTGATTTCATAACATGTTTATGGTTGAGTTGGATGAATTGGATGAGTAGATTTCGTCGATCTTTTTGTTTGACGAAGTTTTGGTTGAAATTGGTGATAAATTAGACCGGTACAGGCCACGGGTCGAGCGTGTAGCACAAGAGGTCGGTCGAGCGTGGGGTGGTCGATCGAGCATTGGGTGGTCGGTCATGCACAAGAGGTCGGTTGAGCATGGGGTGGTCGGTCATGCACAAGGGTTCGGTCACTCTATGGTCCAATCGTGAAGGACTGGGTCGGTCAGGTGTCACTTAGGTGGGTCATGCATTTAGGGGTCGTGCACCCTAGGACCGTGCACCCGAGGTTCGAGTATCCAAGGGTCGAGCAACAATATGGGTCGGTCGTGCACCCAAGGTTCGGGTCTGTCGATCATGAAAGGTTGGTAGGGCATGGTCGGTAGGTCCTAATGAGAACAACATGGGTCGGCATGTATGAAGGGTTTTTGGCAGCGCTTTCAAACGCCATGGTTGATGGTAAAAATGTTGTGGCCTGTTTTTGAAGCGATTTGTTGAAAGCTATGAATGGATTGATATTGAACCTTATGTTGATGATTCTCTTTGGTTCAAGAGTGGTGATAACTTCGAAATGAATTCAATGGGGAATGTTGAAGTGATGTGACAAGTTTGTTGTTCATCGTAATGCAACCAATGTGGTGACAACTCAAAGGTGTTCTGAGTTGGTTGATAATGGTTGGATGGTTGTCGTTGATGACGACTAGAGATATCGAATGCCAAGGAATTATCATTATCGTAGGTTCTAGCGAGCTCTAAGCAGGGGTTACACGATTTTGTTGTATGGTCGAGTACCCTGGGCATCGTGTATAGCCTAGACACGTTTCTTGGCGTGTGAAGGTTTTAGCTAGAACCCAAGGTTTGACATTGGCCCTTGACAATTGATGGAAAATTGTTTAGCCAATCATTCGATTAATGATGGTTTCAAAGCAGGATTGGCAGTGATAGCCAGAGTTTGTCATGCATAATGGATATTCTGTTTGTACCGTTTCACTTAGATTATCCAATGTCGAAGGAGATGTTTCTTGGGCGCTTAACTGATATTGGTTTCGGTCTCTAGGCTTGTGCTTGAGGGACGTTGAATTCGATTAGGATGGTTTGCGTGAGATATATAATCTGGATGAAATGAGTGTTAGTAACTGATTGCATCTGGTTGCCATGAATGAATGGTTGTTCTGATTACCATGGATGTATATTTGAAATGCTTGATGTAAAGGTTATCACTGTACGATGTTGGGGAAGACGAGAGTTGAGTCCTTCTTTGGTGTTATTAGTTCGTTTATTTACCCACTCTCATATACTTTATTGATGATGTTTGTTAGCTGTTTTATCGCTCACTAAGAATGTTGTCTGACTCGAGGTTTTATGTTTCCCTCTTATTACCTTAGGTTGTTCATCCAGTTTTTGGATGGGCAGAATAGGTGATAGGTGATAGTTTCGTGAGGACGATGTTGCGGTTCGGAGGTGAGCATGAGGCTAGTGTACTATCCTTTCTACTATATAGTATTTGGATTTCCGTTGTTTGTTATTCTTCTCTGAGCGCTATAGCGAGGCAAATTGGTATAAACACTATAGTTGCAATCCAACTGTATGGATATTACTTTCTAGTTGTTATGAAAGCTTGGGGTTTCCTGCTTCACTATTAAAACTTGTATATGTTCTATTATGTTTTATCCTCGAGCTGTGAGTTACGATAGGTTCCGCTTGTATTATCATACCTTGATGATCGTCCATAGCTGCCTGGCACATCTTTCAGTGCACTATTCCTCTTGTTTAGTGCAGGGGTTATGGCCAGTTGTCACATTCGATATCAGAGTTATGGGTAACGATTTTAGCCCAAAGTTCGAAGACGTAATTATGTATGTATAAGAGACGTATTTGTATATTTTGATGGATGTATACTATATAGTGTATATAGTATTGATAAACCCTATTCACCCCCCCCCCCCCCCTCTAGGGTTAATCTAGATCCAACAATTGGTATCAGAGCAGGTATTTTGTTTAACTCTAGAGTCATGGGTAACCCTAGTTGTCAGTCCAGTCGCATTCCATCTATTTTTAATGGTTCAGATTTTTCAAATTGGAAATCAGAAATGGAATCCTTTTTAAAATCCATTAATTTTAAATGTTGGGATGTTGTTATTAATGGTTATGATAGGGTAGATATATGTTTTAATAATCATGATACACATATCTTATGTTCTCATATTGATGATGTTCAATATAGCCTTATCTCCCATTGTTTTACTACACGGGAAATTTGGACAACTCTCAATGCAAAGTATGGATATGACAACAATCTCTCAAAACCCTCAGCTGCCAACTCAGATTCAGATCTGTACTTATCTTGAGCTATTAACGACGATTCGGACGGTGGAGACTCTTCATATGAAGAATTGGTTTCTCTTTGTTTTAATTTAACTAAAACTGTAAATCGTCTCCAACGGAAAAATAAAATTCTGAAATCTGAAAAATCTGAGTTGCGATGTAAGATTGATGATTTGGAATTAAAACTTAAAAATGCAAAGAATTTTGAAAATTTGGATTGCAAAAATTGTTCGATTTTTGAAAATAATTCTGTTCATCTCAATGATAATATTCAAAAGCTTGAAAAGGAAATTTCGCTTTTAAAAGAAAACGAGATTGAACTCAAAATTGAAAACAATTGTTTGCAAAAATAATTGGAGAATTCTAAGACCGTTAAAAATTCCGAACATGAACTTTCTAAGAAAGAAAAATTGAAAACAATATCGTTTTTGAAAAAGAAATCAAGAAATTTGAAAAACTTGAGCTTGAAAAACAAAGATGATTTGAATCTGAGATCTCTGAGTCCTAAGCCAAAATTAAATTACTTGAATCTGAAAATTTGGTTTTGAAAAGTGTAAGACCACTAAAAACCGCTGTTCAAATTTAATGAAAGAAAATGGTGATCTTAAATCTAAAATTCAACAACTTGAAACAACTTTGACTAAATTTTCTAACAGTGAAAAATCTTTGAATATGTTGTTGAAAAAACAATTTTCTGTTGGAGATAAAAGAGGTCTTGGTTTTGGGAAAATAAATGGTTTTGAAAAACGAAATTCTAGTGATTTTAAAAATCCTTCAAACTCCTTTAAAAAGAATCGCTTTGGAAATTTCAACTCTGATAATTCCAAAGGGTTTTTAAATCACGAACGAAATGATAGATTCGAAACAATCTTGGATCCCAAAAGAAAATAATACGGGCTTTGTTAAATTCAAACAGATTTGGGTTCCCAAAGGTACAAAGATAGATTCGAATGGTTCGTTATACAAACAGGTTTGGGTACCAAAAGTTCGACACACAGCTATGAGTGGTTTTACAGTTTTTGTCAGAACACTTGATTACCAAAATACTTAGGTACCGAAGGTTGGCTGAGGAACGACTTTCTAAGAAGAATCAAAGATCGTTCCACATTTCAAGGATAATTGATATATGTTCCTTAGCCAAGTCTGATGAGTTAGAGATTCTGATTTTCATCATCTTTCAAGTATGATTTCTAAACTCATCTTTGTAAATAATTTTTTCATCTTTTACCTCCTTCTGTTTATTTTCTTTTTGTTTGTTTTGTTTTGATCTGTCACTGCCATATTCTTCTTATTCTGTGCTTTCTTTACTTCGAATTGCAATATTGATAATTGTCTGGAAATTTTCTTTATTTGAAAATAAAGTCTCACGTTCTAATCATTTCCACTCCTTGTATTTAAACCTGTTAATATCTGCAATTGTTTTTGAAGTTCATTTTCTGTTTTCTGAATTCCTAACAGTGTTGACGTATTCTTGTTATATCTTTAACACTGTTAATATGAATTCTAAATTTTTTGAAAATCTGAAAAACAATTGAAATTTCACACATCTCTGCTGTTCTGAGGTCCTTCTAATTTATTTTAGAAAGGCTTCAAAATTTATACTCATTACAGGACACTACTATTTCTCAGTCGTGATAATCTCATTGGTTTTCAGATTGGCTTGGATATTTTTTAATCTGTCTTGAATCTCAGTAATACATCTTGAAATTCATTTTGTATTCATGATCAGTATGGTTGAAATTTGTTTATTTTGGATTATGAATGTCTCTCAAATGTGATGTAAATGATCAGAGATATCTCTTATGCTTGTCAGAGAAAATTGTGAAAAATTCTTTTGAAATACAGGTCTTAAAACTCAGTGTTATTTCATGATTATTTGATTTGAATATATGTTTGTTTAAAATCATTTGAAGTTATTAATTTATTGAATCACACACATATCTTGAATATGAAATTTACATTCTGGTGTGAATGATTCACTGAATCTTGATATTTTCATATTTCTCAAATGATTTCAAATAAATGGTATTTTTTTTTAATCTTGAATCATAAAACATCTTTTGAGACCATCAGAAATATCTTGACAAGTCTGCTTTAAAATTGACTATCATGTTGCTCTAATTAAAAGAAATTGATTTGTAAATTTTTTTTGATGACTACTTGATTTGGTTTGCTGCTCTGATAAAAGGAATCAGCTTTTGAAAATGATCTTAGATAACTGCTCGTTTTGATTTGTCTGTTGCTTTGATAAATGTGTCAAATCTGTTGTTTTGTCTGCTTCGGCTTTGGGATTAAATTTCTTCTGTCTGAAATATCTTAGTTTGTCTCCTGGTTCTTGTTATAATCCTCATTAATAGAGACACCACAATTGGTATCAAAAGTGCTGAATTTTTATGTATATATTTTTTTCTCCCTCTTGGCTTGTATAGTTTTTCATATCTCTCTTGTAATTGATTTTAAATTTTAAAGTTATTTATTGATTATTCATTCAGAAATTGAAATCTATATCCAAATTGAACTGTACTTATAATTCATCAAAATTATTAACAGATTTTGAAATTGTGATGAATTGTGACTACAGTATATTTCACAACAAGAGGAGATTTTATTTAGATTTTTCATGATGGTTGAACAATTATTATAATATCTTTGAATTGGCGATTATTTCATGACCTTCTCCTTTATCTATCATTATTCTACCATCCATCATGTTTTTTATATTAATGTGGAGAGTTTAATATATTTTAAAAAAAACATCTTGAATAAACAGTGAAAATATGTGTGATGGAATTGTGGTTATATTATTATTCAGAATTAGTGATAATTGAAAAAATTTCAATGATCCCGGTACAGTCGAGCATATTTCATAATATAATTAATTTAGAAATTTATTTCACAGTCCATTTCTGTACCTACCACATTTCTACCATTCATATTGGTTTTATATACTGAGGAGTTTTTCTATTTTGAAGCTGAAAACGATAAATATGTAATAAATACATAAGTGTGTCCCTAACCTCATTTAAAAATCCAAGCTCTGGTCATGCATGGTAATGAGACAACTTATAATTAAAGTTGTGACTGACCTCATTTAAAAACCCAAGCTCTGGTTATGCGTGGTTAGTGTGCTCTTAAATAAAAATAAATAAAAATTCTCCTTTGTATATAAAAACCAGCCTATCAATCCATATTCTATCTTGTGAAATGTGTTGAAATCTTATGACGTACTTTGATTTGTTGATTGATAGGTATCGGGATTTGAGATTATACGATGTTGTCACTTAAATTGAATTATTAATTATAGTCCAAATCCATCACTGTTTTGTGCTTCATGTTATAAATTTTTATTGGAAAATAATTGGATATACATATTTTTTGTAACTCTCTCCATTTAATATAAATTTAATCGTAAATCCATCATTCTCTACAATGTGAAATTTGCCGCTAGTTCTTAGAATATTATGATTTTTGATTGATTGATTGAGATTTATGATGACCGTTCTTCCTCTTAAGCTTATATTATATTTATTACTCACTTTTTCATCTATATTTTAAATTTTGAATCCTTTTGATGATAACAAAAGGGGGGGAATGGGTTGAGATTTCGATTTATGAGTGAATATTTTATAAATAATTTTAATTTTGAAAATTTATTATTATTCATTCATTTCACTCAAGCACAGTTATAGAGGGAGTTTTGTTGTGGGGGGGGCATTCAAATAGGGAGAGTTCCACAATTCATTGTCAAACACATTTAACATATTCAAAATCTTTTATTTGTTTGTCATCATCAAAAGGGGGAGATTGTTGTATATAACGTAGTTGTATACACAATTATATGATTTTTGTTTGATGATAACAAACAAGTATATTTTATTTTAAATATGTTTGTTACTGTACTGTTTTATATATACTTCACAGACAGGAATATAATATTTAAATTTAAACAGAATACGACTACACACGAATTCAAATATTCAACAGTATGTTGTTTAAATATAATTTTTTTTATTTCATACATTCAAACAGTACAACTCTTGTAACTCCGCTATTTGTACATCTCACATTTCAATTTCAATTCTACTCATATATAGTTTCATATACAGTACTCCTCACTACAGTTCTCATCTCACTCATATACAATTTATATATACATTCACATTTCATATATACAGACACACACTGACACTCTGTTCTTGTCTTCAGTCTTCTGTCTTCACAGTCAGTCCAGTCTTCATGCCTGTTATGTATAGAAACACACACACAGAGTATCTAGAAAAGAAATAATTTCTAAATTCTAGCAGATATAATTTTTTTTTAAATTTATTTGCCTCAGATTTCTGGTGTGTTTCTCATCATTTTTCATGACTTGATCTGATTCATCTGTGTCTAGTCAGTTTGTATATGTATAGTACAGGGACACCAAATCTTGTCTGATGGTTGCATATACACACGTGTATAGATATACTCGTGTGCACTGCCTCGCCAATCAAAATGTAGTAGCGAGCAACTGAGGAGCAGCCACGTGGACCAACTCGACTCGGTGTAACTCAAGCTACAGACATAAAGTCGAGCAGCATAATCATTGGAGCAACAAAGTCAACAAAGCATGATTCAAGCCAGCAAAGAGTAATGATGTGGTCGAGCAACAATACAGCATGGCTCAAATGTACATGATTGCAGAAATACATGGATGAGTACATGGCAGTTTTCTATATGGTGAAACAAAGCAAAATCAATGCAGCATGAAGACATGGCAAATGGAATGACATAAATTCATGGGCCAAAGTGCAAGGTGACACAAGATGTATGCAAATGCTCAGATTTCAAAGTGGACATTTTATAAAGTAAAATCGACATCTCAGACAAAGAAAAAAGAAACATAGGATCAGTTCAAGATCAAGTGAAGTCTACATGGCAGATCACATTCAAAATAGGTTGGCAAACTTATGAATGATCAAGTCTTCAAAAGGTTAATCAAATCAATAGCAACATGTATCCATGGGTTCAAATACACAGTGTACATGTCAATGTGATCAAGTCAGGTTCAATATGGTTCATAGTGGGAAATATCAAGTGGCAACAGCTAATTCAAGACCAAACCCCAGTTTGAATGCATAATGTAATGGAGCATTATCATACACAAGTGGACCAACATTTTATAAAATGATCACAGCATAGTAACGGAGCATCATGGGTGAAAACAGAGAATGATCATGTTTTATGCATCATGAATGTAGTAACATACACAGTAACAATGAAGGATGATCAATTATGTTTCTGCATGGTCAAGTGTTTCTCGTACAAAACCGTTTGGTTCAAACATGCATTTCAGGGAAGGTAAACTCAAGTACATAACACAGTGGATCATGTTCATGGCACAAGCAAATCTACACAGCAAATACACATACACATGTTCTTAGTCAAGCTCAACATGGGTAGATTAGTATGGAGTAATAGCATGGATCATGAAAGTTAAACATGACAGGAATTTTGATCATATGCACAATGCTTTCTACATGTCATATATATGTGACTATACTGCATTTAATACATGGCAAAGATGTACAGAAATACCCATGCAACAATTCATATATACACAGTTTTTTTTCATGTAGCTACAATTGATTCATGTTTCCAAA
The DNA here is from genome assembly GCA_030737875.1 of Allium sativum. Taxonomy (NCBI): domain Eukaryota; kingdom Viridiplantae; phylum Streptophyta; class Magnoliopsida; order Asparagales; family Amaryllidaceae; genus Allium; species Allium sativum. The sequence goes on along the minus strand of CM060916.1, from coordinate 168,256,242 downwards.
TTTGACAAACATTAAATTCGAAAACCATTTGTTTGTTTGGGAAGAGTTTAAACATTCCAGAAATCTTATAAGGAGCAAGATTTCATCCCAGATTTACAAACATTCATGAGACCAGTGATAATTATGAATAATTCTTTCATTTTATCATATAAGGAATTGTGTTTGGGGGCAAAAATCATTCTCGACATTTATATAATCAGTCAGAGAAATTCAATCTGCGTGACTTGGCAAGTGTATTGCAAATACAAATTTGGCATGGAAGCATTTATACAATCTTTTCTGAAATCAATTAATCAAGCATGGCAAGTATTGTTCAAACAAATCACACAATTCAATCACGCAAAGGAACATGGAAAAACATTAAGTTCTGGTTTCAAATATACATGTTTGGCAAGAAAACAATTTCAGCAAAGAGTTATATTTATGGCAAGAAATCAGCGAGCAAATCCATGAATCTGTCTTAAATGGGGACTGCAAGTTATTTGTGGCCAAGAGTTTAAAATCATTCCTGAAATCGACTAATCATGTATGCAAGAGAAATCAGAGGGTATCCAGGAAATCATGCTTATTCGAAATGATTCAGTTTATTCATTTTGGGACCAGAGTTTGTATTCATGACATGGTTTAAATCTCATAAGGAAACATTTGGAAAGAGTTTAATGTTTTCCAGAGTTAACATACTCACTTTCAAAGCCAAGGGAACACGCAATCAAATCGAGACAGTCAAAAGGGGAAACCAAGCAATCAGATCGAATCTTTTATTGAAATCAGAGAATCATTTTTAGGGTTTCTAATTAACCCTATATATTCACCAGTTTCATCACATGCATTTAGGATCGAAAAATTACAAGCAACGAACTCGAAAAAAGAATCAGAGAGCTCACCTTTTTAGAGTTTCGATCAAGAACAATTCCCAAATCAAACAACAAGTCGGGGAGCAACCAACAAGATTTCGAATCCACAAGAGCATCAGAGAACTCAGTATTCATCAATCAAAGCATCTCGATTTGAAGAGGATTTCAGAAAACCCTAGTTTACGTTTCAGAGAGGCCGCCATAATTTTTCATCAGATAACAAAGAGAACGGGACCAAGGAAAATGGGTGCAACCAATTAACAAAGGAGGGTCGGCCATGTTTTTCATTTATAAAGGGGATAACCCTTTCTTTTAAATTTAGGATTTTTAATTTTATTTTGTATTGCTTTTTGAATTTGAGTTGTAAATCATTCTGAAACAGTTTCTGGATCTGTAAAATCTAGGAAACCAGTTAGGGTATTAACTGGCAGTTTACTAGAGTCTGTAAAAACTAGGGTTACGGATTACGGGTTTGTAATTCGAGAAAATATGGTCGAGGGGATTTCGGCCAGTCTAGGGTTTTGAGCGTAGGATTAGAATAGGAGAGAGGTGCTCGCGAGTGTACATGGTCTTGTATGCGGGATCTGTCCTTTTACCTGGTAGAAACCTTAGGAATGCAACAGTAGGCAGGGTTTTACCGAAGCTGGGTATATCAGTGTGTGATTTATTTTCTGCACTTTTATTTTTGTTGCATCCTGTGATATGTTTATTATTTTAATATCCTATCATATTTTAATTCAGCGAAAAACTGTGATAAACCCTTCATTCGTTTCACTCATGCACAGTTATAGGGGGAGTTTTGTTGTAAGGGGATCATTCAAATAGTGGGAGTTCCACAATTCATTGTCAAACAAATTTAACATATTCATGATCCATGTTATTACTCCATACTTATCTGCCCATGTCGAGCTTGACTGATAACATGTGTATGTGTATTTGCTGTGTAGATTTACTTGTGCCATGACCATGATCCACTGTGTTATGTACTTGAGTTTACCTTCCCTGAAATGCATGTTTGAACCAAACTGTTTTGCACGAGAAACACTTGACCATGCAGAAACAGAATTGATCATCCTTCATTGTTACTGTGTATGTTACTACATTCATGATGCATGAAACTTGACCATTCTCTATTTTCACCCATGATGCTCCATTACTATGTTGTGATCATTTTATAAAATGTTGGTCCAATTGTGTATGATAATGCTCCATTACATTGTGCATTCAAACTGGTGTTTGGTCTTGAATTAGCTGATGCCACTTGATATTTCCCATTATGAACCATATTGATCCTGACTTGATCACATTGACATGTACACTGTGTATTTGAACCCATGGATACATGTTGCTATTGATTTGATTAACCTTTTGAAGACTTGATCATTCATAAGTTTGCCAACCTGTTTTATATGTGATCTGCCATGTAGACTTCACTTGATCTTGAACTGATCCTATGTTTCTTTTTTCTTTGGCTGAGATGCCGATTTTACTTTATAAAATGTCCACTTTCAAATCTGAGCATTTGCATACATCCTGTGTCACCTTGCACTTTGGCCCATGAATTTATGTCATTCCATTTGCCATGTGTTCATGCTGCATTGATTTTGCTTTGTTTCACCATATAGAAAACCGCCATGTACTCATCCATGTATTTCTGCAATCATGTACATTTGAGCCATGTTGTATTGTTTCATATTGCTCGACCACATCATCACTCTTTGCTGGCTTGAATCATGCTTTGTTGACTTTGTTGCTCTAATGATTATGCTGCTCGACTTTATGTCTGTAGCTTGAGTTACACTGAGTCGAGTTGGTCCACGTGGCTTCTCCTCAGTTGCCCGCTACTACATTTTGATTGGCGAGGCAGTGCACACGTGTATATCTATACACGTGTGTGTATGAAGCCATCAGACAAGATTTCCTGTCCCTGTACTATACATACACAAACTGACTAGACACAGATGAATCAGATCAAGTCATGAAAAATGATGAGAAACACACAAGAAATCTGAGGCAAATAAAATTTTAAAAAAAATTATATCTGCTAGAATATAGAAATTATTTCTGTTCTAGATACTTTGTGTGTTTCTATACATAACAGGTATGAAGACTGGACTGACTGTGAAGACAGAAGACTGAAGACAAGAACAGAGTGTCAGTGTGTGTTTGTATATATGAAATGTGAATGTATATATAAATTGTATATGCGTGAGATGAGAACTGTAGTGAGGAGTATTGTATATGAAACTGTATATGAGTAGAAATGAAATTGAAATGCTAGATGTACAAATAGCGGAGTTACAAGAGTTGTACTGTTTGAATGTATGAAATAAAATATTCATATTTAAACAAAATACTATTGAATATTTGAATTCGTGTGTAGTCGTATTCTGTTTAAATTTAAATATTATATTCCTGTCTGTGAAGTATATATAAAACAGTACAGTAACAAACATATTTAAAATAAAATATACTTGTTTGTTATCATCAAACAAAAATCATATAATTGTGTATACAACTACGTTATATACAACAAGTATAGTAGCGTTTGTACTTCTTTAGCGACTTTTCTTGCCAGTGGCTAATCATTCTAATCTGCAGATTTAGAATGAGTCGACGTGCTTCAAGACATACTGCTAAGGAAAGGGTTGTGCCTGGAGGGGGTAATGGCGGTGTACCAAATTACCCAGCCATGTTTGAAGCCATGATGGTGACATTCATATGATGGGTACCCGCTCCAGTGACAACCACGGTGGATGTAGGTGTTCAGAATCCTAGGGTTGTGGGTTTCGTGAAGATATGCAAGGACTTTACATCTCTAGGAGGAAAGTCATTCAAAGGAACGGAACCATCTGAAGAGGTTCAGAGGTGGATGGATTCTTATGTTCGTATTTTTGGAGACTTGGGGTTGATGATGCAACTAAGAAAAAGCTTGCATCAAAGCAGCTGCATGGCAGGGCCATGAAATGGTGGAATTCAGTTACACTTGAGACTCCAGAGGAAGGGATTTCATGGGAGCAATTCCAAGATAAGTTTGAGGCGAAGTTTATCTCCACAACTCAGAAGTATGCTCTATTCAATAAATTTGTGGAGCTGAGGCAGAATGGTCCTCCAATGCTTAACTACGTTTCAAACATTGAAGCCTTGTCCAAATATGCTCGTTCATACATTGATACACCATATCAAAAGAACGAGAAGTTTGTTATGGGTCTGGATACCTACATAGGAAGACCGTTGGTCACAACACCAGAAAGGCCCATTTGTCACGTTTATAACCGTGAGGAAGTAGAGTTCTCACGGTAATAACCGTTGTGCCAACAGGCGTTGCTGATTTTTATCACGCATGTTATCACGGTTATAACCGTGACAAATACTAATGTATGCACTCACGGTTATAAATGCGATTATATTTTCCTTCTAACAGTTATAAGTGTGATAATATTTATTCTACTAACGGTAATAAGCATTGTAATATTTATTTTTCTAACGGTTTTAAATGTGACGAATTCAAGAATTATAACAGTTATAAGCATGGTGTTAAGATTTTTGCCAATGGTTATAAGCGTTACTTTTTCGAAGATTCCTTTGGCTACTGTCACATTTGTCACGGTTATAACTGTGACAAACTGCACACTACATACATAAAACTCCCATATTTCATATCAAATAAACATAAATATATATTTAGTACTGGCATTGGCTACATACAATGTGATAGCATTACAACAACAAATATCGAACATACCAAATTTAAAATAGCAAACATAACAAGTCTAAAATACCGAGAGTTATACACTGTCATTAACACACATAATTAATTTTAAAACAGGATTCAACATATTTCTTCTAAATCCAGTCTTAACATATATGATTTACCAAATTGACTTCAATCCTATTTTCACAGTACTTTAAAATGTATACCCCACCGTTAAAATTAAGACCAGAAACTTCTTAAAGGTAATACATGTCTTCCGCATATACTCTTCTTTTTCTCATATGCTCTTCATAGTGATACATGTCTCCCACATGGGTACACCATCATCTGCAAAGTCAATGGGTATACCGAGAGTTAGTTTGAAGTAATTTTCATCTCTCGAGTACATTGTCCTAGTGAAAGTAGCATCAATATTATCAGATAAAAAGATATAATATTTGGCCATTTACTTTAAAAAGAACGAAGAAGATAGACGAAATCATGTGGTCCAAATAAGCTTCACTAAATAGTCAAGAGGCAGAGAACACATCAGATGGATTTTCTCCATCAAGGGGAAGAGAACAAAAAATAAGAAAATGACTAATCAAACTCAAAAAAAAAAACTAAGTAATCTCTAACATGGAACATATGTTGCACATTATTCCTATCATTCCACTCCTTCTAAAGTCTATACATTTGTACTTTCAAACCTGTTAAGTACTGACATACCTCAATATATGTAAAACTATGCATATAAGAGGTCATAAAAAAACTTCTTCTTTATAAACTCATCTCAAAGCAGGTGTACATGCATGTTGGAATTAAAAAGCATGTTCCTTTTTTTACATATGTATTTCTTATATGAATATATGTGATACTGTTGGAGTCAAAATCATATACCTGTGAGAGCAAAAGAAAATTACAAACTTGATTATAACTTGAAAAAGGAGAAATGATAATTGAAGTGTAGAATTTTAAATCCTTTAAAGCCAAATATGTTTGGAGATCTGGATCCATTAAGGTAATACACTTATAAAAATCCATACGTTTGTGAATCTATTAAGGAAAAGACTCATAAATGCCTAAAACTCATGTAAGTTTGGAAATCAGTTCGAAATCCCATATTCAAACTTCTTTGTTAAATTAATATATTAAAAGTCCGTACTTGTATGTAACATCAACCTATAATGCAAACTAAATATTAGTGAAATATTTAGCAAGTAAGACCCCATGTACCTGACACTACACTTGACTATATTCAGAACTTGAATACGTTTTTTAGAACCATGATATGAATATATATTTTTAAAGTTGATTTATTTGATAATTTTGGGTTTGAATCCGGAAACACCATATTAACTTGAAATTAGTGTGTATATACATACAAAAGGTTTCATACCAAAAGTCTAATAAAAAAATTACATATTTCAAATAATTACTTCAAAATATAATTTATACATATCTATAAAGTATTATTTTACCTTTAAAATGGCATTTCCAAACTGCCCACTCTCTTTAATGTATAATATTTAACTTAGTTCAAAATTGTATTTTCAAAATTTCTTCCAGTATTTGGTATTCCAGTGATTCCGTTCTAGAAGTCAAGTGCAAAAACAATCGTTTACAGTACAATCAATTCAAATTCAACCTTATTAAAAAAATATGTGCCTAAGCAGTTGAATTAGACAATTGAATCAAATTCGCAGTGCTTGATCAAAAAAGTTAGACACAGAAATAAAACCATGAATAATATAAATACCCCAAACCAGAAAAGATTAAACGAGACAAAAATTACCTGAGCAATTGAATGGATGAGGAGGAGGCTGGCAGAACGAGGATGAGTCGATGGCGAATTGAACGATGGCGGCGGCAGAACGAGGGGGAGGCAGAATCCTAGGAGGCGCGTCGAACGATTTAGGAAATAAGTTGCTAGGTCGAAAGAATAAGCGTGTCGGAATGAAAGCGTACTGGGTATGAACGAATGTGTGAACAAAAGTTACCATCTCATCCCCATTATTTTAATTTTTTTTACATTACTACCAGACGTTGTAACTGTTATATCCATTATTACCTATTATAATGGTAATAAACGTGATTAATTAATAACAGATATAACCAGTACTAAATGAGATGCGGAAAGTGTGACAAAATAGGCTGTGTGGTGTAGTGGGTGGAGCATCTTGAAGATTCATTTGAGAAGCTTGTAGAAAAAGCCGTGAGACATGAGTGCTTGTTTCCGAAAGAGGAAGTTGTTGTTGTTGCATCCAAGGAATTTCAGAAACCACAGCAAGGTGGTAATAATAAGAAGAGGAAGCAGCAACAACAGAAGGGAGAGGTGACTTGCTTTAACTGCTGGCAGAAGGGCCACTTTTCCAGGGATTGTAAGAATCCCAAAGCTAATAAGAAGTGCTTCAAGTGTGGAAAGCCTGGGCATGAGAAGAAGGATTGTCCATAATCAGCTAAGGGCAAGCAGATTGTGAAGGCTTATGCTTTGGAAGCCATACCATCTTCGAGAGCTCCTACTGCAGAGGAGAAAGGAAAGGGTGTCGTCGTCCAAGGTACTGTTTCTGTCCGAGATGTTTCAGTTCGGGTTTTGTTTGATACTGGAGCATCGCATTCATTCATTTGTAATGAGCTTGTGTGCCGCTTGGGTTTGGAACCCGAGATTTGTGATAGACCATTGATCTTGACTAATCCAGTTAGGGGTTCGTCCAGTTTGTGCATGCTGTGTCATGGTCTTGTGTTGTCGAGTCATGGTTGCTCTTTTGTGTGTGATTGCTTTGTTCTTAATTTCACTGGGTTTGGGATCATCTTGGGCATGGATTAGCTCAAGAGGTATGCAGCAAGGATGAATTGCGAGAAGTTATAGGTGAGGGTCGGGGATGTGGAAGGGTGAAAGGTGTTGATTAGATGCAAGCCCGAAGACGGGGTCTTCGTAAGCTATCTATATTCGCTCGTGATTCCACATGAAGACTTGTCATCTGTGCTAATCGCTAATGAGTTTGAGGATGTATTTGACGAGGTCAAAGGGTTGTCGCCGCATCGTGAGATCGAGTTTAAGATCGATTTGGTCGAGGGTGCTAAACCAAACGTTATGCCTCTTAGGTGGATGGCGCCTAAGGAACAGCGAGAGTTAGAGGTGCAGGTTCGTGACCTTTTGGGAAAAGGATTCATTCGGAGGAGTGTTTCCGAATGGGATACACTAGTGGTGTTTGCAACCAAGGTAGATGGCTCATTGAGATTGTGTGTGGATTATTGTGAGCTGAACAAGGTGACCATGAGAACAAATATCTGTTGCCAAGGATTGATGACATGTTCAATCAGCTTCACGAAGCCAAAGTGTTTTCTCAGATGGATTGGGTAACGGGATTTCCCCAGTTGAGGGTGGCAAGGGATAGTGTGCCGAAGATAGCTTTTAGGACACCATACGGGTTCTTCGAATGGTTGGTGATGCCATTCGGGTTGACTAACGCACCGTCGTATTTTGTGGATCTTACGAATAGAGTATTCAGGGATCAGTTGAACAAGTTCGTGCTTGTGTTCGTGGATGATATTCTTGTTTATTCTTGTAATGAGGAAGAGCACACGACGCACTTGCGAGTTGTGTTGGAAATCTTGCGAAAGCATCAGCTGAGAGCTAAGTTTTCGAAGTGTCACTTCTGGAAGAATGAAGTGAGGTTCTTAGGCCTTGTTGTTTGTGGAAGTGGAATAGCGGTTGACCCTACTAAAGTGGCAGCGATCCAAGACTGGGATAGACCTAAGAATGCGACGGATGTGAGAAATTTCCTTGGGTTGGCTGGTTATTACCAACGGTTTATCAAGGATTTCTCCAAGATAGCTGCACCGTTGACATGATTGACAAAGAAAAACCAAGTGTTCACATGGGACACAAAGTGTGAACAAGCGTTCGGGATCCTAAAGGAGAGACTGACAAGTGCTTCTATTTTGACGATTCCAAGCGAGAATGAAGAGATGGTGGCATACACCGATGCATGTGGTACTGGGCCTGGAGCAGTACTGATGCAGAAGGATAAGGTTGTAGCCTACGTGAGTCAACAGTTGAAGCCGCATGAAAGGAATTGTCCAACTCATGATTTGGAGTTGGTAGCGATTGTGTTTGCTCTGAAGATGTGGAGACATTACCTGTTGGGGGTTCGATTCGAGTTGTTCACGGATCATAAGTCGTTGAAGTATCTTTTCTCCCAAAAGAATTTGAATCTTCGGCAGCAACAGTGGTTAGAGTTTCTGGCATCATATGATTTTGGTATAGCCTATACTCCTGGTAAAGGCAACGCAGTGGCAGATGCATTGAGTTGAAGACACGCAAGTTAGGAGCGATGTTTTCAGAATGGAAGAGCCTCGAGTTTTTGGCAAGGTTTGATTTCAGGCCAAGGTGTGAATTGGAGCCTGAAATGTTGGCAAGATTATCGATAAGACCCACCCTTATCGAAAGGATTGGCAAGAGCCAAAAGCGAGATGCAAAGCTTGTCGAGTTTATCTAGAAACTAGAACCAGAGAACAAAGAATTCGAGGTCGATCGAGAAGGTTGGCTTCGAAAGAAAGGACGACTGGTTGTTCCTGATATTAATGGATTGAGGGATGAGGTTCTGAGGGAATGCCATTACTCGAAGTTGACGATTCATCCCGGTGGTAATAAGATGTATCAGGACATGAAGAGAGTCTATTACTGGGAAGGGATGAAGAGAGATATTGAGAAGTTCATTTCCAAGTGTATGAACTGTCAGTTGGTGAAAGCTGAACAGAAGAAGCCGAGTGGGTTGCTTCAGCCATTGGAAGTTCCTACATGGAAGTGGGAGCAGATATCGATGGATTTTATCGATGGACTACCTAGAACCAGGGCAGGAAATAAAGGAATTTGGGTCATCGTGGATTGTTTGACCAAAAGTGCAAGGTTCATTCCTGTCAAGACGACGAGGACAGCATCGAAATTGGCTGAGCTTTATGTAAAATGGATAGTTCGATTCCATGGTATCCCGAAGAGCATAGTGAGTGATCGAGATCCATTGTTCACGAGTTGATTTTGGAAATTTTGCAAGAAGATTTGGGAACCAAGCTGTGTTTGAGTACGGCTTATCACCCCCAAACTGATGGTCAAACTAAAAGGGTTAATCGAGTTTTGGAAGATCTCCTACGAGCTTGTGTATTAGACTTCGGGGGATCATGGGAAGACCATCTGCATCTGGTAGAGTTTGCGTATAATAATAGCTACCACTCGAGCATTGGGATGACACCATACGAGGTGTTTTATGGAAGACTGTGCAATTCTCCAGCATGTTAGTTAGAAATTGGAGATAAGTTGATACTTGGGCCAGAGATGATTAGGAAAACGACGGATTGTATAGAGATCGTTCGGCAACGAATGAAGGCAGCCCAAGATCGTCAGAAGAGTTATGCCGATAAGCATCGAAAAGATTTGGAATTCGACGTTGGCGATATGGTATTCGTGAAGATTTCATCGTTAAAACATGTGGTTCGGTTCGAAAAGAAAGGAAAGTTATCTCTTAGGTTCGTTGGACCGTTTCCAATAGTCGAGCGAGTTGGGAAGCTCGCATATAGATTGGAGTTACTGAGAAGATGTCGAGTGTGCATAATGTTTACCATGTGTCATTTCTACGAAAGTTCGTGCATAATTCGAATATGGTGGTATCTCCAGAGCAGTATGAAGACCTAGAAATGGAGACTGTAGTTGCGAGACATCGTAAACCGCTTTGTGTTGTGGGGAATGACACGAAACAGCTCAAGAGGAAGACGGTTAAGTTAGTAAAGGTACAACGGAATGAAGATGGCGACGATTGTACGTGGGAGACGGAAGAGAGCACGAAGGCGACCCATTTAGAACTCTTCATCGGTATGACCCATTAGTATCGTGTTACCTTACATTATTAGCCTGTTGTTGTGGTTAGAATCTGCATGCTAGGATAAGGCTATGGATGCATGGCTGATGGCTGCTAGTTTGGGTGACAGAATTGGCTGCTCATGGACGATAGGCAAGCAGAATTATTTCGGTTGCTTGTGATTATGGGATTTTTGGGGTGAAATTCCCAAGGGGGGAGGGGAGAATGTAACAGCCCGTATTTTACGTATCGGAGGATCGTAAAATATTTTTATTTTATTCCTTGAGGATTGGATCATTCTCATATTTTAAAATGTTGTTTATGGAGATGTGAGGCATGTCCATAATTTTTACCAATTTTGTTTATGACCATTTTGCCCCTATCAGTCTTGTATAACGCATAAATTTTGACTCGGATCGATTCAGATGTTGAGATCGATGTCATTGGAAAGGAAATGATGATTCCCATTACGTAGAGTGGTCACATTAAAGGTTTGGCTCAGCGGTTTGGGAGGAATCGTTGTTTTAAGGTTTCACAGTTGGCTCTTCAGGTTTGGTAAGCCATGATGGGCTGATTTGGGGAGGCCCATTAGTGGGCTGGTGGAGGCTATAAACAGGGGGTAGGAGGCATGGAGAATAGTTTACTTTCTCTATTCTCTTATTTTGGAAGAGTTAGAGATCCTCCATCTCCTTCACCTTTCCACCATTAAAGCTTAGAGAATCGAAGATCTACATTGTTCGAAGCTAGATCTACACCATTCCAAGAGAAAGTTCATCGAATTGAAGAGTTTGGATCAAATTTTTCACTGTTCGGAACTAGATCTAAGTGTTTTTGGGTTGTTCTGGAGAATTGGTGAGTGATGTGCATCTCTCACGCAGATTCAATCAAGTATATGAGTTCTATGATCTTAATTTCATCATTTTTAAGTCATTTTCCTTAGAGCTACATCATGGTAAGTTAATTTTCATATGAGTCGCCATATGATCTAATTTAGCAACTTAAAACCGGTAATTTCCATATATTTTCATATGTTTATGCAAGTTAGATCCATAGTTTAGTTCATATGATCATTTATCATGATTTTGGTGAAGTTTGCATAATTTTTATAAAAATCATTGTTTTCATGTTGCTAGTGATTTCATAACATGTTTGTGGTTGAGTTGGATGAATCGGATGAGTGAATTTCGTCGATCTTGTTGTTTGACGAAGTTCTGGTTGAAATTGGTGATAAATTGGACCAGTACAGGCCACCGATCGAGCGTGGGGTGGTCGGTCGAGCATTGGGTGGTCGGTCGGCAGGTGGTCGGTCATGCATAAGAGGTCAGTCGAGCATGGGGTGGTCGGTCATGCACAAGGGGTTGGTCACTCTATGGTCCGATCGTGAAGGATTGGGTCGGTCAGGTGTCACTTAGGTGGGTCGTGCACCCTAGGATCGTGCACTCGAGGTTCGAGTATCCAAGGGTCGAGCAACAATATGGATTGGTCGTGCACCCAGGGTTCGGGTCTATTGGTCATGAAAGGTTGTTAGGGCATGGTCGGTCGGTCCTAATAAGAACAACATGGGTCGGCATGTATGAAGAGTTTTTGGCTGTGCTTTCAAACGCCATGGTTGATGGTAAAAACGTCGTGGTCTGTTTTTGTAGCGATTTGTTGAATGTTATGAATGGATTGATATTGAACCTTATGCTGATGATTCTCTTTGGTTCAAGAGTGGTGATAACTTCTAAATGAATTCAATGGGGAATGTTGAAGTGATGTGACGAGTTCGTCGTTCGTCGTAATGCAATGAATGTGATGACAACTCAAATGTGTTCTAAGTTGGTTGATAACGGTTGGATGGTCGTCGTCGATGACGATTAGAGATATCGAAGGCCGAAGAATTATCATTATCGTAGGTTCTAGCGAGCTCAAAGCAGGGGCTACACGATTTCGTCGTATGGTCGAGTACCTTAGGCGTCGTGTATGGCCTAGACACGTTTCGTCGTATGGCTTGTGGGGATTTTAGCTTGAACCAGGGGTTTGACATTGGCCCTTGGCAATTAATGGAAAATTGTTTAGCCAGTCATATGATTAACAATGGTTTCGAAGCAGGATTGGCAGTGATAGCCAGAGTCTGTCATGCATGATGGATGTTCTGTTTGTACTGTCTCACTTAGATTATCCAACATCGAAGGAGATGTTTCTTGGGCGCTTGTCTGATATTGGTTTAGGCCTCTAGGGCTTGTGCTTAAGAGATGCTAATTTCGATTAGGATGGCTTGCGTGAGATATATAATTTGTATGCTATGAGTGTTAGTAACTGATTGCTTCTGGTTGCCATGAATGAATAGTTGTTATGATTACCATGGATGTATGGTTGAAATGCTTGATGTAAAGGCTATCACTGAAGTAGGAAGTTGAATCCTTCTTCGGTGTTATGGGTAGATTAATTCGTTTATTTACCCATTCTCATATACTTTATTGATGATGTTTGTTAGTTGTTTTATCTCTCACTAAGACTGTTGTCTGACTCAAGGTTTTATGTTTCCCTCTTATTACCTTAGGCTGTTCATCTGGTTTTTGGATGGGCAGACTAGGTGGCAGGTGACAGGTGATAGCTTAGTGAGGATGATGTTACGGTTCGTAGGCGAGTAGAAGGCTGGCGTACTATCCTTTCTACTATATAATATTTGGATTTCCGCTGTTTGTTATTCTTCTCTGAGTGCTGTAGTGAGGCAAATTTGTATAAATACTATAGTTGTATGGATATTACTTTCTAGTTGTTATGAAAGCTTGGTGTTTCCTGCTTCATTATTAGTACATGTTGTATATGTTCTGTTATATTTTATCCTCGCGCTGTGAGTTACGACATGTTCCGCGTGTGTTATCATACCTTGATGATCATCCATAACTGCCTGATACGTCTTTCAGCGCACTATTCCTCTTGTTTAGTGCATGGGTTATGGGTGGTCGTCACAAAAGAGAATCATATAAAGTCCAAGATGATGTTTCCGGTTCAAATTGTAGAATAGTCCAATGTTCATTGTCATGAATTGGAAATAGCAATGTACAACATAATGGATTTTTCGGTCTTTTTGTGACAGTTGGAATAAACAATTTATTTCCGATGTTATCTGTATCACCGTTAACACCTTTCTGTTAGAAGAAATGATTATTGTAGTTATACAAAATCGATTAATCGTTGAATCGTTAGATGTATTTATAGAAAACTGGTTTTTACCATGAACGCCGTGTTTATATAAGCTACACTTCCACTTCTATTCCACATTCCAGTTTTTCTGAACCAGTACCAATCAATTATCTGGACAAAAAAGTAATTACTTATTTTAATATCAAATATAAGTGAATAATACCGTTTGTATATTTTTTAAACATGTGAAGACTCATGATATGTGACAAAGTAAGTTTTTATTAGTAGTGAATGAACTGAAGCAAAAAGGAAATGCTCGAACAATACATAGAATAAAATAAAAAATCAAATCACTACAAGATATAAACATATTAGTTTTTATCATAGAATAATATACATGTTAGTTTTTTTAAAAGATAGATGTATTTATCTTTTTTCAACTTTATTAATAAAATTTAAAGTATTTAAAATAATAAACATGTTCCACAAAGCATAATAATTTCACAATGTTATATTGAAAAAAAAATGTATATTTTGTATGAAAAAAACATAAGTTCTTTAAAGGGATAAATATTGTATATATTGTATGGAAAATGGTATAGAATTGATGTTCAACCACCATGGGGGAGATATGTTCATCTATATGTATCAGTATTTTTTGTTAAAAGTTTGTAAGTGGTACATGAAAAACGAGAAAAATATTGATCACACAGGGAGATGTATATAAATCTGGTATAGCACAGCAAGGAACAAAGTGAAGAAGAAGCACGTGTAAAAATCTTTGTACAGGAATAGTATAAAACAGAGTTGGCTATATGAGCACGTGTAAAAAAAATTCTTCTTCATATAATATGTATTTATAAGTTGTAATCTTTTAATTCGTGTCCATTCAAAGAAATTAAATAGACAGCATGGTGTAAATTAACCAGCATGGTGTAAATTAACCATTATGAATTAAAGGTGATTGACACCCTGTTTTCAAATTCTTTGCTTTATAGAAACAATTTTCATTCTAAGGAATTCTCTCTCCACAATTCTGCGATTGTAATAACATTAATTCCGAATTCAAAGATTACACAACATGTTTTGGTGCAAAGATTGCTTACTGAGAGAATATGCTTCTTTGATATTCGTTGGTTGAGATTATGCAACATGCATATATTTCAGCTATGTACAATAAAGGTAATACAAAGAAAAACGATATAAATAATAATAGTGCATACCACTTGGTTAGATTTTATTTTTTATTTTTTTTCCTTTCCTTTCAGAATACATGGTACAAACCTACTACTTTTGTTCCCTCCGTTTTCAGGTAAAATATATTTTACTTCAACAAAAATTTGCATTGTTGAAACATATTTTGCTTTAAGTTATATGTTGTAACAGCCTAGGCGTCTAGGCTTAGTTGCCATGATTGAGGAGAAGATGAGTTACTGTTTCCAGGAAGAGATGTATAATATTTTTTACAATCTTTAGTAAAACAGTAATATGAATATGTAGTATGAAAAAGATATTAGTTGTTTAAAAAGATAAATGTATTTATCTTTTTGATTGCTTTATCACTAAAATGTGTTAAAATTGATAAACATATTGAAAAACTAACATGTATATTATTTTGTATAAAACTAATATGTATAATCTTTAATATATGTATATTATTTTGCATAATAAATATAATTTGTTTAAAAAGATAAATGTATTTATCTTTTTTTCTATTTTATTAAAAACACTTTCTATAAACTGTAATAATTTTTCAATGTTATTGAAATAACTAATATGTATATATTATTGTATGTAAAAAAACATAAGTTCCGTAAAAAGATAAATGAATTTAAATACTACTCAAAATAATAAATATAGTCCATAAAATGCAAAATATTTTAAAGTCTTTGTTAAAAAGGTTATTAAGGGATGAAGAGGAGAGTTGTTAGAGAGGAACAATTGCAATTTTTATTGATGCAAAACATGATACAAAGTGCACATATATATAGTGCTATGAGCCCAACGGCTAGTACAAAACATACCAAATATGTATGAGCATAACGGCTAGTATTTAAATATACCAAGTATGCATGAGCCTAACGGCTAGTAAATAATGACAAAACATGCTAAATATGATAAAAACGTGTTCACACTCTAACGGCTCTATTGTAACGGTTCTATTGTCTTCATTTAT
This sequence comes from Allium sativum, assembly GCA_030737875.1. Lineage (NCBI taxonomy): Eukaryota > Viridiplantae > Streptophyta > Magnoliopsida > Asparagales > Amaryllidaceae > Allium > Allium sativum. The sequence goes on along the minus strand of CM060916.1, from coordinate 168,240,534 downwards.
GCCCCCTCAGTTCGAACTGGGGTTTCCTTGCTCATTCTGGTTTCCGCCTGCACTGATAACGCGAAGTTCCTCTCTCATTCTGATAAATTTTTTGGTCGAAAGGGCCTTTGTGAGAGCATCTGCTCTCTGATAGTATGCGGGCACATGACATATTGCAAGTCTTCCTGATTGCGTTCTTTCTCTCACAAAGTGGAGATCAATTTCAAGATGTTTCGTCCTTGAATGTTGAATAGGGTTTAGAGATAAAGATACTGTGCTCTTATTATCGCACCAAATGACCGGCTTTCGTCTTGGAGTGAAACCAAGCTCCTCCATCAGTGATTCTATCCACATGATTTCGGCTGTAGCGCTTGCCAGTGCACGGTACTCAGCTTCTGTGCTAGATCTTGATGTGGTATGTTGTTTCTTCATACACCAGGAAATGATATTGGAACCGAGGTAAACGCAGTATCCTGAGACAGACTTTCGATCGTCAATATCGTTGGCCCAATCGGCATCGCTAAAGCACTGTAGGTTAAGTTCCTTTTCTGAATTTAGGCGTATACCGTAATGTTTTGTGCCTTGTAAGTATCGTAACACTCTCTTTAATGTCGTCCAATGTTCTGATAAAGGGTTCTGCATGTATTGACTGAGTTTATTGACGCTGTAGCATATGTCTGGTCGAGTAATAGTTGCGTATTGTAACGCTCCTATTATGCTTCTATATTGTTTGGCATTGTCGATAGCTTCTCCTTTATGCTTAGATAGTCTTAGGTTACTAATCATAGGCGTAGGTAATGAGTTTGCCTTGTGCATATTTGCCCTTTGCAGTATTTCAGTGATATAATTTTGTTGGGATAATATTAATTCACCATTGTTTTTCCTAATCACTTGTATTCCAAGAAAATATTTTAGTTCCCCCAAGTCTTTAATGGCGAAATTTTGATCCAGCTTGTGAACGATTCTGTTTATCTCTTCGTTGTTGTCTCCTGTTATTAGCATGTCGTCAACGTATACTAGAATGAACACAGTTCCATGTATGCCCTTCTTCATATATAGAGAATTGTCCGATTTAACTTGTGAGAAACCCATGTTAGACAAAGTTGACTTTAGATTTTCATACCAAGCTCTCGAAGCTTGTTTTAAGCCATATATTGCTTTGTGTAGTTTGCATACTTTATCACCAGTACCATATCCTTCAGGCTGTTGCATGTATACCTCTTCAGTCAATTCCCCATTCAAAAAAGCATTGTTGACGTCCAGTTGCCTCACATTCCACCCTTTATTTAGAGCAATGGTCAGTATAATTCTGATGGTTGTGGGTTTTATGACTGGGGAAAAAGTTTCATTGAAATCAAAACCTAATTGTTGCGCGTAACCTTTTGCAACCAGTCTGGCCTTGTATTTGTCAATAGATCCATCTTCTTTTCTTTTTATTTTGTATGTCCACCTACAACCAATCACATTTTTGTGTTTTGGTTGAGTCACTAAGCTCCAAGTGTTGCTTTTTATGAGAGCTTTATATTCAGTGTCCATTGCCTCCTTCCATTTGTTTGATCTTATAGCCTGAGTGAAATTCAATGGTTCGATCTCATTGGCAGAAATATTATATATTTTGGGTTTGAAGATGCCTCTCTTTGACCTGGTGATCATGTGATGTCCAGTTGATTGTGGTGGTGTTTGCTGCTGTGTATCATTGTTGCTGGTATTGTCAACATTATTGTTGTTTTCTGTATCTTCACTATGCTGCATGTTTTGATGTATGTTTGTATCTTCTGAGTCATTGTGTGTCTCATTGGTTTGCTCGTTTGTTTGATCCATAGTTTCTTCCTGGGTGTTTAAATTGCTTGTGCGTTGTTGCTCTTCATTTCTATCGATTGAAGGTGGTTCAGTAATGAATGGCTCGAACCGTATGTTATTGTTTATGCTTTGTTTCCCATCCTTTTTGCCGATTTGCTTTTCTGCATAAGGAAACTTGTTTTCATCAAATATCACATGCCTAGAAATATATATTTTTCCATTTTTGTCCATGCACTTATAACCTTTTTGGTTTTGTGCATACCCAATGAATGTGCATGGGCTTGATCTCATACTTAGTTTATGATTGTTATAGTCTCTCAAACATGGAAAACATAGACACCCATAGGCTTTCAGAAAACCATATTCTGGTCTAACACTGTATATCATTTCATGTGGGCTTTTATTGTTTAAGACTTTAGTTGGCAACTTGTTAATGAGGAATACAGATGTGTAGAAAGCTTCATTCCAATATTTCATGGGTAATGAGCTTTGTGATAACAAAGTTAGACCAGTCTCTACTATGTGTCGATGTTTTCTTTCGACTAAACCGTTTTGTTCGGACGTATGCTGGAAAGTTAATCTATGTTTGATCCCTCTTTTTAGAAAGTAATTAGTTAGAGGTTTAAACTCATCTCCCCCATCTGTCTGAATAACCTTAACAGTACTGTTCATTTGTTTTTCGACATGAGTTATAAATTGCATAACTGTATTGCAAGCTTCTGATTTAGTTTTCAGCACGTATATCCAAGTATATCTAGAATAAGCATCCATAAAAGAAAGATAATACCTGTGTCCCTGATATGAATTTAGAGGTGCGGGTCCCCACAAGTCAGCGGCTATAAGTTCCAGTGGCTCATTATAGCTGGTTTCAGAATCACTAAAAGGGAGTTTGTGGCTCTTGCCGAGTTGGCAGTGCGTGCATGTGTGTTTGATAAGTACATTTTTATAATGAATGTTATTATTACGCAGAACAGTCTTAACAGTTTCCAGATTAGGATGTCCTAATTTTATATGCCAAGAATTAATCACGTTACATTCATCGCTATTATTGTCATAATCAACATTATTGCAACTATTCCTAATACAGTCATTGTCACTACTAGCATCTACATTATTATACCAGAATTCTCCACTTGAATTTGCAGTCTTGAATTTGTATAAACCATCGTATAGGTTACCTCGAAGTAATATTTCATGATTTAGGGAATCTTTAACTAAACAAAACTTAGGATGAAATTCAAAGTAAACATTATTGTCGTTGGCAAATTTTGATACACTTAACAAATTTTTATTAATCGTAGGTACCCTAAGAAGATTGTTTAATTTAAGTTGTCTTTTCCCAAAGATAGTCCCTTTGCCTATGTGTGTGATACTAGCAGTACTACCATTACCCATATGCAAATTTCTCATACCTGAGTAATTTCTGCTCCCAATGTTTAAATTTTGAAGATTGCTAGTTATGTGGTGAGTCGCTCCTGAGTCAGGGTACCATTCTTCGAAGCCATTGTCTTCATTTTTTACTTCATCATCATCTACAGCATTATGTCTTCGGTTTGCGTTATTATTATTTTGAGTGGAATTCCCTGTTGTTGCCATATTTGCTTGTGCTCTTCTTTGTGAAAAGTAATTTTGTCTTGCCTGTTGTCTACCTATGTCTGAATTATACCTGAAGTAACATTTGTTCGCCATGTGACCAAACTTTTGGCATATTTGACATTTCACATGATAGTTGTTGTTATCTCGTTGTATCTTCTTATTTCTGACTGTGGTATAATTGGCAGAGAACTTATTTTGTGCTGTTTTTCTTTGGTCAATTCTGCCTTCATGAGCAAGAAGTGCTGATCGAACGAACTGTAAATCAGGTAAAGCTTGTTGTGTGGCTAACACAGTTACTAGAGATTCATATTCTTCATCTAATCCACCAATAATAAATAGGATTTGCTCATTGTCGCTGATCTTACGACCAACAGCATTTAGCTTGTCACACAGATTTTTATTTTTTCCTAAGTATTCTTTCATGCTTGCCTCCTTTTTTCTAGAATTTTGTAATTCCCTTCTATATTGCATGATTCTAGCAGCTGATTGTGAACTGAAAATTTGTTCAACTGTTTTCCATATTTCATAAGACGTGCTACATCCAACTATTTGTGATAATAAATTCGAACTTACTGACGATAGGAGCCATGAGGAGAGGAGGCTGTCTTGTTCTTGAAACTTTGTGTAGTCTGTGTTAGGCACAATTTCTCCTTCCGAATTGGTTATTGTCACTGGTGGGACTGTTATTGTCCCATTAATGTACTGCAGTAAATCATACCCTCTTAAAGCGATCTCTACTTGATATTTCCATAGAATGTAATTGTCTTCGTCTAGAGATGTGGTGATAATTTGGCTTTTTGGTGTAATCAGGTCATGATGGTTAGGTGGAGCACTGTACCCCAAGCTTCCTGAAACAGCGGAGGTTACTTCATTGTTGTTGGCCATAAGACAAAAACAACTTTCTGCTTGATGATTAAGCCTTTCGGCAATTTGGCTCTGATACCATATTAAGGGATGAAGAGGAGAGTTGTTAGAGAGGAACAATTGCAATTTTTATTGATGCAAAACATGATACAAAGTGCACATATATATAGTGCTATGAGCCCAACGGCTAGTACAAAATATACCAAATATGTATGAGCATAACAGCTAGTATTTAAATATACCAAGTATGCATGAGCCTAACAGCTAGTAAATAATGACAAAACATGCTAAATATGATAAAAACGTGTTCACACTCTAACGGCTCTATTGTCTTCATTTAAAGGTAACATGTATATGTTGTATGAAAAAAAAATCAGTTGTTTAAAAAGATAAATGTATTTAACTTTGTCATTGTTGTTTAAAAAGATAAAAGATATATGTTGTTTAAAAAGGTAAAAGATATATGTTGTTTAAAAATTAGCTTTGTCATTGTTGTTGATATGCAGAGTTCATGTTATATGATTTATACATCTTTATAGTTGCATGGAAAACTATTTTTTAATATGATTATTTATAGTAAAACGATGTATATTTTTAAGAGCTATTAGAAAATAGACTAAATACTCTCTAAGATTACTTAAAAAATTAAAACTTAAGATTCCATACGCAGTTAAATATATGGATTGAAATATAAAATATCACAAAAGAATTGAGAAGGTTCAGCAAATAATTGTAGAAATGTTAAAATACAGGTATTTAAAACAATTTTTTTTCTTCAATTTACGATCAATTTATTGAGATAAGTGTATAATATACTAAATTCCATATTATTGTTTACATATATTATTTAAACTATGTGATTTATTTAACTTTATATATGGAAGAAAATTAATTTTGCCATTTTCTTTCGATATGAACATGATATACATTTGAAAACATCATACTTAGCGTTAATTAGATAAATCAACAATAATTTAATTTAAGTATATTGACAAGTGTACAATGTTGAGTGATATTATGCAGTGTTTTGTAAATAACTAAATAAAATTTAAAATATAAGCGTTTGACATTAATACACTACAAAAGAATTCTGAATTTCCTACGCCAATTTGGCGTAGGGATGGCGTTGGGAATCGAATTTCCCTACGCCATCCCTACGCCAAAAAGGAAGTCGGAAAACAGCTCGTCGCAAATATTTTTCTACGCCATCCCTACATGCCTACGCCAAGTTCTATACGCCATCCCTACGCCAAATTCCCTACGCCATCCCTACGCCAAGTTCCTTACGCCATCCCTACGCCGTATTCCAACGCATTCCCTACGCCAAGTTTCATATGCATCTGTAACAACCCGGAAAATCAGAACCAATTTAAAATTTTTATTTTGGCGTTTTTAACGGATTTTGGATATTTAAAACGATTTATTTTAAATAATAACGACGAAAAATTTATTTTGAACGAAGTTAGAACGAATAAATTTATTTTAATTATAAAACGAGCCTGAAATGGCGCGGTAGTCTGAAAATTCGATTTTAAACTTTGAATGGACATACAGAATTCAATATAAGTCAGAATTGGACGAAACAAGAAATATCTGAATCTAATTTACTATATCTTTCAAATGAGTGTAAGAAATTGAGATTTCATAATATAACGTGAAATTTATGTCCAGTTTAAAATTTTAAATAGTCGTTATGGAATTTATATATATTATTTATATTTATAATATATATAAGGCCCTTAAATATAGCCATTTTGCAAACGACCTCCGTTCTTGACGTAACCACTTTTGTTGGATCTGGAATGTCAAATTATTGCTAGATTCCAATTTTCATAATTTTTGGAATTAATATGTGAGCGTGGCAAAAGAAAACGTGTTTGGCAATTTCAGTTTGAATTTAATCGACTAGAAAATGACCGTTTTTCAAACGGTCTCCAAATTCGACGAAATTAGTTTTGTTAGGACCGTATCGTTAAAACATAGCCAGATTTATTTGTCTAGAATTTTTGGAGTTAGTATGTGGCCCCGATAAACTGAAATGTACGTTAAAATCAATATTGACTATAATATTGATTTATATTTTAATTTTAATAAAAACTGATTGAAACGGTCGAATTGGCTTAGGGGACATATCCCATTCGTTCAAAATGGGGGTAATTAGCTATGGACGACAGTCGGTGGGTTCGATTTGGAGTTCAAAATAAAAAGTTACTTTTTTGGAATAAATTAAATATATTATTAGATAAAGGACCCCCTCCCCTTTTCTCCTTATATCGGTCAAACCCCCCTATCCCGTTGATTTCAAAATCAAAATAAAAAAAGGAAAAAAAAAGAAAACAAATGAACGAACGACGGATCTCGTCGCCATCGCACCCCCCTTCCCTCCGCCTCCTTCCTCCGACTTCTCCTCCTCCATCTCGCGACCAGCGCCTCCACTCCCTCCATCTCGAGACCGCCACCAACATCCCAGGTCACCACCGCGGATCCCAGCCACTGAGAAGACCATCGCCTCCACTGCAAGCGCCACCACCTGCATGCACCTCTCCCTACCTCCAGATGAAACCGCGACCCCCCAGCCCCATCTCCGAAGAAAGTGAGTTCCTTTTTTTTTACATTGATTTTTAACACATGAAAGAATCGATTTCTAGCATATAAAAGTTTAGATTTTTAGCATATAAAAGTTTATATTTTTAACACATGAAAGTTTAGATTTTTAACACATGAAAGTTTAGATTTTTAACACATGAAAGTTTAGATTTTTATAACATAAAAGATTAGATTTTTATTTATGAAAAGATATAATTTTTATTTAGCTAAAGGTATGATTTTTGAAACATCCCACCTCTGTTAAGGTCACTCACAAAGGGAATGCCTTAACTTCGATGGAGCATTACAGGTAAAAGATGCAGATAAATTACAAGACAGACAAATAAAGCAACGGAAAATAAAGTCATTTTATAAACAATGTGGTACGGTCAAGCTTTTACAACAGTTGTCTCAATCATACTTAAAAGTAATACATAGTACTTCTGTCTTGATTCAAAAACTTCCAAGTATAAAAGAAGCATAAAAATAACAATGATTTATTCCCCGATAAAGCAAAGCAAGCCATAGCTGAAATGAGACTGAGTCCAAAGCAATACATGATGATCTTGAAGCAACAAGTAATCCAAGCTAAGCAGAAGTGTTTCCTCCCTGAGAACCTGAGGGGGAAACAGAAGAAAAGAGGCGAAACAAAACTAGGTCAGACATAAGTCTGGTAAGTCCAGTGATTTTCAGCATGTAAACAAGATAAAGGATCATGACATGAATAAACTGAAAATAGAAAAATACCATAAAACAAGATAACTTAAGACAAGATAAGGCAAGGTAAACTGAATGCGCTTCTACTCTTTCTCTGCTTCGCTACTACCCTGATATTCTGATTTCTATGTTTTTGCACCACCTAACTAGTGTCCCAACTAGTAATCTGTATAAATGATAATACGATAACGTGATCCCAATCCCCGCAATTGTGGTAGCCTTCAGGTGTACATGTATTATGAGGATTCCACCTCAATCTGCCTAATTGCCATGAATGTGTTAGATGTACCCTTACTACCCTATCGATCGGCTCCCTACTTGTATTAATTTCTCTTGTGTCTGTGTCAGTCGGCCCTCTCTTGCATGTAGATATCCTGTGCTGGTCCCACCATAAGGTGTATCAATCCTTATGATAGCAACCCAACACGATTCAAGATGCACAGCGTATAACTACTGGTACCCAATGCGTGCTTTTTCCCATTCCGGAGTACGTGCACGCCCGTAAACCGTCGGAACCTACACTGACGTACCCCCTGCCGCTATTTTGATCGCTTATAATCAACCCAGTAATCGTGCCCCACCCAGCCTAGTTCAGGGTACCATGACACCTCTATGTGGGTTACTGCTGAAAATGTTTCCCCATTACTAGGGTTTCTTACTGGTTAAGTTTGTGGGCCTATATTTACTAATATTACCCACCAACCCGATATGTACTTAACCCTCCCATTGATTCAAGCATGTTTATTAAATGGTTAAGTTTGTGGGCCTATGTATACAAACATTACCCACCTACACGAGATGTACTTAACCCTCCTACTGATTCAAGCATGTTTATTTAACGGTTATGTTTGTGGGCCTATATATACAAATATTACCCACCTACACGAGATGTACTTAACCCTCCCACGAATTTAGTCAAAACGTATTATTGTTTAAGCTTGCCTTAACCCTATCCGCTTCGTTCATGAAGTGTTGTCCATTCATGTTAACTTAACCCACCCATTCATCATGTCATGTTGGTTAAGTGTTTTCTTATTAACTTAACCCCGTTCGTTCATCAAGTTATATTAGTCAAGTGTTTCTTGTTAACTTAACCCCACGTGTTCATCATGTTGTATTGGTTAAGTGTCAAAAATCAATTCAAGTTAACTTAACCCACCTTCTTGTCATGTTACTTTGGTTAAGTGTTGCATTCTTGTGTTAACTTAACCCTACCACAGATCAAGTTATATTGGTTAAGCGTTCCTTATTACTTAACTCTACCCATTCATCATGCTATACTGGTTAAGTGTTTCTCATTAACTTAACCCTAGTCATTATTATATTGGTTAAGTGTTCTAAATTTACTTAACCTCACCCACTTGTCTAATTAACATGTTATAACGGTTAAGTGTTTCTAAATTTACTTAACCTCACCCACTTGTCTAATTAACATGTTATAATGGTTAAGTGTTTCTAAATTTACTTAACCTAACCCACTTGTCTAATTAACATGTTATAACAGTTAAGTGTTTCCTTAATTTACTTAACCTTGCCCACTTGTCTAATTAACATGTTATAACGGTTAAGTGTTTCTAAATTTACTTAACCTCACCCATCAGTTTAGTTAACATGTTGCATTGGTTAAGTGTTGCCTTAATTAACTTAACCCTACCAATCTTAGCTTGCTTGTTCCTTAGCTTTAATTTATTCATTAAAGCACCAACCACTCACATTAGATTTATATTGTTGCGGTCGCTGGATGTGTCGGTCGGTTCCGGGCAGCCTTACACTGCAACTCAATCTAACCTCGGGTCCTTTTGGGCTTAATACGCTAACCTCTCACATTAGATCCATATTGTTATGGTTGCTGGATGTGCCGGGCGGTTCCGGGCAGTCTTACACCGTAACTCAATCTAACCTCGGGTTAGGTATATTTGTTTTTTGCTAATTTACATATTTACCCTTTTTATTTATATGCAAATTTTTCCTTAATTATTGTCATTCAAGTCTTGCCCCTTTTTCCCTCTAAATCAAGTTCATAATTTTAGGTATAAAAATTATACCATTTCATGCCATAAATCACTTACATGATTATGAGCCAAATATGTCAATTTTCATGTTTCATGTTTTTCCCCAATGTTACCCCCGTTTGAATGATCGCATGATTCACATAAAATATTAGGCTCGCAACATAGCCTAATTTATAAACAAAAAGGGAAAAGAGAGGAATATGTAACATTCCAACAAGCATAATATGGATCCAACATATGTCACATAAATTTGGCATAGAATCAATATACATGAACTTGCAGTTTTGAACCTAATCAGCATGAACCATAAGCATATGAATGAGAGTTTACATAGAACAACACAAACCTGATTTAGTATGTAGGTGTGAACTTGCATTTGGGTTGAACTAAGTTAACATAGGTCTAACATAGAAGCATGTAGATCTAAACATTTAGGCATATATGACATGAATTAGCCTATAAACTTGCATGTTAACATAACATGATAGAATCATCAAACTTGTTACAACATGAAAATTTCGTTCCCAAATTTCTGTACAACATAAATGGGTTCATTCACCAAATTCTATGCAACATGATAGGTTAAATAAACCGCACAACATGATAAGTCAAATAAACCACAATGCCCTCATAGTCATATATGATAAATTTGTCACAAGAATAGGCATAAATCAGCATTACTATTATCATACAACTAGGCACGGTTCTAGTTTTCACTTTATTACAAATCGTGACTTTGATTTGTTCACATCTAGAAGATAATTGTACTTACTAACGAAAAGAAAGTCTAGATTTCTGGGATCTGTTTTCTGAAACTGATTAGCTCTCCTTTGATGTAGACTAATTGTTCCTTTAATTTAGGTTTGATTCGTAGTCTCTAACTTGCTTTCTAGTTGGTGGAGGACGGCGGCTACTCTAGGTTGACCGCTTGACGGCTCTTGGTATGAATTTGTGTGGTTAGGGATTGAGGGTTGGGGTTGTTTATATAGAAGTTTAATTTAATGTAAGTCGTTAGATCAACCTAGGAGAAATCAGAGCCATCCAGACCAAATAGAACCAACCAGAAATTGCCACATAAGCCCTAATGACTCACTAATGACTCAGAAATCGCGTCCAGATGCAGAAAATGAATTCTGCCCAGATTTGGGGGGGAGGTCGACCACCAGGTCGACCTGTTTTGGGGGAGGTCGACCTCCAGGTCGACCTGCATGGGGAGGTCGACCTCCAGGTCGACCTGCCCTGATATAGGTCAACCTCCAGGTCGACCTGTCTGGGTTATATTACTATTTAATTTCTGTTTTTTCTTGAATCTTCCGAAGGCCATAACTCTTTCATACGGAGTCCGATTTTCGAAAACTTGGACTCTATTCCCAGCAGAATTCCGAGACGAACGCAATGGTGATGTCCGTTTTACTTAATTCATGATATTTAAATTAAGTATCCTTTAATTCGTTACTTTAATGTTCACAGAAAATACGGGGTGTTACAATTTTTATGTAGTTAAAGATATGATTTTTATTTAGCTAAAGATATGAGATTCTTAGCTTCATAAAGATATGATTTTTAAGTAGGTAAAAACATGATTTTTAGTCGCATAAAAATATGATTTTTATTATGAAGTTAGCAAGATAAAAATTCGATTTTTATATATATAATAGTTTAGATTAAAAATATGATCTTTATGTATATAGTTTAGAGTAAAAATATAATTTTTACATATGAAATAGCGATATAAAAATAAAATCTTTTCTATACATGTAGCGTTATAAAAATGTGTTTTTATATACATAGCAACCTTATAAAGATATGATTTTTATATATGTAGTAGCGCTATAAAAATATGATTTTTATATATAAACCTTGTGTTAAGAATATGATTTTTACTATGAACAACATGAAAAAGATAGCGTTGGAATTTCGAGCAAATCCAAACTGTTTAGAAATTCAGAAATAAATCACAGCGGAGTGGAACCCAAAGGTGAGAACTTCTCACTAAAAATATTTTTGTACAGTTATTTATTTTATAACTACATATATGAACTGCTCCCCGTCGTCCACAAACCATGGATGACTTGTTTGATTGTTTGGTTTGGTTGATTTACTTGGTTGAACTGGTTTGAGATGGGAATGAATGGATATAATTTGGTTTGAAAAATGGAATGAATTGATTAGAATTTGTATGTACATGGCGCTAGCCATTATTAGGCGAGAGATAAGGCTAGTCCTTATCACGGTTTTAGTATCGCGCCGTTATGGTGCCGAAATTTTCTAAAAATATTAGAAGAATAAAAATATCATTTCTTATTGTATAAATGAACTGTATAAAATATCCATGAGTTGAAATAAATATTTTATAGTTAAAAATATAATTTTTAACGTGTATATGAATAAAATAAATATTCATTTACAAATCGGACGATTTGTTTATGTACACACATCTGACTGATATGGATTGCGACGATATATTTTACACATCGCCCAACTGCACAAATAAAATCAGTGTTTGTTGATTGAAACCGCACACGGGTATTGGGATGATATTTGGCGTACACTAATCCCAATTGTGTAATGATATTGTCGATCGATTGGTTGACAAACTGTAGTAAGCGTTAATTATTTATATTTAATGCTTATACAGTGTAGAAAGCGTTTTGGATGATGGTTGATTATTTATTATGGTTGTTATATACATGTGTTGTATCAAATCCATATAACTAACGTTATATGGTAATTGATTGGGTCTGATTCCAGTTCAAAAATAACTGATATTTTAAATAACGAATATATTAAAATAATATTCAGTAAAGGATTAAAATATTGAAATACGTGAAGCCGTATTGATTAGAGTTGCGCCATTTTAACGCGAACGATATTTATATCGATTTTATTCATTTTTATAATAAATATAGAAAAGGAAAAGATTTCAAAATCTGATATTTTGAAAATATTATCATTAAAATATTATAATGATAAAGATTATTCAATTTCGATTTAAAATTGAAGTGAAAGTGGGAATCGTTTTAAAACGAATTTATAAAACCCGTTTTGAACGAAATATATATAATATTATATATATATATATTAATGGTTTGAATAGAACGCGCCGCGTCGCGGCCATTCACGAATTTCGACCATTGACTTCGAATTGATGTTATAGGAGATCCGACCGTCGAATTCTCCTAAAACCAGAACCGTTGGGTTCATATCGAAAAGAGCTTTCCAACGAGTATAAAAGATTTGAAATCTAACGGTTGGATTTGGAATTATGTCCAAATCAAATTTGTAAAAGGTCACTGTAAGTGCAGTTCGACGACCGTTTATGGAAATCGACTGAAAGGGCCTTAATAAAATTATTAAAAATATTAATAATTTGTGTAAAATCATAATAAATGATTTGGAAAGAATTGGAATGAAAAATTCCATATTTGAAAAGATAAAAATATATTTTTATCAAAATGAACTAGTTATAAACTAGAATTATAATCCAATATTTTTAAATAAATAAATCGGGTTTGAAATGGTTTTAAAATAACCGGAATTTCCAATATATGAATTGGAATGGACTTGAATTGAAATTATCTTCGGAATATTTCGACATTGGATTTCGTGATTATACGGACATTGTGGAGGAATTTGGAAGATATATATATATATATATATATATATATCGTTATTCCAATACGATATTTGTTGATTTCAGAATTAGATACGGAATATAAGCCAATATATTTTCTATTCAGAGCCTTGTATTTAACATCAAATGGGATTTTGGGTTTGTCATGAACGGTGTCTTTACTAACACTGTTCTTAAACCCAATTGAGAAAAGATTAAATCTTTTTATTAAGATTTAATGAAGTTTACCAATTAATTAAAATTTAATTGGAATTGAATTGAATTGAATTGTGGGTTTGTCGTGAATGGTTGTAACGTCCCGTATTTTTATCTGTTTGTATTTGAATATTTAAATCAGTTTAAATATTGAATTCGTATTATAAGTGGACTTATATATTAATTAAAAACGAAGTTGAACGTATAAAAATATATATTAAATATAATCAGCCCGTAATGTCGCGGCAGTTCGTAATTTAAAGTCTGAACTTCAAACGACTATGCGGGGTTCGTTATAAATCGGATTTCCTCGAAACAAGAAACGTTTGAATCTAATAAACTGAAATTTCTAATGGAGGAGGAAAATCAAGATTTCGTCTTATAGTTTATAAGTTATGTCCAAATTAAATATTCAGGAAAACAGAGGCGTATTTGTTTATGGCTATAATGGTCATTTAAATATATTTAAATATCGGATTCGAATTTGGACAAGATTCTTTTGAGACGTAGTGATAATTTAATTTTTAGAATTTTACTGTAATTTTTAATTAATTAAATACGCTGCTTTTTAGAGTATTTTGCACCCTATATCAACATTTCGGGGTTTCACGGAATAAGTTAACCTACCGATATTATTATATTTCTGGGATCGGCTCGTCACGATCATATTATTACTTCTGTCTGGAGTGGTCCGAAAACAAATGGAATTTTATACAATGGATACGTAAACTTTTTAAATCAAAACCACGAGTATATACCCAAGCCATTTTTCTGTGTATATCTCCATAACACAACAAAAAAAGAAATCCTTGGACATTTAATGAAATGTGTACTGATCCTTTCTTTTTCAAAACCTATACTCTCCCGTTGAATCAAATGTACAAACCCAAGCCATTATCAAACTAGGCACGTACTAACAGGAGACCTACGTCTCTAAGTTACTTACATACAAAGGAATCTAATAAATATATAAAATAGTTCCTTCATTTGCAAGTTTTCGAGTATAGCTTCTTTTTTTCAATGCCTAAGTTATCCACCAAACCATACCCTAACAGTAGAGAAGCACAAAACTATTATCAAACTTTGCATGTGCATTGTAGCTGATCACTACACCCCTAAGCCACGAATCGACGTCAAAGTCAATTAATGTTTTCAAAGAAGGTATGAAAACCTATATTCAAATATCTTACCCGCTAAACCTTAGCATGAATGGTTGTTATCATCTACAGTGACCATTAAACAACAAGATATAAAATAAGTATATTTTTCTCATTCCTTCCCTGCTAAGTAAATGGTACGGCAAACTTCACCTCGCCCTTCCATCACGCGGAGACTGTTCCTATTGCTTCTTCACTAGTGAATTTTCAAATCACTAGCATGACTATTCCTTTCAGCTACTGTATCATCTATAACTTAGCAGCGAAGTATACCTTGTTTATAAATACAAGCTGCACTCGTTTTTGCTCTGCGGATTTTCAGAAAACTTCACAAAAGGAAAACTTAAAACAAATTCATGGCGCCTTTCCAGTTTAAAACAATACTGGACTGGAGCTTGCTTTTCTTGTATATATGTTGTGGGGAGTGACGTGAGGATAGAAGGGGAGAGTTTGGGATGGAGAGCTAGAAGGCGGTTTTAGTCTAAAAATAAGTGGAGCTCGCCTGCGTTTTCCGGTGGATCTGAAACCCAAACTGAAAACGACCAGTGGCATGGGTGACGGGGTTGCGAAGTCGAGCTCGACAAGAAAGGTACAGGTTGCTCGAGTTCATCGAGATAGAGATGAACGGGAAGAGGATAAGTAGGGAGTTCGAACTGAACTTGTGTGAGACATACAGGAGAGGGGAAGTTGCATGGAATTGGAGTTGCATGCAATTGTTGTTCACACTTTATGTAGTGCGTGTATGGAAGGAGAGAACTGGAAGCAAGGCTATAGAAACGTGGAAGGTTTAAATACTGGAAGTGGAGGGGAGTAGGTAAATCATGAAGAAAGGAGTGGCAGACTATTTTCGAGAAGAAGGCAAAATAAAGGGTTGTGGGCTGACGGAATGGGCTTGAAGCCCAGATGTATAAAGACATCAAAAGGAGGAGGGGTTTTGGCCTATAAAACAGTTAATATCACAGAAGGATGAGAGGTTAACATTTGTATGAAGAATGATTTTTATTTAGTATTTAAGTAAGAGAAGAAGATGATATGGAATAAGAGAGGTGGGCGGTGTGTTCAGTGTTCACGTGGCAATGGTCATGAGATTTGGAAAAAAACAATGGGAAAGAATACAAACACGTAGGGCAGTAGGAGGTGCATGGCAAATTCAGTGAGGAAAAGGAAGACGGAATTGGACGCAGATCCGGGTTTGTAATTTGTGGTAGGAGAAACTGTAGAAGTGCGTCAGTGAAGATATGATTGGGAAGATGGAGTTGAGGTGGGTTGGTTTATCTGTGTAAAGCCACACAGAAGAATGCAGTTAGCAAAGACAGTGAAATGGCAAATAAAATGAGCAGCGTTTGTAGCAATCAGAAAGAAGATGGCGTAATTAGTGAACAAACAACGGTGATCAAGGACTAATTTATATGGATGGTGAAACCAAAATGAGAAAGGGAGAAGAACAGACGAGGACGTGAATCAGTAGAAAGCGCCGGGTATAATCGACTGACGCAAATCGTTATTTAACGGTTAACGCGCAAGGTGAGTAAATTCACTAACTCTGATCTATATTAAAATATTATAATTATATTTTAATATTAGTTGAATGTTGTGTGATGGTCGGTTAGGTAAATTACAGTTAAATTAGTTAAAACATATATATCGTTGCATATGTACACATCATTGGTTGGATACTGATTATAATATTTCCTAGTATGGAATTAGTGTTAATTGTGTTGACTAACATCTGTGGATGTAGGAAACCAGTTGGAGGAATCCAACCGGATACCTCAAATATTATATGTACTGTTTGTTTTATATTGCTGATATATATGCACTGTGTGAACCCCAATAACATTGAAAACCCCGTTGGATATTAATGTTGAATGAAAATTCAACGATGGTGTAATTTAATTAATAAACGGTATTGATTAAGGAATTGGCAGCAACCGACCATAAATCCATCTTTTTGTTAAGACATGAGTTGCCGTAAAGCGAATCAACAAATAAATTATAAAAATTATATTTTTATAATTTAAGCAAATATTAAAATTTATAATAGAAGTTCTATTATAAACAAATATTTTATAGTTAGTTTTTATAAAGAAAATATAGACAACGGTTTGACATTTAGATCCGTTTATAAGGAAGTGAAGCTGTAATTATCCTACTAGTTAACATTTTGGATAATTATTCTAAGACAAACAATTCAGAATATTATTAGATTAATTATATTAATCTAACGGTAAGAAGTAATTAAAATCAGTTAACAAATTAACTGGTAATATAAAGTTGACTAAATAAACTGTTTTATTGGAAAGTGATTATTAGATATTTTTTTGGTCTTCACTCGATCTAATGATAATAACTTGGAAATTAATTGTTCAAAATTAATAAGATTTCTTATCAATACCTTTTCAATTAATAAAGTTTAAATGATTATTGAACAAGTGGAATCAATCATTGTTTAATAAAGTAAACAAACAATCTAGTTTAAATTGATAATGAAGTAAACCATTTTACTTCAGTTATGGTAAAGTTAATTACAATGTAATTATTTTAATTAAAGTAATTGTTCTTAAATGGAATTCATTTAAGATAACATTGAGTTTGTGTGAGATGTTTACCTGAATTAGATAAAATGATTCAAATGGAAAGTAAAATGTCAGAAGGCGAAGAGCGCTAATGATTTTTGATAAAAGAAGTTATAAATGGAATTGTATAAGTAAGATGAAGCAAAGAATTAATATAAATAGTTATGAACAACCGAGTTTCAAAGTAATGATATGGTGTTATAAAAACCATATTTCAAATTAAGTAAGAAATACAGTTTAATGGATATTATATGCAATAAGGAGTTTAGAGTTACAGACTTATATCTGTTCTAAGGAAAGAACGTTGTCGATCAAGGTCTGAGAGGTAAATAAAATACCCCAACTTGAACGACTTCACTATTATCGAGGGATGGTATTAGTTTGTAACGGAAAGAGACGTCGGGATTAGTTATAAAGTGGAATATAGTAGCGTATTACAAGGCTTTGAACTATAGCAATAAAATAACGTTGTTGACTAGGCTTAAGCGTGACTGTTATGTCGAGATTAGTTATGAAGGGGAATATTACAGCGTATGACAAGTTTTTGAACTGTAACGATAAATTAACGTTGTTGACCAAGCTTAAGCGTGACTTTTATATATAACACTGTTAGGAATTGGAACTATAATTCGACGATGTCGAATGTACTAAAGTAAATTATTTTTAGGAATTATAATCTGATAGGATAGTTAATTTTTAGTTTAAACCAATAGATTAGAATAAGGATATGCAATCAATATTTAGTTATTAACTTGATTTTGACAAGAGGTTGACTTAGAAACAAAGTCTATAAAGAGGAATGGGAATATAAAATTATGAAGAGATTTCGGTAAACGAGATAAGGGTATTTATCACTTGAATAAAGAAATATTTGATAAAGTTGTTCAGATTTCTATAATAGGAATGATATTCACATTTTAAAGTGAATAATGTTTTAAAAGTGAACGTTTGGTAGATTAAAATGTTTATAATAAAATTGGAAATATTTTTCCAATGTAGATAGGGTATATTATCCAAGTGTAGAAAATAAAAAATGTGAAAAGAATGGGAAATGTTTCAAACGTTAATAATGTATATTTTCTGGAACATGGGAATAAGAGTTTATAATAACTGGGAATATTTTCCAAGAAGTGTGAAAAGGCTAAAACGGGATTTGAGAAATATCGGGTAAGATATGGGAATTCGAATAATAAAAATGAATGTTAAATAAAAAGTTCCCGTGGTTGTGTGATGTTTAGTTGTACATTCGAATGAATGTTGTTTTTACTTCGATAGTTAAATAACCGACTATCAAAGTGTTTTGACCATCGTTGTCAATACGGAGAGACCGGTTGGATATATTATCCGAAAATCACTCTGTATAGGCATAGGCGCTGCGAATTAGATTATGCTGAAGATAATTGAAGATGGAGTGAAATGCAAGGGTCGTTCTGTTCCAGAATGGTGCTTTCTGTTTGTCTAGTCCCAGGACAACTTATATGGACGAGTGTCTGACAGAGTATACCTAATAAATCACGTACGTTTGATCTCTTAAAGGTATTACGTCTGGTGGCGGAGGAATTCGTTTCTCTTAGCTTTTTATACCCGTGATATTTTTGGAAATCGATTAATGAATTGACGGGTTTGACGATGTGGCATTCAAAGTGAATGGCGATCAGATGTTCTAAAGATAGACGTAGCCTCAAACCTCACAACCAGGAAGTAACAAAAGTTGGGCTAGGCAGCATGACTAGTTGGGTCATACCCAAGCAGGGTATATTATCACCATCTAGGGAACTTCCATATTTAACTTCTTAATATCTTTTCGCTGCTACAACCTTTGGAATCGGTGGGTCATTCCCAATCGTGGAGGTGGTAATATATTCGTTACACTCAAGCTAAATGAGTGGACGGTCATGTGTGGCCGGTTGCAAGACGTTCTTGTTGAACCCCAGTGTATCCTCTCTAGAGTACACTGATCGGTAAGTGCTCCCATACCTTGTCTGTTGGAATCCAATCCCCAATAAGCACCCTGCGGTTTATGATTTTACACTATATATACGTGGAGCGTGAGATGCAAGCGTTCTGCTGCTTGAAAATTTATCTGTTTAGACATTATCATAATATCACTGGATTTGATATCAAAGTATTTTGGATTATAGTAAGGTAAAAACCGTCCATGTTTAGGATTTTCAAAGTTAAACAGTATGGTTGGAATTTACTCACACCAGTCCCATGACTGACCCAAAGTTTATTTTGTTTGTGTTTTCCCTAAACTCTTGGGTGCCCAAATTTGTACGGGCAGTCAAGTGTTTCAGGCTTTGCAGATTCACTTGGAGGAGCTGGAAGCAGAAGGCTTCACCATTAGTTAGTTAGAGATTATTTCCGCTGTAATATATATGAGTTGTACTCTGATATGGTATGTATATATACAAATTCAGATTTGTATTTCAAAACTTGTTATATAATATATTTTATTATTCCGTTGTGAGATTCGTGTTTACTCTGATTATGTTCAGTTGTGTTCTTCTTCTTCTATTCTATTAGTTCTATCTTTTCTATCTCATCCTCTAATTTCTTTCTATTAATGATCTAAATTTTCATGCAACTTGAGTTGAATGTGTAGGATATTAGTCAGCTCAAATTTGTACGGATTTTCGGGCCGTTACAGTTGGTATCAGAGCTGAAGGTTAATGGATTAACTTGGCTCTGTGGCGTAACTCAATAGAGATGGAGTTAGTAATACTCTAGATTGAGTATGAGTGTATATATATGAGCACGTATTTGTAAATTAATATAAAAACTATTTTATATTGTGTTGACTGGTCGGTCGAGTGGTTTATAAATTCTGGTCGAAACGGTAATGCAAACTGTGTCGATAGGTGTTTCTAAACTCTTGAACAGAGTAATTCGACACAATATGTTTTGAAAAGAGGGTAAATGAAATAATTTTACTCAAAATGTATTTTGATAAATAAATATATATATATATAGCTAGGGATTATTGTGGTATATTAGATGTGCTGGTTGTTATAATCGAATAGGATTGTAATCGAGTTGGTTACGTAAATAGCCAATTAGAAATCGTATAAGTCAATATATTGAACCTGAATATATAGGAACAGATGGAATAAATCTGAATTTAAACCAGAATTGGAATTAAAACTCTGGAAACTTGGAAAAGAGTTGGAAATAATATTTGGATTAAATATATGGAAATTTAAAAATCCTGGGGAAATTTGGAAATGTTTTCCAAGTGTTGAAAAGTATATTTTGAAGTAAAATTCAAAATGGAAGTGTTTTAAAATGAATTTTGAAAGTGATATAGTATTGAACTCACTGTGATCACTGGAAAATATTTCTGATGATGACGGTCGCATCATCAGTGTTCATTTTCGAGGTTCTAAGTGATGGATTACTACCAAAAAATTTGTTTGAATTATTTTGAGGAAGCAAGTTGTCAAGAATTCAAATGTTTTGAATTTCCATTATTATATGCAAATATATATTATTTCAAACTGATTTGAATTAGAACCCAGGGATTTGAATTTCGAAATTTAAATTTAACTTGTGAAGTTAAATGAATTGAAATGATAAAAGTAAATAAATGAATTAGAGTTTAACTTAAACTAAATTAAATAAAAAAATTGGAATTGAATTGAAGTCGATTAAGTGGAAAACGTAATGGAGTAGGATTTAACTTGGCAAATTAGTTGAATTTATGAATTAAGATTTGGAATGGAACCGAACTCGGTTGTGAAATTTGATTATTGAGTAAGAGTTTGGAGTTGAAATTGAAACTGGAATTGAAAGGGAATTGGCTTAAGCATAAGCGAATGATTGGATTGAAGAATAAGTTTATTGGAGATCAAATGGAAATGCATCTGTATATGCTGATAGGGCAACAAATGGAATAAAAAAGAGTGGAATGCCCGATAAAAAGGTATAAGTATACATTATATTTGGGTATGAGATTTTTGAGCTACTTTGAAAAGTCACTTGGTTGTTTTTCTTTTGAAATTGGAGAAGGCCCAGAGTGGCAAGCTGTAGTAGTACCGGTTGAGCCGTGCGAAGGAGATACTGGCAAAATCTATCGGAAATTTAAGGTGTTAGAAAATTTTCAGAATTTCTGAAAATATTTGTTAATAAGAAGGAATTAATATTTTAATTAAAATTAATTAGCTCTGTTGAAACTGAATTTAAGAAATTAAATAAAAGATTTTAACCTGATTATAATGTGGATTGTAGCATTTTCCCTACCTTAGTAATTTCGGGGACGAAATTCTTTTAAGGGGGAAGGTATATAATGTCCCGCATTTTTATAGGTTTGTATTTGAATATTTAAATCAATTTAAATATTGAATTCGTAATATAAGTGGATTTATATATTAACTAAAAATGAAGTTGAATGTATAAAAATATATATTAAATATAATCGAGCCCCGTAATGTTGCGGCAGTCCGTAATTTAAAGTCTGAATTTCAAACGACTATGCGGGGTTCGTTATAAATCGGATTTCCTCGAAACAAGAAATGTTTGAATCTAATAAACTGCATTTTTCTAATGGAGGAGGAAAATCAAGATTTCGTATTATAGATTGTAAGTTATGTCCAAATTAAATATTCAAAAAAGCAGCGACATATTCGTTTATGGCCATAACGGTTATTTAAATATCGGATTCGAATTTGGACAAGATTCTTTTGAGACGTAGTGATAATTTAATTTTTAGAATTTTAATGTAATTTTTAATTAATTAAATACGCTGCATTTTAGTTGGAGTATTTTGCACCCTATATCAACATTTCGGGGTTTCACATAATAAGTTAACCTACCGATATTATTATATTTCTGGGATCGTTACACATCGCTCGTCACGATCGTATTATTACTTCTGTCCGAAGTGGTCCGAAAACAAATGGAATTTTATACTATAAATACGTAAACTTTTTAAATCAAAACCACGAGTATATACCCAAGCCATTTTTCTGTGTATATCCCCATAACGCAACAAAAAAAGAAAATCCTTGGACATTTAATGAAATGTGTACTGATCCTTTCTTTTTCAAAACCTATACTCTCCAGTTGAATAAAATGTACAAACCCAAGCCATTATCAAACTAGGCACATACTAATAGGAGACCTACCTTTCTAAGTTACTTACATACTAAGGAATCTAATAAATATATACAATAGTTCCTTCATTTGCAAGTTTTCGGGTATAGCTTCTTTTTTTCAACGCCTAAGCTATCCTGTTAGTACACCGAACCATACCCTAACAGTAGAGAAGCACAAAACTACACCATTGTTAAACTTTGCATGTGCATTGTAGTTGATCACTACACCCCTAAGCTACGAATTGACATTAAAGTCAATTAATGTTTTCAAAGAAGGTCTGAAAACCTATATTCAAATATCTTACCTGCTAAATCTTAGCATGAATGGTTGCTATCATCTACAGTGATCATTAAACAAGAAGATATAAAATAAGTATATTTTTCTCATTCCTTCCCTGCTAAGTAAATGGTACAGCAAACTTCACCTCACCCTTCCATCACGCGCAGACTGTTCCTATTGCGTCTTCACTACTGAATTTTCAAATCACTAGCATGAATATTCCTTTCAGCTACTCTATCATCTATAACTTAGCAGCGAAGTATACCTTGTTTATAAATACAAGCTGCACTCGTTTTGGCTCTGCGGATTTTCAAAAAACTTCACAAAAGAAAACTTAAAACAAATTCATGGCGCCATTCCAGTTTAAAACAATACTGGACTGGAGCTTTCTTTTCTTGTATATATGTTATGGGGAGTGATGTGAGGATAGAAGGGGAGAGTTTGGGATGGAGAGCTAGAAGGCGGTTTTAGTGTGAAAATAAGTGGAGCTCGCATGCGTTTTCTGGTGGATCCGAAACCCAAACTGAAAACGGCCAGTGGCATGGGTGACGGGGTTGCGAAGTCGAGCTCGACAAGAAAGGTACAGGTTGCTCGAGTTCATCGAGATGGAGATGAACGGGAAGAGGAGGAGTAGGGAGTTCGAACTGAACTTGTGTAAGACGTACAAGAGAGGGGAAGTTGCATGGAATTGGAGTTGCATGCAATTGTTGTTCGCACTTTATGTAGTGCATGTATGGAAGGAGAGAACTAGAAGCAAGGCTATAGAAACGTGGAAGGTTAAAACACTAGAAGTGGAGGAGAGTTGGTAAATCATGACGAAAGAAGTGGCAGACTATTTTCGAGAAGAAGGCAAAATAAAGGGTTGTGGGCTGACGGAATGGGCTTGAAGCCAAGACGTATAAAGACATCAAAGGAGGAGGGGTTTTGGCCTATGAACCAGTTAATATCACGGAAGGATGAGAGGTTAACGTTTGTATGAAGAATGATTTTTATTTAGTATTTAAGTAAGAGAAGAAGATGATATGGAATAAGAGAGGTGGGCAGTGTGTTCAGTGTTCACGCGGCAATTGTCATGAGATTTGAAAAAAAAACAGTGGGAAAGAATACAAACACGTACGGCGGTAGGGAGTGCATGGAAAATTCAGTGAGGAAAAAGAAGACGGAATTAGACACGGATCCGGGTTTGTAATTTGTGGTAGGAGAAACTATAGAAGTGCGTCAGTGAAGATATGATTGGGCAGATGGAGTTGAGTTGGGCTGGTTTATCTGTGTAAAGCCACACGAAAGAATGAAGTTTGCAAAGACAGTGAAATGGCAAATAAAATGAGTAGCGTATGTAGCAATCAAGAAGAAGATGGCGTAATTAGTGAACAAACAATGGTGATTAAGGACTAATTTAAATGGATGGTGAAACCAAAATGAGAAAGGGAGAAGAACAGACGAGGACGTGAATTAGTAGAAAGCGCCGGGTATAATCTACTGACACAAATCGTTATTTAACTGTTAACGTGCAAGGTGTGTAAATTCACTAACTCTGATCTATTTTAAAATATTATAATTATATTTTAATATTGGTTGAATGTTGTGTGATGGTCGTTTAGGTAAATTTCAGTTAAATTGGTTGAAACATGTATATCGTTGCATATGTACACATCATTGGTTGGATACTGATTATAATATTTCCTAGTATGGAATTAGTGTTAATTGTGTTGACTAACATCTGTGGATGCAGGAAACCGGTTGGAGGAATCCAACCGGATTCCTCAAATATTATATGTACTATTTGTTTTATATTGCTGATATATATGCACTGTGTGAACCCCAATAACATTGAAAAACCCATTGGATATTAATGTTGAATGAAAATTCAACGTTGGTGTAATTTAATTAATAAACGGTATTGATTAAGGAATTGGCAGAAACCGACCATAAATCCATCTTTTTGTTAAGACATGAGTTTCCGTAAAGCGAATCAATGAAGTAAATTATAAAAATTATATTATTATAATTTAAGCAAAGATTAAAATTTATAATTGAAGTTCTATTATAAACAAATATTTTATAGTTAGTTTTTATAAAGAAAATATAGACAATGGTTTGACATTTAGATCTGTTTATAAGGAAGTGAAGCTGTAATTATCCTACTAGTTAACATTTTGGATAATTACTCTAAGACAAACAATTCAGAATATTATTAGATTAATTATATTAATCTAACGGTAAGAAGTAATTAAAATCAGTTAACAAATTAACTGGTAATATAAAGTTGACTAAATAAACTGTTTTATTGGAAAGTGATTATTAGATTTTTTGTTCTTCACTCGATCTAATGATAATAACTTGGAAATTAATTGTTCAAAATTAATAAGATTTCTTATCAATACCTTTTCAATTAATAAAGTTTAAATGATTATTGAACAAGTGGAATCAGTCATTGTTTAATAAAGTAAACAAACAATCTAATTTAAATTGATAATGAAGTAAACTGTTTTACTTCGGTTATGGTAAAGTTAATTATAATGTAATTATTTTAATTAAAGTAATTTTTCTTAAATGGAATTCATTTAAGATAATATTGAGTTTGTGTGAGATGTTTACATGAATTATACAAAATGATTCAAATGAAAAGTAAAATGTCAAAAGGCGAAGGGCGCTAATGATTTTTGATAAAAGAAGTTATAAATGGAATTGTATAAGTAAGATGAAGCAAAAAATTAATATAGATAGTTATGAACGACCGAGTTTCAAAGTAAGGATATGGTGTTATAAAAACCATATTTCAAATTAAGTAAGAAATATAGTTTAATGGATATTATAAGTAATAAGGAGTTTAGAGTTACGGACTTATATCTGTTCTAAGGTAAGAACGTTGTTGATCAAGGTCTGAGAGGTAAATAAAGTACCCCAACTTGAACCACTTCACTATTATCGAGGGATGATATTAGTTAGTAACGGAAAGAGACATCGAGATTTGTTATAAAGTGGAATATAGTAGTGTATTGCAAGGCTTTGAACTATAGCAATAAAATAACGTTGCTGACTAGGCTTAAGCGTGACTATTATGTCGAGATTAGTTATAAAGGGGAATATTACAGCGTATGACAAGTTTTTGAGCTTTAACGATAAATTAACGTTGTTGACCAAGCTTAAGCGTGACTTTTATATATAACACTATTAGGAATTGGAACTATAATTCGACGATGTCGAATGTATTAAAGTAAATTATTTTTAGGAATTATAATCTGATAGGATAGTTAATTTTTAGTTTAAACCAATAGATTAGAATAAGGATATGTAATCAATATTTAGTTATAAACTTGATTTTGACAAGAGGTTGACTTAGAAACAAAATTTATAAAGAGGAATGGGAATATAAAATTATGAAGAGATTTCGGTAAACGAGATAAGGGTATTTATCACTTGAATAAAGAAATATTTGATAAAGGTGTTCACATTTATTTAATAGGAATGATATTAACAATTTAAAGTGAATAATGTTTTAAAAGTGAACGTTTGGTAGATTAAAATGTTTATAATAAAATTGGAAATATTTTTCAATGTAGATAGGGTATATTATCCAAGTATAGAAAATAAAGAATGTGAAAAGAATGGGAAATGTTTCAAACGTTAATAACATATATTTTATGGAACATGGGAATAAGAGTTTATAATAACTGGGAATATTTTCCAAGAAGTGTGAAAAGGCAAAAACGGGATTTGAGAAATATCGAGTAAGATATGGGAATTCGAATAATAAAAACGAATGTTAATTAAAAAGTGCCTGTGGTTGTGTGATGTTTAGTTGTACATTCGAATGAATATTGTTTTTACTTCGATTGTTAAATAACCGACTATCGAAGTGTTTTGACCATCGTTGTCAATACGGAGAGACCAGTTGGATATATTATCCGAAAACCACTCCGTATAGGCATAGGCGTTACGAATTAGATTATGCTGAAGATAATTGAAGACGGAGTGAAATGCAAGGGTCGTTCTGTTCCAAAATGATGCTTTCTGTTTGTCCAGTCCCAGGACAACTTGTATGGACGATTGTCTGACAGAGTATACCTAATAAATCACATACGGTTGATCTCTTAATGGTATTACATCTGGTGGCGGAGGAATTCGTTTCTCTTAGCTTTTTATACCCGTGATATTTTTGGAAATCGATTAGTGAATTGACGGGCTTGACAATGTGGCATTCGAAGTGAATGGCGATCATATGTTCTAAAGAATGACGTAGCCTCAAACCTCACAACCAGGAAGTAACAAAATTGGGGCTAGGCAGCATGGCTAGTTGGGTCATACCCAGGCAGGGTATATTATCACCATCTAGAGAACTTCCATATTTAACTTCTTAATCTCTTTTCGCTGCTGCAACCTTCGAAATCGGTGGGTCATTCCCAACTGTGGAGGTGGTAATATATTCGTTACACTCAAGCTAAATGAGTGGACGGTCATGTGTGGCCGGGTTGCAAGACGTTCTTGTTGAACCCCTAGTGTATCCTCTCTAGAGTACACTGATCGGTAGGTGCTCCCACACCTTGTCTGTTGAAATCCAATCCCCAATAAGCACCCTGCGGTTTATGATTTTATACTATATATATGTGGAGCGTGAGATGCAAGCGTTCTGCTACTTGGATATTTATCTTTTTAGACATTATCATAATATCACTGGATTTGATATCAAAGTATTTTGAATTATCGTAAGGTAAAAAGCGTCCATGTTTATGTGTGGGCTGGTCTTACTATTATCTTTTTGTTTGAAAAGGATTTTCAAAGTTAAACAGTATGGTTGGAATTTACTCACATCCGTCCCATGACTGACCCAGAGTTTATTTTGTTTGTTTTTTCCCTAAACTCTTGGGTACCCAAATTTGTACGGGCAGTCAAGTGTTTCAGGCTTTGCAGATTCACTTGGAGGAGCTGGAAGCAGAAGGCTTCACCATTAGTTAGTTAGAGATTATTTCCGCCGTAATATATATGATTTGTACTCTGATATGGTATGTATATATACAAATTCAGATTAGTATTTCAAAACTTGTTATATAATAAATTTTATTGTTCCGTTGTGAGATTCGTGTTTACTCTGATTCTGTTCAGCTGTGTTCTTCTTCTATTCTATTAGTTCTATCTTTTCTATCTCATCCTATAATTTCTTTCTATTAATGAACTGAATTTTCGTGCAACTTGAGTTGAATGTGTAGGATATTAGTCAGCTCAAATTGGTATGGATTTTCGGGTCGTTACAATGGTATCTTTAAAAATGCCGTTCTTAAACCCAATGGAGTTAAGAAAATTAGAAATTAACTGGAGATTAGCTAAGTTGAATGGTTTCCTAGGTATTGATCTGATGTTGGTTTCGGCCTTCGGGATTAATACTTAGGGAATTGTTCTCTTACTAATTTACGGTTAGAAACTGATGGAATGGTGTCTTCAGTAACACTGTTCTTAAACCCGTGTGAAAAGAATAAATCTTTTAATTAAGATTATTAGAGTTTCCAATTAATTAAACATTTAATTGGAATAAAATGGAATGTGAATTGAGTTTATTGTGAACTGTGTTTTTAACGACATTTGTTCTTTAACCCGATTAACAGTAAAATGAGATTTGGAATTTATAAATCTTTTTAATAAGATTTAATGGAAATTTCCAAAGTAAAGATTTCCAATTTAATATATTGGAATGGAATGGAATTCGATTTGGTAATAATTGAAGTAAACTTCTGTTGAGGAAGACTATTACTATATATGGAATTTAAAAGGCTTTGTCGTTATTCTATTTATATTATTAGTCGGATACGGAAATTGATATCGATTATATATTGATCTGTTTTCCGTGAAGATTCCATAATTATTGGAATGTGATTTTGGGTTTATCGTGAACTGTGTTTTAATTGACATTAGTTCTTTAACCCAGTTGAAGACAGGATTACATGTCTATCATTGTATTTCGAACTGTATGGTGTATCTCTGCTAAATATATATCTGTTTGGTGGCGGAGAATTTATTCTCTTGCTTAACACCCTTCTCTAAGACGTACGAGCTTAGAGGTTGTATATCGGCAGAAATCAATAGTACGGTGTAGATTGTCGATGCGGCATGTTGGATTTCCCAAAGTTAAATAATCACTAATATTGATTTTTTTGGGAAGATTAAAACTAAGTAGAGTTTTAATGAATCTTTAATTAGATTGAAATGATCAAGAATGGAGTATCACCAGTTTTGATCCAAAGAGATAGTTAAATCTTTAATTAGATTTGAACGTGAAATGGTAATTAATATTTACCGATAACATTGTGGTGTTAGATATGGAGTATTACCGGTTTTGCTCCATGGGATGAATAGGTTGGGACTGGGAAATGAAATAAATGATTACTTCGGTGTGGTTCTCTAATCCCGACTAGTTTGGAAAACCTTAATATGGTTTGGAAATGATATCCAAAGGAAGATTAAAGAATAAATTTTAAAGAATTTATCTTTGATAAAATTAATGGGAACCTTTCCCTAAAGATGTGAATATTTGAATAAAAGAATATTCTGAATTGGAATGAGGCGTATGTTGTGTTTGTGTAGCACTTGTTTATAATATACGCGAGTTACTCGGAAAGGCCGGGTTTGTACCCATTTTGAATAACTGATACAACGATATGTCGAAGATGAAGACGGTGGTTGAAGACCGGAGGTCTCCACGTCGTTTGGATGATTACTGATGTCTTGATTGGGCTGTACACCCAAGACGAGATAATAAGTGGTGATCATCCAGACGTACTTGGGGATCAACGAATATGCGAGGATCTCTCTCCTGTATTGGACATACGGGACGAGGAATAAGGTGCCTCTGGTTTCATTCAGACCCAGAACGAACTTGTAAATGGATGTGTGTCTGACATTGGATTTTATTCTGTGTTGATTGATCTCTATTAAATATATATCTGTTTGGCGGCGGAGAATTTATTCTCTTGCTTAACGCCCTTCTCTGAGACGTACGAGCTCAGAGGTTATATATCGATAGACATCAGTCGCATGGCGTGAATTGCCTGTGTGGCATGCTGAGATGCAGATAATCAAGGCTTTTGTTGAAAAGCAAAGTCTTGTGGTTGATGATCAAAGCACGGCTTTAATATAGCATAGCTTTGTGTATAGCGTTAATTCGCGAGCCTCACACCTCGGTATGAGTCAAAAACGGGATAAGGACCGTTAGGAGAACATGACGTTTCTTTCTAGCTATGGGTGGTGTCAGCGTTTTCAAGCCCTGATATTTTATATTTTACCTATGTGGTTGTTGGATTGCGAGGTGCCTCGGATATATCAGTTACTACGGAGCCGATGGATAGGTCCGATAGGACCGGGAAACGTGTGTTCAGGAATTGACAATCCACTAACATAAGTGTGGACCGACGATACCACGATGAGACGACCCGAATTCCCGTTCAGAAGGAAACAGGGCTATCTTTGGAATATAACACAGAAACAAAAAATAGCAGAACAGAATTAAATAAATACACCAGATAATGAACAATAGAATATACTGGATAAAAGTAATCATCAGAGTTACACAGTATACAGGATCTTACTTAGTACAAATACAGTTCAGCTATACATAAATGTCTACAGCGGAAATAAACAAAATATGTACAATAGGAGCTGAACAGCATAAAAAGAAACAAATGGTAGAATCCATCTTCAGCTCCAGCTATCCAGAAAAAGAACCAGCTAAACCTGAATACAAGGCTGCCCGTGTAGAAAAAGGGGCACCTGAGTTTGAAAGTGAAACAAACTACGAGTCAGTCATGGGACTGGTATGAGAAATCTACTCAACACAAATATAATTGGCCAATCACCGGACCACGCCACTTTCGTGGAATGGGTTTACTCCATTGGATTGCCAGTGCTTTAAAACAAATCTTTCTTTTAACCATCGCTATGCTTTTTACAAAAATGAAGCCGTTATAAGACTCAGTTCCCATCACACAATGCAACGCAAACCGGAGGATAGAGTTTTTACCTTATAACGGCCAAAATATGATTGATACGAATAAAACAAAGGCATTTGATATTATTGCTAGTGTTTATATGTTTTGAAAACAATTTCAAATCATAACTATCAATCATAGACGGCATTAATGCCCCATACCACTATGTCGCCATATATAGGTATACAATCAAAACCACACGATGTCGTATTTGGAAATTGGATTTCCGTCATGAACCAAGGCAAAAGATAGTCCTTACCGAATTCGAGACTGCCTAGCCCGAGTCTCAGGATCAGAGCTCGAGTGACCCTAGGAGCGACAGGGCCGGTCCACCGATGTGGATTAAAATTCCTGAACGATGCGTTTCCCCGCCCTTTGGGGCGTAAATGAGCCAACAAGTGACTCCATCGGACCCGGATCGTCCGATCAAACTGAGGCGCCTCGCAACAGCAACAACCACATAGGTGAAAAGTATATAAATGTCAGGGCTGGTAGGTCACTGACACCACCCTAGCTAGGAAGAAACGCATGTCCTCCCTGAGGTCCTTCCTCCCGTTTCTGGTTCATACCGGGGTGTGAGGCTCGCGAATTCACGTTATACACAAAGCTACACCACACAGGCGGTGCTTTGATCATCACCACAAGACTTTGCTTTTCAACAGAAGCCCTGATCACTGCATCTTAGCATGCCACACAGGCGATTCATGCCATGCGACTGATGTCCATCGATATACAACCTCTGAGCTCGTGCGTCTCAGAGAAGGGCGTTAAGCGAAAGAATAAATTCTTCGCCGCCAAACAGATGTATATTTAACAGAAATCAATCAACACAGAATAAACTCCAATGTCAGACACACAGTCCATTTACAAGTCCGTTCTGGGTCTGAACGAAACCGGAGGCACTAAATACCTCGCAAACCCATCGATCACCACGTACGTCTGGACGATCACCACTTATTATCCATATTTCGGGATGCCTCCCAATCAGGACCTCGGTTACCATCCAAAAGAGGTGAAGATCTCCGGTCTTCGACCACCGTCTTCATCTTCGACTTTCAATCGTCGATCGATTATTTGAAATGAGAATTAACTCGGCCTTCTCAAATAATTCACGTATATTTAGAATTTCAATTCAATTTATTTCAATGGTTAAATTATTCGACAACACCAATATTGTTCTTTACTGTAATTTTCACACCAAACACATTCAACCATCAAAAACCATATAAATCGAACAAATTCAGTTTATTTCTATTCCATATCGCTTATGATATTTTATAACTATTTATCGCTATTTTTATTTATTTTAAAATAGCTATTTTATTCAAAACGACGCTTCGGGCCATAAGGCGGCCGTGGCGCTGTTTTTCTTCAGATTTGATTTACACATATCTGAAAATCTAACCGTTGGATCTTCACAAAATTTACATCATTAGAAAGGTCTTTTCAAAACGAATCCAACGGTTCCAGTTTCGGGAAATTCCGACGGTCGGATCTCCCGGTACAATCGTTTGAATTTTCGATTTCAAAATACGAACTGCAGCGTCGTTATTCGATTAAATATATAATTATATTTATATATATATAAATATAATCGCTTCTGGCACTGTTTTTCATCAAATTTGATTTAAACATTCCAGACAATCCAACCGTTGGATTTTTACAAGGTTGGTGCCGTTGGGAAGATATTTCCAAGGCGTACCCGACGGTTGAGGTTTCGGGAAAATCCAATGGTCGGATTTCCCGTACTAGTTGTTTGAAATCACGGTTTCAAAATACGAACTGCACGGCTTTGTTTCGTTTTAATTTTATTTATATTTATATATTTATATAAATATAGTTCATTCAATGATTTCCATATCGTTTTCACTTCAAAAAATTTTCTAACACCTTAAAATTTTGGAAAATTTCGCCATAACCTCCCCTGCACCGGGAGCATCGGGAAATCGCAAATAGCTTTCCCGGTCCTTCTAATCTCAAAAAGAAAAAGAAAAAGCCAACAGGCTCATAAAATCATCACCCAAACAAAGCAGTAAATGTGTACCTATTTGTCGGGCACAAAATTTTATTCCTCTTCTCTAGCCCCTTTGCTATAACCTGTTCAATGAATATGCATGTACATATATATACAGTTCTTATCATTTATCATTTTCTATTCAACTTCATATTTGATTTCTATTTGGTTTAAAAACACCATTCATTCTAATGTTACATAAATAGGTGCAAATCATTTCATTAGCTAATTAATGAATATTTCAACTCATATATGTTTATTTTGAACAAGTGGCTATTTTTAACACTTCACATTTCAACGATTTATGCATACAATAAAAATGTGATTTTTATTGTAAAAAAATTCATTTCAAAACACTATTTTCCTATATAGTTCAAGTTGGTGATAAAAATGGGATTTTTATCATAAAACAATTTCTTTTAAAACGAGATTATTTTACACAGTTCATATAGTCGATAAAAGGTGATTTTTATTATCAAACAATTTATTTCAAAATATGAATACCATTCAACACATGAATTTCTAACCAACGAATGAATATCAATTCAACACATGAACGTTTTCTATTCAATGAATAAATATAGTTTAAGCATATGAAAATAATTCAAACACACGAATATTATTCAAAATTTCGGCAGCATAACGGCAGGGTAGTTAAACCGGGACCGTCCCTAGTACGGCTCCTCGCTCTACCTTAAAACCTCGCGGTTTTTGACAATGGGGTTCATGCATCTAGTTCGCACGCAGGCGACATGTATATATTTATTTCATTTCCACAAACTAATCCTATGTGGTTTCAACCAAATATTTCACAACCACAAATGGGTATTTTTCAACCACAATCAACCAATATCAATCACAAACAATCCCAAACAACCATTCGCTATCAATCAATTTTCACAACAATTTCAACCAATAAATATCGTCCATGGTTTGTGGACGAGGGGCGTACATATATATATATATATATATATATATATATATATATATTATATATAGCAATTCATTTTTATTTCAACACATATATATATTTTTAAATCAGAAATCTCACCAATAGCTATCCAACTACTACGACTCTTCTTTTATAGAAATCTTCGCCTATTTCGCCTTCTTGTCGCTTTCGTTGCCCGTATTCTCTACATATGTAAAAATCGAATTTTTACTATGTTATTCAATATATAAAAATCGAATTTCAAAGATATAGATTCTGCCTTTTCAAAAATAAAGATTATATCTTTAATATTCCTACGATGTAAAGATTATATTTTTATTGCTTTAAAAATATAAAAATCATATCTTACTTCTTCTACTTAATAAAAATTCCGTCTTTTCTATTTTAAAAATATGATCTTTATTTTTTTCCAAGTTCAAATCTTTTCTTTCTAAAGTTCAAATCTTTTCTATTCCAAAGCTCAAACCTTTTTCTTTTTAAAGTTTAAAATAAAATCAGTTCTAAACTCTTTCGAAAATCAGTTTTTACTTTATATAAAAATCAGTATTTACATCCTTTTAAAATCAGTTTTTACTTCCTTTTAAAATCAGTTTTTACTTTATATAAAAATCAGTATTTACATCCTTTTAAAATCAATTTTTACTTTCTATAAAAATTAGTTTTTACTTTATATAAAAATCAGTTTTTACTTCCTTTTAAAATCAGTTTTTACTTTCTATAAAAATCAGTATTTACTTCCTTTTAAAATCAGTTTTTACTTTCTATAAAAATCAGTATTTACTTTATATAAAAATCAGTATTTACTTCCTTTTAAAATCAGTTTTTACTTTATATAAAAATCAGTATTTACTTTATATAAAAATCAGTATTAACATCCTATAAAAAAAATCAGTTTTAAGAATTAAAAATAAAAACAAAATAAAATAGAAATACTTACATTGGTGCGAAGAAGGGGGGGTTGGAGACGTCGGCGGCAAGGCGGCGCTGGCTTCCAGGGGGGGCTGCTCGATTCGCGTCGCGATGGCCTCGAGGGGGACGGGGTCTTCGGGGGTTTCGCCACTGGGAGGAGGAGGCTGGACGGAGGGGGGGCGATGTCTTCGTCGGCGGCGTTCGCTCGAGGGGGGGCTGTCGATAGTTCTAGGGTTTTTTTTTTCTTTCGTTTTGAAACTGAAATGAACGGGGGGGGGCCAGAGGAGATGAAGGGGAGAGGAGAGAGAGTGATCTTCCTTTCTTTTTTTTTATTTTAATTCCTAAATGTTGACTTTTACATACGAATCTCAAATCGAGCCCAACGACTGTCATCCCTAGCGTTTCACCCCCATTCCGAACACAACGGGATATGTATCGTAAGCTGATTCGAACGTTTTGATCAGTTCCCGTTGAATTTACATTTAAATCACTATATTGAATTTTAAACGTACATTTCAAATTACCGGGGTCACATACTAACTAGAAAAATTTCAGAAAAATATTTTCTAGCTTCGTATTGACGATACGGTCCTAACAAAACTAGTTTCGTCAAATTCTGAGACCGTTTGAAAAATGGCCAATTTCCCGTCGATTAAAATCAACTGAAACCGGTCAAACGCGTTTTCCTTTGCCACGCTCACATATTGATTCGAAAAATTATGAAATTTGAAACCTAACAATAACTTGACACTGCGGATCCAACAAAACTGGTTTCGTCGAAATCCGAGGTCATTTGCAAAATTTCCATTTTTAAGGGCCTGAATTCCATAGCGACTATTCAGAATTTTCAACTGGACATATCTTTTGATTCCCGCTATCAAATTTCGATTCTTCGGATTCGTTGGAAAGATATTATCAATTAGATTCCATTATTTTTTGTTTCACTAAAATCCGGATTGTTTTGCACCCGGTACATTCAATTGAAGTTTGAAATCGAATTATCGAACTACCGTGCCATTTTCAATTCTATATATAATTATAATTAATTATATTCGTTTTCAAATGTCGATTCAAACTCAGTTTTCATCGCCATTATTTAAAATATTTATTTTAAATATTTAAAATCCATTATTTTAGCCAATTTAAAATTTTTAAATTGGTTCAGATTTTCTGGGTCGTTACACCGATCCAGGGTTACCCAGAGTGTGTAGTCCTGAGGCATTTGCTAGAGTGTCTCCAAGCGGTGAGGAGCCATCCCTGGCCTAGACTCCTGACGGAAATCCAATTTCCAATACGTGATATTTCGGTTTTAGTTGTAATCCTATATATGGCGACATAGTGGGATGGGGCGCTTATGCCGTCTATGATTGATACATTTATATTTGAAGTTGATTTCTTCACTTATAGTAATAATAAAAGATAAATTTCACGTATCAAGAATTATTTGGCTATTATAAGGTAAAACCCTATCCTCCGGCTTGCGTTGCATTGTGTGATGGGACCTGGGTCTTATAATAGCTTCATTGTTCTTTATTTAGCATTGCGTTGTTTGTTTTAGGCACTGGTATTCTTAGGGGTAAACCCATTCCGTGTTATACGGCGTGGTCCCTTGATTTACCTAACTTTAAAATCAAATTAATAACTGTTTTAGTTGTCACACCAGTCACATGACTGACCTGGAGTTTCTTGTTTTAACCTAAACTCTGGGTGCCCCTATTTTCTACATGGGCAGCTAGTAGTTTTGGTTTTGTAGATATTATATTCACAGGATCCTGGATTTGCAGCTAAAGCTATATTCGGAAAGCTCTGTATCTGTGTATTTCTTTAAGATGTATTATGTATTATTTTTCCGCTGCATTGCAATTTGTAATCTCTGATATTTATCAAATGTATATTATTTGTTCATACTCTGTATATTCTTGTACTCTGATGTAAATTGTTGTAATAAGCAATGAAATGTTATCCGTTTGTGTTCTGATTAGTCTTGTTCTCAAAGTAATCGGCCTTCTTATTCAGTCTAGGCCAGCCGGGAAGTTCGGGTCGCTTCAGTATCCTTACCCATTCACTACGCATCCGTACACCAAACTTCAATATGGTTGTTTTATATTTATCTTCGTCTACCATAAATCGTAATAAAACCGAACATAGGCAAAATCGTAGCAATATATATCAATAAAAACATTGATGTAAAATGAATATCATGGTCAAATTACCATAAACTTGCTACAAATGTATTTAAAACAAATCATGTCCAACAAACAAAAAAATTAAGTTGCTAAATAACTCAAACAAGATCGTTTCATCTAATTCAAACATCGTGTAATGTACCTTATACAAATAGAAACATCAAACCCACTACCAAAATAAGATTAACTTATATAGTACTTCATATCTGCGATTCTTGCTCCCGCCTCAACTGTAACGACCCGAAAAAAGTCGATCTTGGTTATCTGATATACAACACATGTCGAACATCCAAGGATCGAAAATAACCGGATAGTCCATGAAAGAAATTAGAGGGTGATAATAGATAAGATAGAAACTTATAATAGAAGAAGAAGAAGATACAACATCAGAGTAACACGAATCTCACAGTGAAACGAACAACATATAATAGATAACATATCCTTGAAATAAAATCAGTATATGTATACAGTAACATTATCAGAGTATGTAACACCCCGCCTCCGCCAGGGTGGCTCTTGCAAGCACTCTGACTTTGGAGGGGCGTTTGAATCAGGTAAACATGCATAATGATATATCAAGGCAGAACAAGAACATATGTATATATGTAAACAGAGTAAATATCATAAATAAAACAGCGGAAGTTTTCAAAATATTTCAAAACAAGTCTGGTACAACATAGCTTTCCAAATAAACAAGTCTAGATAAAACAACATCAACTGAAAAACTGAAATGCATAAGTGCTATCCGCAAATAAGTGGTAACCATGGCTAGCTTCATGTCGAAACCGTACATGAGCTGAAAATCCCTCATGCAAGCAATCCGAAATCCAAGCTAAGCTCCAGTATTCCCTCCCTGAGAACCTGGGGGGGGAACGGAAGAAAAGAGGCGAAAGAAAACAGGTCAGTCAAAAAGACTGAGTAAGCCCTACTACAATTAATGTAAACTGATAAAGTTAACTGGCATGAGAAGCAGGGATGAACATAAGGATAACAACATACTAGCATGATGATTAACTAACAAGGTAGATAAAGGTGTCATCGCATAATCAGGATTAAGGTTTTGCACCACAGGTGTACTAGCAAACTAACATGACTTGAATATACAAGTATTGATCCCTTGGCCCAAACTTTGGTTCATAACATGAAATGACCCTAACACAAGGTCCAACCAAACGGTCTAGTCGATCGGCTCCCTATAAGCCTAACTCATCACGTGTTGGTGTCAATACGGCCCAAACATAATTGTAGTCAGACTGTGCAGGGTCTCCCGTCGGGTGTATCAAGCCCTAGGGTGGCAACCCCTGGACACCATAAACATGAGTGCACAGTCTCGATCTACTGGTACCCGTGCATGCTTTCCCCGGCTTCGGACTATGTGCACGACCATGGTCTGCCCGGAACTACACCGGCGTACCCTCTGCCGTCGCTTTTGGTTGCTTACCTCCAGCCCAGTAATCGTGCCCCCTCCCTAGCCTAGTCCCTAGGGTCATGATGATACTAACTTGGGATTACTGCTGGAGTGGGCCCCCCATTGCTAGGATTTTTCTAGTGGGTTAAGTACAGTTTAACCGCCTTGCTAACCATGGATTAACTTGGTTAAGTGTAACGATGAGTTCACGACTTAACCCCGATTAATCTACCGAGCCCAAATTGGTTAAGTACTAAGTGGACCATGACTTAACCCTAATCATGAGGCATTAATTAATTTAATGCGCCTTAACCTCTCACATTAGACTTTGTTGCGGTTACTAGTTAAGCCGGGCGGGTCCGGGTAGCTTTACACCACAACTTGGTCTAACCTCGGGTTCAAGGTACAACATGGCCAACTTCTCACATTGGGTCCTATTGTTTGTAGCAACTAGTTAGGCCGGTCGGTTCCTGGTAGGTTTACGCTACAAACTCAACCCAACCTCGAGTTGGTCACACTTATCTTTTCTAAGTGTCATGTCCATCATGTTTCCAAAACATGTTACAAGTTTTCAAGCAATTGGGTAGACCTAACTTAATAGGTAAATTCCCAATGGGTAGACCTAACTTAATAGGTAAATTCCCAAGCTTATATTTTTATGTCTTTTAAGTTTACCCAACCCCAAACGAAATCCCATCGCTTACATATCGCAATAGCGCATAAAGGATAGAAAGGGGGAACTTGGCAAAATCATGACATAAAGGTGTTGAAGCCACAAGTTCAACATGGTGGCATATGAAATGTTCATGTGTTCATATACTTGCATATTACATATTTTGGCCTCAAAAGCATGCATAAAACCAAACTTAGCGTATTGGTGATACATGGTGATAAATGACATGTAGAAATGGCCATAAGTTCGCATTTAGCCTCACATGCAAGTTATCATAAGGGATATCGTAACTTACATGTTGCCAAAATGCAACCTTTGGCATAAAGCTTGAAGCTTTATGTTCATAAACCCAAGATAAGCTTGCATAACATGATAACATGAGCCAAATGATCAACCCAAACTTGCATAACATAACTTGCATATCATATGGCAAACTTGCATATCAAACTTGCATAACATAACTTGCATATCTCATGACAACTTGCATATCAAACTTGCATAACATAACATGGTGAACTTGCATAACACATCATAGTAAACTTGCATAACACATCATGGCAAACTTGCATATCATACATTTAACTTTAGAGTTTAAGTATGAAAGTAGAATAGGGCTTACAATGCTTATGAAGACTCAAATGAGTATAGCAAATATAAGAAAGCCCTTATGCAACCAATTTAACCCAAAAATGCAAGCCAAAATGATCAAAACCCTTCCTTTATGATGCAAATATAGAAACTTGACTTGAATGCAAGCTAGTGATGCTCATACAAGTTTGAAAACACTTGTATGCATGGAAAATCACTTAGAAATGACTTAGGAAATTTTATGAAGAGAGTGGAGGCCATGAGAGGATTGATTTTGCCATAGTTTAGTTGTAGGATAGATTAATGATGATTTAGGGTAGGTTAGGGTCTTATTTATAGATTAGGCAAGTGTTTTAGGCCATAGGATTAAACCCTAGTTCCAATCTCAGCCCTCAAAACCGAATCTGGCCCCCAAGCTCTACACAATCTCTAAATGGTGCACCAGGCTAAACAGCCCGGCTGGACCAAGTCGACAGCCAAGTCGACAGGGCTGTCGACTTGGGTCCAACCAAGTCGACTCCCAAGTCAACAGGGTTGTCGACTTGGGTGTTCTGGCGGGATTTTTCCCGCCTGGCCCAAACTGGCCCAAATTTCCAATTTCAAACTTGAATTTGAAATCTGTTTTTACTTAGAAATTTTCTGAAAACTTCGTTGGGCCTTAATCGGGTCATACAGACTCCGATTTTCGAAAACTCGGACTCTATTTCGTGTATTTTTCCGAGACGAACGCAATGGCATAGCCCGTTTCCCTTGATTCAGATTTTAGAATTAAATTCTGCCTCAATTTATGTTATAACAGGTTATTGGAAATACGGGTTGTTACATTCTCCCCTCCTTAAAGGATTTCGTCCCCGAAATCTTCAAGTTAGGAAGAACGCATCCTACCATCCAACATCCATCTACTCAAAACATCATCCACGAGCAATCATTGTCCTTACAAGATTCTAAATGTTGTATGAACATATGCAAAGGTGTGTGTATATGTACTTATCTAATGCAAATAGCATCAATGCAAATTATGTTAGTGAAATGAATCCATATGTATGCAATTCCTAACATAATGTATAACATCTATATGTGTGCACATAACATACATCCATATGCAACATCCATGTGATAACACAAAAATTTTCATCCATGAATAAGCATAAACACTCATGCATATGCAATATGAGGAGTGTGTGAGCCGATCTAGTGCCTAATCGTGTATAATGCATCCACGAGTAACCACTTGCAAACACTTGCAACCACTTGCAACCATCAAGCATAACATGTTTCAAACACATGTTTCATCCAAAGGGTTTCTACCTAAGGTTCTCATGACAAGATTAACACGATAAACTAGATAAACATGGATAGCAAAGAGAAAGATATGCTAACAAAGAAAAGAGATTGAGAGTGTACCCTCAAAAAG
Organism: Allium sativum; assembly: GCA_030737875.1. NCBI lineage: Eukaryota > Viridiplantae > Streptophyta > Magnoliopsida > Asparagales > Amaryllidaceae > Allium > Allium sativum. Next base: position 168,199,925 of record CM060916.1, on the reverse strand, counting down.
GAATGGATAAAGACCACGCATCTTCTCCTCGGTTTCCCAAGTTGCGTCTTCTTCGGCTTCACCCCATTGAACCTTCACCAACTTGACCTCTAGATTCCTTAGCTTCTTGGTCTCTGTCCCCAAGATACGAATCGGAGCTCTCCTCAAGGTAGCCTCTTTCTCCACTTCCACATCTTTCAAAACACTTGGCTCAACAACCTCTGCTGATTCATGTAAACACTTCCGGAGATGCGAGACATGAAAAACATCCTGTACTCCGGCCAGCTTCTCGGGCAACTCCACTCTATAAGCCATCTGCCCGATCCTCTCTATAATAGGGAATGGTCCAACAAACCTCGGTGCTAACTTCCCAACGGCTCCAAATCGGACCACATTCCGCAAAGGAGAAACCTTCACGAAAACCATATCCCCAACATCAAACTCCAAATCAGTTCTTCGCTTATCAGCATAGGATTTCTGTCGGTCTTGGGCCGCTTTCATCCGTCTCTGAATCAACTCGACCTTCTCGGATGTATCTCTGATCATAACAGGCCCAAGTATAAGCTTATCTGTAGTCTCCCACCAACATGTAGGGGACTTGCACGGCCTCCCATATAAAGCTTCAAATGGTGACATCCCTATGCTTGCCTGATAACTGTTATTATATGCAAACTCAACAAGAGGAAGATGGTCTCCCCAAGTACCACCAAAGTCCAGAATACAAAGCCTCAACAAATCTTCGAGTACCCTATTCACCCTTTCGGTTTGACCGTCCATCTGTGGGTGATAAGCCGTACTTAGATTCAACCTCGTGCCCATGGCTTCTTGCAAGCTATTCCAGAACTGACTTGTAAAGATTGGGTCACGGTCACTGACTATACTAGAAGGGACTCCATGTAGTCTCACAATCTCACGAAGATATACAGACGCTAGCCAAGATGTGGTCCTCTTGCTCTTCACCGGAATGAAATGAGCACTCTTCGTAAGTCTATCCACAATAACCCAAATGCTCGTATTCCCTTTTCTGGACCTTGGTAGCCCATCGATAAAGTCCATGGAAATACTCTCCCACTTCCAAAGTGGGACGTCTAGAGGATGCAATAGCCCACCGGGCTTCTTTGACTCGGCCTTAACTTGCTGGCAAATGATACATCTAGAGACAAACTCTGCCACATCCTTCTTCATCCCAGGCCAAAAGAAAATGCACTTCATATCTTTATACATCTTATCTCTACCTGGATGTATAGTCAACTTAGAGCGGTGCGCTTCCTCAAGAACTTTTCTTACTAAATCTTCTACCATTGGAACACATAACCTTCCGTCTCTCCTCAGCCAACCCTTATCATCAATAGAATATCGAGCGAGATGACTAGACGCCTCTCCTCGAATCAGCTTATCCATAATCTCAACTATCTGAGGGTCTTCTCTCTGCGAAGCCCCAACTTGATCAAGAAGGGTAGGTCTGAGTTCCAGAGATGCTAAAGAACCGGTCATCGACTCAATCGCCAAAGAGAAATCAAAGGTTGCCACATACTCTAAATTCTTCATCTCAACGAATAGAGGACTTAGGGTCAACCTTCTTCTACTCAATGCTACTGCTACCACATTCCCCTTACCAGGGGTATATGCTATCTCAAAATCATAGGACGCCAAGAATTCCATCCATCTTTGTTGCCTCAGATTCAGATCTTTCTGAGAAAAGAGATACTTCAATGATTTGTGATCGGTATAAAGCTCAAATCTTTCTCCCAGAAGATAATGGCGCCAAGCCTTGAGTGCATATACTGTTGCTGCCAACTCTAAGTCATGAGTGGGATAATTCTTCTCATGCACTTTGAGTTGTCTACCGCCAAAGCATATCACTCTTCCTTCTTGCATCAAAACAGCTCCTAACCCCGTGCCACATGCATCGGTGTATACTGTAAATAACTTCCCTCCATCGGGCAAAGCTAGAACAGGTGCTGATGTGAGAGCTCTCTTGAGCTTCTGAAAAGCAAGCTCGCATTCTATGCTCCAAGCAAAAACTAAATTCTTCTTCATCAATTTTGTGAGAGGAGCGGAAATCTTCGCGAAGTCCTTGATGAACTTTCGGTAAAAGCCTACAAGGCCTAGAAAACTTCTCACTTCGGTTGCATTCCTTGGAGTCTTCCAATCCTGAACTGCAAATACCTTAGCGGGATCCGCCGCTAAGCCTTGCTTAGATACTATATGCCCAAGGAATCTAACTTCCCTTCTCCAAAAGTGACACTTGGAGAACTTGGCCTTCAACTGATGCGCTCTAAGCGTATCCATCACCTCCACGAGATGCCTTGCGTGTTCTTCCTCATCCTTAGAGAAGATCAGAATATCATCTACGAAGACCACGACAAACTTGTTCAAGAACTCCCTGAATACCCTACTCATCAAGTCCACGAAATATGCGGGTGCATTAGTCAAGCCGAACGGCATGAAAAGCCATTCGAAGAATCCATCTGGAGTTCTGAACGCAGTCTTGTCTATACTATCTTCAGCTACCCTGAGCTGATGGAATCCAGTAGCAAGATCAAGCTGAGAGAAAACAGAAGCACCGACAAGCTGGTCAAAGAGATCATCGATCCTCGGTAACGGGTGTCTGTTCTTCTTAGTCAGCTTATTCAACTCTCGATAGTCAACACAAAGTCGGAGAGAACCATCTGCCTTGTTAGCAAATACCACAGGCGCTCCCCATTCAGATATACTTCGTCTAATGAAGTTCTTCTCAAGCAACTCTTTCACTTGCTTACTTAGCTCCCGCCTTTCACGCGGAGCCATGTGCCGAACGGGCAAAGAAACCGGCTTTGCATTATCCACCAGATAAATGCGGAAATCAATCTCTCGCTTAGGGGGCAACCCCCTAACTTCATCGAAAACATCCGGATACTCTCGAACCACTCTCACAGACTGAAGAGTTTCCATTGACGAGTCGAGTGATTCAAGATAGCACAACATGACGGGACCTCTCGGATCACAAGAAATCTCTAGGGTGTTTCCGAGGCGAGTCACGAGCCTCACAACCCTATGCTCACAATCAAGGATGGCTCCATATCTGGACAACCAATCCATGCCCAATATCAATCCGTATCCCCTGAAACCAAGAACATAAGCACTACACAAGAACTCTACACTCAGTATAGAGATCCTCAAATCCCCACATATCATAGACAGATGGGCGGAACCCCCAATAGGATTTGAAACACAAACGGGATCCTCTACCAAGCTAGTACTAAGGTGCAAACTATCAACAAGATCAGATGAGATAAAGCTATGCGATGCACCAGAATCAAACAAGGTACGAACTGGAAAATCAGAAATATATACAAGGCTCTCAACAGAAATACTACCTCGATCAGGAACTGGAGCGGTACTGAGAGCATGAACTTGCCCTCCTAAAGGTCCAGCACGCTGAGTCTGACCCTGGCCTTGCCCTCGCTTCTTCGGGCAATCCTTACTGAAATGTCCAGTCTCACCGCAGAAAAAGCATTCACCATTCTTCCTTTTCCTCTTCTTACAATCCTTAATAAGATGCCCAACTGAACCGCAATAATGGCACTTCCCCTTGTTATTCTTGCCCTTGCTGTTGTTCCCTTTGTTGCCTTGACTCTTGTTCTTGTTCTGATTGCCTTGACTGCTTTGACCACTTAGATTACCCTGATTTCCTTTTCCCTGGGAATCAGTCTTCTTGGCTTGAATATCATTTTTCTTGACATCTCCCTGAAGTAATGCCATATCAACCAAGCTCTCAAACGTGGCCCCATGGGGAATATGTGACATAGCCAATCCCTGCAACGGCTCATTCAATCCTCTAGCAAAACGAAGGGCCTTCTTCTGAGGAGTATTCACCATATCCAAGCCAAAACGAGCTAACTGATTGAACTTGTTCACATATTCTTTGACAGACATATCTCATTGCTTCAAAGTTATGAACCTCTCCATTTGCAGATTCTCCTCAGCAGAAGATAGAAACTTAAGCACGAACCTTGCCCTGAAATCGGCCCAAGTCTCAACAGGCCTAGTACCATTGGTGACTTCCTACCAATAAGCGGCTTCATCCTTCATAAGCCAAACCGCCAACAAGATCTTCCTCTGATCATCTAACCCAAAGATAGCAAATAAATCCTCGGTCTCTTTCAACCAATTTCTGGCCTCTACAAAAGTCTCAGTGCCTTGAAAATTCTTGCCACCCATTGCTTTGAAATCTTTGCAAGTCTTTGCGAAGTCAGGTTGAGGATGCTGAGGGGGAGGAGGGAGAGGAACCTCAGCGATAGGAGGAGGAGGAACATTAACTACCGGAGGAGGAGGAGCATTAACTACTGGAGGAGGAGAAGGAACGTCCGCGGGGCCGGCTTCGGTCGCCCTAGCCTCCAAAAGTTTCCTATACCACACAGGTACGTGTACTCCCTCCGGAAGAGCAAAGTTATCGGCCATACTGAAAATGAAGAAAAAGACAGATTCAGAATGGAGAAAAACGAAGGAATTTTGCTAATGGCTTTTTGGGGAATAGCCTTTAAAATAAACTAGACTTTCTTTGGAAAATACTTTATACTTGGTTTTCAAAATAGTTTTCCAGAAGTTTTATAAAAACCTTTTTGTTCCTTCTCATAAACCATATGCTCTGATACCAAATTGTTACACCCCGCCGCTGCCAGGGTGGCTCTTGCAAGCACTCTGACTTTGGAGGGGCGTTTGAATCAGGTAAACATGCATAATGATATATCAAGGCAGAACAAGAACATATGTATATATGTAAACAGAGTAAATATCATAGATAAAACAGCGGAAGTTTTCAAAATATTTCAAAACAAGTCTGGTACAACATAGCTTTCCAAATAAACAAGTCTAGATAAAACAACATCAACTGAAAAACTGAAATACATAAGTGCTATCCCCAAATAAGTGGTAACCATGGCTAGCTTCATGTCGAAACCGTACATGAGCTGAAAATCCCTCAAGCAAGCAATCCGAAATCCAAGCTAAGCTCCAGTATTCCCTCCCTGAGAACCTAGGGGGGAAACGGAAGAAAAGAGGCGAAAGAAAACAGGTCAGTCAAAAAGACTGAGTAAGCCCTACTACAATCAATGGCGGAACAGAACAAGCAAACGAATCAGCGACTTGTTTGGATAGGGAGAAAGGTCACTGGGTTGGAACCATTCTTTGAGTCTAGCGGAAAGGAAAGAAAGTAGTACGCATGTAGCAGAGGTGACTGAGCAAGCCAATGTAAACTGATAAAGTTAACTGGCATGAGAAGCAGGGATGAACATAAGGATAACAACATACTAGCATGATGATTAACTAACAAGGTAGATAAAGGTGTCATCGCATAATCAGGATTAAGGTTTTGCACCACAGGTGTACTAGCAAACTAACATGACTTGAATATACAAGTATTGATCCCTTGGCCCAAACTTTGGCCCAATAACATGAAATGACCCTAACACAAGGTCCAACCAAACGGTCTAGTCGATCGGCTCCCTATAAGCCTAACTCGTCACGTGTTGGTGTCAATACGGCCCAAACATAATTGTAGTCAGACTGTGCAGGGTCTCCTGTCGGGTGTATCAAGCCCTAGGGTGGCAACCCCTGGACACCATAAACATGAGTGCACAGTATCGATCTACTGGTACCCGTGCATGCTTTCTCCGGCTTCGGACTATGTGCACGACCATGGTCTGCCCGGAACTACACCGGCGTACCCTCTGCCGTCGCTTTTGGTCGCTTACCTCCAGCCCAGTAATCGTGCCCCCTCCCTAGCCTAGTCCCTAGGGTCATGATGATACTAACTTGGGATTACTGCTGGAGTGGGCCCCCCATTGCTAGGATTTTTCTAGTGGGTTAAGTACAGTTTAACCGCCTTGCTAACCATGGATTAACTTGGTTAAGTGTAACGATGAGTTCACGACTTAACCCCGATTAATCTACCGAGCCCAAATTGGTTAAGTACTAAGTGGACCATGACTTAACCCTAATCATGAGGCATTAATTAATTTAATGCGCCTTAACCTCTCACATTAGACTTTGTTGCGGTTACTAGTTAAGCCGGGCGGGTCCGGGTAGCTTTACACCACAACTTGGTCTAACCTCGGGTTCAAGGTACAACATGGCCAACTTCTCACATTGGGTCCTATTGTTTGTAGCAACTAGTTAGGCCGGTCGGTTCCGGGTAGGTTTACGCTACAAACTCAACCCAACCTCGAGTTGGTCACACTTATCTTTTCTAAGTGTCATGTCCATCATGTTTCCAAAACATGTTACAAGTTTTCAAGCAATTGGGTAGACCTAACTTAATAGGTAAATTCCCAATGGGTAGACCTAACTTAATAGGTAAATTCCCAAGCTTATATTTTTATGTCTTTTAAGTTTACCCAACCCCAAACGCAATCCCATCGCTTACATATCGCAATAGCGCATAAAGGATAGAAAGAGGGAACTTGGCAAAATCATGACATAAAGGTGTTGAAGCCACAAGTTCAACATGGTGGCATATGAAATGTTCATGTGTTCATATACTTGCATATTACATATTTTGGCCTCAAAAGCATGCATAAAACCAAACTTAGCGTATTGGTGATACATGGTGATAAATGACATGTAGAAATGGTCATAAGTTCGCATTTAGCCTCACATGCAAGTTATCATAAGGGATATGGTAACTTACATGTTGCCAAAATGCAACCTTTGGCATAAAGCTTTAAGCTTTATGTTCATAAACCCAAGATAAGCTTGCATAACATGATAACATGAGCCAAATGATCAACCCAAACTTGCATAACATAACTCGCATATCATATGGCAAACTTGCATATCAAACTTGCATAACATAACTTGCATATCTCATGACAACTTGCATATCAAACTTGCATAACATAACTTGGTGAACTTGCATAACACATCATAGTAAACTTGCATAACACATCATGGCAAACTTGCATATCATACATTTAACTTTAGAGTTTAAGTATGAAAGTAGAATAGGGCTTACAATGCTTATGAAGACTCAAATGAGTATAGCAAATATAAGAAAGCCCTTATGCAACCAATTTAACCCGAAAATGCAAGCCAAAATGATCAAAACCCTTCCTTTATGATGCAAATATAGAAACTTGACTTGAATGCAAGCTAATGATGCTCATACAAGTTTGAAAACATTTGTATGCATGGAAAATCACTTAGAAATGACTTAGGAAATTTTATGAAGATAGTGGAGGCCATGAGAGGATTGATTTTGCCATAGTTTAGTTGTAGGATAGATTAATGATGATTTAGGGTAGGTTAGGGTCTTATTTATAGATTAGACAAGTGTTTTAGGCCATAGGATTAAACCCTAGTTCCAATCTCAACCCTCAAAACCGAATCTGGCCCCCAAGCTCAACACAATCTCTAAATGGTGCACCAGGCTAAACAGCCCAGCTGGACCAAGTCGACAGCCAAGTCGACAGGGCTGTCGACTTGGGTCCAACCAAGTCGACTCCCAAGTCGACAGGGCTGTCGACTTGGGTGTTCTGGCGAGATTTTTCCCGCCTGGCCCAAACTGGCCCAAATTTCCAATTTCAAACTTGAATTTGAAATCTGTTTTTACTTAGAAATTTTCTGAAAACTTCGTTGGGCCTTAATCGGGTCATACGGACTCCGATTTTTGAAAACTCAGACTCTTTTTCGCGTATTTTTCCGAGACGAACGCAATGGCATAGCCCGTTTCCCTTGATTCAGATTTTAGAATTAAATTCTGCCTCAATTTATGTTATAATAGGTTATTGGAAATACGGGTTGTTACAGAGTACAACACTTACAACACAGTGGAAATAACAATAACTATATAATCCTGAAGCCTCCTGCTCCAAGCTCTCCAGGTATATCTGTAAAATCCTTACTACTTAACTGCCCGTACAAAATTGGGCACACAAGAGTTTAGGGAAAACAAAACAAAATAAACTCTAGGTCAGTCATGGGACTGGTGTGAGTAAAACTATTTAAAACAGTTTGAGCGATTAAACGATATCTCATAAGACCACGCCGTATAACGGAATGGGTTTTTCCCTTACGAGAATCCAAAATAACCTTTATATCAAAATTCTTTTGATATTATAATAATATCTATCAACCACAATATAATAATCATCTAGCAGAAACGCTTTCATCTCACGTTCTGCATACATAGTATACAATCAAAATCGCCAGCACTTATTGGATAATGGATTTCCAACTATGACAAGGTATGGAACCACCTTCCGATAGTGTACCTCTAGAGAGGAATACACTGGGTTCAACAAGAACATCTTGCAATCCGGCCACACATGATCAACCACTCATTTCGCTTGAGTGTATCGAATGTATATCACCAACGGTTGGGATCAGCAACCGTTTCCCGATAAGGGACAGCATTGATAGATTAAAGAAGCAAATGAACATTCTCTAGATAGGTGATTATACACCCCAATGGGAGCTACCCACATAGCCACGCTGCCTGCCCGATTTTTGTCATTTACCGGATGTGAGGCTAGAAGTTACGCTTATCTTTTACATGACACATCTTCATTCACTTAGAATGTCACATCGTCATACCCCTTAAAATCACAAATTGATTTATCCAAAAATAACATGGGCATACAGCTAAGAGAAACGAATTCCTCCGCCACCAAACGTGAATACGTTTGAAGAGATCAACTTACGCGATCTATTAGATATACCCTATCAGACCTTCTTCCATACAAGTTGTCCTGGGACTGGACAAACCGAAGGCACTATTCATTACATCCGTCTTAGGCAATCTTTACCTAAGATTTATACAACAGCCCTTGCACTTTACTCCGTCTTCAATTATCTTTGGCATATGTGATTCGCAACACTTATGCCAATAAGGAGTGGTTCTTCGGATAATAATCCAACCTGTCTCTCCATATTAACAACGTTAAAATGGTCAAAACTTTGATAGTCGGTGATTTAACTATCAAAGGAAAAAATGTGTGCAAACAACAAATCTTATTTCCTATTGGAATTTATATTGATCAAATCATCATATATATATATATATGTATATGTATATATATCCCCTTATTTTCTATATTTAGAAAATATATGTTATTAACACTGGAAAACATTTCCATAGCTTATTTACATGGATTTCAACTAACATTGTAAAAATTGTCGTTACGACCTGCTCAATCCATTTATCGCTTATTACTTAAGTGTATCTTTAACTAACCTTTGTTATCGAACTTTAACTATTCCTTAGTAAATCTCGAAGTCAATCAAGTTGGGGTATAATTACCTCTCAGACCTTAACTGAACAACCTTCTTAACCTTGCAATAGATAAAGCTCACTGGTCCAATTTCTACTATCATTTGCTTATGCAAATTCTCGGATTCGGATTACGAATCCCCTTCTTTTATGAAAACATTTATTATAACACTAACTTTATAAACCTTACTTCTGATATATCTAACTTAACATTGAACCTTTATTTCTTAATTTGAATAATTTACCTAACAATTAATTTATTTATAAATAAATAAATCTCGATTTAAAACGAAAAGTAAATAGTACTTTCCCGAATTCGATATAATTGAATTCAACGATTAACTCTCTTCGAATAACTAATATTCGATTAACTCACTTTGAATAACTAATATTCGATAACTCACTTCAAATAACTAATATTCGATAACTCTTTCTTTTCGAATACACTATATTCGATAATCTCCTTTCGAATAAACGATATTCGATAATCTCTCTTCTTGAATAAACTATATATTCAATTACTCCTTTTCGAATAAACGATATTCGATAATCTCTCTTCGAATAACTAATATTCGATACATCTCTTTTCGAATAACTTATATTCGAAAATCTCACTTCGATTAAACTATAATCGATTAACTCTAGTTCGATTAAACTAAAATCGATTAACTCCTTTCGATTAACTAAAATCGATTAACTCCTTTCGATTAACTAAAATCGATTAACTCCTTTCGATTAAACTATAATCGATTAACTTCTTTCGATTAAACTATAATAGATTAACTCTAGTTCGATTAACTCTAATTTGATTAACTTTAATCGATTAACTCTAATCGATTAACTCAACTTAATTAACTCAACTTATTTAACTCAACTTGACTTATTTAACTCCTTTCGAATAACTAATATTCGATTAACTTATATTCGAATAACCATGTCTGTTTTAACTTTATTTCGAATAGCTAATATTCGATTTAACTCCATTCGCTTGACTCTAGATCACAGCGATCACAATGGTTACATCTGATTCCCTCAGGAAACATCCGACCGCCGTAGGCTATCTGCAGCCTTGCGAATTACGCTAGCAGTCGTATGAAATGGCAATTCATCCTGAATAACTATGTACAATTAACTCTATCTGGTTAACTCTTTATTCGAATAACTAATATTCGATTAACTATAATTGAATATCTAATATTCAATTAACTCCTTTTGAATAACTCATATTCAATTAACTTTTATCGATTAACTCTAACTCGATTAATTCTAATTCGATTAACTCTAATCGATTAATTCTTTTATATAATCCATTAAGTTTCTAACACTTAAATCTTATTTAAAATTCCCTTTTATAATACTATTTATTTCATAAATAAATAATTCCTTTTATAACTGTAAAGACCCGGAAATTCCTGCTCTTTGAATCGACCATGAACCACACAGGCCTGACCCAAAGGTTGGAAATCTTCGAATACTTTAACTTTGGGAATACAATACATTAGAACAGATAACAACAGACTTTTACAAACATTACCATAATGTTACATCAGAGTATAGAATATCAGAGTACATCGATAAATAAAATACAGCGGAAGATAAATTACAATAAATTACTATAATAAACAGCGGAAGACTTTCTATGCTCTGGACACAGCTTTAAGCTTCAATCCAGAATCCTGCTAAAAGAACAGATATCTACAAAACAAGCTACTCGACTGCCCGTGTGGAAAAATATGGGCATCCGAGTTTGCCAGTGAAACAAACTACAGGTCAGTCATGGGACTGGTATGAGAAATCTAACTTAACCTATCTTAAAATAAGGCAAATCACAGGACCACGCCGCTAACGCGGAACGGGTTTACTCCATTTGATTGCTAGTGCATAACATAAAGTAAATCGTTACATAACGCAATGCTTTTTAGAAAAATGAAACCATTATAAGACCCAAGTCCCATCACACAATGCAACGCAAGCCGGAGGATAGGGTTTTACCTTATAATGGTCAAGAGATGCTTAATACGATAGAACGTATAACTACTAGTGTGTACATGTTTTCATAAATCATTTCAATCATAATGTATGAATCATAGACGACATAGTACCCCATCCTACTATGTCGCCATACTAGTTTTACAATCAAAACCGCATGGTGTCGTATTGGAGATTTGGTTTCCATCATGAGTCAAGGATAGGGAGGAACTCCTTACCGATTCGAGACACTCTAGCAAATGCCTCAGGATTCGGACTCTGGCGAACCCTTGGATCTTCAGGGTTGGTCCACTCCGAAGGGTCGTGGATTAGTTATACCTGAACACACGTTTCCCGGTCCTTTTGGACCTATAATATGGCCACTAACAACCTATAAAAACACGAGGTACCTCATAATCCATCATCCACATAAGTAAAATGTCAGCGCTGGTAGGTCCCTGACATTACTCTAGCTAGAAAGATAACGTGTGCACTCCCTGTAGTCCCTTCTCCCGTTTTAGACTCATACCGAGGTGTGAGGCTCACGAAGTCACGCTACACAAAGCTACGCCTAAATAGGCCGTGCTTTGATCATCTACCACAAGGTCCTGCTTTTCAACAAAAGCCTTGATCCATGCATCTTGGCGTACCACATTGACAATTCACACCATGCGATTGATAACCATCAATATACACCCGGGTGTTAAGCAGAGAGTAAATTCTCCACCACCAAACAGATATATACCAAATAGAAATCAATATACATGGAATGAAATTCAACGTCAGACACGCATCCATTTACAAGTCCGTTCTGGGTCGGAACGAAACCGGAGTCGCCTTATTCCGCCCCCCATATGTCCAATACAGAGGCGAGGTGCTCGCATATCCGACAATCAACAAGTACGGCCGGATGGCTACCACTGAAGCCCCTTCAAGGTAGCTACTCCCATCAGGGGTCTCAGTAGCAAACATCCATTCGATGTGAAGATCGCCGGTCTTCAACCACCGTTTTCATCTTCGACTCTTCATTGTCGTAATAATTATTCGGAATGGGTTAAACTCGGTCTTTCCGAATAACTTGCGTATTTTTATAATTAAAAATCAAATGTTGTTAAAAGCACATCAATGCCTCATGCCAATTCAAAATATTCTATCAAAGATAAATTCTTAAAATTTGTCCTTAAATCTTTCTTTTAAAGATTTATTAAAACTCCAATTTGGTTTTAAATATCAAAGTCTTTATTTAATGATTATTTAAATTTAAGAAATAAATCTTATCCTTAACTGGGTTAAAGAACTAATGTCATTCAAAACATAGTTCACTGTAAACCCAAAATCGTCTTTCGTTAAATATGGAATTTTCACAGAAATCAACTCAATATATAATCGTTATAAATTTCTGTATCCGACCAATAATATAAATCGAATAACGGCAAAGCCTTTTAAATTCCATATGTAGTATCGGTCTTCTTTTACAGAAGCTTATCTCGATTTTTATCAAATCAGATTTCCACTCGATTCCAATTTAATATATTAAATTGGAAAACTTTACTTTGGAACATCTTCTTTTTAAATCTTAATAAAAAGATTTATAAACTCCAAATTATATTCTCACTGTTAATTGAGTTAAAGAACAGATGTCATTTAAAAACATTGTTCACGATAAACTCAATTCACAAATCAATTTATTCCAATTATTAAATATAATTGAAACTCTAATAATCTTAATTAAAAGATTTATTCTTTTCTCAACTGGGTTTAAGAACGGTGTTATTTAAGACACCATTCACGACAAACCAAAATCCAATTTATTTATTTAAAAACATTGGATTTTTATTATAGTTAAAAACTAGTTCATTTGATAAAAATATTTTTTTTTCTTTTCAAAAAATGGAATTTTTCATCTACGATCTTTCTAAATCATTTATTATGAATTTACATAATTTTTGCATATTTTTAATATTTTTATTTTCGCTCGTACAGTCGGTTTCTAATAACGGCCACCGAACTGCACTTACAGCGACCTTTTCTAAAATTGATTTGGACATAATTCCAAATCCAACCGTTAGATTTTAAAGTTCTTATATTCGTTGGAAAGATCTTTTCGATACGAACCCAACGGTTCCAGTTTTAGGAGAATCCGACGGTCGGATCTCTCGTTACGTCAATTTAAAGCTAATGGTCGAAGTTCGCGAACGGTCGCTGCGCGGCGCGTTCTATTCAGGCCATTAAATATATATATATATGTATATATATATATATATTTTATATCGTCGATTTTCATTTAAAACGTACTTTACAATATATTTATAAATTCGCTTTAAGACGGTTTTAACTTCATTTCCAATTTAAAGTCAAAATTGAATATTCTATTTACTTATCATATTAAAAATATTAATATTAAATTTATAAATCACTTCCTTTTAATATTCATTTATATTTTATACTGGGCAAGACCTCCAACATTAAGCCTGCGACTTATGGATGTTGGATATGCCGGTTGGTTCCGGGCAGACTTATCCCATAAGTTGGGCTTAACCTCGTGTCTAAGGCGCAATTATAATTTATAATTACAATGTAAAACATTCATTATTTTAAACTATTATTTATCTGAAATATTTTTATTTTTAAATATTCTTTTTCCTAAAATATTCTTTTTTCTAAAATATTCTTTTTTCTAGAATATTCTTTATTGGAATGTGACTCAATCAATAACCATATGGTTTCAATTATATGGTTCTATGTATTGCATGTATATAACACCCATGATAATGAGACACAACCATTAAACAATCCATTTACATCCAAAGTGACAATTTCAACTATGTGAGCATTAAAATGAAACAATAACGCTCATCGCAGCCTGTCGATCAATCGATAGACATACAATTTAAGATTGGGTTTGTGTCAGTCAAGTATCGTCCCAATACCCGTGTGGGGTTTTCAGACAACATTAGTTCATACAAATAAATAAATAATTGGATAACAGATTTAACCAATTTCAATTTCACTGATAAGTTGATGAAATAAATCAAAAATGTCATTTATATCGAGTAAGAATGTATTTTACTCGTATGATTTCCCTATATATTCCTAAAGTTACATAAACAGTAATTTATTTATATAGCTTTATTGCGGATGACAAATAAAATATAAATTTCATTATATTTTATTTGTATGAAATTCCTAACAATACATTTCACTATATATTTTGACCAATAATACAATTTGTATATTAGAATATAAACTCTAATGAAAGTTTGCAAATAAAATTGGATTTTATATTTTCGTATAAATTCTACTGTATATTATGCAAATAAAAGTGATTCTTATATGTGCACATATATTCTGTTTCAACAAAGATGTGTAAAAGTGATATACTCATTTTGTTAACAATTCTATTTCAACAAAATGAGTAAGGTAGTAATTTCATTTTGTCATTAATTCCAGTTTAACAAAATAAATAGCAAACAACGATTCATATTGTGACCGATCTAATTTAACAAAATGGATCAAAGTGATAATTTTAACTCTTCTACTTTCATTACATATATAATGTCAATAAAAGTGATATCTCTAAACTTTCTATTTTTATTGCATATAAAATATCAATAAAAATAATCCCTTTAATTTTCCACATTTTCGTTGTATATGAAATGGCAGTAAAAATGCTATTCTTTAACCTATCCTTTTTATTGTAAACTAATTTTACGATAAAAATATTATCTTAAAATCCATTCTTAAAATTGCATAGAAAATAACAATAAAGACGATACCTTTTTACTTACACTTTTATTGTATACGTAATGACAATAAAAGTGTTATATTTTAATCTATCCTTTTTATTGTAAACTAATTTTACAATAAAAATATTACTTTTTAAATCTACACTTTTTATGGAAAATAAAATGATAATAAAAAGGTGAATTTAAAATCTATTCTTAAAATAGCATAGAGAATAACAATAAAGACGATACCTTTTTACTGTAGTCCTTTATATCTAATCTTTTAAATCAAGGGAAATTACAAAATATATGTAATCCTATGTTTCTATTTCGCTAATGTTTTCAAAATAAAAATATAAACAAAATCTTTTTAACAACAATGGTATTAAAAAAAATGTAATCTTCATGCCTTATCCTTTATTGAACCATTCAACAATAAAAATGTTAAATTCTTTTTATTGTAACCATTTAACAATAAAATATAATTAGTTGGATCAAGCCTTGTCATCGTATCCATTTAACAATAAAATAAAATGTAAACAAAATGTGCTTTCCAGTTATTTCTTTTTATTTACAAATAAGATGTAAATAACAATGTAAATTCTAAATAAGCCTTTTTATTTACAAATGAAATGTAAATAAAAAATATGTTTCTAAATTTTTTTCTTTTATTTACAAAAGAAATGAAAATAAAAATATGTCTAACAATTTGTTCTTTTATTTACAAAGAAATGAAAATAAAAATATGTCTAACCATTTTGTTCTTTTATTTACAAAGAAATGAAAATAAAAATATGTCTAACCATTTTGTTCTTTTATTCGCAAATAAAATGCAAATAAAAGTACATTTACAAATCTTAACTTTATTTTTATTCACACATACAATCGCAAATAAAAATGCATTTACAAATCATAACTTTTTATTTGCAAATAAAAATATGTTTCACAGTTCTTGTTTTTTTATTTGACAACTTGATTTCATACAACACTATGTTCAATATGATATACAATTTTATATCCATAAAATAAAAATAAACTACATGATATTTTAATTTAGATTAAAAATCCTATTCTAATCTAATTCAACAATATCGATTATCTTGGTTGAATTTATACAGATCTAGAGTTACAAGAACGGATCTAAACAATTCAATTCAATACAATACAATACAAACCACTCATCAGAACAACAATTTCACATAGATCTGAATAGACAACATACAAGTAATCATTCAACATCGATAAAATAATTAATTAAATAATTAGATTGTGAAAATCAGAGATTCTCACATTGATTGGTTTTTTTGTTTGAATTCATTTCTGTACTCGTTCAAATTTGGCTAAATTCTCAAAGTTCTCCTTTTCAGCTCTAGTCAGTTTCATGGTGTAGATCTGAATTTTATGATTCCAACGCAACGAAAATCGTTCAATTCCGTCGCTGTTCGAACAAGATATGATTTATTTAAGATTTACAACATATTTAAATTAATTAAATAGAATAATAAAGGGGTAATACCCTTCTTCCTCCTTGAACAGACCAAGGCCGCGTTAAAACCCATTCCCTTCGATCAACCTTCCACCCATCGTCGTCAGACCGCTGCGCCGGACCCCCATCCAAGACCACCACGCCGACTGCCAACCTGAGCTCCTCCTCTGACCGAAGTACGGGCCCACTCGCACGCACCCTAGGCCCGCAATACACCCCCAAACGCGCCACCTTCCAGCTCGCAATCCTCTCCCCACGAAACACCATAACCAATCATCCCCGTACCGATTGAAAGATCCTTGAATTCTCTTCAATTTGATATATGGTATGCGATTTATCGTTGAGTGGATTAAAAGATATTAGCATTTGAAATCGGGATGTTTCTGGCCATTGGAAAGCCATAGGCGGCGGCTTCCATTTCTAGGGTTTCAATTTAATTATTTTAATAATAAATCTCGATTTTCGTGCTTAAAAGTGGAAATTTCGGACTGTCTCCAAATCAAGACCAGTTAGTGTCAAACCTAAGGTTTTGACGCCTTCTGAACGCGATGGGCTATGCCCCGTGGCCCAATTCTGAAGTCTGTTGCGTGTTTTATTAAAATTACAATATTAAATTAATAATTTAATTTCCACCGTACATTTAAATACGCCGGGGCCACATACGACCTCTAAAAATTCCAGAAAAATTATTTCTAGTTATGTTTTGACGATACGGTCCTAACAAAAATAATTTCGTCTAATTCTGAGACCGTTTGAAAAATGGCTATTTTCTAGTCGATTAAATTTAACTGAAATTGACAAAACACGTTTTCTTTCGCCACGCTCACATATTAATTCGAAAAATTATGGAAAATTAAACTTAATAATAATTCGACATTCCGGTTCCAACAAAAGTAGTTTCGTCGAAAACCGAGGTTGTTTGCAAAATGACTATTTTTAAGGCCCATATATTTAATTAAAATATATAAAAATTCTATAGCGACTTTTCTAAATTTTAAACTGGACATATCTTTTAATTTATAAAGTGAAATTTAGATTTTTCACATCCGTTAGAAAGATATGATTAAACAGATTTAAATATTTTTGGTTTTGCTGAAATTTGATTTATTTTGAATCCTGTACATTCAGTTAAAGTTTGAAATCGAATTTTCGAACTACCGCGCCATTTCAAACTCCTTTTATAATTAAATTAAATTTATTCGTTTTAACTTCAATTAAAATAAATTTACCGTCGTTATTATTTAAAATAAATTATTTTAAATATTCTAAATTCATTAAAATTTCTAAAATAAAAATTTTAAATTGGCCCCAAAATTCCGGGTTGTTACAATCTCCCCCACTTAAAATCTTTTCGTCCTCGAAAAGGAACGAAGCTAAAAGTTGTTTAATTAACCAAATCAACTTTCATTTTTATTCATTTCAATAATTTTGCTAGTTGCTTAACTTTTCAACTATATATAACTTTATATATAAAAATCACATTTCCAAAGAATAGATTATAAATATATTCAAAAATACTTTAATTATAAACTCGTAACTCTTAACTCGTTCTGGGGCATTACTAACCCCATCTCTAACGAGTTTGCTCATTCTAGGATACTGTTGATCCTATCTCTAATGAGTATTCTTATTGGATATTACTAATCCAATCTCTGATGAGTCTTTTGTTCAGTTCTAACGAGTTGTACCCCAAAGATTTGAGCTAACCAGAGCTCTGATTCCAACTGTAAAGACCCGGAAATTCCCGCTCTTTGAATCGACCATGAACCGCACAGGTCTGACCCAAAGGTTGGAAATCTTCGAATAATTTAACTTTGGGAATACAATACATTAGAAAAGATAACAACAGACTTTTATAAATATTACCATAATGTTACATTAGAGTACAGAATATCAGAGTACATCGATAAATAAAATGCAGCGGAAGGTAAATTACAATAAATTACTACAATAAACAGCGGAAGACTTTCTATGCTCTGGACACAGCTTTAAGCTTCAATCCAGAATCCTGCTAAAAGAATAGATATCTGCATAACAAGCTACTCGACTGCCCGTGTGGAAAAATATGGGCATCCGAGTTTGCCAGTGAAACAAACTACAGGTCAGTCATGGGACTGGTATGAGAAATCTAACTTAACCTATCTTAAAATAAGGCAAATCACAGGACCACGCCGCTAACGCGGAACGGGTTTACTCCATTGGATTGCTAGTGCATAACATAAAGTAAATCGTTACATAACGCAATGCTTTTTAGAAAAATGAAACCATTATAAGACCCAAGTCCCATCACACAATGCAACGCAAACCGGAGGATAGGGTTTTACCTTATAATGGTCAAGAGATGCTTAATACGATAGAACGTATTACTACTAGTGTGTACATGTTTTCATAAATCATTTCAATCATAATGTATGAATCATAGACGGCATAGTACCCCATCCTACTATGTCGCCATACTAGTTCTACAATCAAAACCGCATGGTGTCGTATTGGAGATTTGGTTTCCATCATGAGTCAAGGCTAGGGAGGAGCTCCTTGCCGATTCGAGACACTCTAGCAAATGCCTCAGGATTCGGACTCTGGCGAACCCTTGGACCTTCAGGGTCGGTCCACTCCGAAGGGTCGTGGATTAGTTATACCTGAACACACGTTTCCCGGTCCTTTTGGACCTATAATATGGCCACTAACAACCTATAAAAACACGAGGTACCTCATAATCCATCATCCACATAAGTAAAATGTCAGCGCTGGTAGGTCCCTGACATTACTCTAGCTAGAAAGATAACGTGTGCACTTCCTGCAGTCCCTTCTCCCATTTTAGACTAATACCGAGGTGTGAGGCTCGCGAAGTCACGCTACACAAAGCTACGCCTAAACAGGCCGTGCTTTGATCATCTACCACAAGGCCCTGCTTTTTAACAAAAGCCTTGATCCATGCATCTTGGCGTACCACATTGACAATTCACGCCATGTGATCGATAACCATCAATATACACCCGGGTGTTAAGAAGAGAATAAATTCTCCACCACCAAACAGATATATACCAAATAGAAATCAATATACATGGAATGAAATTCAACGTCAGACACGCATCCATTTACAAGTCCGTTATGGGTCGGAACGAAACCGGAGTCGCCTTATTCCGCCCCCCATATGTCCAATACAGAGGTGAGGTGCTCGCATATCCGACAATCAACAAGTACGGCTGGATGGCTACCACTGAAGCCCCTTCAAGGTAGCTACTCCCATCATGGGTCTCAGTAGCAAACATCCATTCGATGTGAAGATCGCCGGTCTTCAACCACCGTTTTCATCTTCGACTCTTCATTGTCATAATAATTATTCGGAATGGGTTAAAATCGGTCTTTCCGAATAACTTGCATATTTTTATAATTAAAAATCAAATGTTGTTAAAAGCACATCAACGCCTCATTCCAATTCAGAATATTCTATCAAAGATAAATTCTTAAAATTTGTCCTTAAATCTTTCTTTTAAAGATTTATTAAAACTCCAATTTGGTTTTAAATATCAAAATCATTATTTAATGATTATTTAAATTTAAGAAATAAATCTTATCCTTAACTGGGTTAAAGAACTAATGTCATTCAAAACATAGTTCACTGTAAACCCAAAATCGTCTTTCGTTAAATATGGAATTTTCACAGAAATCAACTCAATATATAATCGTTATAAATTTCTGTATCCGACCAATAATATAAATGGAATAACGGAAAAGCCTTTTAAATTCCATATGTAGTATCGGTCTTCTTTTACAGAAGCTTATCTCGATTTTTATCAAATCAGATTTCCACTCGATTCCAATTTAATATATTAAATTGGAAAACTTTACTTTGGAACATTTTCTTTTTAAATCTTAATAAAAAGATTTATAAACTCCAAATTATATTCTCACTGTTAATTGAGTTAAAGAACAGATGTCATTTAAAAACATTGTTCACGATAAACTCAATTCACAAATCAATTTATTCCAATTATTAAATATAATTGAAACTCTAATAATCTTAATTAAAAGATTTATTCTTTTCTCAACTGGGTTTAAGAACGGTGTTATTTAAGACACCATTCACGACAAACCAAAATCCAATTTATTTATTTAAAAACATTGGATTTTTATTCAAGTTAAAAACTAGTTCATTTGATAAAAATATTTTTTTTTCTTTTCAAAAAATGGAATTTTTCATCTACGATCTTTCTAAATCATTTATTATGAATTTACATAATTTTTGCATATTTTTATTTTCGCTCGTACAGTCGGTTTCCAATAACGGCCACCGAACTGCACTTACACGACCTTTTCTAAAATTGATTTGGACATAATTCCAAATCCAACCGTTAGATTTTAAAGTTCTTATATTTGTTGGAAAGATCTTTTTGATACGAACCCAATGGTTCCAGTTTTAGGAGAATCCGACGGTCGGATCTCCTGTTACGTCAATTTAAAGTTAATGGTCGAAATTCGCGAACGGTCGCTGCGCGGCGCGTTCTATTCAGGCCATTAAATATATAAATATATATATATATATATATATATATTATATCATCGATTTTCGTTTAAAACGTACTTTACAATATATTTATAAATTCGCTTTAAGACAGTTTTAACTTCATTTCCAATTTAAAGTCAAAATTGAATATTCTATTTACTTATCATATTAAAAATATTAATATTAAATTTATAAATCACTTCTTTTTTATATTCATTTATATTTTATACTGGGCCAGACCTCCCACATTAAGCCTGCGACTTATGGATGCTGGATATGCCGGTTGGTTCCGGGCAGACTTATCCCATAAGTTGGGCTTAACCTCGTGTCTAAGGCGCAATTATAATTTATAATTACAATGTAAAACATTCATTATTTTAAACTATTATTTATCTGAAATATTTTTATTTTGAAATATTCTTTTTCCTAAAATATTCTTTTTTCTAAAATATTCTTTTTCTAGAATATTCTTTATTGGAATGTGACTCAATCAATAACCATATGGCTTCAATTATATGGTTTCTATGTATTGCATGTATATAACACCCATGATAATGAGACACAACCATTAAACAATCCATTTACATCCAAAGTAACAATTTCAACTATGTGAGCATTAAAATTAAACAATAACGCTCATCGCAGCCTGTCGATCAATCGATAGACATACAATTTAAGATTGGGATTTGTGTCAGTCAAGTATCGTCCCAATACCCGTGTGGGGTTTTCAGACAACAGCAGTTCATATAAATAAATAAATAATTGGTTAATAGATTTAACCAATTTCAATTTCACTGAAAAGTTGATGAAATAAATCGAAAATGTCATTTATATCGAGTAAGAATGTATTTTACTCGTATTATTTCCCTATATATTCTTAAAGTTACATAAATAGTAATTTATTTATATAGCTTTATTGCGGATGACAAATAAAATATAAATTTCATTATATGTTATTTGTATGAAATTTCTTAACAATACATTTCACTGTATATTTTGACCAACAATACAATTTGTATATTAGAATATAAACTCTAATGCAAGTTTGTAAATAAAATTGGATTTTATATTTTCGTATAAATTCTACTGTATATTATGCAAATAAAAGTGATTCTTATATGTGCACATAAATTCTGTTTCAACAAAGATGTGTAAAAGTGATATACTCATTTTGTTAACAATTCTATTTCAACAAAATGAGTAAGGTAGTAATTTCATTTTGTCATTAATTCCAGTTTAACAAAATAAATAGCAAACAACGATTCATATTGTGACCGATCTAATTTAACAAAATGGATCAAAGTGATAATTTTAACTCTTCTACTTTCATTACATATATAATGTCAATAAAAGTGATATCTCTAAACTTTCTATTTTTATTGCATATAAAATATCAATAAAAATAATCCCTTTAATTTTCCACATTTTTATTGTATATGAAATGGCAGTAAAAATGCTATTCTTTAACCTATCCTCTTTATTGTAAACTAATTTTACGATAAAAATATTATCTTAAAATCCATTCTTAAAATTGCATAGAAAATAACAATAAAGACGATACCTTTTTACTTACACTTTTATTGTATACGTAATGACAATAAAAGTGTTATATTTTAATCTATCCTTTTTATTGTAAACTAATTTTACAATAAAAATATTACTTTTTAAATCTACACTTTTTATGGAAAATAAAATGATAATAAAAAGGTGAATTTAAAATCTATTCTTAAAATTGCATAGAGAATAACAATAAAGACGATACCTTTTTACTGTAGTCCTTTATATCTAATCTTTTAAATCAAGGGAAATTACAAAATATATGTAATCCTATGTTTCTATTTCGCTAATGTTTTCAAAATAAAAATATAAACAAAATCTTTTTAACAACAATGGTATTAAAAAAAAATGTAATCTTCATGCCTTGTCCTTTATTGAACCATTCAACAATAAAAATGTTAAATTCTTTTTATTGTAACCATTTAACAATAAAATATAATTGGTTGGATCAACCCTTGTCATCGTATCCATTTAACAATAAAATAAAATGTAAACAAAATGTGCTTTCCAGTTATTTCTTTTTATTTACAAATAAGATGTAAATAACAATGTAAATCCTAAATAAGCCTTTTTATTTACAAATGAAATGTAAATAAAAAATATGTTTCTAAATTTTTTTCTTTTATTTATAAAAGAAATGAAAATAAAAATATGTCTAACCATTTTGTTCTTTTATTTACAAAAGAAATGAAAATAAAAATATGTCTAACCATTTTGTTCTTTTATTTACAAAGAAATGAAAATAAAAATATGTCTAACCATTTTGTTCTTTTATTCGCAAATAAAATGCAAATAAAAGTACATTTACAAATCTTAACTTTATTTTTATTCACGCATACAATCGCAAATAAAAATGCATTTACAAATCTTAACTTTTTATTTGCAAATAAAAATATGTTTCACCATTCTTGCTTTTTTATTTGACAACTTGATTTCATACAACACTATGTTCAATATGATATAAAATTTTATATTCATGTAATAAAAATAAACTACATGATATTTTAATTTAGATTAAAAATCCTATTCTAATCTAATTCAACAGTATCGATGATCTTGGTTGAATTTATACAGATCTATAGTTACAAGAACGGATCTAAACAATTCAATTCAATACAATACAATACAAACCACTCATCAGAACAACAATTTCACACAGATCTGAATAGATAACATACAAGTAATCATTCAACATCGATAAAATAATTAATTAAATAATTAGATTGTGAAAATCAGAGATTCTCACATTGATTGGTTTTTTTGTTTGAATTCATTTCTGTACTCGTTCAAATTTGGCTGAATTCTCAAAGTGCTCCTTTTCAGCTCTAGTCAGTTTCGTGGCGTAGATCTGAATTTTATGATTCCAACGCAACGAAAATCGTTCAATTCCGTCGATGTTCGAACAAGATATGATTTATTTAAGATTTACAACATATTTAAATTAATTAAATAGAATAATAAAGGGGTAATACCCTTCTTCCTCCTTGAACAGACCAAGGCCGCGTTAAAACCCATTCCCTTCGATCAACCTTCCACCCATCACCGTCAGACCGCCGCGCCGGACCCCCATCCAAGACCACCACGCCGACCGCCGACCTGAGCTCCTCCTCCGGCCGAAGTACGGGCCCACTCGCACGCACCCTAGGCCCGCAATACACCCCCAAACACGCCACCTTCCAGCTCGCAATCCTCTCCCCACGAAACACCATAACCGATCATCCCCGTACCGATTGAAAGATCCTTGAATTCTCTTCAATTTGATATAAGGTATGCGATTTATCGTTGAGTGGATTAAAAGATATTAGCATTTGAAATCGGGATGTTTCTGGCCATTGGAAAGCCATAGGCGGCGGCTTCCATTTCTAGGGTTTTAATTTAATTATTTTAATAATAAATCTCGATTTTCGTGCTTAAAAGTGGAATTTTTGGACTGTCTCCAAATCAGGCCCAGTTAGTGTCAAACTTAAGGTTTTGATGCCTTTTGAACGCGATGGGCCATGCCCCGTGGCCCAATTCTGAAGTCTGTTGCGTGTTTAATTAAAATTACAATATTAAATTAATAATTTAATTTCCACCGTACATTTAAATACGCCGGGGCCACATATGACCTCTAAAAATTTCAGAAAAAATATTTCTAGTTATTTTTTGACGATACGGTCCTGACAAAACTAATTTCGTCGAATTCTGAGACAGTTTGAAAAATGGCTATTTTCTAGTCGATTAAATTTAACTGAAATTGACAAAACACGTTTTCTTTCGCCACGCTCACATATTAATTCAAAAAATTATGGAAAATTAAACTTAGCAATAATTCGACATTCTGGTTCCAACAAAAGTGGTTTCGTCGAAAACCGAGGTCGTTTGCAAAATGACTATTTTTAAGGCCCGTATATTTAATTAAAATGCATAAAAAATTCTATAGCGACTTTTCTAAATTTTAAACTGGACATATCTTTTAATTTATAAAGTGAAATTTAGATTTTTCACATCCGTTAGAAAGATATGATTAAACAGATTTAAATATTTTTGGTTTCGCTGAAATTCGATTTATTTTGAATCCTGTACATTCAGTTAAAGTTTGAAATCGAATTTTCGAACTACCGTGCCATTTCAGACTCCTTTTATAATTAAATTAAATTTGTTCGTTTTAACTTCAATTAAAATAAATTTA
Organism: Allium sativum; assembly: GCA_030737875.1. NCBI lineage: Eukaryota > Viridiplantae > Streptophyta > Magnoliopsida > Asparagales > Amaryllidaceae > Allium > Allium sativum. The sequence goes on along the minus strand of CM060916.1, from coordinate 168,174,782 downwards.
CTGTCGTTATTATTTAAAATAAATTATTTTAAATATTCTAAATTCATTAAAAATTTTAAAATAAAAATTTTAAATTGGCCCCAAAATTCCGGGTTGTTACAATTAAGTTTCTAACACTTAAATCTTATTTAAAATTCCCTTTTATAATACTACTTATTTCATAAATAAATAATTCCTTTTATAACTCTATTTGTAAATGTTTTTACAAATATTCCCTTTTCAATCCTATTTGTAAATGGTTTACAAATATTTTCTTTTTAATTCTATTTGTAAATGGTTTACAAATATTTCCTATTTATACTTCTATTTACTTACTAAGTAAATAATCCTTTTACATTTGTTTTACTAATATTTTCCTTTATATTCTATTTTTATTCCAAATAAATATCATTTAAAATATCTTATTTATTTTATAAATAAATAATCCCTTTTATACTTCTATTTATTTTCTAAATAAATAATTCATTTTACACTTCTATTTATTATCCCAATAAATATTCTTTATATGATTTTATTTATTATCCCAATAAATATTCCTCTTTATAAAATCCTTTCATTTTATAAATAATTCCCTTTTATAAAATCCCTTGATTTTATAAATATTTTCTCTTAAGTAAATTCTAATTCATTTTATAAACAAATATCCTTTTTATAAAATCCTTTGATTTTATAAATAAGTTCCCTTTTTATAAAACCCTTTGATTTTATAAATATTTTATTTTCAATAAACACTTTTGAAAATCCCCTTATCACATTCCAATATTTCTTACGGTATTTAAAATACCCAATAACCATGATCAATCTCATCCAAACACACATAATCAACACAGATTATATATCACGTCATATATCACAATATATATGAAAACAAACAGATATAATATTTGAGAAATCCAGTTGGATCCCTCCAGCCTGTTTCCCTGCATCACAGATGTTAAACAATATAATTAACATCTATTTCGTTTTAATATGAAATATTCTGCTAAACAGAATCAATATTTGATTAACGATTTATATATATATCGTTATCTATAATTTCGACCAATACACAAGCAATTCAACCAAACAGTTAACACATAGCAATCAACAAATAATTATCAGTTCTAAGAATACGTTATAAAAATATAATTGTTCAGAGTTGGTGAGTTTTACTCACATTTCGCGTTAACCGTTAAATAACGATTTGCGTCTATTGATTCAGACGGACAATTTATTTTGTAATAAATTGTAACGAGCCCCAATTCACTTCTAGTCAGTTCCATTGTGTAGTATCCGTCCATACGATCCCAACGGATCTCGTTTCGTCTGATTCTGATACCGTATGAACCAATTATCGCGTTAACAAGTTATAAGAGATTAAACGATAATTAAATAAACTTAATTACTTTAAATTTCCCTCACCCTCTCTCACGTGACCTCTCAATCCCTTTCTTCCCCCAATTCAGATTTTACAATCTCGCTACAGGACTCCAACTATCAACGTTGACCGCACCTTTGACTGCTCTCCTCCTCCACCTCGGTCACTAACTCAGGGTGCAACCACCACCAACGGCCTCGCCTCCCCATTCTCCACCCGACCAACACCCTGACACCAAGTTCGACGGCCCTCCCCTAAAACCGACCTGTAGCTCTCGACCCCGCTGCCATGGTGTCGTACCCACCAACAATCATCGAGCGCCTCCAAACCCCATTCAACGGATGTGCCTCCCCATGCTGGACTCGCCAACACCCTCAACATCCCCCTCGGCTTCACCTAGCTCAACCGTACCCACTTTTCCCATCTTGACCTGCTGCTCAAAATCGTGAATCCCATGGAAGCCGCACCCCCACAAACACGCATCGAGCTCCACCAAAATTCCACCATCCCCTCTTCTTCTCACGAGAAAGACGCTGCCTTAACTCCCGTAGCCTGTCGCCTTGTCGATCGATTGAAACAGTGTGCCTTAGCTCCACTGTAAAAATATCGACGCCCAGCAAACATGATCGAACCGTGATTAAGGCATACTATATTGAAGCTCTTTGACCGACGATCCCAATGAACCCGAAACCACTTGATTTCATTAACCAGAACTCAAGATTTTTTTGAATGAAGTTTAAGAGAAGTGGCGGCCTCCTTTATTTGAGTTTGCTGATGAATGGAATTTGGTTATAAGGAGATGGAGTATAATATTTATAGGGTCACTAAATATCTAAATATTTTAGTATTATATTCATTTATATTCAAGCGTATTTCCACTGAATGTTTTACGCTACCACGACCACATCTAAACTCCGATCACCACGAAATTTGTTATCCTGCTACACTACAACATTTCGAACTCGATAAAGCTAGTCTCGTCGAATTCCGATACTGTTGGCAAAAATATTATTTTACGTGTTATTAAAATTGAATTTATATTTATTCGATTTCAAACACTTTGATTCTTAAATAATGAATTTATATTATGGTATATATCTCAATAGAATATCATACAGCTCCAAATATACTTATCTGGATTTATAATTTGTTACGTAAATCCCGGTTGAGTCGATATTCAATTTATTTTGAAAAATCCATTTATAATATAAATAAATCGTTATAAATTATAAAGGAATTCCATGGCGACTTTTCTAAAATTTGATTTGGACATAAATCAAAATCTACACGACGAAATCCCGATTTTTCTCTTCCATTAGAAAAATATACTTCACCAGCTCCTAACGTTTCTTGTTTCACAGAAATCCGACTTAAAACGGATTCTGTATACTCGTTTAAAGTTCGAATCGCCAAATTACGAACTGCCACGCCATTTCGAGCTCGATTATAATTATAATATAATTATACGTTCAAACTGTCGTTATTTAAATATATTCGTTAATATAATTCAACACCAAACTGAATTATATATTATAAATGATTCAATTCACACAATATTGTGAATTCCACTATTTCTGACTTATTTCAAAAATTAAATATATTATCTTATTATTTATATTAATTAAATATAAATATTATTTAACTCAAGTTATCGATATCGCCAAATCGATATTTAATAATTAAATAAATTAATTATTCAACCGTGTAAAATATGGGACATTACATCAACCCTTGTATAAACTCTTGCACAAAACTCATTTATTCCTGCATGGAACCGAAATCCCCTTGTAGTTTGTTAATCGTGACACTCATTTCTTGACTTTTAACCCTTAGCTCTTCTACTTCCTTCACAAGCTTCTCTCTATCATCTGAAACTCCATACCTAACGGTGTATGTATTGTCTTTGTATATCTACACATAAATTTTTTAATCCAATTTGGCCAATGAATAAATTTCATAATACAATTAAGTGAAATGGTCAGTTTCATTGAGCCTTCAGGCTCGGTTTCATAATCCAGTTAGTATAATGAAATGGCTCAGTTTCGCCAAGCCTTAAAGGCTCACTGAAGCACCTAGAATATGTGCATAACAGCTATTATTGGTAAATGATATTTTGCTTTATAATTAGCAAGTACAAAGTATTCACTCATTAATAAGAACGTGTTCCACAACTCAAAATAACACCGTTGTTGAATGTTCAAATGAGGGTAGAAGTATATTAATCTATTACCTCATGATATTAGTGTATGTGCGAACAGCAGCCACTTTATATTTTATACATTAAAGTGAGTGTAAACACCAACATGCTGATCAGATCTATCATCTCATTATATATATGTTTCAACTTACTACTAAAATAGGATAAATCGATGGGCTAAATATGATAAACAGTTTCCAGAATATGTGCACTTTTCCATGATACGGCACCTTGAGCAAATATGAACATGTAACCAAAAGTCGATTTTCTAGTATCGATGCATCCAAGAAAATCTGAATCGCTATATCCAATTACCTCCAATTCATTGGATCCACCATACAAGAGCATGTAATCTTTCATGCCTTGAAAGCATCTCAAAACTTTCTTTGCAACTTGCCAATGTTCCCTTCCTGAATTACTTTGATACATGCCCAACATACCAACCGCAAAACCGATATTCGGTCTAGTACAGGTTTGAGCATACATTAGGCTACCAACTACAGATGCATATGGAACTGATTCCATTTGCTTTCATTCAACATCATTCTTAGAACACTGCATGAGATTGAATTTATCACCTTTCTGTACAGGAACTTTCCCAGGTGAACATTTACTCATTCCAAATTCTCTAGAATCCTTTCGATATATCCTTTATGAGACAATCCCAATATTCTTTGTGATCGATCACGAAATATTTCTATTCCAATCACATAGGATGCCTCTCCCATATCTTTCATTTCAAAGTTCATTGAGAGAAATTTCTTAGTCTCATGCAATATGCTTAAATTATTTGCAGCAAGAAAGATGTCATCAACATAAAGGACTAGATAAATAAACTTGTTTCCACTGATCTTTTGGTATAAACAGTGATCAATCGTATTTTCCTTAAAACCAAAAGACGTAATAATGGTATTGAACTTAATATAACATTGTCGGGCTGCTTGTTTAAGTCCATATATTGACTTCTTTAGTTTACACACCAATTGTTCTTTACCTTCTACAGAAAAACCCTCAGGTTGATCCATATAAACTTCCTCATCAAGATCTCCATTCAGAAAGGCTGTTTTCACATCCATTTGATGCAATTCCAAATCATAATGAGCGACTAATACCATTATAATTCTTAGTGAGTCCTTTTTCAAAACAGGAGAAAATGTCTACTTGTAGTCAACACCATCTTTCTGAGTGTAACCCTTAGCTATAAGTCTAGCTTTATACTATTCAATATTACCACTAGAGTCGTGTTTGGTTTTAAAAACCCACTTGCATTTGACTCTTTTACACCCATGTGGTAACTCAACGAGATCCCAAACTTCATTCTGTTTCATGGATTTCAGTTCTTCTTTCATGGCATTAATCCATTCCTTTGACTCTTTACTTTCTATAACATGTGAAAACGAAACGGGTCCTTATTGATTCCTATATCATAATATGATTCTTGCATATAAACCACATAATCATTAGAAATATTTGCCCTATGATCTCTTTGAGATCTTCTTAATGCTACTTGTTGTGGTTCATGCGTATCAGCATTATGTAAGTCATTTCATTCAGGAAGTACTTCTTCATTTATACGTTGTCCATCATCATGTTGTTCTTCAACATCTAGAACAACATTTGTAGTAATAGTAGATCAAGGAACTATCCTATACAGTGTAACATTTACCCATTTATTTCTACTATTTCTCTTATAGTACTCCCACCGACTTCACCGATCTCAATGAATTTAGCATTACCAGTTTCTACAATTATTGGACTATGATTAGGACAGTAAAACACATATCCTTTAGATTTTTTATGGTAACCTAAGAAGTACCCACTAATCGTTCGAGAATCTAATTTCTTTTCATGTGGATTATAAATTCTTGCTTCCACTGGACAACCCCAAACATGCAGGTGTCTTAAACTAGGCTTCATGTTAGTTCATAATTCAAAAGGAGTCTTTTGAACAGCTTTACAAGGAACCCTATCCAACAACTAATTAGCGCTTTTGAGAGCATATGACCACAAATTCTTAGGTAGGTGTAAAATATGATAGCATACTCCTAATCACATCTATTAACGTCCTATTGCGTCTTTCTACTACACCATTTTGTTGTAGTGTACCTGGCATTGTGTATTGTGCACATATGCCATGACTTTCGAGGAATTTTGCAAATCGACCTGGACACTGGTCTGACTCATTATGTTTGCCATAATATTCACCACCTCTAGCAGACCTTATGATTTCCACCTTTTTGTCTAATTGTCTCTCAACTTCCTTTATAAACATCTCAAGGACAATCACAGAAAGAGATTTTTCATGAAGCAAATAGACATACCCATAACTGGAAAAATCGTCAATAAAAGTAATGGAATACTTTTCTCCATTAAAGGCTAGAGTGTCCATAGGTCCGCAAACATCAGTGTGAATTATTTCAAGGAGCTGACTGCTTGTAGTGGCTCCTTTCTTATTATGTTTGGTTTGTTTACTTTTAATGCAATCCACACATAATTGTAGATCACTAAAGTGCAAATTTGACAAAATTTCATTACTTACTAATTGATGCGTCTGTAAATATGCACATTTATTTACACATTTATTCTTGTTTTAGTTAAATAAATAACATAAGTTGGCTATTTTTACATGTTTAAACCGAAAACCCAAAATTCTCAAATTATCATGCATACATCTTCATATTGAGGCAAAATGATCATTTGTGCATGTATTTACTTTTAACAACATTTACTTATTCATTTTTCATGTTGTTTTTGTAGGAATTTGGCTACAAATACAAGTGGTTTAATGAGAGATATACATGCACAAAAAAGAAATCAATCAATGGAGAAGGAATTAATTCAAATAGAAGATTAGTGGAAGACCCCACCCACTCTTCCTCTTTCTTTAATGGAACAATTAGATGCTAATATATTGGCAAGTGGAGACAAAAAAGGCTTTATACAATTTTAATGAATCATTAGTAGCTAAACAAAAAGAAGCTTGATGAAGGGGCATTTTTGGTAGCACGCTAAAAGTTGAGTTTTACTCATGTATAAATAACCCTTTTATATTGATGTAAATAGCCTCCTTTTAGTTAGTTTTTAGGATAAAAAACAAAAGCTCTTTCTTTTTCTTCCATGGCATCTTAGTCATTTCCCTCTTATGTAATTTTCATTTTTAATGCAATTTTATTTCTTGTTCATATAATTCTTGTTATCTACTTTATGCATTAGTGTAGTTTAATTTTATGCAAGTAGTTTAGTTTTATTTTGTTGTTGTTAATTAGTTCTTTCTTTTGTTTTATTTATGTTTATGTTGAAGCTTACATGTGTTGATTTGATAACACTTATGAGTAGCTAAGCCCCTATTTAGGGGTAATGAAGCTCTCTAATTTTATGTAAGTTCAACATTTGTATGATTTGTGATCTCTCTAATTTGTGTTTCATGATAGTGGATTTTGATGTAAGTTTACACAAGTGGGTTTGATAGTTTATATTGCATATACAAATATGCTATTCTTATTCAATATAAACACAATTTACATCAATATTTGCTAAGTGGTTATTGATTTTGAAATAAAAGTAAGAACAAAATTTGATGGTCTATAGTTCTAATTCATAGTTCATAGGTCATGCTTAAAATAGCTTTTGCTTTAGTTCCATTTTCATGAGAATCATAAGTGGTTTAATTGTTGTGTTAAGGTTTGATAGTTTATGTTGTGTTAATTATCAACATATATAAGCTATACTTATGATAAATGCGACATTTATGTCACTTAAAAATAGAGATCATAGATCGTATGTTTGTTAATTTATATAAATATGAGAGGGGATTTACCTCTAAATTGCTCTCTAATTTCATATTTAGCTCTCTACTTAGTTTCTAGTTTTCATTTGTTAAAACAATCCAAAGTTTTTTTTAATTTGATTGAGTAAGATTGAAATTATTTCTTTTCCTACGGATCGACTCGTACTTGCCCCCGTACTAACAATTGTACGTCGTGCGCTTGCGGTTTTGTTACAATATTTTGTTGACTGTTTTCTAATTCGATAAAAAATTCGTTTACAAACAAGTTTTGGCGCCGTTGCTGGGGAAAGTTAATTAATTTTGGTTTTATTCTTTAAATTAATTTTGTTGTTCTTCTTAAAAAAAAATATTTGTTCGCATAGTGCGGTGTTTTGTTTTCAGTTTGAGTTCACTGTTAGTATTGTGCTTTGTTTTAGGTTGCATGTTTTAGTCATTTGCACATACAATTCTTTAGAAAAAAATGTTTTTTTATTTATTTTTCCTTCGATTTTCTTGTATATATAGAAAAAAAAAATCTTGATTGGTTAGATTTGGTATTATTCATTGATACTGCAATATTCTAAATAAGAGATTTTTTTTTCCCACTTTTTCTTTCAATCTCTTGCCAATTTTTCTATTTCTTTCCTTTCTTTATTCTCTTTCCTATTCTTAATACGCTTGGCTCTTTCCCTCTTTTACAATTCTTCTAAAAAAAAGATTACAAAGATTATTTTCTTATTTTCTTGCCTTTCAAACCATTCCCTTTCAACAGTCAACCTTTACCGTCCTCATAAACCACCTCTTTTCCTTCTCCTACAACTCACTTCCGATTCAAATACTATCATAAACCACCTCTTCTCCTAAACCAACTCTTCTCTCGTTCAGGAAAAAAATCCCCTTTGTTTCTATTTTTATTGGCGTCTAGTTGTTGTTTGTGTGTTTGTTCTTTTTTGTTGTTCATCTTTATATTAAAAAAAACAAAGAGGTGGCGTGTGTTCATTTCACTTGTTTTGTTTCTGTGTGTGTTGTTACATTTGCTTGATCATCTTTGTTTTCTGTATTTGTTTGTGTATTTGATTAGTGTTCTCTTTCTCTTTTCTAAAAATAAAAAACGAAAAAAAATTGTCTGCATTTTGTTTGCTTGTTTTGTCTTAGTTTAGTTGTGTTTATTTTGCATTAGTCTTCATAAAAAAACAAAAAAAAACTTGTGTTTTTTATTTTCTTGTGTTTGTGTGTATTGAATTGTGCATTGTTTGTTTTTGGTATTTGCATTTGTGTTTTTCTTCTTTAAAAAAAATCACTTGCCTTTCTCTTGTTTATAATATCGTCGTCCTTTTTCAGGTAGTCAAAGCAGAATTGGAAAGGAATAATCGCTTGGAATGGCTTTGCTTGCTTACTAAAAACGCCGCTTAAAAAAAATTTGCTGCACACTCTCGTATTGTGTTCCAACCCTTATTTTTATTTCTCTTGCATTGTTGATTGCTTGCATTTGCATTCACAAAAAAAAACCAAAAACAAAACAAAAATTCATTTGTAGTTGCATTGTAATTCACGTTTAATTTCTATTTTGCATTTATCTCATTTTATTTTTATTTTCTAAGGACATTGTTATATTTTGACAAACTGGTTTCTGTCTAAGGAATTATTTCTCGATGTCTAGACTACGGCAGAGTAATAACCGTTTATAAATATTACGGTGGTTCGTAAATATTATAGCAGTTATTCCTCTGAAGGTACTTAAACCTTCGGCTGCATTGTTAGGGTGATTCCTGGTGCACCGATAACTCCTGTTCGTTAACTAGCTGAGAAATTTTTTGTTGAAATTAATCTAATCGTCATTATATAATTTTAGAAAATTTACAAATAATTAGTTTACATTCATATAGTTGCATTAGGTTCATGCATATATATAAAAAATCAAATGAAAAACAAAAAAAATCATTTGTAAATAATTTCTTTCTTCTTTTTCTTTAAGCATTTTTTTTTAAAAAAACCTTCAAAAATCTCCAAAAAAAAAAACATTTTCTTTAAAATGTCAGAATTTCCTCATTCGCACGGATTTTACGATAGTCATGAAAATCAATATAATCCATATAATTTTACACCAAGTTCATATGGATATTTTAAAAACAACAATTGTACAAACAATTTGGATTTTACACATCAAGTCAAAATTTTAAAATTAATGCTGATTTTGCACCACAAAATTTTCAAAATGATGATCAACCTTCAAGTCTTGAAACAAGTATTCAATCTTTACATGAATCGAGTCAAAGATTAAATGAAACCTATAATTCATTAATGTGCAATAATTCAAGTCAAAGTTTTCAAAATAATCAAAATTCAAATTCAAATTCAAATCCAAGGTCAAAAGATTTTGATTATAACCTTTTCCAATTTAATTTCGAACTCCAAAATGAATCTCAAATTCAAAATGAATATGTGAATCACTTTTCAAATGATTTTGGCAATAGGAATAATTTCAATTATGGTGCAACTGAAAATATTTGTTCTCAACAATTTCAAAGCGAAAATTCTCAAATAAATAATCATAAATTTGATTTTGTTGAGCAAAATTACACGGATTTGTTGTATGAAAAATACTTGAAGTTTCGTGAGAAAGAAAATCAAATCCGAATGTGTGATGATTCGAATAATAATCCACTTTTTCCCATAATCAACGATTTTCAAATAACAACTTTTGAAACTGAAAATAACAATCTTAACGAAGTTGTTGAAACATGGTAATTGAGTTAGATTTCAATTATTTTGAGAGGGTGGAACCAAATCTCAAATTCGATATTCATTTTTCTGAAAATAACGACTTTCAAACAACAACTTTGGATTTTGAAAATGATACATGCACTGAAGTTGTTGACAATTCACCAAAGGAAGATGAATTTGATGAATACGAATTTTTTGGACTTTTCGAAAATTAGTTGAATTTTAAAGAGGTAGATTTGAATCACCATTTTGATTTTGAAATCGATAATTCAAAAGAATTTTTCAGTGACAATTTTGAAATCCAATTTGGTGAAAATAAACATGAAATTCAATCCATTATTCAGTTTATCCCAAAAATCATCAAAAATAAAACAACTCATTCAATTTTTAGTAAAGCGACATTCGTTTTTCCAAATCTACACTCACCTTCAAAATCTTTTACAATTTGGTTTTTCAAGCTTAAGTCGTGTCTCTCATACTTGAAGAGACGAATGAATCGGTCTTTAGAAGACTGTTTCATTTACTTATTGTCAATATATTTTCTGTTATACTATAAAAAAAATTCTTTTCTCTTATAAATATAAGTCATATTTTCAAATTTTACATTTTCCTTCCATTTGGGTTGACTGTGGAAATAGACCAAATCAAATGTGGAGAGAGTTTCATATTTATTTTGGTTTTGCATAGAATTTTCTTTTCTTTTTTCATTCAAAAAAATTTCAAAAAAAAAAAAAAGAGTTTCGCATTTCTATTTACTTTTAAATAAGACATGATGGAGTTAGCATAAAATTTGGTCGTTCGATTAAAATGTTTGGAAATTTACTTCTCTTAACGGATAACGGAAGAAAAGTTTGAATTATGAGCAAATTTGGTGTAACCGGTATATAGGGAGATTCGTAGGTGATGAGTATGAAATGTTTTCTAAATTGTAATCCGATTAATTAAATGGTGGATTTAGGCTACTTGCGATAACATTTTAGATCTTTTAAGTGAAGTTGTGCTAAGATATTATCGCTTAACTCTCTCTCTTGTGTTTTTTTTAAAAGAAGGAAAAAAAAGAAAAGAAGAAAAAGAATAATATGTATAATAATAATCCAAGGGTATCCAACATTGCTAGTACATCTAGCGTTGGTGTGCAAACTCGCCAAGCTCTGTCCTAACTCTCACGTAAGTCGTACTGTAGTGCGTCGGTTATATCTTAGTTTCATTTCAAAAGTTGGACACCTAAGGATTCCCGACCCTCACGTAAGTCGTAACGCAGTGTAGGGGTGGTATACTTGGATGTTTGTAAATAATAATAATGTAAATATTTTTCATAATAAAGAGAGAGTAAGCACTTGAAATCCAAGCACTTTCTTCCCTTATTTGACCTAACTTGTTAACCAAAAGGAAATTGAGAAGCCATTTGACGATTGTTGATATCGATTATAGAATTCATTTCATATTTGCACTGTGTTTCTACCAAAACAACTGGCCAAGCTAGAGGAGTTTGTGACGATAACATGACTTTTGTTTGAAGTTTTGTTTATTAACGGACTTAAATTTCATAGTGACGACCCAAACTTGTGTTAACTCATTTGTGTAAAATTTAAAAGTAAACTATCCATTTGTAAATATTCCTTTAAAAATTTGTATTCATCTTGTAGTTTTTTTTAATCTTGCATTTTGTAAATATTTTTTGCATTTAACATTTGGTTTTTGTGGGTAGTATCCGCTGAAAACCCTCAAGAGACAACACTCGTCATACTGGGGACACCTAGCGGCTTGTTGCATACGCTCAATGCAATCGTGCTCCCTACGAAAACGGATTTATCTTAGTTTTTTTTACTTTATTCGAGGACGAATAAAATGATAAGTGTGGGGGTATTTGATGTGCATGTAAATATGCACATTTATTCACACATTTATTCCTGTTTTAATTAAATAAATAGCATAAGTGGGCTATTTTTACATGTTTTAACCAAAAACTCAAAATTCTCAAATTATCATGCATACATCCTCATATTGAGGCAAAATGGTCTTTTGTGCATGTATGTATTTTTGTTAACATTTACTTGTTCATTTTTCATGTTGTTTTGTAGGAATTTGGCTACAAATACAAGTGGTTTAATGAGAGATATGCATGCACAAAAAGGAAATCAATCAATGGAGAAGGAATTAATTCAAATAGAAGATTAGTGGAGGACCCCACCCACTCTCCCTCTTTCTTTAATGGAACAATTGAGGCGAATATATTGGCAAGTAGAGACAAAAAAGGCTTCATACAATTTTAATGAATCATTAGTAGCTAAAGACAAAAGGAAGATTAACGAAGGGGCATTTGGTAGCACGCTAAAAGTTGGGTTTTACTCATGTATAAATAACCCTTTTATGTTATGTAAATAGCCTCCTTTTAGTTAATTTTTAGGATAAAAAACAAAAGCTCTTTCTTTTTCTTCCATGACTTCTTAGTCATTTCCCTCTTATGTAATTTTCATTTTTAATGCAATTTTATTTCTTGTTCATGTAATTCTTGTTATCTACTTTATGCATTAGTGTAGTTTAATTTTATGCAAATAGTTTAGTTTTATTTTGTTGTTGTTAATTAGTTCTTTCTTTTTTTTTGTTTAGGTTTATGTTGAAACTTACATGTGTTGATTTGATAACACTTATGAGTAGCTAAGCCCCTATTTATGGGTAATGAAGCTCTCTAATTTTATGTAAGTTCAACATTTGTATGATTTGTGATCTCTCTAATTTGTGCTTCATGATAGTAGATTTTGACGTAAGTTTACACAAGTGGGTTTAATAGTTTATATTGCATATGCAAATATGTTATTTTTATTCAATATAAACACAATTTACATAAATATTTGCTAAGTGATTATTGATTTTGAAATGAAAGTAAGAACAAAATTTGATGGTCTATAGTTCTAATTCATAACTCATAGGCCATGCTTAAAATAGCTTTTGCTTTAGTTTCATTTTCATGGGAATCATAAATGGTTTAATTGTTGTGTTAAAGTTTGATAGTTTATGTTGTGTTAATTATTAACATATATAAGTTATACTTGATAAATGTCACATTTATTTCACTTAAAAATAGAGATCATAGATCATATTTTGTTAATTTATATAAATATGAGAGGGGATTTACCTCTAAATTGCTCTCTAATTTCGTATTTAGCTCTCAACTTAGTTTCTAGTTTTCATTAGTTGAAACAATCCAAAGTTTGGTTAAATTTGATTGAGTAAGATTGAAATTATTTCTTTTCCTATGGATCGACTCGTACTCGCCCCCATGCTAACAATTGTACGTCGTGCACTTGTGGTTTTATTAATATATTTTGTTGACGGTTTTCTAATTCGATATAAAATTCGTTTGCAAACACTAATCTCATCATTCTTTCTTTGGATATGTGACCTAGTCTTTTATGCCATAAGAAAGCAGAATTTTCATTCAACATGCTACGTTTCCATCCAACATTATTTACTACATTCAACAAGGAATTCATATAATTGTCATTCAATTTCAATTTATATAGACCATCAATTAGAATACCAGAACCAACATTATCATTATTCTTATATAAATCAAAACAACCAGATCCAGACATACATCTCAAACCATAGATATCTAATTTACTTACGAAAATAAGGTTTCTAGATAATGAAGGTACATAAAGGGTACTATATAAGTCTAATACATATCCACTTTCTAGAATTATACGATAAGTCCTAATGCCTTTTATTGTGGATTTCATTCCGTTTTCCATAAAGAGAAAACGTCCTTCATTTGGATTTATAGTTTGGATCATAAGAAATCCCTGCACATTATTGAAAACATGTGTTGTAGCACCAATATCAAGCCACCATGTATAAACAGGAATTTCAACAAAATTTGATTCAAAACATACGAAAGATAGATGATTACCTTTCTTTTCAAACCAGGCTATCATTTTCGGATAGTCATTTTTATAATATCCTTTCCTTTTACAGAAATGACATCGAACGTCCTTTAGTTCCTTCTTTTCATTATCCTGCCCATTCTTAGCAGGTGCCTTTTTCTTCTTGAAATGACTTGATTTTCCATTCTTTTCTTTACCAGCTTTATTACTCACAAAACTTACTAAGTGATTTACTTGACTTTTTAAACGTCCTTCTTCCTGATCAAGTCTACTGGCCAATTCATTAACATTCCACTTATCCTTTACAGTGTTATAGTTAATTTGAAAAGGTCCATATTCAGAAGGTAGCGAGTTCAGAATAAACTAGACAAGAAAAGAATCCTCTACTGTAAGCCCAAGGAAATTTAACCTTGCTGCAAGATTAGTCATCTCTGTAATGTGCTCTTGCATAGTTCGCAATCCATCATACTTCATGGTCGTGAGTTCTGCTATAAGAGTACCAACGAGTGACTTATCAACTGAACGAAAACGCTCTTCCACAAATTGCATATATTCCTTAGCACTTTCTGTTTGCGGAATTGTTGACTTGATGTTGTTAGCAACAGTCATCTTGATAAACAAAAGGCTCAATCTGTTACTACGTTCCCATGCTTTATGGTGTGATTTCTCTGTCTCAATACTTGCTGCTGTAAGAGCAGCAGGTTTATCCTCAACGAGTAGCAAGTCAAGATCCTAAACACCTAAATGGAAATTGACTGGTTTTCTCCATTCACAAAAATTAGCACCAGTGAACAATGTAACAGATGAAGCATGTGTATTCATGGGAACTACTGCAGATAAAAATTGGAATAACTATAAGCTCATAACTAACGGGATTCAGATATGTACATAAAAGTATAATATAGCACTCCTATAGGTAGATACTATCTTATACTTAATTAAATACTAAAACGTAAGTGAGTAATAAATATATTCAATTAAATAGAACTGACATCTTTGGATGATTAATGTAATGACCCGAGGGATTCGACGCCCAAATTCCGACAATAATACACAAATCCCGTATTACATTCCAAAACTCGAGTATCGAAACCACCAGATAGTTATTAGAAAGAATATTCAGAGGTGAGATAAGAATGAAAGAAATATTATAATAGAAGAAGAAGAAGAACCAACACAACACAGAATCAGAGTCTCACATCGCAGCGGAACAAAATATAATATATAAATAAATCTTTATTGAGAGCTTTAAAAATACTTACCATCATCAGAGTACATTACACATCTGGACAGTTATAATAACCTGTCCTCATATACAACGCACAGCGGAATAATACTAGATACAATACGTCTGAACACCTCCAGCTCGTCTCTGGACTTCGTAGCATCTGATACCCTGGACCTGTACACCACGGTTTAACCCGAGAATTTACAAAACACCGGGTCAATCTAGTGAACCAGAGTGAGAAAAAAACTCACATAGTATTTAGGGGGATCATCCAACTTGATTTTAAAGTTCAAAAATATTTTCGAAAGAAAAGGATAATCATTAGACCAAATCCACATATAAATGCGGACGTTTTTTACCTTACGATAACCCAAAACATTTATGAAATCGATATCTTTTCTGATATTATATAGTGTCTAAATACAAGTAAATATCAATCTAGCGGAACGCTTGCATCTCACGCTCCACATACATAGTATACAACCAAAACCGCGAGCGCTTATTGGAGATTGGATTCCAACTATGACAAGGTATGAGACCACCTGCCGATAGTGTATCTCTAGAGGGGAATACACTGGGTTCAACAAGAACGTCTTGCAACCCGGCCCATACATGACCGACCATTCATTTTGCTTGAGTGTATCGAATGTATATCACCAACGGTTGGGCTCAAACCACCGTTTCCCGAAAGGGACAGCATCGAAATAGATTAAAGAAGCTAAAAGATTTTCTCTAGATAGATGATTATACACCCTAATGGGAGCGACCCATATAGCCATGCTACCTGCATGATTTTTGTCATTTCCTGATTGGTAAGGCTTGAGTCTACGCTTTTATAATTAGCATATCACATTCACTTCGAATGCCACATCGTCAAATCCATCAAAAATCACTAATTGACGTCCACAACAATACTTTACGTGTTAGCTCAAAAAGAAGTTTCCTTCTCCGCTTCCACTCTTGGTACGGTTGAAGAAATAAATGTACATGACCTTTTTGGAAATACTCTGTCAGACATTCATCCATACACGTCATCCAGGAACAGGATGAACTGAAGGCACCCTCCTACTGCATTCTAGGAACCACCCTAAGAATTAGTAGCGAGAAGTCCTTACGAAGCCGTAGACTCCAACCACGACAGAATCACAGTTTATCTCTGCTTGCAAGTCAGAGATTTTAAGTAATCCTTCCGCTTGTGAAGATCTACGGTCTTCAATAGCTCCATCTTGAATCAGCATCTCTAACGTATTCGTAATTTCTGGACGGAATGTGTAATGTCCCGACTTTTGCAACCATTTTAAAATCATTTTAATGAGGGATTAAAATGAGATTTCTATTTAAAACAAAACTAAAGAAAATCTTGATATACGTATATATGAATAAGCATATGTATGTAATAATATTTAATATATATATACTTGAGAAAATCTTAGTTTTGAAAAGATAAAACAGGTATAAAATATTTAAATAGAAATTCATAAGAGAATATACATGTGAAGAATATAATAGTTCATAATTAACTATTTTAACCAAGCAAGGAGTTAGAAATAAAAAGACCTTAGAACATGAACAAAATAAGGAGCATTGTGTTCATTTAAAATAAAGAGGGACTTTGGGATAAAACAACACAACATGAACATTTATGCCATGAAAACAATTCGGCCATAACATGAAGTATATAACATATAAAAACATTGTTCTTTGATCAAGTAAATATCTAGTACAAGAGACAAAAATGCAAGTCACATATGTAAAAACAAAAGCATTTAATGAACCATACTTGAAATAGTAATCTAGGATTGTAAAACCATTTCCTAAAATCCCCTAATACAAGTAGCATGTGCATTTCCTTAGACAAGAAGGAAAATATCAGCAAGAAGAAAACAAAAGAAAACCATTTGTTAAATACAATAAAATCCAAGAAGAGATCATAGCATTTAATGAAGCATACCCAAAACCTTCTAGAAGAACTAACCTAGGAGCATCCTATTGGCTACAACCCTTAATGAGACAAATTCTTCAATGCATGTTTTCCTCAAAATATGGCCGTAGGGACTAAAGAATGAGGGGTGAGGCTAGGTGATTTTTACTGTGTAAACATGTGCAGAAATTCATTGTTTAAAGCATGAGTTCCACTATAATTACACTTCAAATCTCCCATACTTTCCTCACAAACAAAAACTGATTTCACCTCATTTCTGAAGCATTTTTCTGGATCTTGGAAAGCTTTGTGGTGAGTGAAACACTTTTAAATTTTCTGTGTTCTAACACTTACTGTAAATAGTTTTGGTTATTAAGTTAAAATGCCAAGTTTGTTTGATCGCTGTCTGTTACTGTCGACAAGTGAAACATGTTGTTAGAACACTCTGATTTCATCGCTATAGAATGATCTCTCATGTAGTATGCATCCTAGAATGTTTGTGTAAAATGGTTTGATGATTGAACACCTTTGTAAAAACCTGTATGTGTGTTCTGTAAAAATACAGAACATGTATATTTAACTTCTGGAAATAAATAAACCTGATGTCGCACCTTTGATTGATGAGAATGTATGGATTTAGTACAATCTTATCACACATTCACCATCCAGATTGAAGGAAGAATCATTGAAAACAGTATAAGTTCAAAACAGGAAAAAACACAGTAACTCTCTGTATTGATAAATCAAAGTGGATTTTCAATTGCGTTAAAAACTCGTTTCAAGTATATAAATCGAATCACAGATGGAAATGATGATTTTTAAAATGAAAATCATGATTTTTAAGTTAGTGGATCACGATAATTTCAGACATGGACGGAAATGAGTCTTGGGGCAAATTCCGATCGTCGGAGCCACCAGAGTTCAGGCGGTTGTGAGGAGAGCTTCATCAGGGACAGGAGCATCGGGGAAAAATACAAACAAGTTTTTCAAATGGGTAGTTTTCGAGATTTATGTGGAAGTAGGGTTTTTTGTGGTTAATGGGTTCGGTGCTTTACACCGTAAATGTTCGTCGACGGAGAGGAGTTGGATGTCCGGTCGTGGGGGAAAGACGGCGTCGGAGGGGTACGGTGTCGTGGCCGGAACGGGATAGCGCCATATGGTCGGAGGTGGGAGCACGAGGTGGTTTCTCCGATGACACTTTCTGACGTAGGAGAGCTCGAACATCCAATTTACTGTAGCGATGGAGATGGGGTGTTTGGATGGGTGGTTGTCGACCGGGAGGCGAAGCGAGATGTGATGGGATGGTCGCGATGGCGCCGCGATGGCCGACGGTGGTGTGCACGTGCACCACCGTGCACTGCTACCTGATACAGGAAGTGAAGTGCCAAATTGGTTTGGCACTTGCCAAAACCAGGTCTGGCACTTGCCAAACCAAGGCGTGGCACTTGCCAAAACCAGGTTTGGCATTTGCCAAACCCTGGCACTTTGGCAGTGCCAAAGTCTGGCACTTTGGCAGTGCCAAAGTCCGGCACTTTGGCATTTGCCAAATCCGGTACTCTGGCAGTGCCAAAGTCCGGTATTTCAGTTTTCAAAGATTTTAAATTTAAAAATAGTTTTAAATTTAAAATTTGAAATATAAATAAAAATAAATAAATTAAATAAAAGAGAATTTTTATTTAATTAAGCAAAGACAAGTGGACAGTAGAAGCTGAGATCAAACCGACAAGTTCGACAGTAGAAATTCGATTAAGTTTTGAAATATGAATTATACATGAATAAATAATTTATATTAATTATTCGAATTATTTATAAAGAAAATAATCATAAAAAGAATAAATTTAAAAAGGAAGAAGAGTTCAAACATCGTTTGAACTGCAAAAATAAAAGAAGTAAAAATGTCGTGTGCGAAGCATGTGCATCACTTATCTATTCACAGATAATGATAAAAACTGAACAAAACGTTGTGTGAAACACATACACCTTAACTAATCATTTTTAAAGAATAATTAAACTATTCTGTTATGAACCATGTAGTCAAACACTATTGCTTGAAGATAATTAACTTATAGCCTGAATGATAATTGGGATTAAACGATAAACATTTATCGACTGTAAAAAGATTTTCGTACCTCGTTTCGAAGAGTCCGGAATAAACAATTCCACTTCGATTCAAAGTATACGACGCATATCAAGATGATGGAGTCAACGAGATGCAAGCGTTATTTAAATAATATTTTTGGTATGTTCAATCCCAGAACAAACCCGAATGGACGAGTGTCTGACAACGTATGTCAGTTAGTTTTTTCACATCGAATTTACGCAAGTATATTACGTTGGTAGCGGAGGAATTCGTTTCTCTTAGCTTTATTACCCGTAATATATTTGGGTAATCGAATGGGTATTTCTGACGGATAGGACGATGTGGCATTCAAAGAATGTAAAGAAATAAATCTGTCAGAAGAAAGACGTGACCTCAAACTTCACAACCCGGAAGTAACAAAAGTTGGGCTTGGCAGCATGGCTAGTTGGGTCATACCCAAGCAGGGTATATTATCACCATCTAGAGGACTTCCTTATTTAACTTCTTAAATCTATTTCGCTGCTGTAACATTCGCAACGGTAAATCGAGCTCAACCGTAGGAGTGATAATATATTCGTCACCCTCAAGCTAAATGAGTGGACGGTCATGTGTGGCCGGGTTGCAAGACGTTCTTGTTGAACCTGCAGTGTATACTCTCTAGAGTACACTGATCGATGGGTGCTCCCACACCCTGTCTGTTGGAATCCAAACTCCAATACGTGCTCTGCGAATTTTAGATTTGTATACTATATACGTGAACGTGAGATGCAAGCGTTTCACTAAATTTTATTTATCTGATACGAACTATCATAATATCAAACGTTTTGATATAAATTATTTGGTCATTTCCCATATGCTAGTTATGGTTTGACCTAACTGTTTCTAAAGTAAAAACATGGATCAACAGGAGAACCTTGACACTTATTTCCCTGTTTACAATTTTAACTATGTTTCCTCACACCAGTCCCCTGACTGACCCAGAGTTTATTTTTGTGTTTCCTAAACTCTTGGGTACTCATAATATTTATTATGAGTAGACAAGTAATTTCTGGTAAGGCAAGTGGAACATGATGCAATACAAGTTCAAGACCCTAGTAGTATATATGTTTTAGTTTCCCAGTTTAAGTATCTATGTTATTGTAATATGGTACTGTATAATTATGTTGTTGAACCATGATGATGATGTATTATGTTATGTACTCTTTTGTATTAGACCTTGTGATGTAATATATTAGTATTTGTGAAATTTCGCTGTGAGATTCTGATAACTTCTTACTCTTCTATTCTATAAGTTCTACCTTTTCTATCTCATCTTCTAAATTCTTTTAATAACGACACGGTTTTCAAGGTATCGAAAATCGCGCCGTTACAGTTGGTATCAGAGCTTAGGATTTCTGAACACCTAGGCTTAGAGTTAGTGTTGAGAGAGCGTATTTTTATAAAAACCATATAGCATAGGACGACCCTAGTTATTTATTAGGTTATCCCTAAGACTGATTTCCGAATGAGTATTAACTCTCGAATCATATACTTAGAAAACTGAAAATGAGTTCTCAAGCAAGGCAAGGCCGAGGAGCAAGTAGGGCAACTACGACCAATGGGCACACTGTTAATCAGACCTAAGTGGATACGACTGAAGTAGTCCAAGCTCCAACGCAGCCCAACTTCGCTATGATTTGCAAGAATTACACTACTCTGGGAGGAAAGGTTTTCAAGGGAACGGAATCAATGGTTGACGTCCAAGCATGGATCAGATCATGTGAGAAAATTTTTAAGGGACTGAAGTTGGATGATGAGTACAAACGTCTATTAGCATCATGGAATCTGGAAGGAGCTACAGCTATCTGGTGGGATGCCCAGACTGCAAATACTCCAGAGGAGAATTTTACTTGGGCCATGTTCAAAGAAGCTTTTGAAGCTCAGTATTTGCCAGAAACTGGGAAAACAAGGATGTATCGAGACTTTATTGACTTGAAACAAGTAAACATGACTGTCACTGAGTACGAGAACAAGTTCAATGCACTGTCAAGCTTTGGACCAGAGTTGTTCAATACCTCACTGAAAAAGAACGAGATGTTTGTAGCTGGACTGAGGGAAAATCTGCAAGGCCGTATGATGGGGCATCTGAAAGACCCATTTGTTGAACTCGTGGATTTAACACTCAGGTATGAAGCCTTGGATGCTAAGAACCCAACTGCAGCAAAGGCTCAGACTGGAGAAGCGAGTGGAGGGAATGATCTGAAAAGGAAGTTTAACCCAGACTGGAAAGATAACAAGAACCAAGGAAAGGCAGTTCAGCAGAATACTGAAAATCACTTCAAGAATGTTCTGTGTCACAACTGCAAGCAGAAGGGACACATTGCACGATTCTGTAAGCAGAAGGGAAACAAGAAACCTCAGCAACAGCAACCACCACAACAGCAAAGGAAACCTCAGCAACAGCAGCAGCCGCAGCAACAGATGCAGAGGAATGAGATGGTAGTAAAAAGTCTCTATTTCCAATGTCACCAGCCTGGTCACATGGTGAAAGACTGTCCAATGATGAAAAGGGCACCTCAGGCAAAGGTGTATGCCATCAAGAATGAACCATCTGGCTCTCAGAATGTGAAGGGGAAGGGAGTGCTGGAAGGTACTTTACTATTTGAAGGAATTTACCGTAGAGTTTTATTTGATACCGGCGCTTTGCACAGTTTTATTTCTTCTGAAACTGTAGACCAGTTTAACCTAAAAACAATTATTTCCCCAAACACAATTTGCGTATCAAATCAAATTGGTGGTAAAACTGAGTTGAAAATGTGTTGTGAGGATATAGCACTGTTATATCTCTCACATTCCTTTCGTTTCGATTTCTTTGTCCTAGATTTCAAAAGTTTCAATTTTATTCTTGGATTGGATTGGCTGAGCGAGTTCCAAGCTAAGATAAAATGTGATAAAGAAACCATAACCTTGATAACGAGCATAGGTCGTAAAGCTAGGATACCTTATGGAAAACCCGGTGTTCACACCTGTAGTTCCCTATACGCCCTAGAAGCACCCCAAGAGAACCTTGAAACACTGGACGTAGTTAGAGAATTCAAAGATATATTTGAGGAAGTCGGAAGTTTACCTCCTCATCGGGAGATAGAATTCCGAATCGATTTAATTCCAGGAGCGAGACCAATAGTTCAACCAAAAAGATGTATGGCTTCAAAGGAAGTATCAGAACTGGAGAAACAGACTCAGGATTTGCTGAGTAAAGGCTTAATCCAACCAAGTTTTTCTAGTTGGGGCTCGGCAGTAGTTTTTGTGGTAAAGTCTGATGGGTCGTTACGACTGTGTGTTGACTATAGGGAATTAAACAAAGTAACCATCAAAAACAAATATCCTTTACCCCGAATCGACGATCTTTTCGATCAATTGCACGGAGCAACCGTATTCTCTCAAATGGACCTAGCAACAGGATTTCACCAATTGAGAATCGCTGAGGATAGCATTCCTTTAACAACATTTAGAGGCCCGGATTTCTTTTATGAGTGGTTGGTTATGCCATTCGGTCTAACCAACGCACCAGCATTTTTCGTGGATTTGATGATCAGAGTCTTTAGGAAAATTCTGAACAAATTCATTCTAATTTTCATTGACGATATTCTGATTTATTCAAAAACTGAAGAGGAGCATCGTTATCACCTTAGAGTAGTCATAGAAACTCTGAGGAAGAATGTGCTGAAAGCCAAATTTTCAAATTGTCATTTTTGGAAGTCTGAAGTGAGATTTTTGGGGCATATTGTAAATGGAGATGGAATATCGGTAGATCCAGTGAAAGTTGAATCAGTACAACAATGGAGGCAACCTCGTACACCAACCGACGTTCGAAGTTTCCTAGGATTAGCGGGATATTACCGAAGGTTTATTCAAGATTATTCTAAGATATCATCTCATCTGACGAAATTAACAAAGAAAAACCAGAAGTTTGTTTGGACCCCGAAGTGTGAAGAATCTTTTCAAGAGTTAAAAGATCGTTTAACCAAAGCACCAGTGTTAGCTGTTCCCGATGGAACAAGCAAATTTGAAGTTTACACTGACGCTTGTGGAACTGGACTAGGAGCCATGTTGATGCAGAACCGTCGTGTAATTGCATATGCAAGTAGGCAATTAAAGATACACGAGAAGAATTATGCAACTCACGATCTGGAGTTATTTGTCGTTGTTTTCGCATTAAAGATATGGAGGCATTATCTTCTGGGTGGGAAATTCGAACTTTTTACAGATCATAAACCATTGAGGTATTTATTTTCTCAGAAGGATTTAAATTCGAGACAACAACGATGGTTGGAATTTCTTGCATCGTATGATTTGGATATCATTTATACACCCGGCGAAGCAAATGTAGTAGCTGACGCCTTGAGTTGAAATGCGATTCTATCTCTATTGGAAGTCACACCGACTCTCCAAGAAAGGATTATGAGCAATCAAAGAAGAGATGCCAAACTGGAGAAGATCATTCAAGGAGTCACAGATGGAAAGGAGGCTAATTTCGAGTTGGATAACCGTGGAGTGTTAAGAATTAACAACAGGTTATGTGTTCCATATGTGGATGGATCGAGGCAGGAAGTTTTGAAAGAATGCCATGCATTGAGGTTAAGCATCCATCCAGGAATTCGTAAAATGAATAACGATATGAAGCGAGTATTCTAGTGGCCAGGAATGATGAAGGATATTACAACTTTCGTGAATGAATGTTTGTGTTGTCAGCAAGTCAAGGGATATCACCAAAAGACTGCTGGACTGTTACGATCATTAGAGATACCCAACTGGAAATGGGAAATGATATCGATGGATTTTATCGATGGATTGCCAAGGACAAGAAGAGGATTAGAAGGAATTTGGGTAATTGTCGATCGGATGATGAAAAGTGCGCATTTTATTCCGGTAAAACCAACACGTACAGCCGCGTCTTTAGCCGAAATTTTCATGAGAGAAATTGTACGACTACACGGAGTCCCAGCAAGCATTGTAAGCGATAGAGATCCCATCTTTACAAGTAACTTTTGGGAAGCATTGCAAAGGACTTTGGGAACGAGATTGAATCTCAGTACAGCTTACCATCCTCAAACGGACGGTCAGACTGAGAGGGTAAACCGGATATTGGAGGATTTGTTAA
The DNA here is from genome assembly GCA_030737875.1 of Allium sativum. Lineage (NCBI taxonomy): Eukaryota > Viridiplantae > Streptophyta > Magnoliopsida > Asparagales > Amaryllidaceae > Allium > Allium sativum. The sequence continues at coordinate 168,150,482 of CM060916.1, read as the reverse complement.
GAGCGTGTATTCTAGATTTCGGAGGATCATGGGAGGATCATCTACACCTAGTGGAATTTTCTTATAACAATAGTTACCAGGCGAGTATACAGATGGCACCATACGAAGCACTCTATGGAAGACCTTGTAAAGCACCAGCATGTTGGATTGAATCAGGAGACAAATTAGTACTTGGACCAGATATGATCCGAGAAGCAACAGAGAAAGTAGAATTGGTGAAGTTGAGAATGAAAGAAGCCCAAGATCGACAGAAAAGCTATGTCGATCAAAGGCGAAGAGATCTTGTGTTTGAGATAGGAGATCTGGTATTTGTGAAGATTTCACCGATGAGAGGAGTGGTGAGATTTGGAAAAGCGGGAAAGTTAACTCCGCGATATGTTGGACCTTTCCGAGTTCTGGAGAGAATTGGTTTTCAAGCCTATAGAGTGGAATTACCTGAACATATGGCAAGGATTCACAACGTATTCCATGTGTCTCATTTAAGGAAGTGTTTGCACGATCCGTCATTAATTCTAGAACCATCTGTTCAGCAAGAAATAGAGATTGAACCAGATTTGACGGTGAGTCGACGACCATTTCGTATTATCGATAGAGAACAAAAGCAACTTCGCAACAAAGTGGTAAATCTGCTAAAGATTCAGTGGAGCAATAATCCGAAGGATTGCACATGGGAAACCTAGAAACATATCAGGAAATTATACCCAGACTTTTCTACAGATTAGGTATGTTTTGCTATTTGGTTGTTTGGATGAAATGAAACTTTGGATTTCTTCATTTCTGTGAGCATTGGTATGTACATTTGTGGATTCAGTTTATTAGGACTTATGAACTCCCTTGCTATGATTCTATCATTGACGAGTTCTGTTTCCTTGTTTACTTTCCAGATGGCACCATTGATGAAGAGGACGGCTAGGAAGAGGATCGCGCCACCACATCTTGAGAGATTGTTGGCCAAGAGAGTGAGAGTTGGGGATTCAGAAGATGTTAGAGAGAGGCCACCGAGCGACGATAAGGGTACCCACAGGACTTCTGAGGAGTCGAATGTCAGTAGGGAAGAACCAATGGAGAAAGAGCCAAACAGCCAGGAACTCTCAGAGGAGGAGGATATACTGATGATCAAGACCGATTTTGGAGATAGTGATGGTGATGACAATAGTGACCGTGATGGTGATGATGATAGTGACCGGGATGAGGATAAGGCAGAAGATATGGATGTCGATGGTGATGATGAAGAAGAGTATGAGGAGGAAGAGGAAGTTGTGCCCGAGACACCGATAGCTGACATGGGAGGACAGCCAGAGGAGTTTGTCGATCCTGTTTTAGCGATATGGATGAGATTGGAGCAGGCACTCTTTGAGTATTATGCAGTGGGAGGATGGGTAGAAATATTTGGAAATTATGGCTACCCCGCTACACAGGTGTACATGGTTCCACCAGTGGAAGTTATAGAAATTTCTGATGATGAAGAGGAGGAACCAGCTAATCAGGGGATTATGGAGGTTGCAGTACCATCCGATGATGATGATGAGGTGGTTGAAGTTGTAAACATTTCATATGATGAGTGGATCGTGATCGATAGTGACTCAGACGAGTAGAGTGGAGTAGACTGATGGGTGTGGACTATCTATATGTATATTATGTAGCATATAACATGATTTAGTCAAGTATAGCCTAGTATTGTAGTACGTATGTATGTCTAGTACGAATATGGGTCTATTGTATAATTAGAATGTACTAAGTGATTATGATATGTAGCATCATCTTTTGGGGAAAATCTTTCTATCTGTCTTACTTTTAATTTCGGGGACGAAATTCTTATAAGGGGGGTGGACTGTAATGTCCTGACTTTTGCAACCATTTTAAAATCATTTTAATGAAGGATTAAAATGAGATTTCTATTTAAAACAAAACTAAAGAAAATCTTGATATACATATATATGAATAAGCATATGTATGTAATAATATTTAATATATATATACTTGAGAAAATCTTAGTTTTGAAAAGATAAAACAAGTATAAAATATTTAAATAGAAATTCATAAGAGAATATACATGTGAGGAATATAATAGTTCATAATTAACTATTTTAACCAAGCAAGGAGTTAGAAATAAAAAGACCTTAGAACATGAACAAAATAAGGAGCATTGTGTTTATTTAAAATAAAGAGGGACTTTGGGATAAAACAACACAACATGAACATTTATGCCATGAAAACGATTCGGCCACAACGTGAAGTATATAACATATAAAAACATTGTTCTTTGATCAAGTAAATATCTAGTACAAGAGACAAAAATGCAAGTCACATATGTAAAAACAAAAGCAATTAATGAACCATACTTGAAATAGTAATCTAGGATTGTAAAACCATTTCCTAAAATCCCCTAATACAGGCAGCATGTGCATTTCCTTAGACAAGAAGGAAAATATCAGCAAGAAGAAAACAAAAGAAAACCATCTGTTAAATACAATAAAATCCAAGAAGAGATCATAGCATTTAATGAAGCATACCCAAAACCTTCTAGAAGAACTAACCTAGGAGCATCCTATTGGCTACAACCCTTAATGAGACAAATTCTTCAATGCATGTTTTCCTCAAAATATGGCCGTAGGGACTAAAGAATGAGGGGTGAGGCTAGGTGATTTTTACTGTGTAAACATGTGCAGAAATTCATTGTTTAAAGCATGAGTTCCACTATAAATACACTTCAAATCTCCCATACTTTCCTCACAAACAAAAATTGATTTCACCTCATTTCTGAAGCATTTTTCTGGATCTTGGAAAGCTTTGTGGTGAGTGAAACACTTTTAAATTTTTTTGTGTTCAAACACTTACTGTAAACAGTTTTGGTTATTAAGTTAAAATGCCAAGTTTGTTTGATCACTGTCTGTTACTATCGACAAATGAAACATGTTGTTAGAACACTCTGATTTCATCGCTATAGAATGATCTCTCATGTAGTATGCATCCTAAAATGTTTGTGTAAAATGGTTTGATGATTGAACACCTTTGTAAAAACATGTATGTGTGTTCTGTAAAAATACAGAACATGTATATTTAACTTCTGGAAATAAATAAACCTGATGTCGCACCTTTGATTGATGAGAATGTATGGATTTAGTACAATCTTATCACACATTCACCATCCAGATCGAAGGAAGAATCATTGAAAACAGTATAAGTTCAAAACAGGAAAAAACACAGTAACTCTCTGTATTGATAAATCAAAGTGGATTTTCAATTGCGTTAAAAACTCGTTTCAAGTATATAAATTGAATCGCAGATGGAAATGATGATTTTTAAAATAAAAATCATGATTTTTAAGTTAGTGGATCACGAGAATTTCAAACATGGACGGAAATGGGTTTTTGGGGCAAATTCCGATCGTTGGAGCCACTAGAGTTCAGGCGGTTGAGAGGAGAGCTTCATCAGGGACAGGAGCATCGGGGAAAAATACAAACAAAATTTTCAAATGGGTAGTTTTAGAGATTTACGTGGAAGTAGGGTTTTTTGTGGTTAATGGGTTCGGTGATTTACATCGTAAATGTTCGTCGACGGCGATGAATTGCACGTCCGGTCGTGGGGGAAAGACGGCGTCGGAGGGGTACGGTGTCGTGGCCAGAAGGGGACAACGCCATATGGTCGGAGGTGGGAGCACGAGGTGGTTTCTCCGATGAAACTTTCTGACGTAGGAGAGCTCGAACATCCAATTTACTGTAGCGATGGAGAAGGGGTGTTTGGATGGGTGGTTGTCGACCGGGAGGCGAAGCGAGATGTGATGAGATGGTCACGATGGCGCCGCGATGGCCGGTGGTGGTGTGCACGTGCACCACCGTGCACTGCTACTTGATACAGGAAGTGAAGTGCCAAATTGGTTTGGCACTTGCCAAAACCATGTTTTGGCACTTGCCAAACCAGGTCTGGCACTTGCCAAACCAAGGCCTGGCACTTGCCAAAACTAGGTTTGGCATTTGCCAAACCTTAGCACTTTGGCAGTGCCAAAGTCTGGCACTTTGGCAGTGCCAAAGTCCGGCACTTTGGCATTTGCCAAATCCGGTACTCTGGCTGTGCCAAAGTCCGGTATTTCAGTTTTCAAAGATTTTAAATTTAAAAATAGTTTTAAATTTAAAATTTGAAATATAAATAAAATTAAATAAATTAAATAATAGAGAATTTTTATTTAATTAAGCAAAGACAAGTGGACAGTAGAAGCTGAGATCAAACCGACAAGTTCAACGGTAGAAATTCGATTAAGTTTTTAAATATGAATTATACATGAATAAATAATTTAAATTAATTATTTGAATTATTTATAAAGAAAATAATCATAAAAAGAATAAATTTAAAAAGGAAGAAGAGTTCAAACATCGTTTGAACTGCAAAAATAAAAGAAGTAAAAATGTCGTGTGCGAAGCATGTGCATCACTTATCTATTCATAGATAATGATAAAAACTGAACAAAACGTTGTGTGAAACACATACACCTTAACTAATCATTTTTAAAGAATAATTAAACAATTCTGTTATGAACCATGTAGTCAAACACTAATGTTTGAAGATAATTAACTTATAGCCTGAATGATAATCGGGATTAAACGATAAACATTTATCGACTGTAAAAAGATTTTCGTACCTCGTTTCGAAGAGTCCAAAATAAACAATTCCACTTCGATTCAAAGTATACGACGCATATCAAGATGATGGAGTCAACGAGATGCAAGTGTTATTTAAATAGTATTTTTGGTCTGTTCAATCCCAAAACAAACCCGAATGGACGAGTGTCTGACAACGTATGTCAGTTAGATTTTTCACATCGAATTTACGTAAGTATATTACGTTGGTAGCGGAGGAATTTGTTTCTCTTAGCTTTATTACCCGTAATATATTTTGGTAATTGAATGGGTATTTCTGACGGATAGGACGATGTGGCATTCAAAGAATGTAAAGAAATAAATCTGTCAGAAGAAAGACGTGACCTCAAACTTCACAACCCGGAAGTAACAAAAGTTGAGCTAGGCAGCATGGCTAGTTGGGTCATACCCAAGCAGGGTATATTATCACCATCTAGAGGACTTCCTTATTTAACTTCTTAAATCTTTTTCGCTGCTGTAACATTTGGAACGGTAAATCGAGCTCAACCGTAGGAGTGATAATATATTCGTCACACTCAAGCTAAATGAGTGGACGGTCATGTGTGGCCGGGTTGCAAGACGTTCTTGTTGAACCTGCAGTGTATACTCTCTAGAGTACACTGATCGATGGGTGCTCCCATACCCTGTCTGTTGGAATCCAAACTCCAATACGCGCTCTGCGACTTTTAGATTTGTATACTATATACGTGAACGTGAGATGCAAGCGTTTCACTAAATTTTATTTATCTGATATGAACTATCACAATATCAAACGTTTTGATATAAATTATTTGGTTATTTCCCATATGCTAGTTATGGTTTGACCTAACTGTTTCTAAAATAAAAACATGGATCAACATGAGAACCTTGACACTTATTCCCCTGTTTACAATTTTAACTATGTTTCCTCACACCAGTCCCCTGACTGACCCAGAGTTTATTTTTGTGTTTACTAAACTCTTGGGTACTCATAATATTTATTATGAGTAGACAAGTAATTTCAGGTAAGGCAAGTGGAACATGATGCAATACAAGTTCAAGACCCTAGTAGCATATATGTTTTAGTTTCCCAGTTTAAGTATCTATGTTATTGTAATATGGTACTGTATAATTATGCTGTTGAACCATGATGATGATGTATTATGTTATGTATTCTTATGTATCAGACCTTATGATGTAATATATTAGTATTTGTGAAATTCCGATGTGAGATTCTGATAACTTCTTACTCTTCTATTCTATAAGTTCTACCTTTTCTATCTCATCTTCTAAATTCTTTCAATAATGACACGGTTTTCAAGGTATCGAAAATCGCGCTGTTACAGAATGGTCTTTGAATATAAATTCGATCCCGGTCTTTCCGTACCAACAATCGTATGGGCCAAATTTGATAGTCGGTTATTTAACTATCAAATAAAACAACCATTCATCCATATTAGAATGTATTCACCGAGCCACTACTTAGTATCGTTTAGCCTCTTTAACGAACCGAACGTTAATTCTATTCTTTAAAATTTTGCAGTATTTGAAAAATTTCTTTCACTTCTTATAAAATAATAATATTCTCCAAATTCATTTTATTCAACTTATAAACTTTTTGAAAACAGTTTATAATATTATTTACGAAAATCATAACTTATGTTTCCCTCAACTATTCTCGTTTATAAACTAATACTTCCCTTGGATAATCATGAAGTCGTTCAAGTTGGGGTATTTTATTTACCTCTCAGACCTTGACCAACAATATTCATATCTTCAGAATAAATAGAATTTTATTAACCCCACGTTCCTTTTGGAAATTTTATTTAAATCTCGACCACGTTTACTTAACTAATTATTAAGTAAACTCTTATTAAACTCTTTCAAAATTTATGTCAATAATCATTTACAATAATATATATGAGCTTCGTTCCATGATTCACTTTTTAAACTCTTTTATTACAAAAATATCACTCTTTAATATCCATGTTAAAACGATCGTTTATTACAAAAATATCACTCTTTAAACTCTTTTATAAATTCTCGTATATACATGATTCAATTATTCCATTTCGATATTTTGACATCCATTAAAATTTCCTTTACGACCGTTAAGGCTTTTACCAAAACCATTTCAACATTTAAATAGCCAATATGATAATTTATATTGTTTAAACATTTATCCGATAATATCTTATACCTCCATTTGTTATATTATATATATTTTTAAAAAATTGTAATTTTAACTTCGACCAAAATCGTAGTTCAAATCCATATAAAAATATATTTATATCTTTGCAACAACTCTAAATCCATTTAATATTGATTTCGAAAAATGATTTCCTTTAATCGACGGTACTAAAGAGGCAAATGGCTACTATAGTACCAAATCGTGAAATATAAGCCAATTTCACGTTTAATACAAACAATATGATCATATTGATAAACATTATCAATATCGGTGAGGAATCTAGTTGGGTTCCTCCAACCTGTTATTTGATGCAAAACAATGGGTTATCACAATTCAAATTATTCAGTCAAATATGGCCAATCAATATTCGTTTTTCATCTTAACAGACGACATAACAGTTTAATGATAACAGTCAATACGAGGCTAATAACAAAAATTCAAGCATTCAATTATTTATTCATAACGTTTATATTACTATAAACGTAACCACTGAAGTAAGTTACCGCAATTAGACTTAATCGTTAGAAATAACAATTATTTTTAGTTTAATTAAACAAACGTTTAATTTAACTTTTCAGTCCATATACGAATATAACATAACAAACAAATAAGCAACCTATAACATTCATAGCACACAATTATAAAAAAAAAACCAGACTTATATAAATTATAAGTGGGGAGAACTGAGTGAGTTTAACTCACCTTGATTTCCATTCGTCGTCATACGGTTTGGTTCAGTTGATCTCAAATGCGCCCAAACCAGCTTTACCATGAAGTATTCACCGGTACGGTTCCAACGCGATTAATCTTGCTGAATTCTGACACCTACGAGCACCTTACAAAATCTTATACCATCATTTATTTTAACTAATTAAACCTTTACATGAAATCTTGATTTATAATTAATTATATGTGTATACTTATCTTAACTTGCCCCGTAAAAAGGAGTATTGGCACATATACATTCAGGATTGGGCACGTTACTTACTTTCCATACATATGGACTATGCATATTTAGTTTCGTTACTGTTGTTATACTTGAATGGGCCACGACACCGTCTAATGTAATTAGGCCATGATAATCTACATTAGTTTAGGTACAATAATATATAGAGTAAGATAGATTAAAAATAATTGGCACTTTACATATTGATTAGGCAACATTGAATAGGATTAGGCCAATGTTATATATATATAACTTAAATAAATCCTTTACTGGGCAATTCGAACTGGGTTACTAAAACATTATTAGGCCAATTAATACTGGATTAGGCGTACTTAACTTGGTTAGACAATTCAAAACATACCCAGGACGCGTCATATTATTTGCACTGTTTTTCACCATACTCTTCTGTTTCCTCTTGTACGCAGATGCAACCCCATGCTTCTTCCTTCTCGGTATGAACAGAACCCATGAAGCTGTTATTGCTCCACCGTGCTATTATTCTTTACCTTGCATGCTTACTGTCAGTCCATGCTCCCTCCCCATTCTCCTTTTTACTTTCCCATCCTTCTATATTTCTTCTTTTTATAACTGACGTGGTGCCCTCCCCATGCACCCCATGCTGAATACCTCTCCGACCATCCGCTTGCCATACATTTTTCTTCTATCTCTCTTCGCTTCAGCTCTCGCGTCGACGGCGAACTGCACTCGCAGGGCATCAACTCGCACACTCCGCCACCTCGTCTCTCCTACGTACACACTACATGTACACCATACTGCCATCAACTACTGTTCATCATATGGACTTCGCCACTTCCGGCATTCAGAACCCCGGAGCCACCAGCGCCGACTTCTCACTTACTCACCTTTTCCATGCCAAAAGAAAAAGAAGAACAATCGAACCCACGTTTCTCTCATACCAAACCCAACACACCAGTCTTGAAGAAAAGGATCAGCTATCTCTTCTGTTTTGTTTCAGGGTTTCCGATCGAAAGTGCCTTCTTCTTTTTTATACAAAGTGGGTTTGGTTTTGGATTTTCTTTATTGGAGGAATGGAGTGTTTTCATTACTGGAAGCAGTAAGGAAGGAGCGAAAAATAGATGTATTTATAGAGACAAAGACGTGGTGGCCACTATGTTAGATGGGTATAGGACTGCAGATAAAATAGGTAGGGTGGGTCTCGAGAATTACTTGGTCGGCACGGTGTCTTTGTAATCATAGACAAAGAAAAGAAATGTTTGGGTGCCGCCAGTAAGGTCACCATGATTTGTACCAGCTTAAGCTTGATTTGAAAAGAATTAACAAGTAGTGTAGACTGTGCAGTGTTGTTTCATTATCAATAGGGGTAGTGGTAAATAATAGGATATGTACATGTATTTCTTGGTCTGCTGAAATGAAGTTTAAGGCTGCGATGGGTACGTTTGAAAAGAATAGAGCATGCCAGCGTGTTCCCTTTTCTAAGTATTGCGTTATGTATAGAGGTTGGGTAATATTTTTATTTTGGTCCCTTAAGTCTCAAGTTATCCACGTATATTATTTCTTTGGTACACGCTTAATAAATATGTACCGCTATTTCCGCTACCCTTAAATATACGCACCGTCAAACGCCAACTCCAAACTCAACGAAAATAAATACACCGCTCCATCTCGACATTCCGGCCCCAACGAAATTAATTTCGTTGAAAACGGACTCCGTTTGCACAACGCCGTTATTTTTAATCTACCGGTTCACCTTTAAATTGAACGTACCGTCAAAACATCTCCAATTGACTCCAAACTGGAAATGTAACAATAACTAGCTGTACGTATTCCAATAAAATTCGTTTCGTCGAAAACGGGGGTTGGTTGAAATAATGGCTATTTCTAGACGTATATAATATCGATTAACTATTAATTAAATCTCAAAATAATTAAATTAAATAATAATAAATTATTATTAGCATAAATATCAAAGTAGAATAGTATATACAGCTTCTAATATAAGTTATACAACTCAAAATCATCAATTCGAGTTAAAACGGTGCCCAATTTATATTAAAACTATATTAAATTTATTAAATAAACGCTATATTTTAAATAACGATTTTCATAGCGACTATTTTAAAATTTGAATTGGACATAACTTACAATTTATAACACGAAATCCGGATTTTTCTCTTTCATACGAAAATTAGTATCAACAAGATTCAAATATTTCTTGTTTCACGGAAATCCGACTTATATCAGATCATGTATATTCAATTAAAGTTGGAAATTCAATATTACGAACTGCCATGCCATTTTGAGCTCGTTTTATATTATATATAAATTATAACGTTTAAATTTCGTGTTTAAATAACGAATTCAATATTAAAATCTATTAATATTCCAAATATAATATTTAAAATATAAATTAAATATTAACTACAAAAATACGAGACATTACATTCTTCCCCACTTAAAAGAATTTCGTCCTCAAAATTGCTAAGATAGGAAAAATGCGACAAAACTTTAATTTATAAAATCCAATTTATAGTAAATCGAAAATCAATACAATATCGTAAACGAATATTTTTCAAAAATATTGAAAATATTCTAACACTTTAAATTCCTGGAAAATTCAGCACAGCCCCCCTGCACGAAGTGGCTTCTGCGATATTGCAGGAACAAGTAATATATATACATCGATCCACACGGTCGGAAAACAAAATTAGAAACCCAAAATTTATATTTTCGCATAGGCGTACCTTTTGCGAGCGCTATTGAGTATACCAGCTCAATTTTACGTGCAATCTACTCAACCAAACTCAATTTTCTAGTCTTCTTGCACCTGTACTTACTCAGTCCAATATATAAGTAACCAATACATGAAATTTAAACAACGTTTCATTTATTAACCAGAATAATAAGCAAATTCCCATAATAAAAATATAACATCATTCATATGCAAACACAAGTTTAAATTATCTAGTTTCAATTCATATGGTTTCAGTTGAATTTATAATTCTGGAATTTATTTTCCAATTCATTAAACTATTATTGAATTATATTCAATCTAACACATAATTGATATTAATCAACAACCAATGTACCATCAACTCAATCAAATCAATTGAATTTTACATTCGATTTAATATATACTTTGGTTTAACTTATTTAGCTATAAATCAATTAACATTCAATCGATTATTAATCAATTGTCAATAAAATTTCCAAATTAAGTTTATTTAGTTTCAATATTATTCTTAATTTAATTTCAGTTAACCAAGTTAAGTTCCAATTCAAATTTTAATACAATTTGGAATCCATTCAAATCAATTAACCAACAAACCATTATCTCAATAATTTACTAAAATTATTTCTTTTCTATACCAAATATATATTTCGGGTAAAATTATTTCATCTACCCTATTTATAAAACAATATTGTGCCCATTGTCAGTTCAATGCTTCTCAACACTTGAACCGATCTAACAACACAATACAAAACGTTTGTATATTAAATCTACAAATACGCTCTCATATCTAGACATTCAACTCAATCTAGGGTATTCCTAAACCCATCTTTATCGAGTCACGCCACAGAATAGGTTATTACTAAACCAATAGCTCTGATACCACTGTAACGACCCGAGGGATTCGACGCCCGAATTCCGACAATAATACACAAATCCCATATTACATTCCAGAACTCGAGTATCGAAACCACCAGATAGTTATTAGAAAGAATATTCAGAGGTGAGATAAGAATGAAAGAAATATTAGAATAGAAGAAGAAGAAGAACCAACACAACACAGAATCAGAGTCTCACATCGCAGCGGAACAAAATATAATATAGAAATAAATCTTTATTGAGAGCTTTAAAAATACTTACCATCATCAGAGTACATCACACATCTGGACAACTATAATAACCTGTCCTCATATACAACGCACAGCGGAATAATACTAGATACAATACGTCTGAACACCTCTAGCTCGTCTCTGGACTTCGCAGCATCCGATACCCTGGACCTGTACACTACGGTTTAACCCGAGCATTTACAAAACACCGGGCCAGTCTAGTGAACCAGAGTGAGAAAAAAACTCGCACAATATTTAGGGGGATCATCCAACTTGATTTTAAAGTTCAAAAATATTTTCGAAAGAAAAGGATAATCGTTAGACCAAATCAACACATAAGTACGGACGTTTTTTATCTTACGATAACCCAAAACATTTTTGAAATCAATATCTTTTTTGATATTATATAGTGTCTAAATACAAGTAAATATCAATCTAGCGAAATGCTTGCATCTCACGCTTCACATACATAGTATACAACCAAAACCGCAGGCGCTTATTGGAGATTGGATTCCAACTATGACAAGATATGGGACCACCTGCAGATAGTGTATCTCTAGAGGGGAATACACTGGGTTCAACAAGAACGTCTTGCAACCCGGCCCATACATGACCGACCATTCATTTCGCTTGAGTGTATCGAATGTATATCACCAACGGTTGGGCTCAAACCACCGTTTCCCGAAAGGGACAGCATCGAAATAGATTAAAGAAGCTAAAACATTTTCTCTAGATAGGTGATTATACACCCTAATGGGAGCGACCCATATAGCCATGCTGCCTGCACGATTTTTGTCATTTCCTGATTGGTGAGGCTTGAGTCTACGCTTTTATAATTAGCATATCACATTCACTTCGAATGCCACATCGACAGATCATCAAAAATCACTAATTGACGTCAACAACAATACTTTACGTGTTAGCTCAAAAAGAAGTTTCCTTCTCCGCTTCCACTCTTGGTACGGTTGAAGAAATCAATGTACATGACCTTTTTGGAAATACTCTGTCAGACATTCATCCATACACGTCATCCAGGAACAGGATGAACTGAAGGCACGCGCCTACTACATTCTAGGAACCACCCTGAGAATCAGTAGCGAGAAGTCCTTACGAATCCGTAGACTCCAACCACGACAGAATCATAGTTTATCTCTGCTTTCAAGTCAGAGATTTTAAGTAATCCTTCCGCTTGTGAAGATCTACGGTCTTCAATAGCTCCATCTTAAATCAGCATCTTTAACGTATTCGTATTTTCTGCACGGAATGGTCTTCGAATATAAATTTGATCCCGGTCTTTCCGTACCAACAATCATATGGGCCAAATTTGATAGTTGGTTATTTAACTATCAAATAAAACAACCATTCATCCATATTACAATGTATTCACTGAGCCACTACTTAGTATCATTTAGCATCTTTAACGAACCGTCCGTTAATTCTATTCTTTAAAATTTTGCAATATTTGAAACATCGCTTTCACTTCTTATAAAATAAGAATATTCTCCAAATTCATTTTATTCAACTTATATACTTTTTGAAAATAGTTTATAATATTATTTACGAAAATCATAACTTATGTTTCCCTCAACTATTCTCGTTTATAAACTAACACTATCCTTGGATAATCATGAAGTCGTTCAAGTTGGGGTATTTTATTTACCTCTCAGACCTTGACCAAAATATTCATATCTTAAGAATAAATAGAAGTTTATTAACCCCACGTTCCTTTTGGAAATCTTATTTAAATCTCGACCACGTTTACTTAACTAATTATTAAGTAAACTCTTATTAAACTCTTTCGATTTATGTCAATAATCATTTACAATAATATATATGAGCTTCGATCCTATTAGAAATCGAATCCTTATAATAATTCCTTAACATCTCTTTATTATTACCTTATAAATCCTTTTTAACAACTAAATTTCATTTGTTTTAAAAAAAAAATATTAATCTTATACAATTATTATATTGATATCTTTTCAAATTATTTTATTGATATTTATCAAAACAATTCGTCTGATCATATGTAACAAACGTTACATATTCCATTTCAAAGCCATTTTACTTTTGTTTATCATATTCTCATTAAATCGTACTCGACAACTTATTCTTTGTCTAAAACCATATAATATCGTTTATAAAATCCTATGTCTAAAAATAGTCCATCTCCTTTGTAACCACGTTCCACACACATTTACAAACCCTTAATTTATTTACTAATTCGATTTCATTTCCAAAACTTTAAATTTCCATTTACAAAATCTTTTGAGAATAAATTACAACCACTTACCATTCGTTTTCATTTTCACAACTTTAACTCCATATAAAAATCTCATTTTCAATTCATTATCGATAACTAATATTCGCTGTTGTTATTCAAATCTTTAACTTCATTTACACTCCTACCTTCAATTAACATTCCGAATATTAATGTCGTATTCCGAACCTCGGAATAAAACCCACTTCGATTAACCATTCCGAACTTCGGAATACCACATTCCGGACCTCGAAATAAGCCTCGCTTCCATTTACTTAACTGGATCCTATTCATAAATTTCATTTATAAATTCATATTCGTAATTTCAACTTCGATTCATTTAAAATATGAAATCCGATTTCAAATCACTACTCATTTCAAATCTGTGGATTTTTTAATCTCATTCACGAAATGTTATTTAATCACATTTCGTATCATTTAAAACACCATTTGTTAAAACGATCGTTTATCACAAAAATATCACTCTTTAAACTCTTTTATAAATTCTCGTATATCCATGATTCAATTATTCCATTTCGATATTTTGACATCCATTAAAATTTCCTTTACGACCGTTAAGTCTTTTACCAAAACCATTTCAACATTTAAATAGCCAACATGATAATTTATATCGTTTAAACATTTATCCAATAATATCTTATACCTCTATTTGTTATATTATATATATATTAAAAAAATTGTAATTTTAACTTCGACCAAAATCGTAGTTCAAATCCATATAAAAATATATTTATATCTTTGCAACAACTCTAAATCCATTTAATATTGATTTTGAAAAATGATTTCCTTTAATCGACGGTACTAAAGAGGCAAATGGCTACTATAGTACCAAACCGTGAAATATAAGCCAATTTCACGTTTAATACAAACAATATGATCATATTGATAAACATTATCAATATCGGTGAGGAATCTAGTTGGGTTCCTCCAACCTGTTATTTGATGCAAAACAATGGGTTATCACAATTCAAATTATTCAGTCAAATATGGCCAATCAATATTCGTTTTTCATCTTAACAGATGACATAACAGTTTAATGATAACAGTCAATACGAGGCTAATAACAAAAATTCAAGCATTCAACTATTTATTTATAACGTTTATATTACTATAAATGTAACAATTGAGGTAAGTTACCTCAATTGGATTCAATCGTTAGAAATAACGATTATTTTTAGTTAAATTAAACAAACGTTTAATTTAACTTTTCAGTCCATAAACGAATATAACATAACAAACAAACAAGCAACCAATAACATCTATAGCACACAATTATAAAAAAAACCCGACTTATATAAATTATAAGTGGGGAGAACTGAGTGAGTTTAACTCACTTTGATTTCCATTCGTCGTCAGACGGTTTGGTTCAGTTGATCTCAAATGCGCCCAAACCAGCTTTACCATGAAGTATTCACTGGTACGGTTCCAACGCGATTAATCTTGCTGAATTCTTACACCTATGAGCACCTTAAAAAAAAAATTATACCATCATTTATTTTAACTAGTTAAGCCTTTACATGAAATCTTAATTTATAATTAATTATACATGTATACTTATCTTAACTTGCCCCGTAAAAAGGAGTATTGGCATATATACATTCAGGATTGGGCACGTTACTTACTTTCCATACATATGGACTATGCATATTTAGTTTCGTTACTGTTGTTATACTTGAATGGGCCACGACACCGTCTAATGTAATTAGGCCATATAATCTACATTAGTTTAGGTACAATAATATATAGAGTAAGACAGATTAAAATAGATTGGCACTTTACATATTGATTAGGCAACATTGAATAGGATTAGGCCAACGTTATATATATATATATATATATATTACTTATATTACTTAAATAAATTCCTTTATCGAGCAATTCGAACTAGGTTACTAAAACGTTATTAGGCCAATTAATACTGGATTAGGCGTACTTAACTTGGTTAGACAATTCAAAACATACCCAGGCCACATCATATTATTTGCACTGTTTTTCACCTTCCTCTTCTGTTTCCTCTTGTACGCAGATGCAACCCCATGCCTCTTCCTTCTCGGTATGAACAGAACCCATGAAGCTGTTGTTGCTCCACCATGTTATTATTCTTCACCTTGCATGCTTACTGTCAGTCGATGCTCCCTCCCCATTCTCCTTTTTACTTTCCCATCCTTCTATATTTCTTCTTTTTAAAATTGACTTGGTGCCCTCCCAATGCACCCCATGCTGAACACCTCTCCGACCATCCGCTTGCCATGCATTTTTCTTCTCTCTCTCTGCGCTTCAGCTCTCGCGTCGACAGCGAACTGCACTCATAGGGCATCAACTCGCACACTCCACCACCTCGTCTCTCATACGTACACAGTACATGTACACCATACTGCCATCAACTACTGTTCATCATATGGACTCCGCCACTTCCGGTGTTCAGAACCCCGGAGCCACCAGCGCCAACTTCTCACTTGCTCACCTTTTCCACGCCAAAAGAAAAAGAAGAACAATCGAACCCACGTTTCTCTCATACCAAACCCAACGCACCAGTCTTGAAGAAAAGGATCAACTATCTCTTCTGTTTTGTTTCAGGGTTTCCGATCAAAAGTGCCTTTTTTTATACACAGTGGGTTTGGTTTTGGATTTTCTTTATTGGAGGAATGGAGTGTTTTCATTACTGGAAGCAGTAAGAAAGGAGCGAAAAATAGATGTATTTGTAGAGACAAAGACGTGGTGGCCACTATGTTAGATGGGTATAGGACTGCAGATAAAATAGGTAGGGTAGGTCTCGAGAATTACTTGGTCGGCACGGTGTCTTTGTAATGGTCGACAAAGAAAAGAAATGTTTGGGTGCCGCCAGTAAGGTCGCCATGATTTGTACCAGCTTAGGCTTGATTTGAAAATAATTAACAAGTAGTGTAGACTGTGCAGTGTTGTTTCATTATCAATAGGGGTAGTGGTAAATAATAGGGTATGTACCTGTATTTTGAGGTCTGCTGAAATGAAATTTAAGGCTGCGATGGGTACGTTTGTAAAGAATGGAGCATGCCAGTGTGTTCCCTTTTCTAAGTACTGCGTTATGTATAGAGGTTGGTTATATTTTTATTTTGGTCCCTTAAGTCTCAAGTTATCCACGTATATTGTTTCTTTGGTACACGCTTAATAAATATGTACCGCTATTTCCGCTACCCTTAAATACACGCACCGTCAAACGCCAACTCCAAACTCAACGAAAATAAATACACCGCTGCATCTTGACATTCCGACCCCAACGAAATTAATTTCGTTGAAAACGGATCCCGTTTGCACAGCGCCGTTATTTTTAATCTATCGGTTCACCTTTAAATTGAACGTACCGTCAAAACATCTCCAATTGACTCCAAATTGGAAATGTAACAATAACTAGCTGTACTTATTCCAATAAAATTTGTTTCGTCGAAAACGGGGGTTGTTTGAAATAACGGCTATTTCTAGACTTATATAATATCGATAAAATATTAATTAAATCTCAAAATAATTAAATTAAATAACAATAAATTATTATTAGCATAAATATCAAAGTAGAATAATATATACAGCTTCTAATATAAGTTATACAACTCAAAATCATCAATGCGAGTTAAAACAGTGCCCAATTTATATTAAAACCATATTAAATTTATTAAATAAACGCTATATTTTAAATAACGATTTTCATAGCGACTATTTTAAATTTTGAATTGGACATAACTTACAAGTTATAACACGAAATCCGGATTTTTCTCTTTCATACGAAAATTAGTATCAATAAGATTCAAACGTTTCTTGTTTCACAGAAATCCGACTTATATCAGATCATGTATATTCAATTAAAGTTGAAAATTCAATATTACGAACTACCATGCCATTTCGAGCTCATTTTATATTATATATAAATTATAACGTTTAAATTTCGTGTTTAAATAACGAATTCAATATTAAAATCCATGAATATTCCAAATATAATATTAAAATAATAAAATAAAATAAATATTAACTACCAAAAATACGGGACATTACAATTAATATTTATTTAATCAAAATATCTATTAAACCTCATCATGTCAACTAGTTATAGAACAAGACTTTCCTTTGGGTAAGTTCTCAGGTTCTATCATTGGTAACGCCAGTTTTTTTATTGGTAAAGTTATAACTGGCAATTTCTATCAATAATCATTATGTCACTTATGCACTAAATGATTATTCTGATTTAGACCAATTTGGTGATTAACGAAATCATAAATCACATGTGAATAAATGACTTATTACATATACTCAATTAAACATCATGAGTAAAGCGTAGAATACATCAATTGCAATCATAGGAAATATTCAGTTATTGGTTTGCTCTGATACCACATGTTAGAGATTTCTTTATTATCCGATCTTTCATGATTAGTGATGTACAATTCAATTGAATAGCCCTAGGATCACCAATACCGAATATTTCACAAACAATAGGAAGAAACTTAATATGATCGATTGTTTAATATGACGTACCTTGATTAGTAGCGGAAGATGTAATGGCTGTCATCTTCTTTCTTTGACTTCTAATGTTTACCCTTCTTCTCAGAATTCGGTTTCCCTCTCTTACCCTATTTCTTTATGTGTTTCTAGATGGAGAAGAATAACACTCTTTTTCTTAGGGGGAGAAAGGACCCAATCCTTTACATAACCTTTAACTTTAAATTTGGTACTTCCATTAATTGTAAACAAAACAAATTTCATAAACCACATGGATATGAATAACGGGTCCAAGAAAATGGCGGTTTCTTTACCTCTTTCTTCTTTGAATAGATCAACGTTTTTTCCTCCTTTCTCGAATGGATTTTGCTCAAATTCGTTCCAATTCCGGAAAAGGAAAAAGTCTAGATTTGTTCCTCGACCTGATTTGGTGTCCATCCGATTTCGGAAGCGTTGTTTTCGATGTGGCGAATGCAATCATCTTGCGAGGAACTGCAAGAAACAGAATATTGGTGGAATATTGGAGCATCGAAGCAAAATTTGTTCGGATTTGGTAGGAGATTTGGGGCGAAATCGGGTAAAGGTTCAAGAAACGCAGAATATTTCATCTGTAAGTCATTCGCAACATTTTCATTCAATCTATAATCGGTCCTTTGCGGATGTTGTGAGAAAATCTATGCTTAATATGCCTAAATGGAACTCGGTCAAGGCTAAAAAATCTCGAATTAGAATGAATGAGGAAACCAGAGCGTGCTTTCGCTGTGGAGAATTGAATCATATAGCAAAGGAATGTAGGAATGGGTTGAGATGCTATTCTTGTGGTGGTATTGGGCATCGAAAGTCCAGCTGTTCAATAAATTTTACTGGAAAATCCATGAGGGAACTGATGCGCTTTAACTGTTTGAAGATATGTCTGAATATGATCGAATTCCTGGAATTATACGATTGGGACTGTAGATTGAATGGAGGTGCTTATCTGTTATTGAAGCTAGGATGGAACTTAGAAGGGATGGTGGATGATATTCTGTGGAGTAAGAAGGTTGATCAAGGGAATGTGTATCCTCCGTTACCAAAGCCAATGAATAGAAAAGAGCATGCCTTTTCGTTCAGTTTGAATTTGGTTAAGTTAAGGAGATTGTTCACTGATCAGTATACTAGCAACTATATGATGGCTATTAGGCTGTTGGACAGGATCCTTGAACATTTTGACGCTTTAAATTCTTCCATTATATATGGATACAATGACAATGAGCTTCTCTGTGTTACTGGTAGTGAGATTCCAATTTATGGCGGATTGGTGGATAATTTCAAGGCAGTGGAGGTAAACATTGCAGAGGAAGTGGGGATTTGTTTTGAAGGTGATATGATGAATGGTGTTGGTCTATACTGTGACTTGTGTTTTGATCCAATGACGTTGGATCTGGCGGTATTGATTTGCATGGGACTTAGAAATGAGACACTGTTTGTTGATGAGTGTATTGGCGGCATGTTTGAAAAGGTTAGAGAAGAAATGTTAGAGGTCAATGATGCTGACTTGGATGATGATGGACAAGAGGGTCATTCGGTGAGGAAACTTAAGGGAGGTGCTGAGAAAGCGAAGGGGACTAAATGGGCAGTTGCAAATGACGTGGAGCTATCGAATAGCTATGGTGTACTGTCAGATGAAGATGAGAGTTTGACTTTGAGTAGAAAGGACATGGATGGCACCGGTATGGTGGATGTCCTGAGGTATGACTTGTTGCCGAGGAGGGGATTTTGGGTTAAAAAGCTTAAGCATAATGCATTGCTTCATAGGAAGGCCTTGAGTAATATTAGTCTGTCAAGGGTCAAGGAGGTGAATGATGTAAATGATAGTAAGGGTATGTCTATATGCTGCAACTATAAAAAATCTGACATTGGAATGAAGCGTGTGGTAAGTGGGCAGTTGGATATGGTGGTGGATCGAAAGGTTGGCATAGCAAGGCGGTCGTTAAATATGGATCCTGAAGTTATGTTTTCTATGAATATTGGCTCATCCTCGGATCGTCATTCGATCAATTTGTCGTATGTAAATGGATCCTGCATGGTGACTGTTAGTGAAAGGGATTCGAACCTTTGTTCGTTGATACTGTTGCCAAGCCTGTGCTCTATTAGATGTGAGGATAGATTACACCTAGGTGAGAGCCTTACTGGTATGGTTTCCAGCTCGCTGATTGGTATAAGCAGTAATTCAGATTGCATGCGTGATGATGTACTGGTGCCCAGTGGTGTTTTATGTCAGAGTCGAGATAGCCTCCCCTCGTCATCTAGAAGGGGGAGGTGTAGAAGAGTAGTCCATGTTTCTGGATTGGTTCGTCGCAATGCTAGGATCAGATCTAGATCCTCTCCATTTAGAGGTAGGTCCCCTGGTTCGGACGCTAGTAGTAGCAGTCCGGCTTTGGGCTCAGGTATGACTTCTGTTTATGGCAGTGATTATTCTCCGTATGTTCTGAACAGTTTATCGACTAGTCAGTTATTTCAGCTTGCCAGTGATACAGCATTTATTTTTACTGATATTGAGTTAGATGCTGACTACATTAGGAGTAGAGAATTAGAGAGGGTTTCTTCCTTGAACAGATGAGGACTGTTAGTTGGAACGTTAGGGGTTTAAATGACCCCAAAAAATGTGCTAAAGTTAGGACTTTTTTTTAGAGATTATCACATTGATATTGTTTTGTTGCAAGAGACAAAAATTGAATGTCCAGATTTTAGGTTTTACCTTAGGTTAGGTGGGTCTATTTTTCGTCATTGTGCTTGTCTTCCGGCAGTTGGTACTGCCGGGGGAATTATGATAGGCTGGAAAGACAATCAATTTAGACTTTTACATGAGTTTCCTAAGCTACACTCTTTACATATTATTTTAGAATCCCTTACTGATAATTCTTCCTTGGGGATTACCAATGTGTATGGCCCACACACTAAGGAGGAAAGCAGACTTCTATGGGATGAGTGTACTAGCTTTAGAAATCTGTCCCCCAATCTTTGGATTGTGGGGGGGGGGGGATTTTAATGTCACCAGATTTTTAGGTGAGAGATCTCCACGAGAAGGTGATTTTTCAGACATGGAGGAATTCAACGAATTTATTTTAGATAATAATCTAATAGAGATTCCCCTTGATAATAGATCGTTTACCTGGTCGAATGTCCGTGATAGTCCTTCATTTGCTCTTTTAGACAGATTTCTTATTAGTTCTGAGATAGATGATAAATATTCGATATGTAGAGTGAAGGGCTTACCTTTCTTACATTCTGACCATTGTCCAATTATTTTAACGTGTGATTCGAATACATCTATTAGTAGTAGTTTCAAGTTTGAGAAGATGTGGTTACTGGATCATAGTTTCATTAACCTTGTTACCGTAAAATGGAAGTCCTTATTTTATTTTATAATGTTTATAGGGGTAATTCTGCTAAGATTTTTGTTGCGAAGTTAGGAAAGTTGAGATTTTTTCTTAAACGGTGGAACAAATTTATTTTTGGTAATGTAAGATTTAGTAAGGATAAGATTATGTGTGAACTATTAGATTGAGATAAAATTAGTGAGTCTAGGATTCTCAATTCCACCGAGAAAGATAGATACTGTAATCTTAGACAAGACCTTAAGCAGATTTTAGAAAAAGAAGAGACGATGTGGAGACAAAGGTCTCGCATTCAATGGATAAAGGAAGGGGACAATAACACTAAAAATTTTCATAGTGTGGCTAATAAGAGGAGACGTGACAATATGATTCATTCGATTATTGACAATAATGCAGAATTGACTCTGCAGAAGGATCTGAACGAAGCTTTCACTAGATATTATAAACAGATTTTTGGAAGTAAGATTAAAAGAAGAATTAATGTCAGTTGGAATGAATTATATCCTTCTGATACTAGGGTTAATCTCGTGGATTTAGATAAACCTTTTTCTGAACAGGAGATTTGGAAGGCAATTAGGGATATGCCTAATGACAAAGCTCCTGGACCTGATGGATTCTCTGTTAATTTTTATAAACAATTTTGGGAAGTATTGAAGCTTGATATTATTGATTTATTTAATGAATTTTATAGTGGTAACTTGTGTTTAGGTAGTTTCAATTTTGCCAACGTCATACTTATTCATAAGAGAGAGGGGGCTAATTCCCCTAAGGACTTTAGGCCTATCTCTCTTATTAATGTTTCTGTCAAGATCATCTCAAAAGTCCTAGCGAATAGACTAAGTAGTAAGATGAATGAACTCATAGATTGCTCCCAAACTGCTTTCATTAAAGGTAGGAATATAGCGGATGGAGTAGCAGCGGTGCAGGAATACATTAATGTCTGTTGTAAGAACAATATATCATGTGCCATTTTGAAGTTGGACTTTGAGAAAGCATTTGTCTCAATTGATTGGGATTTTATATGCGAATTATGTCTCGCTAGGGGTTTTAGTGTTAGATGGACAAACTGGATTTTATTATTGTTGAAGTCTGGTTGTTCAAACATCGTGGTGAATGGGGTAGTGGGTAAGAAGATACAATCCAGGAGAGGTCTTAGACAAGGTGATCCCTTATCACCTTTTCTGTTTAACTTAGCGGTTGATGTCTTCTCTAGAATTATAAAGAGAGCCGGGAGATTAGGTGTTCTAGGTAATGTGGGAAATGGGGAATTCAATAATGAATTATCGATTCTTCAATTTGCAGATGATACATTACTATTCTCTTCCCATTTGCCTGAGCATATTATTAATCTTAAGTTTATTCTCTACTGTTTTGAAATGTTATCTGGTCTTAGAATTAATTTTGAAAAAAGTGCCGTGATGGTCCTTAATGACTTTAACAGTGATGAGTCTTCGGTAGCCAGCACTTTGAACTGCTCGATTATGGAATTTCCTTTTGATTACTTAGGTTTTTAAATAAGACCGTCGAAGCTTAAGAAGGAAGACTGGTTAGTCATTATCGATAAGGTCAGTAATAGACTATCTAACTGGAACAATAGATTCCTGTCCAGAGCTGGCAGACTAGTTTTAGTTAATTCGGTACTATCAGTTATTCCCTCTTATTGGATGGCCGTTCATCGATTTCCCAAATGGGTCATTGAGAAAATTGATAGGATTAGACGTAATTACCTTTGGAACGGTGATTCTAGTTGTAGTAGTTTTAAATGTCTAGTTAACTGGGACATGTGCTGTAAATCTAAGACAGAGGGGGGATTGGGAATCATAAATCTACATAATTTCAACTCTGCTCTTCTTGCTAAATGGTTATGGAAATATAGAT
This sequence comes from Allium sativum, assembly GCA_030737875.1. Classification (NCBI taxonomy): domain Eukaryota; kingdom Viridiplantae; phylum Streptophyta; class Magnoliopsida; order Asparagales; family Amaryllidaceae; genus Allium; species Allium sativum. The sequence goes on along the minus strand of CM060916.1, from coordinate 168,126,910 downwards.
GCCCAGAAGTGAATGCTTCCTGGAAGTCTATTGTTTCAAAATTCTATTATTCAAGAGGAGAATTTATACTTGGAAATGGTGGTAGTTGGGATAATAGATTATCGTATTTCTGGAAGTCCGTTTTGAATTGTTTTGACTTTTTTAATATAGGATGTAAAGTATTAGTTCATTCAGGAAACTTTACCTATTTTTGTCACGATGCTTGGATATCTAGAGTGCCGCTAAAAATTGAATTTTGTAATCTCTTTAATATTAGTAGATTTAAGAATGCCTTAATTAAGGATGTTTACATAGCTGAATTAGACCCTCCGTGGGAATTCTCCTTTGACAATATTCTGGAGGAAGATTTATTAAGACAATTGGCCTTACTTAAAGCCAAGTTAGCATTATACCATGTGGACGTAAATAGAGATTCTATTAGCTGGGGTATGGATAAGAGCTTAGTTTACACTGTTAATTCCATGTATAGTTTTATAAATTTCTCTGGTGTTTCATTATACCCCTTTAAATTCCTATGGAAAACTAATTCAACACCTAAAGCAAAGTTTCTAATGTGGTTGATTGTTCACAAGAAGCTTAATACGATTGAGTTGTTAAAAAAGAAAAATGTTCTTTTTGATATAAAATGTTGTTTTTGTAATACGGGAGAGGAGGTGGTAGATCATTTGTTTTTCTCTTGCTATTTTACCTTTTCTATTTTCAATATGATTATTAGGATTTTTACTTTTGATTGTTTTAATTCCTTTAGTAGTTGTATTGATTATTGGAATTGTTATAGATTAAGATACAATGCCAGACAGAAATACATATTAGATTCTTTAGTAATATTCATAAGTTGGTTCATTTGGGTAGAGAGGAATCAGAGAATCTTTCATTCAATCTCTGCATCTAAGGATAATTTAATCATTAACATAGTAAATTTCTGCTTGTCTTGGATGTCCAATTCGCACTATAAACTATTTGGTAAATTGCAATTTGGGCGCTTTTTGTCAAAGGTAAGATCTAATCTGAGTTTATTCATTTATGTTAATAACTTTTTTAGTTGTAATAGACTGCGTCTGGGATGCTGATTTCTGTTTCGGGTGGATATTCTTCTCTTGTTCGTTTGTTTCTTAAGTCTTTCTCTTTGTACATATATATATGGTTATATGTCTATATTTATATATATATATATACACATATTATATAGGCATATACTCATATATATGTGTAAGTTACTGATAATTTTGCTTTAGTTTTTTCAGATTACAGGTTGTAGTTGAAATTGTGGAGCTGTTGGAATTGCTGTTTGGATTGACCTTTTTGTGTTGCTTTGGGTATATTAGTATATGTGGAGTAGGGATGTTTGTATTTTTAGTGTTTTGATTCATCATTTGTTTTGCTCATAGATTGTTATATGTATGGGAATAGATATACTTCTTATCGGGTGGTGGCCTTGCCGGAATTCGATAATGAAGTATGATGGGTGGTGGCCTTGCCGGAACTCATCTATCTATTATCCTATACATTGATATGTGTGTCTATCGTGCCGAGTCTGTATTGGATATTTTGTATTACTTCATTTATATTTTTATATGTGTGCTCTCTTCCTATAGGAAGATCACACATCTTTTGCTCAAAAAAATTTGGTACTTCCATCATATCCCAATTCAACGCTTAAAATTAATCACAGACCTAACATTCTAAATATGAACGGTCTGTTTATGTCCTAATTAATCGGGTCACATTAAGATTAGAAATTGCATAATGGAAAATGAAACATTCTATTTATAACCTAATTAATACGATCACATTAAGATTGTAAATACTATAACTTTTTGGACATGCATAATTTACTTTTTATATGTATAAAATACCGTTAACTTTTTGGATGTAAGATTGTAAATATTCTACTTAAAAAACAATTTTTGTTTAAAAAGATATTTTGTTTTTTGTGTACTACTTTTTTATTACTAAAAAACACAATAATACAAATGATAAACATATTTAAAACAATGATTGCTTAATACTCTAACAAAATTTTAAGGAAAAAGCTAATATTTATATGTTTGTGTAAAATACAATATCCCTTTAAAAAGATAAACCTGTTTATCCTTTTAAACAAATTCGATTCTAGCTTCAAAAATATTAACAATTTTAAAATATAATTGTGTTTAAGCATTTCTTCATAAGTTAAGGACACTTTTGTATAAAATAATTAGTGTACATATGATTTTGTGTAAAGACAATAGTCATTTAAAAAGATAATTCAATTTAGCTTTTTCTTCGTTATCATTATATATTGTTTAAAATGATTAGTCAATTTAACACTATACATTAATATGATAAAAAATAAGAAAATTTTAAATTATAAAACATATGCGTAAATTACTTATTATATGCATAGATGACTAACTTTTTGCATGAAAGATTTTAAATCTTTTAGTTTAAAAAAACCACTGTTTGTTTAGAAAGATAAATATGTTTATCTTTTACTTCTTTGTCATTATAAATTGATTAAAAGATAACTTGGATATATGAGTTTAAGAATACTTATTTAATAATTTAAGAATAGTGCAAAAAGATAACTTGGATATATGTTTATCTTTACCTACAAATGGAAGCGATGCACAACATAGCATTTTTCAAATTTATCGTGCTAGATAAACTTGCCTTATGAACATTATTACTCCACCCTTTCAATTTTCAACATCAATCTTTGTGTACAGTATGTAGTTTATCCTAATTCGTTTGTTGTTATTTACAAGGTGATTATATTGTTATCTTTATTCATGTAACTGTGTATTTATGTCAAGAATCCGAAATCGACCTCTTAAGCCAATTTAAATGCGAAAAATATTTTCCAGTATCATGGAACGAATAACGTATTGATTCATCTACTCGACCTTTTTCAGTTTACACATACTGGAACAGAACAAGCTTTATACATTAGTTTATACATGCAGTTTATCCATACCAGACAAAACAAATTCAGCAGAACATCAGTTTATACATGCAGTATTACACCAATTGATGATCGAAATGAAATTCAAGCAGTTAGTTCTATAAGAATTATGCACTTAACAAAAACTAAGAAGCTGAATTTTTGAAAGAGGTCAGATCAAATGAATTTGATAACATCAAAGGAATTTTTGAAAGAGGTCAGCCAAACTTCAAAACATTGAAATTATCATAAAAACCAGGTTCACAAACATTTTCAAACATGCAAATATAAATGATACCAAACTTCGAAACAGTTTCTCAACACCGGAAACACAAACCTACCATAATAAAATTAAATCAAACAAAAAAAAAAAAAAAAAAAATGACAAACCAGTGGTGCCGCGATTAGGGTATAAAAAATGCTACAAAGGTTCGATTAGGGTATAAAAATAGTAGCATCGAGCAACACTATCGGTTCGATTAGGGTATAAAAATAGTAGCATCGAGCAACACTATCGGAACTCGATAATCTCTAAAAACCCGTGGATTAGAAATGGAAATCAATAATTGCTAAAAAGGTTCGATTAGGGTTTTACCTGCGATTTGTGCTGGTTTACTGTAGATGGAGTTGAACGCTAAATCGGAATTTGAATAAGACGGCGATCAAGTTAAACGAAGTAGGAGAGAATCAGAATTTGGTAAGTTTTTAATAATTTGGTTTAGAGTAAACCAAATTATTTAAAACGGAAAAAAGGAAAAAATAAAATAAAATGAGACGATATATTTACAAAATTAAAGGCGGTTGTCCTTTAAACTTAATTTTTCATACCCGTGGCCTGGAAACTTATTGTATTCAATAGTTTGTCACTAAAACCTGATAGTCCCGTTAAAAAAAAATGGCTATTTCCAATGTTTTTGGAATCTATTTTGCCATCTAACTGGGCCTGGCTCAGAACTTGGGCTTGCTTATTAAAAATCTTTAAAACTTGTTTCGCATCTACAGCCTCCCAAAGCCTAACCCAATTCCCTTTTCGTCACGCATTTCCCCTCCGTCTTCATCTTGAGATTGATGTCGCCAGATTGCTGATTTTTATCATCGCCATATCCGTTTTTATCGATTATCTGCAAATTGCCCTAATTTCATTGCACGGTGTCGTTCTACTTCACCAGCTGCTGCGGAAACTGGTAAGTCGTGTTCAGATTCCAGTGTTTATAAAAAATTACATTTTCAGCTCTACTAATTTCTTCTAATCAATTATCATTCAATTTATGGCGTGTTACAATAATTCTTTCATAATAGCACCAAATAGCGTTAATCACTTAATCGGTAGCTTAGAAAGTCACTGTCCTTGATAGTGTAATATTTGATAGAGTTAGTTTCTGAAACTAAATGCGATAGCATTTTCTAGATATGAAAATGTAATTACCTAAACGTAAGTTAGCAAACAGGATAGTATTGACGAATTTAATTCGTTTAATATGATCAAAACTAGAGAAACTGATATTGTATCAAAACCAGAGTAAGTTAATATCGATGTGCCAGAACTTTTAAGCCTAGCAGATTGGAAACCTTTGTTAGAATTAGTAATTTAATTTTGGAAGTAACAGTAAGAGCCGACTATTAAACCTATTACTTTTTATTGGAGTGAGACTTATATATTTGCTCAATGTTACTTAAAAATGTACTCTTTCAAACTCTGCATATTTGCTTATTCATCTTTTTGCTCCTTTTTTGTTTCTGTTTTTGTCGTTTGTTTTTTGTTTTTTTGGGTCGACTGCTGTTTTATTTTTTCACATGCAAAAAAAAAAAAAAAAAAAAAAAAAATCCATAAGCAATAGTTGTAATAAAATGGCATTAAACTATCGAATACTGCATTCATAAATGGTTACACCTTTAAATATTCTGATATATAATTGAAAGCTCACAAAAAATCATCATTCTTATGTAAATCGAAGATGAAAATATAAGTTTCAAGTACAAGAAAAGACAAATACCACCTTCAACAATCTGTATATATACGTATAACCACAAATCTTTATATGCATATATATATATATATATATAGGGAGCGGCTATTGAGACACAAAATTGAACACAAATCAAGGGACACAGAGTATTAGCCGTTGGATCATTTTGTTTTTATGTGGAGAGGTGCAAATCATGGGGAGATCCAATGGTGGAGATGCATTGTGTCTATGTTTTGTGTTCTTTTAGACTTTCCCATACACACACACACACACACACACACACATATATATATATATATGCACACATATATATATATATATATATATATATATATGTGTGTGTGTGTGTGTGTGTGTGTGTGTGTGTGTATGTATGTATGTATACACAACAGCAGCAGAGTTGTGTTTTTCCATGACAGACAACATATAGTTTTAGATATATAGATCGCCACCACATCTTTCAGCCTTGATGGTTCACCGATTCAAGCTGGTATACTGTAACAACATGGATCATATGAAAATGCAATACACCCTCTTCAACAATCTGTAGCAACATAGTATATCACCAGTTATCCCAATTCTATGCCCATGTCAGTCATTCTCCTATGCTCTCAACTCTGACTAGGCATACAACCAACACTGTAGTTGAATAGAGCTCTGTAAATTATCCTATTGCACATTATTGTCAACAACTGCGTGTCTTGAGCAATACAGTTAGCACTCTTCAATAATACAGTATTCTAGTCCTTGAAACACCTTGTGTTCTCAGCACTCATTTTAATTAAGTTACATTCTTCTGCACTTCAGTTGCTTCTCTGTTGGATTGCTGTTTTTTTTTTTTTTTTTTTTTTTGCGTCGATTGTTGTTTTTTGATTTTTTTTCTTTCTTGGAATGAAACTTATGGTTTTTTGGTTTGCTTTTTGCTTATTTGCATATGAGCAGTTCTGTTTATTTGAGTTTGAGCTTAAGCAGTGCTGTTTATTTATGTGCGCGGACTGTTAACATGAGATGTGCTGGGACCTATTGCCTTTTCAGTTGAGTTTGTGAGATTGCATGATTTTGTTTGTGCACAGGGTAGTTTGTGCATGTTGTAGAATAGTTTTTGTACATAATTTTTATGGTTATAGTGCTTAATAAGTTGTATCTAAAACTTTCAAAGACTAGTGATATATTTCATATACAAGAGATTTGATAAGTTATAATGCTTGTATGGTTATTGCCATTAACGTCTCATCTTTAAACCCTTGAATACACGAAATTTTATTGAAGAATCTCTGTGCATAAATATTGGCTTTATAAAAAAAACAAACCAAATTAGTAAATGGTATATGTTTTGGATTATGGTGATTGCATCAGATTGGAACTCTAAAGTAAATACATGATGCAGCAAATCTTAAGCAGAATAAGTTCACACATACATATTACACCACTTATAATGTTGACATGTAGATCAGCTAGGAATATCAGTGCTGACTCGAGATATAGAGGGAAAAAAAAAATTCACAGTAGATGAAGGCCATGTTAATTCTAAAATTAACTGTATTGTTTTTTGTTAAACCACTTATGACAGACCATGTTTTTTTTTGTTTTTTGTGTTATTATTTCCAATTAACTGTACTGATCTTATTTTCCAGTTTCCAAGTTTTAATAACCCTTTGTTTTGTACTCCCCATAATTTTCTGAACTTGATTAAAACTCTGAAGTATCTTCCTAATTAGTTTAACCGTTATCATACTTTAACTGTAAATTATGGTATGATAGAGAAACTCAATTAAGGTTCATCACTCACATAAAATGGTTACCTCAATAATCTATTTACTGCAGAACAGGACATAATTACACGTCTATAATTTATAGCATGAACGATGACGCTGAGAGTTTCTGTTACCTGCATGTCTATTATTTTCTTATTACAATTTGTCACAATTTTAATCTCATATATGTTTTAAAAGTCCAAATCTGGATTTTGAAGGAGCGTCATTTTGCCCTGTTTTCTGCATCTTTAAATTAGGATAACCCTTTTTAGCCTATTTTCTCTTTATTCATGCCTAGGGCAACCCATTTTTAGCCCATCAGTAGAGCCACCACTAATTATATTGCAAAAATATCTTTTCTCTTCGGAGTTATTTAAAAATCTCAATACGTGGATTCATAAACAGAGCCTGTGGCTTATTTATGCGGAGGTAGCTTAATCAATCCTTTATTTGTCAAGTCAATGGCACAGTATTATGAAGTTATTTTCTGAAAATAGGTATCATACAAGTATTTATGTTCAAAACTGTTAAATGAAGGCTAAAAATAACAGTTCACCGGTTTATGCAGACATTTGAGTGATCAAGCTTTGAAATTTAAACCTAATTATCAATATGTTTGATCAATAGCTGGCTTTTATGCTTTTTAGCTTATTATGTTTTGAAACGTAACATTCAATATGTTTTGCTATTGAAAGAATTCGTCAGAAGCGGCAGCTCATTATGTATCAACGAAAGCTGCCATAGAAAAATAGACATAGGGCAATGACTTGCGCGAGTTAACTATTCTTTTTGCAAAGAATGTAAGCGAATAAGATAGCATCACTACACATGATATTCACTTCATTTCAGTGTTAAACATGCAAAATTTCTTGTTGAAACTTAGCTGAAAAAGAAGAAAGAAAGAATACACTAGTTAAAATGTTAGACACCATATTTTTGAGTTCTTATTTGGCGTATTGAGTAGGTTGGATATACCATGCTTATTTTTAGATTGCGGAACAGAGAATGCGCTGAAACCGGGTGATGTGATCCAGTGTCGAGTGTGTGGTTACCGTATCTTATACAAGAAGCGCACTCGTAGAAGTAAGCATATCTTGTTGAATTATTGCTAATGCTGTTATTGCTAAGTGCTTCATTGCAGCATTTTTGTTTATATTATTACTCTCTGAGTATTGTTTCATGTTACCAATTTCTTGTATACTGAATATGGGGTAATTTGTGAAGTAAAAACAATTTGATGGCCGCCAACAGTAAATTAGTAGAAGATTGTACAGCTTTTAGTTTTAATTATTTTATTTCCTTTAGTACCTTTCTACCTAATAACAAGTACATGATGGTTGTGCTTCTGTTCTACATCTCATATCGTTTTTATATTACCGTAGGTAGTCCGACTTATTTACTACCTTAGGAACATAAGATATTTTGTGTTACCTGGTCCATATTCTCATAGTCATGCAATTTGGCCCTTACGACCATCATCATGCTTCAGTATAAAATTTTAGAGCATACTGTACACAAGGCTAGTCCAACGAATTAGGTTGCCCAAGATGACTACAATATTTGTTGTCCACTTAACCAAAAACGATCAAATCAAGTTTACCATTTTTTATTGTTCACATACAAAAACATGGTGTTTTTCAAGTACATTACATATTATGACAAATACATAACATAATGACAAATCATTATCAATGGCAACCATTCTAGCACCATAATACAATAATCTTTGACGAAAACAACTCCTTTATGCATTCTTTGAAGCTAACTTTTTAACAATGCCGTAATATTTTAGCATATCCAAATATTCTTTTCCATCAAATTCATTGCTAATTCGCTTAATTTTTCATGCGACATCGTGATTCGAAGATAATTTTTAATCAATTTTAGCTTAGAAAATTTTCTTTCTGCCGGAGTAGACGTGATCAAAATAGTTAACAATATTAGATATGCAACCCATATTTTTAAAAATCCGCTAGTGTCACAGTAAGATTTTAAGAATTCAAGAATGCTACTTGATTCTGTTAATTCCTACGGTAAAATCGTCTTCTGATGTTTAAATTCAAGAAATAATATATTTTTCACAAATATCACTCTCTTGATTATGCTTCAAAAATCTTGCTAGTTTTATGCATTTCTCCTTCAATTGTTTATTATCAAGGGCTTTGAATTTATCGTTCATTAAAAAACCAAAATATTTTCGAAAAACTCAAATTGATCCTTAAATGAAGTAAAAACTTGATCTATTATGTGAAGAAAATAAGTGACTAAATTTATCCGCCAAAGATTAGTTTTCATTGGCATCAACATCTTTATCTTCATCGAATTGCTTCTTTGGACAAATTTATTTTTTGTGAAAATTTAGGTTCAATGCCAACTTCCGCCAATTTTTTACTTTCATTCATCATTTTATCTAATCCAAAACATAGTAGTTAAGGCGCAGGGCTTGAGTCTTGGCCTTTTTTGTGCAACTTTTATACAAGTGTGGGCATTTTTGCTAGAAAAAAGTTGCACTATAAAATCCTATTAAAAATGATGAATTTAGTGATAAAAAACATAGGTTAGTAGGTACGAAGTCACAAATGCAATACCAAAACTAAAATGGTCACAAATTCAAGTTTCTAGACCAAAAACATAAAAGTTACAAATCACAAACAATACAACAACGATAACAAAAGGCCACAAATGATAAAGGAATTCAAGTTCAACTCCTACTTATTCCAACTGACAAGTTTACAGTAAACTTGAAACCTTGTTTTAAGCTTATATTAATATAAATGCAAAACAGTTTTAAAAAAACATGCTGCAGGACAAACTTTTTTATAAAAAAAATTATATTGCACAACAGTTAAAAAAACATGTTGCATAATTTTTTACCTACTTGTTACTTGAAACTAATTAATTTAGATGCAAAACAGTAATACACACACACACACACACACACACACACACACACCCCTGCAGCAGAGGAGAGGAGGCGGTGGTAGAGGCGATCAGGCGGCAGCGTGATTTTTTTTTTCAAGTGTCGAAGTTGAACGAATGGGTTGAAAGTTGAAACCCTAAAAGTTGAACAAACCAGTTCGATTTTTCAAGCTGAGAGCAGTTTGGGCCCAAACCATACTGGGCCTATAAGGCAAAAAATCAACATTTTCTCGAGACGTGCTATTTTGAGCATCAGCCCCTTGAGAAAAAGCGCCAGAGGCGCGCTTTATGTGCGCCACCGTTGTGGAGGCGCTTCGGCTAGCAGAGACCGGGTGATGTGATCCAGTGTGGAGGCGCGCTTTATGTGCGCCACCGTTGTGGAGGCGTCTGAGCCTTAGGCATGCCTAGGACGCTTTGGCACACGCCTTAACAACTATGATCCAAAATTCTCTATAAGTTTCAAAACATGCTATAAGTTCTCTAACTTTAGCAGTTGCATCAATATGCATTTCCTCCCCCTTGATCTATTTTGCTACCTCTATTAGTATTGTCTGTATCAAATGCATAACTAATCGAAAACTCGAAATCTTCCAAAGCATTTTGGCATTCAACTCTTGCCATATCATTGTTATAATTGTTAGCAATATCAATTAGAGCATCTATAAATTCTGATGATTGAGCTTTTATTGCCTTAACACTTTCTATATGGCTTCCCCAACGAGTTGCAGACAATGTCTTAGGAGTAAAGCCTTTTACATATCTTATGAATATTTTCCATTGATGAGTTGAGCCAAAAAATAAAGTATTTATTTTTTGCACGTATGCAAAAAAGGCTTAGTACATGATTTGGCCATGTTGCACAATGCAAGATTCAAGCGTGACATCCACATGAGATATAAAACGCTCGAAGATTTTTTCCAATAAGCCTCTTTTGTACGTCTTGATGTTTGCCTATAAGAATATTAAGATTCCTTACATATATATGATCAAGCAATAGTTATTAGTATTTAAAAACAAATCATATCTTTCATATTTGATCCATTATCACAACCTTTTCCTTTACAAAATTGATGTTGAGTTTAAGATCAACTAGAACATCTTTAGGTTTTTTGAAAAGACCGAGTCTTGATGTGTCATCAACTTCTATAAATGCAAGAAAAAACTCCTCCATTTTGACGTTATTTGCATTTTCAACATCCACACATCTAACAATAATTGACGTTTGTTCTTTATGGCTTAAATCCGGCTACAATCGAGAATAAACCGAAAAGAACTTTGCTTTCAGTATTTTTGTAAGCAATGTTTCTTTACGTTTTTTGACCAACAAAAAATTTATTTATTTTGTAGTCTATGGCTAAGATAATGATTGTTTATTTCATTATTTGCCACATGTCTAAGATGTTCTCCCGTGATTGGATAAAATTCGGCAATAAATTCTACAAATTGGGGAAAACCCTATTAATTTTCTTATAAATCTTTTTCGTTAGATCCACAAAATGGTAAATTATTTCGGGAGTTTTCACGACACTAATAATGCAAACTAATTTTTTTTTCAATCGTTGCCTCTGTTGATCAATTAGTAATTTCATTCCTTTGTCTGTTGTTTCGTTTAGTTGAAGACCTTCATACAGATCCATCCATTTGATAAGTTACGTCGTATGTTCTGAGTTATTTTCATGCTCTTAAAGTTTAGTTGTAATGTTGTGCCAATCATTGAATCCTTTTTCTTCTAATCTGAATGTTTTCTGTGCATTTTTAAACTTGTAACAAATCAACAAAATTTATTTACCTCAATTGAGTAAACAAACCACTTTCATTTTAGGAAAAAAATGTCCTTCCATCTTCGTTTTAGGAAACTCGGTCGTTCTCTTTTAAGATTTTATTAGGCTCCCTTTGAACTAACATTACTCGTTCAACATCGGTAATTCATTCTTGGAATCTCGGATCATAGTTAACATTAACGTCTTTCTTAAGATTAAGCTCAGTTGTATCATGAACAACTTCAGTCGTAGTATTCATAGCTTCATTATCATTCCTTCACCATCTTCGTTTTTAGGAGACTTGGTCATTCTCTTTAAAAAAAAATTAGGCTCCTTTTAAACTAGAATTACTCGTTCAACATCAGCAATTCTTTCATGTGATCTCGAATCATAGTTAACAATAACGTCTTTCTTAAGATTAAGCTCAGTTGTATCGTGAACAACTTCAGTCATAGTATTCATAGCTTTATTATCATTCCTCCTTCGTTGGTACTTCCATCGATAACATCTTTATTTGGTACATAACATTCTCACTTATTAATACCTCATGAGCCTCAACATTCTTTCTGATGTCTTCATATTTGTCATTAGTTTGTCCAACCATACATGAAGTTGAAGGTTTGCATTTTTGCTTGAAATAAAGTAGAAGTTGATCTAAGCGATTTTGCAAGTCATCAATTTCTGTTTTTTCTATTGTAAGCTATAGAGTTTTGTTTTCGAAACCAAATTCAATATTATCATCTTCATTCCTCTACATTATCACTTGTTAACACCTCATGAGCCTCAATATTCTCTCTGATGTCTTCATATTTGTCATTAGTTTGTCCAACCATACAGGAAGTTGAAGGTTGTGAATTTTCCATTTTGCTTGAAATAAAGTAGAAATTGAACCAAGAAGGGATTTTTAAAGTTTTTTGTTGTTGCTAACTTATCCTTTGTATGCACTTGAGTTTTGTTTTCGAAACTGAATTTAATTTTTATCATATTCATTCTTCGTTATAATCCATATACTTCAAAGAGTGACATTAATTTACTTCTAGAATAAAAGCGATCTATTTATTATCTGAAGTGTTTTTTGTTAGGAGATTGTTAAAAGGACTCCACGTTTGGTTAATGAGGGATAGTTTTAAGGGGACTAGCTTAATTTTTTTTTTTTTTTTTTTGGTTAAGGGGGTTCTAGATTATTTTAAAAAAGAAAAGAAAAGGAGATCCAAATGCCCCTGGCTAATTTATTATACAATCAATATACAATTTTGATATCATCACCAGCGCGCGAATTGCTATACATCTCAATTATGCAATTTGGACGCAGCATGTTAGATCAAAATTTTCGTATCTGCAATTAATTTAAATTAAAAATACCGATTCCGATATGAAATTACAATTAATTACCTAATTTGATGTCTTCTGATCTTCCACGAAACTTTCTTGTGTCTTCATTACATTAGCTATATCCATTTTTTATTTTACGTGCATCGTTAAATTGTAAGCATTAATTAGGGTTTAGGTTTTATGGTTTTTATTGATGAGGATTATAGGAGGTTAATATTGAAATTTTAATTTATATGTTTAAGGGAAGGCTAATTTATTTTGTACCTCCGTAACAATTATACACTAAATTAAAATTGATCCTCCACTTAATCAAATGTGGAGCCCCTTTAACAATCCCCTTGTGCTATTTAAACAAAATTATCCATAAACCCCATAATAAAGTAAAAGCGATCTATATATGATCTTTTATAACATGAGGTATAAATTCAAATAATCAACCCTCTGTAAAAGAAGAAATTTTGTCTTCTTGTGAAATCGCTCCATATAGATAGTCATGCTCGTTTTGCAAGTTGACAGCTAAAGCGATTAAGTGAATTAAAGGTAATTAAGTATAATTTAGGTTTTTCCTTGCGTAAATCTACTTGTCTTTGCCGCTTTCCCTTTTGACTTGGGCATGGTTTCTTATATTGCTAGAAGAGATTTCACTGTCAAATTGTTTATCGAACTGGTTTAGCATTTCAGATTTGGGGCATGAGATTTTGAAGAGGAGAATGAATAGTGTATTTTGGGAGGGGATTGTTTCGAATTTGGCTGGCTCTGTTAGGGTTTAATTTACATAATTATTGGCCTGCTAGGATTTAATATACATGGCTAAATGTTCTTTACTCCCATGAGAGCTCTCATCGAATCGTGTGTCATCTTTTTATCCCCAATGTATCTTGTAAGCAATCCAAATAATGCACCATGAAATTTATGCTAGCATTGAATTATTTGGTAATGTAACAGTGTGGGGTAAAAGGATCATAACTTGCAAACTGGAATTCTGTCCGAGTTTTCCAAAGCAGGACCAAAAATTTGACAACTACCCGTAATCCGAACAAAGTCCAATGTTGGTTGGAAATATCGCTTAGGATATTGATATTCTGGATGATAAATAATTCAACCAAAATACTCACCCCAAAAGTTTGTGTTTCCAGACCGGCTTTATTATTATTATTATTATTATTATTATTATTATTGGGTCCATACTTATTTCGCCTTAAGATACATTTTATTCAGTAGTTACGAGTATCTGTAATATGATCGTTGCATTGGAATCTAAACTAACAAATTTGTTTCAACAATAAAGATTTTAGGAAATCGATTTCTAACCTTCTTTGAATGTTAACACATACCAAGTGTCTTGATTTTACCAATGTTTAATTCATCACATTCTCATTATTTTGCAGTGTGCGTTGAGTAGTCAAAAGTGTTTCATCATCCTTCTTATTTATCTTATTTATACATATTTTACATGCTACCATGCTTCTGATTCAGTATCACCTTCATCTTTGGATCACATTTTGACTGAATATGGATGCAAAGCACTCAGATGTGATGTTCAAGTAAGATCTTATTAGTTATATGTACAGATTCCAGTTTGTAATCAGTTTATATTTAATTTCTAAAATTATTTGTGATGTGCAGACTTCTCGAAAAACAAGGTGAAGTTCTCATGGAATCATATAGAGCGTTCTCACATGAACTGCATGCACTTCTCATGTATGCACCCTTAGATCCATTGTCATTTTATTTTATTTGTGGGTGTGTGCATGCCTGTACTCATTCCCTTGAGTAGACACACGGTGTTTTTTTTTTTTTTTTTTTTTTTTTTTTTTTTGCATATATTAGTATTATTGACATTGCTCAAAATTTCTTATTTTGTCATCTTTTGACATGAAGGTTGAGGAAGAAATACTTATGAATAAACTTTATGAGTTCATGTCTGCTGAAGGTTTGTTAAAGAAGGTGAGTCCTTAGGTTTTGCTGAATCCCTGTTAGGTTCTATCTGCGGAAGTTCAAAACAAGTTATTTTGATAGTAGATCAAGCTGTGCATTTTATAACAGGTCAATAACTAGGTGTGACTAACGTTGTCGTCTTGGAGTTTACCTTTTATAGGGTAGGAAAGGAAATGAGTTCGGTGACTATCTTTGATGCAAAACTCCAAATTAAAAGTACCTCTGTTCTCTAAGAGATGTTTATTAGTTGTTATTTCTTCTTCCTGCTGCAGTGAATTTAAATTAATAATTCTTTTATAGGAATAGGATACAATGAGGTTGACCGATTCAAGTTTTGTGACTGCTTGAATTAAACTGAAATGATACTCTGTCTGTTTCTGATGGATGAAGACAGAGAATATATATGATTCAAGTTTTGCCATACATCATTATCATTAATAAAAATTAACTTAGGTTCCTTTCGAATTTCTTTTATAAATTACGTTCCTGTTTTGAAAGAAAAAAAAGTGAAATTTAGTGGGTACTTGGGTAATTTTACTAACTTTAACATTCACTCTTAGGGTATATGTTCATAACTTACATCGCTGTAATTTATGTCGTAGCGGCCGTTTATTAATTTAGAAACACAAGAGGTAATAATTGAAAAGGAATGATGTAGAAATTTGTTTTTAAAAGCAAAGAGGTAAAACTAACAAGTTCAAAAAATGGGTTCATTCTCTACATCATCTGACCATGATGATATGACTAGCCAGGTCAATCATCGTGGGGTTATCACCCCTGCAGATCCATTTTGGTGATAACATTTTGGAAAAGCCATAGCATGTCCATGACCACTCGACTCAAATGACAAGTGGTATGACGTATCAGGCTGGAATCCTAAAGATCACGAGTTCGAAATTCCGAGACATCAAAATGAGTGCTTTGCTTGACTAAAGTGTATATATATCTAAGTGTTATGGCACGCGCTTCGCGCGTGATTATGGTGCATGTTTTCCACGTGAATTATGCTTAAATAATGTTTGTTTTAGCACATTCAAAAGAAAATGATTTGAACGAATTTTTAAATTTATTTTTGTATTGAAATGTGTTAGTTCAATTTTTTATTTCTAAATTCTTAATTGCAGTATTTAAATTTTTATTTATGTTGTTAATTAATAAAGAACTATGATGTAAGGAATGTTTGTTTGTCATATACCACTTTTTAGTGATATTAAGATTTTTTTTTTCATTTTTGTAGAAATGCGGTTTGAACTTGTAAAAATGGTTTAATTGCTGGATCCTGTTTTTAAGTGGCATTTAAAAGAAAACGATATCTAAGAGCAATTTTGGAAATTTGCTGTCGGATCAGAAATTTGTGTTTTCAAATCAACTATTAATAAGATTTTTTTTTTGGGCACATGCGACGTAGGTATATACAAAATTCTTTATTAAATTTGTAATTTCTATGCAGTTCATTAAAAATAACTGAAAACATGAAGAAAAAATGTATTTTTTTTGTTGAATTAATGTTTGAACTTGTAACTTTATTTATGTTCGAAGATATATGAATACACGCACGAACGAGCATTACGATACGTGCTTCACGCATGGTTACGAACGAGCTCGATGAACCGTAGTAAATAACATGCTTGGTATGCAGCTGACCTTTATTGTGCATTTGTGTTCTTTTGCAGAAAAGTAAGAGAAAGAATGATCATGAGCAGCAAGGTAGAGCAGAGGATACAAATGCTAGTACTTCAAGTCAGTGATAGCATCTCATATCATTCTCTCTCTCATCTTACATTCTTTGAGCCTTTAAGTGAACTGTTTAGGATTTTTAAAGAGAGTTGCAATTTTGTAAGGGACATCTGGCTATGAATTTTAAGGCCATATATTTTGTTATCTTGTGCATCTCTCACAGCTGGTCATTTTAAGATTATAGTGAAATAGTTTCTAGGTTGATTGGTTGTAGACTTACAAGTTCTTTTTCTATGACCGTCTCACTGTATATTTATTGTAAATATTAACTGTGGTTGTGGATTGTATTGTTGGGGCGAATTGGAAACAGACCAAATGATAATATTATGATATTTTCATATTGGGATGAAATATCATGTGTTGTGGGCTAGGCAAGGGCAGAGGCATTGGCCAGCTTATGCCTAGGCCTTAGCAGAAATTTTCACTCGTAGCATAAAAATATATGGATTGGGTCCTATGCTAACATTTGTATGGTCCTATCTGGAAATAAAATCAACACAATTAAAGTCCAATTTTATTATTTCATGAATGATTATTATGGTTTCGACTTTAAAATGATTATGCAAGAATGGAATTAGGTTTGTAAAGTAGGGGGTTTTTCGTTTCGTGAAAGTAGGATGATATGTATAGCGTACTAGCAAGTTTTTATTCTAAGGATAATATTGCCTTAGCTAAAATTAGAGGGGGGTTGGAAAAAATTTTGTACCAACCGAAATATTTTCCATTTCCTTTGATTATTGATGGAAATACATCTTATGTTCCATTTCCATTTCGCTACCCTAGAATTTCAAACGGTGGAAACAGAAAAAAGTAGGATGGGACACAAATTTTCAAAATTTCCATTGTAGCCAAAATTGCAAGCAAATGAATTTCAATGAAATGAGAAACGCGAATCGGAGCAAACCATCTATGCTAGAAAGAAAAAAGTAAAACATGTTTATGTTCGGGACGAATACGCATTTTCATGAGTAAATATAACGTTAATGTAGCATTCAAATTCTCTAAAAGTATGCTCAGCAAATGCAAATTCAAATTGAGTAAACATGTTAATTCTCCGCAAATGCAAACATTCAAATTCAACAAATGTGACATAAGTGTGACCACAAAGTGTTTTGATAGAACTTCAAAACATTTACGAAGCATCCTATCATAAAATAAAAACAAAGCACGTTAAATACATCAGTCTCCTATCATGTGCAGTTAAAACGCTTAACGGTTTTATAGCGGTTGATAGGGCTGCACAAAGTATGGGTTGGGTCGGGTTAGACCAAATACTTTATCCGACCCGCATAGGTATGGGTTTAAGGTAGCTCAACCCGTACCCGACCCTATATGAGGTTGGATATGGGTTGGGTTGAAGTATGGGTTGGGTCGGGTTAAGTAAGGTTGGGTTGGGTCACTTGAATACAATAAAAAATGAGAATATGAGGGATTTTTTCTAAAAATTATATCAAAATATTCAGCATAATATATCAGATTTTAGCTAACATAATGCATTTAAAATAACTGATTCATTACAAGATATATAATTAAAATTTCATTGTAAAACATATCATATGAAATTAATTTACTACATAGTTGAGCAAGTGTTTCATTTTAAAATACATTAAAATGCTCTTTAAAATATATTTATCAAATTCTATCTAGTTTGGATTGATATGAAATATTTTTTTGTACATTTATTATAGAATACATAAACATTATTCTAGGATTATACTATTCTAATTTTAATTGGATGGATATTAAATTAGTTTTTTTTAAATAGGTTTGGGTTGGGTTAAAATGAGGTTGGGTTGAACAAAATGTCAAACCCGACCCGCATATAGTATGGGTTACAAATTATAACCCATATCCGACCCGAACTAGGATGGGTTGGGTTGGGTTTATGTGGGTTGGTTCGGGTTGGTGGGTTGGGTCGGGTTGGATATGGGTTGTGTGCAGCCATAGCGGTTGAGGTGCAAAAAGTTGAGCGAGGATAAAACGGGGAATTAGTGGGGATATAGCGGATGTGCAAAAAAGGTTCAATAGATGTAAATCCAAGTATTTAAAAATATATTAATTATCATTCTCACATCATTGGTGTAGAAAAAACCGATATTAGTTGTATTATATAACAAGATCAAAGAACATCATAATAATGCACACTAAATTATATGATCATTATAGTTTTCTACCTTATATAAGATACTTAACCTTAAAATTATCTCTTAACACTAACTTTTTTGATTTGTTTTAAAAGAGAATTGGTCTCGATCTAAGTATGAAGGTAAGAATAAATACAATAATGATGAATGGAAAAAAGAGAAAATCCTTTAGCTAGATAAGGGGCGGATGTAGCCAAGTGGATCAAGGCAGTGGATTGTGAATCCACCACGCGCGGGTTCAATTCCCGTCGCTCGCCCATCACATTATTTCAAATTCAAAAAATTCTATTTTCAATATTCCTATTTACGGCGACGAAGAATAAAACTATCACTATATTTTTTCCTTTTCCGACTTCTTCTTCCAAGCGCAGGATAACCCCAAGGAGTTGTGGGTTTTTTTCTACCAATTGGGGCTTTCCCTTCCCCACCTCCCCACAAATCATCATTTATATATTAATATTGCTAAAGCGGATGCTAAATAGCCTTGATTTAGCGGAATATAGCGGGGCTAAAAGCGGATTTACTGTTCATCGGCGCTAAATTGAAATAGCGTAGCGGTTAAAGAGTGCTATGAGCTATAGCGAGGATTTTGCGGGGCTTTCGGGGCTTTAACTGCATAGCTCCTATCACAAGTTCATGACCGTACACCCAATAATAAAATTCATACTTTAGACAAAATGGCTTTGAAGCAAATTCATTTTAGTTGAAGACAAATCCTTATGCCATAAAATGTGTCTTTGCGATTTCAAGATAAAGAAGAAGCCTATAAATTTATATAGTTTTAAATAGAGGTGCCAAATGGGTTAAGCTGAGTATAAATGAGTTGGTTGAGAATTGACCCAACTCATTTCCTATTTAACATAAAAAAATACCCAATCCACCATACCCATTTATTAAATGAGTGAACCCAACCCAATCCATCATTTTAATGGGTCAACCCAACCCAACCCGCCTAACTCATTTTGCTTGAAATTGTAGAAAAAACGATATTGAGCTATTACTGTGAAAATATCATTTCATTTCACTTGTAAACGTAGACCCATGAAGATAAAACATAAGAACTGCAACAATAGTAGCATTTGATTTCGATCAATTTGACGTATAAATTGTATCACATAAAACGAAAATATCACTCAGACTGCAATATTTGCAATATTTAATCGACGTTAATTGAAATAACATTAAAGAACAACAGCTTTCGCAGTATCTAGCAAAACAGTAATCAAAATATCCTTCAAAAACTACATAACAACTATAATCAAATATCATTAAAAAAAAAGCTACATAATAGTTGCAATCTGCTGTTAAAAGTGAATGCATCAAAATATCATTTGCAAAAGTCAGTTATGTCTTTTATGCATTATCCCATGATCATGATTGCGTTAGAACAGAAATGATTTGATCAGAAATTCACTTTAGCCTGCATATCAAATATCACTTTTGCTTGCATGCCAAACATCAAAATATTATTTGCAGAACATACTGAATTTGTGTATTATCTGGTTAAGCTTATGGGCAGAAACCAATGTTCAATATGTGGATTTAGAATCGACTGATGAAGCTGGCTTTAGCAAAAACTCATCTTGTTTATGGTAGGCATCTTCATTCAAGTCTGACATCTAGATCAATGTAAATAAAAAAGATCGTAAGAAAATACCATATTTTTTTACTTCTTTCGAGGTGTCGGAAACAAACTCCAATTCCTATGATGTTAGCGTATTTGGTGACAAATTGAAATGCATAATGCAAAGTATAGCTGATAATTTTCTGAATTTATATCACTCCAAATGCAGTAAAAGCATAGAAAGTATGAAGCCATTGCTATTTTCACACGTTATTGGTTTATTATTGAAACGGTTTCTATTTTTATACGCTTAATAATCAATTATTTCCTTATAGGTTCCCTTGATACATATATTGTGTATGACGAAAAAAGGGACTTCTTGTACAAAACAGAGAAGGAAACCAATATACAACTCACTGCATCAGGCACGTGTGATTTATTAAGCTATTAAATGATAATAGGAAATTTCTTTAATGTGGACCAAAAAAGACATATTGCAAGTTTAAGCCTAACAGAATATAAGGGAGCTTTTTAAGAACTTCCTGAGAAATAGTAAACGCCTAAATTCATCGAGAAGCCCAAAAAATCAAGAATTTTTATAAGAACTTCCTAAGACCGATGAAAAAAACTGAAGCTATAGTGAAATATGAAACTCAAGAACGGTGGTTTCTATTTCAAACATTGTATTGGTATGAAGCTAAGCTAATTAAACCATATTTCAAACCGATAACTGATTTTCAAAGTTTTATAAAAGGAAAAATAAAAATAAATCATATTATTCACCAATTTTAAGTGCTTTAGTCTCTGGTTTCAACTAAACTTCAGACAGTGCCAACTAAACTACAGAAGTCTACTGTGATAGAGCGCAGTGAAACATAATATTTATCTTATAAATATTTTATTTTCATTTTCTCCAAATTTTTTACTGATAGTCTTAGATACGTCATTCTAAAAATTAATGAAATACAATTTTTTTTGTAAGACTGAAACTTGAAAAACAAACAAAAAGAAGAGTTGGAACATAATGTGACATCGCACTGGTTTCATTAACTAATAAAAAAAACTAGTTTTAATTTTAATTTACAAACAAGAAAAATTTACTATATCAAGAAAAAGTGCTTTAACATCAATAACTAATTGTTTTTTTTATTGATGATGGTAGACATTATTCACCAACGCTTACACAAAATTTTGAAAACTTTGAACCACACAAACAAATCAGATTGTTCTTTCAGAACTCATATTCCAATCCCTCATATATAATCTATAATTGATTTCACTAAAATCATGAGTTCTAGCTTTTCTCTTAACGTAATCTCTGTTAGACTCGGTAGTGCTATCAGGCAAAACATGATCTATTATAACTGTCAAGCTATCTTACTTAGATAGTACCTACATTATTTAACTCTAAAATAAAAGCATGGTTTTTTGTTAAGAAAAATCATACACTTATAAGAAGACACTATCAATAAAAAACTCAATGGATGAAAATCCATGGTGCACGGATTTTCATCCATTGAGTTTTTTTGTTGATGATGTCTTATTATAAGTGTAATGATTTTTCTTAAGAACAAAAAAGCATGCTTCTATTTTAGAGTTAAATAATGCAACCACTGTCCAAGTAAGTTGGCTTGGCAGTTATAACAGATCATGTTTTACCTGATAGCGCTACCGAGTCTCACAGAGATAATGTTAAGAAGTGAAACGCTAGAAGTCGTGATTTTAGTGAAATAAATTATAGATTATATAGGAGAGATTGGAATATTGTCAGAGGAAATTTGAAATAAATAAAAGAAGGGAAAAAGGAATGCACAAAGGGGAAAAATCTTTAGTCCCACATCATAAAATGTGCATAGGCTTGCCTCTATATATATAAAGGCGTGATATATTATATTAAAAGAAAGAGAAAGGAGAGATAAGGCAATAGCATGAACCATGGCATAGACATTAACATTTAATGGTCAAAAGATAGGGCCTTAGGCCAAGGCGCGTGCAGAAATTAAAGTTATTACCTTTCGATCGGTACGAAACGCTACGTCTGTCTGAAAAGAAACAGACGTCGTTGTTCGAATAATTGCGACCGTTTGAACGGACACAGCCGTATCTCCTCAATGCTATAAAAACTGGACTGCAGTCCAGTTTCAAAGACAAGAATTCTTTTTATACATCTTCTATCTTCTTCCTTCTCTTCCATTATCTTAAATATATATTGCAAACGACTTCTGGTTCCTGCAGGCTAGAACTCTCTTGTCACTGCAGTCGCATAAATCAGATAGTGAATCATCGTGCTTGTGCAATCATACCGATTAAAGATATTGAATATCTGCTCCGTTGTATCTTCGAATAGATTTGTCATTACTCGTGCACAAAAGATAAGAGGGAAAATACTGTTTTTGGATAGCGATCAACACATCGTGCCTCAAAAATTTGTAGATAAGAAAAATCAACGACGAACTACACCAACAATCTAAAACAATATTCGCGCAATGACTCCTAACAGTCTCAAAGAATTCGCTGCTGATTTAACAAAACTGGAGAGGTTTGATGGTGTTAACTATCTACGATGGAAGAAAAAGATGCATTTTTTGTTGGCTGGAATGAAAGTGGTATATGTTCTAACTACGCCAAAACCAACGGAGACAGAGGATGAAACAATTGTGCAGACACGGGAAAGGATCATATGTGAACATGATGATTATATTTGCAAAGGACATATCTGCAACGTAATGACTGATGCTCTCTTCGATATGTACTATAACCACCCCACTGCAAAAGATGTCTGGGATTCATTAGAAGTTAAGTACCTTATGGAGGACGCAACTAGTAAGAAATTTCTAGCCATCAAATTTTTTAATTACAAAATGACTGATGATCGTTCAGTTGTAGAGCAATTCAATGATATCATGCACATACTTAACCAATTCAGTCAACATAATTTAAATATGAATGAGGAAATTAAGGTCTCATCGATAATATGAATGGAATGAAAGTGGTATATGTTCTAACTACGCCAAAATCAGCGGAGACAGAAGATGAAACAATTGCGTAGACACGAGAAAGGATCATATGTGAACATGATGATTATATTTGCAAAGGACATATTTGCAACGTAATGACTGATGCTCTCTTCGATATGTACTATAACCACCCCACTGCAAAAGATGTCTGGGATTCATTAGAAGCTAAGTACCTTATGGAGGACGCAACTAGTAAGAAATTTCTAGCCACCAAATTTTTTAATTACAAAATGACTGATTATCGTTCAGTTGTAGAGCAATTCAATGATATCATACGCATACTTAACCAATTCAGTCAACATAATTTAAATACGAATGAGGAAATTAAGGTCTCATCGATAATATGACTGGAATGAAAGTGGTATATGTTCTAACTACGCCAAAACCAGCGGAGACAGAAGATGAAACAATTGCGTAAACACGGGAAAGGATCAAATGGGAACATGATGATTATATTTGCAAAGGACATATCTGCAATGCAATGGCTGATGCTCTCTTCGATATGTACTATAACAAGCCCACTGCAAAAGACGTATGGGATTCATTAGAAGCTAAGCACCTTATGGAGGACGCAACTAGTAAGAAATTTCTAGCCACCAAATTTTTTAATTATAAAATGACTGATGATCGTTCAGTAGTAGAGCAATTGAACGATATCATGCACATACTTAACCAATTCAGTCAACATAATTTAAATATGGATGAGGAGATTAAGGTCTCATCGATAATAGACAAATTACCCCCTTCTTGGAAAGATCATAGGAAACTACTGAAACATAAGAAGTAGGATACGAGTCTAAACAGCCTTGCACAATACTTGCAGGTTGAACAACAACTGAGGCAGAAAGATGCTCAAGATGAAACAGTTGTTGATACATCAAAAGTCCATATGGTGGAAGAAAAACAAGAAAACAATGCTTCGAATAACTCTTCTAATAAAAAGAGGAAAGGGCAGAACAACAAAAATTCCAAGAACAAGAAAAGCAAAAAATGGTTGCTACTTTTGTGGTAAACCAGGACATTTCAAAAGGGATTGTCGCTTCTGGAAAAAGAAGCAGCAGTCTGAAAAAGAAAAGTTTGCAGCAGTCATATCAGAAGTGAATATGATTGAACAATACAATTCTTGGTGGATCGATTCTGGCGCTACTAAGCATGTATGCATTGACAAGAATCAATTCAAGAAACTGGAACCGACCAAAGATGATGATTATCTATACATGGGAAATTCATTAAAGGCAGCGGTCAAAGAGAAGGGGATTGTGGATTTGGAATTCACATCCAGAAAAGTTCTGACATTGAATGGTGTATATTATGTACCCGAAATTAGGAAGAATCTTGTTTCGGGAAGTCTTCTTAATAAGTTTGGTTTCAAACAAGTCCTTGAGTTAGACAAATATGTATTGACCAAAGGCGGTGTGCTTGTGGGAATAGGGCACATGTGTGATGGTATGTTTAAACTGAATGTTGATATTAATAAAAGTATGAATTTTGCTTATATTGTTGACTCGTTTTCATTATGACACAATATATTGGGACATGTTAATCATAAACGCATGCTTGATATGATATCTTTGAATCTAATTCCCAAACACCAAAATGATATGCTAGATAAGTGTAGGATATGTTCATTAACTAAGATCACTAGAAAACCATTTCCGTATAAACCAGAAAATACAACAAAATTATTACAACTTATTCATAGTGATGTATGTGATATACTTAGTACTCCTACTAGAGGAGGAAAGAGATACTTTGTCACATTTATAGATGATTATTCAAAATATTGTTATGTTTATCTTATGCATGCTAAAAGTGAAGTGTTACATTCATTTATGACTTATAGAACTGAAGTAGAAAACCAATGTGATGCTAAAATAAAAACACTTAGATTTGATAGGGGAGGTAAATATCAATTTCCTGAATATTGTGAATCAGTAGGAATTATACATGAAACATCTATTGCTTATACTCCACAACAAAATGGAGTGGCTGAAAGGAAAAATAGAACCCTTAACGAAATGGTAAATGCAATGTTGTGTAATTCTGGACTTAATATTAGTTTCTGAGGAGAAGCTTTACTTACCGCAAGTTATATTCTGAATAGAATACCTCATAAGAAAAATAAAGTTACTCCTTATGAATTTTGGATGAAAAGAAAACCAAATCTTGATTATTATCGAGTTTGGAGATGTAGAGCAATTTTCCGATTACCTGAACCAAAAATAAGAAAATTGGAACAAAAGGCTATCGAGTGCATATTCTTAGGATATGCTCAACATAGCAAAGGATATAGGTTTCTAGTAATTGAACCTAATAGCTCTATAGAAGTAAATACAGTAATAGGATCAAAAGATGCAGTGTTTTATGAGAATAGATTTACATCTATTCAAAATAAACCGATTCATGAAACAGTGGAGGTCAATACACCTATTAGTGAAATGGTGGAGGTTAATTAACCAACTATTGAACCTATAGAAAACACTAATGGAAAGATCTACGAAAATGGTGATTCTCTTAGGAGAAGTAAACGAAGAAGGATAGACAAATCTTTTGGATCATATTTCGTCGTATATTTGGTTGAAGGATCTAGAAATAACGTAGAGTATCAATTAATGATGTCTACAAATATAGAATCTGACCCTTTAACATATGCTGAGACAATGAAATATCAAGATTCATCATTTTGGCAAGAAGCCATAAATGATGAAATGGATTCTATTATGGGAAATAAAACATGGAAAATAGTAGATTTACCTCCTGATTCTAAACCAATAGGATGTAAATGGATATTTAAGAAAAAGTTAAAAGCAGATGGCACAATCGAAAAATTTAAAGCTAGATTAGTTGCCAAAGGATTCACACAGAAAGAAGCAATAGATTATTTTGATACATATTCCCCAGTAGCAAGAATTTCAACTATTAGAACTTTAATTGCAATAGCTCCTATTATTTTGAAATTCATCAAATGGATGTCAAGACTGCATTTCTAAATGGAGAACTTGATGAAGAGATATATATATATGTCTCAACCAGAAGGTTTTATAATGCCTAGGCAAGAGCATAAAGTATGTAAACTTGTGAAATCACTTTATGGTCTTAAACAAGCACCAAAGCAGTGACATGAAAAATTTGATAAAACTATTATATGTAATGGCTTTAGGATCTTTGAATCTGACAAATGTGTCTATAGCAAGTTTCATTTAGGTAAAGGTGTAATTATATGCCTTTATGTGGATGATATGCTTATATTTGGAACGAATACTTCAAGTATTGAGGAAACTAAAAGATATCCATCTTCATGCTTTGACATGAAAGATATGGGAGTAGCCGAAATGATTCTTGGAATGAGAATCATGAAAAGAAAAGATGGGTTATCAATTACCCAGTCTCATTACATTGAGAAAATTTTGAAAAGGTTCAATCTATTCGATTATAAACCTATGTCTACTCCGTTCGATCCAAATATGCAGTTATACACCAATATTGGAAGAGCTATAGAGCAATTGGAATATGCTAGAGTTGTTGGAAGTTTGATGTATGCAATAACATGCACACGACCGGATATTGCCTATGCTGTTGGAAAAATGAGTAGATATACTAGTAACCCTAGTCATATCCATTGGAATGCAATACATAGAATTTTAAAGTATCTAAAAGGTACCATAAATTATGGTATACATTACAATGGTTATCCGAGTGTAATAGAAGGATACACTGGTGCTAGTTGAAACACTGGAAGTGAAGATAATAAATCAACTAGTGAATGGATACTCACTCTTGGTAGGGGAGTAATATCCTGGGCCTCAAAGAAACAAACATGTATTGCTGATTCAACCATGGCTGCTGAGTTTATAGCATCGGCCTGGTAGTAAAGAAGAAGCGAATGGTTAAGGAACTTATTATAAGAAATTCTCGTGTGGCCAAAACCTATGCCACCAATATCTGTGTATTGTGATAGTCAATCAACCTTATCACAACCTTACAACCAAGTTTATAATGGTAAATATAGACATATTGGTCTAAGGCACAGTTTGGTTAGGCAAATGCTCACTGAAGGGGTAATTACCATAGATTTTGTGAGATCTAGCCAGAATTTGGCAGATCCATTTAATAAAGGACTTGCAAGGAACTTAGTGATAAAAACATCACAGGGAATGGGTTTGGCTTATCTATGGTGGTGGTGACTTTGGCTTATATATGGTGGTGGTGACTTTGGCAGATCTATTTAATAAAGCCGATTTAGAGATGCTTATCTATGGTGGTGGTGACTTTGGCTTCACCGGGCCAAGTTGGCCGACCCGAAGTTATCTGACCCAAAAATGATAAGTTTCGGAGGAAGGCTGATCAAGAAGCCCAGCTTCCATATATCCACATCCTTGAGTGTTTTAATACTTAAACCAAGTATTTCCTAGCTCTCCTGAGCCTATGTCCTAATCTTGAACACTTCGATTGCCAAGAATCCATAATGTGATTGCCTTGCTAAAAGGCAGGTCAACACTGACCTCTCGAAACTTGTCTTGAAACATGTCTTGCTGTGGAAGACGTGTTTCGAAAAATCCATAAATGCATAGAAATAATAGAAATCCATGGTCGTGGTAGACCATTTTAATAAAAACCACTATTACTCAAGATTATTAAGGGAAAATCAAAAACCCAGAACTCCAAAGAAATCCAATAATCACGTTGGATCGTAATAGTCTAACATTCTCTCTGGATCATATTATAAGAGAAATCCACATCAACAGCCTTGCCAGGCCTCATATGAGTGTTATCCATACTTGGGCAGTGATTGGGCCATCTCATCACTTTCTTATGTGGGATTCCGCTACTTGTCGATCTGAATCCATCAAGTCACGCTCTAGCGAAGGGATTCGCAGCTCATCGTTATGAGTCCATCCTATCGCTCTCCAGCAACACAACTCATAGTTCACCAATATGAGTTCATCCTATCGCTCTCCAATAATGGAACTCATAGTACATTAGTTCATCCTATCATTCTCCGGTAACAGAACTCATTTATATGAACCCATCCTATCACTCTCCGATGACGGAGTCCGTAGTTCCTCGATACGAGCTCTTCCTATCGCTCTCTGGCAACGGAGCTCATAGTTCATGAGTTCATACTGTCACTCTCAGATGATGGAACACATCTATACGGACTCATCCTATCACTCTCTGGTGCCAAAGTATGTAGTTCCTTGATACGAGCTCATCCTATCGCTTCCCGGTGATGGAGCTCATAATTAATGAGTTCATCCTATCACTCTCCGGTGACGGAACTCATCTGTACGAACTCATCCTATCACTCTTTGGTGGTAACAAAGTCCGTAGGTCCTCGTATGGATTCATCCATTCACCTCAGGTGAAAGGAATCCATTGTCAACACTTACCAGTCCATCCAGTTACCATTCGGCGAAAGAGACTAGTAGTTAAATCACGTGAACCCATCCATTCACTATCTAATGATAGGAGTTCGCAGTTAGGGTCTCCGACTTCATATCTCTAGTTGAAGCAAAGACATCATTTATTTCATTCGTCCCTAAGGATGAGTCAGAACAAGAACATAAACAAAATGCAAACAAAGGGAAATATAACCAGAGGAAACCTCTCCAGGTTCCACCATCACCACCCCTATTATGGGATGATGATTTGCGCTCTATATCGAGGTTCTCCTTGATTTTGGGCCACAAATGGTTGCCCGTGCTCAAACATTGCTGCCTAAGCAGCAACATAGCCTGGGAGGTTTCCGCTACTGACATGTTCCTTTATCTCATCCTGAAGGTGTCTACACTCCGACGTGGTATGCCCATTCAGTCCATGGAATAGGCATTACTTTCCATACCTCCTTTCCCTTTCAGTAGGTTCCCTGGGAGCTGGTTCTCGATATGGGATAAGCCCCCGTGTATCCAAGTAAATCTTTTCTAGGTATGCATTCAGTTTTACGTAGGAGGAATAATTCAGTCCGTTCTATTTTTCTTCGAGCTACCTCACTCGTTCTCAAGCTTCCTTTTCCCATCATTATGCTTCATTCCAGCTTCAAACGCCTCTTGATCATCCAGAGCATTTATTTCAATCCTACTCTATGCCTGTGCTTCCTCCCGACGAAAATATCTATCAACTTCGAAGTAAAACTTGTCGAGATCCTTGGATCCCTTTATAAAATGGCTTTAAACTCCGATTTCTCGCCCACTCCAGACACGATCGCAACAATTCCATCGAT
The DNA here is from genome assembly GCA_030737875.1 of Allium sativum. NCBI lineage: Eukaryota > Viridiplantae > Streptophyta > Magnoliopsida > Asparagales > Amaryllidaceae > Allium > Allium sativum. The sequence continues at coordinate 168,097,635 of CM060916.1, read as the reverse complement.
GGCTCTGGCTTATGTACTGAATACACTACAACATTAAACCTTTCTAGGAAACTTCTTAGCACCTCCCTATCCTTTGCTTTATCATCATCAGTGTCATCACATTTTTGATACGAGCTATATGAACCCTAAACTGTCCCATGAACCTATCCACCGGTTCATTCCAAGAACTAACTGACTCGTTTTGAGCTGCCTAAACCAAAGCGTAGCCAAATCCGTCAGGAACAACGAGAATCATTTTGCCATAAGCTCGGAAGATGCCCACAGCACATCCATATGCCTAATATAGCGGGTTAAATGTGCGGTAGGATACGATCTCCTATTATATTCCATCAAAATGGGTAGTTTGAAATCAGGGGGTGTTCTTGCATCCCAAATGTTAGAAGTGAAAGGGCTTCAAGTTATATCTTCATATCCATGGCTGGGCGCTCCGCCTCTACTCACGTGTCGTATAATCTCTACCAGCCTATCTCCATTGAAAGTGAGTTGAAAAGCCTGTTCCCCATCCCTTGGAGGGAACTCAGGAATGTATTATTCGGGTTTCCCTTTAGCGGGCAGCTCCATTGTCGCTCGACGCTTGCTCGTAGCCCCTATGTTCGGTTTGGTCGTGCCTCTTGTCAGGGATTGCAGAATGGATCGTTCAGGAAAAACTAACACTAGAAGGGGGTGAATAGTGTTTTTTGAGAAATTAAACAAAACCTAAAACTTATATATCTACTATATGAATCACACACCACAGAAACAATCACAAACACAGAATCAAACACAAACACAAAGATAAACAAAAATAAAGTGCAGAAAAGGAAAGAACACACCGGATTTTATACTGGTTTGGATTACTCCTATGTCCAGTCCCACGCAACGCTGGATTGCGCAGAGTTTTATTACTATATCAATATCCAAGTACAACCCTCTTGATTTCACGGCTACACGGTTAACACCAATTCCCAACACCCTTGATCAAGTATATTCCCCTTGATTTCACGGCTACAAGGTTAACACCGCTCTCGTTCCTTGATTTCGAGGAGACAAAAAAACACCTTTTTCCCAAACAATTACAATATCCCTATAACTCTTCAATAGCACTTCGATTCAGAGAGTAATGAGTAGAGAGTGAGAAGAGAAGAAGATTTATATAAATAGAATTGAATTCGGCAGAGTATAGGTGTAGAAATCATAAAAATATGAAATATTAATTGTGTAATGAAAGAGGATGAAGATGGAGAAGAAGAATGATAAAAAAATTCGAAATCAGCCCCTATTTATAAGATTTGAAAGGTTGCAACGTTTCTAGAACGTTACAAATAGGGAAAATGTTGTATATAACGGTGTTGTATACACAATTATATGATTTTTGTTTGATGATGACAACCAAACATATTTTATTGTAAAATGTGTTTGTTATTGTACTTTTATATTACATCACAGACAGGAATAAAATATTTATATTTAAATAGAATACAATTGTACAGAAATTCAAATATCCACACAGTATTTTATTTAAATATAATATTTTTATTTCAATATTCGAACAGTATAATTTTTACAACTCCACTATTTGTACACTCCACTAATACACTTCATTTCATAACAATTTCATTTACACAACATGTTCTCTCTACAACACTCAATATACAGTCATTTTTATATACAATTGACATATTTACATGTTGACATTTATATACGACCTTCTGTCTTCTGTCTTCACAGCTCAGTCAGTCCAGTCTTCATACCTGTCACATACAGAAACACACAATATCTAGAAAAGAAATAAAATTCTAAAATTCTAGCGAATATAATTTTTATTTTAAAAATTTATTTGCCTCAGAATTTCGGTGTGTTTCTCAACATTTTTCTGACTCGATCTGATTTTCATATCCATCCGACTGTGTCTAGATAACTTGTGATATTCACAGTGATACACTGTAAATACCACAAGGTAGACATTATGTATATACGGTGCAGGGACAGAAAAATATTCTGGATGGCTGCATATACGCACGCGTATATATATACACGTGTGCAATGCCTCGCCAGTCCAGTGTGCAAATGAGGAGTAGCCACGTGGACCATCTCGACTTAGTGCAACAATAATAAATGTGGTCGAGACAACTCAACACAATTGACCGAGCACAATACAAAATGCAACGTAGTTCAAAGTTGTCGAGCATATACAGATCAGCCCAAAACAAGGTGGATACATGAATGGATCAAAGCAAACATGAAGCCAATGAAGCCATCAACAAACTTAGCCGAGCCAACTTCAATTTCTAGTTTGCATGGCAGCATAAAAGTGGTGATACAGATTCAAAGGGCAGCATGTACATGGTATGTACACAAGTGCAAAATAGGTGCTCAGGGGCAGTTTTCATGTCGTACACGGCAAGTACAACATGGACAAGGAGAAATCATAGGGTTGTTCAAATTCGAGTGATCATGGCATGTGTGAAGAGTACATGGCAACAGCAAAGTCAAAAATGGTCGAGCTCAACTGTATGGGTGAACTTAACAGCAAGTTTCAAAGCTCAACAACATGATAACAACATAATCAGAAGGACAGAGCTTATATACATGGTACATTAAAGTCAAAAATAGCTAACATATACACAAAGACAAGCAAAATGTAATAGTGCACAATGTATATACAAATGTGTCGAGCCAGATTGACATGCCATGAGTTCAAGTCTGCTAAGCAACATAAATGGATAGAACATCCACATGTACACAACTGTGTACACAACATGTTCAAAGGGAAAGTGACATGCAATAGTAGTCTTATATGTGTTGATATATATACATAAGCATGGATGAACACAACATGATTTAAACATGGTCAAAGCAGTAATCAGTGATGAATTCACTATCTACAAATGGGAGAACTCAAGAATGATGATGCAATAATCAAATGCGTGCATTACACACAAGAGACAATAAATAACAGTATCAGACTATATTTGGAGGAGAAAATAAGTACGCAGTTGTATTTACAGATGCAAGAATTGTGTTTTCAGTTTTGGTTGACATGCACAATTAGAGTAATCAAAGGTAGGACAAAACATGCACAAGCCAGAGAGATGGCAATGCAGTTGTGGCAAGAGTTCTTTTAGCAATCAATTTCTCGAAATAAATTTTAAAACGGGGCAAAAGTTTTTGGGCAAGTTTTTATATTTTCGAAAACACAATAAATCATTTTTTGGCAAGTGATCAATAATTTCCAGATTTCAGAATTCAGAGAAGCATTTGTTTGGCAATTTTTAAGAGGGGACAACAGATATTTTTTCCTGAATTGCCAGATCCAATCAAGCCAAGTGTTTTAATTTCAAAGGGCAATTATCTTTCCAGAAAATCGAATTACAACTTTCCAGTTTTTAAATCAATCAGGAAATTTATTCAAGGCAACAATCAAAAGGGACAATCTGTGTGAAGTCAAAAACGTCATCAAGTTTCATCACATATCAATCACGAATTTTTCACAATCAATGCAGACTAAATCAAAAAAGGGAAACCGGGCAAAATCAGATCAAATCATCTAATTGAAATCAGAGTCGATTAGGGTTTTATTTTACCCTATATATACACCCTTTACATCATCGGCAGAAGCATCGGAAAACCAACAATCAAAATCGAAAGCAATCAGAGATATAAAATTAGAACACTCACAATTGTTTTTCGGTCACCAGCAAATTCAACCGACGAAGGAAAACAACACTCGAAGATCATCAGGGATTAAATATTTTCAAGCATCTGAAGTCACAGTTTGATTTGGAACGAGAAAACCCTAAATCCCTCTTCTTTTGAAGCCGCGATTTTTTTGTAGAAGCAAAGAGATCGGGAGAGTAAAAAAAATGGTGCACCATTTTTCAAAGTGGCCAGTCAAGTTTACTATTGAAGGGGAGAATTGTTTTGGCTTATATTCATTAGGGTTTTAAATTTTGATTTAATTTTGTTGTATTTTCTTTTTCTTTTGTAAATCATTCTGAAACAGTTCTAGAGTCTGTTAAATCTAGGGAGAACCAGTTAGGGTGTTAACTGGTAGTTTACTAGAGTCTTTAAAAACTAGGGTTACTGGTTACGGGGTTGTAACCAGGGAAAATCTGATCTAGGGGTTTAGATCAGTCTAGGGTTTGAGCGTAGGATTAGAATAGGAGCGAAGGGTTCACGAGTTTACATGGTCTTGTAAGCGGGATTTGTTCTATTACCTAGTAGAAACCTTAGGAATGCAGCAGTAGGTAGGATTTTGCCGAAGCTGGGTATATCTTGTGTCATTTACTTTTCTGCATTTATTTTCTACTGCATTCTGTTTTTTTTAATATCCCATAAAAACTATGATAAACCCTATTCACCCCCCCTCTAGGGTTAATCAAGATCCAACAAGTGGTATCAGAGTAGGTTATTTCATTAACTCTAGTGTAATGGGTCATCCTAGTTGTCAGTCCTCTGAGAGTCAGTCTGGTCGTATTCCATCTATTTTTAATGGTACAGATTTTTTAAATTGGAAATTAGAAATGGAGTTATATATAAAATCTGTTGATATTAAATGTTGGGATACTGTTATTAATGGATATGATATGGTTAGTAGAAATGATATTGGGTTTAACGCTCGTGCTATTCATACTTTATATTCTTATATTGATGATGCCCAATATAGCCTTATCTCCCATTGTTTAACTGCGCAGGAAATATGGACAAATCTCAACACGCTGTATGGAAAAGAAGACAACCGCTCAAAACCTCAGAAAGTCAACTCAGTTTCAGATCTGTGCTTAACAGGTTGTACAGATGGAAATTTAGATGGAGACTCAACAGGAGATCTTTCTTGTAAAGATTTAATTCATCGTTTAAATGGTTTAATAGAATCTGTTGAGAATCTAAAATCAAAAAATAAAATTCAGAAATTCGAAAAACTTGAGTTGATTTGCAAAAATAATCTTTTGGAATCAAAGCTTAAAAACGTTAAGAAGTCTTCAAATTCTAATTGCAAAAATTGTTTAAATTTGAAAAATGATCTTGTTCATCAAAATAAAAATATTCAAAAACTTGAGAATGAAATTCTGATTTTAAAAGAGATAAAGATAGAGCTTGAAAGCACAAACAATTGTTGGAAAAAAGAATTTGAAAATTTAAAGACGACCGAATATTCCAAATATTTTTTTGCTGAAAAACAAAATTTGTTGAAAACCGAGTCTATTCTGAATGAGCTAGAAATTGAGATTGAAAAACTCAAGAAATTAGAATCTGAAAGTTGAAAACTTTTTGAATTTGAAATTGCTGAGTCCTAAACAAAAATTAAATTGCTTAATGATGAAAATTTGGTTTTGAAATCTGATTTTGAAAGGTGCAAAATCACTAAAAATCATTGTTCAGATTTAATGAAAGAAAACGGTGATCTTAAAACTGAAATTCAACAACTTGGAAATTTTTTTAGCAAATTTTCTGATGGAGAAAAATCTTTAACTATGTTGTTGAAAAACCAATCTTCTTCTGAAAATAAGCATGGTCTTGATTTTGGAAAAAAACAAAGTGTTTGAAAAACTAAATTCTTGTGATTTTAAAAATCCTTCAAACGACTTCAAGATGGGTCATTCTGAAAATTTGAATTTTGAAAATTCCAAAAGGTTTTTGAATCACAAACGAGACCAGAATTGGTTTGATAACAATCCAGTTGAACAGTTATGGACCCCAAAAAGAAATAAATTGATTTTTGAAAAAACTAAACGAATTTTGGTTCCATAGGGTACTCCAGTTGATTCTAACGGATTGTTATACAAAAATATTTAGGTACCAAAAGATGTGAACAAAACTGTGAGTGGTTTTACAACCTTTGTTAGACCGCTTGATTCTACAAACTGTTAGGTACCAGTGGAGGCTGAGGAACTGCTATGCAAAAAGAAATTTGAAATCAAGCTGGTTTATACTTCTGTATCATTCACAGTTCCTCCAGGCAGGACTTGTTGAGTTAGAGATTCTGATTTACATTGGATTCTGGTATAATATCTAAACTCACCTTTGTAAATATTCTCTGTTTTTATTTTCTTTGTTTATTTCTCCTTCTGTCCCTTTTGTTTATTTTTCTTGTTTTGATTTTTCATTGTCATATCTTTGTAACTTCTTGGGCTTCCTTAACTTCCAATTGCAAAATTCATATTTTTCTGGAAATTCGCTTCATTTGTATAAAACTCTGATGTTTTTAATCATTTCTAGATCTTGAATTTATTTTTGTAAATATCTGCAATTGATTTGAAGTTTGTTTTCTGATTCTCTGAATTCATAACAGTGTTGATGTATTCTTGTCATATCTTGAACACTGTTGATTCGAATTCTAAATTTTTGAAGATCTAAAAGTTTTGTGGAATTTCACACACCTTTGCTATTTTGAGTCTCTTCTAATTCTTTTGGGAAAGTCTTGAAAATTTATACTCATTACAGCACTCTGTTATTTATCAGTTGTGATAATTTCAGATTGGCTTGAATATCTTAAATTGTCTTGAATTAGTGATACATCTTGAAAATTCATCTTTATTCATGATGGTTGAAATTAGTTTTGTTTGAAATCATATGAAATTCTTGATATTTTGAATATCACACACCACTTAAATTTGAAATTATCAATCTTGTGTGAATAATTCATTATATCCCAAACTTTACATTGGTTCAAGTGATTTCAAATAAATTATTTTTAATTTTTTGGATCATGAATACCTCTCAAACTTGATGTAAATGATCTGAAATTTCTCTTATACTTGTCAGAGATAATTTTGAAAATTCTTTGAAAAAATGGTCTTAAATATCTCTACTATTTCATGGTTATTTGTTTGTTTAAAATCATTTGAAATTATTGATTTATTGAATCACACACATATCTTGAATCTGAAATTTATATTCTGGTGTGATTGGTTCACTGAATCTTGAGAGTTTCATATTCCTCAAATGATTTCAAATAAACGGTATTTTTAATCATTGGATCATGAATCATCTTATGTGACCGTCATCTTGACAAGTATGATTGAAACTATTTTCTGTGCTGCTCTGATACTGTTTTGAAAAATGTTTGTTTTGGAATCATCTGTTTGCTGCTCTGATACATGTGCATAATCTGTTATCTTGTTTGCTTGGGATTTGTACTTATAATTCTTTTGTCTATGATATTCTTGTTCGTCTCTAGTATCATGTCAAAATTCTCATTAATTGAGACATCAAGTGGTATCAATTTAGATGTGTTGTTGTTGTGTTGCTGTATATATTTTAATTCCCTCTACTTTGTATAACTCTTCATATCCCTCTTGTGATTGATTTTCAATTTTAAAATTATTTGTTGATTATTCATCAAGAAATTGAAATCAATATCCAAATTGAACTGTATTTACAATTCATCAAAATTATTATCAGAATTTGAAATTATGATGAATTGTGACTACAGTGTATTTCATAACAAGAGGAGATTTTATTTAGAATTTTCATGATGGTTGAACAGTTATTATAATATCTTTGAATTGGCAATTATTTCACGACCATCTTCTTTGTCTACCATTATTCTGTCACTCATCATGTTTTTTATATTATTGTGGAGAGTTTAATATTTTTTTTAAAATCTTCTTGAATAAACAGTGGAAATATTTGTGATAGAAATTGGACTATGTTATTATTCAGAATTAGTGATAATTGAAAATTTTCAATGATCTCGGTACAGTCGAGCATATTTCATAATATAATTAATTTAGAAATTTATTTCACAGTCCATTTATGTACCTACCACATTTCTATCATTCATATTGGTTTTATATACCAAGGAGTTTTTTCTTTTGAAGCTGAAAACGATAAATATATAATTAATACATAAGTGTGTCTCTAACCTCATTTAAAAATCCAAGCTCTAGTCATGCATGGTTATGATACAACTTATCATTTAAGCTGCGACTGACCTCATTTAAAAATCCAAGCTCTGGTTATGCATGGTCAGTGTGCTCTTAAATAAAATAAAATAAAAAGAAAAGGAAATATTGTGCTATAAATTGAAATTAATCAGAAATTCTCCTTGGTGTATAAAAACCAGCCTATCAATCCATCTTTCTAATCTGTGAAATGTGTTAATATTTTATGACGTATAATGATTTGTTGATTGATAGCTATTGGGATTTGAGATTATTCGATTTTGTCACTTAAATTGAATTATTAATTACAGTCCAAATCCATTTTTGTTTTTGTGCTCAATTTTATAAAATTCCTTTGAAAATAATTGAAAACCATTTTTTTTAACTCTCCCCAATTTTATAAATTTCATCGTAAATCCGTCATTCTCTACAATGTGAAATATGGTACTAATTCTTAGAATATTATGATTTTTGTTTGACTGATTGAGATTTATGATGACCGTTCTTCCTCTTAAGCTGAAATTATATTTTTAGTCATTTTTTCATCTATATTTTAATGTATGTATCCTTTTGATGATAACAAAAGGGGGAGAATGGATCGAGATTTTGATTTATGAGTGAATATTTTATAAATATTTTTAGTTTTGAAAATTCATTATTATTCATTTCATTTCACTCATGCACAGTTATAGAGGGAGTTTTTCTGTTGTAGGGGGAGCTAATAAATAGAGGGAGTTCAATATTCACTGTCAAATACGTTTATTGTGCTCAAAATCTTATATTTGTTTGTCATCATCAAAAGGGGAAGATTGTTGTATATAACGGTGTTGTATACACAATTATATGATTTTTGTTCGATGATAACAACCCAATATATTTTATTATTAAATGTGTTTGTTATTGTACTGTTATATTACATCACAGACATGAATATAATATTTATATTTAAATAGAATACAATTGTACAGAAATTCAAATATTCACACAGTATTTCATTTAAATATAATATTTTATTTAAATATTCGAACAATACAATTTTTACAACTCCACTATTTTTACACTCCACTGATACACTTCATTTCATAACAATTTCATTTACACAACATGTTCTCTCTACAACACTCAATACACAGTCATTTTTACATACAATTGACATATTTACATACTGACATTTATGTACGGTCTTTTGTCTTCTATCTTCACATATCAGCCAGTCCAGTCTTCATACCTGTCACATACAGAAACACACACAGTATCTGGAAAAGAAATAATATTCTAAAATTCTAGCGAATATAATTTTTATTTTAAAAAATTATTTGCTTTAGAATTTCAGTGTGTTTCTCATCATTTTTCTGACTCGATCTGATTTTCATATCCATTCGACTGTGTCTAGACATCTTGTGATATTCACAGAGATACACTGTAAATACTACAAGGTAGACAGTATGTATATACAGTGCATGGATAGAAAAATATTCTGAATGGCTGCATATACACATGTTTATATATATATATATATATACATGTGTGCACTGCCTCGCCAGTCCAGTGTGCAACTGAGGAGTAGCCACGTGGACCATCTCGACTCAGTGCAACAATAATAAATGTGGTCGAGGAAGCTCAACAAAATTGGCCGAGCACAATACAAAATGCAACATAGTTCAAAGTTGTCGAGCATATACAGATCATCCCAAAACAAAGTGGATACATGAATGGATCAAAGAAAACATGAAACCAATGAAGCCATCAACAAACTTAGCCGATCCAACTTCAATTTCTAGTTTGCATGGCAGCATAAAAGTGGTGATGCAGATTCAAAGGGCAGCATGTACATGGTATGTACACAAGTGCAAAACAGGTGCTCAGGGGCAGTTTTCATGTTGTACACAGCAAGTGCTGCATGGACAAGGAGAAATCATTTGGGTGTTCAAATTAGAGTGATCATGGCATGTGTGAAGAGTACATGGCAACAGCAAAGTAAAAAATGGTCGAGCTCAACTGTATGGGTGAGTTTAACAGCAAGTTTCAAAGCTCAACAACATGATAACAGCATAATCAGAAGGACAGAGCTTATATACATGGTACATCAAAGTCAAAAACAGCTAACATATACACAAAGACAAGCAGCATGTAATAGTGCACAATGTATATACAAATGTGTCGAACCAGATTGACATGCCATGAGTTCGAGTCTGCTAAGCAACATAAATGGATAGAACATCCACATGTACACAACTGTGTACACAACATGTTCAAAGGGGAAGTGACATGCAAGAGTAGTCTTATATGTGCTGATATATATACATAAGCATGGATGAACACAACATGATTTAAACATGGTCAAAGCAGTAATCAGTGATGAATTCACTATCTACAAATGGGAGAACTCAAGAATGATGATGCAGTAATCAAATGCGTGCATTACACACAAGAGACAAAAAATAACAGTATCAGACTATATTTGGAGGAGAAAATAAGTACATAGTTGTATTTACAAATGCAAGAATTGTGTTTTCAGTTTTGGTTGACATGCACAATTAGAGTAATCAAAGGTAGGACAAAACATGCACAAGCCAGAGAGATGGCAATGCAGTTGTGGCAAGAGTTCTTTTAGCAATCAATTTCTAGAAATAAATTTTAAAATGGGACAAAAGTTTTTGGGCAAGTTTTTATATTTTAGAAAACACAATAAATCATTTTTTGGCAAGTGATCAATAATTTCCAGATTTCAGAATTCAGATAAGCATTTGTTTGGCAATTTTTAAGAGGGGACAACAGATATTTTTTCCTGAATTGCCCGATCCAATCAAGCCAAGTGTTTTAATTTCAATGGGGCAATTATCTTTCTAGAAAACCAAATTACAACTTTTCAGTTTTTGAATCAATCAGGAAATTCATTCAAGGCAGCAATCGAAAGGGACAATCTGTGTGAAGTCAAAAACATCATCAAGTTTCATCACATATCAATCACGAATTTTTCACAATCAATGCAGACCAAATCAAAAAAGGGAAACCGGGCAAAATCAGATCAAATCATCTAATTAAAATCAGAGTCGATTAGGGTTTTATTTTACCCTATATATACACCCTTTACATCATCGACAGAAGCATCGGAAAACCAACAATCAAAATCGAGAGCAATCAGAGAAATAAAATTAGAACACTCACAATTGTTTTTCGATCACCAGCAAATTCAACTGACGAAGGAAAACAACACTCGAAGATCATCAGGGATTAAATATTTTCAAGCATCTAAAGTCGCAGTTTGATTTGGAACGAGAAAACCCTAAATCCCTTTTCTTTTGAAGCCGCCATTTTTTTAGAAGCAAAGAGATCGGGAGAGTAAAAAATGGGTGCACCATTTTTCAAAGTGGCCAGTCAAGTTTACTATTAAAGGGGAGAATTGTTTTGGCTTATATTCATTAGGGTTTTCAATTTTGATTTAATTTTGTTGTATTTTATTTTTCTTTTGTAAATCATACTGAAATAGTTCTAGAGTCTGTAAAATCTAGGGAGAACTAGTTAGGGTGTTAACTGCCAGTTTACTAGAGTCTGTAAAAACTAGGGTTACTGGTTACGGTGTTGTATCAGGGTAAATCTGATCTAGGGTTTTAGATCAGTCTAGGGTTTTGAGCGTAGGATTGGAATAGGAGCGAGGGGTTCGCGAGTTTACATGGTCTTGTAAGCGGGATCTGTTCTATTACCTAGTAGAAACCTTAGGAACGCAGAAGTAGGCAAGATTTTGCCGAAGCTGGGTATATCTTGTGTCATTTACTTTTCTGCATTTATTTTCAGCTGCATTCTGTGTTTTCTTAATATCCCATAAAAACTGTGATAAACCCTATTCACCCCCTCTAGGGTTAATCTAGATCCAACAGAAAAGACACTTCCTTTCAAAATAAAAAATATGATAGTTATATGTCGACATAGGCATTAATATATGTCAACATAACCTAGTATAAAATTGAATTTTGAGCATTTTTGAAGTGTTTCGATATATATATATATATATAATTCTGGAAACTATTGAATTAAAACATAGTGTTATAAATGTACATTATAAAGTAGAAAATCATTCGAAACCATAAGTATAAACTATATAAACATATTTATAAAATTATAGAGTTTAAATCTATAATGTATATAAAGTATATAATATATATAAACTATAAAACTTGAGTTTAAAGTCAAAGTAAAATAGAGAAAGTAAAATTGAAAGAAATGAACATTGAAGATAGAATTTGAAAATAGAGTTTGAATTTGAAAATTACAAATTGAAAAACAGAATTTGAATTTGAATTTGAATTAGAACCTGGAGTGCTATTCAGAGTCTTACATAAACTAGACTCAATTACTATATTTATCTTGAACTCTTGAAATCTTGATTACTCATGAGTTTTGAATTATCTTCTAAATCTGAATCTCTAGAAGCTCTTAAACTGTACAATCTTCGGTATTAATTCCTGTATATAAATCCTGCATATGTATATATATATTCTAGATAAAAGTGTTAGTATATATTTTATAATCAATTAATATTTAAATAAGTTATTATCATCAAAACTCCATTCTCCAACAATCACCCCCTTTTGATGATGACAACCTTAGTTTATAAAATATCAAACCTGTACATACCTGTTGATGATGATCCTTCCAATACTCCCCCTATCTATATGAATCCTATAAATTAATTCTATATTTTATAATTTCTCCCGCTTTGGCATTATCAAAAAGAAATTCTAAAACTACTCCCCCTAAATCCTATAACTATCTAATTTATATTATATTAAGACATATAAGTGTATAATTTGTGATTATAATTCTTGATATATATGACCTCCCCTAAATCCTTGCTTATATAACAAAGAAATAGAACACTTATGTTAGAAAAAACAAGCAATATATTTAAACATTGTTTTTACAAATGATATTACATGAACCTGTCATACATCGAATTAACGAAAAGGAACGAAAATATACGACAAGAAACGAATCAAACCTATATTCTACTTGTCCTTAACTATAGGAGACTTGTGGTAGGGCAATTTTGGTAACGGAGGCAAAAATCTCCATTTCGTTCAATCATATTTCCGTTATGATCATACAGGACTTCTCCCACGCAAATGACTTGATCTTCCTCGTTTGAGACTTCTTGTTGTAGTTCCTCGGGTTCCTCTTCCTCCATTATCTCTTCTTCTACTACTTCTTCTTCTTCTGGTTCTTCCTCTTCTTCCATAGATTCATTATCATCTTCTATGACAATTGGGTTGGATTGGTTGTCCATTAGGAACTTATTAAGACACCTTAACAACTTTCCTTGTCGATTTTGCTCTTGACTCATTCGAATTTGAAGTACTTGTATTTCAGCGAGCATTTGAATAGTATATTCCATCTTTTCTTCAAGTTTGATGACACATGATAGGGTAGAACATTAAAATGACCTTTGGATGGTCCAGCGGATGATTCGAGATTGATTTGAGTGTTAAAATTGGTGGGGGCCATTTTTAATTTTAGTTTAGAGTTTTTACAAAAGTGAGAAATGAGAATAAAGAAGAAAATTTGAAGTGGAGAGTTTAAATGATATTGTAACTAACTTTTGGTGGGAATTAATTTAAAAATATGACCGTTATATGTCGACATAGTGACATATGTATGTCGACATACTTGTAATTTTTATTTTATTTTCTGATTTTTAATGTTATTCATATATATTGATATATTTAATTATTCTAACTCACTTAGTGAACAAATCCCTAATTCTCTTCTAAATTTAGTAAACGTTGCTTTATTTAATGGTTTTGTTATCTGCTATTTGTTTATCTGTTTCTATAAATTCGAGTGAAATTTTCTCTTTACTTACGTTATCTCTTAGAAAATGATGTCGTATATCGATATGTTTAGTTCCTGAATGATGAGTTGGATTTTTGTAAATATTTATAGCACTCGTATTATCGCAGTATATTGGTGATTTGTTTATATTTAATCCAAAATCATTTAGAGTTTGTTGCATATATATTACTTGTGAACAAGCCAAAGCAGCATATTCTGCTTCAGTTGTTGACAAAAATACAGTATTTTGCTTTTTACTAAACCACAAGACTAGTGAGTGTCCTAAGAAGTGACATGTTCCACTAGTACTTTTACGATCGAATTTACATCCTAGATAGTCAGCGTCACAATAAGAAACTAAGTCAAATGAATCATCCTTAGGATAAAATAATCAAAAGTCTGATGTAAGCTTTACATACCTTAGAATACGTTTTACGGCTTTTAAATTTGTTTCCTTAGGTTGCGATTGATATCTTTCATGGAGACGTACACCATGCATTATATATGGTCTACTAGAGGTTATATATAGTAGCGATCCTATCATTCCTCTATATAGTTTTTGATCAACGTCTTTAGATGTATCATCTTTACTTAATGCTATATTAGTTGCCATCGGTATTGGTCTTCCATTAGTTGTTGTTAAATTTTATTTGTAAATTTGATCTCTTGCGTATTTCTCTTGGTTAATAAATATTTCATTCTTTAATTGACGAATTTGTAAGCCTAAAAAGAACGTAAGTTCTCCCATATGACTCATATCAAATTCTTGGGGTCATAATATCCGAAAATTCTTTATTCATCTTATCGTTTGTTGATCCGAAAATTATATCGTCAACATATATTTGTACTAATTGTATATCCTTGTTATTATTTTTAATAAACAATGTATTATCTAATTTTCCTATTTCAAAGTTGGATTGTAACAAATAATTTCTAATATATCATACCAAGCCCCAGGGGCCTATTTTAATCCATATAATGCTTTCTTTAACTTATATACGTGATTTGTTAATTTTTCGTCTTCAAACAGAGGTGGTTGCTCTACATATACGTCTTCTTTAACAAATCCATTTATAAAATCACTTTCGACATCCATTTGATATAATTTGAAATTATTATGGTTTGCAAAGGCTAGTAAAATTCTAATGGCTTCTAATCTTGCTATGGGGGCAAAAGTTTCATCGTAATCTATTCCTTCTTCTTGAGTATAACCTTGTGCTACTAGTCATGCCTTATTTCTTACGACCTCACTGTGTTCATTCATTTTATTTTTATAGACCCATTTGGTTCATATTGTAGTCTTATCCTCTGGTTTAGGAACAAGTTCCCATACATCATTCATAGCAAACTGATTCAGTTCTTTTGGCATAGCAAGTATCCATGAATCATCAGAAGATGCTTCCTTTGGATTCTTAGATTCAATTTTTGAAATAAATGCAGTATTACTCATATTATTTAATTTATCATGGTTTCTAACAATGGATTCAGTATCTCCTAAGATATTTTATACAGGGTGGTCTCTAAGTAATCTAATTCGTTTATTTGGTTGATTATCTTCATGATTTATTTCGTTAATTTCATTTTCACATTCATCTTCATTGTTTTGTGTTATATTTTTATAATTTTCGTCAAACGATACGTTTAAGGTTTCTTCTATAGTATTGGTTCGAGTATTGAAAACTCTACATGCTTTACTTCTTTCTGAATTTCCAATAAATATTCCTTTATTGGATTTCGAGTCAAATTTGTCTAATTTTCTTTAGTATTAAGCATAAAACATTTACTTCCAAATATTTTAAAATATGACACTTTTGGTTTCTTATTATACAAAAGTTCATAAGGAGTTTTATGAGTTAAAAGTCTATATGAAATTCTCTTTAAAATATAACAATCTGTTGCAACTGCCTCAACCCAAAAATTTCTTGGTAAATTACTCTCAGATAGCATAGTTCTCACACACTCTTGTATCGTCCTATTTTACGTTCAACTACTCCATTTTGTAGAGGGGTTCTAGAAATAGAAAAATTATGGGTTATTCTCTTCTTTTTTTACAAAGTTTTTCAAAATTTTCGTTTTTGAATTCTCCTCCATGGTCACGACGTATTGTTTTGATTTAGTGATAATAAATTTTGAATTCTTTTAGAAAAAGTTTGAAATTGATCAAAAGCATCACTTTAATTTTTAAGAAATAATGTCCAAGTAAATCTAGAAAAATCGTCGACTATTACGTAAACATATCTATTATAATTTATCGATTGGGTTTGAGATGGACCAAATAAATTCATGTGAATTAACTCTAATGGTTCGAGGGTGTAATTTTATCTTTTGATTTAAATGAACTTCTCTTTAATTTCCCGAATTGACAAGCGTCACATAAGTTATTAACTTTAAATTTCATTTTGATTAATCCTCTAATTAAATCTAATTTAGAAAGCATAAAGAGGTGTTTGAAATTTATATGACCAAATCTCTTATGCCAGATCCAGTGGTCACTTGTATTAACCATAAGACATAGATTATCGTTGGAGATTTTCATACTCAATATATAGATATTTTTCTTTCTATCTCCTTCGAATATTACTTTTGAATTCCTATTTTCTATAAAACATTTATCCTTTTCAAAGTTTATTTTATAATCCTTATCGCAAAGTTGACTTATACTTAGCAAGTTGCGTTTTAGATTCGTAACTTATAAAACATCAGAAATAGTCGGAGTTTCAGAATTACCGACATTGTCGAACCCAATAATGTATCCTTAAGAGTTATCTCTGAAGTTAACCATTCCACCATCTTCATATATCAGATTATTGAGTAATTCAAGATTTCCCATCATGTAACACCCCTCGTCCGTTAAAATCACTCACAGAGGGAATGCATTAAGTTTCGTGGAGCATTATAAGTAAATAGAACGGAATATTACAAGACATATAAAGTAGTACTTGAAAATTTTATAACTTTATTTCAGCGGAAACAGAAATAGGTTTGATTACATTTCCAAATACCAAAATCAAGTACATAATATCAGTCTTGCACAAACCTTAAGAGTACATAATTTTAAAGCCATAATCCTCAACAGAAAAATGCAATATGCAGAATCAAAGCCAAGCAATACACCTTTCAACTTCAAGCTGGAAGAAAGAGATATCTGAACTAAGCTTGAGCATTTCCTCCCTAAGAACCTTGGGGGGGGGGGGGATGGAAGAAAAGAGGCGAAAAAAACTAGGTCAGACATAAGTCTGGTGAGTCCAGTGACTTTAACAATATAATCATTAAAGTAACAGGATAAGAACATACACTGGAAAGCAAGAAATGACTGTAGAATAAATAGGCATGACAAAGCAAACAAGATGAACAAGATATAACATTGATTGCGCTTCTAATCACTACAGGATAATTACTACATTGCACCAATGCAAGTAACACCGTATCATTACTAATTACACAACACCCTTACTAGTCCCATACTAAAAGTTGATCCCTCTTACTAATCATTATAATGGTAGTTTCGTGTACTCCTAGTTGCTATCGTAGGTGTCCCTTTTTGCTCTTACCCCCACGAGTTGTACCCATTACCTTCCTCATTCGATCGGCTCCCTAACTCGCATGTATTTATTACTTGTGTCATTCGACCTCGCTTGTATGTATTCGTTACTTGTGTCATTCGACCCCGCTTGTATGTAGATACCTGTGCATGACCCATCATGGGGTGTATCAATTCCCATGATGGCAACCCGACACGATTCACGATGCACAGTGTATACTACTGATGCCCAGTGCCTGTTTTTCCACTTCGGAGCACGTGCACGCCCATACTCCGTCGGAACCTACACTGCTGCACCACCCGCCGCTATTTTGACCGCTTATAATCAGCCCAGTAATCGTGCCCCACCCTGCCTAGTTCAGGGTACTGTGATACATCTATGTGGGTTACTGCTGAAATGGGTCCCCATTACTAGGGTTTCCTAATCAACATGTTATAATGGTTAAGTGTTCTCAATTTAACTTAACCCCTCCCATTTGCTTAATTAACATGTTGTACTGGTTAAGTGTTGCCTATTCATATGTTACTTAACCTTCTAACTGATTCACCATGTTTATTTAACGGTTAAGTTTGTGGGCCTATATATACTAATATTACCCACTTACCCAAGATTTACTTAACCCTTCCCCTTATCAAGTCCATGTGTATTATTGGTTAAGCTTGCCTTAACCCTATCCACTTTGTTCATGTAATATTGGTTAAGTTGTCTTCTTGTCTGTGTTAACTTAACCCACCCACCTAACATGTTGTATTGGTTAAGTGTCGCCTGTTCATATGTTACTTAACCTTTCCATTCTTAGCATGTCTGTTTCTTAGCTTTAATTTTATTCATTAAAGCACCAACCTCTGACATTACAACTGTTGTTTGCGGTTGCTGGATGTGCCGGGCGGTTCCGGGCAGACTTCTACCGCAAACTCAATCTAACCTCGGGTTTTTGGGCTTAATGCGCTAACCTCTCACATTAGATCTATGTTGTTGCGGTCGCTGGATGTGCCGGGCGGTTCTGGGCAGCCTTACACCGTAACTCAATCTAACCTCGGGTTAGGCACATTCATATTTTAGCCAATTTACATATTTACCATTCATGTCCAAGCTTAGATGTAAATTATCCATAAGAGTGGTCAATTCAAGTTATGCCACATTTTCTAGTTATGCCCAAAATTAATTATATGATTACAACCCCTTTTTATGCCAATTACATAATATTCAACTTTTACCCAAACTTTTCCCAACGTTCCCACGTCGTTCGTACGCATAGTTCATGTGATACGTTAGGCTCGCAATTAGCCCAACTCATAAAAAAAAGGAAAAAGGGAAGAAACACATGACATCATAACTGGCATAAACAATATAGATCTCAGACGGCATAAATCTAGTAAACATATAAAAATAGATCCAATCAACATATGGAATGCGAACTAGCATAGATCTAAACATAAACTTGCACGGATTTAAACATATGAACTGGTATGGATCTAAACATATAAACATGTAGATCTAAACATATGAACATATAGTTCTAAACATATGGACTGATATGGATCTAATCATATAAACATGTAGATCTAAACATATGAACATATAGTTCTAAACATATGGACTGATGTGGATCTAATCATATAAACATGTAGATCTAAACATATGAACATATAGTTCTAAACATATGGACTGATATGGATCTAGTCATATAAACATGTAGATCTAAACATATGAACATATAGTTCTAAACATATGGACTGATATGGATCTAATCATATAAACATGTAGATCTAAACATATAAACATATAAAACATGACTTGCATATAATCTTTCATAACTTTCATAGATCGAGCAAACTTGCATACATAACTTGCATATGTAATTAGGCATATGAATTAACATAGAACATAACTTGCATATAATGAATCAAATCAAGCATAAATCAAAACATAGTTTGCAAAGACATAAACTTTATACGATTTACAAACATTTTCATACAGTCCAATTCATAACTCATCACAACTATGTTTAAACAATTATCTTGTGAAAGTAACTGCACTCACAGAAAACGGATCTTGAATTCTGGGATCTGATTTCTGAAGTTGCTAAGCTAATCCGTTGATGTAGGCGTTGATTCCTTCGTTGTTGTTCTAGAATTCCTTTTCACAATTCCTAGGCTTTGAATCTTTATCTCTTATCTTTTTATCTTTAATCTAGAATTTGATTTGTTATGGTAGCAGCGAGGTTAGTTTGTAGATAAACAGCATGACGACATAGGAATGATTTTAGTTTAGCTTAGGGTTTAGGTTAGATGTGATTATATAGATGTAGTTGGTGAATTAGGGCCTTAGGATTAGGTTAGGTTCCATCTAAGCCCTCCAAATCCGAAATACACCTTACTCAGCCAATCAGAAGTCGCCACGCAAGCCCTAATCTCCAAAATTCGTCACTGCCCAGATCTGGCAGTTGGGGGGTCGACATGGGTGTCGACCCCTGTGTCGACACCGAGGTCGACCTCCATGAGCCTGGGTCGACCCCTGGGTCGACCCAGCCGGGTCTCGGGTCGACTCCAAACTGTCGGCCTTTTCGTGTTTTACACGTCGGATTTCTGGTTTTGCTGATTTTGAATATTTTTGAAATCTTCTAAGCTCCATAACTTCTTCATACGATGTCCGATTTACGCAAACTTGGTCTCTATCTCAAGTAGAATTCCGAGACGAACGTAATGGCGTAACCCGTTTCCCTTAATTCTTCTTCTAAAAATTAAGTATTCTCTAATTTGTGAATTTTAATGTTATAAAATTACGGGGTGTTACATTCTCCCCTCCTTAAAGGATTTCATCCCCGAAATCTTCAAGTTAATAAGAATGTATCCTACCATCCAATCATCCATATACTCAACCATCATCCACAAGCATCCATTGTCCTTAAAAGATTTCTAATGCTATATGAACATATGCAAAAGTGTGTGTATATGTTCCTTATCTAATGCAAAGATCAGGCGGTCTACTGATTCAGTTGACCTCCTTAATGCGAATTATGTTAGTGCCATGAATCCAACATGTATGCAATAGAACCCTAATGATACATATCATTTCTACATGAGTGCACAATCATTCACCCAAATGCAACGTCCACATGATAACACATCCAATTTCAATAAATAAACAAATATATGCAATATGAAAGTGACTGAGCCGATCTTAGTGCCTAAAGTGTGTGTAAATGCATCCACGAGCAACCACTAGCAAACACTTGCATCCACTTGCATCCACCAAACATAACATGTCTCAAACACATGTTTACAACTGTAGGATTTTCTACCTAAAGATCGAAGACATAATCGAGAGGACATATAAACGATAGAACAAGTCTAAACAAAGCGATAGAAAAAGGAGAAGTTAAGAACATCCCCTCAAAAAGGAAAGGGTACAGCGTATGCATCTTGTCTTCCGTCTCCCAAGTCGCGTCTCCTTGATCAACCCTCCATTGGATATTAACCAACTTGACCTCTTTGTTGCGTAACTTCTTGATCTCCGATCCAAGGATGCATGTAGGAGCTCGTCTAATCATGGCATCTTGCTCCACTTACACTTCTCTAAGGATGCTCGGCTCCACTATTTCCGCGGTATCATGTAAACACTTCCTCACATGCGACACGTGAAACATGTCATGAACACCACTAAGATTCTTTGGCAACTTTACTCCGTTGTCTGTCCAATTCTTTCTGTAATGGGGGATGGCCCTACGAACCTTGGTGCTAATTTCCCTACCGATCCAAAATGGACTACGTTCCTCAATGGTAACACCCTAATAAAAACCATGTCTCCAACATCGAACTCAAGATTGGTTTGTTTCTTATCAACGTATTATCTCTGTCGGTCATGTTTCGTTTTCATGCTTCTTCGAATCAAGTCCATCTTCTCAGAAGTTTCTCTCTAATCAGCTCAGGTCCAAGCAAAATCTTATCCGTAGACTTCCACTAACAAGTTGGTGATCGACACGGTTGTCCATAAAAACCCTAATAGTAGCTTAATAACTGTTGTTATAAGCGAACTCCACAAATGGAAGGTGCTCTTCTCATGTCCTCCAAAATCTAGGATGCATAACCTCAAAAGATCTTCAAGGATTCTATTTACCCTTTCTGTCCATCCATCCGTCTGTGGATGATACGCGATGCTCAAACATAACTACGTGCCTACCGTATTTTGCATATCACCTTTTCCTCTTGCATCGAAAACTGCTCCAAGGCCTGCCTCGCAAGTACCGGTATATATTGTGAACGGTTTGCTCCCATCTAGTAAAGTCAAAACTGGGGCTGATACCTTCGCAAAGCCCTTAACGAACTTCCTATAGTAGCTCGCCAACCCTAGAAAAATTCTTACTTCCGTTGCTTTTCTAGGAACCTTCCAATCTTGGATTGTCACCACCTTTGCAGGATCCACTGCTATCCCTTCCTTAGAGACCACGTGTCCTAAGAATCTCACTTCTTTCCTCCAAAAATGACATTTGGAGAACTTAGCTTTGAGTTGATGCACTCTAGGGACTCTAAGACTTCCCTAAGATGTAGGGCATACTCTCCTTCGTTTCTAGAGAAAATCAAAATACTATCCACAAAGACTACCACAAACTTGTTTAGAAACTCCCTAAACACCCTACTCATCAAGTCTACGAAATATGTAGGTGCATTCGTCAAACCAAAAAGGTATGACGAGCCCTTCGTAGAAACCGTTAGGAGTCCTAAAAGCAGTCTTATCTATGTTATCCTCAGCTACCCTTAACTGGTGAAATCCTGTAGCCAAGTCCAACTGCGAGAAAAACGAAACACCAGCTAACTGATCGAACAAATCATCTATCCTCGGCAATGGGTGTCTATTCTTCTTCGTGAGCTTTTTCAGCTCCCTATAGTCCACGCACAATCTAAGCGAACCATCAGTCTTCGTAGCAAAAACAACCGGAGCACCCCATTATGAAATGCTTCTTCTTATGAACCCTTTCTCAAGTAGCTCCCCTACTTGTTTACTGAGTTCCCTCCTCTCTCTCTCGGAGCCATGTGGCGCACTAGCAATGCAACTGGCTTTTCATTACCAACAAAGTATATTCGGAGGTCTATCTTGCGCCTCGGGGGTAGACCCTGAACCTCATCAAAGATGTCACCATACTCACGGACTACACGAACATATTCCAAATCATCGATGAATGCGTCAAGAGATTCTAGGTAGCTAAGCATCACTGAACCCCTAGGGTCACAAGAAATATCAAGGGTCTTTCCACAACGAGTCAACAGTCTAACTACCCTCTTTTCACAGTCTTGGATGGTACCATGCCTGGCTAGCCAATCCATCCCTAGAATCAAGCCATAGCCCGTGAAACCAGAAACGAAGGCATTGCATTCAAACCCAACGCCCAAGATAGACACTCTCAAATCCCGACAAAGCATATATAAATGAGCCGAACCACCAATGGGATTTGAGGCTGTAATGGGATCCATAACTAAACTAGTATCTAGGTGCAGTGTTTCAACTAACGAAGCAGATACAAACGATTGTGAAGCGCAAGAGTCAAACAAAGTTCGAACAAGATGATCAAAGAGGAAAAATCAAACTTTCAACAAAAATGTTTCTATCTCTCTCCTGTCCTGGTGCCATGAGAGCATGAACCTGCCCTCTAGAAGTAGATCCTGTCTACTGTCCTAGCCCTTGTCCTTGCCTCCTCGGGCAGTCTTTAATCAGATGTCCTGCCTCATTGCAATGAAAACTACTAGGCTTCTTCTTCTTCCTACAGTCCTTAATTATATGGCCCGTTATACCACAATAAAGACACCTTCTTTTGTTATGGGGGTTAATTATTCTTTCTACTTTCTCCTTTATTTCCCTTGCGGATTAAAGCAATATCAACTAGTTTCTCATCCTAGGGTTGTGCTCCTTAGCCTAAAATCCCTTATTGACCAAGCAGCTAGCTGAACTTCCTTCCATCGTCTATCTCAAAGATACCAAATGGTTCCTCCACTTCCTTGAGCCAATTCTAGCTTCGAAAAACGTCTCAGTCCTATGAAACGGTTTTCCACCCATCGTACCGAAGTCCTTCCATATCTTAGGAAAGGCATCTAAATGTGGAGAAAGAGACTCAAGAAGGGGAAAAAAGGAAGAGATTCGAAACAAGTAATCGAAAGATAGATATATGGCTTTTGGGGATTATATTATTCATAGTAAATCTTTCTCTAGAAAACTCCTCTTCTTTGAAACATGTTTTTGAAAATAATAGTTTTGAAAACGGTTTTCAAAATCTTTTATCTGTTCTGGTAACTGTCAGCTCGGATACCACGTGTAACATCCCACGTCCGTTAATGTCACTCACAAAGGGAATGCATTAAGTTTCGTGGAGCATTATAAGTAAACAGAACGGAATATTACAAGACAGATAAAGTAGTACTTGAAAAATTTATAACTTTATTTCAGTGGAAACAGAAATACGTTTGATTACATTTCCAAATACCAAAATCAAGTACATAATATTAGTCTTGTACAAAACCTTAAGAGTACATAATTTTAAAGCCATAATCCCCAACAGAAAAATGTCATACGCAGAATCAAAGCCAAGCAATACACCTTTCAACTTCAAGTTGGAAGAAAGAGATATCTGAACTAAGCTTGAGCATTTCCTCCCTAAGAACCTAGGGGGGAGGGAATGGAAGAAAAGAGGCGAAACAAACTAGGTCAGGCATAAGTCTGGTGAGTCCAGTGACTTTAACAATATAATCATTAAAGTAATAGGATAAGAACATAAACTGGAAAGCAAGAAATGACTGTAGAATAAACAGGCATGACAAAGCAGACAAGATGAACAAGATATAACATTGATTGCGCTTCTAATCACTACAGGATAATTACTACACTGCACCAATGCTAGTAACACCGTATCATTACTAGTTACACCGTACCCTTACTAGTCCCATACTAAAAGTTGATCCCTCTTACTAATCATGATAATGGTAGTTTCGTGTACTCCTAACTGCTATCGTAGGTGCCCCTTTTTGCTCCTACCCCCACGAGTTGTACCCACTACCTTCCTCGTTCGATCGGCTCCCTAACTCGCATGTATTTATTACTTGTGTCATTCGGCCTCGCTTGTATGTATTCATTACTTGTGTCATTCGGCCCCGCCTGTATGTAAATACCTGTGCTGGCCCCATCATGGGGTGTATCAATTCCCATGATGGCAACCCGACACGATTCACGATGCACAGTGTATACTGTTGATGCCAATGCCTGCTTTTTCCACTCCGGAGCATGTGCACGCCCATACTCTATCGGAACCTACACTGCTGCACCACCCGCCGCTATTTTGACCACTTATAATTAGCCCAGTAATCGTGCCCCACCCTGCCAAGTTCAGGGTACCGTGATACATCTACGTGGGTTACTGCTGAAATGAGTCCCCGCTACTAGGGTTTCCTAATCAACATGTTATAATGGTTAAGTGTTCTCAATTTAACTTAACCCCTCCCATTTGCTTAATTAACATGTTGTACTGGTTAAGTGTTGCCTATTCATATATTACTTAACCTTCTCACTGATTCACGCATGTTTATTTAACGGTTAAGTTTGTGGGCCTATATATACTAATATTACCCACTTACCTAAGATTTACTTAACCCTTCCCCTTATCAAGTCCATATGTATTATTGGTTAAGCTTGCCTTAACCCTATCCACTTTGTTCATGTAATATTGGTTAAGTTGTCTTCTTGTCCGTGTTAACTTAACCCACCTACCTAACATGTTGTATTGGTTAAGTGTCGCATGTTCATATGTTACTTAACCTTTCCATTCTTAGCATGTCTGTTTCTTAGCTTTAATTTTATTCATTAAAGCACCAACCTCTCACATTAGAACTGTTGTTTGCGGTTGCTGGATGTGCCGGGCGGTTCCGGGCAAACTTCTACCGCAAACTCAGTCTAACCTCGCGTTTTTGGGCTTAATGCGCTAACCTCTCACATTAGATATATGTTGTTGCGGTCGTTGGATGTGCCGGGCGATTCCAGGAAGCCTTACACCGCAACTCAATCTAACCTCGGGTTAGGCACGTTCATCTTTTAGCCAATTTACATATTTACCATTCATGTCCAAGCTTATATGTAAATTATCCATAAGTGTGGTCAATTCAAGTTATGCCACATTTTCTAGTTATGCCCAAAATTAATTATATGATTACAACCCCTTTTTATGCCAATTACATAATATTCAACTTTTACCCAAACTTTTCCCCAACGTTCCCACGTCGTTCGTACGCATAGTTCATGTGATACGTTAGGCTCACAATTAGCCCAACTCATAAAAAAAGGAAAAAGGGAAGAAACACATGACATCATAATTGGCATAAACAATATAGATCTAAGATAGCATAAATCTAGTAAACATATAAAAATAGATCCAATCAACATATGGAATGCGAACTAGCATAGATCTAAACATAAACTTGTATGGATTTAAACATATGAACTGGTATGCATCTAAACATATAAACATGCAGATCTAAACATATGAACATATAGTTCTAAACATATGGACTGATATGGATCTAATTATATAAACATGTAGATCTAAACATATGAACATATAGTTCTAAACATATGGACTGATGTGGATCTAATCATATAAACATGTATATCTAAACATATGAACATATAGTTCTAAACATATGGAATGATATGGATCTAGTCATACAAACATGTAGATCTAAACATATGAACATATAGTTCTAAACATATGGACTGATATGGATCTAATCACGTAAACATGTTGATCTAAACATATGAACATATAAAACATGACTTGCATATAATCTTTCATAACTTGCATAGATCGAGCAAACTTGCATACATAACTTGCATAGGTAATTAGGCATATGGATTAACATAGAACATAACTTGCATATAATGAATCAAATCAAGCATAAATCAAAACATAGTTTGCAAAGACATAAACTTTATATGATTTACAAACATTTTCATACAGTCCAATTCATAACTCATCACAGTTACTTTAAACAATTATCTTGTGAAAGTAACTGCACTCACAGAAAACGGATCTTGAATTCTGGGATCTGATTTCTGAAGTTTCTAAGTAAAACCGTTGATGTAGGCATTGATTCCTTCGTTGTTGTTCTAGAATTCCTTTTCGCAATTCCTAGGCTTTGAATCTTTATCTCTTACCTTTTTATCTTTAATCTAGAATTTGATTTGTTATGGTTGCGGCAAGGTTAGTTTGTAGATGAACAGCATGACGGCATAGGAATGATTTTAGTTTAGCTTAGGGTTTAGGTTAGATGTGATTATATAGGTGTAATTGGTGAATTAGGGCCTTAGGATTAAGTTAGGTTCCATCTAAGCCCTCTAAATCCGAAATACACCTTACTCAGCCAATCAAAATTCGCCACGTAAGCCCTAATCTCCAAAATTCGTCACTGCCCAGATCTGGCAGTTTGGGGGGGTCGACATGGGTGTCGACCCCTGTGTCGACCCAGGGGTCGACCCCCATGAGCCTGGGTCGACCCCTGGGTCGACCCAGCCGGGTCTCGGGTCGACTCCAAACTGTCATCCTTTCGTGTTTCGCGCGCTGGATTTCTGGTTTTGCTGATTTTGAATATTTTGAAATATTCTAAGCTCCATAACTTCTTCATACGATGTCCGATTTACGCAAACTCGGACTCTATCTCAAGTAGAATTCCGAGACGAACGCAATGGTACAACCCATTTCCCTTAGTTCTTCTTATAAAAATTAAGTATTCTTTAATTTGTGAATTTAATGTTATAAAATTACGGGCTGTTACACGTCATATGTCTCGAACAACCACTATCCAGTATCCATTTGTCCTTTTTGATTTCCACCAATTGATTTTCAGAATTTGAATTGTCAACAGCCATGTAACACACCAGTTTATAATTTGAACTTTCAACAGCCACCTTTACAGAATTTGAATTACCAATAGCCACTTCACCCATCTTCTGAATTTTCAAAAGCCATAAAACACCTTTTTCATGTATTGAACAATATTTCAGTAGATCACATGATTTTTCAATACGATTATATGCAGACTCTTTCAACATTGGTACAATGCATGAATTGACACTAGTGTTAACAATTATTTCTAAATTTGCCATTTTTTTCAAAAATCAGATTATGAACTTTTTGAAAGACCTTGCTCTGATACCAATTGTTAGGGATTGCAGAATGGATCATTAAGGCAAAACTAACACTAGAGGGGGATGAATATTGTTTTTTGAGAAATTAAACAAAATCTAAAACTTATATGGTATACTATATGAATCACACACCACAGAAACAATCACAGAATAAAAAAAACACAAAGATAAACAAAAATAAAATGCAGAAAAGCAAATAACACACCAGATTTTATACTGCTTCGGATTACTTCTACATCTAGTCCAATGCAACGCTGGATTGCACAGAGTTTTATTACTATATCAATATCCAAGTACAACCCCCTTGATTTCACGGCTACGAGGTTAATACCAATTCCAAACACCCTTGATCAAGTATATTCTCCTTGTTTTCATGGCTACAAGGTTAACATCGCTTCTATTCCTTGATTTCGAGGCTACAAGGAAATACCTTTTTCCCAAACACTTCCTAAACAATTACAATATCCCTATAACTCTTCAATAGCACTTCGATTCAAAGAGTAA
This sequence comes from Allium sativum, assembly GCA_030737875.1. Taxonomy (NCBI): domain Eukaryota; kingdom Viridiplantae; phylum Streptophyta; class Magnoliopsida; order Asparagales; family Amaryllidaceae; genus Allium; species Allium sativum. The sequence goes on along the minus strand of CM060916.1, from coordinate 168,069,713 downwards.
TGAGTAGAGAGTGAGAAGAGAAGAAGATTTATGTAAATAGAATTGAATTCGGCAGAGTATAAGTGTAGAAAACATAAAAATATGAAATATCAATGGTGTAATGAAAGGGGATGAAGATGAAGAAGAATAATGATAAAAAATTCGAAATCAGCCCCTATTTATAAGATTTGAAAGGTTGCGACGCTTCTGGAACGTTACAAATAGTGAAAAGACACTTCCTTTCAAAATCAAAAATATGACAGTTATATGTCGACATAGGCATAAATGTATGTCAACATAACCTAGTATAAAATTGAATTTTGAACATTTTTGAAGTGTTTTGACATATATATAATTCTGGAAGCTCTTGAATTAAAACATAGTATTATAAATGAATATTATAAAGTAGAAAATCATTAGAAACCATAAGTATAAACTATATAAAATATTTATTAAATTACAGAGTCTAAAACTATAAAGTAAATAATATATATATAAAAACTTATAAACTACAAAACTTGAGTTTAAAATCAAAGTAAAATAGAGAAAATAAAGATTGAAGATAGAATTTGAAAATAGAATTTGAATTTGAAAATTAGAAATTGAAACGCAGAATTTGAATTTGAATTAGAACCTGGAGTGCTATTCAGAGTCTTACTTAAATTAGACTCTATTACTATATTTATCTTGAAATCTTGATTACTCATGAGTCTTGAATTATATCTGGATTCTGAATCTCTAGAAGCTCTTAAACTGTACAGTCTTCAGTATTAATTCTTGTATATGAATCCTACATATGTATATATATATATTATAGATAAAAGTGTTAGTATAAATTTTATAATCAAGTAATATTGAAATTAGGTTGTTGTCATCAAAACTCCATTCTTCAACACCCCTAGCAGTTGGTTCGATGTAGTCAAGCCGAGCCGATTCAGTATTGTCAAACCGAACTCCCGCTGCTCTTGGTGCGTTAGCACCTCTTCCATTTAGAATAACATTAGGCTGAGTTCGACCAATGTTTTCAGCAGCATCAAGTGTTACATCATGAGTTAAAGTGTCGTCATGTGAATTGCCATCTTCAGGGAAGTTGCCCCTGCTCCAACCGATTCGACATTTGCACTTGGTCGAACTGGAACTGCCACAGACCTAAGCTGTGGCACATTCTCTGATGGAGCTGCTACATTGCCGGTACCTGCCCCCAACGAGTGAACCCTTGCCGCCTGGCCTTCCCAATCCATCAACTCTTGTAAAGAAGCTATTCATCATCTCCCCTTGTTTGAAAAGGAGTCCATCTTGTCGTTCCGTACACGAGCTTAATTCTTTAATCAAGTCATCCGTCTCTACCCGAGTTAGGTAATTGGAGGGATCACCCATGAGGAAGCCTCTTGACTTCCATTGTTGCCAGTGTGCATCTCTTGTATCTTCAGCATGAGAGAAGGTTTTTTCCTACTTCCTTTTCACCATCTTCGTAGTTTGAAGTTAATAGCTATCCGAATTTAGCGGAGAATGAAGTTGTGTACCCCTTTCCTGGTGCGCCAAAATGTTTTTGTAGAAATTGGTTCTTCTACAACCAACTTTCAAATTCACAATCATAGAAATCAATAAAGTAAAAGAGACACACAAGATTTCTAGTGGTTCGGCAATCTGGCCTACGTCTACTTAGTGTAATCAATCTATTATTATACTGAAATTAAATACAGTTAATTATATGAAAAAAGTAGAGAGAGTAGTGATTTATTCTCCTTAGCAATGTCCTTGCATGTTAGAGTGTAGGGATAAGAAGTTCGATCCTTGTGGAAGTCCAAAAACCTTGTATTTATAGGTAGTCAACATCCCGGTTCGACCAAGCCACGTGGCGTTCGATCAGACCATCCAGGAGTGGTTAGTGCGAGTCATTAGATGTTGGAGAATATCAACTATAGCTCAATCAAAATACGTGTCCTTCGATTCAAAGTTGTAGGGAGTGGGTTGACCAAGTATTTAGGCAGAAGAATAGGTCTTAGAAGCATCTCCAATATTCGGTTCGACCTGGCTTGGTTCGACATAGTCGAACCTGGTTAGTCGATCCAAAGATAATCTATGGAGGTGGTGACTTTGGCTTTACTGACTCGAGTTGGCCGATCCGAAAATGATAAGTTATGGAGGAAGGCCGATCCGGATTAGCCGATCCAAAATCCAACCTTCCACACATCTACATCCATGAGTGTTTTAGTACTTAAACCAAGTATTTCCAGGCTCTCCAGCGCCTTTTCCAAATCCTGAACACTTTGATTGCCAATAATCCATAATGTTACTGCCTTGCTAAAAGGCGGGTCAACAATACATATAATCCTACTTTCACTAAACGAAAAACTCCCTACTTTACTACCCTAATTTCATTCTTGCATAATCAATTTAAAGTTGAAAGCATAACAATCATTCATGAAATAATAAAATTGGGCCTTGCTTGTGTTAATTTAATTTCCAAATAGGACCATACTAATATTTAGCATAAGGATTAATTCCATATTCATATAATTTTATGCTAGGAATGAAAATTTCAGCCAAGGCCTTGCCATATGCTGGCCAATGCCTCTACCTCTACCTCCACCTCCTCCCTTGCCTTAGCCCACTAACATATATATAATATTTAATCTCAGTATGAAAATATTTGGAATGTTATGGTAATGGTAAACTTACCATTACCATACAATCAGTACCATTTTCGAGTAATATCAGTATGTCAATATAATCATAATGGTAACAGCAAATTTATCATTTTCAACGGTACGACATCAATAATATTTTTTTAAAACTGGCGGTAATGGTAATTTACGAGTCAATTCATGATACATGGTTATTGTATTTTGCATTATAGATAATTAGAAGAAAGAAAATGACTAATCTTAGTTAAGTAATTCAGTTCAAATGACATTAAAATAAGCTTTTCTTTCTTTCTTTGTAACAAGTAGAAGTTTTTAAATTTTTTAAATGATGAATTAACTGAAAGTTAAGTTTTAAAATTTTTAAGATTTAATTTATTATCAAATTATATGAAATAAAAAACCAGATTCCTGTAAACAAAAATGAGTGGGGATAATTTGATAGTGAGAATTAAATGGCTGTAAACGCATATTTTAATTGTGAGTTAATTTAATTTACATTATTATTTGAATTTAATTTCACCCTTTAAATTAAAATTAAAATAGTAAACTTGTAATATTCAATAATGTAGTTACTAAATATACTAAGCTGAATATTTTTTGAAAAAGTCAATTTTGGTTAAAATTTGTCAAAATTCGAATTTGAATTGAAATTTCAGAAGTCTGAAAATTCAAAAATTTCTTTTTTACCAATTCTTCTTTGAATTCTGAGTTGATTAACATTTTTTTCATGAAAATCTAATTCTGTTTGCTCCAGATATGAGTTTTACATTGTGTAAAACACGCAAACGAACATCGTTTGTGTGTTTATAGTTACATGTCCTCTTTGGCTCTATTGAGATGTTTATTTGTCTTCTTGGGAAAGCTTTTCCACCTCACACCTCATTAATAATTTTATGTTTGAATTTCAAATGTCTTCTGAAGGAATAAAGGCATGTATTCTCTTCCTCAACTTCCTATTTTTATTTCCCTGAAGCTGTCTACCATTCTCCTTCTTCCTCACTCATTCCTCTTCCTCTGTAAACTTTCTTCTTCGTAAATTTCTAATCTAATTATATCCTTCTTATAAATAAATAAAAATTGAAATCTAGGCTCCCCTTTCTTCCTCCTTTCAAAATCCCAAAAACAAAACCCAAGATCCTAACCCCAACTTCTTTTCTCTGATTTCTCTATTTTTCAAAATTTAACTTTTTCTTGTAGAGGCTATAACTTCCTCTTAGATTACCAAAACCAATTTTTTTTAAATTGATGAAATTGAAATAACTACAACTTTTCTATTCGATTTTTTTATATGTCTAAATTGTGAAACTTTCAGACCCATTTTCGAACCCATATTTCTGACCCGAAAAATGAACATTATTCTTTCAGTCGTATCTCCCTCAAAATTGACTGAAAACCAGTGTTTTTTATTCAACCTGGGTGAAATTAAAATAGCTACAACTTTCGTTTTGATAACCATATCATATTCTCTGCTTTTCTCTGTCAAAACAATCAGTCTTTCAAAGACATTTTTGGATCTAGATTTCAGACTTGAAAATTTGTATGTCAATGTTTCAGTCGTATCATTTTCAAATTTTATTCAAACCCAATTTTAATTTTTTCCTAAATTAAAGAGATAATATTTTGAATGACTTTTATGTTTATGATTTTTTCAAACTTTGAGGTTAACAGGTTCAAAATTTTAATCCAAGATAACCAATTCTTTTGTTTAGTTTTGTAATTTTTGCAAAAATCTAAATCCATCTTCCTTAGTTGAAACACTCCTACCTCCAACCACCTCCATCGACCAAACCGTAAGCCCGAACTGCTGTGTATGTATGTGGGTGTGGTGTACATTGTTGTATGTATGTTTGTGTTGTGTCTAGAATTAAGAAATGTTTTGGTGAAGTGGTAATGCTCGTGAATGAGATGTTTGAGGTTTAGTGTTAAATCTTAATAGCTGTTGGTTGGAGTATTTTATGTGAAATATTTTATATAATATATATATATATATTCCTTCTTGCATATATATATATATATTATAAAATAAGAAGAAGTGTTGATTTTCTGCCTAGAGCTTGGCTTGATTTGCCATGGGGGAATTTCATTTCAAGTTAGCAGTTTGATTCGCTTGATTTAATCGTGCTTGCTTGTGTCATTCCAGCTTCCATATATGTATTCATATCAGCCTACGTCAACTTCCTTTTATTTGCCACGCAAGGTGAGAACCCTCACTTATGATTAAAATTTTCAATTTTTGAACTAATACCATCTGAAATGACATTTGAAATGTTAGGATTGCTCTAGAAAACCTAATTTGTTTAGTATAAATTTATGCACATGTGAAATGCACACTTAGTGTAAAGGCCCGCAAATCCGTTTACTTTGAGTCAACTAAATACAATACATGTCCAACCCAAATTGCATGAAAATATGAATCTTTATGGGTAAAGCAGAAAAGAGATAGAAGAAGAACAGAAAAAAGAATATAGAATCTCATATCGTAGTGGAATAAGATATAGTATATATAACAACATTTAAAATACAGAACCTGGACTACTTGACTGCCCGTACAAATTTAGGTGCCCAAGAGTTTAAGGGAAAACAAAATAAAATAAAATCTAGGTCAGTCATGGGACTGGTGCGAGTAAACTCCAAACAACTTGCTTAACTTTGAAAAAATCTTTGAAAATCAAAGATATCTCATAAGACACGACCACACATAAACGTTGAACGTGTTTTTTCCTTACGATAACTGTTCAACGACGAATATTCCATCAATTTGAAATTCGTCGCAAAGTGTATTAAACCGCAAGCGCACGGTATACACTTGTAGTACGTAGCGAATACGGGTCGATTCATGGAGAAAGAACTAATTTTAGATTCTACTCAATAAAATTAAAAAAATATTAAGAGAAATGTTAGCTACAACTACAACTAAACTAGCAAACTAAGTTTGATAAACACTATGAGATTAAATGATAACTTAGGAATAAATTCACTTTCTAAATTGTATAGTTCAACAAATTATGAAATTATGATCTATCTTTTTTAGTCATAAGTATGATTAGTTGACGTGTTTATCCTAAGCATGGTGTATTTGTGCTATTAATTAGCCAACGTATGCCATCAAACTTCAACAAAGCCACCAACCCACTTGTTTAACTCTCATGAAAATGACAAAAAAATGAAAATCAAATCTATTTTAAGCATGGCTTATTAACTATTAATTATAAAAATAGGCCATCAAATTTCGATTTAAACAATCACTTCTTTGCCATAATCATATTTAGATAAAGAGGCAATTTGTGTTTTGTTAGTTTAAGAATAGTCTATTTGGTGTCAACAATATAGACTATCAAAATTCAAAGCTAAACAAAAAGTTAAACCACTTCTACCATTTCCAATAAGCACAAAAAAAGAGAATATAAAATTAAATAATGCTGAAGCTAATGCTTAGAGAGCTTCATTACCCCTAAGTTGAAGGGGTTTAGCTACTCATGTATGTTATCATATCAACAACTATATCTTTCGGCATAGACAAGAAACAAAGAGGAAAATGAAAGCAAAGTAACAAAAACTAACTTTTCTACTTGCATGAAATAAATATATTTACACTACTAACATAAGGTAAAGAACATGAAATAAAAATTACTTGAATTAAAATTGCATTAAAAATAATTACATAAAAGGGAAATTGGCTATGTATCCATTAAAGTGAAAGAAAGCTTTTGATCCCCCAACAAAACTAACTAAATGAGAGGATCTTTACATGAACATACGTGGGGTATTTATACATGTTTTAAAACCATAACCCTAACCCATAATTGTTGGGAACTACCAACAATACCCCCTCATCATGAAGCTTCCATTTGTCTTTATCCACTAATGAATCGTTAAAGGTGCATGAAGCTTGTTTTGTCTCATTAGCCAATACATTAGCCTTTAAATATAACATTAGATAAAGAGGGATAATGGGTGGGGTCCTCCACTATGTTGTGTGTGAATTAATTCCATCTCCATTCCTTTATGTCCACTTTGTGCATGCATATCTCCATTTTAACTTCTTTATATTTGCACCCAAATTTCTACAAAACAATATGAAAATAAACAAGTAAATTTTAGCAAAATAATAATAATACATGCACAAATGTCCGTTTTGCCCCAATATGAAGATGTATGCATGATAATTTGAGAATTTTGAGTTGTTGGTTAAAACATGTAAAAATAGCCCAATTATGTTATTTATTTAACTAAAACAAGAATAAATGTGTGAGTAAAAAGGTACACATTTACATGCACATCAAATACCCCCACACTTATCTTTTTATTCGCCCTCGAATAAACAAAACAAAAAACTAGGATAAATCTGTTTTCGTAGAGAGCACGATTGCGTTGAGCATATGCAACAAGCCGCTTAACCTTTGTGTAACGACCCGGGGAATTTGACGCCCGAATTCCAATAATAATACATAAACCCGTATTACTTGCCAGAACTCAAGTATCGAAAACATCAGATAGTTAATAAAAGAAAATAGAGGGAGAGATAAGAAAGAAAGAAATATTACAATAGAAGAAGAAGGAGAATAATACAACAACATCAGAGTCTCACATAGCAGCGGGATAAAATATAATATAGAAATAAAACTTTATTGAGATTTTTGAAATAAAAACTTACAATCATCAGAGTACATCAATACATCTGGACAGTTATAAAAATATGTCCTCACATGTAACACACAACGGAATAAATACTAGATATCATACGTCAGAACTCCTCCAGTACGTCTTCTAAAATTCACAGCGTCCAAAACCTGAACCTGAAAGACCCGGTCTAATCCGATCATTTACAAAACGTCGGATCAGTCTGGTGAACCAGGGTGAGAAAACTCACTAAGTTTAAAAACATCATCCAACTTGATTTTTAGGTCAAACCATTTCTTTTTGAAATCATAGCTTATTCTGATATTATAATAGTGTCTAAACACAAATAAATATCAATCTAGCGGAATGCTTGCATCTCATGCTCCACATATATATAGTATATAATCAAAAACCGCGGGCTCTTATTGGAGATTAGATTTCCAATTGGCAAGGTATCAGACCACCTTCCGACAGTGTATCTCTAGAGAGGAATGCACCGGGTTCAACAAGAATATCTTGCAACCCAGGCTAAATATAATCGGCCACTCATTTCGTTTGAGTGTGCCGAATGTATATCACTAACGGTTGGGCTCAAACCACCGTTTGCTGAAAAGGGACAGCATCGAAATATATTAAAGAATGAAATGGATTTTCTCTAGACAGGTAATTATACACCCTACTTGGGTGCGACCCACTTAGCCATGCGACCTACCCGATTTTATACCATTTCCCGGTTGTAGAGGCTTGAGGTTTAACACTACCTTTAGCACAACATATCACCATTCACTTTGAATGTCACATCGTCAGATCCGCCAAATCACTAATTTACGTCCACAACCATACTCTGGTCGTTAAGCTAAAAGAAGGGCCATTCTCCTTCACTAATAGAAATACGTTTGTAAAAATCAACGTACGTGATTCTCAAGAAATATTCTGTCATACATTCGTCCATAAAAGTCATCCAGGAACAGGATGAACCGAAGGTACCCTCCTACCACATCCTAAGTATCACCCTAGAGATCATTAGCGAGTAGTCCTTGCAAATCCGTAGATTTCAACCACGACAGAATCCCGGTATATCTCCCGGTCGAATAAGAGATTTTAAGTGGTTATTCCGTTTTATAAAGATCTATTGTCTTCAATTTCTATGTCTCGATCAACATCTGATATCTTCAACATTTTCGTATTTGCTGGTCGGAATGGTATTCGAATATAAATTCGATCCCGGTCTTTCCGTACCAACAATCGTATTTGCCGGATTTGATAGTCGGTTATTTAACTATTAAATAAACAACCATAAAATAAAAATATATTTACTGGTTCAGTACTCAGCTTCATTTGGCTTATTTAATTAAAAATAATTTACGAAAGGTTAATTTAACTATTTTAAATCTTTGGAAATAACATTAAACTTCTTACTAATATTCGAAAAATTCTTTCATTTTAATACTTCGAAAAATATATTATAACAATATCCAATATTCCATTTAATTATCATTTGCACTACATTATTCCTTTTCTAAACTGGGGAAATCAATTTAACTTATTATTCGTAAAAATAATCATTACAAAAATCTCTTTTGTTTCAATACTTGAAAACAATAGCCCACACTTATTTTTTAGAATAAAACCATTCTAATTCTCATTTCCTTACTTCGAAAATATCGTTACGTATTCGCACAATCTCCTTTTCATTCCCGTTACTCTGGAAATCTCATCTTATATGTCCTTTAATCTTTTATTTCCTTTTTTCATTGGAAATATCTTTTTATCCTTTCTCGAGCCTTCTACTTCCGTTTTACTTTGGAAAAATCTTTTATCCATGCATTTCTGTATTTCGAATTCATTAGTCCTTGACCGTAAATTGGTAAGAGAATAATCCCCTAAGTATCAACCCTAAAGATTGAAATCAACATCATATTAACACTTAGAAAATCACTCAACTCAACCAATCTCCAGTTAGGTTCCATTTCTTATCCTATCACCTTATCGACTCATTATATTATACTTGTAATCCATTCAACCAATTTCAACTTTGAAAATCTCATTTCAATTCTGTTCATTTCACTTAATTTCATTATTAAGTCTCGCCCATTTAAAATCGATGTTTTAACTCCACACTTCTTTTATAAATATTATTTATAAACCCAGGTTTAATATAAACCCTTCTTATATCTCGATTTCTTTTTTACTTAAAGTATTAAGTAAAAATTTATTTTAAGCTGTCGTATTCGCTTAAAATCCTTTTATAACTTCATTCCCAAAAATTTGGGTTTTAAATATATACCCGATTATAAACTCTTTCACATTTTAACTATATTTCATTATACTCTCGATTACTTAAATCCTTTTCCATTTAATAAAAGTAATCTCTAAATGTTAAGTAATAATTTATTTCAACATTAACTATTGTAAAATTAGTTAACTGCTTTATATAATAAATTTCCTTTTTAAAGTCTTATTAAAATTAAACAACTATTTGTTAAACTATTCCACTTGATTAATTAAAAATAAATTAATCAAATAACCAATTCCAATTAAATAATTGATTTGGTCAACTCATGATTTTCTTGTTAACCAATTCCAATTAATCCTTCCATTAATTTAATTAATAATATAATTAATTTAAATAACCTCATTTAATTATTTCTTATAAACCATTAATCCAATTCTTAACCATTCGGTTAATTTCTACTTAATTGCTTATAAATCTCTTTATTTTAAGAATTTGCTTTATAAAATAATTTTATAATTATTAATAAACTGTTTGCTCCAAATTTTGGATCAAACACCAAAGATGTAAAAGTTACACTTCACCGATTCGGTTAGAATATGGAACCGCGTAATCACAAAATAAACGGATAAAAGCAAGTAAGAACACAAAGGAATTTTTATAGTGGTTCGATTCAATATGAATCTACGTCCACTTTTAATTAATTCTCATTATGATATTTGAGCTTACAACACATGAATTTTCCCTCATTACATTCATTTCTCTCTTTTAACTCTCTTTATGGTCTAACTTCACTTGAATTTGGCGAAAAAAATGAAGAGGCCTTTGGCTTTGTGATGAATGTCCAATCACTTAGGTGCTTTGATCCTTCTCCATGATCTTCATAGATTTCATAGTGAATTAACATTCGATTTAGGCTTCGGGGAGGATTAGAGATCGTTTGAATGATGCTTGAGAGATTTATTATGTAGCATGAATGAGATTGATGGTGCTTAGATTCAATTGTAGAGAACTCTATTGATCATTGACATGGATTTGATCTTCATTAAGTTAGAAAAGTGTTGTTGAATCCATAGAAGCCATTAGAGAAGTTGTAAGTGAGTTTTCAATTTGGCGGAGTCTCCCTCTTGGAATGAATTTTCGGTCCCCCTTTAAAATGAATTATGACGGGTATTTATAGGTGATTTTAGCTCGGGTGGCAATTCTGTAATTATGCAGGAAAAACGCCATGACGCAATTTCGAAATGACTCTATCGACATGACTCAATTTCGCCAGAATGGTCTGAACGCCATGACTCATCTCGTTATGACTCACTATGTCGGATCTGACATGCCTCACTATGTTGGATCCGACATACTTTACCATGTCGGTCTACTCCAAGCCATTCGCTATGTTGGGTCTGACATACTTCCATGTCGCTATCACGCCATGTCGCTTGCTATGTTGGATCCGACATACTTCCGTGTCGCTATCACGCCATGCCGCTTGCTATGTTGGATCCAACATACTTCCATGTCGCTATCACGCCATGCCGCTTGCTATGTTGGATCCGACATACTTCCATATCGCTATCACGCCATGCCGCTTGCTATGTTGGATCCGACATACTTCCATGTTGCTATCACGCCATGTCGCTTGCTATGTTGGATCCGACATACTTCACCATGTCGGTTGCGACTTAGCTCACCATCTCGGTTGCGACATACTTCACTATATCGAATCCGACATACTTCACTATATTGGATCTGACATACTTCACTATATTGGATCCGACATACTTCACTATATTGGATCCGACAGCGGCATGACCGTCTTGCAAAATGAGTGATCCTCGCAGTACGAATGGCTTGGTTGTAGGCGTGACATGACCAAGTTTTACGGTATACAGCATGAACCATGTTCTTTCAACAACTTAGTCCGGACGGTACAACCTGCTCGGCATGACTTCATGTCGTGTTAACGACTTAGATGGTCTCGACGCACCATTCTTTCAATCGCGTTTTAACGGGGTTAACATTTGCCCCTCGAAGCTTGTATTTTTTGCTTGCGAGAAATGCGGGCTTCGAAATGAATACAATTTGTACTGAGATTCAGTCGTAGCTTTTTGTTTGCTATGGAAAAATCGTGCTTTGAACTTCGTGATACCTGCTCTGTAATAAAAAACAAGTATTTGCCCGATTTGTGGACTTATACTTTGTCATTGATCGCCCACATCAATTACAGATTTGTTTAATCATGAATTATAGCAAATTTTATTTTTGAACTGAATGAAGTATCTGCACAGAATTGTTCTACTCAACGGTTCATAACTCACTGAATACTGTTTGTACAAATACGATATTCAAATTTGAATTTGCATTTAACGATTAAAAAAATCAAATAATCGAATGAGCCGACTGTAGATTTTGAACGCTATCATTTTAATGACTTATATGATGGTGTATGGTATTTCACATTTGAGAAATACACTTCTGTGATTATTTTCTTTTTCTCTTTGGAGGAGTCTTAGGTATTCGTGCCCCAATTTAGGAGGTCCTCTAGTCTTCTCTATGAGAAGTAATCTAGATTTTGCGCTCCTGCTTAGGCTAAAATCCGATACTTGTCGTGTCTGAGGTCTTAGACACTACGCAAGTGATTTGATTAATGATCGAACACCTGTCGCATCTGAGATATTCAAACACTGCGCAAGTTAATTGGTTAATGATCCAACACATGTCGTATCTGAGATATTCAAATACCGCGCAAGTTAATTGGTTAATGATCCAACACCTGTCGTATCTGAGATATTCAGACACTGCGCAAGTTATTTGGTTAATGATCGAACACCTGTCGCCTCTGAGATATTCAGATGCTACGCAAGTTAATCGGTTAAATATGAACTTCGTTTACAATCCTTCTTAGTTAAATCGGGCATTGGAGACTTTTGTCACTCAATTACACTGATTAATCCAAGCATCTGTAGGCTTTAAAAGGAGTGCCCCCAGAACGGACTTTGGTTAGAACCACAACGTTTGTCGTTATCGCATCAGGTGCTTCCTGATTCTGATGATCAGTTGGGTGCCCCCGGAGAGGACTTTGGATGAAACCCCAATGTTTGTCGTTATCGCATCAGGTACTTCCTGATTCTGACGATCAATCGGGTGCCCCCGGAGAGGACTTTGGTTTGTATTGGTCCTTCCAGTGTGTTTGCCGGTCCTTCCAGCCTGATGTTGGTACTTCCAACATCAGGTTTGTCAGTCCTTCCGACTTAGTGTTGGTCCTTCCAGTGTGTTTGCCGGTCCTTCCGGCCTGATGTTGGTACTTCCAACATCAGGTTTGTCGGTCCTTCCGACTTGGTGCTGGTCCTTCCAGCGTGTTTTCCGGTCCTTCCGGCCTGATGTTGGTACTTCCGGTCCTTCCGGCCTGATGTTGGTACTTCCAACATCAGGTTTGTCGGTCCTTCCGACTTGGTGCTGGTCCTTCCAGCGTGTTTGTCGGTCCTTCCGGCCTGATGTTGGTACTTCCAGCATCAGGTTTGTCGGTCCTTCCGACTTGGTGCTGGTCCTTCCAGCGTGTTTACCGGTCCTTCCGTCCTGATGTTGGTACTTCCAACATCAGGTTTGTCGGTCCTTCCGACTTAGTGCTGGTTCTTCTCAGGGTTGGCGTTAATTCCTTTCTTGGCCGCTTGAATTGGCGGGCTATCTTATATTAGGAACTTAAGCTTTGAAACTCTCACTTAGGGGAATGCTCATTTGAATAAAGCTACAATCCTCTTGCTTGTTTGCCGTAGTGCTTCCTCGTTGATTGAATCCTTGCGACTCTTCCCATTCACTTTCTAAAGCAACACTTTTCTTTCTTCACCATCTGCGCATGTTGATATTTGCAGCATTTGGCATCTGAACTAGCGTTGCTGAGGTCGCCACGTTTTGTCGGAACGAGCGCTCGATGGTTAGCCTGCAATATGAAATCAAGTTTTGATTTATCATAAAATTTTGCAAGCAAGAGATTTATACAGGAAAGTATGCTTGCAATAGTAGATATGATATTCTATTACAATCGCTCCTTTACCAAGGGAGGCTTATATTTGTAAAAGAAAGTGAATCAATTTTGCATAAGCGTCGAGTAGTGCTTTTATGCAGAATGTCGTCACAAGCGGTTGTTATGTATTGTGATTCCATCAAGGGTTCACGATTTGTATATGCCATCTAGCCTTTACTAAGCTTTGGTATGGAAGTGCCTGGCGATCATTGGATGAACAGGAGTTTTTAACTCCATAGGAGTTATTGCTTCCGTTGGATTATACTCCAAAGCATTCGCGTAACCTCGCATCTTCTTCCAGCTTTTATTGGTTGAGCAAGAACTATTTGTTGTTGGAGTCTTTCCATCCGGGCCCAGTTGGTTGGCGGATACGCTTTTCCCTTGGGTGGTTGGAAGGGAATTTATCGCATGCGATTTTTTAACATATTGCTGTAGCTTGTCGCTTCTAACCAGCATTTCAATTGAGCTTCTTAGTTGTTTGCACTCATTGGTATCATGGCCGGGCTGCTTGTGGAAATTGCAGAACTTCCCAGATTTGGCTTGATCATCGCCTATTTTTTTAGGCTTTGGTATTGGATACTCTTCAGAATGCTTCGTTGCGAGATAGATATTTTTCAGGGGTGTCATTTAATGGCGTCAGTTCTGGTGGGTTGAACAGATGAACTTTCTTATGTTCTTTGTTGCTCTTTCCATCGTTGGCGCGTTTTTGCCCCCGAATATCTTTCCGACTATCCTCTAAATCAATAGGAAAGAATGGTTGCTTGAGCTTATCCTCCTCTTGATTATGGCAAACACACTTCCCTTTGTGAGAATCCAAGGCATAGGAATATGCGTTTTCTTGCAAGATAATGTTTGTTAAGCAATTTGCAAAATCAGCTTGAGCGACTTTGAGAGCATAGAGTTGGTCTAGTAACATCTCATTTGAAGCATCAATTTTCTGATGTAGGCTGGCTACAGTACTGTCGAACTCTTCTCGAGACACAACATCTTTCGGAACTTTGCCAACTTGATTCTTCTTCATGGTTTGTTCTGTCACATCCAAGATGTATTCTTCGGTGTCGTGTTGCTCTTTGCGGCGAGGAGGTGCTCCCATGACAAGATTAGTAATCTTTCGGGCTTTCATCTCGGAGTGATTCTTAGCTCTTGGTTTCAAGCCTTCGGTGTTAGCTTCATCTTCGTCGTTCAAGCATCCATTGTCGTCTTTCATGTTGACATGGACATTTTGAGGGGCTTGGTTTAGTCGAGCATTAAGGATAGCATCAAGTTTCTCCATCATAGCTTTAGTAGAGATATCCATTCGTTCATTCATGTTAGAAATAACGGCGTTTAATTCATTCTTAGTGACACCCGCTCCACCAATGGAATCTTCACCAACATCAAAGCAATTAATAGGTAATATAGCTTCTTTGTTAGTGACATTATTGCCATTTCCAACACCTTTACTGATGGTTTTCTTAGATTTCTCCATTATGTCGGAGAAAGAGGCGGTCTAGAACTTCAATTCCAAGGTGTTCAACTTCGTGAGAGGAGGTAGGAGATGCGAACGCGGCCCCACGGTGGGCGCCAAATGTTTGCTCCAAATTTGGGATCAAACACCAAAGATGTAAAAGTTACACTTCTCCGATTCGGTTAGAATATGGAACCGCATAATCAAAAAAAAAAAAAAAACCCGGATAAAAGCAAGTAAGAACACAAAGGAATTTTTATAGTGGTTCGATTCAATATGAATCTATGTCCACTTTTAATCAATTCTCATTATGATATTTGAGCTTACAACACATGGATTTTCCCTCATTACATTCATTTCTCTCTTTTAACTCTCTTTATGATTTAACTTCACTTGAATTTGGCGAAGAAAAATGAAGAGGCCTTTGGCTTTGTGATGAATGTTCAATCACTTAGGTGCTTTGATCCTTCTCCATGATCTTCATAGATTTCATAGTGAATTAACATTCGATTTAGGCTTCGGAGAGGATTAGAGATCGTTTGAATGATGCTTGAGAGATTTATTATGTAGCTTGAATGAGATTGAGGGTGATTAGATTCAATTGTAGAGAGCTCTAATGATCATTGACATGGATTTGATCTTCATCAAGTTAGAAATGTGTTGTTGAATCCATAGAAGCCATTAGAGAAGTTGTAAGTGAGTTTTCAATTTGGCGGAGTCTCCCTCTTGGAATGAATTTTCGGCCCCCCTTTCAAATGAATTATGAGGGGTATTTATAGGTGATTTTAGCCCGGGTGGCAATTCTGTAATTATGCAGGAAAAACGCCATGACTCAATTCTGACATGATTCAATCTGACATGACTCAATTTCTCCATGAATGGTCTGAACGCCATGACTCACCTCGTTATGACTCACTATGTCGGATCCGACATGCCTCACTATGTTGGATCCGACATACTTTACCATGCCGATCTACTCCATGTCGTTCGCTATGTTGGATCTGACATACTTCCATGTCGCTATCACGCCATGCCACTTGCTATGTTGGATCCGACATACTTCCATGTCGCTATCACGCCATGCCGCTTGCTATGTTGGATCCGACATACTTCCATGTCGCTATCACGCCATGCCGCTTGCTATGTTGGATCCGACATACTTCCATGTCGCTATCACGCCATGCCGCTTGCTATGTTGGATCCGACATACTTCCATGTCGCTATCACACCATGCCGCTTGCTATGTTGGATCCGACATACTTCCATGTCGCTATCACGCCATGCCGCTTGCTATGTTGGATCTGACATACTTCCATGTCGCTATCACGCCATGCCTCTTGCTATGTTGGATCCGACATACTTCACCATATCAGTTGCGACTTAGCTCACCATCTCGGTTGCGACATACTTCACTGTATCGGATCCGACATACTTTACTATATTGGATCCGACATACCTCACTATATTGGATCCGATATACTTCACAATATTGGATCCGACAACGGCATGACCGTCTTGCACAATGAGTGATCCTCGCAGTACGAATGGCTTGGTTGTAGGCGCGACATGACCAAGTTTTACGGTATATGGCATGAACCATGTTCTTTCAACAACTTAGTTCGGACGACTCAACCTGCTCGACATGACTTCATGTCGTGTTAGCGACTTAGATGGTCTCGACGCACCACTCTTTCAATCGCGTTTTAACGGGGTTAACATAAACTAAATTAATAAATAATAAATATTTATTTCCTTTAAATAAACTTCCATTTAAAAATAATAGATTTAAAGATATATCTTCGGTTATAAAATAAATTTTATAACCTTATTCCAGTTGATTCACCTGACGGTAAATGCATATTTATAAAACAATTGATTTTCAAGCCGTTGATGTCATTTACTCAACCAATATAACTCATTGGTTAAAAACAAAAAACCGTTGGATTTCAGTTCAACAGTCAACAACCAAATATATTGTCCAATCCATATTGGTGAATCAGTTCATATACTTGTGATATGAAAATAACAATAAATTTGAGGAATCCAGTTGGATCCCTCCAACCTGTTTTCCCTCCATTCAAATATGTTATCTCAAATAATATTATTCAACAGATGTAATATTCAACAATAAATAAACAACAGTAATCCAAACATCCATATTTAAATTTAATACATTTATATTATTATAAACGTAACCAACAAGGTAAGTTATCTTATTTGGAAATAATCGTTAGAATAACGATTTGATTTTGTTTGAAAT
This sequence comes from Allium sativum, assembly GCA_030737875.1. Classification (NCBI taxonomy): domain Eukaryota; kingdom Viridiplantae; phylum Streptophyta; class Magnoliopsida; order Asparagales; family Amaryllidaceae; genus Allium; species Allium sativum. The sequence goes on along the minus strand of CM060916.1, from coordinate 168,052,508 downwards.
AAACGAACGTTTAATTCAACCAATTCATTCAATATATAAATATTATTCAGCACACAGTAAACCATTATCAACCATAACACACAAATTAAAAACCCGACTTATATAAAATATAAGTGGGATAAAAACTAAGTGAGTTAAACTCACTTTGATTTGATTCGTTGTTGAAATGGTTCGGTTACAGTTAAATTAAACAGTCTTTTAATTTAACCGTAAATTCCTGTTGATTTTAGATCTATCCAAACTGGCTCCAGAATATTATGCTCGTCAATACGATTCCGACGTCTCTTGTCTGGTTCAATTCTGGTTATAAAATAAAAAGTTATTTATTTTTAGTTCACCATTTTAATAAATTAAATTAACACCTTAATTATAATTCGTTTAAAAACTAACTTCTTTGTTTACGCAGTAACAGGCCGGTGCTTAAATCCTTTGCATCGTCTTCTACTGTATCGCAAATGCTGCTTCACCATCCTCTTGAACCAACCCTTCTGCTTATCACGCAAGGCTGCCATGTTCGATTTTTAAAGTAGCACAAGCCTTCATGTGTTCATTGTTTTACACAAAATTCTTCCGTCCTTCGGTTGCCATGTCCTCACTATTTCTTTAACATAATACTGGTTTTACCTTTCATTTTTTTCACGTTTTCGCATTAGAACCCGTATACCCCATCTACTGCTGTAAATTAATTCCTACCACGTCTTCAAATGCTTCGCTCAAAACAAAATACCCCTAGCCAGATCGAAATTTACTCATGCTAAATATAAAATTCCCATTTGTTTTTCTTTTAAATTCTTTACTTTGTTAAGAAGCATACCACTTCGTTTGAATGTGTTCCGATGCTTCCGTCCCATTTTCAGCAACAGTCCAGTCTTGTAATGGTATCTACTGCTCTTCAAAACCGTTAAAAGTAACCAGGCCCGCACTATTTCTTCCATCCTTCAACACTTAGTTCTACTGCTCTTCCTTCGTTATTACGATCAACGTGTACTGCTCACGTTCAATTCCTTGCTGCTTGCTACGTGTTGACCTTCTTTTGTTTTGTCCAAAAACTCCATGCACGCTATACTTTATAAACCCCACACGCCTCCCCACTACTCAAATTACCAAACCCCACGTCATTTACAAGGTGCTCGATCCCTGTTTTGATAACAAATCCTTATTCTTCCACACGTCTTTCGTATACACACTTTGCACGGCCTGTTTTTTCTTCTTTCCATCGCTAAAACCCATGCCCCATTCCAATACTTCACTGTTGCATCTTTCACCGATGGCCGGAGCACGATCGACCAGCCCCAAATGGCATGCCTCAGCGCTGCCGCCTTTTGGCCCAGGTAGCTTCGAATATGATGCCTCCCATCACCAGTTATCTGTCCTTAGCTGTCGTGGGTTTTCGAGACAGTTCCGTTCTCTTCAACACGCTACAAAAGATCGTGGTCGTACGATTTAAAGCTCTCACTGAGATGAGCAAGTTTGATGAAGAAAAGTTTTGATTTTGGTTTGTGGATTACGAGTAATGAGGGAAGAATTTGTCGAATTTTTATGGCCATTAATTTGTAGAAGATGGCGGCTGTTTGAAATGGACCACAGGATTGAGTAAATTAGGGTTTGACTAGGGAATAGCTGTTGTCATGTATTTATATGGGGAAAGAATATTATTTTAATGTTATAACGAAACTTCACCACGAAGTAACGCATTTAAAGAACTACATACGATATCTGATCGAGATGAAACTCCTAATCCTAGCATAGAAAAATACTCCGGACACAATGGGATAGGTTTCGTCCAATTCCGAGGTCGTTTGTGAAAAGTCCTTTATAAATCACACGTGAAAAACACGCGTTTAAATTTTCCACGACCACAAAATAAATCCAAATAACTTGAAACTTGAAATACTACAATGCCTTATCATTACGGATTTAATAAAATTCGTTTCGCTGAAAACGGAGTTCGTTTGATAATCCGTTATTCAAATTTACGCGTAAAACAACGCTATTTTGGACACCCAAAATACCCAGTCTCCAAAAATAACAAACTATATATCTATCCTGAATCTAAACGTCAGTACGAATTCAACGGAATTCATTTTGTGGCTTAATTCGATCGTTATCTCGAGTTATGATCAAAAAACCTTTTTAATCAGATTAAATTAATAAATTAATCGCTATAATTTATAAATACTTCCATAATGACTATTTTAAAATTTGAATTGGACATAACTAACAAACTATAACACGAAATCTCCAATTTTCTCTTTTAACAGAAAATTATAATCAAATCGATCACAATGTTTCTTGTTTCACAGAAATCCGACTTATATCGGATTATGTTTATTCAATTGAAGTTCAAAACTCAATATTATGAACTACCGCGACGTTACGAGCTCAATTTATAATTATATATAAATTAAACGTTTAAACTTCGTTATATAAACGAATTATATATTTTAAATGCATTTAAAATTCCAAATCAATATTTAATATAATAAAATAAATTAAATATCTGGCTATGGAAAATACGAGACATTACACTTTGGGTGTCCCCAGTAGGACGAGTGTTGTCTCGTGAGGGTTTTCAACGGATACTACCCACAAAATCCAAATGTTAATTGCAAAAAATATTTACAAAATGCAAGATTTGAAAATATTTACAAGATGAATGCAAGTTTTAAAAAAGAATATTTACAAATGGGTAATTCACTTTTAAATTTGACACGAGTGAGTGAACACAAGTTTGGGATGTCACTATGAAAATTAATTCCGTTACTAATAAAACTTCAAACAACAGTCAGGTTATCGTTACAAACTCCTCTAGCTTGGCCAGTTGTTTCGGTCGAAAACATAGTGCAATTATGAAATGAATTCTAGAATCGTTTATCAACAATCGTAAAATGACATTTTTTTTTCTTTTGGTTAACAAGTTAGGTCAAATAAGTGAAGATAGTGCTTGGATTTCAAGTGTTAACTCTCTCTATATTTTGAAAAATATTTATATTATTATTATTTACAAACACCTAGGTGAAAAGACCAAGGTATACGACTCATGCACTGTCTCGTGGACTGAGGTGAGATTTTGGGACAGAGCTTGGCGGATTGTGTAGACCGACGCTGACTTTGTCAACAAGATTTCGGTAATCCTTAGGTGTCCAACTCATAAAATGAGACCAAGGTATACCAGAGTTGGGACAAAGCTTGATGGGATTGCACACCAACGCTATATTTACAAGCAATGTTGGATACCATTGGATTGTTTATTATTGTTATTATTATTATTTCTTTTTTCTTTGTTTTTTTCTTTTTTTGAAAGAGAGAGAGTTAAGCGAGAATATCATAGCACAACTTCACTTAAAAGATCTAAAATGTTATCACGAGTAGTCTAAATCAACTATTCTATTAATCGGATTACAATTCAGAAAACATTTCATACTCATCACCTGCGAATCTCCCACTAAATTTGCTCATAATTCAAACTTTTCTTTCGTTATCCATTAAGAGAAATGATTTTCTAAACATTTTAATCGTACGACCAAAATTGTATATTTACTTCATCGTGCCCATTTAAAAGTAAATTAAAATGCATTTTTTTGACTTTTTTTGAATGAACAAAGAAAATAAAAAATCTATGCAAAACTAAAATAAATATTAAACCCCCCCACTTGATTTTGATTGTGTCCTCATAGGTAACCCAAGTGAAAGGAGAAAAGAAAAAAAAGCTTTTTTTTAAATGACTTATATTTACAAAACACTAATATTATTTACACTATATGAGAAAATATATTCAGAAGAAGTAAATGAAACGGTATTCTAAAGACCGATTCATTTGTCTCTTCAAGTATGAGAGACACAACTTAAGCTTGAAAACCAAATCATAAAAGATTTCGAACTTAAACGTTTGTTTGGAAACACGAATGTCTTTTTATTAAATATCGAATGATTTGATTTGTTTTCGATGGATTCTGGGGTAGAGTGAATAAATGGTTGAAATTCATGTTTAAATTCACCAATTTGAATTTTGAACTTGTCGTTGATTTTTTTTTCAAAATTATTGATTTCAAAATCCAAATGGAGATTTAAATCTATTCCTTTACAACTTGACAACTCTTCCTTGGAAAGACCAAAGAATTCGTATTCATTTAATTCATCTTCCTTTTAATTATTCAGAAATTTACTACTTGTATTATTTTCAAAGTCCAAAGTCGTTGTTTGAAAATCGTTATTTTCAGAAAAAGGAAGATCAAATTCTAAATTTTGTTCCACCATCTCAAAAGAATTGTTATCCAACTCAATTACCGTATTATTAACAACTTCGTTAAGATTGTTATTTTCAATTTCGAAAGTCGTTATTAGAAAATCATCGATTGTGGTAAAAGGTGGATTATCATTTGACTCATCACATGTTGAAACTTGATTTTGTTGCTCACGTTGTTTCAAGTAGGTTTTAATTAACAAATCTGTGTGATTATCTTAAATTTCATTCATTTGCTCAACAAAATCAAATTTATAATTATTTATTTGAGAATTTGAAATTTGAAATTGTTGAGGACCAAAATTTCAGTTGCACCGCAATTGAAATGATTCCCATTGCCAAAATCATTTGAAAATTGATTCACATTTCCATTTTGAGTTTGAAATTCATTTTAGAATTCGAATCTGGATTGGCAAGGGTTATAATCAAAACCATTTGAATTTTGAATTGAATTTAAATTTTGATTATTTTGAAAACTTTGACTTGAATTGTTGCACAAGTATGAATTACACCACTCAATTATTCTTTGACTTTGTTGTGTGCTCATTTCAAGTAAAGATTCAATTCTTATTTCAAAAGTTGAGGGTTGCTTGTCATTTTGAAAATTGGTGGTGCAAAATCCAAATTGTTTGTAAAACAGTTGTTATTAAAATATCTGTATGAATTTGGTGTAAAATTATATGTAATATATTGATTTTCACAACTATCGTAAAATCCGTTGGAAAAAGGAAATTGGGACATTTTCAAGAAAACGGTTTCCTTTTTTATTTTTTGAATTTTTTTTAGAAATATTCACAAAAGAGAGTTATTTTTTTGGATTTTGGATTCTGATTTTTTCGTCTTTTTTTATATGCATAAACCTAATACGACTATATGATTGCAAATTACTTGTTTACAAATTTCTAAAATTATATAATGACAGTTAGATTAATTTCAACAAAATATTTCTCAACCAGTTAACGGACATAAGTTATCGGTGCACCAGGAATCTCCCTAGCAATGCAGTAGAAGGTTTAAGTACCTTCAGAGGAACAACCGTTATAGTATTTACGAATCACCGTAATATTTATAAACAGTTATTTCTCTGCCGTAGTCTAGACATCGAGAAATTATTCGCTAGAAATAAAAATCAGTTTGTCAAGATATAACAATATCCTTAAAAAATAAAAATAAAACGAGATGAATGCAAAACAGAAATTAAACGTGAATTAACGATGCAATTACAAATGAATTTTTATTTTGTTTTTGAATTTTTTTATGTGGATGCATATGCAAGCAAACAACAATGCAACTAAATAAAAATGGAGATGAGAGCACAATACCAGAGCGTGTAGATTATTAGCAATTTATTTAGCGGCAATTTTTTTTAAAGCAAGCAAGAAAATAGGATTTTGAGCAAAGCAAACCAGTCTTTTAGCAGTTCCAAGCAATTCTTGCATCGTTAATACATATCATCAAAGTACAACATATATCTGGACAGTTATAATAACCTGTCCTTATATACAATAACACAATGGAATAACACCAAATATATATATTATACGTCTGAACTCTTCCAATTTGTTTTTTCACAACATTTGATAACCTGAATCTGTAAAACCTGGTCTAACCCGAGCATTACAAATGCCGGACCAGTCTGGTGAACCAGAGTGACAAAAACACACTAAGTTTATAGGTATCACACAACTTGATTTTAAAATCTCTTTTTGAAAGAAAAGGATAATCGTAATACCAAATCCACACATAAATACAGACAATTTTTACCTTATGGTAAACCAAAACGTTTTTGAAATCAATATCTTTTCTAATATTATAATAGTGTCTAAATACAAATAAATATCAATCTAGTAGAACGCTTGCATCTCACGCTCTACATACATAGTATAGAACCAAAACCGTGAGTGCTTATTGGAGAATAGATTTCCCTGGCAAGGTATGGGCAACCACCTTTCCGACAATGTAACTTTGGAGATGAATACATTTGGGTTCAACAAGAACATCTTACAACCCAGGCTAAACATGACCGACCCGTCACTTCGCTTAAGAGTACCGAATATTTCATTACCACAGTTGGGGGCCAGCCAACCGAACCGATAGCATACATACAAAAATAAAAAGGGACAACTGAAGGCATTTGATTTCTCCAGATCAGGTAATGATATACCTTTTTTATGGGTGCGACCCATATAGCCATGCGACCTACCCGATTTTTTCTATTTTCCGGTTGATGAGGCTTGAGGTCATAAATACCTTTAGTACATCTGGCCAACATTCACTTTGAATGCCACATCGTCAAATCCACTAGACGTCCATATAAATACTCTAGTTATTAGGCTAGGGAAAAGCCTTTTCTCCGCCATCAACTATGGTACGTTCGAAGAAATCAACATACGTAATTCCTTTGGAAATACTCCGTCAGAAATCCGTCCATACAAGTCATCTAGGACTAGGATGAACCGAAGGTACCCTTCTACCACATCCTAGGTATCACCCTAAGGATCAATAGCGAGTAGTCCTTGCAATCCGCAGATTACAACCACGACAGGATCAAGTTTATCTCTGGGAGCTAACCGGAGATTATATGTAAATCTACTGTTTTAGGAAGATCCACGGTCTTCAATTGCTCTGTCTTCAATCAGCATCTTCCACGTATTAGCTTGTTCAGAATGGTTTTCGAATATACATTTGATCCCGGTCTTTGCGTTCCAATAATTGTATTGGCCATATTTTAATAGTCGGTTATTTAACTATCAAAAAAAAATCATGAAGATAAAATGAGTTCATTGGTTCAATACTCAACATCACTTGGCCTTTTATTATTAAAACATTAGTGAATGGTTAATTTGACTTCTAAATCTTCCAACATTTAAAAATATGGTATTTACTTCTTATTTTAATATACTATTGTTTCCAAAACTCTTTCATTTTAATACTTAGAAAAATATCTTATAATCATATTCAATTTCCACTTAACTCTCCTGTCAAAACATTTGCTACATCATTCTTCGCTATTTAAAATTGGGAAATCAATTCATATTATCACTCGTAAAATAACGTGATGAAATCTCCTTTGTTTCATTATTTGAAAAAAATAACTCCCTTATCCTTTTAGAATACCCCATTCCAAAACTCCACTTTCCATTTCCTTTTACTTCGGAAATACCATTATCACATAATCTTCTTTTATTCCCTTTACTTTGGAAATCATATTATATATATTCTCACATCTTGCAAATAACGTTGTGTTGTTATTTCTCATATGGAAATTATAGATTATTCTTAACGTCTTTCCCATTACGAACTAATATCATCCTTAGATAATCCTGAAGTCATTCAAGTTAGGTATTTATTTACCCCTCAGACCTTGATCAACAACGTTCTTATCTTAAGATATATATGGGTTGTAACTCAAAAACCCATATTCATTCTAGTATCAAACAAATCTCACTAAACTATTTTATTTAAAATATGGTTTATAAGACCTTCTTACTTTTGAAAGTATCTCTTTTTAAATATAACTTATTATTACTTAATATGTTGATTAAGTAATTTCGTAATAAAAATCATTTCTTCAATCTTAACTTCTTTCAAAGAATTCATTTTATAACTCAAATTGTTATTACCAAATCCCATTACTAAATCCTTTACCAAACTCAATTACAAATCCATTTTAATCATTCCTTTTCTGAAAATCTCATTTCGACTCCATTCCTTTCTCTCAATTCCATTATTTAATAATGTTAATTTAAAATTAACGCTTTACTTTACATCTCTTTTTATAAACCTTGTTTACAAAACTCAGGTTTATAAAAAACCCTTTTATCTTTATTTCCTTTTTTCTTAATTCAAAAATTAAGTAAACATTTAATTTAAGCCATCATGTTTGCTTAAAATCCCTTTTTATAACTTTGTTATAAAAACTCGGGTTTTAATATAAAACTCGTTCATAAACTCCTTTCACAATTTAATTAGATTTCATTTCAACTTCGATTACTTTTTAAATAAATTTCAATTAAAAGGTAATCTCCTAAATTATTATTTAAAATAATAATTTACTTCAATCGTTAACTACAGTAGAAGTAGTTAATCTCTTTATTAACTAAAATAAATAATAAATTCCCTTTTTAAAATCTTATAGAAATTAAAACAAATATTCGTTAAACCATGTCCTTAGATTACTTCAAAACAAACTAATTAATACTCACTCTCACTTAAAACGGTTGACTTAGTCTACCAAAAACACAGTTATTTCGTTAACTGATTTCAATTACTCCTTCCTTTAAATAAATTTATAATATAATCAATTTTAATTGTTTTCTTAAAACAATTATCCAACTCTTAACCGTTAGGTTAATTTTCTACTCTCTTGCATATAAATCTGATTAACATCAGAATTTACTTTATAAAATCAATTAATAATTAATTATAAACTTAATTAATATTTATCCTTTTAAAAACTTTTATTCAAAATACATATTTAAAAATCTATCTTCAATTATAAAAATAAATTTTATAACTTCATTTATATCGATTCGCCTGATGGTAAATCGATATTTATAAAATGATGTACTTTTAGACCATATGCAGCCAATTACTCAACCAATACTACCCATTGGTTAATAACAAAACAATCGTTGAATTTAGATTCAACAATCAGTAATCAAGTCAATCATCCAATCGTATGGGTTAAATAGTTCATATAATTGTAATATGAAAATAAATAATAAATTTGAGGAATCCAGTTGGATCCCTCCAACCTATTTTTCCTGTATCCAAATAGGTTATTTCAAATAAAACAATCCATTTCATACGATAATATATTATTTGCAATGATAAACATGAATAATCAATTCAACTAATAACAGTCAACTGACAACAATACAAGCATCCAATTAAATTTAATACGTTTATATTTTTATAAACGTAACCAACAAGGCAAGTTACCTTATTTGGAAATAATCGTTAAAAATAACGATTGGTTTTGGTTAAATTAAACGAACATTTAATTTAAACCAGTCCTATAAAATATTCAGCATACAATCAGCGAATCATTCAACAATTAGAAAACAAAGCACACAAACAATAAACCTGTAACACCCCGCCTCCGCTAGGGTCACTCGCAAGGGAATGCACTAGCTTTAGAGGGGCATTATTGGTAAACTTGCACAGAAATATCACAAGACAGAACATATAAAATAGCGGAAGTAAAATCAAACTTTCATAACATGAATAAATAAGGTCTAAAGCCTTTTACATCAGAGTACATCAAAACCTGTCTTGCAATAGTAAAGAAGCATAAAGACATTTTCGAAAATTATTCCCCAAGTAAAACAGTAAAGTAGCCATAGCCAAGAAAAGTCCAAGCCATCCATGATGACCTTCAAGCAGAAGAAGTCTGAATTAAACAACAGTATTTCCTCCCTATAACCTGGGGGGGGAAACGGAAGACAAGAAGCGAAACAAAACGGGTCAGTCAAAAAGACTGAGTAAGCCCTATCTACTATCAGCATAAAAACTAGTAAAGTTAACTGACATGAGAAACTGAGATTAACATAAGCATGATGACAAGATAGATAAGCTAAATCAAAATAAAAGGATGAACTACTGAACTCAGATAAACTAAGGTGTCATGATAAATTACGATGTCAAGATAAAACAAGGTATCCCATCGTCAGGTTCCTATCAAGTATAATATCCCCAAGATATCTATCACGTATAACGTCCCACGGTATCTATCCTGTATTTTAGCTCTGCACCTACCATACTAGTATCCCCACCGTATCATGTGTTAACCATGAATGACCCTTACTCAAAAGTCGTGTAATGGTTCATGTCAACCTAATATATCGCATTTATAGGTTACTCAACTCGTATGTTTCTTTCCATGTAAATGTTCAGTTCCTTGCCGTAGACCGTACGGGCTTTCCCATGAGGTTCTATACTACTCCAATGTAATTCCATGATCCTTAAGCTCGTTTGGACTGTTACCCTAGACCTAGCTAGGCTTTCCCAACATGAATCATCGTTTGTGCAACTAGGACTTATGCCACCTAGGACCACTAGTGATTATGCTTACCAATTGCACGTTTTCGTATTTCGGTTTGGGTTCAACCACCCAGGGCCACTAGGAATTACGCTAACCGTCAACCGCGCCCTTTTTCCCACGCATTCATCGTGAATCGTTTTTCCATGACTGTATGCACATGTATCACATCGTGCCATCCGAGTCTTGTCACAGGGCAGATCAAGAAATACAGGACTCGGTCGGGAGCTTTCGATTTATCTGCCGATGCAGATGCTAAGGTCTGTTTTTCCTATACGTGGCTATGGTCCCACGAGACCACTCCCTCAACTAGTGAAAGACAAGACATGATAAATCCTGTATGAGAACACACTACTGGCCAACCCACATCCTAGCCTTACCGCAACCATAATTAGATAGCAATTATGGTATTTTGGGTGTTCTCTGCCTTTCCGTACGTACACGCTTGACCAAAGATGGTAGGTAGCCTGACGAAATGCTATCTAGGGCACTACCGTGTATCGTCGACTATCCCCTATCCATCCCCGTCTTTAGGTCGCTCGTATAGCAACCAAGGCATACTCTTGGTTCTTCTAACGCAGACCTTAACCTCTCATGAGCCTAGTGCGATCACCTGGCAGCTCACAGAGGGATACCAAGAATATCCTCATGTTCCCCGAAGCCGCTGCTTCGTTACCCAGTTCGCTGGAGCCTTTATCTAATTCAGATAACTTGCTCCTACTCGTGTGCTTAAACGATGACCTACCGTATCGGGTTACTCATCCAATCTATGAACTGGTCCAAAATTCCTTGACTAAGAATTATTACTTAGCTATTCTCCAACTAAGGTTTACCACTTAGCTTATTCCCGTTATTCTTGTTAATTACGGTTATCCACCTAATTCTCTGAACTAGGGTTTATATAATGGATTAAGTGTCACTTAAGTTCATGACTTAATCCGTCTACAAATCATGTCAAAATTGGCTAAGTATCCAAGTTCAAGACTTAACCCTACAAACCATGTGTCAAGTTGGTTAAGTATATTAAGCAATTCACGACTTAACCTCGTCCAATTATCATTCTAGATTGGTTAAGTATATATTAACTTGACCCTATCAATTTACTTAGTCAAATCGGTCAAGTGTATTCAAGCGATTCGTGACTTAGCCTTATCATGTTTTCATGTTATATTGGTTAAGTATTGGTTAACTTAACCACAACAAATTAACGAGTTAGATTGGTTAAGTATAGGTCACTTAACCACATCGAATCATCGTGTTAGATTAGTTAAGTGTTTAACTTAACCCCCTTAAACTACCAAGTTGGATTAATTAAGTCTAGGCTAACTTAACCCCATCCGATTTCCATGTTTAGATTAGTTAAGTCTAAGTTAACTTAACCCCATCCATTAACTGTATTATACTGTTAAGTGTCATTAAGGAAACTTACTTAACCTTATCATGTGGCATTAATTACTTAATGCACCTCAACCTCTCACATTAGACTTTGTTGTGATTACTAGTTAAGCCGGTCGGTTCCGGGTAGCTTTACACCACAACTTGGTCTAACCTCGGGTTCAAGCACAACATGACCAACTTCTCACATTGGGTCCTATTGTTTGCAACTACTAGTTAGGCCGGTCGGTTCCGGGTAGCTTTATGTTGCAAACTCAACCCAACCTCGAGTTGTTCACTTTCATGTTTAGTCTAGTGTCATGTTCATATTCAAGTTTTCTTAAGAATATGGGTAGACCTAACTCAATAGGTAAATTCCCAATTCCATAGTATGGGTAGACCTAACTTAATAGGTAAATTCCCAATTTCATATTTTCAAGCATACTTACATGTCAACTTCCATGTTATATTTCAAGTCATGTTTTTAAGTTATATTTTCATGTCATTAGAAATTACCCATAACATAACCCAACGCTTTTAAACTCGCATATACGTTCGCAACAGCGTAATGGATTAAAAGAAGAGACTTGGCAAAGGCATGACAAAAATGGATATTAAGCCACAAGTTAATCATGGTGGCAAATGAGGCACAAATGTGTTCATTAACTTGCATGTTACATTCTTAAGCCTCAAAAACATGCATAAACCCAAACTTGGCACATAAGCGAATCATGGTGACAAAAGACATGGAATGATGACTAGTAACTCGCATATATCATCATATAAGGGTCATGACTTCATATGCAAGTTGACATAAAGGTTATGAGGGTTCTCATGTTGCATAATGCAACATTTCAACATAAAGGTTGTAGCTTTTAGCCCACAAGATCAAGATAATGACTTCATAAACTTGCATGACATGATAGCATGTATCATACTTAATGATCAAACCCAAACTTGCAACATGAACATTTAACTTCATAGTTAATATCTAAGAGTAGGGAAAGGGCTTACATTGCTATGAAGACACAAAAAAATATATATATAGATTGAGACAAAGCCCTTATGCAATCGAATAAACCCAAAATGCAAGCTCCAATAGAAAAACCCTTGAGCCAAAATGAATCAAAACTCTTGCTTTATGATGTAAATATGGAAACTTGACTTGAATGCAAGCTAATAATGCTCATACAAGCTTGAAAACACTTGTATGCATTGAAAATCTCTCATAGAAATAACTTAGGAATTTTATGAAGAGAGTGGAGGCCATGAGAGTAATAATTTTTCCATAGTTTAGTTGCATGAATGAATAATGAGGATTTAGGGGTAGGTTAGGGGCTTATTTATAGAGATTAGGAGTGATTAGGACCTTAGGATTAACCCTAGGATCAACCTGAACCATCAGATTTCGAACCAGGCCCAAAAACCTAGCCAAAACAGAAAACAGGTGCACCAGGCAAAACTGCCCGGCCACCATAAGTCGACACCCAAGTCGACAGGGCTGTCGACTTGGGTCATGCCATGTCGACTCCCAAGTCGACAGGGCTGTCGACTTGGGGTGGCTGGCGGGAATTTTCCCGCCTAGCCTTCTAGGCCAAATTTTCGAAATTAGAACTCGTTTTTGAACTTGAATTTTCTGAAAACTTCGTCGGACCCTAACTTGGTCATACGGACTCCGATTCTCGAAAACTCAGACTCTATTTCGCGTATTTTTCCGAGACGAACGCAATGGCATAGCCCATTTTACTTGATTCAGAATTTAAAATTAAATTCTGCCTTGATTCTCATCTTAACATGTTATCGAAATACGGGTTGTTACATTCTCCCCACCTTTTAGGATTTCGTCCCCGAAATCTCCAAGTTAGGAAGAACATATCCTACCATCCATCATTCATCTACTCAAAACATCATCCACAAGCAACCATTGTCCTTAGATGATTTCTAATGCTGTATGAATATATGCAAAACGTGTGTGTACATGTTCCTTAGCTAATGCTAATGATCAGGCCTGAATAATCTTTCTAATGAAAAATATGTATAGTGCCATGAATCCAACATGTATGCAAATAGTCCTAGTCATATAGATACTATATGCGTGCACAATCATTCATTCATATGCAACAACCGCATGATAATACATTCGATTTCATCCATAAACAAGTATAAATACTCGTGCATATGCAATATGAAATGTGACCGAGTCGAGCTAGTATCTAATGTGTATTCGCGCATCCACGAGCAACCACTTGCAACCACTTGCAACCATATCAATCATAACATGTTTCAAATACATGTTTACATCCATAGGGTTCTACCTAGGATTCCCTGGAACAGGGTCGAGAAGATAAACAAGACAAACTCCTTACGGGGTTTGTAACAGAAAATAGGACCGAGAGGATGTCCACAAAAGATAGCCTACAAGTAAGCTCTACAGAAAACAGGGATCAAGGATATACTCCCAAAAAGAGATATCATGCGCGTATCTAGTCTTTGACCATCAAAGTCGTATTTCCTTGAGCTTAATTCCATTGTGCCTTGACCGTCTTTTAACTTTGCGATTTCGTAGCTTCTTATTTCCTGTTTCCATAACATGAGCTGGAACTCATTTCTTCGTCGCCTCTCGTTCCACTTGCACTTATCCTTTTTCTAGAATACTTGGCGCAAACATGACTGCGTACTCATGATCTCATGCAAGCTTTCCAAAATTCACTAGTGAATCTTGGATCTCGTTTATATGCTATAAGGTATTCCATGTAGAAGAACTTTCTCTTGAAAGTAAACAGATGTCAACCAGGTTATCAAGCGCACTTACTTGGGTGATCTCTATAACCCATGCATAAATGAAGTAAACCATCCGTCTTATCGGCGAACACCACTCGATCGGGCTTCAAATTTCCAATAAAGGCATCAAGGGATTCTAAGTAACTAGTCATGACAGAACCTCAAAAAGGTTACACGATACTTCGAGGGTATTACCAAGGCTAGTCAAAAGGTCTAACTACCCTCCTATCAAAACCGAGAGTGGCACCCCCTACTGGATAACCACTTCATCCCTAGAATCCATCCATAGCTTATAAACATAAGCATTATTTCCAAACTCAACACTTGGCATAGACATTCTCAAATCCAAACAAGTCATGTATAAATGGACTGATTCTCCAATAGGACTTTGAGACAAAAATGGGATTCTCTATTACGCTAGTACTTAAGGTGCAGAGACTCAACTATTGAAGCAGACTTAAATGATACGAAAAACGAAGTCCTAAAGGGATGATAGAGAAGAAAAGCTAAACCTTTAACAAGATCGTTACCCTCCTTCCGAGGTACCCTAGAAATGATAGCATACTATTGCCCTCCCGATGATCTTGTCCTTATCCCATAATACTTAACTATCCGCCCCATTTTACCATGCCAAAGGTACTCTCTCGTCATGGGTTTCATTGTTCATCTTTCTCCCTCCTTTGAGGACTAAGCCATACCAACAAGTTGCTCATCCTTAAGCTCGTATCCTTTATCCTTTCTTATAACGCGGCCACTGGTCTCTCGAAAACCACCTCCATCGTATGGAAAGCACTTTCGTAGATAGAAAAGACTAGTCGCAGTTAAAACCACTGTGACTACAGATGGAGGAAAGAAAGGAAAAGGGATTCAATTAAGGAAACAAGGATAGTGCTAATGGCCTTTGGGGAATAGCCTTTTTCTTTTAAAAGAAAATTTCTTGAAAAATGCTTCTTTGTAAACGATTTTCAAATAGTTTTCAGAAGGTCTTTAAAAACTTTTGCCCAGTCTGGTAACCTTCTGCTCTGATACCACGTGTAACACCCCGCCTCCGCTAGGGTCACTCGCAAGGGAATGCACTAGTTTTAGAGGGGCATTATTGGTAAACATGCACAGAAATATCACAAGACAGAACATATAAAATAGCGGAAGTAAAATCAAACTTTCATAACATGAATAAATAAGGTCTAAAGCCTTTTACATCAGAGTACATCAAAACCTGTCTTGCAATAGTAAAGAAGCATAAAGACATTTTCGAAAATTATTCCCTAAGTAAAATAGTAAAGTAGCTATAGCCAAGAAAAGTCCAAGCCATCCATGATGACCTTCAAGCAGAAGAAGTCTGAATTAAACAACAGTATTTCCTCCCTGTAACCTGGGGGGGGGGAACGGAAGACAAGAAGCGAAACAAAACGGGTCAGTCAAAAAGACTGAGTAAGCCCTATCTACTATTAGCATAAAAACTAGTAAAGTTAACTGACATGAGAAACTGAGATGAACATAAGCATGATGACAAGATAGATAAGCTAAATCAAAATAAAAGGATGAACTACTGAACTCAGATAAACTAAGGTGTCATGATAAATTACGATGTCAAGATAAAACAAGGTATCCCATCGTCAGGTTCCTATCAAGTATAATATCCCCAAGATATCTATCACGTATAACGTCCCATGGTATCTATCCTGTATTTTAGCTCTGCACCTACCATACTAGTATCCCCACCGTATCATGTGTTAACCATGAATGACCCTTACTCAAAAGTCGTGTAATGGTTCATGTCAACCTAATATATCGCATTTATAGGTTACTCAACTCGTATGTTTCTTTCCATGTAAATGTTCAGTTCCTTGCCGTAGACCGTACGGGCTTTCCCATGAGGTTCTATACTACTCCAATGTAATTCCATGATCCTTAAGCTCGTTTGGACTGTTACCCTAGACCTAGCTAGGCTTTCCCAACATGAATCATCGTTTGTGCAACTAGGACTTATGCCACCTAGGACCACTAGTGATTATGCTTACCAATTGCACGTTTTCGTATTTCGGTTTGGGTTCAACCACCCAGGGCCACTAGGAATTACGCTAACCGTCAACCGCGCCCTTTTTCCCACGCATTCATCGTGAATCGTTTTTCCATGACTGTATGCACATGTATCACATCGTGCCATCCGAGTCCTGTCACAGGGCAGATCAAGAAATACAGGACTCGGTCGGGAGCTTTCGATTTATCTGCCGATGCAGATGCTAAGGTCTGTTTTTCCTATACGTGGCTATGGTCCCACGAGACCACTCCCTCAACTAGTGAAAGACAAGACAAGATAAATCCTGTATGAGAACACACTACTGGCCAACCCACATCCTAGCCTTACCGCAACCATAATTAGATAGCAATTATGGTATTTTGGGTGTTCTCTGCCTTTCCGTACGTACACGCTTGACCAAAGATGGTAGGTAGCCTGACGAAATGCTATCTAGGGCACTACCGTGTATCGTCGACTATCCCCTATCCATCCCCGTCTTTAGGTCGCTCGTATAGCAACCAAGGCATACTCTTGGTTCTTCTAACGCAGACCTTAACCTCTCATGAGCCTAGTGCGATCACCTGGCAGCTCACAGAGGGATACCAAGAATATCCTCACGTTCCCCGAAGCCGCTGCTTCGTTACCCAGTTCACTGGAGCCTTTATCTAATTCAGATAACTTGCTCCTACTCGTGTGCTTAAACGATGACCTACCGTATCGGGTTACTCATCCAATCTATGAACTGGTCCAAAATTCCTTGACTAAGAATTATTACTTAGCTATTCTCTAACTAAGGTTTACCACTTAGCTTATTCCCGTTATTCTTGTTAATTACGGTTATCCACCTAATTTTCTGAACTAGGGTTTATATAATGGATTAAGTGTCACTTAAGTTCATGACTTAATCCGTCTACAAATCATGTCAAAATTGGCTAAGTATCCAAGTTCAAGACTTAACCCTACAAACCATGTGTCAAGTTGGTTAAGTATATTAAGCAATTCACGACTTAACCTCGTCCAATTATCATTCTAGATTGGTTAAGTATATATTAACTTGACCCTATCAATTTACTTAGTCAAATCGGTCAAGTGTATTCAAGCGATTCGTGACTTAGCCTTATCATGTTTTCACGTTATATTGGTTAAGTATTGGTTAACTTAACCACATCAAATTAACGAGTTAGATTGGTTAAGTATAGGTCACTTAACCACATCGAATCATCGTGTTAGATTAGTTAAGTGTTTAACTTAACCCCCTTAAACTACCAAGTTGGATTAATTAAGTCTAGGCTAACTTAACCCCATCCGATTTCCATGTTTAGATTAGTTAAGTCTAAGTTAACTTAACCCCATCCATTAACTGTATTATACGGTTAAGTGTCATTAAGGAAACTTACTTAACCTTATCATGTGGCATTAATTACTTAATGCACCTCAACCTCTCACATTAGACTTTGTTGTGATTACTAGTTAAGCCGGTCGGTTCCGGGTAGCTTTACACCACAACTTGGTCTAACCTCGGGTTCAAGCACAACATGACCAACTTCTCACATTGGGTCCTATTGTTTGCAACTACTAGTTAGGCCGGTCGGTTCCGGGTAGCTTTATGTTGCAAACTCAACCCAACCTCGAGTTGGACACTTTCAGGTTTAGTCCAGTGTCATGTTCATATTCAAGTTTTCTTAAGAATATGGGTAGACCTAACTCAATAGGTAAATTCCCAATTCCATAGTATGGGTAGACCTAACTTAATAGGTAAATTCCCAATTTCATATTTTCAAGCATACTTACATGTCAACTTCCATGTTATATTTCAAGTCATGTTTTTAAGTTATATTTTCATGTCATTAGAAATTACCCATAACATAACCCAACGCTTTTAAACTCGCATATACGTTCGCAACAGCGTAATGGATTAAAAGAAGAGACTTGGCAAAGGCATGACAAAAATGGATATTAAGCCACAAGTTAATCATGGTGGCAAATGAGGCACAAATGTGTTCATTAACTTGCATGTTACATTCTTAAGCCTCAAAAACATGCATAAACCCAAACTTGGCACATAAGCGAATCATGGTGACAAAAGACATGGAATGATGACTAGTAACTCGCATATATCATCATATAAGGGTCATGACTTCATATGCAAGTTGACATAAAGGTTATGAGGGTTCTCATGTTGCATAATGCAACATTTCAACATAAAGGTTGTGGCTTTTAGCCCACAAGATCAAGATAATGACTTCATAAACTTGCATGACATGATAGCATGTATCATACTTAATGATCAAACCCAAACTTGCAACATGAACATTTAACTTCATAGTTAATATCTAAGAGTAGGGAAAGGGCTTACATTGCTATGAAGACACAAAAATATATATAGATTGAGACAAAGCCCTTATGCAATCGAATAAACCCAAAATGCAAGCTCCAATAGAAAAACCCTTGAGCCAAAATGAATCAAAACTCTTGCTTTATGATGTAAATATGGAAACTTGACTTGAATGCAAGCTAATGATGCTCATACAAGCTTGAAAACACTTGTATGCATTGAAAATCTCTCATAGAAATAACTTAGGAATTTTATGAAGAGAGTGGAGGCCATGAGAGTAATAATTTTGCCATAGTTTAGTTGCATGAATGAATAATGAGGATTTAGGGGTAGGTTAGGGGCTTATTTATAGAGATTAGGAGTGATTAGGACCTTAGGATTAACCCTAGGATCAACCTGAACCATCAGATTTCGAACCAGGCCCAAAAACCTAGCCAAAACAGAAAACAGGTGCACCAGGCAAAACTGCCCGGCCACCATAAGTCGACACCCAAGTCGACAGGGCTGTCGACTTGGGTCATGCCATGTCGACTCCCAAGTCGACAGGGCTGTCGACTTGGGGTGGCTGGCGGGAATTTTCCCGCCTAGCCTTCTAGGCCAAATTTTCGAAATTAGAACTCGTTTTTGAACTTGAATTTTCTGAAAACTTCGTCGGACCCTAACTTGGTCATATGGACTCCGATTCTCGAAAACTCAGACTCTATTTCGCGTATTTTTCCGAGACGAACGCAATGGCATAGCCCATTTTACTTGATTTAGAATTTAAAATTAAATTCTGCCTTGATTCTCGTCTTAACATGTTATCGAAATACGGGTTGTTACAAAACCCGACTTATATAAAATATAAGTGGGATAACTGAGTGAGTTCAACTCACTTTTATTTATCGCTGAAATGGTTTGGTTACAATTAAATTAAATAGTTGTTTAATTTAACTATAAATTCCAACTGTCTCCTGCACTGTCCAAATTAATTCCATAATGTTCTGCTCGTTGAGACGAGTCCAATGTCTCTTGTTTTACCCAATTCTGATGCTACTAACCAATTGAGATAAGTTATAAATATTTAAGTTAAACGATTAATATAATAATCCTTAATCAATTTAATTATAAAACTAACCAATTACGTTTAATATTTTTACACGGCTGATCTTTATCCCTTCCTTGCTTTAATTCTTGTAACCCTGTTCGTTTAGTCTTGTTTTCCCTCAGCACGCCAAAATCCCTATCATGAATTTAACAGTAACGATTTTTGAATAGTTTATAATAAAGTTTTTAACATAAATCCACATATTTAAGGTTAATTACTAAATCATTGTGATTACGTTAATCACGGTCTTCAGGAAAAAAGTCCGACCCCATTTCCTTCTACAAAACCCGCTACTTCGTTCTCTGCTGAAAATTGTCCTCCACTTTCCTACCACGCTGCACCCAACTCCATTGATCCGAGTTCCATCTGAGACCGTAGCCCTCATCCCCATTGACCTGACCGCCGTGCGAGTTGGTGGTCCCCTTGTCTTCGAAAAAGGTTCAAAGGCGGTGCCTTATTGCTCCGATTTCGGCCACCCTGCATCAAGATTTCTGATCATCGGGAGTCGAATTAAAGAGCTCGTCCTTCTTGTAGTTGGTGATTTAGACATAGATGATCGGTTTAGAAGATTTTTGGGGAGAAAGTCAGATTGTTTGTGGCCATTGGTTTCTGACAGGGGCGGCTGGTTATTTGGTTGACCGCGTGAAGTAAAAACTTAGGGTTTGACCTTGGGAAAACTATTTATATGGGAACTATTTTAATAAAATATTTTTTACAAAAATTCATGCTAAAGTAACGCGTTAAAATCCCCTTAAACGACTTCCAATCGAGATGAAAATTATAATTCTAGCATAAAAAAATTATTGCAGACACGATGGGATAGGTTTCGTCGAATTCCGAGGTCGTTTGTAAAAATCCCTTTATAATCGACAGGTGAAAAATCACGCATTTAAATTTTCTACCATCACAAAATAAATCCAATCTTCTCCTTACAGATCCAATGAAATTTGTTTTTTCAATTGGAGTTCGTTTGGCCAATTGTTTATTCCTCTAAAGTTACCCCTGTCTACAATGGCCAAAATAATATAAATGACTAAATAAAAATAGGGACGTTTTTGGCTACCGAAGTCACATACGACATCGGTTTGCCACGAAATTTAATATCGTACAATAATTTAACGTTACGGTTCGAATGAAACTAATTTCATCGAAAACGAAGACTATTTGCAAAAATCGCTATTTTAAGGCTTATATAACATAAATAAAATATTATATAAATTCCAAAATAGCTCAATTAAATAATTATAAATTATTATCATTATAATTATCCAAATAAAATTATCATATAGCTTCACATATCACAAATATGGATTTTATACTCAATATTATATTATTTCGGATGATATCCAAATTATATTAAAACCCTATTAAATAAACGTTATATTTTAATAACGATTTCCATAGCGACTATTTTAAAATTTGAATTGGACATAACTAACAATCTATAAACTGAAATCTTGATTTTTCTCTTTCATTAGAAAATTACCATCAATAAGATTCAAACGTTTCTTGTTTCATGAAATTCTGACTTATATCGGATCCTGTATATTCAGTTGAAGTTCAAAACTCAATATTACGAACTACCGCGTCATTTTGAGCTCGCTTTATATTATATATAAATTTAACATTTAAAATTCGTTTTTAATAACGAATTAAATATTAAAATCCATTAATATTCAAAATATTATATTTAAAAGAAAATTTAACTACCCGAAAATACGGGACATTACCCAATAAGTTGGCCAAACAATGTGAAATTTTTCAAAAAATATCCTTCAAGCTTCTACAACTTCAAATTTTATTCCATAGGAGCATTCATTGGATTTTCATGTTTCATTCCAAATTGATTAAATAAACTTGTCGAATACCCTTGTTGAGAAACTAAACACACATTAGCTTGCTCAACTTTTAACCTAAGAAAGGTGGGATGATAAAATGGTAAAAAATAATTTCGTAGTTAGTTAGAATGATAAAATGGTAAAAAGAAATTATAAGGGCACTAAGAAATATTTGATCACTTAAATTTTTAGCCATTTCCATCAGTTTCTATATTTACAACTTGACGTTCGTATAACCATGTAACTTAATAACATAATTTAATTAAATCTTTCATATGTTTCCTCTTAAAACCTTAATTTTTGGATGAATTGAATACTGTACCAATATTTCATGTGCATATATCATTATGAATATATCTTCTTTAGTTTCTAAATGGGGTACGTTTTCTCTTTTTCTTTAAGTGCTTGACATGTGTATATGATTAGCCACTATGTTGTCTGTTTTGCATATGCTAGACCTATGTATTCTTTACTTCTTCTTTTTCTGAAAACAAAGTGCATTTTTTAAATGATGTTTCATATTAATAGAATTCATCCAAGGATGACTTCCAATGGAACGTGATTTTCAAGCTGTTGCCAAAGTAATTGTAAGCTTTGGAAATTTTCTTTATGTTTAATATGTTATTGATGGGTCTCTCAGGTCTTTTTTTAGCATTGCGCTCAATATTAAAGAAAAGTATTTCCAGAACATAATGATGGTCATACTAAACAATCTAATAGACTCTTCAATGATACCTCGACGGTTACATTCTTTCTGTTGAGGTTCCATAGATTAGATTATTCTTGTGGTGTTAACAATAGAACCTTATGCATTTCACATATGTATAACACACAAATTCTTACAAAATAATATAGAATGGTATGTTTAAATTAAAATGGCATGGTTTTTTGGCCCAAAATATATTTTATGTTATCTACACTCAGCTGTTGTACAAAAAATTTGTTTATATAAAGTTTCCGTTGTTTTTTCTTTTCAAACTCCCAATTCATTTGTTCAAATGATAATTCAAGTGAATTATGTAATTGACCATTGACTTTTATATCATGCCATATATGAATTCGCGGTTTGCATGAAGTTAATATAATTTATTGATATTTATTTTTCGTAATTTGATTGCATGTTAGGTTTGTCTCAACCTGATTTAAAATTGTGGTACTATATTTTTTATACTGTTGACTCCTTGAAATGGTGCCAATGCATAAAATTTGTAAGGAATAAATACCTCCCTGACTAGAAAATTTTCAAATTAGGGTTGCTCATATATATCGTTAATGATATGTTATTTACAAGTTGGGGTTTAGAGTTTGTAGTTGTTATATTTTACCTATTTATGAAATTTTATTTCTGTTCTCCTTGCATTCGACTGTTATGACCTCATTATTTTTAGTGTGGTTTCTGTCAAGTGAAGACACAAATATATTTCAAAAATGCAGCCTATGAATCTGGTGTGCGCCTGATGCTTCCCTTTTTCATGGTAATTTCAAAACTTTTCAATTTATGAGCCCACGTTCATTTTTGCAAGGCAAACGCATATTGAGTGGGTTCGCTGTTGTAAATTTTTATGGAAACACTCTCACATTAAGTGCCTTGTTTTGCAAATTTTAGGAAAACATTTGGCATTTCTTGTTGAATTGAAAATTTACAATGTTGCACTTTGTTCCAGTTATTCAAATTTCAGTACATCCATAAGTTTATAAAAATTATGTGTTGGATTTCAAATTACATATAACTTCTGAGATACATTTGTATAACCATGCAAAGTAAAAGAACTATATTTTTCCTAATAATGACATTTCAACTATATTTTATTAGACACATTGCTACCTTGACAAAGCAACGATTACTTTCTTAAATTTGTGCAGTTATATGTTGACAGTAAAAAATGTCGTAAACATCAAAGATTCCAATTACTAGGAATTATAAATATGGTCACATGGACAAGGACATAAAATAGAACATAAAGCAGTAAATAACACAAGAGATTTATAGTGGTTCGGCCTCAGTGAGGGCCTACGTCCACTTTGAAGAGCCGTTGGAATTTTATTGATCACTTGAAAGATTACAAGGTTGAGATCCTCTCATTACATTCATTAGCTACCGTACATGAAGTTACAATAGTCATATTTGCAAGAATTAGGAGAATGGACAATTTTGCCCTTCTTCTTCCTCAAAGAGGGGATGCCATTAATGGAGCTCTATGGAGGTCTCAAAGCTCAAAAATCCAACCCTTTTGAAGTGTGAGGCCATGGGGTATTTATAGGAAGTGGTTAGGTAGGGGTTAGGTAGAAGTAGGTAGAAATGGGGACTATCTACAGAAAATTCGCGCTTGCAGCCCTCGGCCACGGAAAATTTGCACCTGGGTCAGGGTGCGAAAATTCGCACCTGCAGGATGCGAAAATTCGCACCTATCTGGTGCGAAATTTCGTACCCGGCTGGGTGCGAAATATGCTTGGCGAGGGCCGTTGGTTGAGGCTTGTCGACTCCTCTGGGGCGTTGATGTGGTAATGTGATGGTGACATTGCGAGGTCCTTGTTGGCGCAATCCCTTTTCAGCCTTCCTCATGTGCTTCCCGAGTTCCGCCCTTGGCCTGGGCTTCATGCGATGAGTTGAATCGAGCATGTCTTGAGTACTTTTGGGAACCTGACCAAAAGGCCGGTTAACATTTGCCCCCCAAAGTACGTCTTGTCTTGACATGATGTGCTTTGGATTGGTTTGGGATAATGATAGTTGGGTTACGGATTTATCCTGTAAGTTAAAGGAAAAAACATGTTAGTTAGCGGGCTCGTTTGCCGTCGAACCATGAGCGAGCCATTGTAAGTTTGGGGTCGCGTTCACGTTGCTGAGCATACGTATTGTGCTGTTATCGCGCGTTCGCGGCGATAGACATTCGCAGAAAATACGCACGCGCAAACGTGTGGCGCGATGGGCCAGATGAGGGGATACAAATTTTACCTCCCCCGTTTTTTTCTTCCTTTTTTTGGATGAAATTCCGAGTCACAAGGGTTCGAAGTTTCGAACCGTAAAGGTTCGAATTTTCGAACCGTAGTGGCTCGAAATTTCGAATCGCGGTGGTCCGAAATTTCGAACCCCGAAGGTTCGAAATTTCGAACCTCGGTTCAGAATGCAAAGGGACTTTTTTTCCTTTTTATTACAAATAGGCCCCTCCCCCCTCATTTTCTTCCTTCTTATATTTTCTTCTCTGGCTGCCATCATTCTGAAAGCTTCGTTGCTCATCTTTTCTCGACCGAATTTTTAGGTAAGAGACTTGGTCGTAGGAGGAAAGGAAGAAGGGGGGATCGATGTGCGATGGTCGGAGGATTCTCGAATTTTCGAGCCTGACACGAGAGGTTCGAAAATTCGAACCTAGTGGGTCATGAATTTTCGAACCCTGCAGGGTTCGAAATTTCGAGCCTTCGGGCTCGAATTTCCGATCGCTCAAGCCCGAGATCTCTCAAACACTGGGGCTCGAGGTTTCGAACCCTGGGCTTCGAAGTTCCGAACCCTGACGGGTTCGAATCTTCGATCCTCTGTGGTTTGAACTCTCGTCCCCGCCAGGCTCGATTTTTCAAACCTCGGGGGTTTGAAATGTCGAACCACTGGGGCTCGAATTTTCGAACCCTGAGGTATTCGAATTTTTGAGACAACGTGGTTCGAATTTTCGAACCCTGAGGGGTTCGAATTTTCGAACCCTAAGGGTTCGAATCTTCATGCCCCGGGACGGGTTCGATTGTATTGCCTTGGCTGGGTGTTGGTTCCTACTGCTTCGAACTTTGATTTCCTGACTGCCTATCCTTGGACTTATATATCGCATGTTTGATTGCATTAATGTACCAAGGTGCACATTGATAACTGTACAGATAGGGTCTCGAGTCTTTCACATAGGATAGAGCATATATCTGGACTGTGACTGGATTGTTAGGATATTTAAAGTTTCTATGTACATTTTGATTCTTGCACGACACCCCGCACACTTGTTAACTTTCACCAACGCGAGGGGTACAGGTTATTTCACTATGATGTCTAATACTGGTGTATTAAAGTATAGCGAGCCATGAAAACGAGATCAAGGACTGGGAAACTTCTGGATGTCGAGGCTTCCCCGCCATCGTCTCACACATCTGACTCCACGGATAATGACAACCCAGGCGGCAGCGAGCTTGAGACTACCGAAGAGTCGGTTCCATCCCAGTCGGGGAGCTCCCCCGAAGTGTCTGAGCACGGGGAACAGACGGAGAGGCTACATTCTCCTGTCGTTCATGCAGATATGGAAAATGTGGACATTATGGGCGGTGATGGGTCGCCTGCCCCAGTAGCTCCGGATATGCTTCCCGACGCAGTTATCTTGGACAACCTACCAGATTCGATGCCATCGCTCTTGGATGTCGCGGCAGTTAAAAAGATGGCGTTGCGGTTTAGCATCTCGGAGGGAGATGCCCATGCCCCTGGAACGGGCGGAAGGACCCATGCACCCCCAGAGGGTCTTACTGCTTGGAATCAACACGCCTACTTTGCGGGGTGCATGCCACCACCCAATGATTTTATTCGAGATATGCTATTCTATTTCCGCCTTGCCCCTTCACAACTACACCCGAACGCTTATTCTTCGCACTTGGGTACTTGCGTTCTTTATCGAGAATTTCTACATCGGGATCCTACTAGAGAGGATATTCGGTATCTCTTTCATTTTAGGCGATCAGCTGGTGGATCGCCGTCCCAATGGTTCTTGGAAGCATCTCCCGCCACTAGATTCTTTGTTGGAAAGTGGCCTAGGCCATCTGTGATCAAGTACGATTGGTTCTTCGTTCGTTGTCCTCCCGGGTTTGCGAGGAGGTGGATAGATGGAAGTGAGTGTTTCCGAACTTTATTTCTTCTTATAACGTTGTCGGGTTCCGTGTCTCATTGTTTCTCGATCATGGCAGGAAATCCCGAGGCGCCCACTAGCGACGAGTATCGGCAACGTCTCGATGCTTTGCGAGCTATTCCTGAAGACTCTCGTAGGACAGATACTGTGGTAGACCAGGACCACCTTCGGCGTGTTGGGTTGCTTCCGGCTGATCGGGCCATAATCAGGCCCGCCGTGCCGAGCGGTGTTTTAAAAGGGAAAGCGACGGAAGGCCCTGATGTTTCTGGTTTGAAGAGGAAAATAGCTTCTACTGGGCTCGAACCAAAAAAGGTCGTTAAGTTCCAAGTGGATGTTGGGGGCGACAAGGCTGGTGACGCGGAGACGGCCGCTCAGGATGAGGACCCTTGTAACGCTTCTGTCCCGCCTCCGATGGGAGGGGTGGGGGCGGGGGGAGAAGCGTTAACCAGTCCCCATTCTCCTGTGACTTCTCTAGAAGCTACCACCTCCCTCGAAAAAGTGGACCAGTTTGCTGGTCTGGGCACAGTTCCTATGGACTTGTCTCTGTGGCCGAGCGTAGTTAGTATGGAGGATCTAGCTCGCGCCGCGGATGGGCTAATTCCCTCGATCAGGGAACAATCTGGTCTGTTGAGAGAGCAATTAGGGCATACACTTATACACACCACATTGCATAGAAAAGTGCCAGTGTGTGCTGCTTGACTGATTCTGCTTCATTTCTTTGACAGGTGACATGGCCAGAGGAAGTGGAGGACGAGGTCATGGAGACCGCCATCGTCCCAGGAGCACTTTTATTAGCTCTTTCAGGAGAGGGGCTAGCTTATATGGCAATGTTCCACCCTCATGGAGTCGCCGCAGCGGGAGTCATCACTGGGATAGGCCTCGATCTTCTACGACTCCTCCCCCTCCTCCTTCGATTCGAGTGCCCAGGGGAGACTCGCGTCTTGATCTAGGAGGGTTGAGTCATCCGCCATCAATGACTCCGTCCATCATCGCTCCACCGGCTCCTGTTCAGACTACAAAGGGAAAAGGGCCACCACTCGTCTAGCCGAGGTCGGGTAAGGCGACTATGATAGAAACGCAAGATTTGACGGAGCCCCAAGTTCAAGATCTTTCCCTAGAGGAGAAGAAAGCGTTTTTGAAACATCATTTCCCTCGACTTTACTTTGACGAGCTGCCATCTCTCCCTGATCTTCGTCCAGCTCCTAATAGGGCATCTGGAGAGATATGGATGCATGTGGAGGCTGCGTATCACTAGGTCAATGAGCTTACCAAATACTCTCACCATCTATCGGATCTGATTAGGGAGAAGAACATGCATCTCCTGAATCCCCAATTAACCATTGATGCTGAGAGGACTTTCGTTGCTAACTTGAATACAGAAATTGGTAGCTCTTTCTCTTTCCCTTCTTCCTGTTTATTAGGAGTCATTCGCTCTTGTACCTTTAAACACCGACTTACGGACTTCGTGGTTTTTTAGCTGAGCTGAAGCAGGGGCACGAGAAACTCAAAATGGAGGCCGATGATTCTCGCTCTGTGTTTACAGAGACCATAGCTGATTTAACCACCCAAAACACAACTTTGAAGAAGGAAAAGGCTGAGGTGGACCAGGCTTGCATTGACTTGGAGAGAGAAAATGCCAAAGTCTTCCAACTTCTGGAAGACAATAGAGCTTTGCAAGCGGAGAATGACCGCCTAAAAAGGGAGCTTGAGGCTGCAAAGAAGGCGAAGGAGGACGCAGAAGCCAGCAATCGGGATGTGTTAGGCACCGTAGAGGGATTGAAAGCCGAGCACTTGAGAGAGGTGGAGCAATTAAGGGGCGAGCTAGTGGATGCGGAGTTCCGGGTGCAATCGTCCGTGGAGGAAGATATTAAGAACATGCTTGTTAAGGTTCTGAAATTCCATGGACTTTCTTGGATGGATGATTACTCCCGTGAGCTAGCTCGAACCTGGGATAGGCTGGTTCCGTATGAGGCCTTCTTGCGCCAAGCGGATGTTGGGTCCTTGGACGAGCGATAGCTTATGATTGACCTCTTGACCGAAGAGGAGCGCGAGAAGCTGGAGGAGGGTAGGAGGTTGTTGCTCGAGGATGCAGAGAGAGAGGTTGGAGAGGCTTGCTGCTGAAAAAGGAAAGTTCGCCATGACTAAGAGCGTTGTGGAAGCGGAGACTTTTGCAGAGGGAAGCTCTTATCGGCCACCATCCCCTGGATTGGTCACAGCGAGTGACCCGACAGCCTTGACTCATGTTCCAACTGAGCATGATCCTGAGCATCTGGAGCTGAGAGAGACTGAATTTACATTGCCTGTTGCGCCGGGTGCCCCCTCTGCTCTTCCTACGCCGTCCTTAACGGAGGTAAATTCCCTTTACAATGCATCCCAGAGGATGATGTGGTTATCGAATTTGCGGACTAAAAGATTGTGTTTTCATTGTGTAGTCCCTTCTAGATTGACTATGACATTGGACCCTGCCCCCACGATTCCCCAATTGATTGAGTCTGGGCAAGGACTTGAGGGGATACAGTTTGGAGAGAGTGGAGATCAGCTTGACACCTTCTTGGGGATAAGGATAACTCCCAGCCTCTATGAAGGCCTTATTGATGAAGGAGGGGAGGTAGATGGGCGGAGCACGACTGCCCAAGGTCTGGTGGAGGGAAAGCAGGGCCAGGATGAAACTACCAGGCAGGAGGTCATACCAAAGATCAGGGAGGATGTTGAGGAGAGGGATGCCGTGACTGTTACCCAGAAGCAGAATGATAAAGAAGTAGAGGGGAAGAGGGCAGCTGATGAGGCTCAGAAGAAGCGGAAGGATGAAGAGGCCCAGCGAAGGGTTGTTGTAACCTACGAGAAAACCAGGGCCAGCGATACGACGCCTAAGTCCCAGAAACTCATTGATCGACGAGCCACTAAAGAAGCCAAGGAGAAAGCTAAGCGGGAGGGCAAAGCAATTCCGGAGATGAGCGCTGCTGTAGTTGGTCTTGCTACTGGGGGTGGCCCCAGGCCCTCGCCGCTTACCGCCCCTGCTGATGTCACTGAGATTTCTAGCGGTGACGGAATGGACGAGAGACGTCTTTCCGCTTCACACGAGTCGACCACCTCCCACAGGAGCCGAAGTGGAAAAGGCGGGTCTAGCCAGAAAAAGCCTAGCTCCAAGGACGAACCCTTGAGTGCCGAATCCGCAAAGAAAAAGCACAAAGATAAAAAGAAGAAGCACGGTTAGCGTTAGTCGCTTAAGTATAAGTTTAGCGATCATTTTGTAGTGTAGGCGATAGTTTACGCGAGTTCGGCCCTCGCTTTTGGTTTTTCAAGACATGGTGTGGTTCTCATGTACACCCTGTCATTAAAAAGAAAGATATTAGCTATGTAGTGTGCTGTAATGCGTGTGTGTTGAAATGAAATATGAATTAGTAAAGATCGCAATTTGTGTTAAGTATTCCGATGTTCTTCCCATGTTTTCGGGCGTCCCGTACTTGCATAGGCCTACTTATCGTTACCCTTAACAAAAAAGTGATTGTGAGTGTTGTGCCCTGGGTCGGTGATTCCAAGGGGGAATGACAGTGTGCGGGCTTCTAGTAAGTTTCCCTCAGCTCAGGAAACCCGTAGTTTGCGAAGTCAGGCTAAGTGCCCTGCTGTATTTGGGTTGCCCGAGGTTAATCCCAAGTGTAGCGAAGGCGTATGACGTCACATTGTGTGGTCCTTCCAGTGTAGGCTCTCTTGTCGTTCATCGGGTTGAGGCAAGCCTATAGGCGTTGTTGTTCGCCTGGGAAGAGAATCCCGGATCATCAGCCCGTAGGGTCCGATCGAGGCCATGGGCTACCCCCTTAGCCTTGAGAGCTTCAGGGAAGAAACGATTTAAGGGTCGGTCTCGGTGCTGCGCCATGATTCGACCATCACCCGTAGCTCGAAGGGAGTTTGTATTGCCCCGTCTGGGTGTTGGGTGGCCCCAAGTCGCTTGGGACTTGGGTGCGGAACGATTTATCCTCGGCCTCGGCCTTGGGCCGAGATTCGAGTTCGTGGTTATTTATACTCGGTCGCGCCACGGGCCGGCGACTCGAGTAGCGTTGCCGGCTCCCATGCTCTGGGTGTCGGTCGTTGCCAATGTGATTAGGCCACGAGGTTGGCTCATGGCTCGGACGGCAGTGCCGACCCTCATACTAGGGGCCGATACGGTGGTCGGTTGTATACACCAAAACTAGCTGTCAGGATGAATCAAACAAGTCACGTGAGGAGTAAACACAGAATAAAGAGATAGAAAGCTGAACATCATTTCCACTAATAACTTTTGGCATGAATGGCCTTTACATTGCCTTGAATTGCTAGAAAACAAAACATCGCTTGTAAAGTGTAAACAACCATGCTCTAAGTTATGTGAAGTAGCGGTGGAGATGTTCATTGTTCCAAGCCCTTGGTAGTTCAGCTCCGTCCACGGTCGCAAGCTTGAAAGTTCCATCACTGAGCCTTCGTAGTATAGAGTACGGGCCCTCCCAACGAGGAGCAAGGCCTGTTGGTGGAGGGAAGACCCGTTTTTGGACAAGGTCGCCGATGTTGAGGTCCTTGTGGCAGACTCGAGAGTTGAAGTACCGGACGACTCGTTGTCGTTGGGCAGTGGCTCGGAGATCAGCTTCGTTCGTTTTTTCTTCAAGCAGATCGAGTGATCCCAAAAGTAAATCTTGGTTCATCTTTGGATCAAAATAGGTGACTCGGTGAGATTGAAGTTCGAGCTCAATGGGGATGGACCCATAGGCGAGGGGGAAGGGAGTGTGCCCGGTTGCTGTCTTGTGGGTTATTCGGTAGGCCCATAGGGCTAAAGGAAGTTCATCCGCCTACATGCCCCCGGCCTTCTCGAGGCGCTTCTTGATGATGGACTTGATAACTTTGTTGACCACCTCGACTTGCCCGTTAGCCTGGGCGTGTGCTACGGCCGAGAACCTTTTTTTTGATGTCGTGCCGTTGACAAAAAGATTTGAACTCTGCGCTCTCGAACTGAGTGCCATTGTCTAAAATGATGGCCTGAGTGACCCCGTATCGGGTGATGATGTTGCATACAACGAAGTTGATCATTTTCTTGGTAGTGATTTTGGCGAGGGCTTCAGCCTCTATCCACTTGGTAAAATAATCCACAGCGATGACAGCATATCGTGCCTCGCCTCTGGCCATGGGAAGAGTCCCAATGATGTCGATTCCCCACATGGAGAATGGCCATGGGCTGGTCATTTGAGTAAGTTCTGTTGGCGGGGCTCTCGGGATCTTTGAGAAGCGTTGGCACTTATCGCACTTGCGAGCATAATCAGTGGCGTCTTTGTCGAGTGTGGGGCAGTAGTAGCCATGTCGGAGTATCTTCCTGGCCAGGGTTTGTCCCCCGGTGTGGTCACCACATTCTACTTCATGTACGCTTACTAGAATCTTGATGGCGTCATTATGGGCCACACATCTAAGTAAGGGGACCGAGAAGCCTCTTCGATATAGTACCCCATCCATACGGAGATAACGGGTTGAATGGCGGGTAAGCGCTCGCCTTTCTTTGCGGCTTTCCGGGAGGATCCCCTGTTGCAGATAGCTTATGATCGGCGTCATCCATGATTCCGGATCGGGTCCGGCGCTCATGACCATACCGGTTTGTGTTGGCTTGGTACTGGGGGAGTTGAGCACTTCGACGGGGGCAAACCCCACAAGCTGCAGATCTTCGGAACTTGCTAATTTGGCCAGTGAGTCGGCTTTTTCATTTTTCTCTCGCGGGATGTGAGTGATAATGAAGTGGTCAAAGTGAGTGAGTAGTTCCTGTACTTGAGCTAGGTACATAGCAAGTCGTTCTCCCTTAGTTTGGTATTCTTCCTTCATATGGCGCACGATGAGCTGGGAATCAGAGAAAATCTGAATAATCTTCAGCTTGAGCTCGATTGCGATTCTTAGTCCGGCTATCAATGCCTCATATTTTGCATCGTTTTTGGTGGCGGGGAAATTTATCTTTAGTGCGTAGTGTATCGAGCATCCCTCGGGAGTGATGAGTACGATGTCGGCTCCCGAACACTTGTTGTTGGAGGACCCATCCACAAATAACTTCCATTTACTGTCGGGGGCCTCAGCGTTCTCTGTAGAAGTCTCTTCGGGAGCCGTGAATTCTACTATAAAGTCGGCGAGGGCTTGTCCGAGGATGGCTCGACGGGGAACGAACGTTATCTCGAACTGACTTAGTTCCATACTCCACTTTAGTAGTCGACCGGATGCCTCGGGTCGTTGTAGAACCGGACGAAGCGGCTGGTCGGTGAAGACCTTTATGGGATGAGCCTGGAAATATGGCCAGAGCTTCCTGCAGGAGACTAGTAAGTAGAACGCCAGCTTTTCGAGCTTCAGGTAGTTCTTTTCTGCCCCCATCAATTGTTTGCTTATGTAGTAGACAGGTCGTTGGATGCGGTCTTCAAGCCGTATTAACGCCATGATGATTGCCTGTGCAGAAACAGCCAAGTAAATATATAAGTCCTCATGGTATACAGGCTTTGACAAGATGGATAGTCGCTCTATAAGTGATCCAGGAGTTCCTTGAATGCGGAAACGCACTCAAGTGTCCATTTAAAGTTGTGTTTCCCTTTTCGAAGTAAATCGAAGAAAGGAATGCACTTGTCGGTAGCCTTCGTGATGAATCGACTTAAAGCGACGACCTTTCCGTTTAAACTTCGAACATCCTTGATGTTCTCGGGGATTTGGATGTCCCGAATGGCTTGGATTTTCTCGGGATCAGCTTCGATGCCCTGGGCGTTGACGATGAAACCCAGAATTTTTTCTGAAGCGACGCCAAAGGAGCACTTTAGGGGGTTGAGTTTCATGTCGTACCGGCAGAGGACATCGAGCATTTCAGAGAGGTCATGGACGTGGTTGCTAGACGCTTTTGATTTAACTAGCATGTCATCCACGAACACCTCCATGGATTTCCCGATTTGATTTTTGAAGAGTCGATTGACCATCCGCTGGTATGTGACGCCGTCGTTCTTGAGGCCGAAAGGCATGACACGATAGCAGTAAAGTCCAAGGTCGGTTATGAAGGAAGTATGGTCCTGGTCGCGGAGATTCATCGGGATCTAGTTGTAACCGGAGTAGGCATCCATGAAAGATAGCAGTTGATATCCGGCGGTTGAATCGACTAGCCGATCGATCTTTGGGAGCGGGAAGCTATCCTTTGGGCATGCCTTGTTTAAATCAGAGAAGTCAATACACGTCCGCCATTTACCAATGGCCTTTTTGACCAGAACCGGATTGGAGACCCACTCAGGGTAGTCAGCTTCACGGATGAAGTTGTTATTTAGTAGGCGATCTACCTCTTCTTCGAGTGCCCTGGATCTCTCGGGTCCTAGGAAGCGGCGCTTTTGCTTGACTGGAGTCATCGTAGGGTCTATACATAAAGAATGGCAGGCGATTGTCGGGTCTATGCCTTTCATGTCGGAATGAGTCCATGCAAATACGTCCAGATTAGCCTTTAAGAAATCCACAAGATCGTCTTTGACCGCTGGGTGAAGGTGTGACCCTATCTTTAATACTCGCGACGGATCGTCGAGACTAACAGGAACATCTACTGTGGGCTTGACCGGAGTAGGTCTCTCAGACTCGGGCTCTTCGTCTTTCCTTGGATCGAGGTCATCGGAAAGACGGGAGTGACGCCTCGCAAAAGGCTGCGGGCGCTGCTTTTTCCTTATCCCTATTGCGTGTGTTCTTCCATTTTATTGCATAACACTACCTAGCATTGACTTGGTTGCCTCGGACTGTTCCGATCTCGTTTTCTGTTGGAAATTTCATTAGGAGGGACCATGGCGATAGGCAGACGCGAAATTCTGTGAGGAAGGGATGTCCAAGAAAGGCGTTATATGGCGAGATGATGTCGATAACCATGAAGGTGAGGATTCAGACTCGGCTCCGACCCCCCGTACCGAGTTCGACGGGTAGGTCGATGACTTCTACCGGACAATTGGATGCCCCATTAAAGCCGTGGATCGTGGAATGGTATGGTTTGAGATCTCTTGTTTCTAACTTCATCTGGTCGTAGGTGGCTTTGAAAATGATGTTGACCGAGCTTCCCGAATCGACCAATATTTTCCGAACGGTTGCAGCGCCAATTTGGGCCGTGATGACCAAAGGATCGGTGGTCGGGAATTCAATTTCCATAGACTCCCTTTCATGGAAGATAATGTCATCCCGCATGGTTTTCCGGAGCTTGGCCGGGATGGATTCATCGGGAGCAGAGCAATCCTCGTAGGTTGCATGTTTAATGGAGCCCACATATTCCTCCATCTTTCGGAAGCTGTCATACGTGGGGGCAAGCCCGCCGCATATGGTATTGATCACGATTCCTCGCCTCGCGTTAGATGGTCCCAGGGCTGTCTTGGCGGCTGTCTGAGGAGTTGGCGATGGAGGTTTTGGATTAGTTTTGGGGGGGTAAGGGCTCTTGGACGTATTGTTCAAGCCGCTTTTCGCGGATGAGCTTTTCAATTGCATCCTTGAGCTGGCGACATTCATTCGTGTTATGTCCATACATATCGTGATATCGGCAGTATCTCCCCGAGTTCTTCTCGGAATCGGTTGACTCCCTGACGCGGGGTTTCTTGTACGGTAAGTTGTTACATGTTTCTAAGTAGATAGTCTTCAGATCTTCATTCAGCGGAGTTTATGTCTCGTAAGCCCGGTAAGGGCCGGGCTTCCTTGGCTCTATCTAGACCTAATTGTTGCCTCGGCCACCATGCCCTCCAATGCTTGATCTTTGCCTGGGGGGTCCTACCCCCTTTTTCGGATTGGAGGGTTCTCCCACTTCTCGCCCCTAAGGCGGTTATTTGCGGTGGCCGCTCGAGGGTTATTGGGGCGACTGGTCTCGGAGAGGCAGTTTCGTCTTGCTACTTCTTGGCATAAGAATTGCCCCGCTTTCTCATAGAAAGCATCGAGGCTCTTTGGTTGCTTTCGGTTGATCCATGCCCAAAATTCAGAAGTAGGAAGGACACCCTTAGCTAGCTGGAAGAGTATGGTGCGTGGATCCTCGACCTCAGCGAGGGCGATGTTGAATCGGGAAAGGTAGCTTTTGAGCGACTCCGCTGGCCCTTGGTATAGGTTGTAAAGGGTGAGGGCGTTCTTCAGAGTTGGGGTGTGCATCTGAATTGCTTGACTAACTGTGTCGCTAATTGGCCGAAGTTGTTGATGGAGTTAAGCGGAAGGCGAGAGAACCATAAGAGAGCGGTTCCTGACAGAAAGACTAGAAAGCATTTGCACTTGACCGGGTCATCGCCTCTGCTTGAGTCCATTTGCCATTCATAACGGTTTAAGAAAACTCAAGGATCCATGGTACCGTCGTAGAGCGGCATCTGCAACATGCTGAAGCGTCGCGGCCATTCAGCTTCATTAACTCTTCGAGTGAAAGGGTTGCACCAGATGTGCGTTTCCCATGAATCATGCATATTCCCTCGCGTCTCCCTCATGTTCCTTCAGACCACGTCGGGAAGGCAGGTCGGATGGGGGTCCGCCATTGTAACCCACGGGTTTTGGCGAGGTTCCCGAGTTCTGGCGCGAGGGCATCTTCTATGGTGGATGTCCAGACTGTCTTCTTCCATGTCCTCGACATCTATAACGGGATCCTGGTGTGCGTGATGATGTGGAGCGGGGTCGTGTGAATCATGTTCTGGAAAGGTACGGGCCGCCGGAATAGTAGTTTCATTGTCTCGATGGGCGGCCGTTGGGTCTTGTCGAGGAGGAGGTCGGTTAGTAGGAGCGGGTCCTTCATTGATGACTAAGCGAGAACGATCCTGATATTGGGCGCCCTCGCTATAGGTAACCGTGGTCCGGTCGCCGTTGCCGTTGGCATACCAATTGCCGTTGTCGAGGGCGTTTTTTCGGACGGCGGCACTATTGGTGAGACTAAACCTCCTTCTTTGGTGCGGGCCCCTCGACTCGGAAGAAGAATTTTCCGATGTTGGTGGTCGAGGTCGGGCATTGTTCCGAGCTAATTGTAGTCGAGCGACGATGCGCTGACTTTCTTGAAGTTGCCACATAAGGTCGATGTTATTCCTTAGCGCTTGATTAAGATCGACATCTGTACTTTCGTACCTTTCATTAAGCGTGTGGATTTGCGCTTGGGTTACGGGCGCTTCGAGGTCCACAACTGGAGGTTCACTTTCATTAGTGGTCGGATGTCTGTCGGTTGAGGTTGATGAGATGTACCGGCCTCGGCGGCGGCTGAGGAACCGATCATTGCGTTCTTTGACTTCTTTACCATCATACGCGGACTCGACGACAGGTTGAGTAAGGAACATTAACCTCGTTGAAGTCGAGATGGTAACGTGCGAGAAAGACGCAATATCCGAGTTTTCTCAGTGAAAGCACCAAATGTTGACTGCAAACAATGTCGTAAACACCAAAGATTCCGATTACTAGGAATTATAAATATGGTCGCATGGACAAGGACATAAAACAGAACATAAAGCAGTAAATAACACAAGAGATTTACATTGGTTCGGCCTCAGTGAGGGCCTACGTCCACTTTGAAGAGTCGTTGGAATTTTATTGATCACTTGAAAGATTACAAGGTTGAGATCCTCTCATTACATTCATTAGCTACCATACATGAAGTTGCAATAGTCATATTTGCAAGAATTAGGAGAATGGACAATTTTGCCCTTCTTCTTCCCCAAAGAGGGGATGCCATTAATGGAGCTCTATGGTGGTCTCAAAGCTCAAGAATCCAACCAGTTTGAAGTGTGAGGCCATGGGGTATTTATAGGAAGTGGTTAGGTAGGAGTAGGTAGAAATGGGGACCATCTACAGAAAATTCGTGCCTGCAGCCCTCGGCCATGGAAAATTCGCACTTGGGTCAGGGTGTGAAATTTCGCACCTGCTAGAGGCGAAATTTCGCACCTGCAGGATGCGAAATTTTGCACCTACTAGGTATGAAATTTCGCACCTGGCTGGGTGCGAAATATGCTTGGCGAGGGCCATTGGTTGAGGCTTGTCGGCTCCTCTGGGGCGTTGATGTGGTAATGTGATGGTGACGTTGCGAGGTCCTTGTTGGCGCGATCCCTTTTCAGCCTTCCTGCTATGCTTCTCGAGTTCTGCCCTTGGCCTGGGCTTCATGCGATGAGTTGAATCGAGCATGTGTTGAGTACTTTTGGGAACCGGACCAAAAGGCCGATTTACATTATACACAGGATTTTCTCTTATTGAGATGGTATTCTAATTCAAATGGTTACCTTAAAAAATCAAACTGATTTTTTGCTTTTGGTAGTTTTTGTATATTCCGTTTATTTTCATGTTATCCAAAACGAAAAAATCATGTAGAACTTTTTGAATTATTTTGTGGACAAATAGAAAGCCACTACTCAAGAATTAATATGCGCAAGAAATGTGCTTACATGTGTTGTACTTTAGTAACTTATCATACCTTTGATCTTAACTTAGTTCAGAATCTGTTTAATAATATCTTTCTAACAAATGTGAAAAGTTTAGATTTCACTTTATAAATAGTAAGTTATGTCCAGTTTAAAATTTAAAATAGTCATTATAGAATATATATATATATATATTAATAATATACAAGTCCTTAAAAATAGCCATTTTGCAAATGACCTACGTTTTCAACGAAATCGGTTTCATTGGATCTAGAACATCAAATTACTGTCAGTTTAAAATTTCAAGTCATTTGGAATTATTACGTGAGCGCGGTGAATTTAAACGCGTTTTCAAATTCAGTTTAAATTTAATAAACCAGTTAAAATGGCGATTTTTCAAACGGTCTCCAAATTCGATGAAATTAATTTTGATAGGACCGTATCGTCAAAACATAGCTAGATTTCAATTTTCATAATTTTTGGAATCAGTGTGTGGCCCCGGTAAATTAAAATGTACGTTGGAATTCAATATTGACCGTTATATTAATATATTTTAATTTTGACAAAAACTGATTGAAACAGTCGATTTGGCTTATGAAACATATCCCATTGTGTCCGGAATGGGGGTATTTAGTTAGGAACGACAGTCGTTGGGTTTGATTTGGAGCTCGGAACAATAAACAAGTATTTTTGGAATTAAACAATATAATATATATATATATATATATATATTTATATATTTATATATATAAACCTCTCTCCCTCACAACTCAGAAACGCGCAAGCCCTAAAATAAATGGCCGATATCGCTTAGAAATTCAAAGGCTAAAATCTCCTAATCCATTTTGAAATTCAATCCAACTTGTGAACGAAAATTGGAGGGTAATTCGCGAGCTTTAAATCTATATGACTATGGTCCGATTTCATGAAGAATTTTGTGTGAATTCTTTCCTCAAACTCACGCCGTTCATTGGCGTTTTCAGACTACCGGAGGCGATCGAGTTCGTCGAGCCTCCTGGAGTGGGGAGCTCCGACGACGGCGGAGGAGGTGGCACCATCTGATCCTGGTCCGGCGCCTCGTATGGCATGCGGCAGTGGGAGATTTTGTTTAAGCGATGGGTTTTTCCTCTTAGAGGTTACGAACGAAAGAGATAATTAGGGGAGAGAGGTTAAGCAAAGTAATTAAGAGTAATTATATTAATAATTATTTATTTTTGTAATGAAATGTTTAAAATGTCATATCTTTTTCATATGGCATCAGAATTCAGTAAAATTGGGTGCGTTGGAAACATCTGGCCGAGCTCTACAATATGGAACTGACCAGAATTGAAACGGAGCAAGTTGAATTTTTAGCTAAATTAAACGCTTGTTTAATTTAGTTTAAAAATAAAATCTTCAAATAAAGACTGACGGGGTGGAAATCAAAGTGAGAACTCTCTCATTAAAATATTTGTACAGTTATTTGTTTTATAACTGAATATATCGATTGCCAGTGATGATTTTTATCAGTTTTAATTATCACAAATTTGTATACGGTGCCTGTTAGCTCACCTCACTGTTGTTTGAAAACCCATGGATGATCTGATTGACTATATTATATTTTGTTCGTGATGTTTAAATATTTAACATATTAAAAATAATGTTAATATTATTGTGGTAGTTGAAATTGGATATAAATATCCATTTATAATTTGAACAATTAAAATTGGTTAATCAGAAAAATAATTCGAATCAAATTAGAATTGGTTAAATTTATTAAACAGTGATTAATTTGAATCGACTGTTGTTGTTTGAAAACACAACATCGGTCTGGGGATGATAATCAATGCACATCTCCCTTGGATTTAATTGTATATCAACCGATTGATTGACAAACTAATATAAGCGTTTTTTAATTATTTAATGCTTATACAGTTATAAATTGCACTCTGGATGTGAATTAAATGTTCAATCGCTGTTTATCACTATTTTTGAATATATGCGCTGTATGGACTCCATGTAAATAAAATTATATGGTAATTGATTGAGCCTGATTCCAATTCAGAAATAACGAATATTTTAAATAATATTCAGTGAAGAATCAAAATATGATTTTGATGTCCGATTTTAGATGGACACGAAAATATATAAAAATATGAGGCCGAGTTAAGTATATGAACGCCTTTTCAACTCGAACGAATTTTTAGATCGATTTATTAATTTTTATTATGAATATTGAGAAGACTGGATTTCAAAATCTGACATTTTGAAAGTATTATCATTTTGAGATTATAATAAAATGGGATGTTCAATTTTATTTAAATTTGTAATGGAACTTGAAATCGTTTTTAAACGAATTTAAAACGTTTTATAAAATACATTTTAAATGGAAATCGACGATATTATATATATATATGGTTTGAATAGAACGCGCCCCGCAACGACCGTTAGCGAATTTCAACCATTGACTTCAAATTGACGTAACGGGAGATCCAACCGTTGGATTCTCCTAAAACCGGAACCATTGGGATCGTATTGAAAAGATCTATCCAATGAATATAAGAGATTTATTTGA
The DNA here is from genome assembly GCA_030737875.1 of Allium sativum. Lineage (NCBI taxonomy): Eukaryota > Viridiplantae > Streptophyta > Magnoliopsida > Asparagales > Amaryllidaceae > Allium > Allium sativum. Next base: position 168,012,026 of record CM060916.1, on the reverse strand, counting down.
ACGGTTAGATTTTAAAATATGTCCAAATTAATTTTAGAAAAGGTCGCTATGGATGCAGTTTGGTGGTCGATATTGGAAACCGATTATAAGGGCTTTAATAAAATTATTAAAAATATGGTAAAATTATGTAAAATCATAATTAATGATTTGGAAAGATTTTGGTTGAAATATTCCTAATTTTTGAAATGATAAAAGATATTTTTATCCAAATGAACTAGTTATTAACTAAAATAATAAACTAATGTTTTTAAATAAATAAATTGGATTTGTACAGGTTTTAATACAACCAGAATTTTCCAACGAATAAATTGGAATGGGTTTAAATGGAAATCATCTTTGGATATTTTCGATATTGGATTCCGTAATTATACAGATATTGTTATGGGAATTTGAATGATATTGATATCGTTATTCCAAAACGATAACTGTTAATTTTAGAATTTAATATTGAATATAAGTCGATATGATTTCCATTTAAGATCTTATATTTAATATCAAATTGGATTTTGAGTTCGTTGTGAATGGTATCTTAAATAATACTGTTCTTGAACCCAGTTGCGAAAGAATAAATATTTTAAGTAAGATTTAGAGAAGTTTTCCTGTTTATTTAATTAAATTGGAATTGAATGGAATTCGATTAATAATAATCGAGATGAGCTTCTGTGAAGGAAGGCGTTTACTATTTATGGAATTTAAAAGGCTTCACCATTATTTCATTTATAGTATTAGTCTGATAAGGGAATTTATATCGATTATAAATTATTCAAATTTCCGTGAAGATTCCATATTAATGGAAAATGACTTTGGGTTTATCGTGAACTGTGTTTCAAATAACATTTGTTCTTCAACCCAAATAAAGACAAGATTAATTTCCCAAGTTGAAAATTCATTAAATAATGATTTCTGGAGATTAAAAACGAACTAGAGATTTAACGAATCTTTAATCAGATTGAAATGAGAATAAGGTAATTTAATTTACTGAATTTAAGAAAAGCTTGAGATGGAGTAACCCCTTACCCCCTTTCCCTCTCCCATCTTTCCCCCACCCCCTTCCCCCACAGTTTTACACCATGCGATAGTTAAATCTTTAATTAGTTTTGAACGATAAATGGTAATTAAATTTACCAATAACACGATGGGCATTAAATATGGAGTACCACCAGTTTTGCTCCATGGGACGTGTGACACCCCACGTCCGTTAATGTCACCCATTAAGAGAATGCATTAAGTTTCGTGAAGCGTTATTGGTAATCAGAAACAGAAACAGAAACATTACAAGAAAAATATAAGATAGCAGCGGAATTTTAAAAACTTTTATTGAGCAGATAACATCGTGGTTCAAAACATGGATACATCATAAGTCTGAAATGCATAAAACCAGTACATCATTAAAACTTCTGTCTTGTACTAAAATCATCAGAGTACAATAATAATGCAAAGAGCATAATTCCCCAAAAACATAGCCATAGTAGAGAAGATAAGAACTCGAGCAACACATCTAAGCAGCTCCAAGAAGAAAGAAAGCAGAATCCTGATCAAGCTTGAGTATTATCCCCCTGAGAACCTGGGAGGAAACAGAAGAGAAAGAAGAGGAAACAAAATGGGTCAGACATAAAGTCTGGCGAGTCCAGATACTTTTAGCATATAAATAAGTAAAAGCATCATGATAGGCATATAAAGTGGATAAGATAGATAATAACACAATAAGGCAGGTATGACAAGGTAAACAGTACAAACATGATTGAATATATTGCGCTTCTCTAGTACTTTCTCTTTCTCTGCAACAATACTAGTATAACCAGAATGATAAGATCCCAACAACTACAAGATGGTAGATTTAGGCATACTTTTAGTGAGAAGTTTAACCCCATACAATCAATAGGCAGTCCAACTAAACATATCGGAGTTACCCCTAAGGGTATTAATGGGCTCCTAAACATACCAGAGTCTAGATGTATCCTAATTACTACCTCAATCGATCGGCTCCCTACTCCGTAGATACCATGTGTTGGCCCCACAGTAGGATGTATCACTCCCTAAAGTGGCAACCCTTTGTTTCTATAATGTGCACAACCATATCTACAGGTGTCACAGCGTCTAAACCTCCTCTGCCGGACCCATGCACGAACATGACCCCGTCGGAGTGCACCGTCCCCCATGTTTGGATCTCTTACAATCAGCCCAGTAAGCGTGCCTCGACTCTGGCCTAGTTCGGAGTACTCGTTTGATACCTATATATGGGTTACTGACTGAAACGGGTCCCACACACAAGATGATACAAGCTTCCCCTACGCTTGCATCCCCACTACTAGGTTTTCCACAGGTTATGCCATACTAGTGTAAAAAGATTGCATAACCCCACAGATTAAGTTTGTGGGCCTATATATAAATATTACCCACCACCCCCAGATATACTTTACCCTCCCACTGATTCATACAAGTTTACTTAACCCCTACTCAAGTTAACATGTTCATACAATCCCTTATGGATTCAACTAGGTTAAGTATTCAAGTTCACTACCATATTCATTTATGGTTATAATGTGTTAGACCTCCCACATTAAGCCCACAACTTGTGGATGCTGGATTTGCCGGGCGGTTCCGGGAAGACTTCTCCTACAAGTCGGACTTAACATCGTGTCTCGGCACATTGTACGTTTATGCACTTAGACCCCTCACATTAGATTCACCACTTGTGGTCGCTGTATATGTCGGGCGGTTTCGAGCAGACTTCCACCACAAGTGTAATCTAACCTCGTGTCTAAGCACAGTTACAGTTTCTAATTACTGTAATTCTAGGCATTTCCATTATTAACCAATTATTCCTATGTCATTATAGGTTTTCGTGCCCCTTTCCCAAGTCATACTTATCATGTATCATATGCCCCAAATTTAAGATTTAAATCACAATTTGATTTATGCTCCAAATCCATATTCATGTATTTCATTCAAGTTATGCCCAAATTTACAAGTTATGCCCCCAATTTTAACGTTTTCCCCTCGTTCCCAATTCCATGCGTTCGCATATTTCAGCGGTATGCCCAGGCTCGAAAGTAGCCTGGCTATAAAATAAAAAGGGAAAAGAAGAAGGGAAAAGAAGAAGGGAAGAGAACAGAAATGATCATAATAACAAAATTGACATATGATGGCAAAAATAGGCATAGCAACTAATAAGCATACAGTGACAAAATTGGGCATAGTGGCAAGATAGGCATATAGGAACAGATCTGATGAACATGTGATAGTAGAACTGATTCTAACATAATAGGGACATCATAAACAGGCATGATGAGATCTAAATAATGAATTAGATACCCAACTAATAACAAATCTGTTGTTGCAATAGCACTGATTTAACCATTAACATAATAGGGACAGGCATGATGAGAACTAAACAGTGAATTAGATCTACAAATAATGATAGATCTGACATGATAAATAGGTATAGGCTTAGATCTAGTTCATAGTCATGTCAGAATAACTTAGATACACAGGTTATAGTAGATCTGATATGATTCAAATAGTCACAGGCTTAGATCCAAGTTATAGTCATGTCAAGATTAACTTTTAAGTATTTATATCTAAAAATAATGTAGACTCACTATGATTGGATCTAAGAAATAGAAGAGTAATTGCAGATGTTGAATCACATATCTCTAAACTTGAATGACTTGATTGTTGAAGAAGAAAAGATGGGCAGAGGCAGCATCTAGTTCTCCATTTTTTGAGTGAATAAAACAATGGATAAAGGGTCTTATTTATAGCCTAGGATCAATGAATCTTGCACATAAATCAATCTACATACGAAAACACCAGAAATCTGCCCAGATCCACGTATGGGGGTCGACCCCCCTTGGTGTGTCAACCCAGGGGTCGACACCCTCTTGATGGGGTCGACACCCCTTTGATGGGGTCGACACCCATGGGCGGGATTTTTCCCGTTTCCCACCTGCTGTTCGATTTTGAGCTACTTTGAATTTCTGGAATTATTTTATTCGTATATATTCCTCGTATGCGTATGCAAATTTCAAACCTTAATAACTTCTTCATACGGTGTCCTTTTTACGCAAACTCAGAGTCTATCTCATGCAGAATTCCCGAGGCGAACACAATGGCGCTGTCTATTTCACTTAATTCCCACTATTTAATTAAGTATTCTTTTATTTATCATCTTTATTGTTATTAAAATTACAGGGTGTTACATTCTCCCTTACTCAAAGGATATCGTTGTCGAAATCTCTTAATTAAGAAGAATGTATATCCTAACATCCATCACCCATCTACTCATCCAACAATCATAGGCATCCGTTGTCCTTAAAAGGTTTCTAATGCTTATATAAACATATGCAAAGGTGTGTGTATATGTCCCTACACTAATGCAAAAGATCAGGCGGTCTACTGATCCAGTCGACCTTCTTAATGCAATGTATGTTAGTGCCATGAATCCAACATGTATGAATATAATCCTATTATAACATGTAAGTTCTATATGTGTGCACAATCATCCGTCCAAATGCAACATCCATATGATGATACACCCACTTTCATCCATTAAAAGAAGAAAAATACACACACAACCATATGCAATATGAGAGTGATTGAGTCGATCTAGTGCCTAATGTGTGTGTATATGCATCCACGAGAAACCACTAGCAAACACTTGCATCTGCTTGCATCCATCAAACATAACATGTCTCAAACACATGTTTACATTCATGGGATTCTTACCTAAAGGTAGAAGATTCGATCGATAGGATATACTTAAGTGATAGAAACAAGCATGAATAAAAGCTTTGGAAAAAGGAGTTAAGAACATACCCTCGAAAAGAAAAGGGTACGAAGCACGAATCTTGTCTTCGGTTATCCAAGTTGCATCTTCTTGGTTATCGTGCCACTAAACTTTTACCAACTTGACCTCTCGATTGCGTAACTTTTTAACTTCTGATCCAAGAATACAGATAGGAACTCGCCTAACTGTCGCCTCCCGTTCCACCTCTACTTCCTCAAGCATACTCGGCTCAACTACTTCTGCAGTATCATGCAAGCACTTCCTAAATGAGAAACGTGGAAAACATCATGAACACCGGACAGTCTCTGTGGTAGCTTTACTCTATAGGCCATTTGGCCAATCCTTTCTGTTATGGGAAATGGGGCTACAAATCTTGATGCCAATTTCCCTACAGATCCAAAGCGAACCACATTCCTTAATGGTGATTCCTTAATGAAAACCATGTCTCCTACCTCAAACTCAATGTCAGTCCTTCTTTTATCTGCATAGGACTTCTGCCTATCCTGAGCTGTCTTCATTCGCCATCTAATAAGATCAATCTTTTCGGAAGTTTCTCTAACCATATCCGGTCCAAGTAGAAGTCTTTCTGTAGATTCCCACGAACAAGTCGGTGATCTATAGGGTCGTCCATACAGTTCTTCGAAGGGTGCCATGCCAATGCTAGCTTGATAACTGTTATTATAGGCGAATTCTACTAAAGGAAGGTGATCTTCCGAAGTCCCTCTGGAGTTTAGGATACACGGCCTTAAAAGATCCTCAAGAACTCTATTCACCCTTTCCGTCTGTCCATCGGTCTGAGGATGATAAGCGGTGTTCAAACATAACTGTGTACCAAATGCTTCTTGCAAGCTCCTCCAAAATTCACTGGTGAAAATGGGGTCACGATCACTTACGATGCTGGAAGGTACTCCATGAAGACGGACTATCTCACGAACGTAAATTGATGCCAACCATGTTGTCGTCCTCTTACTCTTAACCGAAATGAAATGAGCGCTCTTAGTAAGTCTGTCTACTACAACCCAAATACTGGTGTTGCCTTTCTTTGATTTAGGCAAACGATCTATGAAATCCATAGAGATGCTCTCCCACTTCCACTGTGGGACCTCTAAAGGATGAAGTAAACCACCGGGCTTCTTTTGCTCAACTTTGACTTGCTGGCAGATCAAACATTGAGAAACAAACTCCGCCACATCTTTCTTCATCCCAGCCTAAAAGAAAACCCTCTTCATATCTCTATACATCTTATCACTGCCTGGATGAATAGTCATCTTAGAATGATGGGCTTCCTCTAGAATTGTCTTCAACAAACTCCCAACTCGGGGAACACAAAGCCTTCCATCTCGTCGCAACTACCATATATCGTCTATGGAATATCTATTGAGGTGACTAGAAGTCTCCCCTTTACTGAGCCTATCCAAGATGTCAGAAATTTGTGGATCCTCTCGTTGTGAAGTTCCTATCTAGTCCAAAAGAGTAGGTCGCACCTCTAGTGATGCTAATAAGCCAGGTATAACTCGGTGGAGGGTCTAAAGTCAAAAGTCTATATAAACTCCAAGCTTTTCCTCTCCACAAACAGAGGACTTAAGGCCACCCTCTGCCTACTCAATGCGTTTGCCACCACATTACCCTTGCCAGGGGTATAAGCAATCTCGAAGTCATATGACGTTAGGAACTCCATCCATCTTTGCTGCCTCAAATTGAGATCCTTCTGCGAGAACAAGTACTTAAGAGATTTATGATTGGTGTATAACTCGAACTTCTCCCCAAGCAAATAATGGCGCCAAGTCTTAAGCGCAAATACTATGGCAGCTTACTCTAAGTCATGAGTAGGGTAGTTCTTCTCATGAACCCTTAACTGTCTACCTTCATAACATACAACCCTTCCCTCTTGCATCAGAACCGCACCAATCCCTATACCACATGCATCAGTGTATACAATAAACACTTTGTTCCCATCGGGCAAAGTCAAGACTGTGGCCGTTTTCAGAGCCCTCTTCAATCGCTGGAAAGCAACATCACAATCTATATCCCACGAAAACGTAAAATTTTTCTTCGTTGGCATGGTGAGTGGGGCTGATATCTTTGTGAAGTCCTTAATGAACTTCCTATAATAGCCTGCTAACCCCAGAAAACTTCTCACTTCCATTGCATTCTTTGGGATCTGCCAATCTTGAACTGCAACTATCTTTGCGGGATCTACTGCAATCCCATCCTTATAGACCACACGCCCTAGAAATCTTACCTCTTTCCTCTAAAAATGACATTTGGAGAACTTTGCCTTAAGCTGGTGTGCACAGAGAGTTTTCAATACCTCTCTGAAATGTTGGGAATGCTCTTCCTTGCTCTTTGAGAAAATTAAGATGTCATCAACGAAGACCATGACAAACTTATTTAGAAACTCTCGAAACACCCTACTCATCAGATCAACATAATAGGCGGGTGCATTCGTCAACCCAAAAGGCACAACGAGCCTTTCAAAGAAACCATCTGGAGTCCTAAAAGCGGTCTTGTCTATCCTGTCCTCGGTCACCCTCAACTAATGAAACACTATGGCCAACTCTAATTGAGAGAAAACAGATGCACCAACAAGCTGGTCAAACAGATCATCTATCCTCTGAAGTGGGTGCATGTTCTTCTTGGTGAGTTTATTCAACTCTCTATAGTCTACAGATAAGCGAAGCGAACCATCTGCCTTAGTTGTGAATACCACCAGAGCACCTCATTCAGGTATGCTTCGCCTAATAAACACTTTCTCAAGTAGCTCCCCTACTTGCTTGCTAAGCTTTATCCTTTCCCTTGGAGCCATATGGCGCATAGGCAATGCAACTGGCTTTGCATTGTCCACCAAGTATATATGGAAATCGATCTCGCGCCTCGGAGGTAAGCCCCGAACCTCCTCAAAAACATCAGGATACTCAGGGACTACTGGTACATATTGCAGATCATCGATAAATGCATCAAGTGACTCTAGGAAACTAAGCATGACAGACCCCTTTAGGTCACAAGAAATCTCGAGGGTCCTCCCATGGCAAGTCAAAAGTCTAACGAAACTCCACTCACAATCCAGAATGGCACCATACATGGCTAGCCAATCCATTCCTAGAATCAAATCATAGCCCGTGAAACCAAGCACATATGCGTCGCACTCAAACTCTATGCCTAACACATATATTCTCAAACCCCGACAAATCATGGACATATGAGCTGTACCACCAATGGGGTTTGAGACGACAACGGGATCCACTACCATACTAGTAATAAGGTGCAGAGACTCAACCACAGAATCAGATATAAAAGAATGTGAAGCGCCAGAATATAAAAGAGTTCTAATAGGATGATTGGAAAGAGAAATCAAACCTTCCACGGAAACTACCTCTATCTGAAGCACTGGTCACGAGAGCATGCACCTGCCCTCCAGAAGCTCCTGCCCTTTGACCTTGTCCTTGCTTCTTCGGGCACTCCTTATAAAAGTGTCCGACCTCTCCACAACTGAAACAAGCATTCTTCCTTATTTTGCAGTCCTTGATCAAATGACCCTCGCGTCCGCAATTATGACACTTCCTCTTATCCCTAGCCTTGTCGTTCTTTCCGCCCTTCTTTTGTTGTTGTTGTAGTCCTTTCTTGGACCACACTTTCTTGTTTTGTGTTTCCTCAACCTTAGCTTCTTTCTTTTCACCTTTATCTTCCTCATGCATCAATGCCATATCAAAAAGCCTTTTAAAAGTTGCCCCTATTGGAATATGAGACATAGCCAACCCATGAAGGGGTTCATTCAATCCTCCAGCAAATCGCAAAGCTTTCGTATGTGGGGTATCTACTAGCTCGAACCCAAACCTTCCCAGTTGGTTGAACTTGTTATCATACTCTTTGACAGTCATGCCTCCTTGCTTGAGCGCTAAGAACCTTTCCATTTGCGTACTTTTCTTAGCTTGAGAAAGAAACTTCATTTCAAACCTCTGCCGAAAATCATCCCAAGTCTCCACTGGACGTCCCGCTTGTGTCACTTCCCACCAGAACGAAGCTTCATCTTTCAGCAGCCAAGCGGCTAACTGAATCTTCCTATGATTGCCCACTTAAAAAATTCCAAACAGATCCTCCGTCTCTTTTAGCCAATTCCTTGCCTCCACGAAAGTCTTGGTTCCACAGAATGGCTTTCCTCCCATAGCACAGAATTCTTTGCAGATCTTAAAGAAATTATCTACGTGCGTAGGTGGAGGAGGAGGAGGAACAGCGGGTGCAGTTGGGGGAGGAACGTCTACTTGGCCACCGGCGGGCGTCGTGGCCTCTAGATACCTATGGAACTAGCCTGGTATCATAACGCCCTGAGGAATATTAGGTTCCCCAGACATGTTGAAAAGAAAAGTAAAAGGGATTCAAATAGAGAATCGAAAGATATTACATATGGCTTTGGGTAATATGTTTTTCAAAACAGACTTTTCTTTTGAAAATGCTTTCTTTTAAAACCTTTTTGAAAATAATTTTCAAATTTTTTTATCCGATCTGGTAATCTTCAGCTTTGATACCAAGTGTGACACCCCACATCCGCTAATGTCACTCATTAAGAGAATGCATTAAGTTTCGTGAAGCGTTATAGGTAAACAGAAACAGAAACATTACAAGACAGATATAAAATAGCAGCGGAATTTTAAAAACTTTTATTGAGCAGATAACATCGTGGTTCAAAATATGGTTACATCATAAGTTTGAAATGCATAAAACCAGTACATCATTAAAACTTCTGTCTTGTACTAAAATCATCAGGGTACAATAATAATGAAAAGAGCATAATTCCCCAGAAACATAGCCGTATTAGAGAAGATAAGAACTCGAGCAATACATCTACGTAGCTCCAAGAAAAAAGAAAGCAGAATCCTGATCAAACTTGAGTATTCCCACCCTGAGAACCTAGGTGGAAACGGAAGAGAAAGAAGAGGAAACAAAATGGGTCAGACATAAAGTCTGGTGAGTCCAGTTACTTTTAGCATATAAATAAGTAAAAGCTTTATGACAGGCATATAAAGTGGATAAGATAGATAATGGCATAATAAGGCAGGTATGACAAGGTAAACAGTACAAACATGATTGAATATATTGCGCTTCTCTAGTACTTCCTCTTTCTCTGCACCAATACTAGTATAACCAGAATGAGATGATCCCAACAACTACAAGATGGTAGATTTAGCCGTACTTCTAGTGAGAGGTTTAACCCCATAAAATCAATAGGCAGTCCAACTAAACATACCGGAGTTACCCCTAAGGGTATTAATGAGCTCCTAAACATACCAGAGTCTAGATGTACCCTAATTACTACCCCCATCGATCGACTCCCTACTCCGTAGATACCCTATGCTGGTCCCACAGTAGGATGTATCACTTCCTAAAGTGGCAATCCTTCGTTTTTAGGATTTGCACAACCATATCTACAGGTGTCACGGCGTCTAAACCTCCTCTGCCGGACCCATGCACGCACATGACCCCGTCGGAATGCGCCGTCCACACCGTTTCCTACATTTGGATCTCTTACAATCAGCACAGTAAGCGTACCCCGACTTCGACCTAGTTCGGAGTACTCGTTTGATACCTATATATGGGTTACTAACTGAAACGGGTCCCACACACAAGATGATACAAGCTTCCCCTACGCTTGCATCCCCACTACTAGGTTTTCCACAGGTTATGCCATACTAGTATAAAAAGATTGCATAATGTACACCCCACATCCGTTAAGGTCACTCACAAAGGGAATGCCTTAACTTCAATGGAGCATTATGAGTACTGGAACAGAAATATTACAAGACAGACATATATAAAACAGCGGAAAGTAAAGTGGAAGTACTTCAAATCATTTATTAAATATAATTGTTTACAATGAAAGCCCATCAACTTCCAATACCCAATTACATAGTTAAAATATCTGTCTTGCTCAAAAACAAAGAAGCATAAAAATAAGTTGTAGTATTCCCCAATAAAGCAAAGCAAGCCATAGCCAAGAGAAATCCAAGCCGTACATGAAAGAGCCTTGGAGCTTGGTAACATCCGAACTAAGCTGTATTCCCACCCTGCGAACCTGGGGGGGAAACGAAAGAAAAAAGAGGCGAAACAAAATGGGTCAGTCATAAAGACTGAGTAAGTCCTAGTGACTTTCAGCATAAAAATAGGTAAAGATAACATGGCATGAATAAACTGAAAGTAAACATAAGCATGATGGCAAGATAAGCTACAGGCACGATGAATCAAGTATAACGTCCCATAATTCCTATCAAGGGTAGTATCACAAGGTTCCTACCAAGTATCACAACGCAAGATTTCTAAGCTTCATTATTAAAATGGTATCTATTTGCCCTGCACCACCTAACTAGTGTCCCAACTAGTGATCTATAAATGATCATATGATAACGTGATCCCAATCCCCGAAATGGTGGTTGCTTTCAGGTGTACATCTATTATTTATCACCTAGATCTAATCTAGGGTTTTATATCGGGCGCTTCTAGATTCAACCAGGGTTTATGCGACCTAGGTCCAACTAGGGTTTATGCTACCTATTGAACGCTTCTCGGATTTAGGGTTTATGCGACCTAGGTCCAACCTAGGGATTATGCAACCTACGTGTATCATACGTCCCCCAATGATTGTAGATACCTATGCTGGTCCCACCATGGGGTGTATCCAATCCCATGGTGGCGGCCCGACACAATTCTAGAATGCATAGAGTATACTACCGGTGTCCTCCGGTGCCCTGTTTTTCTGCTCCGGAGTTGCGTGCACACCCGCACTCCGTTAGAACCACACTGTGCACCACCTGCCGTCGCTTTTGACCGCTTACAATCAGCCCAGTAATCATGCCCCGCCCTGCCTAGCTCAGGGTACCGATTGATACCTAATGTGCGTTACTGCTGAAACGGGTCCCGCTACTAGGGTTTTCCTAGGGTCTATTCGTATACCCCACAGGTTGGTTAAGTGTTGTCATTCAAGTTCGTGACTTAACCCGCCTACGTGTCATGTCAAATTGACTAAGTGTTGTCGTTCAAGTTCATGACTTAGCCCTACGAATCATGTGTCAAGTTGGTTAAGTATATTCAAGCGGTTCATGACTTAACCCTACCAGATCACCGTGTCAAATTGGTTAAGTATATTCACAAGAAATCAAATTCAGGTTTTCTTAACCCACCCATTCATGTCATATCGGTTAAGTGTCATTAATCTAGTCATATTACTTAACCCATCCATTTATCATGTTATGGTGGTTAAGTGTTACTCTCTTATGTTTACTTAATCTTACCACGCGCCACGTTAGGTTGGTTAAGTGCATGTTAACTTAACCCCATCCACTAGTCATATTATAATGGTTAAGTGTTATCAACTTATTCAAGTTAACTTAACCCCACCGCTTGTCATGTTATGTTGGTTAAGTGTTATTACTTAACTCAACCCACTTATCTAATTAACGTGTTGTATTGGTTAAGTGTTCTCTATTTACTTAACCCCACCTACTTGTCTGATTAACACGTTATCTTGGTTAAATGTTCTTAGTTTACTTAACCCTACCAACTGGTCTAATTACCATGTTATGTTGGTTAAGTATTACTGTTCGTATTTCCACATGTCACCCACTTAACCCCCGTGTCCCACCACATGTTGTCTTTGGTTAAGCGTTACTTAATTTATTACTACCGCACCCCTGTAGGATCTATCACATTAGGCCACCCTTTTGTGGTTGCTGGATTTTCCGGGCGGGTCCGGGCAGTCTTACACCACAAATGGGCCTAACCTCGTGTCCATACAGTTGTCACACATTTAATTTGGGCCTATGACCTCTCACATTGGGCTACCATTTATGGTTGCTGGATTTGCCGGGCGAGTCCGGGCAGTCATATACCATAAATGAGTCCAACCTCGTGTCATAGACATTTATTATTATACATAATATTTTCACCCCATATTTGGATTAATTATCCCTAATCAAATATGTCAACATATTCCAATTATCTTTATGTCCATAATTTACGTTAATCAACATTTACTATTATGGCCCACCTTCCCTTTAAATCATGTTTATAACTTTTGGTATGTTAATCATACCAAATTAAATGTCACTAACCATGATTATGTTAAACATGACAATTACATGTTAATAAACATATGCCCACATTCCAAATTACATGCCCATTAATATATGTACCCAATTCTAGTTGGTTTACATATGTCTAATTCTTGCATATTTACATGTATGCCAAGCTTATGTTAATTTTACCCATATCGAGTTCTAGCCAAAATTACATGTATCAAGTTCCATGCCTAAATAAACCCAAATCATGATTCATGATGTAGTTATCCCAAACTATAGTCTTTTTATTTCAATACATGCCAGTTGCCCAAATTCATAATACATGTTTATGCCAATTATCAAGTTTACAATTGCTTTCATGTTCGAATTCCCAATTCTACATGTGCCTAATTAACACAAGACAAATCTTTTGATTTAATTTACATGCCAAATTACATACATGTTATATACCAAATTTCATGTTACATTACATAGATCCAATATGTGCCAAATTCCATGTATATAATATTTATGCAAATTTTATCATAACAAGATTATACCAAAATTTATAGATCAAGCCCAAACTTGCAAATACAATGATAATATCCAATTTCATGTTGCCAATTATTACATCATATTCATATAGGCAATAATCCCATAATTCCCCCGTATACATATCGTACTCAAATCGCGACCGAAATTGACCAAGGTTCATGAAAAGAAAATAAATAGGGGAAGGTAGAATTTTGCATAAAAATAAGATCAGAGGGGTAAACATCATCACAGGCATGAAGATTACAACTTGATAATAATATCAGCATGAATCAATAAAACTGATTTACAACAGGCTGAATAGATCATGAACTAGACATGGGAATAAATATAAACAAGTTCCCAAAATCAAGATCCAAGAAGGAACAAGAATAGACTTGAATCAAAAGTCCAATTTCACTTCATCACATGTCCATATTAAATTTAAATGTTTAGATCTGAAAATAACTAGAACTTACATAGCATGGCTAATGAATTAAGGACTGAATTTGTTGTAGAACGTTGTAGTGACGTTTGATTTTTCTTCTTGAATCGTTGTAGAATTTCTGTTCTTTAATTTGATTTGAGCTTGAATGCTTGAGCTTCAACTTGGAGGCGGCGGCCATGATCAAGAGGGATTTCAGCAGCATAACGGTGTAAGAATGATTTGTTGTGAATTAGGTTGAGTCTTAGGGTGTTTTTATAGATGTAGGAACTCATTTAGGCCCTTAGATCATCCCTAGTGTCAATCTGGACCATCAAAACACGTACCGGGCTTCAAAAATGGGTTCTGGGGCGAAACAGGCCAACCAGGTCGACCTGTAAGGGGGGAGGTCGACCCTATGGTCAACCTGGGGGGTAGGTCGACCCTATGGTCGACCTGGGGGGGGGTAGGTCGACCGTATGGTCGACCCCCTGGTCCAGTGCTGCCTGAAAACTGCTGAAACTTGTACAGGCCATAACTTATTCAGCCGGACTCCGATTTTCGAAAACTCGGACTCTATTTCATGTAGAATTCCGAGACGAACGCAATGCCGCAACCCGTTTTCCTTGATTCTTATTTTAAAATTTATTCTGCCTTGATTTCTTGTTTTAACATGTTATCAAAATTCGGGTTGTTACGTTCTCCCCACCTTAAAGGATTTCGTCCCCGAAATCTTCAAGTTAAGAAAAATGTGTCCTACCGTCCAATCATCCATCTACTCAATCATCAATCATAGGCATCCATCGTCCTTAAGAGATTTCTAATGCTTTATGAACATATGCAGAAAGTGTGTGTATATGTTCCTTGTCTAATGCAAATGATCAGGCCTGATTGATCTTCTTAATGCAAAATATGTCTAGTGCCATGAGTCCAACATGTATGCAAATAGTCCTAGTCACAATAACACTACATGTGTGCACAAACATCCATCCATATGCAACATCCACATGATAACACATTCAAATTCATCCATAAACAAGTATAAACACTCATGCATATGCAATATGAAAGGGGACTGAGCCGATCTAGTGCCTAATGTGTAAATGCATCCACGAGCAACCGCTAGCAGCCACTTGCAACCATTAATCATAACATGTCTCAAACACATGTTTACAACCAATTGTTCCTACCTAAAGGTATAGTCGAATGATAGAAGCAAGTAAAAACTTTGTGCCCATTAGGCAATGTCAGAACTGGAAATCTACGTCACATATATACTGATTAGGGGAAGAACTCCCTAAGCACCAGCCCCGAAGACCGGAATCAACATCAGGCTGACACCCAAAGAATCACTCAACCTAACCAATATATATATGATTCTAGGAAGCTAAGCATGATGGACTCCTTTTTGGTTGCAAGGAAATCTCTTCCTAAAACCAACCCGTATCCTATAAAACCCAAAAAGTTTAGTCAACCCAACGGACACCCTCAAGCCCCAATATGTATTACTAACGGATGAGCCATACTCCCTATGGGGTTCGTAATAGAAATAGGATTGAGAATAGGACCGAGAGGATATACTTAAAAGATAGCATGCAAGTAAGCTCTACAAGAAAAGAGGGATCAAGGATATTGTTCGATCAAAATTTGGACCTAACACCCAAATTGTTCTGGTTCGTAGAGAATTATAACTGAAAAATGAGGAAAAAGCAGAAAACACACAGGATTTATAGTGGTTCGGCATTAACGAGCCTACGTCCACTTTATATGCTATTGATTATACTTTGAATGCTAGTACAATCAATTATTTCTCTCAAGCTCACTTTACAATTGTGATTTCTCTCAGTTATTTCGAAGTAAAACTGATAAGAAATGGTGGTATGACAGTAATGGTGGAATCAATACTCAGAACTGCCAAAAAAATCCCGAAAAATGCCAGTCTCTGGGCTATTAAAGCTGATTCTGTCAGGCAGATCGCGGTCACACGTGGCGTAGATCCCAAGAAAATCGGATCGGATCGAGCAATGAGGACGAATTGGTCAATATGACAGTTGTGGACAGGTGTCTCGAGATCCATACAATTCAGATCGTGGTTGAACAAGTCAGGGGCTTCGCTGCGCCTCGAGGGATCGGATCGGAGCGAGGTGGTGGCGTAGGTACGGATCGAGTCGTGATGAGATGGACGGCTCGGTTCGTGATGGCTTAAGGAGGGATCGGGTCACGAGACGAACCATCAGGGCGCAGCGATCCGACTTGATGAGGTGACCACGATCTGGTATCCCATGGGTTACGGGTATGAAGCTTCATATTTTCTTCTCATGTGTGAATCTTGGTGGCTTGGTCAAAAAGCTAGCCAACATTTTGCCCCCTTGAAGTATGTTTTATCAAGGATGGAACGTGCTTCGAAGCTACAGAGATATCTCTTCACAAAGCGATGCAAGCCAACGTAGCATCTGTCCAAAATGTCCCGTCACTTCGGAATGTTGTATCCCTTCGATCACTATAAATATTTGTACGGCCTTCAATCATTTCTCTGCTGATCGGATAATTTCTATCTCTGGAATATTTGGAAACCTCATTGTCGAGTGTACCAGGTAAATTTTTGAATTTTCTCGAGTATTTTTATGCCTTCATTCGTCAGTTCGGATCGCTCCCGTATGCCACGCTTCGTGGGTGTGTCCTTTGTTACGGTCCAGTGATGCGAGGTGCTCGTCTCGTTCCAACTTTCGTGTAGGCTTTAAGTACGGTAGGCCAACCTTTGTCACGAGACGATCTGTGGGTCAAAGCGGGCTTCCAAGCGTCATGGGCTTTCATCCACAGCCCGCCTATCTCATCGGCTCGAATAGGACAAGAACTGGAATTTTAACGGTCGCCCCCCTGTCTATATAAATCGAACCCATCTCCTCCCTTCCTTCTTCTTTCGCCGCCAATTCTATGAAACAAAACCCTAGCCCTTTTAATCTTCAACAATTCATCTGTTTCCACAATTTTAAGAAAGGAAATCTCATTAGAAACTCCCTCTCTCATTTTCTCTGAGTTTTTTGCTGATTTGAGAAGGAAAAGAACGGAATTCGATGGTTTTAGAGGTGCTGGAGGCCATGGAGACGCCATGCCTGATGGGTTTCAGTCGCTTGAAATCAACGATAGAGAAGAAGGGAGGAAGGAGAAGGATAGGGAGAAGGGACTGACCAGTTCGGGTCGTGATGAGGTTCGGTCTCGGAGATGAGAAGGGAAGAGGAGGGAGATGAAAGAGGATGGCGAGGCACTGGGTCATGGAAATGGCAAGGGAGCGGATCAGATCGGGGAAATGGTGAGGTGGCGGATCGGGTCGTAGCTTTGAATGGGGCATTAGCTTAAGTGAGGACAGGCAGATGTGGGTCGTGATAATCACACCACGAACCGAACCATGTCCCACGATCCACTTTCCGCGATCCGATCCCTATTCTGCAATCCATTCTCTGCGATCCGAACCCTAATCCATGATCCGGATGGATGAGCGATCCAACGAACTCGTTAAACACTCAATGCAACTTAATTTCATCATTCCAATGGGCAGTTAGGTTAGAGCCTTCATGACGGACTTTCTGGACTGACCAAATGCATAATTTAACAGCATACAACGACCAATGTCTCGATGATTTTATCGACCTTTACGCTTTTCTTTAATGTACGCACAAGCACACACTGGCACTTGCACACACGGGGGTAAGGGTAGCTATATTCTAACTTGTTATACGTGCCAACACAGATATGTCAGATAAACAGGTAACTGAAACATCAGAGAAAGCTACTGAACCAGAGGCATCGACGCAACACAAGTCTAGTGTGCTTCCTTCAACCTCAGACCAAGATAAGTCCGATCCTGACTACAAAGCGGACTCTGGTGTGGAATCGACATCTTCAGACGATACATCCTCCGAAGAAGCGGACGATCGGGCTCCTAATGAGCTTCCGGGAGCCGAAGATATATATAAGTTTAACGATTGTCTGGCTACCAAGTGGGACGGAACCAAGCTTCGGAAACTATGTTTGAAGCACGGAATACCCTGGGATGATGTTAAAACTCCAGGGAAAGACGATAGACCTAATCTTGCTCCACCCGGACATATGACCATAAGTAGGCTGATGTGTAATGTAGGTGCTATTCCTCCGTTCCCTCCAGTCGTCGTGGAAACTTTAAGACGATTGCGCATCGCTCCAATGCAGCTTCACCCCAATGCTTATGCAACTCTATACACTTTATCCGTAGCGTATCAAGAGGTTCTGGAGACTGAGCTTACCTTCAAAGATTTAAAGTTCTTTTACCTCTTTAAGCATCGCTCCAAGGCAACTCCAAATATTTCTTACTTTGAGTCTGTAGCCAACAGGAAGGTCGTAATTGACGGTTACAGCAACATAGGGGATCCCAAAGCCGATTGGTTTTACATAAAACTGCAGGCGGGATGTGCATGAAAATGGCTCAAAGCAAGTGAGTTCTAAGTCTTCAAATTAGTGACTTTACTAGATTACTAGGATGCTAACGTGTTTCTTTTCTTCATACAGATCATACTTTTCCCAAGACGAAAGGCTCGGTGTATCAAAACCGATTGTCTCGTCTTCTCGCAAGCAAATCAGATTTCTTGAAAATAAAGTTGTGTCTCACCGACGATAATCTTCACAGGAACCATCTTCTGGACATAAGATTTGGACTTGGCAAGGACAAGCCTTATAAATATGTGGCTCCAGCTGAGGGAGAGGGAACTTCCGGGGCAGTTAAAACAACCGAACATGTTGGGCAAAGAGAAACTTCAGTCCTTAAGAATCAATCCCCACCAAAGACTCCACCACCTGCGGATCCCGTCATTACCGAAGAGCTAACCGATGAGCAAACACTTAGGGAGCTAAACAAGCTCCCTATACCAGACGACGTTTATTCGCAAGAATATTTCGGTGCAGAACCATTATTTTCTGCCATTATTGAAATGGACACTTCAGTCCAAGAAAAAGATGTAGCACAGACGAGCCTAGCTCTGGGCCCTGGTCCGTTAGGGGGTTATATGGGATGCACAAATCACATGCACAAATCACATGCACCACTCACCACAGCACCTTCTACACTATTGTTGTTCATAACTCTAATGTATGCTTGTTTCATTTGCAGGAAAGATGACTCGCAAACAGACTTATTCATATCGTTCCCTTCGCTCGGGCACTCCAAGTCTTCGTGGAGATCCCGAACAGGCTCGTGGCAGCAGCCGAGGGGGAGACAGCCATTGGTCTCGGGACCCCCACAAGCCTCATTCTTCAAGATCAAGATCTCCGTCGGGGCATGATTCTGGAAAGCCTCACAGCCGCAAACTTCCACCTATGGGAGGAAAACAACTTCCCAAAGACATAACTACTCCGAAAGGCACACCGTCTCAAGACAAGTTATCCAAAAAGCATCACGAGTCTAAGGACAAGAAAAAGGATCCCAAAAAGGATGCCGAGAAGGAAAAAGCTGACATCGTTCCCTCCAGTCCACAGAGTTTGAGTGCCCCCGGGGCACGAGACTATGTCCACGGTCCTGAAGCTCAGGCTAAGCTGGGGAAATTACGAGAACAGTTCCCCGATATCTTCTTCGAGAGGATGATGTACCTTCCGTCTCTTGAACCAGTCCCCCAGAATTGGGACACTGAGGTCATTGGGTGTGTCCGCCATGCAACCAAGCAATATGAGGCGATGAAAAAACACGTTGCCAACCTTTCAGAAGTTATCTGAATGTTAGAAATGGAAGCGCACAGATCCAAAGTTAGAATAGACAACAATGATAGGGCCAAGTTGAAAATGGAGAAGGACTTGGAAGATGCACAGTCCTAGCTTGCCTTGGCCCAACGGGATGCTAAGAAATACAAGACAGAACTGGAGGAGGCTAGGCAACGCTTTCGTAATGAGCTTGATTCGAATAGCGAAGAGCGTTTGAAACTGAAGAAAGAAATAGAGGACCTTCGAATGACCAACGCTGAATTAAGGACGGCCCAAGACCATTTTGAAGCTGAAAGAGCTGCTTGGGAGAAAGAAAAGGCAAGATTTAAAGACAGTCTAGCTTTGGCCAAAGGAGAGAAGGTGATTCTGAATGATCAAGTCGTGGATGCAGAGAGGCGCGCGACTCTCGCTGAAAAGAATGTAGAAAGTGCCATTGAAATGGCTACTGCTTCTAATGACAAGCTCCTCGAGAGAGAAAAGGAGATCGAAGGATTTGAAGAAATGATATTTGACTTCCTTGGCCATGTCCTCAAAACCCGTAACATCTCATGGATCCCGGACTACCATGTCACTTTAGCCAACATATGGGATGCAATCGTCCAGGGTGAGAAGCAGTGATTGGGAGTTGAAGAGATTGATGAAGATGAGCTGATGCGGACCATTCTGAGGGATAATGAACCTGAGGATCTAGAGAAGGGCAAACGCCTACTCCAAGAAGAGATGGACAAGGAGAGGACTCTGGCTAAGGGCAAAAATAAGATTGAAGAAGGCTCAAGTTCAGCCGTAGAGCCCAAGGCCTCCGGAGTTGAGGAATACAGTCCGGATGACCCATTGATTCCTCTGGGTCCGACTCCCCCACTTGTCGAAGCTTCTGCTACTGGCTTGGATGGAGGATCTGCGGAAGGTATCTCTATATTTTCTCCGCAATTTGTCAAAGCTGTCATTACTTGTCACCGTCTTGCCGAACAATCAACTGAGCAGACCGCATTCTCTCCTGAAATAACATTCGTTTCTCGTGATACAGGTGGCGGGCTAGTCGATAAGGAGACGGAGGCGGAGAAGAGTGACATCCCACCAAGTGCTAGCGCTGATGATCCAAAGCAACCTGAAGATGTAACGAAGGAGAAGGTCGTTCTCGCTTCCAGTGCTGATGTTCCTCAAGATGCTGAGTCCATCGATGCTTTGAAAGATATGGACGGGCGCCATGTAGATGATGAAGAGGATGTCATCATTACCAAAGAAATCAAAGGCGATGACAACGAAACCTTGGCTGAAAAGAAGGCTAGGCAAGATAAACAGCTGGTCTTGAAGAAAGAGGAGCAAGAGCCTTTGAACGTAGCTCCAATCTCAGAGTTTGATCCCAAAACTGGGATGCTTCTGAAACTCCAGCCCAAATCGATCACCAAACAGCTTCATTTCGAGAATCCTGATGATTTCCCAGCTTCCCTTATTGATAAAAGAAAGAGAAAGAAGGAGGACCAGTCTAACGCTGACAAGGCGGAGCTGGAAAAGCAGAAGCTGGAGAAAAAGTCCAAACGTAAATAGGATGCTCTTGCTCGTTTATTTTTTGTCTTTAGGCTTCCCACTGGCCATGAAATGTAATTGTGAGACTGGCCCTCACTTTTGTTTAGGTTGCTTTTTTATCTTGTAGGCTGGCAGTTTATGAATGAAAGTTAATTTCTTTTGCATCATCGTGTACCTGCATTCAAAAAACTTTTCATGCTTAGTCATAAATCATCTGATTATAACTACAAATCATTCAATCAACAGAAAGACTTTAAAAATATTGTACTTCACCAAGGTACATGTATACATATATCTGCCCCCAATCAATCGCTAGCGTAGTGCCTAGCCAGGGCTTATTAAAGATTGATTATAGTTGTATGGACGTCGCCCCATATTTCTGAATATGGGGGACTTGGAAATTTTAGTAGGATTAGAGTTCTTTCGGTGCCAAATCTTCGGCACTTCGATACTCTCCCGATCCATCTGCGGGTCAAAGTTCGAACTCGTATCATAATATGCGCACCGATCCTTTAGCGGGGCAAAAATTCTGTGGGCGCTGAGTCTCCAGCACCTTTCTCAGCGCTTAATCATAGACGCTTTTATACTCTCCTGGCGGTCGCCGAGGTCAGAGTTCGAACTCAGTTGTTCAGTCGCTCCCCGATCCTTCAGCGGGGTACGAGTTCTTTCTCAGCGCTCAATCATGGACGCTTTTATACTCTCCTAGCAGTTGCCGAGGTTAGAGTTCGAGCTCAGCTATTCAGTCGCTCCCCGATCCTTTAGCGGGGTAAGAGCGCTTTCTCAGCGCTCAATCATGGATGCTTTTATACTCTCCTAGCGGTTGCCGAGGTTAGAGTTCGGTCAAGGCGGTTCCGATCATGGTACACCGTCGTGGCTTATGGACGTCGCCTTCATGTCCGTTATATTCTCTCTCGGCTCTGGAGAGTTAGAGTGCTATCAATGATGTGATTTACTTTATTGCACCCTCGCAATTCTGGCAGTTAATTGCTCTCCATTCTGATGGAAGGCACCTAGAATTACATGTTCCTGAGATTGTTGTATGGTTCACAACAAATTCCATAAAGATAGAAAAGCAGGTAAATAATAGTGCAATTAAAGTAAACGACACACAATGTTTTTATAGTGGTTCAGTCGAATCGTGACCTACATCCACTTTATAATCTTTTGTTCAAAAAATTGGACTATTCTAGGCAAGTCGTGCCTTGTACATGGTCCTTACGAAACAAAAGAATAGGTCTGACAGCTTCACGTCAGATAAGGCCGCAAATGTTGGGCATTCCACACTCTGGGGATTTCTTCTCCGTCTACGATCGCTAGCTTGAAGGTTCCATTATCAAGCCTGCGTAGAATGGAGTACGGTCCTTCCCACTTCGCACCCATATGAGTTGGGGGTGGGAAGACACGCTTCAGAACCAAGTCTCCAGGTTCAAAGGTTCGGGCTCGAACCTTTTTGTTGTAGTATCGGGCGACCTGTTGCTTGTATCTCAAGGCACGCAGGTCTGCTTCGTCCCTCTTCTCCTCTATCATATCCAGGGATTCAAGGAGCAATTCGTTATTAGTCATCGGATCGTAGTAAGTCACTCGGTGAGAAGGTACTTTTATCTCAACCGGGATGACTGCTTCTGATCCAAAAGCAAGGGAGAAGGGGGTATGGCCCGTTGCCGATTTATACGTTGTCCTGTAGGCCCATAATGCCAGGGGCGATTCATCGACCCACATGGCTTTGGCCTTCTTCAGTCTTCTTTTCAGAATGAACTTAATCACTTTATTAGCCGCTTCGGCCTGTCCGTTCGACTGCGGATGTGCCACAGAGTGTATCGTTTCTCGATGTGGTATTTCTGGCAGAAGTCCCCGAATTCAGTGCTATCGAACTGGGTTCCATTGTCAGTTATGACGATCTTTGGGATCCCGAACCGACAGATCATGTTCCTAACGACGAAGTTGATCACTCGTTTGGTTGTGATTGTAGTCAGTGGCTCAGCCTCGACCCACTTGGTGAAGTAGTCTACAGCTACAATAGCGAACTTCGCTCCGCCCTTCGCTATAGGGAGGCTTCCAATGATGTCAATTCCCCACATAGCGAAAGGCCATGGGCTTGTCATTGTCTTTAACTGACTAGGAGGTGCCCTAGGTATCCTTGAAAATCTCTGGCATGCATCACACCGTCGTGCGTACTTCGCCGCATCTTTGTTTATGGTAGGCTAGAAACAACCATGCCGCAACACCTTTTTTGCCAATGTCTGCCCTCCAGTGTGATCGCCGCATTCACCCTCATGTACCTCCTGCAGTACATGCTTGATGTCGTCATGAGCTATACACCGGAGAAGGGGCATCGAAAATCCCTGTCTGTAGAGGACTCCGCCTTGCAGAACGTATCGGGAAGCTTTACGAATTACTTTACGCCTCTCGCTCTTCTTGGTTGGAAGCGTTCCATCCATCAAGAAATTCTTTAGAGGGGTCATCCATGACTCCCTTTCTGGCTCCGTCTCTAGTACCGGATCAATTTCCATCTGATCTATACTAGGGGACCGAAGTACTTCAACTGGGGCTAGCCCGGTCTCTTCAGGATCGTCGGAACTAGCCATCTTTGCCAACTTATCCACCTGTTGGTTCTCTGACCGCGGAATATGTGATATACTGTAATGGTCAAGACCACTTAACATCTCCTTCACTTTCTCCAAATACAAAATCAATCTTGGGCTTTTGGCTTGGAATTTTCCAGTGACCTGGTTTACAACTAACTTGGAGTCGCAAAATATGTCCAGCTTTATGATTTACAACTCCTTTGCGATTCTCAGCCCGGCTATCAAGGCTTCATATTCGGAGTTGTTGTTAGTGGCGTGAAATTCCAACCAGATAGCATAGGATATCAGTCGTTTCTCGGGAGTTTCAAGCACCACTCCAGCGCCGGATCTCTTGTCATTCCTGGCGCCATCAGTATACAATCTCCAGGCACTGGGATCGAGAAGCAACTTTGGTGGGGCAGCCTCTTCGTTTACTATATCCTCCTCTGGGACAGTAAATTCTGCTATAAAATCGGCTAGCACTTGCCCCCGTACTGATCGTCGGGGCTGAAAATTCAGATCAAATTGGCTCAACTCAATGTTCCATTTGAGTAGTCTTCCAGACGCTTCTGGTCTCTGTAGAACTTGCTTGAGTGGATGATCAGTGTACACGGTGATGGGATGAGCCTGAAAATAATGTCGAAGCTTTCTAGAGGCAATCAACAAACTGTATGCCAACTTTTCCATTCTTGGATAATTGCGCTCGGTTGCCGCCAATTTTTTACTCACGTAGTACACTGGCCTTTGAACCTTGTCTTCTTCTCTTACTAATGTTGAGCTAATCGCGTAGGATGACACCGCCAAGTATACGGATAAATCCTCGTGATCCACTGGCTTAGACAGTATCAGAGGTCTCTCTAGATGACTCAACAGGTTCTTAAACGCTTCTATGCAATCAGGAGTCCATTTAAAATTGTGTTTTCCTCGCTTTATCAATTCAAAGAATGGAATGCACTTGTCCGTAGCTCTGGAGATGAATCTGCTTAGTGCTGCTACTTTCCCTGCAAGGCTTTGCACATCTTTGATTTGTCTAGGCTCCTGAATGCCTCTGATTGTTGCAATCTGGTCTGGATTAATCCCAATCCCGCGCGAACTGACGATGAATCCCAAGAATTTCCCGGAGGCGACCCCAAATGAACATTTCGTTGGGTTGAGTTTCATCCCTTATTTTCGAAGAATGCCAAACATCTCTGCCAAGTCTGTAGTGTGATCGGAGGATTGTCTGGACTTAACCAACATGTCATCGACGTATACCTCCATCGTTTTCCCAATTTGGTTATAGAACATTCTGTTCACTAACCATTGATATGTGGTGCCAGCATTCTTCAAACCAAAAGGCATTACCACGTAGCAGTATAACCTCAGATCCGTAATGAAGCTAGTGTGTTCTTGGTCTGGAACGTGCATAGGAATCTGATTATATCCTGAATAAGCATCCATGAAGGAGAGAAGTTCATGACCCGTTGTTGAGTCTACCAACTGGTCAATTCTGGGTAGTGGAAAGCTATCTTTTGGGCAGGCCTTATTCAAATCCGAGAAATCAATACATGTACGCCACTTCCCATTGGCCTTCTTTACCAAAACTGGATTTGAGATCCAATCTGGATAGGTCAAGTCTCCGATAAATCCATTACTCTTTGGCTTTCCGACCTCTTCTTTCAAGGCAGCGGACCTCTCTGGGCCCAGCATTTGCCTTTTTGTTTTATAGGAGGATGCTTTGGGTTAATGCTTAATGAGTGACTCATGATTGATGGAGATATCCCACACATGTCCGCGTGGGTCCAAGCAAATACATCCAAGTTATCTTTCAGGAAATCCGCCAATTCTTCAGCTAGATTCGGATTTAACTGGGATCCAATCTTAAGGACCTTCTCTGGGTCGCTATCATCGATCGGTACATCCACAGTTGTCTCGTTGGGAGTCGCCATTCTTCCCTCAGGACCTTCATCCTCTCTGGGATCTATATCCTCGGGCAGTTCTCTGGGCGACTCGCCCACGATCATTCTCTTTAATTGCTATGAGGTCTCCGCCCTTGCGGGGGGAGAAGTGTCCTTGGTTTCTATGTCTCCTCCATTACGGAGTAGCTTTAGCTCTGCAATATAACAGGCTCGTGCGGCAACCAGATCTCCTCTGACGATGCCAACACCAGCTTCTGTGGGAAACTTCAATAACAAGCACCAGGGGGCTATACAGGCTCTGAACTTTGCTAGGTCCGGTCGAACCAAGAAGGCATTATAGGGCGATTCAATGCCCAAAACCACGAAGGGAAGAATTCTCACTCTCTGGCGTTCTCCTTCCCCAAGTGTCACCGGTAGCTCTACATATCCCATTGGAGCGGTTGAAGCTCCGTTAAATCCACGGATCCATCCCTCACAGGGCTTCAAATCTTTTATCTCGAGATTCATCTGGTCAAATGTCTTTTTGAAAAGAATGTTGACTGAACTCCCGTTATCCACCAAAACTTTATGGACAGTGGCCGGGCCAATAGGAACTGTGATTACAAATGGATCTTCGGTCGGAGCATGGACTCCAATGCTATCTCTATCACGGAAAATGACGTCATCTGACATCATCTTTTGTTGCTTTACCGGGACATTGTCCTCAGGGTTGCTACACTCTCCTACCTCGAGGTGCTGCTTAGCTGCGTTGACATATTGATCCAACGCCTTGGAACCTTGCCCGGCAAGATAAAGCCCACCGATTATGGTGTTGATAACAAGGTCCTTTCCCTTTTGATGGGCTGTTGGCCTGACAGCAGGTTGATTCTGGTTTTGATTTGGAGCCTGTACAGCTTTCCCCCTATCTCTGGGTGTCGCTCTATATTCATCCAATTTTCCTTCTCAGGGCATCTTCTCGACCACATCTCTTAGGTGACGGCATTCATTTGTAGAGTGGCCGTGAATCTGATGGAAGAGACAAAACTTCCCCGTCTCACGCTCCTTCTCTGTCGACTCTCTTGGAGGAGGCCTTTTATGTTGGAGAACGTTGTACGAGTCCATGAAGATATTCTCCAAAGTATCGTTTATCGGCGTATAATTTTTGGAAGACCTAGGGCGAGTCCTTCTCTGGGAGTTGTTCCCTCGATTCCTTTTCTGATTATTGTCATTACTGTTATTATCATTGTTTCCTGACTGGCGACCACCCTGGTTCCGGTTTCCAACATTAACTTCGACCTTCCCCGAGCTGTCTCCTGTCTGCTTAATGGCGACATTGCTTTGGATTTCCTCCTTATCCGCCATTTTTGCCTTCCGGTTAGCATATACCTCCTCCTAACGCAAGCGTATGTTAGCTTTCTCATAGAAAAACTCTCTAGTATGAGGTGGCTTACCGGCCAGGTATCTCCCAAATTCAGTGTCTTTATCTACCCCATCAATCAGGGCTGCCACAACAGTTGGCTCATGGGGATCCTTGACCTCAGTGGCGGCTAGGTTGAAACGGTCTAGATACACCCTCAAACTCTCGCCTGGTCGTTGTTTGGCAAGGAACAAGTCAATCACACTCTTCGTCCTCTGTGCATAGATGCGGAACTGTTCCACGAACCTTTCACTCAACTCACTGAAACAGGAAATTGATCTTGCTGGTAAGCGAGTAAACCATAATAACGCTACATCCTCCAGGAATATAGGGAATACTTTGCACTTTACAGCGTCAGAAGCTGCAGCAGCGGTCATTGACCAAGAATATCTCATTAGATGTTGGATTGGATCAGATCTACCCGCGTAACGATTCATCTGCGGCATGTTGAAGCGCCTCGGGAACGTTACATCTAGAATGTCATCAGTGAAAGGGGTGTGACTGCGGTCAATTCCCCAATCTTCATTCCGTTGTCCATGGCTATCTGCTAGGATTTGATGGATCATAGCTGCAACATTTGCACTGGTCATCGGAGGCTCGGGATCAGCACTTCTTGCTCGGTGGAATTCTCTGATCTCTCTTCCAGGAGCAGCCACGAAATCTGGGGCTCGGATTGGGCTTCGTTGCCCCCTGTTACCATGAGCATTTGTACGGCGAAGGGGCTGAGGTAGTCTATTCTCAACAGGGCTGTCCACACCTCGAGCTTTGGGAGTTGCGACACGATTATTCACATTGCGGTTTGAGGGCCCTGCACCCAGTGCCTCTTCTTCTCGTGATGGCAGGGTTCCAAATCGGAGCTGCTCTATGTTTTCAGGCCTCTCATACGGTCGCCGCGGAGGTCTTGGCGATTCCTCTGACGAAGAAGAGTACTCTGGGGTGAGCGGACGAACTGGGGGCGTCCTTTGCCTTGCGAGATCATCGAGCCTTCTATCCATAAGAGTCAAGTTCTGTCGCAGCACGGAACTCTTCTGCCTTTGAGCAGCCAATTCATCAAACAGCCTTTCCCACATTTCAAAGAAGCGAGAGAGATCTCCCTCAGTAACTGGGGCAGAAGGATCATATTGATCGTCAACATTTTCTCTTATGCACAAAGAACTTGAGCCAGGTCGAACAGAGGTACCGGGACGGGAAGTGTGAGCCATAACCTCCTTTC
The DNA here is from genome assembly GCA_030737875.1 of Allium sativum. Classification (NCBI taxonomy): domain Eukaryota; kingdom Viridiplantae; phylum Streptophyta; class Magnoliopsida; order Asparagales; family Amaryllidaceae; genus Allium; species Allium sativum. The sequence goes on along the minus strand of CM060916.1, from coordinate 167,983,918 downwards.
CAGGTCGAGTTGTAGTCTGGTCATCACTTCAGATCGCTGTGGATCGGTGTCGGTGGCTCGCAGCGCCCCCCTGGGGTCGGATCGTGGTGACATTAGGAGGAGGGTTCGCAGCGTTGTCATGGGATCGAGTGACGGCTCCTTCAGCAGTTCGGTTCGCACCGTCCTCATCAGCTCGGATTGCGGCGCCTCCATCAAGTTGGATCGTGACGCCATACTCGGTTCGGTTCGCCCCCTCTGTTCCGCGATCCGAGGGTCCTTCGTTGACCTGCTCGTGCACACTTTCTTCAACTGCTTCATTCGCGACTTCATTCGCCCGTGAAGCTCGTACTTCCTTAGACTTCTTTCCAGCCATGATATCAGATACTGCTGGAGTCTTCAAAAATCTGAACAGTGAAGTTTTTAGGACTGTTTTCTTCGGACTTGAATATCCAAACAACGGAGCAACAATCCAATATGCTAAGAAATCGATTCTCAGTGAAAGCATCAAGATGTTCGATCAAAATTTGGACCTAACACCCAAATTGTTCTGGTTCATAGAGAATTATAACTGAAAAATGAGGAAAAAGCAGAAAACACACAGGATTTATAGTGGTTCGGCGTTAACGAGCCTACGTCCACTTTATATGCTATTGATTATACTTTGAATGCTAGTACAATCAATGATTTCTCTCAAGCTCACTTTACAATTGTGATTTCTCTCAGTTATTTCGAAGTAAAACTGATAAGAAATGGTGGTATGACAGTAATGGTGGAATCAATACTCAGAACTGCCAAAAAATCCCGAAAAATGCCAGTCTCTGGGCTATTTATAGCTGATTCTGTCAGGTGGATCGCGGTCACACGTGGCGTAGATCTCGAGAAAATCGGATCGGATCGAGCAATGAGGAAGAATTGGTCAATATGACAGTTGTGGACAGGTGTCTCGAGATCCATACAATTCGGATCGTGGTTGAACAAGTTAGGGGCTTTGCTGCGCCTCGGGGGATCGGATTGGAGCGAGGTGGTGGCGCAGGTACAGATCGAGTCATAATGAGGTGGACGGTTCGGTTCGTGATGGCTTGAGGAGGGATCGGGTCGCGAGACGAACCATCAGGGTACAGCGATCCGACTTGATGAGGTGACCACGATCTGGTTTCCCATGGGCTACGGGTATGAAGCTTCGTATTTTCTTCTCATGTGTGAATCATGGTGGCTTGGTCAAAAAGCTAGCCAACAGATATACTCTTAAAAAGAGATATGATGTGCGTATCTAGTCTTCAATCTTCTAAGCCGTATTTCCTTGAGCTTAACTCCATTGTGCTTTGACCGTCTTTAACTTCACAATTTCGTAGCTTCTTAATTCCTATTTCCAAAATATGAGTTGGAACTCATTTCACTATCGCCTCTCGTTCCACTTTCACTTATTCTTTTTCTAGTATACTCAGCTCAAACATAACTGCGTACTCATGGTTTCATGCAAGCTCTCCAAAATTCACTAGTGAATCCTGGATCTCGTTTACTTATTATAAGGTATTCCACGCAGAAGGACTATCTCTTGAAAACAAACAAATACCAACCATGTTGCCAAATGTACTTACTAAGGTGATTTCTATAACTTATGCGTAAGCGAAATGAACCATCCGCCTTAGTGGCGAACACTACTCGAACGGATTACAAATTACCAACAAATGTGTCAAGAGATTCTAGGTAACTAAGCATGGCAGAACCCTAAGGGTTACAATAGACTTCGAGGGTATTACCGAGGCAAGTCAAGAGTCTAACTACCCTCTTTTCATAATCGAGAATGGCACCATTACTGGATAACCACTCCATCCCTAGAATCAACCCATAGCCCAAAAACATAAGCATTACTTCTAAACTCAACACTTAGCATAGACATTCACAAATCCAAACAAGTCATGAATAAATGAGCCGATTCCCCAACAGGATTTGAGACAAAAAAAATGGGATCCTCTACTACGTTAGTACTAAGGTGCAGAGACTCAACTATCGAAGCAGAATTAAAAGGATGCGATGTACAAAAACAAAGTTCTAACGGGATGATAGAAGAGAAAAGCTAAACCTTTAACAAAAACATTACCACCCCTCTTAGGTACGCTAGTAGTGAGAGCATACAATTGCCCTCTCGACGATCTTGTTCTTTGCCCTTGTCTTTGTCCTATAATACTTAACTACATGTCCCTTTTTACCATACTAAAGATACTCTCTCTTGTCATGGGTTTTAATTTTCTTTCACTTTGGCCTCTTGCCTTTCACCTTTTCCTCCTTCGTGGATTAAGCCATATCAACAAGTTTCTCATCCTTAGACTTGTGTTCTTTATCCTCGTTCTTACTATCCTTGTATAGCTTGTTGACAAGTTTCTTGAAAGCTACCTCCATCGCACGGCAACCCTACAAAGCTTGAAATAAGATTAGTCGCAAGTAAAACTACTGCGGCTACAGATGGAGGTTGGGCACTCCTTTGCCCTCTGACATGTGTCGTATGCCTACAAACTATGGTGAAAAAGAAAGAGAGAAGAGACTCAAGGAGAGAATCAAAACATAGTGCATATGGATTTGGGGAATATGCCTTTCGTAAAATAAAACTTTTCTTAGAAAAATGCTTCTTTGTAAACGTTTTGAAAATAATTTCAGAAGGTTTTTAAAAGCTTTTGCCCAGTATGGTAACCTTCTGCTCTAATACCAAGTGTAACACCCCACATCCGTTAAGGTCACCTACAAAGGGAATGCCTTAACTTCAATGGAGCATTATGGGTACTGGAACAGAAATATTACAAGACAAACATATATAAAACAGCGGAAAGTAAAGTGGAAGTACTTCAAATCATTTATTAAATATAATTGTTTACAATGAAATCCCATCAACTTCCAATACCCAATTACAAAGTTAAAATATATGTCTTGCTCAAAAACAAAGAAGCATAAAAATAGGTTGTAGTATTCCCCAATAAAGCAAAGCAAGCCATAGCCAAGAGAAATCCAAGCCGTACATGAAAGAGCCTTGGAGCTTGGTAACATCCGAACTAAGTTGTATTCCCACCCTGCGAACCTGGGGGGGAACGGAAGAAAAAAGAGGTGAAACAAAACGGGTCAGTCATAAAGAGTGAGTAAGTCCTAGTGACTTTCAGCATAAAAATAGGTAAAGATAACATGGCATGAATAAACTGAAAGTAAACATAAGCATGATGGCAAGATAAGCTACAGGCACGATGAATCAAGTATAACGTCCCATAATTCCCATCAAGGGTAGTATCACAAGGTTCCTACCAAGTATCACATCACAAGATTTCTAAGATTCATTATTAAAATGGTATCTATTTGCCCTGCACCACCTAACTAGTGTCCCAACTAGTGATCTATAAAATGATCATATGATAACGTGATCCCAATCCCCAAAATGGTGGTTGCTTTCAGGTGTACATCTATTATTTATCACCTAGATCTGATCTAGGGTTTTCTATCGGGTGCTTCCTAGATTCAACCAGGGTTTATGCGACCTAGGTCCAACTAGGGTTTATGCTACCTATTGAACGCTTCTCGGATTTAGGGTTTATGCGACCTAGGTCCAACCTAGGGATTATGCTACCTACGAGTATCATACAGCCCCCAATGATTGTAGATACCTATGCTGGTCCCACTATGGGGTGTATCCAGTCCTATGGTGGCGGCCCGACACAATTCTAGAATGCATAGAGTATACTACTGGTGTCCTCCAGTGCCCTGTTTTTCTGCTCCGGAGTTGCGTGCACGCCCGCACTCCGTTAGAACCACACTGTGCACCACCTGCCGTCACTTTTGACCGCTTACAATCAGCCCAGTAATCGTGCCCCGCCCTGCCTAGCTCAGGGTACCGATTGATACCTAATGTGGGTTACTGCTGAAACGGGTCTCACTACTAGGGTTTTCCTAGGGTCTATTCGTATACCCCACAGGTTGGTTAAGTGTTGTCATTCAAGTTCGTGACTTAACCCGCCTACGTGTCATGTCAAATTGACTAAGTGTTGTCGTTCAAGTTCATGACTTAGCCCTACGAATCATGTGTCAAGTTGGTTAAGTATATTCAAGTGGTTCACGACTTAACCCTACCAGATCACCATGTCAAATTGGTTAAGTATATTCACAAGAAATCAAATTCAGGTTTTCTTAACCCACCCATTCATGTCATATCGGTTAAGTGTCATTAATCTAGTCATATTACTTAACCCGTCCATTTATCATGTTATGGTGGTTAAGTGTTACTCTCTTATGTTTACTTAATCTTACCACGCGCCACGTTAGGTTGGTTAAGTGCATGCTAACTTAACCCCATCCACTAGTCATATTATAATGGTTAAGTGTTATCAACTTCTTCAAGTTAACTTAACCCCACCGCTTGTCATGTTATGTTGGTTAAGCGTTATTACTTAACCCAACCCACTTATCTAATTAACGTGTTGTATTGGTTAAGTGTTCTCTATTTACTTAACCCCACCTACTTGTCTGATTAACACGTTGTCTTGGTTAAATGTTCTTAGTTTACTTAACCCTACCCACTGGTCTAATTACCATGTTATGTTGGTTAAGTATTACTGTTCGTATTTCTACATGTCACCCACATGTCACCCACTTAACCCCCACGTCCCACTACATGTTGTCTTTGGTTAAGCGTTACTTAATTTATTACTACCACGCCCCTGTAGGACCTCTCACATTAGGCCACCATTTTGTGGTTGCTGGATTTGCTGGGCGGGTCCGGGCAGTCTTACACCACAAACGGGCCTAACCTCGTGTCCATACAGTTGTCACACATTTAATTTAGGCCTATGACCTCTCACATTGGGCTACCATTTATGGTTGCTGGATTTGCCGGGCGGGTCCGGGCAGTCTTATACCATAAATGAGTCCAACCTTGTGTCATAGACATTTATTATTATACATAATATTCTCACCCCATATTTGGATTAATTATCCCTAATCAAATATGTCAAGATATTCCAATTATCTTTATGTCCATAATTTACGTTAATTAACATTTACTATTATGGCCCACCTTCCCTTTAAATCATGTTTATAACTTTTGGTATGTAAATTATACCAAATTAAATGTCACTAACCATGATTATGTTAAACATGACAATTACATGTTAATAAACATATGCCCACATTTCAAATTACATGCCCATTAATATATGTACCCAATTCTAGTTGGTTTACATATGTCTAATTCTTGCCTATTTACATGTATGCCAAGCTTATGCCAATTTTACCCATATCAAGTTATAGCCAAAATTACATGTATCAAGTTCGATGCCCAAATAAACCCAAATCATGATTCATGATGTAGTTATCCCAAACTATAATCTTTTTATTTCAATACATGCCAGTTGCCCAAATTCATAATACATGTTTATGCCAATTATCAACTTTACAATTGCTTTCATGTTCGAATTCCCAATACTACATGTGCCTAATTAACACAAGACAAATCTTTTGATTTAATTTTCATGCCAAATTACATACATGTTATATACAAAATTTCATGTTACATTACATAGATCCAATATGTGCCAAATTCCATGTATATAATATTTATGCAAATTTTATCATAACAAGATTATACCAAAATTTACAGATCAAGCCCAAACTTGCAAATATAATGATAATATCCAATTTCATGTTGCCAATTATTACATCATATTCATATAGGCAATAATCCCATAATTCCCCCGTATACATATCGTACGCAAATCGCGATTTTAGGCCAAGGTCCGAAATTGACTAAGGTACATGAAAAGAAAATAAATAGGGGAAGGTAGAATTTTGCATAAAAATCAGATCAGAGGGAAAAACATCATCACAGGCATGAAGATTACAACTTGATAATAATATCAGCATGAATTAATAAAACTGATTTACAACAGGCTGAATAGATCATGAACTAGACATGGGAATAAATATAAACAAGTTCCCAAAATCAAGATCCAAGAAGGAACAAGAATAGACTTGAATCAAAAGTCCAATTTCACTTCATCACATGTCCATATTAAATTTAAATGTTTAGATCTGAAAATAACTAGAACTTACATAGCATGGCTAATGAATTAAGGACTGAATTTGTTGTAGAACGTTGTAGTGACGTTTGATTTTTCTTCTTGAATCGTTGTAGAATTTCTGTTCTTTAATTTGATTTGAGCTTGAATGCTTGAGCTTCAACTTGGAGGCGGCGGCCATGATCAAGAGGGATTTCAGCAGCATAACGGTGTAAGAATGATTTGTTGTGAATTAGGTTGAGTCTTAAGGTGTTTTTATAGATGTAGGAACTCAGTTAGGCCCTTAGATCATCCCTAGAGTCAATCTGGACCATCAAAACACGTACCGGGCTTCAAAAATGGGTTCTGGGGCGAAACAGGCCGACCAGGTCAACCTGTAAGGGGGGAGGTCGACACTATGGTCGACCTGGGGGGTAGGTCGACCCTATGGTCGACCTGGGGGAGGGGGGTAGGTCGACCACCTAGTCCAGTGCTGCCTGAAAACTACTGAAACTTGTACATGCCATAACTTCTTCATCCGGACTCCGATTTTCGAAAACTCAGACTCTATTTCTTGTAGAATTCTGAGACGAACACGATGGTACAACCCGTTTTCCTTGATTCTTTTTTTTTAAATTAATTCTGCCTTGATTTCTTGTTTTAACATGTTATCAAAATTCGGGTTGTTACACATAACCCCACAGATTAAGTTTGTGGGCCTATATATAAATATTACCCACCACCCCCAGATATACTTTACCCTCCCACTGATTCATACAAGTTTACTTAACCCCTACTCAAGTTAACAAGTTCATACAATCCCTTATGGATTCAACTAGGTTAAGTATTCAAGTTCACTACCATATTCATTTACGGTTATAATGTGTTAGACCTCCCACATTAAGCCTACAACTTATGGATACTGGATATGCCGGGCGGTTCCGGGAAGACTTCTCCCATAAATCGGACATAACCTTGTGTCTCAGCACGTTATACGTTTATGCACTTGAACCCCTCACATTAGATTCACCACTTGTGGTCGCTGGATATGTCGGGCGGTTCCGGGCAGACTTCCACCACAAGTGTAATCTAACCTCGTATCTAAGCGTGGTTACAGTTTCTAATTACTGTAATTCTAGGCATTTCCATTATTAACTTATTATTCCTATGTCACTATAGGTTTTCATGCCCTTTTCCCAAGTCATATTTATCATGCATCATATGCCCCAAATTTAAGATCTAAATCACAATTTGATTTATGCCCCAAATCCATATTCATGTATTTCATTCAAGTTATGCCCAAATTTCCCAATAAAAGTTATGCCCTAATTTTAATGTTATCCCCTCGCTCCCAATTTCACACGTTCGCATATTTCAGTGGTATGCCTAGGCTCGAAAGTAGCCTGGCTATAAAATAAAAAGGGAAAAGAAGAAGGGAAGAGAACAGAAATGATCATAATAACAAGATTGACATATGATGGCAAAAATAGGCATAGCAACTAATAAGCATACAGTGACAAAATTGGGCATAGTGACAAGATTGGCATATAGGAACAGATCTGATGAACATGTGATAGTAGAACTGATTCTAACACAATAGGGACATCATAAACAGACACGATGAGATCTAAACAATGAATTAGATAACCAACTAATAACAGATCTATTGTGACAATAGCACTGATTTAACCATTAACATAATAGGGACAGGCATGATGAGATCTAAACAGTGAATTAGATCTACAAATAATGATAGATCTGACATGATAAATAGGTATAGGCTTAGATCTAGTTCATAATCATATCAGAATAACTTAGATACACAGGTTATAGCAGATCTGATATGATTCAAATAGTCACGGGCTTAGATCCAAGTTAGAGTCATGTCAAGATTAACTTTTAAGTATTTAGATCTAAAAATAACATAGGCTCATTGTGATTTGATCTAAGAAATAGAAGAGTAGTTGCAGATGTTGAATCATATATCTCTAAACTTGAATGACTTGATTGTTGAAGAATAACGTCACCCCCTTGCTGGGGTCAACACCCATGGGCGGGATTTTTCCCGCTTCCCCCCTGCTGTTCGATTTTGAGCTCTTTTGAATTTCTGGACTTATTTTATTCATATATATTCCTCTTATGCGTATACAAATTTCAAACCTTAATAACTTCTTTATACGGTGTCCGTTTTACGCAAACTCGAAGTCTATCTCAAGCAGAATTCTGAGACAAACACAATGGTGCAGTCCATTTCACTTATTTCCCACTATTTAATTAAGTATTCTTTAATTTATCATCTTTAGTGTTATTAAAATTACGGGGTGTTACATTCTCCCCTACTCAAAGGATTTCATCCCTGAAATCTCTAAGTTAAGAAGAATGTATATCCTAACATCCATCACCCATCTACTCATCCACCAATCACAGACATCCATTGTCCTTCAAAGATTTCTAATGCTTATATGAAAATATGCAAATGTGTGTGTATATGTCCCTATACTAATGCAGTTCGGTGGACGATATTGGAAACCGATTGTAAGGGCCTTAATAAAAGTATTAAAAATATGGAAAAATTACGTAAAATCATAATTAATGATTTGGAAAGATTTTGTATGAAATATTTCTAGTTTTTGAAACGATAAAAGATATTTTTATCCAAATGAACTAGTTATTTACTAAAATAATAATCTAATGTTTTTAAATAAATAAATTGGATTTGTAAACGGTTTTAATACAACCAGAATTTTCCAACGAATAAATTGGAATGGGTTTAAATGGAAACTATCTTTGGATATTTTCGATATTGGATTCCGTAATTATACGGATATTGTTATGGGAATTTGAAAGATATTGGTATCGTTATTCCAAAACGATACCTGTTAATTTCAGAATTTTTGCTGAATATAAGTCGACATGATTTCCATTTAAGATCTTATATTTAATATCAAATTGGATTTTGAGTTTGTCGTGAATGGTACCTTAAATAATATTGTTCTTGAACCCACTTGCGAAAGAATAAATCTTTTAATAAAGATTTAGAGAAGTTTTCTAGTTTAGTTAATTAAATTGGAATTGAATGGAATTCGATTTAATAATAATAAAGACGAGCTTCTATGGAGGAAGGCGTTTACTATTTATGGAATTTAAAAGGCTTCGCCGTTATTTCATTTATAGTATTAGTCTGATATGGGAATTTATATCGATTATAAATTATTCAAATTTCCGTGAAGATTCCATATTAATGGAAAATGACTTTGGGTTTATCGTGTACTGTGTTTCAAATAACATTTGTTCTTCAACACAAATAAAGACATGATTAATTTCCCAAGTTGAAAATTCATTAAATAATGATTTCTGGAGATTAAAAACAAACTAAAGTTTTAATGAATCTTTAATTAGATTGAAATGAGAATAAGGTAATTTAATTTACCGAATTTAAGAAAAGTTCGAGATGGAGTAACCCCCTACCCCCTTTCCCTCTCCCCTCTCCCCCATTCCCCCGCAGTTTTACTCCATGCGATAGTTAAATCTTTAATTAGATTTGAACAATAAATGGTAATTAAATTTACCAATAAAACAATGGGCATTAAATATGGAGGACCACCAGTTTTGCTCCATGGGACGAATAGGTCGGGATTGGGAATAATAAAATAAAAGATCACTTCGGTAAGGTTCGATTAATCCCGACCAGTTGATAAACCTTAATTTGGTTTGATTTTTGAAAAGATATAATAAAATCCTTTGCAATGATATCCAAAGGAAGTTTAAAGAATAAGTTTTAAAGATTTATCTTTGATAAAATTAATGGCAACCTTTTCCTAAAGATGTGAATGTTTGAATAAAAGAATATTCTGGATTGGAATTAGACATGTGCTATGTTTGTGTATTTATCACATGATTTTAAAGATACGTTAGTTATTCGGAAAGACCGGGTTTAACCCATTCTGAATAACTGTTACGACGACTAAAAGTCAAAGATACGAAGACAGTGGTTGAAGACCGGAGATCTTTACATCGTTGGGATGATTGCCGATGTCTTGACTTGGGGTGTACACCCAAGATGAGGTAATAAGTGGTGATCGTCCATACGTACTTTGAGATCGACCGGATATGCGAGGTCCTCTCTTTTGTATTGGACATATGGGATGAGGAATAAGGTGCCTTCGGTTTCGTTCAGACCCAGAACGTACTTGTAAATGGATTGTGTCTGACATTGTATTGTGTGCTATATTCGTTGATCTCTATTAAATACATATCTGTTTGGTGGCGGAGAATTTATTCTCTTGCTTAACACCCTTCTCTGAGACGTACGAGCTTAGAGGTTATATATTGGCAGAAATCAATGGTATTGTATGGATTGACAATGTGGCATGCTAAGATGCAAATGATCAAGGCTTTTGTTGAAAAGCAGGGCCTTATGGTTGATGATCAAAGCACAGCTTTAAGTCGCATAGCTTTGTGTATAGCGTTAACTCGTGAGCCTCACACCCCGGTATGAGTTAGAAACGGGATGAGGAAGCAAGAAGTGCGTACGTTTCTTTCTAGCTAGAAGTTGTGTCATGGTATGAAGCCCATACATTTTTTACTTATATGGATTTTAGATTGTGAGGCGCCTCGGATATAGAGCCGACTAAAAGGCTCTAGTGATAGGTCTGATAGGACCGGGAAATGTATGTTCAGGAATAACCAATCCACAAAAGTAAGTGTGGACCGGCCTCGTAGGATCCAAGGGTTTCCCATAGTTGTGATCCTAGATCATCTTTCTAGAGGTAATCCGAATCGGTAAGGAGACCATCCCTTGCCTTGACTCATGACGGAAATCCAATTTCCAATACGACATTTTTTGGTTTTAGTTGTAAACCTATATAGCGACATAGTATATGGTACCTATGTCATCTATGATCGATACATTTATATTTGAAGTTGTATTAGACACTATGCACTTATAATATATCAAAATGATTTATTTTGAGGCGTACCAATCATGTTTGGCTATTATAAGGTAAAATTCTATCCTTCGACTTGCGTTGCATTGTGTGATGGGACCTGAGTCTTATAATAGTTTCATTTTTCCTAAAAAGCATTGCGTTGTTCATAAATTGTTTTATTTGAAGCTTTGGTATTCACATGGAGTAAACCCGTTCTGTGACATACGGCGTGGTCCCGTGAATTACCTTACTTTTAAAATAAAATTAATAACTGTTATTAGCTCTTATACCAGCCCCATGACTGACTCGAAGTTTATTGTTTCTACCTAAACTCTGGATGCCCATATTTTCCACATGGACAGCTAGTAGTTTTGGTTTTGCAGATTTCTATTTAACAGGATCCTGATTTACTGCTGGAGCTATATTCAGAAATCTTTGTATCCATGTATTTATTTCAGTTGTGTTAGTTGATGTATTTCCTCTGTGCATTGTATTTATACATTTTTATTTCTGCTGCTATGTGTTTTATTCTTTGATAATTGTATTTTTCTGCTATGTAATATTTATTCGTACTCTGATATTCTTGTACTCTGATGTAAATTGTTGTAATAGCAATGAAAAGTTCTGTTGTTTTGGTTCCAATGCGTAGTGTTCTCAACGCAATCCGGGCTTTTCCGTCTCCTCGAAGATCGGGGGATTTCGGAGCGTAACAAGGTGGTATCAGAGCTTTGGTTTACAAAGCTCGAGAACAAGGCACATTAGAACCAAACAACAGAACTCATCAGAGATAGAATTAGTAACATTATATTAAAGAATACTCATTAGAGATAGGATCCGCAGTATCCTAGAATGAGAAAACTCGTTAGAGATAGGGTTAGTAATGCCCTAGAATGAGTTGAGAGTGGCACATTTATGAGTAACGTATTTGTGAATATTATATAAACCGATCTTAGAGAAAAATATATTTTTGAGCATATAAAAGTTATATTTTTAGAAAGTTAATTAATCAAGTGATTATTTGTGTGATTGTTTGATTACTTATAACATCTGATTTAAATAAATTAGACGAAGCCATCGGCGATTTTGGACATTGAAATTAAGAAAACTCGTGTTATTTAATTTAATTAAGTTAAGTTAAACTGAATTGCAAATTTAGCTAGAATTATATATATATATATATATATTGAGCATGTTAATGGCTTAGCGTTGAGTAGAGAAATATATTGTGTGCCCGATAAACAGGTGCACCTTGATGAGTTGGTTGCGCAATTCTATTATATATATATATGTATATATAGTGTGACTACTGTGAATGATTTGGATGTGATGTGATGGTTGTTCTGTGTGAAATGCAACATACGCCATAGGATAGCAACAATAAATTATGAACCACACCGCATAACATACTACCAAAGACAGCATAGCATATCATATTCCATATAAGTATTTGGCGCTTGTATGACGAGGTTTGAATTACCATATGTGCGAGATGCTTGTACAACGAGGATTGATTTACAGGTTGAACCGAAGATTGACTATGGACTTAACAACATATAAAGGAAAAATGGCAGGATTAAATAATAAACCCTACACAGGTCGGGAGATGACAAAATACACTTGTCTCTTCTGTTTTAATTTTTGGACATGTTTTTGAGGGCTTATAAATAATTATGGGGGTGCACATTTGTTATGTATGCGATTTATGATTTATTGGGTACCTAATAAGGCCCAATAAATTTTTCAGGCCCTCCCCGTACAAAGGAGGTTATTGCGAAAATTTTCAGAAATTTAGGGTGTTAGCCAAATTTCAGAGAAATTATGAAAATTCTTAGAAACTGAAAAGTTGAAGAATGAACGCCTGAATGAAAGTTGAGTTGGTTAGTTAAACAACTTCCATCTCCATTTCTTTTTCGGGGACGAAAAAGCTTTAAGTGGGGGAGGTTGTAACAACCCGTATTTTCATAACCAATTTAAAATTTATTTTTAATTGATTTTAATGAAAATTAAATATTTTAAATGATTTATTTTGAGAACAAATGACGAAAAATTAATTTAGAACGAAGTTAGAACATATAAATTTATTTTAATTATAAAACGAGCTTGAAATGGCGTGATAGTTTGAAAATTCGATTTTTAATTTCAATTGAATGTATAGAATTCAAAATAAATCAGATTTCAGTAAAAAAAAAGAACCGTTAGAATCTGTTTAATAATATCTTTCTAACGAATGTAAAAAAAAAATTAGATTTCGCTTTATAAACAGTAAGTTATGTCCAGTTTAAAATTCAAAATAGTCGCTATAGAATTTATATGTTTTCTAATAATATATAAGCCCTTAAAAATATCCATTTTGCAAACGACCTCCGTTTTCGAAGAAACCAGTTTTGTTGGATCCAGAACATCAAATTATTGTCAGGATTAAAATTTCAAGTCATTTGGAATTAGTACGCGAGCGCAGTGAATTTAAACGCGTTTTCAAATTCAGTTTAAATTTAATAAACCAGTTAAAAAGGACATTTTTCAAACATCCTCCAAATTCGACGAAATTAATTTTGTTAGCACCGTATCGTCAAAACATAGCTAGATTTCAATTTTCATAATTTTTGGAATTAGTATGTGGTCCCGGTAAATTAAAATGTACGTTGGAATTCAACAATGACCGTTATATTAATTTATATTTTAATTTTGACAAAAACTGATCGAAACAGTCGATTTGACTTATGAAACATATCCCATTGTGTCCGGAATGAGTGCATTTAGTTAGAAATGATAGTCGTTGGGTTTGATTTGGAGCTCGAAACAATAAACAAGTATTTTTGGAATTAAATAATATATATATAAACCTCTCTCCCTCACAACACAGAAAACGCGCAGGCCCTAAAATAAATGGCAGGTATCGCTCAGAAATTCAAAGGCTAAAATCTCCCAATCCATTTCGAAATTCAAAACTTGTGAACGAAAATTGGAGAGTAATTCGCGGGCTCTAAATCTATATGACTATGGTCCAATTTCATGAAGAATTTTCGCGAATTCCTTCCTCTAACTCACGACGTTCATTGGCGTTTTCAGACCACCGGAGGCGATCGAGTTCGCTGAGCCTCCTGGCGTGGGGAGCTCCGATGACGGCGGAGGAGGTGGCACCATCTAATCTTGGTCCAGCGCCTCGTATGGCGTGCGACGGTGGGAGATTTTGTTTGAGCGATGGGTTTTACCTCCTGGAGGTTACGAACGAAAGAGATAATTAGGGGAGAGAGGTTAAGCAAAGTAATTAAGAGTAATTATATTATTATTTATTTATTTTTGTAATGAAATGTTTAAAATGTCGTATCGTTTTCATATGACATCGGAATTCAGTAAAATTGGTTGCTTTGGAATCGCCTTGCCGAGCTCTACAATATGGAACTGAGCAGAATGGAAACAGAGCAAGTTGAATTTTTAGCTAAATTAAACGCTTATTTAATTTAGTTTCAAAATAAAATCTTCAAATAAAGACTGACGGAGTGGAAATCAAAGTGAGAACTCTCTCATTAAAATATTTGTACAGTTATTTGTTTTATAACTGAATATATCGATTGCTCGTGATGATTTTTATCAGTTTAATTACCACAAATTTGTATACGGTGCCTGTTAGCTCACCTTACTGTTGTTTAAAACCCATGGATGATCTGATTGACTATATTATATTTTGTTTGTGATGTTTAAATATTTAAAACATTAAAAGTAATGTTAATATTATTGTGGTAGTTGAAATTGAATATAAATATCCATTTATAATTTGAACAGTGAAAATTGGTTAATCAGAAAAATAATTCGAATCAAATTAGAATTGGTTAAATTTATTAAACAGTGATTAATTTGGATCGACTATTGTTGTTTAAAAACCCCACATGGGTTCGGGTATGATAATTAATTCACATCTCCTTTGGATTTATTTGTATGTCAACTGATTGATTGACAAATTTATATAAGCGTTATTTAATTATTTAATGCTTATACAGTTATAAATTGCACTCTGGATGTGAATTAAATGTTTAATAGTTGTTTATCACTGTTTTTGAATACGTGCGATGTATGGAATCCTTATAAATAAAATTATATGGTAATTGATTGAGTCTGATTCGAATTCAGAAATAACGAATATTTTAAATAATATTCAGCGAAGAATCAAAATATGATTTTGATGTCCGATTTTAGATGGACACGAAGTATATGAAAATATGAAGCCGGGTTAAGTATATGAACGCCTTTTTAACTCAAATGGATTTTTAAATCGATTTATTCATTTTTATAATGAATATCGAGAAGACTGAATTTCAAAATCTGACATTTTGAAAGTATTATCATTTTGAGATTATAATAAAATGGGATGTTTAATTTTATTTAAATTTGAAATGGAACTTGAAATCATTTTTAAATGAATATAAAACATTTTATAAAATATGTTTTAAATGGAAATCGACGATATATATATTATATATATATGGCTTGAATAGAACGCGTCGTGCAGCGACCGTTCGTGAATTTCAACCATTGACTTCAAATTGACGTAACGGGAGATACAACCGTCGGATTCTCCTAAAACTGGAACCGTTGGGTTCGTATCGAAAAGATCTATCCAATGAATATAAGAGATTTATTTGTACGGTTAGATTTTTAAATATTTCCAAATTAATTTCAGAAAAGGTCGTTATGGATGCAGTTCGGTGGTCGATATTGGAAACCAACTGTAAGGGCCTTAATAAAATTATTAAAAAATATGGAAAAATTGCGTAAAATCATAATTAATGATTCAGAAAGATTTTGGATGGAATATCCTAGTTTTTGAAATGATAAAAGATAATTTTTATCTAAATGAACTAGTTATTAACTAAAATAATAATCTAATGTTTTTAAATAAATCAATTGGATTTGTAAAGGGTTTTAATACAACTAGAATTTTCCAATGAATAAATTGGAATGGGTTTAAATGGAAATTATCTTTGGATATTTTCGATATTGGATTCCGTAATTATACGGATATTGTTATGGGAATTTGAAAGATATTGATATCGTTATTTCAAAACATACCTGTTAATTTCAGAATTTAGTACTGAATATAAGTCGACATGATTTCCATTTAAGATCTTATATTTAATATCAAATTGGATTTTTTGTTTGTTGTGAATGGTATCTTAAATAATACTATTCTTGAACCCCCTTGCAAAAGAATAAATCTTTTAAATAAGATTTAGAGAAGTTTTCCTATGACGACCCCCAAACCCCCGTACGACGGTGGCAAGGGTAATCTTTGGAATATAACACATAAACAATAACAGCAGAATAGAAATATAGAATTACACCAGATAATGAACAACAAAATACACTGGATAAATATAATCATCAGAGTTACACAGTATACAGGACATTACTTAGCACAAAATACAATTTTAGTACAATATACAATGTCTGCAGCGGATCAAACAAAATATACATAATGATGACTAAAAACAGTAAAAGAAATGATAAAGTCCAGCTCCAGCTCCATAGCTGTCCAGATTGAGTCCGCTAAAACCTGAATACAAGGCTGCCCGTGTAGAAATGAGGGCACCCGAGTTTGCAAAGTGAAACAAACTTCGAGTCAGTCATGGGACTGGTATGAGAAATCTACTTAACTGATTAAACAACAATAACAAGGCAAATCATAGGACCACGCCACTTTCGCGGAACGGGTTCACTCCAGTGATTGCTAGTGCATGTAATAAAACAAACCATTAAACAACGCAATGTTTTTTTAGAAAGAATGAAACTGATATAAGACTCAAGTCCCATCACACAATGCAACGCAAACCGGAGGATAGAGTTTTACCTTGTATTGGCCAAAATATGCTTGATACGTATAAAACAAAGTCATTTGATATTATTACTAGTGTATAAATGTTTCAAAGACAATTTCAATCATAAGTATCAATCATAGACGACATGGGTACCATATATCATGTCGCCAAATATATATTTACCATCAAAACCGCACGATGTCGTATTTGGAAATTGGATTTCTGTCATGAACCAAGGCAAAATATAGTCCTTACCGAATTCGAGACGCTCAAGCCTATGTCTCAGGCAAGTACTCAGTTAAGCCTTTGGATCATCAGGGCCGGTCCACACGGAGTGGATTAAATAACACCCTGAACAATACGTCTCCTCGCCCTATGGGGCGTAAATGAGCCCTATGACTCCATATACGAGGTGCCTCGCATTCCAACAACCACACAGGTGAAAATAATATAAATGTCAGCCAGTTTAAGCAATGACACCACCTCTAGCTAGAAAGAGACGCATGTCCTCCCTGAGTCCTTCTCCCGTTTCTGGTTCATACCGGGGTGTGAGGCTCGCGAATCCACGCTATACACAAAGCGATGCCACGTAGATCGTGCTTTGATCATCAACCACAAGACTTTGCTTTTCAACAGAAGCCTTGATCACTGCATCTTAGCATGCCACACAGGCAATTCACTCCATGAGACTGATTTCTATCGATATATAACCTCTGAGCTCGTACGTCTCAGAAAAGGGCGTTAAGCAAGAGAATAAATTCTCCACCGCCAAACAGATATATATTTAATAGAGATCAATCAGCACAAAACAAAATCAAATGTCAGACACACAGTCCATTTACAAGTCCGTTCTGGGTCTGAACGAAATCGGAGGCACTTTATTCCTCGCATATCCGTACAATCAACACATACGCCCGGACGGCTACTACTTCAGCCCCTTCAAGGTAGCTACTCCAATCATGAGCATCAGTAGCGCCCATCCATCCGATGTGAAGATCGTCAGTCTTGAAACATCTTCATATCTTCGACTTCGAATCGTCGATCAATTATTTGAAATGAGAATTAACTCGTCCTTTTCAAATAATTCACGTATATTGGAATTCAAATCAATTCTTTCCATGGTTAAATTATTTGACACTCACATTTCAGTTCTTTAGTATAATTTTCATGTCAAATACATTCAACCATCAAATATCAAGCAAACCAAGCAAAATTGGTTTATTTCCATTCCATATCGCTTATAATATTTTGTAACGATTTTTCGCCATTTTTATTTAATTAAAAATGGCCTTATTTAATTAAACGACGTTTCAGGTCGTGCCGTGGCACTGGCGCTGTTTTTCTTCAAATTTGTTTTACACATATCTAAAAATCTAACCGTTGGATCTTAACAAAGTTTATATCGTTGAAAAGATCTCTCAAAAGCGAACCCAATGGTTCCAGTTTCGTCAAAATCCAATGGTCGGATCTTTCGGTATAATCGTTTAAAGTTACGATTTCAAAATGCGAACTGCACGGGCTCGTTTCGTTTTAATTTAATTTATATATATATATATAATTCATTCGGCGATTTCTATATCATTTTCACTTCAAATATTTCACTAACGCCCTTAAATTTTGGAAAATTTCGCCATAACCTCCTTTGTACGGGAAGGGTCGGGAAAATCCCCAAACAGCCACACGGGCGTCTCATCTCAAAAAGAAAAAGAAAAAGAAAAAGCCAAGCGGCTCATAAAATCATCACCCAAGTAAAACAGTAAATGTGTACCTATTTGTCGGGCCTACAATTTTATTCCTCTTCTCTAGCCTCTTTGCTATAACCTGTTCAATCAATATGCATGTACATGTGCAATTCTAATCACTTATCAATTTTCAATTCAGTTTCATATTCGATTCGATTTGGTTTAATATTACCATTCATTCCAATGTTGCATACATAAGCTAAAAATCATATTATTAGCTAATTGATGAATATTTTCAACTCATGAATATTTATCTGAACAGGTGGTTATTTTAACACTTCAAATTTCATATAAAAATGATATTTTTAGCGAACTAAAATATATTTCAACGCATGACTATTTTATTTAGTTCGTATACATGTTAAAAATAATATTCATAGCAAACAAATATTTATTTCAACACTTGTATATTTTTAGCGAGTCTTACACGTGATAAAAATGATATTTTTATCATCAAAAATATTTATTCGACACATGAATGTTTTTAGCACTTCATATTCTCAATAAAAATGTAATTTTTATTGTTCACTTCATATATTCAATACATGAATGTTTCAACTTCACATATACGATAAAAATATGATTTTTATCGTTCTAGTCCTTTATTCAACACATGCATGTTTTCTACAGTTCATATATATAAAAAAATGTGATTTTTATTGTTAAAACAATTTATTTAAAACACAAATATTTTATATAGTTCACGTATATAATGAAGATGTATTTTTATCTTTCAAAGAATTTATTTAAAACACGAATGCCATTCAACACATGAATTTCTATTCAACACATGAATTTCTCTTCAACGCATGAATTTCTCAACACATGACTTTTATTTACTTCATACTTATGATAAAAGTGTTAATTTTTATCGTTAAAGGGATTTATTCTATACATGGTTATTCTTCGACACATGAACATATTTTTCAACACATGAATACGGTTTCATCACATGAATGCGGTTTCAACACATGGATACGGTTTCAACACATGGATACGGTTTCAACACATGAAAATAAAGTTTCAACACATGAAAATAATTCTAACACATGAATATTATTGAAAATTTCGGCAGCATAACGGCAGGGTAGTTAAACCGGCACCATCCCGAAGACGGTTCCTCGCTCTACCTTAAAACCTTGCGGTTTTTAACAGTGGGGATTTCATGCATTCTAGTTCGCACGCAGGCGAACATGTTTTTATTTCTTCTCCATAAACTAATCCTATGTGGTTTCAACCAAAATAACTCTCAACCACAAACGGGTATTTTTCAACCACTTTCAAATAATCACAACCACAAACAATCCTAGTCAACCATTCGCTATCAACCAAATTTTCACATCAATCACAACCAATAAATATCGTCCATGGTTTGTGGACGAGAGGCGTATATATATATATATATATATATATATATATATATATATATATATATATATATAAGTATATTTCACTTTCATTTCAATACATATATGTTTTATACAACGCTTGTATAATTTATACATCGCTCATATAACTTACACAACACATGTACATGAGATATTCAATGCGTATATAATTTATACTCCGCTTATATAACTTATACAACACGCTTTCATTCACGTTTTGAATTTAGAATTCTCACATTGGTTTTCGAGTTGCTAAAAATCGTAACTAGCCCAGAAAAATCCGCGGTCTCTTCTAGAATGTAGAAGACGTCCTTGCGGTCTCGATGTCTCTTGTTTCACTGGATTTCGACGACACATGAAAAAGATACAATTTTTAGAAGTTTGCTACGCTTTTAAATGTTAAAATCCGTTCAAAAATACCAAACCCGTTACCTCGTTTTGCTGTTCGAAACTAGGTTTTGAATTTTCACGAAATCCGTAGCACGATAGGGGGATCGGATTATACCACGTCGAAGAGCGTGGAAAGGGGTTTTCGGCGCCGGGGGTCTTGGCCAGTTCGACGGCCTGTAGCAGCGGAGGCGGCAGTGGAAAGCTCCAAACTTTGGGGAGGCGCTGCGCACGAAATACGAGACTAGGGAGGTCGAGGTTGGTGTTGATTTGAAGAGGAGGAGGAGGGCTTCAAAATTTGATATGGGGCGGGGTCTATCGTTGAACGTGGTGACCGAAAATTGCCTAGGAAGTGGCGAACACAGTTTCCGTCGAGAGCAGGTTACGGGGGGGGTTCTGATTTTTTTGGGAAAATTAAAATAATGGAGAAATTATTCTATTGGCTGATGCTTTATTAAATCTGAAAATAGGGTTTTCTCCATACGAACTCCAATCCAAACCCAACGACTATCGCCCCTAGCTAAATACCCCCTTTCCGAACACAATGGGATATGTTTCGTAAGCCAATTCGACTGTTACCGTCAGTTATTCTTCAAATTAAAATATAAAACATTCAAATTCTGTTTCGAATGTACATTTTAATTTGCTAGGGCCACATACTGATTCTAAAAATTCCCGAAAAAATTATCTAGCTATGTTGGGACGATACTGTCCCAACAAAACTGATTTCGTCGAATTCTGAGACCGTTTGAAAAATGGCCCTTTTCTGGTCGACCCGATTTGACTGAAATCAACCAAACTCATTTTCTTTTGCCACGCTCACATAATAATCCCAAAAATTATGGAAAATTCAACTTAGCAATAAACTGACATCCCGGATCCAACAAAAGTGGTTTCGTCGAAAACAGAGGTCGTTTGCAAAATGTCTATTTTCAAGGGCTTTAATACTATTTAAAAATGGAATTTTTAAATTCTGACTCAATTTCTGCTCAAATTAATCAAAATAAAAATTTTAAACTGGCTCAGATTTTCCGGGTTGTTACAATCTCCCCCACTTAAAACTTTTCGTCCCCGAAAAGGAAACAACGGTAAAGTAGGAAACAAGACGGAAATGTAAAGTATTGTAAATGTACCTTGCACCAGGATTAGTCAGAGATGTCCACTCTGCAATTGGGATAAGCTTGCTTAATGCTCTCTTCAGTCTCCCAAGTACAGTCTCTGGGAGCACTACTCCACTGAACTTTTACTAAGTGAACCTTCTTGTTCCTCAGCTCTTTAGTTTCTTTGCCAATGATCTTCATCGGCTCTCTTTTGACTGCCAATTCTGGAGTAATATCCAAATCCCATTGTATTGCTTCTTCTATAATCAGATCTGGATCATGCACATGTTTTCTGAGTTGAGACACATGAAACACATCATGTACTCCAGGCAACTAGTCAGGCAATTGAACTCGATAAGCAAGAGTTCCAATTCGTTCTAGAATAGGAAATGGTCGAATGAATCTCGGTGCCAACTTCCCAGTTTTACCAAATCTGATTACTCCCCTCATCGGAGAAACTCTTAAGTAAACATAATCACCAACTGCAAATGACAAATCTCTTCTTCTCGAATCCGCATAACTTTTATGTCAGCTTTGAGAGGTTTGTAATCGTTTCTTGATGAGATCGACTTTGTACGAAGCATCACGAATCATATCGGGTCCCAATACAAGTCTATTGCCAGGTTCAACCCAACATGCGGGAGATCGGCACGGTCTACCGTATAACATTTCAAATGGCGACATTCCCAAGCTCGCTTGGAAGCTGTTGTTGTATGAGAACTCGGCCAAATGCAAATGGTCTTCCCATGATCCGCCATAATCAATAATGCAAGCCCGCAATAAGTCTTCTAGAATACGGTTCACCCTCTCAGTTTGGCTATCGGTCTGAGGGTGATAAGCGGTGCTCAGGTTCAGTTTTGTTCCCAATTCTGTTTGGAACGCTTCCCAAAACTTACTAGTAAATATTAGATCCCTATCAATGACTATGCTGAGCGGCACTCCATGTAGCTTAACAATTTCCTTGAAATAAATCTATGCTAGACTCTGAGCCGTTCTACTCGATTTGACAGGTATGAAATGGGCGGTCTTCGTTAGACGATCTACGATCACCTATATACTATTGTTTCCTTTCCTGGTTCTAGGAAAGCCATTAATGAAATCCATAGAAATGTGTTCCCGCTTCCATCCTGGAATGTCCAATGGTTGTAATAATCCGGCAGTTTCTGTTGATCGCTTTTGACCAGTTGGCAAGTGGAACACCTGCAAACGTACAAGGAAACGTCTCTTTCCAACAACTTCCACCAGAATGTGTGCTTAAGATCATTGTACATTTTGCTCACACCGGGAACAGCTTGGACTTGTGGCATTCATCCAGTACTTCCTTCCGGAGCTCAGAAATGTTAGGAACACAAACTCGACCTTTTAGCCTTAGAACCCCTTGGTTATCAATTTGGAAACTCGACGGTTCGCCTTTCTGAATCCCCTCTCTGATCCTTTGAATGAAGTGATCATCCTTCTGAAGAGCAGATATTTTATCCATCAATGAAGTTGTAATAAGAAGACTGGCGATGATCACATTCTTTCTACTAAGCGCGTCCGCCACCACATTGGGTTTCCCTGGAGTGTACAGAAACTCAAAATCATACGCTGCAAGAAACTCTAGCCAACGCTGCTGTCTCAAATTCAGATCTTTCTGGGTGAACAAATACTTAAATGACTGATGATCTGTATATAGTTCGAATTTGTCACCCAAGAGACAGTGTCTCCAGATTTTCAAAGTAAATACGATAGCCAACAACTCAAGATCGTGAGTTACATAATTCTTTTCATGTGGCTTTAATTGGCGACTCGCATAAGCGACAATTTTCCCTCTTTGCATTAATACTGCACCAAGACCCTCTCGAGATGCATCCGTCCAGACTTTCAAGTCTTGATTGCCATCGATAATTGTTAACACCGGAGCAGTTGTCAATCTTAATTTCAGTTCCTGGAAAGTTGTTTCACATTCAGGAGTCCACTTAAATTTGGCATGCTTCTTAGTAAGCTTTGTTAATGAACTGGATATCTTCGAAAAGTCTTCGATGAATTTCCGATAATAACTGGCCAATCCAAGAAAACTTCGGACTTCAGTAGGTGTAGTAGGCTGTTTCCAGTCTTGAATTGCTGTAATTTTGCTTGGGTCAACAGCAATCCCTTGTTTTGATACGACGTGGCCAAGAAACTTCACCTCGTCATGCCAGAAGATACACTTAGAGAATTTAGCTTTCAGAACATTCCTTCTCAGAATCTCTAGAACTTGTTCTAAATGTTTTTCATGCTCGTCTTTTGACTTGGAGTAGATTAGAATATCATCGATGAATACCAGAACAAACTTGTTCAAGACACCACAGAACACTCTATTCATTAAATCGACGAAGTATGATGGAGCGTTACACAAGCCGAACGGCATTACTAACCATTCGTAGAATAAATCGGGACCTCTGAATGTTGTCAAAGGTACACACTCTTCAGCAATACGCAATTGATGGAAACCTGTAGCTAGGTCCATCCTTGAGAATACTTGGGCTCCATTCAGACGATCCAACAAATCATCAATTCGCGGTAATAGATATTTGTTCTTTAACGTCTGCTTATTCAAGTCACGATAATCCACAAATAGTCGGAGAGTACCGTCCGACTTTGGGACAAACACCACTGTTGCTCCCCAATCAGAGAAACTAGGCCTGATCAGACCCTTCCATATGAGCTGTTGAGTTAGATTGTCTAATTCTTTTTTTTCCTTTAAACTCATTCTGCGAATAGCGTGCACTACTGGCCTCACATTCGGAATTAAAGCGATTTTGAAATCGATTTCTCTTTGCGGCGGTAAGCTGACAACTTCTTTGAACACATCCGCATAATTCTTGACGACTAGAATATTTTCTATTTCGGTCAAGATATTTTCTGTGACAACAGGAATAGGTTCTATTTGAGCAGGAGAAACATCCAAAGCTGACCAAAAGTATTTTCTATCCGAATTCGGACCTTCACATGGTATGGTTATATAATTTCCTGATTTAGTCCTTGCCTTAACGACTCTCTCGGCACATTTAACCTCAGCTTCGTATTTGGCTAACCAATCCAATACCAAAATAAGATCAAATTCTGTAAAATTCATGACGATCGAGATTGTAGGGAACCGATGAAGGGAAAAAGAAACAGGCACCCCACAAACCCAACTAAGATTGAGGGAACCCCCAACCGGATTATGGACAGTGATGGATTCTTTGAGCTTTTTCAATGTCAAATTCAATTTCTTAACCGCATTACTTGCAATAAAGCTTCGTGACGTGCCTGTATCAAACATAACTTTAACCGGAATGTTCTTGACATTAAGCGTGCCTTCCAAAACATCTGATCTTCCTGACTAGCTGAGGGTGTTGTAGTTTATGTCACTTCATTTACATGTACTGCTTTAGACTCTTTCTTTAATAGCTGGCAATCCCTCGAAATATGACCTGCCTGGTGGCACTTATGGCATTTCCTTTCACCACGTGATTTCTGGTCGAATTTAGATTCTTTCCTTCTTCTTTGCTTTAAGGGTCCGCAATTTATCGCCAAATGCCCCTTTTGATTACAGTTTGAGCAGGTGGCAGTCGTTACTGGTTCTTTCCCAGATCTGGCCCTTTTCCGATTAACTTTAGGGTTCTTACTGACCCTAGGCTGCGTACTTGTCTCTGGCCAATTAGTTTCAACTTTCCTTTTGTCGCTAGAACTGACTTCCTCTTCGTAGCGCAACATACCTTTCTTGTCGAGATCCTCATACTGGTAAGCCACGTATATCATTTCAGAAAAAGGAAGCTTCACATGTCCCATTACACTATTCTGATACTTTCTTCAAAGCCTGTTAATAAACCTCAGATTCTTCCTCTTCGGATTTTCAATTAGATGCGGGGCAAAACAAGAAAGTTCATTGAATTTCTTATGATATTCTGGAATATCCATATCTCCTTGGATCAGATAGTAGAATTCATCACATAACCGCTCAGTTGCTTCTGGAGGAGTAAATCTTTCTTGAAAAAATTCTTTAAATCTATCCCAGGTAATATTACCTTCTGGATCATCCTTAATAACTGTTTCCCACCAGCACAAAGCTTTGTCTTTGAGTGCCCAAGATGCCAGTAATCTTTTCTGATCATCTCTTAGCTGGAGACACTCAAGAATTCTTTCAGCAGAACGTATCCAATCTTGAGTTTGACTAATGAATTCATTGCCCGAGAATGGTACTCCACCCAGATTTCGATCTTTCTTTAATAGAGCTTCTAGATCTGGTTCTGCATTCCGTCTTCTGTTTCTGACACTCATTTTCTAGTACTTCTGCAAATAGCAGACCAAGTGTCAAGTCAACAGAAAAGATATTGTAAAGCATAGAGACACATACTTGAATGTAAATGCGTCTAGTAGGGTGTATTTTATTCTGATATACTCATACTAGGACCTTACTGATCCTATCTGTAATGAGTTATTCGTCATAGAACACTACTGGTTCTATTTCTGATGAGTTCGTTAATATGTTATATTCCTGAGCTAAGATTAACCAAAGCTCTGATACCACGTGTGACGACCCCCAAACCCCCGTACGACAGTGGCAAGGGTAATCTTTGGAATATAACACATAAACAATAACAAAAGAACAGAAATAAAGAATTACACCAAATAATGAACAACAAAATACACTGGATAAATATAATCATTAGAGTTACACAGTATACAGGATCATACTTAGCACAAAATACAGTTTCAGTACAATATACAATGTCTGCGGTGGATCAAACAAAATATACATAATGATGACTGAAAACAGTAAAAGAAATGATAAAGTCCAGCTCCAGCTCCATAGCTGTCCAGAATGAGTTCGCTAAAACCTGAATACAAGGCTGTCCGTGTAGAAATGAGGGCACCCGAGTTTGCAAAGTGAAACAAACTTCGAGTCAGTCATGGGACTGGTATGAGAAATCTACTTAACTGATTAAACAACAATAACAAGGCAAATCATAGGACCACGCCACTTTCGCGGAACGGGTTCACTCTTGTGATTGCCAGTGCATGCAATAAAACAAATCATTAAACAACGCAATGCTTTTTAGAAAGAATGAAGCTGATATAAGACTCAAGTCCCATCACACAATGGAACGCAAACCGGAGGATAGAGTTTTACCTTTTATTGGCCAAAATATGCTTGATACGTATAAAACAAAGTCATTTGATATTATTACTAGTGTATAAATGTTTCAAAGACAATTTCAATCATAAGTATCAATCATAGACGACATGGGTACCATATATCATGTCGCCAAATATATATTTACAATCAAAACCGCACGATGTCGTATTTGAAAATTGGATTTCCGTCATGAACCAAGGCAAAAGATAGTCCTTACCGAATTCGAGACGCTCTAGCCCGTGTCTCAGGCAAGTACTCAGTCAAGCCTTTGGATCATCAGGGCCGGTCCACACGGAGTAGATTAAATAACACCCTGAACAATACGTCTCCCCACCCTATGGGGCATAAATGAGCTCTATGACTCCATATCCGAGGCGCCTCGCATTCCAACAACCACACAGGTGAAAATAATATAAATGTCAGCCAGTTCAAGCACTGACACCACCTCTAGGTAGAAAGAGACGCATGTCCTCCCTGAGTCCTTCTCCCGTTTCTGGTTCATACCGGGGTGTGAGGCTCGCGAATCCACGCTATACACAAAGCGATGCCACGTTGGCCGTGCTTTGATCATCAACCACAAGACTTTGATTTTCAACAAAAGCCTTGATCAATGCATCTTAGCATGCCACATAGGCAATTCACTCCATGCGACTGATTTCTATCGATATATAACCTCTGAGCTCGTACGTCTCAGAGAAGGGCGTTAAACAAGAGAATAAATTCTCCGCCGCCAAACAGATATATATTTAATAGAGACCAATCAGCACAGAAAAAAATCTAATGTCAGACACACAGTCCATTTACAAGTCCGTTCTGGGTCTAAATGAAACCGGAGGCACCTTATTCCTCGCATATCCGTACAATCAACACGTACGCCCGGATGGCTACTACTTCAGCCCCTTCAAGGTAGCTACTCCAATCATGAGCATCAGTAGCGCCCATCCATCCGATGTGAAGATCGTCGGTCTTGAACCGTCTTCATATCTTCGACTTCGAATAATCGATCAATTATTTGAAATGAGAATTAACTCGGCCTTTTCAAATAATTCACGTATATTAGAATTCAAATCAATTCTTTCCATGGTTAAATTATTCGACACTCACATTTCAGTTCTTTAGTATAATTTTCATGTCAAACACATTCAACCATCAAATATCAAGCAAACTAAGTAAAATTGGTTTATTTCCATTCCATATCGCTTATAATATTTTATAACGATTTTTCGCCATTTTTATTTAATTAAAAATGGGCTTATTTAATTAAACGACATTTCAGATCGTGTCGTGGCACTTGCGCTGTTTTTCTTCGAATTTGTTTTACACATATCTGAGAAATCAAACCGTTGGATCTTAACAAAGTTTATATCGTTGGAAAGATCTCTCAAAAGCGAACCCAACGGTTCCAGTTTCGTCAAAATCCGATGGTCGGATCTTTCAGTATAATCGTTTAAAGTTACGATTTCAAAACGCAAACTGCACGGCGATTTCTATATCGTTTTCACTTCAAATATTTCACTAACGCCCTTAAATTTCGGAAAATTTCGCCATAACCTCCTTTGTACGGGAAGGGTCGGGAAAATCCCCAAACAGCCACACGGGCGTCTCATCTCAAAAAGAAAAAGAAAAAGTCAATCGGCTCATAAAATCATCACCCAAGCAAAATAGTAAATGTGTACCTATTTGTCAGGCCTACAATTTTATTCCTCTTCTCTAGCCTCTTTGCTATAACCTGTTCAATAAATATGCATGTACATGTGCAATTCTAATCACTTATCAATTTTCAATTCAGTTTCATATTCGATTCGATTCGGTTTAATATTACCATTCATTCCAATGTTGCATACATAAGCTAAAAATCATATTATTAGCTAATTGATGAATATTTTCAACTCATGAATATTTATCTGAACAGGTGGTTATTTTAACACTTCACATTTCATATAGAAATGATATTTTAAGTGAACTAAAATATATTTCAACGCATGACTATTTTATTTAGTTCCTATACATGTTAAAAATAATTTTCATAGCAAACAAATATTTATTTCAACACTTGTATATTTTTAGCGAGTCTTACACGTGATAAAAATGATATTTTTATCATCAAAAATATTTATTCGACACATGAATGTTTTTAGCACTTCATATTCTCAATAAAAATGTAATTTTTATTGTTTACTTCATATATTCAACACATGAATGTTTCAACTTCACATATACGATAAAAATATGATTTTTATCATTCTAGTCCTTTATTCAACACATGCATGTTTTCTACAGTTCATATATATAAAAAAAATGTGATTTTTATTGTTAAAACAATTTATTTAAAACACAAATATTTTATATAGTTCACGTATATAATAAAGATGTATTTTTATCTTTCAAAGAATTTATTTAAAACACGAATGCCATTCAACACATGAATTTCTATTCAACACATGAATTTCTCTTCAACGCATGAATTTCTCAACACATGAATTTTATTTACTTCATACTTATGATAAAAGTGTTAATTTTTATCGTTAAAGGGATTTATTCTATACATGGTTATTCTTCGATACATGAACATATTTTTCAACACATGAATACGGTTTCATCACATGAATGCGGTTTCAACACATGGATACGGTTTCAACACATGGATGCGGTTTCAACACATGAAAATAAAGTTTCAACACATGAAAATAATTCTAACGCATGAATATTATTGAAAATTTCGGCAGCATAACGGTAGGGTAGTTAAACCAGCACCATCCCGAAGACGGTTCCTCGCTCTACCTTAAAACCTTGCGGTTTTTGACAGTGGGGATTTCAAGCATTCTAGTTCGCACGCAGGCGAGCATGTTTTTATTTCTTCTCCACAAACCAATCCTATGTGGTTTCAACCAAAATAATTCTCAACCACAAACGGGTATTTTTCAACCACTTTCAAATAATCACAACCACAAACAATCCTAGTCAACCATTCGCTATCAACCAAATTTTCACATCAATCACAACCAATAAATATCGTCCATGGTTTGTGGACGAGAGGCGTATTTATATATATATATATAAGTATATTTCACTTTCATTTCAACACATTTCAATACATATATGTTTTATACAACGCTTGTATAATTTATACATCGCTCATATAACTTACACAACACATGTACATGAGATATACAATGCGTATATAATTTATACTCCGCTTATATAACTTATACAACATGCTTTCATTCACGTTTTGAATTTAGAGTTCTCACATTGGTTTTCAAGATGCTAAAAATCGTAACTAGCCCAGAAAAATCCGCGGTCTTTTCTAGAATGTAGAAGACGTCCTTGTGGTCTCGGTGTCTCTTGTTTCACTGGATTTCGACCACACATGAAAAAGATATGATTTTTAGAAGTTTGCTACGCTTTTAAATGTTAAAATCAGTTCAAAAATACCAAACCCGTTACCTCGTTTTACTGTTCGAAACTAGGTTTTGAATTTTCACGAAATCCGTAGCATGATAGGGGGATCGGATTATACCACGTCGAAGAGCGTGGAAAGGGGTTTCCGGCGCCAGGGGTCTTGGCCAGTTCGACGGCCTGTAGCAGCGGAGGTGGCGGTGGAAAGCTCCAAACTTTGGGGAGGCGTTGCGCACGAAATACGAGACGAGGGAGGTCGAGGTTGGTGTTGATTTGAAGAGGAGGAGGAGGGCTTCAAAATTTGATATGGGGCGGGGTCTATCGTTGAACGTGGTGGCCGGAAATCGCCTGGGAAGTGGCGAACACGGTTTCCGTCGAGAGCAGGTTACGGGGGGGTTTCTGATATTTTTGGGAAAATTAAAATAATGGAGAAATTATTCTATTGGCCAGTGCTTTATTAAATCTGAAAATAGGGTTTTCTCCATACGAACTCCAATCCAAACCCAACGATTTTCGCCCCTAGCTAAATACCCCCATTCCTAACACAATGGGATATGTTTTGTAAGCCAATTCGACTGTTACCGTCAGTTATTCTTCAAATTAAAATATAAAACATTCAAATTCTGTTTTGAACGTACATTTTAATTTTCCAGGGCCACATACTGATTCTAAAAATTCCCGAAAAATTTATCTAGCTATGTTGGGACGATACGGTCCCAACAAAACTGATTTCGTCGAATTCTGAGACCGTTTGAAAAATGGCCCTTTTCTGGTCGACCCGATTTGACTAAAATCAACCAAACACATTTTCTTTTTCCACGCTCACATATTAATCCCAAAAATTATGGAAAATTCAACTTAGCAATAAACTGACATCTCGGATCCAACAAAAGTGGTTTCGTCGAAAACAGAGGTCGTTTGCAAAATGTCTATTTTCAAGGGCTTTAATACTATTTAAAAATGGAATTTTAAAATTCTGACTCAATTTCTGCCCAAATTAATCAAAATAAAAATTTTAAAGTAGCTCAAATTTTCCGGGTTGTTACATTTCCAGTTTATTTAATTAAATTGGAATTTGATTAATAATAATCGAGATGAGCTTCTGTGAAGGAAGGCGTTTACTATTTATAGAATTTAAAACACTTCACCGTTATTTCATTTATAGTATTAGTCTGATATGGGAATTTAATTAAATAATAATCGAGATGAGCTTCTGTGAAGATTGCATTTCAATGGAAAATGACTTTGGGTTTATCGTGAACTGTGTTTCAAATAACATTTGCTCTTTAACCCAAATAAAGACAGGGCTAATTTCCCAAATTGAAAATTCATTAAATAATGATTTTTGGAGATTAAAAATGAACTAGAGTTTTAATGAATCTTTAATTAGATTGAAATGAGAATAAGGTAATTTAATTTACCGAATTTAAGAAAAGTTCGAGATGGAGTAACCCCTTACCCACTTTCCCTCTCCCCTCTCCCCCTTTCCCCCGCAGTTTTACTCCATGCGATAGTTAAATCTTTATTTAGATTTAAATGATAAATGGCAATTAAATTTACCAATAACACAATGGGTGTTAAATATGGAGTACCATCAGTTTTTCTCTATGGGACGAATAGGTTGGGATTGGGAATAATAAAATAAAAGATCACTTCGGAAAGGTTCGATTAATCTCGACCAGTTTATAAACCTTAATTTGGTTTGAGTTGTGAAAAGATATAATAAAATCCTTTGAAATTATATCCAAAGGAGTTTTAAAGAATTTATCTTTGATAAAATTAATGGGAACCTTTCCCTAAGGATGTGAATATTTGAATAAAAAATATTCTAGATTGGAATTAGACGTGTGCTATCTTTGTGTATTTATCACATGATTTTAAAGATACATTGGTTATTCGGAAAGACCGGGTTTAACCCATTCTG
The DNA here is from genome assembly GCA_030737875.1 of Allium sativum. Classification (NCBI taxonomy): domain Eukaryota; kingdom Viridiplantae; phylum Streptophyta; class Magnoliopsida; order Asparagales; family Amaryllidaceae; genus Allium; species Allium sativum. The sequence goes on along the minus strand of CM060916.1, from coordinate 167,952,086 downwards.
AATAACTGTTACGACGACTAAAAGTCAAAGATACGAAGACGGTGGTTGAAGACCGAAGATCTTCACATCGTTGGGATGATTGATGATGTCTTGACTTGGAGTGTACACCCAAGACGAGGTAATAAGCGGTGATCGTCCAGACGTTCTTGGAGATCGATCGGATATACGAGGACCTCTCTCCTGTATTGGACATATGGAATGAGGAATAATGTGCCTCTGGTTTCGTTCAGACCCAGAATGGACTTATAAATGAATTGTGTCTGACATTGTATTGTGTGCTATATTCGTTGATCTCTACTAAATATAAATATGTTTGGTGGCGGAGAATTTATTCTCTTGCTTAACACCCTTCTCTGAGACGTACGAGCTTAGAGGTTATATACTGGCAGAAATCAATGGTATGGTATGGATTGACAATGTGGCATGTTAAGATGCAAATGATCAAGGCTTTTGTTGTAAAGCAGGGCCTTGTGGTTGATGATCAAAGCACAACTTTAAGTAGCATAGTTTTGTGTATAGCGTTAACTCGCGAGCCTCACACCCTGGTATGAGTCAGAAACGGGATGAGGGCGCAAGGAGTGTGTACGTTTCTTTCTAGCTAGAAGTTGTGTCATGGTATGGAGCCCAGACATTTTTACTTATGTGGATGTTGGATTGTGAGGCGCCTCGGATATAGAGCCGACTAAAAGGCTCGAGTGATAGATATGATAAGACCGGGAGACGTATGTTCAGGAATAACCAATCCACAAAAGTAAGTGTGGACCGGCCTTGCAGGATCCAAGGGTTGCCCATAGGCGTGATCCTGGATCATCTTGCTAGAGGTGATCTGAATCGGTAAGGAGACCATCCCTTGCCTTGACTCATGACGGAAATCCAAATTCCAATATGACATTTTTCAGTTTTAGTTGTAAACCTATATGGCGACATAATATATGGTACCTATGTCGTCTATGATTGATACATTTATATTTGAAGTTGTATTTGACACTATGCACTTATAGTATATCAAAATGATTTGTTTTGAGACGTACCAAGAATGTTTGGCTATTATAAGGTAAAACTCTATCCTCCGACTTGCGTTGCATTATGTGATGGGACCTAAGTTTTATAACAGTTTCATTTTTTCCAAAAAGTATTGCGTTGTTCATAAAATTTTTTATTTCAAGCTTTGGTATTCACATGGAGTAAACCCGTTCCGTGACATACGGCGTGGTCCAGTGAATTACCTTACTTTTAAAATAAAGTTAATAACTGTTTTTAGCTCTCATACCAGTCTCATGACTGACTCGGAGTTTATTGTTTCTACTTAAACTCTGGGTGCCTATATTTTTCACACGAGCAGCTTGTTGTTTTGGTTTTGCCGATTTCTATTTAACAGGATCCTGGTTTATAGCTGGAGCTATATTCAGAAAGCTTTGTATCCGTGTATTTCTTTCAGTTGTGTTAGTTGATGTATTTCTGTTGTGCATTGTATTTATACATTTTTGTTTCTGCTGCTATGTATTTTATTCTCTGATAATTGTATTTTTCTGCTGTGTAGTATTTATTCATACTCTGATGTAAATTGTTGTAATAGCAATCAAAAGTTCTGCTGTTTTGGTTCCGATGCGTCGTGTTCTCAACGCAATCCGGGATTTTCCATCTCCTCGGAGATCGGGGGATTTCGGAGCATAACATATAAATTATGCAACATGATTGATTCTATAAACTATTTTATGCTACTAAGTTGCTTGCCTAAAAATTCTACTTCAGGTGCTTGTTAATTGCGCCAGGTCATTTAAAGATGCGGAGCACGTTTCCAAAGAAGTGAGTTTCATTCTCTATTCCATGCGTTATGCGTTTACGACATTCTTTGTTTTAGTTAAGTTTGAGACGATATTCATATTGGATGAAATTCCATATATTCTTATGCTTTTTAGACTCTCGGACCTGTGCAATCTTCTTTTTAAATAAGCGATTTGTAATTGAACAAGTACAATACTATGCAATCTTCAATTGAGGAGATTTGGTTATTTCCCTTGAAGTGTTCCATGTTGCACCTTCTTCCAATATTAAAATACAAAAGTAGATGAGAGCATTGCAAAGATATGGTAATCTCTATGGTACCTACAACTTATACTTTCTGCTTTTTTTAGGTAGCATTTTCATAAGTGAATGAATGTAAAAATTACAAGTTGTCATTAAAACTTGGAATCAGCAATTTTTCACCATTAGACAACTATTAAACAAGAACCCAAGCTCATGTATAAATTAAAATGATCTAGGAGATTGCTTAATTTGTCCCTATATAAGTTCAAGCATAGTAGTTGATGCCTGTTAAACATGCACCCAAATGAGCTGTTTTGGTCCAGAAATAAGTCTGTTGTTTGAAATCTGTGGTTTTGAAAATTTAATTAGTTTTGTTCGGATATGTGGTGTGGTTTAAATATTCTTGGGGATCGTGTTATTTCTTTCTACTCTTAATCTTTGATTTATTTGATTTTTTTTTAGGATAGTGCCAATGTTGCTTAGCTAAGTTATATTGTGCTTTAAGCATCCATTTTTTGCCTTTCGGTTTTATATCTACGAAGGTTTAACATCCTACCTAAAAGGGAATAATATTCTTAAATCCTGGCTTTCTAACTGTATTTCAGCTGTGAGCTAAATTTAATCAAAATAAATGGCAATTTCTATTATGACTAGAAACGTACGTCAATGATATATTCGAACCATTTGGATTCCAGTTTTATAGGCAACCAGTTGTTAATAAGAAATATGAATATAAACATTGTGCTCACGATAACTAATGATCATATTTTCATGTGAATCTAATTTATGTTTTATCAATCTTAAACATGGGAGACGATATCAAACTTATTACACACTATAAACAAACTTAAACATTCAAGCAAAATCGTTTGTTTTTTGAGTGCCACTTCACTTCTACTAATGGTGATGTGGTTAACTAGTAATGAAACAACCCGAACTTCCCGGTAAGGAAAGCGCGGATTGAATTGAGAACAAGCCACATCATAACACAAACAGAAGAACATTTCATTGTATATTACAACAATTCCATCAGAATATAAGAAAACACAGAGTATAAATAAATATTACATCAGAGAATATCAGAGATTAAAATACATTACTGCAGCGGAAAAATAATACAAAACACAACTGAAATAAATACACAGATACAGAGCTTTCTGAGTATCATTCCAGCTGTAAACCAGGATCCTGTGAATATAAATCTGCAAAACCCAACTACTAGCTGTCCGTGTCAAAATAAGGGCACCCAGAGTTTAGGTTAAAACAATAAACTACAGGTCAGTCATGTGACTGGTGTGAGAACTAAAACAGTTATAAATCTTTATTTTAAAGTTCGGTAAATCAAGGGACCACGCCGTATAACACGAAACGGGTTTTTACCCTAAGAATACCAGTGCATATACAAACAGCGCAATGCTAAATAAAGAACAATGAAGCTATTATAAGACCCAGGTGCCATCACACAATGCAACGCAAGCCGGAGGATAGGGTTTTTACCTTATAATAGCCAAAGAATGCTTGATACGTGTAAAACAGATTATTTTGATAGTACTATAAGTGTATAGTGTCAAAAAGAATTTCAATCATAAGTATCAATCATAGACGACATGAGCGTCCCATGCCACTATGTCACCAAATATAGGTTTACAATCAAAACTGCAATGTCACGTATTGGAATTTGGATTTCCATCTATGAACCGAGGCAAAAGATAGTCCTCTACCTATTCGAGACAATCTAGCCCATGTCTCAGGTCAGAGCTCGAGTGACCTTTAGATCGTCAGGGTCGGTCCACCGATGTGGATTAAAATTCCTAAACACCGTGTTTCCCTGCCCTTTGGGGCGTAAGTGAGTCAACGAATGACTCCATCGGCTCGAGAACAACCGATATATCCGAGGCGCCTCCAATTTCAACAACCACATGAGTCAAACTTGTCATCCTGTTCAAGCACTGACGCCACTCCTAGCTAGAAGGAAACGCATGTCCTCCCTGAAGTCCTCTCCCGTTTTTGGTTCATATCGGGGTGTGAAGCTCGCGAATTAACGTTACACAAAGTGATGCCACAAAGGATGTGCTTTGATCATCAACCATAAGACTTTGCTTTTCAACAAAAGCCTTGATCATTTGCACCTTAGCATGCCACACATGCAAACCACTCTATGCAACCGATATCAGTCACACAGAATGATATCCAATGTCAGACACACAGTCCATTTGCAAGTCTGTTCTGGGTCTGAACGAAACCGGAGGCACTTGTACCTCGCATATCCATCGATCTCCCAAGTACGTCTGGATGACCACCAACTGATTCCCTCCTCTTGGGTGTACGGCCCAATCAAGATCATCAGTAATCACCCAAACGACGTGAAGACCTTCGGTCTTCAACCACCGTCTTCATATTCGACATATCGTCGTAACAGCTATTCAGAATGGGATAAACCTGTTGTATATAACGGTGTTGTATACACAATTATATGATTTTTGTTTGATGATAACAAACAAGTATATATTATTTTGAATGTGTTTGTTGTTGTACTGTTATATCACATTATAGACATGAATATAATATTTATATTTAAATAGAATACGACTGTACAGACATTCATATATTCATACAGTATTGTATTTAAATATAATATTATATTTCAACATTCAAACAGTACAAATTATATGACTCCACTATTTGTACACACTCACAGATATTACACATGATACTGTACTTGTAAATAAACCGAATATGATAGACAAGCTTGTTTGACAACAATAAAATGATATTTTATTTCAAACAAACTTGTTTACAAACATAAGTACAATTCTGTTGTTACACAGCTTCTCAGTATAACACTGTCTATACATCTCATATTTATATGCAATCACTGTTTTTACATTTTCATATCCATATACAGTCACTGATACATTTACATTCACTGACATTGTCTCTTAGTCTTTTGTCTTCAGTCTTCAGTCTTCATAGCACTTCACTGTCAGTCCAGTCATCTTCTGCTTACCTGTCAAATAAAACAGAAACACACACAGTACACTGCAACAGGAATAAAACAGAATACATGTGAATATAAATTTTATTTTTTAAAATTTTATTTGCCTCAGATTTCTGGTGTGTTTCTCATCACTTTTCATGACTTGATCTGATTCATCTGTGTCTAGACAGTATGTATATATAGTGCAGGGACAGAAAAATATTCTGGATGGCTGCGTATACACACGTGTATATATATATATATATATATATATACACGTGTGCACTGCCTCGCCAGTCCAGTGTGCAACTGAGGAGCAGCCACATGGACCAACTCGACTCAGTACACAATGCAAATCAGTATACAAATGTTCAACCCACATGCAAGTGGTCGAGTAATGTAATATTCAACAAGCCAGCAAATGAAAAAGTCAAAGTGCACAAACAAGTTTCAGCAAAAACAAAGTCAACATGGTCGAGGCAGTCCAACATAAATGGCCGAGCACATATGCAAACAAACTCAAATATATAGATAGAATGGTACAACATGAACGCGTCAAATATGGTAGTAGCAATGAAGTCGTATAAACTACAACAGTGGTATGGTGAAACAAGTGTGCAAGCTTGCATACACTAACCAGAGGTGAACTAATATATGTCAAAGATAGCCAAGTTCATGGGTCAAGCAGGAATTCAACATGAAGCACATGTTTCAGCAATGCATGCAGATCATATACAATGGTGCAAATCAAGTAGACGAGATAAGTAAAGTCTGCATGACAGATCACATTCAAAACAGCCCAGCAAAGAAATGAACAACTCAAGTGTGCAGCAAACAATAAACACAAAGCAGTTTTATACATGTGTGTATACTCAACATGGTGTATGAATACAAGCAACAAAGTGAGAATGTTCAGCATGGTGAAATACTACAAATGACCAAGTTACATCAAAATGGTCGAGCAATGAACAAGACTGGTTCAAAGAAATGGTATAGTTCAGAAATGCATCACAAGCTAACAAAGTAATGCTTCAATATTCACAGCAACAACAATGGAAATACAACACTTTGCTTAAACTGCTTTGCACAAACATGCTTCAAGCATGGTTCTAATGCAAATGGACAAGTCAACATACATGATCAAATCAGTAATGGAGAATAAAAGGTGGAAATGTCAAGAAGCATTGTGATACAGGTATGTCAGTGGTGAATGTCACTCAAACAGCAAATATTGGTGACAAACAATCTCAGAATGTATACATGGCAGTGTTGATTCAAATCTGTGTAAATATATGGTGTGGCATGTCATTTTGATTCAAACAACCAAAGCAAGTTTCTGGAAATCATTTATGACATGAATTGGGCAAGAGCAATCTTTGGAAAAGGTTTCAAAATTAGTTTGCAAATTAGGAAGCAAAATTAAATGGTTTCCATATTTGATCACTAGTTCAAAATCTTGAATATCTGTTACTCGAGACAATAGAAGGCAACAGTGGAATAAAAGAAATTTGTTTTGACAAAAATCTCATTGCAAAAAGGAGAAATCTAGCATGTTCGTTTATACCATATCAATCAAGCATTTTTGGCAACTGTTTTTAATCCAGAAAATCAAAGAGGAGCATATCATTTTTGGCAAGTGTTAAATGGGAATTTTGAATGCAAGAAAACAAATTCAGAATTTCAAACTATCAAGAATGGTATTTAAATGTTTCCTGAAATCCTCAATTCATATTTGGCAAGTTTTCAAAATGATTCCAGAAATCAGGCGTGGAATTCAAAGCAATGGATAAACATTTTCCAAAATTACAGTAAAAGCCGAGGAAACCAAATTGAAAGTCATATTAAATCAAGGCCAAGAATTTACAGAATTGCCATAATCAATCAAGTCAATTCTATCAAGGATTCAAAAGAGGAAATCGTGGAAAACCAAGCAACAAATCAAAAGGGGGCAACACAATATCAGGCCAAGCCATTAATTCGAAATCAGAGCATTTTTAAGGATTCTATAATCCTATTTTAACACCATTTTTCATCACAGGCAAAAAATAATCCTAATCGAAATCCATACATCAAAAAGTCAGAGACAAATCAAATTAAATTACTCACTTTCGTTTTCAATCGCAATTATTCCCCAAAATCAGAGAGCATTTCATTGACAAACATCAGAGGACATCGAAGGATCAAGGAGCATCAGAGATTTGATTTTCAGCAGCAAACCGAATTGATTTGGGGAGAGCAAAGTGAAACCCTAGCTATTTTCCATCGGCCGCCATTTACAATTCCAGAAAGAGATAGAGCAAATGTTTTGGGCAAACGCAAATGAAATGGGTCGGCTGTTTTTTCTTGTGGACTTAGCCTAGTTTAAAGGGGATAACCCTTTATTCTTTAATTCCTAGGGTTTTAAATTGTTTTATTGTTTTTCTATTTTTGAGTTGAAAAACCATTCGAACAGTTTCTAGAAGTCTGTAAAATTTCTAGGGGAGTTTCAGTCAGGGTGTTGACTGACAGTTGATAGAGTCTGTAAAATTCTGGGTTACTGGTTACGTGGTTGTAATCAAGGGAAATCTGGTCAAGGGGATATTGGCCAGTCTAGGATTTTGAGCATAGGGTTAGGACAGGAGCAGGCACTGCTAGTGTACATGGTCTTGTATGCGGGATCTGTTTATAACACCTAGTAGAAACCTTAGGAATGCAGCAGTATGCAGGATTTTGCCGAAGCTGGGTATATCTTGTGTCATTTACTTTCTGCATTTTTGTTTCTGCTATATTCTGTGATCTGTTTATTATTATTTATCTCGTTTGATTTTTAATTCAGTTAAAAACTGTGATAAACCCTATTCACATCCCCCCCCCCCTCTAGGGTTAATCTAGATCCAACAAGTGGTATCAGAGCCAGGTTTTTTCTTTAACTCTAAAGACATGGGTAATCCTAGTTGTCAGTTTAGTGAGAGTCAGTCCAGTTCATCTCCAACTATTTTCACTGGAACAGATTTTTTAAACTGGAAATCCAGAATGGAATTTTATTTAAAATCTGCTAATATTAAATGTTGGGATGTTATTATCAATGGGTATGATATGGTAGATAAAGTTTTTAATTCTCGTGCTACACATATTCTATATTCTTATCTTGATGATGATCAATACAGTCTGATCTCACACTGTTTAACTGCGCAGGAAATCTGGATAGCTCTCAATACGAAGTATGGACAAATTGACAACTGCAGCTCAAAACCCCAGATAGTCAACTCAGCTTCAGATCTATGCTTAACTAGCCTTACAGATGAAAATTCAGATGGAACAGTTGATGGAGAATCAACAAACGCTGAAACAGAGAATTTTTCTTATAAAGATCTGGTTTACATGTGTCTTGATTTAACGAAATCTGTTGATAAACTCCAACTGAAAAATAAGTCCCTGAAATCTAAGAATTTTGAGTTGACCAGCAAAATTGATGATTTGGAGTCACAACTTGAATATGTTAAAAATTCTTCAAATTCAGTTTGCAAAAATTGTTTGAAATTGAAAACCAATCTTGTTTATCTCAATAAAAATATTCAAAAGTTCGAAGATGAAATTTTGATCTTAAATGAGAACAAGACTGAGTTATCAATTTTAATTAACCTTCTGCAAAAGGAATTTGAAAATTTTAAAACAGATATATATTCCAAATTTGAAATTGCTGAAAATGAAAATTTGGTGAAAAGTGGTTTGGTCTTGAAAGAACTTGAAAATGAGATTGAAAAATCCAAGAATTTTGAATCTGAAAAACAAAAACGATTTGAACTTGAAATTTTCGAATCCCAAGCCAAAATTAATTTGCTTGAAAACGAGAATTTGGTTTTGAAACAGTCCAATGCTGAACAGAAGATCGCTATAGACAATTGCTCAAATTTATTAAAAGAAAATAGTGATCTAAAATTCAAAATTCAACGCTTAGAATCTACTTTGGATAAATTTTCTAATGGGGAAAAATCGTTGAATATGCTGTTACAAAACCAAGTTTCTATTGGAAATAAATCTGGTCTTGGCTTCGGGAAAAATGATGTTTTTGGAAAACAAAATTCAAATGATTTGAAAAATCCCTCAAACTGTTTTGGAAAGAACTGCTTTGAAAATTTGAACTCAAAAAAATTCAAAGGCTTTTTGAATCAAAATTGTGATGAGAAATCGTTTTATAATAAACCATTTAAACATTCTTGGATCCTAAAAAATAAAACGGGCTTTGTCAAGTTCAAACAGATTTGGGTTCCTAAGGGTACAAAGGTTAATTCTGATGGTTTGTTATACAAACAGGTTTGGGTACCAAAACGTACGAATATAAATGTGAGTGGTTTTACTACTTTTGTTAGACCACTCGATCCCTTCATTTGTTAGGTACCAGTAGAGGCTGAAGAGCTGCTGTGCAGAAAGAGAAACTGAATTCAAATTGCTTCATAACATGGAATCATTCACAACTCCTTAGCCAAATCTATTGAGTTAGAGATTCTGATTTACACTGGATTCTGGTATGACCTCTAAACTCACCTCTGTAAAAAAATTCTGTTTTAATTTTTTGTTTATTTCTTCCTCTTCTCCCTTCTATCTCTTTCTTTTGTCTATACTGATTTGATTTATCACTGCCATATTTCTTTGTGCTTTTTGAATTGCAGTATTCATGAAATTTGTCTTGCATGTATAGAACTCTGACACTTTTAATCATTTCCAGATACTGAATTTTTTGTATCTGCAATTGTTTTGAAGTTCATTTTCTGTTTTCTGAATTCCCAACGGTGTTGATGTATTCGTGCCATATCTTGAACACTGTAAATTTGAATTCTAAATTGTTGAAGCTCTGAATAATTAATTAAATTTCACACTCTTATGTTGTTTTGAGTTTTCTTCCAATTAATTTTTGGAAACGCTTAAAATATTATACTCATTACAGTAAACTCTGTTATTTATCAGTTGTGATGATTTCTTTAATTTTTCAGATTGGATAGAATTTTTTGAATGGACTTGAAACTCATTGTTTACATCTTGAAATTCTTTGTTATTCATGATCATCTGGTCTAGATTTTTGTTTGTTTGAGATCATTTGAAATTTTTGATATTTTGAATCTCACGCACCTCTCAAATATGAAGTTATTAATTATGTGTGATTGATTCATTGTATCTCATGATTTACATTTGTTCAAATGATTTTGAATAAACCATTATTTTTGGTTCATGAATTATTATTCAGTCTTGATGTAAATGATCCGAAATTTCTCTTAGGATTGTCAAAAATATTTGTGAAAACTCTTTTGAAAATATGGTCATAAATATCATTGTTATTTTATGATTATTTGATTTGAATATATATATTTGTTTAAAATCATTTGAAATTATTTATTTATTGAATCTCACACATAATTTTGAATCTAAAATATAACCTGGTGTGATTGATTCGTTAAATACTAATACTTTCATTTTTCTTCAAATGATTTAAAATAAAGTATATTTTTTAATCTGAGATCATGGAATATTTTTTTGTGACCATCGTCTTGACTTGTTTGCTTGGAAACTGTCTTTGTACTGCTTTGATACTGTTCTTAGATAACTACTTATTTCTTGATCTGTCTGCTGCTATGTGCTAAATTTGTCTGCTTGGGCTTTAAATTTCTGTTGTCTGTGATATCATAGTTTGTCTCTAGTGTCATGTTAAAATCCTCAGTAATAGAGACACCAAGTGGTATCAGAAGTGCCTTATATTTGTCTCACTCATTTGTACTTAGATTCTAATCTTCACCTTGTATAGATGTACACACTCTTTTTGCTTTGTACAAATTAATCCCTCTTGTGTTGTATAGATCTTTAGAAATTCCTCTTGTAATTGATTTTCAATTTTAAAATTATTTATTGATTATTCATTCAGAAATTAAAATCAATATCCGAATTGAACTGTATTTATATTTCATCAAAATTGTTATCAGATTTTGAAATTATGATGAATTGTGACTGCAGTATATTTCACAACAAGAGGAGATTTTATCTGGATTTTCATGATGGTTGAATATTTATTATAATATCTTTGAACTGGCAATTATTTCACGACCATTTTCATTATTTATCATCCTTCTACCATCCATTATGATTTTATATAAATATGGAGAGTTAATATTTTTTAGAAAATCTTTTTGAATAAATAGTGAAAATATTTATGATAGAATTTGGACTATGTTATTATTCAGAATTAGTGATAATTGAAAATTTTCAATGATCCCGATACAGTCGAGCATATTTCATAATATAATTAATTTAGAAATTTATTTCACAGTCCATTTCTGTATCTATCACATTTCTATCATTCATATTAGTTGTATATACTGAGGAGTTTCTCTATTTAAAGCTGAACACTATAAATATATAATTAATATATAAGTGTGTCTCTTACCTCATTTAAAAATCCAAGCTCTGGTCATACATGGTTAAGAGACAACTTATAATTTAAGCTGCGACTGACCTCATTTAAAAATCCAAGCTCTGGTTATGCGTGGTCAGTGTGCTCTTAAATAAAATAAAAAGAAAAAGGAAATAATATGCTAAATTGAAATTAAACTGAAATCCTCCTTGGTGTTTATAAAAACCAGCCTATCAATCCATGTTCTAATCTGTGAAATGTGTTAATATCTTATGAAGTATTATGATTTGTTGATTGATAGCCATTGGGATTTGAGATTGTACAATATTGTCACTTAAGTTGAAATTATAATAATAGTCCAAATCCATCGCTGTTTTGTGCCTCAATTTCTTAAAATCTTTTTGAAAAATAGTTGAAAAATATTCATATTTTTTTAACTCTCTCCATTTTATATAAAATTCATCGTATATCCGTCATTCTCTACAATGTGAAATATGCCACCCGTTCTTAGAATATTATGATTTTTGTTTGACTGATTGAAATTTATGATGACCGTTCTTACTCTTAAGCTGAAATTATATTATTAGTCAATTTTCATCTGTATTTTAAACTTTGTATCCTTTTGATGATAACAAAAGGGGGAGAATGGATTAGATTTTGATTTATGTGTGAATATTTTATAAATATTTTTAATTTTGAAAATTTATTATTATTCATACATTTCACTCATGCACAGTTATAGGAGGAGTTTCTGTTGAAGGGGGAGCATTTAAATAGGGGGAGTTCAAATATTCACGAACAAACACATTTATTATATTCAAAATCTTTTATTTGTTTGTCATCATCAAAAGGGGGAGATTGTTGTATATAACGGTGTTGTATACACAATTATATGATTTTTGTTTGATGATAACAAACAAGTATATATTATTTTGAATGTGTTTGTTGTTGTACTGTTATATCACATTACAGACATGAATATAAAATTTATATTTAAATAGAATACGATTGTACAGACATTCATATATTCATACAGTATTGTATTTAAATATAATATTATATTTCAACATTCAAACAATACAAATTATATGACTCCATTATTTGTACACACTCACAGATATTACACATGATACTGTACTTGTAAATAAACCGAATATGATAGACAAGCTTGTTTGACAACAATAAAATTATATTTTATTTCAAACAAACTTGTTCACAAACATAAGTACAATTCTGTTGTTACACAGCTTCTCAATATAACACTGTCTATACATCTCATATTTATATGCAATCACTGTTTTTACATTTTCATATCCATATACAGTCACTGATACATTTACATTCACTGACATTGTCTCTTAGTCTTCAGTCTTCAGTCTTCACAGCACTTCACTGTCAGTCCAGTCATCTTCTGCTTACCTGTCAAATAAAACAGAAACACACACAGTACACTGCAACAGAAATAAAACAGAATACATGTGAATATAAATTTTATTTTTTAAAATTTTACTTGCCTCAGATTTCTGGTGTGTTTCTCATCACTTTTCATGACTTGATCTGATTCATCTGTGTCTAGACAGTATGTATATAAAGTGCAGGGACAGAAAAATATTCTGGATGGCTGCATATACACACGTGTATATATATATACATGTATGCACAGCCTCGCCAGTCCAGTATGCAACTGAGGAGCAGCCACATGGACCAACTCGACTCAGTACACAATGCAAATCAGTATACAAATGTTCAACCCACATGCAAGTGGTCGAGTAATGTAATATTCAACAAGCCAGCAAATGAAAAAGTCAAAGTGCACAAACAAGTTTCAGCAAAAACAAAGTCAACATGGTCGAGGCAGTCCAACATCAATGGCCGAGCATATATGCAAACAAACTCAAATATATAGATAGAATGGTGCAACATGAACGTGTCAAATATGGTAGTAGCAATGAAGTCATATAAACTACAACAGTGGTATGGTGAAACAAGTGTGCAAGCTTGCATACACTAACCAGGGGTGAACTAATATATGTTAAAGATAGCCAAGTTCATGGGTCAAGCAGGAATTCAACATGAAGCACATGTTTCAGCAATGCATGCAGATCATATACAATGGTGCAAATCAAGTAGTCGAGATAAGTAAAGTCTGCATGACAGATCACATTCAAAACAGCCCAGCAAAGAAATGAACAACTCAAGTGTGCAGCAAACAATAAACACAAAGCAGTTTTATACATGTGTGTATACTCAACATGGTGTATGAATACAAGTAGCAAAGTGAGAATGTTCAGCATGGTGAAATACTACAAATGGCCAAGTTACATCAAAATGGTCGAGCCATGAACAAGACTGGTTCAAAGAAATGGTATAGTTCAGAAATGCATCACAAGCTAACAAAGTAATGCTTCAATATTCACAGCAACAACAATGGAAATACAACACTTTGCTTAAACTGCTTTGCACAAACATGCTTCAAGCATGGTTCTAATGCAAATGGACAAGTCAACGTACATTATCAAATCAGTAATGGAGAATAAAAGGTGGAAATGTCAAGAAGCATTGTGATATAGGTATGTCAGTGGTGAATGTCACTCAAACAGCAAATACTGGTGACAAACAATCTCAGAATGTATACATGGCAGTGTTGATTCAAATCTGTGCAAATATATGGTGTGGCATGTCATTTTGATTCAAACAACCAAAGCAAGTTTCTGGAAATCATTTATGACATGAATTGGGCAAGAGCAATCTTTGGAAAAGGTTTCAAAATCAGTTTGCAAATTAGGAAGCAAAATTAAATGGTTTCCAGATTTGATCACTAGTTCAAAATCTTGAATATCTGTTACTCGAGACAATAGAAGGCAACAGTGGAATAAAAGACATTTGTTTTGACAAAAATCTCATTGCAAAAAGGAGAAATCTAGCATGTATGTTTATACCATATCAATCAAGCATTTTTGGCAACTGTTTTTAATCCAGAAAATCAAAGAGGAGCATATCATTTTTGGCAAGTGTTAAATGGGAATTTCGAATGCAAGAAAACAGATTCAGAATTTCAAACTATCAAGAATGGTATTTAAATGTTTCCTGAAATCCTCAATTCATATTTGGCAAGTTTTCAAAATGATTCCAGAAATCAGGCGTGGAATTCAAAGCAATGGATAAACATTTTCCAAAATTACAGTAAAAGCCGAGGAAACCAAATTGAAAGTCATATTAAATCAAGGCCAAGAATTTATAGAATTGCCATAATCAATCAAGTCAATTCTATCAAGGATTCAAAAGAGGAAATCGTGGAAAAACAGTCAACAAATCAAAAGGGGGCAACACAATATCAGGCCAAGCCATTAATTCGAAATCAGAGCACTTTTAAGGATTCTATAATCCTATTTTAACACCATTTTTCATCACAGGAAAAAAATAATCCTAATCGAAAACCATACATCAAAAAGTCAAAGACAAATCAAATTAAATTACTCACTTTCGTTTTCGATCACAATTATTCCCCAAAATCAGAGAGCATTTCATTGACAAACATCATAGAACATCGAAGAATCAAGGAGCATCAGAGATTTGATTTTCAGCAGCAAACCGAATTGATTTGGGGAGAGCAAAGTGAAACCCTAGCTATTTTCCATCGGCCGCCATTTACAATTCCAGAAAGAGATAGAGCAAATGTTTTGGGCAAACGCAAATGAAATGGGCCGGCTGTTTTTTCTTGTGGACTTAGCCTAGTTTAAAAGGGGATAACCCTTTATTCTTTAATTCCTAGGGTTTTAAATTGTTTTATTGTTTTTCTATTTTTGAGTTGAAAAACCATTCGAATAGTTTCTAGAAGTCTGTAAAATTTCTAGGGGAGTTTCAGTCAGGGTGTTGACTGACAGTTGATAGAGTCTGTAAAATTCTGGGTTACTGGTTACGTGGTTGTAATCAAGAGAAATCTGGTCAAGGGGATATTGGCCAGTCTAGGATTTTGAGCATAGGGTTAGGACAGGAGCAGGCACTGCAAGTGTACATGGTCTTGTATGCAGGATCTGTTTATAACACCTAGTAGAAACCTTAGGAATGCAGCAGTAGGCAGGATTTTGCCGAAGCTGGGTATATCTTGTGTCATTTACTTTCTGCATTTCTGTTTCTGCTATATTCTGTGATCTGTTTATTATTATTTATCTCGTTTGATTTTTAACTCAGTTAAAAACTGTGATAAACCCTATTCACCCCCCTCTAGGGTTAATCTAGATCCAAGAAAACCCGGCCTTTCTGAATAACTCGCGTATATAATAAACAAGTGTTACACAAACACAACATACGCCTCATTCCTATTCATCAGTCACTAACCATAAATTAGTAAGAGAACAATTTCCCAAATATTAACCCCGAAGGCCGAAACCAACATCAGATCAATACCCAGGAAACCATTCTTCTTAACTCACCTATAGTTAGTTTCTAAATTTCATATTCTTAGGGAAAGGTTCCCATTAATTTTATCAAAGATAAATTCTTTTTAATTTATTCTTTAATCTTCCTTTGAATATCATTTCAAACTAGTCAGGATTAATGCACCTTACCGAAGTAATCATTTGTTAAATTTCCCAATCCCAACCTATAAATCCCATGAAGCAAAACTGGTAATACTTCATATCTAACACCACGGTGTTATCGGTAAATTTAATTACCATTGCACGTTCAAATCTAATTAAAGATTTAACTATCGCTTGTAGCAAAACTGGTGATACTCCATTTTCGATCCTTTCAATCTAATTAAAGATTCATTAAAACTCCACTTAGTTTTAATCTTTAACTGGGTTAAAGAACCAATGTCATTTAAAACACGGTTCACGATAAACCCCAAAATCACATCACATTTCAATCATTTCCTAACCGTAAATTAGTAAGAGAACAGTTCCCTAAATATTAACCCCGAAGGCCGAAACCAACATCAGATCAATATCCAAGAAACCATTCAACTTAACTGATCCCCAGTTAGTTCCTAATTTTCTTAACTCCATTTGGGTTTAAGAACAATATTATTAAAGATACTATTCACGACAAACCAAAATCTCATTTGATATTAAATACAAGGCTCTGAATAGAAAAAAAATCGGCTTATATTCAATATCAAATTCTGAAACCAACAAATATCGTATTGGGAATAACGATATAGATATATCTTTCAAATTTCCACAACCATATCTGTATAATCACGAAATCCAACATCGAAATATCCCGAAGATAATTTCGATTCAAATCCATTCCAATTCGTATATTATAAATTTCTGGTTATTTTAAAACCATTTCAAATCTAGTTCAAAACTAGTTCATTTCGATAAAAATATATTTTTATCTCTTCAAATAGGGAATTTTTCATCCTAGTTCTTTCCAATTCATATATTTTGATTTTACACAAATTATAGATATTTTTAATAATTTTATCTAGGCCCGTACAGTCGATTTCCCATAACGGTCGTCGAACTGCACTTACAGCGACCTTTTCTAAATTTGATTTGGACGTATCTCCAAATCCAACCGTTAGATTTCAAATTTCTAATATTCATTGGAAAGCTCTTTTCGATACGAACCCAGCGGTCCTGATTTCAGGAGAATCTGACGGTCGGATCTCCCGTAACGTCAATTTGAAGTCAATGGTCGAAATTCGCGAACTGCCGCGGCGTGGCGCGTTCTATTCAGGCCATTTATATATATATATAATATATATATATATATATTATATATATTTCATCGATTTCAATTCTAAACGTATTTTATAATTCGTTTTCACAACGATTTCAACTTCATATTCAATTTTAAATCAAAATTGAATATTCCATATCATCGATATATATATATATATATATATATACATGATAATATTTTCAAAACGTTATATTTTGAAATCAATTCCTTTTTTATATTCAAATAAAATCGATTTAAATATCGTTCGCGTCAAAATGGCGCAAATCTAAATAACACGGCTTTATGTATTTTAATAACTTCGTTATTCTATTCAACAAATGAATATTTTCTTCAACACATGAATATATATTTTATTTCAACAACTTCTTTATTCTATTCAACAAATGACTATTTCCTTCAACACATGAATATATATTTTATTTCAACACATGAATATATATTTTATTTCAACACAAAAATATATATTTTATTTCAACACATGAATATATATTTTATTATATTCTTTATTTTCTAAATTGGAATGAGGCCCAATCAATTAACATATAAAGTTAATTATATGGATTCCATACAACACATGTATATAACAACAACGATAAATAATCAACCATCATCCAAAGTGCACAACACAACTGTCTGTCAACCTATCGATCGACATACAACTAATTATTGGGACTAGTGTACGTCAAATATCATCCCAATACCCGTGTGGGGTTTCACATCAACAAACACAGATTTTATTTGTGCAGTTGGGCGACATGTAAAATTTATCGTCCCAATCTATATCAGTCAAATCAGTGTACACAAACAAATCGTCTCATTTGTAAATGAATATTTTATTTTCATTTCAATTCAATTAAATGATGTCTTTATTTTTCTAACTTATTTTAGAAAATTTCGGCGGCATAACGGCACGATACTAGAAACGGGACAAGGCCTAGCCTTATCCCCAGTCTAGTAATGGCCCACGCCATACACATATCAATCAAATCAATTTTATTATTCACACCACAAGATTTCAACAAATATTCTAATCAATCACCAAACAACCAAACAAACAAGTCCATGGTCTGTGGACGAGGGTGTCGGGTGCTACCAAACACCGTCTGCATCCTAGTTATATTTTAACTAGAAATAAAATTTAAAGTGAGAAGTTCTCACCTTGGGGTTCCAATCCGCCATTTCATTTCTGAACGGTTCGGATTCGCTTGATATTCTAACTCAAACCTTTCCACGCTGTTCACAATAAAAATCATATTTTTATTATCACTACATGTACATAAAGATGATATTTTAATTTCCCTAAAGATTATATTTTTCTTTCGATGTAAACAATATAAAGATCGAATTTTTATCTTACTAATGAATATGTCAAAATCGAATTTTTATCGCTACTTCATATATATAAAAATCGAATTTTTATCACTACTTCATATATATATAAATCGCATCTTTATATTCTCTATCTTATAAAAATCATATTTTTATTCTTTCTATAATATAAAAATCATATTTTTATTCTTTCTATAATATAAAAATCATATTTTTATTCTTTCTATAATATAAAAAAAATCGTTTCTTTATCTTTCTGATCATATATATATATATATATACACATCTATTCTTTTCATATATGAAAAATCTAATCCTTTTTAATATGAAAAACATAACCTTTTAAATATAAAAAAAAATCGGTTTTTATCAACTCAAGAAATCAATTTTTTATTACCTAACGAAATCAGTTTTTATTAACTACAAAATTAATTAAACAAAATATTTAAAAACTCACCAGCAGGTGGGAGGGGAACTGCGAACAGTGGAGTGGGCTCGGAGGGGTGCGCCTGAGGCGGTTGAGGTGGGGGAAGGCCGGCGCAGAGGGAGGCGGGCAGGCGCGTTCGTCGGCGCTGATCATCGGCGGAGCAGAAGTGGAGGTGGGCTTGAGTAGAGAATCGGAGGGGAAAGAGAAGGGAGGAGGGAAGATGGTCGGGGGGAAGGGCTTCCCACGACGGCGGCGCCAGGAGAGCAGCGGCGAGGCATCGAGGGGCGTCGCGATTAGTTTAGGGTTTTTTTTTCTTTTTATAATTTCTGTCGTAAACGAGAAAGGAGAGAGAGGGAGAGTTAAAAGGGTTGACTTATTTATTTATTTATATTTTAATTTCTAATTTCTTACCAAAAAGTAACTTTTAGATCCGAACTCCAGTCTGAACCCAACGATTGACGCCCCTAGCTAATTACCCCCATTCCGAACACAATGGGATATGTCAGGTAAGCCAATTCGATCGTTTGAATCAGTTTTCTTCAAATTCAAAATATAAATCTATATATTCTATTTTAAACGTACATTTCAAATTACCGGGGCCACATACTGACTCTAAAAATTCCAGAAAAATTATTTCTAACTTCATATTGACGATACGGTCCTAACAAAACTAATTTCGTCAAATTCTGAGACCGTTTGAAAATGGTCATTTTCTGGTCGACCCAAATTGAATAAAACTGTTAAGACACGTTTATCTTCGCCACGCTCACATATTGATTCAGAAAATTACGACTTTTGCAACCTAGCAATAATTTGACATCCCGGATCCAGCAAAAGTGGTTTCATCGAAAACCGAGGTCGTTTGCAAAATTTCCATTTCTAAGGGCCTTTATATATATTAAAATATATATAAATTCAACAGCGACTTTTCTGAATTTTAAACTGGACATATCTTTCAACCTTTAAAACGAAATATCAGTTTCTTACACTCGTTAGGAAGATATCATTAAACAGATTTAAATATTTCTTGTTTCGTCCAATTCCGACTTAAAACGAATTCTGTATATTCATTCGAAATTCGAAATCGAATTTTCGAACTGCAGCGCCATTTCAGGCTCGTTATATAATTAAAATAAATTTATTCGTTTTAACTTCGTCGAAAATAAATTTTCCGTCGTTTTTATTTAAAATAATCCATTTTAAATATCCAAAATTCATTAAATTCGCCAAAATAAAATTTTTAAATTGGCTCAGATTTTCCGGGTTGTTACAAGTAAGGTTTAGGTCGTTAACTGTCTTTTGAGGACGAAGTTTGGCTAGTATGGTATTTGGTGATCAATTGTATGAGTTGGCAAATATGGTTTGAGTATTTGCAATGTTTAATGTAGTGTCTCGTGAAGAGGAAGTTGTATGGTTGGATGTGATCATTTGAAATGGTTCAAGTGATGGTGATCTTGGTAATTGTGTGCAGACAAATGGATGAGTTGCAGAATTGGCAGTGATGCTGATTTTGATGAGAAAGGAGCAGGGAGGTAGTAGATGAAGAATGGTTTGGTTGTAGAATGTGGTTTTAGTGATAAGTAGGCCCAGTTGCAGGTTTCTTGTGACTGTGGTGAACTAATTTTTGGTATAGTGTTTATGAGTATGGCTGTGGTAAAGGAGTGGTTACAGGCTGCCGTAGATATTGGAGTCTGGTTGTTTGGTTGGGTAGAGAGGGATTGAGAGGCAAAAAACTAAAGTGTGCAGTAAACCAGAGTATGTATTGGCTTATAAATGCTAATTTATATACTATTGAATGATTGATCTATTTCTGCTGCATTGAATTCTTTGTGCTTATAAGGAGAGAGTGCATTTGTTCCAGAATACCGCATGTGTGTACATCTATGAATTCAAATATAAATTATATAAATACTTTTGTGGATGAGGATGGACCGTGTTGCACTACTCTTATTTATTTGTGTTTGATGACGAATCACCCTGTTACATTGCCTTTTTTAGTAGTAGATTAGTAAGGAAATCGAATGAAAATATGAGACATATTATAGCCACTCATTGTATTTTTTGTTTTTTTAATTGAGAACTCTTTTCCTACGTCAAACATGACTAAAGTATAGCTATTTCGTTTATTTTCACTATTCTAATAAGATATTAATAGTAGTTTGCTGATTTTTTTGATATACTTGGTTGAATTGGTAGCCTCATATTCCATTGAGCATTCTTTCTTTTACAGAAGATGGGAACTCTGGATTGGCATTGCAAGCATTGCACAAACATGCTCTGACGGCAAAACAAAATAAGACCAAGTTAAACAACCATTGCCAAATTTATAGAGAAGCGACCGAAGACACAGATTGCTTTTGTAAAAGCGCTATCACTATAGGCTGGAAGAGATGCATCTGTAAGAGTAGAATTCAACGGTGCTAGCTGAATTCAGAGTTAAGTATGGATTTAAATTGGTTATTCTACAGCAAGTATATCTCAACATTAATTCCTCTTATATGGATTTTGTATTTGAACCTAACTGAATTCTTTACTCTTATTCACTTTCCTAATATCCCAACTTTTTTTTCTCATTTTCAGACCGGAAGTATGTTACTAGAAATTGGACTAAATGATCTTTTCTCAAATTTTGATTTCTATGTCCAGCCTTTAACAAAGAGATATGGTTCATTTTCTATTCCGGCTTAACTGTCGAGATCTATAAATATATCGTTGTAATAATCTCTTATTCTCACATACATATACAAAAAAGGCTTTTATTGTTCATTTCGAAAATAAATCATTTATACTATTTGATATGCAATTTAACTTCTAATAAAAATTAAACGTCTCGTAACATAGTTTTCAAACATAACTTTATTATTACATTGCTTATTTCTCGTCTAATCTGTATACACATGCTGCATTTTCTGAATTGTTTGGAGAGAGGTTGCTACAACAATGTATTTTCCAAATTTAACAAACTGTTATACATGTAATATATGTGCTTAATATGGTAAGTGTACCTCAAATATTTGGAATTGTTACATATTCTATGCATCGTAAGGACTATCCTGCTTTGCTCTCAAACTCAAACTACAAACCAATTAATTTTTTTTTTTGATATATTGGACCTATTTTTCCGTTTTGATGCACATAAGAACTCTTTACCGTTTACATATAGCACAATTGTACATCCAATTTTACACTTATTCTCGCCCATATTCTATGAGGGTTTTTTTTTCTTTTTTTTTCCCCTTAACTTTACATACACGTGAACCTAAAAATGAGAGTTTCATTACAAAGTTTTCACATAGACATTTTTATTACTACATTTGAAGAACACATAGGAATCTAACAAGACTCATTTTTCATGTAAGCATTTTACTTAAATTTCCTGGCAAAATAGTTATGTAACCTAATGGTATTCATTTCATTTTTTCCAGTTTTTAACTGTCCACCAGAAAATGCGAACAGCTCCTACTCGATATGAAACAGAACAGCGCACCCACTTCCACCAAGCAGAGACCCTTATGGGTAATGCTTCACGTTCACGTTGAGCATGGTTTAATTTTTTTATTTTTTTTTAAATCCAATTTGATTGTTGCACATTGGTGAGATCTCGTTTAAATGTTGCAAATTGAAACCCCAAGATTACACTGAAAATCTAAGAAAGGTAATACAAAAGTGAATAATGTTGAAGAAGTTCTTTTCAAAAACTCATACTTCTTAGCGATTAATTAAAAATTTCATATTATTTTATCATGAAATTTATGTACATTTCTAAAAACAAGTTTGAATGCTGTGTGAAAACATTTAATTCTCTCGCGAAGCAATGCTAGGGCAGACGAACCAAAAGGACAGTATGTTATAATTTTGTAGCAACAGAGCAAAAAATAGGAGCATCAAATCAAAAAACAAAAAATGTCTATCTTGTCGTAGCTCTTTTTTGGATCATCGGCTCCGCAAGAATCCATGAAGCTAAGTGATGTGCATAAAACCCGAGAAAATAGGAAGAAACAGTGAAGAAAATTTGCAAATGAAAAGCACTGTTATAAAGACTTCTAATCGCACCATCTTGACTGTGAGTTCGTTCAAAAATTGTCTATACCCATTGATGGAGATCAGTGAGGCCCATATGGGTCCTCTAAATTACACCAATGGTGAAAGAGTTACATACACTCGTATAGGCCATTTAGTTACAGCTGGCAGTAGAGGACTTTTTTTCTTTGTATTGTTATTAACACTCCAACTATTGTTAAGAGGGACGCATAACTCGAGAATGTAAATAAGTAAAAGCTCTACAAAACTTCGACCTCCTCTCACTTTCAATAGGTTTCAAATCTTCTAAGTTTCAAAAATAATTATGAAAAAAGTAACTTGTTTTAATTAAGGACTTCAACTTTGATCGTCCCATAATTCACTCTAAAAAATTTCGGTTTTTTCCCCTAATACACATAATTAGTTACTAGTACATCATAAAATGTAATCCAACAAAAAGAACGCCTCATATAATACAAAGTTTTCACCTAAACATTTTTATTACTACATCTGAATAAACACATAGAAATCTAGCAATACTCATTTTTCATGTAAGCATTTTACTTTAATTTCCTGACAATAATTACGTACTCTTATGGTATTCATTTCATTTTTTTTTTCAGTTTTTAATTGTTCACCAGAAAATGCGAACAGCTCCTACCCGATATAACACAGAACAACACTACCACTTCCACCAAACAGAGACCCATACGGGTAATGCTTCACGTTCACATTGAGGAGGTTTTCTTTTAATCCATTTTGATGATTGCACATTGGTAAGATCTCGCTTAACTGTTGCAAATTAAAACCCCAAGATTACACTTAAAAACTAGAAATGTAATACAAAATTGAATAATGCTGGAGAACTTCTCTTCAAAAACTCATACTTCTTAATGATTAACTGAAAACATCATATTAATTCTGTCATGAAATTTAGGAACATTTCTAAAATAAGTTTGAATGCTACATGGAAACTTTTTTATAGCAACAAAGCAAAAAAAAGGGCAACAAATCAAAAAGAAAAAGGAGGAAAGAAAAATGTCTAATTTGTCATTGTTTATTTTTTTATCTTTGGCTCCACCGAAATCCATGAAGCTCACAAAGCCTAAGAAAATAGGAAAAACGGTGAAGAAACAATAGAACAAATTTACAAATGAAAAGCACGGTTATAACGACCTCCTCTAATCGCACAGTTATAAAGACCCCTATGGGTAATACTTCACGTCCACGTTGAGAAGGGTTTAATTTTTTTTTTTTAATCCATTTTAATGGTTGCATATTGATATGATATATCTTAAATGTTACAAACTGAAACCCCATGATTACACTGCAAACTAAGAAAGATAATAAAAAAAATGACAAAGAACTTCTTTTCGAAAGCTTATACATCTTAGCGATTAACTAAAAATTCAATATTAATTCTATCATTAATTTTAAATACATTTCTAAAAACAAGTTTAAATACTGTGTGAAAACATTTTATTCTCTCGCAAAGTAATGTTAGGACAGACGAACCAAAAGAAAAGAATGCTATATTTTTATAGCACCATAACAAAAAATGGGGACATTAAATCAAAAAAAGAAAAAAAAGAAAAAAAAGTCTACCTCGCCATAGCTTTTTTTAGATCGTCGGCTACGCCGAATCCATGAAGCTATGAGATGTGCACAAAACCCAAGAAAATAGAAAGAAAGAGTGAAGTAAATTTACAAATGGAAAATACTATTATAACAACCGCTAATCACACCATTTTGACTGTGAGTTTGTTCAAAAACTGACTCCACTTATTGATGAAGACCAAAGAGACCCATATAGATCCCCTAAATTCCACCAATTGTGAGAAAGTTACATACACCCATATGATAATTTCTCAAACCTCATTCGTAGTTTACACACTTAAAGGATCAAAATTATCACTATTATCCCATCTAAAAATAATCGCACATCGACACAACTATGTAATTCAAGGCACAATCTTTTGAAGTGAAAGAAAGTTATTAATGATATAAAAATATTAATTCAAATATTGTACTATTCAATTTTTCAGAATCCAACTGAATACGATCACACAAATATATAGTATTAATAAGCGATTAATTATTCTATATGGTAGTTTATACAAAACTAAATTGCTTTTATTTATGCTACAAGGTTTACCTTGATGTTTTTAATATTTGTAGCATTTTGTATGATACAAGGTAAACTAAATTCTATGTTTTTAGCTCTACGTTTTAAACACTTGCTAAAAAGTAAAATTCTTTAGATTTGAAATTACATTTATTATATACATTTTACATTGTGATAACCTAGATTTTTCTAATAACATAAAGAAAGACAGTGCTATGCTACAAGTTATGACTTATTATTCATTAACAAGTGAAATCTTGTGATTCATACACGATTAATATTCAATTAACATGTATCATTAAAACTTAATTTCCTTTATGCCTATTTTTTAAGAATCAATAACACAAATTGTAGGATTTGATCAAAAAAAGTTAATTGAATTCAAACCAACAAGAGTAATAAAAGAATAGAGCACATAAGGAAATTTTGACACATCCGTATTATGAGCTGAATAGATACACAAGTAATTACCATACATAAAAGTTTCTATTATTGATAGTTTGATACAATATAAAATTACTCAGCTTCAAATACACATGTAGGATGATATGTACCCTTATATACACATACTCATGTAAACAAACAAATTAGCATATACACCCAACTAAAAGGCAGGTTAAAGCAAATATGAAGGAAAGAAATAACAAACGCTAACCTTAGCAACATACATTGAAATTACTAATTGCATTCAAAGCAGTCTAAAATTGAACTAGTTACAAGTTAGGATCCATCTATAAAACTACATCGTCACACTGACAAATGAAAACTACATATTAGTACTACTGTTTTTACGGTATTTAGTTCAAATAGGCACCAACAAAACAATAGCTCTAATTTTAACTTTGAATTTAGTAAAACTTCTCCTTCACTCAATTGCTGTGACAAACCAAGGGCAGATTAGAGGACAAACGGGAACCCTTTCTCGAAAGATTAATATGTTGCATCCACTAGCACCTAAAACCAAAACCAATGCTAATTTTTTTTATCCAAATTACCCTTCACAGATTCAAGATGATATAATATATACCGAATTACCCAAAATACCATTCATAGTTATAAGTTGATCTGAATTCCCAATTTGAATTTACCATTATAATTCAATTTAGAAGAAACTAAAATTAGTCAAACAAATTCATAAAATTGAGTCATACCAAATTTAATCAAAGTATCATCACGATAAAAACATGGAGATTGTTTGTTGCGTAAATCTAGGTTCCGATGACAATAATCATAATGACATTATATAAAATACACATACTAATGGTTTAAGTTATGCATCATATATAGTTCATGATATTGGACACGAGAAAACAAAGAAGATTGTATAATAACAAGAGCAACTGAGGGCAATATTACTGAAATGATTCAAAAGTTGTAGATTGAAGCTCGAGAATACAAATATTGAAGAGTCACTGTATTAAATAAAACAGCCCATGGAGCTTCGATCTCCACTCATCTACAAAAGTTTCAAATCACTGAACTATCAAAAATGATTTTCAAAAAAATCTTGTTCGAATTAGTGCTCCGACTTCTATTTACAATACCCTATAAACTTCCATTGTCTTCGCCTCCTAAGACACATTATTAGAAAGTAGTACAGCAAAACCAACTCCTCAAACAAAAAAAAGGATCGTTCATTCCCCATCAGGGGAAGTTAGAGGCCAACCAAACAACATTTAAGTGCTGCCATTTTCTCTCCAATTGGAAGAGATCCATAATCGTCCTTAAAAATAACATTAGAAGACGTGCATACTAAACATATCCAAACAGACATTACCCAAAAGAAATCACTTTAAAAAACTTCTACCATTTGGCAAAGACAGCTTAAACAGAACAGCATTTATAAAATACGCCTGTAACAGGTCGAGTGGCTGCTCAGAATGATTAGAGACTTTCGAATGAGCTTCCCCGTAAAATATATCCTTAACTTAACAACGTCCCAGTAAAACAAACGTTCACTGCTGAAAATTACACACCGACAGTAAATTACAATTTACAATCAGCAGCATCTTGATGAAATTAGACTAAAAAAAAACAATAGCAGTAAGCATGGATGTTTTATATGCTAACGTAAATGCAATAATCTTGGCACAGATAAAACCAAAATCTAAAGAATGAAATAGCACATCTTTGTAGGCAACAGGGAAAACGAGGTTACCAGTATGGATCTATGGCTACCCCGGCAAAGTCGCCTTCTAATGTCAAATAATTCAATACTAAAATACAACACAGAACAAGCTGCTACGAATTTAAGCTTCGATCATAAGACTGCAAATAAAAATCCAAAATTAAAATAGTCTCAGACATCCAAGGAAGGAATTGAACAGCATAAGCTCTCAAGCCTGGCAAGGCGAAAGCTCTTAGGCGGCCACTGCGAATGTTTTGAGAAACAAGCCTTTTAGCTTTTCATCATCGACTATATAGTTTACTAAAATCACAATGAAACAAGCATAAAAAATAGATCAGATGCGAAAATATATACAAATGAACAAAGAATGATCAGAACTATTGGCTTGATTTCTCCGAAGAGAAATAAGTTACGCACGATATAATCAGCGTCGATCATTCGGGGAAAGGATCATCACTTCACCAGCTTCGTTCACGGCAAATATAATTCTAGAAAAAAAAAATTAATGAACTTAATTTGATTACCAGCTTCGTCGACCTCTATGGTATCCTTACCAGCCTCATAATTTGATTATTGATTAACCACAAATTAATGAACTTAATTAACATATACCTAGCGACATATATACCCAATACTTCCGTAGCACGAGACACAACAGTTTTAAAGAAAACCTCCATAAACAGCACAGCAATTATAAAATACGCTTCTCACACGAAAAGCAACAACAAATGCTCGGATTTCAGACTTCCAAATTAACTTCCCAGTAAAACACATCCTTCACCTAAAAGCTAACCAGTAATACAGAAATTCACTGCTAAAAATTATCGGAAAGCATATATCACAATCTACAAACAGTAGCATATTCAAAACAAATATTAGAAGTAAAAAAAAAAAGCTGCAAATTCAATAATCTTGTGAGAGATAAAAGCTAAATCCACAGAACGAAATAGAACATCTTTGTAAGCAAAAGGGAAAAAGAGGTAACCAGTACGGATCTATGGCTACCCGGGAAAAGTCACCCTCTAATGTCAAATAATTCAATACTAAAAACTACGTAGAACATGCTGCACAGAATTCAAGTATCAATAAAAAACTTGCAAAAAAAATTCTAAAAAGCAAAAGTCTCAGACATCCAAGGAAGGAATCGAACAGCAAAAGCTCTCAAGCCTGGCAAGGCGAAAGCTCTTAGGCGGCCACTGCGAATGTTTTGAGAAACAAGCCTTTTAGCTTTTCATCATCGACTATATAGTTTACTAAAATCTCAATGAAACAAGCATAAAAAATAGAGCAGATGCGAAAATATATACAAATGAACAAAGAAAGATCAGAACTATTGGCTTGATTTCTCCGAAGAGAAATAAGTTACGCACGATATAATCAGCGTCGATCATTCGGGGAAAGGATCATCACTTCACTAGCTTTCATTCACGGCAAATATAATTCTAGAAATAAGAGAAACTATGAAAAGAGAAAAATAAAATCTGAGAAATCTTAGCCTCGATGTCAAGCCGCGATGTCGGCTGTAACAAGAACGTGCGGCTGGATGTAGGAATATCATGGTTTATATAGGGAAGTAATAAAACCCTAGATGCCTATCCTAGTGCTTAACGGGCTGGATTCACGACCCACAATTGTTTTGGTGCCTATCGAAGTGTTTAATGGAATGGATTCACGATCCAGATTTGTTTTGGTTATTTAACACTTCCTATGGAAACTTGAAGATTGTTACGATTGAACCATCAACCACTCAACCGTTTACGTAATTACCATCTATAATGGTAACAATTATTGGTAGTGATCGAAAAAATAGATTATCGCAGTTCGTTATGCCAACTATAAATGATTATTTCATACAATATTTAACATTCAAATATAAAAATTAATAGTTTAAGTTCAATGAATTGCTTGTATATTAACAATATGTGTCTTTACGAACTAATAATATATGCATGCATGGGTGTTATATATACAAATAAATACATTTGCAAAAAAAAGGCTAGACCTATATGAATTTATCATAAATAATATATATGATAAGAAATATATGTAAAATATGCTTCAAAAATTAAAATACGACGGTTAACCATCATATATTGTTGCGGTGAAGTTTATTAAAATTTATAACCATCGCAACGGTTAAGGTTATGGTCGGTGGTAATAATGGTCGTTATCATAACCTTAACACCCTTAGAAACTAGCGAGCTTGCCCATTGATCTTAAAATTGCGCACCGTCCAATATGCATAGGGTCATATTTGTATTTGCATTTGAAGTTATTTTTTCAAATACAATATATATGCATCCGTAAATACAGATGGATATCAGATAATTGTTTTGTTCATCTGCTAACAATCGATTATAGATAAAAAGTTTGGGCTTGACATAATCTATTTTCAACCTCAACAACTATAAAGATGTAAATGATAAACCAATCAAATGGTAATAAATAATTAAAAATGATTAATATGCATTAAGTTTATACAATACAAACTATTAACTTAATAAAAAATAAACATATGTTCGTTCTAGTACTAAAATACACAACACATTAGCTATAATTTTGAAAGAAAGCAGACGGATTATTTGGGATGTGAATCCATATCCGCATGTTTGCCCCTTTTTCGGGATATCGACATTCATTCATTTTTTGAGAATGGAAGCGTACAAATTTCAAATATTTCAGTTATAAGCTGGCATACAACTTGCTTCTTGCAAGTAGGAATTTGCACCCATACTTTTAGGACACCCAATCAAAATAGTCATTGACAAATCAGTCTGGCAAGTATTTTAAAAGCCAAAGAAATTGGAGTGACAACTAAAATGGACAATGGCACTCAACCAATATGGATAGCTTACTTCCCCAGAATGACAATCAGGATTAAAAACTGACAAATAAAACCTAAAAACGTAATATAATCTCAGGCATCTATGGAAGGAATTAAACAACAAAAGCTCTCAACCCTGGCAATGCGAAAGCTTTTAGGTGGCCACTGCGAATGTTTTGAGACACAAGCCTTCAACTTTTCTTCATCGACTATGTAGTTTTCTAAAATTTTAATAAAATAACAGACAGAAATAAGATACCCATGGAAAAAATACACAAGTGGACGAAATATGGACAGAGACATTAGCTTGATTTCTCAGAAGGGAAATAAGTTACGTGTAGTATAATAAGCGTTGATCATTGCGGAAAGGATCATCACTTCACTAGTTTTCATTTACGGCAACAGAAAATACGAGTAAAAGAAAATACAAATAAATAAAAACCAGGAAATCATAGCCTCGACTTGGCGTCAGCTCTTATAAAAAGATGCGACCGGAAGAAGCACAGTTTATATATGAAAGAAATAAAACCTTATATGTCAATCCAAATGTTTAATAAACTGGATTCACCAACTTCCACATTTGTTTTGGTCATTTCGTATCTACCGCCTCCTAGACCCCCCCCCCCCTTCCATTTTCATATTGAGATTAATGTCGTCGGATTGTTGATTTTTGTCGCTGTCCCTATTTTTATCGATTACTTGCAGATTGCCCTATTTCATTGCACAGTGTCGTTCTACTTTACCAACTACTGCGAAAACCGGTAAGTCGTATTCAAATTCTAATGTTTATAAAAAAAACATATTCAACAGTACTAATTTTCTTAATGAATTATCATTCAATTTATGGTGTGTTACAATGACTCTTTCATAACAACACCAAATAACGTTAATCAGTAGCTTAGAAAGTCAGTGTCCTTGATAGTTTAGTAACTGATAGAGTTAGTTTATGAACTAACTGTGATAGCATTTGCTAGATATAAAAAATGTAATTAGCTAAATGTTACTAGCTAAATGTAAGTTAATAAACATGATAGTATTGGCGAATTTAATTCATTTAATATGATCAAAACCAGAGTAAATTAACATTTATGTGCTAGAACTGTCAAGCTTAGCTGGCGAGAAACCTTTGTTAGAATTAGTATAAAGGCATGAATATTCCTACCTTTCGAATCAACTATAAACCACACATGTTCAGTTCAGATGACAAAAATCCTCGTAACTTTTAACTAAGGGTATACGCCGCATAAGAACTGAACAAAACTAGCTTTTTTGTTATAGTTGCAATAACTTTTACATCAGTGTACAAGAGATATCAGAGTACAAAAATATTTTCAGAGTATATTAATAAACACAATGTACAACGGAAATAACTCAGAGTGTAACATGTACATAACGGAAAACGTAAACTCTCAGCGAAAGAAATAAAATGCTTTGGATACAGCTCTAGCTTTAATCCAACACCTGCTCTATAAAATATCTACAAACCAAAACTACTAGCATGCCCGTGTGGAAAATATGGACATTCAGAGTTTAGGTGGAAAAACAATAAACTCCAGATCAGTCATGGGACTAATGTGAGAACTAAAACAGTTATTTACTTTATTTTAAAGTTGGATGTTACTACCGGAATTTAATACAGAAAACAAGTCAAGGTGAAGGGGTATCATACAAGGGTCGGTACCAAAGCTGGATCCAAGGTAATGAAGTTGGTGTCAAAGTAGAAAGGCTATCGACACTAACAGGGGATTGTACTGCTTGATATCGATACCAAAATAAAGAGGAAGAAAGCATGCTATAAAATCCGTTCGGTTTTCCTAAACAACAAGGATTGTTGTAGAGGGTGTCAAACTCTGGGACCAAAAATATTTTAATTAATAAATCCAATCAAGTTATTCCAGAATTTTGATTGATTGAAAACACAGAAAATAACAGCAATTAAATATAAAAGAGAGATTTATCTAATAAGAGAAAGCAATTAGGGAGCGATGACATAAATTAGATTAATATTCATCAATAGCCAAACAAATTAATCAGATCTAATTCATGTTTCTGTCACAAACATGAATCAACGATAAATAGGTTTATAGAAACAAATAAGTAAATAACAACAAGTATAGCCTATGCAGGAGCTCAGCTCTTAAACAACCATAGACAATCAGGACAGATTCACTATTTTATTTCTAAAACCCTAAATATTAAATCTAAATCTGATAAGTGTTAGATCGAACTCGAATATACCCGGTGAAGGAGCATAACTCTTAAACGACACAGGGTATGAAGGTTCAGATCTAACCCTTAGTTCAAATCTAGATCTACATACATGAAGTTCTAATCTTATGCCTATGTGATTCATATTGAATCATAACTATCAGCGTCATCACCCCCTAATTAAAGAGGATTAGCTAGACATAGCTAAAAGAAAAGAAAATAAAATAAAAAGAAAATAAACGACATAAACAAAATGCAATAAAAACTAAATAGAAGAGAGAAAGAAGAGTTTTATTCCAAGAAAAGGATTACAGAATAAAACTGAGTGTGTTTTTCAATGAATGAGATAAAGTGTATTTATAGCTGATATGACAAAGGCTACTTGGCAAATTCCACAATGTGGGACTAAAGAATTAGCCCAAATAACACATAAGCTAGTGTGGACGGGGTTGTAGAGTAAGAGGCCTTGTAAGTGAGCCAGTGTGAACGCGTGTAGTGCATGAATGAGAAGCCTTGCAAAGGAGCTAATGTGAACGCTACATGAGTGAAATGGTCTGCAATTGGGCCAATGTGAACACAATATGAGTCTTTAGTGAGCCAAATCTACCCAGCTGAACTCTATTTGCAACCGTTCTTCAAGCTTTAAACTCTTCAAGCTTTAGTAATTTTAACTTCACCCTTTTTCAGCAAATTCTTCATGCTTTATTCATCAAATGCTCTAAACCATGATTCTTGTCAGCAATCTGAAAACACAGTTATAAATACACAATATCAATTATTTAAAAGATAAAATAAGATAAATATGCGGATAAAATATACACATTTACGTGTATATCAAATACCCCCACACTTATCTTTTTATTCGTCCTCGAATAAACTAAACTAAGATATGTCACACTTTCGTAGGAAACACGATTGCATTTAGCGTATGCAACAAGCCTTTAAACCCCTGCGTGTCCCCAGTAGGACGAGTGTTGTCTCGTGAGGGTTTTCAGTGGATACTACCCACAAAATCCAAAGCGTCTTATGTACACGGATTAATCAAACAATATATTTAAGGTCTTTCACATTCCAAGGATTCCACCTAACTTCAATGATAACGGTTTAGCCCCAAATTGTCCATCCTATAATTAGTGCAAAAATGAATAAAAAATTTCAAGCTGAATCGTAATTCCTTGATAACACTGTAATTGTCTTAAAGGTTAAGAGCATGGTGTCAACCAAAGTTCTACACATCGACAATGTGCACCCAATCATTTATTCAACCTTTTTTTTTGAATAATTTTGCACCAGTGTAACTGTAATGTATTGGATATGAGTTATGCATAGATGAAGGAAGATTTTGTAAGTTCTAAAAATATTCTAGATAAGAGGGCAAGTGTATTAGTTGAACTTCAGATTACAAAAAAATAAAGTAATACTAAGGCACATATGAACATTTTTATTTCTTTTCATCTCTTCTACTACAATCCTCACATCCAAGTACAGTAGAATGGATGTGGATGGAATGGAATTGAATGCTTTTATAGTCAAGAATGATGAATGACTATTTTATTCAAAGAGACTCTCTCTTTATTTCATTTTTTTTTTTCTTTTTTTTTCTTTCCTTCTTTTTTTTCTTTTCTTTTCCCTTTTTTCCTTTTTTTCATTCATTTTTTTTCTTTTGCATGATGAATGGAGATGGAATGGAATAATACCGTACATTATTTCATTTGATTCCTCCTCTACTAAACCAGCACTTCATGAAAGGAAAGTTTTGTGCCCTAGTTACTCTACTTCTATAACCTTAATTCAACACACAAGTCTGGATTGATGTTATACAAAAAGCTGAAAGGAATGATAAGCAAAGTTCGTAAGATAGATAACCCATATAAAATAAGATGTGGTATATGGTTATCCTACCTTAAAACAAGTACGGAGTGGGTAGTGTAATATTGGTATAAAAAGTGACTTTTTTTTTTTTTTGACCTTTAAACAAAGGTTCTTGAGTATACCAATATAAGATAAACTTGTCGAAACATGGATGTAAATCGACTAAAAACTTGGGTTTGAATAATGCGGGGTATCGAAGAAGAATGCTACAATGAGTCATTTCTCCTTAATTGGGTCAAGCGGATTTTAGAACTTACGATTTTGAAATTTAGAGTGAAAAGAAAATATTATGCATGAAAATGAACTCAGAAAATCCAATCAAATGTAAGTGCAAAATCATTTTTATTTCTTGATTTTTTATTTTTTGATTTTTTTTTACTTGCACATTCTAACACATATAACAAAGGTTGACACGCTTACTCCAGAACACGACTAACGTCTGCACAGTCTCAAGCTAGCATATTAAAAAGACACATTACGATTCAACGAATAAATAATGTTCATTCCCATCACCCAACAATTCAACTTATCAAACAAGAACCAAGGTGTTATTTATGAATTTTAAGTTAATCCTTGTTCAATGAATGACCTAAATCATAAAATTTGATTGCTGATGAAATGTGAATTCCCCCCACACTTGAGTGTGACTGTGTCCTCACAGTCTTAATCAGACATATCTTAGTGAAAGGGAAAAACAAATAAGAGAATATTTACATATGTACAAAAGAGGGTTAGTGCGTCTTACCGAATGTAATGTGGCTCATGGAGGACCATGAGCTCTTCCTCTTGGTTGGGTATTGGTTCCAAGTAAGGTTTAAGGCGTTGACCATTGACCTTGTAGGATGATCCATCGGTTGGATTTTCAATTTCTACCGCACCATACGGAAAAACAGTCCGTACAGTGTAAGGTCCTGTCCATCTAGATTTTAACTTACCCGGAAATAAATGCAATTTTGAGTCATACAACAGAACTTTTTGACCTGGCATGAAAGTTTTACGTAAAATTGATTTATCATGAAAAACTTTTGTTCTGTCCTTGTAAATTCGTTCATTTTCATAGGCATCATTTCGAATTTCATCAAGTTCATTAAGTTGAAGCTTCCTATGTTCACATGCTTGCTTTAAATCAAGATTCAAAGTTTTTATTGCCCATAACGCCCTATGTTCTAGTTCAACTGGCAAGTGACATGGTTTACCAAAAATCAACCGATAAGGGGACATACCTAAGTTTGTTTTAAAAGCAGTGCGGTAAGCCCAAAGAGCGTCGGTTAACTTTTGGGACCAATCTTTACGATTTCGATTCACAGTTTTCTCAAGGATTTGCTTAATCTGCCTATTCGATACTTCAACTTGCCCACAAGTTTGAGGATGGTAAGGAGTGGATAACTTGTGGGTTATCGAATACTTTCTCATGAGAGCTTCAAAAGAACGATTGCAGAAGTGTGTACCATTATCACTGATTATTGTGCGAGGTGTGCCAAACATAGAAAAGATGTTTTCTTTCAAGAAGCGCACAACAACCTTGTTATCGTTTGTTTTGCATGGTACAGCTTCGACCCATTTGGAAACATAATCAACAACTAAGAGAATGTAAAGGTTCCCAAAAGAATTAGGGAAGGGTCCCATGAAGTCTATACCCCACACATCAAAAATTTCGACCTCTAGAATGGGGTTTAGGGGCATCATATTCCATTTAGAAATTTTCCCTAAGAATTGACATCGATCGCAAGTTTTGCAAAATTCGTATGCGTCTTTAAAAAGGGTGGGCCAGTAGAAACCCGATTGGAGAACCTTTTCGGCTGTCTTTTTGGGACCGAAGTGACCACCACAGGCTTGGTCATGACAGAAAGAGAGGACACTGTGAATTTCAGTGTCGGGAACACACCTTCGAATGATTTGGTCGGGACAATACTTGAAAAGATAGGGGTCGTCCCAGAAAAAATGTTTCACTTGAGAAAAGAATTTGTGTTTATCCTGCTTGGACCAAAAAGAAGGGGTCTGCTTGGTGACTAAGTAGTTGACAATGTCAGCAAACCAAGGATCAGTGGATAAAGAAAATAACTGTTCATCAGGGAAATTCTCGTTGATCGGAAGAGAAGAAGACGGGGCATTTGGAAGACGAGACAAGTGGTCCGCAATAACGTTGTTAGATCCTTTTTTATCCTTAATGGTAAGGTCAAATTCTTGAAGTAGAAGGATCCAACGAATGAGACGAGCCTTAGCATCCTTTTTAGAGAAAAGGTACCTAAGTGCGGAATGATCGGTATGAACAGTGATGTGTGAGCCAACTAGATAAGGTCTGAATTTTTCTAGAGCGAAAACGACTGCCAAAAGTTCTTTTTCAGTGGTCGTATAATTGATTTGAGCATCGTTCAAAGTCTTACGCGCATAGTAAATGACATGACGAATTTTATCGACGCGTTGTCCTAAGACAGCGCCAACAGCGAAATTCGAGGCGTCACACATGATTTCAAAAGGCAGCTTCCAGTTGGGAGAGCAGATGATCGGAGCAGAGACAAGTTCATTTTCAAGATGCTCAAAAGATGAAATGCAATCAGAATTGAAGTCGAAAGGAACATCCTTACCAAGAAGATTGGTTAAAGGTCGAGTGATTTTGCTGAAATCTTTTATAAAGCGACGGTAAAAACCAGCATGACCTAAAAAGGATCGGATGTCCTTAACGGATTTGGGAATGGGAAGATTCGAGATAACTTCGATTTTAGCTTTGTCTACTTCAATTCCTTTATTAGAGATGACATGTCCTAAAACAATGCCATGTTTGACCATGAAGTGACACTTTTCCCAATTAAGAGTTAAGTGTTTATCTTTGCAATGGTTAAGAACAAGATCAAGATGATGTAAACACTCAAAGTAAGAATCACCAAATATGGAAAAATCATCCATGAACACTTCCAAAAATCGCTCGATCATATCAGAAAAAATGCTAATCATACACCTCTGAAAGGTTGCAGGTGCATTACAGTGGCCAAAAGGCATACGACGATACGCAAATGTACCAAATGGACACGTGAAAGTGGTTTTCTCTTGGTCCTCAGGAGCGATAGGGATTTGATTATATCCCGAGTACCCGTCAAGGAAACAATAGTACTCGTGATCGGCTAGTCGTTCTAACATTTGATCGATAAATGGCAGAGGGAAATGATCCTTACGTGTTGCAGCGTTAAGTTTCCTATAGTCAATGCAAACACGCCAACCGGTCTGGGTACGGGTTGGGATAAGCTCATTAGCTTCATTTTGGATCACGGTAATCCCTGATTTCTTAGGTACAACATGAATTGGACTAACCCATTGACTATCAGAAATCGGGTAGATGATTCCATTGTCAAGGCATTTAAGGATTTCAGCACGAACTGCTTCTTTCATGATGGGGTTTACTCGACGCTGGGGATCCCGAGTTGGTTTGGCATCATCTATAAGGTGGATTCGATGTTGGACTATCGAAGGACTAATCCCCTTAATATCAGCCATGGACCAACCAATTGCTTCCTTATTTTTCTTAAGGATGGGAAGGAGCAATTGTTCCTGCTCTAAAGTAAGGTCAGAAGCGATAATGACAGGAAAAGTTTCATTGTCTCCTAAGTGAGCGTACTTAAGATGACTGGGCAGCACTTTGATGTCAGATTTTGGAGGCGACTCAACCGAAGAAATTGGTTGAGGGATAGACTCATTTGTGAAAGGCTCGACAGGAATCGAATCAGAGACATTTTCGGGAATATCTTGAAACAAGGTTTCGTAATTCGATTCAATATCGTTATTCAGATGGTCGAGCTCAGTTTCATTATCGTGGACAGCATGGATTTCAGAAAACTGGTCCACATGAGAGTTAGGAGAGTTTTCAGTTCTGAAGATGTTTAGCTCGACAGTCATGTTACCGAAAGAAAGTTTCATAGACCCATTTCTACAGTTGATGAGAGCATTAGAGGTTGCTAAGAAGGGTCTTCCTAGAATCAAAGGGATCTGGTTTGCAGGATTGCTAACCTGTTGAGTTTCTAAGACAATGAAATCAACTGGAAAGATGAATTCGCCAATTTTGATCAACACATCCTCGATTTCGCCCACAGGTTTCTTAATTGAACGGTCAGCAAGCTGAAGGGTAACCTTGGTGGGTTTCAGTTCTCCTAGCCCTAATTGGCGATAGACGGAATATGGAAGCAAGTTAACACTAGCACCTAAGTCTAGCAGGCATCTATCGATTTTCTTGTCCCCAATAGTACATGATATAATGGGGCAGCCAGGATCTTTGTATTTCACTAGCATCGATTGGGACAAGACTTCGCTTAGAGTTGCCGCTAGAAACACTTTCTTAGGTACATGTGTATGACGTTTTTGAGTGCACATATCTTTTAGAAATTTTGCGTATTGTGGAACTTGTTGTATAATATCTAAAAGAGGAATGTTCACTTTAACTTGCTTAAATATTTCAAGGATTTTTTCTAGCTGATCCGTCTTTTTCCTAGGTCGGAGTCTATGAGGAAATGGAGCAGACAACTCAGTAGGTTGGGCTACTTGAGTTTGAGGATGGTCCTTGTCAGAAATTGGCTCAATGTTTTGATCTGAGTTGGTCGAATTTTCGATAGGGTTTGGAAGATCGTCCGGTGAAGCATTTGGGTTGACCACATGGTTGTCAATCTTTTTGCCAGATCTAAGTGTCGTGACCGCATTCAAGTGACTAACGTTTGAATCTTGAATGATGTGAATTTGGTTGGAGTTAGGATTTTGACGGTTGGGATTTGGAATGGGTTGACTCGGGAAAGTGCCTCTTTCCCGTTCGCTTACAGAAGTGGCTAACTGACTCATTTGCATTTCAAGTTTAGCGATCGATTGACTCGTGTTTTGCATGTGCGAAGTCAATAAATTTTGAAGATTGGTATTTGATTGGAGATTTTGAGTCGTCGCTTTAGTCAATTCTTCGAGAGTTTTCTCAAGTGATGTCAATCGTTTATCGTCTTGTGGAACAAAAGATTGTTGCGCTTGAATTTGAGAAGGTGGCACAGGATGTTGGAATTGAGTTTGTTGAAAGGGAGGTTTCGAAGGATTATTCGAAAATGACTGAAAAGGTGGTCGAACCGCATTCGAATTTGCATTGTTTTGGGTCCAAGAGAAGTTAGGATGGTTTCTCCAACCTGGATTGTATGTTGGGGAGAATGGGTCGTTCCTAGCTTTGTTAAATGCGTTGAGTTGTTCCAATGAATGTGGGCATTGATCAGATATGTGGTTAGGATCGTTACATTTGTAACATGAGGTCTGAGACGCTTGAGCTTGATTTATTTGAGTTGATGAAAAGACATTATCGAATTTGGATATCATTGCGTCTATTTTTGCTTCTAAGGCTACTGATGATCCTACCGAATGAGCGTTAGAACGGGAATAAATCGATTTCTCGTTAGATCTTTCCCATTGAGCTGATTTTTCGGCCAAATTTTCGAGAAATTGCCAAGCGGCATTGTGATCTTGGGCTAGAAAATTTCCTTGGCACATTGATTCGAGCATGGTTCAAGAGTTATTTTCAAGTCCATCGTATAAAATTTGACAAAGAGTCCATTTTTCGAAATTATGATGTGGACATTTGACTAGAAGCTCTTTAAATCTTTCAAAATATTTTGCAAAGGATTCACCCTCAAATTGACGAAAATTGACGATTTCATTTCGAATTTTGGATGTTTTTTCCAGAGGGTAAAATTTCTTTAGAAAAATGTTTACAAATTCACCCCAAGTTCCAATCGTATTTGAAGGCAAGCTATACAACCATTTCTCAGCATAATCGATAAGTGCAAATGGAATTAACCTAAGTTTGATTCCATCGTCACTTAATTGTTGAAATTTCATGGTTGCACAAACTTGTTCAAATTTGGTCAAGAAAATATACGGATCATCACATTCTAAATTGCCGAATTTTGGAAGAGTATTTATGTGATTCGAATGAATTTCAAAGTGGTTACCCGTTGGGGCGGGCAATATGATGCAAGAAGGAATAGAAACCCAATCGGGGAAGTATCTATCCATAAGAGATCGAGGGGGATTTTCTTCGGCCATGGTTAAAGAAATGTTTGTTCGAACTAAACGATTGTCTGAAGGATCACGAGTCCAATGACGCATGCACTAGCGAGAAGAATAAGGGAAGACGAGAAAAAACAAATTTGAGACGCGATTTTTTTTTTTTAACAAAACGAGAATTATTTTGAATTTTTTTTTTAGAGAAAAAGAATTAGACACAAAAGTTTTTTTTTAATGAACCTAATGCAATTTACAATTTCTAGAATTATATAATGACGGTTTGATTTATTTCAACAAAAGACTTCTCAGCTAGTTAACGGACAGGAGTTATCGGTGCACCAGGAATCACCATAGCAATGCAGCCGAAGGTTTAAGTACCTTCAGAGGAACAACCGATATAATATTTATGAATCACCGTAATATTTATAAACAGTTATTACTCTGCCGTAGTCTAGACACCGAGAAATAATTCGTTAGAACTAAACCAAATTGTCAAAATATAATGAAGTCCTTAGAAAATAAAAACAAAACTAAGATGAATGCAATATTTTTTTTTTCAGTCACAGAATGAACAGTCTCAGAACAGTCACAGAACAGTCAATTGCAGAGATAAATAAAAAAACAAATTTTTTACAAGCAAGCCGATGCCCTGCAGAAGAGTTTTACAAGCAATGTCTATATTTTTTTATTTGCAGCAGCGGTCCCTGTAAAGTTAGAAAATACTCACCTTGATCGGCAGTCCGTCCAGTGCAATTGAGTCGCGTTAGCGTGTTCACACCCCACTTGGTGTGCAACCGCTCGAACCCTGAATCGTCCACTGGTTTCTGTATTTGTTGCCTCCTATTATTTTCTTGACTGCGCTGTGGCACGGGTTCGGGCTAGGAGCCCGAAAAAAATTTTTTTAAGGCCTTTTTCTAAAATCCACTGTATCTGTTTTCGAAAAATTTCTCACTTTTTTTTCTTTTTTGGAAGAGAAAAGAAAACAAATAACACGAAAACAAAAACAGACTCGAAAAATAAAAACTAAACTAAGCTAGAAATAAAGAACAAAACAAAATAAAACCGAAACTAAAACAAAGGAGTGAAAAACAAAATCAAACTAACCCTAATTACACAAAAGAAAGATTATATTTTTTTTTTCAAAACCAAAACTAAGCTAGAAAAGAAAACAAAGGGAAAACAAGAAAATTAGGACAAACCATTTCCTTTTTTTTTTTTTTTTTTGAAGTAGAAGAATAGCTAAAAGAAAAAAAGTAACTAAACAAACGAATAACTAAAATAAACTAAGGGAGGAATATAAATAAATAAACTAACCTAGACACACTATTCAAACACAAGACCCGGTTTTATAAAGAAAGTCACCAACCCTAACATGTGATCTTAAAAGGCTTCCGCCCCCTTATCTGGTTGTCCAGAAAAAACTTGCAATCATATCCTCCTTCTCAATTCCACCGACTTCTTAAAAGTTAAAATCGAAAATTCAAAATTCACGAAATCGAAATTAAAAATCAGAAATTGACTTAGCCAAAATTTGTTTGCGAACAAATTATACAATTGTAAACAACTGTAAAATCCGTTCGGTTTTCCTAAACAACAAGGATTGTTGTAGAGGGTGTCGAACTCTGGGACCAAAAATATTTTAATTAATAAATCCAATCAAGTTATTCCAGAATTTTGATTGATTGAAAACACAGAAAATAACAGCAATTAAATATAAAAGAGAGATTTATCTAATAAGAGAAAGCAATTAGGGAGCGATGACATAAATTAGATTAATATTCATCAATAGCCAAACAGATTAATCAGATCTAATTCATGTTTCTGTCACAAACATGAATCAACGATAAATAGGTTTATAAAAACAAATAAGTAAATAACAACAAGTATAGCCTATGCAGGAGCTCAACTCTTAAACAACCATAGACTATCAGGACAGATTCACTATTTTATTTCTAAAACCCTAAATATTAAATCTAAATCTGATAAGTGTTAGATCGAACTCGAATATAACCTGTGAAGGAGCACAGCTCTTAAACGACACGGGGTATGAAGGTTCAGATCTAACCCTTAGTTCAAATCTAGATCCACATACATGAAGTTCTAATCTTTTGGCTATGTGATTCATATTGAATCATAACTATCAGCGTCATCACCCCCTAATTAAAGAGGATTAGCTAGACATAGCTAAAAGAAAAGAAAATAAAAAGAAAATAAACGACATGAATAAAATGCAATAAAAACTAAATAGAAGAGAGAAAGAAGAGTTTTATTCCAAGAAAAGGATTACAGAATAAAACTGAGTGTGTTTTTCAATGAATGAGATAAAGTGTATTTATAGCTGATATGACAAAGGCTACTTGGCAAATTCCACAATGTGGGACTAAAGAATTAGCCCAAATAACACATAAGCTAGTGTGAACGGGGTTGTAGAGTAAGAGGCCTTGTAAGTGAGCCAGTGTGAACGCGTGCAGTGCATGAATGAGAAGCCTTGCAAAGGAGCTAATGTGAACGCTACATGAGTGAAATGGTCTGCAATTGGGCCAATGTGAACACAATATGAGTCTTTAGTGAGCCAAATCTACCCAGCTGAACTCTATTTGCAACCGTTCTTCAAGCTTTAAACTCTTCAAGCTTTAGTAATTTTAACTTCACCCTTTTTCAGCAAATTCTTCATGCTTTATTCATCAAATGCTCTAAACCATGATTTTGTCAACAATCTGAAAACACAGCTATAAATACACAATATCAATTATTTAAAAGATAAAATAAGATAAATATGTGGATAAAATATACACATTTACGTGTATATCAGAATCATACAAGGGTCGGTACCAAAGCCGGATCCAAGGTAACGAAGTTGGTGTCAAAGTAGAAAGGCTATCGACACTAACAGGGGATTGTACTGCTTGATATCGATACCAAAAAAAGAGGAAGAAAGCATGCTATCGACACCAACATGTTGAGAACAGTTGGCTTGGTGTCGATTTTAAAGGAAGAGATAGTTGATCCAGTTTCAGTACCAATAGGAAGTACATGCCCAAAGTTAATACAAAGGAAGCAAGATTAAAGCGTTAAAGCGATATCGAAAGCTAATAAGTCAAGCTTTGGAGCCAAGTATCAATATCGGAGGAAGCAATACTGCTCTCAAAGAAAAGCATGAAGGCGATACTGGAAATTAACACATCAAATAGAGAATAGAAATCTGGCATCAAAGTCAAGAATTGGTATCGATGAAGGCAATATTATATACAAAAACAGGGGAGCACGATACCAAAGTCAGAGAGGAGCACGCAGTCGATAGCCAAATGAAAGACCAAATAGAATGCTATCGATACTATCAAGCTTGGTATCGATACCATTACCTAAGTACGGACAAAGTTACGAAGGAATAAACACTAAGGAATCAGTACCAAAACCAAACATCCTTTGAAGCGGGTCGACACCGAAGCAATTTGCCTCCGAAGATGAGAGTTACAAAAGTGGGTCGATACCGAAAGCTTAAATTGGAAGCGGGCTTCCTACCGAGCTGCTACTAAAGGAGGCCCAAAATGTTTATAAATAAGACCCCAAGGGTCTCATTTTGGGGGAAATTTTTATCATTTCGCAACTTTGTATTCTTTTCCGAAAGATCAAACCCTAATTGCTGAATTGAATTGGGGATTTCCACATCAATTGTAATAGATTCGCTATATATAAAAGG
Organism: Allium sativum; assembly: GCA_030737875.1. NCBI lineage: Eukaryota > Viridiplantae > Streptophyta > Magnoliopsida > Asparagales > Amaryllidaceae > Allium > Allium sativum. The sequence goes on along the minus strand of CM060916.1, from coordinate 167,908,360 downwards.
GGAAACTCGAGATCAAATTTACTCTCGATTCGATAATCATGTTGTGTCCTTGTTAACAGGGAGTTAAGACTAACCACATACGTGAGGGACTCAAGAATAAACACATCAAAAGGGGGGAACTTTGAGTGAAATCAACGAATCCTCTTTATGATTCTTATTTATGCTTCAGCCTTCTGGTAGTAAGCCTAACATAACACAATGTTCTAGAAGGACCTACTATAACCGTATGACGCGATAACTTACACAACCAAGCCCTTTTATAAGTTGGATCGATGCGAAAGAATCATTTTCGTCATTAAAGGCTACAATATGTCACAAAACATGAACGATTGCGGTATATTACATGTTTCTTATCTACACAATGCATATTATTCTGTCCTAAACCTAGGGAACACTATTGTAACAATGTTCTCCACCTTCTGTACGCCTATAATGTCTTTATCCCTAGGTAGCTGTTGATCCTTAAGTCTTGCAGCGTGAGACTCACCTCTCAAAGGAAGAGTAACTAATCTTCGAACTTAGGATCTTGATATCTAGGAAACGGCAAGTTAGGTTGAGCTTGGTGAGACTAAATTATCCTTAAGTGCTCTCTAGTTCGAATACCATCTAATTTCCACCATATATGCATTGCCAGTTCTCAAATTGAGTGTTGATGGTTTTTATTGTTAACATTTTGGTGCCAAAAAGGAGGGCTTGAACCTCCCACTCACTTACCTTAGTTATGGATTAATTTTGTAAATTTGTTGCTTAATGGCGGGGAAGGATGAAATAGAAAGAATGAATGCCATAAATGAAGAAGCAGTTCTCGATGTTACCTAAGAGGAGAACATATCTCCGTTATTCAACTTAAACGCCATTGAAATGGGCGGAACCTCTAATCCAACAGAATGTTATACGAATCAAAGCTCTTGAACAAGAACTTATTGAAATGCGGAGTATATGGCAAACTGTCCAAGCACAAAGGTCTTCAAAGAACACAGGCCCAAGTCAAAGGGATGAAGTCGAGTCTCCGAGGAAAAACGCCCCCATCCAGCAATTTGAAGGAAATGAGAAAATTAATTTAGTTTCCTCCAAGAAGAAGAAACCCAATTTTTCGGAGGTGGACCATCAAGGGAACCAATAGAGTAAACACATAGAACAGTTGTAAGCTCGAATACTAAGGGATACAGTCCCAAAAGGTCAAACTACGACAATACAGAAGACTATCTCAAGGACATGACGAAGAAAGCTGTCAAATATTTGCTTGGGAGTAAAGGAAAGAGGACCCTGAATGAGAGGCTTAATGACAACGAAAGGGTAGCCCTATTCACTGACGAGATTATGAGCATTGTAACACCATCATGAGTGAAGATCCCAACCATGAAGTATCTTGGAACCATAGACCCTGATGATCATTTAATGGCTTTTGATAGCCAAATGGACCTTTATGACACCTCGGGAGCCGTCTGATGTTGACTTTTTCCAGTAACACTTCAAGGGATAGCCCTAAAATGGTACCGCCAATATCTGGAGAATACCATTTATTCTTGGAAGCAATTCTCTTACGAGTTCTCTACACAGTTCTGTATCTGTAAGGACCCAATAGTGGATTACAGTGTCATCGCAAACATAAAGCAAAGGCAGGGGCCTTTGGGCGATTATCTGAAAAGGTTCAATGTTGAAGCACTAACGACAAAAGACATGAACGACCGTGACGAGCTCATTGTCATTCATTCAGGGCTATAGAGAACACTCTGTTCTGGAAGGAGCTTTATGTTCATGGGCGCAAGGATTTGCATAATTTCCAATTCCAAGTAGATAAATTAATTCGTATGGATGAATTGTACTACTCAAAGAAGAAGTTTTGCCCCCGAGGGGAAGGAGGGAAGCCAGGCTTTAATAGAGAACCTCAGGGTGGAAAGTTTGGATTCGATGGGAGTCGGAAGAAGCCAAGGTAGGAAAATTCCAACACTAACTTCATGGCTTTGCGCAAACCATTTTCATTTATATACGTCGTGGCAAAGGAAAGAGTCAACAACTTCCCAATTTCTTTCAAGGCTAAAATTGCCCAGAACCATACGGTGGAGAAAAGTATTGTGAGTACCACAAAACCAACGGGCACAAGACTGATGAATGCAAAGTACTAGAAGGCATAATCCAAAAACTCATTCGAGAAGGGAAACTTGAAAGAATTTGTTTTGGACAAACATCGGGTAACCCAGCATACCAATAGGCATCAATAGATCTCTACTAACTAAGTAGAATCCCTAGTTGAAGAGGGTCAACTAGATCTGGGCCCCCCCCCGATAAACCAAATAAATGTGATTCATGGAGGGCCTCACCCAACCTGGAATGGTCAAGCTGCTCGAAACTGATATGTGAGAGAGGCCTGTGAGGGAATATTTTCTATTTAAGAAGAACCATCACTTAGAATGCTCACTACAGCATCAAAGTGCACAATCTGGTAGTGTCACCAAATGAAATGCAAAAGGGTGTTCACCATCCATTTAATGACCCTCTCATTATAACATCACAAATTAGGCTTTCGATGGTGTCTAAGATTCTTGTTGAAACTGGAAGTGTAGTGAATGTGATCTTTAAGCATGATTTCAACCAAATGGGTCTTTCTGAACAAAGGTAGGAACCAAGCAATGAGCCTATCTTCGGTTTCAACAACAAATGGTCCACTCCAGTCGGGCAGATCAAGCTTTTAGTTCAAGTTGGATTTCCTCCTCTCTGCAGAACCTTTGAGACTCTTTTTGTCATCATTGACCCGCCTTCCTACTATAATGCTCTCTTTGGTCGTCCAGCATTGGATGAAGTGGATGCCTTCGTCTCGTCAAAACATCTTATGATGAAGTTCCTAACAAAACAAGGTTAGGGCACAATCTGGGGAGAACAATTCAGCTCTCACGAATTATATTTTGCCACCCTAGATCACTATAAAAGGGAGTATCTTGCTTACTTCGACTCTTCTACAGTTTTTCAACCTTTGGATGACGGATTTTTACATCCCACATTTGGATGACGAATTATATTTTGCTACCCTAGATCAGTATAAAAGGGTGTATCTTATGGTTCATCGTATTAGAGTGTTTATAAACTCCTACCGATACAGTGGATCAAACTGATCGACCAGAATTCATAAACAACTCAACCAATAAATTACCACAATATAAAACCATTTTGTATTGAATAACAAATACGCTCTCGTATATATACACTCAAACTCAATTTAGGGTATTACTAACCCCATCTCTACTGAGTCACGCCACAGAGCCAAGGTAATTACTTAACCTTAAGCTCTGATATCAACTGTAATGACCCGAAAAAAGGCGATCTTGGTTATCTGATATACAACACATATCGAACATCCAAAGATCGAAAATAACCAGAAAGTTAATAGAAAGAAGTTAGAGGGTGAGGAAAGATAAGATAGAAACTTAGAATAGAAGAAGAAGAAGAAGAAGAAGAAGAAGAAGATACAACATCAAAGTAACACGAATCTCACTGCGGAACGAACAACATATAATAGATAACATATCCTTGAAATAAAATCAGTATATGTATACAGTAACATTATCAGAGTACAACACTTAGAACACAGCGGAAATAACTATAACTATATATCCTGAAGCCTCCTGCTCCAAGCTCTCTAAGTATATCTGTAAAATCCTGACTACTTGACTGCCCGTATAAAATTGGGCAACCAAGAGTTTAGGGAAAACAAAACAAAATAAACTCCGGGTCAGTCATGGGACTGGTATGAGTAAAACAGTTTAAAACAGTTTGAGCAATTTAACGATATCCCATAAGACCATGCCGTATAACGGAACGGGTTTTTCCCTCATGAGAATCCAAAATATCTTTATATCTAAAACCTTTTGATATTATAATAATGTATATCAACCACAATATAATAATCATATAGCAGAAACGCTTTCATCTCACGTTCTACATATATAGTATACAATCAAAACCACAAGCACATATTGGGTAATGGATTTCCAACTATGATAAGGTATGGAACCACCTTTCGCTAGTGTACCTCTAGAGAGGAATACACTGGGTTCAACAAGAACATCTTGCAACCCGGCCACACATGACCGACCACTCATTTCGCTTGAGTGTATCGAATGTATATCACCAACGGTTGGGATCATTAACCGTTTCCCGAATGGGACATCATCGACAATAGATTTTTAGAAGTAAATGAAACTTTAGATCAGGTGATTATACACCCTAATAGGTGCGACCTACATAGCCATGCTGCCTGCCCGATTTTTGTCATTTCCTGGTTGTGAGGCTAGAGGCCACGCTTATCTCTGACAGATCACACATTTATTCACTTTGAATGTCACATCGTCATACCCACCAAATCACAAATTGATTTCCCCAAAAATACCACGGGTATACAGCTAAGAGAAACGAATTCCTCCGCCACCAAACGTAAATACGTTTGAAGAGATCAACTTACGCGATCTAATAAATATACTCTGTCAGACATTCTTCCATACAGGTCGTCCTGGGACTGGACAAACCGAAGTCACTATTCAGTACAACCATCTTAGGCAATCTTTACCTACGATTTATACAACAGCCCTTGCACTTTACTCCGTCTTCAATTATCTTTGGCATACAGGTCAAAAACTTTGATAGTCGGTGAGTTAACTATCAAAGAAAAACACGTGTGCAACCAACGATATTATTTCCAGATGGAAATTATATCGATCAATCATCATTTAACATTTATCTCTTTAGTTCATTAATTTACTTATCTTATGTTTCCATATATTCTAAATTCTTATTTTCTATTATCAGATAACATTTCTGATTCGTGTTTGGAAACATTTCCAAAACTCCTTCACTATCAAACCTTACCATTCCTTAGTTAAGAAGGAATTCAATCAAGTTGGGGTATAATTACCTCTCAGACCTTAACTGAACAACGTTTTAACTTCAAAATAGTCAAAGTTTATCTTTTAAATCTTTAACAAACTTCCTTACGAAACTCTCAGATTCTATTTATGAATCCACTTCTTTATTGAAAACATTGGTTATAACGATAACATTATAATCCCTACTTTCGAAATATCTAACTTGCATTATAACTTTTATTCTTTAATGTGAATAAATAAATAAACACTTGATTTATAAATAAATAAATCTTGATTTAAACACCGGAAAGTATAAGTACTTTCCCGAATTCGATATAATCGAATTCGACGATTAACTCTCTTCGAATAACTAATATTCGATTAACTCACTTCAAATAACTAATATTCGATTACTCTTTCTTTCGAATAAACGATATTCGAAAATCTCTCTTTTCGAATACTATATTCGATTACTCCTTTTCGAATAACTAAATTCGATTAACTACTTTCGATTAAACTAATCGATAACTCCTTTCGAATAACTAGATTTGATAACTCCTTTCGATTAAACTAATCGATAACTCCTTTTGAATAACTAGATTCGATAACTCCTTTCGAATAACCAGATTCGATAACTCCTTTTGATTAAACTAATCGATAACTCATTTCGAATAACTAGATTCGATAACTCCTTATTCGACTAACTCTAATCGATTTATTCTAATTCGATTAACTCTATTTAATTACTCAATTGGTTAACTCTAACTCTAACTGGTTAACTCTAACTGATCAACTCTAACTGGTCAACCCTAATTGGTTAACTTTAACTGGTTAACTCTAACGGATCAACTCTAACTGGTCAACCCTAATTGATTAACTCTAACTGGTTAACTCTAACTGATCAACTCTAACTGGTCAATCCTAATTGATTAACTCTAACTGGTTAACTCTAACTGATCAATTTTAACTGGTCAACCCTAATTGATTAACTCTAACTGGTTAACTCTGACTGATCAACTCTAACTGGTCAACCCTAATTGATTAACCCTAACTGGTTAACTCTAACTCATTTACTCTATTCGATTAACTCTAATTGAATAACTAATATTCGATTAACTCATTTCAATTAACTCATTTCGATTAACTCTTTTCGGATTAACTCCTTTCGATTAACTCTTTTGAATTAACTCCTTTGAATTATCTCCTTTGATTAATTCCTTTGAATTAACTCCTTTGATTTATTCCTTTGAATTATCTCCTTTGATTAATTCCTTTGAATTAGCTCCTTTGATTAATTCCTCTTCTATTTGTTTACTTAACAAATAACTATTCCCTTTTCAATTCTATTTATTTAACAAATAAATATTTCTTTTATCTTTTCTATTTATTTAACCAATAAATATTTCGTTTATCTTTTCTTTTTATTTTCTAAATAAATATTTATTTTATTTTTTCTTTTTATTTTCTAAATAAATATTTATTTTATCTTTTATTTTTATTTTCTAAATAAATATTTCTTTTATCTTTTCTTTTTATTTTCTAAATAAATATTCCATTTTAATTCTATTTATTTAACAAATAAATAATTCTTTTAAATTCTATTTGTTTAACAAATAAATATTCCTTTTCTATCTTTCTATTTTATTTGTAAATGGTTTACAAATATTTCTCTTTCTGTTTGTTTGACAAATATTCTCCTTTATATTTGTTTTACAAATATTTTTCCCTTATATTTGTTTTCACAAATAATTTCCTTTATATTTGTTTTACAAATATTTTTCCTTATATTTTTTTTCACAAATATATTCTTTTTAACTCTTTTGATTTTATAATTTATTTCCTTTAAAAAAAAGATTCCTTTTTTCCTTTTATATATAAAATCCATTGATTTTATATAAATAAATTATTTTCAAAATATACTTTGAAAATCCCCTTTTATCATTCTTGTATTTCTTATGGTATTTAACATACCATTTAACAATGATAAATATCGTCCAACCACACATAATCAACAACAGAATATATATCGCATCATATATCACAATATATGAATAACAGTAAAATAAATGTTGAGGAATCCAGCTGGATTCCTCCAACCTATTTCCCTGCATCCACAGATGTTAAACAATATAATAACATCGATTTCACTTCGATATGAAATATTATGATAAACAGAATCGATATTTGATTAACAATATATATAAATATCGTTATCTATAATTTCAACCAATACATACGCAATTCAACCAAACAATTAACACACATCAATCAACAAATAATTATCAGTTCTAAAGATACGTTAGAAAAATATAACTGTTCAGAGTTGGTGAGTTTTACTCACATTGGACGATCATCGTTAATAACGATAACCATCGCTTGATTCAGACAGGCAATTTATTTTGCAATAAATTGTAACGAGCTCAGATTCGCTCCCAGTCAGTTCCATTGTGTAGTGTCCGTCCATACGATCCTAACGTGACTGACCGTTCGAATTTCTGATACAGTATGGCCAAGATATGTACTGTGCAAGTTAATACAATTTAAATTAAATTTAAACTAAACATTTATTAACTAAACGGGCCCTCAACCCATTTAAACTATGCAGCGCATACCCAAACACACCAGACCCGCTCAAACACTTTATCTCCCCCAAACTGTATGAACCTCCTTCCATTCCAGGTATATGACCCCTCAACCACCATGACCGAACCTTTGGCCTCCCATTCACCCTTAATCTCTAAGTCGTTCTTCATGAAACCTCAACCAACCTCGTTTTCTCCATCTCCTTGTAATGGCCCGAAAATCCGTACCAATTTGAGCTGACTAATATCATACACATCCAACTCAAAATGCACGAAAGTTTAGGTCATTAATAGAAGAATTAAGAGGATGAGAAAGATAAGATAGAACTAATAGAATAGAAGAATAAGAAGAGCATCACTGAACAAAATAAAAGTAAACACGAAACTCACAGCGGAACAATAATTTTCTCATAACATAACTTTGAAATACAAAATCTGAATTTGTACTTATACATACCATATCAGAGTATAATACATGGTATACATCACAGTGGAAATAATCTTTAAATAACTAATGGTGAGGTCTTCTGCTTTTAGCTCCTCCAAGTAAATCTGTAAAATCCTGAAACACTTGATTGCCTGTACAAATTTGGGCACCCAAGAGTTTAGGGAAAACAAACAAAATAAACTCTGGGTCAGTCATGGGACTGGTGTGAGTAAATTCCAAACATACAGTTTAACTTTGAAAATATTTTTCAAACAAAAGATAATAGTAAGACCAGCCCACACATAAACATGGACGGTTTTAACCTTACTATAACCCGAAATACTTTGATATCAAAATCCAGTGATATTATAATAATGTCTAACCAAATAAGTATCCAAGCAGCAGAACGCTTACATCTCACGCTCCACATATATATAGTATAAAATCATAAACCGTAGGGCGCTTAGTGGAGATTGGATTCCAACTGACAAGGTATGGGAGCACCTACCGATCAGTGTACTCTAGAGGGGATACACCTGGGTTCAACAAGAACGTCTTGCAACCCGACCACACATGACCGACCACTCATTTAGCTTGAGTGTATCGAATATATTGCCACCACGGTTGTAGGCCATCCAACCGTCATCCGAAGATACAGAATCGAAAAGAAGTATAAATATGAAATTTCTCTAGAACGGTGACAATACACCCTGCTTGGGGATGACCCAACTAGCCATGCTGCCTAGCCCAACTTTTGTTACTTCCTGATTGTGAGGCTAGAGGCTACGTCTATCTTCAGAGCATCTTATCACCATTCACTTTGAATGTCACATCGTCAAATCCGTAATCACTTATTGATTACACAAATGCACACTGGGTGTAGAATAAAGAGAAGTTACCTTCTCCCCACCAACTTGGTATATTCATAAAAATCAACGGTGTGACCGTTGGAAATACTCTGTCAGACACTCGTCCATACAAGTTGTCCTGGGACTGGACAAACTAAAACACCATTCTAGAACTGGATGATCCTTGCATTTAACTCCGTCTTCAATTATCTTCAGCATATCTAACTCGCAGCGTTTATGCCTATACGGAGTGGTTTTCGGATAATAAATCCAACCGGTCTCTCCGTATGGACAACAATGGTCAAACCACTTCGATAGGCGGTTATTTAACCATCGAAGTAAAGACAAACATTTATTCAAATGAACAACTAAACGCACACAACCACGGGCACCTTTTATGTAACATTCGTTTTTATTATCCGAGTTCCCATATCTTACCGGATATTTCTCTAATCCCGTTTTATCCTTTTCACACTCTTGGGAAAACATTCCCAGTTATTATCAACTCTTATTCTCCCATATTTCAGATGTATACGTTATTAATGTTTGAAACATTTCCATTCTTTTCACTTTCTTTATTTTCTACACTTGGATAATATACACTATCTACATTGGAAAAATATTCCAATTTCATTATAAACATTTTAATATGTCCAACGTTCATTTTTAAAACACTATTCACTTTAAAAGGTGAATGTCATACTATTATAGAAATTTGAACACCTTTATCAAATAACTTTTTATTTAGAAAATCAATACCATTATCTCGTTTACCGAAATCTCTTTCATACTTTATATTCCCAATCCACTTTATAAACTCTGTTTTCAAGATAACTTCTTATCAAGTTTATAACTAAGCACTGATTACATATCCTATTATAATTTATTGGTTTAAGCTAAGTATTAACGATCCTATCAGATTATAATTCCTAAAATAATTTACTTTAATACATTCGGCTTCGTCGAATTATAGTTCCAAATCCTAATGGTTTAATTCTAATTACATTTCGAACATCGAAATGCTGCCATCGTTTTCTACCACGATTTTCCAATTTTTCTTTCTAAACTTATTCTTGTATTTTCTTTGGACAAACATCGTTACCTATTTCTTTTAGCATAAGTGGATTTCAAACCAACTGTGACATTTCCTAAGAAGTGCTGCTATATATAAAAATCACGCTTAAGCTTGGTTAACAGCGTTAATTTATCGCTATAGTAAAACTTGCAATACGCTCTAATATTCTCTTTATAACTATTCTCAACATCACAGTCACACTTACCTTGTCAACAGCGTTATTTTGTTGTTATAGTTCAAACTTGGCATACGCTGTAATATTCCCCTTTATACTAATCTTGACATAACAGTCACACTTAAGCCTAATCAACAGCGTTTATTTTATCGCTATAGTTCTAAGACTTGCATACGCTGCCATATTCCTTTTATTCTAATCTTGACATCTATTTCCGTCACAAACTGATATCGTTCCTCGATAATAGTGAAGCCGTTCAAGTTGGGGTATTCTATTTACCTCTCAGACCTTGATCGACAATGTTCTTACCTTAGAACAGATATAAGTCTGTATTCTAGTTCCTTATTACTTATAATATATACCAAATCGTATTTCCTTGTTTTATTTTGGAATATGGTTTTATAACACCATATTCATACTTTGAAATCTTCGTTGTTTATGGCTATTTATATTAAACATTACTCTTCGCTTTAACTTCATTCCATCAGTAACTTCATTAACTGATTTTATCTACTTCTTACCATTAGATTAATATAATTAATCAAATGATATTCCTTAACTGTTTATTTTAAAATAATTATCCAAATTATTTACTTGTCGGGTAATTATCGCTTCATACTTATTTAACTAGATAATCGTTTATATTTACTTTATAAAATGAACTCTAAAATAATGGTTTATAATAGAACTTCTATTATAAATTTAAATCTTCTTTTTAATTATAAAAATATAATTTTTATAATTAACTTCGTTCATTTGCCTGATGGCAAATCAACTTCTTAACAAAATGATGGTTTTACGGTTGACTGTTACCACTTTCTTAATCGATATTGTTTATTTATTTATCGAAGCAAAATGCTGAATTTTCTTCCAACATCAATATTCACACGGGGTTTTAAATGTAATTCGGGTTCAAACAGTGCATATATAAAACAAACAATACATATAAATATCGGGGAATTCGGTCGGATTTCTCCAACCGGTTTCCGCATCCACAGATGTTAGTCAAACAATTATCACTGATCCCATACTAGGGGATATTTATAATCGACGGAATCAGTATCCAACCGGTGATGTGTACATACGCAACGATATATAATATTTAACCAATTTAATTGCAATCTACCTAATCGACCATCACACAGCATTCAAACAACATTAAAATATATTAAAATATTTTAAAATAGATCAGAGTTAGTGATTTTACTCACCTTGGCGCGTTAACCGTTAAATAACGATTTGCGTCAATCGATTAAACTAGGCGTTCAATTCTTCCATAATTCCTAACAAGCTCCAAACTCGTTCCATTTGTATTGTCTTCGATCATACGATCTCCTTAGAACCCGGTCCACTTAAATAAAATGACCCGCCTTCCATACAACAGTATCCTCTTCTTTCTTCCCGTGTTAACCGATATCGAACAACCGTCATTGCCGAGCGCTCCATCCCCAAAAACAAAATAATTCCCCAAATCCATAGCAGCACTTTCCATCGAAGGGTTCCTCCTCTCCTGGTCGACCATTCCATGAATCAAACTCATAATTCATCGCGTCCTCAAAACCCACTCGCCCTCATCACCGTATTTCGTTTGCTGCCATCGTTGAAACTCTAGCAACCTTTCCAGTACATGACTTCTTTTCTTCTCTAATGCCATACGTCTCTACTGCTTTACAACACACTCTCCTTTGCTTCTAATTCATGCCCGGTTTTATTTTCTATTTGGGCTTCAATGTTTAACTTTGGCCCGCTATCCTCAGACCCGTGCTACCCAAGAACAACTTCTTCCCACATTATAACTTCTTCTCATGGGATTAATTCCTTATTCATGAATAAAAGGGAACCCGCTCCCACTTCAAGAATCCCAGCATAATTTCCTTACTGTTTTCTACCTCACGTCCCTTTCCTCTTCGTCAACAAACCCTTAGTTTCCTCGGATATGCTGATGCTTCATTTGCGTGTAACACCACTACACTTCACGTTTACCACCATATACCCCTCTACATATCACGCTAGCCCACTATCTGTCAACATGCAAACCTCCCTCTTTCACGTCTTTCCCATTCAGATTATCCTCCTGTTTAGAAACATACGAATTATTCATGATGAAAACATACCCATGCTTGAGTTTGGATACATTAACCTCCTGTCCATAAAACAAGACTATTAGTATGTCGGTATACAGTTCTATTCACCCTCTCGACAAAAATGTAACTTCCGTCCAGTATTACTTCTTCCTACTTCTGCATATTCAACGCAGGCCTCCATATCACCTTTCCTTATTACATCCTGCTACCGCAAACCTCCCCTCAACATCAAACTGCACCATATGTTTCACTCCAGAAACTGTGACTCTCACCTTTTCTTGCGGATGCACGTACTTTTCCCCCTCCGAGAACCGTAACATGTCTGCCACCATGCTCCAATATTCACCTCTTTGCAGCGTCTTCCTCTCCATCTCAAAGTTGTTCCATCCGCATAGCCCTCCCCAAAAGCATCAAACTCTTTCCATTTTGCAGCCCGAACTTGCTTTTTGGTTTCGAAACTCCCAGCTCCATTCATGAACGCCATGGCTCCCCCGGCTTCAGTACTTGATTTGCATCCCACTCAGAATCCCGGTGAGTTTACCTCACCTCCGCCACCTTTGCTTCACGCATATGTTTACACTAGTCTTTTCTCTCTCTTCCTTCCAAAAAAACTAGATCCGCACACAACATTTTCCACCACTACATCTCCTATTTTCATGGTGCCTTCCTTCTTTTGCCTTCTTTCCTTTTTGCCGAGTTCAGGTCTTCACGCATACCCATACGAACACAGCATACCCTTGTAAACCGCCAGCTCCTTCTTATTATCTTCATGCGTTTATCTCTACTGATGGACACCCCCTTTACTTCCTTCTACTACACTCATAAAATTCTCCTTATATAATTTCGAAGTTTAGGAGGACTTCTTTGATTCAAATGATTTTCCGCAGAAGAAAAGAACGAAGTGTGTGTTTATTTATAGTGAAGGAAGACTTAGCTCTTAAGCAATAGGTCATAATAGGTTATACGTAGCAATGTCTTGTAGTGATGACCGTTTTTAGCTTAGGGGTACGGTTTTGCCTATAGCTAGCATGTGCAGTTGTGTTACTTAGCGGCTAAGGTATATATATATATATTATATTTCGTTATATTATTTATTTATACATACGTTAGTTCTGCCTAGTTGTTTCTTCTTTTATATTTGCTTCATATGTTTCATAGTTGTTTGTTTGAAAGGAGAGTTTAACGTGATGAATATGAACGGATAGTACCCTCATCTGCTTTGTCTTTAGCATGCTTGTTTTTAAACGAATTTATGCATCCAATGTACCTGACTCTGTTATTGTAGGAGCTGCTAAGAACTGAAATAAAAATACCGTTGTGTCCATCGAGGTGCCACGATCTCAAAAATATAATAATACCGGTAGATTAACTTATATTTTGAAACCCCGAGATACTGATACAGGGTGCAAAATACTCCAAATAAAAAGTTGCGTATTTAATTAATTAAAAATTACAGTAAAATTCTAAAAATTAAATTATCACTATTTCCCAAAATAACCTTGTCAAGATTTGCAACCGATATCTAGTTATATCAAATGAACTGTTAGGGCCGATAAACGATTTTACAGCGACTATTCGAAAATTTGATTTGGACATACCTTGCAATCTATATGACGAAATCTTAGTTTTTCACTTCTATTAGAAAGATACTGCTCAACAGATTCCACCGTTTCTTGTTTCGCAGAAATCCGACTAATAACGAGTCCTGTACACTCAGTTGAAGTTCAGAACGTTAAATTACGAACTGCAGCGATATTACGGGCTCGATTATATTATATATATATATATATATATATATTTTTATACGTTCAACTCCGTTTTAATTAATATATAAATTCACATATATTACGAATTCAATATTTAAACTGATTTAATTATTCAAATACGAACCGACAAAATGCGGGTCGTTACATTCCTTCCCCCTTAAAATAATTTCGTCCTCGAAATTGCTAAGATAGGGAAAATGCTACAATCTCTGTTATAAACAGGTTAAAAATCTTTTTGGTTTTCTTCATAATTTCTGTTTCAGCTGAACTGATTAATTCTAATTAAAATATTAATTCCTCCTTATTAACGAATACTTTTAGAAATTCTGAAAATTTCCTAACAGCTTAATTTTCAGAGAATTCTGCCAGTATTTCCTCTGCACGGCTTATTCGGTATTACTACAATAACTTGCCACTCTGGGCATTCTCCAATTTCAAAAGAAAAGTAAACAACCAAGTGGCTTTTCAAAGTAGCTCAAAAACCTCATACCCAAATATATTGTAAACTTATACCTTTTTATCGGGCATTCAACTCTTTTTTATCCCATTTGTTGCCCAATTAGCATATACAGATGCATTTCCATTTGATCTCTAATCAACTTATTCTTCAATCCCATCATTCTCTTTTACTAACCCAAATTTCTATTTCAACTCCAACTCCATTTACTGATTTATTTCTCACATCAGTTACCTTCATCTCCAAATTCAACATTCGATTCTTATTCTCCAAGAATCAATCCATCTGAATCTCCAATATTTCTTTTTCACAATTTCCCTTCTGGATCGTTCGAAATTCAGTCCAATTTTGTTTATCTTAGTCTAAGTTTCACTTCTACCATTTTAACTCCATAAGTTAAATTTTTATTTCAGAATTCAAATTCCTGGAATTTATTTCAACTCAGTTTGAAATCATATATATATATATATATTCATAATATTGCAATTCAAAACATTTGAATTTCTGACAACTTGTTTTCTCAAAACACTTCAAAAACAAAATCTTTTGGTAGCAATCTGTCACTCTAAAATTCGAAAATTACACTGATGGTGCGGCCGTCATCATCAGAATTATTTTCCAGTGATCGAAGTGAGTTCAATACAATATCACTTTAAAAATTCATTTTAAAACACTTCCATTTTGAATTTTTACTTCAAAATATCTTCCACAGCACTTGAAAAACAATTTTCAAAACTCCCAGGATTTTAAAATTCCCTTATATTAATCCAAATTTTTTTACAACACTTTCCAAGTTTCTAGAGTTTTATTTCAATTCTGGTTTAAAATTCAGATTTAGTTCATCTGATTATACTATACTCATGTGAATTCTTATTGGTTATTTATAACCAATTCAATTATAACCCTATTCGATTGTAATTTCAATCGACACATTCAATATATATTAGATAATTCCAATATATATGTTTTCTTTATATCAAAATATATTTTTGGGTAAAATTATTTTATTTACCCTCTTTTCAAAACATACTGTGTCAAATTACTCTGTTCAAGAGTTTAGAAACACCTATCAACGCAGTTTGCATTACTGTTTCGACCAGAATTCATAAACCACTCGACTGACCTGTCAACACAATATAAAACAGTTTTTATATTAATTACAAATACACACTCATCTATATATACTCAACTCAATCTAGAGCATTTCTAACTCCATCTATATTAAGTTACGCCATAGAGCCAAGGTAACTACTTTAACCTTTAGCTCTGATACCAACTATAATGGCCCGAAAATCCGTACCAATTTGAGCTGACTAATATCATACACATCCAACTCAAAATGCACGAAAGTTCAAGTCATTAATAAAAGAATTAAGAGGATGAGAAAGATAAGATAGAACTAATTGAATAGAAGAATAAGAAGAATATCACTTAACAGAATCAGAGTAAACACGAAACTCACAGCGGAACAATAATTTTCTCATAACATAACTTTGAAATACAAAATCTGAATTTGTACTTATACATACCATATCAGAGTATAATACATGGTATACATCACAGCGGAAATAATCTTTAAATAACTAATGGTGAGGTCTTCTGCTTTTAGCTCCTCCAAGTAAATCTGTAAAATCCTGAAACACTTGACTGCCCGTACAAATTTGGGCACCCAAGAGTTTAGGGAAAACAAACAAAATAAACTATGGGTCAGTCATGGGACTGGTGTGAGTAAATTCCAAACATACGGTTTAACTTTGAAATTCATTTTCAAACAAAAGATAATAGTAAGACCAACCCACACATAAACATGGACGGTTTTTACCTTACTATAACCCAAAATACTTTGATATCAAAATCCAGTGATATTATAATAATGTCTAACCAAATAAGTATCCAAGTAGCAGAACGCTTGCATCTCACACTCCACATATATATAGTATAAAATCATAAACCGCAGGGCGCTTAGTGGAGATTGGATTCCAACAGACAAGGTATGGGAGCACCTACCGATCAGTGTACTCTAGAGGGGATACACCTGGGTTCAACAAGAACGTCTTGCAACCCGACCACACATGACCGACCACTCATTTAGCTTGAGTGTATCGAATATATTGCCACCACGGTTGTAGGCCATCCAACTGTCATCCGAAGATATAGAATCGAAAAGAAGTATAAATATGAATTTTCTCAAGATCGGTGATAATACACCCTGCTTGGGGATGACCCAACTAGCCATGCTGCCTAGCCCAACTTCTGTTACTTCCTGGTTGTGAGGCTAGAGGCTACGTCTATCTTCAGAACATCTGATCACCATTCATTTTGAATGTCACATCGTCAAATCCGTAATCACTTATTGATTACACAAATGCACACTGGGTGTAGAATAAAGAGAAGTTAACTTCTCCCCACCAACTTGGTATATTCGTAAAAAACAACGGCGTGACCATTGGAAATACTCTGTCAGACACTCGTCCATACAAGTTGTCCTGGGACTGGACAAACTAAAACACCATTCTAGAACTGGACGACCCTTGCATTTAACTCCGTCTTCAATTATCTTCAGCATATCTAACTCGCAGCGCTTATGCCTATACGAAGTGGTTTTCGGATAATAAATCCAACCGGTCTCTCCGTATGGACAACGATGGTCAAACCACTTCGATAGGCGGTTATTTAACCATCGAAGTAAAAACAAACATTTATTCAAATGAACAACTAAACGCACACAACCACGGGCATCTTTTATCTAACATTCGTTTTTATTATTCGAATTCCCATATCTTACCGGTTATTTCTCTAATCCCGTTTTATCCTTTTCACACTCTTGGGAAAACATTCCCAGTTATTATCAACTCTTATTCTCCCATATTTCAGATGTATACATTATTAATGTTTGAAACATATCCATTCTTTTCACGTTCTTTATTTCCTACACTTGGATAATATACACTATCTACATTGGAAAAATATTCCAATTTCATTATAAACATTTTAATATGTCCAACGTTCATTTTTAAAACACTATTCACTTTAAAAGGTGAATATCATACTATTATAGAAATTTGAACACCTTTATCAAATAACTTTTTATTTAGAAAATCAATACCATTATCTCGTTTACCGAAATCTCTTTCATACTTTATATTCCCAATCCACTTTATAAACTCTGTTTTCCAAGACAACTTCTTATCAAGTTTATAATTAAGCACTGATTACATATCCTATTATAATTTATTGGTTTAAGCTAAGTATTAACGATCCTATCAGTTTATAATTCCTAAAATAATTTACTTTAATACATTCGACTTCGTCGAATTATAGTTCCAAATCCTAATGGTTTAATTCTAATTACATTTCGAACTTCGAAATGCTGCCATCGTTTTCTACCACGATTTTCCAATTTTTCTTTCTAAACTTATTCTTTTATTTTCTTTGGACAAACATCGTTACCTATTTCTTTTAGCATAAGTGGATTTCAAACCAACTGTGACATTTCCTAAGAAGTGCTGCTATATATAAAAATAACACTTAAGCTTGGTTAACAACGTTAATTTATCGCTATAGTAAAACTTGCAATACGCTGTAATATTCTCTTTATAACTAATCTCAACATCACAGTCACACTTACCTTGTCAACAGCGTTATTTTATTGTTATAGTTCAAACTTGGCATACGTTGTAATATTCCCCTTTATACTAATCTTGACATAACAGTCACACTTAAGCCTAATCAACAGCGTTTATTTTTTCAATATAGTTCTAAGACTTGCATACGCTGCCATATTCCTTTTATACTAATCTTGACATCTATTTCCGTCACAAACTGATATCGTTCCTCGATAATAGTGAAGCCGTTCAAGTTCGGGTATTCTATTTACCTCTCAGACCTTGATCGACAACGTTCTTACCTTAGAACAGATATAAGTCTATATTCTAATTCCTTATTACTTATAATACATACCAAATCGTATTTCCTTGTTTTATTTTGGGATATGGTTTTATAACACCATATTCATACTTTGAAATCTTTGTTGTTTATGGCTATTTATATTAAACATTACTCTTCGCTTTAACTTCATTCCATCAGTAACTTCGTTAACTGATTTTATCTACTTCTTACCATTAGATTAATATAATTAATCAAATGATATTCCTTAATTGTTTATTTTAAAATAATTATCCAAATTATTTACTTGTCGGATAATTATCGCTTCATACTTATTTAACTAGATAATCGTTTATATTTACTTTATAAAACGAACTCTAAAATACTGGTTTATAATAGAACTTCTATTATAAATTTAAATCTTCTTTTTAATTATAAAAATATAATTTTTATAATTAACTTCGTTCATTTGCCTGATGGCAAATCAACTTCTTAACAAAACGATGGTTTTACGGTCGATTGTTACCACTTTCTTAATCAATATTGTTTATTTATTTATCGAAGCAAAATGCTGAATTTTCTTTCAACATCAATATTCACACGGGGTTTTAAATGTAATTCGGGTTCAAACAGTGCATATATAAAACAAACAATACATATAAATATCGGGGAATTCGGTCGGATTTCTCCAACCGGTCTCCACATCCTCAGATGTTAGTCAAACAATTATCACTGATTCCATACTAGGGGATATTTATAATCGATGGAATCAGTATCCAACCGGTGATGTGTACATATGCAACGATATATAATATTTAACCAATTTAATTGTAATTTACCTAATCGACCATCACACATCATTCAAACAACATTAAAATATATTAAAATATTTTAAAATAGATCAGAGTTAGTGATTTTACTCACCTTGGCGCGTTAACCGTTAAATAACGATTTGCGTCAATCGATTAAACCAGGCGTTCAATTCTTCCATAATTCCTAACAAGCTCCAAACTGGTTCCATTCGTATTGTCTTCGATCATACGATCTCCTTAGAACCCGGTCCACTTAAATAAAATGACCCGCCTTCCATACAACAGTATCCTCTTCTTTCTTCCCGTGTTAACCGATATCGAACAACCGTCATTGCCGAGCGCTCCATCCCCAAAAATAAATTAATTCCCCAAATCCATAGCAGCACTTTCCATCGAAGGGTTCCTCCTCTCCCGGTCGACCATTCCATGAATCGAACTCACCATTCATCGCGTCCTCTAAACCCACTCGCCCTCATCACCGTATTCCATTAGCTGCCATCATCGAAACTCCAGCAACCGTTTTAGTACATGACTTCTTTTCTTCTCTAATGCCATACGTCTCTACTGCTTTACAACAGACTCTCCTTTTCTTCTAATTCATGCCCGGTTTTATTTTTATTTGGGCTTCAATGTTTAACTTTGGCCCGCTATCCTCAGACCCGTGCAACCCAACAATAGCTTCTTCCCACATTATAACTTCTTCTCACGGGATTAATTCCTTATTCATGAATAAAAGAGAACCCTCTCCCACTTCAAGAATCCCAGCATAATTTCCTTATTGTTTTCTACCTCACGTCCCTTTCCTCTTCGTCAACAAACCCTTAGTTTCCTCAGATATGCTGATGCTTCATTTGCGTGTAACACCACTACACTTCACGTTTACCACCATATACCCCTCTACATATCATGCTAGCCCACTATCCGTCAACATGCAAACCTCCCTCTTTCACGTCTTTCCCATTCAGATTATCCTCCTGTTTAGTAACATACGAATTATTCATGATGAAAACATACCCATGCTTGAGTTTGGATACATTAACCTCCTGTCCATAAAACAAGACTACTAGTATGTCGGTATATAGTTCTATTCACCCTCTCCACAAAAACGTATGTAACTTCCGTCCAGTATTACTTCTTCCTACTTCTGCATATTCAACGTAGGCCTCCATATCACCTTTCCTTAATTACATCCTGCTACCGCAAACCTCCCCTCAACGTCAAACTGCACCATATGTTTCACTCCAGAAACCGTGACTCTCTCACCTTTTCTTGCGGATGCACGTACTTTCCCCCCTCCGAGAACCGTAACATGTCTGCCACCATGCTCTAATATTCAGCTCTTTGCAGCATCTTCCTCTCCATCTCAAAGTTGTTCCATCCGCATAGTCCTCCCCAAAAGCATCGAACTCTTTCCATTTTGCAGCCCGAACTTGCTTTTTGGTTTCGAAACTCCCAGCTCCATTCATGAATGCCATGGCTCCCCCGGCTTCAGTACTTGATTTGCATCCCACTCAGAATCCCGGCGAGTTTACCTCACCTCCACCATCTTTGCTTCACGCATATGTTTGCACTAGTCTTTTCTCTCTCTTCCTTCCAAAAAAAGCTAGATTCGCACTCAACATTTTCCACCACTACATCTCCTATTTTCATGGTGCCTTCCTTCTTTTGCCTTCTTTCCTTTTTGCCGAGTTCAGGTCTTCACGCATACCCATACGAACACAGCATACCCTTGTAAACCGCCAGCTCCTTCTTATTAGCTTCATGCATTTATCTCTACTGATGGACACCCCCTTTACTTCCTTCTACTACACTCATAAAACTCTCCTTATATAATTTCGAAGTTTAGGAGGACTTCTTTGATTCAAATGATTTTCCGCAGAAGAAAAGAACGAAGTGTGTGTTTATTTATAGTGAAGGAAGACTTAGCTCTTAAGCAATAGGTCATAATAGGTTATACGTAGCAATGTCTTGAATTGATGGCTGTTTTTAGCTTAGGGGTATGGTTTTGCCTATAGCTAGCATGTGCAGTTGTGTTACTTAGCGGCTAAGGTATATATATTATATTTCGTTATATTATTTATTTATACATACGTTAGTTCTGCCTAATTGTTTCTTCGTTTATATTTGCTTCATATGTTTCATAGTTGTTTGTTTGAAAGGAGAGTTTAACGTGATGAATATGGACGGATAATACCCTCATCTGCTTTGTCTTTAGCATGCTTGTTTTTAAACGAATTTATGCATCCGATGTACCTGACTTTGTTATTGTAGGAGCTGCTACGAACTAAAATAAAAATACCATTGTGTCCATCGAGGTGCCACGATCTCAAAAATATAATAATACTGGTAGATTAACTTATATTTTGAAACCCCGAAATACTGATACAGGGTGCAAAATACTGCAAATAAAAAGTTGCGTATTTAATTAATTAAAAATTACAGTAAAATTCTAAAAATTAAATTATCACTATGTCCCAAAAGAACCTTGTCCAGATTTGCAACCAATATCTAGTTATATCAAATAAACCGTTATGGTCGATAAACGATTTTACAACGACTATTTGAAAATTTGATTTGGACATACCTTGCAATCTATACGACGAAATCTTGGTTTTTCACTTCTATTAGAAAGATACAGTTCAACAGATTCCATCGTTTCTTGTTTCATAGAAATCCGACTAATAATGCGTCCTGTACACTCAATTGAATTTCAGAACGTTAAATCACGAACTACAGCGATATTACGGGCTCGATTATATTATATATATATATTTTTATACGTTCAACTCCGTTTTAATTAATATATAAATTCACTTATATTACGAATTCAATATTTAAACTAATTTAAATATTCAAATACGAACCGACAAAATGCGGGTCGTTACACTCCTCTTCGACTCCATACTATTGAAGCCACTCTCGCACTCATAAGATCGAACGCATCGAACAACATGTAGAGAGCTCCAAAATTTTTGATCGACGCTTTTTATTTTTAGAAATTCCAGAAATATTCATACAACTTCTATTCGACCACCCGAACCCAAATACAACATCAATTCGAGCCAAAACCCGCTCTATTTCAATCGAATCCCAACCCTAGTTCGCTGCTCTTATACGTCGAACTCCTTTCATGGTGTCGCACCCAATAAAACTTACATAGGAAAGGAGAAAATCCTACCAGGAATTCAAATATGGTTGTAGAAGAATTTATAGATTTTCGAGTGAATTTTCTTTTGAATACTCTCTCTCGTTTTGATTTTCCATAAGAAAGTGGCATCTTGAAAATTTCTATGTTGACTTTGGGAAGGTTTAGTTTAGGGTTAGGAGCCATATGCGTGCATGAGCCGGGTAGAGGGGGAGTATAAGACCGTGACACCAGTAAATATGGTTGTGCACATCTTGGGAAATGAAGGGTTGCCACTTTAGGAAGTGATACCTCCTGCTATGGGGCCAGCAAAAGGTATCTACGGGGTAGGGGGCCAATCGATTAGGGTAGTGGTTGGGGTACACTTGGACGTATGCCCTAAGTCTACCAACTTGTAGTGGAAGGGATAATCTCATTCTATACTAGTAATATTGCAGAGTTATCGTTAGAAGTATATACACCTTATCATATCTGCCTTGTCACACCTGCCATTTATGTAATGATATATCTTATCCACTTAATATGTCTATCATGTTACTTTTATTTATTTACTGGCTAAAAGCAACTAGACTCACTAGAATTTATGTCTGACCCTTTTTGTTTCTCCTTCTTTCTTCCGTTTCCCCCCTCCCTAGGTTCTCAGGGAAGAAACGCTCAGGCTTGACCGTGATTCTGCTGACTTTTGCTAGAGTTGCTGACATGTATGGCTCAAGCTCCTATCCTTGTTGCTATGGCTATATTTTGTTCTTGGGGAGTTTTACTTCTTTTATGTACTCTGATATGTTTTAAGTACAAGACAGTAGCTTTTATGTTGTAATGGGTTTTTATGTTTCAAACAAGTGATGTTTTGGACCACGGTATCTTATGATTAATAAAGTTGTTTTTATTCCGCTGCAAAATTTTATACCTATCTTGTAATATTCTATGTCTGTTTACCAAAAACGCTTCACGAAACTTAATGCATTCCCTCTGTGAGTGACATTAACGGACGTGGGGTGTCACACCATCCTTCAACTTTGTTGCTCCATCCATGCCCTCTAATCTGATGTCGAACTCCAGTGTTGCCCTATCGTTGAATTAGTGCATGCGCTCTGAAGCTCCGCTGAAATATATCTTGCCAATTTGAGTTTACCATCCTTGTGCACTCAATTAATATACACCGACATGTGTGTTTGATCGATAAGCACCCCAAACTCTAACAAACGAAATATTACCTAGTACCAGGTCGCCATTCGAATGGTGTTTTAATCTATATTAAGATTCAATCATGCACCCAATAGGCAAACGATTTCCTAAACTAGCATACGAGCATCTACAATGACATATAATATCGAACTTATCTATAGCAATCAAAGTGGAATATATGTCCAAACAATCAGTTTCTAGCTATATGGTTAAAACAGTGTGCAATAATGCGTAGATGGGTAAATAACGTGCCCAATGGCGTGGAACCATGTGAAATGTAATAATAATGGGTAAAACTACCTAAATCACTTCCTGACATTTTTATTAATTATTTATTAGGCTCAACAACCCTAAATAGTATGTTTTATAATTAACCATCAATTTAAAATGTCAATTTTATACTATACGAACAATAACATTTCAATGGAAGACAATATCACTCACCTTAGCCAAATCAGCCCAAACTAGCTCTAAGCTGTAGAGATCGTCAATACGATTCCAACGCAAGAAACCGTGTCCAATTTCAACCTTGTATATAGAAGTTGCACAGTTTATAAGTTATATATCACTTAAACAATTAAAATAACTTAATCGATATTAATTAGCTTAATCACCCTGCTAAGCTTTCTCCCCCAATCCCTACACATGCGTGATATCCAAACCCATAACCTCTTGTGCACAATTCCATTGATACAGAGATTTAATCCGTGAATTCGAATACTGTATTCGCCAATGCGTCACTCCTTCGAACTACATCTGCCCACACCTAATTCGGGATCGCCGGAGCCCTGACTCAAAATACATCCTCGCCATGGTGCTACAAGCACTGTCTAACCCATGCGTCATTTTTCGTGATCAAACCCTGTCAAATCCCAGGCAATGATGCATCCTCCTCCCGTCGACCCAATGGCAAGCTCTGTTCATCAAATCTTCAACCATACGTGGAGAAATCGTGAACCTTAGGCTACGCCTTCACTATAGGACACGACATAAATGGGATTGAACCCTTAAATATAGACAAAGATCCGAAGTTCTCATGATTTTAGGAATTTTGAAATCTATTATGTGATTTTTAGTGAAAGAATTGATGGATTTTGATTTTTGTATGTGAAAATAGGTACAACATTTCCTTTTGATGAAACATCCAGTAACGATAGGAAGAGATAGTGAACAGTGGTGGCCCAATAGGAATTAGGTTTTGAGATAAAGTTTTATATTATTTTATACTTTCAATTTCAAATCCTCTTAATGAAATTAATGCATGTTTCAGCTTGCCACGATCAAACAACTCACCCAATCAGTACGAATCTTGATGGCTTACATCACTGAATCGATACGGTTTCGATGGTACAAGTTTCCTCGAAATCCGAGACTAATGACTAAAATGATATTTTTTGCGTATTTCGAGACAGGCTTGACCCTAAAATCTCCTGATCTCGAAATATAGTGATCCATATACTTTTTATTAACCTAACGAGCCATACAAACTCAACGAAACTAATCTCGAGTCCTGGTTCAGTCATTTGTGAAAAATCACCTTTTGGAACCGTCGGTTGAAAAATTAACAATTAATATTTAATTAAATATTTAAATATCCAATCGTTAAAATATGGGTCCTTACAGAAAATAAGTGACCAATAAAAGTAAATGAGGCTCAGATTAGAGGAAACTAGGCAGATAACACCAATCAATATTATAATAAAAGAATTCAAAAGTAAGCTGAATGCATAACGAAAGGGTAGACATAGGATCTAATAAAATAGCGTGGTGCATTTGGAGAAGTTCGAATGGAGTTTGGATGAAGGGCCTAATAAAGCAAACATTTGCAGGTGGTGGGAGTACATCTTACACATTGTTCAGTGAGGCTAGAGGGAAGTTCAAAAGCTCAATGGGATAAGTATACTGTAGGATGACCCATTGTGGTAGGCCTAACGAAGTTGCACCCCCGAAGGTAGGTCTGTAGTGGTTCTATCAAAAGATTATGCCTTGCCTGCATTTATACCGAGGGTCGTCAGAAGACTAATAGGCGACTTTAAGATTCAGCGGCCGCCTCGGCTCTGACAGCAGGCTTCGCGATCAGGACCCAATAAGCATAATAATCGTTTGGATACCTATCACTATCAGTTAGAGCAAGAATGGAAAAGACTAGAGCTAAATCAATATGCTAATAATCTTTCACTATTAGGAAATTGGAGTAAGGACAACGCCAATTGGATGTTTATATTGTTTACTTTAGAGCACAGTCAATTAGCTTTTGATGGGTCTTTCAATTAGTTGAGGAGGGGCTACGTGGAGTCATAACCACGGAAAAAGAGATAAACCAAACATAATATCTATATTGTAGGCGTAATGGAGATATCCTTTACAACTATAGAAATCCTTGATTGAGTTTCATACAAGGTTATGCCTTATAGGGGGAGCTCAGGTAGTAGACAGTATGATTACATGTAAGTCCTTAACGTATACACTGGCTGGTACACCGTGAATGTCCGAGCATTGGATCGTGCTAATGCAGACATGATGCCACGTTTTCTTATCAAACGATGGAAAATCTATATTGTAGGCCTCAAGAAGTTATCCTTTGCAGATGTAGTTGTTGCAACTTTTCGTAGCATGACGACAGAGTCCTATCAAGGAGGATACAGAGGGTACTATGGATGGTATCTAGGACCGAGGTGGTCTATAGGCATATACACATATATATTGATTATTAGGTTTGGTTTACTTGAGAGTAGATGGGCACAGATTGTGCATGGTGTCAAAAGTGTTGTAAACCCGAATAACCTAATAAAACTAAAACGGTAATAGAGAGTATATTTAGTGCTAAACTTAAAAGTACATAATTTGTCCACTCACCAGAACTATAGTTCTGCCCCCTCCTCATAATAATTCATAGGTAAGTTGACATGCAGAGATTATTCTGGTTAATGACACTTGTTTATAAAGTGTTAATATTTTGGTAAGTATTTATTTAAAATTATATTTGTCATTTCCGTTGTGAGTTTATCATTTATGCCCTGGTATATTATCTTTGTCTATTTGCAGGATACTAGATACCCAGCTCGGGCTTTAAGGGACTTGGACTTTAGTATTTTGCAAAAAATCTGACCCTGCTAAAATTATGGTTTTAACATTTGGGTTTAGAGCATAGGTTTAGGATTCCTAGATAAATTATGATCGTACTTATTTGTATTTTCAAAATATATATATATATATTTAGATCTGCCAAAAAAAACCAACTTTTTAATAGAAATAACATATGGAAAGACAGTAACCACATGATTGTACACCATGGATAAGATTTTGAGAATCCAAGTGTACTAGGCCCTTGAGTGTTATAGTATGCACTACAACAGAATCACCATATTACAACGCTGGAAAACTATTGTAAAAGACTTTTTACAACTGTGGTTGCACCTTCGTATATTAAAAAGTTGTAATAGACTAAGATCTATTACAACTGTGTAATACCATTGCAACTACCGTTGTCATATATCCTATTACATCTGCTATAATCCGTTGTAGTTATATCTGTTACAACTGTTATGCACAGTTGTAATATACTTTATTACAACTATAATTGCAGTTGCGTTTTGAATCCCATAACCATAAATTTGATAGTTATATGATTAAGATAAATATTTCATTAATAACAACTATAATCAGTTAAACTACTTGAAACAACATGAACTATTCACATTCATATAACAAAAAACAATTCAAGTTTACATCCTTTTTTGAATTCATGACTATATTACAAGACATAAAAAAAATTAGGTACAAAACATGAATGTTTCTAGCCATATACAGAAAAACACTATGATCCATGCAGCAAAATCTCATGTGGACAAATGCTACCCACTAAATGTATGGTATTGCAAACTGACCAACAACTGGCAAAGTATTCGGACTTGCTCCGGCATTATGCTTCGTGCCTAGTTGTGCTGCAGTTTGAGGTCATAGAAACGATGGGGCTAGAATGACATGAAACAGCTAACATGGATTAGGAACTACTGATGTTCCTTGAGCATTCTTAGCAACATTGGGTGTACCTTCAGTAATATGAGATTCCCTTGTTTGTAATGAGCAAGCACACCTCCATCTCTCAACATTTCCATTTTCAATGCCAACTAGCTTTTTGACACCATGAATGTTATCTTTCCAAATTAATTTAAGACCTACAAGAAGAATAGAACTCACTTTTATTTTCCGTTAAATTGTGACAATTTTGTTAATGATATATACCGTGCTAAACTAAATCTCTATTAGTATGCAAAATTGGATTATCGGCACTTGCTAAAGGTTTATAATTTCTCCATAATTAAATTTGATAATTCAAAGTGAATGAGTTAATAATTACTTCAAACAAAAACTGATCTGCTTGGCAACTATTTATACTGCTGGAAAAAATATATCCCAAATGAAATATATAGGCATATTTTGCATGTCAATTAATATTCTGACGATCAACAGAAGCCAATGTTATGAATTCTAACATTAGCTATAATTTTTTATAGTTTATATTAAGAAACTGAAACACCAAATGCCATATATGGTTACAATAAGCAGTATATTCTTTTCAATCTAACCACCCATGTGTGGAATTTAAAGGAGCAGCTAGTTATGTTATTCTTTTCAGTCTAACCACCGATGTGTGGAAGAATGGAGCAGCTAGTGTATGACTACCCACGTATGGATTAAATTTACAGAACATATTCTTTTCACAGTATGGTAATTTAAATTAAAAGTCATTAAGAATCATATAGCTATAGTAAGCAGTACAGTAATTTAAATTAAAATACATTAAGAATCATACACTATAAAGGTGAAGCTAGTTATGTTTACTCTTTTCAGTCAAACCACCCATGTGTGGAAGAAATATTTAGCTTTTTTCCTTTTATTTAATAGAGAACAAAGAATATATTCTTTTAATTTACAGAACCTATTCTTTTAGTACTTCAATACTTTCCGATTACATTAGTTCACAGAACATATTCTTTTAGTTAAAACTGCATTTATTTAATGCAGCAAATGTGTGATTTATCAAAAGAGAAATATGACATATTCAATCATGCATGACTTACGAAACTAAATGAAAACAGAATCCAATTCATGGCTAAAGTTGAGAAATATTTGTGTTATTTTATTACTTTGACAAATAGGTTTGCTTAAGATAAGAAAACATAACATTTGAAATTGTAAAGAAATGAAAATTAAAACAAACTTCGATTAAGCCAACATAACTAAGCAACAACATATCCATTTCCTTCACCAATATCATCCGGATCATCCAATAGTTCAGTGAATTACAAACATTAGTTTCTCATTTCATCAAACAACCACGGTGGAACATGTAAAGCTTAGTGTTAGGGTTAGACAATGATGCCAACCACTATGTAAAAAACTAACAAAGCAGATGCTTTATAGATTGTGGCAAACCTGTAAATTTCTCTATAGATTGTGGCGAAGAAATTGTTTCAAGACGTCAACTTGTAACCAAATGCTTTATTGTTCTTTCTAAATTTGGCAAATACTAACAGTTTCTTTAGTTATCTTTTTAAATCCCTCCAATGACTTCACATCCATGTACTCACAAATGATAACTGTGCTTCATCGCTCTGCGCGGTTATCCTATCAAAATAACCACCGCACTTAGTATATTCATAATCAAAAAATATACCATATAATTTCAAGAAGTTTGAACACTTTATAACCATTGATCAGGATATGCATGAATTGTGGCAAAATCAGTTTCTTTAGTAGATTGTTGGCAATGAAGTTGGTTCCAACTTGGTATCTAGGATTGAATTTCTTCCTGTCACGTGTAAAATCTCTGTAAAATCCTTCCATCCCTATTCCAATCATGTGTTTCTTATCTATTAATTTCATGTATGATGCCATTTCCTTTACCCAGTGGTGCTAAATAAAAGTGATATAACAAAGGAGTTGCCTAAACAACGCACAAGGTGAATTAACAAATGAAACTTGAGTTTTTTTTTACAGCAATAACATATATTTTGAGAAAGACCCAAAATGAAAATCACAATAGCTCAACAAGCTAGCAGCATAGCATTGTAATTGAAACAAATAACAACACATACCAGTGGTCAAAGCTAAGTCGACCATCACTTAAGAAGGTACAAATCATCAGGACAACACCACCAAAGCAAATGACAAGTATAAACAATACACCACTGCAGTTCACCATATAACAAAAGACATCACTTACCATAATACCATAACAAGAGGAAAGAAAAAGGAGAGGCACAACAGTCAAGCAATCCCAATAGCAAGGCTATCACGAAGATTACTAAAAACAATCATCACCAAGGTCATGTCGACCAACACCACCCAAAAAAACTCCACCCAAATAGCCTACAATCCTCATGGCACAAAAAAATAACCAAGCTCATTTACAGGAGCATCTGACAAGATCGAAACTAACCACTCCAGCAAAATATCAAGCACACTAAAATGAAAGTGCGTGATTTGCCCAACCACTATAGCATACACCCATTGCAGTAAGCACCTTACACTACAATCACCTCCATAAGCACTATACCACTACAAAATCCTAAGGAAACGAACCATCAAATCACCAAAAAACCACCAAAAGCGCCAAAACCCACAGACAAGAACACACAAAACCACTCTTGGTCGACCAAGCTCAAGGCGAATCCACTCATTACACAACACACACCAGAGACACAACACGGCTTCTCCCTGAACTCCCATAAGCACCAAGAACCTAACAACTCGGCGCTAAATAATATTGAAAAGGAAATGGCACAACTAGCACGATGCTCTCGCGTTCCACAACTAATAAAGTTAGCATATCTTTCGAAAGTATCAAAAACCATCAGAAAGTTCACGGGTTAATATTAGAAGAAGACGCGTTAAGAGAGATAGAATCTAAGTGAATCAGGGTGGTAGATCAGAATGGAAAACTCCATGAGAAAAGGAATCGAAGGAGAGGAAAGCAGATGGGGTTTGGAAAGGCGGAAAACAAGACAGATCTGAAGAGAAAACGCGAGATGTGGATCAAATTTGGTGGAAAAGAAGCCAAACCAACTAAAACGAGGAAAGCTCCATCGTCTTCAAATCGCTAAATTGGTGGATCCATCAATATTCGGCATTAGCGACTGGATTTCGTTGAAGTACAAACTTTGTTTGAGGAAGGAAAATTTGGGGATCGATTTTGATTTAGGGTATAGAAGAGACGCCAGTGTGAGAGAGTAAAATACGAAACGTGATTTATTTTGGAGCCAAATTTCGTCCCACCAAAATTTCATCGCTAACATCCGCAGGACCGCCACTTTTTTCGTTGTGCATAATTAGGATTTCGCCTAAATGTACATAATTAAACATTGTAAGCTAGAACCAAGTACGAATTTATATTTAATATAATATGGATATCTTGGGAATTATTTTGGTAAAATATTATAAATTACTTATTAATAACAGTTATTATTAATTATTTCTTCTTAATTATAATTAAATATAATTTATTAAAAGTTTATTTTGTATACTTTACTAATTACTCATTATTAAATACTTAACAATCATTATTAAATACTTAACAATCATTATTAAAAAATAATCACTATTTATTAAATATTAAGTATTTATTATTTAATAGTTATTATTATTTATTATTTATTTGTAAGATTATTGTCAGTTATTAATTATTATTAAAATATTAATATTATTAATTATTAAATATTAGATATTACTAATATTTAATAGGCCTCTATTACAATTGGTAGAAAAAAGAAATGCTGAAAATATTTTGTACAATTTTCTAATAAAATCGTTTTAATTATTAATTTCCAAAATTAATTACTAAATATTACTTCTTAATTATTAATATTATTGATTATTTATTAATTATTTATTACTAAAAATTAATTATTAATTATTTAATAATGCTGATAATTTATTATTTATTATACTAATTATTAAAAAATATTTACTAATTATTTATTATTTAATAGAAATTATTAATATTATTATTGTTAGTTAATTATTATAATATTAATTACTAATTATAGAATGTTAATTGTTAAAACTGTCACTTATTCCAACAAGTAAGAATGAAAGGTTGTAATAGGCATTTATTCCAGCTGTCACAATAAAGGAGTTGTTAAAAATATGTTTATTACAAGATTCAGGAAAAGACAGTAGTAAAAACCCTGTATTACAACTGGTATTTTGTGACAGTTGTAAAAACCCTGTATTACAACTGGTATTTTGTGGCAGTTGTAAAGTTACAGTTGTAATATAGTGTTTTTGTTGTAGTGGTATAATATATGCAATGAGTTTATTATAAAAAAGAGAAGCATATGTTGATATCTGGAAACTAGTAGTATTTCCAATTTGTGGATAAGAGAGTAGAGCCTTAAAATATATGTTGAAGCATAAGAGAAGAAATGAATCAGGAGAATATATATATATATATATATATATATATATAGTGCATGCGGGTGGTGCAAGAAATAGACTGCAATATAGAAATGGACAATCTTTTAAAATTTGTGTAATAGGATACAAAAGTGATAAAACGATTATTTATAAAATAGATCTGACAAGGAAGTTGAGAACCCACTTTGATTTTAGCCTAGTAAGTAACTTTTCAAATTTGAAATAAGAGGATTTCGAAAGTTTTCAAGTTTTTAATTTAAATTTTCAAATTTAAAATTTTATATATTAAAATGGAGAGAATTGCACAAAATAATTTTCTAGTTTAAGAGCGGATTTGTGTTGAAAATTTTATCTATAAATGTTTTGTGGGGTTGGATAAAATAAATGGGAAAAAGACGCTAGAATTTTTTGAAGTAATTATAGAAAACTCTATCCAGTGGAATTGGAGGAAGTAGGAAATAGAGTAGATGCTTTATCGAAGAAAAGTTAGCATAGCATAATTTATGCCTTAAACGACTACACAAATTTAGTATGAATAATAAAAAAAAATCACAAGTAGGATAGGTTATGATGCACTTTAAGTCATTGGGATAAGGAGAAATATAAAACGAGTTTTTATGAATTGACAAGTTTGTAAGCGAGTTTATTTTGTTAAAGTTACAAGGAAGAAGTAGTGAAAGTGTTGTAAAACATGCAGGCAAAGCACCATATTTTCGGTTACCTATTTCAATAAAGAAAATGAAAAAAAATCTTGTTACTTTACACAAAATGTAAAATTCTACTTATAAAATATTCACAGAAACTTAGGTTTTAATGTTTCCATAAAAAATATAATTCCAACGTGATAAAGTGCATAACCATTTGGAAAAAATATAATATATCAAAATGGTAGTAATGAGAAGACCATAAAATTTGGGTAATAGTTATAGAAAGCTTTAAGAATGGAATTAAGGAAAGAAAGTGAGAAATGGTCAAACACTCAAAAGGCATACAACAACATGCAAATCTATACTATATTATAATTATTGAGTATGGAATGCTGCGCTCTCAGCCATCCTCCTTATTTGAAACCGAAGCGTCACACGAGCAAAAGATGCAAAACGAAACATCAATATTTCATTTTGCTTTCGCACCCGTTCTCCACAAAACAGGTCTATTTTAATTACAGTTTAATCTGTAAGCTAACCCTAGATATCTCCGAATAAGAAATCGACGATAGCTTGGTCGGCCACAGTAGGCGATTACGGCCTTCATCATCCCATGTCTTCCCCTTCTCTCCGAACGTCTATCTCCATTGATGCTTACTCGCTCCGGCCTTCCTTTCTCTTGCTAACCGCCGACTTCCCGTACCATCTTGCTGACGAGCGGACTCGGTTCATCAGAGGGTTTAACACTGCCTCTTCTTTCGATGTAAGCGCCTATTGCTACTAATTTTTTTGCGCTAGGTTCAGGTTAGCTAGGTTTCTCTTATCTCCATATTTCCTCCAACTTGGTTTGTCATTTTTTCCCCAAAAATGTTCAGTTTTTTTTTCCTTTGTTAAATTTGTCGATTTAGGTTAAAAACAAGGTCTATTATGCAACAATTAAATTCTGGAATTGTTTATGACATGGAAATTGAGTAATAATACATTTATATACTTCTTAGTTTAGATGAGAAGTGCGAATAGCCTGTAATAGCTTGGTTAGCCATATAAAAATTCAATTAATTTACTATTCTCTGTTTGGGAATAGGAGTGTGTGATCAGATA
Source organism: Allium sativum (assembly GCA_030737875.1). Classification (NCBI taxonomy): domain Eukaryota; kingdom Viridiplantae; phylum Streptophyta; class Magnoliopsida; order Asparagales; family Amaryllidaceae; genus Allium; species Allium sativum. The sequence continues at coordinate 167,874,894 of CM060916.1, read as the reverse complement.
ATTTACAAATCATCTCATCAGGTCATCATAAACATTTGTTTTTTCTTAGCATGTGATGGAAGTGAAATGAGGAAAAAAATTGTGTATGTTTTTAGATTTTTAAATAGGTTTGTTCTACTAAATTTTACTATTGTTTTAGCTTTAGTTTTTGGGTTTTCCCCTTGCATTTCTATGGTTGTTAGACATTAATTTAATTTATCCTTTTCCCTATAACTACTATTTTTTGATGGAAATCTACAACACCAAAAACCTACTTTTTTATGTTAAGCTTAGCAGCTTTTGTGTGGACTTGCTGACTCTATTTGATTTTGATTCTTCACGTAGGTATTTTGCTCCATTTAGTAGGATAACAAGACAATGAGAATGACCGCTTTCTTCTGAGTACAGGTGAGACGATTATGTGTTTAAAAAAAACATTCAGCATGGTTTTTTTAATTATACAAACTCATGTCATTTTCTCATATTTGTTCCCTATGTTATATATGTTAGCTGTCTTTATATCTTTAATAGTATATCTAATATTATTATTTTTGCCCAAACTTAGATACCTTCAGCAAAGCCTTGGTATCATAGTATTTAACAGGGATGAGGTGTGCGGCAATTGGCCACTTCTTATACAGGTAGAATTTATCTGTGTTTAGCGATTTAATATTGAGATTCATAATTGTAAATAATTCAAGTTTTAATATAAAAATCCTAAATATAAGCTATTATCGGTGTACTCGTAGAATACTAGAAAATACTTCCAAATTTATTATCACTTGCACTATATTTGTAACGACCCGTATTTTTGGCAGTCAAATATTTTATTGGTTTATTTATTTTAAATATTTTATTTGAAATATTAGTGGATTTTAAATATTGAATTCGTTATTTAAAACGAAGTTTGAACGATATATATTTATATAAATATAAATCGAGCTTGAAAATGGCGTGCAGTTCGTAAAATGGAGTTTTGAACTTCAATTTGATATACAGGATCCGATATAAGTCGGATTTCTGTGAAACAAGAAACGTTGGAACCGTGTTGATGATAATTTTCATATGAAAGAGAAAAATTCAGATTTTGTATTATAAATTGTCAGTTATGGCCAAATCAAATTTTAAAATAGTCGCTGTGAAAAATCGTTATTTAAATATCGGCCTTTAAAATAGCCATTTTGCAAACAAAGGCCGTTTTCGATGAAACCAGTTTCATTGGGACCGCATCGTTAAATTATTGCACGGTGTTAAATGGCATGGCAAACCGATGTCGTACGTGACCACGGCAGCCACAAACGCCCGTTCAATTTCTATAGCGCGTAATTAATTTAATAAAGAGATATTCGGGTGTAACTTGAACAGACGATCGAATTAAGCCACAAAACCAATTCCATTGAGTTTGTATCATCAATTAGAGTCAGGATAGGTATATAGTTTGTTATTTTTAGAGACCGGCAAAATTGGCGTCAAAAATGGCATTGCGGTGCGCGGTAAAAATAGCCTACTGGGGAAATAGTCTCAGAATGCGACGAAACTGGTGCCGTTGGGTTCGTATTGAAAAATTATTATAGGATTGCAAGGTTTCAAGTTGATTTGATCTATCTAGTGGCCGTGAAAAAATTAAACGTGTGTTTATTTCTGCTTTTATAAAGGAAATTTTTTCATACGACCTCGGATTTCGACGAAACTTGTCCCATTGGATCCGGAATATCTTTTTACACCAAGATTAGTTTTTTTTATCAGTAAATGAAAGTCGTTTATCGTAGTTTCTACATGTTACTTCGCGGTGAAGTTTCATTGATAATAAAATAATATTAAATCATGCCAACCCTCTTTAACATGAAATGAAAACACACAGTAGCAGTATGAAAGGAAATGCACGTACACGCCTAGGACTATACATGCAGAGCCTAAGATTTTGAATTGATAATACATGTAGACACCTAAGATTTTGAATTGATAATTCATGCAACCTACCTGATAGCTGCCGAACCTGCCTTGTACAATATGAAGAGACATGGTGCCTGTCCCTTTTCCCATCCATCTATATATGCACGAGCCAACCCATAGCATACTAGATAGAGTCCTAACTGAAACTGTTTCCCTACCTACACTGCAATTACTCTATGATTTGAAAATACTGCAGCAGATTGAGATGGAAACTCAAGGGAACCCTGCCTATATCCTGCAAATCCTATAACCTACTACTTGGGTGGCAAGGCTTATGCCACTATAAATAACATGCGAGTGTTCTTCTTCCGGAAATAAGCCATGGCTGAGAGCTTCAATTAGCTTTCAAAACTTTAAATAAATTTAAATACTTCACTAGGAATTCCCACCATAACAGGAAGCAAGAAACGTCCATTCCGAAGTGCAGAGGGGAAAGTGGCGAAAAGATTGACGTACGGTTTGGAGTCGAGGGCGAGGTTCGGGTAGCAGCATGCTTCCAAATGTTTTTGCGTGGAGGAAATTATATAAGGAGGAGGAGGTGCTGTAGTGTGGGGGACAAGGGGTGGTTGTTGGCAATATATTGGGTTCAAAAACAAAACAGTAGGGCGCATGTGGGTTTCAAATCCTGGAGCAAAGTTCGGGAACCAGCAAGAAACAGAATGCAGGAGAAATGAACGGAATGAAATCAGCACGGAGCTGGGAAAGTTGCATGAGCAACAAGAGGGAGAAACCGAACGAAGAGAGTTTCGAAGTTTGATGGGAGTCATGTGGTGCTGGTATGATCGCGCTGCATGGAGGAGAGGGGGCGTCAGAATTTGTGCCGTGAGAGGAAGGTGTACAAGGATGTACAGCAGGTTGGGTGAGTTATACAATACCTGATCGTGTTTAAACATATTAATTAAATTTTAAATGAACCTAACTATGTTTTCTAATGCCACCTTAAACCCCTTGCTATTGGCCGAATAAATAACCATGGTTATTAGTTTATATTTTTCCAATTCTAATTAAGTTTAGTTTATATTTAAATAATATAATGTGTGCGGTGCATAGTTTAACGGTTAATACTTAAGTATGCACAACGTGTATACCTTGTGCTTAACAGTTCATACAAATAAATATGCATAATATTTTATTCCAGTTCCCTGTCGGTTTGTTTGTAACGTAAAGTAACACACACACACACACACATATATATATATATATATATATATATATTGATCTATATATAACGGTTTTGGTAATACAATGTGCTAGCCTAGTTGTGCATATGCCTAGTAAGGGTTAATAGTATTAAAATGAATAGTTTTATGGTGGCCGGGGATAAACCAACCGTGCTATGTTTAATTGGGTTTAACAGTGCCAAATCCTAACTGTCTGAAGATTTGTTTAAAGTGCCAGTTAGGACTTCATATCCCTCATACGTGCTTAACACGTGAAATCATGCCTATTCAAGTTCTATAATGTGCCTAAACCATTTCTCACGGGTCGGGTGAAGGGTTCTAATCGTTAAGCCGAGTTTTAATAATTAATTATTATCAACATTTTAATACTATTAATTTAAAATTTGTAAATAACATATAAAATTCACAACGTACACATCTGTTATCAGGATTCGATAAGACCGAAGGTGTTGGAATTGCATCGACGGACGTAATATTATGGAACTGATTTGGAACGGACGGAGTCGAACGCAGCTGGAAGCTTGTAAACAAACTGTTTTGACGACGAGTAAAAATCAAAGTGAGTTAAACTCACTCAGTTCTTTCCATTTACGTTTTATATAAATTGGGTTTTTATTTTGTGTGCTATGCTTTCCAATGGTTGACTGTTTGCAAGTTATATATTTATTTGCTGATTTAACTGATGTGATTAAACCGTCGTTTAATTTCAGTGGAATACCAAATCGTTATTTTAACGAATTGGTTCCAATAAGGGTAACATACCTTGTTGGTCACATTTATAAAATAAACGTGTTTAATTGGTTGAACTGTTTGAATTGCTTGTGGTTGGATTAAATGGTCGTTATTATCAGTTAAATGAAACTGAACGGTCTGATTTGGGATAACCATTTGAATACAGGGAAGAACAGGTTGGAGGGATCCAACCGGATTCCTCAAAATATATTATTTATTTCATATTATCATATGAACTGTCATGTTTGGGTGATTGGTTTGAGTATTGATCATTGATCAAAAAGTCAACCCGTGTTGTGTTTTAACCTATGGGCTACATTGGTTGAGTAATCGACAATAAATGGCCTAAAAGTAAATTGTTTTATTTATATCGATTTACCATCAGGTAAATCGATCGAACTGAAGTTATAAAATTTATTTTATAACTAAAGATAGATTTTTAAATATATATTTTGAATAAAACCATATTAAAATGAAATTAATATCTATTATTTATAATTTATTATAAATGGATTTTATAAAGTCAATTCTGATGTTAATCAGATTTGTAAATGTGAGAATAAGCAAATTTACCTAACGGTTAAATTGGATAATTGTTTTAAAAATAAATAAATATATTTAAATGGTTAGATGGATTTGAAAAGGGGATTGGCGAAAGAGAACTTGGTAGTTGAAGTGAATCATAAGATTTGTAAACCAATCCGAGTTATAAAATGAAATTGTTTAAAAAGGATAAGGTTAAAAAGTGGTGTTTATAAGGAATTACTTAATTATCAAATTAAGGAATAGCGATATATTCGAGAAGGAGATTCTCAAAGAGATAAGAAGGTTTTATGAAACCATATTTTGAATAATAGTGAAATGGAATTTATAGTGATATTGGAGTAAAGTATTGGGTTTGGATTACAACTCGTATTATCTTTAGATATAAACGTTGTTGATCAAGGTCTGAGAGGTAATTAAAATACCCCAACTTGAACAAAATCAGGATTATCTGAGGATGATATTAGTTGGTAATCGTGAAAGAGGTTAGTGATAATCTATTATTTCCAAAAAAGAAATAACAATGTGATGTTTTTATGAAAGTTGTAGGAATATACGAAGTAAAGGAAATTAATAAGAAAGAATTGTAAGGTGGAGTTTTTATTTTATACAAACAAATATTTGTTATCGTTTCAAGAATAAAATAAAAGATATTACTTAGTTGATTATGAATAATAAGTTAAGAGGATTTCCCAAGTTTGAAAAATAAAGAATGATGTAACAAGTGTTTTGAAAGGAGAATTAAGTGAGATTTAATATGGTTATTTTGCTAAGTAGTATATAGAATTGGTTTTGAGAACATTAGTATATAAGGATCAAATATTGTATTTTTAAATATTCAAAAGTTAGAAGTTTCTAATTACGCAGAAGTGAATCAGTTTGTTTTAAGTAAAAGGGCCAAGTGATGCTGAATACTGAACCAGTGAACTCACTGGATTGTCATGTTTGAAACACTGTTTATTTTGATAGTTAAAAAACCGACTATCAAATCCGTCCAATGCGCTTGTTGGTACGGAAAGACCAAGATCGAATTTCTATTCGAAAACCATTCCGACCAACAAATACGTGAAGATATCAGAAGACGGTCGAGATGGAGCATTGAAGACCGTAGATCTTCACAAACGGAAGAACCGTTAATAATCTATGGTTAGCTTCCCGAGATAAACTGTGGTTCTATCGTGCTTGGAATCTACGGAGCGCAAGGACTTCTCGCTACTGATCCATTGGGTGATTCCTATATGGGATGCAGTAGGAGAGTGCCTTCGGTTCATCCTGTTCCTGGATGACTTGTATGGACGGATGTCTGATAGAGTATTTCCAAAGGAATTACATACGTTGATTTTTGCAAACATACCATAGTTGATGGCGGAGAAATGGTTTTCTCTAACCAAATAACTAGAGTATTTTTGTGGCTGTCAAATTAGTGTGATCTGGCGGATCTGACGATGTGGCATTCAAAGTAATGACGACCAGATGTTCAAAGATTATAACCTCAAGCCTCACAGCCGGTAAATGACAAAAAATCGGGCAGGCAGCATGGCTATGTGGGTCGCTCCCATTAGGGTGTATAATCACCTATCTAGAGAAATTCCTTTTGCTTCTTTAATCTATTTCGATGTTGTCCCTTTTCGGGAAACGGTGGTTTGAGCCCAACCGTTGGTGATATACATTCGATACACTCAAGCGAAATGAGTGGTCGGTCATGTGAGGGCCGGGTTGCAAGACGTTCTTGTTGAACCCAGTGTATTCGTCTCTAGAGATACACTATCGGCAGGTGGTCCCATACCTTGTCAAGATCGGAATCCAAACTCCAATAAGCGCCCGCGGTTTTGTTTGTATACTATATATGTGGAGCGTGAGATGCAAGCGTTCCATTAGATTGCTATTTACTTGTATTTAGACATTATTATAATATCAGACAATATATTGTTTTCAAAAATGTCTTGGGTTATCGTAAGGTAAAAACCGTCTGTGTTTATGTGTGGATTTTGTCTTACGATTATCCTTTTCTTTTGAAAAGATTTTGAACTTTAAAATCAAGTTGGATGATTTACCCTTAATATTGTGCGAGTTTTACTCACTCTGGTTCACCAGACTGACCCGGTGTTTTGTAAATGCTCGGGTTAGCGCGGAGTGTACAGGTTCAGGTTATCGAACGCTGTGAAGAGACGAGCTGGAAGAGTCCAAACGTATGATATTATATAGTTATTTTTCCGCTGTGTGATGTATATGAGACCAGCTATTATAACTGTCCCATGGTGTGATGTACTCTGATATTGTAAGTATTCTGAAAGCTCTCAATAAAGTTTTATTTCTGTATTATATTTTGTTCCGCTGCGATGTGAGACTCTGATTATGTTGTGTTGGTTCTTCTTCTTCTATTCCAATATTCTTTCTTTCTTATCTCGTCCTCTAAATTCTTTCTAATAACATCCAGTGTTTTCGGTGTTTGGAAGATCGGCATGGGTTACAGTAAGGGTATTTATGTCAATTTCCGGGACCGAAAATCCCTGGGTCGTTACAGTGGTATCAGAGCCAGGTTTGGTAATAACCTTGGCTCTGTGGTGTAACTCGATAGAGATTGGGTTAGTAATAACCTAGATCGATATTGAGTGTATATATATATATATGAGAGCGTATTTGTAAATTTTATATACAAATGTTTTGTACTGTGTGGGTGATCGGTTCAAGTGTTGAGAAGCGTTGAACTGGCAATGGATACAATATTGTTTTGTAAAGAGGGTAAATAAAATAATTTTACCCAAATTATATTTTTGTATAGAAAGGAAATAATTTTATCAAATTATTGTGATATTAGTGTGTTTGACTGATTTGGATAGATTTCAAATCGGATTGGAAATTGAATTGAAATTTTAACTTGGTTAAGTGCAATTAAATTCAGAATGATATCGAAACTAAATAAAACAGATTTGGAAATTTGAAATTTAATGTATGGATAATAATCAAATATGTTAAACCAAAATGAAATATTAATATTGAATGTGAATTTAAGTGATTTGGTTGATCTGGTCGTGTATTTGTTGTTGATTGTGAATTGTTCGTTATTGGATGATAGTTTGTTTGAATCGAATAATCAACAATTTAATGAAGCCAAATAAATTCCAAACTAAAGAATAAATTTCTGGTATAATTTAACTGGAATGAAATGGCATATGAATCGAACTGGAAAATTAAACCCTGTATTTGATAATGAATTAAGACTGCGTGTTTGATCTTGGTGTAGTAATGTTGTGGATTAGTGAAATACTATCTCAGAATTTCATATATCTGTTACTTATATATGAATTGAGTTCAGTACAGGTGCCAGATGGCTGGGCGAATTGATATTGGTTGAGTAAATCGCGTATACATTGAGCAAATATGCTCAACCGCGCTCACAAAAAGGTACGCCTACGCGAAAATATAAAATTTTGGATTTTGGGGTTTTGATTTTTTTGTTTTCCGACCGTTGGTCGATGTATATATATTATTTGTTCCTGCGATATCGCAGATGTCACTCCGTGCAGGGGAGACTCTGCCAAATTTTTCCGGGAATTTAAGGTGTCAGAAAATTTTCGATATTTTTGAAAATTTATATTGATTATAATAAAATGGTTTTTGATTTAAATTTAAATGGGATTTGAAAATTAATGGGTTTGTAACGTTCTTTCTTACCTTAGCAATTTTGAGGACGAAATTATTTTAAGGGGGGAAGAATGTAACGACCCGTATTTTTGGCAGTCAAATATTTTATTGGTTTATTTATTTTAAACATTTTTATTTGAAATGTTAGTGGATTTTAAATATTGAATTCGTTATTTAAAACGAAGTTTGAACGATATATATTTATATAAATATATATCGAGCTTGAAAATGGCGTGCAGTTCGTAAAATGGAGTTTTGAATTTCAATTTGATATACAGGATCCGACATAAGTCGGATTTCTGTGCAATAAGAAACGTTGGAACCGTGTTGATGATAATTTTCATATGAAAGAGAAAAATTCAGATTTTGTATTATAAATTGTCAGTTATGGCCAAATCAAATTTTAAAATAGTAGCTGTGAAAAATCGTTATTTAAATATCGGCCTTTAAAATAGCCATTTTGCAAACAAAGGCCGTTTTCGACGAAACCAGTTTCATTGGGACCATATCGTTAAATTATTGCACGGTGTTAAATGGTGTGGCAAACCGATGTCGTACGCGACCACGGCAGCCACAAAAGCCCGTTCAATTTCTATAGCGCATAATTAATTTAATAAAGAGATATTCGAGTGTAACTTGAACCGACGATCGAATTAAGCCATGAAACCAATTCCATTGAGTTTGTATCGTCGATTAGAGTCAGGATAGGTATATAGTTTGTTATTTTTAGAGACCGGCAAAATTGGCGTCAAAAATGGCATTGGGGTGCGCGGTAAAAACAGCATACTGGGGAAATAGTCTCAGAATGCGATGAAACTGTTGCCGTTGGGTTCGTATTGAAAAATTATTATAGGATTGCAAGGTTTCAAGTTGATTTGATCTATCTAGTGACCTGAAAAAATTAAACGTGTGTTTATTTCAGGTTTTATAAAGGAAATTTTTTCATATGACCTCGGATTTCGACGAAACTTGTCCCATTGAATCCAGAATATCTTTTTACACCAAGATTAGTTTTTTATCAGTAAACGAAAGCCGTTTGTGGTAGTTTCTGCATGTTACTTCGCGGTGAAGTTTCATTGATAATAAAATAATATTAAATCATGCCAACCCTCTTTAACATGAAATGAAAACACATAGTGGCAGTATGAAAGGAAATGCACGTACACGCCTAGGAATATACATGCAGAGCCTAAGATTTTGAATTGATAATACATGCAGACACCTAAGATTCTGAATTGATAATTCATGCAACGTACCTGATAGCTGCCGAACCTGCCTTGTACAATATGAAGAGACATGGTGCCTGTCCCTTTTCCCATCCATCTATATATGCACGAGCCAACCCATATCGTACTAGATAGAGTCCTAACTGAAACTGTTTCCCTACCTACACTGCAATTACTCTATGATTTGAAAATACTGCAGCAGATTGAAATGGAAACTCATGGGAACCTCGCCTATATCCTGCAAATCCTACAACCTACTACTTAGGTGGCAAGGCTTATGCCACTATAAATAATGTGCTAGTGTTCTTCTTCCGGAAATAAGCCATGGCTGCGAGCTTCAATTAGCTTTCAAAATTTTAAATAAATTTAAATACTTCACTAGGAATTCCCACCATAACAGGAAGCAAGGAACGTCCATTCCAAAGTGCAGAGGGGAAAGTGGCGGAAAGATTGACGTACGGTTTGGAGTCGAGGGCGAGGTTCGGGTAGCAGCATGCTTCCAAATGTTTTTGCGTGGAGGAAATTATATGAGGAGGAGGAGGTGTTGTAGTGTGGGGGACAAGGGGTGGTTGTTGGCAACATATTGGGTTCATAAACAAAACAGTAGGGCGCACGTGGGTTTCAAATCCTGGAGCAAAGTTCGGGAACCAGCGAGAAACAGAAGGCAGGAGAAATGAACGGAATGAAATCAGCACGGAGCTGGGAAAGTTGCGTGAGCAACAGGAGGGAGAAACCGAATGGAGTGAGGTTCGAAGTTTGATGGGAGTCATGTGGTGCTGGTATGATCGCGCTGCATGGAGGAGAGGGGGTGTCAGAATTTGTGCCGTGAGAGGAAGGTGTACAAGGATGTATAGCAGGTTGGGTGAGTTATACAATACCTGATCGTGTTTAAACATATTAATTAAATTTTAAATGAACCTAACTATGTTTTCTAATGCCACCTTAAACCCCTTGCTACTGGCCAAATAGATAACCATGGGTATTAGTTTATATTTTGCCAATTCTAATTAAGTTTAGTTTATATTTAAATAATATAATGTGTGCGGTGCATAGTTTAATGGTTAATACTTAAGTATGCACAACGTGTATACCTTGTGCTTAACTGTTCATACAAATAAATATGCATAATAATTTATTCAAGTTCCCTGTCGGTTTGTTTGTAACGTAAAGTAACATATATATATATATATATATATATTGATCTATATATAGCGGTTTTGGTAATACAACATGCTAACCTAGTTGTGCATATGCCTAGTAAGGGTTAATAGTATTAAAATGAATAGTTTTATGGTGGCCGAGGATAAACCAACCGTGCTATGTTTAATTGGGTTTAACAGTGCCAAATCCTAGCTGTCTGAAGATTTGTTTAAAGTGCCAGTTAGGATTTCATATCCCTCATACATGCTTAACCCATGAAATCATGCCTATTCAAGTTCTACAATGTGCCTAAACCGTTTCTCACGGGTCGGGTGAACGGTTCTAATCGTTAAGCCGAGTTTTAATAAATAATTATTATCAACATTTTAATACTATTAATTTAAAATTTGTAAATAACGTATAAAATTCACAACGTACTCATCTGTTATCAGGATTCGAGAAGACCGAAGGTGTTGGAATCGCATCGACGGACGTAATACTATGGAACTGATTTGGAACGGACGGAGTCGAACGCAGCTGGAAGCTTGTAAACAAACTGTTTTGACGATGAGTAAAAATCAAAGTGAGTTAAACTCACTTAGTTCTTCCCATTTATATTTTATATAAATTGGGTTTTTATTTTGTGTGCTATGCTTTCCAATGGTTGATTGTTTGCTAGTTATATATTTATTTGCTGATTTAACTGATGAGATTAAACCATCGTTTAATTTCAGTGGAATACCAAATCGTTATTTTAAAGAATTGGTTCCAATAAGGGTAACTTACCTTGTTGGTCACATTTATAAATTAAACGTGTTTAATTGGTTGAACTATTTGAATTGCTTGTGGTTGGATTAAATGGTCGTTATTATCAGTTCAATGAAACTGAACGGTCTGATTTGAGATAAACATTTGAATACAGGGAAGAACAGGTTGGAGGGATCCAACCGGATTCCTCAAAATATATTATTTATTTCATATTATCATATGAACTCTCATGTTTGGGTGATTGGTTTGAGTATTGATCATTGATCAAAAAGTCAACCCGTGTTGTGTTTTAACCAATGGGCTATATTGGTTGAGTAATCGACAGTAAATGGCCTAAAAGTAAATTGTTTTGTTTATATCGATTTACCGTCTGGTAAATCGATCGAACTGAAGTTATAAAATTTATTTTATAACTCAAGATAGATTTTGAAATATATATTTTGAATAAAACCTTATTAAAAGGAAATTAATATCTATTATTTATAATTTATTATAAATGGATTTTATAAAGTCAATTCTGATGTTAATCAGATTTGTAAATGTGAGAATAAGCAAATTTACCTAACGGTTAAATTGGATAATTGTTTTAAAAATAAATAAATATATTTAATTGGTTAGATGGATTTGAAAAGGGGATTGGCGAAAGTGAACTTGGTAGTTGAAGTGAATCATAAGATTTGTAAACCAATCCGAGTTATAAAATGAAATTGTTTAAAAAGGATAAGGTTAAAAAGTGGTGTTTACTTAATTATCAAACTAAGGAATAGTGATATATTCGAGAAGGAGATTCTCAAAGAGATAAGAAGGTTTTATGAAACCATATTTTGAATAATAGTGAAATGGAATTTATAGTGATATTGGAGTAAAGTATCGGGTTTGGATTACAACTCGTATTATCTTTAGATATGAACGTTGTTGATCAAGGTCTGAGAGGTAATTAAAATACCCTAACTTGAACAACATCAGGATTATCTGAGGATGATATTAGTTAGTAATTGTGAAAGAGGTTAGTGATAATTTATTATTTCCAGTAAAGAAATAACAATGTGATGTTTTTATGAAAGTTGGGGGAATATACGAAGTAAAGGAAATTAATAAGAAAGAAATGTAAGGTGGAGTTTTTATTTTATACAAACAAATATTTGTTATCGTTTCAAGAATAAAATAAAAGATATTACTTAATGTTGATTACGAATAATAAGTTAAGAGGATTTCCCAAGTTTGAAAAATAAAGAATGATGTAACAAGTGTTTTGAAAGGAGAATTAAGTGGGATTTAATATGGTTATTTTGCTAAGTAGTATATAGAATTGGTTTTGAGAACATTAGTATATAAGGATCAAATATTGTATTTTTAAATATTCAAAATGTAGAAGTTTCTAATTACGCAGAAGTGAATCAGTTTGTTTTAAGTAAAAGGGCCAAGCTATGCTGAATACTGAACCAGTGAACTCACTGGATTGTCATGTTTGAAACACTGTTTATTTTGATAGTTAAAACACCGACTATCAAATCCGTCCAACGCGCTTGTTGGTACGGAAAGACCGGGATCGAATTTCTATTTGAAAACCATTCCGACCAACAAATACGTGAAGATATCAGAAGACGGACGAGATGGAGCATTGAAGACCGTAGATCTTCACAAACGGAAGAACCGCTAATAATCTCTGGTTAGCTCCCAGAGATAAACTGTGGTTCTGTCGTGCTTGGAATCTACGGAGTGCAAGGACTTCTCGCTACCGATCCATGGGGTGATTCCTATATGGGATGTAGTAGGAGAGTGCCTTTGGTTCATCCTGTTCCTGGATGACTTGTATGGACGGATGTCTGACAGAGTATTTCCAAAGGAATTACATACGTTGATTTCTGCAAACATACCATAGTTGATGGCGGAGAAATGGTTTTCTCTAGCCAAATAACTAGAGTATTTTTGTGGCCATCAAATTAGTGTGATCTGGCGGATCTGACGATGTGACATTCAAAGTAATGACGACCAGATGTTCAAAGATTATAACCTCAAGCCTCACAGCCGGTAAATGACAAAAAAATCGGGCAGGTAGCATGGCTATGTGGGTCGCTCCCATTAGGGTGTATAATCACCTATCTAGAGAAATTCCTTTTGCTTCTTTAATCTATTTCAATGTTGTCCCTTTTCGGGAAACGGTGGTTTGAGCCCAACCGTTGGTGATATACATTCGATACACTCAAGCGAAATGAGTGGTCGGTCATGTGAGGGCCGGGTTGCAAGACGTTCTTGTTGAACCCAGTGTATTCGTCTCTAGAGATACACTATCGGCAGGTGGTCCCATACCTTGTCAAGATCGGAATCCAAACTCCAATAAGCGCCCGCGGTTTTGTTTGTATACTATATATGTGGAGCGTGAGATGCAAGCGTTCCACTAGATTGCTATTTACTTGTATTTAGACATTATTATAATATCAGACAAGATATTGTTTTCAAAAATGTCTTGGGTTATCGTAAGGTAAAAACTGTCCGTGTTTATGTGTGGATTTGGTCTTTCGATTATCCTTTTCTTTTGAAAAGATTTTGAACTTTAAAATCATGTTGGATGATTTACCCTTAATACTGTGCGAGTTTTACTCACTCTGGTTCACCAGACTGACCCAGTGTTTTGTAAATGCTCGGGTTAGCCCGGAGTGTACAGGTTCAGGTTATCGAACGCTGTGAAGAATCGAGCTGGAAGAGTCCAGACGTATGATATTATATAGCTATTTTTCCGCTGTGTGATGTATATGAGAACAGGTTATTATAACTGTCCCATGGTGTGATGTACTCTGATATTGTAAGTATTCTGAAAGCTCTCAATAAAGTTTTATTTCTATATTATATTTTGTTCCGCTGCGATGTGAGACTCTGATTATGTTGTGTTGGTTCTTCTTCTTCTTCTATTCTAATATTCTTTCGTTCTTATCTCGTCCTCTAAATTCTTTCTAACAATGTCCAATGTTTTCGGTGTTTGGAAGATCGGCATGGGTTACAGTACGGGTATTTATGTCGATTTCCAGGACCGAAAATCCCTGGGTCGTTACAATATTCAAATAAAAAAGCTGCCATTATTTTGATGTCCGTAACTATTCAACCTGAATTCATTGGTTTATAACATGTAAAATAACATATATCTTCTGATAGCTAGCCTTTTCTTACAATAGAGACATTGAAATGGATGTTTATGTGTACAAGCTCTTCTTTTTAACCTTTTTGGTTCTTTGGACTTTAAGACTTAAACACGTATAATGCAGTCTTATTCTATCTTTCCTTTTTACTCTTATCAAAGGTCACTTAAAATTGAATTTAATATTAAAACCTCAGCGTTGTTTTTTAAATAATTTTTTTATTGTAAAAAGGTAGTTATATACCATGATAGTGATCATTCACTAGCTGTGTACTTATCCTCATATCTAATTAGGTACATACAATATTTTATTATTCTTTCTCTATCTATTTTTCATAATAACATTAATTTAAAAGGAAGTATGGCTGTCGTTGAGTCATATTTGAATAATTTTGCAATAAGAGTCCCCCCTTAAAAGGTGGATATAAAAAGAAATTCTTAAGAGAGGAATTATATATATATATATATATGCATAATGGCAGCTTTTCTTCAAGATATTATTAAAGTTTTAACTTCTAAAGCAACAAAAATGATAGCCATGATCCTTTTGCAAAAAATACATTTACATACTTTCTTATGTATTCTATGTCATAAAAAAATAATCATATTTGACATGTAAAAAATATGTAGCATTTATAAAGGTCCAAGAATCATTTAAAAAAGTTAGGATAAAAGTTTTGCTACTAGGAGTATCCTAACTTTCAAGACACATATGGTTTGAGTGGATATAAGTTTGTCACTATTGACATGCAGCTGAAATGTGTTGGGCGAACTTTTCGTATGACAATCAAAGAAATCATAGGTAATTCAATTTTTTTTATTAATTATCTTAGAGAATGATACCTTTTTGCATTGTCATGCCACCATGTTAGACATTTAATAAAAAATGTATTAGTCAATTAGGCTGAGCTAAAAGTGTAATCATTTAAACATATTCAAGTCGACCATTAACACCATCTTCAGTATTCATCTTTAAAATTATTGTTAAAAAACATCGGTGTTATTAAATATTGTATGAATGCACATTATTATATTAATAAAAGATAATTAATATTGAAATGGGTGAAAATGTTGGTTAAATAGAAAATTGATTTGTATCGAACAATATTTGGTCGAACTAATAATACCTTTCTGGCAGATGTGATTTAAGATTCAAAACAATCCCCTTTTTTATATCACTTCATGTACTAAATTTGTTTTATTCTTCGGGTATTTCAAGAGATGCTAATGGAAGCTATAATTCAGGTATTACAAGAATGTTATCATTAATTAACATGGGTTGTCGCAGTATGTTGTTGTAGCATGTAACTTTAGTCTCTTTAGGTAACACATATATATATATATATATATATATGTATATGTATATATACATAATAGCTTAATATAGCTTTTTCAGCATCTTTATAAATTTGCATGATTTTCTACCATGCCCCACCTTCATTCTTTTCTTTCCAATATTAAATTGATTTCACAACGAGAAAGTGATAAATTAGGTGATCGTCATGCTGAATCCTCAATGGAAAAGTTTTATTCTTTTATTTGTCTATTGTTTTTTTTTTTTACAATTTGGAATTTACCTACCAATCTATGTACGCAGAAACAAAGAAATTTTATTGGATCCAAGCGCTGATTGTGTAACATCCCGCCTTTTTGACCGCTGCAAATAGGTAATTAAACCAACTTAAAACGTTCAAATCGACGGATCATTATTAGCTTACAGAGTTCAAACAAAATCAACATAGGAAAACACAGAATAAATAAATAACACAGTATTTGAAACTGCGAAATAAATTTTTTGTATATTAATCAGAATTTTTGTACTAGATTTCCATACAGCGGAATGTAAAACAATTTGAATACAAGAAAAATATTTACTGTTCAAAATGTTCTTCAGAGTGCGCATGTATTTGGATCCCCGGCTTCTGCAGTCTTCGAACCCTAAGCTGAAATCTTCAAATCTGTAACACTCGGGTCTGACCCGGGCATTTCATGCAAAACATAAAATAATCGAGTCAGGATTAAATCATAGTTCAAGTAAATTAACTTCAATATAAACTGAAATATAATAGTCAATCCTAACAAATTATTAAATTTCGAGTACGTCAAATCCATGAGGAACTGCCAATATATAGATCGCACAACAACCTGGAATAAACAATCTGGACAGCATATAAATATTTGTATACACATATGCCGATGATATACATATACACATATGATATATGTATATACACATATACATCAACCCCTACATATATACAAAAATCATGCTTCGAAAAAAAAAATTCACAACGGAGTACAAGACCGTTTATGTGAAATGCTAAATGAATGAGAAATGCTAACAAGCACCAATACATGGGGTATAAACAAAGGTGGCCACGTGATCAACATATTGCAGTCTATAACATGTAGCCAAGCCATAACATATGCAAATTATAGTATATAGCAAAGTGACAGCAGATGTAGTTTATACATGACCAACATATACAAATGACAGTATATGCAATTTATAAGTGACACTTGTGAAATCAATAACATAAGCACCTGAGTTTTAAATACCCCATAATATAATCCAGTTTACCGTTTTCCAAATGAGGCCACATAGTGGATGTTGTAGAGAATATGCAGACGTGAACCCCAAATTATAAACCTTTCAGGTTACCTAAAATTACAGGGAGTATATAAAAAATGGCAACATCGGTTTGAGAATTAGTTCAAGTCATGGCCTACTCGTCAACTTCCTTTACCATGTTAGTTAATATTCACAGTCACTAATTATAGTTGACATGTAACCATTTTGGTAGATAATTTATTCAGTCTATAAGCACCAACTCACACATTACAAAGCACATTCAAAATATTAAACAGATGTGAGTATATGACGGACAACCATTTGAGAACATAGATATAAACTTCAATGCGCATGCAACAAGCTCCAAGTTCGAACTAAAGCAGTATAAGTTTCCAAACATTTACTTTACCATTTAAGAATTTATGGGCCATACCAAATTTATAAATTAAATTAACGAATATAAACCTTTAACTAAATCTCTGTCAAAAGGTGTAAAACATAGTAAAGAGAAAAATGTCAAAACACAGGTCACATGCATCCACAAAATCATGTATGCATCACTAACTTGTTTCAGATGCAACTCAAATGACAAAGCATCTATATATACATGGCTTTGGTCCCTTGTTACTGGTTATCCAATTGACAATCATTCATGTGGATGATGAGTATCATATATTACCGTACAAAATGCATGTGAAGTTATGGCAATCAATACATTGTTGTTGGCTTGAGTTCACTAAAATGTTTCAACACTTTCCACTTGCTGTGTTGATGCAATATGGATGTACTTAGAAGCATATAGACATGTCAACCCCAAAATCACTACATGGATAGGTAACCAAGTGACAGTGAAAATACACATTAAACCATAGGTAATTAGATCCAAGTTTTGTCATCATTAACATAAATTTAAAGTGACTATTATTGGATATTCCATCACCCATCATCATACTAAAGATAATATGGTGCATGTGCCAAATTTGAGTATTGCATGGTAGACTTGAGTTTACTGCAAGTGTATGGTGTGCCTAAAATATGTAGCAGCAAATTTAAATCGGCATAGGAACAACCAAATGATTGTCTGAAAAATGACTTTCCACCATTACTTTTTAGGGTATGGAGTGATAGTACTATTCCAAGCATTCGTAGTTAATTGATGTATTAAAAAAAAAATATTCTTTCAATGACACATATCAGCCATATATACAACACAGATGACAATTTGCATATTGAATATGTTTCACACCAAAAAGGGACAGGCAAAATGACAAGCAATTGAATTCTTGTTTACATAAAGGTGCAAATGTAATGCCATTACATAGCATCGATAATATCTACTAAGTTTGATAATATATGCCAATGCAAAAAAAATTCTTGTGTAATGTGTTGTGCTTGTCCACAGGAGTAAATATCCATTCAAGCAGTCGGATCAAACAATTACAGTTTTGATGTAATATTATATAAGATAGTATTAGCTTCACAAATTTTTACATGTTACTTAATTAAGTCATATGTCCATATTTCCAAATAGCCATTATCAAATAAAAATATGGTTATAATGGTTTTCCCTATGGGTTACAGGCTCAACTACTTAAGGCAGTGGAACAGCATTTTTATAACTTGAAAATGCAATTTAATTTTGGCAAGTTTAAAATTTACGTGTTACAAATCCTTTAAGGAAGACAAGCAAGGATTCCCAGAAAATCATAGAAATGATTCACGGCCTTAAACCATTCCATAATTCACTCACGACATCAATCAGGGAGAATGACAGAGGTACAACAAACAACATAATCTAAGCAAAGGAATTCAAGTTTAAGTATCTGTTCAAAGTCAGTCTAAGCCAACTGAAAGACACAGAAAATCTATGCTACCATATTTACAAAGTTAAACCAAGTTTAGTACAATTCTTATTAGTAATCCATTCAAATCATTTAATTGAATTAATGGAAAGGGGTTGAAGGCAGTGGACAATATCAAAAATCCAGTGTATATTTATTCTTATAAAAAAATGCCAAGTAAGTGAGCAAGTTAAGCATCTGTCCTTATCAGTCACTAGCATGGAATTCACAGACAAACATCCAAAATCCAACAATAAACACCAGGCACCATCAACAAACCAAAATTAACTGTCATACTTTAGTTCAAACCGAACCCGAATTACTTGAAATTAAAATAAATCGTGAGGTAAAACTCACATTTGAAGTGTACTACGAAGAATACATGTATACACATATGGGTATACGTATATACACATATAATTCAAGTGCGCAAATGTTCAAATCAAATCAGGACAGCCAATGACAATTCAGGGACAGCAAACATTAGCAACAGCATGCAATAGAAGAATCATCCATCGCAAAACATCCCAATTTAAGCATTAACTATTTTATTTCAGCAGCATTGAAATTTAAAAACTTGAAATGGATTTAATCAATCATGAGAGGGTACTCACAAAAACTCTTCGGTGGATGTAGGCGCTCGGATCGGAGCAGAGGCGACGGAGTTGCCGGGGTTCCAGATCTACTGGTGGCTTTAATACTGGGAAAGTCGGCTTTGATGTTCGATTTGGACGGCTGGCGTTTTGATTGAGAAGCAAATGAAGAGGAGGTTGATGATGCAGTGGCTCCAATTTGGGGTAGAGGTAGGAAAATTAAATTTTAGGGTGGAGCGGTGAATTTTAGGCAGCGACTTAGGCTTCTGCCATTAAAATAGAAAAGGAAGAATGAATTTTTATGCTGAAGGGAAAATTGGGGAAACTGGATTTTGGTATCCATTAGTTTCGGTTTGGAGAAAAATGATTTTCACTGATGAGATTTTGGGAGGATACGCTGATTTTTATAAAGGAAAATGGTAAAGATAGAAACAACGTAAAATCAAAGACTTAGGGTAGCAGCGTGAATCAGACCTAGGTCTGCGCGTAATCTACTGGGGTAGGTAGTTTTCGGTGATTTGATAATGAAGGAATTTACAGTGTGGCGTTTCTATGGAAAGAGCGATCCCTATAAAATTTTGTTCTACCACAGATTTCGTTAAATGTTTTATTTATTTTCCTGCCTCAAATGAATTCCAAACGCAACGAATTTTGACGTGCTGCTACGCCTTCATTTTCGGAATCCAATAAATATAATTTAGTTGGAATCCCACTTCGTTTGTTAACAAAGTTATTTTAAATTTCAAATTATTTGTCGGTTCACCGATTTAATTCCGTTTGTTCACCAATGACTCTGTTCGTTTTCAAATTTTAAGACATTAAATTTCAATGTTGTTATACATACAAATATACACATATCCAAACACATTTTCCAAATATTTCAACAGATAAAAATCTCAAATTCGTTTAATGTCAATAACGTATATTTTTAAGTTCAACCATTTCTATTTTCCAGTCGAATTCGAAATCCCATTCAAACATCCAACCAAATTCAATTCATACTCAAAAATAATATATTTGATTTTAAATTTCTACATCAAGTATCAATAAAAAAAATTGATTATTACAGTTAAATCTTTAATTAATTCCTTTACAAATTGTCCAAATTTTTGGGACGTTACGGATTGGTTCCGTGCAACCTCAATAATGAATGTTACAATTTCCATCAATTAATATGGTTTTACAATTAATCTAGCTATTATGGCCAATTTAGCCTAATTTAGTTCTATTTTAATAAGAGCATTAAAGCCTTAATATGCCAGCTAGCGAAGTCTGTTGAAGTTTCTTAACTGACTTTGTAATTGTAGGAATCTTTAATGCCATGGTGAGGTATTCGTATTTTTAATTATTTAGTACTTCAACATTTATTTCTCTGTGCAATACCAAGCATTTTGCGTTGCAAAGTAAGGCTTGAGTACCATACTCTATAGTTAAGAGTGATTGTTTGGAGCTTCGGTTGAAAAGCACACATTAAGGTTGCCTTTCTTTTTAATTCTTTTTAATGTAAATAAGAGAAGCCTTAGGCAGTATTGCACAAGTTATCAAAATAAAATTCTATTTTAACAAATGCAAAAAATTAGATGCATATTTCATAATAAGTTGGATCATATATTCTTGAGGATGAAGGATATAATAAAAATATAATGATATTCAACGTAATGGCTGTTAATTGGATTCATCTTTATTGATTTATATTTCCAACTGAACTACAAATTGTGTATCTTATAAATTCTAGAAGAGGACATCGTTATATCCTTAAATAGCAGTAAGGTGCATTAAAATTCTTTTTAACTTTGATTATTACTGTATGCATTCAATCATCATCAATTTGTATCAACTGTAATAAGTCGGTCATGCCCCACCATATACATTGATCTCAAAACTCTAAATTAGGAACATAAAGGTTACCTTTGATTTTAATTAGTACAAATACATGCTTATATTTGATATATTTAAACATTTACGTAATTTGAGACATGCTTTCTCAACAAATGGGATATTAAACTAAGACAAATTTTAAATACTCTACTCTAACCTAATTGTAGTACCAAAAATGGGAAGTTAACAAATTATAATAGCAAAAGAAATTATCTCATGACTGACAATAAGAGGCAAAAAATTGGTTTTGAAACCAATCTCCCTACGATTCCTCGATGTGGCCAAAAGTATCTTGCTAAATAGTCAGTCTTATTGGATGTATTCTTTTATAGGCCTTTCTCTATTGTGTAGTGCTTTAATACTGATTTCAGTTTAGATAAAGATCTATTTTTGTATTAATAAACTCCCAACATTACAATTAAACAAAGATTATGGAAATTTTGTAATGTTTTGGTATACACCATAGTTAAGTATTTATTTGTAATGGTTTCGAATTTTCAAATTTAACAAAGATTCAAATTAAGTAATCTCTTATGATGTTAATTTATGTTTTTTAAATAATATATTTTATAATCCTCTTTGAGAGGTAAATAAACCGATGTCAATTATATTATACAATAGTTTCGGATTTTCCATCCTACAATAGTTCCAGAAACGTTAATAGATAAATATCCAAAACAAAACAAAGATTTGCATATTGCGGGTTATTTAACTATTACGAGGTTTGCAATTGCATAATATTTTGTAAGGTGATTATATATAACTCTTACTTGATTTCATATTGAAAAATTAGCTTTTAAAATTTGCTATATCATATATTGATGACACTTAGATGTTTCCATAATGAATATGTGATCATCATATGAAGTTTTCATACCTCGATAGTGTCAGTTTACATGATTATGACATTATGGAAGTGCAGTCAAAGCGAGATTGCTATAGAGATAATGCAATCCTATTTCAGTTGTGAATAAAGTACATTGTCTTATTGTATCTGCAACATGCAGTATATATATACCATTTGAACTGTGCCTGTTGAGGAATGTTTTCTTGTTTAGTTTAATTTTCATATTGTCTAAACTTTTATTTAATGCAGATTAAGCACAAATAAGAATTTTTGTTTGATAAACATGCATTTACCTAAACGATTGTACATTATCACAATGATTGTCAGCGCTATTACTGTTATATTATTCAATTTGATTTGGATTTACACAACTCTCCATCTATTCAATCAGTACAAGTTTCCTAAGTTTTCATAATCTCTGTCTCTTCGACTTTGAATAACTCATGTTATCATTGTCGCAAGATTTAAACATTAATGGGTAGTCGGATGTTGACTTTGAAAGAACAAATTTAATGTTGTTACTTGCAGAGTTTACTGCGTACTTGATTCAAAGGGATGAGCGATGGGAAATGAGACAAACAAAATAACTACTCATTTCTCATCCAATTTGTTAGCATGTACATTTGATTTTATAACATGTTAAAGTGATTAATAGGTTACTATATATTAAATATTTTGTATTTCTAATAGGGTTTGCAAAATTTGCTTTGTTATATTGCATAGTGAAATAAGGGGCATTTGGCATGGACGTTGGTTGTCCACTATCTTGGTATATTTTCCACTACAAATAGAGTTCAGAATGGATTTGTACGAAACTGTCTGAAATCAAATACTAATTTTGTATTTCTTCTACCTGTTTGTTTTCACTTTTTTTACTTCCTTTAGTTTGGTGATTTTTTTCTCTCCTTGCTTTTGGTCTCTCATATATGTGCTTTCACTTAATGAACCAGTGTGACATGTGATTATTTAAAAAGCACATAGAGATGCATACAAGTGAGATACTGTATTCAGTTTCAGGTGCTTAAGAATTGTTTAAATGGTCAAGTTTATTTTGGCATCGGCGTTAAG
The DNA here is from genome assembly GCA_030737875.1 of Allium sativum. NCBI lineage: Eukaryota > Viridiplantae > Streptophyta > Magnoliopsida > Asparagales > Amaryllidaceae > Allium > Allium sativum. Next base: position 167,851,795 of record CM060916.1, on the reverse strand, counting down.
TTTAGTCTGTACACAAGTCATTTTCAACATGCACATAAAAAATGTAAATACTTTTTAGGACATCAACCTTAGCTTCAAAATAAGCAGTTACCATGCAATAACCATATAATTTTTGGAAAGTATACCATATAAAGAGTATAATCAACCCATGGAAAGGATTTCCTATGACTAAGCAATCAACCAATGGGGGAAGATTGATCAGTCATCTCCGGGAGCAATAGATGAGAGAGATCTTCTTGCCCGCTTAACGGCTTACAAATGGGGTATTGATCTTAAACCCTAGTACAGGGTTAGTAAATAACCACTTAAAAGTATCAGTTAAATAACCACTTAGTTGAGTTAAAGAATCACTTACTTGACAGATGGCTAAAAAGCTAGTTGAGTTGACTTATGACTTGAATTAGGCATTTCAATCTTTAAGCAGAACAAGCAAGAGCTGAGTTTATCCCTTCTGTAGAGAGAGAGCTTTCACCCAGTCATGATGATTAGGATGAGTGAATGACCGAAGCACCTAAAGCCAGGGATAAAGATGCTCGACCCAAAGCGCTTGAGCATAGAATAAACTCCCCTCTTAAATTAACCAATTAATATACTGGGCCTTATAGGGAGAAAACCCCAATAACCATCACAGGTCGGCGAAAACAAAAGGAAGTCGATAACACCTCACTAATGCTCGCCTTGACTAACCAAGCGAGTAATATCAATCAAATTGAGTAACATCATACCGTGGAAACCAAATTCACGGAAACAAGACGGGACGAACAAAAGTTTGTCGCTCGCTATCCGTCTCCTACATTTGAGGGAACTCCGTCTGGTACATATTTTTCTTAGTGATTGGAGTCAGCTGAACTTAGAAACAAACAGGGTCGGCAGGGCAAGCGCCTTGTTGTTGTAGCCGGATAGATATTGGGCCTGGAATCGAACGGGTTCACTACTAATGCTCCACAGCATATACTTTTCCGTCGATTTGAATTCTCATTAGTCTCAACTCTCCAGTTTCACTGGTCGGTCCTGTGAAGGGATTATGGTGTTATGACTGAGACAGAAGTAAGTAGAGGGGAGGCCCGATGAATGCCATTCTTCGGTTCCACCCTTCTTTGTAGATGTTCCCGTATTGCACCTTTACTTTGAGGATAAGGCAAGTTATTGAGGAGAAGACTTCTCTTTAATAAGGCAATATCCCGCTTCATAGCCATCTGCCAGAATACCTCGGGAACAAGCGAAATGGGACTCATGGGAGTGAGTCTAAAGGCGGGTTAAGCTTTCAATTCATGAACTTCTAGGTAAGAAGGGGCACTAGCACAAGAATCCTAAAGCAAGCCTTACCGAGGACCGGACTGAGGAAATGGGCTAATGGAACAACAAGATATAGGCACTGATCAAGCACCCAAGCGTGGAGAAGCGAAGGGAGGAGTGGTGCCGAAGAGATTGGCTAGGAGACGATATCTGCCAGATTTGGTCAACTAACTGAGAGAGGTCTTTGTCCCTACACCGCCTGCGGAACGACCATAAAAATCTAATGGCCCTTAATTTCAATTTTGAGTAAAGCTTAAGTTATATACTTGGGGTCTTCTAACTTAGAATGAATGATGCTGCTCTGCTGCCACTGCTGTCACCCTCTCATGGAATCTTACTTAGTGGTACATTTATGCAGTTCGACTTCATCCTTAAGTATATACTAATAGTATATATGGGTAGAGTTTTGAAAACCAAAATATCATAAATGCGCGCTCACGTATAAATATACAGTCTCTCCAGATATTCCTACTTAGGTTAACTACGCATCCTAAGCTCTGATACCAAACATGACAACTGCCCAACACCGTCGACACCCAACGGTATGCGAAGTGGTGGTGCTTGACCAATGTATAGCGATTGTCAAGGTCGAAGTAAGAGAAGTAACCCAAATATCCTGTCATATATCTCACAGCACATGGAACAAAATAGAGTAGTAACATGATATAAAACAGGCAAGATAATATAAGATGAAAATGAATCATAATCATTAGAGTAGCATATTCACATCACAACATAATAGCCAATGAGCCATACATAGATGCATTTCCAAAATATCATCTCTACATAAAACACTACAATGCCCAAAGTTGCGAACAGCTAAAGTAAAACAGAGTATAAGAGCATAAATAACAATACGTGCAAAACCTCCCGCTCGTCTCTGGTTAGCATTCGAGCACATCATATCTGTCTCTAGTCTACTCATTTAAGAGCACCTGTAGTAATAAGAAGCAATGCATGAAACTCTATATTAGAAAAAGTCTGGTGTGAGCGATAGTAATCATAGCTACTAATAAAGTAACATTATAGGTATAAAGAGTCATACCTAACCTATCCCTGCATCTAAAGAGTTAACACATATGATAACATACTCTACTCTAAGATCATCGTATTACTTAGTATAAATGGGAATGCTCTTGATAAAGTAAAAGCAAACATCCAAACATAGCATCCATCCTCACATTCACTCACTCAATGCGTTAAACAAGCGACTCAGTACTAAGGTCGCCAGCCTTGTCGAGGCACCTGTAAGCTCTACATTGACGAACTTTATTAGACTACTACTACATCCTACATTGACGAAGTATAGTATATAGCCCCACCCAGTGCAAACATCGACAAGCTCTAGGGTCCAAGCAAATCAGGTTCTACATCGACGAATTTTGATCTATCGGTGTGCCTCCCCTTAGAAGGTGCATCCCAATCCTAAGCATCGTCTATTCCTTTGCACACGCATCCATAATGAAGTCTAACTTGGAAGTCACCCCATCGGTTCCTATTTGGAGCTTTGTGGTAACACCCCCACTTGGACTTTCTTTGCATCTCAGACTTAAGCTAGTCATATTCGAACTTGTCTTCCAAAGTATGAAATCGTTAACATGAAGAAACACATTGCCATGCAGACTCCACTACTTAAACCCACCATCCAAATCCTCTCCCATATCATCACCAACTCCAAATCAGCATAGTCGATCCAAATTTTGTTGCTGGCCGAACCGAGATGCGGTTCGGCCACCGAACCAGACTTTAGTTCATATACCAATCCGTATTTGGATTGATTATGCTGAACCGAAGGCTCCTTCCCCTTCACTCCTTAGCCAAAACCAACTCCCTGACTAGCTGAATGGCGCTCCCTTCTACTGAACTGAGGCTTGCGTCTATAGTCGAACTAGAATTGAAGGTGCCATGACTTGATCCCTGCAACTCCAAATAACTTGAGACTTTACTTAAAGCATCTTAGGACTTTCCTTGTCGTACTCTAAATATATCATGTCGATCGGACTTTATGTCGATTCAGGCTATATTGAACCAGACTTGACCGAACTGAAATCCACTGCATATTCTCTATATTCTATTTCTCCATTCGTCAGCATTTGCATTCATCCTTTTATTCCTATGTAATGTTCTAGCGCACAAAACATACTTAACCTACATTTAGATCAACGAAGCAAGGTAAAACATCAAAACAAGGAAAAAGAAGCATATGTTATTCTGGCTTCCCTAAATTTTGGGTTTCATAAATCTTAACCAAACCAACCCAAACTTACTTTTGTGTAATTTCGTAATTAATAATGATTTATGAACATTTTTTCCATATTTTTAGAAGATGTTTAGAAGTTAATATACCCTAATTAGTGAGCAAAATGCTAATCACTCACCTTAAAACCTTATTAGATCCAAGATGAATGGTGTTTGGTTCGGATTCCTAGGCGTTGTGTTAGCTCTAATCATGATCTGTTGTTGATTAGACTTAATCTTATGTTAATGAGGTAGTTTAGCTAAATAAAGTAAGGTTTATGGATGTTTTCAAAAGAGGAAATCCATTAAGAGGTGTAACACCTTATTTTGGGAGTTTTGTAACGAGTCGGAAATGATTTTCCAACTTTTGTCAGCCCTCGCTAACCCCAATCCTGAAATGGTTCTTGGCCTCACCAATTAATGATCCCTTTTCGTCCATTTAAGTAGTTTATCCTCTTTACTTAATTCAACTACTAGTCCCAAACGTTAAGTCCATTTGCTTAATGTGACCACTCTATGTGGTGGAAAATCATCATTTGAATCAAGTGGAAGTGGTTTCAGATCTTAACTTTTTGACAATCAGAAGTTATTGTTGAAACAAAACTTGACAAAGACAAAAAGGTCATATTAAACTTTGACAAAATTAGTGAAGAAAAGAAACAATCATAGCCATTTTCCAAAGTTATATGACCATAAGACCTTATACGCAAATAATAGATATTATACGATTATTCGATACATAGAACACAAGTTGTTACATTATATGAGCTAACATTCCATTGCAGCGTAAATCCCAATAAATATATATGGACATGTTATTGCTTTGTTGGATATGCATGCATATATATATTTGTATGCATATGACACATGTATATGCATAATATAACATTAATTACGGAAAATAAAAATACTTCACAAGTTTAGATTAAAAAATAATGTTATTTATAAAGAAAACACGGAATATTTTATATAAATTAGACTTCATAGGTCCTATAAAAATACTTCACAAAGAAATTTTGCAAATCAATTGAAAAGCTTCCCACCGGTCATAGTAATGGCGGCTGGAATCCCTTTCACGCTGCCTCCTTTATTTCTTTATATCTCCCACATAACACGACTTTCATCTTCTCACCTCCTCTCTTCTTTAATCTTCTAGCTTTCGCCATGCCTATGACCTATTGGGAAGCGCTCTTCAAAAACCCTAATTTTATTTTCAAATCCACATTGATTGAATCACAATTTTCGCTTTCTTTCGGTCTAGCCGCCCGAGACTGGATCTTGCACGAAAGCTTGGGTTTCCTTTTTGTTGCTACTCAGTCGTTCCTACTTCCTCATATACCCTGTTTCGAGACTAGTAACGATGGTAGTGGATGGATTTGGTAAGCTCCGATCCTATAGTCATATTCGAAATGAGTTGTCTATGAGTTTTCAGTTCTCGGTGGCGTTGCATCTCCTGTGACAGTATGGTTTTTGTTTTTGTAAATCTATTGAGTCATCTTTCATCGGTTAGTAAGAAGTATTGAGGTGGTAGTCTAGGGCTGTTTTGTGAAACACCACGTCCGTTAATGTCAATCTTTATCAGAATGCATTAAGTTTCGTGAAGCGTTATAGGTAAATAAGAACAGAAACATTACAAGATAGATATAAAATAACAGCGGAGCTAAAACACTATTTAATAGAAAAGCTTCGTGGTTCAAACCCAGTTACATAATAAGTCTGGAATGCTGAAAACATAAAACTTTTTCCATGTACGAAAGTCATCATCAGAGTAAAATAATACATAAAAGAGCATAATCCCTAAAATATAGCAATAGTACAGAAGATACGAAATTAAGCAGTACATCTAAGCAGCTCCAAGCGGAAGGAAAGGAGAATCTTGATCAAGCTTGAGTATTCCCAACCTGAGAACCTTGGGGGGGACAGAAGAGAAAGAAGAAGAAACAAAATGGGTCAGACATAAAGTTTGGCGAGTCCAGTTACTTTTAGCATATAAAAAAGTAAAAGCATCATGACAGGCATATAAGTTGGAGAGAGACAATAGTGTCATAAGGTAGGTATAACAAGCTAAACAGGATAAACATGATAGAATACGTTGCGCTTCTTTCATACTTTTCTCTACACCGATACTAGTATAACAAGAACAAGATGATCCCAACAAGTACACGATGGTAGACTTAAGTGTACCTCTAGTGAGAGGTTTTTACCCCATACAATAACTGGTAGCCCAACAGAACTGACGGTTGTTATCCCCAACGATAATAACGGGCCCCTAAACAAGCAAGACTAGATGTACCCTAATTATTACCCCTAATCGATCGGCTTCCTAACTCGTAGATACCCCGTGCTGGCCCCACAGTATGATGTATCACTTCCTAAAGTGGCAACCCTTTGTTTACAAGATGTGCACAAACCATATCTACAGATGTCACATCATCTTATTTTCCCTAGCAAGCGGACCCATGCAAGCACATGACTCCGTTGGAATGCACCATCAAACACCCTCACTCAAGTGATCTCTTATAATCATCTCAGTAAGCGTGCACAGACCCCGACCTAATTCAGGGTTCCCCGTTTGATACCAACATGGGTTATTGACTAAAACGGGTCCCACACACTAGATGACACAAGCTTCCCCCTAGGCCTGCATCCCCACTACTAGGATTTCAACAGGTTATGCCTACTGGTTTAACAAGATTGCATAACCCCAACAGGTTAAGTTTGTGGGCCTATATATATAAATATTATCCACCGCCCCAAGGTTTACTTAACCCTCCTAATGATTCAAGCAAGTTTACTTAACCCCTACTCAGGTTAACAGGTTCGTGTAATCCTTATGGATCCAAACAGGTTAAGTATTACAAGTTTATCACCATACATTCATTTATGGTTATTAATGCACTAGACCCCCCGCATTAAGTCTGCAACTTGCGGATGTTGGATATGCCGGTTGGGTCCGGACATACTTCTTCCACAAGTTGGACTTAACCTCGTGTCTTAGTACGTTACGTGTTTATGCACTTAGACCGCTCACATTAGATTTACCACTTATGGACATTGAATATGCCAGGTGGTTCCGGGCAGACTTCTACCACAAGTGCAATCTAACCTCGTGTCTAATCGCGGTTACAGTTTCTAATTACTGTAAATCTTGGCATTTTCAATATTAACCAATTTTCATGTTTATCATGCCCCCAAATCCCCGTCTAATTTATGATACAAGTTATGCCCCGATTAAGGTTTAGACCAAGATATAGATTATGCCTCCAAATCCCAAGTTTTGACTCAAGATCCAAATTATGCCCAAAATTCCCAAATTTTGGCTCAAGATCCAAAATATGCCCAAAATTCCCAATCATGTTTTACAATATGAATTATGCCCCAAATTAATCATTCCCAATCGTTCCCAATTTCGTACGCTCGCGTATTTCAGCGATAGGCCTGGCTCGAAGGTAGCCTGGCTATAAAAACGAAAATGGAAAGAGGGAGAGAAGAGAACAAGAATAGGCATAGTAAATAAAAACTGACATATGATGATAGAATTGGTTATACTAACAGAATAGGCATAGTGACATGATTAGGCAAACTAATATAATAGGCATATGGTGACATGATTAGGCAAGCTAACATAATAGAGATATCATAAATAGGCATGATGAGATCTAATCAGTGAATTAGATATACAATTAATGACAGATCTGGTATGATTCAAATTACTAACAGGTATAGGCTTAGATCCAAACTTATAGGCATGTCAAGATTACATTTTAGGTGTTTATATCTAAAAATGACATAGACTCACTGTGATTGGATCTAAAGAACAGGGAATTGATTGTAGATGTTGGAGCACAAATCTCTGAATACGTATAACTTGTTGTTGAAGAAGAATAGGCTAGGTCAGACTGAGTTGGGGCAGCACTTCGTTGTCGCCGTTGATTCAGATGAATAAAAAAATGAAAATGAGGTTCAATTTATAGCCCAGGGTTAACGAATCTGGTCAGAAAACAAGTCCACGCACGCAGAACTAGATCTGCCCCGGATCTGGGGGGTTGACATGGGGGTCGACACCCTTAGGGTGGGGTCGACCCTTAACGGTCTGAACTCCCGCATTGTCCTACATCTTCTGATTTCGAATTGTTTTGAATGTTTTGAATTGTTTTGTATATATATAATTCTCTTATGCGTATAAAAACTTCAAGCCTTAATATCTTCTTTATACGATGTCCGTTTTACGCAAATTCGGAGTCTATCTCGAGCAAAATTCCGAGACAAACACAATGGCGCAGTCCGTTTTATGTAATCCTCAATATTTAATTAAGTATTCCTTAATTTATCATTATAGTGTCTTTTAAAATTACGGGCTGTTACATTCTTCCCTACTTAAAGGATTTCGTCCCCGAAATCTCCAAGTTCAGAAGTGTAACTCTGAAATTCCGTTCCCTTTGGATCGACCAATAACACCACACGTCCAACCCAAAAGACACAGAAACACGAATCATTATAAGGAAGAAGTTAGAGGATAAGAAATAGAAAGAAATAAATATTAGAATAGAAGAAAACGAAGATCACAAACTCACAGCGGAACGAATAAAATATATTTAGATAACATAACTTTGAAATACAATTCAGTAAGTATATATATACATACTGTCATCAGAGCATAATATATATCTCTGGAACAGTTATAAACTCCTGTTTCCAGATACCACATAGTACACAGCGGAAAATATAATAGTCTATAGCTAACTGGTGAAGCCTCCTGCTTCGAGCTCCTCCAAGTGAATCTGAAAAATCCCGACTACTTGACTGCCCGTACAAATTTGGGCACCCAAGAGTTTAGGGAAACAAAACAAAATAAACTCTGGGTCAGTCATGGGACTGGTGTGAGTAAACTCCAACCATTTGTTTAACTTTCAAAATCCTTTCGAAAGAAATGATAATCGTAAGACCGATCCACACATAAACATGGATGGTTTTTACCTTACGATAACCCAAATTATTTTGATATCAAAATCTGGTGATATTATTATAATGTCTACATCAAATAGATAGAAGCTAGTGGAACGCTTGCATCTCACGCTCCATATATAATATAAAATCAAAAACCGCAGGGCGCTTATTGGAGATTGGATTTCCAACATGACGAGGTATGGGACCACCTGCCGATAGTGTATCTCTAGAGACGAATACACTGGGTTCAACAAGAACATCTTGCAACCCGGCCCTCACATGACCGACCACTCATTTCGCTTGAGTGTATCGAATGTATACCACCAACGGTTGGGATCAGCAACCGTTTCCCGAAAGGGACAGCATCGATAGATTAAAGAACAAATGGAATTTCTCTAGATAGGTGATTATACATCCTGATGGGTGCGACCCACATAGCCATGCTGCCTGCCCGATTTTTATCAATTTCCGGGTTGTAAGGCTTGAGGTTTTGAATTATCTTCCAGAACATCTAGCCACCATTCACTTTGAATGCCACGTCGTCAGATCCATCGGAAATCACTAATTGATTCCCATAAAAATACTCAGTTTGTGAGGCTAAAGAAGTTTCCCTTCTGTGCCACCAACTTCGTACGTTTGAAGGAATTAACGTACGTAATCCCTTTGGAAATACTCTGTCAGACACTCGTCCATACAAGTTGTCCTGGGTCTGGACAAACCGAAGGCACTATCCCGTAAACATGACAGCCTTTGCATAACTCCGTCTTCAACTATTTTCATCATAAGATGATTCATAATGCTTATACCAATACAGAGTGGTTTTCAGATATTAAATCTGATCCCGGTCTCTCCATATTGACAACAGAGGTATAAAATAAATCAAAACTTTGATAGTCGGTGATTTAACTATCAAAGAAACATCCATACAAATCAACGGTCCTATTTCCAATTGGAAATCCTTTCTCATTAAATTGTTATTTCCAATTCCTGTCTCTTAATTCCTCATTGACAATTCATTTCATTTTCTATGTGTAGGAAACATCCCTTATTTTAATTGGGAAAAACATTTCAAATTAACGCGATGTTATAAAACATCGTTATTATAACTCGACCCACTAATCATTTATTAGCTAACCATATTGCTTAACCAAGTTTCACCATCGAACCTTAACCATTCCTCCATCGATCATGAAGTCAATCAAGTTGGGGTGTAATTACCTCTCAGACCTTAACTGAACAACATTCTCAACTTTGAAATAGCCAAAGCTCACAACTTTAAACAAACCGCCGCTTACGCGACTCTCAGATCCGATCTAAGAACACACTTCTTTTGCAGAAAAGTATTGATTATACCGGTAGCGTTATAATCGCTTTTTCCAAATATTTGATTCATAAAACATTGCTTTTAATAACAGTGTTACAATCGCTGTGTAGAATTTATAGAACACTTATTATAGCATTAAGATCGCTACAAAACAGTTATTATAACGGCAGCGCTAAAAATCGCTGTTTAGATTTACCAAAATATTTATTATAGCAGTAGCATTATAATCGCTATATAAGTTTTCAAAACATTTATTTTAACGACAGCGTTATAATTGCTGTTTCCAAATATAACTTGTACTTATTAATTTCAATAAATAAATTAATAAGTAAACAGATAAATAATTAAATTTAATGCAAACCGGAAAGTAAAAATACTACTTCCCTCAATTCGCTATAATCGAATTTCAATAAATAACTTTCTCTCAATAATCTATATTGGATTATATTCTGAACTTCAGAATTTATCTACCCTTTTAGGATAATTCAAAATCCCAAATTTCACATTTGAATTTACGCTCTCTAAATTCTTACCAAGATCCTTTATACCCATTTCAGTTTACAAAAAAAAACATTATCCCAATTTATTCTATATTCCTAATGTTGGGATAAGACTCATCGTTTTCTCAAAACGATCATCCATTTCCTTTTTCATTCAAGTTCCCATTTGGATTTATATTTCAAATCTAAATTTCCTTTATCGATATCTCGTTTGCAAAATATTTACTTTAAACTATTATTCACTTTATTCGTAAATATATTTCTTTTATATATAATCAAATCTGTTTGATTTTATACTTTATATAATGTCTCAAATCCAATTTCCATTTATAACGTCCATTTTGGATTTTCCATAGAAAGTTTTATTTGTATGTTATCCGGTTATAATCACGCTTAAAATTTCCTTTTGCTACATTTAATTCCCATTACAAATATCGGTCTAATCCGCTTTTCACTTTTCAATATAAATTCGAACTTGGATTTATAAACATTGTTTATAAATAACTTCTTGTTTTATTTATTAAAACAAGTTTTCTATTTTCAAGTCTATTCAAAATTAAACTCCTATTTTGAAAAATAATTTCCCTTTTTAAATCTCGAATTCCTTTTCTATATTCGAAAATATTTACGATATGTAAAATACCAAGTTTCTAGGGCCAGGGTAAACCAACACATAAAGTCAATCACTGATTGTATAAATCACACCACACATCAAAATCAAGGAAAAACAATAATATAAATATTGAGGAACCCAGTTGGGTCCTGTAATGACCCGGATCCTTATGGGTTAATTTTAAAATATTCGATATGGATTTAAATATTGAGTTAAGTAAATAAATCAATTTTTATAGGGAGTTATCGATTTAAAAATCAATTTCAATTTAATATTGAAAATATTAAATTATCAGAATAAGAAAATGGATTTAGTTGAATTCAAATTTTAATTTGAATTGAAAACAGTTCAAGTAATTAATATGAAATTTTAACGGTAATAATATTTGAATATTATCAAGGAGAATAAATAGTTTGAAATTTAAAAGATATCAATTTAAATTAATATCTTCATAGACGATCGAATCAGACTTCGTGACCTATCCCAGTGTGTTCGGAATACGGGTATTACCCTAGAATTGTCAGTTGTCGGGTTCAGAAAGGAGCTCGGAACCGTGGAGTGTTTTAATTTTAGGGTACCGAATAAAAGCTAAGTAAAAACAAAATCAAAATATATGGCCAAAATTTTAAACACTTGCCTTCTGTAACTCCACAATCTAAGGGCCTCTCTGTCTCATTTAATACCGCACCCCTCTTCTATTTATTACCTCCCGTCCTCAGAAGATAAAAATCAAAATCACAAATGAAAACCGAAATCGATTTCCGTCCTCCCACTTTAAAATCAAATCCGTCTGCTACCTGAATGAAATCGCGATTCCCTTTTTGTCGCGAAGATCTGAAACACGAATGGATGTTGGACTTCGATTTTGGGGGCGCGTGAAGCTGCTTTGGGTATTTCAAGGCGTGATGAGATGGTTCGAAGTCTGGAGGAGGGTCGCGATGCTTATGGGTCTTCGGGTAGGGATTTGGTGGCGTTTTCGATTGAGGCTGAGTGGTGCGATGCCATTTTCGATGCAAGGTGTGATGGAGGGGAAGGCAAAGAGGAAACTGGTGGCAACGGTTGTGATAGGGGGGGTCAGTAACACGACAGTAGGTCTGGGTCAGAAGACCTGCGGTGATAGGCTATACTCGATCAATATTGGTGCTAAATGGCTAGGGAACATTGGGGATTTCCTATGAGAAGCGAACTTGATTTTTCAAATGAATGGGATGGACTGTAAATTGGAAAAAAGTTTGTTGATAGAGAGTTCAAACTGAAATTTAAAATGGGAAGTCACAGTTCAATTTGTGAAGATGGAAAATGGGACATTCTGGTGTACGGGATTAGGAAGCTTCAGCGTGATGGGTTTTGGGTTCTATTAGAGAAACAGGGGAACTTTTCTACTGTTAACAACAAGGTATAAATTTAATTAAAATATATAGATTTTATTTATTTGTTAAGTTAAGTTTTAAATTAGTAATCGCTAATTTAAAATAAATAATCGTAGGAACCCGATAAATTCAGTTAAGACGATTGAAGACGATTCATGGACACCACGACATGGAAATAAAATGGATATTCGACAAAGAAAAATTCTGGTGAGTAAACCTCACTCACCATTTAATTAGAATTATTTCTAATTGTTAAAAATAATTGCTATGCTTGTTTGAATATTGTTTGGTTGATTTAAAATATATATTAGTTATTTAGGACTATTATATATATATATATTGGATTGATTGATTGGTTGGATTCCCGCAGTTTCATTAGCGGATGCCCGCGGTACCATAGCGGATGATTACCCTATACGCCCCACGCTATGATTAGTGGATGACCTTCTATACCGCGATATCCTGCCTCGAAGCAGGATGGGTATTACTATGTTGACTAACATCTGTGGATGCAGGAAAACAGGTTGGAGGAATCCAACTGGATTCCTCAAAAATATATTATCTGTTTGTTGTTTGTTTGATTTCATATATATTCCTATATGATGTGTTAAAAATCAAGTGATTGAAAATTGGTTGATCTGATTGTTGAAAATACCATTAGAGCTTGAATATTGATTCATAAAAATATCGGAAAGGGTATTTGATATTTAAAAAGGAAATTCTATTTTTATAAATAGAATTTGAAATTTTAATAAAAACTATAGAAAATATTAACTTGTTTTGAAGGTATATAAAACAAGTGATCGAATATATAAACTTTGTTTATAAATGAAAATATGGGATTTGAATTGAATTTATAAACGTTGTTTATAAATGAAAAGGTGGAATTTGAATTGAAGTTATAAACGTTGTTTATAAATAATGCAGAGAATTCAAATAGATTTGACTATAGAAATTCAAATAGACTTTAAACTATAGAATTTGAATATAGAAATTCAAATGGACTTTAAACTATTGATTTGAATATAGAATTCAAATGGACTTTAAACTATAGAATTTGAAAATAGAATTCAAATGAAGTTTAAATAAAGAGAATTCAAATAGAATTGAATTGGAATTTGAATAAGAAGTCGGTAAGGAAACGAGAGTATGAGTATAGTTAGAATTTGTTAATATGCAGTTAAAATATATTTGAACATGTAATGTTCAAATATGAAGGTGAAATAGACTGAAAAGTTAATTAACAGATTTAATTAACAAATTGAGTTAAAACGATTGGTATAGTTAAAATAGATTGGACAGGTATAGACATACAGGAGACAGGTATGGAATAAAGTATAGAAGTGAAATAAATAGAATGCCCGACAAAGAGGTACGTATTTAATTTCCATATGAGATTTTATGCGCCATATCGGCAAGCCGCTTGGCTTTTTCTTTTTCTTTTTGAGATAAGAAGGACCGGGAAAGCTATTTGAAATTTCCCGATGCTCCCGGTACAAAGGAGGTTATGGCGAATTTTTCCGGGAATTTAAGGAGATAGAATATTTTTAAGATAATTTGATAGTTAGAAATCAACGTATCAAAATATATAGAAGTCGATAAGGAAACAAACTTAGAAATAGAATAGTATAATTATAAAGGGAAGTATAAGAATAAAATCTAGTAAGAATAGACAGAGAAAGTGTATATGTGTTTAAAAGTGATGAAGTAGTTGTATGGAATTGATTGTTCGAGTAAGTAGTCTTGTCTGTTTTGACGTTAAATGTTATTCAGTCAAGGTCTGAGAGGTAATTATACCCCAACTTGGTTGATTTCATGATATACCGATAAGTAGCAAGATTCAGGCTCGGAGATCAATGTGGAATAAGGATTAGTTGAATACTGTATTTGGGTTGTCGTAACGATGTTTTACAAAACATCTGTTTTAACCCAAATACGTGCAAAGCTTGGAAATAGAATAATAAATATTCCTAAAGTTTAGAAAATAAAGAAGGCGATATATGGAAATGTTTTCCAAATAACATATAAGGCCAATATGGTTGTTGAAAATATTTGGTTAACAAATATTGATAAGAAATAGAGAAGAGATTTAATTAATGGAATATTAATTTAAAACTCACTGATTGTTGGATGTTTGGATGAACACTTGTTTTATTCGATAGTTAAATCATTGACTATCGAAACACTTGTTTTTATTCGATAGTTAAATCACAGACTATCGAAGTTTTGACCATCGTTGTCAATATGGAGAGACCGGTTGGATTATTATCCGAAGAACCACTCCGTATTGGCAGTAGCGTGCGAATCAGATTATCTAAAGATAATCGAAGACGGAGTAGAGTGCAAGGACTTTCTCTATTAATAGAAATAGTGCCTTCGGTTCATCCTGTTCCTGGGTGACTTGTATGGATGAATGTCTGACAGAGTATTTCCAGACGATCACGTATGTTGATTTCTCCAACCGTACCAAGAGTGGAAGCGGAGAAGGAAACTTCTTTTAGCTAACACATAATGTATTGTTGTAGACGTCAATCGGTGATTTGATGGATTTGACGATGTGGCATTCAAAGTGAATCTGGTATGATGATAAAGCGTAGCTTCTAGCCTCATCAACCGGTAAATGACAGAAATCGGGCAAGCAGCATGGCTATGTAGGTCGCACCTATTAGGGTGTATAATCACCTGATCTAGAGTTTCATTTACTTCTAAAAATCTATTGTCGATGCTGTCCCATTCGGGAAACGGTTGCTGATCCCAATCGTTGGTGATATACATTCGATACACTCAAGCGAAATGAGTGGTCGGTCATGTGTGGCTGAGTTGCAAGATGTTCTTGTTGAACTCGGTGTATTCTCCTCTAGAGATATACCAGCGGAAGGTGATTCCATACCTTGTCATAGTTGGAAATCAAATACCCAATCGTGCTTGCGGTTTATGTTTGTATATATATGCGGAACGTGAGATGCAAACGTTCCACTAGATTGTTATTTACTTGATTTAGACATTATTATAATATCAAAAGAGTTTTGATATAAAGATAAGTCAAGTGTTTGGATTTTCATAAGGGAAAAACCCGTTCCGTGTTATACGGCGTGGTCTTATGAGATATCATTTAGTTGTCTGAAACTGTTTTAACTGTTTACTCATACCAGTCCCATGACTGACCCAGAGTTTATTTGTTTTGTTCTACCTAAACTCTTGGGTGCCTAAATTTGTACGGGCAGTCAAGTAGTTCAGGATTTTTCAGATATATCCAAAGGAGCTTGGAGCAGGAGGCTTCAGCGTTATCCTGTTATAGTTGTTCCGTTATGTTGTAAGTGTTGTACTCTGATGAGTGTATGATATACAGTTAAGATTTTGTATTTCAAAGATGTGATATATTATATTTTGTTCCGCTGCGATGTGAGATTCTGTGTTGTTATTTCTGTTCTTCTTCTACCTCTTTCTTCTAAAAAAAAATGTCTCGTATTTTCGTGATATTTGGGTTGGACGTATGATGTATATAATCAACTCTGATGTTATGGAAATCTGGGTCATTACAGTTGGTATCAGAGCTTAGGTTGATCGAATACCTAGGCTTGTTGGAATGTGCTCATTAGAGATATGATCAGTAGTATCCTAGAAATGAGTTGAGTATATATATATACGAGAGAGCGTATTTGTTATTTGATATAAAAACTGTTTTATATTGTGTTGACTAGTCTGTTGAGTAGATTATAAATTTTGGTCGAATCGTGGGACGCCACGATGTCGATAGGAGTTTATAAACACTTGAACAGTAGATTGGACACGATATTGTTTTCAAATAGTTAAGTTGATTGTTAGGATTATAATCAAATTAGATTAAAACTGAAATAGTTATATATATAACCAATGGAATTTGTATATGAAATCAAATATACAAATGTGATAAATTGAAATTTGATTTCCAACCTGAATTCAGAATTTAAAATCCTAGGAGTTTGGAAAATATTTTTCTAAATGGAGTTTGAAAGAAATAAAGCACTGAACTCATTCAGTACCTGGAAATAGTTCTGATGATGGTCGCAACATCATCAGTGTTCATTTTCGAGTTTCTAAATGACGAATTGCTGCCTTAGAAAAATTTTTGATGGAAATTTGTTTGGAAGAAACAAGTTGTTTGTAAATTCAAATGTTTTGAATTTGAGATAGATATAAATATATGTATATATTTATATGACTTCAAAGGAATTTTGAAACGTGAAATGGGAATTGAAATATAGATTTCAAATAGAAGTAAATTAAAGGAATTTGAATGTATATAATTCAAATAGAAGTGAAATAGAATTTGAATTCAAAGGAATTCAAATGAGTTTGAATAAAGAAAATTCAAATAGAAATTGTATAAGAAAAATTGAAATGGAATTTGAATTCAAAGAAATTCAAATGGATTTGAATAAAGAAAAGTCAAATAGAGATTTGAATATTAGAATTCAAATGGAATTTGGTTAAATAGAATTTCAAAGTGAATATAAAGTGGAGGTTGAATATTAGAATTCAAAGAAAATATAAAGTTTGAAATAGAATTTTAGAATAAAAGGAGTTTAAATAGAATTTGAATTCAAAGTGAAATTTAATAGAATTTGAATTCAAAGGAGTTAAAATAGAATTTAAATTCAAAGGAATTTAAATAGAAATGGAATAAAGGATTTCAAATGGAATTTGAATAAGGGATTTGAAATGGGTTTTTAAATAAAGAAATTTCAATTAGGAATTGAAGATAAGAAATGCAATTAGAATTTGAAGATAAGGAATTCAAATGAATTTGAATAGAAGAAAATTCAAATAGAAATTGAATAGAAGGAAATTCAAATATAGAGTTTGAATAAAGAAATTCAAATGGAATTTGAATATTGTAGATGTAGAGGACTTGAATATTTGAAGAGAAATAGATCGGGAATATTATGTTGAAATAGAAAAATGGATTTGATATATATTGAAAATATATCAGAATGGAGTTGAATTCATTATAAACAAAGTTAAAACGTTTATATTTATAAATATAATTAAAACGAGCTCGCCGTAGCGTGGCAGTTCGTGAATTGGCGATTGGAACTTCAATTTAGTATACAGAACTCAATTGAAGTCGGAATTCTGTGAAACAAGAATCGTCGGGACCGGTTGAATAATAGTTTTCTAATGAAAGAGAAAAATCTAGATTTCGTCGTATAGATTTTGAGTTATGTCAAAATCAAATTTTTTGAAAAGCAGCGCCAGAAACCATTAAAAACCACAATGGTTTATATATATAAGTAAAAGGATTTTTAAAGTAAATAAAATCCGAATGGCCATGAGGAAAATATAGACTTGAGTTATAAAATAAATATGAACTCCAGTAAAGTAAGTGAAATGATTTTTAAGACAATAATCATATTTTAAATGGTTAAATAGATATAACTAAATGGGAAAATAATTAGTTAAAGGAAATTTGAATCGAAATTGAATTTTTGGATAAGTGAAAGAGATTGAGAATTTATATTCGAAATCGAATATATAACTCGAGTTGAAAATATAATTAGATTAGTTTTTAATTAAGTTGACATATATTTGAACAAGTTATGTTCAAATAAAAAGGGTGAAATCGGCAAAACGGTTAATTAGCAACTAGTTAATTGGAAATTGGAACGGTTGAAATTGAATTTAACTTAAGTAAGTTAAATGAATCGAAATGGATAAACTGAGTAAAATCAATGTGAGTGAAATATGAATTGGGTGTGAATAAAGGAAAAACCAAAAGAGTTAAAAAGAAAATATATTTGTAAATCAAATATAAAGGAAATATATTTGTAACACAAATACAAAGGAAGTTATTTGCAAACAAATAGAAGGAGAAATATTTGTAATAACATTTACAAATAGAATTTAGAAGAGAATATTTGTAAAACATTTACAAATAGATTCAATGGAAATATTTATTTATAGAAAATAAATAGAATGTTATAAATGAGATATCTATATGTTAAATAAATAGAATTTAATCAAAAGAATATTTAGAAGAGATGAATAGAAAATGGAAATCTGTTTTTAACAGATAAATAGAAAAGATTAATTTATAAATAACAGCTTATAAATTAAATTAAATATTTATCATTCGACAAATGGAATATATAAGTCTGAACTTATATAGAGAAGGGATATCGGTTTTTAACACCGATAGTTCTAAATAGAAGGGGTACGCAACACTTGTATAAGTGAAGTAACGTTATTAAAAAGAACATTTATAAAGTGAAGAACCGTTACTAAAAGTAAATCTTTATAAATGAATAAACGTTATCCAATAGGAGTTATTCGAATAGGAGAAGTCGATTAGAGTTAGAAATAATCGATTAGAGTTGGAATAAATCGATTAGAGTAAGAATTAACCAGTTAGAGTAAATCAGTTAGGGTTAATCCGTTGAGTAATTGAATATTAGTTATTCAATTAGAATTTATCGAATATTTGTTATTCAAATTTAGAGTTAACCAGATAGAGTTAATTGAACATAGTAAATCGAATTAGGATTTAATTGAATGTTAGTTATTCAATTAAAGTTGATCGAATACAGTATTGAGATAGAATTAGTCAAACATAGTTACTCAGGATACATTGCCATTTCGTACGACTGCTAGCGTAATTCGCAGGGCTGCAGATAGCCTAGGGCAGTCGGATGTTTCCTTAGGGAATCAGGCGTAACCATTGTGATCGCTGCGATCTAGAGTCAAGCGAATGGAGTTAATCGAATATTAGTTTATTCAGATAGAATTAAAGGAGTTATCGAATATAGTTTTATTCGAAAGGAATTATCGATTAATAGTTAATCGAAGGAGTTATCGATTATTAGTAAATCGGAGGAGTTATCGATTATTAGTAAATCGGAGGAGTTATCGATTATTTGTTAATCGAAATGAGTTATCGATTATAGTTTAATCGAAAGGAGTTATCGATTAGTTTAATCAAAGTGAGTTATAGAATATTGGTTATTCGAAGGAGTTATCGAATTTAGTTATTCGATGGAGTTAATCGAAAAGAGTTAAATCCAATAGAATTAATTGATAAGAGTAAATTGAATAGAATAAATCGAATATAGTTTATTCGAAGAAAGGTTTTCGAATCTAGTTATTCGAAGAGAGATTATCGAATATAGTTATTCGAAGGGAGGAGTTATCGAATATGGATTTATTCGAAAGAGAGTTATGCAAGGAAGTTTGAAATGTTGAGTATCAACATAAATAAGTTTTGGAAAAGAAAATGGGTTGGTAGCACTTTTCCTACCTTAGCAATTTCGAGGACGAAATTATTTTAAGTGGGGAAGAATGTAATGACCCGGATCCTTATGGGTTAATTTTAAAATATTCGATATGGATTTAAATATTGAGTTAAGTAAATAAATCAATTTTTATAGGGAGTTATCGATTTAAAAATCAATTTCAATTTAATATTGAAAATATTAAATTATCAAAATAAGAAAATGGATTTAGTTGAATTCAAATTTTAATTTGAATTGAAAACAGTTCAAGTAATTAATATGAAATTTTAACGGTAATAATATTTGAATATTATCAAGGAGAATAAATAGTTTGAAATTTAAAAGATATCAATTTAAATTAATATCTTCATAGACGATCGAATCAGACTTCGTGACCTATCCCAGTGTGTCCGGAATACGGGTATTACCCTAGAATTGTCAGTTGTCGGGTTCAGAAAGGAGCTCGGAACCGTGGAGTGTTTTAATTTTAGGGTACCGAATAAAAGCTAAGTAAAAACAAAATCAAAATATATGGCCAAAATTTTAAACACTTGCCTTCTGTAACTCCACAATCTAAGGGCCTCTCTGTCTCATTTAATACCACACCCCTCTTCTATTTATTACCTCCCGTCCTCAGAAGATAAAAATCAAAATCACAAATGAAAACCGAAATCGATTTCCGTCCTCCCACTTTAAAATCAAATCCGTCTGCTACCTGAATGAAATCGCGATTCCCTTTTTGTCGCGAAGATCTGAAACACGAATGGATGTTGGACTTCGATTTTGGGGGCGCGTGAAGCTGCTTTGGGTATTTCAAGGCGTGATGAGATGGTTCGAAGTCTGGAGGAGGGTCGCGATGCTTATGGGTCTTCGGGTAGGGATTTGGTGGCGTTTTCGATTGAGGCTGAGTGGTGCGATGCCATTTTCGATGCAAGGTGTGATGGAGGGGAAGGCAAAGAGGAAACTGGTGGCAACGGTTGTGATAGGGGGGGTCAGTAACACGACAGTAGGTCTGGGTCAGAAGACCTGCGGTGATAGGCTATACTCGATCAATATTGGTGCTAAATGGCTAGGGAACATTGGGGATTTCCTATGAGAAGCGAACTTGATTTTTCAAATGAATGGGATGGACTGTAAATTGGAAAAAAGTTTGTTGATAGAGAGTTCAAACTGAAATTTAAAATGGGAAGTCACAGTTCAATTTGTGAAGATGGAAAATGGGACATTCTGGTGTACGGGATTAGGAAGCTTCAGCGTGATGGGTTTTGGGTTCTATTAGAGAAACAGGGGAACTTTTCTACTGTTAACAACAAGGTATAAATTTAATTAAAATATATAGATTTTATTTATTTGTTAAGTTAAGTTTTAAATTAGTAATCGCTAATTTAAAATAAATAATCGTAGGAACCCGATAAATTCAGTTAAGACGATTGAAGACGATTCATGGACACCACGACATGGAAATAAAATGGATATTCGACAAAGAAAAATTCTGGTGAGTAAACCTCACTCACCATTTAATTAGAATTATTTCTAATTGTTAAAAATAATTGCTATGCTTGTTTGAATATTGTTTGGTTGATTTAAAATATATATTAGTTATTTAGGACTATTATATATATATATATATTGGATTGATTGATTGGTTGGATTCCCGCAGTTTCATTAGCGGATGCCCGCGGTACCATAGCGGATGATTACCATATACGCCCCACGCTATGATTAGTGGATGACCTTCTATACAGCGATATCCTGCCTCGAAGCAGGATGGGTATTACTATGTTGACTAACATCTGTGGATGCAGGAAAACAGGTTGGAGGAATCCAACTGGATTCCTCAAAAATATATTATCTGTTTGTTGTTTGTTTGATTTCATATATATTCCTATATGATGTGTTAAAAATCAAGTGATTGAAAATTGGTTGATCTGATTGTTGAAAATACCATTAGAGCTTGAATATTGATTCATAAAAATATCGGAAAGGGTATTTGATATTTAAAAAGGAAATTCTATTTTTATAAATAGAATTTGAATTTTTAATAAAAACTATAGAAAATATTAACTTGTTTTGAAGGTATATAAAACAAGTGATCGAATTTATAAACTTTGTTTATAAATGAAAATATGGGATTTGAATTGAATTTATAAACGTTGTTTATAAATGAAAAGGTGGAATTTGAATTGAAGTTATAAACGTTGTTTATAAATAATGCAGAGAATTCAAATAGATTTGAATATAGAAATTCAAATAGACTTTAAACTATAGAATTTGAATATAGAAATTCAAATGGACTTTAAACTATTGATTTGAATATATAATTCAAATGGACTTTAAACTATAGAATTTGAAAATAGAATTCAAATGAAGTTTAAATAAAGAGAATTCAAATAGAATTGAATTGGAATTTGAATAAGAAGTCGGTAAGGAAACGAGAGTATGAGTATAGTTAGAATTTGTTAATATGCAGTTAAAATATATTTGAACATGTCATGTTCAAATATGAAGGTGAAATAGACTGAAAAGTTAATTAACAGATTTAATTAACAAATTGAGTTAAAACGATTGGTATAGTTAAAATAGATTGGACAGGTATAGACATACTGGAGACAGGTATGGAATAAAGTATAGAAGTGAAATAAATAGAATGCCCGACAAAGAGGTACGTATTTAATTTCCATATGAGATTTTATGCGCCATATCGGCAAGCCGCTTGGCTTTTTCTTTTTCTTTTTGAGATAAGAAGGACCGGGAAAGCTATTTGAAATTTCCCGATGCTCCCGGTACAAAGGAGGTTATGGCGAATTTTTCCGGGAATTTAAGGAGATAGAATATTTTTAAGATAATTTGATAGTTAGAAATCAACGTATCAAAATATATAGAAGTCGATAAGGAAACGAACTTAGAAATAGAATAGTATAATTATAAAGGGAAGTATAAGAATAAAATCTAGTAAGAATAGACAGAGAAAGTATATATGTGTTTAAAAGTGAAGAAGTAGTTGTATGGAATTGATTGTTCGAGTAAGTAGTCTTGTCTGTTTTGACGTTAAATGTTATTCAGTCAAGGTCTGAGAGGTAATTATACCCCAACTTGGTTGATTTCATGATATACCGATAAGTAGCAAGATTCAGGCTCGAAGATCAATGTGGAATAAGGATTAGTTGAATACTGTATTTGGGTTGTCGTAACGATGTTTTACAAAACATCTGTTTTAACCCAAATACGTGCAAAGCTTGGAAATAGAATAATAAATATTCCTAAAGTTTAGAAAATAAAGAAGGCGATATATGGAAATGTTTTCCAAATAACATATAAGGCCAATATGGTTGTTGAAAATATTTGGTTAACAAATATTGATAAGAAATAGAGAAGAGATTTAATTAATGGAATATTAATTTAAAACTCACTGATTGTTGGATGTTTGGATGAACACTTGTTTTATTCGATAGTTAAATCATTGACTATCGAAACACTTGTTTTTATTCGATAGTTAAATCACAGACTATCGAAGTTTTGACCATCGTTGTCAATATGGAGAGACCGGTTGGATTATTATCCGAAGAACCACTCCGTATTGGCAGTAGCGTGCGAATCAGATTATCTAAAGATAATCGAAGACGGAGTAGAGTGCAAGGACTTTCTCTATTAATAGAAATAGTGCCTTCGGTTTATCCTGTTCCTGGGTGACTTGTATGGATGAATGTCTGACAGAGTATTTCCAGACGATCACGTATGTTGATTTCTCCAACCGTACCAAGAGTGGAAGCGGAGAAGGAAACTTCTTTTAGCTAACACATAATGTATTGTTGTAGACGTCAATCGGTGATTTGATGGATTTGACGATGTGGCATTCAAAGTGAATCTGGTATGATGATAAAGCGTAGCTTCTAGCCTCATCAACCGGTAAATGACAGAAATCGGGCAAGCAGCATGGCTATGTAGGTCGCACCTATTAGGGTGTATAATCACCTGATCTAGAGTTTCATTTACTTCTAAAAATCTATTGTCGATGCTGTCCCATTCGGGAAACGGTTGCTGATCCCAATCGTTGGTGATATACATTCGATACACTCAAGCGAAATGAGTGGTCGGTCATGTGTGGCTGAGTTGCAAGATGTTCTTGTTGAACTCGGTGTATTCTCCTCTAGAGATATACCAGCGGAAGGTGATTCCATACCTTGTCATAGTTGGAAATCAAATACCCAATCGTGCTTGCGGTTTATGTTTGTATATATATGCGGAACGTGAGATGCAAACGTTCCACTAGATTGTTATTTACTTGATTTAGACATTATTATAATATCAAAAGAGTTTTGATATAAAGATAAGTCAAGTGTTTGGATTTTCATAAGGGAAAAACCCGTTCCGTGTTATACGGCGTGGTCTTATGAGATATCATTTAGTTGTCTGAAACTGTTTTAACTGTTTACTCATACCAGTCCCATGACTGACTCGGAGTTTATTTGTTTTGTTCTACCTAAACTCTTGGGTGCCTAAATTTGTACGGGCAGTCAAGTAGTTCAGGATTTTTCAGATATATCCAAAGGAGCTTGGAGCAGGAGGCTTCAGCGTTATCCTGTTATAGTTGTTCCGTTATGTTGTAAGTGTTGTACTCTGATGAGTGTATGATATACAGTTAAGATTTTGTATTTCAAAGATGTGATATATTATATTTTGTTCCGCTGCGATGTGAGATTCTGTGTTGTTATTTCTGTTCTTCTTCTACCTCTTTCTTCTAAAAAAAAATGTCTTGTATTTTCGTGATATTTGGGTTGGACGTATGATGTATATAATCAACTCTGATGTTATGGAAATCTGGGTCATTACAGGTCCCTCCAACCTGTTTCCCTGCATCCACAGATGTTAATAACATCAATAATATTATTTCACATCAATATGAAATATCAGAACTAATCATCGATCAACGATATAATCATATCAACCAATTTTATCAACTATTCAACCAAGCAACCATCACACAGTATAAAATTAAAACTCGTTTATATAAAAATGTAAACGAAGCAGAGTTTAGTGAGATTACTCACCTCGTTTTGCAGTTGACGAATCTGCTTTGTGTCGATTTAAAATCAACATACTCGATTTTCCTACTAAATTCTAGTACTTCGTTCTTAGCTAAATCAGTTCCACAATGTAGCCATTCGTTGCTACGACTCCAATGGGTCTGGTCACGTTCAATTTTGTTAACCTATGACCAAGTCACAAATTTATGAACATCTACGATCTTTAACTTAATAATTAACCTTTAAAATTTTAGATTAATTCACTTAAATCTAATTACTTTGTAAGGATATTTTAGGTTGATATACCTTTTTCTCGTTATCCTCCTTCACGAAGACTGTATTCAACATCTCTACTTGAACCCTCACCACCGCTAGCCTAGATGACCGAACCACCATTTCTTCAGCAATATATTTCCGGCAACATTGATTTACTTAATTCCGTATCCCATAAACCAACTCCACTATTGCACCTCTCGTTTCCACTAACTAAACCGTCGAACCCCCTTGCCATTTGTGTCAACAAACCCCTCCCATGCACAGTGTTTCTTTTACCACCTTACTGTTGCTGAAATTCCCCCATGTCTTCATTTCTATTCAAAAGAGCACGGCCTCCCCTTTTCACGATACCAACAAAAATCTCACCATAACCAATTAACCTTAAATCAGCCTTCCGTAATCACCATTATAAATGTTTATCACCGCAAACCCTCACCCTCATCTTTTCTTCCCACTTTCTAAGTTCAACTGGTCCTTCATTTTGCACGTGTCCAACCTTGTTCTCACCCACTAACCCAATGATTTACCCTTTAAAAGTTTGTTAGTCCTTCTCCCCTTAACCGTGTAAAACACGTTCCTCTCAAGCCATAATTTCAACAAAACAAACAAGATACCATGCTCTATTCAATTACAGAACCGCTCCTCCTTAGACTTTACCTACTCCATCGTGGCCACAGTTTCATACCGTCCATCCTCTCCAAGATCTACGGTGACCACCAACCTAGGCTTGCGCCCCACCCAAAAACTCCACCATCGCCACAGTTGACCGGAGGTCAACTCCGACCCGACGCCGCCTCAACCTCACGCCAACCCTATCATTCGCGACTTGTACAACTCACACCTACCTTCCCAGACCGCGGCTTCGGACCCGTACCCCACCAAAGACCAGTAAGCCTCGCCCCCAAAATCGATAGCTCCGGCGTGAAGAGTAAATGATGAGAAAAGTAGATATATAAGTTTCGTGAATTTAGGAGCTTAAATTTGATTTCCCCCATTTCGATTTATGGAATCCGCGATTTAAGAAGACGAAGAGAAGAGCGTGATTTTAGTTGTGAATGGAAAATTGAACGCTTACACTAGGAATTTAATTTTATACCTTGACTTTGAAGTGGCAGATTCTCTTTGTAAATTTACTAAAAGAAAAAGGAAAGGGAACGAGATATATCAGTATTGAAGGATGAAGAGGATTGGGATGCACAGTTTTTAATTACTTGACACGCACGGTTCTTATTTGCTTGACTGACACGGAGCAAAACTTGGAGTGCACGGGTATGAAGCTTGTGGGGAACGCTGGCTGGGTGGAAACAAAGTGTTATGTACAGTTTAGTTTTATTTAATGGCTGATACTTTTCTTCTTTTCGAATGAAAGAAGGGTGAAGGAACACAACCATATTTTTATCATCTAAAGCACATATCAGAAGTACGTAAATAGCTGTTCAAGAAAGAAATAAAGATTGAGTTTTAAATGGACATCTTCACATTTCTATGGCATTATATTATTCCCATATTCCTACCGTAAGGCCAACAAAAATGAGTTTGAGTGTCCTGGTTTGCGTCACTGGTTGTCTCACTCAACTTAATGTGTTTACCATTGTTACAAAAGGAAGTGTTGGCCATATTGTGTAATACTGATCAGATCTAGCAACAATGAGTTCCAATGGGGTTTTCGTAGGACTTATGTACCTTTAAGTTACTAATATATTCATGATACGTCGGTATAACAGTCGAGCTAAGATATGTTAATTCTTTTCCCTCCAAGAATTTTCACCTCATGTTAGATGCAGTATTATTACCAACTTTACTCCTATAGCCTCATTGTTCTTCATCCTTAACGTAGGGTAGCAGTATATATATTTAAGTTAAAACGATATTTAATATATTTAAAAATCCATTTATTTTATTTAATGAATTCCTTATGAATTCTATATATAATTCAAATAAAATATTTAAAACCAATTTAAATATTCAGAATTCAACGGCTAAAAATCTGGGTCATTACAAGAAGAATGTATATCCTAACATCCATCATCTATCTACTCATCCATCAATCATAGGTCTTCATTGTCCTTAAGGATTTCTAATGCTTATATGAACATATGCAAAGGTGTGTGTATATGTCCCTATACTAATGCAAAAGATCAGGCGGTCTACTGATTCAGTCGACCTCCTTAATGCAAGGTATGTTAGTGCCATGAATCCAACATGTATGCAAATAATCCTATTATAACATGTAAGTTCTATATGCGTGCACAATCATTCATCCAAATGCAACATCCATATGATGACGCACCCACTTTCATCCATTAAAGAAAAAAAAATGCACACACATTCATATGTAGTATGAGAGTGGTTGAGCTGATCAAGTGCCTAATGTGTGTATATGCATCCACGAGCAACACTTGCATCCATCAAACATAACATGTCTCAAATACATGTTTACATCCATGGGATTCCTAACTAAAGGACGAAGATTCGATCGATAGGACATATTTAAACAATAGAAACAAGCATGAATAAAAGCTTTGGAAAAAGAAGTTAAGAACATACCCTTGAAAAGAAAAGGGTACGAAGCGCGAATCTTGTCTTCAGTCTCCCAAGTTGGATCCTCTTGGTTATCTCCCTACTGAACTTTCATCAACTTGACCTCTCAGTTGCGTAGGTTCTTAACCTCCGTTCCAAGAATATGGGTAGGAACTCGTCTAACTGTCACCTCCCGTTCCACCGCTACTTCCTCAAGCATACTCGGCTCAACTACTTTTGTGGTATCATGCAAGAACTTCTGTAAATGAGAAACGTGGAAAACATCATGAACGTCGGACAGTCTTTTTGGTAACTTTACTCTATAAGCCATTTGGCCAATCTTTTCTATTATGGGAAATGGCCCTACAAATCTTGGTGCCAATTTCCCTACAGATTCGAACCGAACCACATTCCTCAAAGGTGATACCTTGATGAAAACCATATCTCCTACCTCAAACTCAATATCGGTCCTTCTCTTATCTGCGTAGGACTTCTTCCTATCCTGAGTTGTCTTCATGCGTCTGTGGATAAGGTCAATCTTTTCTGAAGTTTCTCTAATCATCTCAGGTCCAAGTAGAAGCCTATTTGTAGACTCCCACCAACAAGTCGGTGATCTACAGGGTCGTCCGTACAATGCTTCGAAGGGTGCCATGCCAATACTAGCTTGATAACTGTTGTTGTAGGCGAACTCTACTAAAGGAAGATGCTCTTCCCAGGTTCCTCCGAAGTCTAGGATACACAGTCTTAAAAGATCCTCAAGAATTCTATTTACCCTCTCCGTCTGTCCATCGGTCTGAGGGTGATAAGCGATACTCAAACACAATTGTGTACCTAATGCTTCTTGCAAGCTCCTCCAAAACTCGCTACTGAATATGGTGTCACGATCACTCACAATACTGGAAGATACTCCATGTAGACGGACTATCTCACGAAGATAAACTGCTGCCAACCATGTTGTCGTCCTCTTACTCTTAACGGGGATGAAATGAGCGCTCTTAGTAAGCCTGTCAACTATAACCCAATTACTAGTGTTGTCTTTTCTTGTTCAAGGCAAACCATCAATGAAATCCATAGAGACGCTCTCCCACTTCCACGGTGGGACCTCTAAAGGATGAAGTAAACCACCAGAATTCCTTTGCTCAGCTTTGACTTGCTGGCAAATAAAACATCGAGAAATAAACTCTGCCACATCTTTCTTCATCCCAGTTTATCTTATCACTGCCTGAATGAATAGTCATCCTAGAATGATGGGCTTCCTCAAGGACTGTCTTCAACAAACCCCCAACTCGAGGAACACAAAGCCTTCCATCTCGTCGGAACCACCCTCTATCGTCCGTGGAATAGACTATAAGTCTCCCTTTACTGAGCCTATCCAAGATATCTGCTAGTTGTGGGTCCTCTCGTTGTGAAGTTCCTATCTGGTCCAACAAAGTAGGTCGCACCTCTAACGATGCCAACAAACCAGGTGTAAACTTGGTGGAGAGTCAAAAATCAAAAGTCATTATAAACTCCAAGCTTTTCCTCTCCGCAAACAGAGGACTCAATGTCATTCTTTGCCTACTCAAGGCATCTGCCACCACATTACCCTTGCTAGGGTATAAACAATCTCAAAGTCATAGGACGCTAGGAACTCCATCCATCTTTGTTGCCTTAAATTAAGATCCTTCTGCGAGGACAAGTACTTGAGAGATTTATGATCGGTATACAACTCGAACTTCTCTCCAAGTAGATAATGGTGCCAGGTCTTAAGCGCGAATACTATGGTGGCAAGGATAATCAGTGGAATATAACACATAAAAAAATAACAGCAGAACAGAAATATATAATTACACCAGATAATGTACATCAAATTACACTGGAAATAATACCAACATCAGAGTTACACAGCAAAATAGGATCATACTTAGCACATAATACAGTTTCAGCTTAATATAAAATGTCCGTAGCGGAATCAAACATAATATACATAATGAAGTCTAAAACAGTAAAATAGAAATGATAGAATCCATCTCCAGCTCCATAACTATCCAGAATGAGTCTGCTAAAACCTGAATACAAGGCTGATCATGTAGAACATAGGGGCACCCGAGTTTGCAAAGTGAAACAAACTGCGAGTTAGTCATGGGACTGGTATGAGAAATCTACTTAACTGGTTAAACAATAATAATAAGGCAAATCATAGGACCACACAGCTAACGCGGAACGGGTTTACTCTAGTGATTGCCAGTGCATGAATAAAGTAAAGTATTTAAACAACGCAATGCCTTTTAGAAAAATGAAGCCATTTTAAGACTCAGGTCCCATCACACAATGCAACGCAAGCCGGAGGATAGAGTTTTACCTTATAATGGCCAAAATATGCTTGATATGTATAAAAACAAATAATTTGATATTATTGTTAGTGTATATATGTTTCAAAAACAATTTCAATCATAATATCAAACATAGACGACATGAGCGTCCCATGCCACTATGCCGCCATATATAGGTTTACAATCAAAACTGCACATGTCGTATTGGAAGTTGGATTTCCATCGTGAACCAAGGCAAAAGATAGTCCTTACCGAATTCGAGACTCTCTAGCCCGTGCCTTAGGGTACAATCGCAACTACACCTAGGAACGCTAGGGCCGGTCCACACATACATCAGTGACCGATATATCCGAGGCACCTCGCTTTCCATCATCCACATAAGTAAAAATGTCTGTGTAACAACCCGGAATTTTGGGGCCAATTTAAAAATTTTATTTTAAATAATTCTGCTAAGAAATCGAGTCAGAAAATAAAAGTATTCTATTTTTATTAAATTATTTTATTAATAATGGCTGGAATATTAAGTTTATTATTTTTGTTGCATTAAAATTTATAAAAACAAAATATATATTTTTGTTGAATGTGAACGGACAAAATAAAACTCATTAATTTAGTCGCATTAGAATTTCAAATGTACCATATTTATTTGCATTAAAAAGTTGCAATGAAATGTATCGTTTTTATCGCATTAAAAAGTTGCATTTAAATGTATCATTACATTGAAAAGATTGAAAGAAAAGTATGATTTGTTTATAGTAAAAGGGACCGGGAAACGTGTGTTCAGGCATAACTAATCCACTGCCCATTGGCGGGGACCGGCCCTGCAGCTATCCAAGGGTTCACTGCGGGGGATCCTGAGGTATCCGCTAGAGTGCCTCGAATCGGTAAGGAGCTCCTCCCTAGCCTTGACTCATGTTGGAAATCCAAATCTCCAATACGCCCCATGCGGTTTTGATTGTATTACTAGTACGGAGGCATAATATATGGTACCTATGCTTCCTAGGATTGATACATTTATTTTGAATGATTTAAAATATATTATACACTAGTAATAATACGGAATTTGTACGTATTTAGCATGTTTAATCACCATAAGGTAAAACCCTATCCTCTGGTGTGCGTTGCATTGTGTGATGGGACCTGGGTCTTATGGTGATTTCATTTTTCCAAAAAGACATTGCGTTCTTTCTCGATTTACTTTGGTTTATGCACTGGCAATCCATAGGAGTAAACCCGTTCCGCGAAAGTGGCGTGGTCCTTGGATTTGTCTTATTAGTTATATTAGTTTAGAATTCTCACACCAGTCCCACGACTGACCTGTAGTTTGTTTCACTTTGCAAACTCGGGTGCCCTCTTTTCTACACGGGCAGTCGAGTAGCTTTTTGCAGATATCTATTCCTTTAGCAGGATCCTGGATCGAAGCCTAAAGCTGTGTCCAGAGCTTAAAAGTCTTCCGCTGTTTATTGTATTAAATCTGTTGTAATTTATCTTCCGCTGTATTATTTATCGATGTACTCTGATATATTCTGTACTCTGATGTAACATTATTATAATGTAATAAAAGTCTGCTGTTATTGTTCTGATGTATTGTATTCCCAAAGTTAAAGTATTCGAAGATTTCCAATCTTTGGGTCAGACCCGTGTGTTTTATGGTCGATTCAAAGAGCGGGAATTTCCGGGTCTTTACAGTCTGGCCTTGTAAAACCCTGACACCACTTCTAGCTAGAAGGAAACGCATGTCCTTCCTGGGGTCCTTCTCCCGTTTCTGGTTCACACCGGGGTGTGAGGCTCGCGAATTAATGCTATATACAAAGCGGCGCTATATTAAAGCTATGCTTTGATCATCAACCACAAGGCTCTGCTTTTCAACAAAAGCCTTGATCACTGCATCTCAGCATGCCACACAGGCAATTCATGCCAAGCGACTGATGTCTATCGATATACAACCTCTAAGCTCGTACGTCTTAGTGAAGGGTGTTAAGCGAGAGAATGAATTCTCCGCCACCAAATAGATGTATATTTAATAGAGTTCAATCAGCATAGAATAAAATCCAATGTCAGACACACAGTCCATTTACAAGTTCGTTCTGGGTTTGAACGAAACCGGAGGCACCTTATTCCTCGTCCCATATGTCCAATACAGGAGAGAGGTCCTTGCATATCCGGTCGATCTCTAAGTACGTCTGGACGATCACCACTTATTACCTCGTCTTGGGATGCCTCCCAATCAAGACATCAGTAATCATCCAAATGATGTGAAGATCTCCGGTCTTCAACCACCCCTTCATCGTCGACTTCTTATCGTCGATCAATTATTTGAAATGAGAATTAACTCGGCCTTTTAAAATAATTCACGTATATATAGAATTCAAATCAATTTATTTCATGGTTAAATTATTTGACATCCATGTTTCAGTTCATTAATGTAATTTTTATATCAAACACATCCAACCATCAAAATATCAAACAAACCAAGTAAAATCAGTTTATTTCCATTTCATATCGTTTATAATATTTTATAATGATTTTTCGCTATTTTTATTTATTTAAAAATAGCCCATTTTAATTAAACGACGTTTCAGGCCATAACGCGGCCATGGCGCTGTTTTTCTTCAGATTTGATTTACACATATCTGAAAATCTAACCGTTGGATCTTTACAAATTTTATATCATTGGAAAGATCTTTTCAAAGCGGACCCAATGGTTCCAGTTTTGGGAAAATCCGACGGTCGGATCTCCCGGTATAATCGTTTAAAGTTACGATTTCAAAACGCGAACTGCAGCGTCGTTATTCGTTTTATTTTAATTTATATTTATATACATATAAAAATATAATTCGTTCGTCGATTTCTAAACCATTTTCAATTCATATACGTGTTAAAAATAATATTTTTAACTCACAAATGTTTATTTCAGCACATGAATATTTTTAGCGACTTATACATACAATAAAAATGTTAATTTTATCGTTCTAACATTTTATTCAACTTATGAATATTTTAACTTCACATACACGATAAAAATGTTAATTTTATCATTCTAATCATTTATTCAACATATGAATATTTTTATAACTTCACATACATGATAAAAATGTTAATTTTATCGTTCTAATCATTTATTCAACATATGAATATTTTTAACTTCACATACACGATAAAAATGTGATTTTTATCTTTCCAATCCTTTATTCAACATATAAATATTTTTAACTTTACATACAAGATAAAAATGTGATTTTTATCGTTCTAATCCTTTTGTTCAGCTTATGAATATTTTTAACACATGAATATATTTCAACATATGAATATAAATCAAACACATGAATATTTCAGAAAATTTCGACAACATAACGGTAAGGGGTTTAAAACCGGCACCGTCCCGAGTACGGCTCCTCGCACTACCTTAGGCCTCGCGACTTTCCTTAAGGGGCTTATTTCAATAATCTAAACATTTCGATCATTTTTCATATCATAATGAATTTTTCTGCAAACTAATCCAAATTTGGTTTCAACCACAATCAACCATTCGCAATATCAACCATTCGCAATATCAACCAAATTTCACACCAATCACAATCAAGTCATCCATGGTTTGTGGACGACAGGTGTCAGGAGTTTCTAAACTCCGTCTACAACCTAATATATTTTATTTTTGAATTTTATTGAATTTAGAAATCTCACATTGCTTTCGGCTTCACCTGAAATTGTAGCGAGCTCTAAAAAATCTCCGGTCTCTTCTAGAATGTAGAAGACGTCGTCACGGTCCCAGTATCTCTCGTTTCACTGGATTTCGTCCACATAGAAAAATGATATGATTTTTATACGATTAACTAACTTTGAGACGTTTTAAAGTGTTGAAAACAGTTTAATTTATGTAAACCGTTAACTCAGCAGTTTGGTTCAGAACTAGGGTCCGATTTATCTCGAAATCCATGTAGTGTGGTGACGATCGGAGGGTACCACGTCGTCGGCCTTGGAGAGGGCTCCCCGCGCCTGGTGGGGTTTCTCAGATCGATGGCGTCAACTAGGCTCGGCGGCGCTCGAAAGTCGTCGACTTTGAGGAGCTGGTTCTCCTTGCTCACGCGAAGATAGAGGGCAAGGTTTACACGGATTTGAAGCTTGCGAGGAGTACTTCAAAGACTTCAACTGGAGCACCGAGTATCGATGCGCGGATTGGGAGAAACGGAGGAGAGAAGTTGGGGACTTCCGCCGTCGTTGATTTGAAGAGGGTTTACGGGATTTTCTGGAGTGTGGAAAAGTGAACGTGAATTTCCATTGGTCCATATAATTATATTTTATTTTTAATTCCTTTAAATCCGAAAATACCCCCCAGTCCATACGAACTCCAATTCAAACCCAACGACTATTGCCTCTAGCTAAGTACCCCCATTCCGAACACAATGGAATATGTTTCGTAAGCACATTCGACTGTTTCAGTCAGTTATTCTTCAAATTAAAATATAAAACATTCAATTTTAGATTTGAACGTACATTTTAATTTGCCGGGGCCACATAGTGATTCTAAAAATTCCAGAAAAATAAATCTGGCTATGTTGGGACGATACGGTCCCAATAAAACAGATTTCATCGAATTTGGAGACCGTTTGAAAAATGGCCATTTTCTAGTCGATCCAATTTGCACTATATTAACCAAACACGTTTTCCTTTGCCACGCTCACATATTGATTCCAGAAATTATGGAATTTTAATCCTAGCCATAAATTGACACTTCGGATCCAACCAAAGTGGTTTCATCGAAAAAGGAGGTCGTTTGCAAAACGGCTATTTTTAAGGGCTTTAATATTATTTAAAAATGGAATTTTTAAATTCTGACCAAATTTCTGTTAAAATTATTCAAAATAAAATTTTTAAATTGGCTCTGATTTTCCGGGTTGTTACACTCTAAGTCATGGGTAGGGTAGTTCTTCTCATGAACTCTTAGTTGTCTACCTCCACAACATACTATCCTTCCTTCTTGCATCAGAACCGCACCAAGCCCTGTACCACATGCATCAATGTATACTGTGAAACTTTGTTCGCATCAAGCAAGGTCAAGACTGGGGCTGTTGTCAGAGCCCTCTTCAATCGCTGAAAAGCATCATCACAATCTGTATCCCACAAAATGTCATATTCTTCTTCGTCAGTCTGGTGAGGGGGCAGATATCTTTGTGAAGTTCTTAACGAACTTCCTATAATAGCCCGCTAAACCAAGAAAACTTCCCACCTCCGCTGCATTCTTTGGGATTTGCCAATCTTTAACTACAAATACCTTCGCGGGATCTATTGCTATCCCATCTTTAGAAACCACATGCCCTAGAAATCTCACTTCTTTTCTCCAAAAATGACATTTGGAGAACTTCGCCTTAAGCTGTGCACACAGAGAGTTTTCAAAACCTCCCTTAAATGTCGGGCATGCTCTTCCTCGCTCTTCGAGAAAATCAAGATGTCATCAACAAAGACAACAACGAACTTATTTAGAAACTCCTGAAACACCCTACTCATCAGATCAACAAAATAGGCGGGTGCATTTGACGAGCCACTCGAAGAAACCTTCTGGAGTTCTAAAAGCGGTCTTGTCTATACTGTCCTCGGCCACCCTCAACTGATGAAACCTCGTGGCCAAGGCTAACTGATAGAATACAGATGCACCAACAAGTTGGTCAAACAGATCATCTATCCTCGGAAGTGGGTGCCTATTTTTCTTAGTGAGTTTATTCAACTCTCTATAATCCACACATAAGCAAAGCGAACCATCCGCCTTAGTGGTGAATACTACTGGAGGACTCCATTCAGATAAGCTTCGCCTAATAAATCCTTTCTCAAGTAGCTCCTCTACTTGCTTGCTGAGCTCCCTCCTTTCTCTTGGAGCTATATGGCGCACATGCAATGCAACTGACTTTGCATTGTCTACCAAGTATATACGGAAATCAATCTCGCGCCTCAGAGGTAAGCCCCGAACCTCCTCAAAAACATTAGGATACTCACAAACAACTGGTACAGATCACAAATCATCGATAGATGCATCAAGTGACTCTAGGAAACTAAGCATGACAGACCCTTTAGGGTCACAAGAAATCTCGAGGGTCCCCCCATGGCAAGTCAAAATTCTAACGACCCTCCTCTCGCAATCCAGAATTACACCATACGTGGCTAGCCAATCCATCCCTAGAATCAAACCATAACCCATGAAACCAAGCACGTATGCGTCGCACTCAAACTCGACGCCTAACACAGATATTCTCAAACCCCGACAAATCATAAACAAATGAGCCGTACCACCAACGGGGTTTGAGACAACAACGAGATCCAAAACCATATTAGTACTAAGGTGCAGAGACTCAACCACATAATCAGATATAAAAGAATGCGAAGTGCCAGAATCAAAAAGAGTTCTAACTGGATGATTGGAAAGAGAAATCAAACCTTCAACAGAAACTTTCCTACCTCTATCTGGCACACTGGCCACGAGACCATGCACCTGCCCTCCAGAAGATCCTGCCCTTTGACCTTGTCCTTGCCTCTTCGGACAATCCTTGACAAGATGTCCGACCTCTCCACAATGGAAACAACCGTTCTTTCTTTTCCTGCAATCCTTGATCACATGATCCTCGCGTCCGCAATGATGACATTTCCTCTTATCTCGAGCTTTGCCGTTCTTACCGCCCTTCTTTCGTTGTTGTTGTTCTTTCTTGGGCCATACTTTCTTGTTTTGTGTTTCCTCAACCTTAGCCTCTTTCTTTTCACCCTTATCTTCTTCATGCATCAATGCCATATCAACAAGTTTCTCAAAAGTTGCCCCCATCAGAATATGAGACATAGCCAATCCATGGAGGGGTTCACTCAGTCCTCTAGCAAACCTCAAAGCTTTCTTATTGCTCGACTTGAGAAAGAAACTTCATTTCGAACCTCAGTCGGAAATCATCCCAAGTCTCCACTGGACGCCCTGCTTGCGTCACTTCCCACCAAAATGAAGCCTCATCTTTCAACTGCCAAATGGCCAACTGAATCTTTCTTCGATCGTCAACTTCGAAAATTCCAAACAAATCCTCCGTCTCTTTAAGCCAATTCCTTGCTTCTACAAAAGTTTTAGTTTCTTGGAATGGCTTCCCGCCTACAGCACAGAAATCTTTGCATATCTTAGAGAAGTTATCAGCAAGCGGAGGAGGAACATCAGGTGCAGCTGGGGGAGGAACGCCTACTTGACCTCCGGCAGGCGCCGTGGCCTCAAGATACCTATGAACCAACCCAGTATCGTAACGCCCTCAGGAGTATTAGGTTCCCCAGACATGCTGAAAAGAAAAGGAAAAAGGGAATCAAACAGAGAATCGAAAGATATTTCCTATTGCTTTGGGGAATATGTTTTTCAAGATAGACTTTTATTTGAAAATGATTTCTTTTAAAACCTTTTTGAAAACAATTTTCAAAATCTTTTATCTGATCTGGTAACCTTTAGCTCCAATACAAATGTGATACCCCACACCCGTTAATGTCACTCTTCATCAGAATGCATTAAGTTTCGTGAAGCGTTATAGGTAAATAGGAAAGAAGAATCCTAATCAAGCTTGAGTATTCCAACCCTGAGAAACCGGGGGGGGGGGGGGGGGGGGCGAAGAGAAAGAAGAAAAAACAAAACGGGTCAGACATAAAGTCTGGCGAGTCCAGTTACTTTTAGCATATAAATAAGTAAAAGCATCATGACAGACATATAAGTTGGAGAGAGACAATAGTGTCATAAGGCAGGTATAACAAGGTAAACAGGATAAACATGATAGAATATATTGCGCTTCTTTGATACTTTTCTTTGCACTGATACTAGAATAACAAGAAGAAGATGATCCCAACAAGTACAAGATGGTAGACATAAGTGTACTTCTAGTGAGAGGTTTTTATCCCATACAATAACTAGTAGCCCAACAGAACTGACGGGTGTTACCCCCAACGATAATAACGGGCCCCTAAACAAGTAAGACTAGATGTAGCCTAATTACTACCCCTAATCGATCGGCTCCCTAACTCGTAGATACTCTGTGTTGGCCCCATAGTAGGATGTATCACTTTCTAAAGTGGCAACCCTTTGTTTGCAAGATGAGCACAAACCATATCTACAGTTGTCACAGCGTCTTATCTTCTCTAGCAAGTGGACCCATGCACGCACGTGACTCCGTTGGAACGCGCCGTTAAACACCGTCACTCAAGTGACCTCTTATAATCAGCTCGGTAAGCATGCCCAAACCGCCGATCTAGTTCGAGGTTCCCCGTTTGATACCAAGATGGGTTACTGACTGAAACGGGTCCCACACACCAGAAGATACAAACTCCCCCTAGGCTTGCATCCCCACTACTAGGATTTCAACAAGTTATGCCTACTGGTTTAACAAGATTGCATAACCCCCAACAGGTTAAGTTTGTGGACCTATATATATAAATATTACCCACCGCCCCAAGATTTGCTTAACCCTCTTACTGATTCAAGCAAGTTTACTTAACCCCTACTTAAGTTAATAGGTTCATGTAATACTTATGGATCCAAATAGGTTAAGTATTACAAGTTTATCACCATACGTTCATTTATGGTTATTAATGCACTAGACCTCCCACATTAAGTCTGCAACTTACGGATGCTGGATATGCCCGTTGGGTCCAGGCAGACTTCTTCCATAAGTCGGACTTAACCTCGTGTCTTAGCACGTTATGTTTTTATGCAGTTAGACCCCTCACATTAGATTTACCACTTGTGGACGCTGGATATGCCGGGCGGTTCCGGGCAGACTTCTACCACAAGTGTAATCTAACCTCGTGTCTAAGCGCAGTTACAGATTCTAATTACTGTAAATCTAGGCATTTTCATTATTAACCAATTTTCATGTTTATCACGTCCCAAATCCCTGTCTAATTTACAATACAAGTTATGCCCCGATTAAGGTTTAGATCAAAATATAGATTATGCCCCCAAATCCCAAGTTTTGGCTCAAGATCCAAATTTTGCCCAAAATTCCTAAGTTTTGGCTCAAGAACCAAATTATTCCCAAAATTCCCAATCATGTTTTACAATATGAGTTATGCCCCAAATTAATCATTCCCAATCGTTCCCAATTTCATGCGCTCGCGTGTTTCAGCGATAAGCCTAGGCTCGAAGGTACCCTTGTTATAAAAACAAAAAGGGAAAGAGGGAGAGAAGAGAACAAGAATAGGCATAGTAAATAAAAACTGGCATATGATGATAGAATTGGTCATACTAACAGAATATGCATAGTGACATGATTAGACAAACAAATATAATAGGCATACGGTGACGTGATTAGGCAAGCTAACATAATAGGGATATCATAAACAGACATGATGAGATCTAAACAATGAATTTGATATACAATTAATGACAGATCTGGTATGATTCAAATTACTAACATGTATAGGCTTAGATCCAAACTTATAGGCATGTCAAGATTACATTTTAGGTGTTTATATCTAAAAATAACATAGACTCACTGTGATTGGATCTAAAGAACAGGTAATCGATTGTAGATGTTGAAGCACAAATCTCTAAATACGTATAACTTGTTGTTGAAGAAGAATAGGCTAGATCAGACTGAGTTGGGGCAGCACCTCGTTGTTGACATTGATTTAGATGAATAAAACAATGAGAATAAGGTCTTATTTATAGCCTAGGGTTAACGAATCTGGTCAGAAAACAAGTCTACGTACACAGAACTGGATCTGCCCCGGATCTGCGGGGGTCGACATGGGTGTTGACACCCCTGTTGTGGTGTCGACCCATGGGCAAAATTTACAAGTTCAACAAAAACACAGATGGAGCAAGAACTATAAGGTAGAAGATCGAATTTAAGAAGGCTTATGAACTACATATCATGAATGCAGAAGAAAAATATTTAGCAAAAGACGCTTCATCTCTATCTGGAAACATAAAAAAGTGTACCATTTTAGGGACTCAATGATAGAAACACTAAGATGAAAAGAAAGGTTTTGGCATGTAGATTTGTTATAATATTATGTTTTCTTTGTTTAATTATTTCGCATTCTCCTAAGGTAGATGGGTAAATATTAATCATTGATAGTACTTTGCAGTGCATCTAATGTACTAAAATTTTGTGATTTCATTTGAAATTTAAGAAAATCCAAAATTATAGCATATTTTATATTACTATTATAACATTCAAACGGCGGAATTGATGAGCATTTAGATACTTAGATGGTTTTGAAAATTTTATTTCATCCTTAAAGATTTATAAAAAATCCGCTTAAACAATGAACGATTGCTGAGACTGTCTATGATATAGATGACAAACATGGAACAAACTCTAATTTACCTCATTTTTTTTCATTTACATGTTCCAAGAAGCTCTAGGTGGTGGAGAAAGGCCTAGGGGGAGGGGAAAATGGAATTACTTTCAATTTTTTATTAGCAGGATGCTTTGCCTTTACCCACCAAACTTTGCAACTGTATTAGTTCGGTCATGTGTACCCTACAATTGAATTGAGATTTTAGAAATACAAAACAAGTTAGCTATCTCACAACATCTTAAATTATTACATTTTGACGTGGGCCTTGTCCTATTTCGCAATTAAACTTGGGCTTAGTGTATTTTAGTTTCAAGACAACGTCAAACCCTATTCGTCACCCTATAAATCATCTCCCTCTGCCGTGCAGTCCCACGAATTCTTCAGACAAATCCATTTACCTCCCGTATATTTTTCCATGACTTTTTTTGAGTCACCTCTTCTCTTCTACTTGTATGAAGGCGCCATTTTTCATATATCAACTAATCTGTTTTGTAAGTAATTTTAGATCAGATTATTACTGGAGTCGGAATACAATGATTATTATTTGCCGCCCCAGTCCTAGATCTGATGAGAATCGGACACTGGTGACTGGCTTTTACTTAATTTGTAGTCTGATTCCATTTGCTATACATAATTTTGGTCAGAGCCGACGTTGAGGCTATAAGATTTCTCAAGTTTTTTTTTCCTCTATTTATAATTTTTCTTTTTTCTAGAATTATTTGCCGTGAAGGAAAGCTAGTGAAGTGATGATCCTTTCCCCGAATGATCGACTCTGATTATACTGTGCGTAATTTATTTCTCTTCGTAGAAATCAAGCCAATGGATCTGATCGTTTTTCGTTCATTTGTGTATGTTTTCGTATCTGCTCTATTTTTAGTACTTATTTTATTGAGATTTTAGAAAACTATATAGTCGATGATGAGAAGCTAAAGGCTTGTTTCTCAAAACATTCGCAGTGGCCGCCTAAGAGCTTTCGCCTTGCCAGGCTTGAGAGCTTATGCTGTTCGATTCCTTCCTTGGATGTCTGAGACTATTTTAATTTTAGATTTCTATTTGCAAGCTTTTGATAGAAGCTTAGTTTCGTAGCAGCTTGTTTTATGTTGTTTTTTAGTATTGAATTATTTGACGTTAGAAGGCGACTTTGCTGGGGTAGCCATAGATCCATACTGGTAACCTCGTTTTCCCTGTTGCCTACAATTAGCATATAATGCATTCTTGTGTACAGCCCTATTTTTTTTTTTTTGGATCTAATTTCATGAATTTGATACAGTCTATAGATTGTAATATACCTTCGATGTGTAATTGTCAGTAGTTAACTTTTGTTTTAGTGGGAAGTTGTTAGGTGAAGGATTTGTTTTACAGTGAAGCTCATTAAAAAGTCTGAACTTGAAATTTAAGAATTTGCAGTTACTCGACTTGTGAAAAGGGTAATTTACGAACTGGGTTTTCTTAAAAGTTTCTTCTGGGCGTATCTGTATCTTATTTCACAATTAAACTCGTTTTTAGATTCAAAACGACGTGGGAGTTTTGATGATACAGATTTCATGTTAGTTACTGTATTACAAACGGTGAAATAACAAATATGCACTATCATCTGATCTCTTGTTTAGCTGTCTTACTATAATGCGGTTTTGTTTATCGTTTTTGTTTTTGCAGTTTGTGATGTGAACCTAAGGGTCAGTTTGATTTTGAACGGGATGGGGCATTTGGAAGGGGCATTGTTGGGAATGGGGAATGTGTTATTTTAACGGAAGGGGAATTTTGGAATGGGCAAATTTATAATTTTTTAATGTTTTTGTATTAGTGTTTATTGTAGGGTTATTGAATTAGGTACAAATTGAAAAATACGAATTGCAGAATACAAATTGGAGAATACAAATTGTAGAATTTATAAATTTCATAGTTCAACCACCATTACAACACAATTGCGGAATACAGAACAAATTACCACAATACATAAAAAGCTACATCGATTCATTTCTCAGCTTCTGGACGTAGTACAGAATACAACATCTAAGCTCTTCCGGTTTCTCAAGCAGAAGTAAAAAGGGATTGATGTCACTTCTGTTATCTAACGCTGACAAAATAATTCATACCTCCCACTCGAGATAATCGTCACTTTCTTGACGTACTGCAATGCACAAAGCAAGAAGCTCATTTATGTCCATGGAACGAGGATTTAAGCTATAATTTTTGGATTGGAGTGAATGGATTGTAGTGGATGGGAGTGAATATATTGGAGAAGGAGAGTTTGATTTGCTGTTTTGGAAATTTCTTCGTGTTCGACGTGCCTTGGACGCGTTCGATGCCAAAGTCAACTTTTCAACCGTCTTGAAAGGGCAAAAGTGTGGGTTCCACAGTTGACGCGTTCGACGCGTCGGACGCAGACGCGAACATTAACTGTTAAGTTAATAAATTAAATGCTACCTAAATTTTGTAGTGATAACTAATTATCATAACCTAATTAATCACCATCTCTTAGTTTGAAATATAAGATTCTTTGTTTAGTTGAAGGGAATAATTATTTTAGGCCTGTGGCACTGTTTGTTTCTTCTTGTAAGCTTTCTGTGCATTATTCCTAATTATATTTCATTAATTTAAATTGCTTGAATTGGTGTTCTTGATACTACTGGCTGGTATACTCGATTAGTCTAATTCGATTCATGAGCTAATTTTATTTTGTGCTAGCATATGAATAGATGCTCTTATTTTATGACTTTTAGACTTGTCAAAATTTTGAAATGTTGAGATCATTTGTCTCTTCCAGTTCTCCAGTATTTTTATTCTTTCTCCTCTTGCAACTGTATGTTCATTAAGAAAATTATCAAATAGCAGTTGTAGCTGATAATGGTATTTACTTGTGCTATAAGATTATTCGGTATAGATTATGTCATCTTGAACCTGTGAAAGGTAATTTGGGTAATTCTTTTTGAATATTTGTTTGTTTTGGATTTAGGTGCTACTGGATGATGAATTCTAGCATAAAATGTTTTCGGAAAAGGTTCCAGTTTGTCCTCTAATACGCCCTTGGTTTGCTAGAGTAATTGCGTTGGTTTGCTACCGTACTTGAGTGAAGAAGGTTTACTAAATTCTAAGTTAAAACTAGTGTGCCTATTTGAACTAAATACTGTAAAAACAGCAGTATTAAAAATAGTTTACATTTGTCAATGTGATGACCCAGCATTAGAGCATTTCTAGCAGTGTGGATCTGAGTGAAAGTGAGGAAGATTCCTGTTTTTTCTTTTTCATCGTGCTACAACAATGAATTGAACACCGATTAGGGCCATTTAAGTGGAAAAAAAAATGATACATTAAACGGAGAATTGATTCTCGTTTAGTACTTTTTTTCTTTATTCACTGCTGGATGAGTGGGGATTATTCTCACTTTTTTTGTTGCTTTTCACATCTCAATTCATATTTGTGTTGGGTATGCTTTTATAGATGGGTTCTAACTTAGAACTAGTTAAAATTTAGATTGTTTTGAACGTAGTTTGTAATTTCAATGTATGGGATGTATCTTTCCTTCATGTTTGCTTACACTTGTCTTTTCAGTTGGTTGTATATGGTATTTAGTTTGTTTACATCAGTATGTGTATGTAAAGGGTACACATATCATTCAACATGTGTATTTAAAGCTGATGCATTTTATTGTATTAGTATTAAAAAATAACCAGTTTTATACGTGGTAACTACCTATGCACCTAGCCAGCACAAAACAAATGAATCATGTGGATATGTGGCAAAATTTCCTTATGTGCTCTACCCTTTTATTAATCTTTTTCATTTAAAGTCAATTGACTCTTTTTGATCAGATTCTGCAATCTGTTTCATTGATTCTTAAAAAATGGACATCTATAGGAAAATAAATTTCAATGATACAATCTCAATTGAATATTAATCGTGTGCCAATCACATGTTTCCACTTGTTAATAAGTAATATGTTATAATATAAGCATGCAAACAGTTCATAATAAAACATGCGATTGTCTTACTTTAACTTATTAAAAAAGTAATCTAATTTAAGTTATTAGAATATAAAATGCATATAAAATATGTCATTGCAAATTTGGAGAATTAGACTTGTAAGTGAGTGTTTAGAACATAGATTTAAGAAAATACATGATTTAAATTAGAATGTGTCATGCATAATGCCATAAAAATTAAAGATAGCCACATGAAACAATCAATCGTTTATAATAACATAATATATCTATGTAACTGTATTCAGTTTGGTATTGTATAATCAAACAATTCAATATTCGAATTAATATTTATGTACTTTTAATTTCTTTCCATTGCCAAGGATAGTACTTTGTATTGCACAGCTACGTCGATGCGTCATTTCTAAATGGGATGATAATGGTAATTTTAATCTTTTTTGCGCATAAATTACGAATGTGGTGATAAAATCATCGTTATTGGATATTATACATATGATATCCAATTGTCATATAATTTACACATCTACCTACTAAATACAGTTGTCATATAATTTAATGTGGTGATAAAAATTTAATTGTCATTATATCTCTTTCTCAAGGTTCTATTTTGAGTGATTCCAAAGCACGATCCAGCAACGATCTCGATTAACTTTGTGATTCTTCAAGACAGCTGAAGCACGATTAACCAACTAAGATTGATTTCAACTTTGTGATTCATCAATTTAAGCTGAAGCATGATTCACCAACTTAGGTATATTTTTGGAAACTTAAGCATGATTATACAAAATTTCATATTAGGAATCTCTTGATTTC
The DNA here is from genome assembly GCA_030737875.1 of Allium sativum. Classification (NCBI taxonomy): domain Eukaryota; kingdom Viridiplantae; phylum Streptophyta; class Magnoliopsida; order Asparagales; family Amaryllidaceae; genus Allium; species Allium sativum. The sequence goes on along the minus strand of CM060916.1, from coordinate 167,807,072 downwards.
CTCAGCATAATAGTGAACTGTTTTGCATGAATTTGTTGTATTACGTGGTACTGGTTGCTCTTTAGTTTACAAAAATGTTGTGGGTTGATGGTTTATGAAAATGCTTTGAGTTGTAAAAATCTAGTGATGTTTCTTTGTGTTTGTTTTACATGATTTCTAATTATCTAAAGGTCCTAATCCTAATTAACTTTTGCGACACTTCTGTTATAAAAAATGTTAAACACAATAATTTGTCGTGTAATTTACAAAAAACTCATTTAGCTATTTAGTTTATGCATTTTTGGTGTAAAGATATGTTAGTGATGTGAATGCTCTCAAAGTTATGTTTTGTTCTACCTGTAGTTTTTCATTATTATAGTTGTTTTAGCTTATTAATCCTATTCTCTATGATTATTCAATCTTTTATTGAAAACTAATAAATATATATGAAATAGTTGCTTATGTCTAATTCAAATTGATAAGTAAATTGAGTCCTTATTTTTGAAGAACATGTATATGTTAACTACTAATATATACAAGGTTTCAGATCTCGGATTTCAGAGAATATCTCGAATTTATATCTCGGTCAAAATGGATGATATTTAAAACACTTATAACTAAAAATGTTGTCAAATCTCGGATCTCGGGTAAAATCTCGGAATTTCATCTCGGACGAGATAAGCAAGATTTAAAAACCTTGAATATATATGGTTCATGATATTCAAGTGAGAGTAATTAATGATTTTCTTATGAAATTTATATCTGGTAGGTGTCGGAACTTGTTTATCTAGCTTGAAAGTGGCAGAGAAATTCATAAAGTTACTATAACTCGATTGTGATGTTGCACATGGAAGGAAATCTTATGGGGAAGCCCTGCAAAACCCGAATGTGATGTTTAGATTAGACTTCTGGATGGCGCTATTGGAGATATTGATCTTGAAAGAGCAGAAGTTGTTGCTTCAATAAGGTCTTTTGATAAATTCTTAAGCTTCTATTTTTGCATTTATAAAATGTTATATGTATACATGTTAATGACTTAACCTGCAAATTGAATGCTGGTATCAAATATATTTACCATTTTAATGTGCGATGATTCTCTTTTCTTCATCTTAATTTTATTTTAATTAAAAAAATATCGTTTAACATCAAATAGTTAGACTTTTGATTTGATTATGCAGTATTTATTTGATTACAAAGTAGTGTGTAACCTGCAAAACAGCTTATGCAGCTGTGTTATGCTTGGATTACAAATTAATGTGGTTAGATCTATTGGAACTGAAGTAAATTTTGTTCTTATTGCTATAGTAGTGTATGTACTGTTCTTGTCACATAAGTATGCGAATGCTGCTGCTAGTGGTGCATGCAATGTTCTTGTTGCATAAGTTTGTGAATGTTATAGTTTATATCTTCTTTGTTTATGAAGTTGAGCATTTTTTTGGGTGATTTGATCAGTTTTGTGCCTGCCAATGTATATAAAATCAAGTTTATTCAAGATGTCGAGGTACAGTTTATGGTTTGATAAAGTGAGTATTGTGAAGAACGGATGCTGTTAAAAACATGATGATAGGGGTGGGAAGAATACCACTGCTATGATTTTTTTAAACTTGAAGCCACCACCCGCAACTTGAAAATTACTGCTATCCACATATTCTAGCCGTATAAATTAAATAAGAACCTAAAATTTGTCCATATATACCAAACTAGCTTGTTTTCTCTTCAATCTTCATAATTAATTCCAAGTCTTTTAATTATTCTTAACTGGTATGTATCTTGAAACGTATTATTTAAATCATTAAAATAATATTATTTTTCAAAATTTATTATTTGAAGTCCATTATATAAATAAATAAGATAATATGGAAATAAAATCTTATTAAAACATCTTCTGGATACCCAAACTGAACTTCACTTTTTAAAGTTACAATTCATTTTCAACTTTAATTCGAAAATATGCCTTAATTAATTGAGAATTAATTCAAATCAAATTCTTACTCTTACCAAAACTATTCGTAATTACTTAAAATATATTTTTAAATTATTTCAGATAAAATTCAAACATTTATTTTTCATTAAATATATTTTTAATAAAATATTCAATTCAATTCCAAGTTCAATCACCATATAATTCAATTGATATGGTTTCACACATCATTAACATCCAGTAATAGTTATTAACAACTATTCATATTCAATTACCACATAATGGTGTCATCAGCATAAGTGTTAATGGCATAAGTGTTAAGATCATTAACACTAAATACCCCATCAAACCACTGTTAACTAGTGTTAATGGCAAAACAAGTCCACATTAGCACACATCACATTCACATGGTCATCCATATCAAATCAATATCAACAAATATTCAGTCAATATCAACGATATAACACATCCATTCAAGATCACATATTTACCAATATTTTTCCTTTACTTACTACATGGATATCTTGGATTAATTTCTATTACTAAGTAATTTAATCAGTCACCACTTAATTCATCATTTAAACCATCTTACTAAACTATTTACCAATTTAAGCATGGAAATCACACTAATTAACATATTGTCAATCACATAGCGACTTACCGCCAACAACATAATTAACTATTTGACTAAACTAGTTAATCAAATACGGGTGAAGAGTTCTCAGTATATCTATCTACACCACAACTCTTCTTATGTAGGAATTCTCTAACCTCTACGTAGCCAAGATCACAACTTTTTCACTCCAAAACACCACTTGCCAACAATATATAAATATATAAAGTTCTATTTGCAACTTGAAGAGGAAAGGTGAAGTTTTTATAGGCTTGGAAGGGTTGGTGGGACCCATGGCCTGGGAAGATGGGGTCAACCTGGGGTGTGCACGTTCTGGTGGTGGGATGGAGCTTGGTGCGTGAGCTGGTGGGGATCGGGGGAGGAAGTTATGGTGATGGAAATTTGGTTTAAGGAGAAAAGAAGTGGTTTTTGGGTGTTTTAAAGGGAAATGAAGGGTTTTGGAGCAATCAAGGTCCACGTGGTGGAGGCTAGAGTGTGTAGGGTGGTGCGCCTAGTGGTGGGGATGCTGATGGTCGGTGGTTGTGGGGGAGGAGGTGGCGCGGGTTTCAAAGGTGGAGAGGGAGGAGAAAGATAATGGAAATGGAAGAAAGGAAAAGTGAAAAAAACTAAAATGGAAAGAAAATGATTTCTCTCTTTCTACCATGAGCATAAGTACCTAAGGGGAAGTGGTGCTTTTGGAGGACCACGACAAGTGGAAAAATTAAAATGGTGGAGAGGGAGGAGAAAGATAATGAAAATGGAAGAAAGGAAAAGTGAAAAAACTAAAATGGAAAGAAAACGATTTCTCTATTTCTACCAAGTACATAAGTACCTAAAGGGAAGTGGTGCTTTTGGAGGACCATGACAAGTGTTAGGGAGGACAATGTGTTGTCTAATTGTAGGAGAAGGTAGGAATTTGTGCATAAGAAAGTGATTTCTTTAATTGAATTTTAAATTAGTACTTAAGGCTTACGTTAGGAAGGTGTTATCTCTATTAAATTTATTTAAACTCCATGAAACCATTTGTGAATGTTAATATGTCATTTAGATGGCCATTTACCATTTTATCGATATTTCCAGTCATTCTAATATTACCCAAAACTGCTTATTTTCAAGTCAAATTTGAATAAGTCAATTCCTACACGTTTTCAACTCGTATGATCAATCTGTAAGTCCAATCAATACGAAATTTGTAACCCTACTATATTTCAATAATACGATTCCAATGAAACTAGTCTCGTCAAATTCGGAGACCATTTGAAAAATGGCCTTATTCAAAGCTATTATAGAATTTCAGCTGATTTTTCTATATGCGTTTATATTATGTATGCTCTCATACTTACTCCGATTTACTTGAAATTTGTAATCTTACCATATTTTAACGTTACAGATGCGATAAAAGTAGTTTGGTCGAAATCCGCCATCATATGCAAAATGTCTATTTTTAGGCTATTAAAATAATATCAAATTATTGAATTCTAATATATTCACCTTTAATTTAATTTTAAAAGTTCGCTAACTGATGAACGTCAAATTGTGTAAATTTAACAGTTCTTAATTATGATTTTTATTATTCTAAGACAATATTACTCGGTCTTTTTAGCTGTGTTTATTGTAGGTACTTTATTTTCACAATAAGATGAAATTTCTTCTAAAAAGGGGCTTAACTCGAGAAGATTCTAGAGAAAGAAGCTTCTAGAAGAGAATGGAACAAGTTAGATCAAGAAGCATTTACAAAAGATCAAGTCAAAAGTTTCTAGAATGTGCTAAGCAAGAAGCTCCTAGAAATATAAAGAAAGAGATTTCCAAAACAATAAAGAAGGAGAAAATAATGGAAGACCGAGTCAAAGTTTCTAGAAAAATCTTCTTTTTAGCTCTAGGTTTAAAGTGTACTATAAATACCCCTACCTAGCATTAGGTTATGCCACCTTGGCAATTGTTTTATTTCTTTTGTTTTTAGGATTAGGGTTTTCTCTTGTAATCTCTTAACTTCTCATTTCATAATAAAATTAGTTAAATTCTTCTTTACTCTTCTGTCTGTGTGCTCTTTTGTTTTATTCTTATTTCTGTCTATGTTTTCTTTTGCTTATTTTACCCTTTGTTTTTATTTTCTCGAGATCTATTGATTTGCCAAGAGGTTAGTAGATCTCTTATCTAGTTCTCATAATTTTTAGAAATTCTCTTACTCTGCAAGATTGTTTGGTATTCTATTCTAATTTCTTAGCTAAAATATTAATTCCTAATCGTCTAACTCGCCTAGAATTTTAATAAACATTAGTAAATTATACAACTCCCCGTGGATTCGATCGGTACACACACAATTATTGTAACACCCCACCTCCGCTAGGGTCACTCACAAAGGGAATGCACTAGGTTTGGTGAAGCATTATCGAGGTAAACATGCACAGAAACATTACATGACACAACATATATAAAACAGCGGAAGTAAAACAAATTTCATTACCTTATAAAATAAGGTCTAAAGCCTTTTACATCAGAATACATCAAAACCTGTCTTGCAATAGTAAAGAAGCATAAAACCATTTCATAAATTATTCCCCAAGTAAAACAGTAAAGTAGCCATAGCCAAGAAAAGTCCAAGCCACGCGTGATGATCTTCAGGCAGAAGAAGTCCGAACTAGATAACAGTGATTCCTCCCTGAAACCTGGGGGGGGGGGGGGGGAACGGAAGACAAAGAGGCGAAACAAAACGGGGTCAGTCATAAAGACTGGTAAGTCCTATCTACTTCCAGTATAAAAACAGGTAAAGGTAACATGACATGCATAAACTGAAAGTAAACATAAAGATGACGACAAGATAGATAAGCTAAACCAGGGTAACAGGCTGAACTACTGCAGCAAGCTAAACTAAGATATCATGATAAACTACGGTGTCATGATAAATCAAGGTATCACATCGTCAGGTTTCTATCAAGTATACTATCCCAAGGTATCTATCCTGTATAACATCCCACGGTATCTATCATGTATATTTCTCATGGTTCTAACATGTATATTTGCTCTGCACCTCTTGTACTAGTATCCCAACCCGCGTCATGTGTTAACTATGAATGTCCCTTGCCTAATGTCATGTAATGGTCCATGTCAACCTAATATATAACATATGTAGGTTTTCCCCCACTCGTATGTTTCTATGTATAAGTTCAGTCCTTTGCCGTAGGCCGTACGGGCTTTCCCATGTAGTACCATCGTATCCTTGAAGTTGTTTTGGACTGTTGCCCTTGATCTGGTTATGTTTTCTTACCATGAACTATCGCGTGTTCACTTAGGATTTACGCCACCTAGGACCACTAGGGATTATGCTACCTAATGAACGTTTCCGTGTCTCGGTTTGGGTTCAGGCCACCTAGGGCCACTAGGGATTATGCCACCCGTCAACCGCGCCCTTTATCCCGCGTATGTATCGTGAATCGTTTTCCATGTCTAGACGCACATGTTCCTCAATGTGCCATCCGAGTTCCGTGCCAGGGCAAATCAAGAAATACGGAACTCGGTCGGGAGCTTTAAGTCGTCTGCTGATGCAGATATCAAGGTCTGTTTTTGTACCCGTGGCTATGGTCCCACATGACCCCTCCCTCAACTACTGAAAGGCAATCCAAGAAAAATCATGTATGAGAACCACATCCCGGCCCCACTATAGCCCCACTTTCCTATGGGCCAACCTCACCCATGACTCGATAGCAAGAACATGGTCTGTTGGGGGTTCTCTGCCTTTCCGCTCGTACACGATTGACTAAAGATGGTAGGTAGTCGGCGACGTGCTATCCAGGGCAAAATCAAGTATCGTCGACTCCACGCTAATCCATCCCAGTCTTTAGGTCGCTCGCATAGCAACCAAGGCATACTCTTCTTCCGCAGACCTTAACCCCTGTGAGGCCGGGTTTCATGGACCATCTGCCACCTCACAGAGGGATACCAAGAGTACCCTCACGTCCCCCGAAGCTACCGCTTCGTCACCCAGTTCGTTGGAGCCTTTATCTAAGTCAGATAATTTGCTCCTCCTCGTGTTTTAAGCGATGACCTACCGTACCGGGTTACTCATCTATTCATGAACTAGTCCCATGTCCTTGGCTAAGAATTATTACTTAGTTATACTTAACTAAGGTTTACCACTTAGCTTCATTTCCCCGTTACCCTTGATTAACCACGATTTTCTACCTAGTTCCTCTCACTAGGGTTTTGTCTATTGGGTTAAGTGTTGTTATTCAGGTTCATGACTTAGCCCGCCTACGAATCACGTCAAGATTGGCTAAGTATTTAAGTTCAAGGCTTAGCCCTACAAGTTGGTTAAGTATACCAAGAAGCTCATGACTTAACCCTATCAAGTCAAATTGGTTAAGTATTTATTTGTCTTAACCCTATCAGATTATCCTGTTAGATTGATTAAGCATAGATTATCTTAATCCCATCAGATTATCGAGTCGGATTGGTTAAGTATAGGTTAACTTAACCCCATCCACTAATCGTATTACAATGGTTAAGCCTAGTTTAAAAGGTCTTGTGACTTAACCCTACCAGGTCCACATATTAGATTGGTTAAGTGTAGGTTACTTAACCTCATCAAATCATCATGTAAAATTGGTTAAGTATAAGTTACTTAACCCCATTAAATTATCTTGTTAAGTTGGTTAAGTATTGGCTACTTAACCCCATTGAATTACCAAGTTTAGATTGGTTAAGTGTTTAACTTAACCCCATCGAATTACCGTGTTTAGATTAGTTAAGTATAGGTTACTTAACCCCATCTAATTTCCGTGTTTAGATTAGTTAAGTCTAAATTACTTAACCCCATCTAATTACCAAGTCGGATTAGTTAAGTGTAAATTACTTAACCCCATCTAATTACCAAGTCGGATTAGTTAAGCGTAAATTACTTAACCCCATCCCCTAATTTTCTTGTATGGTTAAGTGTCATTAAGAAATCAAGCCCGGTCCCACTTAACCTACCCATTCGTGTCATATCGGTTAAGCGTCATTAGTCAAATTTTCTTAACCTTATCATGTGGCATTAATTTAATTAATGCACTCTCAACCTCTCACATTAGACCTTGTTGTGGTTACTAGTTAAGCCGGGCGGGTCCGGGTAGTTTTACACCACAACCTAGTCTGACCTCGGGTCTTAAGCGCGACATGACCAACTTCTCACATTGGATCCTATTGTTTGTAGCCACTAGTTAAGCCGGGCGGGTCAGGGTAGATTTATGCTACAAACTCAACCCAACCTCGAGTTGGCCACTTTCATGTTTGGTCTAGTGTCTTATTGCACTTACAACCCACCCATGTCTAGTTCAAGTTCCATGTTTTCCCACGTGTCATGACCATGAATGTCATGTTCTCATGTAAACCCCATGTCAAGTTTTCCGCGTCATTCTCATGTTTGTCTATCCTACCCCAAATCGTGTTTTCACTTGAGTAAAAGCGAGTCAACATAGTAGGTATACTATGGCTACATGAAGACCCCAAAACATGCACGATGCCACAAAAGGGATTGGCTCCAAACATGCATGGTATCATAAGGGGGTTTGGCCTTAAAACATGAACGACAGTGTCATATAGGGATTGGCCATAATCATGCATAACATAAAGGGATTGGCCACAAGCATGCACAATGTCATAAAGGATTTGGCCACATACTTGCATATTATCATAGGAAATTTAGCCACAAACATGCATAGCATTCTAAGGTAATTTGGCCACAAACATGCATAAGCCCCAAAGTCAAGTTTTTGCCCATGTTTCACAAGTCAAGTGGTTCCCAAAGGTTCATGCTAACATTTCATAGATAAAGATTCAAACTTGCAAGATATACTAGGTTAAACATAACATTAATGACATGATTAAGTCGCTACAACTTAGCCCAAGGTCATAGATCATAGAAAAGGGGCAAACTTAGGTTCACATAGGCTAGCATACTTATGTTTCAACGCATTTTATCCCATGTCACATTAGAACCACCGTTAGAATCTATAAGTAGCTAGAACTTACATAGCGTGGCTTAGCGGATTAGCATGAATCGTCTCGACGAAGAAAGGTGGCTCCTTTGAAGATGAACCGTCGTAGCAACGTTGATTTGGCCTCTATTTGGTGTAGCAAGCTCGCACCTTTTGATTCGGATCTAGTTTGAATGCTTAGGCTCTTGGAGTTGGAGATGGAGGCCATGATCAATCGACATTTGGGCAGCACTTCGTGGCATGAGTGATTTGTGAGGGTTTAGGGTAGGCTTAGGGGTCTTTTTATAGAGATTTGGGGTAGTTTAGGCCGTAGGATAAACCCTAGGATAGATCTGAACCCTCGAAAATCGTCACAAGCCTCCAAAACAAGACCCAGGAGCCAAAACCAGAAGCAGGTGCACCAGGTCGCTGGTTCGACCAGGGGGGTCGACCCAGGGGTCGACACCCATGTCGACCCCCCTGGGGAGGGGTCGACCCATGGGTCGACACCCATGTCGACCCCCTGGAGGGGGGGCGGGTCGACACCCTGTGTGTCTGGCGCGAATTTTCCCGCCTTCTCTTTCTGGGCTGAATTTCAAGTCTGTTTTTCGGATTTGAATTTTCGTGAAACTTCGTTGGGCCTTAACTGGGTCATACGGACTCCGATTTACGAAATTTCGGACTCTATTTCGCGTATTTTTCCGAGACGAACGCAATGGAGCAACCCGTTTATCCTGATTCAGATTTTATAATTTAATTCTGCCTTGATTCTTGTCTTAACACGTTGTTAAAAATTCGGGTTGTTACATCCTCCCCAACTTAAAGGATTTCGTCCCCGAAATCTCCAAGTTAGGAAGAACGTATCCTACCATCCATCATCCATCTACTCAAAACATCATCCACAGGCAACCATGGTCCTTAGATGATTTCTAATGCCATATGAACATATGCAAGAAAGTGTGTGTATATGTTCCTTAGCTAATGCTAATGATCAGGCCTGAATGATCTTCTAATGCAAAACATGTTTAGTGCCATGAATCCAATATGTATGCAAACAGTCCTAGCCATATAAATGCTATATGTGTGCACAACCATACATCCTTATGCAACATCCGCATGGTAACATATTCAATTTCATCCATAAACAGGTATAAATACTCGTGCATATGCAACATGAAACGTGACCGCGTCAATCTAGTGTCTAATGTGTATTCGCGCATCCACGAGCAACCACTTGCAACCATTTGCAACCATATCAATCATAACATGTTTCAAATACATGTTTACATCCATAGAGTTCTTCCTAAGGTTCCCAAGATAGGATCGAGAAGATAAACAAGACAAACTCCTTACGGGGTTTGCAACAGAAACAGGACCGAGAGGATATCCACCAAGCGATAGCATGCAAGCAAGCTCTACAGGAGAACCAGGGATCAACGGTATACTCTTAAAAAGAGACATGATGCGTGCGTCTAAGCCGCATTTCCATGAGCTTAATTCCATTGTGCCTTGACCGCCTTTGACTCCATGATTTCGTAGCTCCTTGATTCCTATTTCCAAGGTATGAGTCGGAACTCATTTCTCTGTCGCCTCTCGTTTCACTTTCACTTACTCTTTCCCTAGTATGCTCGGCTCAAACATATTTGCGTAATCATGCAAGCTCTCCAAAATCCACTAATGAATTCTGGATCTCGTTTTCCGATGTCAATCCATGTTAACACGTGCACTTACTAGGGTGATTCCTATAACCCATGCTCAAGCGGAAGGAACCATCCGCCTTATTGGCGAACGTTACTCGATCGGATCAGAGATTTTCGATAAATACATCAAGAGATTCTAGGTAACTAACCATGACAGAACGCAAAAGGTTATACAAGACTTCGAGGGTATTACCAAGGCAAGTTAAGAGTTTAACTATCCTCCTTTCAAAACCGAGAATGGCATCCCTTACTGGATAACCACTTCATCCCTAGAATCCACCCATAGCTCAACAATAGAAGCATTGCTTCTAATCTCAACACTTGGCATAGACGTTCTCAAGTCCAAGCAAGTCATGAATAAATGGACCGACTCTCCAACCAGATTTTGGGACTAAAGTGGGATCTTTTACCATGCTAGTACTGAGGTGCAGAGACTTAACTATCGAAGCAGACTTAAATGATACGATGATCAAGACAAAGTCTGGACGGGATGATAGAAAAGAACGACTAAACCTTTACCAGAAACGGTACCATCTCTTTTAGGTACCCTAGAAATGGGAGCGTACAATTGCCCTCTCCGATGATCTTGTCCTTATCCTCCTTGATGGACCAAGCCATACCAACAAGTTGCTTATCCTTAAGCTCGCGTTCTTTATCCTTACTCTTATTATCCTTCCTTGTACCACGGCAACAGGTCTCTCGAGAACCACCTCCATCGTACGGAAAACACCTACGTGGCTAGACAAAGATTAGTCACAGTTAGAACTACTGTGACTACAGATGGAGGAAAGAAAGGAAAAGAGATTCGATCAAGGAAACAAAGGACAGTGCTAATGGATTTTGGGGAATAGCCTTTAAAAACTTTTCTTGAAAAATGCTTCTTTGTAAACGGTTTCTCAAATAGTTTTCAGAAGGTTTAAAAAAACTTTTGCCTAGTCTGGTAACATCTGCTCTGATACCAAATGCAACACCCCACCTCCGCTAGGGTCACTCACAAAGGGAATGCACTAGGTTTGGTGAAGCATTATCGAGGTAAACATGCACAGAAACATTACAAGACAGAACATATATAAAACAGCGGAAGTAAAACAAATTTCATTACCTTATAAAATAAGGTCTAAAGCCTTTTACATCAGAATACATCAAAACCTGTCTTGCAATAGTAAAGAAGCATAAAACCATTTCATAAATTATTCCCCAAGTAAAACAGTAAAGTAGCCATAGCCAAGAAAAGTCCAAGCCACGCGTGATGATCTTCAGGCAGAAGAAGTCCGAACTAGATAACAGTGTTTCCTCCCTGAAACCTGGGAGGGGGGGGAACGGAAGACAAAGAGGCGAAACAAAACGGGGTCAGTCATAAAGACTGGTAAGTCCTATCTACTTCCAGTATAAAAACAGGTAAAGGTAACATGACATGCATAAACTGAAAGTAAACATAAGGATGACGACAAGATAGATAAGCTAAACCAGGGTAACAGGCTGAACTACTGCAGCAAGGTAAACTAAGATATCATGATAAACTACGGTGTCATGATAAATCAAGGTATCACATCGTCAGGTTTCTATCAAGTATACTATCCCAAGGTATCTATCCTATATAACATCCCACGGTATCTATCATGTATATTTCTCATGGTTCTAACATGTATATTTGCTCTGCACCACTTGTACTAGTATCCCAACCCGTGTCATGTGTTAACTATGAATGTCCCTTGCCTAATGTCATGTAATGGTCCATGTCAACCTAATATATAACATATGTAGGTTTTTTCCCCACTCGTATGTTTCTATGTATAAGTTCAGTCCTTTGCCGTAGGCCGTACGGGCTTTCCCATGTAGTACCATCGTATCCTTGAAGTTGTTTTGGACTGTTGCCCTTGATCTGGTTATGTTTTCTTACCATGAACTATCGCGTGTTCACTTAGGATTTACGCCACCTAGGACCACTAGGGATTATGCTACCTAATGAACGTTTCCGTGTCTCAGTTTGGGTTCAGGTCACCTAGGGCCACTAGGGATTATGCCACCCGTCAACCGCGCCCTTTATCCCGCGTATGTATCGTGAATCGTTTTCCATGTCTAGACGCACATGTTCCTCAATGTGCCATCCGAGTTCCGTGCCAGGGAAAATCAAGAAATACGGAACTCGGTCGGGAGCTTTAAGTCGTCTGCTGATGCAGATATCAAGGTCTGTTTTTGTACCCGTGGCTATGGTCCCACGTGACCCCTCCCTCAACTACTGAAAGGCAATCCAAGAAAAATCATGTATGAGAACCACATCCCGGCCCCACTATAGCCCCACTTTCCTATGGGCCAACCTCACCCATGACTCGATAGCAAGAACATGGTCTGTTGGGGGTTCTCTGTCTTTCCGCTCGTACACGATTGACTAAAGATGGTAGGTAGTCGGCGATGTGCTATCTAGGGCAAAATCAAGTATCGTCGACTCCACGCTAATCCATCCCAGTCTTTAGGTCGCTCGCATAGCAACCAAGGCATACTCTTGGCTCTTCTTCCGCAGACCTTAACCCCTGTGAGGCCGGGTTTCATGGACCATCTGCCACCTCACAGAGGGATACCAAGAGTACCCTCACGTCCCCCGAAGCTACCGCTTCGTCACCCAGTTCGTTGGAGCCTTTATCTAAGTCAGATAATTTGCTCCTCCTCGTGTTTTAAGCGATGGCCTACCGTACCGGGTTACTCATCTATTCATGAACTAGTCCCATGTCCTTGGCTAAGAATTATTACTTAGTTATACTTAACTAAGGTTTACCACTTAGCTTCATTTCCCCATTACCCTTGATTAACCACGATTTTCTACTTAGTTCCTCTCACTAGGGTTTTGTCTATTGGGTTAAGTGTTGTTATTCAGGTTCATGACTTAGCCCGCCTACGAATCACGTCAAGATTGGCTAAGTATTTAAGTTCAAGGCTTAGCCCTACAAGTTGGTTAAGTATACCAAGAAGCTCATGACTTAACCCTATCAAGTCAAACTGGTTAAGTATTTATTTGTCTTAACCCTATCAGATTATCCTGTTAGATTGATTAAGCATAGATTATCTTAATCCCATCAGATTATCGAGTCGGATTGGTTAAGTATAGGTTAACTTAACCCCATCCACTAATCGTATTACAATGGTTAAGCCTAGTTTAAAAGGTCTTGTGACTTAACCCTACCAGGTCCACATATTAGATTGGTTAAGTGTAGGTTACTTAACCTCATCAAATCATCATGTAAAATTGGTTAAGTATAAGTTACTTAACCCCATTAAATTATCTTGTTAAGTTGGTTAAGTATTGGCTAATTAACCCCATTGAATTACCAAGTTTAGATTGGTTAAGTGTTTAACTTAACCCCATCGAATTACCGTGTTTAGATTAGTTAAGTATAGGTTACTTAACCCCATCTAATTTCCGTGTTTAGATTAGTTAAGTCTAAATTACTTAACCCCATCTAATTACCAAGTCGGATTAGTTAAGTGTAAATTACTTAACCCCATCTAATTACCAAGTCGGATTAGTTAAGCGTAAATTACTTAACCCTATCCCCTAATTGTCTTGTATGGTTAAGTGTCATTAAGAAATCAAGCCCGGTCCCACTTAACCTACCCATTCGTGTCATATCGGTTAAGCGTCATTAGTCAAATTTTCTTAACCTTATCATGTGGCATTAATTTAATTAATGCACTCTCAACCTCTCACATTAGACCTTGTTGTGGTTACTAGTTAAACCGGGCGGGTCCGGGTAGTTTTACACCACAACCTAGTCTGACCTCGGGTCTTAAGCGCGACATGACCAACTTCTCACATTGGATCCTATTGTTTGTAGCCACTAGTTAAGCCGGGCGGGTCCGGGTAGATTTATGCTACAAACTCAACCCAACCTCGAGTTGGCCACTTTCATGTTTGGTCTAGTGTCTTATTGCACTTACAACCCACCCATGTCTAGTTCAAGTTCCATGTTTTCCCACGTGTCATGACCATGAATGTCATGTTCTCATGTAAACCCCATGTCAAGTTTTCCGCGTCATTCTCATGTTTGTCTATCCTACCCCAAATCGTGTTTTCACTTGAGTAAAAGCGAGTCAACATAGTAGGTATACTATGGCTACATGAAGACCCCAAAGCATGCATGATGCCACAAAAGGGATTGGCTCCACACATGCATGGTATCATAAGGGGGTTTGGCCTTAAAACATGAATGATAGTGTCATGTAGGGATTGGCCATAAGCATGCATAACATAAAAAGGGATTGGCCACAAGCATGCACAATGTCATAAAGGATTTGGCTACAAACTTGCATATTATCATAGGAAATTTAGCCACAAACATGCATAGCATTCTAAGGTAATTTGGCCACAAACATGCGTAAGCCCCAAAGTCAAGTTTTTGCCCATGTTTCACAAGTCAAGTGGTTCCCAAAGGTTCATGCTAACATTTCATAGATAAAGATTCAAACTTGCAAGATATACTAGGTTAAACATAACATGAATGGCATGATTAAGTCGCTACAACTTAGCCCAAGGTCATAGATCATAGAAAAGGGGCAAACTTAGGTTCACATAGGCTAGCATACTTATGTTTCATCGCATTTTATCCCATGTCACATTAGAACCACCGTTAGAATCTACAAGTAGCTAGAACTTACATAGCGTGGCTTAGCGGATTAGCATGAATCGTCTCGATGAAGAAAGGTGGCTCCTTTGAAGAAGAACCGTCATGAAACCGTCGTAGCAACGTTGATTTGACCTCTATTTGGTGTAGCAAGCTCGCACCTTTTGATTCGGATCTAGTTTGAATGCTTAGGCTCTTGGAGTTGGAGATGGAGGCCATGATCAATCGGCATTTGGGCAGCACTTCGTGGCATGAGTGATTTGTGAGGGTTTAGGGTAGGCTTAGGGGTCTTTTTATATAGATTAGGGGTAGTTTAGGCCGTAGGATAAACCCTAGGATAGATTTGAACCCTCGAAAATCGTCACAAGCCTCCAAAACAAGACCCAGGAGCCAAAACCAGAAGCAGGTGCACCAGGTCGCTGGTTCGACCAGGGGGGGTCGACCCAGGGGTCGACACCCATGTCGACCCCCTGGGGAGGGGTCGACCCATGGGTCGACACCCATGTCGACCCCCTGGAGGTGGGGGGGGGGGGTCGACCCAGGGGTCGACACCCTGTGTGTCTGGCGGGAATTTTCCCGCCTTCTCTTTCTGGGCTGAATTTCAAGTCTGTTTTCGGATTTGAATTTTCGTGAAACTTCGTTGGGCCTTAACTGGGTCATACGGACTCCGATTTACGAAATTTCGGACTCTATTTCGCGTATTTTTCCGAGACGAACGCAATGGCGCAACCCATTTATCCTGATTCAGATTTTATAATTTAATTCTGCCTTGATTCTTGTCTTAACACGTTGTTAAAAATTCGGGTTGTTACAATTATTACAACAAACGTCGTGTGCTTGCTGTAAAACAAAATTGCCGTTTTTGTTCACAATAAAACCGTCGATCAAGTTTTTGGCGCTGGGAGTTTTAATAATTTCTATTGTTTGTTTAATATTGCGATTCATGTTAGTTTTATTTTGCTTTGTTTCCCATTTTCTATTTAGTTTTGTACTTTGGGTTTGCCTTTTTATTTTCTTCAAAAAAAAAATCAGTTTTTGTTTTCAATTTTCTTTAATTTAGTTGCTTAAATTTCTTATTTCTAGTTCATGCTTTCATTTATTAAAAAAATCATTTTTTTTCATTTACTTTTCCTTTTTACAGTTCGATAGGAAACAAAACCTTTTAGCCTTGTTTACTTTTCTTCTGCCAGTTGCTTGCTTATTGTGTGTTTGATCACCATTATTTCACTACCTTCTCAATCCCCTACTAACAACCATTTTGCAAACAACTGGAAATCACCAACATCAGTACGACCTACTTCCATCTCTTCCAAACCATAATTCGTTTCACCCAGACAACACAAGCTGCAGCCTCCCTCCGCACAAAAATTCACAAACCAAATATGAGAAAACCCGAAGTACCAGTCACGAACCAAGGCCATATCCAAATTCGCAATTCCACCAACAGCCAAACACCCTCCGTATGAATTACACCATCACCGCCACAGTCAACATCTCCATTGTCACAACCTTCAAATCGAATCACGTAAGCTACATCTGTCTTTTAAGTATTCACATACAAAGTCACCAGAAACCGCCATTCAACATCATCATCTCGCAAAGTCAGCCTCCACTGCACCAAATACTCTTGCTTCACATCATCCATCAGAAAACCTGAACGCAACCTCCTTGATAGTCTCACTAGATCATACTGCTACCTTCATCAGCAGCGTTCACCCTACCTGCTCACACTCCCATAAAAATCGCAACCCATCAACCGAGACAACAACCAAATCTCGCATACTAGCCTTGATTCCAGATATCAGCCTAAATTCCTCGAGCGTGGATGAAATTGTGAAGACAACTTCAAAATGATCAAGCATCATATTCGGTAGTGTTATAAAATAAGGAAGAAGAAAATAGAAAGGACCGAGCTCAAAAGACAGAAAGAGGATCTCGCAAGTAAGAGAGGAGGAAGAGATTTTTTTTCGGAAGAAGCCTAAAAGATTAAAAAAAAGGGGAACGAATCTCATTTTGCTAAACGTGCTTCAAGCCTAAAGATCAAGCAAGAAAATTTACGAAGGAAATTTTAGCTGCTGCCACACTATCATCGGACTAGCTTGAACAACCACTGTGAGTATTTTATTTTATATTCCGGTTCTTGTTTATTCTGTTGACAACAGGTAATTGTCGTTTAAATAATAATATTAATTGGTTGATTATTCTATGCAAACGTGATTTCGAAACGTTCGTAGACGATTAGAGATACGTAATACCACTTCTTTTGAACAATTGACATCAATGAGTAATCAAGGTTCTGCACCACAATCACTAGGCAAAACGAAATGAATCTAAATAATCAAAATCCGGTTTTTTCATTTCAACAAAATTTTCAACAACAACGACCACCTCGAGGTTTATCGTTAAGAGAACAATGCTATACAGTTAGAGCTGCACAAGCTCCGGTTATAGTGTATCCACCAAACGAAGGAAATAATTTTGAATTAAAAAGTTCTTTCATTCAAGGCGTACTAAGTTGACTGGTTTTGAAAATGCATACGAATTTCTTGACGATCTTGAATTATATGATACACTATAAACATGCAACAACTTTCACATGAATCCATTAAGCTTGGATTAACTCCATTTGCTCTAGTAGGTAGCGCTAGAAGGTGGTTCAACTCTCTTCCACGACCATCTATTTTTTGTTGGAATGATTTTGAAATAATTTTCATTAAAAAATTCTTTCCTTTTCATAAGGCCCTTAAAACAAGAAATGAAATTCACCTATTCACCCAAAATGTAGGGGAAATTTTCTATCAAATTTTTTTGAATGATTTAATTAACTACTGCAAAGTTGTCCTCACCATGGAATTCCATTGCAAATGTTATGTCAAATATTAAACAAAGGACTTAATTATCCAACTCGAACTCAACTCGAAACTACGTGTCATGGAGAATTTATGGATAAATCAAGCAAAGAAGCATGGGCATTCTTTGAGGAATATGCTGATAAAGATCAACAATGAAAATCTATTCATGGCCCAACTCATACAAATCCACGAGGAGTACATGCAATTGACCCTTCATTCTTCCCTAGCGAGGCCTCTCAAGCTGAAGAAGGGCTACTTCCTTATCCTCAAGAACAAGTGAACGCCTTCGCTCCAACTAATTCTTCCTATAATTCTTACTGGCGGAAGCATCCAAATTTATCGTGGTCGAATCCAAAAAACTTTGCAAATCCTTCACATTTTTATCCCACAAATCAAAATACTCAGACTTCTCAAATGTCTAATCAACAATTTGTTCCTCAAAATAAGAATCCTTCTTGTCAAACTTACAAGCCTCCACATCTCAGAGATGCATCCCAACCTTCTCAACAATCACAAGACTACGTTCGTCTCGAGAAAGAAATTAAAGATATGCGCAAGGAACACGATTGAAACACCCCACCTCGGTTAAGGTCAGTCACAAAGGGAATGCCTTAACTTCGATGGAGCATTATAGGTAAAAGATGCAGATAAATTACAAGACAGACAAATAAAGTAGCGGAAAATAAAGTCATTTTATAAACAATGTGGTTCGGTCAAGCTTTTACAATAGTTGTCTCAATCATACTTAAAAGTAATACATAGTACTTCTGTCTTGATTCAAAAACTTCCAAGTATAAAAGAAGCATAAAAATAACAATGATTTATTTCCCCAATAAAGCAAAGCAAAGCCATAGCTGAAATGAGACTGAGTCCAAAGCAATACATGATGATCTTGAAGCAAAAAGTTATCCAAGCTAAGCAGAAGTGTTTCCTCCCTGAGAACCTGGGGCGGGGTGGGGGGGGGGGGGGGAATGGAAGAAAAGAGGCGAAACAAAACTAGGTCAGACATAAGTCTGGTAAGTCCAGCTACTTTCAGCATATGAACAAGCAAGAACAACATGACATGAATTAAACTGAATAAAGACATAAGCATGATGATAAGGAACATAGGATAAGCAATATGCAAGATAAACTAAGTATAACATCGCATGATAACTATTCTCTGCTTCGCTACTACCCTGCTATTCTAATTTCTATATCTCTGCACCACCTAACAAGTGTCCCAACTAGTAATCTGTATAAAAGGATAATATTACAACGTGATCCCAACTAGTAATCTGTATAAATGGATAATATTACAACGTGATCCCAATTCCCCCGCAATTGTGGTAGCCTTCAGGTATACATTTATTATGAGGATTCCACCTCAATTTGCCTAGTTGCCAAGAATGTGTTAGATGTACCCTTACTACCCTATCGATCGGCACCCTACTTGTATTAATTTCTCTTGTGTATGTGTCAATCGGCCCTCTCCTGCGTGTAGATACCCTGTGCTGGTCCCACCATAAGGTGTATCAATCCTTATGATAGCAACCCGACACGAATCAAGATGCACAATGTATAACTACTGGTACCCAGTGCCTGCTTTTTCCCAATTCGGAATACGTGCACGACCGTAGTTCGCCGGAACCTACACTGACGTACCCCCTGCCGTTACTTTTGACCGCTTATAATCAACCCAGTAATCGTGCCCCACCCTGCCTAGTTCAGGGTACCGTGATACATCTATGTGGGTTACTACTGAAATGGGTCCTCGTTACTAGGGTTTCTTACTGGTTAAGTTTGTGGGCCTATATTTACTAATATTACCCATCAACCCGATATGTACTTAACCCACCTACCGATTTAAGCATGTTTATTTAACGGCTAAATTTGTGGGCCTATATGTACTAATATTACCCACCTACACGAGATGCACTTAACCCTTCCACTGATTCAAGCATGTTTATTTAACGGTTAAGTTTGTGGGCCTATATGTACTAATATTGCCCACCTACACGATATGTACTAATATTGCCCACCTACACGATATGTACTTAACCCTCCCACTGATCAAGTCGATTCGTATTATTGGTTAAGCTTTCCTTAACCCTACTCGCTTTGTTCACGTAATATTGGTTAAGTGTTGTCCATTCATGTTAACTTAACCTACCCATTCATCATGTCATGTTGGTTAAGTGTTTCTTATTAACTTAACCCTGTTCGTTCACCAAGTTATATTGGTCAAGTGTTTCTTGTCTACTTAACCCCACGTGTTCATCATGTTGAATTGGTTAAGTGTCATAAATCAATTCAAGTTAACTTAACCCACCTACTTGTCATGTTACTTTGGTTAAGTGTTTCCCTCTTGTGTTAACTTAACCCTAACAAAAATCAGGTTATATTGGTTAAGTGTTCCTTATTACTTAACCTTACCCATTCATCATGCTACACCGGTTAAGTGTTTCTCATTAACTTAAACCTAGTCATTCATGTTATTATGTTGGCTAAGTGTTCCCTTAGTTAACTTAGCCCTACCATACATCATGTTATGTTGGTTAGGTGTCCCTTGTCCATTTAACTTAACCCACCCATACCTCATGTCATATTGGTTAAGTGTCATTAACCTAACCCTCCCATACTTAGCATGTGTCATTAGCATTAGTTAGTTATTAATGCACCCAACCTCTCACATTAGACCTATTACTGTGGCTGCTGGATGTGTCGGTCGGTTCTGGGCAGGCTTACACCACAACTCAGTCTAACCTCGGGTTCAAGCACGTTATGACTAACGTCTCACATTGGACCCTATTGTTTGCGGTTGCTGGACGTGCCGGGCGGTTCCGGGCAGTCTTACACCACAAACTCAGTCCAACCTCGAGTTAGCCATGTTTCAATTTTAATTCACACATTTACCATATATACCTAAATCTAGATTTTCATGTTAAATATCAAATTCACCAAAACTAGTCATGTTCCAATTCCCAAGTCATGCCCAACAAATTCCAATTGCAAGTTATTAATCAGAATTGGCTATACCCAAAACTTCCCAAGTTTACAATAATAATCATGCCCCAAAATTACAATATTCATTATACTTGGCGTCCCAAATCAATAGTTAGGCCAAATCTAGATTTAATGCTCAAGTTACTCCAAATTCACAACAATAACAATTATGCCCAAAACTTGATTTATATGCCAATTTCATACTTTGTCGTTCATGCCAATTTTAGGTTCAATATGTCAATTACCAGTTCATGTCTATTTTTAGGTGTCATATAGCAATTACCAATTTTACAAGCATGTTCACGTTCAAGTTATGCCAATTGTGTCAATTTCATGTTTATGCCCCAATAACCCAAACCTTCCCCATATTCCCATCGTACGTATACCGCGATTCAACCTAGATTATAAGTCAATCTACATTCATAAATAAAAAGGAATAAATAGGAATAACATGACAATGATAGGCATATGAATAGGCAATAGATAATAGCCCCTAAGACATGAGAATTACAGATCTAATAGAATCATAGTATAACTGAATAAACTGATTTAGAACATTACAGGCATATAAATTTGATTGTGAAAAATATTATGAACATGAAAAGGTTTGAATACTAAACTTGGTTTAACAACATGTATAGGTTCGATTTGGTCGATAAGAAGCAACCCAAAGGCATAGATTCACAAAGGCTAAGAACAGATCCAAATAGGAAATCAATCATAGGTCCAAATTCATTTTATTCAATGTCCATATTATAATTGGTTGTCTAAATCTGAAAGTAATTGTGAACTTACAAAACAAAGGCAAATCTTGTTTTTTGGGATCTGTTTTCTGAAATTGAATAGCTATCCTTTGGCGTGGACTAGTTATTCTTCTAATTTAGATTTGATTCGTAGTTTCTAACTTGACTCCACGAAGAACTTGAGTAGCATAACGACGTCTTTGATTTATTTTAATTAGGATTGAGGCAGCATAGCGTTGCAATGGTTTGGTGTGGAGAGAAAGTGAGGTTTGGGGGTGTTTAAATAGGTTAGGAGCAAACGAATATGTCCAGAAAACAAGTCTAGGTGCCAAAAACTGAATCTGCCTCGGATATGGAAATAGGGGGGAGGTCGACCCCCTGGTCGACCTATGTTGACCCAGGTCGACCCCCTAGTCGACCTGGGTCCTGGGTGGGAAATTTCCCGCCTAGCCCGGGTGTGTGTTTAGAATTCGAATTTGAACGTTAATCTAAGCTGTTTTATTTTATTTAAACCCTTGAAACTTCTGAAGGCCATAACTTCTTCATACGGAGTCCAATTCACGCAAACTTGGACTCTATCTCAAGCAGAATTCCGAGATGAACGCAATGGCATAACCCGTTTCCCTTAATTCTTCCCTTAAAAATTAAGTATACTTTGATTTGTTACTTTAATTATCACAGAAAATACGGGGTGTTACATTCAACTTATTAATATATTAATTTTTTTCAACAAATAACGAAAAAGGAAAATTACTAATTTAAACAGAAGCAAACCCTAAATATAAAAATTCTTGTGGAGTGAACGCTTGTGAGGATGACGACATTAATCCAGTAAATTCGATCACCACCTTAAGATCGGGCAAGAAAATCGATAATCATATTGACAAGTCTAACACTTCCAATAGTAAAACATCATCAAACATCAACTCTTCATGTTCCAAATCATTATCAAAGGTTGTAATCCTGGTGTTCTTCCATCTTCTATAAGCAACCCTCAAAATGACTCGACTCAAAATGATGAGCACTACAACAAAAATACCCAATTACAACGTCCTTTTTACAACGGGCACTGACTGCCCGTAGTAATAGATTGCTACTACAACGAACATTTCTGAACCGTTGTAATAGATACATGTACAACGCCCTTTTTACAATGGGTAAGGACCGCCCGTTGTAATAGAATGCTATTATAACAGTCTTTTCTGGACCGTTGTAATAGATATCCTGTACAACGCTCTTTTTACAACGGGTAGGGAATGCCAGTTGTAATAGAATGCTATTACAACAGTCATTTCAGGCTCGTTGTAATAGATGTCAGTTTTACAACATTCACAAAATGTTCGTTGTAATAGATGTCTATTTTCCAACGGTAACAAAATGTCTATTGTAATAGGTGCCAATTTTCGACAATCAATAATTAATAATTACAATACTTCCATAAAATTAATACTAATTATTTTTTAGTATTTAACAATTAATCATTAATCATATATTACTAATTATTAACTATAATATTATATTACTAATCATTAATAATATTATATTAATCATTTATATAACCTATAATAATTAACGTTTATTAATAAATAATCTCTACTATTAATATATATAATCAGTATTCCAACAAGCTTAATTTTACTTTCCAGTTATTAGTAAGTAATATCGAGTAATTAATATATCAAACATATAATAATTTATAGTTAACAATAAATATTAATAATTTGTGATTAATAATATTACTATTAAGAATTAACGTTAAAAATTAAAAATTAGTAATAGATGCATTTTAATTATTAACATTTGAAAAATAACATTAAATTATAATTAATAAATACAAGCTTACATTTAATAATTAATTTTTACTAATTAATAATTATGATTAAATAATTAATTTTCACGATTTGAGTTTTAAGCCAGTGAGTGTGGGTTTGAGCTTTAAGCCAATGATATGTAAGAGTTATAACGATCACGTGTGTCATTGGTAGAAATTATGCAAGTGATATTACTAACTATCAATTAGTTTCCACCATTAGATGTTTTAACTATTTTTCTGGGAAACGACAACTATGTTGAACGAACAATTACGCTTTTGGTTTTTTAAGAAGATTTGAGTACATTTTATTAGCTTTTTGATTTTTTTCTCAAGTCTTTTTAAATTCATTTTAAAAAGAAGGGTAAAAGTAAACATGAGGCCCAATTAGAAAATTTAAAGAAAAACAGGTTGTAGAACTTAAATAAGGCCCAGATACCAGTCCGAGAAATGACTCTCGGCCGGGTCTCTATCCCGCTGTGCTTGTATATGATGAGGCATACAACGTATGAGCGAACCCTACCTTTCCTTTCAGCCGCCGCCTCAAGTAATATTCTCTTTTTCAGGTTTTCTATGGATCTTTTATTTTTGCAATTAGATTGCTTTGATTACTTTTACTATTTTATTTGTTGAGATGAAATTTCTGCAGCTAAAATTGTAAGTGATTTGCAACAACAAGGAATTTCGCTCGATCCGAATCGATCGCTAAACCGACCAAGACCGTTTGAAACCCCTGATTGTTTTGAGAACACGACAAATCAAAACGCAAACAGAAGAACATTTCATTGTTTATTACAACAATTCCATCAGAATACAAGAATATACAGAGTATGAATAAATATTACACATTTGACAAATATCAGAGATTTAAATACATTACTGCAGCGGAAAAATAATACAAAACACAACTGAAGGAGATATACGGATACAGAGCTTTCCGAATATCATTCCAGCTGTAAACCAGGATCCTGTGAATATAAATCTGCAAAACCAAAACTACTAGCTGCCCGTGCGGAAAATAGGGGCACCCAGAGTTTAGGTTCAAAACAATAAACTCCAGGTCAGTCATGTGACTGGTGTGAGAACTAAAACAGTTATTAATCTTTATTTTAAAGTTAGTCAAATCAAGGGACAATGCCGTATAACACGGAACGGGTTTCCTCCCAAGAATACCAGTGCATAAAACAAACAGCGCAATGCTAAATAAAGAAAAATGAAGCAATTATAAGACCCAGGTCCCATCACACAATGCAACGCAAGCCGGAGGATAAGGTTTTTACCTTATAATAGCCAAAGAATGCTTGATACGTTTAAAACAGATTATTTTGATAGTACTATAAGTGTACAGTGTCAAAAACAATTTCAATCATAAGTATCAATCATAGACGACATGAATGCCCCATACCACTATGCCGCCAAATATAGGTTTACAATTAAAACCGCAAAGCTCGTATTGGAAATTGAGTTTCCTTCTGTGAACCGAGGCAAAAGATAGTCCTCTACCGATTCGAGACTCTCTAGCCCGAGCCTCAGGAATAGAACGCATCGTCCCTAGGATCATCAGGGCCGGTCCACTCGATGTGGATTAGACGAAACCCTGAACACTACGTCTCCCCGCCCTATGGGACGTAAATGAGCCAAATGACTCCATCGGTTCGAGAACGACCGATATATCTGAGGCGCCTCGCATCCAACAACCACACAGGTGAAAAGTATATAAATGTCAGCTAGTTTAAGCACTGACACCACCTCTAGCTAGAAAGAGACGCATGTTCTCCTTGAGTCCTTCTCCCGTTTCTGGTTCACACCGGGGTGTGAGGCTCACGAATTAACGCTACACAAACCCATGCCACATAGGCCGTGCTTTGATCATCAACCACAAGACTTTGCTTTTCAACAGAAGCCTTGATCATTTGCCACTTAGGCATGCCACACAGGCAATTCACTCCATGCGACGGATTTCTATCGACATACAACCTCTGATCCCGTACGTCTCAGAGAAGGGTGAAGTAAGGGAATAAATTCCCCTTCACCAGGCATATGTATATTTAATAGAGATCAATCAACACAGAGCGAAATTCAATGTTAGACACACATTCCATACAAGTTCGTTCTGGGTCTGAACGAAATCGGAGGAACCTTATTCCTCGCATATCCATCGATCTCCAAGTACGTCTGGACGATCACCAACTGATTCCCTCCTCTTGGGTGTACAGACCAATCAAGATCATCAGTAATCATCCAAACGATGTGAAGACCTCCGGTCTTCAACCACTGTCTTCATCTTCGACTTATCGTCGAACCGGTTATTCAGAATGGGTATAAACCCGGCCTTTCCAAATAACCCGCGTATATAATAAACAAATGTTACACAAACACAACATACGCCTCATTCCAATTCAGAATATTCTTTTATTCAAATATTCACATTCTTCGGGAAAGGTTCCCATTAATTTTATCAAAGGTAAATTCCTTTAAATTTATTCTTTAACCTTCCTTTGGATATCATTTCAAATCATGTTAAGGTTTTCCAAACTAGTCGAGATTAGCGAACCACACTGAAGTAATTATTTATTTTATTTCCCAATCCCAACCTATTCATCCCATGGAGCAAAACTGGTAATACTCCATATCTAACACCACGGTGCTATCGGTAAATATTAATTACCATTTCACGTTCAAATCTAATTAAAGATTTAACTATCGCTTGGAGAAAAACTGGTGATACTCCGTTCTCGATCATTTTAATCTAATTAAAGATTCATTAAAACTCCACTTAGTTTTAATCTTTAACTGGGTTAAAGAACCGATGTCATTTAAAACACGGTTCACGATAAACCCAAAATCACATCCCATTGTTAATTGGATAAAAGAACAGATGTTATTCAAAACACCGCTCACGATAAACCCAAAAACCAATTTAAATTCAATTCCAATTAAATACTAATTAACTGGACAATTTCACTAAATCTTAATTAAAAGATTTATTCTTTTCTAAACTGGGTTCAAGAACAGTGTTATTTATGACACCATTCACGACGAAACCAAAATCCTATTTGATATTAAATACAAGGCTCCGAATAGAAAACATGTTGTCTTATATTCAATATCAAATTCTGAAACCAACAAATATCGTATTGGAAATAACGATATAAATATATCTTTCAAATTTCCACGACCGTATCTGTATAATCACGAAATCCAACATCGAAATATTCCGAAGATAATTTCGATTCAAATCCATTCCAATACGTATATTGGAAATTCTGATTATTTTTAAAACCACTTCAAATCCAATTTATTTATTTAAAAATATTGGATTTTAATTCTAGTTCATAACTAGTTCATTTCGATAAAGATATATTTTTATCCTTTCAAATAGGGAATTTTTCATCCCAGTTCTTTCCAATTCATATATTATGATTTTACACAAATTACAGATGTTTTCAATAATTTTATCAAGGCCCGTACAGTCGATTTCCAATAACGGTCGTCGAACTGCACTTACAGCGACCTTTTCCAAATTTGATTTGGACGTATCTCCAAATCCAACCGTTAGATTTCAAATCCCTAATATTCGTCGGAAAGCTCTTTTCGATACTAACCCAATGGTTCCGGTTTTAGGAGAATCTGACGGTCGGATCTCCCGTAACGTCTATTCGAAGTCAATGGTCGAAATTCACGAATGGTCGTGGCGCGGCGCGATCTATTCAGGCCATTAATATATATAATATATATATTATATATATTTCATTGACTTCCATTTAAAACGTATTTTATATATCGTTTTAAATTTGTTTTCAAAACAATTTCAACTTCATATTCAATTTCTAATCAAAATTGAATATTCCATATCATCAATATATATAATGATAATATTTTCAAAATATTAGATTTTGAAATCACTTCTTTTTCGATTTTCGAATAAAATCGATATAAATATCGTTCGCATCAAAATGGCGCAAATCTAATCAATACAGCTTTATATATTTCAATAACTTCGTTTTTCTATTCAACAATTGAATATTTTCTTCAACACATGAATATATATTTTATTCAACACATGAATATATATTTTATTTCAACACATGAATATATATTTTATTTCAACGCATGAATATATATTTTATTTCAACACATGAATATATATTTTATTTCAACACATGAATATATATTTTATTTCAACACATGAATATATATTTTATTTCAACACATGAATATATATTCTAAAATATTCTTTATTTTCTAAATTGGAATGAGGCCTAATCAATTACCATATAATGTTAATTATATGGATTCCATACAACACATGTATATAATAGCAATGATAAATAATCAACCATCATCCAAAGTGCACTACACAGCTGTCTATCAACCCATCGATTGACATACAACTAATTATCGGGATTAGTGTACGTCAAATGTCATCCCAATACCCGTGTGGGGTTTCAAATCAACAAACACCGGTTTTATTTGTGCAGTTGGGCGACGTGTAAAATTTATCGTCCCAATCAATATCAGTCAAATCAGTGTACATAAACAAATCGTCTGATTTGTAAATGAATATTTCTTTTTATTCACATACACGTTAAAAATTATATTTTCAACGATAAAATATTTTATTCAACCTATGAATATTCTATTCAGTTCATTTATTCAATAAAACGATCTTTTTATTTTTCTAACTTATTTTAGAAAATTTCGGCGGCATAACGACACGATAATAGAAACGGGATAAGGCCTAGCCTTATCCCCAGTCTAATAATGGCCCACGCCATACACAAACCAATCTAATCAATTCCATTTCACCCAAACAACCAAATTTAAACAAATAATCTAACCAACTACAAACCAAACAAACAAGTCGTCCATGGTCTGTGGACGACGGGTGTCGGGTGCTGCTAAGCACCGTCTGCATCCTAGTATATATTTTTAACTAGAAAAGAAAATTTAAAGTGAGTAGTTCTCACCAACTAGCTAAACCAATTCACGCGACTCTTCATATATAGGAAATCTTCATCGTGTCTCCAACGAGATCTGTTTTACGCGGTATATGTTAAAAATTATATTTTTAACAACACTACTTCCTATATAAAGATTATATTTTTATAACGCTACTTTATATATATAAAAATCGAATTTTTATCGTTACTTCATATATGTAAAAATCGAATTTTTATACTCTCTATCTTATAAAAATCACATTTTTATAATCTCTACTATATAAAAATCATATTTTTATTATTCTAAAAATATAAAAATCATACTTTTATTATTCCTATAACATAAAAATCATATTTTTATTATTCTAAAAATATAAAACTCATACTTTTATTATTCCTATAACATAAAAATCACATTTTTATTACATTATATATATATATATATATATATTAAAATCACTTCTTTTTATGTTATACATATAAAATAAAAAAAATCTTTATACGTTATTCTTATGAATAAAAATCCCTACTTTATCTATTAAAAGTTATAAACTTTTCTCTTATAAAATATGAACATTTCTCTAATTAAAAATTACCATTTTATTTTCAGTTTCATATAAAATAAGTAAATGAAAAAAAAACTGAAATGAGTAAAATAAAAATAAACAATTTTTACCTTGGTTTTGAAAAGAGGGAGGGTTCATCACCTACGCTTGAAGGGGTGGCTGATGGTCACGGAGCAGCGGCCAAGGGAGGCGCAGTGGGGCCCTGGCAGCGTTCAATGGAGGTGGTTGATTTGGGGGCGGATTAGGGCACGTGGGGGGGGGGGGGTCGCTTGGCTTCAGGAATGGAGGAAGGGGTAGGCGGCGCTGGGTGGCTCGCCTCCGGCGCGCGACGGTCGGTGGAGTGGAGCTCCGCCCCCTTCTCCTTTCTTTCTCTTTTTTTTATTTTAATCGCGTTTCTGATCTGTACTTCGAAGAGAGAGAAGATGGAGCGGGAGTTAAATGAAATATATATTATTTTATTTATTTTATTCTCCAAAATGTTGACTTTTAATCCCAACACCAATCGGGACCCAACGACTGTCATCCCTAGCTAATTACTCCCATTCCGAACACAATGGGATATGTTTCGTAGGCCGGTTCGGCTGTTTCAATCCGCTTTCGCCAAATTTAAAATATAAATCTTTATATATTCAATTTGAACGTACATTTTAAATTACCGGGGCCACACACTAACTCTATAAATACCCGAAAAATTATTTCTAGCTTCATATTGACGATACGGTCCTAACAAAACTAATTTCGTCAAATTCCGAGACCATTTGAAAAATGGTCATTTTCTGGTCAATCCAAATTGACTGAAACTGTCAAAACACGTTTAACTTCGCCATGCTCGCATATTGCTTTCAAAAATTATGAATTTTGAAAGCTAGCAATAATTTGATATCCCGGATCCAACAAAAGTGGTTTCGTCGAAAACCGAGGTCGTTTGCAAAACTTCCATTTTCAAGGGCCTTTATATGTATTAAAATATATATAAATTCCACAGTGACTTTTCAGAATTTTAAACTGGACGTATCTTACACTCTATAAAGCGAAATATCAGTTTCTTAGCTTCGTTAGAAAGATGTGATCAAACAGATTCAAATATTTCATGTTTCGTCCAATCCCGGCTTATATTGAATCCTGTATATTTATTTGAAATTCGAAATCGAATTTTCGAACTGCCGCGCCATTTCAGGCTAGTTATATAATTAAAATAAATTTATTAGTTTTAACTTCGTCGAAAATAAATTTTCCGTTGTTATTATTTAAAATAAATCAATTTAAATATTCAAAATTCGTAAAAATTGCCAAAATAAAAAATTTAAATTGGCTCAGAATTTCCGGGTTGTTACATTCTCCCCTACTTAAAATCTTTTCGTCCTCGAAAAGGAACGAAGCTGAAAGTTGTTTAACTAATCAACTCAACTTCCATTATTTTCTTTACGGCTTAAGTTCTTCAACTTTTCAGTTTCTAAGAACTTTTCAAATTTTTCAAAAATTTGGCTAACACCCTAAATTTTCGAAAAATTTCGCCATAACCTCCCCTGCACCTGGAGCATCGGGAAAATCCCTGAACCGCCACACAAGCCCTCTCATCTCAAAAAGAAAAAGCCAATCGGCTCATAAAATCATCATCACCTAAACAAAATAGTAAATGTGTACCTATTTGTCGGGCATACAATTTTATTCCTATGCTCTAGCCTCCTTGCTATGACCTGTTCACACATATATATGTACATGCATGCAATTCTAACAAATTTCAATTCAGTTCAATATTTGTTCAATTTGGCTAAATGGTTCAAAATTTTAATAAATGAAACCAATAATCAAACAATACAACCAGCAATCAATTAGTTGGTTAACGTTTCAAACATATAACTTTGATAGAAATATAGAAAATCATGTTTTTGATGTCAAATCACAACAATAAACCTATCTAGTTTTGGTTCTCACACCAATCTGATGGAAATATATAGATATCCCACTTTCGAAACTCGAACATAAACACTGATGATGAAGCTTCAATCATCAGTATCATCTCCGGGCGACTAGAGTGTGATTCTATATCTATCCAGTATATTAAAAATTCAAATATACGTTCATGACGCGTATACACAAAATCTTTATACACTTGATGGTCCAAATTCAATATATAATGAATAATCAAATACGTATAAAATGGTTTAAATTTTCAAAACAAAATTTATTTTCAATTTTATTTTCAAAAATATACTCTTCTGACTCATTCTAGGATACTACTAATCTTATCTCTAACGAGTCACTCTTATTAGATATTACTAATCCAATCTCTGATGAATTCTTTCGTTCGGTTCTAATGTGTCTTGTTCTCGCGCTCTGTAAACCAAAGCTCCGATACCAAATGTAACAACAAGGAATTTCGCTCGATCCGAATCGATCGCTAAACTGACCAAGACCGTTTGAAACCCCTGATTGTTTTGAGAACACGACAAATCAAAACGCAAACAGAAGAACATTGCATTGTTTATTACAACAATTCCATCAGAATACAAGAATATACAGAGTATGAATAAATATTACACATTTGACAAATATAAGAGATTTAAATACATTACTGCAGCGAAAAAATAATACAAAACACAACTGAAGGAGATATATGGATACAGAGCTTTCCGAATATCATTCCAGCTGTAAACCAGGATCCTGTGAATATAAATCTGCAAAACCAAAACTACTAGCTGCCCATGCGAAAAATAGGGGCACCCAGAGTTTAGGTTCAAAACAATAAACTCCAGGTCAGTCATGTGACTGGTGTGAGAACTAAAACAGTTATTAATCTTTATTTTAAAGTTAGGCAAATCAAGGGACCATGCCGTATAACACGGAACAGGTTTCCTCCCAAGAATACCAGTGCATAAAACAAACAGCGCAATGCTAAATAAAGAACAATGAAGCAATTATAAGACCCAGGTCCCATCACACAATGCAACGCAAACCGGAGGATAGGGTTTTTACCTTATAATAGCCAAAGAATGCTTGATACGTTTAAAACAGATTATTTTGATAGTACTATAAGTGTATAGTGTCAAAAACAATTTCAATCATAAGTATCAATCATAGACGACATGAATGCCCCATACCACTATGCCGCCAAATATAGGTTTACAATTAAAACCGCAAAGCTCGTATTGGAAATTGAGTTTCCTCCTGTGAACCGAGGTAAAAGATAGTCCTCTACCGATTCGAGACTCTCTAGCCCGAGCCTCAGGAACAGAACGCATCGTCCCTAGGATCATCAGGGCTGGTCCACTCGATGTGGATTAGACGAAACCCTGAACACTACGTCTCCCCGCCCTATGGGGCGTAAATAAGCCAAATGACTCCATCGGTTCGAGAACGACCGATATATCCGAGGCGCCTCGCATCCAACAACCACACAGGTGAAAAGTATATAAATGTCAGCCAGTTTAAGCATTGGCACCACCTCTAGCTAGAAAGAGACGCATGTTCTCCTTGAGTCCTTCTCCGATTTCTGGTTCACACCGGGGTGTGAGGCTCGCGAATTAACGCTACACAAACCAATGCCACAAAGGCCGTGCTTTGAGCATCAACCACAAGACTTTGCTTTTCAACAGAACCCTTGATCATTTGCCACTTAGGCATGCCACACAGGCAATTCACTCCATGCGACTGATTTCTATCGATATACAACTTCTGACCCCGTACGTCTCAGAGAAGGGTGAAGTAAGGGAATAAATTTCCCTTCACCAGGCAGATGTATATTTAATAGAGATCAATAAACACAGAGCAAAATCCAATGTCAGACACACAGTCCATACAAGTTCGTTCTGGGTCTGAACGAAACCGGAGGAACCTTATTCCTCGCATATCCATCGATCTCCAAGTACGTCTAGACGATCACCAACTGATTCCCTCCTCTTGGGTGTAAAGCCCAATCAAGATCATCAGTAATCATCCAAACGATGTGAAGACCTCCGGTCTTCAACTACCGTCTTCATCTTCGACTTATCGTCGAATCGGTTATTCAGAATGGGTATAAACCCGGCCTTTCCAAATAACCCGCGTATATAATAAACAAATGTAACACAAACACAACATACGCCTCATTCCAATTTAGAATATTCTTTTATTCAAATATTCACATTCTTTGGGAAAGGTTCCCATTAATTTTATCAAAGGTAAATTCCTTTAAATTTATTCTTTAATCTTCCTTTGGATATCATTTCAAATCATGTTAAGGTTTTCCAAACTAGTCGGGATTAGCAAACCACACCGAAGTAATTATTTATTTTATTTCCCAATCCCAACCTATTCATCCCATGGAGAAAAACTGGTAATACTCCATATCTAACACCACGGTGTTATCGGTAAATATTAATTACCATTTCACGTTCAAATCTAATTAAAGATTTAACTATCGCTTGGAGCAAAACTGGTGATACTCCGTTCTCGATCATTTTAATCTAATTAAAGATTCATTAAAACTCCACTTAGTTTTAATCTTTAACTGGGTTAAAGAACTGATGTCATTTAAACACGGTTCACGATAAACCCAAAATCACATCCCATTGTTAATCGGGTTAAAGAACATATGTTATTCAAAACACCGCTCACGATAAACCCAAAAACCAATTTAAATTCAATTCCAATTAAGTACTAATTGACTGGACAATTTCACTAAATCTTAATTAAAAGATTTATTCTTTTCTAAACTGGGTTCAAGAACAGTGTTATTTAAGACACCATTCACGACGAACCCAAAATCCTATTTGATATTAAATACAAGGCTCTGAATAGAAAATATGTTGGCTTATATTCAATATCAAATTCTGAAACCAACAAATATCGTATTGGAAATAACGATATTAATATATCTTTCAAATTTCCACGACCGTATCTGTATAATCACGAAATCCAACATCGAAATATTCCGAAGATAATTTCGATTCAAATCCATTCCAATACGTATATTGGAAATTCTGATTATTTTTAAAACCACTTCAAATCCAATTTATTTATTTAAAAATATTGTATTTTAATTCTAGTTCATAACTAGTTCATTTCGATAAAAATATATTTTTATTCTTTCAAATAGGGAATTTTTCATCCCAGTTCTTTCCAATTCATATATTATGATTTTACACAAATTATAGATATTTTCAATAATTTTATCAAGGCCCGTACAGTCGATTTCCAATAACGGTCGTCGAACTGCACTTACAATGACCTTTTCCAAATTTGATTTGCACGTATCTCCAAATCCAACCTTTAGATTTCAAATCCCTAATATTCATTGGAAAGCTCTTTTCGATACTAACCCAATGGTTCCGGTTTTAGGAGAATCCGACGGTCGGATCTCCCGTAACGTCTATTCGAAGTCAATGGTCGAAATTCGCAAACGGTCGCGGTGCGTTCTATTCAGGCCATTAATATATATAATATATATTTCGTCGACTTCCATTTAAAACATATTTTATATATCGTTTCAAATTTGTTTTCAAAACAATTTCAACTTCATATTCAATTTCGAATCAAAATTGAATATTCCATATCATCAATATATATAATGATAATATTTTCAAAATATTAGATTTTGAAATCACTTTTTTTTTCGATTTTCAAATAAAATCGATATAAATATCGTTCGCGTCAAAATGGCGTAAATCTAATCAACACGGCTTTATATATTTCAATAACTTCGTTATTCTATTCAACAAATGAATATTTTCTTCAACACATGAATATATATTTTATTTCAACACATGAATATATATTTTATTTCAACACATGAATATATATTTTATTTCAACACATGAATATATATTTTATTTCAATACATGAATATATATTCTAAAATTTTCTTTATTTTCTAAATTGGAATGAGGCCCAATCAATTACCATATAATTATAATTATATGGATTCCATACAACACATGTATATAATAGCAATGATAAAAAATCAACCATCATCCAAAGTAAACTACACAACTGTCTATTAACCCATCGATTGACATACAACTAATTATCGGGATTAGTGTACGTCAAACGTCATCCCAATACCCGTGTGGGGTTTCAAATCAACAAACACCAATTTTATTTGTGCAGTTGGGCGACGTGTAAAATTTATCGTCCCAATCAATATCAGTCAAATCAGTGTACATAAACAAATCGTCTGATTTGTAAATGAATATTTCTTTTTATTCACATACACGTTAAAAATTATATTTTCAACGATAAAATATTTTATTCAACCTATGAATATTCTATTCAGTTCATTTATCCAATAAAATGATCTTTTTATTTTTCTAACTTATTTTAGAAAATTTCGGCGGCATAACGACAAGACACTAGAAATGGGATAAGGCCTAGTGTAACGACCCAGAAATTTCGGCAATTTGAAATAGAAATTAATTAAGGATTTAGCGATAACTAATTAATTTGTTATTTAGATTCGAGATTAGAAATCAAAATTTATTGGTTGAACAAGAATTGAATCCGATATTTAATTTCAGAATGGCTAATCGAAAATCAATCATTTACTTGTAACTAATCAAGAATAAAATTTGATTGATATTTGAATTGGATTTTTAAAATTTATTTGGAAAATATCTACAGTTGAATTTAAAAATATACGATTTAATTTGGAAATAAACGTTGTTAACATTAAGTAAAATTGAAGATTTTACCGTTGAAATATATGAGAAATTGTTTGGATATGTGTGTAGTTGTGGAAATAGAATTTAACTTTTTTATATAAAAAAAAAACTAAATCACTTTGAAAACATGGACGGCCAAGTGTAAAGTATCTAGTGTAAAGTAACTAATGATTTAACTAAAATTGCTTACGTTAATTTAGCAACATGGTTAGACTAATTTAAGATGTGATTAGGCTCTACTAATTACTTTTAAGCACCTTAAAACTATAACTAGGCTTTACGAAACTTTCCAGCACGATATATATTAATGACTTAAAACTTAACTCAATTGTAAACCTTAGTTAAGCACGCTAAAGTGATTTCGTACCTCTAAACCTTGCTCTCCACAGTGCTCAGAAAACACCCCCCCCCAAATATCAGCCTATCTCAATTCCTTGGATGCCACGGTTACTTCGCTATAAAATCAAGCCTTTACCCTCATCATTGTCAGAAAAATAAATCCCTAAATAAAAAAATCAATGGCCACTAAAATCCTCTACCGTTCTTTCTGTCACCAAATCAGTTTGCCACCACTTAGCCTTCTGCTCCTATCACCGACGCTAGCATCGATCACCACTGAATCATTGAAATCGCTGCCCTCTTCCTATCGTCACAACAGGGTCTCCTTTTTCATAAAAATTGAAGCTTGTTCCACCTGTTGAGCCAGATCTTTGAGTGCCTGGGACTGTAGCCGCCTCGTGTTTCGCCGCCGCCACCGCCGGGGAGTTCACCGTCATTCCATGTATTCGCTTTCCCTAAGCCACTGTCTTAAGGTGAGTGTTAATTCACTCACGATGGATCTCTGTTTCCAAGTAAATTAATTTTGATTAAACTAAAATATATAGTTTATTTTATTGTTTCGGTTGCCTTGTGGGTATAAACTGGGTTGTGATACTACACTTGACCCCTACTTTGTTGAGATCTGAAAACATTTGGCATTACATATACCTGATCTGAAGTTGTTTTAAAATTTTATCGGAATATATATATATATATATAGATTTAGTATTTGAAACCCTGCTGTCTCGTATTTTGCTATGCCCGTGTGAACCCTGACCATTGTTGCTGCCTGTTCTGATTTGCGGGTTGGACCTATACTTAATTGTTTAGCATCCTTGCATATTCGAAATACGATATATAGATAGATATGTAAATCAGAATATAGCAAGTTTAAATCCTGTGATCATTAAATAAATCTGGAACTGGAAACTTAAATGACCAAACTAGCGAGCATATGTGGGTATAACTCCATTTTTATCTAATTTAAAACTATCCTTATTGGCATATAAACAACGATGTGTGAGAAAGCCTTCTTCTCAAATTAATATATTACCAAGTTGTGTGTGAGTACTTGTGCATATAAACTGGAAAAGAATTATATACTGTTTGAACTTAAAACTTGCATACCCATTTTTGGCCAGTCGATGTTTTGGTTGTGTTATCCTGAAATTCCTATGAAAACTGGAATTATAAACTTATGTCTGTTGGTATATACCTCTTATCATGATTTAAAGTGTGAAACTTTGTCGCATATGTTCTATGTCGGATAAAAAAATGAAACTTATATACACTGCAAGTATCGAACAGGATTCCCTTTTTATGTAGCCATGTTTAGGCAGACATATATTTATGAAAAACTTGGATAACCTAAATACACATATAGTTGGTGTATACTCTCCATGCCTTGCTTGCTAACTTGAAATGTTGCTTCACTTTAATAACCTGCAAGTTCAGGTTAGGGCCAATTACCATCATAAATTTAATCATTGGATTTTGTACACTCAGGGGTCGTTGGTGCCAATTACTGTCATGGGTTTTGAAATTTGAGATTTACCGTATGTTTGTTATGCCACATGCAGCATAACTTACTGGAATTCTTATGATCCTTTGTCACTGTAAGAACCAAACCAGTTAGTGGAATATACGCTTGTGTTTGGCCCCATGAATACATAGTTATAGACAAAAGGACTGTAGCTTGCGTTAACATTTGCCTGTGGCTTTGACTGATCATTACTGAGAAAACCTTTTGCTGAAACCTTAATATTTGTTTGTTAAGAAAACCTTTAGCTGAAACCATGTTAAACCATGCATGTTCCACTGTGTCGCCGTCGGAAACGTTAATGAGAACTGTAAACCATATGATCTTTGCTTTGCTGAAATAATTTATCTCGAACCTTCACTGAATGCTTATAATATGTGTTATCGAAGTGGATAAATGATATGTGCATGAATTATTTAATAGGTCAACACTAGCATAGTATGGTATAGATCCAATGTATACCTTTTAAAAAGAAATGTGTGTATTAAACTAGATCAGGAAAGTAAACTAACCCCTAATAGTTAAGCCAACACATGAAGGTTGGACTTTGAGCTCCAACCCCTTTCTGAATGCATGTAGATCCTACTGTCCTGGCCTTTTTACGCAAGCTGTTATGTAAAACCATGATGTGTATACTAGTATTGGATGTATGACCAAACAAATATATATATGTTACACTTGCTGTTATGACTAGACCATTACATATGTGTTGCGCTTGTTGTTAAATATTGGCATTTCTGAAGCCCTGTTTGTTCACTGTTAAATATTGGCATTTGAAAACTCATGTTTGTTCACTGATAAACATTTGCATTGTTGAAATCATGCTGTACTGAAATGAATATACTGAACAAATCATTTGTTTATATAGATTATAAACCATATGGATACTGTACCAATTGTTTACTAATATGAACACCAAATCCATTATATTTTGTTCTTCTTGCATACTGTGTGACCATCAGACCTGGCTACTTGGATGTGTGAAGTACCATAATCATTGGGAATATTGTACACTTGTACACTTGGAATTGTTAAAGGTAGTGTCATACTTTTAAGAAGAAGTATTGTTATTATATTTATACACACGTTTTGTCCAGCGAAATTTCATTTCGCAAGTTAATGTAAAATGTATACCCTGACTTGTCTGGCGTGAAAACTGTAAGCAAACCCTCCTGACCATGTCTTGTAATTGAAACCATGTCATATTGTGTTGCTCACTATCCGTTCATTGGTCCCTTATTGTTCATGGACACCTGACGCATGCACTACGCATGCGTGTCGGGCTTCACCTGAACAGATGCCACACCTGTTTTGTTGTATTTAAGATTTTAATGGCGGGATTAACTATCGTATTTCAGTTTACATTAAAGTTAATTTACATGAACAAATGATTAATCCTGACTCGAGTGTTTTATGTTTTTGCATGGACGCTCGAGTCAGACTCGAGCATTTCAGATTTAAGGACTTCAGTTCAGGATCCGAAGCTGGCGAAGACTGGGGATTTTCAAAGACGTGCGCACTCTGAAAGATTCAAACCAGTAAATATTTTTCTGTATTTAAACTGTATTTTATACTCCGCTGTATAGAAATATAATCTTGTGTTCAAACTCTGATATATTTATATAAAAGCTTTATTTTGTCATTCAATGCCGTGTTATTCTTTATTCTGCGTTTCTGTGATGATTCTATTTTTTAAACTCTATAAGCTAAATAACGATCCGTCGGTTTGAACGTTTTAAGTTGGTCTAAATACCAATTTGAAGCAGTCAAATTGGCGGGACGTTATAGTGGTATCAGAGCTTTGGTTTATTCAAAGCGTAGCTTATCGGGTTTAAAATGAAAAGAATCAGCACTAGTAAAATGATTTTTGAAATAAGAGCTTTGAAAAATAAAATATTTTGGAAATATTTTGAAACTAATACAGCGGAGAAAAAAGTTATTTTGGGATTTAAAATTCTTCGGAATCCCCAGTCTTCGAATCCGGATTTGCCGGCGCTGTTCTTCAATAAGTTCCCTTAGGATTTGAATCTAGAATCCATCATCGGATGGTATCTAAGATAGATAAGTAGGAGAGAATCAACGAATTAATTTCGTAAAGCGTGAATTTTAGAAATCAAAGATAACTGAAGTTGATTGTAAATAAGAATTCAATTTGAATAGAAAAAGGAAAATTTGAAATCGTTTCAAAGAAGAAACGATGAATTTTATTTTGAAGTTAAGAATATAAGTTGATGAAAATCAAATAAAAAGGGTTAAGTGAAGATAGCTAATGAGCGCCAACAGCAAATGGGAATGACGATGTTTTATTTAACATCTGTTTAAATCAAACTAACAAATTTAGAGATGTTGCAAGAGAATAAAGTATATTCTCGATAGAAAATAAAGCTTTGTGAATATATGGGAATATTTTCCGGTGACAATAAATGATTTTTAAGAATAGAGAAAATGAATAGAACGATTGGAAATATTTTCAAAGGATAGTGAGAGGTTAACATAATTCAGAATAACAAGAACTGAAGAACAAAGCGCTACGTCAAAGACGAAGGAGGGCAGAACGTAAAGAGAAGTGGAATTGTAATTTGAATCCGAGAATTTCGTAAACAATGATTGATAAGAAATTAAGAAGTGGAGTTAAGGAATTTAGAAACTGACTAAAGATTAGTTAAGTTGAAGAGTTTTCTGAGTATTGATCTGATGTTGGTTTCGGCCTTCGGGGTTGATACTTAGGGAATTGTTCTCTTGCTAATTGACAGTCGAAGTGTGGACGTGAAGGAGTGATAATGCATGAAGGAAAAATTTGTGATAAAAAAAAATCTGGAATTTTGAGAGAATAAAGTTGTGACTGAAGTGATGAAGTTTTAATTAGAGGTTTGGAAGAAAATTTGGTTTATAACCAATAGAGGCATAAATCTGAGTTGATTAAAAAGATCAAACTGAAAAATTTGAAATTTTAAATGAAATTTGAGAATATTCGAGTTTGGATATTGGATACAGAAGTTTCCGAAATGTATAGGGAAAAATATATAAGAATGCAGTGAATTAGAAAACTTGTGATTTGGGAAGTATCGATTTGAGATAAAATCGGATACAAAGGATTTAAATAAAAATGAGATGTCTGGAAATATGATTTAGAAATAAAATCATAAGTATGAGTATGAGGAGTATGAAATAAGATACTATATGTATATAGTATTATATGTTTTCAAATCAACGATAAGGAAAGTACTTCCCTTCTCCTTGAATTTCGAGCTTGGTTGAGATATGCTGCTGGTAGAAGTAGGTTGTCCGGACATAAAACTCATGAGTTGCCATTGAGCACGACTGCTAGCGTAATTCGCAGGGCTGCAGATAACCTATGGCGGACAGATGTTTCTTGGGGGAACCAAGCGTAACCATTGTGACTGCTGCGATCTACAGTCGAATTGTAAGGGCGTAATCCGCAGAGCTGTGAAAGCTTACGAGTATGGATGTTTTCTGGGGGATCCAGACGGAACCATTGTGTATCTGCGATTCATGAACAATCAACGTTATCGATATCACATTGGTACTTTTCGTATCTATTTTAAAGAGAATTTTTGAAATATATTTTCACTGGGAGTTGAAGCAAGGACATTTAGTACTTGGAGATCTTAGTCGTGCGCCTGGCCAGCGTATGCCTAACATCTGTGAGAACGACAATAGACTTGTTAGACTTCGAGTTATTAAATATTTTCAAATCAACAAGTTGAAATTAAAATGTACTTAACTGGATAAATTAAGAAAAATATTTCAAAGTATTTTCAACTTTATAGCTTTGGAGAAATAACACCAATATGTTTGTACATATTTCGTGTTATGTATAAAAATTATAAAAAGATTTCGGATTTTGAAAATTTCCAAGTCGACAATTGGTAACTTGAAGACAAGGGGTTATTTACACTCCTCAATGAGTGTTGAGAAAGATTAAATGGATTGAATGTAAGGAAATTGGGCTGAGGGCTGCT
Organism: Allium sativum; assembly: GCA_030737875.1. NCBI lineage: Eukaryota > Viridiplantae > Streptophyta > Magnoliopsida > Asparagales > Amaryllidaceae > Allium > Allium sativum. The sequence continues at coordinate 167,765,914 of CM060916.1, read as the reverse complement.
AAGTCTGGACCTATTTCAATCGCAATGATGGATAAGTAAACTTTGACAAATGGGGTCTATAAAAAAAAAATGGAATAATTTGAGAGGCGTAAATCCAACTTATGCGGATTTTGAAGCTTAAGAAGAAGTTAGTGTTGGAAAGAAATTTAATGATCAAATAAAATTGAATATGATGGAAACAAAGAAAATCGATGACTTGAATATCGATATTTAAATCAGTTGTGGAATAATTTCACATAAATATGAGATTTGAAATATACATCAGTATAACTCTAACGATCTTTCCTTTTCGGGGACGAAAAGTTTTAAAGGGGGGAGGATTGTAACGACCCAGAAATTTCGGCAATTTGAAATAGAAATTAATTAAGGATTTAGCAATAACTAATTAATTTGTTATTTAGATTCGAGATTAGAAATCAAAATTTATTGGTTGAACAAGAATTGAATCCGATATTTAATTTCAGAATGGCTAATCGAAAATCAATTATTTACTTGTAACTAGTCAAGAATAAAATTTGATTGATATTTGAATTGGATTTTTAAAATTCGTTTGGAAAATATCCACGGTTGAATTTAAAAATATACGATTTAATTTGGAAATAAACGTTCTTAACATTAAGTAAAATTGAAGATTTTATCGTTGAAATATATGAGAAATTGTTTGGATATGTGTGTAGTTGTGGAAATAGAATTTAACTTTTTTATATAAAAAAAAAACTAAATCACTTTGAAAACATGGACGACCAAGTGTAAAGTAACTAATGATTTAACTAAAATTGCTTACGTTAATTTAGCAACATGGTTAGACTAATTTAAGATGTGATTAGGCTCTACTAATTACTTTTTAGCACCTTAAAACTATAACTAGGCTTTACGAAACTTTCCAGCACGATATATATTAATGACTTAAAACTTAACTCAATTGTAAACTTAGTTAAGCACGCTAAAGTGATTTCGTACCTCTATACCTTGCTCTCCACAGTGCTCAGAAAACACCCCCCCAAATATCAGCCTATCTCAATTCCTTGGATGCCACGGTTACTTCGCTATAAAATCATGCCTTTACCCTCATCATCGTCAGAAAAATAAATCCCTAAATCAAAAATCAATTGCCACTAAAATCCTCTACCGTTCTTTCTGTCACCAAATCAGTTTGCCACCACTCAGCCTTCTGCTCCTATCACCGACGCTAGCATCGATCACCACTGAATCATTGAAATCGCTGCCCTCTTCCTATCGTCACAACAGGGTCTCCTTTTTCATAAAAATTGAAGCTTGCTCCACCAGTTGAGCCAGATCTTTGAGTGCCTGGGACTGTAGCCGCCTCGCGTTTCACCGCCGCCGCCGCCGGGGAGTTCACCGTCATTCCACGTATTCGCTTTCCCTAAGCCACTGTCTTAAGGTGAGTGTTAATTCACTCACGATGGATCTCTGTTTCCAAGTAAATTAATTTTGATTAAACTAAAATATATAGTTTATTTTATTGTGTCGGTTGCCTTGTGGGTATAAACTGGGTTGTGATACTACACTTGACCCCTGCTTTGTTGAGATCTGAAAACATTTGGCATTACATATACCTGATCTGAAGTTGTTTTAAAATTTTATCGGAATATATATATATATATATATATATATATATATATATAGATTTAGTATTTGAAACCCTGCTATCTCGTATTTTGCTATGCCCGTGTGAACCCAGACCATTGTTGCTGCCTGTTCTGATTTGCGGGTTGGACCTATCCTTAATTGTTTAACATCCTTGCATATTCGAAATACGATATATAGATAGATATGTAAATCAGAATATAGCAAGTTTAAATCCTGTGATCATTAAATAAATCTGGAACTGGAAACTTAAATGACCAAACTAGCGAGCATATGTGGGTATAACTCCATTTTTATCTGATTTAAAACTATCCTTATTGGCATATAAACAACGATGTGTGAGAAAGCCTTCTTCTCAAATTAATATATTACCAAGTTGTGTGTGAGTACTTGTGCATATAAACTGGAAAAGAATTATATACTGTTTGAACTTAAAACTTGCATACCCATTTTTTGGCCAGTCGATGTTTTGGTTGTGTTACCTGAAATTCCTTTGAAAAATGGAATTATAAACTTATGTCTGTTGGTATATACCTCTTGTCATGATTTAAAGTGTGAAACTTTGTCGCATATGTTCTATGTCGGATAAAAAACTGAAACTTATATACACTGCAAGTATCGAACAGGATTCCCTTTTTATGTAGCCATGTTTAGGCAGACATATATTTATGAAAAACTTGGATAACCTAAATACACATATAGTTGGTGTATACTCTCCATGCCTTGCTTGCTAACATGAAATGTTGCTTCACTTTAATAACCTGCAAGTTCAGGTTAGGGCCAATTACCATCATAAATTTAATCATTGGATTTTGTTCACTCAGGGGCCGTTGGTGCCAATTACTGTCATGGGTTTTGAAATTTGAGCTTTACCGTATGTTTGTTATGCCACATGCACCATAACTTACTGGAATTCTTATGATTCTTTGTCACTGTAAGAACCAAACCAGTTAGTGGAATATACGCTTGTTTTTGGCCCCATGAATACATAGTTATAGACATAAGGACTGTAGCTTGCGTTAACATTTGCCTGTGGCTTTGACTGATCATTACTGAGAAAACCTTTTGCTGAAACCTTAATATTTGTTTGTTAAGAAAACCTTTTGCTGAAACCATGTTAAACCATGCATGTTCCACTGTGTCGCCATCGGAAACGTTAATGAGAACTGTAAACCATATGATCTTTACTTTGCTGAAATAATTTATCTCAAACCTTCACTGAATGCTTATAATATGTGTTATTGAAGTGGATAAATGATATGTGCATGAATTATTTAATAGGTCAACACTAGCATAGTATGGTATAGATCCAATGTATACCTTTTAAAAAGAAATGTGTGTATTAAACTAGATTAGGAAAGTAAACTAACCCCTAATAGTTAAGCCAACACAGGAAGGTTGGACTTTGAGCTCCAACCCCTTTTTGAATGCATGTAGATCCTACTGTCCTGGCCTTTTTACGCAAGATGTTATGTAAAACCATGATGTGTATACTAATATTGGCTGTATGACCAAACAAATATATATATGTTACACTTGCTGTTATGACTAGACCATTACATATGTGTTGCGCTTGTTGTTAAATATTGGCATTTCTGAAGCCCTGTTTGTTCACTGTTAAATATTGGCATTTGAAAACTCATGTTTGTTCACTGATAAACATTTGCATTGTTGAAATCATGCTGTACTGAAATGAATATGCTCAACAAATCGTTTGTTTATATAGATTATAAACCATATGGATACTGTACCAATTGTTTACTAATATGAACACCAAATCCATTATATTTTGTTCTTCTTGCATACTGTGTGACCATCAGACCTGGCTACTTGGATGTGTGAAGTACCATAATAATTGGGAATATTGTACACTTGTACACTTGGAATTGTTAAAGGTAGTGTCATACTTTTAAGAAGAAGTATTTTTATTATATTTATACACACGTTTTGTCCAGCGAAATTTCATTTCGCAAGTTAATGTAAAATGCATACCCTGACTTGTCTGGCGTGAAAACTGTAAGAAAACCCTCCTGACCATGTCTTGTAATTGAAACCATGTCATATTGTGTTGCTCACTATCCGTTCATTGGTCCCTTGTTGTTCATGGACACCTGACGCATGCACTATGCATGCGTGTCGGGCTTCACCTGAACAGATGCCACACCTGTTTTGTTGTATTTAAGATTTTAATGGTGGGATTAACTATCGTATTTCAGTTTACATTAAAGTTAATTTACTTGAACAAATGATTAATCCTGACTCGAGTGTTTTATGTTTTTGCATGGACGCTCGAGTCAGACTCGAGCATTTCAGATTTAAGGACTTCAGTTCAGGATTCGTAGCTGGCGAAGACTGGGGATTTTCAAAGACGTACGCACTCTGAAAGATTCAAACCAGTAAATATTTTTCTGTATTTAAACTGTATTTTATACTCCGCTGTATAGAAATAAAATCTTGTATTCAAACTCTGATATATATATATATATAAAAGCTTTATTTTGTCATTCAATACCGTGTTATTCTTTATTCTGCGTTTCTGTGATGATTCTATTTTTTAAACTCTATAAGCTAAATAACGATCTGTCGGTTTGAACGTTTTAAGTTGGTCTAAATACCAATTTGAAGCGGTCAAATTGGCGGGACGTTACACCTAGCCTTTTCCCCAGTCTAATAATGGCCCACGCCATACACAAACCAATCTAATCAATTCCATTTCACCCAAACAACCAAATTTTAACAAATAGTCTAACCAACTACACAACCAAACAAACAAGCCGTCCATGGTCTGTGGACGACGGGTGTCGGGTGCTGCTAAGCACTGTCTGCATCCTAGTATATATTTTTAACAAGAAAAGAAAATTTAAAGTGAGAAGTTCTCACCAACTAGCTAAACCAATTCACCGCGACTCTTCATATGTAGGAAATCTTCATCGTGTCTCCAACGAGATCTGTTTCACGCGGTATATGTTAAAAATTATATTTTTAACAACACTACTTCCTATATAAAGATTATATTTTTATAACGCTACTTTATATATATAAAAATCGAATTTTTATTGTTACTTCATATATGTAAAAATCGAATTTTTATACTCTCTATCTTATAAAAATCACATTTTTATAATCTCTACTATATAAAAATCATATTTTTATTATTTCTATAACATAAAAATCATATTTTTATTATTCTAAAAATATAAAAATCATACTTTTATTATTCCTATAACATAAAAATCATATTTTTATTATTCTAAAAATATAAAAATCGTACTTTTATTATTCCTATAACATAAAAATCATATTTTTATTACATTATATATATATATATTAAAATCACTTCTTTTTATGTTATACATATAAAATAAAAATCAAATCTTTATACGTTATTCTTATGAATAAAAATCCCTACTTTATCTATTAAAAGATATAAACTTTTCTCGTATAAAATATGAACTTTTCTCTAATTAAAAATTATCATTTTATTTTCAGTTTCATATAAAATAAGTAAATGAAAAAAAACTGAAATGAGAAAAATAAAAATAAACAATTTTTACCTTGGTTTTGAAAAGAGGGAGGGTTCATCACCTACGCTTGAAGGGGGGCTGATGGTCACGGAGCAGCGGCCAAGGGAGGCGCAGTGGGGCCCTGGCATCGTTCAACGGAGGTGGTTGATTTGGGGGCGGATTAGGGCATGGGGGGGGGGGGGGGGGCGCTTGGCTTCAGGAATGGAGGAAGAGGGGAGAAGGGAAGGGGTAGGCGGCGCTGGGTGGCTCGCCTCCGGCGCGCGACGGTCGGTGGAGCGGAGCTCCGCCCCCTTTTCCTCTCTTTCTCTTTTTTTATTTTAATCGCGTTTTTGATCTGTACTTCGAAGAGAGAGAAGATGGAGAGGGAGTTAAAGGAAAATATATATTATTTTATTTATTTTATTCTTCAAAATGTTGACTTCTAATCCCAACACCAATCGGGACCCAACGACTGTCATCCCTAGCTAATTACCCCCATTCCGAACACAATGGGATATGTTTCGTAGCCCGGTTCGGCTGTTTCAATCCTCTTTCGCCAAATTTAAAATATAAATCTTTATATATTCAATTTGAACGTACATTTTAAATTACTGGGGCCACACACTAACTCTATAAATACCCAAAAAATTATTTCTAGCTTCGTATTGACGATACGGTCCTAACTAAACTAATTTCGTCAAATTCCGAGACCATTTGTAAAATGGTCATTTTCTGGTCGATCCAAATTGACTTAGACTGTCAAAACACGTTTAACTTCGCCATGCTCACATATTGCTTTCAAAAATTATGAATTTCGAAAGCTAGCAATAATTTGACATCCCGGATCCAACAAAAGTGGTTTCGTCGAAAACCGAGGTCGTTTGCAAAATTTCCATTTTCAAGGGCCTTTATATATATATTAAAATATATATAAATTCCACAGCGACTTTTCAGAATTTTAAACTGGACGTATCTTACACTCTATAAAGTGAAATCTCAGTTTCTTAGCTTTGTTAGAAAGATTTGATCAAACAGATTCAAATATTTCTTGTTTCGTCCAATCCCGACTTATATTGAATCCTGTATATTTATTTGAAATTTGAAATCGAATTTTCGAACTGCCGCGCCATTTCAGGCTCGTTATATAATTAAAATAAATTTATTAGTTTTAACTTCGTCGAAAATAAATTTTCCGTCGTTATTATTTAAAATAAATCATTTTAAATATTCAAAATTCGTAAAAATTGCCAAAATAAAAATTTTAAATTGGCTCAGAATTTCCGGGTTGTTACATGATTTCTACCCCTTTTACGATTAATACTTAGTTGATTCGATTTTCATTTAACCCATCCTCAACGAAATCTCTTCAAAAAATTCTGCAAATTAATTATGCAACTGATTCGCAAAATTCGAATTCTGAATAAAACCAATGCTTCAATTTTGTCAATTTAGAAATTCTGAATTGCTATTGGGACTTGATTGGTGTTCGGTTGTAGAGATTTCAGGTGATTAGAAAACTCGATTTTGAGGGTAAAAAGTTTCGTTTTTTAGGGTAGAGGTGTTTCGAATGTGAAGCATTGCTTAACAGAAGGCTGATTGTATGGATTTGAGGTAGCGGTTGGTGATTTTTAGGTCTGTTTGCGATTAGAAATTGAGACTGGACTTCCATTGGGTTCGGGTTCAGTTGAAATAGCGGGTGTAGGTAAGAATCATTGTCCGAGGTTTTGTCTGCGTTCGAGTAAGGAAGCAATGCGAATGTTGAATCCTTATAAGGATATTTACAAATGAATTATTTGTGGCGATTATGCTATATTAATAAAGTGATTAATCCAGTTTTATCTCCAGTTTCACTAGTATCGTTGCACTTTTTATGATTGGTTCATTTTCTTAGATGATTTTTAACATCCATTATATTAATTTTTATTCATGTTCTTCATGATCACCCTCCTCCTCCTGTCCCAAATGTTTGGAGTGTCCACTGGTTCACAATTTCAATCTTGATTGCTACTGTTGGTTTAATGCTTTTTTCTTTTCTTTTAAAGATCATTGTACCCTTTTCATATAAAATCAATTATGTTTTCTTAACCGTTTCATTTCTATGTTGATATGATATTCCCTTCTTACCTTCATGCCATTGTTCAAGTCCTATGTCATGAGTCCGAAAGGCCCTTTTCATTTTTTCTAAGTTGTTATTACAATGAATTTAAAACAGCTGCAATCGTTTGATTTACAAGAGTTCAAAACTAGTAACATTGCGGTACCCTATAAGCTGGATTCCTAGTTGTCTAGATGTTTGAATTTTTTTAGTTGTTTAGCCTATGTGAGTGCCTTAGAATGAACTGTAGTGTCCTGAATTTACTGATTACATCTAGATTTTGACTTACCTCAACATGGTAATAACATGTTTACAAGAATATCTCATAGTGCGTGTGTTTGAGTAACATATTAATTGTAACAACCCGGAAAATCAGAACCGATTTAAAAATTTTATTTTGGTTATTTTAACAGATTTTGAATATTTAAAATAGATTATTTTAAATAATAACGACGGAAAATTTAATTTCGACAAAGTTAAAACGAATAATTTTATTTTAAATATATAACGAGCCTGAAATGGCGCGGTAGTTCGAAAATTCGATTTCTAATTTCAAATGAATATACAGAATTCAAAATAAATCGGATTTCAATAAAACCAGAAATATCTGAATCTGTTTAACGATATCTTTCTAATGGATGTAAGAAACTGAGATTTCATTTCATAAGTTGAGAGATATGTCCAGTTCAAAATTCAGAAAAGTCGCTATGGAATTTATATATATTTTAATATATATAAAGGCCTTAAAAATAGTCATTTTGCAAATGACCTCTGTTTTCGACGAAACCACTTTTGTTGGATCCGGGATGTCAAATTATTGCTAGGTTTTAAAAATTCATAATTTTTGAAATCAATATGTGAGCGTGGCAAAGTTAAACGAGTTTTGTCAATTTCAGTCAATTTGGATCGACCAGAAAATGGCCATTTTTCAAACGGTCTTCAAATTTGACGAAATTAAGTTTGTTTGGACCGTATCGTTAATACGAAGTTAGAAATAATTTTTCGGGAATTTTTAGACTTAGTATGTGGCCCCGATAAATTGAAATGTGCGTTCAAATTCAATATATAGAGTTATATTTTAATTTTCACGAAAACTGATCGTAACGGTCGAATTGGTTCACGATACATATCCCATGGTGTTCGGAATGGGGGTAATTAGCTAGGGGCGACAGTCGTTGGGCTCGAATTGGAGTTCGAAATAAAAACTTACTTTTTAAAATCAAATGGAGAAAAAAAATAAAAAATAAATACATTAATATATATTTTCCTTTAACCCCCTTTCCCTCTTATCTCTCCTCCCCCCTTCAGATATTTCAGATCGAGAAAAATATAAAGAAAAAATAACCGATGAACAAAACCGCATCGCCCCCACCGTTCCTCACCCGCACCGACCCCCATCGCTGGTAGAGCTCCGCCACCGCCCTCTCCAGGCGTGCCGCGCCGCCACACACATCTCCGCCCCTCTCTCCTCCTCCAACGATGAAGAACGCTAGCTCACTAACCCAAATCGAATGTGCCACCCCCCTGTCACTAGGGCGCCGCCATTGAAGCCCCCGACGCACTCCGACCGTGAGCAGCCCCCCCTCAGACCCTGCGCTGTGAGTTCTATTGCTCCTTTGTTTTTGTTTTTGTTTTGTTTATAAAAGTATAGTTTTAACACTATAAAAGTATAGTTTTTAACACTATAAAAATATGGTTTTTAATTGTGTAAAGATTTGATTTTTATAGTTAGAAAGACTAGATTTTTATAAATAAAAGTTTTGATTTTTATAGAACAAAAAGAAATGATTTTTTAATCGTATAAAAACTAAATTTTTATGGTGAATAAAAATATGTTTTTTAGTTTATAAAAAGTCATGATTTTTATTTATATAAAGATATGATTTTTAACATTGAAAAGATATGATTTTTAACATTGAAAAGATACGATTTTTAAACTTGAAAAGATATGATTTTTGGTCGGGTAAAAATATAATTTTTAGTTATATATAAAAGATTGATTTTTATATATATGCTAGTGAAGTAAAAATATGATTTTTACTTCAATAAAAATAGGATTTTTATATGTGAAGCGAATTAAAAATGTGATTTTTATTTGTTGGAAAGCGGTATAAAAATAAGAAGTAGCAATATAAAAATTCGATTTTTATAAATATGAAGTAGCGATAAAAATTAGATATTTATTATATGTATAACGATATAAAAATACGATTTTATATATGAAGTGACGATATAAAAATGTGGTTTTTATCATATATGTAGTAAAGTAAAAATAGCGATTTTTAAATATATAAACATCATATTAAAAATGTGATTTTTAACATGAACAGCGTAGAGAAGACTGCGTTGGAATGTCAAGCAAATCCCAACTGTTCTGAAATTCAAAAATAAAACTGGCAGAGTGGATCCCAAAGGTGAGAACTTCTCACTAAAATTTCTTATACAGTTATTTGTTTTATAACTGCATATATGAACTGTTCCCCGTCGTCCACAGACCATGGACGACTTGTGTGTTTGTTTGATTATTGTTTGGTTGGTTTATTTGTTTGGATTGGTTTATTGGTTTGGATTGGTTTGGGATATGAAATCGAATTGATTAGAATTGGTATGTGTATGGCGCGGGCCATTATTAGACTGGGGATAAGGCTAGGCCTTATCCCGTTTCTAGTATCGTGCCGTTATGCAGCCAAAATTTTCTAAAATATATTAGAAAAATAAAAATATCATTTTTATTATGTAAATGAACCGAATAAATATTTTATCGTTAAAAATATAATTTTTAACGTGTGTGTGTGAATATAATAAATATTCATTTACAAATCAGACGATTTGTTTATGTACACTGATTTGACTGATATTGATTGGGACGGTAAATTTTACACATCGCTCAACTGCACAAATAATATTCAGTGTTTGTTGATTGGAACCCCACATGGGTATTGGGATGATATAGGACATACACTAGTCCCAATAATTAGTTGTATGTCGATCGATTGGTTGACAGACTGTTATAAGCGCTAAATATTTATATTTAATGCTTATGCAGTGTAGAATGCACTATGTATGATAGTTGATTGTGTATCATCGTTATTTTATACATGTATTGTAAGAAATCCATATAATCAATATTATATGGTAATTGACTGTGTCTGATTCCAGTTCAGAAAGAAGGAATATTTTAAAATAACGAATATTTTAAAATAAGGAATATTTTAGAATAATATTCAGAAAAGAATCAAAATCTGATTTTTGATGTCCAATTTGGGATGGACACGAATATATTTAAATATATATAAAGCCGTGTTGATTAGATTAACGTCATTTTGACATGAACGATATTTATATCGATTTTATTCATTTTTAGAATGAATATCGAAAAGGAAATGATTTTAAAATCTAATGTTTTGAAAAGATTATCATTTTTATATTAACGATATGCAATATTCAATTTTGATTTAAAATTGAATATGAAGTTGTAGTCATTTTGAAAACGAATTTTAAATGATTTATAAAATACGTTTTGAAAGGAAATCGATGAAATATATAATATATATATTATATATATTAATGGCCTGAATAAAACGTGTCACGCCGCGGTAGTTCGCGAATTTCGACCATTGAGTTAGAATTGACGTTACGGGAGATCCGACCGTCGGATTCTCCTGAAACCAGGACCATTGGGTTCGTATCGAAAAGAGCTTTCCAACGAATATTAGAGATTTTAAATCTAATGGTTGGATTTGGAATTATGTCCAAATCAAATTTGAAAATGGTCGTTGTAAGTGCAGTTCGACGACCGTTTATGGAAATCGACTGTACAGGCCTTGATAAAATTATTAAAAATATAAATAATGTGTGTAAAATCAAAATAAATGATTTGGAAAGAATTCGTATGAAAAATTCCATATTTGAAAAGATAAAAATATATTTTTATCGAAATGAACTGGTAATAACAAGGATTAAATCCAATTATATTTAAATAAATAAATTGGATTGAGAATGGGTTTTGATATAACCGGAATTTCCAATATATGAATTGGAATGGATTTGAATCGAAATCATCTTCGGAATATTTTGATTTTGGATTTCGTGATTATACATATATTGTTATGGAAATTTGAAAGATATATTTATATCGTTATTTCCAATACGATATTTGTTGGTTTCAGAATTTGATATTGAATATAAGCCGATATATTTTCTATTCAGAGCCTTGTATTTAATATCGAATTAGATTTTGGGTTTGTCATGAACGGTGTCTTCATTAACACTGTTCTTAAATCCAGTTGAGAAAAGAGTAAATCTTTAATTTAAGATTTAGAGAAGAGTATACCAATTAATTAACCTTTAATTGGGATTGAAATGAAATGTGAATTGGGTTTATCGTGAACTGTGTTTTTAACGACATTCGTTCTTTAACTCGATTTGCAGTGAAATGTGATTTGGAATATATCAATCTTTTATTAAGATTTAATGTGATTTTCCAAAGTAAAGTTTTCCAATTTAACAAAATAAATTGGAATGGAACGGAATTCGATTTGGTAATAATCGAAGTGAACTTCTGTGGAGGAAGGCTGTTACTATATATGGAATTTAAAAGGCTTTGCCGTTATTCCATTTATATTATCGGTTGGATATGGAAGTTTATATCGATTATATACATTGATCTGTTTTCCGTGAAGATTCCATTGTTAATGGAATGTGATTTTGGGTTTATCGTGAGCTCTGTTTTAAATGACAATAGTTCTTTAACCCAGTTAAAGATAAGATTAATTTCTTAACTTTGAAAAATCATTAAGTAATGATTTTTGGAGATTAAAACTGAATTAGAGTTTTAATGAATCTTTAATTAGATTGAAATGATCGAGAATGGAGTATCACTAGTTTTGCTCCAAGCGATAGTTAAATCTTTAATTAGATTTGAACGTGTAATGATAATTAAATTTACCGATAACAACGTGGTGTTAGATATGAAGTATTACCAGTTTTGCTTCATGTGATGTATAGGTTGGGATTGGGAAATTTAACAAATAATTACTTCGGTAAGGATTGCTGATCCCGACTAGTTTGGAAAACCTTAGCATGGTTTGAAATGATATGAAAAGGAAGATAAAGAATAAATTTTAATGAATTTATCTTTGATAAAATTAATGGGAACCTTTCCCTAATAATGTGAGTATTTGAATAAAAGAATATTCTGAATTGGAATAAGGCGTATGTTGTGTTTGTGTAACACTTGTTTATAAAATACGCGAGTTATTCGAAAAGACCGGGTTTATCCCATTCTGAATAACTGATACGACGATTAGTCGAAGATGAATTCGGTGGTTGAAGACCGGAGGTCTTCACATCATTTGGATAATTACTGATGATCTTGATTGGGCCGTACACCTAAGAGGAGGGAATCAGTTGGTGATCGTCCAGATGTACTTGGAGATCAATGGATATGCGAGGAATAAGGTTCCTCCGGTTTCGTTCAGACCCAGAACGAACTCGTAAATGGACTGTGCGTCTGACATTGGATATCATTCTGTGTGATTGATGGATATTGGTTGCATGGAGTAGTTTGCCTGTGTGGCATGCTGAGATGCAGTGATCAAGGCTTTTGTTGAAAAGTAGGGCCTTGTGGTTGATGATCAAAGCGCGGCTTTAATATAGCATAGCTTTGTGTTGCGTTAATTCGCGAGCCTCACACCCCGGTATGAACCAGAAATGGGAGAGGACCCCAGGGAGGACATGCGTTTTCTTCTAGCTAGAAGTGGCGTTAGTGGTTTTACACGCCCTGACGAGTTTGACTTATGTGGTTGTTGGAATGCGAGGCGCCTCGGTTATATCGATCGATCTGGGACCGATGGAGTCATTCCTTGGCTCATTTACGCCCCATAGGGCGGGGAAACGCATGTTCAGGGTTTAAGTTTTATACACTCCGTGTGGACCGGCCCTGACGATCCAAGGGCTTGACAGAGTACTTGCCCTGAGACTCAGGCTAGACAGTCTCGAAGCGGTGAGGACTATCTTTTGCCTCGGTTCATAGATGGAAATCCAAATTCCAACTTGTGACATTGCGGTTTTAGTTGTAAACCTATATATGGCGACATAGTGGTATGGGGCATTCATGCCGCCTATGATTGATACATTTATATTTGAAGTTGTTTTCTTCACTTATAGTAATAATAAAAGATGAAATTTAGCGTATCAAACATTCTTTGGCTATTATAAGGTAAAACCCTATCCTCCGGCTTGCGTTGCATTGTGTGATGGGACCTGGGTCTTATAGTAGCTTTATTGTTCTTTATTTAGCATTGCGCTATTTGTTTTATGCATTGGTATTCTTGAAAGGAAACCCGTTCCGTGTTATACGGCGTGGTCCCTTGATTTACCTAACTTTAAAATAAAGATTGTTAACTGTTTTAGTTCTCACACCAGTCACATGACTGACCTGGAGTTTATTGTTTTAACCTAAACTCTGGGTGCCCTTATTTTCCACACGGGCAGCTAGTAGTTGGGTTTTGCAGATATTATATTCACAGGATCTTGGTTTTTAGCTGAAGGGATATTCGGAAAGCTCTGTATCCATGTTCGGTTATGTTTCGTATTATTTTTCCACTGCAGTAATGTATTTGAATCTCCGATAATTATCAAATGTGTAATATTTATTCATACTCTGTGAAATTCTTGTATTCTGATGGAATTGTTGTAAAAAGCAATGAAATGTTCTTCTGTTTGTGTTCTGATTCGTCGTGTCCTCAAAGCAATCCGCGCTTTCATTCACGGGGAAGTTCAGGTCGTTCCCCTGGTATCAGAGCTTTGGTTTACAGAGCTCGAGAACAAGACACATTAGAACCAAACGAAAGAATTCTTCAGAGATTGTATTAGTAATATCCAATGAGGATGACTCGTTAGAGATGGGATCAGTAGCATCCTAGAACGAGTGTGAAGAGTATCTAATAAAAATAAAAATGAAAACAAATTTTGTTTTGAAATTTAAATTGTATTATACATATTTGAATATTTATTTTAAATTGATTTGGACAATCAAGTATATAAAGATTTTGAATATACATCTGATCCACGTGTATACGAAGCCTCAAATATACTGGATAGATATAGAATCACACTATGGTCGCCCGGAGATGGTTCTGATGATTGATATATCAACATCAGAGTTTATGTTCGAGTCTCGAAAGTGGGATTTCTATATATTTCCATTAGACTGGTGTGAGAACCAAAACTAGATAGGGCTATTGTCGTGATTTAGCATCAAAAATATGATCTTTGAATATATATCAACGTTATGAATTTGAAACGTTAATTCATTAATTGATTGATGGTTGTGTTGTATGATTATTTGTTAACCAATAAAACCCTTATGTGAATGAACGGTAAATATAACCAAATTGAGTCAAATATTGAAAATTGTTTGAAACTGCATGCATGTACATGTATATACATTGAACAGGTCATTGCAAGGAGGCTAGAGAAGAGGAATAAAATTGTATGCCCGACAAATAGGTACATGTTTACTAATTTCTCGGGTGATGATGATTTTATGAGCCGATTGGCTAGCCGCTTGGCTTTTTCTTTTTCCTTTTGAGATGAGAGGGCCTGTGTGGCGGTTTGGGGATTTTCCCGGTGCTCCCGTACAAAGGAGGTTATGGCGAAATTTTTCGAAAATTTAGGGTGTTAGCCAAATTTTTGAAGAATTAGAAATTCTTAGAAACTGAAAAGTTGAAGAGTGAACGCCTGAATGAAAGTTGAGTTGGTTAGTTAAACAACTTTCAGCTTCGTACCTTTTCGAGGACGAAAAGATTTTAAGTTGGGGAGATTGTAACAACACGGAAAATCAGAACCAATTTAAAATTTTTTATTTTGGTTATTTTAACAGATTTTGAATATTTAAAATAGATTATTTTAAATAATAACGACTGAAAATTTAATTTCGAACAAGTTAAAACGAATAATTTTATTTTAAATATATAACGAGTCTGAAATGGCGCGGTAGTTCGAAAATTCGATTTCTAATTTCAAATGAATATACAGAATTCAAAATAAATCGGATTTCAGCGAAACAAGAAATATCTGAATCTGTTTAACGATATCTTTCTAACGGATGTAAGAAACTGATATTTCGTTTTATAAGTTGAGAGATACGTCCAGTTTAAAATTCAGAAAAGTCGCTGTGGAATTTATATATATTTTAATATATATACAGGCCTTAAAAATAGCCATTTTGCAAACGACCTCTATTTTCGACGAAACCACTTTTGTTGGATCCGGGATGTCAAATTATTGCTACATTTCAAAATTCATAATTTTTGAAATCAATATGTGAGCGTGGCGAAGTTAAACGAGTTTTGTCAGTTTCAGTCAATTTGGATCGACCAGAAAATGGCCATTTTTCACGGTCTTCAAATTTGACGAAATTAGTTTTGTTAGGACCGTATCGTTAATACGAAGTTAGAAATAATTTTTCTGGAATTTTTAGACTTAGTATGTGGCCCCGGTAAATTGAAAT
The DNA here is from genome assembly GCA_030737875.1 of Allium sativum. NCBI lineage: Eukaryota > Viridiplantae > Streptophyta > Magnoliopsida > Asparagales > Amaryllidaceae > Allium > Allium sativum. The sequence goes on along the minus strand of CM060916.1, from coordinate 167,750,193 downwards.
GTGCGTTCAAATTCAATATATAGAGTTATATTTTAATTTTCATGAAAACTGATCGTAACGGTCGAATTGGTTCATGATACATATCACATGGTGTTCGGAATGCGGGTAATTAGTTAGGGGCGACAGTCGTTGGGCTCGAATTGGAGTTCGAAATAAAAACTTACTTTTTAAAATCAAATGGAGAAAAAAATAATAAGAAAATAAATTAATATATATTTTCCTTTAACCCCCTTTCCCTCTTATCTTTCCTCCCCCCTTTCAGATATTTCAGATCGAGAAAAATATAAAGAAAAAAAAACGAAGAACAAAACCGCATTGCCCCCATCGTTTCTCACCCGCACCGACCCCCATCGCTGGTAGAGCTCTGCCACCGCCCTCTCCAGGCGCGCCGCGCCGCCACACACATCTCCGCCCCTCTCTCCTCCTCCAACGACGAAGAACGCTAGCCCCCAAACCCAAATCGAATGCGCCACCCCCTATCACTAGGGCGCCGCCATTGAAGCCCCCGACGCATTCCGACCGTGAGCAGCCCCCCCTCAGACCCTGCGCTGTGAGTTCTATTGCTCCTTTGATTTTTTTTTGTTTTGTTTATAAAAGTATAGTTTTTAACACTATAAAAGTATAGTTTTTAACACTATAAAAATATGGTTTTTAATTGTGTAAAGATTTGATTTTTATAGTTAGAAAGACTAGATTTTTATAAATAAAAGTTTTGATTTTTATAGAACAAAAAGAAATGATTTTTTAATCGTATAAAAACAAAAATTTTATGGTGAATAAAAATATGATTTTTAGTTTGTAAAAAGTCATGATGTTTATTTATATAAAGATATGATTTTTAACATTGAAAGGATATGATTTTTAACATTGAAAAGATACGATTTTTAACCTTGAAAAGATATGATTTTTAGTCGAGTAAAAATATAATTTTTAGTTATATATAAAAGATTGATTTTTATATATATGCTAGTGAAGTAAAATTATGATTTTTACTTCGATAAAAATAGGATTTTTATATGTGAAGCGAATTAAAAATGTGATTTTTATTTGTTGGAAAGTGGTATAAAAATAAGAAGTAGCAATATAAAAATTCGATTTTTATAAATATGAAGTAGCGATAAAAATTCGATCTTTATTATATGTATAACGATATAAAAACACAATTTTATATATGAAGTGACGATATAAAAATGTGGTTTTTATCATATATGTAGCAAAGTAAAAATAGCGATTTTTAAATATATAAACATCATATTAAAAATGTGATTTTTAACATGAACAGCGTAGAGAAGACTGCGTTGGAATGTCAAGCAAATTCCAACTGTTCTGAAATTCAAAAATAAAACTGGCAGAGTGGATCCCAAAGGTGAGAACTTCTCACTAAAATTTCTTATACAGTTATTTGTTTTATAACTGCATATATGAACTATTCCCCGTCGTCCACAGACCATAGACAACTTGTGTGTTTGTTTGATTATTGTTTGGTTGGTTTATTTGTTTGGATTGGTTTATTGGTTTGGATTGGTTTGGGATACGAAATCGAATTGATTAGAATTGGTATGTGTATGGCACGGGCCGTTTCTAGTATCGTGCCGTTATGCCGCCGAAATTTTCTAAAATATATTAGAAAAATAAAAATATCTTTTTTATTGTGTAAATGAACCGAATAAATAATTTATCGTTAAAAATATAATTTTTAATGTGTGTGTGAATAAAATAAATATTCATTTACAAATCAGACGATTTGTTTATGTACACTGATTTGACTGATATTGATTGGGACGGTAAATTTTACACATCGCCCAACTGCACAAATAATATTCAGTGTTTATTGATTGAAACCCCACACGGGTATTAGGATGATATACGACATACGGTAGTCCCAAGAATTAGTTGTATGTCGATCGATTGGTTGACAGGCTGTTATAAGCGTTAAATATTTATATTTAATGCTTATGCAGTGTAGAATGCACTATGGATGATGGTTGATTGTGTATCATCGTTATTTTACACATGTATTGTATGAAATCCATATTATCAACATTATATGGTAATTGACTGTGTCTGATTCCAGTTTAGAAAGAAGGAATATTTTAAAATAACGAATATTTTAAAATAAGGAATATTTCAGAATAATATTCAAAAAAGAATCAAAATCTGATTTTTGATGTCCAATTTGGGATGGACACAAATATATTTAAATATATGTAAAGACGTGTTGATTAGATTAACGTCATTTTGACGTGAACGATATTTATATCGATTTTTCTCATTTTTAGAATGAATATCGAAAAGGAAATGATTTTAAAATCTAATGTTTTGAAAAGATTATCATTTGTATATTAACAATAAGCAATATTCAATTTTGATTTAAAATTGAATATGAAGTTAAAGTCGTTTTGAAAACGAATTTTAAACGATTTATAAAATACGTTTTGAAAAGAAATCGATGAAATATATATAATATATATGTTATATATATTAATGGCCTGAATAGAACGTGCTACGCCGCGGTAGTTCGCAAATTTCGACCATTGACTTCGAATTGACGTTACGGGAGATCCGACCGTCGGATTCTCCTGAAACCGGGACCGTTGGGTTCGTATCGAAAAGAGCTTTCCAACGAATATTAGAGATTTGAAATCTAATGGTTGGATTTGGAGTTATGTCCAAATCAAATTTGGAAAAGGTCGTTGTAAGTGTAGTTCGATGGCCGTTTATGAAAATCGACTGTACGGGCCTTGATAAAATTATTAAAAATTTGTGTAAAATCATAATAAATGATTTAGAAAGAATTGGGATGAAAAGTTCCATATTTGAAAAGATAAAAATATATTTTTATCGAAACGAACTGGTAATAACAAGGATTAAATCCAATTATATTTGAATAAATAAATTGGATTGAGAATGGGTTTTGATATAACCGGAATTTCCAATATATGAATTGTAATGGATTTGAATCGAAATCATCTTCGGAATATTTCGATTTTGGATTTCGTGATTATACAGATATTGTTATGGAAATTTGAAAGATATATTTATATCGTTATTTCCAATGCGATATTTGTTGGTTTCAGAATTTGATATTGAATATAAGCCGATATATTTTCTATTCAGAGCCTTGTATTTAATATCGAATTAGATTTTGGGTTTGTCGTGAACGGTGTCTTCATTAACACTGTTCTTAAATCCAGTTGAGAAAAGAGTAAATCTTTTAATTAAGATTTAGAGAAGAGTATACCAATTAGTTAACCTTTAATTGGGATTGAAATGAAATGTGAATTGGGTTTATCGTGAACTGTGTTTTTAACGACATTCGTTCTTTAACCCGATTTGTAGTGAAATGTGATTTGGAATATATAAATCTTTTATTAAGATTTAATGTGATTTTCCAAAGTAAAGTTTTCCAGTTTAACAAAATAAATTGGAATGGAACAGAATTCGATTTAGTAATAATCGAAGTGAACTTCTGTGGAGGAAGGCTGTTACTATATATGGAATTTAAAAGGCTTTGCCGTTATTCCATTTATTTTATCGGTTGGATATGGAAGTTTATATCGATTATATACATTGATCTGTTTTCCGTGAAGATTCCATTGTTAATGGAATGTGATTTTGGGTTTATCGTGAGCTCTGTTTTAAATGACAATAGTTCTTTAACCCAGTTAAAGATAAGATTAATTTCTTAACTTTGAAAAATCATTAAGTAATGATTTTTGGAGATTAAAACTGAATTAGAGTTTTAATGAATCTTTAATTAGATTGAAATGATCGAGAATGGAGTATCACCAGTTTTGCTCCAAGCGATAGTTAAATCTTTAATTAGATTCGAACGTGTAATGATAATTAAATTTACCGATAACAACGTGGTGTTAGATATGAAGTATTACCAGTTTTGCTTCATGGGATGTATAGGTTGGAATTGGGAAATTTAACAAATAATTACTTCAATAAAGATCGCTAATCCCGACTAGTTTGGAAAACCTTAACATGGTTTGAAATGATATGAAAAGGAAGATAAAGAATAAATTTTAAAGAATTTATCTTTGATAAAATTAATGGGAACCTTTCCCTAATAATGTGAGTATTTGAATAAAAGAATATTCTGAATTGGAATAAGGCATATGTTATGTTTTGTTACACTTGTTTATAAAATACGCGAGTTATTCGGAAAGACCGGGTTTATCCCATTTTGAATAACTAATACGACGATTAGTCGAAGATGAAGACGGTGGTTGAAGACCGGAGGTCTTCACATCATTTGGATACTGATGATCTTGATTGGGCCGTACACCCAAGAGGAGGGAATCAGTTGGTGATCGTCCAGACGTACTTGGAGATCAATGGATATGCGAGGAATAAGGTTCCTCTGGTTTCGTTCATACCCAGAACGAACTTGTAAATGGACTGTGTGTCTGACATTGGATATCATTCTGTGTGATTGATGGATATTGGTTGCATGGAGTGGTTTGCTTGTGTGGCATGCTGAGATGCAGTGATCAAGGATTTTGTTGAAAAGCAGGGACTTGTGGTTGATGATCAAAGCACGGCTTTAATATAACATAGCTTTGTGTAGCGTTAATTCGCGAGCCTCACACCCCGGTATGAACCAGAAACGGGAGAGGACCTCAGGGAAGACATGCGTTTCCTTCTAGCTAGAAGTGGCGTCAGTGGTTTTACACGCCCTGGCGAGTTTGACTTATGTGGTAGTTGGAATGCGAGGCGCCTCGGTTATATCGGTCGATCCGGGACCGATGGAGTCATTCATTGGCTCATTTACGCCCCATAGGGCGGGGAAACGCATGTTCAGGGTTTAAGTTTAATCCACTCCGTATGGACCGGCCCTGACGATCCAAGGGCTTGACAGAGTACTTTCCCTGAGACTCGGGCTAGACAGTCTCGAAGCGGTGAGGACTATCTTTTGCCTCGGTTCATAGATGGAAATCCAAATTCCAATACGTGACTTTGCGGTTTTAGTTGTAAACCTATATATGGCGACATAGTGGTGTGGGGCATTCATGCCGCCTATGATTGATACATTTATATTTGAAGTTGTTTTCTTCACTTATAGTAATAATAAAAGATGAAATTTAGCGTATCAAACTTTCTTTGGTTATTATAAGGTAAAACCCTATCCTCCGGCTTGCGTTGCGTTGTGTGATGGGACCTGGGTCTTATAGTAGTTTCATTGTTCTTTATTTAGCATTACGCTGTTTGTTTTATGCACTGGTATTCTTGGGAGGAAACCCGTTCCGTGTTATACGGCGTGGTCCCTTGATTTACCTAAATTTAAAATAAAGATTGATAACTGTTTTAGTTCTCACACTAGTCACATGACTGACCTGGAGTTTATTGTTTTAACCTAAGCTCTGGGTGCCCCTGTTTTCCACACAGGCAGCTAGTAGTTGGGTTTTGCAGATATTATTTTCTCATGATCTTGGTTTTTAGCTGAAGTGATATTCGGTAAGCTCTGTATCTGTGTATTTCTTTCGGTTTTGTTTCGTATTATTTTTCCGCTGCAGTAATGTATTTGAATCTCTGATAATTATCAAATGTGTAATATTTATTCATACTCTGTGAAATTCTTGTATTCTGATGGAATTGTTATAATAAGTAATGAAATGTTCTTTTGTTTGTGTTCTGATTCGTCGTGTCCTCAAAGCAATCCGCGCTTTCCTTCACGGGGAAGTTCAGGTCGTTTCACTAATATCGAAGCAATAGCGCTAAAAGAAAAAAAAGGATACTTCATGCTATGTGGTGCTGTTTTAATTTGGTTTTGTAGTCTTATTTAATGTGCTAATAACTATGCTCAGAAAACATGCCTTCGGCTGCTTACGGAGACTAGAAATGATGATTATCCTTGTTCTTTATAGATATTTGACAAGAAATGAATTTTATTGAATATGCTTGTGTATTTCATCCAATATAATATAATGTACACATATTCTGGGATTTTTTTTATAGATAAATCAAATGCATCTCTCATTTGTGATTCTTACTTTGAACTCGATGATCCAAATGAAGAAGAAGAGGTTGTAACTGAACATGAAGACTTGCAGGATACCAACAACGAGAAAAGTAATATTTCTGCTTATTCTTTTGAAGCTTGTCAAGCAGAAGAAAAAAATCCTATTGAAAAAAAGGAAGCATGCGAAATGAAATGAATTGTAGATTGAATCAAAAGCACCAAATACACGGTGATAAAAGACAATGTGGAAATTGCAAGTAAGACAGAGCGTGTATCCGGAGGAAGAAGCAACAACAGCATACAACAAAAATGAATCAAAGGAATTTACAGTTTCTTGTGATAACAAGCTTGCGTTATGAATCTGGAGTAGTGGAGAAAATTGTACAAGTTGAACGATGAGTGAAGTGGAATGTTTGTAGTATTTAGTTAAGCGTAAATACAACAGATTGTTCATTAGTTCTTGTAACTGTAACAATATGTATAAAAAGAATCAAATTTGCGACTTCATAAATGATGTGAGCATATAATTTATTTTTATTTTTAACAATTGCGAGTATAGTTTGTATGTAATATGTGTTAGTTATTTTTTTTTGTATTTTTGCATTTTTTTAACAACAGGCAAAAATAGTTTTAGTAGGCATATATAATAACAGGCTATTCACGTTGTAGTGTAGTTTATTACAACGGGCAATGCCACTTGTATTATAACGGACTTGATTCTATTGCAACGGTCTATGGCCGTTGTAAAAAGTTGTATTACAACGTTTATTGCCCGTTGTAAAATACTATCTATTACAACATCGCCTATTACAACGGGCAAATATGTCCGTTGCGAAATACATATTACAACGGGCATTGCCCGTTGTAAAAGACTGTTTTGTTGTAGTGTGAGAAATCTGATGAAAGGGTCTATAAGCCAATCACTCCTTTTCCTAGTAGGCTTAAGAATATGGAAAAACCCGCTCAATTTGATAAAATCATATATATCCTTAGACAAGTTCATATTAACATTCCACTTTTAGATACTATTGAACAAATCCCATAATACGCAAAATGTCTTAAGGAACTTTGTACTCGAAAGCGGGCAACTAATGTACCTAAAACAACTTTTTTGACTGCAAACACAAGTTCACTTATTTCTAACCACATGCCTATCAAGTTTGAGGACCCCGATTGTCCAATAATTGGCTGTAAAATTGGAAATACATTCATTAACCGTGCACTAGCTTATTTTGGTGCGAGCGTTAACTTGCTCCCTTACCACGTATATTGCCAATTGGGAATATGAGAATTAAAACCTCACTAATATCATGATTCAACTAGCTAATCGATCCACTAAGAAATCCGTAGGCCTAGTTGAGGATGTATTGATTCAAGTAGAGCGGTTTTACCTGCCTGTTGACTTCCTAGTGCTTGAAACCGCTCTTGTCCATAATCCTAAAGCTCAAGTCTCAGTTATTTTAGGTCATCCCTTCTTGGCAACCTCTAATGCTATTATAAATTGTAGAAATGGAAATCTCAAACTTTCCTTTGGGGACCTAATGCCTGAATTAAACATGTTTAATCTTAATAAACAACCCAGAGATTTTGAGATAGAAGAAATTGATGCTATTGAGACAATCGTGGAAGAAACTCTCAACGACTCATTGGATGCTCTAAACATGTGTCTCGAGCATTTTAATTTAAACATTTATGAATATGAATATATATCTAATTTGAATAAAATGCTTGATTCACACTCTTCAACAATTGATGAAAATATTTCCTTTGAAATAACCACTTGTGATAAAATGAAAAATGATCTTAAACCGCTACCAAAAAAATCTTAAGTACGCTTACCTAGGTGCAGATCGAACTTTCCCAATAAATATAGCCTCAGATTTAAATAACGACCAAGAAGAAAATCTTTTAAAAGTTTTAGAAGAAAATAAGGAAGCAATAGGTTGGGCAATTTCTGATATCAAGGGGATATGTCCTTCCATTTGTGAGCGTCATATACTTTTGATTGAAGAGGCTAAACCCTCTCGTGAAGCTCAAAGGCGATTGAATCCTAATATGAGGGAAGTTGTAAAAGATAAGATAATCAAATGTTTGGACAACAATTTAATTTATCCAATTTCTGATAGCATTTGGGTAAGTCCAGTTCAAGTAGTACCAAAGAAATCAGGAGTTACGGTAATAAGAAATGAAAACAATGAGCTTGTTCCAACAAAAGTAAACACCAAATGGTGTGCATGCCATGATTATAAGAAATTAAGTGCAGCAACTAGGATGGACCACTTTCCCTTATCATTCATCGATCAAATGCTCGAACGCTTAGCGAGACATGAGTACTATTGCTTCCTTGATGGATGTTCGGGATATAATCAGATTCCCATTGCTTTAGAAGATCAATACAAAACCACATTCACATGTCCTTTTGGAACGTTTGCTTATCGTCGAATGCCCTTCGGACTATGCAATGCACTTGCCACATTTCAAAGGTGCATGATGAACATATTCTCAAATATGGTGGAGCATTTCTTGGAAATTTTCATAGATGGTTTTTGTATCTATGGATCCTCCTTTGATCAATGTCTCTTTCGTTTAAAATGCGTTCTTGAAAGATGTAAAGAGAAATCGCTTGTTTTAAATTGATAAAAATGCCATTTCATGGTTAAACGAGGCATCGTGCTAGGTCATATAGTATCAAAGGATGGTTTAGAAGTTGATAAATCAAAAGTGGACCTAATCACTAATCTTCCTCCACCCAAATCTGTCAAGGACATTCACTCATTCCTAGGACTTGCAGGATTTTGTAGGAGATTTATCAAAGACTTCTCAAAAATTGCAAAGACACTTTCGAATCTACTCACCAAAGATACTAAATTTGAACTCAATGAGAAATGGAAAATTTCTTTAGAAAAACTAAAATCCATTTTGACTTCAACTCCAATAATTCAACCTCCCGATTGGACACAACCATTTGAGATAATGTGCGACGCTTCGGATTTTGCCATAGGTGCTTTTCTAGGTCAAAGAATTAATAATCAACATCGAGTAATTTGTTATGCAAGTAAAACTCTTAATGACGCACAACTTAACTATTCAACCACTGAAAAAGACTTTCTTGCTATCATATTTTCTCTTGAAAAATTTAGATCATATCTTGTACGCTCGAAGGTCATTATTTTCACTGATTATGCGGCCTTGAGGTATTTATTATCAAAGAAGGATGCCAAGGCCTATATAATCTGTTGGGTACTCCTTCTCCAAGAATTTGATCTAGAAATACATGATAAGAAAGGTTATGAGAACGTTGTGGCTGACCACCTCTCTCGAATTGTGCACAATAAAATAGACGATATACCAATTGAAGAATGTTTTCCCGATGAGCATCTATTATCCATAACTAATGCACCATGGTATGCTAACATAGTAAATTACTTAGTGACTAATGAATTACCTTCACACTGGTCAGCGTAGGATAAGCAGAAATTATTCTCTAGAGTTAAGGATTATTTTTAGGATGACCCTTATCTTTTCAAATATTGCCCCGATCAAATCATTCGTCGTTGTATACCTGATGAAGAGTTCCAAGTGTTTTATCCTTTTCACATAGTCATGCTTGTGGTGGGAACTTTGGAGCAAGAAAAACATCTGCTAAAATATTACAATGAGGTTTCTATTGGCCCACCTTATTTCGTTATGTATATGAGTTTTGCAATAAATGCCCACTGTGCGAACAAACAGGATGAATTACTAAAAGAAATGAAATGCCTTTGAATCCAATTCTTGTCATGGAATTATTTGATGTTTGAGGTATTGACTTCATGGGACCATTTCCTAACTCATATGGTAATTTGTACATCTTAGTGGCAGTTGAATATGTTTCAAAGTGGGTCGAGGCAGTCCCTACCAAAACTAATGACAGTAAAGTGGTCATCAAATTCCTTCAAGAAAATATATTTTCTTGATTTGGTGTTCCTAGGGCCATAATAAGTGATAATGGAACTCATTTCTGTAATTGGGCTTTCAAATCACTACTTAAGAAATATTCAATTACCCATAAGGTAGCCACTCCATATCATCCTCAAACAAGTGGACAAGCTGAAATTTCAAATCGACAATTAAAGCAAATTCTTGAGAAGACTGTAAACACTAATGGAAAATATTGGTCATCAAAATTAATAGATGCACTTTGGGCCTTTCGCACTGCATACAAAACGAATCTAAGAATGTCATCATATCGTCTTGTTTATGGTAAGGCTTGTCACCTACAAGTTGAATTAGAACATCGTGCATTATGGGCAATTAAATATCTAAATTTTGACATCAAAGAAGCAGGTTCACACAGAAAGTTACAATTATCAGAACTAGAGGAACTTCGAAATGAGGCTTATGAAAATGCAAAAATTTACAAAGAGTGAACAAAATTATATCACGATAGAAACATACTTCAATTTTTTTTGAAATTGGTTAAAACGTTCTCTTATATAATTCAAGGCTTCATTTATTCCCAGGAAAACTAAAAACACGTTGGACTGGGCCATATACTGTTAAGACTATATATCCTTACGCCTCTAATGAAATTGAAAATTCGAAAATTGGTGAACATTTCAAGGTAAATGGGCAACGACTGAAACCATTTTTACAATTTGAGGAAAATAAAAATGATGCGATCGTGGATCTCCACGATCCCATATATGCTTCTAAAAAGTGATTAAGCTACGAGGACGTAGCTTAGTTCTAGTGTGTGTGGGGGGAGGGGGGGAAGATGATTGTTTTCATGCATTCATATTTTTCATTTCATATTCTTGCATTAAAAAAAACATTTTCAATCATTGTTCTCTCTTTTCATGATTATTCTTTTGTTGCATTCATATTTCCGTTTGTGTTCATATTTTTACGTCCATTTTTTTCCGCTAAAAGCATATTTATTTGAAAATTTTTCATTAAAATTTGGTGAAATCGGTTTATTATAAATATGCACAGTCAAGTAGATATATTGTACTGGTCATTTGATGGAAATTTGTGTGAATCATTAGCTTCAGATGAAAAATAAGATTAAAAGTGTAAATCAAAAACGGCAATAATAACCTAATATGCAGGCTGATTCATAGGTGGTAATTATGAAGCTTGTTATTTATTGTCATTGTTTAAAAAGTGTTATATCTAAAATACACAAGTTAACAGTTTTCAAATCTATATAATTCAGAGGTGCTAAGATGATTTTGCATTATCCTTTCTTGGCTAATAATGATAATAATTAATAAACCAAGGTTATCCAACATTGCTAGTACATCTAGCATTGGTGTACACACCCACAAGCTATGTCCTACTCTCAAGTAAGCCTGAAAGGCAGTGCATGGATGATATACCTTGGTCTCATTTTGTGAATTAGGAACCTAAGGATCACCGACCTATACTGACACTGTCAGAGTCCGTTCACACAATCCCCAAGCTTTATTCCATTCTCACGTAAGCCCGAAAGGAAGTGCATGGATGGTATGCCTTGGTCCATGGGTTAAATGTACTAGTAAGAAAAATGTTATCATTAAGTAAAAATATAAGTAATAAAGAGTGGGTAAGTAAATGAAATCAAAGCATACTCTTTGTTTTGTTGATTTCAAATTGTTATACAACTGAAAATAGAAGTATCACTTTGCAAACTTTGATAATCTAGAAAAATATGAACTTCATAATTTTACCATGTTTAAACCTAAAATATAAGCTAGCTAGAGTCTGATGTGATGAAAACTTGATTTTTGTTTGAAGTTTGATGCTAAGTGATGAACTTAAATTTCTCGATTTTGACTAGAGCATTTTTATCCTACAATATTGTGACTATTTAAAATAAACTGATTCATCAATTTTCATATATTTTTGCATTCATATAGCTGCATTAAAAGCTTATCATATTGTGACACCCCACGTTCGTTAATGTCACTCACTAAGGGAATGCATTAAGTTTCGTGAAGCGTTATAGGTAAACAGAAACGGAAATATTACAAGATAGATATAAAAGCAACAGCGGAATTTAAATTTTTATTTCAAACATAAATCATAACATTATGGTCCAAAATACCATAAGTCTGAAACTACATAAAAGCCATTACAATAATATAACTTTGGTCTTGTACCATCAGAGTACATAAATACTTAAAAAGCATAATTCCCCAAAAGGAGACAAAGCCACAGTAGAGATAAGAACTTGAGCCATACTTCGAAAGCAGATCCTAGCAAGATGATAACCGAGTCCTGACTAAGCCTGAGTATTCCCACCCTGAGAACCTGGGGGGGGGGGGGGGGGACGGAAGAAAGAAGAGGAAACAAAAAGGGTCAGACATAAAGTCTGGCGAGCCCAGTTACTTTTAGCAAGTAAATAAGTAAAAGTAGCATGACAGACATATAAGGTGGATAAGGAAGATAACACCATAAAAGGTAAGTGTGACAAGGCAAACATGATGGAGTGTATACGCTTCCCTAATGATTACTCTGCACTAATACTAGTATAAATAGAATGAGATGATCCCAGCACTATCAAATGGTAGGCTTAGGCATACGTCCAGATGTACCCTAACTATTACCATAATCGATCGGCTCCCTAATCCGCGTAGATACTTTGTGCCGGCCCCATAGTAGGAGGTATCACTTACTAAAGTGGCAACCCCTCGTTTTCATAATGTGCACAACCATATCTACAGGTGTCACGTTTGTCTTATCCCCCCTCCCCCCCGCCCGACCCATGCACGCACATGACCCAGTCGGTTTGCGCCGCCCACACCGTCCTTCACCTTTGGATCTCTTACAATCAGTCCAGTAAGCGTGCCCCTTCTCCAACCTAGTTTAGAGTACTTGTTTGATACCTACTCCGGGTTACTGACTAAAACGGGTCCCACACAATACAATACAAGTCTCCCCTTTGTCTTGTATCCCCCACTAGGTTTTCCATTTGGTTATGTATACCACTAGGTGTCTTTGATTACATAACCCTATCATTTCTACAAGTTATGCTTACCCTAAAAAGGTGTCCTTAGTTACATAACTTTATTATTTCCATCAGTTATGTATACCACTAGGTGTCTTTAATTACATAACCCTATCAGGTTAAGTTTATGGGCCTATATATAAATATTACCCACCCCCTCAGATTTACTTAACCCATCCAGTGTTCATCTAAGTTTACTTAACCCCAACTTAAGTTTATCCCTTATGGATTCAACTAGGTTAAGCATTCTAATTTATTACCATATTTTCATTTATGGTTATAGTATGCTAGACCTCCCACATGTAGCCTACCATTTGTGGATGTTGGACGCCGGGGGGTCCGTGCAGACTTATTCCACAAATCGGGCTTAACCTCGTGTCTTAGCACGTCTCGTGTTTGTGCACTTAGACCTCTCACATTAGATTCAACATTTGCGGTCGCTGGATATGCCGGTCGGTTCCGGGCAGACTTCCACCGCAAGTGCAATCTAACCTCGTGTTATAAGTGCAGTTACAGTTTCTAATTACTGTAATCCCAGGCATCTCATTATTATCCAATTTTTACCTATGCCTTTATAGGTGTTCATGCCCCTTTTCCCCATTATGTTCATATTGAATTATATGTCCAAATTCATGTTCATAAACATAATTCCAATTATCCCAATTTTAATGTTTTTCCCCCGTTCCCTAACTAACACATTCGCATATATTTGGCGGCATGCCTAGGCTAGAAAATAGCCTGGCCATAAACAACAAAAGGGAAAGGTGATGGGAAGATGACAATAGTGATTATTCTAACATAACTGGCCTAAATATATACTGGCATAGTGATAAGGTGGACATATAAGAATAGATCTAGTGAACTTGTGATAATTGAACTAGTTCTAACATGGTAGGAATGTCATAATAAACATAACAAGATCTAAATAATAATTTAGATGTCCAACTAGTTCAGATCCAATATGATAGGCACAAGGTGATCTAAATAATAAACAAGTTCTAAAATCAAAAATAGATCTGACATAGTAAAGGTTAAGATCCACATCATAGTTATATCAGAATGACATAGATTCACAAGTTACAATAGATCCGATATGATAAAGATTGAATCCAAGTCATAACAAATTCAGATGTCATAGATTCATAATTTACAATAGATCTGGTATATTTCAGTCACAGGAACAAATCCAAACCATAGTCATATCAAGTTTACTTTTAATCATTTAAATCTAAAAGTAACCTAGAACTCATAGTGTTTGGATTAGAAGAACTGAACTAGAAGAAGAACAGATCTACACTTGAATCTCTAAATCTTTAATCGTAGAAGAAGGAAAAAGAATCCGATTCAGTCCAGACACTGACATCATTTGGACTCCATTGATTTCCAGTGAAGAAAACAGGAGAAATGGACCTTTATTTATAGTTGCCAGCCCCCCAGAACTCGTTGTGCTACGTCAGTCCTAGGGAGGTCGACACCCCCCTTGTGGGGTCGACCCTGGTGTCGACACCCCCTCAAGGGGTCGACTCCCCTAGAGTGGGAACTTTGCCGCTCTCCGAATTTTTGATATTTAAACTGTTTTCTGGATAAGTTTGAACTGATATATATATATATATATATATATATGTATAATTCTTCTACGTGTATACAAACTTTGCACCCTCATAACTTCTCCATACGTTGTCCGTTTTACGCAAACCAAATGTCCTTCTTGACCAGAATTTCAAGACGGACGCAATGGCGCAATCCGTTTTCCTTAATTCTAAATATTAGATTAATTATTATTTAATTTATCCTCTTTAATGTTGTTAAAATTTCGGGGTGTTACATTCTCCCATACTCAAAGGATTTCGTCCTCGAAATCTTCAAGTTAAGAAGAATGTATCCTACCATCCACACGGACCACAACCATTTACTCATCCATCAACCACAAGCATTCGTTGTCCTTAAAGATTTCTAATTTTTATATGAACATATGCAAAGGTGTGTGTATATGTCCCAATGCTAATGCGAAGATCAGGCGGTCTACTAATTCAGTCGACCTCCTTAATGCAATGTATGCTAGTGCCCTGAATTCAATATGTATGCAAATGCCAAATAGTCCTATTATAACATGTAAGTTCTATATGTGTGCACAATCATTCATCCAAATGCAACATCCATATGATGATACACCCACTTTCATCCATGAAAAAAAGAAAAAAATGCACACACATTCATATGTAGTATGAGAGTGATTGAGCCGATCTAGTGCCTAATGTGTGTGTATATGCATCCACGAGCAACCACTAGCAACCACTTGCATCCATCAAACATAACATGTTTCAAACTTATGTTTACAATAATGGGACTCCTACCTAAAGGTTGAGGATTCAATCGATAGGAAATACTTAAATGATGGAAACAAGCATAGATAAAACTTTGGAAAAGGAGTTAAGAAAATACCCTCGAAAAGAAAAGGGTACGAAGCACGAATATTGTCTTCGGTCTCCCAAGTTACATCCTCCGGGTTATCTCCCCATTGAACTTTCATCAACTTGATTTCTTTATTGCGTAGCTTCTTAACTTCTGATCCAAGAATACGGGTAGGAACTCATCTAACTGTTGCCTCCCATTCCACTTACACTTCCTCTAATATACTTGGCTCAACAACTTCTGTGGTATCATGTAAGCACTTCCGCAAATGAGAAACATGGAAAACATCGTGAACGTCAGATGGTCTCTCGGGTAGCTTTACTCTATAGGCCATTTGGCCAATCCTTTCTGTTATGGGAAATGGCCCTACAAATCTTGGAGCCAATTTCCCTACAGATCCAAACTGAACCACATTTCTCAATGGAGATACCTTTATGAAAACCATGTCTCCAACTTCAAATTCAATGTCAGTCCTTCTCTTGTCTGCATAGGACTTCTTCCTATCTTAAGCGGTCTTCATTCGTCGTCTAATAAGGTCAATCTTCTCGGACGTTTCTCTAACCATATCTGGTCCAAGTAATAGTATTTCTTTAGATTCCTACCAACAAGTTGGTGACCTACAGGGTCGTCCGTATAATGCTTCAAAAGGTTCCATGCCAATGCTAGCTTGGGAACTGTTGTTGTAGGCGAACTCTACTAAAGGAGGATGTTCTTCCCAAGTACCTCAAAAGTCAAGGATACACAGCCTTAAAAGATCCTCTATGACTCTGTTCACCCTCTCCGTCTGTCCATCAGTCTGAGGATGATAAACGGTGCTCAAACATAACTATGTACCTAATGCTTCTTGCAAGCTCCTCCAAAATTCACTAGTAAAGATGGGGTCACGATCACTTACCATGTTGGAAGGTATCCCATGAAGACGAACTATCTCACGAACGTAAAAAGCTGCCAACCATGATGTCGTCCTCTTACTCTTGACTGGAATGAAATGAGCGCTCTTAGTTAGCCTGTCCACTACTACCCAAATACCAGTGTTGCCTTTCTTTGATCTAGGCAAACCATCTATGAAATCCATAGAGACGCTCTCCCATTTTCACTGCGGAACCTCCAAAGGATGAAGTAAACCACTGGGCTTCTTTTGCTCAGCTTTAACTTACTGGCAAACTAAACATTGAGAAACAAACTCCGCCACATCTCTCTTCATCCCAGTCCAAAAGAAAACCCGCTTCATATCCTTGTACATCTTATCGATACCTAGATAAATGGTCATCTTAGAATGATGGGCTTCTTCTAGGACTGTCTTTATCAAGCTCCCAATTCTTGGAACACAGAGTCTTCCATCTCGTCGCAACCACCCTTTATCATCGATGGAATATCTACTGAGGTGACTAGAAGTCTCCCCTTTACTGAGCCTATCCAGGATGTATGAAATATGTGGATCGTTTCGTTGTGAAGCTCCTATCTGATCCACAAGAGTAGGTCGTATCTCTGTCGATGCAAACAAACCAGGCAACAACTTGGTGGAGGGTCTAATGTCAAAAGTCGATATAAACTCCAAGATTTTTCTTTCCACAAACAAAGGACTTAAGACCATCCTTTGTATACTCAGTGCATCTGCCACCACATTACCCTTGCCAGGGGTATAAGCAATCTCGAAGTCGTATGATGCTAAGAGCTCCATCCACCACTGCTGCCTCAGATTAAGATCCTTTTGTGAGAACAAGTACTTGAGAGATTTATGATCAGCGTACAACTCAAACTTCTCTCCAAGCAAATAATAACGCCACGTCTTAAGCGCAAACACTACGGAAGCTAGCTCTAGGTCCTGGGTAGGGTAGTTCTTCTCATGAACCCTTAGCTATCTTCCACCATAACATACTACCCTTCCCTCTTGCATCAGAACCGCACCAAGCCCTGTACCACATGCGTCAGTGTATACTGTAAACACTTTATTTCCATCGAGCAAGGTCAAGACTAGGGCTGCTGTCAGAGCCCTCTTCAGTCTTTGGAAAGAAACATCACAATCTATATCCCACGTAAATGCCAAATTTTTCTTCGTCAGCCTGGTGAGTGGGGATGATATCTTTGCGAACTCCTTAATGAACTTTCTATAATAACCTGCCAACCCCAAAAAGCTTCTCACCTCCGTTGCATTCTTTGGGACCTGCCAATCCTGAACTACCACTACCTTCGTGGGACCTACTGCTATCCCTTCTTTAGAAACCATGTGCCCTAGAAATCTCACCTCTTTTCTCCAAAAATGGCATTTGGAGAACTTTGCCTTAAGCTGATGCACACGTAGAGTCTTCAAAACTTCCCTTATATGCAAGGCATGCTCTTCCTCACTCTTTGAGAAGATCAAGATATCATCAACAAAGACCACGACAAATTTGTTTAGAAACTCCCGAAACACCCTACTCATCAAATCAACAAAATAGGCGGGTGCGTTCGTCTAACCCAAAAGGCATTACTAGTCATTCAAAGAAACCATCCGGAGTTATAAAAGTGGTCTTATCTATATTGTCTTCAGCTACCCTCAACTGATGGAACCCTGTGCCCAAATCCAACTGAGAAAAAACTGATGCATCAACAAGCTGGTCAAACAAGTCATCTATCCGCGGGAGTGGGTGCCTGTTCTTCTTAGTGAGTTTATTCAATTCCTTATAGTCTACACACAAGCGAAGCGAACCATCCGCCTTAGTCGCGAATACCACCAGAGCACCCCATCCAGATATGCTTCACCTAATAAATCCTTTTTCGAGTAGCTCCCCTACTTGTTTACTAAGCTCTCTCCTTTCTCTTGGAGCCATATGGCGCACAGGTAACACAACTGGCTTTGCATTATCTGCCAAATATATGCGAAAGTCGATCTTGCGCCTTGGGGGTAAACCCCGGACCTCATCAAAGACATCAGGATATTCACGGACTACTGAAACAAACTGCAGATCATCGATAGATGCATCAAGAGACTCTAGGAAACTAAGCATGACAGACCGTTGCGGGTCACAAGAAATCTCGAGGGTCCTCCCATGACAGGTCAGAAGCCTAACGACCCTTCTTTCGCAATCTAGAATGTCACCATACATAGTTAGCCAATCCATTCCTAGAATCAACCCATAGCCCATGAACCCGAGCACATACGCGTCACACTCAGACTCGACGTCCAAAACAGATATTCCCAAATCCTGACAAATCATAGATAAATGAGCCGAATCACCAATGGGGTTTGAGACAACTATGGGATCCACTACCATACTAGTATTTAAGTGCAGAGATTCAACTACAGAACTAGATATAAACGAATGTGAAGCACCAGAATCAAAAAGAGTTCTAATAGGGTGACTGGGAAGAGAAATCAAACCTTCCACAGAAACTTTCCTACCTCTGTCTGAAGCACTGGTCGCGAGAACATTCACTTGGCCTCCAGAAGTCCCTGGCCTTTGACCTTGTCCATGTTTCTTCAGGCACTCCCTAGCAAAGTGTCCGACTTCTCCATAGCTAAAGCAAGTATTCTTCCTTCTCTTGCAGTCCTTTACCAAGTGACCCTCATGCCCACAACTGTGACACTTCCTTTTATCCTTAGCCTTGTCATTCTTTCTGCCTTTCTTCTGTTGCTGTTGTTGCTTTCCCTTACTAGGCCATGCCTTCTTATTCTGTGTTTTTCCCCCAACCTTCTTCTCTCCTTTCTCTTCCTCATACATCAAGGCCATATCAACAAGCCTTTCAAAGGTGGCCCCCACTGGAATATGGGACATAGCTAACCCATGAAGGGGTTCATTCATCCCTTTAACAAACCGCAAAGCATTCTTATGCAGAGTGTCTACCAACTCTAATCCAAATCTCGCCAGTTGGTCGAATTTGTTCACGTATTCTTTAACAGTCATGTTTCCTTGTTTGAGCGCCAAGAATCTCTCCATTTGCATGCTTTCCTCAGCTTGAGACAGAAACATCATTTCAAACCTCATCCTAAAATCATCCCATGTCTCTACCGGACGTCCAGCTTGGGTAACTTTCCACCAAAACGAGGCTTCATCTTTCAATATCCAGGCAGCTAACTGAATCTTTCTTCGGTCTTCCACTTCAAAGATTACAAACAAGTCCTCAGTCTCCTTGAGCAAACTCCTTGCCTCTATGAATGTTTCGGTCCACGGAATGGCTTTCCTCCCATGGCATAGAAATCTTTGCAGATCTTAACGAAATTATCTGCTCTTGGAGGAGGAGGAGGAGGAACGACATGTACAGCTTGGGGAGGAACATCATCTTGACCTCCGGCAGGCGCCGTGGCCTCTAGATACCTACGGAACCGGCCTGGTATCGTAACGCCCTCTGGGATATTAGGTTCCCTAAACATGCTGAAAAGAAAAGGAAAGAGATTTAGACAAAGGACCGAAGGATATTACATATGGCTTTGGGGGAATATGTTTTTCAAAATAGACTTTTCTTTTTGAAAAATGCTTTCATAAAAACCTTTTTGAAAATAATTTTCAAAAACTTTTATCTAATCTGGTAACCTTCACCTCTGATACCAAGTGCGACACCCCACGTCCGTTAATGTCACTCACTAAGGGATTGCATTAAGTTTCGTGAAGCGTTATAGGTAAACTGAAATGGAAATATTACAAGACAGATATAAAAGCAACAGCGGAATTTAAATTTTTATTTCAAACATAAATCATAACATTGTGGTCCAAAATACCATAAGTCTGAAACTACATAAAAGCCATTATAATAATATAACTTCTGTCTTGTACCATCAGAGTACATAAATATTTAAAAAGAATAATTCCCCAAAAGGAGACAAAGCCACAGTAGAGATAAGAACTTGAGCAATACTTCGAAAGCAGCTCCTAGCAAGATGATAACCGAGTCCTGACTAAACCTGAGTATTCCCACCCTGAGAACCTTGGGGGGGGGGGACAAAAGAAAGAAGAGGAAACAAAAAGGGTCAGACATAAAGTCTGGCGAGCCCAGTTACTTTTAGCAAGTAAATAGGTAAAAGTAGCATGACAGGCATATAAGGTGGATAAGGAAGATAACACCATAAAAGGTAAGTGTGACAAGGCAAACATGATGGAGTGTATACACTTCCCTAATGATTACTCTGCACTAATACTAGTATAACCAGAATGAGATGATCCCAACACTATCAAATGGTAGGCTTAGGCATATGTCCAGATGTACCCTAACTACTACCATAATCGATTGGCTCCCTAATCCGCGTAGATACTTTGTGCCGTCCCCACAGTAGGAGGTATCACTTCCTAAAGTGGCAACCCCTCGTTTTCATAATGTGCACAACCATATCTACAGGTGTCACGGTCGTCTTATCCCCCCTCCCCCCCCGTCCAACCCATGCACGCACCTGACCCGATCGGTTTGTGCCGCCCACACGGTCCTTCACCTTTGGATCTCTTACAATCAGTCTAGTAAGCGTGCCCCTTCTCCGACCTAGTTCGGAGTACTTGTTTGATACCTACTCCAGGTTACTGACTAAAACGGGTCCCACACAATACGATACAAGCTCTCCCCTTTGTCTTGTATCCCCTACTAGGTTTTCCATTTGGTTATGTATACCACTAGGTGTCTTTGATTACATAACCCTATCATTTCTACAAGTTATGCTTACACTAAAAAGTTGTCCTTAATTACATAACTTTATTATTTCCATCGGTTATGTATACCACTAGGTGTCTTTAATTACATAACCCTATCAGGTTAAGTTTGTGGGCTATATGTAAATATTACCCACCCCCTCAAATTTTCTTAACCCATCCACTGTTCATCCAAGTTTAGTTAACCCCACCTTAAGTTTATATTCATATAATCCCTTATGGATCAACTAGGTTAAGCATTCCAGTTTATTACCATATTTTCATTTATGGTTACAATATGCCGGACCTCCCACATTAAGCCTACCATTTGTGGATGCTGGACATGCCGGGGAGGTCCGAGCATACTTATTCCACAAATCGGGCTTACCCTCGTGTCTTAGCACGTCTCGTATTTGTGCACTTAGAGCTCTCACATTAGATTCAACATTTTCGGTCGTTGGATATGCCGGTCGGTTCCGGGCAGAGTTCCACCACAAGTGCAATCTAACCTCGTGTCATAAGTGCAGTTATAGTTTCTAATTACTGTAATCCTAGGCATCTCATTATTATCCAATTTTTACCTATGCCTTTATAGATGTTCATGCCCCTTTTCCCCCATTATGTTCATATTGAGTTATATGTCCAAATTCATGTTCATAAACATAATTCCAGTTATGCCAATTTTAATGTTTTTCCTCTGTTCCCTAACTAACGCATTCGCATATATTTGGCGGCATGCCTAGGCTAGAAAATAGCCTGGCCATAAACAACAAAAGGGAAAGGTGATGGGAAGATGACAATAGTGATTATTCTAACATAACTGGCCTAAATATATAATGGCATAGTGATAAGGTGGACATATAAGAATAGATCTAGTGAACTTGTGATAATTGAACTAGTTCGAACATGGTAGGAATGTCATAATAAACATAACAAAATCTAAATAATAATTTAGATGTACAACTAGTTCAGATCCAATATGATAGGCACAAGGTGATCTAAATAATAAACTAAATCTAAAATCAAAAATAGACCCGACATAATAAAGGTTAAGATCCACATCATAGTTATATCAGAATGACATAGATTCACAAGTTACAATAGATCTGATATGATAAAGATTGAGATCCAAGTGATAACAAATTCAAGATGTCATAGATTTATAATTTACAATAGATCTGGTATATTTCAGTCATAGGAACAGATCCAAACCATAGTCATATCATGTTTAGTTTTAATCATTTAAATCTAAAAGTAACCTTGAACTCACAGTGTTTGGATTAGAAGAATAGAACTGGAAGAAGAACAGATCTACACTTGAATCTCTAAATCTTTAATCGCAGAAGAAGGAAAAAGAATTCGATCCAGTCCAGGCACTGACAGCATTTGGCCTCCATTGATTTCCAGTGAAGAAAATAGGAGAAATGGATGTTTATTTATAGCTGCCAGCCCCCGGAACTCATCATGCCATGTCAGCCCTAGGGGGGTCGACCCTGGTGTCGACACCCTCTCTAGGTGGTCGACTCCCCTAGAGCGGGAACTTTGCCGCTCTCTGAATTTTTGATTTTTGAACCGTTTTTTGGACAAGTTTGGACTGATATATATATATATATATATATATATATATATATATATATATATTCTTCTGCGTGTATACAAACTTTAAACCCTCATAACTTCTTCATACGGTGTTCGTTTTATGCAAACCAAATGTCCATCTTGACCAGAATTTTGAGACGGACGCAATGGCGCAGTCTATTTCCCTTAATTCTGAATATTAAATTAATTATAATTTAATTTTTCCTTTTTAATGTTGTTAAATTTTTGGGGTGTTACACATGTTGCATTGTGATTTTGTGGGTAATATCCGCTGAAAACCCTCACGAGACATAACTCGTCCTACTAGGGACACCTAGGGGTTTAAAGGCTTGTTGCGTACACTAAATGCAATCATTATTCCCTAACAAAGTGTTGCTAATAAATTTAGTTAGGTTTTTATTCGAGGATGAATAAAAGTTTTAGTGTGGGAGTATTTGATGAACATCAAATTGTGTAAATTTTACACTGCTTAGTTATGCATTTTGTTATTCTAAGACAGTATTACTCGGTCTTTTTAGCTATGTTTATCGCAAGTACTTTATTTTCAAAATAAGAAGAAATTTCTTCTAAAAGGGGATAATTTTAGAAGATTCTAGAATATTCTTGAGAAAGAAGCTTCCAGAAGAATATGGAACAAGCTAGATAAAGAAGCATCTACAAAAGATCAAGTCAATAGTTTCTAGAATGTGCTAAGCAAGAAGCTCTGTGACAGCCCACATTGGTTTATGGCACTCTTTATCAGAACGCATTAAGTTCTGTTAAGCATTATAGGTAAGCAGAAACATAATCTCAGAAGATAGATATATAAAATAGCAGCGGAAATTTAAAACTATATTTTTCCATACAAAACATCGTGGTCTCAAATCCAGTTACAACATCAGACTAAAATACAGGAACAAAACACATCAAATAAAAACATCTGTCTTGCGCTAAAAACCATCAGAGTATAGAAATGAAAAATCATAATCCCCATAAGTAGCCATTAACAAGTAGACAAATAGTCGAAGCGATACATCAAAGCAGATCCAGATCCAACCAGAAACAAAAGAGAGAGAAAGTCCTAATCGTGCCTGAGCGTTTCCACCTTGAGAACCTAGGGGGGGGGGGGGGGAAGGGAGGAGAGAAAAGGAAACAAAACGGGTCATACATAAAGTCTGGCGAGTCCAGTGACTTTTAGCATATAAAGAAATAAAAGTATAAAGACAGTAAAATAAACAAGATGAGAGATAACTGTAATAAATAACAGGTATAAACAGGAGGGACTGGATAAATAGAATAACCATGATAAACTATGCTTCTCGATTGCTTTCTCTACACCAATACTAATATACTGGATTAGGTGTTTTCCAATTACTTAACATAAACATAATGATCCCAACAGAAACATAATGGTGGATTTAGATGTACTTATAGTAACGGGTTTTACCCCAAATAGAAATAACAGGTACCCCAACAGAAATAACGGTTGTTACCCCAAACAAAAATAATGGGTACCTAAACAGGCAGGACTAGTTGTACCCTAATTAATACCCCTAAGCGATCGACTCCCTAACACGTAAATACCCTGTGTCAGCCCCACAGTAGGGCGTATTACTTCCTAAAGTGGCAACCTACAGAAGGACACAAACCTATTTATAGGTGCTACATCGGCTTATTTTTTCAGGCAGGCTGGATCCATACACACACATGAACCCGTTGGAACGTGCCATCAAACACCCTTTCCCAGATGAACCTCTTAGAATTAGCTCAATAAGCGTGCCCTGATCCCTACCTAGTGCGGCGTCCCCCGTTTAATACCAGAATGGGTTACCGACTAATATGGGTTCCACACAATAAATGACTCAAGTCAAACCCCTAAACTTGTGTCCCCAATCAGCTAGGATTTTAAAAGGTTAAATCTTACATCCTAACCCCCCCACAAATTCAATAGGTTAAGTTTTATAGTAAACAGTGTCAACACAACCCCAACAGATTAAACATGTTTACTTAACCCCATAGTTTTAACCGATTTACTTAAGTGAAAATTAGTGTCACATCCCTGTTATGTTTCAAAATTAGGCTCAGGTCCGTTCTTAAACTTATTATAATTTTGGTCTCTGTTTTCATTTTTACGTGTTATTCATAATATTTGCGTACATGTATCCAAATATTCTGAATGAATATTTGCATACATGTATGCAACTAATCTAATGAATATTTGCATACATGTATGCAAACATTCTAAATTTTGCATACATGTATGCAACTATTCATCAGAATATTTGCATACATGTATGCAAATATTCTAAATTTTTGCATACATGTATGCAACTATTCTGAACGAATATTTGCATACATGTATGCAAATATTCTGAATTGTTGCATACATGTATGCAAATAAAGTTGAACTAATGCTGATGAATTGTTGCAGAAATGTATGCAAATTTTCTAAATAGAAAAATAGGGACCTAATTTATAATAAGTTTAAGACCGGATGTGAGCCTAATTTTGAAACTTAACAAGGACCTGTGCCAAAGTACCCTTTACTTAACCTCCACAAATTAACAGGTACACATGTGACATACAGTTTCATTAACATGTTCCACTTAATCTTTGAATTAAGCCTACAGATTTACATGTTCATACACCCCAAATTTCAGTCATATTCCACGGTATAAGGTATGCCCCAATTTTCCATCTTTTATTTTCATTCCCAAATATTCCCCAATTTCTCCCAATTTCATTCATATGTATGTCTCTTACGAGATTGGCCAAGGCTCGAGGGTAGCCTAGAATTATAAAATAAAAAGGGAATAAGAGAGGGAGAAGAACAGAAATAGGCATATAATAACAAAAATAGGCATATAATAACAACTGAACAACATAATAGGTGTATGGAAAATTACATGTAATTATAGCAGATCTGTTTAAATATAAATCAGTTTCTTAGCAGGCATAGGCTCAGATCCTGTTTGTTAACATGTCAAGGTTACCATTAAATTTTTATATCTAAAAGTAACATGAACTCACAGAGATTGGATCGGAGTAAAAGAAATGTCTTTGATGTATGTATAGGCTGATGTTGTAGAAGATAGTCTAATTCAATCCAAGTTGGGGCATCATCTCCTTGTCTCCATTGTTTAGGTGTAGGAAAACAATAGAAATGTTGGCCTTTATATAGACTATCTCCAACGAATCCCGCAAACAAACAAGTCCAGGTTTAGAAAATGAATCTGCTCAGATCTGGGGTGGGTCGACCCTAGGGACGACACACCCTTGTGTGGGTCGACCCATAGGTCTACCTCCATGGGGCGTGGGTCGACCTCTTATAGGTCTTATTCCCGCGTTGGTTTCCCGCTCCTCTAATTCGATTTATTTTGAATTTTTGGTTTGATTTATTTTTATATATATCTTTCTTATATGTATACAAACTTCTAACCTTTATATCTTCTTCATACGATGTCCGTTTTACGCAAACTCGAAGTTTATCTGAACCAGAATTCAGAGATGAACGCAATGATACAATCTGCTTTACTTAATTCCTAACCTTAAATTAAGTATTATTTAGTTTATTAAATGTTCTTTAAAATTATGGGCTGTTACATTCTTCCCTACTTAAGGGATTTCGTCCCCGAAATCTCCAAGTCAAGAAGAATGTAATTATCCTAACAACCACAACCATCTACTCATCCACCATCCATGAGCATCCATTGTCCTTAAGATTTTTCTAATGCTTGTATGAACATATGCAATGGTGTGTGTATATGTCCTTACATTAATGAGAAAATCAGGCAGTCGGCTGATTCAGTTGACCTCCTTAATGCAATTTATGTTCGTGCCATATAACCAAAATGTATGTAAATAATTTTAGTATAAAATGTAAGCTCTATATGTGTGCACAATCGTTCATGCAAATGCAACATCCACATGATGAAACATCCATTTTCATCCATATAAAATCCTAATGCACACACATCCATATGCAATATGTAAGTGACTGTGCCAATCTAGTGCATAGTGTGTGTGTGTGTATGTATATGCATCCACGAGCAACCACTAGCAAACACTTGCATCCATCAAACATAACATGTCTCGAACACATGTTTACAACCATTGGTTTTCTACCTAAAGGTAGATGATTCGATCGATAGGATACACACGAATGGTAGAAGCAAGTACTAATAAAAGCTTGGAAAAAGAAGTCAAGAACATACTCTCGAAAAGAAAAGGGTATGAAACGCGAATCTTGTCTTCAGTCTCCCAAGTTGCATCCTCGCGGTCTTCTCCCCATTGCACTTTTATTAACTTAACCTCTTTGTTGCGTAGTTTCTTAACCTCTGATCCAAGTATACGAGTAAGGACTCGTCTAACTGTTGCCTCCTTTTCTACCTCCACTTCCTTAAGCATGCTTGGCTCAACCACCTCTGCTGAATCGTGAAGACATTTCCGCAAATGGGAAATGTGAAAAATATCATGAACACCCGCCAACCTCTCTGGTAATCTCACCCTATAAGCCATTTGACTTATCCTCTCCACTATGGGAAATGGCCTACAAACCTTGGCGCCAATTTTCCTACTGATCCAAAATGAACCACATTCCTCAATGGTGATACTTTGATGAAAACCATGTCTCCTACCTCAAACTCAGTGCCAGTCCTTCTCTTATCGGCGTAGGACTTCTGCCTGTCCTGAGCTGTCTTCATACGTTTGCGGATAAGATCAATCTTCTCTGAAGTCTCTCTAACCATCTCAGGTCCAAGTAGGAGCCTATCCGTAGACTCCCACCAACAAGTCGATGATCTACAAGGTCGTCCATATAGTGCCTCGAAGGGTGCCATGCTAATACTAGTCTGATAACCATTGTTGTATGCCAACTCCACTAATGGAAGGTGCTCCTCCCAAGTCCCTCCGAAGTCTAGGATACACAGCCTCCAAAGATTCTCAAGAACTCTATTCACCCTCTCAGTTTGTCCATCAGTCTAAGGGTGATATGCGGTGCTCAAACATAACTGTGTCCCTAGTGTCTCTTGCAGACTCTTCCAGAACTCAGTAGTGAAGATGGGATCACGATCACTCACTATGCTAAAAGGTACCCTATGTAGACGGACTATCTCACGAAGATAAACTGATGCCAACCATGCTTCATTCTCTTGCTCTTAACAGGAATGAAATGAGCGCTCTTAGTGAGCATGTCTTCTATAACCCAGATACTGGTGTTGCCTCTCCTCGACCTAGGCAAACCAACGATGAAATCCATAGAGACGCTCTCCCACTTCCATTGTGGGACATCCAAAGGATGAAGCAAACCGCCAAGCTTCTTCTGTTCTGCTTTTACTGCTGACATATTAAACATCGAGCTACAAATTACGCTACATCTTTCTTTATCCCAGCCCAAAAGAAAATCCTTCTCATGTCCTGATACTTCTTATCGCAGCCCGGATGGATAGTCATCCTAAAATGATGGGCTTCATCAAGAACTGTACTCAACAAATCTCCAACTCGGGGGGAACACAAAGCCTACCATCTCGTCGTAGCCACCCTTTATTATCCATGGAATATTTATTAAGGTGACTAGAAATCTCCCCTCTACTGAGTCTATCCAAGATGTATGCTATCTGTGGGTCCTCTCGCTGTGAAGATCCTATCCGATCCATAAGAGTAGGTCTCACCTCTAAAGATGCCAACAAACCAGGTGTAAGATCCGTAGATGGCCTAAAATCGAAGGTCGATATGTACTCCAAACTCCGCCTCTCTACGAATAGAGGACTCAATGTCATCGTCTGCCTACCCAACATGTTCGCCACTACATTACCCTTGCCAGGGGTATAAGAAATCTCAAAGTCATAGGACGTTAGGAACTCCATCCATCTTTGTTGTCTCTAATTGAGATCCCTCTATGGGAACATATACTTAAGCGACTTATGGTCCATGTATAACTCGAACCTTTCTCCTAATAGATAATGCCGCCAAGTCTTAAGTGCGAACAATATAGCATCCAAATCTAGATCATGGGTAGGGTAGTTCCTCTCATGAACCTTCAACTGTCTATTACCATAGCATACTACCTTTCCCTCCTGCATCAAGACGGCACCGAGCCATGTACCACATTCATCAATATACACTGTAAACACCTTGCTCCCATCAGTCAATGTCAAAACTAGGACTGTTGTCAGAGCCCTCTTTAATTGTTGAAAAGCATCCTCACAATCAATACTCCAAGCAAAGGTCAGATTCTTCTTCGTCAATCTGTTGAGTGGGGTTGATATCCTTGCGAAGTTCTTGATAAACTTCCTATAGTAGCCTGCTAAACCAAGAAAACTTCTCACCTCTGTTGCATTCTTTGGAACTTTCCATCTTGAACTGCAACTACCTTCGCGGGAACCACCGCTATCGCATCCTTCGAGACCACATGCCCTAGAAATCTCACCTCCTTTCTCCAAAAGTGACACTTGGAGAATTTTGCTTTAATATGGAGTGCTCTGAGAGTCCTCAAGACCTCTCATATATGTAGGGCATGCTCTTCCTCGCTCTTCGAGAAAATCCGGATGCCGTCTACAAAGACCACCACGAACTTATTCGGAAACTCCCTAAACACTCTGGTCATCAGATCCACAAAATACGCGAGTGCATTCGTCAACCCAAAGGGCATGAATAGCCACTCAAAGAAGCCATATGGAGTTCTGAAAGTGGTCTTATCTATACTGTCCTCAGCCACCCTCAACTAATGAAATCCCGTGGCCAAATCTTACTATGAGAAAATAAATGCGCCAACAAGCTGGTAAAACATATCATCAGTCATTGGGAGTAGGTGTAGATTCTTCTTGGTAATATTATTCAACTCCCTGTAATCTACACATAGAAAAAGTGAGCCATCTGCCTTGCTTGCGAAGACGACTGGAGCACCCCATTCTAAAAACATCGCCTAATAAACCCCTTCTCAAGTAGCTCCCCTACTTGCTTGTTAAGTTCCCTCCTTTCCCTTGTCTCCATTGTTTTAGGTGTAGGAAAACAATAGAAATGCTGGCCTTTATATAGACTATCTCCTACGAATCCCGCAAACAAACAAGTCCATGTTTAAAAAATGAATCTGCCCAGATCTGGGGTGGATTAACCCCTGGGTCGACCCAAGGGTCGACACACCCTTGTGTGGGTCGACCCATAGGTCGACCCCCATGGGGCGTGGATCGACCCCTAACGGTTCTTATTCTCGTGTTGGTTTTCTTCTCCTCTAATTCGATTTATTTTGAATTTCTGGTTTGATTTATTTTTATATATATCTTTCTTATATGTATTCAAACTTCTAACCTTTATATCTTCTTCATACGATGTCCGTTTTACGCATACTCGGAGTCTGTCCAAACTAGAATTCCTAGACGAACGCAATGGTACAGTCTGTTTTACTTAATTCCCAACCTTAAATTAAGTATTCTTTAGTTTATTACAAGTTCTTTAAAATTACGAGGTGTTACAAGCTCCTAGAAATATAAAGAAAGAGATTTCCAGAACAATAAAGTAGGAGATAATAATGGAAGACCGAGTCAAAGTTTATAGAAAAAACTTCTTTTTAGATATAGATCTGAAGTGTACTATAAATACGCCTACCTAACATTAGTTTAGGCCACCTTGGCAATTGTTTTATTTCTTTTTCTTTTAGGAATAGGGGTTTCTCTTGTAATCTCTTGAATCGCAAATGCCATTTCATAATAAAATTAGTTAAATTCTTCTATACTCTTCTGCTTGTGTTCTCTTTTGTGTTATTCTTATTTCTGTTTGTGTTTTCTTTTGCTTATTTTACCATTTATTTTTATTTTCTCGAGATCTATTGATTTTCCAAGAGGTTAGTAGATCTCATATCTAAGCCTCATAATTCTTAGAAATTCACTTACTCCGCAAGTTTGTTTGGTATTCTCTTCTAATTTCTTAACTAAAATATTAATCCCAAATCGTCTAACTTGCCTTGAATTTAAATAAACATTAATAAATTATACAACTCCCTGTGGATTCGACCCGTACTCGCACGATTATTACAACAGACACCGTGTGCTTACAGTAGAATAAAATTGCGATTTTTGTTCACAATAAAACCGTCGATCACTAACCTCAGTAAGATAAAAAAAAGTTTGAAGTCAATTTCAATAGTTTTTTTTTCAAGTCTAGATTCAGTATTTATTGAATTTTGAAATTTAAATTAGACTTATCCATTTAAAAATCCTTTTAAATATGTTTAAATATATATTTTAAATTGACTAAAAATATGGGTTGTTACAATCTCCCCTACTTAAAAACAATTTCATTCTCGAAATTGGAATGAAGCAAAGAAAAGAATACTAAAGCAATACTAAAAACATTGCTGATATATCTAGAACAAAAAGTATCATATCATATCATATAGTAGCAGATCACAACCAAAATATTCCCTATAAACACAGACATAACCTATACCCGCGTAACATTATAAGCTATGTATATGCACCTAACCATACCAGCTTGAGTACAACTACATACTTGAGGTGGTCTGTACAATGTCAAAATGGTATTATGTCCCAAAATACATACCTAGTGCCTAGACTGCACCAAAAATGAGGTCCAACTATATTTACAACATATATACAAACTAAGTAATAACCAACTTCCTAATCCTCTCCTGAGTCGTGGTCGGAAGGTACAGAAAGAGATATCTCCTCAGGCTCCTGGTCAATACCGTCTCACTCTGGGGGATCTAGATTCCAGTCGGGTGCTATCTCCTCCTCTACCCAGTAGTCATCAGGCTCATCATCATCACTCTCGTGGTCTGACCAATACCCTGCTACATCATCAGGGTCTTCTTCATCATCGACGTCATAACCTACCACATCGATCTCTGGCTCAATCGCCACGTCTATCTCCGATGCAATATCCCATATTGGCGGATCCTCGGGTACTTATGTTGTGCTAAGTATTCTAACACAACATCCATCTCTTATCCTAACTGTTGCTCATCCCATACTGGTCCGTCCAACTCAAGCTACTACAGTGCGGGCAAATCCAACTCAGGCTCATAATGCGTAACCTCGGGAATGATCTCAGGAACATAGTTGGGAATGATCTCAACCGTCGGGGGCTGCTGAATATTTACCACTGGTGGTGCTACAGGAACTGGATCTCCCATTATAACATCGACATCAGACTCAAATCCCTCATCATCAGCTAACATGCAATCATTATAGGATCTCGAATCCTCGGATTCGTCTGAGTCTAAGTCCATGGAAGCATCCTTTAAATCTGAGTCCGAAATTAAGACCTCTATAGGTCGAAGAGCTGAAGTGGCATCAGATATGTATTCGCTGGCACTACTATGACCAGAAGAACTATCAACACTATCTCCGAGCTATGAGTCTGTCAAACCACTCTCTGAGTTGTCGGGGGAACTATTAGATGCAAAAGACTCTAGAAACTGTGCTAAGTACTGCCTAACCGGAAGCCGCTTACCCCTCTACAATTTAAAATAAGGAGTTTCTAATCAATAAACAAGTTTTAAACTAATCTTTTTAACCCTATATTTTCCTTAAGACCTCTTTAAGTAAAACAACAAATGAGTTTTCATGTATATTCACTGTCCAAAATCGTGAATATAACTTCCTTTATACATTTCTAACCTAGTATATATCAGAATTTATCGACTGTCCAAAATTGTCGAAAAAACCGTTTACTTATTATAATCAAATATCTTAAGTTCATTATCATTCATTAACTAGTTAAATTAGCTACCATACATCACATCTAGCAATCAATTTGTTGATTAACTTTCAAACTTAACTTTATTTTTTCTATAAAAATACCCATTACTTAGAAAAATCCAATTTACAAATACGTTTCTCACATGCATATTATTATCATTCTAGGGCATTACTAACCCTATCTCTAATGAGTTTTCTTCTATAGGATGTTACTAATCGTACCTCTGATGATTCTTTTTGTCTTATTCTTATGAGTCGTACTCCCAAATCTTTGTAAACCAAAGCCCTGATACCAATTCTATAATGACCCACTTTTAGGTCCGGTTTGACCCGGTAATTAAACCGTTCTCAAAGGTGGATTGTTAGGAGTACTTACACATTTGAAAAACCAAAAAAACTTTTCATTATTATTACAATAATTTTACATCAAAGTACAAGATGTATCAGAGCATAAATAAATAATACAAAGATGGGAAGAGAAAAAAAACAAACACAATAGAAACTAAAATGCTGAGTGGAAAACTGAAATGCCATGAACTCTGTCCAAGCTCCAAACATGCAATGCTCTAAGAATAACTGCAAAACCTGAACTACTAGCTGCCCATGTGGAAAATATAGACACCCAAAATTTAGGGAAAGAATAATAAACTCCGAGTCAGTCATGGGACTAGTGTGGGAACTAAAACAATTTTTAAATAGTTTATAAAGTAAGGTAATTCATAAGACCACGCCGTATAACATGGAACGGGTTTCCTCTCATAAATACCATTTCATAACACTCACAATGCTTTTTGGAAAATGAAGCTACTATAAGATCTCGCGCCGCATATACATTTCAAACGCACACTTGAGCGAGGTTTCCCTTATGATAACAAAAAATGCTAGATATGTGAAAATTATGTCATATTATTATTAGTGCATAGTGTAAAAATCACATTTGCAAATAAATATATCAATCTTAGCCCGCATAGGTACCATAATATCATACTAACCTCCTACGCATTTTACGCAGGATCTACAAAAGAAAGCCGTATGTGCACATGGTGGATGATCCAGGTTCAGAATCATATACCGACCCAAACCATTCTCAAAATGGGTTTTTCCAACAAATGACCAAGGATAAGGAACTTCTTTACCGAATAGGCACGCCTCTAGAGGGACATCCCGAGAAGTAAACCCTTCTCTGCCAACACAAGGTCGTCGGTGCTATCCAAGCAATGCCACACGAGTATGCTATTTCCCGATCGTTACCGGCCTTTTCCACGTGATCTCGAATTTCCAACAAAACCACAATAGTAAAATTCCAGAGCTCCATACCATAAAAATACCATATCAAATCCACATAGCACACACTTGGGCTACATACCATAGTGTTGCTTCAAAATCTAGAAGGAAATGGTTATCCCTTAACTAAGGCGACCCCCATAACCATTCTGCATCTTTTCCTATTTCGATCATTTTTGGGATGTGAGGCTTGTCGAAGTCTCGTTACATAAGTCTACGCTTAAACAAGCCCTGCTTTGTGTTGGGTTTTGGGATCTAATCGTATAACCCTAATATATACAGTTCAACAACTTGGACTGATGGATCTATGCAATAAATTAGTAAATCGAATAGAGTTCATACCTTTTCGAGAATCCATGAATGTGTAAACTCGGATTACACTTGTTTTGCCCCAAATCTGAAACACGAGAGAACTTGGATGTATTGAATCGCCTGCACGTCAAGCGCTGCGCCTCCATGAATATCCACGAGAGCGTCCTCCTTTCAATCGAATTGATAGAAGAAAAGAAATTGGTGCTAGCCGCCATTATTTTTGGAATTTTAGAGATTGAGGGTTCGGTGGTTTTAATTTTAGATCTGATCTAAAATTAGGGTTAGCCGCCATTCTATAAAAGGACAATTATATATATCCCTAGGTTAATACCATATCCCCTTTTACAAAAGGATTTCAACCATGAAATAAGGAACCATTCCAAAACTCACTCCAAATTCAAATAAAATATCAACGTTTTTGATATTTTACTTGTCCAAAATAATTTCTCTTTTATAACGCTCTATATCGTGTGACCCCACAGGTTATTACAACGTTGGCAATGATTTTAAATCGTATTTAAAATCATAAACAGTGATTGGCATCTAGCAATACGTCGCTGCTACCCAAGTTATAATAAGATCAATGATTCGATACAACCTTTCTGTGACCAGTGTATCAATGCAATATAATCCTTTTAACCGATATATCCAGGATTAAACTAGAGGCATGGATCGTATCATCCTCGTTATAATTTAATCCGGTTTTCTTGATCGATGAGTAGATTGTTTAAAACAAATCAATATTTGAGCACGGCCATGCATTTCACAGTCTCACTCAATCAAGAGGCCCATGGATATCACTACGAATATATCGTAGGGTTAAATTCCATATAGATCATTCATAATTTTCATTTGATTCAAGATGTATCCAATAATCACCGTTATCATTACTCTGTTACGAAATAACTTTAGATGATATCAAAACACAAATATCTTCGAATAAAATTATAATGATTTCAGGTCTGAGGACCATTACATCACTGTCACTATGAGAATAACTTATGATACTGTTAATTATATTCCATGGAGTTATCTCACGGTGGGTCAGCCCAATACGATATTCTCCAATACGTATTTATATCTTGACTTTAATATCACGTATATTAATGATCAATGAGATGTGATCATCAGTCAATCAATATACTAGTCTCAACGCTTTATTGTTGTCCTTTATAAACAATAAAACTCGACTAGGGACTTTTAAGAATTATAATACTTATCACATTATATAATCTCAAGTTCAGTCTTACTCGAACTATATAATTCCGTATTATTATTCTAAGGACTTCTATTATATTAATATTTATATTACGCAGTAAATATAATATAAAAGAATAATATTTATTCCAAATAAAATAATAACATCAACAGGGTTATCTATCTCATCAAATGAATTGCCTCTAGGGCATAAACTCTAACAATCTCCCGCTTGCACTAGAGTCAGTCATTTACGTATCATATACTCATGAAACTAGAGTGACTATTAAACTTCTGCTGCGACAGAGTTTAATTCAGTAGGTCTGCAACATTACAACTTTTGTAACTTTACAGATATGTTTATTTCTTTTGTGAACAAATTCACATAAGAATTATATTTCTTAAAATATATGTTTGGATTGATGATGAGTTTAATGTCTTAGGCCTGAGCAACAACCATATTGTTATTGCAATGTATATCATTCGATCAACAATGAATTAAGTTCAATCATGAACTTCTTAATCCAAACATTTTCTTTCTTAGAATCAGTATTTATTTCATGTTTTTAAACTAACATTATTTGCAATAATTAATGTGTTATCAAATAAAATTTGAATTATTGTATCACTCCCACTCAATTTCTTATCTATACAAGATTCAATAGTATTTTGTGGTTTTCGAGACATTTCGAATTCTATTTTATTCCCATAGATATCTTAGAGACTGTCTCTCCTTTATAAAGGATCCCTCTTTTATAAAGGATACCAATCCGAGCAATAAACATTTTATTCTCATAGAATTTATAGAAATAATATCCATTTGTATCTTTTGGATATTCCACAAAATAGTTATCTGATTTGGGTCCGATCTTATTTGAAACGACCCGAACTTCCCCGGTCTCCGAAGAGAAGAGAAAGAACGGATTGTTTTGAGAACAGGACAAAATAGAACGCAGACGGAAGAACATTTCATTGTATATTACAACAATGCATCAGATTTCAAGAATATACAGAGTATGAATGAATATTACACAGAAATATCAGAGATTTAAATTACATTTAAATACATAGCAGCGGAAAATAATACAATACACAACTAGAAGTAGATATACGGATACAAAGCTTTCCGGATATCGTTCCAGCTGTAAACAAGGATCCTGTGAATATAAATCTGCAAAACCAAAACTACTAGCTGCCCGTGTCAAAATAAGGGCACCCAGAGTTTAGGTTAAAACAATAAACTCCAGGTCAGTCATGTGACTGGTGTGAGAACTAAAACAGTTAATCTTTATTTTTAAAGTTAGGTAAATCAAGGGACCACGCCATATAACACGGAACGGGTTTCCTCCCAAGAATACCAGTGCATAAAACAAACAGCGCAATGCTAAATAAAGAAAAATGCAGCTGTTATAAGACCCAGGTCCTATCACACAATGCAACGCAAGCCGGGGGATAGGGTTTTCCCTTATAACAGCCAAAGAATGCTTGATACGTTTAAAACAAATCATTTGATACTATTATAAGTGCATAGTGTATAAAACAACTTCAAATCATAAGTATCAATCATAGACGGCATGAATGACCCATACCACTATGTCGCCATATATAAGTTTACAATCAAAACCGCAATGTCGTATTGGAAGTTGGGTTATCATTTATGGTATGAACCGAGGCTAGGGGCAAGATCCTCACCGATTCGAGACTCTCTAGTCCGAGCCTCAGGACCCAGACTCAGGTGGGCCCTTGGATCGTCAGGGCCGGTCCACCGATGTGGATTAAAATTCCTGAACATGCGTTTCCTCGCCCTTTGGGGCGTAAGCCTGGCCCGTCAACCGACCAGAAGCATCGGCCGAAACCGATATCACGAGGCGCCTCGCTTTTCAGCAAGTAATAATAAGCAACATCCACATGAGTCAAAATCGTCAGCCAGTTCAAGCACTGACGCCACTCCTAACTAGAAAGAAACGCATGTCCTCCCTGATGTCCGTCTCCCGTTTTTGGTTCATACCGGGTGTGATACTCGCGAATCAACGTTACACAAATCTACGCCACACAAGGCCGTGCTTTGATCATCCACCACAAGACTTTGCTTTTCAACAAAAGCCTTGATCCATGCAACTCAGCATGCCACATTGTCAGTCCATACTCTACCACTGATTTCTGCCAATATATAACCTCTAGGCTCGTACGTCTCAGAGAAGGGTGTATAGCAAGAGAATAAATTCTCTACCACCAAACAGATATATATTTAGCAGAGATCACCAAATACAGTATAAAGGAATACAACATCAGACACACTATCCATTTACAAGTCCGTTCTGGGTCTGAACGAAACCGGAGGCACTTTCCTCGCATATCCATCCATCTCCAAGTACGTCTGGACGACCACCAACTATTTCCATCCTCTTGGGTGTACAGCCCAATCAGGATCGTCAGTAATTATCCCAACGATGTGAAGACTTCCGGTCTTCAACCACCGTCTTCATCTTCGACATATCGTCGAATTGATTATTCAGAATGGGTATAAACCCGGCCTTTCCGAACAACCAGCGTATATTAAAGATAAATGTTACACAAACACAACATACGCCTCATTCCAATTTATCAGTCACTAACCGTAAATTAATCAAGAGAATAATTCCCCAAATATTAACCCCGAAGGCCGAAACCAACATCAGATCAATATCCAGAAAACCATTCTGCTTAGCTAACCGACAGTTAGTTTCTAAATTTCACATTCATAGGGAAAGGTTCCCATTAATTTTATCCAAGATAAATTTCTTGAATTTATTCTTTAATCTATTTTTGAATATCAATTCAAACTAGTCGGGATTAGCGAACCTTACCGAAGTAATCATTTGTTTTAATTTCCCAATCCCAACCTATTCATCTCATGAAGTAAAACTGGTTATACTTCATATCTAACACCACGGTGTTATCGGTAAATTCAATTACCATTTCACGTTCAAATCTAATTAAAGATTTAACTATCGCCTGGAGAAAAACTGGTGGTACTCCATTTTCGATCTTTTCAATCTAATTAAAGATTCATTAAAACTCCACTTAGTTTTAATCTTTAACTGGGTTAAAGAATCAGTGTCGTTTAAAACACAGTTCACGATAAACCCAAAATCACATTCATTAATTATCGGGTTAAAGAACGAGTGTTATTTAAAACACTGTCCACGATAAACCCAAAAATCAATATCAATTCAATCCCAATTAAATATTATTATTTAATTGGTACACTTCATTAAATCTAAAATAAAAAGATTTAATCTTTTCTCAACTGGGTTCAAGAACAGTGTTAGTGAAGACACCATTCACGACAAACCCAAATCACATTTGATATTCAATACAAGGCTCTGAATAGAAAATATATCGGCTTATATTCAATATCAAATTCTACGACTAACAAATGTCGTATTGGAAATAACGATATAAATATATATCTTTCAAATTTCCATAACAACATCTGTATAATCACGAATTCCAACATCGAAATATTCCGAAGACAATTTCGATTCAAATCCACTCTAATGCAATCATTGGAAATTCTGGTTATTTTTAAAACCCTTTTCAAATTCAATTTATTTATTTAAAAATAAATAGAATTATAATTCTAGTTCAAAACTAGTTTAGTTCGATAAAAATCTATTTTTATCTTTTCAAATATGGAGTTTTTCATCCCAATTCTTCTCAAATCATTTCTTATGATTTTACACAAATTATTACAATGTTTAATAATTTTATCAAGGCCCGTACAGTCGATTTCCATCAATGGCCATCGAACTGCACTTACAACGACCTTTTTCAAATTTGATTTGGACATAATTCCAAATCCAACCGTTAGATTTCTAATTTCTAATATTCGTTAGAAATCTCTTTTCGATACGAACCCAACGGTTCCGGTTTTAGGAGAATCCGACGGTCGGATCTCCCGTAATGTCCGTTTGAAATAAATGGTCGAAATTCGCGAACTGCCGCGGCGCGGCGCGTTCTATTCAAGCCATTATATTCTATATATAATATATATATCGTCGATTTCTATTTAAAACGAATTTTATAAATAGTTTTGAATTCGTTTCAAAACCATTTTCAACTTCCATTTCAATTCAAATCAAAATTGAATTCTTCTTTATAAATTCGTTTTAAAATTCATTTCTATTCAATTCAAATTTCAATTCAATTTGAATTCATTTCAATTCGCTTTCAATTCAATTTGAATTCGTTTTCAATTTAATTCAATTCCAAAGTCGTTTTCTATTCGATTCAATTCAAATTGGTTTTCTATTCGATCCAATTCAAATTGGTTTTCTATTCGATTCAATTCAAATTGGTTTTCTATTCGATTCAATTCAAATTGGTTTTCTATTCGATTCAATTCAAATTGGTTTTCTATTCGATTCAATTCAAATTGGTTTTCTATTTGAATCAAATTCATTATATATTCAATTGAAATCAAATTCATTATATATTCAATTCGATTTCGTTTCCTATTCAATTTAATTCAAATTTCATTTCAAAATATGCGATTTCGAAATCACTTTTCAATATTCATTTTAAAATGAGTAAAATCGATATAAACATCGTTCACGTCAAAATGGCGCATCTCTAATCAACACGGCTTCATATCATTCTATTTTCAAATATTCTATTTCAAATATTTCTTTTTCAAATATTTCCTATTCAAATATTTCTATATTAAAATATTTCGTTCAACACATGACTTATCTTAACGGATGAGTACAGTCAACACATGAACCTTTATTTTATATTGATAAAGATGTAAATTTTATTATTAAAATATTTCGTTCAACACATGACTTATCTCAACGGATGAGTACAGTCAACACATGAACCTTTATTTTATATTGATAAAGATGTAAATTTTATTATTAAAATATTTCGTTCAACACATGACTTATCTCAACGGATGAGTACAGTCAACACATGAACCTTTATTTTATAATATTCTTTATCCTCTAAATTGGAATGAGGCCCAATCAATCACCATATAATGTTAATTATATGGATTTTCATACATCACACGTATATAATAGCATTGCAAAATAATCAACCATCAACCAAAGTGCACTACACTGTATAAGCATCAAATATAGATATCTAACGCTTATAACAGCCTGTCAATCAATCGATTGACATATTTAATCAATCAGGATGAGTGAACTTCAAATTTCATCCCAACACCCGTGTGGGGTTTCAAACAATCAAACACAAATTTTATTTGTGCAGTTGGGCGATGTGTAAATTTTATCGTCGCAATCAATGTCCTTCAAATAGGTGTACATAAACAAACCATCCGGTTTGTAAATGAATATTTTATTTTATTCACTTCACGTTAAAAATTATATTTTTAACGATAAAACATCTTATTTTAACATATGAATTTCTATTCAGTTCATTCTTTAAATAAACTGATATTTTTATTTTTCTAACTTATTTTAGAAAATTTCGACGCCATAACGGCACGATACTAGAAACGGGACAAGGCCTAGCCTTATCCCCGGTCTAGTGAAGGCCCACGCCATTCACACATCAATCAATCCAATTTCATTTCATCAAACAAACAAATTTCAGTCAAATACTCTAACTAATTTTTGCAATCAAACAAACAAGTCCATGGTATGTGGACGATTGTGTCGGGTGCTACTAAACACCGTCTGCATCCTAGTATATTTATATATAACTAGAAATAGAAATTGAAGAGTGAGAAATTCTCACCTTTAGCTATCCTAACTCCACGGCACTTCTAAGGCAGGAAATCTTCACTGTTCTCGTCTCATATCACTTTCTTCGCCCGTAGCCACTACATATGTAAAAATCGAATTTTTACTTCTCTATTCAATATATAAAAAATCGAATTTTTACTTCGCTATTCAATATATAAAAATCGAATTTTTACTTCGCTATTCAATATATAAAAATCGAATTTTTACTTCGCTATTCAATATATAAAAAATCGAATTTTTACTTCGCTATTCAATATATAAAAATCGAATTTTTACTTCGCTATTCAATATATAAAAATCGAATTTTTACTTCGTTATTCAATGTATAAAAATTGAATTTTTACTATGCTATTCAATATATAAAAATCGAATTTTTACTATGCTATTCAATATATAAAAATCGAATTTTTACTATGCTATTCAATATATAAAAATCGAATTTTTACTTCGCTATTCAATATATAAAAATCGAATTTTTACTTCGTTATTCAATATATAAAAATCGAATTTTTCTTTAGATAAAAATTTCGCCTTTCCTTATATGAAAATATTGTCTTTTATCATATAAAAATACGACCTTTCATTGTATAAAAATACGACCTTTACCTTGCTAAAAATCTCATCTTGACTATAAATAAAATTCTAGTTCAGATTACATAAAAAAATACCTAGATTCAGATTTTAAATAAATAAAACTAAAATTAAAAACTTACTTTGTCTTTAAAGGAGAGGAGGGGGGGTTTTGCGCTGTCGACGGAAGTTGCAGGGGGTCGGAGCGGGTTGTGGTGGCGGCGTGGGGTCGGAGCGGGTTGTGGTGCGTCGTTTCAGGTGGAGGGAGGCTGTCGTTCTCGGTGTTAGGGGTTTGGATTCGGGTGGTTTTAGGGTTCGATTGGCTGAGGGGTTTCACGATCGAGCGGGGGTTCGTGGGAGAGGGCGCCGGCTTAGAGGAGGGCTTGGCCAGAGGTGGGTGGCTCCGGCGATCGCCAGGGCGCGGTGGACGGCGGGCGTGGAGAACGCGATCTTTTCTTTTCCTCTTTTTTTTTTTGATTTTTTTTTTTTTGATTTTCTGCTGAACGAAGAAATGGGGGGGGGGGCAACGTATAAGGGAAGAGGAAAGAGAAAGGATTTTAATTTTTAATTATTTTATTTTGCAAAAAGTTGACTTTTACATACGACCTCTAAACGAGGCCCACCGCCTGTCGTCCATAGCATTTTACCCCCATTCCGAACACAATGGGATATGTATCGTAAGCTGATTCGTTCGTCTCGATCAGTTTCCGTTGAATTTACATTTAAATCGCTATATTGAATTTTAAACGTACATTTCAAATTACCGGGGTCACATAACAACTCTATAAATTCCATAAATATATTTTCTAGCTTCGTATTGACGATACAGTCCTAACAAAACTAATTTCGTCGAATTCTGAGACCGTTGGAAAAATGGCCATTTTCCAGTCGATTAAAATCAACTAAAACCGGTCAAACGCGTTTTCCTTTGCCACGCTCACATATTGATTCGAAAAATTATGAAATTTGGAATCTAGCAATAATTTGACATCTCGGATCCAACAAAAGTGGTTTCGTCGAAATCCGAGGTCGTTTGCAAAATTTCCATTTTTAAGGGCCTGAATTCCATAGCGACTATTCAGAATTTTCAACTGGACATATCTTTTGATTCCCGCTATGAAATTTCAAATTTTCGGATTTGTTGGAAAGATATTCACAAATAGATCCTAATGTTTTTGGTTTCACTAAAATCCGGATTATTTTGCACCCGGTACATTCAATTGAAGTTTGAAATCGAATTATCGAACTACCGCGCCATTTTCAATTCCCTTTTAAAATTATTTGTATTCTAACGACGACGTATATAAATATATACGTCGAATTAAATTCAAAACATTTTTCTCGTCGATATTATTTAAAATAATATATTTTAAATGTTCAAAATTCGCTAAAATTGCCAAAATAAAAATTTTAAACTGGCCCAGATTTTCGGGTTGTTACAATCTCCCCCACTTAAAACTTTTCGTCCCCGAAAAGGAACAAAGTCGAAAGTGGTTTGATTAATCAACTCTACGTTCGATCTGGCTTTCATTCTCCAACTTTTCAGTTTCTGAGAATTTTCAAATTCTTCAAAAATTTGGCTAACACCCTAAATTTTCGAAAAATTTCGCCATAACCTCCCCTGCACCAGGAGCCACGGGAAAATCCTGAAATTGCCATACAGGCCTTCTGATCTCAAAAAGAAAAAGAAAAAGCCAATAGGCTCATAAAATCATCATCACCCAAACAAAATAGTAAATTATGTAGTAAACATGTACCTATTTGTCGGGCAAACAAATTTTATTCTCTGCTCTAGCCTCCTTGCTATGACCTGTTCAATGTAAGTATATGTATATGCAAGCAAATGCGACCAATTTCCAATACAAGTCAATATTTGATCACAATTAGGCAAAATGGTTCAAAATTATCAAACAAATAAATAAACAACACAAACATCAATCAATTAGTGAATTAGAGCTTCAAATTCATAATTTTGATACATATACAAAAATCATGTTTTTGATACCAAATCACAACAATAGGCCCTATCTAATTTTTGGTTCTCACACCAGTCAATAGGAAATATATAGATATTACACGTTCGTCACTCGAATATAAATTCTAATGATGGAGCTCCATCATCAAAATCATCTCCGGGTGATTAGAGTGTAATTCTATATCTATCTAGTATATTAAAACTTCAAATACACGTTTGCAAGGCGTATATGCAAAATCTTTATATACTGGACTGTCCAAATCAATACAAATAAATAATCAAGTACGAATAATTGATTTAAATTTTTAAAACAAAATTTGTTTTCACTTTAAAAATATACTCTTCACGCTCGTTCTAGGATACTACTGATCCTATCTCTAACGAGTCATTCCCATTGGATATTACTAATCCAATATCTGATGAATTCTCTCGTATGGTTCTAAGGTGCCTTGTTCTCTGAGCTTTGTAAACCAAAGCTCTGATACCACGATGAAACGACCCGAACTTCCCCGGTCTCCGAAGAGAAGAGAAAGAACGGATTGTTTTGAGAACAGGACAAAATAGAACGCAGACGGAAGAACATTTCATTGTATATTACAACAATGCATCAGATTTCAAGAATATACAGAGTATGAATGAATATTACACAGAAA
The DNA here is from genome assembly GCA_030737875.1 of Allium sativum. Classification (NCBI taxonomy): domain Eukaryota; kingdom Viridiplantae; phylum Streptophyta; class Magnoliopsida; order Asparagales; family Amaryllidaceae; genus Allium; species Allium sativum. Next base: position 167,706,214 of record CM060916.1, on the reverse strand, counting down.
TATCAGAGATTTAAATTACATTTAAATACATAGCAGCGGAAAATAATACAATACACAACTAGAAGTAGATATACGGATACAAAGTTTTCCGGATATCGTTCCAGCTGTAAACCAGGATCCTGTGAATATAAATCTGCAAAACCAAAACTACTAGCTGCCCGTGTCAAAATAAGGGCACCCAGAGTTTAGGTTAAAACAATAAACTCCAGGTCAGTCATGTGACTGGTGTGAGAACTAAAACAGTTAATCTTTATTTTTAAAGTTAGGTAAATCAAGGGACCACGCCATATAACACGGAACGGGTTTCCTCCCAAGAATACCAGTGCATAAAACAAACAGCGCAATGCTAAATAAAGAAAAATGCAGCTGTTATAAGACCCAGGTCCTATCACACAATGCAACGCAAGCCGGGGGATAGGGTTTTCCCTTATAACAGCCAAAGAATGCTTGATACGTTTAAAACAAATCATTTGATACTATTATAAGTGCATAGTGTATAAAACAACTTCAAATCATAAGTATCAATCATAGACGGCATGAATGACCCATACCACTATGTCGCCATATATAAGTTTACAATCAAAACCGCAATGTCGTATTGGAAGTTGGGTTATCATTTATGGTATGAACCGAGGCTAGGGGCAAGATCCTCACCGATTCGAGACTCTCTAGTCCGAGCCTCAGGACCCAGACTCAGGTGGGCCCTTGGATCGTCAGGGCCGGTCCACTGATGTGGATTAAAATGTCTGAACATGCGTTTCCCCGCCCTTTGGGGCGTAAGCCTGGCCCATCAGCCGACCAGAAGCATCGGCCGAAATCGATATCACGAGGCGCCTCGCTTTTCAACAAGTAATAATAAGCAACATCCACATGAGTCAAACTCGTCAGCCAGTTCAAGCACTGACGCCACTCCTAACTAGAAAGAAACGCATGTACTCCCTGATGTCCGCCTCCCGTTTTTGGTTCATACCGGGTGTGATACTTGCGAATCAACGTTACACAAATCTACGCCACACAAGGCCGTGCTTTGATCATCCACCACAAGACTTTGCTTTTCAACAAAAGCCTTGATCTATGCAACTCAGCATGCCACATTGTCAGTCCATACTCTACCACTGATTTCTGCCAATATATAACCTCTAGGCTCGTACGTCTCAGAGAAGGGTGTATAGCAAGAGAATAAATTCTCTGCCACCAAACAGATATATATTTAGCAGAGATCACCAAATACAGTATAAAGGAATACAACGTCAGACACACTATCCATTTACAAGTCCGTTCTGGGTCTGAACGAAACCGGAGGCACTTTCCTCGCATATCCATCCATCTCCAAGTACGTCTGGACGACCACCAACTATTTCCATCCTCTTGGGTGTACAGCCCAATCAGGATCGTCAGTAATTATCCCAACGATGTGAAGACTTCCGGTCTTCAACCACCGTCTTCATCTTCGACATATCGTCGAATTGATTATTCAGAATGGGTATAAACCCGGCCTTTCCAAACAACCAGCGTATATTAAAGATAAATGTTACATAAACACAACATACGCCTCATTCCAATTTATCAGTCACTAACCGTAAATTGATCAAGAGAATAATTCCCCAAATATTAACCCTGAAGGCCGAAACCAACGTCAGATCAATATCCAGAAAACCATTCTGCTTAGCTAACCGACAGTTAGTTTCTAAATTTCACATTCATAGGGAAAGGTTCCCATTAATTTTATCCAAGATAAATTTCTTGAATTTATTCTTTAATCTATTTTTGAATATCAATTCAAACTAGTCGGGATTAGCGAACCTTACCGAAGTAATCATTTGTTTTAATTTCCCAATCCCAACCTATTCATCCCATGAAGTAAAACTGGTTATACTTCATATCTAACACCACGGTGTTATCGGTAAATTCAATTACCATTTCACGTTCAAATCTAATTAAAGATTTAACTATCGCCTGGAGAAAAACTGGTGGTACTCCATTTTCGAACTTTTCAATCTAATTAAAGATTCATTAAAACTCCACTTAGTTTTAATCTTTAACTGGGTTAAAGAATCAGTGTCGTTTAAAACACAGTTCACGATAAACCCAAAATCACATTCATTAATTATCGGGTTAAAGAATGAGTGTTATTTAAAACACTGTCCACGATAAACCCAAAAATCAATATCAATTCAATCCCAATTAAATATTATTATTTAATTGGTACACTTCATTAAATCTAAAATAAAAAGATTTAATCTTTTCTCAACTGGGTTCAAGAACAGTGTTAGTGAAGACACCATTCACGACAAACCCAAATCACATTTGATATTCAATACAAGGATCTGAATAGAAAATATATCGGCTTATATTCAATATCAAATTCTACGACTAACAAATGTCGTATTGGAAATAACGATATAAATGTATATCTTTCAAATTTCCATAACAACATCTGTATAATCATGAATTCCAACATCGAAATATTCCGAAAATAATTTCGATTCAAATCCACTCTAATGCAATCATTGGAAATTCTGGTTATTTTTAAAACCCTTTTCAAATTCAATTTATTTATTTAAAAATAAATAGAATTATAATTCTAGTTCAAAACTAGTTTACTTCGATAAAAATCTATTTTTATCTTTTCAAATATGGAGTTTTTCATCCTAATTCTTCTCAAATCATTTCTTATGATTTTACACAAATTATTACTATTTTTAATAATTTTATCAAGGCCCGTACAGTCGATTTCCATCAATGGCCATCGAACTGCACTTACAGCGACCTTTTTCAAATTTGATTTGGACATAATTCCAAATCCAACCGTTAGATTTCTAATTTCTAATATTCGTTAGAAAGCTCTTTTCGATACGAACCCAACGGTTCCGGTTTTAGGAGAATCCGACGGTCGAATCTCCCGTAATGTCCGTTTGAAATAAATGGTCGAAATTCGCGAACTGCCGCGGCGCGGCGCGTTCTATTCAGGCCATTATATTCTATATATAATATATATATCGTCGATTTCTATTTAAAACGAATTTTATAAATAGTTTTGAATTCGTTTCAAAAACATTTTCAACTTCCATTTCAATTCAAATCAAAATTGAATTCTTCTTTATAAATTCGTTTTAAAATTCATTTCTATTCAATTCAAATTTCAATTCAATTTGAATTCATTTCAATTCGCTTTCAATTCAATTTGAATTCGTTTTCAATTTAATTCAATTCCAAAGTCGTTTTCTATTCGATTCAATTCAAATTGGTTTTCTATTCGATCCAATTCAAATTGGTTTTCTATTCGATTCAATTCAAATTGGTTTTCTATTCGATTCAATTCAAATTGGTTTTCTATTCGATTCAATTCAAATTGGTTTTCTATTCGATTCAATTCAAATTAGTTTTCTATTCGATTCAATTCAAATTGGTTTTCTATTCGATTCAATTCAAATTGGTTTTCTATTTGAATCAAATTCATTATATATTCAATTGAAATCAAATTCGTTATATATTCAATTCGAATTCGTTTCCTATTCAATTTAATTAAAATTTCATTTCAAAATATGCGATTTCGAAATCACTTTTCAATATTCATTTTAAAATGAGTAAAATCGATATAAACATCGTTCACGTCAAAATGGCGCATCTCTAATCAACACGGCTTCATATCATTCTATTTTCAAATATTCTATTTCAAATATTTCTTTTTCAAATATTTCCTATTCAAATATTTCTATATTAAAATATTTTGTTCAACACATGACTTATCTCAACGAATGAGTACAGTCAACACATGAACCTTTATTTTATATTGATAAAGATGTAAATTTTATTATTAAAATATTTCGTTCAACACATGACTTATCTCAACGGATGAGTACAGTCAACACATGAACCTTTATTTTATATTGATAAAGATGTAAATTTTATTATTAAAATATTTCGTTCAACACATGACTTATCTCAACGGATGAGTACAGTCAACACATGAACCTTTATTTTATATTGATAAAGATGTAAATTTTATTATTAAAATATTTCGTTCAACACATGACTTATCTCAACGGATGAGTACAGTCAACACATGAACCTTTATTTTATAATATTCTTTATCTTCTAAATTGGAATGAGGCCCAATCAATCACCATATAATGTTAATTATATGGATTTTCATACATCACACGTATATAATAGCATTGCAAAATAATCAACCATCAACCAAAGTGCACTACACTGTATAAGCATCAAATATAGATATCTAACGCTTATAACAGCCTGTCAATCAATCGATCGACATATTTAATCAATCAGGATGAGTGAACTTCAAATTTCATCCCAACACCCATGTGGGGTTTCAAACAATCAAACACAGATTTTATTTGTGCAGTTGGGCGATGTGTAAATTTTATCGTCCCAATCAATGTCCTTTAAATAGGTGTACATAAACAAACCGTCCGGTTTGTAAATGAATATTTTATTTTATTCACTTCACGTTAAAAATTATATTTTTGACGATAAAACATCTTATTTTAACATATGAATTTCTATTCAGTTCATTCTTTAAATAAAATGATATTTTTATTTTTCTAACTTATTTTAGAAAACTTCGACGGCATAACGGCACGATACTAGAAACGGGACAAGGCCTAGCCTTATCCCCGGTCTAGTGAAGGCCCACGCCATTCACACATCAATCAATCCAATTTCATTTCATCAAACAAACAAATTTCAATCAAATACTCTAACTAATTTTTGCAATCAAACAAACAAGTCCATGGTATGTGGACAATTGTGTCGGGTGCTACTAAACACCGTCTGCATCCTAGTATATATATGTAACTAGAAATAGAAATTGAAGAGTGAGAAATTCTCACCTTTAGCTATCCTAACTCCACGGCACTTCTAAGGCAGGAAATCTTCACTGTTCTCGTCTCATATCACTTTCTTCGCCCGTAGCCACTACATATGTAAAAATCGAAATTTTACTTCTCTATTCAATATATAAAAAATCGAATTTTTACTTCGCTATTCAATATATAAAATCGAATTTTTACTTCGCTATTCAATATATAAAAAATCGAATTTTTACTTCGCTATTCAATATATAAAAATCGAATTTTTACTTCGCTATTCAATATATAAAAATCGAATTTTTACTTCGTTATTCAATGTATAAAAATTGAATTTTTACTATGCTATTCAATATATAAAAATCGAATTTTTACTATGCTATTCAATATATAAAAATCGAATTTTTACTATGCTATTCAATATATAAAAATCGAATTTTTACTTCGCTATTCAATATATAAAAATCGAATTTTTACTTCGTTATTCAATATATAAAAATCGAATTTTTCTTTATATAAAAATATCGCCTTTCCTTATATGAAAATATCGTCTTTTATCATATAAAAATACGACCTTTCATTGTATAAAAATACGACCTTTACCTTGCTAAAAATCTCATCTTGACTATAAATAAAATTCTAATTCAGATTACATAAAAAAATACCTAGATTCAGATTTTAAATAAATAAAACTAAAATTAAAAACTTACTTTGTCTTTAAAGGAGAGGAGGGGGGTTTTGCGCTGTCGACGGAAGTTGCAGGGGGTCAGAGCGGGTTGTGGTGGCGGCGTGGGGTCAGAGCGGGTTGTGGTGCGTCGTTTCAGGTGAAGGGAGGCTGTCATTCTCGGTGTTAGGGGTTTGGATTCGGGTGGTTTTAGGGTTCGATTGGCTGAGGGGTTTCACGATCGAGCGGGGGTTCGTGGGAGAGGGCGTCGGCTGAGAGGAGGGCTTGGCCAGAGGTGGGTGGCTCCGGCGATCGCCAGGGCGCGGTGGACGGCGGGCGTGGAGAACGCGATCTTTTCTTTTCCTCTTTTTTTTTTTTTTTTTTTTTTTTGATTTTCTGCTGAACGAAGAAATGGGGGGGGGGGCAACGTATAAGGGAAGAGGAAAGAGAAAGGATTTTAATTTTTAATTATTTTATTTTGCAAAAAGTTGACTTTTACATACGACCTCTAAACGAGGCCCACCGCCTGTCGTCCATAGCGTTTTACCCCCATTCCGAACACAATGGGATATGTATCGTAAGCTGATTCGTTCGTCTCGATCAGTTTCCGTTGAATTTACATTTAAATCGCTATATTGAATTTTAAACGTACATTTCAAATTACCGGGGTCACATAACAACTCTATAAATTCCATAAAAATATTTTCTAGCTTCGTATTGACGATACGGTCCTAACAAAACTAATTTCGTCGAATTCTGAGACCGTTGGAAAAATGGCCATTTTCCAGTCGATTAAAATCAACTGAAACTGGTCAAACGCATTTTCCTTTGCCACGCTCACATATTGATTCGAAAATTTATGAAATTTGGAATCTAGCAATAATTTGACATCTCGGATCCAACAAAAGTGGTTTCGTCGAAATCCGAGGTCGTTTGCAAAATTTCCATTTTTAAGGGCCTGAATTCCATAGCGACTATTCAGAATTTTCAACTGGACATATCTTTTGATTCCCGCTATGAAATTTCAATTTTTCGGATTCGTTGGAAAGATATTCACAAATAGATCCTAATGTTTTTGGTTTCACTAAAATCCGGATTATTTTGCACCCGGTACATTCAATTGAAGTTTGAAATCGAATTATCGAACTACCGCACCATTTTCAATTCCCTTTTATAATTATTTGTATTCTAACGACGACGTATTTAAATATATATGTCGAATTAAATTCAAAACATTTGTCTCGTCGATATTATTTAAAATAATATATTTTAAATGCTCAAAATTCGCTAAAATTGCCAAAATAAAAATTTTAAACTGGCCCAGATTTTCGGGTTGTTACATTATTAGAGGAAGGGCGTTAAATAAACGTCTTACATTCCAAATCTGTGCATTAGACAAACTAAGACATTTCGTAGTCCATATCTTTTATGGTGTCTTCAGACTCGTTCTAGTAGGATTAAATGCAATTGTTCTATTTTAATTTATTAGAAGATCTATATGACTTATCCTTAATCGTACTATATCTTATAAGTTACGATTTTTCTTTTAGACACACTATTCCATAATGGTGTTCTAAAGGGAGTGAGTTGTGAAGCAATTTCAAACTCGTTTGATTAGTCATCAAATAATTGGCTTAATATTTATACTTTATTAAAATTGTTTTAATTTCACTTTAAATTCTTTGAACTTTTCAAAGGATTTAGATATGTGTTTCATAAGATACACGTATCCTAATCTAATGATATCATCAGTAAAGCTTATGAAATAATAAAACTTACCTCTAGTCTATGTATTCATTGCTCCATATACATCAATATGTACGAAACCCAATACTTATCGCTCATTCACTGTGTCAAGTGAAAGGTGATTCAGTCATTTTGCCTAATAAACAAGATTTGCATTCTTTATATGATTCAAAATCAAATGATCTCAAAATTCCATCATTATGGAGTTTTGATATGCTTTCTTGTTTATATGGGCTAAATGATAATGCTAAAGGTATGTTGGACTCAAACCATTAAATTTAATCCACTCTTTAATTATGTCAAGTACATTATAGTTAACAAATTATAAAGTTCATTAACTATTTGTGAAATTCCATTAATTATTTCATTTAAATAAAATGAATAACAATTGTTCTTTTATTATAAATGAAATTTAAACTTGTCTGAACAAGATTCATAATAACATTTATTTTATATGGAATTTCATAATAACAATTATTTTATTTATATAATTAAGCCAGTGTATATATAACAAGAATTAACTTCCCATTGATAATCCAGCAACATTTGCTTCATTTCCAATCGTAAGTTCACTTGTCTTTTCAGATTTCTACTTATTTTGCAATTTATGTAAATTCACATACATTTATGTGATTCATATATAGTATCTGATACTAGAGATGTTTATGTATATCTTATTCGGTTGGAGTCACACTTCAACTTTCATCTTAGATCTTCGATATTTGTTAGAACAATTACGTTTTAATTTATTTGAGGACAATCCTCAAATTTCAACATTAGTCAAGAAATTCGATTTAATTCAATTTATCCTTCTTAAGAACAAATTTAAATTATCGGGGTTATCTTTTATTTAATATCTACATTAGATAATAAAATAATAACTGATTCTATAATATTTATTTAATACAAAATTTTTACAATCAAAATTTATATTAACATAAATATAATATTTAAACTAAAATACGCTCCCACTCAAATTAATATCCCACTGTTTATATATACATATCGGTATACATATATAACGGTGTTCCAAGATCCATATCTAGTCATGCCTTGACCCAACTTTGGCTAAACCCAAAACACAACCTTTTAGGTAGACATCTTATGTCAATTATATCGTCTATATAACTCTTGGATTGCATGTTGAACATTTTGTTCAGTATTATTCATTTGCTCAAAATATAGAATAATTCATGCTATTGTCTCTAAGCCATAATCGTATTATGCAGCCTAGTTAAGTCAGACCCAATAATAGGTTGGAGCACCACATTTTACTCCATCGCATATAACCAAAATAAAAGGTGCACAACGCTTTGGCGCTAGTTATATCCAGTGATTTTGGACAGTGATGAGTATATTATTGGAAGACTTCACCATGACTTAATATAACAGAATTTGCTTTTAAAGGGAATTTATAACTCATAATGGAAGACTATATTATAGTTATATACATATATCAAAATATATGTATTTATATTCGTAGTATTAATTAGATTTAAATAAATATTTAAATCATACATATATGTATTCAAAACAATGAAGCGTGCCTATTCTTCTTTGAACATTTCAATGATATGGTTAACTTTTGTTTTGCTTAATATCATATATAATACATACATACTTAAAGTCCATATAACTAAATAGACTTCAATTTGATATGTTTACCGATTCAAAAGGAATCCAAGGACTAGTTAAGATAAATTTGAATCCACATAAACTTCCAAAATATATGTGAATAAAACTTATAACCTGTCATGTAAGACAGATAAAATGATATGCAAGGAAACAAACATGTGAATAAGCATTATGTATCATGTGACCAATAAATCAATGTATATAATTCAATCCATATAGCATTCCTTTCAAGGATTTAAACATATGATCATAAGCAAAGAATATGTAACATTATAAACAGGTACTGACTTGTTATTAATCAAATAGCATAATAACAATATAATGGTAACTACACATATACTATTATGCAATACAAAACAGTTCTGTATCTAGCTATCCAGATAAATATGCAAACCAGTATATACAATATGTATATATATATGTACAACAATTGCTCATTTTTATCAGTACATACAGACACAGTCATACTACAAAGGTTTAAAACTATACATGCTTGCGAAAGTCCACTAATTTTGCATTGACTTGTCCATCCTTGTTTGCTTATTGGTTCAGTCATACTGAGCCTAGCTTCAAGATAGAATCTGCAGACATTTACAAATAAATGTATGATAACAGATTCTTACATTTGAAGATGACAATGTAATATTCATGCATTACATACATATATATATATATATAACACTGTTTAACTTCAAACATATATATCAGATATACATGTAAGTAATACAAACAGATTTGTATGTTTGCCGACAAGTTTATGTTTCCTATGTGGTGTTTGTCTTTACAAGAATCAATATTCCTTTTCACAGTATTCAAACTGCCTTAATATTCAAGTATCATTAGGAAATGAACACCATCAAGCAATTAAATTGGATCAACAGTTTGAAACATACATATATAGATTTAAATCATGGTATCAAACTTAGCATATTTATCATGCATGAAATATATATACATATATATCTGAATATTAGTGTAATTTTGAATATTATCTACCTGCTGCATTTTAAAATTTTACAAGTTTAGAAACCTGTAACATACATATGAGTTAAAACACATGCATTTAGATTATCACACTGAACATGTATCAACACCATATACTTATATATCATTGTATACAAGTGTCATACAATCAATTCTATGTAGAAGAGTCAATGTAGTTCAAAATTAGAGACAGGATTTTCTCAAAACCGGTCAACCAGAATTATTGAAACAGATACCGGACTGAATTCTAATCTAAGTTACAAACCATTAACATATTGTCAAGGTGTTGAATAATATGACTCCCTTGTCCTAACATAAATTATATGATCCAATCACATATAAATATATGTTTAAATAAGGTCTGCTCTAATCAATGTTTGTGAGGTTGAAAAACAACATTTAAAACAAGTCATACTTGTTCAAACATAAGTCTAATTTGTACCAAGGTTCCAGACGTATTGGTTAAGTTTTCAGACTTAAAAGAATCATTCAAAATTGGGGTTTTTGTCCCAAAATGGAAAAACCGTAACATGATTATGGTATTTTCCATAGCAATTTTAGTATTCAATTAAGAAACTGGTTAAAACAGTCTCACTGATTTGAGATATGGGCATTAAAATAAAAACACATGCTGACAAAAGAATTAAAACATCAATCTAATTTGCAGCATGTTAATATGTCAATATGACATTTATAAAATTCATATGCGACAAGTCCACGGTTGTAAACACAGTACAAATAAAACATATCATGTATATGCGTAGATTAACTGAATCAATATATTAATCAACACCATACATCTCATAATATTTGAAATGATTCAAAATCATTTTAGCTATTCTTATAGCAGATCAGAGGATAATATGGTGACTATGATGAAAGATGATGAATACCATACATACACACATATATATACGATTATGTCAAAGCACATATGCCATATATATGTTCATATATATAAAAGGCATAAAACAAAACAGAATTTCAGATTTTATGCAATGTTAAAACCAGATCTGAAAATTTAAAGTTTACTCGATTAAACCCATATACATCTTCACATATATGTCAACTACATATATATAACTGAATCATCATATTACTTATACAATGAACAAAACACAATTCGCATATTGTGACTAGAACTTATTCCTTTCATTGTTAATATGATCTGTATAACCAAGGAAATTTTGTATGAAATTTATACCTTTGATTCTATAATCAAATAAATTAGTATTGGTATGAAATGAAACCGGTCAAAATGGTTTTTGATTATTACAGCCATGTACTAAGGTCAAAATCAAAATTTGAACACATGAAGGAAATGCTAATAAGAGTCAGATCTTTAATGTATAATAATCAAACATTTTGATTATCATAAATAGCATTGCGTGCTGTAAATAAATCGACATATATTTCTTTAGATCATATTTGTATATTCATGATTTTTGATCAAAATCAAAATTTGACAGAGCCATACTCTGTTTTATATGTGTATACATTTCATAAACTAATCTTAAATATGCAATTATGGTCCAAAATCCTTTTCTCAAACAATTTAAGATATAAAAGATCTATAAGTTATAACATAGTAAGCTTTATTCATCTTATGGACTTGTCATCAGTGAATTGATATAAGATTATGAGTTGAAAATGTATGACAAATTTGGGTCATACAATCTTGTTAATCAAACACTTTGATAACATATCAAATATGGTAAATGGGATCAAATTATTATAAACAGATCTATACTGTTTATTTGTTAATCAAACAAGTTTGATTTTATTTGCAGGTACTAATATCAATTCAGAAAATTGTCTTAATGAATTTCCAAATAAATGATTTCATTAAATCAATATAATCTGAAAACTATCTTACTGATTCGTTAATCAGTAAAATATTCAATGATCAAAAGAAAGGAAAGCTTAACAAAATCTGGTTACATAAACTTATCTATCAAACATTTTGATAATAAGTATGGCATTGTTAATTCAAACAAATAGATCGATATACTGCTTGAAATCAACTTAATATTTATATACAAGATATAACAGTTTAAAATTGAGTATAATTCAAGTGGAATCAATATCATGTATTAATTTGTATTTGAATGAAACAATTTTGTTTCAGAAACAAAACGTATAACATTCCAAATTAATCAAAACCCTAATTTTTATATCCTATACTATAGAGCAATTAGGAATTCAAACGAAATACAAATCTAAATTAGAATTCGAGATAGAATTTATTGCAAGCCTCGCTCCGATACCACTGTTTGGTTTTGGGATCTAATCGTATAACCCTAATATATACAGTTCAACAACTTGGACTGATGGATCTATGCAATAAATTAGTAAATCGAATAGAGTTCATACCTTTTCGAGAATCCATGAATGTGTAAACTCGGATTACACTTGTTTTGCCCCAAATCTGAAACACGAGAGAACTTGGATGTATTGAATCGCCAGCACGTCAAGCGCCGCGCCTCCATGAATATCCACGAGAGCGTCCTCCTTTCAATCGAATTGATAGAAGAAAAGAAATTGGTGCTAGCCGCCATTATTTTTGGAATTTTAGAGATTGAGGATTCGGTGGTTTTAATTTTAGATCTGATCTATATGAAAGGACAATTATATATATCCCTAGGTTAATACCATATCCCCTTTTATAAATGGATTTCAACCATGAAATAAGGAACCATTCCAAAACTCACTCCAAATTCAAATAAAATATCAACGTTTTTGATATTTTACTTGTCCAAAATAATTTCTCTTTTATAACGCTCTATATCGTGTGACCCCACAGGTTATTACAACGTTGGCAATGATTTTAAATCGTATTTAAAATCATAAACAGTGATTGGCATCTAGCAATACGTCGCTGCTACCCAAGTTATAATAAGATCAATGATTCGATACAACCTTTCTGTGACCAGTGTATCAATGCAATATAATCCTTTTAACCGATATATCCAGGATTAAACTAGAGGCATGGAACGTATCATCCTCGTTATAATTTAATCCGGTTTTCTTGATCGATGAGTAGACTGTTTAAAACAAATCAATATTTGAGCACGGCCATGCATTTCACAGTCTCACTCAATCAAGAGGCCCATGGATATCACTACGAATATATCGTAGGGTTAAATTCCATATAGATCATTCATAATTTTCATTTGATTCAAGATGTATCCAATAATCACCGTTATCATTACTCTGTTATGAAATAACTTTAGATGATATCAACACAAATATCTTCGAATAAAATTAGAATGATTTCAGGTCTGAGGACCATTACATCACTGTCACTATGAGAATAACTTATGATACTGTTAATTATATTCCATGGAGTTATCTCACGGTGGGTCAACCCAATACGATATTCTCCAATACGTATTTATATCTTGACTTTAATATCACGTATATTAATGATTAATGAGATGTGATCATCAGTCAATCAATATACTAGTCTCAACGCTTTATTGTTGTCCTTTATAAACAATAAAACTCGACTAGGGACTTTTAAGAATTATAATACTTATCACATTATATAATCTCAAGTTCAGTCTTACTCGAACTATATAATTCCGTATTATTATTCTAAGGACTTCTATTATATTAATATTTATATTACGCAGTAAATATAATATAAAAGAATAATATTTTATTCCAAATAAAATAATAACATCAACAGGGTTATCAATCTCATCAAATGAATTGCCTCTAGGGCATAAACTCTAACACTTTGATCATCAATAGCTCATCGCTTGGCATGCCACATTGTCAATTCACAACATATGATTGGTGTTTATTAGTATATAACCCTCTGAGTACATAATTCTCAAAGGAGGGTGTTAAGCTAAACGAATAAATTCTCTGCCACCAACTGATATTACATAAATAAACATCAATTGGTTATGTCGTAAAATACAACATTAGACACACATCCATTTACAAGTTCGTTCTGGGTCTGAATGAAACCGAAGGCACCTTATTCCTCGTCCAATAAAGGAGAGAGATCCTTGCAAATCCGAAAAATCACCAAGTACGTACGGACCACTATCTCAATATAACCTCATAATGGGTGTACTGTCCGAGGCATCAAAACTAATCCCTAGTCTTCAACCATCGTCTTCGATATCTTCAAAAATTGTCATATAGTTATTCAGAATGGGTTGAAAGCTGGTCTTTCCGAATAACTAGCGCATTTTTAAAACGTGTGAAGCATACACAAATATATCATAGTTTTCATACAATTTTGGATTATTCTTTTGATTTCAATTTAAATCTTAAAACAAATGTTATTACCCAAATCAAAATCCCATTCCCATTTCATATAATGGAACACAAAGGAAGACACCATTCCACTTATATCGTTCTAGGGAAATTTCGACCTACGATAGAATGTGACTAGCTCTTTACCCCTAATCCATATTTATATTCATTTTGGTAAGTTCTGTTTACCTTCATTAACCCCTTTTTCATTTTATTTATTCAAATCATTATCTAAAAATTTATTAAAACTCTAACTTAGTTTTAATCTCTAAATTCATTCTTCAATGATTTCTTACTTAAATGGGTTAAAGAACAGATGTTATACAAGACATCATTCACGACAAATCCCAAAATCCAGTTTGATATCAATATGAGGCATTAAATAGAAATCATATCGACTTATATTCAACATCAAATTCTGAAATCAACAAATACCGTATATGGAATAATGACATACCTATCTTCTAATTCCTTGAACAATATCTGTATATCTACATAATCCAATATCGAAATATCCGAAGATAATTTCTATCCAATCCGATGAGCCGTTAGTTCATTTTAAACTATATTTCAAAGCATTGATTTACTATACTAGGTAAATCAGGCCAAAAAGTAAGAAATTCAAATCATAGTTCAAAACTTTACAATTCTTGTTCACATCACAGTTGACAGCTGATATTCCTACAGATGCCACCCAGGTAGAGGTTGATCAACGGGCTCATTGCTTTTTACTACACATTATTTTTTGTAGAATGATGGTCGATCATGCCAAGACCCGTATAGATTCGAGATGGCTACCGTTTTTAGTTGATCTCAGGCAGTGCCATGCATATTCGTGGGGTAGTGCAGTGTTGGCCTATACATATCAGGAATTGTCTAAGGTCGCGCTGCAACAGTTTGCCTGTATTGCTGGTTGCCCGACACTAGTTCAGGTACCGAATTTCTATAATTTACTATTATGCATCATTCTCTTGTATTAATAGTATATTTTCAAACGTAGCTTTGGTCCTGGACTTATATTCCCGTCGGAAGAGTAGTAGTGACGCCTGATCCCATCGATGCCGCTTGGAGCTAGGTATAATTATTTGATCATTTATTTTGTTAAACACAACGCATACCATTTCTAATATATGTACATTTAATATCATGTAACAGGTGGGTTGGAAAAAAGAGTGTGCGACATACACCGCGACGAGAGTTGTCATTTTACCGCAATGAGTTGGACGTCCTTACAAACGAAAATGTTACATGGTCGCCATACACTCAAGAGTTACTTACCACACTACCAGTCACATGCAAAGCTCATAGGTACCTTTGGACGACGAGAGTACCTATGATAGCCTACAGCTTCACTGCTTGGCACCTTCCCGATAGGGTTATGAAACAGTTTGGCCTGATGCAGCATATACCGGATGATGCACCTCCTTACATTCAGGGTTACAGTGTGCAGGACTTTCCCACATTTGTTGATATATGGAATGACCGCGAGAACCGTATTGAGTTGGAGAGGGAGCCCACCATATCCACGGTGCAGTACATGAGGTGGTACTGGAACATAACACGACGCTGTGTCATTAATCCCAGAGTAGATTCTGCGTTAGCTCTATACGTTCCTAGAGCACCACTAGAGAGGAACGTGGTAAGTTAATGTGTGTAGTATTAAATACAATTAAGTTCATTTATTCATCGTATCTAATTTTCTTTTAAATTTCCAGGCTGTCGGTATTAACCGTGCATGGAAAGAAGCAGAAAGGCTCCCGTAAAGGCAGACGGACGATGAGGGAAGGAATATGTGCACAAACATACAATGGATTTTAGACGTGATCTTGTGCAGAAACAAGCTTGATCGGCCGAAACCACCATCTCGTCCACCTCCTCCTCCTCCTCTTGCAGGTCCTCCTTCTCCTCCTCCAGTAGCACATAAGGAAACTGCGCCTGGCCCATCGCAACCCGCACCTACATTACCCCGTTCCAGCAGTGCACGATGCACTAGGAGCAGTAGCGGCAGTGGTTCGTCTTCAACTTCCATACCACTAGTCAGTCGGCCGAGGCGAAACTAGTGCACGTTTGATTGGTCATAGTAGTAGTGTATGTCTAATTAATTGGGTAGTTGTCTTTGTGTAATTATTTGTTATGTTTTGGTATGTTTATTTGTTTCTTAGCTTTGGAGAAAACTAGCGTATGTATAATTATTTGGTACGTTCGGTTATTTGTTATTCAGTTTCCTTGTTTGATTGGATTTTTTTCGTACTGAAATGAGAATATGGGGAATAGGGAAAGTGAAGTTGGCTGGGGAAGAAAGGGGCTCGGGTTTCTTGTATGCAGGATTTTATCGAAGGCGAGTTTTGGAAACTCGCCTTTGTATTTTACTGAAGGCGAGTTTCCAGAACTCGCCTTCGAAACACATACAGGTCTAAACCTGTTATATTTTCTGAAACATGGCTATTTGTGTGATTGTCTGTATAAACAGGCCTCAGTACGTGAATTTGCTTTAATTAATTGGAACATTTATAATTTTTGATATTTAAATTTGACCTAAAAATTATAATTAAATTTATTTTATTTTAATTTGAACTTGGTTTCAAATTAATTTAAGGCTTATATTCGAAAAGGTATAAGATACAATTGTATTGTTTGTATACTTATGTATAACAAGATAGTATGTACACTTGAGAAAATATTTCTTTAATAAAAATGTAACATAGCATGGTTGAAAATTTTAACACCTGTTTTGATCTTGCTGAAATGTGTAACTACCGTCCGCATTCTTCGTTTCCTGTTCGCCTTCATTTTATTTCCTCTCCATAATATTTTCATTCCCAATTGAAATAAACTTCCCCAAATCAGCAATGTTTCTTCACTGTTCCATCCATCACCATCGCCCTTCCCTCCTCCGTTGGAACTGAAACCACCACATCCTGTTTCGACTCCGAATCACTTCTCCTTCGCCTCCTTCCACCGCCTTCGATATCTCCACTCTTTCTTATCTCCGCTTCGATGTCCACCAATCTACCAACTACCATCGTTAAATTGAAACCGACCTCCTCCATAATAGTAAAAATTGACACAACCTTCAAATCAATCCACCCGGGCTTCCAGAAGTGGTCTATTTGCTACTACAACTTCGTCTTACCATGCTACTGCTCCTTCTACCACAGCATCCCCCTCCTAGCTCTGAGCAACTCAATCGTTGCCTGCATCTTTCACTGGGTCCCCCTCCT
Organism: Allium sativum; assembly: GCA_030737875.1. Lineage (NCBI taxonomy): Eukaryota > Viridiplantae > Streptophyta > Magnoliopsida > Asparagales > Amaryllidaceae > Allium > Allium sativum. The sequence goes on along the minus strand of CM060916.1, from coordinate 167,688,860 downwards.
AGCTCCGAGCAACTCATTCATTGTCCGCATCTTTCGCTGTCGTGTTTAGGTGAGTTTAACCTCATGATTAACTTGTTTTCAAGTGTTTTAACTACAATATGAGCTAAAATATAGTAGTCTATTCTTGATATTGTTGGTTGTTGCATGATTTTGTTCTTACATATTGAACGTTTGAACTTTGACTATTATATATAAGTGGAGGCCAACATGCATATATGTATATATATATACATTCTTGTATATGTATATATGTATCGATGGAATACGTATATCTATATTGAAATTCTAAAAACAAGTTGTATGAATTTGTTTGGCCAAAATTGTGTTGCGTGAGCTGCTGAAAAATTTGAATAACCATCCCTTGTCTGGCCTTCGAACGGTGCATGTATTTATGTATGCTCATACATATATAAATGTATTTCGAACTCATATACACAAATGAATCATTACCTGGCAATTTACCCTATTAGCTTGTTATATATATATATATATGCGAGCGTTCAATGGAAAAGTCGTAGGCTAATGGGGTGCTCCATTTTTGGGGTGCCATTGAACCTGCCTCATATATATATATGTATGTATGTATAATGATACCTTGAAAGTTTTGACACTCTGTTGTCTTGAGGTATACATATATACTTTGGTATCTCATATGTTACTTAGGCTGCCTATTTTATCTTGCTGCATATGTAATAATTTGGATATCTTTTAATGCATACATATATGCTGCTTACACCTGTAGCTGAAACTTTGACCATCGTTTTGTCATTTTCTTGTTGCTACACTTCCTTTTGATCATCATTAATGAGAATAGTACTTGTTTATGATCGTTCGAACAAATTGTCACTGCTGCCTATTTCATTGCACTTGTTTCCTGGCCTTGCTCTTTATTCTTGCTGTATATGTCGCACATTAACTTTATGTGGAAGCTTGTATTGGCTTTTTGTGCATTCATACCAGTTTTTCTTTATTATGGTCCTTTCCTGTAGTATTGAGCTAATGTTGCATTGCAACTGACTTGAACTGGTCGTGATCAGTTGATACCCTTCATTGACCATGTTTTGTGTGCCTAAACCAAAACTCTCTACTTGCTTGGCAACTGCCTTTTTTAATGAAACTGCAATAGACATATTATCTAGATAATGTAAAGGGTGCGTTTTCTACAGGTCCCTATTAAGTTTCAAAATTAGGTCCACATCCGGTCATAAACTTATTATAAATTTAGTTCCTGTTTTCATTTTTACGTGTTATTCATAATATTTGCATACATGTATGCAAATATTCTGAATGAATATTTGCATACATGTATGCAAATATTCTGATGAATATTTACATACATGTATGCAAAAATTCATCAGAATAGTTGCATACATGTATGCAAAAATTCAAAATATTTGCATACATGTATGCAACTAATCTAATGAATATTTGCATACAAGTATGCAAATATTCTAAATTTTTGCATACATGTATGCAACTATTCTGAACGAATATTTGCATACATATATGAAAATATTCATTAAAATAGTTGCATACATGTATGCAAATATTCAAAATATTTTCATACATGTATGCAACTATGCTAATGAATATTTGCATTCATGTATGCAAATATTCTGAATTGTTGCATACATGTATGCAAATAAAGTCGAACTAATGCTGATGAGTTGTTACGGAAATATAAGCAATTTTTCTAAATAGAAAAATTGGGACCTAATTTATAATAAGTTTAAGACCAGATGTGAGCCTAATTAAGTTTCAAAATAGGGACCTTAGCCTAATTTCCACTAATGTAAACCCATTGCGACGACCCAAACTCCCGTTACACAGAAGCAAGGATAATCAGTGGAATACAACACATTATAAATTAACAACAGAACAGAAATATATCACTACACCAGATAACGTACATCAAGTGATACTTTAAATAATATAATCATCAGAGTTACACAACATAATAGGATCCTACTTAGTACAGAATACAGTTTCAGCTTAATATAAAATGTCTGCAGCGGAATCAAACATAATATACATAATAATGACTGAAACAGTACAACAGAAATGATAAAGTCCATCTCCAGCTCCATAACTATCCAGAATGAGCCAGCTAAAACCTGAATACAAGGCTGCCCATGTAGAAAATAGGGGCACCCGAGTTTGCAAAGTGAAACAAACTATGAGTCAGTCATGGGACTGGTATGAGAAATCTTATTTAACCTATTTATCAATAAGGATAATCACAGGACCATGCCGCTAACGCAGAACGGGTTTACTCCATTGGATTGCTTGTGCATGAAATAAAGTAAATTATTTAAACAACGCAATGCTTTTTAGAAAAATGAAGTCATTATAAGACTCAGGTCCCATCACACAATGCAACGCAAGCCGAAGGATAGAGTTTTACCTTATAATGGCCAAAATATGCTTGATACGTATTATAAAACAAAATCATTTGATATTATTACTAGTGCATATATGTTTCAAAAACAATTTCAATCATAATGTATCAATCCTAGACGACATGGGTACCATCTATCATGTCGCCATATATAGGTTTACAATCAAAACTGCACATGTCGTATTGGAAGTTGGATTTCCATCTATGAACCGAGGCAAGGGATCGTCCTCACCGAATTCGAGACAATCTAACCCATGTCTCAGGATTCAGCCGCAACTGCACCTCGGAGCCACAGTGCCGATTAACAATTTAAGTGGATTAAAAATCCCTGAACAATACGTCTCCCCGCCCTATGGGGCGTAAATGGGCCAGATGACTCAATATCCATCGGCTCCGTAGTAACCAATATATCCGAGGTGCCTCGCATTCCAACAACGACATAGGTAAAAATATAAAAATGTCAGGACGTGTATAACCCTGACACCACCCATAGCTAGAAAAAAACGCATGTTCCCCCTGGATCCTTTCCCGTTTCTGGTTCATACCGGGGTGTGAGGCTCGCGAATTAACGCTATACACAAAGTTATGCTATTTAAAGCCGTGCTTTGATCATCAACTACAAGGCTCTGCTTTTCAACAAAAGCCTTGATCACTGCATCTCAGTATGCCATACAGGCAATTCACGCCATGCGACTGATGTCTATCTATATATAACCTCTGAGCTCGTACGTCTCAGAGAAGGGTGTTAAGCAAGAGAATAAATTCTCCGCCACCAAACAGATATATTTTAATAGAGATCAATCAACACAGAATAAAATTCAATGTCAGACACACTATCCATTTACAAGTTCGTTCTGGGTTTGAACGAAACCGGAGGCACCTTATTCCTCATCCCATATGTCCAATATAAGAGAGAGGCCCTTGCATATCCGGTCGATCTCCAAGTACGTCTGGACGACCACCACTTATTATCTCGTCTTGGGATGCCTCCCAATCAAGACATCAGTAATCATCCAAACGATGTGAAGATCTCTGGTCTTTAACCACCGTCCTCATCGTCGACTTCTTATCGTCGATCAATTATTTGAAATGAGAATTAACTCGGCCTTTTCAAATAATTCCCGTATGTATAGAATTCAAATAAATTCATTTCATTGTTAAATTATTTGACATCCATGTTTCAGTTCATTAATGTAATTTTCATGTCAAACACATCCAACCATCAAAATATCAAAAAAAACCAAGTAAATTCGGTTTATTTCCATCCCATATTGCTTATAATATTTTATAATGATTTATCATTATTTTTATATATTTAAAAATAGCTCATTTTAATTAAACGACGCTTCAGGCCATAACGCGGCCCTGGCGCTGTTTTTCTTTATATTTGATTTACACATATCTGAAAATCTAACCACTGGATCTTAACAAATTTTATATCGTTGGAAAGATCTTTTCAAAGCAGACACAACGGTTCCAGTTTTGGGAAAATCCGATGGTCGGATTTCTCGGTATAATCGTTTAAAATTATGATTCCAAAACACGAACTGCAGCGTCGTTATTCGTTTTAATTTAATTTATATTTATATTTATATATATATATAAATATAATTCGTTTGTCGATTTCTAAACTATTTTCACTTCATATACGTGTTAAAAATAATATTTTAACTAACAAATGTTTATTTCAACACATGAATATTTTTAGCGACTTATACATACAGTAAAAATGTTAATTTTATTGTTCAAATAATTTATTCGACACATGAATATTTTTAATGGTTCATATACACAATAAAAATGTTAATTTTATTGTTCTAGCAATTTATTCAACACATGAATATTTTTAGCGACTCATATCCACAATAAAAATGTTAATTTTATTGTTCATACAATTTATTCAACACATGAACATTTTTAGCGACTTATACATACAATAAAAATGTTAATTTTATTGTGCAAACAATTTATTCGACATATGAATATTTTTAATGGTTCATATACACAATAAAAATGTTAATTTTATTGTTCTAGGAATTTATTCAACACATGAATATTTTTAGTGACTCATATCCACAATAAAAATGTTAATTTTATTGTTCATACAATTTAATCAACACATGAATATTTTTAGAAAATTTCGGCCTTATAACGGCAGGGTAATTAAAATCGGCACCGTCCCGTGTACGGCTCCTCGCGCTACCTTAGGCCTCGCGGTGTTTACAAGGGGCTTATTTAAATAATCTAAACATTTTGATCATTTTTCATGACACAATGAATTTTCCACAAACTAATCCAATTTTGTTTCAACCACAATCAATCATTCACAATATCAACCAAATTTCACGCCAATCACAATCAAGTCATCAATGGTTTGTGGACGACGGCTGTCGGGGGTTTCTAAACTCTGTCTGCAACCTAATATATTTTATTTCTATTCAAATTGAATTTAGAAATCCCACATTGCTTTCGGCTTCGCCTAAAATTGTAGCGAGCTCTAAAAATTCTCTGGTCTCTTCTAGAATGTAGAAGACGTCGTCACGAGTCCAATGTCTCTTGTTTCACTGGATTTGGACCATAAAGCAAAAAGATTTGATTTTTATTACATACTTTGCAACACTTTTAAGTGTTATTAACAATTAAAATAATCAACTGCCATATACCTACACTGTCGTTCAAAACTAGGGTATGAAATTGCGTGCGAATCGTTGCACGAGAGGAGGATCGGCCACTGCCATGAGTTGGAGCTCCGAAATCTGTGCCTAACGCTGGTGGTCCGGCCAAGATCGACGGCGGCTATCAACTGCGGCGGCTGTTTGAATGTGGCAGGTTGGAGGCGATGGATCTCGAGCAATACTCGATGATAGAGGGCGTGGTTGCTATGGATTTAAAGCTCTCGGAATTCTCTACGAAATCCTCAACTGGAGCAATGAGTTTTAATGTGTGGATTGAGAGAAACGGAGGAGAGAAGTTGGGAAGCTTCAGCGCCATTCGAACGAGGGGTTATGGGCGATTTTCCTGGAGCGTGGAAAGTGAAGATGGAATCTGATTGACCCAATAATTTATATTTATTTTTAATTCTTTAAATCCAAAAATACCCCTTACTCCATATGAACTCCAAATCAAACCCAACGACTGTCGACCTTAGCTAAATACCCCCATTTCGGACACAATCGAATATGTTTCGTAGGCCCATTCGATTGTTCAGTCAGTTCTTCTTCAAATTAAATATAAAACATTCAATATTTAATTTGAACGTACATTTCAATTTGCCGGAGCCACATACTGATTCCAAAAATTCTCGAAAAATAAATCTAGCTATGTTTGGATGATATGGTCCCCAACAAAACCGATTTCATCGAATTTGGAGACCGTTTGAAAATGGCTATTTTCTGGTCGATCCAAATTGACAAAACACGTTTTCCTTTGCCACGCTCACATATTAATTCCAAAAATTATGGAATTATAAACCTAGCAATAAATTGATACTCCGGATCCAACCAAAGTGGTTTCGTTGAAAACGGAGGTTGTTTTCAAAATGGCTATTTTCAAGGGCTTTATTATTATTTAAAAATCCAATTTTTAAATTCTGACCAAATTTCTGTTATTATTACTCGAAATAAAAAAATTAAATTGGTTCTGATTTTCCGGGTTGTTACACCCATCCATTCTCACTTGAAAATTATAAACATACCGTTATGTTTTGAACTTGGAAACACATCCTGGGTTCAAATTCATCTTGCTTATTCACTGGAAACTGAAACATATATATAACATCATCTACCCATGCCTTGCATGCGCTGCCTTGACTGTTGAAAAACCTATTTGTGAAATGGAAATACACATAGCTGAATAATTTAGAAAATATGCACTGTTTATATGGGTTTATACTCACTATCACCCCATATACCGTCTTTACACATGCTTGCTATCTTAGAATTAATGCACACATTGCCCAGACTTGAAAACCGAAATATTCTATAATACATGTACTATGGAATGATTAAATTGTTTATCATTGGTTCTGTTTATCAGTGAACCTACATCTATGTTGTATGTATGTTACTGACTTACTGTTAGCACCTTTGGCTCTTATGCTACCTATTTGCTTACACTAAGGGTGTGTTCAGGAGACCAAACGAAGCTGTTTTCTCTTTGACGCGTCTGGACGCGTCAAAGCGGAAACGGGGCATAATTCTCCGTTTGCTTACCTCAAGAAAAGTGAGTTGTTAGCTCTGGACGCTCATCCGTTTGGTTATTTAGGGGTAGTTAATCAAGTTTTAGTGTTAAATTTAGTGTTTTATAGATTTTAAAAATTAATAACTTGTGCATATGAGATCCATTTGAGACGCGGTTTTTTGCATTGCGATCGTATCGAAGTGCTCTATGTAATGGAGTTGGTTTGAACTGAATTGGAGTAATTTTTAATTTTTCTATTTTACTAAACACACCGTTAACATTCTCTGCTCAAATGGTCCGCTTAACGCACCAAACGCATTCTCCGCTAACTCCAATTCTCCGCTATAATACTCCGCTGAAATACTCCGCTAAAATTCTCCGCTTCCGCTTGCGGCCAACACACCCTAACTATTCCTACGTCCATTGGCTCTACTTGTTTCGTGATGGACAATTTATTATGATCTTTTCATGCCTTAACTCATGCTGTATGACAAAGTTGGTATATTGCCTTGAACTTCATGGCATGTTAATTTGTATGTATATATGTATGTTACCTTTTCATGTTGGAACCGTATAGATATATATGCTACTTTACGCTTACCTCGTTTAATATTGAGGCACACTTTTGAACATTCCCTTCGAAATGTATTGAGTATGAAAGTGTTGAAAACATATACTTGGATATGGCCTTTCGTTCGTTACCTGCTGCATCCTTCTTTTCATGCGTTGCTGAACTGGATTGCCTATATATATTTTATACCAATATACCCTGCCCCTTGGTTCGAGCACCACTTACTTTTGGGTCTGGAATATATTTAAATGGGGACTTTAGTAGTGTACATCCTTTATTCCTATACCCGGTTATTCAAAATACATGCCTTGTAATTGAATGATTTTATCCTATCAATGCATGTTGTAATATATGCTTGCTATATATACACAGGTCACCTGATGGCCATGTGTGTTGTTTTTATTTTCCCATGTTCACTTAGGTCTTTGTTAAATTTGGTTAGTAGTTTTTTCATGGGTTTGATATACTTGAAATTTAATAATTTGTCAGGATAAACTATTATATTTTAGTGTTTTATTGAAGTTAACTTACTTGAATAAAGTTAATTCTGGGTGGAGTGTTTTGTGTTTTGTATTAAATGCTCGAGTCAGACCGAGCGTTGCAGATTTAAAGATTTCAGCTATCAAAGTTAGAGACATGTGAAGGCGCGAACACTCTATTTCAAAATTTTGTAAAAAGTTATTTTATTTAAAAAGCTATGTAAATTTCTGCTGTAAAAATATTTGTATAACTCTTATATTTGTATAAAAAATATTTCACTGCAAGAAATTTGTATTCTGTGTCTAATTCTATTTATACCCTGTAAGAAATAACAATATATCATTTTGAATGGTTCGACTTACTTTAATTACCAACTCAAAGCGGTCAAAAAGGCAGCTCGTTACAAAATATGTCATGTTGAATTTAATTGTCAATGTTTTTGTGTATAATGTACTATGTAAGTAGGATCTTTAGATTTTTTTGTGCTTTTCCAATGCTTAGTTCAATTTTTTGTTTTTTCAAGTATGATTGATCAATATATGGTGTAGTTTTTTTTGTAGTTTTTAATTATTATGTAGTAATAATAGTATAATGGTGCAGTTTTTTAATTTAATTATGCAATTTTTATTGGCAGTTTTTTAAAATGGGTTGGGTTGGGTCAGATCAATCCTTTTATTAAATGAGTCAGGCCAACTCGTTTGTTAAAAAGGTCAAGCGGATCAGGTTAAGCCATAAATCAATCAGATCGAGCAATAAATGGCTTAACCTGATCTGCTTGATAGGTTTACTTGTATATTTGAATTCGTACTAATTGATGTTATTTAGAAAAAAATATTATATACTTCTTTTTAGCTTGTGTTCATTACTTTATCGCATGCCTTTAGATTCTCGGTGCCTATGTTCAAATTTTAAACATGCTAGCAAAAACCTATGCAGTTAAAATGCTTAGCGCTTCTACAGCAATAGAAGTGCAAAAAGTTATAGCGAGGATGAAGTGGGAAAATAATGGAATATAACAGAGGTGTCAAAATGTTTATTAGATAAAAAACAAAATATTTAAAATTAATTAATTATCATTTTCATATCATTTGTATGTAAGAAACAATTATTAATTAGTCTTATATAACAAAAATCAAAGAATATCATGGTTATACACACTAGAATTGATGATCATAACATATTTCTTGCTTACATTAGGTGCTTACGCATTAAAGTTAACTCTTTACACTATTTTTTTTTGTTTTACTTTAAAAGAAGGCAGGACAGATCATCCTACTTAAATCAATATTGGTAAAGCGACTGCTAAGTTGCCTTGACTTAGCGAGTACAACGGAAAATAATGGTGCTTTAATAAGACTCACTGTTAATCAATGTTAAATTGAAATAGTGTAGCGGTCGGGTGGTGCTATGGGCTATGACAGATATTTTGTGGGGTATTTGTAGGGCTTTAATTGCATAGGCAAGAACATAAGCAAGGTTTTATATTTAAATTTTTTTGTTTGTGTACGGTGACTATATTAATGAATGCAATATTGTTTTTTATTATGTATTGTATTTCAATTGGATTGTAATAAATTAACTTGACCTTCCTTTGTGATCCAGTTGAAATGCTTAAATCAAGCCATGCCAAAATGGCATAGCCCTAAGCCAATTGTAAATTAGGATCGAATAATGTCTTGTGGATTATATAAGTAGTTTAACGACGTTTATTTTTTCATTATTGCAAATTATTTGGTTTATGACATTGAATGCTTTTGGATTTCCTAATATATGAGGTCATAAAGCACCAATTCTTTCTTTATCAATGTCTATGCAGAAAAATTAGTCATTTCAACAAATACAAATGAGCTGATTTTCTTTTAGTTGGTTACGACCGGCTCGTTAAACATATGAGAAAATATATCTTTATCTTAGGATGGCTTCCTTTTAGCATGTTAAGATTAAGTTTTTTTTAGGGTGGTTAGCTAGATTTTTTTGGATGTTGTTGTCGTGACAATTAACATTAGTCAATTAAAAGAAAGCTCGCTAAACCATGACATTCAAGGTTGTACCTCAAGGAGGGCATCCGAACCTCTATTGGATGTCGCTCGCTTTCTAATCCAACTCCGCATTGGGTATGCTATTAAGAGTTAAATAAGTTGTATATTTTGAAAAAGCAATGGATTGTTCATTAAAATTTTGGTGTTTTTAAGGAATTCTGAGTTCGCGTAAAAATGATTAGTTTAACTTGTGAATGGAGTATACTTACTTACGAGCCTCACAATTTATTGTGTTTCACATATTTTATTTTATGCAATTTTCCATGTTTCGATATTGCAATTGTAAGATTTGCCTAATTTTTATACCTAATTTTTATTAATTCTAATCACCACTTAATTTTCTATAAATTTATTGTTACAACCATGTCTTTTGTGTGATTACTTATAAGATAATTAAATGATGTTTAGTTTGAATTAAACTTGGTTTGTGGAAATTAAATCGTAGAAATCCTTAAAATGTGTAAATTAAGGGTTTTGAGAGTTACAAATGTAAAACAGATTGGACTGTGATTGAATTGCATTAAGACGCGATATAATCCAATATCAATTGCATAATCAAAAGAGTAGAAATTTTAGTAACCAATTATTAAATTGACTGTTTTGATTATATAATGAGTTAGAAATTAATTTGTGAAAATTTGGACAACTACATGAAATTGAGATGTGTTAAATTAAATAAATCAATGGAAATGTTTATTTCGACATTAGATGTGTAATAAAAGTAAATAATCATAAAGTAAAATTTTGTAAACTTTATGTAACAACCCGGAATTTCAGAACCAATCTAAAATTTAAATTTAAGTTACCTTGATGAACATCGAAGAGAAATTGACTATTTTTGCTAGATAAAATTTGAGAATAATTTTATAATTAGTTTTTATATTTTATTTGACTTAAAATAAAATTAGTCAAATTGTTAAAATAATTAAAATCCGAAATTTGAAATTTTGATTTTTAAATCATCACATAGCCCTTAAAAAGTGAGATTTTGCTAGCAAGCTCCGAATTCAACGAGACCAATTTTGTTGGATTCGTGATAGCAAATCATTGTTGGTCTTCAAATTTCACGACGAAGGGAGTCAGTGTGTGGCCGTACTCGATAAACCCGTTTGGGTTAAAACAAACGATCGATTTACAAAGGAACGTGGTTGAGATGATCTCGGAGTTTGATTTCACTTTTTTTTTCGGGATTCGTATCAACAAATAATAGAAGAAACCTAAGTTTCGTCATATATGGAAATGTCGTTTGGGCGTACGAGACAAAAAGGTACGCTAAAATTGCATTTTTGGGGCTTACTTGAGCATAATTGAGAATTTAATCGGAAGGTCAAACAAACTTGGAATTTGCCGAAACTTGATTAGTTAGATTCGGAATTCCATGTATTTTCTTGTGCCAAAATTTTGTAGCCAACGAAGATTGTTTGCAGTCGGGCGATCAGAGAGAGTAGAGAGAGAATTCTTACTTAAATTCACTTTCTCTCCTTTCTCTTCTCATAATTTCCTCCTTCAAAATTTTCTCTTCCAAAATAATGGCCTCCTCCATGAAACCCTAGCCCCTCCCTACCCCATGCAGCCCCCACCCCCTACCCCACGCACCTGTCCCCCCTCTCCCACGCACGTGCGCAGCACGCAGCCTGTAACAACCCGTATTTTGATAACATATTAAAACCATAAATCAAGGCAGAACTAAATTTTAAAATAAGAATCAAGGGAAACGGGTTGCTCCATTGCGTTCGTCTCGAAATTCTGCTTGAAAACGAGTCCGAATTTTCGAAAAATGGATTCCGTATGAGGGAGATATGACCCTCCGAAGTTTCAGGAATTTTCAGAATCAAAAATAGCTCGAAAATTTGAATTCAAACCCCAGAACAGACTGGGCGGGAAATTTCCCGCCCAGGACCAGGTCGACCTGGGAGTCGACACTATGGTCGACCTCCCAGGGACCAGGTCGACACTTTGGTCGACCTGGGGGTCGACCTTGTGCCAGAACCCAGTTTTGAACCTGGGTTCATTCTGATGTTTTTGGTCTCGTTTTCAGTCTAGATTCGTTTGCCTAAACCTATATAAACAACCCCCTGGCCTCATTCTCTCTACACCATTTCATTCTGTCCTTATGCTGCCTCTGAGAAAATAAAAAAAATAAGATTAAAAGAAAGAAAAAGGACTACTTCTTCTCCATCAAGACTACGCTTAGAGATTTGCAAATTGGGGGATTTCAATTAGGACACGATTAATCAAAAAGAGATTCAACATCAAATTCTGCTTTCTAATTCTCGATCCACGCTCTGTAAGTCCAAGTTACTTTTCGATTAAAACTATAAACTTAATATGGACATGTTATAAATTGGGACTGGACCTATGTATGATAATTGTTTCATATCTATTCTTGTTCATCTTGGATCTTGACTTTTGGGAATATTGCCATGAAATTAATTTAGGCCTATTTATGTTGTAAATCAAAACCTTTCATGTCCATAATATTATCATGCCTGTGATGTTGAATCAGTTATTATTCACAAGTTTGGGACTATCACCTTATGTCAACTTTTATCATGACTATCACCTTATTATGCTAGATTTGAAATCCTAATGTTTTGAGGCTATTATTCCATATGCCACTGATGTTGTGACCAATTATCTCAAGTTATATCATGCTAGACTTGTAATCCCTTTTATCACTTTATGCTCGTCCTTTTGATGTTATTCCCTTATTTTGGATCTAGATTTATTTGTAATTTGGATCGATTCGAGTTCACATGCGATGGGAATACGATTTGGGTAGATTAGGCAAAACATGAATTGGTTGTGAACATGAATCATGAACTTGATAATAGGTATACGTTGAAAACATGAAACTTGACATGAAACTCGCCATGAAACTTGACATGAACTTGACATGAAACTTGAACATGGACATGACACTTAGAATGAACTTGAACATGGCCAACTCGATGTTGGGTTGAGATTGCAGTGTAAATCTGTCAGGAACCGCCCGGCGAATCCAGTGACTGCAAACAATAGGATCCAATGTGGGTAGTTGGTAATATCGCGCTTAAAACCCGAGGTTAAACTAGGTTGTGGTGTAAATCTGCCCGTAATCGCCCAGCATATCCAGTGACCACAACAACAAGTCTAATGTGAGAGGTTGGGGTGCATTAATTAATTAATGACACGTGATAGGATTAAGTCATGAACATGAAAGACAACACTTAACCAACTTGACATGCTAGACTGATGGCGTTAAGTCACGAATTTAAGAGACAACACTTAACCTGTTGGACGGAAACCCTATTTACGCGGTCCATTTCAGCAGTAACCCACTATATGTATCATGGTACCCTGGAACTAGGCAGGGTGGGGCATGATTACTGGGCTGATTGTAAGCGACCAGAACGACGGCTGAGTTGGTGCGCCATTGTAGGTTCATACGGACTATGGTCGTGCACGTAGTCCGGAGTTGAAAAAGCAGGCATTGGGCATCAATAGGTTTACACTGTGCGTGCTTGATTCGTGTCGGTGGTTGGCACCCTAGGGCTTGATACACCCTATGGTGGACCTAGCACATGTGACTACATTCATGATAGGGTTGTATGACATAGACACATGACGAGCTAGAACTTGTAGGGAGCCGATTGATTAATGGATCGTTCCGTAGGACCCCGAAATGGGTCATTTCATGACATTGGGCCAAGGGATCATTTCACAATTAATATATGACATGGGTTTGGGATACTAGTATAGTTGGTGCAGCGAATCTTGGATATGCGATGCTATACTCGAGTTATACTTGATTTATCATGTTATCTTAGTCTATCTTACCCATCTTGACAGCATCCTTATGTTTACTTTCATTTTATACATGTCATGTTACCTTTACCTGTTTTTATGCTGAAAGTCACTAGGACTTACCAGTCTTTATGACTGACCCGTTTTCTTTCGCCTCTTTTTCTTTCGTTTCCCCCCCAGGTCCTCAGGGAGGAAACTCTAGCACTTAGCTTGGATTTCTCTTGCTTTCAGTTCATCTCATGTACGGTTTGATCTTGAGCTATGCTATGGCTGCATTTCTGCTATCTTTGGGGAATTAAGCTACTTTTGTTGTTTTAAGTTTTATGCTTCTTTATTTATTCAAGGCAGAACTTGTTGTAATGGAAAATGATAGTTGGTACTTTGGATGTAAAAGGCTTTGACGCTTTTTGAGAATAATGAAATTTAGCATTTGACTCTTCCGCTGTTTTATTTATGTTCTGTCTTGTAATATTCTGTGTTTGTTTATCTCGATAACGCTCCTCCAAAACTAGTGCATTCCCTTTGTGAGTGACCCTAGCGGAGGTGGGGTGTTACACTTGGTATCAGAGCAGAAGGTTACCAGACGGGGCAAAAGTTTTAAAAACCTTCTAAAACAATTTTCAAAACCGTTTATAAAGAAGCATTTTTCAATAAAAGTTTTATTTTTAAGGCTATTCCCCAAAAGACATTAGCACTTTCCTTTGTTTCCTCGTTTGAATCTTTTTCTTTTCGTTTTTCAGCATGTCTGGGGATCTTAACCTTCCGGAGGATGTACCCGTACCTAGCTGGTTCCAAAGGTACTTAGAAGCTAGGGCCAATGGCGCGGGCCCGACAGACATTCCTCCTCCTTCCCCAGTGGAGGCGGTCCCTCCTCCTCCTCCTGGTAAAGCTTTCGCAAAGATATGCAAAGACTTTAAAGCGATGGACAACAAGAACTTCGTTGGAGCTGAAACCTTCGTTGAAGCGCGAAACTGGCTAGAGGAGACTGAAGACTTGTTTGTTATCTTCGATGTAGAGGATCATAGGAAAGTTCAGTTGGCAGCATGGTTGTTGAAAGTGGAAGCTGCATTTTGGTGGGGAGTCACCAACGGTACCAGGCCAGTTGAGACTTGGGCAGACTTTAGAGGGAGGTTTGGGCTTAAATTTTTATCGCCAGCAGAAGAGAGTCTTCAGATGGAGAGGTTCCTAGCACTCAAGCAAGGGGACATGATAGTTAGAGAGTACGTGAATAAGTTTAATCAGCTTGCTAGGTTTGGATTGGACTTGGTTAACACGGCTCAGAAGAAGGCTCTACGCTTTGCTCGAGGATTGAACGAGCCACTACACAGTTTGGCCATGACTCATATACCCGTGGGGGCGACCCTTGAGAGCTTGGTGGATATAGCCCTACTTTATGAGGAAGACAAGAATGGCAAGAAGGACGTTAAGCCTAATGAGACTCAGAATAAGAAGGTGGACTTCAAGAAGGGAGGCAACAAGAATAACAAGAACAAGAACAACAACAATAATAAATCACGTGAGACAAGGAAGTGCAACTTTTGTGGTATTACGGGACATCTAACTAAGGACTGTAGAAGGAAGAAGAGAAAGTTGGGTGAATGCTTTTATTGTGGGGATACTGGACACATAAGCAAGGATTGCCCTAAGAAGCAAGGGCAAGGGCAGGCCCAGCGAGCAGGACCTTCTGGAGGGCAGTTGCATGCTCTCAACACCACTCCAGCACTTGACTAAGGTAGTAATATTTCCGTAGAAAGCCTTGTTTACATTTTTGATTTTCCTGTTCGAACCTTATTTGATTCCGGCGCATCACATACTTTTATTTCTTCTGATATTGTTGAAACTCTGCACCTAAGTACTAGTCTAGTTGAGGATCCCGTTATAGTTTGAAATCCAATTGGGGGCTCTGCTCATTTATCTATGATTTGTGTGGATTTGAGGATTTCTATCTTAAGCGTAGAATTCACGTGTAATGCTTATGTTCTCGGATTTATGGGATACGGTTTGATTCTAGGCATGGATTGGCTGTCCAATAATGGAGCCATTCTTGATTGTGAACGAAGGGTAGTGAGACTCATGACTCGCCATGGTAATACCCTTGGAATTTCTTGCAACCCTATGGGTCCGGTCATGTTGTGTTATCTAGAATCTCTTGACTCGTCCATCGATAATTTGCAATCTGTAAGAGTGGTCCGAGAATATCCCTATGTCTTTGATGAGGTGAAGGGGTTACCTCCTAAACGCGAGATAGATTTCTGTATATATCTTGTTGATAATGCGAAGCCAGTTTCATTGCCAGTTAGACACATGGCTCCGTGAGAGAGAAAAGAGCTTAGTAAACAAGTTAAGGAGTTGCTTGAGAAAAATTTCATAAGGCGAAGCATTTCTGAATGGGGTGCTCCGGTGGTATTCGCTACTAAGGCGGATGGTTCGCTTCGTCTATGCATAGATTATCGTGAGTTAAACAAGCTGACTAAGAAAAATAGGCACCCACTGCCAAGAATCGACGATTTGTTTGACCAGCTTGTAGGAGCATATGTTTTCTCTCAACTCGATCTAGCTACAGGGTTCCATCAGCTTAGAGTGGCTGAGGATAGCATTGACAAGACTGTGTTTAGGACTCCAGATGGTTTCTTCGAATGGCTCGTCATGCCCTTTGGTTTAACGAATGCACCCGCGTACTTTGTACATTTGATGAGTAGGATATTTCGGGAGTTCCTTAACAAGTTTGTGGTGGTCTTCGTGGACGATATTTTGATCTTCTCAAAGGAAGAGGAAGAACATGCTAGACATCTCAAGGAAGTTATGGATACGCTTAGCGCACACGAGTTAAAGGCTAAGTTCTCCAAATGCCATTTTTGGAGGAAGGAAGTTCGGTTTCTTAGACATGTAGTTTCTAAGCAAGGTATAGCTGTGGACCCTGCAAAGGTAGTTGCGGTGCAAGACTGGAAAGTTCCTAAGAACGCAATGGAAGTGAGAAGCTTTCTCGGTTTGGCGGGCTACTATAGGAAGTTCATTAAGGACTTCGCTAAGATTTCAGCCCCTCTCACTAGGTTAACGAAGAAGAACCTAGCTTTTGCATGGGACATAGAGTGTGACGTTGCTTTTCAAAGGCTTAAGAGAGCCCTTACCACAGCTTCAGTTTTGGCATTACCCGACGGAGGCAAGATGTTTACGGTGTACACAGATGCGTGCGACACGGGATTAGGCGCTGTCCTATTGCAAGAAGGGAAAGTGATATGCTACGGGGGTAGACAACTTAAAGTTCATGAGAAAAACTATCCCACACATGACTTGGAGTTGGCCGCGATTGTTTTTGCGCTTAAGTCTTGGCGCTATTATCATCTAGGTAAAAAGTTCGAGCTGTATACCGATCACAAATCACTTAAGTACCTCTTTTCGCAAAAAGATTTGAATCTAAGGCAACAGAGGTGGATGGAATTCTTGGCATCGTATGACTTCGATATAGCTTATACCCCTGGCAAGGATAACGTGGTGGCGGATGCGCTAAGTAGGAAAAGGTTGACTTGAGCCCCTTGTTTGTTGAAAGGAAAAGTCTTGAGTTTATAACAACCTTTGATTTTACACCTGCTGTTGAGTCATTGACTATTACGCTAGCATCTCTTGAGTTAAGACCTACACTTCTAGATCAAGTAGGGACTTCATAGAAGGAAGACCCAAAGATAGTCGAAATCATGGACAAGTTGATTAGTGGTGAGACGTCAAGTCACCACGGTAGATATGCCATAGATGACAAGGGATGGCTAAGGCGCGATGGAAGGCTATGTGTCCCACAAGTGGGAGACTTAGTAAGGAAAGTTCTAGAGGAGGCGCATCACTTGAAGATGACCATACATCCCGGAGGGGATAAGATGTACAGAGATATGAAACGTGTTTTCTTTTGGACCGGAATGAAAAAGGACGTGGCGGAGTTCGTTTCAAAGTGCATGGTGTGCCAACAAGTAAAAGCCGAGTCGAAGAAGCCCGGTGGGCTATTGCATCCTTTGGAAATTTCGCAATGGAAATGAGAGAGTATCTCGATGGATTTCGTGGATGGATTGCCTAAGTCAAGAAAGAGAAATACTAGCATATGGGTTATAGTAGATAGACTCACGAAAAGTGCTCACTTCATTCCCACGAAGAGCAAGAGGACCGCATCATGGCTAGCGTCTATTTACCTTCGAGAGATAGTACGGTTGCACGCGGTTCCTTCTAGTATAGTTAGTGATCGTGACCCGATTTTCACTAGCCAGTTTTGGAATAGTCTACAAGAAGCAATGGGTACACAACTAAGTTTAAGCACGGCCTATCACCCACAGACGGATGGACAAACTGAAAGGGTAAATAGGGTACTAGAGGATCTTTTGACGCTATGCATTCTTGACTTTGGTGGTACTTGGGAAGATCATCTTCCTCTCGTGGAGTTTGCATATAATAATAGTTACCAAGCTAGCATAGGAATGACACCGTTCAAAGCCTTGTATGGAAGACCGTGCAAGTCACCAACTTGTTGGTGGGAGACGATAGACAAGCTTATACTTGGGCCCGACATGATAAGGGACACTTCCGAGAAGGTTGAGTTGATACGAAGACAGATGAAAACGGCCCAAGATAGACAGAAATCCTACGCAGACAAGAGAAGGACGGACCTAAAGTTCGAAGTCAGAGATATGGTCTTTATAAAAATTTCTCCTTTACGCAATGTGGTTCATTTTGGAGCAGTTGGAAAGTTAGCACCGAGGTTCGTAGGACCGTTCCCTATCATTGAGAGGATTGGACAGATGGCCTATAAGGTAGAGTTACCCGAGAGGTTGGCCGGAGTACACAATGTCTTTCACGTCTCGCATCTCCGAAAGTGCTTACATGAGTCTGCCGAAGTGGTTGAGCCAAGCATCCTTGAAGGCGTAGAAGTGGAAAGAGAAGCAACATTGAGGCGAGTTCCGATTCGTATCTTAGGAACGGAAATCAAGAAGCTAAGGAATCGAGAAGTCAAGCTAGTTAAAGTATAGTGGAGTGAAGCCCAAGAAGAAGAAACTTGGGAAACCGAAGAGAAGGTACGCGCGCTATACCCATTCTTTTTGAGGGTACATTCTCGATCTCTTTTCCTATAAGTTTGCATACCTTTCATATCATGTACATGCTTTTGCTATCCATGTTTGTCTTGTTATCTTCTCGATCCTATCTTGAGAACCATAGGTAGAACCCTATGGATGTAAACATGTGATTGAAACATGTTATGGTTGATGTTTGCAAATGGTTGCAAGTGGTTGCTAGTGGTTGCATGACACACATTAGGCACTAGATCGGCTCAGTCACATTTTTCATATTGCATATGCATGAGTGCTTATACTTGTACATGGATGGAAACTTAATATGCTATCACTTGGATGTTGCATATGAATGAATGTTTGTGCACTCATGTAGAGATTATAAAGTATGTTAGGAATTTGCATACATGTTGGACTCGTCTACACTAACATATTTTGCATTACGGAGGTCTACTGAATCAGTAACCGCCTGATCTTTTGCATTAGATAAGTACATATACACACACTTTCTGCATATGTTCATACAACACTAGAAATCTTTTAAGGACAATGGTTGCTTGTGAATGATGGTTGAGTAGATGGATGATTGGATGGTAGGATTCATTCTTCCTAACTTAGAGATTTCGGGGACGAAATCCTTTAAGGAGGGGAGAATGTAACAACCCGTATTTTGATAACATATTAAAACCATAAATCAAGGCAGAATTAAATTTTAAAATAAGAATCAAGGAAAATGGGTTGCGCCATTGTGTTCGTCTCGAAATTCTTCTTGGAAACGAGTCCGAGTTTTCGAAAAACGGATTCCGTATGAGGGAGATATGACCCTCCGAAGTTTCAGGAATTTTCAGAATCAAAAACAGCTCGAAAATTCGAATTCAAACCCCAGAACAGACTGGGCGGGAAATTTCCCGCCTAGGACCAGGTCGACCTGGGGGTCGACACTACGGTCGACCTCCCAGGGACCAGGTCGACACTATGGTCGACATGGGGGTTGACCTGGTGCCAGAACCCAGTTTTGAACCTGGGTTCATTCTGATGTTTTTGGTCTCGTTTTCAGTTTAGATTCGTTTGCCTAAACCTATATAAACAGCCCCCTGGCCTCATTCTCTCTACACCATTTCATTCTGTCCTTATGCTGCCTCTGAGAAAATCAAAATAATAAGATTAAAAGAAAGAAAAAGGACTACTTCTCCATCAAGACTACGCTTAGAGATTTGCAAATTGGGGGATTTCAATTAGGACACAATTAATCAAAAAGAGATTCAACATCAAATTCTGCTTTCTAATTCTCGATCCACGCTCTGTAAGTCCAAGTTACTTTTGGATTAAAACTATAAACTTAATATGGACATGTTATAAATTGGGACTGGACCTATGTATGATAATTGTTTCATATCTATTCTTGTTCATCTTGGATCTTGACTTTTGGGAATATTGCCATGAAATTAATTTAGGCCTATTCATGTTGTAAATCAAAACCTTTCATGTCCATAATATTATCATGCCTGTGATGTTGAATCAGTTATTATTCACAAGTTTGGGACTATCACCTTATGTCAACTTTTATCATGACTATCACCTTATTATGCTAGATTTGAAATCCTAATGTTTTGAGGCTATTATTCCATATGCCACTGATGTTGTAACCAATTATCTCAAGTTATATCATGCTAGACTTGTAATCCCTTTTATCACTTTATGCTCGTCCTTTTGATGTTATTCCCTTATTCTGGATCTAGATTTATTTGCAATTTGGATCGATTCGAGTTCACATGCGATGGGAATACGATTTGGGTAGATTAGGCAAAACATGAATTGGTTGTGAACATGAATCATGAACTTGATAATAGGCATAAGTTGAAAACATGAAACTTGACATGAAACTCGCCATGAAACTTGACACGAACTTGACATGAAACTTGAACATGGACATGACACTTAGAATGAACTTGAACATGGCCAACTCGATGTTGGGTTGAGTTTGCAGTGTAAATCTTTCCGGAACCGCCCGGCGAATCCAGTGACTGCAAACAATAGGATCCAATGTGGATAGTTGGTAATATCGCGCTTAAAACCCGAGGTTAAACTAGGTTGTGGTGTAAATCTGCCCGTAACCGCCCGGCATATCCAGTGACCACAACAACAAGTCTAATGTGAGAGGTTGGGGTGCATTAATTAATTAATGACACGTGATAGGATTAAGTCATGAACATGAAAGACAATACCTAACCAACTTGACATGCTAGACTGATGGCGTTAAGTCACGAATTTAAGAGACAACACTTAACCTGTTGGATGGAAACCCTATTTACGCGGTCCATTTCAGCATTAACCCACTATATGTATCATGGTACCCTGGAACTAGGCAGGGTGGGGCATGATTACTGGGCTGATTGTAAGCGACCAGAACGACGGCTGAGTTGGTGCGCCATTGTAGGTTCATACGGACTATGGTCGTGCACGTAGTACGGAGTTGAAAAAGCAGGCATTGGGCATCAATAGGTTTACACTGTGCGTTCTTGATTCGTGTCGGTGGTTGGCACCCTAGGGCTTGATACACCCTATGGTGGACCTAGCACATGTGACTACATTCATGATAGGGTTGTATGACATAGACACATGACGAGCTAGAACTTGTAGGGAGCCGATTGATTAATGGATCGTTCTGTAGGACCCCGAAATGGGTCATTTCATGATATTGGGCCAAGGGATCATTTCACAATTAATATATGACATGGGTTTGGGATACTAGTATAGTTGGTGCAGCGAATCTTGGATATGCGATGTTATACTCGAGTTATACTTGATTTATCATGTTATCTTAGTCTATCTTACCCATCTTGACAGCATCCTTATGTTTACTTTCATTTTATACATGTCATGTTACCTTTACCTGTTTTTATGCTGAAAGTCACTAGGACTTACCAGTCTTTATGACTGACCCATTTTCTTTCGCCTCTTTTTCTTTCGTTTCCCCCCCATGTCCTCAGGGAGGAAACTCTAGCACTTAGCTTGGATTTCTCTTGCTTTCAGTTCATCTCATGTACGGTTTGATCTTGAGCTATGCTATGGCTGCATTTCTGCTATCTTTGGGGAATTAAGCTACTTTTGTTGTTTTAAGTTTTATGCTTCTTTATTTATTCAAGGCAGAACTTGTTGTAATGGAAAATGATAGTTGGTACTTTGGATGTAAAAGGCTTTGACGCTTTTTGAGAATAATGAAATTTAGCATTTGACTCTTCCGCTGTTTTATTTATGTTCTGTCTTGTAATATTCTGTGTTTGTTTATCTCGATAACGCTCCTCCAAAACTAGTGCATTCCCTTTGTGAGTGACCCTAGCGGAGGTGGGGTGTTACACTTGGTATCAGAGCAGAAGGTTACCAGACGGGGCAAAAGTTTTAAAAACCTTCTAAAACAATTTTCAAAACCGTTTATAAAGAAGCATTTTTCAATAAAAGTTTTATTTTTAAGGCTATTCCCCAAAAGCCATTAGCACTTTCCTTTGTTTCCTCGTTTGAATCTTTTTCTTTTCGTTTTTCAGCATGTCTGGGGATCTTAACCTTCCGGAGGGTGTACCCGTACCTGGCTGGTTCCAAAGGTACTTAGAAGCTAGGGCCAATGGCGCGGGCCCGGCAGACATTCCTCCTCCTTCCCCAGTGGAGGCGGTCCCTCCTCCTCCTCCTCCTCCTGGTAAAGCTTTCGCAAAGATATGCAAAGACTTTAAAGCGATGGACAACAAGAACTTCGTTGGAACTGAAACCTTCGTTGAAGCGCGAAACTGGCTAAAGGAGACTGAAGACTTGTTTGTTATCTTCGATGTAGAGGATCATAGGAAAGTTCAGTTGGCAGCATGGTTGTTGAAAGTGGAAGCTGCATTTTGGTGGGAAGTCACCAACGGTACCAGGCCAGTTGAGACTTGGGCAGACTTTAGAGGGAGGTTTGGGCTTAAATTTTTATCGCCAGCAGAAGAGAGTCTTCAGATGGAGAGGTTCCTAGCACTCAAGCAAGGGGACATGACAGTTAGAGAGTACGTGAATAAGTTTAATCAGCTTGCTAGGTTTGGATTGGACTTGGTTAACACGGCTCAGAAGAAGGCTCTACGCTTTGCTCGAGGATTGAACGAGCCACTACACAGTTTGGCCATGACTCATATACCCGTGGGGGCGACCCTTGAGAGCTTGGTGGATATGGCCCTACTTTATGAGGAAGACAAGAATGGCAAGAAGGACGTTAAGCCTAATGAGACTCAGAATAAGAAGGTGGACTTCAAGAAGGGAGGCAACAAGAATAACAAGAACAAGAACAACAATAATAATAAATCACGTGAGACAAGGAAGTGCAACTTTTGTGGTATTACGGGACATCTAACTAAGGACTGTAGAAGGAAGAAGAGAAAGTTGGGTGAATGCTTTTATTGTGGGGATACTGGACACATAAGCAAGGATTGCCCTAAGAAGCAAGGGCAAGGGCAGGCCCAGCGAGCAGGACCTTCTGGAGGGCAGTTGCATGCTCTCAACACCACTCCAGCACTTGACTGAGGTAGTAATATTTCCGTAGAAAGCCTTGTTTACATTTTTGATTTTCCTGTTCGAACCTTATTTGATTCCGGCGCATCACATACTTTTATTTCTTCTGATATTGTTGAAACTCTGCACCTAAGTACTAGTCTAGTTGAGGATCCCGTTATAGTTTGAAATCCAATTGGGGGCTCTGCTCATTTATCTATGATTTGTGTGGATTTGAGGATTTCTATCTTAAGCGTAGAATTCACGTGTAATGCTTATGTTCTCGGATTTATGGGATACGGTTTGATTCTAGGCATGGATTGGCTGTCCAATAATGGAGCCATTCTTGATTGTGAACGAAGGGTAGTGAGACTCATGACTCGCCATGGTAATACCCTTGGAATTTCTTGCAACCCTATGGGTCCGGTCATGTTGTGTTATCTAGAATCTCTTGACTCGTCCATCGATAATTTGCAATCTGTAAGAGTGGTCCGAGAATATCCCTATGTCTTTGATGAGGTGAAGGGGTTACCTCCTAAACGCGAGATAGATTTCCGTATATATCTTGTTGATAATGCGAAGCCAGTTTCATTGCCAGTTAGACACATGGCTCCGCGAGAGAGAAAAGAGCTTAGTAAACAAGTTAAGGAGTTGCTTGAGAAAAATTTCATAAGGCGAAGCATTTCTGAATGGGGTGCTCCGGTGGTATTCGCTACTAAGGCGGATGGTTCGCTTCGTCTATGCATAGATTATCGTGAGTTAAACAAGCTGACTAAGAAAAATAGGCACCCACTGCCAAGAATCGACGATTTGTTTGACCAGCTTGTAGGAGCATATGTTTTCTCTCAACTCGATCTAGCTACAGGGTTCCATCAGCTTAGAGTGGCTGAGGATAGCATTGACAAGACTGTGTTTAGGACTCCAGATGGTTTCTTCGAATGGCTCGTCATGCCGTTTGGTTTAACGAATGCACCCGCGTACTTTGTAGATTTGATGAGTAGCATATTTCGGGAGTTCCTTAACAAGTTTGTGGTGGTCTTCGTGGACGATATTTTGATCTTCTCAAAGGATGAGGAAGAACATGCTAGACATCTCAAGGAAGTTATGGATACGCTTAGCGCACACGAGTTAAAGGCTAAGTTCTCCAAATGCCATTTTTGGTGGAAGGAAGTTCGGTTTCTTAGACATGTAGTTTCTAAGCAAGGTATAGCTGTGGACCCCGCAAAGGTAGTTGCGGTGCAAGACTGGAAAGTTCCTAAGAACGCAATGGAAGTGAGAAGCTTTCTCGGTTTGGCGGGCTACTATAGGAAGTTCATTAAGGACTTCGCTAAGATTTCAGCCCCTCTCACTAGGTTAACGAAGAAGAACCTAGCTTTTGCATGGGACATAGAGTGTGACGTTGCTTTTCAAAGGCTTAAGAGAGCCCTTACCACAGCTTCAGTTTTGGCATTACCCGACGGAGGCAAGATGTTTACGGTGTACACAGATGCGTGCGACACGGGATTAGGCGCTGTCCTATTGCAAGAAGGGAAAGTGATATGCTACGGGGGTAGACAACTTAAAGTTCATGAGAAAAACTATCCCACACATGACTTGGAGTTGGCCGCGATTGTTTTTGCGCTTAAGTCTTGGCGCTATTATCATCTAGGTAAAAAGTTCGAGCTGTATACCGATCACAAATCACTTAAGTACCTCTTTTCGCAAAAAGATTCGAATCTAAGGCAACAGAGGTGGATGGAATTCTTGGCATCGTATGACTTCGATATAGCTTATACCCCTGGCAAGGATAACGTGGTGGCGGATGCGCTAAGTAGGAAAAGGTTGACTTTGAGCCCCTTGTTTGTTGAAAGGAAAAGTCTTGAGTTTATAACAACCTTTGATTTTACACCTGCTGTTGAGTCATTGACTATTACGCTAGCATCTCTTGAGTTAAGACCTACACTTCTAGATCAAGTAGGGACTTCACAGAAGGAAGACCCAAAGATAGTCGAAATCATGGACAAGTTGATTAGTGGTGAGACGTCAAGTCACCACGGTAGATATGCCATAGATGACAAGGGATGGCTAAGGCGCGATGGAAGGCTATGTGTCCCACAAGTGGGAGACTTAGTAAGGAAAGTTCTAGAGGAGGCGCATCACCTGAAGATGACCATACATCCCGGAGGGGATAAGATGTACAGAGATATGAAACGTGTTTTCTTTTGGACCGGAATGAAAAAGGACGTGGCGGAGTTCGTTTCAAAGTGCATGGTGTGCCAACAAGTAAAAGCCGAGTCGAAGAAGCCCGGTGGGCTATTGCATCCTTTGGAAATTTCGCAATGGAAATGAGAGAGTATCTCGATGGATTTCGTGGATGGATTGCCTAAGTCAAGAAAGAGAAATACTAGCATATGGGTTATAGTAGATAGACTCACGAAAAGTGCTCACTTCATTCCCACGAAGAGCAAGAGGACCGCATCATGGCTAGCGTCTATTTACCTTCGAGAGATAGTACGGTTGCACGCGGTTCCTTCTAGTATAGTTAGTGATCGTGACCCGATTTTCACTAGCCAGTTTTGGAATAGTCTACAAGAAGCAATGGGTACACGACTAAGTTTAAGCACGGCCTATCACCCACAGACGGATGGACAAACTGAAAGGGTAAATAGGGTACTAGAGGATCTTTTGACGCTATGCATTCTTGACTTTGGTGGTACTTGGGAAGATCATCTTCCTCTCGTGGAGTTTGCTTATAATAATAGTTACCAAGCTAGCATAGGAATGACACCGTTCGAAGCCTTGTATGGAAGACCGTGCAAGTCACCAACTTGTTGGTGGGAGACGACAGACAAGCTTATACTTGGGCCCGACATGATAAGGGACACTTCCGAGAAGGTTGAGTTGATACGAAGACAGATGAAAACGGCCCAAGATAGACAGAAATCCTACGCAGACAAGAGAAGGACGGACCTAAAGTTCGAAGTCATAGATATGGTCTTTATAAAAATTTCTCCTTTACGCAATGTGGTTCATTTTGGAGCAGTTGGAAAGTTAGCACCGAGGTTCGTAGGACCGTTCCCTATCATTGAGAGGATTGGACAGATGGCCTATAAGGTAGAGTTACCCGAGAGGTTGGCCGGAGTACACAATGTCTTTCACGTCTCGCATCTCCGAAAGTGCTTACATGAGTCTGCCGAAGTGGTTGAGCCAAGCATCCTTGAAGGCGTAGAAGTGGAAAGAGAAGCAACATTGAGGCGAGTTCCGATTCGTATCTTAGGAACGGAAATCAAGAAGCTAAGGAATCGAGAAGTCAAGCTAGTTAAAGTACAGTGGAGTGAAGCCCAAGAAGAAGAAACTTGGGAAACCGAAGAGAAGGTACGCGCGCTATACCCATTCTTTTTGTGGGTACATTCTCGATCTCTTTTCCTATAAGTTTGCATACCTTTCATATCATGTACATGCTTTTGCTATCCATGTTTGTCTTGTTATCTTCTCGATCCTATCTTGAGAACCATAGGTAGAACCCTATGGATGTAAACATGTGATTGAAACATGTTATGGTTGATGTTTGCAAATGGTTGCAAGTGGTTGCTAGTGGTTGCATGACACACATTAGGCACTAGATCGGCTCAGTCACATTTTTCATATTGCATATGCATGAGTGCTTATACTTGTACATGGATGGAAACTTAATATGCTATCACTTGGATGTTGCATATGAATGAATGTTTGTGCACTCATGTAGAGATTATAAAGTATGTTAGGAATTTGCATACATGTTGGACTCGTCTACACTAACATATTTTGCATTAAGGAGGTCTACTGAATCAGTAACCGCCTGATCTTTTGCATTAGATAAGTACATATACACACACTTTCTGAATATGTTCATACAACACTAGAAATCTTTTAAGGACAATGGTTGCTTGTGAATGATGGTTGAGTAGATGGATGATTGGATGGTAGGATTCATTCTTCCTAACTTAGAGATTTCGGGGACGAAATCCTTTAAGGAGGGGAGAATGTAACAACCCGTATTTTGATAACATATTAAAACCATAAATCAAGGCAGAATTAAATTTTAAAATAAGAATCAAGGAAAATGGGTTGCGCCATTGCGTTCGTCTCGAAATTCTTCTTGGAAACGAGTCCGAGTTTTCGAAAAACGGATTCCGTATGAGGGAGATATGACCCTCCGAAGTTTCAGGAATTTTCAGAATCAAAAACAGCTCGAAAATTCGAATTCAAACCCCAGAACAGACTGGGCGGGAAATTTCCCGCCCAGGACCAGGTCGACCTGGGGGTCGACACTACGGTCGACCTCCCAGGGACCAGGTCGACACTATGGTCGACATGGGGGTTGACCTGGTGCCAGAACCCAGTTTTGAACCTGGGTTCATTCTGATGTTTTTGGTCTCGTTTTCAGTTTAGATTCGTTTGCCTAAACCTATATAAACAGCCCCCTGGCCTCATTCTCTCTACACCATTTCATTCTGTCCTTATGCTGCCTCTGAGAAAATCAAAATAATAAGATTAAAAGAAAGAAAAAGGACTACTTCTCCATCAAGACTACGCTTAGAGATTTGCAAATTGGGGATTTCAATTAGGACACGATTAATCAAAAAGAGATTCAACATCAAATTCTGCTTTCTAATTCTCGATCCACGCTCTGTAAGTCCAAGTTACTTTTGGATTAAAACTATAAACTTAATATGGACATGTTATAAATTGGGACTGGACCTATGTATGATAATTGTTTCATATCTATTCTTGTTCATCTTGGATCTTGACTTTTGGGAATATTGCCATGAAATTAATTTAGGCCTATTCATGTTGTAAATCAAAACCTTTCATGTCCATAATATTATCATTCCTGTGATGTTGAATCAGTTATTATTCACAAGTTTGGGACTATCACCTTATGTCAACTTTTATCATGACTATCACCTTATTATGCTAGATTTGAAATCCTAATGTTTTGAGGCTATTATTCCATATGCCACTGATGTTGTAACCAATTATCTCAAGTTATATCATGCTAGACTTGTAATCCCTTTTATCACTTTATGCTCGTCCTTTTGATGTTATTCCCTTATTCTGGATCTAGATTTATTTGCAATTTGGATCGATTCGAGTTCACATGCGATGGGAATACGATTTGGGTAGATTAGGCAAAACATGAATTGGTTGTGAACATGAATCATGAACTTGATAATAGGCATAAGTTGAAAACATGAAACTTGACATGAAACTCGCCATGAAACTTGACACGAACTTGACATGAAACTTGAACATGGACATGACACTTAGAATGAACTTGAACATGGCCAACTCGATGTTGGGTTGAGTTTGCAGTGTAAATCTGTCCGGAACCGCCCGGCGAATCCAGTGACTGCAAACAATAGGATCCAATGTGGGTAGTTGGTAATATCGCGCTTAAAACCCGAGGTTAAACTAGGTTGTGGTGTAAATCTGCCCGTAACCGCCCGGCATATCCAGTGACCACAACAACAAGTCTAATGTGAGAGGTTGGGGTGCATTAATTAATTAATGACACGTGATAGGATTAAGTCATGAACATGAAAGACAACACTTAACCAACTTGACATGCTAGACTGATGGCGTTAAGTCACGAATTTAAGAGACAACACTTAACCTGTTGGATGGAAACCCTATTTACGCGGTCCATTTCAGCAGTAACCCACTATATGTATCATGGTACCCTGGAACTAGGCAGGGTGGGGCATGATTACTGGGCTGATTGTAAGCGACCAGAACGACGGCTGAGTTGGTGCGCCATTGTAGGTTCATACGGACTATGGTCGTGCACGTAGTACGGAGTTGAAAAAGCAGGCATTGGGCATCAATAGGTTTACACTGTGCGTGCTTGATTCGTGTCGGTGGTTGGCACCCTAGGGCTTGATACACCCTATGGTGGACCTAGCACATGTGACTACATTCATGATAGGGTTGTATGACATAGACACATGACGAGCTAGAACTTGTAGGGAGCCGATTGATTAATGGATCGTTCCGTAGGACCCCGAAATGGGTCATTTCATGATATTGGGCCAAGGGATCATTTCACAATTAATATATGACATGGGTTTGGGATACTAGTATAGTTGGTGCAGCGAATCTTGGATATGCGATGCTATACTCGAGTTATACTTGATTTATCATGTTATCTTAGTCTATCTTACCCATCTTGACAGCATCCTTATGTTTACTTTCAGTTTATACATGTCATGTTACCTTTACCTGTTTTTATGCTGAAAGTCACTAGGACTTACCAGTCTTTATGACTGACCCGTTTTCTTTCGCCTCTTTTTCTTTCGTTTCCCCCCCAGGTCCTCAGGGAGGAAACTCTAGCACTTAGCTTGGATTTCTCTTGCTTTCAGTTCATCTCATGTACGGTTTGATCTTGAGCTATGCTATGGCTGCATTTCTGCTATCTTTGGGGAATTAAGCTACTTTTGTTGTTTTAAGTTTTATGCTTCTTTATTTATTCAAGGCAGAACTTATTGTAATGGAAAATGATAGTTGGAACTTTGGATGTAAAAGGCTTTGACGCTTTTTGAGAATAATGAAATTTAGCATTTGACTCTTCTGCTGTTTTATTTATGTTCTGTCTTGTAATATTCTGTGTTTGTTTATCTCGATAACGCTCCTCCAAAACTAGTGCATTCCCTTTGTGAGTGACCCTAGCAGAGGTGGGGTGTTACACAGCCCCCCTTCTCTCCTCTTCTCCTTCTCCAATTTTCTCCATTCCATGTAAAGGTGCTTCATTTAAGTCTTTTAACCTCTTTACTAGCCTCTAGCTCCTCCTTGGTGAACCCTAAGTGCTCCAGACAAGTTGTAGGCCTCTCCAACTCTCTCTTCACTTCCGGACAGCGAAGACCCAAGCTCTAGAAGCCTCCAATCGATCAAAGCTCCTTCATTTCTTTCTTCATACACTTGCTAGAGTGTGTACCGAGGTTGCCAAGAAGTTTCAAGACATTCCGGGCTAAAAAGGCGAGATATTTAGGCGGTAGCGAGCACTGGGAGATCAGTATTTGCAGTGCATTGTTTCCTGGTGGTTGAGGGTGAGAGATTCTTGCTTTAATTAGTACATTAGAATAGTTTACTAAATTATGAAAAATTAATAATTTAGGCATTTTAAGTTGTTAAGTAATATGGTGAAAGTTAGTAGGTTGCAAGTTAGAAATGGCATTGTGTTATTGTAACGTCCCGCATTTTTATTGGTTTGTTTTGAATATTTAAATCAGTTTAAATATTGAATTCGGTAATATAAGTGGATTTATATATTAATTAAAACGAAGTTGAACATATAAAAATATATATTAAATATAATCGAGCTCATAACAACATTGTAGTTCGTAATTTAACGTTTTGAACTTCAACTGAGTGTACATGATCCGTTACAAGTCGGATTTCCCCGAAACAAGAAACGTTCGAATCTGTTGAACTATATCTTTCTAACAGAAGTGAAAATTCGAGATTTTGGTTTATAGATTCTGAGTTATATCCTGTAGAATCATATATCGACCGTAACAGTTTATTTGAAATAACTAGATATCGGATTTGAATTTGGACAAGGTTCTTTTGAGACATAGTGATAATTTAATTTTTAGAATTTTATTGTAATTTTTAATTAATTAAATAAGCAACTTTTTGTTTGGAGTATTTTGCACCCTATATCGATATTTCGGGGTTTCAAAATATGAGTCAACCTACCGATATTATTATATTTTTGGGATCATGACACCTCGCTGGACACGACCATATCTTTATTTCTGTCCGCAGCAACTCGTATGCAGTAGTTTGATTTAATTACTTCATGTGCAAACTTAGCATAATGAAAATATAAAAATATACTTCCTTAGCTTTTAAGAAAACATAAATAAATAAAATAGGAATGGGAATGCATACCATTTTCTTTTCAGCTAGCTAGATTTTTGAAAATTGAAGCTACTCTAATACACAGACCATACTCCCACTAATACTTCATATCGAAGTAAAAGAAGAAAATGTAGACAAGGACACATCTAAAAGAGTACGTGCAGTCTATAATATTCAAAGCTTCATGGTTAAGGAATCAACAATGCCTATACTATTAACCTATCTTTCCTACTCCTTAAGACGCAAGTAAAAACAATTATAAATACACCTGCTCACTTCTTTCTCTCATCATCAAAAGCAACAGCCGAATTAGTTAATGTCTTAAAATCCAAATACCAATTAAAGTAAAAATCCATGAATAGCAAACCATATATATTTGTATTTCGTTTGGCCTCTTTCCAATTCCGGGTGCTTTCATTGAACTCAAACATGTTTCCATCGCTGTAAAGAATGCTGGAGCTGGGTGACGCACTTCAAAAGGTGATGACAAGTTGTAAGCTTTTGTGATGGGAGGAGCTACCTTGTTTGAGCTGTTGAGTAAGGCACACCATTTAACAGTTGTCGCAGGTTTTCTTTTGAAGCGAATGGAGCCGCCAACGCAGCAGGAAGGAGATCGAAGAACAAGGTTGGGGCACGACGAGCGAGGCGAAAAGGTGATGGTTGTGTCGAGCAGAAGAATGGGAGTACGGTGGTGATGTTGTTTATATTTTCGTGATCTGGTGAGGAAGGCCAAAAGTTGACTGTTAATGGCACTTCGAAAGTGGAGTATGGTGCAAAGGATACATGGAGTGTTTGAACACACTTTGCATGGAAATACACAAGTGGAGCGGGTTTTGCTTTGCATGAAGGTGGGGGAGATAAGCTACAGGGCGGATATAACAACCCGTATTTTCAATAAACTGTTATAACATAAATCGAGGCATTAAGTATCTCTTTTCGCAGAAAGATCTGAACTTAAGACAGCAGAGATGGATGGAATTTTTGGCTTCCTATGATTTTGAGATATCCTATACCCCTGGCAAGGGGAATGTTGTAGCGGATGCGTTGAGTAGGAAAAGGTTGACACTAAGTCCTCTGTTTGTTGAGATGAAGAATTTAGAGTTCTTAGCGACCTTTGATTTCTCTTTGGCAATGGAGTCGGTGACCGGTTCCTTGGCATCTTTAGAGCTCAGGCCTACCCTCCTAGATCAAGTTGGGGCTTCGCAAAAGGAAGACCCTCAGATAATTGAGATCTTGGATAAGCTGGTTCGAGGGGAGACATCTAGTCACCTTGCTCGATATTCTATAGACGATAGGGGTTGGCTGAGGAGAGATGGAAGGCTTTGTGTCCCGATGGTAGAAGACTTGGTGAGGAAAGTTCTCGAGGAAGCACATCGCTCCAAGATGACCATACATCCAGGGGGTGATAAGATGTATAAGGACATGAAGCGCGTTTTCTTCTGGCCCGGAATGAAAAAGGATGTGGCGGAGTTTGTCTCGAGATGTGTTATTTGTCAAAGAGTAAAAGCTGAGTCGAAGAAGCCCGGTGGGCTATTACATCCGCTAGAAGTCCCGCTATGGAAGTGGGAGAGCATTTCTATGGACTTTATTGATGGGCTTCCAAGATCCAGGAAGGGGAACACGAGCATATGGGTTATTGTGGATAGGCTCACGAAGAGTGCTCACTTTATTCCAGTAAAGAGCAAAAGGACCGCATCTGGACTAGCATCAGTATACCTTCGTGAGATAGTACGACTACATGGAGTCCCTTCCAGCATAGTCAGTGACCGAGACCCCATCTTTACTAGTCAATTCTGGAACAGCTTGCAGGAGGCTATGGGCACGAAGTTGAACCTGAGTACGGCCTATCACCCACAAACAGACGGACAGACAGAAAGGGTGAATAGGGTACTTGAGGACTTGTTGAGGCTTTGCATTCTAGATTTTGGTGGTGCTTGGGAAGACCATCTCCCTCTTGTCGAGTTTGCATACAACAACAGTTATCAGGCAAGCATAGGGATGGCACCCTTTGAGGCTTTATATGGGAGGCCGTGCAAGTCACCTACATGTTGGTGGGAATCCACGGATAAGCTTATACTTGGACCCGACATGATTAGGGATACATCCGAGAAGGTTGAGTTGATTAGAAGACGGATGAAAGCGGCCCAAGACCGGCAGAAATCCTATGCTGACAGGCGAAGGTCCGAATTGGAGTTTGAGATTGGGGACAAGGTTTTCGTGAAGGTTTCTCCTTTGCGGAATGTGGTCCGATTTGGAGCTATTGGGAAGCTAGCACCGAGATTTGTTGGACCCTTCCCCATCATTGAGAGAATTGGGAAGATGGCTTATAGAGTGCAATTGCCCGAGAAGTTGTCCGGAGTGCATAATGTCTTTCATGTCTCGCATCTCCGAAAGTGCCTGCATGAGTCCGCTGAGGTGGTTGAGCCTAGCATGCTTGAAGACGTGGAGGTAGAGAAAGAAGCAACTTTAAGGAAAGCTCCGATTCGTATCTTGGGGACAGAGACCAAGAAGCTAAGGAATCGTGAGGTCAGATTGGTGAAGGTGCAATGGGGTGAAGCCGAAGAGGACGCGACTTGGGAAACCGAGGAGAAGATGCGTGGGCTTTATCCATTTCTGTTTGAGGGTACACTCTCAATCTCTTCCCTTTGTTAGTATATCTTTCTCTTTGCTAATCCATATTTATCTAGTCATCGTGCTAAGCTTGTCATGAGAACCTTAGGTAGAAACCCTTTGGATGAAACATGTGTTTGAAGCATGTTATGGTTGATGATTGCAAGTGGTTGCAAGTGTTTGCAGGTGGTTACTCGTGGATGCATGATACACATTAGGCACTAGATCGGCTCACACACTCCTCATATTGCATGTGCATGGGTGTTTATGCATATTCTTGGATGAAATTTGTATGCAATCACATGGATGTTGCATATGGATGTATGATTGAGCACGCATGTAGATATTATACATTATGTTAGGGATTTGCATACATATGGATACATTCCACTAACATATTTTGCATTGATCATTGCATTAGATAAGTACATATACACACACTTTTGCATATGCTCATACAGCATTTAGAATCCTTTAAGGACAATGGTTGCTCGTGGATGATGTTTTGAGTAGATGGATGTTGGATGGTAGGATATGTTCTTCCTAACTTGAAGATTTCGGGGACGAAATCCTTTAAGGAGGGGAGAATATAACAACCCGTATTTTCAATAAACTGTTATAACATAAATCGAGGCAGAATTAAATTCAAAAAAATCAGAATCAGGGGAAACGGGCTATGCCATTGCGATCGTCTCGGAAAAATACGCGAAATAGAGTCCGAGTTTTCGAAAATCGGAGTCCGTATGACCCAGTTAAGGCCCATTGAAGTTTTCAGAAATTTCTATGCTAAAGACAGATTTAAATTCCAAATTAAAATCAGGGATTTGGGCTAATCAGGGTTAGGCGGGAAAATTCCCGCCAGGGGGCCCATGTCGACAGGCAAGTCGACAGGGCACCCAGGGTGTCGACTGCCCTGTCGACAGCCCTGTCGACAGGGGGTGCCCAGGCAGTTCAGCCTGGTGCACCATTTCTGATTTGGGTTGGGTCAAGTGGCTTGGTTCTGGAGAATTCTAAGATCTGACGGGCCAAACCTAATCTAGGGTTAATCCTAGGGCCTAAAACACCCTAATTCTCTATAAATATACCCCTAATCCTACCCTAAAGCCTCATTAATCAATCTTGCAACTAAACTATGCCAAATTAAATCCTCAAATGGCCTCCATCTAAAATCCCTAGCCTCCACCTTCCTCAAAGTTTAATCCTATGATGATATGATGATCATACAACCTTTTCTATGTTGTATGAATGCTTAATGACTTGCATACTTCATTAAGATGCAAGTTTGATTTGCTAAAGTTTGTGTTTTTGGGATTTTGCAAAAGGGTTTTCTTATTTGAGGCTTTGTTTCGGTTTTTAAAAGGGCTTCTTCATCTTATTTGGTGGATTTGTGGCTTGTTTATAATTGTAAGCCCTCTTACCTTCACTTTACAAACTTTAAAGTTAATGTTTGGTGAAAGTTGAGATTTATGTGAGTTTAGTTGATTATGCATGCTTATGCGAACTCACTATGATATGTTTTATATGATTCATGAGTTATGCATGCATATGCGAGATTTCTATGCCATGTTTTACATGTTTCACAAGTTATGCATGTTCATCTTACCATGTTATGCAAGTTTAATGGATTATGCATGTTCATCTTACCATGTTATGCAAGTTTAATGGATTATGCATGTTCACCTTACCATGTTATGCAAGGTTAATAGATTATGCATGTTCATCTTACCATGTTATGCAAGTTTAATGGATTATGCATGTTCACCTTACCATGTTATGCAAGTTTAATGGATTATGCATGTTCATCTTACCATGTTATGCAAGTTTAATGGATTATGCATGTTCATCTTACCATGTTATGCATATTTAATAAGCTATGCATGTTTATGCGAATTCACCATGACATGATTTGCAAGTTTAACATGTATGCATGTTTATTATGACATGTGAAGTTCACCATGTATGTTATGCCAAGTTACCTTTTATACCCTTATACGTTATGACGAATGTGTAAGCGAGATAATGACGTTGGGAGGGTTTGGGTAAACTTAAAAATACATGAAACTAAAAGATTGGGAATTTACCTATTAAGTTAGGTCTACCCCTTGGGAATTTACCTATTAAGTTAGGTCTACCCAAGTATATGTTAACTTGTAAATATGTTTTGAAGTGGACATGACATTAGATAACATGATATGGCCAACTCGAGGTTAGACCTAGTTGTGGTGTAAATCTTCCCAGGTAACCACAACGTGGGGTCTAATGTGGGTAGTTGGTCATGTTGCACCATAAGACCCGAGGTTAGACCTAGACGTGGTGTAAATCTTCCCAGGTAACCACGGATGTCTAATGTGAGAGGTTGGGTGCGTTAAGTAATTAATGCCTCATGATTAGGGTTAAGTCATGGCCCACTAATACTTAACCAATAATGGGGATGCGAGGATTAGATGGGGTTAAGTGGTTACACTTAGCTAATTTAATCCAGGTTTAGTGAGGGGTTAAAACCACACTTAACCCTCTTAGAAACCCTAGCAACGTGGTCTGTTCCAGCAGTAATCCCAGTTTGGTATCACTACAACCCTATAGCTAGGTTAGGGCGGGGCACGATTACTGGACTGATGTAAGCGACCAAAGCGACGGCTGAGTGGTACAGCGGTGCGGGTCCGGCGGGCTACGGACGTGCACGTAGTCCGATGTTGGACAAACTCGAGGCACGGGTACCAGTAGGTTTAGACTGTGCATTATTGCTTAGGTGTCTGGGGTTGACACCTTAGGGCCTGATACACCCGAAGGTGGACCCAGCACAGTCTGACTACATCCATGTGGGCCGTATGGACACCAACACTCGACGTGTTAGGTTAATAGGGAGCCGATCGACTAGACCGTTGGGCTGGGCCTTATACTAAGGTCACTTCATGTTATTGGGCCAAAGTTTGGGCTAAGGGATCAAGATATGTTTTGTGGGTTTGCTAGTACACTGTGGTGCAAAGTTTCATCTCGTCTATGTGATGTCACCTTTATCTAGTGCCAGTATGTTCATCTCAGTTTCCATCATACTGTTAACTTTATTAGTTTATAGATTGATCGTAGTAGGGCTTACCAGTCTTTTTGACTGACCTGTTTTCCTTCGCTTCTTTTCTTTCGTTTCCCCCCCCCACAGGTTCTCAGGGAGGGACTACATCTGCTTAGTGGATCTTTGACTTGCTCGTTGGATAGCTCATGTATGGATCTGAGCTAGCTGTGGCTTATCTTTTATTTCTGGGGATTAGTACTGATGTTTACTATGTATTTTGTTATCACGTATCTAGACTGGAGTTGTATTTTGGATCATGACATTTTGATATTATGTACTTGACTATGTGGGTTTTCTGAGATGATGATGATGGGTTTTTATCTGCTACCGCTGCTTTACTTATATTTATTTTTATATACTCTGTCTTGCTATATCTCTGTGCATGTTTACCTTCACAATAACGCCCCTCCAAAGCTAGTACATTCTAAGGAGTGATCCTAGTGGAGGTGGGGTGTTACAGCGGATGTAAGTATGAAAGGGGAAGTGGCATGCTCATGCATGGGACGTATGAGTGGTTTGAGAAATCATGAAGGAGTATAGTTGCATGAATTGGGAGCTTGCGTTTTTAACATTTGGGGAGACATTGGGTTAAACGTGAGCGTGAGGAGCATGATGGGAAGGGAGGTATCTGAAGCATGAATATGGGTGTAAGGTGCATGGCTCTTTGTATGTAGAAGTGGTGTTATGTACTGCGTACGCAGTAGTGTAAAGGAGGAGGGGGTTGAAACTAGTTTAGGGAAGTTCAAAGTGACGGTTTTCATTTGAAAATGGTTTTTAGAAAGGGAAATATGGTCACTGGCAAGGGGGTTTGTTCATGAGAGCTTCTGACCATTGGAGACAGTTGCGTTGAGCAAAAGACCTGGTACGGTGTATGATTTGTAGACACAAATGGATGTGTTTTGAAGTAGTTTGTACGAGTAGATGATGAGGGTGTCATGTGAGGGGTGACGTCGGTGTACTGTTCAGGAGGGTTGGCAAAGTTCAGGCGTGGAGGTGATGTTGGCGTACGAAGCTCAGAAGAGCTGGAATGATGAACACATAAAGCAATCTGCTTGGAGACGTAAGTATGGACTGACAGTAAAACGGTTTAAAATGGAGAGGAGGGGCACACTATTTAATCCCTAAAGAACAACAGACTATCAATAAATAGAAGAATAAGAAGCGAGATGCAACCATATTATAATGAAATACTTGGTACTAATAGAAGTTAGAGGGCTCTTATCAGACATACGGTGCTCGTATCAACATGTTGTAGCCAACGAGTTTCAGGAGTTACCAAGGGAGAAGACACGTGTTTAGAATGATGTTAAGTGCGGGATTTAAAAGGATCAACGGAAATTAAATAGAAACAGACGAAAACAAACGGTGATTGGTTCATATTGACAAAGCACTTCGCTGATGAATGATTTGGTTAGGATTTCGCTTGATGTCTAGGAGGCTGGTTCGCAAGATATATTGGTGGCGTGGGTTGAATCAAAACAAGGGTGGACGTGAAAAGGGGCATTTTCTCGCGTTTTCAATACTCGAGGAGGGAGCACGGTTTAAAGCAGATAGTTGAGAAACGGACTGACGGGAAAAAGTTTTACGAGCCGTTTGTCACGTTGAAATCGTACAGATGCAGGCTACGCTATGAAAGTGATTTGAAGCACGTTGAATTTATGACAGAATTGAACGCCGGGCATAATCAACTGACGTAAATCGTTATTTAACGGTTAACGCGCAAAGGTGAGTAAATTCACTAATTCTGATCTATTTTAAAATATTATAATTATATTTTAATGCTGTTTAAATGCTGTGTGATGGTCGATTAGGTAGATTACAATTAAATTGGTTGAATATTGTTGCATATGTACACATCACCGGTTGGATACTGATTCCGTCGATTATAATATTCCCTAGTATGGAATCATTGATAATTGTTTGACTAACATCTGTGGATGCGGGAAACCTGTTGGAGGAATCCAATCGGATTCCTAAATATTCATATGTACTGTTTGCTTCATATGCACTGTTTGAACCCAAATAACATTTAAACCCCTTGTAGATATTAATGTTGAATGGGAATTCAACGTTATTTTTGATAGACGATATCGATTAAGAAAAGTAGAAGCAGTCGTTCATAAACCCCTCTTTTTGTTAAGAAGTTGATTGGCCGTCAGGCAAATCAACGAAGTAAGTTATAAAAATTATATTTTTATAATTAAAGCGAAGTTTTTAAATTATAATAGAAGTTCTATTATAAACTGGTATTTTGTAGTTCGTTTTATAAAGTAAATATAAACGATTACTTAAATAAGTATGAAGCTGTAATTATCCGACAAGTAAATAATTTGGATAATTATTTTAAGGAAAACGGTTAAGAAATATTATTAGATTAATTATATTAATCTAATAAAGTAAAGTAATTAGAATCAGTTAACGAATTTACTAATGGTTTGAAATTGATTAAATCAACCGTTTATTGGAAATTGATGATTAGATTAATTGGTCTTCAATTAATCTAATGAAAATGTTAGAAATAAATTAATCGAAATTAAAAAAGATTTAATGTCCTTTTTAATTAACGAAGTTTTAAATAGTTATGAACAACCGAGTTTCAAAATAAGGATATGGGGTTATAAAACCATAGTTCAAATTAAACAAGAAAATACTGTCCGATAGATATTATAAGTAATAAGCGATTAGAGTTACAGACTTATATCTGTTCTAAGATAAGAACCTTGCCGATCAAGGTTTGAGAGTTAAATAAAATACCCCAACTTGAACGGCTTCACTATTATCGAGGAACGATATCAGTTTGTGACGGAAAGAGATGTCAAGATTAGTATAAAGGAAATATGGCAGCGTATTGCAAGTCTTAGAACTATAGCGATAAAATAACGCTGTTGACTAGGCTTAAGCGTGATTGTTATGTCAAGATTAGTTATAAAGGGGAATATTACAGCGTATGACAAGTTTTGAACTGTAACGATAAATTAACGCTGTTAACCAAACTTAAGCGTGGTTTTTATATATAGCAGCACTTCCTAGGAAATGAAAACAGTTGGGCTTGAAATCCACTTAGTCTAAAGTAATGAGTAACAACGTTTGTCCAAAGAAATATAAGAATGAGTTTAAAAAGATAATTGGAGAATCGTTTCAGAAAACGATAACATCATTTCGATGTTGGGAATGTGATTAGAACTAAATAAACATTATTAGGAATTGAAACTATAATTCGACGATGTCAAATGTATTAAAGTGAATTATTTTTAGGGAATTATAATCTGATAGAATAATGGTATTTAGTTTAAACCAATAAATTAAATAGGATATGTAATCAATATTTAATTACAAACTTGGTATTGATCTAACAAGAAGTTGAGTTAGAACAGAGTTTAAGTGGAATAGGAATATAAAAGTATGAAAGAGATGTCAGTAAACAAGATAAGGATATTTTGAACAAAGAGTTATTTGATGAAGGTGTTCAGATTTCTATAATAGAAATGATTCACATTTTAAAAGTGAATAATGTTTTAAAGGTGAACGTTTGGCAGATTAAAATATTTATAATGAAATTGGAAATATTTTTCCAATGTAGATAGGGTATATTATCCAAATGTAGAAAATAAAGAATACGAAAAGAATGGAAATGTTTCGAATGTTAATAACGTATATTTTCTGGAACGTAGGAGAATAAGAGTTTATAATAACTGGAAATGTTTTCTAAGAAGTGCGAAAGGCTAAAACAAGGGTTGAGAAATATCTGGTAAGATTTGTGAATTCGAATAATAAAGTCCAATGTTAAATACAAAGTGCCCGTGATTGTGTGATACATTTTAATGAATGTTGTTTTTACTTTGATAGTTAAATAACCGACTATCGAAGTGTTTTGACCATCGTTGTCAATACGGAGAGACCGGTTGGATATATTATTTGGAAACCACTCCGTATAGGCATAAGCGCCGCGAATTATATTACGCTGAAGAAAATTGAAGACGGAGTGAAATGCAAGGGTCGTCCAGTTCCAGAATGGTGCTTTCTGTTTGTCCAGTCCCAGGACAACTTGTATGGACGAGTGTCTAACAGAGTATTTCCAACGGTCACGCCGTTGATTTTTACAAATATGCCAAGTTGGTGGGGAGAAGGTAACTTCTCTTTATTCTACACCCAGTGTGCATTTGTGTAATCAATATGTGATTACGGATTTGACGATGTGGCATTCAAAGTGAATGGTGATCAGATGTTCTGAAGATAGACGTAGCCTCTAGCCTCACAACCAGGAAGTAACAAAAGTTGGGCTAGGCAGCATGACTAGTTGGGTCATCCCCAAACAGGGTGTATTGTCATCGATCTAGAGAAAATTCATATTTGTTCTTCTTTTTTTCGATTCTGTATCTTCGGATTACGGTTGGATGGCTAACAACCGTGGGTGGCAATATATTCGATACACTCAAGCTAAATGAGTAGTCGGTCATGTATGGCCGGGTTGCAAGACGTTCTTGTTGAACCCAGGTGTATACCCTCTAGAGTACACTGATCGGTAGGTGCTCCCATACCTTGTCTGTTGGAATCCAATTCCCAATAAGCGCCCTGCAGTTTATGATTTTATACTATATATATGTGGAGCGTGAGATGCAACCGTTCTGCTATTTGGTTATTTATATTGATTAGACATTATTATAATATCACTGGATTTTGATATCAAAGTGTTTGGGTTATAGTAAGGTAAAAGCCATCCATGTTTATGTGTGGGCTGATCTTACTATTATCCTTTTGTTTCGAAAGGATTTTCAAAGCTAAACATTATGGTTGGAATTTACTCATACCAGTCCCATGACTGACCCAGAGTATATTTCGTTGTTTTCCCTAAACTCTTGGGTGCCCAAATTTGTATGGGCAGTCAAGTGTTTCAGGCTTTTACTGATACACTGGGAGGAGCTCAAAGCCAGGAGACTTCACCATTAGTTAGTTAGAGTTTATTTCTGCTGTGACATATATGGGTTGTACTCTGATATGGTATGTGTACATACACATTCAGATTTGTATTTCCAAACTAGTTATATAATATATTTTATTGGTCCGCTGTGAGTTTCGTATTTACTCTGATTCTGTTCAGTTGTGATTTTCTTCTTCTTCTATTCTATTAGTTCTATCTTATCTTTCTCATCCTCTAATTTCTTTCTATTAATGATCTGAATTTTCGTGCATTTTGAGTTGAATGTGTAGGATATTAGTCAGCTCAAATTGGTACGGATTTTCGGGCCGTTACAGTTATCATTAGAACTACATGTAAAATTTCATGTAATTAGATTACTCATTGCATATAATACCCCCTTTGAAGTTCAACACATGAACTCTTAACAGATCATTTGCATTAGAAGCGTAGTATGAATTTGTGACACTCGCATTTCATACTACGTGGATGGACACTTGTGGCGCCTTTAATGTCATTAAACGATTGGTTGTGTTGTGATATGAATGAGAATTAAAGTAATGAATTAATTTGACAAAAATATCATGTTGTTTATGGTAATGAAATTGGAATTTAAAATGCATTTACATGTCGAACGACTTGTTTATGTTCGCCTATTTAAATAAAATCAATGTGATAAAATAAATGACTCATGAAATAATTGTTTGATGGTTGAAAACCCCACATGGGTCTCGGATGATTTTGATTTACACATCTCCCTGGTTTGTAGTTCGCGTGCTAACCGTTTCGGTTAAACAGGCGAGATAAGCATAAATAAAATATATTGAAGCTTACAAGAGAATAAATGCACAATGGATGTCATTTGAAAGTTGAATAGTTGTTCGCAACTATGGTTGAATGTATTGGTTTGATATGAGAATTTTTTGCATGTTTCAGTTGAATTTCATTTCAATCTAGAATAAAATAGCATATTTTAATAATATAAAACTATAAGGTGAAAATTGAAAATAATTTCGATGTCCAATTTTGGATGGAGGCGTTCACATCGAAATATCGATAAATATTCATAATTGCGACAAATGATTTTGATGTATTCTTAATATACTTTTGGCTATGCAAAGTATTTGAATTATAAATGAATGGTAACTTTTTAAAGTGAAGTTCGGTTAGAATATATAGTAAATGTTTGAGTGGAGATTTTCTTTCGGAAGTTACTCATTTATTTTTATTATGACTGTAAGGAAATTTTGGGAATGAATGGAGAACTTTCGAAAAATAATATTATTTTATTCCTTAGAATAATATAAAATTAGACCAAATGGCGAAAGATTGAATTTGGAAATAAAAGGCTGAAATGATTTTGTTTCATTAAATAAATAGGTTTAGAAATGTTTTATAAATTATAAAATCGATTCGGGTTTGAATAGGACGCGTCGTGTAGCGACAATTCGCGAACGTCAACCCGTAATTTAGAACTAATGTAGCGGGAGATCCGACCGTCGGATTTTCCTTAAACCGGAACCGTTGGGTTTGTATCTAAAATATCTTCTCGATGAATATAGGCTGTTTAAATTTGAAAGGTTAAGTCTTAAAATATGTCCAATTTAATTTTGAAAAAGGTCGCTATGGATGCTGTTCAGTGACTGATGTTAGGAATCGACTGTAAGGGCCTTAATAAAATTATTAAAAATATAAATAAATTATGATAGATCATAATAAGTGATTTGGAAGGAGTTTGGGGGAAATATGACTTGAAGTATAAATATTATTTTTGTCTAAAATTCCTATTTTAGCGGTTAAGGTGAAATTTATATTATGAACGTAATGAGTTAATTTGAGGTTCATCGTAAATGGTATCTTTAGAATTATTGTTCTTGAACCCAACCTCAAAAAGAAAGGATTTAATAAAGGAAAATTAGAAAATTTCCCAAGATTTATCATATTAAAAGGTGTTTTATGAAAGAGTT
This sequence comes from Allium sativum, assembly GCA_030737875.1. Lineage (NCBI taxonomy): Eukaryota > Viridiplantae > Streptophyta > Magnoliopsida > Asparagales > Amaryllidaceae > Allium > Allium sativum. Next base: position 167,645,413 of record CM060916.1, on the reverse strand, counting down.
CATAATGAATGGGAAATGGCATTTTGGGGTTTACAATGAACAAGGCTTTAAATAGCAGTTGTTCTTTAACCCAGGAAAGATACGACTAATTTATAATATTTGATTAGTAATTGAAATATGACTTTGAGATTTGAGAATGTACCCCCGATAAAATCATTGAGAACCATTTTCTAAAAAGATCAAATATTTAATTAAAAAAATAACCTGGATTGGAATGAAATGAGGGTTATCGTTGTGTATTTAATGCCTGATTAAAAAGATACGCAAGTTATTTGCAAAGTCCGGGTTTTACCCATTCTAAGTAATTTTGACGGCGATTAAAGTCAATGGTGAAGACGGTGGAAGACCGGGGATCTTCACATCGTTTTGAACTGCTACTGATGTTTTGATTGCGCCGTACACCCAAGACAAGGTAATAAGTGGTGGTAGATTAAAATGTACTTGGAAATCAGCCGGATATGCGAGGACCTCTCTCCTGTATTGGACATATAGGACGAGGAATAAGGTGCCTCCGGTTTCGTTCAGACCCAGAACAGGTATGAAAATGGATGTGTCTGACATTGTATTTCACATTGTATTCGTTGATCTCTGCTAAATGTATATCTGTTCGGTGGAGGAGAATTCATTCTCTTGCTTAACAACCTTCTCTGAGATGTATAAGCTTAGTGGTTATGTATTGGTGGAAATCAATGGTATGATATGGATTGACAATGTAGCATGCCAAGATGCAATAATCAAGGCCTATGTTGAAAAGTAGAGTCTTGTAGTTGATGATCAAAGCACGGCTTTAATTAGCATAACTTTGTGTATAGCGTTAATTCGTGAGCCTCACACCCTGATATGAGTCTAAAACGGGATAGTAACTGCAGGGAATGCATGCGTTTCTTTCGAGCTAGAAGTGGTGTCATGGTATGGAGCCCAGACATTTTTACTTATGTGGTTGATGGATTACGAGGCGCCTCAGATGTAGAGTCGACTAAAAGGCTCGAGTGACAGGTCCGATAGGACCAGGAAATGTATTGTTCAGGAATAACTAATCCACAAAATTATTGCTTTTGACATTATGCACTTATAGTATATCAAAATGATTTGTTTTAAAGCATATCAATCATGTTTGGCTATTATAAGGTAAAACTCTATCCTCTGGTTTGCGTTGTATTGTGTGATGGGACCTGAGTCTTATAATAGGTTCATTTTTTCCAAAAAGCATTGCGTTGTTCATAAATTGTCTTATTTCAAGCTTTGGTATTCACATGGAGTGAACCCGTTCTGTGAAATACGGCGTGGTCCCCTAATTTACCCTATTTCAAAGAAATGTTAATAATTGTTTTTAGTTCTCACACCGGTCCCATGACTAACTCGGGGTTTATTGTTTCTACCTAAACTATGGGTGCCCATATTTTATACACGAAAAGTCAGTAGTTTTGGTTTTGCAGATTCTTTATTTTCCCAAGATCCTGTATTACAGCTGGAGCTATATTCAGAAAGCTCTGTATCCGTTCATTTCTTTCAGTTGTGGTAGTTGATGTATTTTCGCTGTAACGGCCCGTAAATCCATACCAATTTGAGCTGACTAATATTCTACACAAACAACTCAAAATGCACGAAAATTACAGATCATTAATAGAAAGAAATTAGAAAATGAGAAAGATAAGATAGAACTATTAGAATAGAAGAATAAGAAGACAACATAGAATCAGATCTCACATCGCAGCGGAACAAAATATGGTATAGAAATAAATCTTTATAGAGAACTTGAATAAATATACTTACATTCATCAGAGTACAATAGATAAATCTGGACAGCTATGATATCCTGTCCTCATATAATACACAACGGAATACTATACATCATACGTCTGGACTCCTCCAGCTCGTCTCTGAACTTCACAGCATCGCATAACCTGAACCTGTACTCGGGCTGACCCAAGACATTACAAACGCCACGGATCAGTCTGGAGAACCAGCGTGAGAAAAACTCACTAAGTTTAAAATACTTCCATACTGATTTAAAGTCCAAAATCCTTTTGAAAGAAAAGGATAATAGTAAGACCAACCCACACATAAACACGGACGGTTTTTACCTTACTATAATCCAAAACAGTTTTGATATCAAAACCCAGTGATATTACGATAATGTCTATCAAGTAAATAACCAAATAGTAGAACGCTTGCATCTCACACTCTACGTATATAGTCTATAATCGAAAACCGCAGGGCACTTATTGGACATTTGATTCCAACTAGACAAGGTATGGGAGCACCTATCGATCAGTGTACTCTAGAGGGGATACACTGGGGTTCAACAAGAACGTCTTGCAACCCGGCCACACATGACCGACCACTCATTTAGCTTGAGTGTATCGAATATATTACCACCCACGGTTGGGATCAGCAACCATTACCGAAGGCTGCAGCAGCGAAATATAGATTAAGAAGATTAAAAAGAATTTCTCTAGATGGTGATAATACACCCTGCTTGGGTATAACCCACCTAACCATGTTGCCTAGCCCAACTTTTGTTACTTGTTGGTTGATGAGGAGTGAGGCTACGCTATCTTCTATAACACCTGGTCATCATTCACTTTGAATGCCACATCGTCAAATCCGTCAAATCAATAATTGACAACCTCAAAAATACACTAGGCACGTTTGAAGAAATCAATGCATGTGACCATTTGGAAATACTCTGTTAGACACTCGTCCATACAAGTCATCCAGGATGAACCGAAGGCACCCTCCTAGTGCATCCTTGAATTACCCTATGGATCAGTAGCGAGTAGTCCTTACAATCCGCAAAATCCCACTAACGATCGAATCACGTCATAATACCTCTGGCTTGCAATCCAGAGAATATTCGACAAGCAATCCTTCCGCTTATGAAGATTCACGGTCTTCAATATTCCATATCGATCAGCTTCTGAACATCTTCAACGTTTACATATTTGCTGGTCGGAATGGTTTTCGAATATGAATTCGATCCGGTCTTTCCGTACCAACAATCGTTTCGGCCAGATTTTGATAGTCGGTGATTTAACTATCAAAATAAACAACCATCATCCATATAAAATAGGTTCCTAGGTCCAGTATACAGCGTCAGTTGGCCTCAGTCGTTAATTAAATTTCTAAACCGCCCAAATATTTGGAATATCGTTTTCCAATTCTTATTTTCAAATCAGTTTATTTACTTAAAATTCTTTAAATTATCATTCATGATATTCTTTATGAAAACACTAAGTTTAACTTCCTCAACTACCCTCGTTTCTAAACTAATATCATCCTTGTATAATCATGAAGTCGTTACAAGTTGGGTATTTTATTTACCTCTCAGACCTTGCATCGACAACATTCTTATCTTTAGAATGAATAGAAGTTTATCAACGACCCCAAATTCCAGTTACTAACCCGAGGTTCCACTAACTATAGCATAACCACTTATCTTCGTTTTTGTTCAATTTAAACTCCTTTTCATATCTAAATATTTTCTTCCTGATCCTATCATTTTTATCTTCACTTTTATAATTAGATTTTTCCTACTTAAGCTTCCGTTCGATTTCAACTCATATTTAAAACTTGTTTTAAAACTTCACTTCTTATAGAATACATCCCAAGAATTTAAATCAAAAATATAACTTAATATGAGTAAACTCATATAGAATTCTTTTTAATTATAAATCAGTTCTTAAGACCACACTTGACTCTCTTAATCGAGTTCAGTTACCAAATTAATTTGATGTGGTTAAATAATTAACCTCAACATAATTTAATAATACAAATGTAATGACTCGAAATTCCCCACCTTTTGAATCGACCGTAAACCGCACAGGTCCGATCCAAAACGGCAGAAATCCTCTAACCGTTAACTTTGGGTATACAACACATCAAAACAAAACACAAAAGACTTCTATTAACATCGCTACAATGTTACATCAGAGTACAACGTAAATAATACAGTGGAAGATAAATTACAATAAATACAAAACAATGCACAACGGTAACATCAACTAACACAGCGGAAGACTATCAATTATCTATGGACATAGCTTAAGCTTCAATCCAGAATCCTGCTTAAAATATCTACAAAACAAACTACATGGCTGCCCGTATGGTAATAACGGGCACCCGAGTTTGCAAGCGAAAAACAAATTACGGGTCAGTTATGGGACTGGTATGAGAACTCAAATCAATTATTCTTAACTTATTATAAAGTTAGATATATCACATGATCATGCCGTATAATACAAAATGGGTTTCCTCCACACGAATGCCAGTGCACAAACAACTACCAAAAATAGACTTATGGAGCCTACGATGCATCAAACAAAATGCAATTCCTCAAACTATCCATTTAGGCTTAATTCCCAAACTTAGATTTTCAAAATCTAATTAAGTTTACAGAAGTTATTTCTTCGAACTTCATTCCCGATTTCTTATTTCAAATCATTGGAAATGCATATCTAGCTTTCACTTCGGGATTTGAAACCAAATTACTTAAAATTTAATTCCCAAATATCACAATCAATACATAACAAAACGTATGCAACCAATTATCGGGAGGTCTCTCCCATCAACAAGGCAAAAAGCACGCACCTTCGCTCGCTCGATATATATATATATATATGCACCTCCCACTAACGGGGCTGGACTACACCGATCACTGACCAGTTTAGGTTCCGAGTCCCACCCATAATTTAGTTATCCGGGTTACCCGAATCTTTAGCCACATACTAAATCATTTTATACCCCGAAGTGGAAAAATCATTAACACCAATAATCACAAATAATTCAATTCTATGATAATTTCCACTTCCAAATCATTTCAAAATTATTTCAAAATCATCGGGTTTAGTCCTCGAAATAACTGACTCGTAATAAGCTAATTCGATCCTTTTAATTAGTATTCTAAAAATTAAAATATACGTATTGAATTTCGACGTATGTTTTTAATTTGCTACGACCACATACTAACTCCAAAAATTACGAAATTAGGAACTATACTACATTTCACAAATACGGTTCTAATAAGCCTAATTTCGTCGAATTTGAAGACAGTTTGAAAATTTGCCTTATTTCTAGCTTTATCGAATTTTAATTGAATTTCAGCACACGTTTAAATTTCGTACGTTTACATATGAACTCCAATTGACCTGAAATTTTAAACTTAACAATAATTTGATATTCCGGATCTAAAAAAATTGGTTTCGTAGAGGTTGTTTGAAAAATGCTATTTGGCCGGTTGGTGGGGGCTTTCCAGTAGTGGCCCAGGTCGGTGGCGGAATTCGGGTCGAGTCTGTTTTTTATCGCTGGAGGCGACAGGGCGGCGACGCCGCCTAACGATGGCTCACGGGGGTCGGAGCTTTCCAGTAGTGGCCCAGGTCGGTGGCGGAGGGCCTCTGGCGGCAGCATCGACGAACGTGGATGAGGAGCTCGGTGTAAACGGGCTGGGAAGAAGAAGGGTGTAAAATAATATTTAATTTAATTCTTCAATGATTGTTCAATGTTTGAACACTTATAACTTGTTCACACAAACTCAGAATCGTGCTAAACTGGATCCATTGGAATCATGGAGTCGAGGGCTTCTCAACAAAACTGATTTAGGCAAATTTATAGTATGTTGGAATTTTGGGTTAAATTAAACCCACGTTTAATTTTATCCAAAAAGCGATTGTTGTTATAACGATCAAAACTCAAGGTGAGAACTCCCTGAACTATTTTAAATGTTATTATAATCTTATCTGATTATAAATTGATTGCATGTGATTGCATCATTGATGATGGACGTTTATTTATAGTTATATATATACGGTTTATTGTACATTTAAGCGTTAAAAATTACAATGTTTATCTTATGACTGTTGATTGATGGTTGTTAACTGTAATGGGTGTTATTATAAATGTTTACACACATTGACACGATGAATACGAAATATTTTGGGAAATGATTGAGTTTCATTCCATTGTTATATTCGTTTAAATGAAATTTGACATAAAAATGGAAACTGGATTTTTAAATCCAAAATGATTTAGAAATGAAGATGAAATGTTTTCAAATAACTATTGGAAAGGTTGAAATGGATTTGAAAGAAATTTGAATTAAAAATGGCTTGTTTTAAGTCAAACTAGAATTTGAATAGTAAATTCAAAAGTGAATTCGAGTTAGATATATAAACGACCTTTTAAACCCGAACGGATTGTTCCAGTGTTCGTATTTATTTTTATAATGAATTACAGAAAAGTTTGGATTTCAAAATATTATATTTTGAAAAATATTATTATTTTAATATTATAAAAATATAGAATACTCAATTTTGACATATAATTGAATTTGAATTTTAAATCATTTTTAAACGAATTTATAAGTGTTTTATAAAACACATTTGAACTGAATTGATGAAGTTTATTTTAAAAAATAATATGGTTTGAATAGGACGTGTCGCGCAGCGACTATTTACGAATTTCAACCATTAACTCCAAATTGACATACTAGAAGATCAAACAGGCGGATTTTCCCGAAATGAAAAATATTATGTTCGTAATGAAAAGAGATTTCTAATGATATATAAAATTTTAAAATCCAACGGTTAGATTGTGAAATGAGTTCAAATCAATTTTGAATAAAAACAGTGCTAATGCTGTTAGTGACCCGAAAATGGATTTTAATGAAACGAGCTATTTTTAAATTATTGAAAAAATGAAAAAATGATGATAAATCATAATTAATGGTTTTAAAGTGATTTGAAAAAGAAATATGAAGTTTCGATCCATATTTTGGATATTCGTGTTTTCAGCCTAACTACTTGAAAACGTTAAAATGACGTTTTACGAAATTTAGTTAAACAAACTTAATATTTCCAAATACTGAATTATTGGATTTGAAATATTAGTTTTGAGAAATATTTTAATTAAGATTAATTTGGATATGGATTTGAATAGAAATAATCTTCGGATATTTAGTATTGATTACCGTTGTGTAAACATTTACTATTCTAAGGAATTTGGAAGATGTTTTACATCGTTATTCCACTTATGGTATTCGTTGATTACTAAAATTGGTATTGAATATAAGTCAATCTGAATTCTGTTTGAATTCTTATATTTAATATCAATTGGTTTGGGGTTTGGGGTTTGTCGTGAATGGTGTCTTCAATAACGTTGTTCTTTAACCCATTTGAAAATGAAATTATGGAATAAATCTTTTAATTAAGATTAATGAAGTTTTTCCAAAGTTGAGTTTCCAATTAATAAATTTAACTGGAATTGAATGGAAATCGATTTAGTGATAATTGAGAGGGGTCTTCATAGATGAAGACGTTTACTATTTAAGGAATTTAAAAGGCTTTGTCGTTATTCCGCTTATAGTATTAGTCCGATACGGGAATTTTTATGAATTATAAACTGACATGTTTTCCATGAAGATTCCATTTCCAAGGGAAGTATGATTTTTGGATTGTCATGAACGACGTTTTAAATAATGTTTTCTCTTTAACCCATGTGAAGGAAAAGATATTTTTTCCAAGATGAGTTGACGTGAAATCTTTTATTAGATTCAAAATGAAAGACGATAAATAAACTTACCAAAACCCGAGGGGTGTTAGACATGGAGTACTCCAGTTTTGCTCCATGGGATGAATAAGATAGGAAAGGGATAACGACTTGAAAATTTACCTTTTTGTAAGGTATGATAACCCCGATAAAGGTTAAAAAACTCGATTTGAGTTAAAGTTGTGAAATGAGATTTTTATAATCTACGGAAATTATTTCCAAGGAAAAATTTAAGCAAGAGTTTAAAGAAGTATAAATCTTTGATAAGATTTAAGGGTTAATTCCCAAGAATGATTTGAGTAAATAAATATTCTAAAATGGAATGAGACTCATGATATGTTTATATAACAAATATGGTTTGAAAGATGCGCTAGTTTTTACGGAAAGACCGGGTTTCGACCCATTCTGAATAACTATACGACGAGTATTAAAGAAACTTGAAGACGGCGGTTAAAGACCAGAGATCTTCACATCGTTTGGATTATTGCAGATGTCTCGATTGGGGTGTACACCCAAGACGAGGTTTTAAGTGGCAGTTTTTCGGACGTATTTGTTGATTGTCCGGATGCGCAATGGCCTCTCTCCTTAATTGGACGAGGAATAAGGTGCCTTCGGTTTCGTTCAAACCCATAATGGACTTGTAAATGGATGTGTATCTGACATTGTATTTTACAGTGTAGCCGATTGGTTTCTATTAATGTTATATTAGTTGGTGGCAAATAATTTATTCTTTTAGCTTAACACCCTCCTTTGAGACTTCGGTATTCAGAGGGTTATATATTAATAGACACTGATTATATGTTGTGAAGTAACAATGTGGCATGCTAAGTGCTGAGCCGATAAAAGTTTTGTTAAATAGAAGAACTTTGTGGATGATGACCAAAGCATGGCTGATATAGCGTAGCTTTGTGTTGAAACGTGGCCTTAGAACCTCACAACCCGTGAATGGCTGAAAACAGGATGATGGACCGCAGGGATATATGCATGCGTTCCCGTATAGCTTAAAAGTGATGCCATGGTATGAAGACCAGGCAATTTATTTTTGTAGATGATGGATTGAGGCGCCTCGGATGGTCAAATATGACCAGAATGACGGCCTGTGATGATCGGGGAACGTTATGTTCAGTTAAGATTCCAATCAGCATGTTAGTGCTGGTCGACCCTGCTGTTTCTAAGGAGGAGCTGCGGTGAGTCCTGGACACCAAGCTAGAGGTGGTACGAACGGTTAAGGAAGACCCTTTTCCTTGGTCATTGATGGAATCCAGCATTGAATATAAGATTTGTGTTTTTAGTTGTAAACCTATATGGCAAAATAATGGGATAGGTAATTATGCCATCTAAGACTGATACATTTATTTGTGAAAATGATTACCACACTATGAACTGGTAATAATATCAAAAATGATTTATTTTAAAGCGTATCAAGCATATCTGGCTTGTAATAACCCGGAAATCTGGGCCAGTTTAAAATTTTTATTTTGGCAATTTTAGCGAATTTTGAATATTTAAAATGAATTATTTTAAATAATATAGACGGAGAAATTTAATTTGAATATAATTCGAACGTATATATTATATACGCCGTCGTTAGAATATAAATATTTATATATAATTATAAATAGAATTGAAAATGGCGCGGTAGTTCGATAATTCGATTTCAAACTTCAATTGAATGTACCGGGTGCAAAACAATCCGGATTTTAGTGTAACCAAAAACATTAAGATCTAATTGATAATATCTTTCCAACGAATCCGAAAAATCAAAATTTCATAGCGGGAATCAAAAGATATGTCCAGTTGAAAATTCTGAATAGTCGCTATGGAATTCAGGCCCTTAAAAATGGAAATTTTGCAAATGACCTCGGATTTCGACGAAACCACTTTTGTTGGATCCGGGATATCAAATTATTGCTAGGTTTCAAATTTCATAATTTTTCGAATCAATATGTGTGCGTGGCAAAGGAAAACGCGTGTGACCAGTTTTAGTTGATTTTAATCGACTGGAAATTGGCCATTTTTCGAACGGTCTAGATCGGTTTAACGACTGATTCGGATCGAGCGAAATTCCCGACCGTCACGTGGCTATTATAAGGTAAAACTCTTTCCTTCGGTTTGCATTGCATTGTGTGATGGGACTTGAGTCTTATAATAGTTTCATTTTTCAAAAAACATTGTGAGTTGTTTATGACTGGTACTCATATGGAGAAAACCCATTCCGTGTTATACGGCGTGGTCCTGTGATTTACCTTACTTTAAAATAAAGATTTATAACTGTTTTAGTTCTCACACCAGTCCGATGAATAATCCAGAGTTTATTGTTTCGCACCTAAACTCTGGGTGCCCATAATTTTCCACACAGGCAGCTAGTAGTTTTGGTTTGCAGATATTTTATAGAAGGTGCTGGATTGAAGCTTAAAGCTGTGTCCAAAATATTTGATAGTCTTCTGCTAAATGTAATTATGTTTTCTCTGTGTATATATTATTCTAATATATATTTTTCTGTTGTGCATCGTATTTATTTAATGTACTCTGATATATTTCTGTACTTCAATGTAAAAGTCACTGTAATGATAATGAAAAACTTGTTTTATTCATTGTTCTTATTAGTCGTAATCCCAAGCGACTCAAGGATTTTTCCATTTGGATCGGACTTGTGTGGTTTATAGTCGATTCGAAAGGTGGAAATTTTCAAGCCACTACAATTTTGATAACTCCGTCGCATTTAAAAATATCAAAATCTATATTTTGATATATGAAACGACGTAATTCGATTTAGCGGTGAAAATTGGCTTTTGGACTGTTGTAACCACTTTAGCCCAACAGAAACATTACCACGCTATATATTTGAATTTTCTATAACCCTAGTCATCATTTCACTTCCTCAAACAAAATATTTCTTCCCAAATCCTGAAATTCCTTCTGATAAAAAATGGCATTTATAAAATCTGAAAATAAACATCAAAATTTTTCATCTTCAAGTCCTATCAAATTAGATATCATTAAAAAGATCTTGAGGTGCGAAACTCAAATCTGAAATTCATTTTTAGATCCAAAGCACTATTTTATCATAAGTTGGTGTTTTACTCCTAGCTGTTCATTTAGGTTTATGTGGTAGATGGTGGATCATCAACGATTGGATGATTGAAAGGTGCCAATTCATAGAGGAGGCTGAGGGGATTTGAACCATGCAGTCAGGTCCAGGTGATCGACCCTAGATTAGCGGCAATTTGGCTTAGATGATGCATATTTTGGGTTCGGTCTTGGTCAGTTTAAAGGTCGAGGGAGGCTTCGCAAGTGGTGGCTCGTATGGAGGGGGTAGAGCGGGGTGTGGGGGTCTTCATGGTGTAATACGACCGTGGTTTAGGTAATGATACAGAGGGCGTTGGAGGCATAAAAAGTGGTGGTTAGTTAGTGATTTAGGGTTTCGACCTTGCAGCATTGCGAGATGAACGTGAGTAGGAAGATGACAAATGGCATGTTGACGTGCCGAGAGAGTATTTGGTGAGAGTTATTTTATTTATTTTTCTTCATAATTGAAATTCGTATGTTCGGATGTAAGTAACTTTTACATACGAGCTCAAACTGACACGTGGTTCTCTTCTTGGTTTCCTATCGAAATTCTGGACAACATGGAATTGGTTTGGTTGGATTTGGAGACAACTACAATTTTGGCATTTGGTTGGATTTCATATTTGACATAAAATTAAAGATGAGTGTTTTAACCTATTCACGACATATTAAAATATCTATGCGAGTTAAATAAAATTTATGATATGTTATAATTCGTTTATATGACATTCCATAATTTAGTTTGATATCATGATTGACTTAATTGCTAATTAACGCTCGATATGTGATAAACTGACATGGATGCAAAATATTTTTGATCGACTATTAGCAGATTTGATACGGGTTTAAATTTAACTAAATGGATTAAATTTTTACCAATAAATAATCCTTTAATTGAATCAATATTGAATTAGTATTGAATTTAACTTTCTAGTTAACCGTCAACATTTCATAACTGACATTGTTATGATATATATTGGTTGTTTTGGATAATGATTACATGTTATGTTTATTTGTTACTGGTGATGATTGATTTGGTGTATATTCTAATAATTATTGATTGAGATGTTACCTCTCACCCTCCACGTTGCTAAAATAGAATAAAATAATAATTTTCATCCTTGGACATCGAATACTTGTATTAAGAAATAGATTGAAATGATGTATACCTATGATATCCGATATGATTTGAAATGTTATATACACGTGAAATTGAAATTTAAATAAAACAATCACTTGGCCATAAGGTAGAAAATAAAATACGAAAATCGTAGTCAAATGAAATATTTTTGTATTAAACAATTTTGTATTAGTTTAATTATTATACATTTTAATAACTATTTTAAGTTGAACTATTATATAAAAGCTAGTGGAAATAAGCCGTGCATCCCTCTTTTCACTTTTAATTCAGCGTGCATACCTCTATAAGTTTATATGTAAAGCAGGTCCTTATTTTACTATAACAACGTGTTTTTTGTTGTAATGACCTGAAAATTCTCGCCTTTCGAATCGACCGCAAACCCATAGGTCCGATCCAAAACGACAAACCTTCGAGACATTAACTTTGGGCATACAACACATTTGGCAGAAACAAATGATTTTTATTAATATCATCTCGATATTACATCAGAGTACAAGATTATCAGAGTACATCGAAAATACCAAATGATGATAAATTATAATACACAGTGGAAAATATAAACTAACTCAGCGGAAGACTCTCAAATTCTACGGACACAGCTTTACACTTCAATCCAAAATCCTGCTCAAGAAAACTATCTACAAAACAAGCTACCCGGTTGCCCGTATAGAAAATATATGCACCCGAGTTTGTAAGGGAAAAACAAACTACGGGTCGGTCATGGGACTGGAATTAGAAACCCTACAATTTATTTCAGTTTATTCTAAAGTGAGGCATATCACGGGACCACACCGTATAACATGGAACGTGTTTACTCCGCATGAATGCCAGTACACAAATAACAACCAAAAATAGACTTATGAAGCCTACGTTGCATCAAACAATATGCAATTCCTCAAACTACCCATTTAGGCTTAATCCTAAACTTAGATTTTCAAAATCTAATTAACTTTACAAAGGTTATTTATTTGGACTTTATTTCCGATTTCTTATTACAAATCATTTGAAATACATATCTAGCTTTTATATCGAATTAGCTTCCACTTCGGGTTCTCTAACCAAATCACTTGGAAATTTAAATTCCTAAATATCACAATTAATGTATAACAAAACGTATGCAAACAAATATCAGGAGGTTTCTCCCATCAACAATGCAAAGGGCACGTACCATCATTCACCAGATATATAGGTGCATCTCCCACTAATGGGGCCAGACTACACCGAACAATGACCAATTAAGGTCCTGCCACCCATACTTTTAGTTGTGGGTTACCCGAATCTTTAGTCATATAATAAATCATTTTATATCCCCAAGTGGAAAAATCATTAACACCAAAAATAAAATATAAATCAAATCTATATCGATTTCCATTTCCAAATTGTTTCAAAATCATCGGGTTTAGTCCTCGAAATCCTTTCTGTTTTATAAAAAACATCACTTTAGTTTGTTCAACTAAAAAGGGTGATTCCCTCTCCAAAATCGAGAGAAAACGTTTCCTTTCTCTTATCAAAATCCCATTTAAAAAGCATTCATTAAATTGAAACGAACCCAACGACATCGCTAAATAGCTCATAGTCAAATCATGAAATAAATCACAAGGTGTTAGCATACAAATATTTCTACCCAACCCAATGCTAAATATAAAAGCATATTTGCTCATGAACTAGTCGAGCACAATTCAAACAATCAATCGACAACAATAAATATCAAAAACCAAGTACGTTCGGTTCATAATCCTTTCCAATAGTTTACTATGATTTAACATAAATTTTCTTTATTTTTATTGATATAAAAATTGTCCATTTTCAAAAATCCTGATTATAGGTCATTACTAGTCCTGGCGTTGTTTTTATTCAAGTTTGATTTGGATTTACCTCAAGATCTAACCGTTGGATTTGAACAATCTATTTATCATTTGAAATTTCTTTTCATTTCTAATCCAACATTTTTCGTTTTGGAAGAATCCGACGGTCGTATCTCCCGGTACATCAGCTTGAAGTTAACGGTAGACATTCACGAACTTTCGCTGTTCGACGAGTTCTATTCAAATCAAACTTCGATTATAATTAAATATCAAATCTACTCTCCTCTAAGATAGTTTATTAACTATATAATCATGTATGGAAATTATATTCCCATTTTCAACTCCAATTTCAAATATTTCCAATAAATGGTTATTATTATATTATTTTATTATTAAAATAATGTTATTTTTCAAACTTCATTATTTTATGTCCAAATTTTCCTGATGCCCATTATAAAAATAAATAAGAAAGTTTCAAAAAGGATTTCTTTTCAAAACACTTCTCAGATACCCTAACCGAACTTCACTTTAACTCGTTACTATTCATTTTTAAAAAGGAAACTTGAATAGGCCATAACTATATGAAAATTACATCAAATCAATTTGTCCCAGTTACAAATATTCATCGTAACTTTATAAACTTTGTGTCGATCCAAAATTGGACTTCAAATTCAAACTTTTATTTTTCACCTATTATTATATTAATAAAATATTCATTAAATCATTATTATCCGCAATATCAACCAATAGGGTAAATATCAATGAAATATCATTCCAATACCATAGTATGGTTCACATCAACATCCATTAATCCGTAATTAGTGAAATACTTTCTCATGTCCATTTAAGGTTCGAACAATCCTTAAATCAACACTATTTGTGTATAAGTATCACATACCCAAGCAACTACATGTATATCAATTAAAAATGATATTTTTAACAAGCTAATCATCATTAAACATCATAATAAACTTGTATTATCAACCAATAATCATCATATAATCCAAACTAATTAACTAACTATAGTTAATTAAAAACTAGCTCCTTTTTAGTTTTGGTTTTTCACCGTCAATCTTTCGAGCGAATGGAGTCTATTCTAGGACTATTCTGATAGCCACTCGACATCTATAAAAATTTCAAGAAGCCAATTGGAAAGAGTTTTGAGGCGATGGGGTTTTTAAATCGACAGAAGAACAAAATGGGGCTAGATCTGGGTTTGTTGAGCAATCCGAACAGGGTTTCGGGGTTACTTGAGTTCGACCTTGGGGGTGTGGGCCCGGGGTTGTTGATTGGGCGGAGGTGGGGCTGTATAGGGCCGAAATTGAGTTGCGATGGGTCCCAAAGGTGAGGCTTTGGGCTGATTTGGGGAAGGATGTGGCAAATTAGCACTTCTAACGGGGATTTTAGGGTTTTTAAGTGGCTTGGGGAGGGTGGGGTCCACGAGGAGGAGGTGGCGTTGCAGGTGGTTGGCGCAGGTCTGGAGGAGGGGGAGGAGCAGGTAGATGGGGGCTGGAGTGGAGTAGGGGGAAGGGCGTCCATGGCTATGTAGTAAAGAAGGAGGAAGGTCTAAGGAAGAAAGGAGGAAGAATGGAAAGAGAAAAAAAAGTAGAGAAGGAAGCTTATATTTACAAAAGGGGGAAAGGCCTGGATTGTTGAGGTGTCGATCGAGCCTTATATCTTGACACTTCAAACTGAAAAGGTGTGCTTTTACACTTAAAAGAAAAGGAAACTTGCTTCTATTTTATCCCGCGTTTATCGCTCCTATGATCAAATGGTAAATCCGTTTGACATGAAATTTTGAACCCTAACATAATTCGTAATTCCGGATTGAAGGAATAGGTTTCGTCGAGTTTGGAGATCGTTTGACAATTTGTTTTATTTTTTTATTGCGTTTTCGCTTAATTTTGATCAATTAACCCGGTACGCGTTTATTTTTCATACACTCTCATATATTTAACTTAAAAAATTATGAAATTTTAAATCCTACCAGTTTTCGATATTCCGGATTCGATAGAATTTGTTTCATCAAACTCCGAGATCGTTTGAAAAAAAATTCTTTTTAAGTTATTGAAATGATATTAAATTATTGAATTTCAATATAATTACTTTTAAATGAATTTTGAATGTTCACTAACCTTGTTTTAATCCCAGTGAATTATAAAACAAAATTAGAGATCATTTTAATTGTTTTTAGGTCCATATTTAATACTTACATCTGTTTTTTACGTTGCTGGATAAAAAAATCCAAAAAATATAAGTATTCACGGAAATATTCTACACAAAAAAAAGCTGAAATATGAGTAATTTTAGTGAGTAACTACTGATATCTCAACAATTATTCACACAGTATATAGTTGAAAGATGGATGAATAACTGCTGATATATCAGAAATTATTCACATATGATTGCTGATATATCAGCAACTGTTTTACAATAGTTGCAACTAAATGAAAAAGTTGCTGAAATTTTAGAAATTAGTGAATTATTGCTGATATTCTGCAACTATTCGGGCAATACATAGTTGAAAGGTGAATGAATAATTGCTAAAATATCAACAAATATTGCAACATTTGCAGCAATTTATTAGAGATGAGTTATTTCCATTTGTATGCAAAAAAAATATTTCTGCTGATTTTCCTACAATACTTGAATGTCTTATAACTATAGGCGTTGAGTTCTAATTTTTCACGCAAATAAACAAAAATTGCATTAAATTCTGTAACATTTTGAATTAACTGTTTGTAATATCAGCAATCAGACGGAAAATTACATGAAAAAATCTATAGTGTGCAATTTTTTTGATTTTGAAGTAGTTTTAATGCATGAATACGATGATGATTATGTGTTGAATTGAAATTTGAAGTTCGGTAAATTTTTACGTTGTTTTTTTTGTTGTTGTTGATTTTTGAAAAACAAGGACTTAATTTATAAAGATTTTTGACAGGGAGTTTTTTTGTATTTTGAAACTTAATAGGGACTTGAGCCAAACTTACCTAAAAAATTATACCATTATACATTTTAATTATTATTTTAAATTAAATCATTTATTTAAAATTTGACTATTATATATTTTACAACTATTTTAATCAATCTGCTTTATATTATATTTAATTATTTTAATTAAAACTACAAAATTTTAAATTTAACTATTATATAATTTTATAATTGTTTTTATTTAACCATTGTATATTTCATTTAACTTTTACATAATTATTTTAATAAAACTATTACAACATATTAAATTTAATTATTTTATATTTTATAACTATTTTATATTAAATTTAATTATTATCTTTTATAACAATTTTAATAAAACTATTTTATATTTATTTAAATATTTTATTTTTATAACTATTTCATTCAAATTTTTTTACGTTATATTAACTATTTTATAACTATTTTAAATTAAAGTAATTATACATAATATAACTTCTTTTGAATATGGTTTATTTTTAATCGGAACTGTTTAAGTCCAAATATTTAAATATTAAGATTTCTTTGAGTAACCATATTCGTATTATTGAAATCTAGAATCAAAATTTGAAACAATTTTTTTTTTTGAAAATGCGAAATTTGATCTTTGGTAATGAACCATTTTGTAAGTATGAAAATTGAAATTCGAAACTGAATCAGATATTGAATCTACATGAGTAAATGATAATGAAAATCAATATTTAAAATAAATTGATTTATCACATTTAAATATGATTTATTTAAATAGAAATGACCACAATGTGAAATAGCCTTTAATTGTTAAAGAGATCAAGGCCGGATATTGGCATTCTCTCTATCAACACCGGAACTACTTTAACAACTATGTACATTGTGGATGACCCAGAACGAAGCACGACGATTTGGCGAATGCTGTTGGAATGAAGTAAGAGGAAGATAATGGACAGCCTTGACATTTAAGTCATAATCTTACATAATACTAAAGTAAAGACCACTAAGACCACGTGTCATCACCACGTTAATAGTTTTCCCGCCAAAACCATTTACTAATAAAAAAACACCCTATAATTATTACTGGGTTTAGTTTCCAAGGCGCACGACCATTTTTTAATAATAAAAAACACAAATAATTATTATCGGGTTTAGTTTTTAAGGCGCACAACCATTTTAAAATTATTATCGTGGCCCACGTTTTCTAGGTACATTATTTGCCTCTTTCATGCTGTGTAATTCACTCCTTTTTTCCCCAATTCCATACCATTCTTCCTCACAAAAAATGAGTATCTTTTGTGCTGAAACATAAATCTTCCTTGCATTTGCTGCTTCCCTTCTCCACTTCAATTTTTTTCTCATTTTCCAATGTCTTTGTGACGGCCCGCCCCGCACCAGCAGGCATTTCCTCCGAAAGTGCGCTGTACATATGCCCGACTAGCACGGAACGGTCGCCAAAGAAAGGAAAGGAAAAGAAGAGAATGAACTAACAAAGAACATGTAGAATGTCTCACAGCGCATGGAACAAAATATAATAATAATATAATCTTGATATAAAACAGGCGAGACAGTGCATAAGGTGAAACTAAACCAACATAGCAGCGGAAATCCAAATATAGTTTATTACAACTTCCAAAATACTGTCTCTAAAGCAAAAGAAAGCTAAAGCAAAAGATTCACTACTAATGCCCAAGTAGTGATCTTCAACAACACAGGGAGAATATCTATATATATCATACGTGGAAGCCTCCTACTCGTTTCCGGATCATCTACTTGTGCATACCCAGCTAACCTGTCTCTAGTCTGCTCGTGAAAGCACCCAGAGTAATAAGAAGAGACATTAAACTCTGGGTCAGACAAAAAGTCTGGTATGAGCGATAAACAGCTAAATGGAACAATAACAGGTATACTAAACCATACCTGAACCTGGACCTGCAACCAAAGAGTTAGCACTACATACCGTACAATACTCTAAGGTGCCACTAACATATGGTATAAGAAATACGGGGGTGGGGTGTGCATGTCATAGTGATGTCGAACAATCAAGCATAGCAATCATCCTCACATCCCTCACTCCGTGCGTAAAGCATACGATATCCTCTACTTTGGTCACCTAATCCTTTGGGCCATGACGGAATCCAATCCCGTACAACTATCACTACAAGCCCACTATCCATTTCTCAGTAGTGAACCAAAGTTATGAATACCGACAACCCCTTTGCACATGTCCCGCAGCAAAGCCCAATCATGAAGTTCACTCGTTGGTTCCCAACTAGATCCTGAGTACAAACTTCCTATTTGGATTTCCTTTGCATCTCGGGTCTTGGTCGAATTGGAGTTGGTCTTCAGAAAAGTCATCACGTGGTAGTTGTTTAAGTAACGGTTCGGTTCGGTACTCCATGCCTGGTTCGGTTCGGATGTACGTAGCATTTCAGTCACCATCGGTTCGGTTCGGAACTCTCACGCCTTGGCTTGGTTTGGATTCCGTTCGGTTCGGCTTAATCCCTTTCCCTCGGTTCGGTTCGGATCCATCCCCTCCATGCGGTTCGGTTAGGTGCTCCTGAGGCGGTCCAGCTCCCTAAAGCGGTTCGGTTCGGATGTGCTTCCTCATGTCTTCAGATCTGTTCCGGTCTTCCCCTCTCAACTCCGATCCGATCCCCTTTTTGTCTCTCCGATCCGATCCCCTGCCCAACTCCAACTCTAAGCAAATGGCCTTCCTTCTCGCCAAGCCCCTTATGCTAAGTTCCAACCCGAATCAAGTCCACTTGCCCGGTTCTCCTATCCGGTCCGAGCCCAATAATCCGATCCGATCCGGTTTGAAACCCTGCACATTTTCTGCAACTTTCCAGCGACTGTTTTACGCTACTCGACGGCGTTTACGACCAATCTAACACTTCTAAACAATCACAAAGCATACCATATAGTCATAGCAACATGTATAATCATTCACAAACACCAAAACAACAATATAATATGTTAAAACGGATCAAACATAGCCAAAACCCCATGTTTTCCCTTAATCCCCCTTAATCATGTTTAAGCATACAATTAGCAAAACTTATCCAAATTAGCCAAATTTTCTAACAGAGGCCTAAAATAATATTTAAGAATTTATACATATTTTTCTAGATTTTTATGATGCATAATTTCGCTAATTATCACTAATCACCCCTTAATCCCCCAAATTCCGGGATTAGCAAAATTAGTCGAAATTAACCCAAATTCATATCAGAGGCATAAAATGATGTTTTAGAATTTTAGAAATTTTTCTAAATTTTTCTGAGTTATAATTTCGCTAATCTTCGCTAATTACCCTAATTAGCCATAATTAGTGAAAAACAAAGCTAATCACTCACCTTTGCCACAAATAAACTTTAGATTTGAAATAATCTCTGATATAGATCCAATCTCTATGTGTTCCAGCAGCTCTCTTCCAAATCCTATGCTAATCTGCCTTAATTTGATGTAGATTAGGCTAATATGTGATTAGAAATGACAAAAAAGGTGTTTTGGAGTGTTTTAGAAGATGAAGGCCATTGCTAGAGCTTGAAGGAGGTAAGTGGCGGCTAGAAAAGTGAAGCAAAAACCGAAATCCTAACCCTAGCATCCCTTGAATACCTCTAATCCCGAAATCCCCCATTGGGCCTAGCTGCTAATCATCCGGTTAAGCCCGGTTAGGCTATTTTTCACCTTCTAAACCTTGTTTCAGTCATATCTCCCAAAAGGTAAGTCTGTTTGGCTATTATGACCACTCTACGGAAAGGTAAACCATCAAACAAATATAATGGAAGTGGTATCAGGTCAAAACTCCTTACCAATCAAAAGTTATGGATGAAACAAGATCAACTAGGGGTAAAATGGTCAATTAAAAATCGACAAAAATCATGAACATGGGAAATGACCCCACTAGTCGTTCCCCAAAAGTACATGACCATACGACTTCCTACGAAAAAGAAATAAATATTCTACGATCCTAGATGCGTAGAATGCGGGTCGTTACACTCTCCCCCCTTAAGAAATTTCGCCCCCGAAATTCCTTAACTAAGAAACAAATAATGGGTCTCGCATGCCTATCACCCAATTTCAAACAATCAAACATACGTGATAGCACAACAAGCCTATCTTAGCATGTGGTTCACTAACAAGGGAAGAACCATTGCCCCATTTGATTTTCACTAATTTCACCGTCTCCCTTCGTAGTTGCTTCGTATCGCACTGATAATGCAAATTGGTCTCGCGGTTCCCAACCGCCTTGGGTTCTATTTCAATATCGCCCAACCGGTCTGGTGAAATAGCTAAATCAAAATCATGCATGAACTTCCTTAACTGAGAAACATGAAACATATCATGTACTCATGTCATCTTTTTAGGTAATCCAACCATATACGTCAAATTACCAACTACATTCCAAATGTCCTTTCAAGTCTAACCCGAATCTTGCCTACATCCATACTGCACGTCCAACGTATATTCACCTCTTAGAGGCAAACTAGATCCATCCAATGACCCTAGACACTACACCTATATTCGTACTGTACGTCTAACGTACATTCACCTTCTAAAGGTGAACTAGACTCATCCAATGAACCTAGGTACCCTACCCATATTCGTACTGCACGTCCAACGTACATTCACCTTCTAAAGGTGAACTAGACTCATCCAATGAATCTAGGTACTCTACCTACGAGTCCAAGTCCAACTGAAACTCCTATATCCGCTGAATCTCCAAGACTACGGACGCTCCACAATGCCCAAACATACTTCAAGTCTAACGTAAAGTATCTTACACCCGCCATATCACCATAATCAACGAACTTATCCTATTTCTATTCAACAGGATCCTACAGGTGATAGTCTACTCAAGAGAAGAAAGGTAGGAACAAACATAGCAACCATAGCATCCATCAAACGAATCCTATCTATCACCTGCTAAAGTCGTGAATACATCGATACCTGTATGTCTGGTCCAACCAACATCAATAACTAATGGAAGCCCCGCCTCCAAATGGACTACCGTACGTCCAACGTACGTTTATCCTCCAGGGATAACTAGATCACGTCCAATGGATCCAAGGTAACGGGCGTCCCCAGATACCCCTGCTTTTAGTCCGCCTGAAACACTCGAGTACCACCCAAGTCTATCCATTATCTTGCTGCCCTCTCGAGTCCAACTCGAGCCAATCCAATTTCTTGTAGCCTTCTCGAGTCCAACTCGAGTCAATCCATTACCCATAAACTCAGACCCAGTCTTGAGTATCCCTTACCTACAAATTCTAGTCCAACGTTAGTCGTCTTCCTATTCGTTGCAGCTCCAAGATCAACGAATACCTATTTTCTTTTACGAGTCCAAGTCCAACTTGAATCGTCCTGCCCTTTGTTGCATCTTCCATGATCAACGAACACATCCTATTCTTTCAAAAAGAACATCAACATAGGGTCCTAAACAATACATTACTTTGCATCTTTCTCGAGCCCCACTCGAGTCATCCCATAACCCTATCAAGTCTAACTCGGGGCAATCCATACCATCAAATAGTCTTACCCTGTCACAACTGCCCATCACTCTTCTAGTAAACCAAGATATCATCCAATGAAAATCACAACAACTACCTATCTCTCACGCAGACCATCCTAGTCGACCTCGACATTCCCCGAGCACCAGCCCCAAAGGCCTAAACCAATATCAGACAAGAACCCAAGGGAAATATCTCCTCCGAGTTCAGACAATCTACGTGAGATGATATGAGCAAAACATCCAAACACTCAAGCATCCATAACCAACTTTGGCTATCCTTGCCAATCTTGTTTGAAACTATTATCGATCGCCTGACCAAGTCCTGACCAAACTACTGTACATCCAATGTACATTTGCTTCTCTGACTCGCGTTATCATCTTCATCATAAGGTACGCGATCCAATGCCACCTTTCGTCCATCATCCACTCTAATGGTCGTCAAAGACTCTTCACAATCTACAACCACTCTATACCCTTGGAGTCAATCAGCTCCCAAAATCAAGCCAAACCTAGTAAAGCTCAAAATAAAGCAATCACAACAAACATACATCCATGACTCGATAAGACCAAATTACAA
This sequence comes from Allium sativum, assembly GCA_030737875.1. NCBI lineage: Eukaryota > Viridiplantae > Streptophyta > Magnoliopsida > Asparagales > Amaryllidaceae > Allium > Allium sativum. The sequence goes on along the minus strand of CM060916.1, from coordinate 167,622,821 downwards.
CAAATCCTACAAAGGCTAGTCAAACCACCTATCGGGTTTGTCACTGCTAAAGGTCTATCGACTATCTCGGGTTCCAATTCCAACCTACCTACCGGGTTACTAGGTATGAAGGAACGGGAAGTCCCAATATCAAACAAAGCTAGAACATGAACATCTTAAATAGAAAGCATACCTCGAATAACGACACCTTTTTCCTTCTGCGCCGCAGTTGGGGCATTCGACGAAGAAGGAACAACGTTGATAACATATGCTTTCACGATCTGCTTCTCCCTAGGAGATTGTGGACATTCATTCTTGTGATGTCCCGCTTGGCCGCAATTAAAGCACTTCCTTTCCCCAGGCTTTTCTCGAAAATCTCTGGCACAGTGGCCCTTCTTGCCACAACTAAAGCACTCGCCATCGTTCTTATTTTTCTGACCATCCTTAGCTTGGTCCTGTTTCCTCTTATTCTGGGAATTTTCTTTGCCCCCACCGCTTGCTTGCGGCTTTGGCTCCTCTATAGGTGTAACAGAAATCTTGGTCCTTGGCTTAGGGTAAAGACTCTTTGACCTTAATGCTTTCCCCACAATCGATTCAAATGTCTCATCGATGTGGTTAATAAACCTTTCCCCCTAGTATCCATCCAAGCCAGTTATGAACTTCTCGTTCTTCTTCTCGGCAATATCTATAAGGGATAATCCATATTCGATAGAGTATCGAATTCAGCAATATACTCCGAGACAGTTCTACCATTTTTCTTAAGCTCCAAGAACTTCCTAAATAATTCTGATTTCTGAGCAGCTGGCATAAACTTATCACTGAAACGAGTTCTAAGCTGATTTCAAGTGATCTGATCCTCAGGGGTAGCTGCCTTAATAGCATTCCACCAATTCATTGCCCATCCCTGCAGTTGACGGGATGTTAGCTTCCTCTTCATAGCATCTTCAATACCCAAGTCTTCGAAGATACGCTCACAACTATCAAGCCAATCCTGAACATCCGTAGCCGACTCCGTTCCGTGGAACGGTTTCCCACCAAGACTAGTATAGTCCTTGTTAAGCTTGGCAAAATCGGCCCTAGGCGGCTGCACCGCTGCACCACCACCATTTGCAGCATTAGGAGCTGCCCTCTGAACATCCCTAAGCATCTCCCTCATAAGTCAGTGAATATCATCCTCATCTCAGCAGCATTCCCATTATTGGCTCCTCTACCAGTACCCCTCGTATATCGGCTCATCGTTCAATCTATACAGAGAAAAACGATTAACTATCTGCCTTGTGGTGTCAGTGCAGTGCGACTTCATCCTTAACTATACTAATAGTATATATATAGCTTTTGAAAACCAAAATAATAACAAATACACGCTCTCATATACGTATACTAACTCTCCCTGATGACTTCCCTAGGTTAACTACGCAACCTAGAGCTCTGATACCAAGTGTGACGACCCGCCCCGCACCCGCCGGCATTTCCTCTGAAAGTTTGCTGTACATATGCCCGACTAGCACGGAACGGTCGCCAAAGAAAGGAAAAGAAGAGAATGAACTAACAAGGAACCTGTAGAATGTCTCACAGCGCATGGAACAAAATATAATAATAACATAATCTTGACATAAAATAGGCGAGATAGTGCATAGCTGAAACTAAACCAACATAGCAGCGGAAATCCAAATATAGTTTATTACAACTTCCAAAATACTGTCTCTAAAGCGAAAGAAAGCTAAAGCAAAAGATGCACTACTAATGCCCAAGTAGTGATCTTCAACAACACAGGGAGAATATATATATATCATACGTGGAAGCCTCCTGCTCGTCTCCGGATCAGCTACCCGTGCATACCCAGCTAACCTGTCTCTAGTCTGCTCGTGAGGGCACCCAGAGTAATAAGAAGAGACATAAAACTCTGGGTCAGACAAAAAGTCTGGTATGAGCGATAAGCAGCTAAATGGAACAATAACAGGTATACTAAACCATACCTGAACCTGGACCTGCAACCAAAGAGTTAGCACTATATACCGTACAATACTCTAAGGTGCCACTAACATATGGTGTAAGAAATACGGGGGTGGGGGTGTGCATGTCATAGTTATGTCGAACAATCAAGCATAGCAATCATCCTCACATCCCTCACTCAGTGCGTAAAGCATACGATATCCTCTACTTTGGTCACCTAATCCTTTGGGCCATGACAGAATCCAATCCCGTACAACTATCACTACAAGCCCACTATCCATTTCTCAGTAGTGAACCAAAGTTATGAATACCGACAACCCCTTTGCACACGTCCCGCAGCAAAGCCCAATCATGAAGTTCACTCGTTGGTTCCTAACTGGATCCTGAGTACAAACTTCCTATTTGGACTTCCTTTGCATCTCGGATCTTGGTCGAATTGGAGTTGGTCTTCAGAAAAGTCATCACGTGGTAGTTGTTTAAGTAACGGTTCGGTTCGGTACTCCATGCCTGGTTCGGTTCGGATGTACGTAGCGTTTCAGTCACCATCGGTTCGGTTCGGAACTCTCACGCCTTGGCTTGGTTTGGATTCCATTCGGTTCTGCTTAATCCCTTTCCCTCGGTTCGGTTCGGATCCATCCCCTCCATGTGGTTCGGTTAGGTGCTCCTGAGGCGGTCCAGCTCCCTGAAGCGGTTCGGTTCGGATGTGCTTCCTCATGTCTTCAGATCCGTTTCGGTCTTCCCCTCTCAACTCCGATCCGATCCCCTTTTTGTCTCTCCGATCCGATCCCCTGCCCAACTCCAACTCTAAGCAAATGGCCTTCCTTCTCGCCAAGCCCCTTATGCTAAGTTCCAACCCGAATCAAGTCCACTTGCCCGATTCTCCTATCCGATCCGAGCCCAATAATCCGATCCGATCCGGTTTGAAACCCTGCACATTTTCTGCAACTTTCCAGCGACTGTTTTACGCTACTCGACGGGGTTTCCGATCAATCTAACACTTCTAAACAATCACAAAGCATACCATACAGTCATAGCAATATGTACAATCATTCACAAACACCAAAACAACAATATGATATGTTAAAACGGATCAAACATAGCCAAAACCCCATGTTTTCCCTTAATCCCCCTTAATCATGTTTAAGCATACAATTAGCAAAACTTATCCAAATTAGCCAAATTTTCTAACAGAGGCCTAAAATAATATTTAAGAATTTATACATATTTTTCCAGATTTTTATGATGCATAATTTTGCTAATTATCACTAATCACCCCTTAATCCCCCAAATTCCGGGATTAGCAAAATAAGTCGAAATTAACCCAAATTCATATCAGAGGCATAAAATGATGTTTTAGAATTTTAGAAATTTTTCTAGATTTTTCTGAGTTATAATTTCGCTAATCTTCGCTAATTACCCTAATTAGCCATAATTAGTGAAAAACAAAGCTAATCACTCACCTTTGCCACAAATAAACTTTAGATCTGAAATAATATCTGATATAGATCCAATCTCTATGTGTTCCAGCAGCTCTCTTCCAAATCCTATGCTAATCCGCCTTAATTTGATGTAGATTAGGCTAATATGTGATTAGAAATGACAAAAAAGGTGTTTTGGAGTATTTTAGAAGATGGAGGCCACTGCTAGAGCTTGAAGGAGGTAAGTGGCGGCTGGAAAAGTGAAGCAAAAACCGAAATCCTAACCCTAGCAGCCCTTAAATACCTCTAATTCCGAAATCCCCCATTGGGCCTAGCTGCTAATCACCCGGTTAAGCCCGGTAGGCTGTTTTTCACCTTCTAAACCTTGTTTCAGCCATATCTCCCAAACGGTAAGTTCGTTTGGCTATTATGACCACTCTACGGAAAGGTAAACCATCAAACAAATCTAATGGAAGTGGTTTCAGGTCAGAAATCCTTACCAATCAAAAGTTATGGACGAAACAAGATCAACTAGAGGCTAAATGGTCATTTAAAAATCGACAAAAATCATGAACATGGGAAATGACCCCACTAGTCGTTCCCCAAAAGTACATGACCATACGACTTACTACGAAAAAGAAATAAATATTCTACGATCCTAGATGTGTAGAATGCGGGTCGTTACAGTCTTCACCAATTTGTCCTTCTCGACTGCTATCTTCCCATGGCTACTCTTTCCACTCTCTATTGATAATCGATGATGCAGGAAATTCATCTATGGTTGCCGACCCACTTACCATCACTCGCATTTGGTTTCTACCGGCTGTAAATTCAAGTGTCTACCGTCATTGTAACAGCCCGCACCTCCGTTCGCGCAAGATATTGTCCCCAACTTAGCCACCGTATAGTTATGGGGTTTTGTTCCTCAAAAGGCCTCGGCGTTAGTAAGAGATGGGCTCTACTATATAAGTACCCACTTCACACAGGCTTCCACGATGTGGGACTTAGGGGTGTTATATTCTCCCCTCCTACAGAGCCCAACGTCCCCGTTGGCTCACAAACACCTCACCCAGGCATTGTGGTCCACAACAGAGCCACAATTCCAGCTGGGTATAGGCTCTGATACCATTGTAACAGCCCGCACCTCCGTTCGCGCAAGATATTGTCCCCAACTTAGCTACCGTATAGGTGTGGGGTTTTGTTCCTCAAAAGGCCTCGGTGTTAGTAAGAGATGGGCTCTACTATATAAGTACCCACTTCACACAGACTTCCACGACGTGGGACTTAGGGGTGTTACAGTCATATACAAATCTGCTATTTCCCATCTACTCTTCCCCAATTTTGTAGTTATCTACTCTTCCCTAATTTTGCTGAACCCTAACAACTTCCAATCTTTTTTCACCCAATTTTACTGCCTTTTCTTACGTTGTCATATATCATCGTCATTCATAGATGATTCAAGCTGCCTACGCCAGTGAATCCACTGAATATTTTGATTCCACTGTCATCAAGTGTGTCAACAAAACTAAATGCCTTTTCTTTTCAAAATTTACTGAATATGTCTTATTGTGTTTTTTTTTAAATTTGTGGACTGTTTAATTTTTATGTTGTTACTCACACGTCTGTGATTAATCATTGATTCCAAAATTCATGTGTCGGAAGTATGTGCATGCGTAGGAGGAAGAATATGCATTTATAGCAATACAAAGCATAAAAATTTTAGGTAAATGTTCTTGGGCTGAAATGAATTTTTTTACATTTTAAATTTTTTTACAATGACAATTTTTATTTTTATTAACAAATTTTATTTTTTTGTCATACTTAATTTTTGCTTGGCTGGCAACTGAATATTAAATTTAGTTTGATGACCATGTTCATAATTTGTTTTGATTAACGGTGAACTATTTTTAATTTATTTAATAATTATTACAATTTTTTTATAATTTCCTGCTGTTAGCCGTTGATCATGTTTTACACAAGATGTCAGTGTTCTTCATGGTATTCTGCGCTGTTGATCGTGGATGTCATGGTGATTATGTCATTTCACAACTTGACTATAGTTTTTAATTTACTGAACTAAAATATATCTTTCTCCCCTTCAACTGTTAATATGAGTAGTAGTTGTGTACTATATATGTTTTTTAAATTGTTGTGTAATAATTGATGCAATTAGTGTTGTGTGATATGCATGTAACTTCAAATGAATCCTTCACATTGTTACCAAATGAAACAAGAAAAAAAAAGAAAGAAAGAAGCTTATTGCTAACTTTACATGCCTCTTGCTTTTTTTTTTTTATGAAAAATGGGTTTGCCATGAACAAATAGGATTACTGTGTTTTGTGTGTTTTACTGATTTTCTTACTGCTTCATAGAAAAAAACCCTCTAACATTGGTTAAAATAGGAAGTTGAAGAAGTTGCAATCCCAGCAGGACCATCAGCAAACACATCCCAGCATAATCTAAGGAATAAGGAGATAAAGAAAACTAGCAATCCTATAGAAGTTTAAGTAGTGTTAAAAATTCCTTACTGCATTTCCTTTATCTTTTTCCTTCAGTACAGTTTACTCCCATTTTCCCATTTCTTATTTCAGCTTCCCTTATTTGGTAACTATCGCATTAGGCCGAAACGGTAAATTGATAATCAATTTTTCAAATTTTAGGGTGCAACATACATGGTGGTTGTTTTGCCGCTCCAAGGGTCTTCGTTTCAACTATGGATGAATAGGTAATTATCTGTCTATGTGAATTCATGAAGTTACATATTTGCCTTCCTATTGCAAATCCTTTTTTCACTTTCGTATGTTGTATTATGTTTGTTTGCTTGAAATTTTATTACACAAGTGTCTGATTGAAAAACAATTCAAAACAGTTCATACTTGTTGCTTAGATTTTGACCTGATATTTTTTATTGGTACACAAATGAATGAAGATAATAATTCTATTTGACTCTTATATTATATCACAAGCACAATTTTATAATTATGCATAAGCCATAAATCATCATTTCTGCTCCTTTGATAGGGCATGCTTATTATATGTTATTACTATAGCATACCTTTAAAGGCAGCTTAGTTTCTTGCATCAAGTTGTACTGAAATCTTTTATATTTATACTTACAATGCCAATATTTTGTTGTATGCATGTTATACTAAAAGTTAATATTTTAAGACAAAGCGATTATATTGGTGCCATATTCCTTTGGGGATAGGAAAGAAATTTCCCACTTAGATCCTAGAACAGGGGAAGTGATTGCTCATGTCTCATGTAACGACCCGACTTTTCGAACCTCGAAAGTCGACACTAAATACATCCACGGTATTCATGTGTCGAACATCCAAGTGTCGGAAAGTCGAATTGTTGGGTAAAAAAAAAGTAGAACAAGGAAGAAAGAACAAAACATCAGAATCTCACAACGGAACGGAAATATATAATATCAACATAGTACAAAGGGTTACTCTGAATAAAGAAATTTCAGAGTTATAATAGCCTAAGTACCATCATCAGCCTGGACAGTTATATCTGCCTGTCCTCACAATGCTGATATGTACAAAATTAATACAGTACAACATAAACAGAAATAGGTAGATAGATAATGGAAGCTTCCAACTTGTCTTCCGAGCTCTAAAGTTTAACAACCCGAAAATTCTAAGCCAATTTAAAAATTTTATTTTGGCTATTTTAATGAATTTTGAATATTTAAAATGAATTATTTTAAATAATAACGACGGAAAATTTATTTTCAATGAAGTTAAAATGAATAAATTTATTTTAATTATTTAACGAGCCTGAAATGGCGCGGTAGTTTGAAAATTCGATTTCTAATTTCAAATGAATATACAGAATTCGTTTTGAGTCGGAATTGGACGAAACAAGAAATATCTGAATCTGTTTGACGATATCTTTCAAATGAAGTTAAGAAAATGAGATTTCACTTTATAGAGTGTAAGACACGTCCAGTTTAAAATTCAGAAAAGTCGCTGTGGAATTTATATATATTTTAATATATATAAAGGCCTTGAAAATAGCCGTTTTGCAAACGACCTCTGTTTTCGACGAAACCACTTTTGTTGGATCCAGGATGTCAAATTATTGCTAGGTTTCAAAATTCATAATTTCTGAGTCAATATGTGAGCGTGGCGAAGTTAAACGTGTTTGAACCGTTTTAGTTAAATTGGACCGACCCGAAAATTGCCATTTTTCAAACGATCTCAGAATTCAACGAAATTATTTTTGTTAGGACCGTATCATCAATACGAAGCTAGAAATAATTTTTTGGGAATTTTTAGAGTTAGTATGTGGCCCCGGTAAATTGAAATATGCGTTCAAATTGAATATACATTGATTTATGTTTTAATTTAAAGAAAAACCTATCGAAACAGTCGAATTGGATTACGAAACATATCCCATTATGTTCGGAATGGGGGTATTTAGTTAGGGACGACAGTCGGTAGGTTCGATTTTGAATTCAAAATAAAAAGTTGCTTTATAGAATAAATTAAATAAAATGATATAAAACTTTTTCTATAACCCCCCCCCCACGTTACTTTTTCTCTTCAGAAAAAAACCGAGCCCCAAATTAAAATTGGCGGCCTCCACTGACCGCGTTCGCCCCTCCACCCCTCGTGCTGGCCACCGCCGCCGCCTTCAAAACCCCATCACCATCCTCGCTCCATTCTGCGCTCCTCCCTCCCTCTTCTCTTGAAACCCTCACGCCTAACCCCCAAATTGAGCCGCGCCCAAACCCTAGAACACCACCCTGCAAAGGCCCGCCGCCGTGGATCCCCTGACACCGCCGCAGTCAGATGAAACCCCCCTCCGAACGAATGAGCAAGATCCCTCCCCAAAACATCGCTGTAAGTGTTTATTTGTATGTATTTTAAAATAATAAGCTTAGCTAATTAAAAAGGGGTTGATTTTGAATCAGTTTGTACATATGTAATAGCATGATAAAGATCCAACCTTTAAATATAAAGTTGTAATTCTCATTGACACAAAGAAATGATTTTTAAAATGGTAATGAAATTATTTTAGATTTTAAAAATATGATTTTTCTATATTTGAATGAAGTAAAAAGATCGGATTTTCTATATTTGAATGAAGTAAAAAGATCGGATTTTTCTATATTTGAATGAAGTAAAAAGATCGGATTTTTCTATATTTGAATGAAGTAAAAAGATCGGATTTTTCTATATGTGAATAATGTAAAAATACGATTTTTATATACATAATGAAGGTATAAAAATATAATCTTTATTGTATGAAGAGAGGTATAAAAATAATCTTTATTGTATGAAGAGAGGTATAAAAATATAATCTTTATCATGAAGTAGCGTAAATAAAAATATGATTTTTATTTATGTTGGGTAATAAAAATATGATTTTTATATTATAGAGATAATAAAAATATGATTTTTATATATGTATGATAATAAAAATATGATTTTTATCTGAGTAGCGAATCAAAAATAGGATTTTTTATATGGTCAAGAATATAAAAATATAATCTTTTCTATACGTGTAGCGTTATAAAAATATAATTTTTATACATGAAGTGGTATTATAAAAATGTGATTTTTAACGTAAAACCACGTGTAACAGATCTCGTTGGAAGCACGACGAAGGTTTTCTACATATGAAGAGTCGCGGCGTTTGGTTTAGCTCTTGGTGAGAACTTCTCACTTTAAATTTTCTTTTCTAGTTAAAAATATATATACTAGGATGCAGACGGTGCTTAGCAGCACCCGACACCCATCGTCCACAGACCATGGACGACTTGTTTGTTTGGTTGTGTAGTTGGTTAGATTATTTGTTTGAATTTGGTTGTTTGGGCGAAATCGAATTGATTAGATTGGTATGTATATGGCGTGGGCTGTTATTATACTGGGGATAAGGCTAGGCCTTATCCCGTTTCTAGTATCGTGCCGTTATGCCGCCGAAATTTTCTAAAATAAGTGAGAAAAATAAAAATATCATTTTTTTGAATAAATGAACTGAATAGAATATTTATAGGTTGAATAAAATATTTTATCGTTAAAAATAGAATTTTTAACGTGTATGTGAATAAAATAAAATATTCATTTACAAATCAGACAATTTGTTTAAGTACACTGATTTGACTGATATTGATTGGGACGATAAATTTTACACATCGCCTAACTGCACAAATAATATTCAGTGTTTGTTGATTTGAAACCCCACACGGGTGTTGGGATGATATTAGGCGTACACTAATCCCGATTATTTAGTCGTATGTCGATCGATAGGTTGATAGATTGTGTAAGCGTTAATTATTTATATTTAATGCTTATGCAGTTGTGTGGTGCACTCTGGATGATGGTTGATTATTTATCATTGCTATTATATACATGTGTTGTATGGAATCCATATAAATAACATTATATGGTAATTGATTGGGTCTCATTCCAATTTAGAAAATAAATTATATTCATGTGTTGAATAAACAAAATACTCATGTGTTGAGAATATTCATGTGTTGAAACCATTCATGTGTTGAAAATATTCATGCGTTGAAACGATTCATGTGTTGAATAAAATATTTATACAATAAAATTCACATTTTTATTGTAAGTAAGAATTAATAAATATTCATGTGTTGAATAAAATATATATTCATGTTTTAAAGAAAATATTCATTTGTTGAATAGAATAACGAGGTTATTGAAATATATAAAGCCGTGTTGATTAGATTTGCGCCATTTTGACGCGAATGACATTTATATCGATTTTATTTGAATATCGAAAAAGAATTGATTTCAAAATATAACGTTTTGAAAATTATTATCATTTATATATTAATGATATGGAATATTCAATTTTGGATTTAAAATTGAACATGAAGTTGAAATCGTTTTTAAAACAAATTTAAAACGATTTATAAAATACATTTTGAAAGGAAATCGACGAAATATATATAATCTATATATTATATATATTATATGGCCTGAACAGAATGCGCAACGCCGCGGGAGTTCGCGAATTTCGACCATTGACTTCAAATTGACGTTACGGGAGATCCGACGTCGGATTCTCATGAAACCGGGACCGTTGGGTTCGTATCGAAAAGATTTTTCCAATGAATATTTGAAATTTGAAATCTAACGGTTGGATTTGGAATTATGTCCAAATCAAATTTGGAAAAGGTCGTTGTAAGTGCAGTTCGACGACCGTTATTGGAAATCGACTGTACGGGCCTTGATAAAATTATTAAAAATATCTATAATTTGTTTAAAATCATAATATATGAATTGGAAAGAACTGGGATGAAAAATTCCCTATTTAAAAGGATAAAAATCTATTTTTATCGAAATGAACTAGTTATGAAATAGAATTAAAATCCAATATTTTTAAATAAATAAATTGGATTTGAAGTGGTTTTAAAAATAATCAGAATTTCCAATATACATATGGGAATGGATTTGAATCGAAATTATCTTCAGAATATTTCGATGTTGGATTTCGTGATTATACAGATAAGGTTGTGGAAATATGAAAGATATAATTGTATCGTTATTTCCAATATGATATTTGTTGGTTTCAGAATTTGATATTGAATATAAGCCGATATATTTTCTATTCAGAGCCTTGTATTTAATATCAAATGGGATTTTGGGTTCGTTGTGAATGGTGTCTTAAATAACACTGTACTTGAACCCAGTTTAGAAAAGAATAAATCTTTTAATTAAGATTTAGTGAAATTGTCCAGTTAATTAGTATTTAATTGGAATTGAATTTAAATTGGTTTTTGGGTTTATCGTGAGCGGTGTTTTGAATAACACATGTTCTTTAACCCGATTAACAATGGGATGTGATTTTGGGTTTATCGTGAACCGTGTTTTAAATGACATCGGTTCTTTAACCCAGTTAAAGATTAAAACTAAGTGGAGTTTTAATGAATATTTAATTAGATTGAAATGATCGAGAATGGAGTATCACCAGTTTTGCTCCAAGCAATAGTAAATCTTTAACTAGATTTGAACGTGAAATGGTAATTAATTTTACTGATAACATCGTGGTGTTAGATATGGAGTATTACCAGTTTTGCTCCATGGGATGAATATGTTGGAATTGGGAAATAAAATAGATAATTACTTCGGTGTGGTTCGCTAATCCCGACTAGTTTGGAAAACCTTAACATGGTTTGAAATGATATCCCAAAGAAGATTAAAGAATAAATTTAAAAGAATTTATCTTTGATAAAATTAATGGGAATTTTTCCCGAAGAATGTGAATATTTGAATAAAAGAATATTCTGAATTGGAATGAGGCGTATGTTGTGTTTGTGTAACATTCGTTTATTATATACGCGGGTTATTCGGAAAGGCCGGGTTTATACCCATTCTGAATAACCGATTCGACGATAAGTCGAAGATAAAGACGGTGGTTGAAGACCGGAGGTCTTCACATCGTTTGGATGGTTACTGATGATCTTGATTGGGCTGTACACTCAAGAGGAGGGAATCAGTTGGTGATCATCCAGACGTACTTGGAGATTGATGGTTATGCGAGGAATAAGGTTCCTCCGGTTTCGTTCAGACCCAGAACGGACTTGTAAATGGACTGTGTGTCTGACATTGGATTTTGCTCTGTGTTGATTGATCTCTATTAAATATACATCTGCTTGGTGAAGGAGAATTTATTCTCTTACTTCACCCTTCTCTGAGACGTACGGGTTCAGAGGTTGTATATCGATAGAAATCAGTCACGTGGAGTAGATTGCCTGTGTGGCATGCCTAAGTGGCAAATGATCAAGGCTTTTGTTGAAAAGCAAAGTCTTGTGGTTGATGATCAAAGCACCGCCTGTGTGGTAGAGCTTTGTGCACAACGTTAATTCGCGAGCCTCACACCCCGGTATGAACCAGAAACGGGAGAGGACAACAGGGAGGGCATGCGTTTCCTTCTAGCTTGGGTGGTGTTAGTGACCTACCAGCCCTGACATTTATATTATTTTCACCTGTGTGGTTGTTGCTGTTGCGAGGCGCCTCGGATATGGAGTAATTTGGCTCACTTACGCCCCCAAAGGGCGGGGAAACGCATGTTCAGGGTTTAAGTTTAATCCACATCGGTGGACTGGCCCTGCATGTTGCCTTGGTACAGTTGCAGCTGAGACCTGAGACACGGGCTAGAGCGTCTCGAAACGATTAGGATTGCGCCTTGCCTTGGTTCATGACGGAAATCCAATTTCCAAATACGACATGTGCCGTTTTGATTGTAAAACTATATTTGGCGACATAGTGGCATGGGACGCTCATGTCGTCTATGATTGATACTTATGATTGAAATTGTTTTTGACACTATACACTTATAGTACTATCAAATTAATCTATCTTAAACGTATCAAGCATTCTTTGGCTATTATAAGGTAAAAACCCTATCCACCGGCTTGCGTTGCATTGTGTGATGGGACCTGGCTCTTATAATAGCTTCATTGTTCTTTATTTAGCATTATGCTGTTTGTTTTATGCACCGGTATTCTTGGGAGGAAACCCGTTCCGTGTTATACGGCATGGTCCCTTGATTTACCGAACTTTAAAATCAAATGAATAACTGTTTTAGTTCTCACACCAGTCACATGACTGACCTGGAGTTTATTGTTTTAACCTAAACTCTGGGTGCCCTTATTTTCCGCATGGACAGCTAGTAGTTGGGTTTTGCAGATTTATATTCACAGGATCCTGATTTACAGCTGGAACGATACTCGGAAAGCTCTGTATCCGTGTATTTATTTCAGTTGTGTCTTGTATTATTTTTCCGCTGCTATGTATATTAAATCTATGATATTTTCTGTGTAATTTTATTTATTCATACTCTGTATATTCTTGTATTCTGATGGAATTGTTGTAATATACAATGAAATGTTCTTCTGTTTGTGTTCTGATTTGTCGTGTCCTCAAAGCAATCCGTTCTTTCCTTACTGGGGAAGTTATGGGTTCTTATATAAAGCATCCAAAGTAAAACCTGCCATACTCAGCCTACTCGAAGGAGTACATGAGGATTTTAGGGAAAACAAAAACCTAGCGTTAGACATCAGTATGGTATGAGAAACTCAAGATACACATTGCATGTAACAATACTTAGGGGACCTGTAGATTACCACTCCGGTTTCCCCCTCAAAGAAACCAAACATTTATTAGGTATACAATAGTTGTATAATAAATAATGTCTAGGGTGTAGAATATAAATAAATCACATTGCTGGAATGGTTACATTGGTTACATTCGACAACTATTAAGTGTACAAACAAAACAGCTAAGGCACGTTCGCGTATTGGATTTTCCATCGGAGATCTCTCCGGATCAAGCCGGTTCCGAACTCCATGCACAAGTGTCAGAATTTTCCTATCGAGCATCGTATATCTCTACATAAAATATACCAAAGGCAAGCATGACAGCCCTCACGCACGAAAACATCGATGTGCATCGCGGGGAACCAAATATATCCAACTCCCGCGCGCAACATCTCTAAGCATACTCTAGACATGGAGTCAATATATCCTACCATAGGTTAGATAAACCCCAGATCACGCATCCTACTCTGTCTTTAGCCATATTCGATGTCTAGGTTTTGTTCGGCATCTTTCACACGAGTCTTCATTACTCGAACAAATCATGATACACTACTTAGATTCGAGCATTACTCTAAAATTCTAAATCTTCATATAGATTCATAACCGCTTCCAAAACATAGAACTCGTTTCTAGTTTTGAAGTGGTATTCGATAAGTAAAACACTTATCGATCCCGGTCTCTTCAAAACTAATCGATGAATTTTCGGCTTACTCAATTCCGGTTCTTTCAAAAGTAAGTGAAAGCAAGAGACGTTTCATAACAACATTCCTCCCCGGGGGTTCTCATTGGTATGGAATCGTGATGCTTTCCCGGTACTTCTTAAGTTATAATGGTATAGTTTGATAATCAACTAATCCACTATCAAGTTAAAACAATAGCTTATAGAAACCATGGTTCGTACACTTAACTCGTTTCTGCCATTATCAACTTAACTATCCCTCGGTCAAGAGTGAGGCCAGGTAAGTTAGAGCACTGGTTGAATATCACCCCTTTCCTAGACACCTCATTCTTGACACTCACAGATAGATAAGCCTACTCGTCGGCTTATTAGAATTAAGCACAGTGTCCATGATATTCAATAAACAGGTAAGTAACCAACATGATTATCACGTTTCCAACATTCCCAACTTATCTATTCCTCGGCTAAGAGGAAAGTCGGTAGGTTAGAGCTCTATTGCTCCGTACCTACTCGACATCAATCTTAACTCTCACAAATAGATAATCCTGCTTCGTTGGCTTATTAGTGGTTAGCATTATCAATTACCCCTTTAATCTAGTAATTTAATCATGACAAGGTTTAGCAATTCATAACCCTTTCTAACCTTTGTTTTATTTGAAAAGATATTTTAGAAAGAAGATATTTTGAAAAAAAGATATTTTAGAAAGAAGATATTTTGCAAAGAAGATATTTTAGAAAGAAGATATTTTGAAAAGAAGATATTTTGAAAAGAATATATTTTGAAAAGATGATATTTTGAAAAGAAGATATTTTAAACTTTAAAATACTCTAGTTAGAATTAAGAAATAATATCAAAAAGATAGGACAATTTACATAAGCTTAAAGTGTCTTTACAAAGCTTTAAAACCTAAAAACAAGGTTAAACTGGTACTTTTGCACTAGTGAAGTTTTGGTCACTTTTGATGGGTTACTTAGCATTTTACCATTCAATGACTTCAAGGTAGTAAGCATAGAAGTAAAAAAAAGAATTAATATGATAAGAAATCACTAAGGATGTCATTACAAAGTTCCATACAAAGTGTTGAAAACACAATAATTCAAATTGCATCAATAGCGACTATCTCTATAAGTGCACTTTCGAGTTCAAGTCCACAATATGTCAGTTCCCTAATAATCCTTATGTGCTTTGTTTCAAGTCCATTCCACTTGTTATACAAGTCAATTCATGTCCAATTCCATGTCCATTCAAGTCCATTCCAATCCCTTAACATGGATCACATATGTCGCTTACTTTTAAAGTAAGAATCAAGTTAACATTTTTAACATAAGTTACCAACAATATTTGGTTTTACAGATTTATATTCACATGATCCTGGTTTATAGCTGAAGTGATATTCAGAAAGCTCTGTATCCGTGTATTTCTTTCAGTTATGTTTTGTATTATTTTTCCGCTGCAGTAATGTATTTGAATCTCTGATATTTGTCAAATGTATAATATTTATTCATACTCTGTTACATTCTTGTATTCTGATGGAATTGTTGTAATAAGCAATGAAATGTTCTTCTGTTTGTGTTCTGATCTGTCGTGTTCTCAAAGCAACCATGCTTTCCTTCACAGGGAAGTTCGGGTCGTTTCACCAACATTCAAGTAACTTTTAGTATAGTTAAAGACATGTAAATGATTTATGTTCGCTCTCCTAAATAGTGAGTAAACTCACCTTAATCCTTAGTAAATCCAAGATCCAAGAATAAAGATCCCAGAATAAGAACAAAGATCCAAGCTAGCAACCTCCTTCCTTTCCTTGCTTTTCCTTGCTTCCTTCCTTATATAGTTCGCGGCCAAAGATGGAAATTGAGAGAGGCTTGGATTTTTTAACTTCTAACTTGCTAGAAGGTCTTGTAATGGCGTAAGAAGGCTACACTCAAAGTTTGAGTTTGTTTGAGTATAGTTTGAGAGAGTTAGTAAGGAAGAGGAAGAAGATGAAGATAAGCCGTTAAAAGCTTAACTTTTGCTTAGAAATTTTGTGTAAGAAAAGAGAAGGCATACCCCTCCTTATATAGGAAAAGGAAAGTGAATGGGAAAAGACCAAAATGCCCTTAAAACCCTTATAGTCGTTATGATAGATGGGATGGTGTATAAGAGAAGTGAAAGGTGTGTAAGAGATGGTAAGTTTGCTTTTTCAAAGCTTAAGAAGTAAGCATTCATTTATATACATATAAGGAACTTATATGCATACACTTAGGATATTTTCTAAACTCTTGATGTGAATAATTATGCATATACTTATGCTTGTATACTTATGTATATGCATGTGTATAAGTGTACCAAACAACGTTGCAACGATCTATAACAACTTCCGTTCAATGATAAGTTGTAAATCCAAAAGTTGAAACTCAATCATACTTTTAGTTCTTTATCTAATTATTTGTTTAGGTAAAAAAACTTGGAAATAAATTCATTAACTTATTTAAACAATTAAAACAAGCATATTAAAATTATAAAGCACTTATTTAAATACCCAAAATACAAAAACTTTCCTTAAATGCTCATTTTGAAATGATGACATCATCAATATAGTTAGCCATAAATATGAAAAATATTTTTGTTCGCTAATTACTTTTCTAATGAATGATTAGAAACTCATTTAAATTTTCAACTAAATTTATTGAGAAAATAGCTGTATATTGATAAAACGGTTTTCGATCACATTTTCGACATTTTTCCGAAACGAGTCTAGGATCATTAATTACCAATTAAATGATGTTTAAAAAGGTTATAAAATCATATTTATAACATATAACAATATTCCAAATAGTTATGATATTCAAAGATAAAGTCTTCGAATTTCCGGGTCTTTACATTCTCCCCCACTTAAAAATTTCGTCCACGAAATTCAAACAAGAATGAAAATCAAAGAAGATAGAAGAACAAGATGCATATATAGATTACTTCCGAAAACTATATACAAACAAAACACAAAAGACATACGATACTAAGATAAGAAATCCCTAGTCTAAGATCAAGTCTGGATAAGACTTCCTCAGATTATCCTCTGTTTCCCACGTACAATCCCGAGCATCCTCGCTCCATTGTACCTTGACTAACTTCACAACCTTAGTCCTCAGTTGCTTTATATCTCTATCAACAACTTTAACCGGCTGTCTCAATATAGTCAGATTTAGCTCCACTTCCAATTCTTCCTGCTGCGACGCTTCTACTATCATTGAGGGATCATGCACATACTTACGCAAATGTGATACATGAAATACATTGTGCACACCTGATAACCTAATTGGTAACTCGACTCTAAATGTGAGTGTACCAATCCTCTCCAGAATCGGGAATGGTCCAATATAACGAGGAGCCAACTTCCCAGCCCTTCCAAACCGAACTACATTTCTCATCGGCGAAACTTTTACAAATACAAAGTCTCCAACTGTAAATTCCAATTCTCTTCTCCTCTCATCTACATAGCCCTTCTATCGATTCTGTGCTTCCTTGATTCGCCTTTGAATCTCTGAGACCTTATCTGATGCCTCTCAAATCATATCTGGTCCAAGTACAAGGCGATCTCCATATTCTACCCAACATGATGGAGATTTGCAAGGCCTTCCATACAACGCTTCAAAAGGTGTCATTCCAATATTGTCTTGATAACTATTGTTGTTTGAAAACTCAACAAGTGATAAGTGCTCTTCCCACGAACCTCCAAAATCTAAAATGCAAGCCCGAAGTAAGTCTTCTAATACTCGGTTCACCCTTTTTGCTTGCCCATCTGTCTGTGGATGGTAAGCGGTAAGCAAACTGAGTCCGATCCCCAATGCATCATGCAATCCCTTCCAAAAATGACTTGTGAAGATTGGATCTCTATCACTCACAATACTTTTTGGAATGTCATGAAGCCTAACTATCTCTTTAATATATAACAATGCCAAACTTGAAGCAGTCTTTGTTTCCTTTACTGGTAAGAAGTGTGCGTTTTAGGTTAATCGATCTACAATAACCCATATGCCTACGTTACCTCTCCTCGTCCTAGGCAATCCGTCGATGAAATCCATAGAAATCTGCTCCCATTTCCACTTAGGAATCTCGGGTGGCTGAAGCAGCCCGGCCGTCTTCTGATGACTACCCTTTATTTGCTGGCAGTTAGCACACCTACTTACAAATATAGAAACATCCCTCTTCATTCCCTCCCACCAGAATGTCCGCTTCATGTCTTGATACATTTTAGTTACACCTGGATGTATCGTCAATCTTGAATGATGGCTTTCCATTAGAACCTCCTGCCTGATCCCATCAATATTCAGAACACATAACCTAACGTTCATCCTTAAAATGCCATGTTTATCTACTTCGAATCCAGGCCATTTCTCTGGAGCAATATTCTCTCTTACCAACTTTTCAGTCCTAGCAAAATGAAGATCTCTAAGCTAGTTCCCTTCGATACGACTAATCAGGGTCGATCGAACTTCTACATTTTCCATAATAGCATATCTTCTATTGAGCGCATCAGCTACAACATTAGCCTTCCCTGGGGTATACATGATGTCTAGATCATAGGCCGTAAGAAACTCTAACCATCTTTGTTGTCTTATGTTCAAGTCCTTTTGCGTAAAAAGGTACTTCAACGATTTGTGGTCCGTATATAACTCGAACCTCTCTCCTAACAAATGATGCCTCCACATTTTTAATGCAAACACGACTGCTAATAACTCCAAGTCATGAGTCGCATACCTTGTTTCATGTGGTTTGAGCTGTCGGCTCGCATAAGCAATAACACTTTCATGTTGCATCAACATAGCACCTAACCCTGTTCCACACACATCGGTGTAAACAGTCAAACCTTCACCGCCATCCGGCACAGTAAGAACAGGAGCACTAGTCAACTTCTCCTTAAGCTTTATAAAGGCTTGCTCGCACTTCTCTGTCCATACAAATTTGATATCTTTCTTCGTCAGCTTCGTTAAACAAGAAGCAATCTTTGCAAAATCCTAGATAAACCTTCTATAATAGCTTGTTAGTCCCACAAAGCTTCTAATAACTGTAGCGCTTTCCGGCCTCTTCCAGTCCTGAATAGATACAACCTTCGTAGGAGCAACAAAAATACCTTTGGTAGAAACAACGTGGCCCAATAATCTAACTTCTGAATGCCAAAAATGACACTTTGAGAATTTTGCCTTTAACACATTTTCCCTTAATGTTTCCAATACTATCCTCAAATGGCGTGTATGTTCTTCCTCCATCTTGGAGTAGACTAGAATATCATCAATGAATACAAGAACAAACTTATTTAAAACATCTCGAAAAAATCTATTCATTAAGTCTACGAAATATGCTGGAGCATTAGTTAGACCGAACAACATAACTAACCACTCATAAAACTGGTCTGACCTAAAAGCGGTTAAGAGTACACTCTTCTCTGCTACCCTTAACTGATGGAATCCCATAGCAAGATCAAGCTAAGAAAACACTCGAGCTCCATGGAGCTGGTCAAACAAGTCATTTATCCTAGGCAAAGGATATGTGTTCCTAATAGTTCGTTTGTTCAGTTCGCGATAATCGACACATAATCTTAAAGAACCATCCGCCTTTGTAGCAAATACAACGGGCGCTCCCCAACTCGAACGACTTGGTTGGATCAATCCCTTCTGTAATATATCATCCACCTGAATAGATAGCTCCAACTTCTGCTTCGGTGCTAACCTTCGAACAGGCAACACAATAGGCTTTGCAACTTTAACCAGATCAATGCGAAACTCTATCTCCCGATGAGGTGGTAAATCTGAAACCTCGTCGAAGACATCTGCAAAATCTCGAACAATGGGAATAGAATCCAATTATTCCTCCGCTGCATCCAAGGAATAAAGGAAACTAGTCATAAGCGAGCTAGATCCTTGACAACATATAATAAGATCTTTCAATCCTTTCTTCAATGTAACCATTTGTTTATCACAATCCCAGACTGCGTTATTCTGAGATAACCAATCCATCCCAAGTAGGACATCGAAACCCATAAATTCCAAAACATACAAATCGCAAGGAAAGGGATAACCAAAACAAGAAATAGGGACTTCTAAGCATCCCATACTAAGGTTGTCGAGCCCCCAACAGGGTTCGACACACAAATAGATTCTAAAGCCACTACTGGCTCAAGTTTCAGTTTATCAAGAAGAGTACGAGAAATGAAACTAAGAGAAGCACCAGTATCAAACAAGACACGAATAGGAATGCCAAAAATAGACAAAATACCTTCCATAACTTGCTTCCCCTTTGCTGCCGCAGAAGTGGAAGGTCCTGTAGCTAAAGAAAAAGCTCGAGGTTGTTGCCGCTTCTGTAGCAATGGAAACTACCAAGAAAAATGACCTTGCTGATGACAGTTGTAGCAGCCTTGCCTCGGAGCGAACCGAGTCTTGATCGTCGGTGGCTCCACCTTCGGAACCTTAGCAACTGGTGCCCTAACCCCTGGTGCCTTTTCCACCTGTTTCCCTCCAGCATCCATACAGTTCCGAACATAATGCCCCTTCTTGTCGCACTTATGACAAATAATTGTGGACATATCTCTATTTGGTTGAAACTTCCTCTTATTCTCTCCAGTTGGTACCGAATTAGCTGATTTCAGAGTTAAACCTTCAAACCTTAACCCCATGTTTACTAAATCCAGAAAGGATGCCATGATATGGTTTGTCATGTCTCGATGAAACTCCGGACGCATTCCTGTAATGAACTTATCATTCTTCTTCAGTGGTGTATCAATCAAACCCTGTCCAAACAAAGACAACATAGTGAATTTCTTCTCATACTCTGTTATTGTCATAGCCGCTACTTTAAGTCAATTGAAACTCTTGTATAATGAGGTCTTCCCAGCTTCCGGAACATATTTCTTTTCAAATTCCTCCTTAAATTAGGCCCAAGAAAAGCCGTCCTCTTGGAAATCCAAAGTAATCAGATTCCACTAATCCATAGCCATATCAGTTAAATGTCGTGATGCTAATCGACGCTTCATTGCATCATCAAGCTCGATATCCCCAAATATACGGTCGCATAGCTTGGTCCAAGTTTGAACTTCTATGATCGACTCTGAGCCACTAAACCTCTTTTCCCCAAGCCTCTCATAGTCACGACAAAGTGATGAAAATCCCAACCAATGCCTGACTTGCACGACCTCCTCTACAACACCTACTATTAGAACCTCCACAGCAACTACATTCCTCGGAGCACGATTCCCACCATTAGTGAAAGTACTAGCTCGACCACCTCTACCTCTGGCTCTTCTAGTATTTGTAGTACGAGTACTCATGGTTTACTACCTAAGTTATAACAAACATCTTTGGAATACTTGAGGATATAATCATTTCAAGGAAACAATTCAAAGAAGGGTTTACTACTAAGAAAGAACTTATTCAAGAAAGGGTTGCAAGACATAAACATTCCAAAGGTTTTTTTTTTAAATCTGGCTTTCAAAATACAAATACGCTCTTATGTGTATAATACACTCGACTCATTCTAAGGTGTTGCTTACCCCATCTCTGATGAGCCATACCCAACCAAAGCCAAGGTGTTCACTCAACCTTGAGCTCTGATACCAAATGTAACGGCTCGACTTTTCGAACCTCGAACGTCGACACTAAATACATCCACGGTATTCGTGTGTCGAACATCCAAATGTCGGAAAGTCGAATTGTTGGGTAAAATAAAAAAAGAAGTAGAACAAGGAAGAATGAACAAAACATCAGAATCTCACAGCGGAACAGAAGTATATAATATCAACATAGTACAAAGGGTTACTCTGAATAAAGAAATTTCAGAGTTATAATAGCTTAAGTGCCATCATCAGCCTGGACAGTTGTAACTGCCTGTCCTCACAATGCAGATATGTACAAAATTAATACAGTACAACAGAAACAGAAATAGTAGATAGATAATGGAAGCTTCCAGCTCGTCTTCCAAGCTCTAAAGTATCCAAAGTAAAACCTGCCATACTCAGCCTACTCGAAGGAGTACGTGAAGATTTTAGGGAAAACAAAAACCAAGCTTCAGACATCAGACTGGTATTAGAAACTCAAGATACACATTGCATGTAACAATACTGAGGGGACCATGTAGATTACCACTCCGGTTTCCCCCTCAAAGAAACCAACCATTTATTAGGTTTACTATAGTTGTATAATATATAATGTATAGGGTGTAGAATATAAATAAATCATATAGCTGGAATGGTTACATTGGTTACATTCGACAACTATTAAGTGTACAAACAAAACCGCTAAGGCACGTTCGCATATTGGATTTTCCATCGGAGATCTCTCCGGATCAAGCCGGATATGAAATCCATGCACAAGGGTCAGAAGTTACCTACCGAGCGTCGTATATCTCTAGATAAAATATACCAATGGCAAGCATGACTGGCCCAGGCACGAAAACACAGATGTGCACCACGTGGAACCAAATATATCCAACTCCCGCGCGAAACATATAACAACCCGGAAAACAGAACCAATTTAAAAATTTTGTTTTGGCAATTTTAGCGGATTTTGAATATCTAAAATGATTTAATTTAAATAATAACGACAGAAAATTTATGTTCGACGAAGTTAAAATGAATAAATTTATTTTAATTATAATCTGAGCCTGAAATGGCGCGACAGTTTTAAAATTCGATTTCAAATTTCAAATGACTGTACAGGATTCAAAATAAATCGGATTTCAGCGAAACCAGAAATATTTGAATCTGATTAAGTGTATCTCCCTAACGGATGTAAGAAACTGAGATTTCATTTTATAAATTGAAAGTAATGTCCAGTTTAAAATTCAGAAAAGTTGCTGTGGAATTTATAATTGATTGATGTTTGTGTTGTATGATTAGTCAAATATGGAACCGAATTGAAAATTATTAGAAATTGCACGCATATACATGTATATACATTGAACAGGTCATAGCAAGGAGGCTAGAGAAGAGGAATAAAATTGTATGCCCAGCAAATAGGTACATGTTTACTAATTTATTAGGTTTGGATGATTTTATGTGCCGATTGGTTAGCCGCTTGGCTTTTTCTTTTTCTTTTTGAGATGAGAGGGCCTGTGTGGCGGTTTGGGGATTTTCCTGGTGCTCCCCGTACAAAGGAGGTTATGGTGAAATTTTTCGAAAATTTAGGGTGTTAGCCAAATTTTTGAAAAATTAGAAATTCTTAGAAACTGAAAAGATGAAGAATGAAAGCCAGAATGAAAGTTGAGTTGATTAGTAAAACAACTTTCGGCTCCGTTCCTTTTCTAGGATGAAAAGATTTTAAGTGGGGGAGAATGCAACAACCCGGGAAATCAGAACCAATTTAAAATTTTTATTTTGGCAATTTTAGCGGATTTTAAATATTTTTAATTTAAATAAAAACGACAGAAAATTTATTTTCGACGAAATTAAAACGAATAAATTTATTTTAATTATAATTCGAGCCTGAAATGGCGCGGTATTTTGAAAATTCGATTTCAAATTTCAAATAACTGTACAAGATTCAAAATAAATCCGATTTCAGCGAAACTAGAAATATTTGAATCTAATTAACTGTATCTTCCTAACGGATGTAAGAAACTGAGATTTCGTTTTATAAATCGAAAGTTATGTCCAGTTTAAAATTCTGAAAAGTCACTGTGAAATTTATATATATAAAGCCCTTAAAAATAGCCATTTTGCAAACGACCTCCATTTTCGACGAAACCACTTTTGTTGGATCCGGAATGTCAATTTATTGCTAGATTCCAATTTTCATAATTTTTGAAATCAATATGTGAGTGTGGCAAAGGAAAACGTGTTTAGTCAATTTCTATCAATTAGGATCGACTAGAAAATGACCATTTTTCGAACGTTCTTCAAATTTGACGAAATTAGTTTTGTTAGGACCGTATCGTCAATACAAAGCTAGAAATATTTTTTCGGGAATTTTTAGAGTTAGTATGTGGCCCCGGTAAATTAAAATGTTCGTTTAAATTGAATATATAATGATTTATATTTTAATTTCGATAAAAACTTATCAAAACAGTCGAATTGGCTTACCGAACATATCCCATTGTGTTCGGAATGAGGGTAATTAGCTAGGGCGACAGTCGTTGGTCTTAATTTGGAGATTGGATTAATAAACAAAAGATTTTGGAATTAAATTAAATAAAATAAAAATAAAAATATGGGCCAAGCCCTAGTTTTAAACGGTCAAACCCGTTCTCGTGGTCAACAGACCTTATACCTGCGCCCCCTTCAAAATAAACGACGAAAATTTGCTCAGCCCTTCCTCCTTCGATATCTCCACCCCCGATCCCCTTTAGACCAAACGCATCGCGACAAAAAGGACCGTCTCCTCGAGCTCCACATCTAGGACGGAGGTGATCGAATTTGGTTCATCGGGGCGCTCGAATTTAGGTGCAAAAGGTCATCGGTATAGGCTTGATTTTCGAGGGAGGGGTAGGCGCGAGAGGGGCCGCGCTCAGCTTGGGTGCGTGTGGCATCAAAGGCAATGCGAAGGTTGCCGGCGATCGACAGGCGGGGTGCTTGGCACCAACGGCGACGGATTCTTTTTGGAAACCGATGGGTTTTATTTCCAGAGGTTTGACGTGAGGGGTGAAAGGTAAAAAAAATTAACAGTGAATTTTATTTTCTTTATGCTTTTTAATGAAATTAGTTTATTTAATAAGTGAAATGTAATTAATTTCATATGAAAAGCAATGAACACAATGAATTTTTATAAATAGCTTTACAGTAAAATATATATATAGCATATAAAAAAATGGGATTTTTATTTAAATAGCTTTGCTATATAGATGTGAAGTTTATGTATATAGTTTAACAATAAAGAAATGATTTTTAAAACAATAAAGAAATGATTTTTAAAATAATAAAGAAGTGATTTTTGAAAACCATAAAGAAATGATTTTTAAAACAAAAATATTAGATTTTTGAAAACCATAAAGAAATGATTTTTAAAACATAAAGATTAGATTTTTGAAAACCATAAAGATTATATTTTTGAAAACAGAAAGATTAGATTTTTGAAAACCATAAAGAAAGTGATTTTTGAAAACAAAAAGATTTGCTTTTTGAAAACAAAAAGATTTGATTTTTGAAAACAAAAAGATTCGATTTTTGAAAACAAAAAGATGTTTACATAAAAAGATATGATTTTTGTTTATAGACAAGATTAGATTTTTCATTATCGAGAAATATGATTTTCATATATGTAAAGGCGTGGTAAAAATATAATTTTTAAAATATATTTTTTAGCAAAGTAAAAATATAATTTTTAGCTATGTAAAAATTCGATTTTTATATATATATGAAGTAGCGATAGAAAATTCGATTTTTATATATATGAAGTAGCGATAGAAAATTCGATTTATATATATATGAAGTAGCGATAAAAATATGATTTTTAGTTAGATAAAAATATATAAACATCATATTGAGAATGTGATTTTCAATATGAACAGCGTGGAAAAGACTACGTTGAATTTCGGGCAAATCCAAGCTATTCAGAAAAAGAACTGGCGGAGTGGATCCCAAAGGTGAGAAATCCTCACTAAAATTTACTGTTCAGTTAATTATTTTATAACTGCATATATGAACTGCTCCCCGTCGTCCACAGACCATGAACGACTTGTTTGGTTGTGTGTTCGGATTGGTTTGTTTGTGTGAATTTGGTTTGTGATATGGACTGGAAAACTAAAATATTTATGTGTTGAAATAAATATTTTATCGTTAAAAATATAATTTTCAACGTGTATATGAATAAAATAAATATTCATTTACAAATTGGACGATTTGTTTATGTACACCCATTTGACTGATATGGATGAGGACGATAAATTTTACACGCCGCCCAACTGCACAAATAAAATATGTGTTTGTTAGTTGAAACCCCACACGGGTGTTGGGATGATATTTGACGTACACTAATCCTAACTGTTTAGTTGTATGTCAATCGATAGGTTGACAGATTGTTGTAAGCGTTAAATATTCATATTTAATGCTTATACAGTGTAGAATGCACTCTGGATGTTGGTTGATTGTTTATCATGGCTATTGTATACATGTGTTGTATGAAATCCATATAAACAACATTATATGGTGATTGACTTTGTCTGATTCCAGTTCTGAAATAAGGAATATTTTAAAATAATATTCAGTAAAGGATCAAAATATGATTTTTGATGTCTAATTTGGGATGGACACGAAAATATTTAAGTATATAAAACCGTGTTGATTAGATATGCGCCATTTTGATGTGAACGATATTTATATCGATTTTATTCATTTTTATAATGAATATCGAAAAGGAAATAATTTCAAAATAAAATATTTTGAAAATATCATCATTTATATTATAATGATGTAGAATATTCATTTTTGGTTTAAAATTGAAAAAGAAATTGGAATCGATTTTAAAACGATTTATAAAATACGTTTTGAATTGAAATCGGCGAAATATATATATAATATATATATATATATTATATATATTTAATGGCCTGAATAGGACGAGCCGCGCAGCGATCGTTCGCGAATTTTGACCATTGACTTCGAATTGACGTTGCGGGAGATCTGACCGTCGGATTCTCCTGAAACGGGGACTGTTGGGTTCGTATCGAAAAGAGCTTTCTAACGAATATGAGAGATTTGAAATCTAACGGTTGGATTTGGAATTATGTCCAAATAAGATTTGGAAAAGGTCGTTGTAAGTGCAGTTTGATGACCGTTTATGGAAATCAACTGTACGGGCATGATAAAATTATTAAAAATATTAATAATTTGTGTAAAATCACAATAAATGATTTGGAAAGAATTGGGATGAAAAATTCCATGTTTGAAAAGATAAAAATATATTTTTATCGAAATGAACTAGTTACAAACTAGAATTATACTCCAATATTTTTAAATAAATAAATTGGATTTGAAATGGTTTTAAAAATAACCAGGATTTCCAATATACAAATTGGAATGGATTTAAATTGAAATTATCTTCGGAATATTTCGATATTGGATTCCGTGATTATACGGATATTGTGGAGGAATTTGGAAGATATATATATATATATCATTATTCCAATACGATATTTGTTGATTTTAGAATTTGATATTGAATATAAGCCGATATATTTTCTATTCAGAGCCTTGTATTTAATATCAAATGGGATTTTGGGTTTGTCGTGAATGGTGTCTTAAATAACACTGTTCTTAAACCCAGTTGAGAAAAGAATAAATCTTTTAATTAATATTTAGTGAAATTTTCCAATCAATTAATATTTAATTGGAATTGAATTTAAATTGGATTTTTGGGTTTATCGTGAATGGTGTTTTAAATAACACTCGTTCTTTAACCCGATTAACAATGAAAAGAGATTTTGGGTTTGTCATGAATTGTATCTTTAATAATACTGTTCTAAAACCCAATGGAGTTAAGAAAATTAAAAACTAACTGGAGATTAGCTAAGTTGAATGGTTTCCTGGGTATTGATCTGATGTTGGTTTCGGCCTTCGGGATTAATACTTAGGGAATTGTTCTCTTACTAATTTACGGTTAGAGACTGATGGAATGTGATTTTTGGTTTATCGTGAACCGTGTTTTAAATGACGTTGGTTCTTTAATCCAGTTAAAGATAAGATTAATTTCTTAGCTTTGAATAATCATTAATATTGATTTTTGGGGAGATTAAAACTAAGTGGAGTTTTAATGAATCTTTAATTAGATTGAAAAGTGAACGTGATAATTAAAATTATCAATTCAGGAAAATGATCGAGAATGGAGTATCACTAGTTTTGTTCCAAGCGATAGTTAAATCTTTAATTAGATTTGAACGTGAAATGGTAATTAATATTTACCGATAACACTGTGGTGTTAGATATGGAGTATTACCAGTTTTGCTCCATGGAATGAATAGGTTTGGATTGGGGAAATATAATAAAGGATTACTTTGGTAAGGTTCGCTAATCCCGACTAGTTTGGAAAAACCTTAATATGGTTTAAAATTTTGAAAAGAATATTTGAATAAAAGAATATTCTGAATTGGAATGAGGCATATGTTGTGTTTGTGTAACACTTGTTTATAAAATACGCGAGTTATTCGAAAAGACCGGGTTTATCCCATTCTGAGTAACTGATACGACAATATGTCAAAGGTGAAGACGGTGGTTGAAGACCGGAGGTCTTCACATCGTTTGGATGATTACTGATGTCTTTATTGGGCTGTACACCCAAGACGAGGTAATAAGTGGTGGTCGTCCAGACGTACCTAGAGATCGACCGGATATGCGAGGGCCTCTCTCCTGTATTGGACATATGGGACGAAGAATAAGGTGCCTCCAGTTTCGTTCAGACCCAGAACAAACTTGTAAATGGACTGTGTGTCTAACACTGGATTTTTCTCTGTGTTGATTGATCCCTATTAAATATACATCTGCCTGGTGAAGGAGAATTTATTCTCTTACTTCACCCTTCTCTGAGACGTACGGGATCAGAGGTTGTATATCGATAAATATCAGTCGCATGGAGTGGATTGCCTGTGTGGTATGCCTGAGTGGCAAATGATCAGGGCTTCTGTTGAAAAGCAGAGTCTTGTGGTTGATGATCAAAGCATAACTTTAATATAGTGCCGCTTTTTGTAGCGTTAATTCGCGAGCCTCACACCCTGGTGTGAACCAAAAACGGGAGAGGACATCAAGGAGGACATGTGTTTCTTTCTAACTAGAGGTGGTGTCAGTGTTGTCAAGCCCTGACATTTATCTTATTTTTACCTATATGGTTGTTGGAATGCGAGGCGCCTCGGATATATCGGATATATCGGCTATTGAGGGAGCCGAGGGAGTCATTTGGCTCATTTACGCCCCATAGGGCGGCGAAACGCATTGTTCAGGCATTATAATCCACTCTTGCACTTCGAGTGGACCGGCCCTGACGATCCAGGTGCAGTTGCGGCTGTATCCTGAGGCTCGGGCTAGAGAGTCTCGAATCAGTGAGGACGATCCCTTGCCTCGGTTCATAGATGGAAATCCAACTTCCAATTCATGACTTTACGGTTTTAATTGTAGAACTAGTATGGCGACATGATATATGGTACCCATGCCGTCTATGATTGATACATTTATATTTGAAGTTGTTTTCTTTACTTATAGTAATAATAAAAGATTAAATTTCGCGTATCAAGCATTATTTGGCTATTATAAGATAAAACCCTATCCTCCGGTTTGCGTTGCATTGTATGATGGGACCTGGGTCTTATAATAGCTTCATTGTTCTTTATTTAGCATTGCACTGTTTGTTTTATGCACTGGGTCTTGGGAGGAAACCTGTTCCGTGCTATACGGCGTGGTCCCTTGATTTACCTAACTTTAAAATAAAGATTAATAACTATTTTAGTTCTCACACCAATCACATGACTGACCTGGAGTTTTTTGTTTTAACCTAAACTCCGGGTGCCCTTATTTTCCACACGAGCAGCTAGTAGTTGTGTTTTGCAGAGATTATATTCACAGGATCCTGGTTTACAGCTGGAACGATACTCGGAAAGCTCTGTATCTGTTTATCTCTTTCAGTTGTGTTTTGTATTAATTTTCCGCTGCATTGTAAATTGTAGATCCCTGATGTTTATCAAGTGTATAATATTTGTTCATACTCTGTACATTCTTGTACTCTGATGTAAATTGTTGTCATAAGCAATGAAATGTTCTTCTGTTTGTGTTCTGATTCGTCGTGTTCTCAACTCAATCCGGGCTTTCCTTTACGGGGAAGTTTGGGTCGTCACATAACATCTGTAAGCGTACTCTAGATATGGAGTCAATATATCCTGCCATGGGTTAGCTAAACTCCAAATCACGCATCCTACTCTGCCTTTAGCCATATCCGATGTCGAGGTTTCGTTCGGCATCTTTCACCCGAGTCTTCATTACTCGAACAAATCATGAATCACTACTTAGATTCGAGCATTACTCTAAGGTTCCAAATCTTCATATAGATTCATAACCGCTTCCAAAACATAGAACTCGTTTCTAGTTTTGAAGTGGTACTCGATAAGTAAAACACTTATCGATCCCGGTCTCTTCAAAACTAATTGATGAATTTCCGGCTAACTCAATTCTGGTTCTTTCAAAAGTAAGTGAAAGCAAGAGACATTTCATGCTAACACTCCTCCCCAGGGGTTCTCATTGGTATGGAATAGTGATGCTTTCCCGGTACTTCTTAAGTTATAATTGTTTGATAGTCGACTAATCCACTATCAAGTTAAAACAATAGCTTATAGAAACCATGGTTCTTACACTTAACTCGTTTCTGAAATTATCAACTTGACTATCCCTCGATCAAGAGTGAGGCCAGGTAAGTTAGAGCACTGGTTGCATATCACACCTTGCTTAGACACCTCATTCCTGACACTCACAGATAGATAAGCCTACTCTCGGCATATTAGAATTAAGCACAGTGTCCATGATATTCAATAAACAGGTAAATAATCAACATGATTAACACGTTTCCAACATTCCCAACTTATCTATTCCTCGGCTAAGAGGGAAGCCGGTAGGTTAGAGCTCTATTGCTCCGTCCCTACTCGACATCAATCTTAACTCTCATAAATAGATAAGCCTGCTTCGTTGGCTTATTACTGGTTAGCATTATCAATTACCTTTTAATCTAATAACTTAATCATGACAAGGTTTAGCAATTCATAACCCTTTCTAACCTTTGTTTTATTTGAAAGGATATTTTAGAAAGAAGATATTTTAAAAATAAGATATTTTAAAAAGAAGATATTTTAGAAAGAAGATATTTTGGAAAGAAGATATTTTAGAAAGAAGTTATTTTGAAAAGAAGATATTTTGAAAAGAATATATTTTAAAAAGAAGATATTTTGAAAAGAAGATATTTTAAACTTTAAAATACTCTAGTAAGAATTAAGAAATAATATTAAAAAGATAGGACAATTTACATAAGCTTAAAGTGTCTTTACAAAGCTTTAAAACCTAAAAACAAGGTTAAACTGGTACTTTTGCACTAGTGAAGTTTTGGTCACTTTCGATGGGTTACTTAGCATTTTACTATTCAATGACTTCAAGGTAGTAAACACAGAAGAAAAACAAAATTTAATATGATAAGAAATCACTAAGGATGTCATTACAAAGTTCCATACAAAGTGTTGAAAACAGAACAATTCAAACTGCATCTATAGCAACTATCGCTATAAGTGCACTTGTGAGTTCTAGTCCACAATATGTCAGTTCCCTACTAATCCTTATATGCTTTGTTTCAAGCCCATTCCACTTGTTATACAAGTCAATTCATCCCCAATTCCATGTCCATTCAAGTCCATTCCAATCCCTTAACCTGGATCACATATGTCGCTTACTTTTAAAGTAAGAATCAAGTTAACATTTTTAACATAAGTTACCAACATTCAAGCAACTTTTAGCATAGTTAAAGACATGTAAAAGATTTATGTTCGCTGTCCTAAATAGTTTGTAAAGTCACCTTAATCCTTAGTAAATCCAAGATCAAAGAATAAGAATAAAGATCCAAGAATAAGAACAAAGATCCAAGCTAGCAACCTCCTTCCTTTCCTTGCTTTTCCTTGCTTCCTTCCTTATATAGCTCACGACCAAATATGGAAATTGAGAGAGGCTTGGATTTTTCAACTTCTAACTTGCTAGAAGGTCTTGTAATGGTGTAAGAAGGCTACACTCAAAGTTTGAGTTGATTTGGAGTTGGTTTGAGTATAGTTTGAGAAAGTTAGTAAGGAAGAGGAAGAAGATGAAGATAAGCTATTAAAAGCTTCACTTTTACTTAGAAATTTTGTGTAAGAACAGAGAAGGCATACCCCTCCTTATATAGGAAAAGGAAAGTGAATAGGAAAAGACCAAAATGCCCATAAAACCATAATAGTCATTATGATAGATGGGATGGTGTGTAAGAGAAGTGAAAGGTGTGTAAGAGATGGTTAGTTTGCTTTTTCAAAGCTTAAGAAGTAAGCATTCATTTATATACATATAAGGAACTTATATGCATACACTTAGGATATTTTCTAAACTCTTGATATGACTAATTATGCATATACTTATACTTGTATACTTATGTATATGCATAAATGTACCAAACAACAATGCAACGATCTATAACAACTTCCGTTCAATGATAAGTTGTAAATTCAAAAGTTGAAATTCAATCATATTTTTAGTTATTTATCTAATTATTTAGTTAAGTAAACAAAACTTGGAAATAAATTCATTAACTTATTTAAACAATTAAAACAAGCATATTAAAATTATAAAGCACTTATTTAAATATTTAAATACCCAAAATACAAAAACTTTCCTTAAATGCTCTTTTTTAAAATGATGACATCATCAATATAGTTAGCCATAAATATGAAAAATCTTTTTATTCGCTAATTACTTTTCTAACGAATAATTAGAAACTCATTTAAATTTTCAACTAAATTTATTGAGAAAATAGCTGTATATTGATAAAACCGTTTTCGGTCACATTTTCGACATTTATCCAAAATGAGTCTAGGATCATTAATTACCAATTAAATGATGTTTAAAAAGGTTATAAAATCATATTTATAACATATAACAATATTCCAAATAGTTACGATATTCAAAGATAAAGTGTAACATCCCATGTTTTCTGTATACTGAAATTTCGATTTAAATAAATAAAATTTGTTAAAAATCAATTTTGTTGAATTTAGTATAAATAAATTTTCAAATTTAGCTTTGTTTGAAAATGTTGTAATTTTGGGATTTAATATTTAAATGATTTAAATAAAATTTAAGTTGTCAAGTTAAATTGGAAATTCAAATTTTATTTCGAATAATTGAAATTCGGGAACTTAAAATATGTGAAATCGATGTATAAAATTTATTTAGGTTATAATTGGATTTTAATGAAATTTAACCAATATTTAGATTCAAATTTAATCAGTTAAATGAATGATTAAAATTTTATTATTTAATTAGCTGTGAAATTTAATGGTTCTGGTAAATGTCTCGGAATCCGACGAAATCAGTCTCATCATATCCGGAACGGTGAATTATTGTAGAGTTTCAGTTTGCGTTATAATCGTACGTGTAGTTTGATCGTACAGAATAAAGTGTGAAAGGATTAAAGATAATTGGTTATTTGGGTTTTCTCTTATTTGGGCCTTATATACATATATAAATAAAATCCATCTTTACCTTACTAACTCATTTCCCACATTCACGTTGTTTTCCTTTTTACTTCCTCTTTATCCATGGCTGAAATCAATTTTTCAAAACCCTAGAGAAATAAAAATACAAACTCCAAAATCAAATTTTCCCAAACCATAGCGTATTATATATCAAACTGAAGCTCTCGATGGTACGAAGCTGCTGGTATGTTTTGTTTCGATATGTAGCGAGTGGTTTGGTCAGAAATCACGGTCAAAGTCTCTGTTTTCGTAACCCTAAGTCCAATTTTGGGGGTTTTTGAATTGGCCTTCAATCTAGGAATCGGGGATATGGGTTTTGAAGAGGAGGAGCGTACGAGTTCAGCGGTGGTGTTCATGCGATTTATTGTGGACTAGATCGTCGGGAAATCACGGTTTAGGGTTTAAAACCCCTTTCGTTCATGGCCTCGTCTGCGGCGAAGGGGGTGTTCGGAGGCGCGGTCTAGGGGCCTGACGGGTGCGGTTTTCGATGCTGGTCGCGTTGATGGTGGTCTCGCTCCCTCTGGTGGCCGGAGCAAGGAGGAATCAGCGGTCAAAATCGGGGCTGATGGGTTCTATTGCGTGCGTCGGTTCCTGTAGTATGAGCGGGAAGAAGGTGGGGGTGAACGCTGATGTGGCAAGTTGTAAATGGGGTAAGAGAAATGTTTTATTATTTATATATTTAAAATTCAAATCAGAAAACGCTGATAACTTTCTTGTTTTAACTCGGATTTGGACGCAGTTTGTTGCGTTGGGATCGTGGTGGAAGTGCGGACGTTTTGGCACTAACCTGGCTGCGTTTGGAGAATGTAAATTTTTGGCCTTTAGTTGGACGTTCGATCAACTATGGATGCAAAGGTGAGTGATTCTTCGCTCACAAATAACTGAATTCTTCTCATGTTTATTAAACTGAATTATGAAATAAGTTCGGTTGCATGGTTGTGTTTGATTGTTGATGTGTTGTTTAAAATTTGACATGCAAGTGTA
Organism: Allium sativum; assembly: GCA_030737875.1. Lineage (NCBI taxonomy): Eukaryota > Viridiplantae > Streptophyta > Magnoliopsida > Asparagales > Amaryllidaceae > Allium > Allium sativum. Next base: position 167,588,529 of record CM060916.1, on the reverse strand, counting down.
TAACAGTGTAGTAACCCGGATTTTGAGCGACTTTGGTTATCGACGTAAGCACGACGTCGATAACCAAACCATCGAAAAATCCCGGTAATTAATGAAAGAAATTAGAAGGTGAGAATAGATAAGATAGAACTTATAGAATAGAAGAAGAAGAAGAACATCATCATCAGAGTAAACACGAATTTCACAGCGGAACGAATAAAATATAACATAACATATCTTTGAAATAACATCAGTATATGTATACAATAACACTTATCAGAGTACAACACTTACAACAACAGCGGAAATAATAATAGCTATAGAATCCTGAAGCCTCCTGCTCCAAGCTCTCCAGGTGTATCTGTAAAATCCCGACTACTTGACTGCCCGTACAAATTTAGGCACCCAAGAGTTTAGGGAAAACAACAAAATAAACTCCGGGTCAGTCATGGGACTGGTGTGAATAAACTCAAATCATTTAAACAGGTATATGATATCTCATAAGACCACGCCGTGAATACGGAACGGGTTTTTCCCTTATGAGAATCCAAATAACTTTTCAAAGCAATATCATTCTGATATTATAATAATGTCTAAGTACAAATAAATATCAATCTAGCAGAAAACCCTTGCATCTCACGTTACTACATATATAGTATACAATCAAAATCGCAAGCACGTATTGGATTATTGGATTTCCAACTATGACAAGGTATGGAACCACCTTCCGATCAGTGTACTCTAGGAACGATACACTGGAGTTCAACAAGAACATCTTGTAACTCAGCCACACATGACCGACCACTCATTTCGCTTGAGTGTATCGAATGTACATCACCAACGGTTGGGATCGGCAACCCTTCCCGTATATATATGGGACAACATTGATAGATTTAAGAAACAAATGAATATTCACTAGATAGGTGATTATACACCCTACTTCGGTGCGACCGACTTAGCCATGCTACCTGCCCGATTTCTGTCATTTACCGGTTGATGAGGCTAGAAGCTACGCTTTATCATTACATCAGATTCACTTTGAATGCTACATTGTCAAATCCATCGAAATCACTAATTGACATTTACAACAGTACATTACGTGTCAGCTAAAAGAAGTTTCCTTCTCCGCTTCCACTCTTGGTATAGTTGAAGAAATCAATGTACGTGATCGTCTGGAAATACTATGTCAGATATCCATCTTCATTCACTTAGAAATGTCACATCGTCATACCCGCCAAATCACAAATTGACTTATCCAAAAATAACACGGGTATACAGCTAAGAGAAACGAATTCCTCCGCCACCAAACGTGAATACGTTTGAACAGATCAACTTACACGATCCATTGGATATACTCTGTCAGACCTTCGTCCATACAAGTTGCCCTGGGACTGGACAAACCGAAGGCACTATTCTGTAAACAGGATAGCCCTTGCATTTTACTCTGTCTTCAATTATCTTTGGCATATATGATTCGCGACGCTTATGCCAATACAGAGTGGTTCTTTGGATAATAATCCAACCGGTCTCTCCATATTAACAACGTTAAAATGGTCAAAACTTCGATAGTCTATGATTTAACCATCAAAGAAAACAAGTGTGCAAACAACGAGATTATTTCCAGATGGAAATTATATCAAACAAACATCATTTAACATTTATCTCTTTAGTTCATTTTACATCTCCTGTTTCCCTATATTCAACATTTGCTATTTTCTATATTTAGGAAATATATGTTATCAACACTGGAAACATTTCCATTCCTTGTTTTCTGTATTTAGAAAACATTTCTGATTCTTGTTTGGAAAACATTTCCAAAACTCCTTTACGATCAAACCTTACCATTTCTTAGTTAAGAAGGAAGTCACTCAAGTTGGGGTATAATTACCTCTCAGACCTTAACTGAACAACGTTATAACTTCAAAATGGTCAAAGTTTATCTTTTAACCTTTAACAACTTCTTTACGCCTTTCTCGGATCCAATTTTTACTAATCTACTTCTATATTTAAAACATTGGTTATAACGATAACGTTATAATCCCTCCTTTCGAATTATCTAACTTTAATTATAACTTCTATTCTTATCAGTGAATAATTAACCTAGCACTTATTTATTTATAAATAAATAAATCTCTATTTAAACACTGGAAAGTATAAGTACTTTCCCGAATTCGATATAATCGAATTTGCCGATTAACTCTCTTCGAGAAATCTCTATTTGATTAACTCTTCTTCGAATAACCTATATTCGATTAACTCCTTCTCGAATAAACGATATTCGATAATCTCTCTTCGAATAACTAATATTCGATAACTCTTCCTTTTCAAATATCTCATATTTGAAAATCTCACTTCGATTAAACTAAAATCGATAACTCCCTTCGATGAAACTAACATCGATAACTCCTTTCGATGAACTAACATCGATAACTCCTTTCGATGAAATTAACATCGATAACTCCTTTCGATGAAACTAACATCGATAACTCCTTTCGATGAAACTAACATCGATAACTCCTTTCGATGAAACTAACATCGATAACTCCTTTCGATGAAACTAACATCGATTTATTTAACTCGACGAACTTAACTCGACCAACTTAACTTGACTCGACTAACTCGACTTACTTGGTTCGACCAATTTGATTCGATTAACTAGGCTCGACTAACTTGGCTAACTTAACTCGACTTACTTGGTTCGACCAATTCGATTCGATTAACTAGGCTCGACTAACTTGGTCGAACCATCCGATCAACTCAACTTATTTAACTTAACTTATTTCTCAACTCGATTAACTCCTATCGAATAACTAATATTCGATTAAACTCCATTCGCTTGACTCTAGATCGCAGCGATCACAATGGTTACGCCTGACTCCCTCAGGAAACATCCGACCGCCGTAGGCTATTTACAGCCCTGCGAATTACGCTAGCAGTCGTACAAGATGGCAACTTACCCTGAATACTATGTTTGACTAACTCTGTCTCAAATAACTATATTTGATTAACTCTAGTTCGTTTTAACTCTAATCGATTAACTCTAATCGATTAACTCTAACTAATTAACTCCAACTGGTTAACTCTAACTGATTAACTCTAACTGGTTAACTCTATTTGACTAACTCGACTTGACTAACCCCTTTCGAATAACATATTCGATTAACTAACTTTCGAATACCATATTCGATTAACTAACTTCGAATACCATATTCGATTAACTCCTTTTGAATGTCCATATTCGATCAACTAACTTCGAATACCATATTCGATTAACTAACTTTCGAATCTCATATTCGATTAACTCCTTTCGAATGTCTATATTCGATTAACTAACTTCGAATACCATATTCGATTAACTAACTTTCGAATATCATATTCGATTAAATCCTTTCGAATGTCTATATTCGATTAACTTTATTCACTTTATAAAGATTTCCTTTTTAACAACGTTTTATTCATTTGAAAAGATTTACTTTTAAATAACGGTTCTACACTTTAAAAATGATTTCCTTTTTATAACGTTTCCCTTTTTAATTCTATTTGTAAATGGTTTACAAATATTTCCTTTTCAAATTTATTCTTGAAATATTCTAACTCCTTTAATTCCCGGGAAAATTCGCCATAACCTCCTTTGTATCGGGAGCATCGGGAAAATCCCCAAACTCGCCACACAGGCCTTTCCATTCAAAAAGAAATGTTTTGAATTTATTTCCTTTTCAAATATCTCCTATTTATAAACATTCAAATTTAAAAACATTTCTTTTTATAAATATTCCACTTTATAAATATCTCTTATTTATAAATATTCCAATTTATAAATATTCTATTTTCAATATCACTTTGAAAATCCCCTTATCAACATTCCTGTATGTTATGGTATTCAATCATATCAAATCACGATGTCTAATCTCTTCCATACACACACAATCAACAACAGGTTATAATTCACATCATATATTAAAATATATGAAAAACAATAAAAATAATTTTTGAGGAATCCAGTCGGATTCCTCCAACCTGTTTCCCTGCATCACAGATGTTAGAAAATATAGATAACATCACTTTCAGTTCCATATGATATATTCTGTTAAACAGAATCAATATAGAAATTTAACTAACTGACTAGCAGTTAAATCAAACAATCAATACACAGTCAAACAGACAATTTTAACAGTTCTAACAATACAACATGAAATTATAAACTGTTCAGAGTTAGTGAGATTTACTCACATTTGCAGTTCATCGCTAAAGAACGATAAACTGTTTGTTTGATTTGAATCAAACAATTAAATTCGCCGTAAATTCAGACGAGCACCAATCCACTTCCAGTTAGCTTCGTTGTGAAGCCCTCGTCCATACGGTCCCAACGTGACCGACGGTTCGAATTTCTGATACAGTATGATAAAGATACGATATCAACAAGTTTATATACTTAATTAAAAATAAACTTTAATTAATTTCATTTCCTTTTGGGCTTAGCTTTGAAATCTTGGCCCAGTACCACTCAGACCCGCACCCGCTCCACTCTGTCTCTCCCAAACCACCGTGACTCCCAGGAATTTTCCCATGGCCATTTCCTCTTCTTTAACCGATCATTCCTCCCTCTCCCATTCACTTAAATCCCAACAAAAATCACAAAGCACCCTCTCTTCAAGTACCGAACAACCCAAGCCAAAAATCAACACTTTCGAACTCTTGAAATACCTCGCGTCGAACAGGATAAACCCCCCCTCCCCAGCACTGATACTTGCGACACTTTCTTTCTCGAAAATTCCCAAAAAAATTGTGTATGTGCTAAATTCAACGCCGAACTCGAGTACGAACTTAGATTCAGCGATTTAAGCGCTGACACTAGGATTTTGTGAACCCTAAACTCACGTCTGAAACAAAGTAGCGAACGCACCCATTCTGGATCCCTTCGAAACCGAGATGAAGATGAAGAGGAACCTTTTCTGATTCTAAATATATACCTATTTTGATTTAAACAAATTAAGAGGAATTTTTTTTTATTTTTAAACACTCTCGTTTTGATTTTCCTTTGAAGAAAACTGGCGGCTCGTCTGTTGACCAGAACAATGAGGAATTAGGTTGTTTAAGGGTTAGGAGGGGTTATATAGGAAGTTTTTAAATATTATTATATTCAACCATTGTTTTTATCTGACCTTTAAATTTTCTGTGATCACATACGATACCCAAAAATCACGAAACCGGACATACTGCTAGAGTTTGACATCACGGTCCCAACGAAACTGGTTTCGTCGAATTCCGACTCCGTATGCTCACACAACGTATTTTTAACTGTCAAAATACTGACTGTTTTTCACACTAAAAATCCGTATGGCCACACAGTGACTCTAAAAATCACGAAACTGGAAATCTAACAACTATTTGACATTGCGGATCTAACAAAACTAGTTTCATCGAATTCCGACTTCGTTTGCAAAAGTGGCTATTTTTAAAGCCCTGAATAGCCCTTTTTAAATATATAAATATATTTAAATATAATTAAATTAAATATAAATTAATTTATATTATCGTATACCTTCACATATGATATCGTACAGCTCCAGAATATCATATCAGAATTTACAGTTTGATATTTCAGATTTTAGATTTATCGATATTCAGTTTATATCGAAAATCCTTTTATAACGTAAATAAAGCGTTGCAAAATATAAAGGAATTCTACAGCGACTTTCCTGAATTTTGATTTGGACGTAAATCAAAATCTATACGACGAAATCCCGATTTTTCTCTTCCACTAGAAAGATATACTCCACCAGCTCCACACGTTTCTTGTTTCACAGAAATCCGGCTTAAAACGAATCCTGTACATTCAGTTGAAGTTCGAATCGCCACTTTACGAACTGCAGCGCCATTTCGAGCTCGTTTATAGATATATTATAAATTATACGTTCAACTGTCGTCGATTGAATATATTCGTTATTTATATTTCGATTATAAACTCAACCAATCCTCTGATACTATCCAATTCACAGTATATCGTGAATTTCACTATTCTGACCATTCCGGGCTTATAATATATAATTATTATATTATAATTATTAATTAAATATTCATTTTTATTTAATTTCGGTCATCGATATCGCCACATCGATAATTAATAATTAAATTAATTAATTATTCAACAGCTAAAAATGCGGGTCACTACAATCTTCCCCCCTTAATAAAATTTCGTCCTCGAAATTGCTAAGCTAGGGGACGACCCTATCTACTGGGTAAAAATTTATCTGTTTACCTCTTATCTCCGGTTTCAACTGAACCAATTAATATCCACTAAAAATATTAATTTATTCCGACTAACTAAATTTTCAAAAATTCTGAAAATTTTCTAATGCCTTAACTTTTCGAAAATTTTTGCCAGCACCTCCTTTGTACTGGTCGATATCTCAAACTCCAACTCGCCTCTCTGGGCCTTCTTTAACCCAAAAGAAAATCAAACAGCCAAGCGACTTGCCAATTCGGCTCATAAATCTCATATCCATATATAATATAAACTGGTACCTTTTTGTCGGGAATATCATTATATCCCTTCAATCTGTTATCATTTCAACATATACCGATGTCATTCCAATCAACTCAAATCGATTTATTCTCAAATCCAATAATTCGGTTATATCTAAACCAAATTCCATTCAAACTCCAATATCAATTTCAAATTCTTAACTCATCAATGAAATTCCATTTCAGATTATTCTCTTATCACCCCAGTTTTACTTAACTTAACAAGTTCAATTTTAAATTCTAGAATTTAAATCCCTGGGCTCTTATTTCAAGTCAATTTGAAATCATAATACCGATTCAAAACATTTGAATTCTTAAACAACTTGTTTTCGCAAAACAAATTTGAAAATAAAATCTTGGGTAGTAATCCGTCACTTATAACTCGAAAATCACACTGATGATGTGTACACCATCATCAGAATTATTTTCCAGCGATCAAAGTGAGTTCAATACTATATTCATTTTCAAAATCATTACCAAATACTTCCATTTTGAAAACATTTCAAAATCTTACGGGAACTTAAAATTTCCTTATTTTAATCCCAAATCTGATTTAAATTCAGATTTTTCTTCATTTTATTTCATATACCTTACTTATATGAATTCTGATTAGTCATTTATAATCATTTTACCTTTTTATAATCTTACTCGATTATAATAACAACCAACACAACCAATATACTATATAAAATATATTCGGGTGAAAATTTTCCATTTACCCTCTTTCAAAACATACCATGACGGTTCATTGTATTCGAGTGTTTAGTAACCCTTATCGATACAGTGGATCAAACCGATCGACCAGAATTTACAAACAACTCAACCAAATAAAACTCCACAATATAAAATCATTTTATATTAACTAACAAATACGTTCACTCGTATATATACACTCAAACTCAGTCTAGGATATTACTAATCCCATCTCTACTGAATCACGCCACAGAGCCAAGGTAATTCTTAACTTAAGCTCTGATACCAACTGTAGTAACCCGGATTTTGAGCGACTTTGGTTATCGACGTAAGCACGACGTCGATAACCAAACCATCGAAAAATCCCGGTAATTAATGAAAGAAATTAGAAGGTGAGAATAGATAAGATAGAACTTATAAAATAGAAGAAGAAGAAGAACATCATCATCAGAGTAAACACGAATCTCACAGCGGAACGAATAAAATATAACATAACATATCTTTGAAATAACATCAGTATATGTATACAATAACACTTATCAGAGTACAACACTTACAACAACAGCGGAAATAATAATAGCTATAGAATCCTGAAGCCTCCTGCTCCAAGCTCTCCAGGTGTATCTGTAAAATCCCGACTACTTGACTGCCCGTACAAATTTAGGCACCCAAGAGTTTAGGGAAAACAACAAAATAAACTCCAGGTCAGTCATGGGACTGGTGTGAATAAACTCAAATATTTAAACAGGTATATGATATCTCATAAGACCACGCCGTGAATACGGAACGGGTTTTTCCCTTATGAGAATCCAAATAACTTTTCAAAGCAATATCATTCTGATATTATAATAATGTCTAAGTACAAATAAATATCAATATAGCAGAAAACGCTTGCATCTCACGTTACTACATATATAGTATACAATCAAAATCGCAAGCACGTATTGGATTATTGGATTTCCAACTATGACAAGGTATGGAACCACCTTCCGATCAGTGTACTCTAGGAACGATACACTGGAGTTCAACAAGAACATCTTGTAACTCAGCCACACATGACCGACCACTCATTTCGCTTGAGTGTATCGAATGTACATCACCAACGGTTGGGATCAGCAACCGTTCCCGTATATATATGGGACAGCATTGATAGATTTAAGAAACAAATGAATATTCACTAGATAGGTGATTATACACCCTACTTCGGTGCGACCGACTTAGCCATGCTGCCTGCCCGATTTCTGTCATTTACCGGTTGATGAGGCTAGAAGCTACGCTTTATCATTACATCAAATTCACTTTGAATGCTACATTGTCAAATCCATCGAAATCACTAATTGACGTTTACAACAGTACATTACGTGTCAGCTAAAAGAAGTTTCCTTCTCCGCTTCCACTCTTGGTATAGTTGAAGAAATCAATGTACGTGATCGTCTGGAAATACTATGTCATACATCCATCTTCATTCACTTAGAAATGTCACATCGTCATACCCGCCAAATCACAAATTGACTTATCCAAAAATAACACGGGTATACAGCTAAGAGAAACGAATTCCTCCGCCACCACACGTGAATACGTTTGAACAGATCAACTTACGCGATCCATTGGATATACTCTGTCAGACCTTCGTCCATACAAGTTGCCCTGGGACTGGACAAAACGAAGGCACTATTCTGTAAACAGGATAGCCCTTGCATTTTACTATGTCTTCAATTATCTTTGGCATATATGATTCGCGACGCTTATGTCAATACCGAGTGGTTCTTTAGATAATAATCCAACCGGTCTCTCCATATTAACAACGTTAAAATGGTCAAAACTTCGATAGTCTGTGATTTAACCATCAAAGAAAACAAGTGTGCAAACAACGAGATTATTTCCAGATGGAAATTATATCAAACAAACATCATTTAACATTTATCTCTTTAGTTCATTTTACATCTCATGTTTCCCTATATTCAACATTTGCTATTTTCTATATTTAGGAAATATATGTTATCAACACTGGAAACATTTCCATTCCTTGTTTTCTGTATTTAGAAAACATTTCTGATTCTTGTTTGGAAAACATTTCCAAAACTCCTTTACTATCAAACGTAACCATTTCTTAGTTAAGAAGGAAGTCACTCAAGTTGGGGTATAATTACCTCTCCGACCTTAACTGAACAACGTTATAACTTCAAAATGGTCAAAGTTTATCTTTTAACCTTTAACAACTTCTTTACGCCTTTCTCGGATCCAATTTTTACTAATCTACTTCTATATTTAAAACATTGGTTATAACGATAACGTTATAATCCCTCCTTTCGAATTATCTAACTTTAATTATAACTTCTATTCTTATCAGTGAATAATTAACCTAGCACTTATTTATTTATAAATAAATAAATCTCTATTTAAACACTGGAAAGTATAAGTACTTTCCCGAATTCGATATAATCGAATTTGCCGATTAACTCTCTTCGAGAAATCTCTATTTGATTAACTCTTCTTCGAATAACCTATATTCGATTAACTCCTTCTCGAATAAACGATATTCGATAATCTCTCTTCGAATAACTAATATTCGATAACTCTTCCTTTTCAAATATCTCATATTTGAAAATCTCACTTCGATTAAACTAAAATCGATAACTCCCTTCGATGAAACTAACATCGATAACTCCTTTCGATGAACTAACATCGATAACTCCTTTCGATGAAATTAACATCGATAACTCCTTTCGATGAAACTAACATCGATAACTCCTTTCGATGAAACTAACATCGATAACTCCTTTCGATGAAACTAACATCGATAACTCCTTTCGATGAAACTAACATCGATTTATTTAACTCGACGAACTTAACTCGACTAACTTGACTTGACTCGACTAACTCGACTTACTTGGTTCGACCAATTTGATTCGATTAACTAGGCTCGACTAACTTGACTAACTTAACTCGACTTACTTGGTTCGACCAATTCGATTCGATTAACTAGGCTCGACTAACTTGGTCGAACCATCCGATCAACTCAACTTATTTAACTTAACTTATTTCTCAACTCGATTAACTCCTATCGAATAACTAATATTCGATTAAACTCCATTCGCTTGACTCTAGATCGCAGCGATCACAATGGTTACGCCTGACTCCCTCAGGAAACATCCGACCGCCGTAGGCTATTTACAGCCCTGCGAATTACGCTAGCAGTCGTACAAGATGGCAACTTACCCTGAATACTATGTTTGACTAACTCTGTCTCAAATAACTATATTTGATTAACTCTAGTTCGTTTTAACTCTAATCGATTAACTCTAATCGATTAACTCTAACTAATTAACTCCAACTGGTTAACTCTAACTGATTAACTCTAACTGGTTAACTCTATTTGACTAACTCGACTTGACTAACCCCTTTCGAATAACATATTCGATTAACTAACTTTCGAATACCATATTCGATTAACTAACTTCGAATACCATATTCGATTAACTCCTTTTGAATGTCTATATTCGATTAACTAACTTCGAATACCATATTCGATTAACTAACTTTCGAATCTCATATTCGATTAACTCCTTTCGAATGTCTATATTCGATTAACTAACTTCGAATACCATATTCGATTAACTAACTTTCGAATATCATATTCGATTAACTCCTTTCGAATGTCTATATTCGATTAACTTTATTCACTTTATAAAGATTTCCTTTTTAACAACGTTTTATTCATTTGAAAAGATTTACTTTTAAATAACGGTTCTACACTTTAAAAATGATTTCCTTTTTATAACATTTCCCTTTTTAATTCTATTTGTAAATGGTTTACAAATATTTCCTTTTCAAATTTATTCTTGAAATATTCTAACTCCTTTAATTCCCGGGAAAATTCGCCATAACCTCCTTTGTATCGGGAGCATCGGGAAAATCCCCAAACTCGCCACACAGGCCTTTCCATTCAAAAAGAAATGTTTTGAATTTATTTCCTTTTCAAATATCTCCTATTTATAAACATTCAAATATAAAAACATTTCTTTTTATAAATATTCCACTTTATAAATATCTCTTATTTATAATTATTCCAATTTATAAATATTCTATTTTCAATATCACTTTGAAAATCCCCTTATCAACATTCCTGTATGTTATGGTATTCAATCATATCAAATCACGATGTCTAATCTCGTCCATACACACACAATCAACAACAGGTTATAATTCACATCATATATTAAAATATATGAAAAACAATAAAAATAATTTTTGAGGAATCCAGTCGGATTCCTCCATCCCGTTTCCCTGCATCACAGATGTTAGAAAATATAGATAACATCACTTTCAGTTCCATATGATATATTCTGTTAAACAGAATCAATATAGAAATTTAACTAACTGACTAGCAGTTCAATCAAACAATCAATACACAGTCAAACAGACAATTTTAACAGTTCTAACAATACAACATGAAATTATAAACTGTTCAGAGTTAGTGAGATTTACTCACATTTGCAGTTCATCGCTAAAGAACGATAAACTGTTTGTTTGATTTGAATCAAACAATTAAATTCGCCGTAAATTCAGACGAGCACCAATCCACTTCCAGTTAGCTTCGTTGTGAAGCCCTCGTCCATACGGTCCCAACGTGACCGACGGTTCGAATTTCTGATACAGTATGATAAAGATACGATATCAACAAGTTTATACACTTAATTAAAAATAAACTTTAATTAATTTCATTTCCTTTTGGGCTTAGCTTTGAAATCTTGGCCCAGTACCACTCAGACCCGCACCCGCTCCACTCTGTCTCTCCCAAACCACCGTGACTCCCAGGAATTTTCCCATGGCCATTTCCTCTTCTTTAACCGATCATTCCTCCCTCTCCCATTCACTTAAATCCCAACAAAAATCACAAAGCACCCTCTCTTCAAGTACCGAACAACCTAAGCCAAAAATCAACACTTTCGAACTCCTGAAATGACTCGCGTCGAACAGGTTAAACACCCCCCTCCCCCAGCACTGATACTTGCGACACTTTCTTTCTCGAAAATTCCCAAAAAAAATTGTGTATGTGCTAAATTCAATGCCGAACTCGAGTACGAACTTAGATTCAGCGATTTAAGCGCTAACACTAGGATTTTGTGAACCCTAGACTCACGTCTGAAACAAAGTAGCGAACGCACCCATTCTGGATCCCTTCGAAACCGAGATGAAGATGAAGAGGAACCTTTTCTGATTCTAAATATATACCTATTTTGATTTAAACAAATTAAGAGGAATTTGTTTTGATTTTTAAACACTCTCGTTTTGATTTTCCTTTGAAGAAAACTGGCGGCTCGTCTGTTGACTAGAACAATGAGGAATTAGGTTGTTTAAGGGTTAGGAGGGGTTATATAGGAAGTTTTTAAATATTATTATATTCAACCATTGTTTTTATCTGACCTTTAAATTTTCTGTGATCACATACGATACCCAAAAATCACGAAACCGGACATACTGCTAGAGTTTGACATCACGGTCCCAACGAAACTGGTTTCGTCGAATTCCGACTCCGTATGCTCACACAGCGTATTTTTAACTGTCAAAATACTGACTGTTTTTCACACTAAAAATCCGTATGGCCACACAGTGACTCTAAAAATCACGAAACTGGAAATCTAACAACTATTTGACATTGCGGATCTAACAAAACTAGTTTCATCGAATTCCGACTTCGTTTGCAAAAGTGGCTATTTTTAAAGCCCTGAATAGCCCTTTTTAAATATATAAAATTAAATTAAATATAAATAAATTTATATTATCGTATACCTTCACATATGATATCGTACAGCTCCAGAATATCATATCAGAATTTACAGTTTGATATTTCAGATTTTAGATTTATCGATATTCAGTTTATATCGAAAATCTTTTTATAACGTAAATAAAGCATTGCAAAATATAAAGGAATTCTACAGCGACTTTCCTGAATTTTGATTTGGACGTAAATCAAAATCTATACGACGAAATCCCGATTTTTCTCTTCCACTAGAAAGATATACTCCACCAGCTCCACACGTTTCTTGTTTCACAGAAATCCGGCTTAAAACGAATCCTGTACATTCAGTTGAAGTTCGAATCGCCACTTTACGAACTGCAGCGCCATTTCGAGCTCGTTTATAAATATATTATAAATTATACGTTCAACTGTCGTCGATTGAATATATTAGTTATTTATATTTCGATTATAAACTCAACCAATCCTCTGATACTATCCAATTCACAGTATATCGTGAATTTCACTATTCTGACCATTCCGGGCTTATAATATATAATTATTATATTATAATTATTAATTAAATATTCATTTTTATTTAATTTCGGTCATCGATATCGCCACATCGATAATTAATAATTAAATTAATTAATTATTCAACAGCTAAAAATGCGGGTCACTACAAACAGGAAATGAAATCAATAATTAGTTATTTAGATTCAATTAAATTTCTAATTAGAAGATATTGACACTTGTTAACTAGTGACATAGCTGATACTTACCATGGGAATAATGGTTGTGATGGTTGCCTTAGTTGATGTGATTACTGAATGATTATTGTTGAAATGTTACTTACTTCAGTATATGGATGATCATGTGTTCATTATTGACGATGAATCCCAATTTTTCACCTTGATGTTACAGGCATCCAATAAACCCGGGGTTCATCGATGAAAATAAATTAAGAACGCAGAGTGAAATGATAAATCTCTGTGACCCTGATTTGGATTGAAATGATAGATCCATCCCTGAAATATCAAGAAATTAAGTATAATATCACTTGGCCATTGGATAGATAATTATATACAGACATCGGTTGGTTAAATGATTTTCAAATAATTGGAGATTTTATTTGATAGAAATTTCATTTAAAGAAAATGAGCCGATACTCGATAAACTTGTTTCTGTGAAAGATCTGGATCGCGAATGTTACTTGAAATGTTTAAGATTTTTTTTCCAAAAGAAGTGGGAATTCTCAAAGAAGGATTTGAATATAATTTGAAAATTTCAAATTAAGGGTTTGTATTTGAATATAATAAATTCGACTGAATGTAATTTGGGGAAAAGAGGATCGAGAATACTTGGGTTGTTTTAAACTAAAATGAATATGGTTTGAATTTCCCTAAATTTAAAGATTAGGTTGAAGGGCATTTGAAATAAGGTATTGAACTATGTTAACTTCATTTGAGACTGGAGTATAAATCCAAGTGTTTGAAGTTCGAAGAAAAGAACGATCATGGTTAAAGGATTTTATTTAATTTATTTTCCACTGTTTGATTTCAAATAACTATTTCCTTCTAAAATTTATTTATTTAAAACTTTTCCTATAAAACTATTTTGTTATAATTAAATTTTCCTTATATTTTATTACTTAAACTAATTAGTAAAACTTTTAAATTATGTATATACATAGTGTTTTGAAATTATCTTAATTTATTTTAGCTATTATATCCTATGTATATGGGTATCTTATATAATGATTTCTATTTGTTTAGAATAATCTATTTTCAAGTTATATTAAATGATCGGAAATTCTTCCAGATGGAAATTGTTTGGGTTTAAACCGTGGTTCAAACGGAGTTGAGATAAGTTACATCCTCTTTAACTATGAAGTGATTTCTAAACCAATTTAATATGGAATGTGAATTTTATTCTACTCGAATATAAATTTATCTCCTGAGGGATTTAAATGAGTTGTTGTGATATATATATTCTGTTGGAATATTAATGGATTTCGAACATAAATCGATTTGGAATAATTGAAGCTTTGATATGAAATATATATTTTACTTGAATATATAAATCGATTATTTGAAATATTATATGATTTAAATGAATGGATATGGAAATATATTCTAGTTTAGAATATAATCGGTTTGGGAATGATTATGATATGTTGATATGAATTATATTCTTTTTGAATATAAAACTTGGTTCGAAACAAAATATGATATTTTGGTATGAAAGCGAACCTTTGTGAAAAGTAAAAGAATCGACCCATGTGAAAATGTAAACGTTGGTTGTTAAAGAGACCGGAGTTGACATAAGGCATACTCTCTGTTAGTGTCGATACCACTTTGACAACTGTGAACGTTACGACGTATCTAGAAAGATGTATGATGACTTGGAGGTGATTATTGAATCGAAGAAGATGAATGACAACGAAATAGCCCTGACCTTCGGGTCAGAATTGAAATGACTAAAACAGGAGCTATGCCGTGGCTAATTGAGGTAGCACCTTTGATTGGACACACTTCTTCGATACTATTTCTATGACTATGATGATGATGATGATTTGGGCCCATTTATGATTTGGGAGTGTGATCCGAGGTGGGCGGTAGTGGCTGCTATGCGCTACCACCGGCCCGGGAGTGCAATTGGTAGAATCCTACCCTGGGCATTGCCTCGAGTGCCTTGTCATATTTATCCATATCGAGCCCCTTACGATTTTGATTTAGCATTGCCTTCTATGGAGTGCCCTCTGATAACACCAGTACGATGAATTTACGGTACTGTATAGACTGTTGATGAATGTAAACGGCGTAAGGGTAATATGGTAATCCCGCTTATGCTATTTTTATGATATTTACTTTACTGGATAGACACTATCATAATAGCGTATTATACTATGTATGTATTAGTTTAACGGATCCTCGAGAGATGGAAAAATCCCGTAACAGCTCTTGAGTTACTGCACCCATGACACTGATGTTATTTATTATTTTAATTTGACTAATATGAGAATGATTTAGTGCTAATCCGAGTGTTTGTTGTGTTGTTTTTTATGAAATACGCTCTGGTCAGCAGATGTTGCAGTTAACGAAGATTACTTTGCCTTGGAGATCGAAGATGAAGATTTGGTATATATCTATTACATATGTATTTCTGCTGCACTTTGTTTCCGCTGCTAGTTATGTATATCTACATATGTGTAACTCTGATAATCATTTGTACGTTATAACCAAATGTATATGTTTTTAAATGCTTGGAAAACCATTATTTGTTTATTATATGTTGTCCTTCTGCTGTGAGATTCTGAGATTTGTTTTTGACTTCTTTCTTCTTTTTCTTCTTTTCCCAATAACTGCCTGTGTTGGTGATTTGTTTGGGTCGACATGTGTGGTTTATTGTCGGTTTGAACAGTAAAAAATATGGGTCGTTACATTTTGTATCAGAGCGATGGTTAGCGATAACCTTGGCTCTGTTGGGAATTAACTCATTAGAGATGGGGTTAGAAACGCCCTAGAATGGGTTTGAGTGATATAAGAAAGCGTACTTGTATTTTTGATAAATTGGTTTTCATTGTGTTGATTTGTTCTGTTGAATATTTATGGATTCTAGTCGATATATGGGACGCCATAGAATCGATAGGAATTTCCAAATAACCGAACAGAATGATCGACATAACATGATTTTCGATTATATTTTATATATATTATATATACTGTTAGTGGTTTTAAGTGTATAATTGTTGGTCGTTGGTAGGTAATAATATTAAGTTAATACCTATTACAGTTGATTCGATCGTAAATTTAATATGGAAAATTTAAATGGTCTAAGAAAATATTTGAAAATGAAATGATACCTTTAAGTATAATTGGGTGAAAAGGGTTGAGATTGAAATAGAAATGAACTTGGAACTTGATCCTGGGGTACTTTTGAAATTGTTTTGTCGAATTTTGAAATAATATCGTATTATAAGTATTTTCAAAAGGAATGGTTTAAAAGATTTTAAAAGAAATAAGTGTGTAATCCCTTCTCGGACATCAGAAATGACTTCGGTAATGAGTGCACGCATTATCAACGTTTATTATAAAGTGTCTAAGTGGGGGGAGACCACTCCATACTTCCATAACTTGTTGGAAAGAATTTTGGATCTAATTTCCAAGGGCATGTAAAGTGGAGTTTAAGATTGAACCAGGATTGAAATTTCTTTGTTTGTTAATTAAAGTTGGATTTCAATTTATGGTACATTTTCTATGGGTTTTACAAATACATATGCATTTTAAACTTGGTTTATAAAACCCGGAATCAAGCAATTTAAGTTCACCCTAACTAACGACATTGATTCAAGTTTTATTTTGTCGATTCATTGGAGTTTTAGACTTTGAAAATTATGGAATGGACTTAAGAACTAAGGGGTCGTCACGGAACCCTTAAATATGGATGATAATAAGGGAAACAAATCCCAACTTTGGTTAGTAAGGATGTTAGAAGAAATTTAAATTAACCGCGAAATAAATTCAACTTAAGTCAACCAAAATAGATTGGAGGATTAGGTTGTGTAAAAATGGTGATAACTCATGGCATGGCTAATTTATAAGATACTAAATTAGCCGTGAAGGAATTAAAAGGAATTTGTGTTATTGATGGAATGTGAATGATCGATTAACTAAACGAAGAAAGAAAAAGATGAATTAGTGTACAGGTGGAATGAAGACGTAAAATCTGAATGGACTAAACCTCTTTTGGACAATATATCGAAGATAAACCTAAGTATAAACGATGAAAAGAATGGGGTGTAAAACATTTTTCAGATGAAATATAACTTAATTCGTAGAGAAATTGAGTTAAATAAAGTTTAACTTAGAAAACCAAATAATAATGGTTGAGAACTAAGTATGAAAAAAATTCGAGTGTGAACATTCCTTAATTCAAACCGTGATTTGAGAGTCGAATAAATAAGTCGAGTAAATGAAATAATATTAATTTGAAATGAAATGGGAAAAATGAATTCAATAAAAGGAATAAAATAGAGGTTGGTAAAAAGGGATAAACTAATTGCAAATTTGATAAGGTTAGAAAGCGACATGGAAATTTAGTAAACATGGTAAATAGAATGGTTTATATAAAAGACCATAACGTATCTAACCCAGGGTTATGGATTTAAAGTTAACTAAATAGAATAAGGAGAAAAAATAAAATGAAATTAAGCTCGAGAAATACAATTTGGTCGAATTAAAACCAAATATGAATGAATGAAATGAAATGTAGACGAACTTGAATAATTAAAATCAATAGATCGGAACTAATCCAAGGGGATGGCTAATCGAATATGGGTAAATAAGGTGACATTCAATGAAATAAGGGTGAATTAAATAAGAAAATGGAATTTGACAACTTGATTCATGTTTATGAATTTATCATTTGACATGAGTAAGTTAGCTGGAAAAGGTAAACGAATTTAAGTTTTGTTCGAAATTTAACGCTTGAAATGAAACGAGAAGTATGTTGGAATTTGGTAAGAAATTGGATATAGATCCATTTCTCGAGTAAGTAGTGATAACTAATTTGAAGTGTTAAATAATTTGCAAATTTTTGGAATCGAATGGTTAGAAACTTCAAATGAAATAAGTCGACGTTTATGCGAAAACCTGAAATATTGATAAGCTGAAACTAAGATGACCATAACTTTTGATGGGCTGATCGGAATTCGACGATTTCGGACTTTTCGGAAACCTTAGAAACTGATCTAAAACTTTTGTTAATAGTGCCTTGCCTAATTTTCAAGTCTATTAGGTTGAAAACCAAGAACTAGTCGTAGTTGTATGCGCAGAAAATAAAAATCTGAACTGAATACCAATGTTGTTTGGTCATAACTTCCTAACGGAGCTTCGGATTTTGATGTGCGAGTACAATTCAGAAAGCCCAGGATCTGAACTAAAACTTTTCCTTAATTTGCTAGGTGAAATTTTACTGTTTAAAAGGTTAAAAACTGGGTTGAACAACTCAAACCTGCATTTTTCAGTGTATGGGCTGAGGTGTTCGCCTTCACTAAAATAGTCATAACTTTTGAACGAATTATCCGAATTAGACGAATCTGGACAATTCGGAAAGCCTGAAACAAAGGATATAACTTTTTCCTAGTGTGTTTTAGTCCAACTCCATCATTTATAAGGTGATAATCCATGATTTATTTGCTGGCCTGTTATGAATAACCTGATTTTGTAGTTGAAATGGTTCTTATATATTGTGTAAGTTGTATATTTTTGCTAAATATTACATATATGGTTAATACTCATGCGTATGTGAGTATGTAGCAGGTGTAAGGAAGTCGCGCTGCGCCTTGGAGCTCGCTTTGCGCAAAATTCTATATCGCTAAGTAAATAAAATTGCAAATAAACGCTAAAGGAGGTACGTATGTGTGTTATACGTTTGTGGTTACATATTATAACAACCCGTATTTTCAATAAACTGTTATAACATAAATCGAGGCAGAATTTAATTCAAAAATCAGAATCAGGGGAAACGGGCTATGCCATTGCGATCGTCTCGGAAAAATACGCGAAATAGAGTCCGAGTTTTCGAAAATCGGAGTCCGTATGACCCAGTTAAGGCCCATTGAAGTTTTCAGAAATTTCTATGCTAAAGACAGATTTAAATTTCAAATTAAACAAAATGGATTAGGGCTAATCAGGGTTAGGCGGGAAAATTCCCGCCAGGGGGCCCATGTCGACAGGGCACCCAGGGTGTCGACTGCCCTGTCGACAGCCCTGTCGACAGGGGGTGCCCAGGCAGTTCAGCCTGGTGCACCATTTCTGATTTGGGTTGGGTCAAGTGGCTTGGTTCTGGAGAATTCTAAGATCTGACGGGCCAAACCTAATCTAGGGTTAATCCTAGGGCCTAAAACACTCTAATTCTCTATAAATATACCCCTAATCCTACCCTAAAGCCTCATTAATCAATCTTGCAACTAAACTATGTCAATTTGAATCCTCAAATGGCCTCCACCTAAAACCTAGCCTCCACCTTCCTCAAAATTAAATCCTATGAAGATATGATGATCATACAACCTTTTCTATGTTGTATGAGTGCTTAATAACTTGCATACTTCATTAAGTAGCAAGTTTGATTTGCTAATTTTGTGTTTTTGGGATCTTGCAAAAAGGGTTTTCTTATTTGAGGCTTTGTTTTGAGTTTTTAAAGGGCTTCTTCATCTTATTTGGTGGATTTGTGGCTTGTTTATATTTGTAAGCCCTCTTACCCTCACTTTACAAACTCTAAAGTTAATGTTTGGTGAAAGTTGAGATTTGTGTGAGTTTAGTTGATTATGCATGCTTATGCGAACTCACTATGACATGTTTTATATGATTCATAAGTTATGCATGCATATGCGAGATTTCTATGCCATGTTTTACATGTTTCACAAGTTATGCATGCTCATGTGAGCTTATTATGTCATGTTCTACATGTTTAATGGATTATGCATGTTTATGCAAGCTCATCTTGCCATGTTATGCAAGTTTAATGGATTATGCATGTTTATGCAAGCTCATCTTACCATGCTATGCAAGTTTAATGGATTATGCAAGTTTAATGGATTATGCATGTTCACCTTACCATGTTATGCATATTTAATAAGCTATGCATGTTTATGCGAATTCACCATGACATGATTTGCAAGTTTAACATGTATGCATGTTTATTATGACATGTGAAGTTCACCATGTATGTTATGCCAAGTTACCTTTTATACCCTTATACGTTATGACGAATATGTAAGCGAGATAATGACGTTGGGAGGGTTTGGGTAAACTTAAAAATACATGAAACTAAAAGATTGGGAATTTACCTATTAAGTTAGGTCTACCCCTTGGGAATTTACCTATTAAGTTAGGTCTACCCAAGTATATGTTAACTTGTAAATATGTTCTAAAGTGGACATGACATTAGATAACATGATATGGCCAACTCGAGGTTAGACCTAGTTGTGGTGTAAATCTTCCCAGGTAACCACAACGTGGGGTCTAATGTGGGTAGTTGGTCATGTTGCACCATAAGACCCGAGGTTAGACCTAGACGTGGTGTAAATCTTCCCAGGTAACCACGGATGTCTAATGTGAGAGGTTGGGTGCATTAAGTAATTAATGCCTCATGATTAGGGTTAAGTCATGGCCCACTAATACTTAACCAATAATGGGGATGCGAGGATTAGATGGGGTTAAGTGGTTACACTTAGCTAATTTAATCCAGGTTTAGTGAGGGGTTAAAACCACACTTAACCCTCTTAGAAACCCTAGCAACGTGGTCTGTTCCAGCAGTAATCCCAGTTTGGTATCATTCACAACCCTAGAGGCTAGGCTAGGGCGGGGCACGATTACTGGACTGATGTAAGCGACCAAAGCGACGGCTGAGTGGTACAGCGGTGCGGGTCCGGCGGGCTACGGACGTGCACGTAGTCCGATGTTGGACAAACTCGAGGCACGGGTACCAGTAGCCTTAGACTGTGCATTATTGCTTAGGTGTCTGGGGTTGACACCTTAGGGCTTGATACACCCGAAGGTGGACCCAGCACAGTCTGACTACATCCATGTGGGCCGTATGGACACCAACACTCGACGTGTTAGGTTTATAGGGAGCCGATCGACTAGACCGTTGGGCTGGGCCTTATACTAAGGTCACTTCATGTTATTGGGCCAAAGTTTGGGCTAAGGGATCAAGGTCTGTTTTGTGGGTTTGCTAGTACACTGTGGTGCAAAGTTTAAGCTCGTCTATGTGATGTCACCTTTATCTATTGCCAGTATGTTCATCTCAGTTTCCATCATACTGTTAACTTTATTAGTTTATAGATTGATCGTAGTAGGGCTTACCAGTCTTTTTGACTGACCTGTTTTCTTTCGCTTCTTTTCTTCTGTTTCCCCCCCCACAGGTTCTCAGGGAGGGACTACATCTGCTTAGTGGATCTTTGACTTGCTTGTTGGATAGCTCACGTATGGATCTGAGCTAGCTGTGGCTTATCTTTTATTTCTGGGGATTAGTACTGATGTTTTACCATGTATTTTGATATCACGTATCTAGACTTATGTTGTATTTTGGATTATGACATTTGGTAGTATGTACTTGACTATGTTGGTTTTCTGAGATGATGATGATGGGTTTTTATCTGCTACCGCTGCTTTATTTATATTTATTTTTATATACTCTGTCTTGTGATATCTCTATGCAAGTTTACTTTCACAATAACGCCCCTCCAAAGCTAGTACATTCTAGGGAGTGATCCTAGTGGAGGTGGGGTGTTACATTTGGTATCAGAGCACAAGGTTAACAAGATTGAACAAAAACTTTTGAAAAAAAACCCTTTTCGAAAAACTATTTTCAAAAACCTACTAAGTATTTTCCAAAATGAAGTTTAGATTATTTTAAGGCTAATCCCCAAAAGCCATCAGCGTTATCCTTCGTTCCCTTGACCTAATCTTATCTTATCTTTTGTTTCAGTATGGCTGAGAATCTTGACATCCCAGATGGAGTGAACGTACCACTCTGGTATAGGAGACTCCTAGAAGCTAGGGCGGCAGCTGGTCCCGCCAACCCTACTCCCACTCCTCCTCCTGTGGTTGAGAATCCTATCCCTAATATCCCTCCTCCGGTGGTCCCTGCTCCCCCTCCTCCAGCAGCTAATATTCCCCCTCCCGTTGCTAATGTTCCTCCTCCTCCCGTTGCTGAGGCTCCTCTTCCCCCTCCTCCCCCTCAGCATCCTCAGATTGAGTTTACAAAGGTGTGTAAAGATTTCAAGGCAATGGGAGGCAAGAATTTCCTAGGCACAGAATCTTTCGTTGAAGCTAGGAATTGGCTGAAGGACACGGAGGACTTGTTTGCCATCTTTGGGATAGATGACGAGAGGAAGATCTTATTGACCGTATGGCTTCTGAAGGATGAGGCGGCCTATTGGTGGGAGGTCACCAATGGGACGAGGCCCGTTGAGACTTGGGCCGATTTGAGGGCTAGATTTGTGACCAAGTTTCTATCTTCAGCTGAGGCGAATTTACAAATGGAGAAGTTCATTGCATTAAAGCAAGGGGATATGTCTGTCAAGGAGTATGTGAACAAGTTCAATCAGCTGGCCCGTTTTGGTTTGGATATAGTAAACACCCCGGAGAAGAAGGCTCTTCGATTTGCCAGAGGATTGAATGAGCCGCTACAGGGCTTGGCGATGTCACATATTCCGCATGGAGCCACTTTCGAGAGTTTGGTCAATATGGCTCTGCTCCAGGGAGAGGGAAAGAAGGAAGTCAAGTCGGGCGATACTCAAGCAAAGAAGGTGGATTCTCAAGGCAAAGGCAACCAAGGTCAAAGCAGTCAAGGAAATCAGAATAAGAACAAGAAGGGCAACAACAAAGGCAAGGGGAAGTGCAATTACTGTGGCATAGCTGGGCATTTTGCTAAGGATTGCAGGAAGAAGAAAAGGAAGCTTAGTGGTGGATGCTTTTCTTGTGGAGAGACTGGGCACTTCAGCAAAGACTGCCCAAAGAAGAAAGGACAGGCTGGATCTTCAGGAGGGCAAGTTCATGCTCTCAATGCCGCTTCGGTTCCCGAGAGAGGTAGTGTTTCTGTTGAGAACCTTGTTTATATCTCTGATCTTCCAGTACGTACCTTGTTTGATTCCGGTGCATCACATAGCTTTATTTCATCTGATCTTGTTGATAGCTTGCACCTCAGTACTAGCTTAGTGGATGATCCCGTTTGTGTTTCGAATCCCATTGGGGGTTCTGCTCATCTATCCATGATATGTGAGGATCTAAGGATCTCTATACTCAGCGTTGAGTTCTTGTGTAGTGCGTATGTTCTAGGTTTCAGGGGATACGGATCAATCTTGGGCATGGATTGGCTGTCTAGATATGGAGCCATTCTGGATTGTGAGCATAGGGTTGTAAGGCTTGTGACTCGCCTGGGCAACACCTTAGAGATTTCATGCAATCCGAAGAATCCCGTCATGTTATGCTATCTAGAATCTCTCGACTCATCGGAGGAGGCCCTTCAGTCTGTAAGGGTGGTCCGAGATTATCCAGATGTGTTTGAAGAAGTTAAGGGGTTGCCCCTTAAACGAGAGATTGACTTTCGCATCTATCTGGTAGATAATGCTAAACCTGTTTCTTTGCCCGTTCGGCATATGGCTCCGCGTGAGAGACGGGAGCTGAGCAAGCAAGTGAAAGAATTGCTTGAGAAGGGCTTCATCAGAAGGAGTATATCCGAATGGGGAGCGCCTGTGGTGTTTGCAACTAAGGCAGATGGCTCTCTTCGACTCTGTGTGGATTATAGAGAATTGAATAAGCTGACTAAGAAGAACCGACACCCGTTACCAAGGATCGATGATCTCTTTGATCAACTTGTTGGTGCTTCTGTTTTCTCTCAGCTTGACCTTGCTACGGGTTTTCATCAGCTCAGAGTGGCTGAAGACAGTATAGACAAGACTGCATTCAGAACTCCAGACGGATTCTTTGAATGGCTTGTTATGTCGTTCGGTTTGACGAATGCACCCGCATATTTTGTGGATTTGATGAGTAGGGTGTTTCGGGAGTTCTTGAATAAGTTTGTCGTGGTCTTTGTTGATGATATTCTGGTCTTCTCCAAGGATGAGGAAGAGCATGCGAGGCACCTAGTAGAGGTGATGGATACACTCAGAGCACACCAGTTAAAAGCCAAGTTCTCCAAGTGCCACTTTTGGAGAAGGGAAGTCAGATTTCTTGGGCACATCGTATCTAAGCAAGGCTTAGCGGTAGATCCCGCTAAGGTGGTTGCAGTTCAGGATTGGAAGACGCCAAGGAATGCAACCGAGGTGAGAAGCTTTCTGGGTCTTGCGGGTTTCTATCGGAAGTTCATTAAAGACTTCGCAAAGATATCCGCTCCTCTTACTAAGTTGACGAAGAAGAACTTAGTCTTTGCTTGGGATATGGATTGTGAGCTTGCTTTTCAGAGACTCAAAAGAGCCCTTACCTCCGCACCAGTTCTAGCCTTACCCGATGGTGGTAAGATATTTACCGTGTACACGGATGCTTGTGGCACGGGATTGGGTGCCGTTCTGATGCAAGAGGGCAGAGTTATATGCTTTGGTGGGAGGCAACTGAAGGTGCATGAGAGGAACTATCCCACTCATGATCTAGAGCTGGCAGCGATTGTATATGCGCTCAAAGCATGGCGTCATTATCTTCTGGGAGAGAGATTTGAGCTATATACTGATCATAAGTCTTTGAAGTATCTCTTTTCACAGAAAGATCTGAACTTAAGACAGCAGAGATGGATGGAATTTTTGGCTTCCTATGATTTTGAGATATCCTATACCCCTGGCAAGGGGAATGTTGTAGCGGATGCGTTGAGTAGGAAAAGGTTGACACTAAGTCCTCTGTTTGTTGAGATGAAGAATTTAGAGTTCTTAGCGACCTTTGATTTCTCTTTGGCAATGGAGTCGGTGACCGGTTCCTTGGCATCTTTAGAGCTCAGGCCTACCCTCCTAGATCAAGTTGGGGCTTCGCAAAAGGAAGACCCTCAGATAATTGAGATCTTGGATAAGCTGGTTCGAGGGGAGACATCTAGTCACCTTGCTCGATATTCTATAGACAATAGGGGTTGGCTGAGGAGAGATGGAAGGCTTTGTGTCCCGATGGTAGAAGACTTGGTGAGGAAAGTTCTCGAGGAAGCACATCGCTCCAAGATGACCATACATCCAGGGGGTGATAAGATGTATAAGGACATGAAGCGCGTTTTCTTCTGGCCTGGAATGAAGAAGGATGTGGCCGAATTTGTCTCGAGATGTGTTATTTGTCAAAGAGTAAAAGCTGAGTCGAAGAAGCCCGGTGGGCTATTACATCCGCTAGAGGTCCCGCTATGGAAGTGGGAGAGCATTTCTATGGACTTTATTGATGGGCTTCCAAGGTCCAGGAAGGGGAATACGAGCATATGGGTCATTGTGGATAGGCTCACGAAGAGTGCTCACTTTATCCCAGTAAAGAGCAAAAGGACAGCATCTGGACTAGCATCAGTATATCTTCGTGAGATAGTGCGACTACATGGGGTCCCTTCCAGCATAGTCAGTGACCGAGACCCCATCTTTACTAGTCAATTCTGGAACAGCTTGCAGGAGGCTATGGGCACGAAATTGAACCTGAGTACGGCCTATCACCCACAAACAGACGGCCAGACAGAAAGGGTGAATAGGGTACTTGAGGACTTGTTGAGGCTTTGCATTCTAGATTTTGGTGGTGCTTGGGAAGACCATCTCCCTCTTGTCGAGTTTGCATACAACAACAGTTATCAGGCGAGCATAGGGATGGCACCCTTCGAGGCTTTATATGGGAGGCCGTGCAAGTCACCTACATGTTGGTGGGAATCCACGGATAAGCTTATACTTGGACCCGACATGATTAGGGATACATCCGAGAAGGTTGAGTTGATTAGAAGACGGATGAAAGCGGCCCAAGACCGGCAGAAATCCTATGCTGACAGGCGAAGGTCCGAATTGGAGTTTGAGGTTGGGGACAAGGTTTTCGTGAAGGTTTCTCCTTTGCGGAATGTGGTCCGATTTGGAGCTGTTGGGAAGCTAGCACCGAGATTTGTTGGACCCTTCCCCATCATTGAGAGAATTGGGAAGATGGCTTATAGAGTGCAATTGCCCGAGAAGTTGTCCGGAGTGCATAATGTCTTTCATGTCTCGCATCTCCGAAAGTGCCTGCATGAGTCCGCTGAGGTGGTTGAGCCTAGCATGCTTGAAGACGTGGAGGTAGAGAAAGAAGCAACTTTAAGGAAAGCTCCGATTCGTATCTTGGGGACAGAGACCAAGAAGCTAAGGAATCGTGAGGTCAGATTGGTGAAAGTTCAATGGGGTGAAGCCGAAGAGGACGCAACTTGGGAAACCGAGGAGAAGATGCGTGGGCTTTATCCATTCCTGTTTGAGGGTACACTCTCAATCTCTTCCCTTTGTTAGAATATCTTTCTCTTTGCTAATCCATATTTATCTAGTTATCGTGCTAAGCTGATCATGAGAACCTTAGGTAGAAACCCTTTGGATGAAACATGTGTTTGAAGCATGTTATGGTTGATGGTTGCAAGTGGTTGCAAGTGTTTGCAAGTGGTCACTCGTGGATGCATGATACACATTAGGCACTAGATCGGCTCACACACTCCTCATATTGCATGTGCATGAGTGTTTATGCTTATTCTTGGATGAAATTTGTATGCAATCACATGGATGTTGCATATGGATGTATGATTGAGCACGCATATAGATATTATACATTATGATAGGGATTTGCATACATATGGATACATTTCACTAACATATTTTGCATTGATTATTGCATTAGATAGGTACATATACACACACTTTTGCATATGTTCATACAGCATTTAGAATCCTTTAAGGACAATGGTTGCTCATGGATGATGTTTTGAGTAGATGGATGTTGGATGGTAGGATATGTTCTTCCTAACTTGAAGATTTCGGGGACGAAATCCTTTAAGGAGGGGAGAATATAACAACCCGTATTTTCAATAAACTGTTATAACATAAATCGAGGCAGAATTTAATTCAAAAATCAGAATCAGGGGAAACGGGCTATGCCATTGCGATCGTCTCGGAAAAATACGCGAAATAGAGTCCGAGTTTTCGAAAATCGGAGTCCGTATGACCCAGTTAAGGCCCATTGAAGTTTTCAGAAATTTCTATGCTAAAGACAGATTTAAATTTCAAATTAAACAAAATGGATTAGGGCTAATCAGGGTTAGGCGGGAAAATTCCCGCCAGGGGGCCCATGTCGACAGGCAAGTCGACAGGGCACCCAGGGTGTCGACTGCCCTGTCGACAGCCCTGTCGACAGGGGGTGCCCAGGCAGTTCAGCCTGGTGCACCATTTCTGATTTGGGTTGGGTCAAGTGGCTTGGTTCTGGAGAATTCTAAGATCTGACGGGCCAAACCTAATCTAGGGTTAATCCTAGGGCCTAAAACACTCTAATTCTCTATAAATATACCCCTAATCCTACCCTAAAGCCTCATTAATCAATCTTGCAACTAAACTATGTCAATTTGAATCCTCAAATGGCCTCCACCTAAAACCTAGCCTCCACCTTCCTCAAAATTAAATCCTATGAAGATATGATGATCATACAACCTTTTCTATGTTGTATGAGTGCTTAATAACTTGCATACTTCATTAAGTAGCAAGTTTGATTTGCTAATTTTGTGTTTTTGGGATCTTGCAAAAAGGGTTTTCTTATTTGAGGCTTTGTTTTGAGTTTTTAAAGGGCTTCTTCATCTTATTTGGTGGATTTGTGGCTTGTTTATATTTGTAAGCCCTCTTACCCTCACTTTACAAACTCTAAAGTTAATGTTTGGTGAAAGTTGAGATTTGTGTGAGTTTAGTTGATTATGCATGCTTATGCGAACTCACTATGACATGTTTTATATGATTCATAAGTTATGCATGCATATGCGAGATTTCTATGCCATGTTTTACATGTTTCACAAGTTATGCATGCTCATGTGAGCTTATTATGTCATGTTCTACATGTTTAATGGATTATGCATGTTTATGCAAGCTCATCTTGCCATGTTATGCAAGTTTAATGGATTATGCATGTTTATGCAAGCTCATCTTACCATGCTATGCAAGTTTAATGGATTATGCAAGTTTAATGGATTATGCATGTTCACCTTACCATGTTATGCATATTTAATAAGCTATGCATGTTTATGCGAATTCACCATGACATGATTTGCAAGTTTAACATGTATGCATGTTTATTATGACATGTGAAGTTCACCATGTATGTTATGCCAAGTTACCTTTTATACCCTTATACGTTATGACGAATATGTAAGCGAGATAATGACGTTGGGAGGGTTTGGGTAAACTTAAAAATACATGAAACTAAAAGATTGGGAATTTACCTATTAAGTTAGGTCTACCCCTTGGGAATTTACCTATTAAGTTAGGTCTACCCAAGTATATGTTAACTTGTAAATATGTTCTAAAGTGGACATGACATTAGATAACATGATATGGCCAACTCGAGGTTAGACCTAGTTGTGGTGTAAATCTTCCCAGGTAACCACAACGTGGGGTCTAATGTGGGTAGTTGGTCATGTTGCACCATAAGACCCGAGGTTAGACCTAGACGTGGTGTAAATCTTCCCAGGTAACCACGGATGTCTAATGTGAGAGGTTGGGTGCATTAAGTAATTAATGCCTCATGATTAGGGTTAAGTCATGGCCCACTAATACTTAACCAATAATGGGGATGCGAGGATTAGATGGGGTTAAGTGGTTACACTTAGCTAATTTAATCCAGGTTTAGTGAGGGGTTAAAACCACACTTAACCCTCTTAGAAACCCTAGCAACGTGGTCTGTTCCAGCAGTAATCCCAGTTTGGTATCATTCACAACCCTAGAGGCTAGGCTAGGGCGGGGCACGATTACTGGACTGATGTAAGCGACCAAAGCGACGGCTGAGTGGTACAGCGGTGCGGGTCCGGCGGGCTACGGACGTGCACGTAGTCCGATGTTGGACAAACTCGAGGCACGGGTACCAGTAGCCTTAGACTGTGCATTATTGCTTAGGTGTCTGGGGTTGACACCTTAGGGCTTGATACACCCGAAGGTGGACCCAGCACAGTCTGACTACATCCATGTGGGCCGTATGGACACCAACACTCGACGTGTTAGGTTTATAGGGAGCCGATCGACTAGACCGTTGGGCTGGGCCTTATACTAAGGTCACTTCATGTTATTGGGCCAAAGTTTGGGCTAAGGGATCAAGGTCTGTTTTGTGGGTTTGCTAGTACACTGTGGTGCAAAGTTTAAGCTCGTCTATGTGATGTCACCTTTATCTATTGCCAGTATGTTCATCTCAGTTTCCATCATACTGTTAACTTTATTAGTTTATAGATTGATCGTAGTAGGGCTTACCAGTCTTTTTGACTGACCTGTTTTCTTTCGCTTCTTTTCTTCCGTTTCCCCCCCCCCCCCCAGGTTCTCAGGGAGGGACTACATCTGCTTAGTGGATCTTTGACTTGCTTGTTGGATAGCTCACGTATGGATCTGAGCTAGCTGTGGCTTATCTTTTATTTCTGGGGATTAGTACTGATGTTTTACCATGTATTTTGATATCACGTATCTAGACTTATGTTGTATTTTGGATTATGACATTTGGTAGTATGTACTTGACTATGTTGGTTTTCTGAGATGATGATGATGGGTTTTTATCTGCTACCGCTGCTTTATTTATATTTATTTTTATATACTCTGTCTTGTGATATCTCTATGCAAGTTTACTTTCACAATAACGCCCCTCCAAAGCTAGTACATTCTAGGGAGTGATCCTAGTGGAGGTGGGGTGTTACACATATATATTTTGTTTTCCCCATTTTTGGGATGCCTCATCGTGTGATGAGATGAATATTTGGATTTATATATGTATTGCGATTTTTTCGGACCTCACCGTACAAAGGAGATGCTGCCGAAATTTTCCATGATTTCGGGAGTTAGAAAATTTTATGATATTTTACAACTATATACTTATTTTATAAATACTATTTTATAAGTATGGATTTGAGAGTATGATTTGTTTAATACCTTATTTCGTTCTCTTTTCGAGGACGAAAAGATTTTAAGTGGGGGAGAATGTAACATCCCATGTTTTCTGTATACTTAAATTTAGATTTAAATAAATAAAATTTGTTAAAAATCAATTTTGTTGAATTTAGTATAAATAAATTTTCAAATTTAGCTTTGTTTGAAAATGTTGTAATTTTGGGATTTAATATTTAAATGATTTAAATAAAATTTAAGTTGTCAAGTTAAATTGGAAATTCAAATTTTAATTCGAATAATTGAAATTCGGGAACTTAGAATATGTGAAATCGATGTATAAAATTTATTTAGGTTATAATTGGATTTTAATGAAATTTAACCAATATTTAGATTTAAATTTAATCAGTTAAGTGAATGATTGAATATTTTGTTATTTAATTAGCTGTGAAATTTAATGGTTCTGGTAACTGTCTTGGAATCCGACGGAATCAGTCTCATCATATCCGGAACGGTGAATTATTGTAGAGTTTCAGTTTGCGTTATAATCGGATGTGTAATTTGATCGTACAGAATAAAGTGTGAAAGGATTCAAGATAATTGGTTATTTGGGTTTTCTCATATTTGGGCCTTATGTACATATATAAATAAAATCCATCTTTACCATACCAGCTCATTTTCCACATCCACGTTGTTTTCCTTTTTACTTCCTCTTTATCCATGGCTGAAATCAATTTTTCAAAACTCTAGAGAAATAAAAATACAAACTCCAAAATCAAATCTTCCCAAACCATAGCGTATTATATATCAAACTGAAGCTCTCGACGGTACGAAGCTGCCGGTATGTTTTGTTTCGACATGCAACGAGTGGTTTGGTCAGAAATCGCGGTCAAAGTCTCTGTTTTCATAACCCTAAGTCTAATTTTGGGGGGTTTTGATTTGGCCTTCAATCGAGGAATCGGGGATATGGGTTTTGAAGAGGAGGAGCGTACGAGTTCAGCGGTGGTGTTCATGCAATTTATTGTGGACTAGATCGTCGGGAAAACACGGTTTAGGGTTTAAAACACCTTCTGTTCATGGCCTCGTCAGCGGCGAAGGGGGTGTTCGGAGGAGCGGTCTAGGGACCTGACGGGTGCGGTTTTCGATGCTAATCGCGTTGGTGGTGGTCTCGCTCCCTCTGGTGGCCGGAGCAAGGAGGAATCAGTGGTCAAAATCAGGACTGATGGGTTCTATTGCGTGCGTCGTTTCCTGTAGTATGAGTGGGAAGAAGGTGGGGGTGAACGCTGATGTGGCAAGTTGTAAATGGGGTAAGAGAAATGTTTTATTATTTATATATTTAAAATTCAAATCGGAAAACGCTGATAACTTTCTTGTTTTAACTCGGATTTGGACTCGGTTTGTTGCGTTGGGATCATGGCGGAAGTGCGGACGTTTTGGCACTAACCTGGCTGCGTTTGAAGACTGTAAATTTTTGGCCTTTAGTTGGATGTTCGATCAACTAAGGACGCAAAGTTGAGTGATTCTTCACTCACGAATAACTGAATTCTTCTCATGTTTATTAAATTGAATTATGAAACAAGTTCGGTTGCATGGTTGTGTTTGATTGTTGATGTATTATTTTAAATTTGGCATGGAAGTGTATAACAGGAAATGAAACCAATAATTAGTTATTTAGATTCAATTAAATTTCTAATTAGAAGATACCGACACTTGTTCACCAGTGACATAGCTGATACTTACCATGGGAATAATGGTTGTGATGGATGCCTTGGTTGATGTGATTACTGAATGATTATTGTTGAAATGTTACTTACTTCAGTATATGGATGTTCGTGTGTTCATTATTGACGATGAATCCCAATTTTTCACCTTGATGTTACGGGCATCCAATAAACCCGGGGTTCATCGATGAAAATAAATTAAGAACGCAGAGTGAAATGATAAATCTCTGTGACCCTGATTTGGATTGAAATGATAGATCCAGCCCTGAAATATCGAGAAATTAAGTATAATATCACTTGGCCATTGGATAGATAATTATATACAGACATCGGTTGGTTAAATGATTTTCAAATAATTGGAGATTTATTTGATAGAAATTTCATTTAAAGAAAATGAGCCGATACTCGATAAACTTGTTTCTGTGAAAGATCTGGATCGCGAATGTTATTTGAAATGTTTAAGAATTTTTTTTTTCCAAAAGAAGTGGGAATTCTTAAAGTAGGAGTTGAATATAATTTGAAATTTTCAAATTAAGGGTTTGGATTTGAATATAATAAATTCGACTGAATGTAATTTTGGGAAAAGAGGATCGAGAATACTTGGGTTGTTTTAAACTAAAATGAATATGGTTTGATTTTCCCTAAATTTAAAGACTGGGTTAAAGGGCATTTGAAATAAGATATTGAACTATGTTAACTTCATTTGAGACTGGAGTATAAATCCAAGTGTTTGAAGTTCGAAGAAAAGAACGATCATGGTTAAAGGATTTTATTTTATTTATTTTTCACTGTTTGATTTCAAATAACTATTTCCTTCTAAAATTTATTTATTTAAAACTTTTCCTATAAAACTATTTTGTTATAATTAAATTTTCCTTATATTTTATTACTTAAACTAATTAGTAAAACTTTTAAATTATGTGTATACATAGTGTTTTGAAATTATCTTATTTTATTTTAGCTATTATATCCTATGTATATAGGTATCTTATATAATAATTTCTATTTATTTATAAACATCTATTTTCAAGTTATATTAAATGATCAGAAATTCTTCCGGATGGAAAGTGTTTGGGTTTAAACCGTGGTTCAAACGGAGTTGAGATAAGTTACATCCTCTTTAACTATGAAGTGATTTCTAAACCAATTTAATATGGAATGTGAATTTTATTCTACTCGAATATAAATTTATCTCCTGAGGGATTTAAATGAGTTGTTGTGATATATATATTCTATTGGAATATAAATGGATTTCGAACATAAATCAATTTGGAATAACTGAAGCTTTGATATGAAATATATATTTTACTTGAATATATAAATCTATTGTTTGAAATATTATATGATTTAAATGAATGGATATGGAAATATATTCTAGTTTAGAATATAATCGGTTTGGGAATGATTATGATATGTTGATATGAAATTATATTTTTTTTGAATATAAAACTTGGTTCGAAACAAAATATGATATTTTGGTATGAAAGCAAACCTTTGTGAAAAGTAAAAGAATCGACCGATGTGAAAATGTAAACGTTGGTTGTTAAAGAGACCAGAGTCGACATAAGGCATACTCTCTGTCAGTGTCGATACCACTTTGACAACTGTGAACGTTACGACGTATCCAGAAGGATGTATGATGACTTGGAGGAGATTATTGAATCGAAGAAGATGAACGACAACGAAATAGCCCTGACATTCGGGTCAGAATTGAAATGACTAAAACTGGAGCTATAACGTGACAAATTGAGGTATCACCTTTGATCGGACACAATTCTTCGATACTATTTCTATGACTATGATGATGATGATGATTTGGGTCCATTTATGATTTTGGTAGTGTGATCCGAGGTGGGCGGTAGTGGCTGCTATGCGTTACCACCGGTCCGGGAGTGCAATTGGTAGAATCCTACCCTGGGCATTGCCTCGAGTGCCTTGTCATATTTATCCATATCGAGCCCCTTACGATTTTGATTTAGCATTGCCTTCTATGGAGTGCCCTCTGATAACGCCAGTACGGTGAATTTATGGTACTATATAGACTGTTGATGCCTGTAATCGGCGTAAGGGTAATATGGTAATCCCGCTTATGCTATTTTTATGATATTTACTTTACTGGATAGACACTATCATAATAGCGTATTATACTATGTATGTATTAGTTTAACGGATCCTCGAGAGATGGAAAAATCCCGTAACAGCTCTTGAGTTACTGCACCCATGACATTGATGTTATTTCATATTTTAATTTGACTAATATGAGAATGCTTTAGTGCTGATCCGAGTGTTTGTTGTGTTGTTTTTTATGAAATACGCTCGGGTCAGCAGATGTTGCGGTTAACGAAGATTACTTTGCCTTGGAGATCGAAGATGAAGATTTGGTACATATCTATTACATATGTATTTCCGCTGTTAGTTATGTATATCTACATATCTGTAACTCTGATAATCATATGTACGTTATAACCAAATGTATATGTTTTTAAATGCTTTGAAAACCATTATTTGTTTATTATATGTTGTAACGTCCCGCATTTTTGTTGGTTCGTACTTGAATATTTAAATCAGTTTAAATATTTAATTCATAATATAAATGGATTTATATATTTATAAGAACTAAGTTGAACGTATAAAAATATATATTAATTATAATCGAGCTCATAACGACGCTGCAGTTCGTAATTTAACGTTCTGAACTTCAACTGAGTGTACCGGACTCGTTTTAAATCGGATTTCTTCGAAACAAGAAGCGTTGGAATCTGTTGAACTGTATCTTTCTAACGGAAGTGAAAAATCGAGATTTCGTCGTATAGATTGCAAGATACGTCCAAATCAAATATTCGAAAAGTCGCTATGAAATCATATATCGACCGTAACGGTTATTTGAATATAACTTGATATCGGTTGCAAATCGGGACAAGGTTCTTTTGAGGCGCAGCGATAATTTAATTTTTAGAATTTTACTGTAATTTTTAATTAATTAAGTGAGCAACTTTGTATTTGGAGTATTGTGCACCCTGTATCGGTATTTCGGGATTTCAAAATATAAGTCAAACTACCGGTATTATTATGTTTTCGGGATCGTGGCACCTCGCTGGACACGACCGTATTCTTATTTCTGTCTGTAGCGACTCGGACATGAATGAAATCTTATGTAACAGGGTAGACTAAAAATATAAACATAAAATACATGCACCCTAAAACTAAAGATTTCAGGAAGTTTACCTACCTTAAATTGTCAACCCATGGAAAAGAAATAGCATGCCACATCTCCTTAAAATACGCATGGCCATCCCTATTTGTTTTGCACATGTTCTCAAAGGGTACAGTCCCTCATATCTACACGCCAGCTACATGTAAACCATACCCTACTTGAATTAATGAACGTGCCTGAGTGGTCAAATCCCATCTAGCTATCTACAGTATGCCTTAGCTACTAAGAAAACCCTACCTTCCCAATGTTTCCATGCTTCACGCCTAAGTATCAGCACACATCCAACCTACTCTAAATTAACAGTGACACCCATCCCCTTTGTATATACGTCCAATAGTTTAGATATGTGCCTACCCTAAACGAGATTTATTTGTATCCACATAAAGTCATGAGCAGTTAATTTGAGAAGATCCAACGCATCAACAAATGTGGAGGACCATGCTCCCTTGTCTACTGTTCAACCTATAGCTATTACTTAATAATGAAGAAAGATCCAAACCGACGTAAGGTGCCCCATACTTAGAACGTACACCCTATGACTTAAACACAAAGTATTGTGGCCTTATATATATACACCGAAACTGATGCGGATATGAGAAGTAGCAGGGAATAGAGAGGAGAATATAGCTAGAGCAGGAAGGATATAATAGAAGAGAAGATCAGATCTGAAAATTAGCAGGTAAGAGAAGAACCATTTTGAGGAAGAAGACAGAATACTATAGGAGAATTAAATTGCCAATATTTCTTCTTATCCCCCTTTGTACATATTCTCATGTATATAAAGCCACTACCTAACAAACTTTCTACGTGGCTTGCCACTTGCATTCAAAAACAGAATAACCACTTGAAACAAAATAAAAGAAAATACAATTTAAAGAAAACATCCAGCCTATTCTAGATTCGTCTAGATGGTGCTCTAGCTTCAGGTGAAGGGTTGCAGGTTGATAACCGTATTATTACCACGGCCTTGAAAACGGCCTTGTCCTCAAGGTCGGAAGTTGGTGTCAGCTTCATCGGAGTAGTCGAGTTTGGATAATTATTGCCACAAAGAAACATTCAAAATCAAATTTTCCGCCTGGATCAAATATGAATATTGTTCTTTCATCATTTGAGTAGGAAGAAGACATTGAAACTTTCACATGCAGCCTGTGACTTACAATGTCACCATCCTTGTACAGGCCCCTTTCAGCATGAAGTATGCCACCACCAGGATCAAATATAAACACTTCCCTTTCATAATTTTTTCTGCCATTCCTTTCCAGCATTTTACCAAACAGTTTATGATCATACACCTCTGGACAGTAGTTCTCAATCATACCAACAACAAAATCAGCCAAATGCACTGTTGGTTTAACGCCATCTAATTGGAATACATCCTCTGCTCCAGTTTGAGCAACATCAGCTTTATTTGGCGTGAAAAATGAGGATTTTAAGACGCCACTTCCCATCATGGGACCATTAAGTTGAGAGCAATGTGTCAATTGGGTTACCTCTTTATTTTCCAGTTTCTTTCCTGTAACCAAGGCTGCAGATGACATCTTCTCAATAGATGGAGGAGGTTGTGACATTAGATACGAATCATCGTCAGGTAAGATGAAAATGATCCGTTGAGTTTGGCAGCGATGGGCTGAGGTGTCTTTCTCATCGCAGATAAGACATAAATCACGATCTCGTCTTTGTTGCATTTCAGTGTAAGTGAGATACTTGATTGGGTATGGTAGTGAGGGGAGTGCTGGTGTGTTTATGATATCATGCTGGGTGATGAGTTGGTGGATAACCTCTTCATATCGGGTCATGATGAAAGAGTTTTGTTGGATATTTGGGTATGGAGGTAGAGATCAGCAATGAAAGCACCAAATTGATGCGGATATGAGAAGTAGCAGGGAATAGAGAGGAGAATATAGCTAGAGCAGGAAGGATATAATAGAAGAGAAGATCAGATCTGAAAATTAGCAGGTAAGAGAAGAACCATTTTGAGGAAGAAGACAGAATACTATAGGAGAATTAAATTGCCAATATTTCTTCTTATCCCCTTTTGTACATATTCTCATGTATATAAAGCCACTACCTAACAAACTTTCTACGTGGCTTGCCACTTGCATTCAAAAACAGAATAACCACTTGAAACAAAATAAAAGAAAATACAATTTAAAGAAAACATCCATCCTATTCTAGATTCGTCTAGATGGTGCTCTAGCTTCAGGTGAAGGGTTGCAGGTTGATAACCGTATTAGAAACCCATAAGCTTGACCGAAAGAAATATGGCAATCAAAACAAAATAAAAATAAAAAGGATGAACGTTGCTTGGCACTGGTAAGGAAGTAACGGTAGGGGATGAGAGATGTTTGGGTTAGTAGAGAGACGTGGTGATAAACAGTCTCGGTTGCAAGTTTTATTGGAGAAGAAGAATCCCAGTTTTTGTAAACCGTGAAGTTGATGGTGATGGAGGGATTCTTGTACGTGAGAGGAGTTATCATCAGGGGAGCATGCGGAATCTTCATTTTGGCAGGAGGCTTTGTGACCATTTTTCAAGCAACTGCGGGTGTTCAACTTTGAGCATGGATCTGGTCTGAAAGTCGATGGGGGTGGTTTGTGTGAAGCGACAAGATGAAAAGCGTGGTGAAGTCGGTGCATGGATTAAAGAGAGTATAGGGTGGTCGACGGGGTATATACTGTAGGCGTCGGAACTGTCTTTGACGCAGCAAACAGGGAAGGCGGATCGATTATTTGAAGAAAACGATGACAGCATTTCGATGTTCGAAATGTGGTTAGAATCAAACCGTTAGGATTTGGAACTAGAATTCGACGATGTCGAATGTGTTAAAAATAAACTATTTTTAGGGATTATAATCTGATAGGATAATTAACATTTTAGTTTTAAACAAATGTTAATAGGATAGGAATCAATATTTAGTTATAAACTTGATATTGATTTGATAAGAAGTTGACTTAGAAACAGAGTTTATAAAGTGAAAAGGGAATATAAAAGTATGAAAGAGATTCGGAAAACAAGATAAGCGAACTTATTACGTGAGTAAAGAGTTTTTAATAATTGGAAATGTTTTCCAAAAAAAAAATGTAAAAGGCAAAAACGGGATTTTGAGAAATATCTGGTAAGATATGAGAATTTGAATAATAAAAACGAATGTTAAATAAAAAGCACCCGTGTTTATGTGATGTCTAGTTATACATTTGAATGGGTGTTTGTTTTTACTTCGATAGTTAAATAACCGACCATCGAAGTGTTTTGACCATCGTTGTCAATATGGAGAGACCGATTGGATACGTTATCCGAAAACCACTCCGTATAGGCATAAGCGCTGCGAATTAGATATGCTGAAGATAATTGAAGACGGAGTTAAATGCAAGGGTCGTCCAGTTCCAGAATGGTGTTTTTTGTTTGTCCAGTCCCAGGACAACTTGTATGGACGAGTGTCTGACAGAGTATTTCCAACGGTCACGCCGTTGATTTTTACGAATATACCAAGTTGGTGGGGAGAAGGTAACTTCTCTTTATTTTACACCCAGTATGCATTTGTGTAATCAATGTGTGATTAAGGATTTGACGATGTGACATTCAAAGTGAATGGTGATCAGATGTTCTGAAGATAGACGTAGCCTCTAGCCTCACAACCAGGAATGACAGAAGTTGGGCTAGGCAGCATGGCTAGTTGGGTCATCCCCAAGCAGGGTGTATTGCCACCGATCTAGAGAAAATTCATATTTATACTTCTTTTCGATTCTGTATTTTCGGATGACAGTTGGATGTCTACAACCGTGGTGGCAATATATTCGCGACACTCAAGCTAAATGAGTGAGCGGTCATGTGTGGCCGGGTTGCAAGACGTTGTTGTTGAATCCTGAGTGTATACCCTCTAGAGTACACTATTCAGAAGGTGCTCCCATACCTTGTCTGTTGGAATCCATTCTCCAATAAACGCCCTGCGGTTTATGATTTTATACTATATATATGTGGAACGTGAGATGCAAGCGTTCTACTACTTGTATAATTATTTGTTTAGACATTATCATAATATCACTAGTTTTGGTATCAACGTATTTTGGATTATAGTAAGGTAAAAACCGTCCATGTTTATGTGTGGGCTGGTCTTACTATTATCTTCTTGTTTTGAAAAAGGATTTTCAAAAGTTAAACAGTATGGTTGGAATTTACTCATACCAGACCCATGACTGACCCAGAGTTTATTTTGTTTGTTTTCCCTAAACTCTTGGGTGCCCAAATTTGTACGGGCAGTCAAGTGTTTCAGGAATTTGCAGAT
The DNA here is from genome assembly GCA_030737875.1 of Allium sativum. Lineage (NCBI taxonomy): Eukaryota > Viridiplantae > Streptophyta > Magnoliopsida > Asparagales > Amaryllidaceae > Allium > Allium sativum. The sequence continues at coordinate 167,548,802 of CM060916.1, read as the reverse complement.
TCACTTGGTGGAGCTCAAAGCAGGATGCTCCACTATTAGTTATTATTTCCGCTGTGATGTATATGAGTTATACTCTGATATGATATGTAAGTAGAAATTCAGATTTTGTATTTCAAAGTTATGTTATATAATACATTTTATTGTTCCGCTGTGAGATTCGTATTTACTCTGATTCTGTTCAGTGTAGTGTTCTTCTTCTTCTATTCTAATAGTTCTATCTTATCTTTCTCATCCTCTTAATTCTTTCAATAATGACTCGGTTTTCAAGGTATCGAAAATCGCTCCATTACATATGTTGTCCTTCCGCTGTGAGATTCTGAGATTTATTTTTCTCTTCTTTCTTCTTTTTCTTCTTTTCCCAATAACTGCCTGTGTTGGTGATTTGTTTGGGTCGACATGTGTGGTTTATTGTCGATTTGAATGGTCAAAAATATGGGTCGTTACATAAAGTGTTCGAATTTCCGGGTCTTTACATCTCTTAAGGATATGCTGAAGATGTCGATCGTGCTATTGTAACTGCCCGCAATGCTTTTGATGAAGGTCCATGGCCTAAGCTAACTGCATATGTAACTATCTTTTTTATATATATGATTTATGAAGCATTCTCCATGAATATTTGATTGATTCTCATTTACTGTCTGGTCAAGTAAGGTGTAACATCTTATTAATATTTGCTGATTTGATCGAAAAGAACAATGATCATATTGCTACACTAGAAACATGGGACAACGGAAAACCTTGTGATCAAGCTGCTTTAATAGAGATTCCTATGTTAGTACGCTTAATGCGGTATTATGCTGGTAAGACTCTCTTATATATTGCTGAAGCTTATATGCATACATGTTCCCATTGGCACACATTAACAACCAATAATTCCCTTTAAAACCGAAACTATATCGCTGAAAGTCAATAGGTTATTGCTATTTGATTCTCTTCGAAACTTCGAAAAGTTGTCGATTTTTCTTCAAAACTTTGACAAATTATCGATTTTTCTTTGGAACTTCAAAAGGATGTCGATTTATTTTCGGAACTACAACAAGTTGTTTTGAAAAATTATTAACATTTACTACTATTGTTATAATAACAGCTTAGTCACAGTCGACATGCCAATATCACCCAAAGCACATTGTTTTTTTAATCAGTTTAAAACAACATTTTCAAACGTCATAATAAATACCGTTAGTAAACTGCAATGAACATGTCAAGATTCATCATTACGTCACTGTAATTGTGAAAATTGAATTAACAATGCCTTTTTTATTTCTTTGCTGGTGATATAAGGAGATTTAGTAGTTTTGGAGGCTTTAGTTCCATTGACACGAACGTATTAAGGTACCCGTTCATATTTCCTTATATACTATTATATCTTAATCAACCCTTTAAAATGAGGTATGCTACTGATATTTCATTTAAATTTTGTGTGACACAGAAAGTGATCAATATTTATGGATTTTAATTTGATTTGTTTACGATGTGTATACCATATATTCATTGTTTGATAAAAAAGGTAAAATTCACTCTTTGATTATGTATTTAAAGTTATGATCTTTTACACTGTTGATATAATTACCTGTATTTGTTAATAAAGATGAAAGTACAAAAGAAATTATTAACATAACATATCGAGTTGTAGCAGTATTTTATTTGTCTTGTTTTGTGTGTGTGATGGTCTTCGAGTGAGTGAGTTTTTTCATTCGCATAGCCAAATGAAATAAAAAGGGTTCAAATGTTATCTAGGTCATTTTATAATTTATTCGTTTTCTTTACTGTATTTCCTCCGGCTTTCCTTGCATTATTGATGATAATGATTCTTATATTAATACCATTTCTAATAGTTCTTCATTTTTACAATCAAAATTTGGATGTAAATTCTGAGCATTCTCAAATATATTTTTACTCCCAAAGTCTGGCAAAGCATTTTTAAATATGCTACATGTGAATTTTTTTGGACATTAGAAGTGATAGATTTTTTTCTAAAAAAACTATTTTAAGATTTATGTTTTTACTCTCATTTCTGAAATATTTATTTTACAGGAAAACTAGATTTATAGTTTTCGTATAAGTTTGTTATTATTATTAAATGAAAATAGAAATTATAATATTTAAATTTCAATTTACTTTTTTTTGTAATGCTGATTCGTTTTTCTCTATTGTTTATATTACTTTTAGAAACTAAGTATTTCCGATGCAACTACAAACTAAGTGACTAAATAAAATTATTTTCAGATGCAGTTATATTACTACTTTAAGTATGTGAATTTTACTCAAGGGTCGCATCAATAAGAGAAGCACGATTTTGAATATATATGTGTAAGGTTGATTATATTGTTAACCTCCTTTCCTTATTCACAGACAACTGCATATTTTGGTTTATAAATAATCATGGGGTTTAATGAGAATATAACTTGAAAATGTTGGGTTCATGCTCATGTTCGTTGTCACTTGTAACGACCCAACTTCCAACCGCCTCGAGTCGATGTTTAAACCAACTCCGAACGTTTGAAAATCAGTTTCGCCGGGGTAATACACATTAGAATAGAATAAAATAACTTTAATTTCTCAACATTTGATTACAATGGAGTTTACATTATCAGAGTTACAATAAAATACACAGTGGAAAATAAAACTACAACAGAAGAAACAATACGATATAGAGGAAGAACTCCAACTCTCGCTCGAAGCTCCAACACAAAAGCGCTTCGAATCTTGCTCCAAGGATCTATAACTATAAAACTAAACCACTAGCTGCCCATGTGAAAACTTGTGGGCACCCAGAGTTTAGGAAGGAACGATAAACTCCCAAGTCAGTCATGGGACTGGTGTGAGAACATAAAACCTTTTGTTTTATATTATGGTAAATCACAGGACCTCGTCGTATAATATAGAATGGGTTTACTCCTATGATCACTAGTGCATAAGTCGTACATGAGCTTTGAAAAATGAGACTATTATAAGGCTCGCCCCAATGCACACCAAACAATAAATGCAAATGAAAGCGCACACATGGACGAGTTTTAGCCTTATAAATCCAAATCAATGATATATGTAAACAGTGTGTATTATTACTAGTAATAGCATTTTAAAACATTTCACAAATAAATTTACAAATCTAGCAAGCCTAGTGACTATGCCCACATACATAGTTTACAAACAATGTGAAAGGCTCGTTTTGGTTATTGGATTTCCAACAAGATGGTTCCTGGCACGAACGATTAATCGAGGACACAAAGCTAAGTATCTCCCGGTTAACATCCAAACATCGGACACCGAATACAGAGCACGAAGTATATATCCCGGTTTTAATCCAGACATCGGACACCGTATATACTTTATTTTCCCCAGGTTTTGCAAGTAGATCTACCACCGAAGCTTTTGAGTTTCAATAGAGATTAAGTACAACATAACCGCCAGTTTCCCATCATTTTGGGTTGTGAAGTTCGCGAGGTTTCGTACCACAAAGCTACGCTCTTACACTAAGCCATGCTTTGCTCACTTCATTAACTACAACACTTCGCATGCCACACTGTCATTTTATAATCTACAACTGATAATGTAACACCCCGTGTATTCTATAACTGTGGAATTAACAAATTAAAGTATAATTAATTTGAAATCAAAGAACTAAGGGAAACGGGATACGCCATTGCGTTCGTCTCGGAAAAATACGCAAAATAGAGTCCGAGTTTTCGAAAAAGGAGTCCGTATGAAGAAGATATAGCCTCCGGAAGTTTCTGAATCAAGTCTAAAATTAAAAATCGGGCCCAATTGGCCAGGGCGGGAAAAGTCCCGCCTAGGACACCCAGGTCGACTGGGCTGTCGACCTGGTCTAGCCAGGTCGACAGGGCTGTCGACAGGGCTGTCGACAGGGCTGTCGACCTGGTCCAGACCCAGGTCGAACCCAGTCCACCCTGGCTGGCCTAGTCTATATTGGTCGATTTCCAGAAGCATGCTTTGTCATTAGGGCTAGGTGGTAGGCTCTAATTGGTCTCTCTTTCGAATGAATGGCTACGATCAATCCAAGCAACATCGATGGTCCTAATCAGTTCATAAACTCTATAAAAATGACCCTAGACTCTACCTAGGTTTCTTACACAATTCTCTAGCCTCCATTGCTCTCTTCTTCTAGTAAAAAAATAAAAATGGCGTCGCTGCTCTGCTGGAATTAAAACTAGAAGATAATCAACATCAGCCTAAGCAACTCAATTCAAACTAGAGATTAAAGTTTCTGCAAAGATTCTACAACAAGTTAAAGTTCTTTCTTTAGTCCAAACAAGGCAAGTACAGTTATTTTCCGCTATAAACGTTAATTATAATTTTGATATGTTTTTAATTCTGAATCTGAGATTGTATATATATTCTCTTCTGTCAGATTTGTTTTTCTGTGACTGTTCTGTATCCCTTTTCTTCTTTTCTGTTTTTATAGCCAGGCTACCACGAGCCTGTGCCTAATCTCATAAGAGATGAACGTATGAACGCAAATTTTGGGACAAATAATGAATGATGCGAAATTTGACAAGACTAAATTGAATGTATGACTTTAGGTCTGAGGCATAATTGGACATATGCATAAATTTGATTATGAACATATAATTTATGCATGTTGTATGCATAGTTATGTTGTAATTTAGAACTGTAATTAATGAGCATATGTTGTAAACTAGATTTGGATCTATGCATATTCTATGATAGAAGAAAAGAGGAACCATTGTAAGATTACATATGATTTGAGATTTTGGACAAAATGCATACAAAAGTCAAGATATGATTTTTAGAAGATATGATTTAAAGATTTATATTGTTGGGTATAGTTTGCATAATGATTCATGACTCAAAAAGAAGAAGATATGGAAACCTAGGTATAAAGATTTACATTAATTAGGATATCTATTATTGTGATTACACCTAAATAGGGATTTTTGGATATATGGCATGCATTGAAATTAATGGTTATATTTGGTATAATTTATATGTGAATCTGCTGTAAAATGCTAGTTTAACAAAAATTGGAACATAGGTTATATGGCAAATTATGTCCATATTCTGCGCTTATGCAAACATGGAGTATATGTTGTGAATCATGACAATTATGTAAGCATATGAATTTAGGCCAATTTATGATTGGGCAAGGCATGTAAATAGAACTTTTAGAAATATTAAATTTGCTAAATCTACTAATTTGTCAAGTTGCCTAAACTACTAGTTTTGTTATATTGCCTAGACTGCTAATTAGATTGAAATGCCTAATCTGTTAAATTTGTCGGTTGAAATGCCTAACCTGTTATATGCCAAAATCTGCTAAGTTGCTAAATCTGTTAAATCCGTTAAGTCATATTAAATCTGTTATCTGGTATGTTGATATAATCATCCTGTTATTGATATAATCTGAATTGGCATATATATTGGGCGTGCGCATAAACGGTAAATTATTAATTAATTGGCCGCAAAGATAAACATGGCTAACTCGAGGTTAGAATGAGTTTGCGGCGTAAATCTGCCCGGAACCGCCCGGCACATCCAGTGGCCGCAAACAATAGGTTCTAATGTGAGAAGTTAGTCATAACATGCGTAAGACACGAGGTTAGGTCTGGCTTGTGGCAGAAGTCTGCCCGGAACCGCCCGGCATATCCAGCGGTCACAAGCTACCGACCTAATGTGAGAGGTCTGTGCATTAATAATTAATTAATGCAAATCTAAGATAAGAATGACGTCTAAAACGTATTGGGGAGAAATAGGGTTAAACCAAAGGGATTAATAGATGTAGTAAAACCCGTCCATGAATCCGTAGGCCCAATACAAAGTTAGACAAATCTGAAAAATCTGTACATCTGATCCGTTAGTCTGAAAACTTGTTAACTTAATTTGTGAATTAGTAAATCTGAATTCTGTATGTCTGAACTTGTAAACAAGTTAATCTGAAATCTGTTAGTCTGGGGACACAAGGTTAGGAGGGGAATTACTTGTGTCATCTGTTGTTTGGGACCCATATTAGTCAGTAACCCTTTCTGGTATCAAAACTTTGACCCAACAGTAAGTAGGGTCCGGGCACGCTTACTGAACTAATTATAAGAGGTTCATTCTGATAATGGCGAGGGGTGTTGATGGTGCGTTCCAACCGGGTCATGTGCGTGCATGGATCCCGGTCTGCCTCTGAGGATGTAAGACGCTGTGACATCTGTAAATAGGTCTGTGCCAATTGGTTGTCACTTTAGGGAGTGATACACCCTACTGTGGGGCCGACACAGGATATTTATGTATTAGGGAGCCGATCGCTTGGGGTAGGGTTTTAGGGTACGCTTAGTTCTGTCTGTTTCTGTTGGTACCGTCTGTTTCTGTTGGGTGGTAACACCTGTCTGTTTCTGTGTGGTACCGTCTGTTCGGGTGGTAAAGGCCCATTACTAGTGTACACCTAATTCCACATTCTGTTTCCATAGGGATAAATATGTTTCTTCTTCTGTCTGTTTCTGATCGGGTAGTAAAGGCCCATTATTAGCATTCTGTTTCTGTTAAAGTATTCTGTACCCGTTCCTGCTTCAATTTAGACATTAGGGTGACACCTAATTTTGCTATACTAGTATTAGTGCAGAGGAGTGTAAAACAATAGTTTATATCATTCGGTTTTTCGGTTATATCTGCTACACCTGTTATAGTTATCTCACATCCAGTTTTATGTTCATATCATATTATTATTATCTGTTCATATGCTGAAAGTCACTGGACTTGCCAGACTTTTTGTCTGACCCTTGTTGTTTCGCCTCCTTTCTTCCGTTTCCCCCCCCAGGTTATCCAAGGAGGGAAATACTTTAGCTTGATCCGGATTTCTCTTTGCTTGAAGTGCTTAAAGTATGGCTTGGCTCTGTATAGCTTCCGTTCCATGGGGATTATGATTTTAAACTATGCATTTTGAAGGCTTTTGTACAAGACTGATATTTTGTACTTGAATTCTGAAATTGAAAGGATGTAACCATATTAATTTTCTGTTTCCGCTGTAATAAAGTTAAAAATTTTCAAGTACTGTTTTATCTGTCTTGTAAGTTTCTGTTCTGTTTACTAAAATGCTCCACCAAAGTTAAGGCATTCCCTTTGTGAGTGACCTTAACGGAGGTGGGGTGTTACACTTGGTATCAGAGCTAAAGGTTACCAGATTAGATAAAAGTTTTTGAAAACTATTTTCAAAAAGGTTTTGGAAGGAAGTATTTTCAAAAAAATAATAATAATAAAGCTTATTTTGGAAAACATGATCCCCAAGAGCCATATATCTTTCTTTCAGTCCTTTTTGTATTGAACCTTTCCTTTTTCGTTCCAGCATGTCTGAAGCATCTGAGATACCAAAGGGTGTTCATGTACCCGGTTGGTTTCGTCAATATCTTGAGGCTAGGACCGCCGCTGCAGGTCCAGCAAATGATCCCCCTCCTCCACCCCCTCCTCGTGCAATTGCTTTCTCAAAGATCTGTAGAGATTTTAGGGCCATGGGTGGGAAGGATTTCAAAGGAACTGAATCATTCGTAGAAGCAAGGAATTGGCTCAAAGAAACTGAGGATCTATTCGTTATCTTCGAGGTGGACGATAGGCAGAAGGTACAGTTGGCAGTATGGCTGCTCAAAGACGAAGCTTCCTACTGGTGGGAAGTCACTAACGCCGAGAGGCCGGTTGAGACATGGATGGATTTCAGAACAAGGTTTGAGACAAAATTCCTCTCGCAAGCTGAACGAAGTTTACAATTGGAAAAGTTCTTGTCTCTTAAGCAAGGAAGTATGACGGTCAAGGAATACGTCAACCAGTTCAACCAACTAGCAAGATTCGGATTGGATTTAGTCAACACTCAGCATAAAAAGGCTCTCCGCTTTGTTAAAGGATTGAATGAGCCACTGCATAGCCTAGCCATGACCCATGTACCCATGGGAGCAACTTACGAGAAATTGGTGGATATGGCACTACTGCACGAGGAATACATGGGCCCGAAAGAGACAAAGAAGGAAGAACCACAGAATAAGAAAGCGGGGCCCAAAAAGGAAACACAAAAGAAGGATGAGAAGCCTGAAGATAAGAAGGGGAAAAAGTGCTTTACTTGTGGGAGCTCAACTCATCTGAACAAGGATTGTAGAAAAAGGAAGGGCGCTTGCTTCAACTGTGGGGAGATGGGACACTTCACTAGGGACTGCCCGAAGAGACGAGGACAAGGAGGGCAGGCGAACATTCTTGAGGCTAGTGGCTAGGATAGAAATAGGAAAATTTCTATAGTAGGTTTAATTTCTTTATCTGATTGTGACTTTTTCTGGTTTTGGTATTTTGATTTTGTAATCGATACTCTGCACTTTAATGCTTGTATTATTTCTGGATTCCGCTATAGACTCAGACCCATAAGGGTTATGGATCATCTGTTTGAGACTGGGATATCTGTGTTAGGCGTCAAGTATGACGCATACATTCTGAGTTTTCGTAGGGTGTCAATTTGATATTGGTTTCGGTCTTTGGGGCCGACACTTAGGACCCATGTCTAATGGGAACCAAATTTTCGTTCTATCTGTACTCGCTTCCATCATTCGACTGTATCCTATCGATCGAATATTTGAACTTTAGGTAGAAACTAATGGGTGTAAACATGTGTTTGAGACATGTTATGTTTGATGGTTGCAAGTGGATGCAAATGGTTGCTAGTGGTTGCCCGTGGATGCATATACACACACTAGGCAGTAGATTGGCTCGAAAACACTCTCATACTGCATATGGATGGGTGAGCATTTTTCAATTCTTGTGGATGCAAATTGGTTGATTCAGCACATGGATGTTGCATTTGAGTGAATGGTTGTGCACTCATATAGAAATAATATATATCATCAGAATTCTATTGCATACATGTTGGACTCATGGCACTGACATAATTCGCATTAAGGAGGTCAACTGAATCAGTAGACCGCCTGATCTTTGCATTAGATAAGGAACATATACACACACTTTTGCATATGTTCATACAACATTAGAAGTTTTCTAAGGACAATGGATGCTTGTGGATGATGGTTGAGTAGATGGGTGATTGGATGGAAGGACACATTCTTCTTAACTTGAAGATTTCGGGGACGAAATCCTTTTAAGTGGGGGAGAATGTAACACCCCGTGTATTCTATAACTGTGGAATTAACAAATTAAAGTATAATTAATTTGAAATCAAAGAACTAAGGGAAACGGGATACGCCATTGCGTTCGTCTCGGAAAAATACGCAAAATAGAGTCCGAGTTTTCGAAAAACGGAGTCCGTATGAAGAAGATATAGCCTCCGGAAGTTTCTGAATCAAGTCTAAAATTAAAAATCGGGCCCAATTGGCCAGGGCGGGAAAAGTCCCGCCTAGGACACCCAGGTCGACTGGGCTGTCGACCTGGTCTAGCCAGGTCGACAGGGCTGTCGACAGGGCTGTCGACCTGGTCCAGACCCAGGTCGAACCCAGTCCACCCTGGCTGGCCTAGTCTATATTGGTCGATTTCCAGAAGCATGCTTTGTCATTAGGGCTAGGTGGCAGGCTCTAATTGGTCTCTCTTTCGAATGAATGGCTACGATCAATCCAAGCAACATTGATGGTCCTAATCAATTCATAAACTCTATAAAAATGACCCTAGACTCTACCTAGGTTTCTTACACAATTCTCTAGCCTCCATTGCTCTCTTCTTCTAGTAAAAAAATAAAAATGGCGCCGCTGCTCTGCTGGAATTAAAACTAGAAGATAATCAACATCAGCCTAAGCAAATCAATTCAAACTAGAGATTAAAGTTTCTGCAAAGATTCTACAACAAGTTAAAGTTCTTTCTTTAATCCAAACAAGGCAAGTACAGTTATTTTCCGCTATAAACGTTAATTATAATTTTGATATGTTTTTAATTCTGAATCTGAGATTGTATATATATTCTCTTCTGTCAGATTTGTTTTTCTGTGACTGTTCTGTATCCCTTTTCTTCTTTTCTGTTTTTATAGCCAGGCTACCACGAGCCTGTGCCTAATCTCATAAGAGATGAACGTATGAACACAAATTTTGGGACAAATAATGAATGATGAGAAATTTAACAAGACTAAATTGAATGTATGACTTTAGGTCTGAGGCATAATTGGACATATGCATAAATTTGATTATGAACATATAATTTATGCATGTTGTATGCATAGTTATGTTGTAATTTAGAACTGTAATTAATGAGCATATGTTGTAAACTAGATTTGGATCTATGCATATTCTATGATAGAAGAAAAGAGGAACCATTGTAAGATTACATATGATTTGAGATTTTGGACAAAATGCATATAAAAGTCAAGATATGATTTTTAGAAGATATGATTTAAAGATTTATATTGTTGGGTATAGTTTGCATAATGATTCATGACTCAAAAAGAAGAAGATATGGAAACCTAGGTATAAAGATTTACATTAATTAGGATATCTATTATTGTGATTACACCTAAATAGGGATTTTTGGATATATGGCATGCATTGAAATTAATGGTTATATTTGGTATAATTTATATGTGAATCTGCTGTAAAATGCTAGTTTAACAAAAATTGGAACATATGTTATATGGCAAATTATGTCCATATTCTGCGCTTAAGCAAACATGGAGTATATGTTGTGAATCATGACAATTATGTAAGCATATGAATTTAGGCCAATTTATGATTGGGCAAGGCATGTAAATAGAACTTTTAGAAATATTAAATTTGCTAAATCTGCTAATTTGTAAAGTTGCCTAAGCTACTAGTTTTGTTATATTGCCTAGACTGCTAATTAGATTGAAATGCCTAATCTGTTAAATTTGTCGGTTGAAATGCCTAACCTGTTATATGCCAAAATCTGCTAAGTTGCTAAATCTGTTAAATCCGTTAAGTCATATAAAATCTGTTATCTGCTATGTTGATATAATCATCCTGTTATTGATATAATCTGAATTGGCATATATATTGGGCGTGCGCATAAACGGTAAATTATTAATTAATTGGCCGCAAAGATAAACATGGCTAACTCGAGGTTAGAATGAGTTTGCGGCGTAAATCTGCCCGGAACCGCCCGGCACATCCAGTGGCCGCAAACAATAGGTTCTAATGTGAGAAGTTAGTCATAACATGCGTAAGACACGAGGTTAGGTCTGGCTTGTGGCAGAAGTCTGCCCGGAACCGCCCGGCATATCCAGCGGTCACAAGCTACCGACCTAATGTGAGAGGTCTGTGCATTAATAATTAATTAATGCAAATCTAAGATAAGAATGACGTCTAAAACGTATTGGGGAGAAATAGGGTTAAACCAAAGGGATTAATAGATGTAGTAAAACCCGTCCATGAATCCGTAGGCCCAATACAAAGTTAGACAAATCTGAAAAATCTGTACATCTGATCCGTTAGTCTGAAAACTTGTTAACTTAATTTGTGAATTAGTAAATCTGAATTCTGTATGTCTGAACTTGTAAACAAGTTAATCTGAAATCTGTTAGTCTGGGAACACAAGGTTAGGAGGGGAATTACTTGTGTCATCTGTTGTTTGGGACCCATATTAGTCAGTAACCCTTTCTGGTATCAAAACTTTGACCCAACAGTAAGTAGGGTCCGGGCACGCTTACTGAACTAATTATAAGAGGTTCATTCTGATAATGGCGAGGGGTGTTGATGGTGCGTTCCAACCGGGTCATGTGCGTGCATGGATCCCGGTCTGCCTCTGAGGATGTAAGACACCGTGACATCTGTAAATAGGTCTGTGCCAATTGGTTGTCACTTTAGGGAGTGATACACCCTACTGTGGGGCCGACACAGGATATTTATGTATTAGGGAGCCGATCGCTTGGGGTAGGGTTTTAGGGTACGCTTAGTTCTGTCTGTTTCTGTTGGTACCGTCTGTTTCTGTTGGGTGGTAACACCTGTCTGTTTCTGTGTGGTACCGTCTGTTCGGGTGGTAAAGGCCCATTACTAGTGTACACCTAATTCCACATTCTGTTTCCATAGGGATAAATATGTTTCTTCTTCTGTCTGTTTCTGATCGGGTAGTAAAGGCCCATTATTAGCATTCTGTTTCTGTTAAAGTATTCTGTACCCGTTCCTGCTTCAATTTAGACATTAGGGTGACACCTAATTTTGCTATACTAGTATTAGTGCAGAGGAGTGTAAAACAATAGTTTATATCATTCGGTTTTTCGGTTATATCTGCTACACCTGTTATAGTTATCTCACATCCAGTTTTATGTTCATATCATATTATTATTATATGTTCATATGCTGAAAGTCACTGGACTTGCCAGACTTTTTGTCTGACCCTTGTTGTTTCGCCTCCTTTCTTCCGTTTCCCCCCCCAGGTTATCCAAGGAGGGAAATACTTTAGCTTGATCCGGATTTCTCTTTGCTTGAAGTGCTTAAAGTATGACTTGGCTCTGTATAGCTTCCGTTCCATGGGGATTATGATTTTAAACTATGCATTTTGAAGGCTTTTGTACAAGACTGATATTTTGTACTTGAATTCTGAAATTGAAAGGATGTAACCATATTAATTTTCTGTTTCCGCTGTAATAAAGTTAAAATTTTTCAAGTACTGTTTTATCTGTCTTGTAAGTTTCTGTTCTGTTTACTAAAATGCTCCACCAAAGTTAAGGCATTCCCTTTGTGAGTGACCTTAACGGAGGTGGGGTGTTACACTTGGTATCAGAGCTAAAGGTTACCAGATTAGATAAAAGTTTTTGAAAACTATTTTCAAAAAGGTTTTGGAAGGAAGTATTTTCAAAAAAAATAATAATAATAAAGCTTATTTTGGAAAACATGATCCCCAAGAGCCATATATCTTTCTTTCAGTCCTTTTTGTATTGAACCTTTCCTTTTTCGTTCCAGCATGTCTGAAGCATCTGAGATACCAGAGGGTGTTCATGTACCCGGTTGGTTTCGTCAATATCTTGAGGCTAGGACCGCCGCTGCAGGTCCAGCAAATGATCCCCCTCCTCCACCCCCTCCTCGTGCAATTGCTTTCTCAAAGATCTGTAGAGATTTTAGGGCCATGGGTGGGAAGGATTTCAAAGGAACTGAATCATTCGTAGAAGCAAGGAATTGGCTCAAAGAAACTGAGGATCTATTCGTTATCTTCGAGGTGGACGATAGGCAGAAGGTACAGTTGGCAGTATGGCTGCTCAAAGACGAAGCTTCCTACTGGTGGGAAGTCACTAACGCCGAGAGGCCGGTTGAGACATGGATAGATTTCAGAACAAGGTTTGAGACAAAATTCCTCTCGCAAGCTGAACGAATTTTACAATTGGAAAAGTTCTTGTCTCTTAAGCAAGGAAGTATGACGGTCAAGGAATACGTCAACCAGTTCAACCAACTAGCAAGATTCGGATTGGATTTAGTCAACACTCAGCATAAAAAGGCTCTCCGCTTTGTTAAAGGATTGAATGAGCCACTGCACAGCCTAGCCATGACCCATGTACCCATGGGAGCAACTTACGAGAAATTGGTGGATATGGCACTACTGCACGAGGAATACAAGGGCCCGAAAGAGACAAAGAAGGAAGAACCACAGAATAAGAAAGCGGGGCCCAAAAAGGAAACACAAAAGAAGGATGAGAAGCCTGAAGATAAGAAGGGGAAAAAGTGCTTTACTTGTGGGAGCTCAACTCATCTGAACAAGGATTGTAGAAAAAGGAAGGGCGCTTGCTTCAACTGTGGGGAGATGGGACACTTCACTAGGGACTGCCCGAAGAGACGAGGACAAGGAGGGCAGGCGAACACTCTTGAGGCTAGTGGCTAGGATAGAAATAGGAAAATTTCTATAGTAGGTTTAATTTCTTTATCTGATTGTGACTTTTTCTGGTTTTGGTATTTTGATTTTGTAATCGATACTCTGCACTTTAATGCTTGTATTATTTCTGGATTCCGCTATAGACTCAGACCCATAAGGGTTATGGATCATCTGTTTGAGACTGGGATATCTGTGTTAGGCGTCAAGTATGACGCATACATTCTGAGTTTTCGTAGGGTGTCAATTTGATATTGGTTTCGGTCTTTGGGGCCGACACTTAGGACCCATGTCTAATGGGAACCAAATTTTCGTTCTATCTGTACTCGCTTCCATCATTCGACTGTATCCTATCGATCGAATATTTGAACTTTAGGTAGAAACTAATGGGTGTAAACATGTGTTTGAGACATGTTATGTTTGATGGTTGCAAGTGGATGCAAATGGTTGCTAGTGGTTGCCCGTGGATGCATATACACACACTAGGCACTAGATCGGCTCGAAAACACTCTCATACTGCATATGGATGGGTGAGCATTTTTCAATTCTTGTGGATGCAAATTGGTTGATTCAGCACATGGATGTTGCATTTGAGTGAATGGTTGTGCACTCATATAGAAATAATATATATCATCAGAATTCTATTGCATACATGTTGGACTCATGGCACTGACATAATTCGCATTAAGGAGGTCAACTGAATCAGTAGACCGCCTGATCTTTGCATTAGATAAGGAACATATACACACACTTTTGCATATGTTCATACAACATTAGAAGTTTTCTAAGGACAATGGATGCTTGTGGATGATGGTTGAGTAGATGGGTGATTGGATGGTAGGACACATTCTTCTTAACTTGAAGATTTCGGGGACGAAATCCTTTTAAGTGGGGGAGAATGTAACACCCCGTGTATTCTATAACTGTGGAATTAACAAATTAAAGTATAATTAATTTGAAATCAAAGAACTAAGGAAAACGGGATACGCCATTGCGTTCGTCTCGGAAAAATACGCAAAATAGAGTCCGAGTTTTCGAAAAACGGAGTCCGTATGAAGAAGATATAACCTCCGGAAGTTTCTGAATCAAGTCTAAAATTAAAAATCGGGCCCAATTGGCCAGGGCGGGAAAAGTCCCGCCTAGGACACCCAGGTCGACTGGGCTGTCGACCTGGTCTAGCCAGGTCGACAGGGCTGTCGACAGGGCTGTCGACCTGGTCCAGACCCAGGTCGAACCCAGTCCACCCTGGCTGGCCTAGTCTATATTGGTCGATTTCCAGAAGCATGCTTTGTCATTAGGGCTAGGTGGCAGGCTCTAATTGGTCTCTCTTTCGAATGAATGGCTACGATCAATCCAAGCAACATCGATGGTCCTAATCAGTTCATAAACTCTATAAAAATGACCCTAGACTCTACCTAGGTTTCTTACACAATTCTCTAGCCTCCATTGCTCTCTTCTTCTAGTAAAAAAATAAAAATGGCGTCGCTGCTCTGCTGGAATTAAAACTAGAAGATAATCAACATCAGCCTAAGCAACTCAATTCAAACTAGAGATTAAATTTTCTGCAAAGATTCTACAACAAGTTAAAGTACTTTCTTTAATCCAAACAAGGCAAGTACAGTTATTTTCTGCTATAAACATTAATTATAATTTTGATATGTTTTTAATTCTGAATCTGAGATTGTATATATATTCTCTTCTGTCAGATTTGTTTTTCTGTGACTGTTCTGTATCCCTTTTCTTCTTTTCTGTTTTTATAGCCAGGCTACCACGAGCCTGTGCCTAATCTCATAAGAGATGAACGTATGAACGCAAATTTTGGGACAAATAATGAATGATGCGAAATTTAACAAGACTAAATTGAATGTATGATTTTAGGTCTGAGGCATAATTGGACATATGCATAAATTTGATTATGAACATATAATTTATGCATGTTGTATGCATAGTTATGTTGTAATTTAGAACTGTAATTATTGAGCATATGTTGTAAACTAGATTTGGATCTATGCATATTCTATGATAGAAGAAAAGAGGAACCATTATAAGATTACATATGATTTGAGATTTTGGACAAAATGCATATAAAAGTCAAGATATGATTTTTAGAAGATATGATTTAAAGATTTATATTGTTGGGTATAGTTTGCATAATGATTCATGACTCAAAAAGAAGAAGATATGGAAACCTAGGTATAAAGATTTACATTAATTAGGATATCTATTATTGTGATTACACCTAAATAGGGATTTTTGGATATATGGCATGCATTGAAATTAATGGTTATATTTGGTATAATTTATATGTGAATCTGCTGTAAAATGCTAGTTTAACAAAAATTGGAACATAGGTTATATGGCAAATTATGTCCATATTCTGCGCTTATGCAAACATGGAGTATATGTTGTGAATCATGACAATTATGTAAGCATATGAATTTAGGCCAATTTATGATTGGGCAAGGCATGTAAATAGAACTTTTAGAAATATTAAATTTGCTAAATCTGCTAATTTGTCAAGTTGCCTAAACTACTAGTTTTGTTATATTGCCTAGACTGCTAATTAGATTGAAATGCCTAATCTGTTAAATTTGTCGGTTGAAATGCCTAACCTGTTATATGCCAAAATCTGCTAAGTTGCTAAATCTGTTAAATCCGTTAAGTCATATAAAATCTGTTATCTGCTATGTTGATATAATCATCCTGTTATTGATATAATCTGAATTGGCATATATATTGGGCGTGCGCATAAACGGTAAATTATTAATTAATTGGCCGCAAAGATAAACATGGCTAACTCGAGGTTAGAATGAGTTTGCGGCGTAAATCTGCCCGGAACCGCCCGGCACATCCAGTGGCCGCAAACAATAGGTTCTAATGTGAGAAGTTAGTCATAACATGCGTAAGACACGAGGTTAGGTCTGGCTTGTGGCAGAAGTCTGCCCGGAACCGCCCGGCATATCCAGCGGTCACAAGCTACCGACCTAATGTGAGAGGTCTGTGCATTAATAATTAATTAATGCAAATCTAAGATAAGAATGACGTCTAAAACGTATTGGGGAGAAATAGGGTTAAACCAAAGGGATTAATAGATGTAGTAAAACCCGTCCATGAATCCGTAGGCCCAATACAAAGTTAGACAAATCTGAAAAATCTGTACATCTGATCCGTTAGTCTGAAAACTTGTTAACTTAATTTGTGAATTAGTAAATCTGAATTCTGTATGTCTGAACTTGTAAACAAGTTAATCTGAAATCTGTTAGTCTGGGGACACAAGGTTAGGAGGGGAATTACTTGTGTCATCTGTTGTTTGGGACCCATATTAGTCAGTAACCCTTTCTGGTATCAAAACTTTGACCCAACAGTAAGTAGGGTCCGGGCACGCTTACTGAACTAATTATAAGAGGTTCATTCTGATAATGGCGAGGGGTGTTGATGGTGCGTTCCAACCGGGTCATGTGCGTGCATGGATCCCGGTCTGCCTCTGAGGATGTAAGACGCCGTGACATCTGTAAATAGGTCTGTGCCAATTGGTTGTCACTTTAGGGAGTGATACACCCTACTGTGGAGCCGACACAAGATATTTATGTATTAGGGAGCTGATCGCTTGGGGTAGGGTTTTAGGGTACGCTTAGTTCTGTCTGTTTCTGTTGGTACCGTCTGTTTCTGTTGGGTGGTAACACCTGTCTGTTTCTGTGTGGTACCGTCTGTTCGGGTGGTAAAGGCCCATTACTAGTGTACACCTAATTCCACATTCTGTTTCCATAGGGATAAATATGTTTCTTCTTCTGTCTGTTTCTGATCGGGTAGTAAAGGCCCATTATTAGCATTCTGTTTCTGTTAAAGTATTCTGTACCCGTTCCTGCTTCAATTTAGACATTAGGGTGACACCTAATTTTGCTATACTAGTATTAGTGCAGAGGAGTGTAAAACAATAGTTTATATCATTCGGTTTTTCGGTTATATCTGCTACACCTGTTATAGTTATCTCACATCCAGTTTTATGTTCATATCATATTATTATTATCTGTTCATATGCTGAAAGTCACTGGACTTGCCAGACTTTTTGTCTGACCCTTGTTGTTTCGCCTCCTTTCTTCCGTTTCCCCCCCAGGTTATCCAAGGAGGGAAATACTTTAGCTTGATCCGGATTTCTCTTTGCTTGAAGTGCTTAAAGTATGGCTTGGCTCTGTATAGCTTCCGTTCCATGGGGATTATGATTTTAAACTATGCATTTTGAAGGCTTTTGTACAAGACTGATATTTTGTACTTGAATTCTGAAATTGAAAGGATGTAACCATATTAATTTTCTGTTTCCGCTGTAATAAAGTTAAAAATTTTCAAGTACTGTTTTATCTGTCTTGTAAGTTTCTGTTCTGTTTACTAAAATGCTCCACCAAAGTTAAGGCATTCCCTTTGTGAGTGACCTTAACGGAGGTGGGGTGTTACAGATAACCACTAACCAAATAACTTTTAGCCAAGGTAATACACTCCAATTACCAAACAGAAATATGTTTAGCAATAATCAGTTCATACATTATAAGATAAAGTGCCAGACACACATCCATACAAATTCGTTCCAGGTTTGAACGAAGCCGAAGACGCCTTATTCTACGACTTAAGTTAGAGTGCGAAGGCCCTTGCAATCTGAAAGTTAATACATGAGATATTTTAGTCCTAACTTGAGTGTATTGTTTTCATTATGCTTGGGTCAACTTGAGTTCTTTCAGTTTAGAGAAGACCTATTTATAAAGATGAAGATAGAGGTTAACAATCGTATTTATACAATATTATTCCATTGCATTATTTGGCATGTCTAATGATTGTTTCACTTTAACATTGAAAATGTATATTGTAAACAGATCAATGTTTTAATTATGTTTTTATTATATTTTGTCCTTCCACTATGAGATTCTTTGTTATATTTCTTTCCCTTCTCTTTTATTTGTTATACTAAATCCTCATTAACAATTCATCATTTTGGGTCTAACAGTGTGGTTTATTCTAAATTCGTTGGAAAATGGCAGGTCGTTATAGTTTGAAATGAGACTTGATTTGTAATGGGATTCAAATCATAGGATTCTAAGATTTTTAAAAATAACGTTTGAAATCATATTGGAAGGATGAATAATATCTTAAACAAAGGTTAAATATAATATAAACTATTCCTTAGAACATCATATATAATACCAAAACTTGAAATTTGGAAATTTACCATAAAGTTGTAATATGTGAACTTATAAACTATTTTGGATTTATAGTGTAAAATTAGATATAACTGGCTTGTTTGCTTAAAAAAACATTGTAAAATTTCGACCGTTTAAATGTTAATTTATATTAAATCTAAAAATAAATTGATTTCTAAATGTAATTGATAAACAATGATTTTAATTCGTTTAAATTAAATTGATTGTAACAGTCAATTAAAAGAAAGCATGCTAACAGTTGTTTGTGTTCCGCATTAAGTCGATTTAGCGCTTTAATGAAATTAAAATAACATTTTGAGAAATATAAATTATATATGTTCACTTTTAAAGTTGAGCATAATTTTATAAAAGGAATAAATATAAATCATGAAAACAATATTTTATGGTCATTGAATAATAGCTGTAAATGATATAGAAACAATTTTGACGTTAAACTTAAAAACTTTAATTTGGAATTTGAATTTGGATTGCATGTGTTTAGTCTAATTTAAATAAATTGGATCAACTGTTAGACTACAGTTTAGATAATAAAATTTCCATAATTCTATCATTGAATAGAACACTAAGTAGATATGGTATTTAACCATGTTTAAATAAGTAAATGTACAATCCTAATGTTCAGCTATGCATAACAAAAGAAAATTTTCTGGATGGAATTAATTATTCCTTTTGATGTTTAAATTAGTATAATTATAATACAAGCTTTTATTATCATCATAGTAATTGTAATCTATTTTAGAATTTAATGTTGGAATTAATTGGAATTTTTTAGTAGAAAAATTGAAAATAAATACAGTCAATGTTTTAAAAGAGAAACATATGTTATATTTATATGAGAAGAATATATTAAAAAAACGAGTCTAAATTTGTATATAGTGGTTAAGAATATTAATTATTGGTCCCTCATTTATTTGATTTATATTCTAATTATCTTTTGTTTCCCATTTCATGTATCATTACTATTGAACCTCCACCTATCATTACTTTCTCATTTACAACCTTCAATCTCATTTTTATTGTTCCCCTTTCCCATTTATAACCTACAATTATCTTTAGTTTATATCCTAATGATCTCATTTCACGTTTCCCATGAATGCCTTCCTAGCTTCCCAAACTATTCAAAAAAAGTAATATAATAGTAATAATAATAATAATAATAATAATAATAATAATAATAATAATAATAATAATAATAATAATATGTGCACGCGTTGCTTCACTCCCATGAGCAATGATCGTTCATTTTACCTTTTATAATTTCAATCGCATGCATACATGATACATGCGTACATTCCTTCTTTTGTCCATTTATTTCCATGTATGCTTTACATGCAAACAAGTGCTTACATATTCCCTCTTTCCTATTCCTTCGTTTTCCTACAGCCACCGTTTTTTCTCTTTTATATATTTCCGTTTATATCTTGTGCACATTAAAGAAAAAAACAAATGAAACATTAAAAGGAGGAATTTTTTAATGTCCATTCATTATACACCTTTCCAATTTCCACCCTATTTCTCTAAATTTCTCCCCACCACATCTCTTCTCAATAATAAATACATGAACCGTGCCTCACTCCCCTTCTATTTTAGATCTGCAATTTTAGATCTGACATCTCGTTCCCATGTATGTTTATCTTAATAAAACTCGCCCCTTGGACAAACAACAAGACAAAAAGCGGTTCAGATTTAATCCCGCAAAAACAAATCCACTGTCCTAATTTAAACACATCCCTTGATATTTTGATTGCCACCTCATTCGCATTGGCTTATATTTGGTTATCACGCGTATCAGTAACTTTGCTCTCCCACTTTCACGTTCTCCCTCTCTCCCGGTTTCATTCTTCTGTTTCTCTATTGCCTTTTATAACCAATAATCGATATCCACCGATTGTGGTTTTCCATATTTATGAACAAATCTTTGAATTTATTGGATCTTAAATCTCCACTGTTAAAAGAGATGTTCAAGGCTCCATATTTATGTTTTATTCTTTCATTACGAATTTGGTTTTCTTCCATAATTTAGGCTGTCAATTGATTTATAACCCACTGCCTTTTAAGTTCAATTGCGTTTTGAGTACGTAAACTGTCCATATTTGTGTTTTACTTTTTTCATTACAAAATTGTTTTTCTTCCATAATTTGGGCTCCATATTTATGTTGTTTTTTCACTATGATTTTGGCATTTCCCCTAATTGAACTATGTTTTCAGAATGTAGACAATGCGTGCATTAATTACTATGCATATGTAATGCACTATTTTCTTTGTTGTATAATATATTTATTTATTTTAAGTTCCAATGTCGTGAATTTACAGATTTATGGTTTATGTGATTCTTTCAGTAAATCTTTGAATTTATTGGATCTTAAATCTTCACTGTTAAAAGAGATGTTCAAGGCTCCATATTTATGTTTTATTCTTTCATTACGAATTTGGTTTTCTTTCATAATTCAGGCTGTTAATTGATTTATAACCCACTGACTTTTTAAGTTCAGTTGTGTTTTGAGTAAGTAAACTGTCCATATTTGTGTTTTATTTTTTTCATTACGAATTTGATTTTCTTCCATAATTTAGGCTGTTAATTGATTGAGTATGTAAACGGCTCATTCGTTGCATGCTATATTTGATTTATAAGAACGATACATTCAAATTTAACATACATTACAATTATGCTTCATGCTATGCATTGCATATTTTATTTTTTACTGTATACTTTTTTCGTCTATTATTTACTGTCAGACAGCCACTATGTGTTGCAGATCATTGATTCGCTATTGGTGGGGTTTCTATGATTGGAGACGGCTGCACTAATGGCAGCACCAGGTAATGGATCATTTATCTATATTGATATGATGGTGTTAGCTAATGCCAAGCATGAAATGGTGTGCAAAATTTCATACAACTATTGCCGGTTGTGGAAATTTATTTTTATCAGGGTTACCTCAATAATTTATTTGGTACATTACCTAATTCATTCATTTGCTTTTACAAGTTAGCCTATATTTTCTTATAGTTGTTTATGATAGTACGTTACTGAACTATTGTCTGGCTAACTTTTGTTATCATAACATATGAAAAATTCATCTATTTTTATATGCTTTGATCTTACACTACATCCAAAGAAACTAATAAGTTAAGTTGGTAATATTCTCTCATATTCTTATGCGATTATTTGTACACTAATTTTTTTAATAATTTTAATATTATACCAATATGGTTTCTCTAATTCTCATTAAGTTTTAGCATATAATTTCAACTGATTTTATCTGTTCTCAGAATTTTCCGTATCTCTCCCTTTAAATATCTCACTTAAGGGTATTAATCAATCAAGTCATAAAAAACTTGCTCATGGGTTTTTATTTTTTTAGTGAGAGAGTGAATTGGTGAAATTTAATGTACATTATAAAGCATTTTATTCTTATTCAAGTATGTAGCATGGGTGGCTGCAAATCGTATTACCTTGGACTATTTTTTCCCTATTCCTATATTTAAGTTGGCCTATACCCTTTCTCATTGAGACACTTCCGTTAAAATAAGAAACTTAAAATTATCATTATATATATGTATCTTTGACTTTTCATTTTCTTATTAAATAAATCGTAATTTACTACCAAGAAGAAGGTGCTAAGTTAAGGTCATTAAGCAACTTTTGATAATTTAAAATATTACTACAAACATACTTTGTAAATGTCATAGGTATTGTATATTTGTTCATATTGATCTACAATTTTGGTTTAAAATTAATTTTTGTATGAATCCAACAATCTACAAATAAATTTGATAACCATGTATCAGGTAGATACAACCATGAGAACACATTTCATCTGACATGTTGGTACTGAATAGTTGATATCCACAAAACATGAGTTTTAGAATGTGCAAGAATACTTATTAGTTCATATTTCCCCTTTTTGAACATTTCTGTCCTATTTAATGTTAATAAATAACCTTCTCGGTATTTTGCAAAAATTCCACTTTAATGTTATTGTATTAGAAGTAGTAAACATGCTTCCATTATTCTTTTCAAGCCACAGAAGCATGTATGCTCCTTTATTTATTAGTGGATCCTTAATAGTTGTTGTTTCAAGTTTAACTATTTCCTTTTCTTATTCACAGTAAGCGGCAACCTCCCACAACCATGCATACAAATAACGTCACGAGGCATCCTGATTAAATTATTGATTGCTTTGGCTACATGTTATGTGAGAAAATCATTTTTTTTTTATAATCTGCTGCTACACTAATATTCTATCTATAAAGCTTGGTGTTTATAGTGTGAACCTACACCAAAAAAATTTATTTGCCTAGAAGACATCATAATCATAATTCTGGCATTATAAACACAGTCACTAAAAATTGCAATTGGATTTCCATGGCATTAATCTTTTGACATCGTCTGATGAAATAAAATAAAAAATTGTTTTTTCTTATTTAGGCTCACAATATGCTGACAATATCATTATATTGTTGTTGTTTTTAATTTATTCAGTTCCATATATGACGATGACATCCATCTATAAGAGACATCTTCGCATGTATAATTGAAATATATGTTTGAGCTTCAATGTAGAGCCGGACTGTCACTTGCCATACATAAAATGCAAATTTCAGACTGAATTGGAGACCAATTTGTTAACAGCAGGGGCTATAAATGTTTTTGGTTCATATATTATTATTATTGAACCAGTTGTATGATATTGTAAAGTTAACAGTCAGAGAAAAGTTTGTACAAATTATGTTTTAAACTAGCTACATATTTGGTAGTTGATCTGCGCCAATGCACATGCTGGAATAGTTTTGTATTATAGTAAACTTAAAGTTGGAATTTTTTTTGTATGTATGTGCTGTTTTTTTTGTATGCATGTGCTTTTTTGAATTTCATACTCATGCAACCAATGCAAATTAACACATACATGGTTGTTTAATTCATCATTTCATACATGCATATTTTAATCAACTCAATAAAGATACATAAAATTTGACATTGCCTACTAGCCATTCATCATTTACTTCTTACTGCAAAATTTTGTTCCTACAGTTGGAATACATAAATCACTTACATTATATATCTTTCTATTATACAATATGTTTTCATCGTTTATTCATAAATGCAAACTACAATTCTCAAAAGTCTATGCTCCCGTGCAGCGCACGGGTTTCCACTCGTGTGTGTGTGTGTGTGTGTGTATATATATATATATATATATATATATATATATATATATATATATATATATAAACCTTTGCATGTATATATATTTGCTAAAACTATGGTTTGTGAAACTTTGAATTTGATGAAAACTATGTTTACTTTGTTTTAAATTTGTCGAAACCATAGTTGTATAGATCTTGGTGAAACCATATTTTGCTGAGAAAATTTATTTTGTCAAACCATGTTTGTTTTAATTCCTATATGTATAAAAAAAAGGTCTAATATATATTTGGTTATGAGCAAATTATTATGTGCATGGTAGGGTAGGTGCAGATTTCCATTTTCCCATGTTATAGCCATATTGTAAAAAGTACATATAAAAAAGGAAGTGAATAGAAGTTGTTGTGCAAACTTTTTTCCAACCCATGATTGTAGAAAAAAAATTGTTAGATATGAGTTACAAACCCGAAAACTCCAAACATGGGATTGGGTATAATTATATATAAAGGGATAAAGGAGTGTCGTTTCATTGTGGGAAACGACCAGTAGAACTGTGGTTTTATGGATTGTCATGTTATGCCTGCTGCCATGAACCCACTAATATGTCATGTTGTTAACTTTTCACTAGTAACTGATTGTTGTCCATTGAATACTTGCATTCTTACATGTACTCACATGCCATTTTCTGTGCATTACTTTTATACAAGCTTTGTACTTAAAGATTGCCAGGATTCAAGTTTTCTACATAATTATTCTCTATTGGTATGTATGTGCATATTTTACAAATTAAGTACTTTCAAAGGTCGTAGAGTATATAATATGATTTGTTTGCTTTGAAACAAAAGAGGACACTCACATGATCTACATTAATTCGTTTAGGTGTTTTGGTTAATTTGAATATGTTCATCTAGTTTAGGCCTTTAGGCTTGAGTTGGTGTAGCATGTTATGTACACCTTGAGAAAATATGCTTGTCTGGTCATGAAACCTGAACGCATGTCACTACTGGTGTCTATACAAATTTTACCACGAATGTTGGCGTTTGACACTTATTCTGAAATTTATTAACTACCTATATGTTAGGATTAATTATTATGTTTAGTGGTTTATGGAAGTTGATTTACTTGAATAAAGTTAATCCTGACTCGAGTGTTTTGTGTTTTGCATGGAATGCTAGGGTCAGACCCGAGTGTTGCAGATTTTAAGATTCCATCTATCGAGTTAGAGACACATGAAGACGCGCGCACTCCAAATTGAAAATTTTATAAATTTTGTTTTATTATAAGCTATGTATTTTCCGCGTGTAAAATTTATTATATGACTCTGATATTTTGTTAAAATGCTTCCGTAGTGAAATATTGTAGTTTATTTATTCTTTGATTTTTGTGTTTGATTCAGTTTAAACCTCGTAAGCTAAATAATAATCTATCATTTTGAGCGGTTTAAGTTGGTTTAATTACCGACTTGAAATGGTCGAAAAGGCAGATCGTTACGAACATTGCTTCATTTTTTGCAATCGAGAAGATTAAATTAAAAATAAAAGTGAACATTAAAACCCATATCTTAAAAATAGAATTTACTACTTCATTTTGTTTGGAAGTGCTGTATATTTCTAATTTGAAAGCTATTGAATTCCAAAATGAAAATGTAGATATGGCATAATTTGGATAATGAAAGGCCAAAAAAAACTTTTTATGAATAAAGAATTCATACAAAATTTCTATCGATTCACTGACATAAGAAGTGTAAAAAGAGCTTTGGACATTTTGGGTTGAAAACAAATTTCTTCTTTTATTCTAAAACTTGGAATTAGTTAAAATAAACTAAAAGGGATAAATGAAAATAAATTCTAAAATCAATGAGAGAATAGTATATGATGTGAGATTGAATGAGAGGGCATAATTCAAATAGTTATATATATATATATATATATATATATATATATATATAACTAGTGCCAACCTAAGTTACGCACACAGAGTTCACGACATAATTTGATTTATGTTTATTAAACATATAAGTTTCAATGATGAAAGTGTTTATATATTTTATACTTTTAAATAAATCATATTTTTATTAAATAATATTAATAAATATTTGCTGATAAATATATTAAAGTAATCTTGAAGCATACAACATATAACAAATATTTAGAGCATGGTAGCTTCATACGTAGTGCATTACTATGTCAAGTTTTTAAATGTAAACAACGTATATTTAGTGTACATTTATTCTATATTTAACAAACACACACACTTTGACACATAGTTTAGATGACAACAGTGTTCCAATCTGAACAAAAAATAACAATTAGATGGAAATATTGTTCAATTTTGGTCAAACACGTACCATTTACGATTAGAACATGCCCACCTTTGATATTATCCAAGACAAAATGTATTAGAAAAATATTATATAACTTCAACACATTATATTTCGTAATACTTATAGGATTATATAACGTGATATATATATATATATATAAAGAGAGAATAAAAATAGACAATCAAAATTCTAAAACATCTTGATAATTATCTTCCATTACGTTAATTATTCACGTACAAAACAACTAAAATGGAAAAATAGGTAACATAATTTGATGCTAAATAGTATATCAATATAAAATGAAATACATGTAGCACAAAGAATGCTAATTTTTGATGACATTTCATTACAAAAAAAACAAAATAAGATCAAATTGTTTAAAGAAAAACAGCTAAAACATTGAGCTATTAGAAATTGAGTCATGAGCCTCTAGGATTAATGGTTAGAAGTTTAGTGCTTTAGATGATGGTTCTAAATGCTATAGGTTGAATCCCCTAAGACATCAAAATAAGTGATAAACTTGGATGAATATCGCCTATATTATTAAAAAAACAATAATATTAAAGTTAGATTGTTATCAAAACGGTTTTATAAATTATGATTAGGTGTACTGTAATGCAACACAAACATGAGGCTATATTTGCATAAATGAAGATATTGAATAGAAGTTGAAAAGTTATATAGCAAATGCCAAAAATAGTCGAAGTTATTTCATTTTATTATATGCACAAAATTTTATAGTAACTATAACTTACACTATAACTTATTTGAAGATAAATCTGTTAGAACTGTCTCGCATGTTGTTGAGGAGGAATGAATGGTTTGAATAAAAAGTCTCACGTCACGAAATAAATTAGAGGAGTGGAGTACAAATATGAGTTGGTAGTTACGTAACATCAAGATATTTCTTTTGTTACAAGGATGTGTGTGCCAACTCATATGTGTGTGTGTGTGTCCTATGTAAGAGGGAGGGGAGCTTTGTTCTGACCATCGCAACATAACTCTGGTATTAGAGCCGAAGGTTACGGATTGGGTAATGAAGGCAAGGCAGTTCTCTCAGAATACTCGAAGGGGATGCGAGTCAAGGGGGGACTGCTAGGATTGTCTCGCATGTTGTTAAGGAGGAATGACTAGTTTGAATAAAAAGTCCCACACAATGAAATAAATTAGAGGAGTGGAGTAAAAATATGAGTTGGTAGGCACGTAGCATCAAAGGATTCCTTTTGTTACAAGGATGTGTGTGCCAACTCATATGCGTGCTCCCTATGTAGGAGAAGGGGGAGCTTTGTTCTTCGTTATATAACAAAATCATGCATTTCTTTGGCAAGAAGCTAAGATAAAACTTGAGTGTCAATTAAGTACGTTAAATATCATCAGTATTCTCACTATAGTTCATAAAAAGGGAACATTTTAACTCCTTGAGCAAATAAAAAACATCTTATATGCAACTCAAAAATTAAAATAAATTCAGTTAAATTTAACTCTTGTTATAATCAGTTAAATTCACTATAGCTCTAGACAGTGGTCATTGCTTTTCTTTGAGGTTTGAGTTAGATTTATCCCAGAATTTTGATTGAAGCATTGATCCAATGTTAATACGAATGTAGTACTATACGTATACATCTAACTTGCTTATAACCTTGCTTAATTATTACATATGTAAAGATAAAATTATAGTTTTTTTATATGTAAAATCTGTATTTATTTAGTTTCTCATATAATAAAAGTAGATCTAATGAAAATTGTCAAAAACTGATACTATAATATAGAAAATAGTAATTAAGAAACGAAATTTAGTAAATGGAAATGAAAGCAATAAAATCTTAGTAAATTGTAAGATAAATTTAGCTGAAGAAGAAACCTACTATATAGGAGATAAGAACAAAAGAAAAGGAAACTAAGTTCAACATATATAGGGATATAAAATTAAAGAAAGGAGATAGTAATTATTAATGATATGGGACAAATTTTGTATGTAAGGACAACATTACAAAGACCATTGCATATTTTGGATGAGGTAATTGAAAACTATAAGTAAGAAATTAGAGAATTAACTTTTTTGAGGTTAAAATGCATGAGGCGCGAGATATATAATGGGACAACATTCAATTTTATATATATTGGAAAGATTACAATTGAAAACTAAATGTAATGTTTAGATAAATAATAAGAAAAACACTACATGCTAAATCTTACTGCAACTCTGTCAAAACTATACAAAAAGTATACATCAAAAATTGTTAAAATACTCCAAATTGATGAAATTTGGACTTGTGCAATATTGTCTCTATGAAGAAAAATATCATAATCCAAAGGCATAATGTTACAAATTTAATAATGCAAACTGCAAATCTACATTCTAGTCTATGCACTATTAATGCTCTTATTGAATTTCATGATTGTTGTTACAAAATAAGTACTTTCATATCATGCTTTTATGTGCCTTGCAAACTATGAATATTTTCACTGTCTGTTTTAGATTAATAGATCAGGCTTTCCCTCCCATGACGCGAGAAATTCTCATCGAATAATTATGAAGGTTTAGAGCAGAATAAAAAGTCATAAATTACAAAGAAAAAGATATTACAAGGGAAATATACAACTTTGCATTTATTTGAGAAATCGTGTATTGCATATACATTGAATAATTGAGAAAAAATAGAACTTATTAGAACCTTTTATAGAAATTTAAATGAGTAACCCATTCTTATCCAGCATTATACGGTTGGTAGCTTCTGTGCAGTTAAAGCGCTTAGCGGGTCTATAGCGGTAGAGCTGTAAAAAGCTGTAGCGGGGATAAATCGGGGAAATAGCGGGGATATAGCGGAGGTGCAAAAGTATTAATTAGATGTAAAATTATATAACTAAACTTAATTAATTATCATTCTCGCATCATTTGTGTAGAAGAAACAAATATTAATTAATATTATATAACAAAACCAAAGAATATCATGGTTATGCACACTAGATTCAAGGATTACTACAGATTTCTATCTTATATAAGGCACTTATGACTTAAAATTAGCTCTTTACATTAACTTTTTTGATTTATTTAAAAAGATAATTGGTCAAATCATCCTTTGTATTTTAATATTGCTAAAGCGGGTGCTAAATAGCGTTGATTTAGCGGATGAAACTGGAAATAGCGGGGCTTTAAGCGGAGCTACTGTTCATCAGCGCTAAATTGAAATAGCGTAGCGGCTGGAGAGCGTTGTGGGCTATAGCGGGGATTTTGCGGGGCTTTAACTGCATAGGGTAGCTTCTAATAACCAAGATAAGGGAGTAACCAAAAATGTATTCGAATCCATAATATTTCTACGTATGTAAATCGTTAGAAATACACAGCTAATTTGCTCATCACTAATGTAATGACCCGCATTGGCAGAGGTATTATAATTAATTTATATAATTATATATAGTGGTATAGTGAATTAAATGGTCGTGGAATTAAATAACTGGGAATATTTAATTAAATAATATATTTAATTCTGAAATAATCAGATTTGGCTGAAATGGCAATATGGTGTGAACTGGGTCATCCCGAAGATTTAATTCAGTTTGGAATTGAATTTGAATAACGAATATATTATATAAACGACAGTTTGAACGTATAATTATATTATAATTAAAATCGAGCTTGAAATGGCGCTGCAGTTCGCGATTTGGCGATTTGAACTTCAACTGAATGTACAGGATTCGTTTTAAGCTGGATTTATGTGAAACAAGAAACGTGTAGAGCTGTTGGAGTATATCTTTCTAGTGGAAGAGAAAAATCTGGATTTCGTCGTGTAGATTTTGAGATATGTCCAAATCAAATTTCAGAATAGTCGTTATAGAATCGTTTATCGACCGTAACAGTTTATTCGATATAACTAGAGATCGGGTTTGAATTTAGACAAGGTTATTTTGGGAAATAGTGATAAAATAATTTTTAGAATTTTCTGTAATTTTTAATTAATTTAATAAGCGACTTTTTATTTGGAGTATTTTGCACCCTGAAATCAACATTTTGAGGTTTCAAAATATGAATTAATCTACCGATATTATTATATTTTTGGGATCGTGACACCGAGCTCATCACAACGATTTATTTATCTCTGTCCAGAGCAGCTCATATATTGATGAAATTTGAAGTAACAAGATATGTAAAACCTTATAACCCTTAACTAATTTATAACCTTATCCCTCATCCCCTTCGGTGATCAACAGAAGTCCACGCTTCTCTCTTCTAGACTATATCTCCCCTTAAAATATGGATGAACGAAAATGGACCAACATGAATTAAGGAAAGGAAAATTTCGTGGTCCTCACACCAGAAACGTGTACCACCATTTTCTTAACAATTAAGTCTTGCTCTGTATATATAAACAAACACCTGCTCACATTCTTTCGTTTTCTTCTAAGGTCCAAAACTAAAGCTTCCAGGGGAAATAAATTCAAAATAAAATCCAACAAAAATCGTAAAAATAAGAGAGTGGGTTTGTTGGTTTTCTATTTGCATCAGCTTCATTTTGGTATACTCGCTGAAAGGCTCGATCACCTCATTTGTGAACAAGGTCGAAACAGAAAACTACTTCAAATATATATGTAAATAAACAAAATGATACGCCATTGTAGCATGGGTTTCAGGTCGAGATCGCATGAAGCAGGGAGAAAAAGACCTGCCGAGAAGTGAAGGTTGGAGGTGATCTCGTCCATTTGCGTGGAGGGATCGGTCACGTTGGAGTTAGAAACCGGAGAGGGATGAGCGCAGTAATGTCGAGATCTGGTTCGTGAGTTCGAGTTACGATAGGATAAAGCAGGGATCGACGCTGTTTTGGGCGGCGCGACTCCTCCTGGAAGCGAATAGAAGCAGCAGGTGTGGCAGGAAAAGGGTCATCGAGTGGATTGAGTTGGGGTCGGGTAGGTGGAGGTCGACTTGGTGAGTGCCAAGGTGAAGTCGACGGCAACGTGTGATGGCCGACGTGATGTCGGGGGAGGGTCAAAAATAGGGTCAACGGTTTGGGTAGGGAGCAGATTATTCCGGTTTGGGGAAGAAGGAAATGCCAACGAGTTGGGTATTTAAATCATGGATGGGCCGTTATAAGGATGGGTAAAAGCCCAATTTTTTTATTTCATTTAAGTCTTTATTTTAATTTAAATATCGTATCAACTTATAAATGTGATATCTCATCCATACGAGGTCAGAATTGTGAACCGTTTGTCACGTTGGGACCGTATAGACAAGAGCTTCACAATGAAGCTGACTGGAAGTGGATTGGAGATCGTATAAATTTATGGCGAAATAAATTGTTTGATTCAAATCAAACAACAGTTTATCGTTCTTTAGCAATGAACTGCCAAAGTGAGTAAATCTCACTAACTCTGAACAGTTTATAAATTCATGTTGTATTTTTAGAACTGTTAGAAATTGTCTGATTGACTGTGTGTTGACTGTTTGATTGAACTACTAGTCAGTTAGTGAAATTTATAAATAAATAAATAAATAAATAAATAAATATAAATTGATTCTGTCGATCAGAATATATCATATAGAACTGAAAGTGATGTTGATTTTATTGTCTAACATCTGTGATGCAGGGAAACAGGTTGGAGGGACCCAACTGGGTTCCTCAATATATAAATACTGTTTTGTTTTTTATATTGTGTTATACGATGCGATATGAAACCTGTTGATGATTTTATACATGGGAATGATACTGATCATTGTTGTACGGTATGTTAAATACCATAACATACCGGAATGTTGATAAGGGAATTTTCAAAGTGATATTTGAAAATAAATTTATTTATAAAATCAAAGAGGATTTTATAAACAGGAATATTTATAAATAAGAAATATTTATAAATTGGAATATTTATAAATAGAAGATATTTAGAAAGGAAATAAATTTCGAGCCATTTTCTTTTTGAATGGAAAGGATTGTGTGGTGGGTTTGGGGATTTTCCCGATGCTCCCGGTACAAAGGAGGTTATGGCGAATTTTCCCGGGAATATAAGGAGTTAGAATATTTTTCAGAAATCAAATAAAAAGAGAAAGGTTTGTAAATCATTTACAAATCAAATCGAAAGAGAAATGTTGTAAAAAAAAACTATTTACAAATCAATTGAAAAGGAGATATTTGTAAAACACTTACAAATAGAATTGGAAAAGGAAATCATTTTTAAAGTGAAGAACCGTTACTAAAAGTAAATCTTTAAAAATGAATAAACGTTGTTAAAAGGAAATCTTTATAAAGAAAATAAAGTTAGTTAATCGAATATGGTATTCGAAAGGAGTTAAATCGAATATGGTATTCGAAAGGAGTTAAATCGATTATGTTATTCGAAAGGAGTTAAATCGAATATGGCATTCGAAAGGTGTTAAATCGAATTTGGTATTCGAAAGTTAGTCAATCGAATATGGTATTCGAAAGTTAGTAAATCGAATATGTTATTCGAAAGGGGTTAGTTGAGTCGAGTTAGTTGAATAGAGTTAATCGAATATTTGTTATTCGAATAAGAGTTAACCAGTTAGAGTTAAACAATTAGAGTTAACCAGTGAGTTAAGTAAGTCGAGTTAACCAGTTGAGTTAAGTAAGTCGAGTTAACCAGTTGAGTTAAGTAAGTAGAGCTAACCAGTTAGGTTAAACCATTAGAGTTAACCAGTTAGGTTAAACCATTAGAGTTAACCCGTTAGGGTTATCCAGTTAGAAGTAATCAGTTAGATTTAATCAGTAGAGTTAATCGAATCAGAAATATTCGAGATGAGTTAATCGAGGGAGTTAATTGAATAGTAGATATTCGAAGTGAGATAATCGAATCAGAGATATTCGAAGTGAGTTGACCGAATCTAGTTATTCGATAGGAGTTGAATCGAATAAGATTTATTCGAAGAAAGAGATTTTCGAATATAAGTATTCGAAAGTAAGCAAACAAAATATAAGTCATTCGAATTAGTTATTCGAATAGAGTTAAATAAAGAAGAGTTATTCGAATTAGTTATTCGAATAGAGTTAAACACAAAGAGTTATCGAATTGTTATTCGAAAGGAGTTATCGATTATAGTTTAATCGAAAGGAGTTATCGATTTTTAGTTAATCGAAAGGAGTTATCGATTATAGTTTAATCGAAAGGAGTTATCGATTTTTAGTTAATCGAAAGGAGTTATCGATTATAGTTTAATCGAAGAGAGTTATCGATTTGTTTAATCGAAGTGAGTCATCGAACATAGTTTATTCGAAAGGAATTATCAAATTTGGTTATTTGAAAGAGTTATCGAATTTAGTTATTCGATGGAGTTAGTCGATTAGAGTTAAATCAAAGTAGTTAATCGAATATAGTTGTTCGAATAGAATCAAAGGAGTTAATCGAATATAGTTGTTCGAATAGAATCAAAGGAGTTAATCAAATATAGTTATTCGAATAGAATTAAAGGAGTTAATCAAATATAGTTATTCGAATAAAATCAAAAGAGTTAATCGAATATAGTTGTTTAAATAGAGTTAAAGGAGTAATCGAATATAGTTGTTCGAAAGGAGTTAGGTAAGGAGTTAAGTGAAAAGAGTTGATCGATTAGAGTTAAAAGAATGAACTTACCCTGTTTCGAGATTTGAAAGGTTGTTCAGTTAAGGTCTGAGAGGTAGTTATACCCCAACTTGATTGACTTCGTTTTTAATTTAGAAATGGTTAAGGTTCGAGAGTGAAAGTGGTTAAGTGAATTTAGTAAATAAGTATAGTGGTTTGAGTTGTCGTCGCGATGTTGATTTAAACATCTGTTTAAATCCAAGTAAAGAAGATTTGGAAATGTTTTCCAAATAGAATCAGAAACGTAATCAAATATTGAAATTGGAAATATGGATTAGAAATGGAAATGTTTTCCAGTGTTAACGTATATTTTCTAAACATAGAAAATAAGGAAATATGAATATATATATATATATATATGATTGATGATTGATTGATAGAATTTCCATCTGGAAATAATATCGTTGTTTGCACACCTGTTTTCCTTTGATGGTTAAATCACAGACCATCGAAGTTTTGACCATTTTAACGTTGTTAATATGGAGAGGCCGGTTGGATTATTATCCAAAGAACCACTCTGTATTGGCATAAGCGTTGCGAATCATATATGCAAAAGATAATTGAAGACGGAGTAAAGTGCAAGGGCTATTGTATAAGTCTTAGATAACAGTGCCTGAGATGGATGTACTGAATAGTGCCTTCGACTCATCCTGTTCCTGGATGACTTGTATGGACAGATGTATGACAGAGTATTTCCAGACGATCATGTATATTGATTTCTCCTACCGTACCAAGAGTGAAAGCGAAGAAGGAAATTTCTTTTAGCTAACACATAATGTATTGTTGAGGACGTCGGTGATTGGATGGATTTGATGATGTGGCATTCAAAGTGAATCTGTTGTGATGATAAAGCGTAGCTTCTAGCCTCATCATCCGGTAAATGACAAAAATCGGGCAGGCAGCATGGTTAAGTCGGTCGCACCGAAGTAGGGTGTATAATCACCTATCTAGAGAATTTTCATTTGCTTCTTTAATCTATCAATGCTGTCTCATATATATACCGGAAAACGGTTGCTGATCCCAACCGTTGGTGATATACATTCGATACACTCAAGCAAAATGAGTGGTCGGTCATGTGTGGCTGAGTTACAAGATGTTCTTGTTGAACTCCAGTGTATCGTTCCTAGAGTACACTGATTGGAAGGTGGTTCCATACCTTGTCATAGTTGGAAATCCATTACCCAATACGTGCTTGCGGTTTTGAGTGTATACTATATATGTAGAACATGAGATGAAAGCGTTTCTGCTAGATGATTATTATACTGTGGTTGATAGACATTATTATAATATCAAAATGTTTTGATATAAAGATATTTTGGATTCTCATTAGGGAAAACCCGTTCCGTTATACGGCGTGGTCTTATGAGATATCATTTACTTGTTCGAACTGTTTTAAACTGTTTTACTCATACTAGTCCCATGACTGACCCGGAGTTTATTTTGTTTGTTTTCCCTAAACTCTTAGGTGCCCAATTTTGTACGGGCAGTCAAGTAGTCAGGAATTTACAGATACTTGAAGAGCTGGAGCAGGAGGCTTCAGGATCATATAGCTATAGTTTTTTCCGCTGTGTTGTAAGTGCTGTACTCTGATAAGTGCTATTGTATACATAACTGTTATATTTCAAAGCTATGTTATCTATTATATGTTATTCGTTCCGCTGTGAGGTTCGTGTTACTCTGATGTTGTGTTCTTCTTCTTCTTCTTCTTCTTCTTCTTCTATTCTAAGTTTCTATCTTATCTTTCCTCACCCTCTAGTTTCTTTCATTAACTATTCGGTTATTTTCGATCTTTGGATGTTCGATATGTATTGTATA
Organism: Allium sativum; assembly: GCA_030737875.1. Lineage (NCBI taxonomy): Eukaryota > Viridiplantae > Streptophyta > Magnoliopsida > Asparagales > Amaryllidaceae > Allium > Allium sativum. The sequence continues at coordinate 167,513,002 of CM060916.1, read as the reverse complement.
TCGGATAACCAAGATCGCATTTTTCCGGGTCGTTACAGTTTGTATCAGAGCTTAAGTTAAGAATTACCTTGGCTCTGTGGCGTGACTCAGTAGAGATAGGGTTAGTAATACCCTAGATTGAGTTTGAGTGTATATATACGAGTGAACGTATTTGTATTTGATATAAAAAATTTGATTTATATTGTGGAGATTCACTGGTTGAGTTCTTTATGAGTTATGGTCGATCAGTTTGATCCACTGTATCGGTAGGAGTTACTAAACACTTGAATACGATGGGTCGTCACGATATGTTTTGAAAAAAGGGTAAATGAAAATAATTTTACCCAACGTATATTTTGATATATATTGTATATATTGGTCGTTATTATAATCGAGTAAGATTATAAATTAAATGGTTATGTAAATAACCAATCAGAATTCATATAAATGAAATATATGAAATTGAAATGAATTAAATTGGAAATTTAAACCAGAAATTGAATTAAAATTCTGGAAAAATTGGATAAGTGTTTGTAAATGGATTTGGATTAAAAATAAGGAAAATTTAAGATCTTGGGAGATTTTAAATTGTTTTACAAGCAGTGTGAATTATATTTTGAAAAGGAATTTCAAAGTGGAAATGTTTAGAAATGGTTTTATAGTATTGAACTCACTTCAATCGCTGGAAAATAGATTCTGATGATGACAGCTGCATCATCAGTATTCATTTTCGAGTTGTAAGTGATGAATTACTACCAGAGATACTGTTTTGAATTTGTTTTGGGAAAGACAAGTTGTGTTGAATTTCAAAAAGGAAAATTTGATTTTTGAAAAGAGTAAACTGTTTAAAAAAAAACTCCCAGGGAAAGACTGTTTGAACTAAAAACAAATTTAACAAAATTTTGTGAAAGCAAATTTGAATTAAAGTAAAGCCAGTAAAGTGGTAACTGAGATTTGAATTAGAATGATATCAAGACAAATTGGATTTGGGAAATTTGAATTTGAAATGTGATTGGATAATCAGTTAAGAGTTTGAAATCAAGCATGAAACTCGAATTTGAAATGGAATTTGGCTTGGTTAAAAGCGAATGGTTGTATTGGAGATAAAAGTGATATGAGTTTGATCGGGATAACATTGGTATATGCCGAGCTGATAGCATATGGAAGTGATAGAGTTGATATGCCCAACAAAAGGTACAAGCTTATATTTCATATGGTATGAGATTTTGGATGGCTGTTTGATTTTCTTTTGGGTTGGAGATGGCCCAGAGAGGTGAGTTGGAGTTTGATCGATTGACCAGTACAAAGGAGGTGTTGGAAAAAAATTTCGAAGAGTTAAGGCGTTAGAAAATTTTCAGGATTTTTGAAAATTTTCATTGATAAGAATTAATTAATAATTTAATTGAAATTATATGTTCAGTTGAAATTGAAGTTAAGAAGTGAACAAATAAGTTCTAACCAGTTAGTAGGGTCGTTCTCTACCTTAGCAATTTCGAGGACGAAATTATTTTAAGTGTGGAAGAATGTAATGACCCGCATTGGCAGAGGTATTATAATTTATTTATTTAATTATATATGGTGATATAGTGAATTAAATGGTCGTGGAATTAAATAACTGGGAATATTTAATTAAATAATATATTTAATTCTGAAATAATCAGAATTGGCTGAAATGGCAATATGGTGTGAACTGGGTCATCCCGAAGATTTAATTCAGTTTGGAATTGAATTTGAATAACGAATATATTATATAAATGACAGTTTGAACGTATAATTATATTATAATTAAAATCGAGCTTGAAATGGCGCTGCAGTTCGCGATTTGAACTTCAACTGAATGTACAGGATTCGTTTTAAGCCGGATTTCTGTGAAACAAGAAATATGTGGAGCTGTTGGAGTATATCTTTCTAGTGGAAGAGAAAAATCGGGATTTCGTCGTGTAGATTTTGAGATATGTCCAAATCAAATTTCAGAATAGTCGCCATAGAATCGTTTATCGACCGTAACAGTTTATTCGATATAACTAGAGATCGGGTTTGAATTTAGACAAGGTTCTTTTGGGAAATAGTGATAAAATAATTTTTAGAATTTTATTGTAATTTTTAATTAATTTAACAAGCAACTTTTTATTTGGAGTATTTTGCACCCTGAAATCAACATTTTGAGGTTTCAAAATATGAATTAATCTACCGATATTATTATATTTTTGGGATCGTGACACCGAGCTCATCACAACGATATATTTATCTCTGTCCAGAGCAGCTCATATACTGATGAAATTTGAAGTAACCGGATACGTAAAACTTTATAACCCTTAACTAATTTATAACATTATCCCTCATCCCCTTCGGTGATCAACAGAAACTCTTCTAGACCATATCTCCCCTTAAAATATGGATGAACGAAAATGGACCAACATGAATTAAGGAAAGGAAAATTTCGTGGTCCTCACACCAGAAACGTGTACCACCAATTTCTTAACAATTAAGTCTTGCTCTGTATATATAAACAAACACCTGCTCACATTCTTTCATTTTCTTCTAAGGTCCAAAACTAAAGCTTCCAGGGGAAATAAATTCAACATAAAATCCAACAAAAATCGTAAAAATAAGAGAGTGGGTTTGTTGGTTTTCTATTTGCATCAGCTTCATTTTGGTATACTCGCTGAAAGGCTCGATCACCTCATTTGTGAACAAGGTCGAAACAGAAAACCACTTCAAATATATATGTAAATAAACAAAATGATACGCCATTGTAGCATGGGTTTCAGGTCGAGATCGCATGAAGCAGGGAGGCAAAGACCTACCGAGAAGTGAAGGTTGGAGGTGATCTCGTTCATTTGCGTGGAGGGATCGGTCACGTTGGAGTTATAAACCGGAGAGGGATGAGCGCAGTAATGTCGAGATCTGGTTCGTGAGTTCGAGTTATGAGAGGATAAAGCAGGGATTGACGCTGTTTTGGGCGGCGCGACTCCTCGTGGAAGCGAATAGAAGCAGCAGGCGTGGCAGGAAAAGGGTCATCGAGTGGATTGAGTTGGGGTCGGGCAGGTGGAGGTCGACTTGGTGAGTGCCAAGGTGAAGTCGACGGCAACGTGTGATGGCCGACGTGATGTCGGGGGAGGGTCAAAAATAGGGTCAACGGTTTGGGTAGGGAGCAGATTATTCCGGTTTGGGGAAGAAGGAAATGCCAACGAGTTGGGTATTTAAATCATGGATGGGCCGTTATAAGGATGGGTAAAAGCCCAAATTTTTTATTTCATTTAAGTCTTTATTTTAATTTAAATATCGTGTCAACTTATAAATGTGATATCTCATCCATACGAGGTCAGAATCGCGAACCGTTTGTCACGTTGGGACCGTATGGACAAGAGCTTCACAATGAAGCTGACTGGAAGTGGATTGGGGATCGTATAAATTTATGGAGAAATAAATTGTTTGATTCAAATCAAACAACAGTTTATCGTTCTTTAGCGACGAACTGCCAAAGTGAGTAAATCTCACTAACTCTGAACAGTTTATAAATTCATGTTGTATTTTTAGAACTGTTAGAAATTGTCTGATTGACTGTGTGTTGACTGTTTGATTGAACTGCTAGTCAGTTAGTGAAATATATATATATATATATATATAAATAAATAAATATATAAATTGATTCTGTCGATCAGAATATATCATATGGAACTAAAAGTGATGTTGATTTTATTGTCTAACATCTGTGATGCAGGGAAACAGGTTAGAGGGACCCAACTGGGTTCCTCAATATATAAATACTGTTTTGTTTTATATATTGTGTTATACGATGCGATATGAAACCTGTTGATGATTTTATACATGGGAATGATACTGATCATTGTTGTACGGTATGTTAAATACCATAACATACCGGAATGTTGATAAGGGAATTTTCAAAGTGATATTTGAAAATAAATTTATTTATAAAATCAAAGAGGATTTTATAAACAGGAATAATTATAAATAAGAAATATTTATAAATTGGAATATTTATAAATAGAAGATATTTATCAAGGAAATAAATTTCGGGCCATTTTCTTTTTGAATGGAAAGGATTGTGTGGTGGGTTTGGGGATTTTCCCGATGCTCCCGGTACAAAGGAGGTTATGGCGAATTGTCCCGGGAATATAAGGAGTTAGAATATTTTTCAGAAATCAAATAAAAAGAGAAAGGTTTGTAAATCATTTACAAATCAAATCGAAAGAGAAATGTTGTAAAAAAAACTATTTACAAATCAATTGAAAAGGAGATATTTGTAAAACACTTACAAATTGAATTGGAAAAGGAAATCATTTTTAAAGTGAAGAACCGTTACTAAAAGTAAATCTTTAAAAATGAATAAACGTTGTTAAAAGGAAATCTTTATAAAGAAAATAAAGTTAGTTAATCGAATATGGTATTCAAAAGGAGTTAAATCGAATATGGTATTCGAAAGGAGTTAAATCGAATATGGTATTCGAAAGGAGTTAAATCGAATATGGCATTCGAAAGGAGTTAAATCGAATATGGTATTCGAAAGTTAGTCATTCGAATATGGTATTCAAAAGTTAGTAAATCAAATATGTTATTCGAAAGGGGTTAGTTGAGTCGAGTTAGTTGAATAGAGTTAATCGAATATTTGTTATTCGAATAAGAGTTAACCAGTTAGAGTTAAACAATTAGAGTTAACCAGTGAGTTAAGTAAGTCGAGTTAACCAGTTGAGTTAAGTAAGTCGAGTTAATCAGTTGAGTTAAGTAAGTAGAGTTAACCAGTTAGGTTAAACCATTAGAGTTAACTAGTTAGGTGAAACCATTAGAGTTAACCCGTTAGGGTTATCCAGTTAGAAGTAATCAGTTAGATTTAATCAGTAGAGTTAATCGAATCAGAAATATTCGAGATGAGTTAATCGATTTGAGTTAATCGAGGGAGTTAATCGAATAGTAGATATTCGAAGTGAGATAATCGAATCAAAGATATTCGAAGTGAGTTGATCGAATCTAGTTATTCGACAGGAGTTGAATCGAATAAGATTTATTCGAAGAAAGAGATTTTCGAATATAAGTATTCGAAAGTAAGCAAATCAAATATAAGTCATTCGAATTAGTTATTTGAATAGAGTTCAATAAAGAAGAGTTATTCGAATTAGTTATTCGAATAGAGTTAAACACAAAGAGTTATCGAATTGTTATTCGAAAGGAGTTATCGATTATAGTTTAATCGAAAGGAGTTATCGATTTTTAGTTAATCGAAAGGAGTTATCGATTATAGTTTAATCGAAAGGAGTTATCAATTTTTAGTTAATCGAAAGGAGTTATCGATTATAGTTTAATCGAAGAGAGTTATCGATTTGTTTAATCGAAGTGAGTTATCGAACATAGTTTATTCTAAAGGAATTATCAAATTTGGTTATTTGAATGAGTTATCGAATTTAGTTATTCGATGGAGTTAATCGATTAGAGTTAAATCAAAGTAGTTAATCGAATATAGTTGTTCGAATAGAATCAAAGGAGTTAATCGAATATAGTTGTTCGAATAGAATCAAAGGAGTTAATCAAATATGGTTATTCGAATAGAATTAAAGGAGTTAATCAAATATAGTTATTCGAATAAAATCAAAAGAGTTAATCGAATATAGTTGTTTAAATAGAGTTAAAGGAGTAATCGAATATAGTTGTTCGAAAGGAGTTAAGTAAGGAGTTAAGTGAAAAGAGTTGATCGATTAGAGTTCAAAGAATGGACTTACCCTTTTTCGAGATTTGAAAGGTTGTTCAGTTAAGGTCTGGGAGGTAGTTATACCCCAACTTGATTGACTTCGTTTTTAATTTAGAAATGGTTAAGGTTCGAGAGTGAAAGTGGTTAAGTGAATTTAGTAAATAAGTATAGTGGTTTGAGTTGTCGTCGCGATGTTGATTTAAACATCTGTTTAAATCCAAGTAAAGAAGATTTGGAAATGTTTTCCAAATAGAATCAGAAACGTAATCAAATATTGAAATTGGAAATATGGATTAGAAATGGAAATGTTTTCCAGTGTTAACGTATATTTTCTAAACATAGAAAATAAGGAAATATGAATATATATATATATATAGATATATATATGATTGATGATTGATTGATAGAATTTCCATCTGGAAATAATATCGTTGTTTGCACACCTGTTTTCCTTTGATGGTTAAATCACAGACCATCGAAGTTTTGACCATTTTAACGTTGTTAATATGGAGAGACCGGTTGGATTATTATCCAAAGAACCACTCTGTATTGGCATAAGCATTGCGAATCATATATGCCAAAGATAATTGAAGACGGAGTAAAGTGCAAGGGCTATTGTATAAGTCTTAGATAACAGTGCCTGAGTTGGATGTACTGAATAGTGCCTTCGACTCATCCTGTTCCTGGATGACTTGTATGGACGGATGTCTGACAGAGTATTTCCAGACGATCATGTATATTGATTTCTCCAACCGTACCAAGAGTGGAAGCGAAGAAGGAAACTTCTTTTAGCTAACACATAATGTATTGCTGAGGACGTCAATCGGTGATTGGATGGATTTGATGATGTGGTATTCAAAGTGAATCTGATGTGATGATAAAGCATAGCTTCTAACCTCATCATCCGGTAAATGACAGAAATCGGGCAGGCAGCATGGCTAAGTCGGTCGCACTGAAGTAGGATGTATAATCACCTATCTAGAGAATATTCATTTGCTTCTTTAATCTATCAATGCTGTCTCATATATATACGGGAAAACGGTTGCTGATCCCAACCGTTGGTGATATACATTCGATACACTCAAGCAAAATGAGTGGTCGGTCATGTGTGGCTGAGTTACAAGATGTTCTTGTTGAACTCCAGTGTATCGTTCCTAGAGTACACTGATCGGAAGGTGGTTCCATACCTTGTCATAGTTGGAAATCCATTACCCAATACGTGCTTGCGGTTTTGAGTGTATACTATATATGTAGAACGTGAGATGAAAGCGTTTCTGCTAGATGATTATTATACTGTGGTTGATAGACATTATTATAATATCAAAATGTTTTGATATAAAGATATTTTGGATTCTCATAAGGCAAAACCCGTTCCGTTATACGGCGTGGTCTTATAAGATATCATTTACTTGTTCGAACTGTTTTAAACTGTTTTACTCATACCAGTCCCATGACTGACCCGGAGTTTATTTTGTTTGTTTTCCCTAAACTCTTGGGTGCCCAATTTTGTACGGGCAGTCAAGTAGTCAGGAATTTACAGATACTTGAAGAGCTGGAGCAGGAGGCTTCAGGATCATATAACTATAGTTATTTCCGTTGTGTTGTAAGTGCTGTACTCTGATAAGTGCTATTGTATACATAACTGTTATATTTCAAAGTTATGTTATCTATTATATGTTATTCGTTCCGCTGTGAGGTTCGTGTTACTCTGATGTTGTGTTCTTCTTCTTCTTCTATTCTAAGTTTCTATCTTATCTTTCCTCACCCTCTAATTTCTTTCATTAACTATTCGGTTATTTTCGATCCTTGGATGTTCGATATGTGTTGTATACCGGATAACCAAGATCGCATTTTTCCGGGTCGTTACAACTAACTAACAAATAACCACTTAACTATAAATTTAACCAATTAGATAGCTTTAAGCAGTCGTAGTTGAAAAAAATCATAATACTGAATTAAATTTTTTTACAACACTACTATTTTAAAGCATATAGGGTTACAATGAATTAACCAGTTCCTAACAAACCATTAGATAAACAGATAAAGTCGTTAAAAATAATATTTGAAAATTCTGTATATTCTAATTATAAACAAATCATTATATAGAACAAATTTTTTTATGATGGCATTTGACAAGTACTCGTATCATTAAAAATTAAAAAGTGATGGATCTTCTTAAAATCATAATGAACCTATTTTCAAGTAGTAATTTCCGTAATAGGCAACAACGATTGTTTTTCCTAATTCAATACAAAGTTACATCATCATGTGTGTAACATCCCAAATTTTGAATGTTAATTACGAATATTTAAATCTGTTTTAATATTGATTTGGTGATATTAATGGGTTATATATCGAATTTATTTATCAGAAAATGGAGTTCAAAATATATATTTATAATATAATTTAAACGAGCTCGTACGACGTGGTAATTCATAATATTGAGTTTTGAACTTTAATTGAATATACAGGGTCCGATATAAGTCGGATTTCTGTGAAACAAGTTTTATTGGAATACGTATAACTAATTTTTGCTAGATTTTCAGTTTGGAGCCAAACGGAGTTGTTTTGTCAGTAGACGAAATTTTAAGGTGAACCGATAAATTAAAATAACGTCGTTGTGCAAACGGAGTCCGATTTTTACGAAATTAATTTCGTTGAGACCAGAATGACCAGACGAAGCGGTGTTGTAACAACCCATATTTTTGATCGTTCAAATCGACAATAATCCACTCATGTCGATCCAAACAAATCGCAAATGAAGGTAGTTATTGGGAAAAGAAGAAAAATAAAGGAAGAAGAGAAAACAAATCACAGAATCTCACAGCGGAAAGACAACATATAATAAACAAATAATGATTTAAAACACTTAAGTACATATATAATTGAGTTACACTTCTCTCGGTTATCAGAGTTACACTAGCACAAAAGTAAATAAATAGTAATGCAGCGGAATAAAGTGCAGTGGTTAAACCATACTCATAATAAATATATATGCCAAACTTCGTCTTCGTCCTCCAAGGCAAGGAAATCTTCGCTAACTGCAACATCTGCTGACCCGAGCGTACTGCATAAAAAGAAACACAACAAACACTCAGATCAGCACTAAATCATTCTCATATTAGTCAAATCAAAAGACGAAATTACTTGAGCGTCATGGGTGCAGTAACTCAAGAGATGTTACGGGATTTTTCCATCTCTCGAGGATCCGTTAAACTAATACATAGATAGTATAATACGCTATTATGATAGTGTCTACTCAGTAAAGTATAAATACTGAAAATAGCGTAAGCGGGATTACATTTTTACCCTTACACCATTTATAATACTGTAGTCTATACAGTACCGTAAACCCACCGTAAACGATGGCATCAGAGGGCACTCCATAGGTACGATACAAATCAAAATCGTATGGGCTCGATAAGGATAATATGACAAGGCACTCGAGGCAATGCCCAGAGTAGGATTCTACCAATTGCACTCCCAGACCGGTGGTAACGCATAGCAGCCACTACCGCCCACCTCGGAACACACTCCCAAATCATAAAGGGCCCCAAATCATCATCATCATAGTCATAGAAATAGTATCGAAGAAGTGTGTCCGATCAAAGGTGCTACCTCAGTTAGTCACGGTATAGCTCCTGTTTTAGTCGTTTCAATTCTGACCCGAAGGTCAGGGCTATTTCGTCATCGATCATCTTCTTCGATTCAATAATCGCCTCCAAGTCATCATACTCAATTTGGATACGTCATAACGTTCACAGTTGTCATAGTGGTATCGACACTGACAGAGAGTATGCCTTATGTCGACTCCGGTCTCTTTAACAACCAACACTTACATCTTTCACATCGGTCGGTTCTTTTATATTTGATAAAGGTTCGCTTTCATACCAAAATATCATCTTCTATTTCGAACCCAATTTATATTCAAACGAATAAAATTTTCATATCAACATATCATAATCATACCCAAACCGATTATATTCTAAAACTAGAATATATTTCTTATCATTATATTATAATCATATAATATTCCAAAATGACTTATACTCAAATAGAATATAATTTATCTCAAAGATTTTTTTTAAATTATCACGGATTCTTAACTCAACTCCATTTGAACCAGCGGTTCAACTCAAGCATTTCCATTCTATTCAATTATTTAGAAATTCCTATCGATACCATAGCGTCCCATATATCGACTAGAACCCATAAATATTCAACAGAACAAGCCAACACAATAAAAACCATTTTTATATCAAAAATACAAGTTCGCTATCTCATAACACTCAAACTCATTCTAGGGTATTACTAACCCCATCTCTAATGAGTTAATTCCCAAACAGAGCCAAGGTTATCGCTAACCATCGCTCTGATACCAAATGTAACGACCCACATTTTTACCGTTCAAATCGACCATAAAACCACACATTTGCGATTTTTTGGATCGACATGTGTGGTTTTATGGTCGATTTGAACGGTAAAAATGTGGGTCGTTACAGGTGTAATTTTTTTCGTTGCGGTTGGAGCTAGTGTATGGTGGTGCGTTTATTTAACGGTGGTGTAAATAGCGGTATAACTGATTTACCGTGCACAAATAAAAACTACCCTAACAAAAACCTAACCTATCTAGCACGTCACACAGCCTTATTTTCCACCACTCCATAACACAGTAAGTTGTCCTGGCCATCACATTTTCGACATGAAGGGAATTATATAAAAATCTACACAGCCTACCAAGTCAATTGTTACCATGCACCTATATGTACCATTTGAATGAGACTACAACGTGCATGTACCTTACGTTGCACCCATACCCTATTCCTTGTTTTTAAGCTTGCAGACATGCCCTTTCTTTTCGATGTCAAAAATGCACAACTAACCTGTACACCGACCTACATGAAGCCATTCCCCTATATTTTCTTTTCCTTGAAACATGGCTGGTGAAAAATCTTCCCACTGTATGAACTATAAGTAATATCTACTATAAATAAACATATATAAAATTAAAAAGATCTCAGACCACCCCATCCTCTTTTCCTTCATTCAGAAGCCACCTTCCCTTATATAATACATCTCCATTCTTTTCCTAAATCCAAACAAACAATCTGTCTACTTCTTGTTTTAAGTTGCGCAACAGATTAAATGGAAACCACAAGTATTAAAATCAAAATCAAAGCGTTTCCTCCTTTCTTCAGTAAACCCATACTGCTCCCTTTATCCAAACTAACACCATGATTGCTAGAATAAAAATGAGGCGCGGTGGTTTGTTGCTAAGGTGCACATGGATTTAAAGTAAGTGTAGTGAGTATACGAGTTGCCTGGTAAGCAAAGCAAGGGTTAGCGAAGTACGGCGAGGCCGATGGGGTGGCAGCAGTCAGTCCAGGTGGGTGGCGCAGTTCAACAGTGGAGGTGTGCTCGAGAAAAATAGTAGGGTGGTGCACTGGTTCACAAACTTTCAGGGATAGGAGTGGGAGTTGTGTACAGAACTGACGGGTTTTGGAGGTAACAGTGGAATGGAGTTTTGATGCCAAGTTGGATGGGGAAGGTATTGAAAACATTAACACGGTGCTGGAGATAATGACGTGGCGCTGGGAGTTGGTCGGCATGCGGTGATGAAAAGTCAGAGCTTCTCAATCAGTCTGGAGAAGAAGTGGTGTATTCTTGTTCCATTATGTAGTACATACATAGGAGCTGAGGGACTGGGAAGTGGAGATAAGGGGGTGCGTATGTGAATATAATACGAGCAGCTAATGTGTTAGCATGGGGTGGTCTCGGGTGTTAAATCCATGGGGACTGGAAGGAGCGGTTATGGGAAGAAGGGATCAGACATGGAGGATTTCGGCGGCATGAACATGTTGCAGAAGTGAGAACCATGGAAGAAAGAAGGAATACATTGGTCAGCGTGAAGTATGGTGATGACGTAGAGAGCGGATACTTGCAGTGGTAGAAGAAGCATTCCTGTTTAGTTAACTGGAGATGGTAACACAGTATAAACGGGGATGCAAATGGAAGGAGAAACATGGTATAGAAGAACGTTAGCACCGTGAACCACACGGAAGAAAACAAAAAGGGTAAATGGACGTTTTGGACGTGGGATGTTTGGAACCTTCAAAGTATTTCATGAAAGAAAATTGAGTCCTCGATAAAACATGATCCATTCGACTCGTATCAACGAAGGCGACGTGTACGAGCTGAGTTGGAGCCATTTAGAGTTGCTGGGGATTTCGTTCAATTTTAAACATTTGTTTAAAATTAGATAAAACAACGCTGAAACGTAAATCAAAAATCAAAGGTGAATTAACTCTCACACTTTTCTGGAATATTATGGAGTGTTAAATTCATATAAAAATAATTTATCATTGATTGGATGATATGCCTTGCTTGACTGGTTGGTTATTGATTGTCGACAATTATATTTGTTGTATTAGATGGTTTTGATTTAAGTAATTGTTTATATATATTTTTATCAAATATTATGATCTGTAATTCAGGGACGAACAGGTTGGAGGGATCCGACCGGATTCCTCAAATACATTATACGTTCTTTATATTATTTAAATATGGAACTGTTTACCCCAAATGATGATACTGATTGAATAGTGAACGTTGAATTGAAATTCAACGTTGATGGGATGTTTTAAACCAATGGGCGTTAGTGGTTGAATATTTAACAGCGGATGGCCTAAAAATCACTTGTTTTATAAATATTAATTTATCGTTAGGTTAGTCGACGAAAATGAAGTTATAAACTTATTTTATAACTGAAGATAGATTTTTAAATCTATTTTGAAATAAAGTTTATTAATGGAAATAAATATTTAATATTTAAGTTTACATGGATTTATTAATTGTTTTTAAGAAATGATTAGATTGGGATTATATGGAAATTGATTATTATTTATCAAATAATAATCAAAGTAAATGGGATTAATTTAAATTAATCATATTATTAATTGATTTAAATGGAAGGATCAACTGGGATGGGTTAACAAGTTAGTTATGTTAAGTTGAATAAGACAACTGCTTAAATGGTGATGGATCATTAAATTTGTTTTAAATAGAAATTGTTAATGATAAAGTAAATCATTTTTAGTTTTATTATTATTTTATTTAATAATAATCAAAGTGATGACCGTGGAATAAAAATGAAAGTTTATAAAGCGTTAAAACCCGGTTATTAGTTAAATGAGTTTTAAGCAAGTTTATATTAACAATAATATATATATTTGTTTAAAATTGGATTCTCCTTAATTGAATTTCACAAAATGCAAGGTTTGGTGAAGATATGTCAAACCAAGTTTATTTGATAATATCGTAATGATTACAGTTATGGAAATAAGTTAAATAAGTTAAAAACATTGAAATGATTTATAGAATGAATGAAATATTAGAAGTATAGGATTTGAAATGATAATCGAGATAGGAACCAAAGTGAATTGAAGTTGGTTGGGAAAATTAAGACAAGGAGTCGATTTGAAATCGTGCATTTTAAACAAGAAATGGAGTTTAGTTAAGATATAACCAAATTATATCGAAGTAAGTTTTGATGAAGTTTTTATATTGTATTTGATTCATATTTGAATCATGCTTATTGTAATGAGATATATAAAATACGAGAAGGAGTTAGATATAGTTTTTAAGAAATTAGAACCCGTTGTACGTTGGTTGAGTTGAGTAACTTTCGAGGTGGCAATCAGATGTTGGTTTCGGCCTTCGGGGTTGATACTTAGAAATTTATTCACTTACTGATTTATAATGAGGAACTAATAGAGTAAAAGTGAGACGATAATTGAATATTCTCATATTATATAAGGAAAGGGAAACATTTTCCTAGTATTGAAGATATAAGTCTAAATTAACCATTTGTTCATTATCAAAGAGGCCAAATGATGCTGAACACTGAACCAGTAAATTTATTTTATGGATGAATGTTTGTTTATTTGATAGTTAAATAACCGACTATCAAATCTGGCCAATTATCGATTGTTGGTACGGAAAGACCGGGATCGAATTTATATTCAAAAACCATTTCGACTAGCAAATACGTAATCATGGAAGAAATCAGATAATGATCGAGATGGAGCATTTGAAGACCACAGATCTTCATAAAACGGAAGTATTGCTTATAATCTCTGGTTTGCTCGCAGAGATAAACTGTGATTCTGTCGTGGTTGGAGTCTATGAATTGTAAGGACTACTCGCTACTGATCTATAGGGTGATTTCTAGGATGTGGTAGGAGGGTGCCTTCGGTTGTCCAGTACTAGGACAACGTGTATGGACGATGTGGCATTCAAATAGAATGGTGGCCAAATGTTCTGGAAAAGATTATAACCTCAAGCCTCACAACCGGAAAATGACAAAAATCGGGCAGGCAGCATGGCTATGTGGGTCATTCCCATTAGGGTGTATTGTCACCATCTAGAGAATATTCATATTTGTTCTTCTTTCATTTCTGTATCTTTGGATAACGGTTATTTGGGCCCAACCGCAAGTGACAATATATTCGATACGCTCCAGAGAAATGAGTGGTCGGTCATGTGTGGCAGGGTTGCAAGATGTTCTTGTTGAACCCAGTGTACTCCTCTTTAGAGATACACTATCGGCAGATGGATCCATACTTTGTCATAGTCGGAACCCAATCTCCAATAAGCACCGCGGTTTTGATTGTATACTATATATGTGGAGCGTGAGATGCAAGCGTTTCGCTAGATACAATTTATTTGTATTTAGACACTATCATAACATCAGGTAAGATATGATTTCAAAATGTTTTGGGTTATAGTAAGGTAAAAACCGTCTGTGTTTATGTGTGGGCTGGTCTTATTATCCTTTCTTTCAAAAGGGATTTCTAAAGTTAAGCAAGTTGTTTGTTGTGAATTTACCACTGAAAGTATTCCAGACTGATCCGGGTGAATTTTACTTTGCTACAAATGTGCTCGGATCAGACCGAGTATATTACAGGTTAGGTTCCGCTTGGAGTCAGGAGCTGGAAGCAGGAGGCTTTACCGTTAGTTATTTATAGTTTATTTCCGCTATGTCTGATATATGATGTACTCTGATGATTGGTATGTGTATGCAGTTCTTTTTGTATAAAGAGATTTGATATATTATATTTTATTCGTTCCGTTGTGAGATTCTGATGTATTCTTCTTCTTATTCTTCTGTTATAATATTTCTTTCTTTCTTATCTCACCCTCTAATTTCTTTCTAATAACGTTCCAGCGTTTTCGGTGCTTGAATGTCGACATGGTGTTTTTGTGTCGATTCTCGGGGTCGAAAATCCTTGTTCGTTACAATGTGCTTATGAAAAGGTAAAGCATTGCCTTTTTTGTAAATATAAGTTATTAACCATCTTGCGATCAAACAAATAGCAAAATAGCATTTTATATGCATTAAGATGCATATGCATATAAATTTAAAGTTATATGCATATTTACTCAGTTTTACGTAGAACAAAATGAAGATCTAGAAAATTCTAGAAAGCAATGAATACCTAAAAACAAAGTTGAAGCCCATAATTAGGAATGAAGAAGGATAACATCTATCTATTCAAGGAAAAATAATGAATAAGCATAAATTTAAATATAATCGGTAAAGAAACAAAAGGTATAAATTAATATAACATAATTGAAGGAAATACATACCTTAAATTAAGTAAGAAGTAGACAAATATTCAACCCAGATTTTATCTCTCATATAGTGATGTGAACTTAGGGGAGGTATTGAAAATTGATACTATAATATATAAAACAATGAAAATGGAATTGGGTAAATAAAAATGAAAGCAATAGACAACCATAATAAATTGCAAGATAAATTTAGGTTAAGAAGAAATCTAAAGCATGAAAGATAATAGAACAAAAGAGGGGAAACTTAAGTTAGACATGTATGGGGATAGAAAATAAAAAAAGAAAAGGAAATAACTGTTATTAATAATATTGGAAAAAGTTACATATAAGGACAGTGTTATGGAAACCATTGAATACAAATTTGAAAGGGGTAAATTAGGAGAATCCAGTTTTTAATGTGAAAATGATAAAAAAAAAACACCTAAAAATAATTGGGAAATTAATTTATAAGGACAATTGGTATTAAAAATTTAAGCGTTAGTACAGCCGCCTAATATTTTACTCAGAAGGACAGCCGCCTAAAATTATACGTCGTTTATCAATCTCGCTCAATTTCCTACCATGAAAACTCAATATCGCAAAATCAAAAAGCACGAAATCATCTTGAGTAGCAACCGATTCAAAATTCTCATCGTTTCAGACAATCAAACGACACAAATCTGCCGAACAGCAAAAATCAACAGGAAATCAACCACAGATCGAACAGCAAACACAAACTCGAATGTAAACCGTAACTGAATGTGATAGAAATCTTCAAAAGTCACTGGAAAACCTAGTTGAAGAAGACAAAAGGGATGAGGGTAGAGAAAAATGATTGAAAAGGAAAAAAAAATCAAAAACTGATAACTACAGTGCCATAAAACTGATACCCAAAAACTGTAAAGAATAAAATAACAAAAACTAATGCCTACAATGGTATGAAACTGACACCGAGTACCTGTAACCAAAAAATTATACAGAAAAATAATACCTACAGGTGAGTAAAACTGATACCCACTGAATGTTCAAAGAGCATCATAACAAACAATATAAAAAACCAGCATACAAACTGCTATCAATGATCATAAAAACTTGAGATCCTATTATACCCGCAGCACAATAATGTAATGATAAAATAAAAAATATGATACAAATAATTTATATTGAAATTATAAATGATTTAGCACATTTCCAATGTATCATATACTGTTACACTTATCTACGCAAATTTATTTGTATGTTGACTATCAGTTTTAACTTCTTTATGTAACAAATTTCTTTTTTTTTTCATCTACTCAGTATCAGTTTTATATCCTTGTAGGTTTTAGTTTTGTGTTATTTTCCTACTTAAAGTTTTTAGATATCAGTTTCATGCCTATGTAGGTATCAGCTTTAGTTTTATTATTATTTTCAGTTTATGGGTATCAGTGTTGCACTACTGTAGGTATCAGTTTTGTGTTATTTTCTTATTTACAGTTTTTAGATATTAGTTTCATGGCTCTATAGGTATAAGTTTTATTTTTTATTTATTTACTTCACTGATTGTGTAACAGTTCTGTATCATTGTAGGTACCATATGATACAAGTGGTTAGATTATAGCAACATTATATACAAATGATGATTCAATATCAGTGGATATTATTGAGAATAAATATCATTCTTGTGTGGCCTTAGTTGAGTTGATTGGTATTTTTTTTTTAATCAGTGGGTTTTATTGAGAATAAATATCGTTTTTGTGAGAACTGAATTGACTAGATTCGTATTATTATTTTAATCAATGGGTATCAGTTAGAATTAATGTTGGTATCAAAAAATTCAATTACGATAAGGTAGATTTGAAGGAAGACATTGAAAATTGTTACTGTAATATGAAATATAATTGCAAATGGAATTTGATAAATGAAAGTGAAAGTAACAAATTAACTTAAAAAATTGCAAGCGAATTTTGTAGAAGAAGAAATATAAATTATGGAAGAGAAGAAAGCAAATCAGGGTGAAATATGAACAATGTTAAAGAAACCATTGAATACATGTTTGAGAAAGGTAATTGAAAATTTATAATTAAAGATTAAAAGAATTCAGTTGTAATGTAAAAATAGATGAGGTGAGAGATGAATACTGTGACTATATCCAATTATATATTTAATAGATTCTGAAAATTCTAATTGAAAATGAATTATAACGTAGAATTGAAAATTTTATTTTTACAACCTTTTCAATGCTAAATGTAAATTTACATCAAAATGCACCATTATTTTTATATATTTGGATAAATGGGGCAATATAATTATGAACAAAATTCCAAAAGTATTGGTGAAACAAAATAGTTTATGAAATAAATCAACCATTGAAGCAATCTATAGACAATCAAATATCATATAATTTTAAAAGTGATTGGAATCACTAGTTGTATTTAGAGAGTTAAGATCTGGAAAATTTAAAAAGAAGTAAATGCCTAAAAACAAAGCCGAGGTCCAGAAATAGAAACAAAGATGAATGACATCTGTCTATTTAGAGCTCCAAAAAATATATTTATTGGATCGAGACCCGAACCCGAACCCGAACCCAAAACCCGGCCCGGTCGGACGGACGGTGGCGGCGCGTGTTTGTGGTATAGTGATGCATGGTCTCCCTCCCATAATTATCAAGGCGCACGCTTAGGCGCGTCTAAGCAGAAAAATGCCCAAGGCTCAAGGCTTGCGCCTTTTGCAGTTTGAGTGCACCATTTTGTATTTTGAGGCATTTTTTTGCTAAATTCAAAATTTTGTTTATAAATAGTTAAATAAAAAATTTAATTGTTCAATAAATTATAAAATGTGGTTTAAAATTTAAATCTTATTAATAAAATATGTAGATAATTGAATGAATTATAAAATATGGTTTAAAAATTAATTTGTAATTAGTAAAATAGCTGATCAAACTCATATAAAAGGCACTCAAAAAAGCCTCAGGCTCAATGCTTGCGCCTTTTTATGCCCTAGCGCCTTGACTACTATGCTCCCTCCTCACAACAAAGCAAACATTTCGGTGCCCCAAGGCTCCAACACCTTCATGAGAAGACTATTGATATACTTTGCTTCCTCATTTTATTTCCATGATGTGGGACAAAACAATTTTCCCATTCCTTCTTTCTTTCTTCACTCTTCAAAACAAAACCCAAGCCCAAAACAATGGTTTGAAAATTTTCTAATAGAACCAAAAAGAAAAAATCTATTGAACATAACCAAGAGAAGAATATACCTGAAATTGAGTAAAAGCCAATTAGTTTAATATAGAAGTATAAATTTTATTGAAGAAACAAAAAAGCACTAATCAATAGAACATAATCCAATTTTAATAAAGGACCTGTAGGTTAGAGCTCATGTAATCCCATTTTAGTAAGCATATATACACACACACACACACACACACTACACTACACTTACTTACATAACATGAACGAACACTTACTACTAATAAGAGCAAAAAACTGATTAATTGGTTGTTCTAGCATATCTTTAGTTTTTCCAAAAACTTCAGACGTTATATAGTTCTAACAATGATTGAATTAGAAGTTATGTTTTACTCTTACTTTCTCTTTTTTGGATGTAATGTTAGAAATTTGACATTTTTGAAAGTAAGGGACTGAGTTTTGAAACTTCATGGGTCATGTTCCAGTTGGATAATAAGCCAGGCGATGAGTTTTACTGATTTTTTTTTTTGTAACTAAAATATGTGTGATTTTTTTTTCTCATATAGTCATTATATATACCAACTTTGTGTAGTGATTCTTCTGTTACCATTTTTTTTGATGTAGCAGCCAGTTTTTAAGGTGACCGCAAACACCTTTTATTACAACTAATAAAAAAAATACAATATAGTACAAGTGACTGTAGTTAGCAATCAACTAATTTGTTTTTTTAAGGTGGATCGTCCACCACCTACGGAGTTTATGGTGTTCCGTCTACTCTACCTATATAGGCTTAGAGCACTGGAACTAGCTAATTTTCTAGACTACAATAGTTTCGTACTCCACGCAGAGAGTTATGACATATCCTATAACAAAATTACAAGAAAGAAAATTACATATTTTGATTACAACATCCTTCCAGGGAAGGACAGAGCAATCCCATGTGCTGAAGAGACAGCAGCAGTATAACATTTCTTGAACCATCTGAATAGCCCATACCTTCTAGCCCGGCTAGAGAACTATATATCCTAGAGAAGTTATGTTACAGGGCTCCAAAAAATACTGCAGCTAGTGATGGGAAGCCCAAAGAAACACAACATACATACTGTTGCATATCAGACCTCACCAACGTATTGCTGGAGCTAGACTTGAACAGTGAAATTACATAGCAGACGTCATCAGAAGTTTGTTAAGGCGGAAACCAAAGAAAATCACGTGGTAAGCAATACATGAGCATCTGACAAAATGACCTAGATCCATGGAAAGATACAAAGCAAAGAACAATACTAGAAGTAAACAGGCTCAAACTACCATCTATATCAGCACAGTTTAGTGCCTCATGGCATGCCAAAACGAAGAGCAGGAGAACCAAATAACCCCATATTGTACTGTAATGCCATAAAAAAAGCAAGGACCCAGGCCACACAAAGGTCACCAGAAAAAAATAACAATCCAAAAAACCAAACAGCGCCTTCAGCAGCTATCAATTTAGCCTTACAAGACGAAATCGACACACAAAAATGATCAAAGACCACCAATGAAACCATCTCAACTACCACACTGATTATATACAGTGATAGCCAACATTCACCCAACATTCTCTTACCAAATTAAATTCTTGCAAAATTAAAATTTTACATGAAAGGGAATCGTTATCTTGGTAACTCTTTAATGGTTTGTTGTTTGAACATAAGTTAATACAGTATTCCATCTATTATCATATGCACACCAAGATAATTATTATTTACAGTAAAAAGAGAATAATATGTAAAATTATCATTCAATTGTAAGATACTATCATCTATTTCAATTGAACACGTTAGCTTTGATTGGTATTAGGACTTCATTTGAATATAATATTGTTAATGCAACAGTTTTGATTCATTGTTTTTTCTCCTCGCAAAAATTATTGAGTGGAAAAGTAACTATTTCCATGATTGTTTATTAGATGTATATGTTACAAAATAGGACTACCTTTTAGTAGCTAACCGAAATGATTTTGAGGTTAGTACTCCAACCCATTGTTGCTACACTTTATTGCTTCCTGGTGTTGAAACAATGGAAACCAGACTATAATTTATGCTTTTGAAGATAGCATCAATTCCACATCTACGGAGCATTTGGTAAATTACTAAAGTATACTTAAATGATATAATGTAATATATATTCAAATTTACACATACTCAAAAGCCTTATTTGTTCTTATATAGTTTATTCGATGGCGGCGTTTACAAATCAAAATTTCTTATTGTTTTCTTTATGAGTGAGGGATTATGAATGTTAAGTTAGTAGGTCATGAACTTTAGCATGCTAATAACTGTACATCCTTTAGAAATTACTAGGTCAAACTATTTTATTCTTTGCCATTTTTGATAAATGATGGAAAATTATACATTTATTATTTCTATATGGTGTATTTGATATTTCATTTGAATTTGGAATACTTGGAAATTTGTTGAAAACTCTAACTCTTGAGTTAGAAAGCCCTGCACTTGAGCTAGGGAGCTATGTTTGAAGAGCTTTTATGACCTTTTTATTATTATTCTTATTTCATGTCTTCTATTATACCACATAATGTGCTAATTATTATGCCTATTGCTTTTTTCCTGTATGGGAAGTTTATATCTAAGAATCAATTATTATGTGTAGGTAAAATATCTATTTGACAACAACTACCTAATGATATATTTTGTATTTAATTTTATCTTTTTAGTAAACAGTTTTATAAACTTTGATTCAATAAAAAAATCATTTGATGAATACAATTTTATATTTTAAACGCACAATAGCTAATTGTATACTTTACTGTGTATATCTCGGCATTGCCTAACATATTATACATATACAATAAACAATTAATTTTCCATGTAACTTCTGTATTAGTTATGTTGTATTATTTTTAATTATCCATTCAAAACCATTGTATTATCATGTTCAAGGTAAGATGTAGTTTGAAGCCTGAGTTCAGCTTACCTATCTTCTAACATAGGGAAGATGTAGGCAAGTATTTATGTGAATGTCTAATAATATTACTATTAGATAAAATAAGATTGAGAAAAAGGTTTTATGAATATTTGTTTGCCATTTTTTTTTTCTAGGAAATGAAAAATATTGTATGTAATTTTTTTATTGTTTATTCTTTTATTATATTAACATGATATGTTTATGTAGCTACATGTGCTAGATGTAGGCAGAATATTGAAATGGATATTTGTTGAACCAAGGTGTTGCCAAATTCTTTCTAATGTTTTATATACAAAATTTTGTGTAGTTTAGTCCATATTGGATGTTGTTGAAGTTTTCAGTTACTACAAATTATGAATTTGTCCCAAAAATGAAGAGTCATTCAAGCTTCTGACTGCTTTTGTAATTTTCAGGTTTTATGGCATGATAAACTTTGCACATATGGTTAATCACCATTATGGCATTTTGCTTGATGATTAAATGCACCACCAAACTGACAATAAAAAGAGTTTGTGTACATTATGAAATACAACGTTTTCCATTTTTAGGAAATTGTTGCATATAATGTAATGAAATTATAGTTTAATTAGTCTTGGATTTGCATATACTACATGGTTTATTGACTATTTTGCATGCTATCCATATTTTCATGCTATCAGTATCAATATTCAGTTATGAGGTTGCAAGGATAAAATATTAATCATTTTGAGATTGTAAATTTAAGATATACTACAAACCTATACTATATTATAATTACTGGGTTTTGTATGTAGAGCGCACACATTCTACGTTACTTCCTGAAATGAACAGTCGCGTACTCCTTCGTTCTTTACTTCCCTGTTGTTTTATGGATTGTTTTACCTTGATTTATTTATTCATTTTACCTCTACCACTTACCCCAAGTCTGAATTATTACCCTACTAAAAGGGTTCACACTTTAATCGATAATTTCTTCATTCAATTTCATTGTATATTGCTACCGCCTATTCTGTCGATTGGAGGAGATCTTGACTCCAGGTTTGCATAACTTCCTCATATCTTTTGATAATTTTTTAAAGCAATTCTGATCCTCTTATCTTCCATCAGCTCCACAATTCATGTCTCTTGCCTTTTTTCTCACTTTTAACCCTTTTTTACACAGAAAACCCAAGGTTATACCCATTACATCGCAAGACCACTGTTAGAAGCCCAATAGCCTCATCATTTTCTTTGATTGTTCCAATCTTAAGCTACTTTAGATGTTAGAAACACGACATCTATATGTCCTATTGGAGTAGAGGGAGATACACAAATGGTCAACCCTACCGATTCACGTCGACCCTTTGCCCTTGAAGCGACATTTTGGTATGTTTGTGTTGATATTTTTTTAAACCTAAATTGTTATGCCTGCACAAATTATGCACATTTTAAGGGATTAAAAACATTAACATTTTAATATGTTTTCTATATGCATGTTGTTTTGCAAAGACAAGTGAAATGATATTCAAGAATGTGTAGTTACAAGTCATACAAAACACATACAATATCCAAATATAGCAATCATTGACAACTTGATATGCTAACTAAGTGCACAGCTGTTGATTTATCAGTCTTATAAATGCTACAAAAATAGAGTAGGCATGCTTATTCGTTTTTATCTTTAATCATAATGCAACTCAAAATCTTCCTTTTGATGGTTCTGGAATTTATTGCTCATACAGGAACTATTTGACGGTTTCAACCAGTTGGAGTTTTGTGCGCAATAGAAAAGAAAAAACACCAAAAAAAGATCTTTTTCACCCAATCACTTGAAGCTGAGTTTGAATGAAAATAACAACAAAATAAATCGAAAATAATAGCAATGCACAACTATTCCACCCAACCACCCTCTTTGTTGATTCAACGAAATTTTGTTTACACTTAATGGAATAAAGCTAGAATAAACAAAATACAATTGAATCGATAACCATATTGAGAAAGGGAGAGAATATCTATATAGTAAAAATATTGGAGAAGAAGAACAAGGATGAAAGAAGACATATAGCAAGAAATTTTCCACACCCATGAAGATGAAAATTCTTCATATAAATAAGCTTCAAAATGAAGGATTGATTGAAGATTAAGAAAATAAGTTTTCAGATTATGTGACAACCTTTCCATAATTTTTTCCTTGATTAAACCAATCTCCACGCGTAATCTTTTCTTTCCTCCTATTATAAATCAATCAATTCCAAAGATGGATTACTTTCATGTTCAATTAATTAACCAATCAATCAATCAACCAACCAGAATCAATTGATTGATCAATCAATCAAATTAATTTATTACTTTCCTCCTCAAGAAATATTTGAATCAGCAAATTCAACACTCCACCTGGATTCAAATATAACAATCTTTCTTTAACCAAAAAAATAATCCTTCCATAGATCTCTCATAACTCCCAATATCTCAACCAACCAAAATTACAAACCTCCACCATCGTCCGGCAGTAGCGCATCTCCTTCATTAGTACACCACGCAGCAAGCGATCTCAAAAAGTTTGCAATACCACAAAGATCTCGATCTCATCTTTGTGAATTTTTCAACTCGTCATATGTCTTCTGCATGACCTGAGCTCCTCACACAGCCCGTCCCTTGAGCATCATCAACATGAAGACCCTTGTCGATAACATGATCATGCATCCTAGAATCATCAGCAGTGACCACATTAACCTATCCACCTTACCGCGGACTGGGTTCTTCAAACGTCATTTGCCTCCCATGGTCGACCACTGAGCTGACCAAACTATAAAAGTTTCTCTCCTCCAAAACCCCTCTCATCATCACACAACCACCCTTCTTCACTCTCAAAACTCCACCTTGAGTCTTATAGGTGCAACCGCGACATCCAACTGACCGAAAGATATGAGGTTATGCGAACAAGTGGGTATATGCCTCACTCCGGACACTTCTCTAACTACTCCATCTTGCATACGGAACTGAACAACACCAATACCATAAATTGGTAACTCTACTCCATTGGTCGTCTTTATTATGCTGATACTCCTCTAATACAAAGAAAAACATTTCACATCTCTACATGTGTGAAAACCGGCTCCTGAATCCATCTTTCACGACTCCTTAACACTAAATAGGACATCATCAAAAGAATCGCTATCGGTACCCTCAGCAAAATATGCATGTGCCTCATCACTACTACTATCACCATACGCAGCCTTCTTCTTATCCTTTTGAAGAGCATTGCAATTTTTGCGTATGTGACCTTCCTTACCACAATGATAGCAAGTGATAGAACTTTTACCATTAGCTCCCTCCTTCTTCCACTTTGTACCTTTCCTCAAGTATGTTGCTACCATTTTCTCACTTTGAACTGAATTCAAGCCTGACCATTTTCTTCTTAACTCCTCATTCAAAAGACTGCTTCGAACAGTTTCCACAGAGATAGCTCCATTAGCATTGGAATTACTCAATGAAACAACCGAAGTCTTCCAGCATTTTGAAAGCGAACTCAATAATAAAAGAGTCTGCAACTCATCATCAAAATTGACTTTCAAATTTTCCAATTGATTCACAACATCTTGAAACTCGTTCAAATGCTGTGCAACAGACTTTTCTTCATCCAGTCTCAGCTGTACAAGCTTTCGAACCAGAAAAGCCTTACTTGTAGCACCCTTTGACTCATATAGTGTAACGACTCGTTATTTTTAACGACTCGAATTGGTATTTAAACTAACTCAAGATGCTCGAAATGACGAATCGTTATTTGCTTAGCGGGTTTAAATAGAAAATACGCACAGAATCACAGTACACAAATGACAACAGTGTCTCTCACAAGCGGAATTTTATTACACAAAAATATCAGAGTTTTACAAATATTTTCACAGTGGAAGAATATACAATGCATACATCGATTTTAAAAAAAAAATTAAAGTTTACTTTTTCAGTCGGGCTTTGCGCGCGCCTAAGCGTCTTGCGTCTTCACATTCCTCTCCAGTTTGCGGGCTGAAATCTTTAAGCCTGAAACACTTAGGACCTGACCCGAGCGTTCCATGTAAATTACACAAAACACCCGAGTCAGGATTAAACTTATTTTAAGTCAGTAATTTCAATAAACATCTAGTATAATTAGTAAATCCAAATGAATTTTTAAGTTCGAGTGCATTAACTGCCGAAACTACGAATTAACCAAAACAAAGCATCTTAAAGCAAACAACGTACATATTATAGGTAGTATAAGTTTAAGAAAGTTCCAGCTAAAAAGGAGACCAGGGTAATTCGAAGGTGTCCCATCCGTTGATGCATATGTATACAAGCTTAGGCATGCAACAGCAAGTCATCTTAAATAATTGCAAGAGGGTATAAGCAGATGTATATAAGCCAAACCAAGCATACAGCAATACCAACGAAATTTAACAGAGGTAGCAGGCTAATAGTACAACTTACGTCCTTTGGAAGTTGGCGTTTTATAAGGGTATACACAACATGCTTATAAAGACAAAAATGTGGCAATGTGAACCAGGTCTGGCTTTATTTGTTGAGAGAATATAGCTAACATCAAACAATGCCACAACAGCCAAGTCAATATGCATGCAAAATGTAAATAGTTAGGGTGAAATGAGTGATAGAGCGCTTGGCATGCAGTGCAACAGCATATTCTTGTGTAAAATTTGACAGCTAACCCAATCTAAATATATTCACCTCACAAGGCTTGGTAAACCATACAAGGCGTAACAACCAAATTCAGTAAAAGCTAAAAGCACAACCAATAATGGCTTGTTCAGTTACTAAACAAGCCACGGAGCAACCAGGTGTGGCTTGTTCAGTCACCTGTGACTAGTCTGTGGCTAGTTTGGAGCTCGTTCGTGGATGGTGAACTGAACAAGGGTTGGTGTAACACCCCACCTCCGCCAGGGTGGCTCTTGCAAGCACTCTGACTTTGGAGGGGCGTTTGAATCAGGTAAACATGCATAATGATATATCAAGGCAGAACAAGAACATATGTATGTATATATATAAAGAGTAAATAACACAGATAAAACAGCGGAAGATTTCAAACCATTTCAAAACAAGTCTGGTACAACATAATGCCAACTTTCCAAATACACAAGTCTAGATAAAAACGACATCACTGAAAAACGGAAATACATAAGTACTATCCCCAAAATAAGTGATAACCATAGCTAGCTTCATGTCAAGACCGTACATGAGCTAAAATCCCACAAGCAAGCGATCAGAAATCCAAGCTAAGCTCCAATATTCCCACCCTGAGAACCTGGGGGGGAACGG
The DNA here is from genome assembly GCA_030737875.1 of Allium sativum. Lineage (NCBI taxonomy): Eukaryota > Viridiplantae > Streptophyta > Magnoliopsida > Asparagales > Amaryllidaceae > Allium > Allium sativum. The sequence continues at coordinate 167,486,308 of CM060916.1, read as the reverse complement.
AAGAAAAGAGGCGAAAGAAAAACAGGTCAGTCAAAAAGACTGAGTAAGCCCTACTACAATCAATGTAAACTGATAAAGTTAACTGGCATGAGAAGCAGGGATGAACATAAGGATAACAACATACTAGCATGATGATTAAGGTAGATAAAGGTGTCATCGCATAATCAGGTTTAAGGTTTTTGCACCACAGGTGTACTAGCAAGCTAACATGATTGGAATAAACAAGTATTGATCCCTTGGCCCAAGCTTTGGCCCAATAACCTAAAGTGACCCTAATACGAGGTCCAATAAAATGAAGTGACCCTAATACGAGGTCCAATAACATGAAATGACCCTAATACGAGGTCCAACCAAACGGTCTAGTCGATCGGCTCCCTATAAGCCTAACTCGTCACATGTTGGTGTCAATACGGCCCAAACATAATTGTAGTCAGACTGTGCAGGGTCTCCCGTCGGGTGTATCAAGCCCTAGGGTGTCAACCCCTGGACACCATAAACATAAGTGCACAGTCTCGATCTACTGGTACCCGTGCATGTTTTCCCCGGCTTCGGACTATGTGCACGACCATAGTCCGCCCGGAACTACACCGGCGTACCACTCTGCCGTCGTTTTTGGTCACTTACCTCAAGTCCAGTAATCGTGCTCCCTCCCTAGCCTAGTCCCTAGGGTCTTAATGATACAAACTTGGGATTACTGCTGGAGTGGACCCCCATTGCTAGGATTTTCTAGTGGGTTAAGTACGGTTTAACCCTCTTGCTAATCATGGATTAACGATGAGTTCACGACTTAACCCTGATTAATCTACCAAGCCCGCATTGATTAAGTATTAAGTGGACCATGACTTAAACCCTAATCATGAGGCATTAATTAATTAATGTGCCTTAACCTCTCACATTAGACTTCGTTGCGGTTACTAGTTAAGTCGGTCGGTTCCGGGTAGCTTTACACCACAACTTGGTCTAACCTCGGGTTCAAGGTACAACATGACCAACTTCTCACATTGGGTCCTATTGTTTGTAGCAACTAGTTAAGCCGATCGGTTCCGGGTAGGTTTACGCTACAAACTCAACCCAACCTCGAGTTGGTCACACTTATATTTTCTAAGTGTCATGTCCATCATGTTTCCAAAACATGTTACAAGTTTTCAAGAATTTGGGTAGACCTAACTTAATAGGTAAATTCCCAATGGGTAGACTTAACTTAATAGGTAAATTCCCAATCTTATGTTTTTATGTCTTTTAAGTTTACCCAACCCCAAACGCAATCCCATCGCTTACATATCGCAATAGCGCATAAAGGATAGAAAGAGGGAACTTGGCATAATCATGACATAAAGGTGTTGAAGCCACAAGTTTAACATGGTGGCATATGAAATGTACATATGTTCATATACTTGTATATTGCATCATTAGGCCTCAAAAGCATGCATAAAACCAAACTTAGCATATTGGTGATACATGGTGATAAATGACATGTAGAAATGGCCATAAGTTCGCATTTAGCCTCACATGCAAGTTATCATAAGAGATATGATAACTTACATGTTGCCAAAATGCAACCTTTAGCCTAAAGCTTGAAGCTTTAAGCTCATAAACCCAAGATAAGCTTGCATAACATGATAGCATGAGTAAGATGATCAACCCAAACTTGCATACATAACATGGCAACTTGCATATCATAACATAGCAAACTTGCATAACATAACATGGCAACTTGCATATCATAACATAGCAAACTTGCATACATAACATGATAGACTTGCATAACACATCATAGTAAACTTGCATATCATAATGATCAAACACAACTTGCATCATTCATTAACTTTAGAGTTTAAATATGAAAGTAGAAAAGGGCTTACAATGCTTATGAAGACTCAAATGAGTATAAGCAAATATAAGATTGAGACAAAGCCCTTATGCAATCAAATAAACCCAAAATGCAAGCTCCAATAGAAAAACCCTTGAGCAAAAATGATCAAAACTCTTGCTTTATGATGTAAATATGGAAACTTGACTTGAATGCAAGCTAATGACACTCATACAAGCTTGAAAACACTTGTATGCATGGAAAATCTCTCATAGAAATAACTTAGGAATTTTATGAAGAGAGTGGAGGCCATGAGAGGAATGATTTTGCCATAGTTTAGTTGTATGAGTGAATAATGTTGATTTAGGCTTAGGTTAGGGTCTTATTTATAGAGATTAGGATTAGTTCTAGTCTTAGGATTAAACCCTAGTTCCAATCTCAGCCCTCAAAACCGAATCTGGCCCCCAAACTCAACACAACTCCAAAATGGTGCACCAGGCAAAACTGCCCGGCTGAACCAGGTCGACAGCCAAGTCGACAGGGCTGTCGACTTGGGTCCAACCAAGTCGACTCCCAAGTCGACAGGGCTGTCGACTTGGGTGCTCTGGCGGGAATTTTCCCGCCTGGCCCAATCTGACCCTAATTTCCAAATTCAAACTTGAATTTGAAATCTGTTTTGAACTTGCAATTTTCTGAAAACTTCATTGGGTCTTAATCGGGTCATACGGACTCCGATTTTCGAAAACTCGGACTCTATTTCGCGTATTTTTCCGAGACGAACGCAATGGCATAGCCCGTTTCCCTTGATTCAGATTTATAAATTAAATTCTTCCTCGATTTACGTTATAACAGGTTATTGAAAATACGGGTTGTTACATTCTCCCCTCCTTAAAGGATTTCGTCCCCGAAATCTTCAAGTTAGGAAGAACGTATCCTACCATCCAACATCCATCTACTCAAAACATCATCCACGAGCAATCATTGTCCTTACAAGATTCTAAATGTTGCATGAACATATGCAAAGGTGTGTGTATATGTACTTATCTAATGCAAATATCATCAATGCAAATTATGTTAGTGAAATGAATCCATATGTATGCAATTCCTAACATAATATATAACATCTACATGTGTGCACATAACATACATCCATATGCAACATCCATGTGATAACACAAAAATTTTCATCCATGAATAAGCGTAAACACTCATGCATATGCAATATGAGGAGTGTGTGAGCCGATCTAGTGCCTAACGTGTATAATGCATCCACGAGTAACCACTTGCAAACACTTGCAATCACTTGCAAACATCAAGCATAACATGTTTCAAACACATGTTTCATCCAAAGGGTTTCTACCTAAGGTTCTCATGACAAGATTAACACGATAAACTAGATAAATATGGATAGCAAAGAGAAAGATATGCTAACAAAGAAAAGAGATTGAGAGTGTACCCTAAAAAAGGAATGGATAAAGCCCACGCATCTTCTCCTCGGTTTCCCAAGTTGCGTCTTCTTCGGCTTCACCCCATTGAACCTTCACCAACTTGACCTCTCGATTCCTTAGCTTCTTGGTCTCCGTCCCCAAGATACGAATCGGAGCTCTCCTCAAGGTAGCCTCTTTCTCCACTTCCACATCTTTCAGAACACTTGGCTCAACAACCTCTGCTGATTCATGTAAACACTTCCGGAGATGCGAGACATGAAAAACATCGTGTACTCCGGCAAGCTTCTCGGGCAGCTCCACTCTATAAGCCATCTGCCCGATCCTCTCTATAATAGGGAATGGTCCAACAAACCTAGGTGCTAACTTCCCAACGGCTCCAAATCGGACCACATTCCGCAAAGGAGAAACCTTCACAAAAACCATATCCCCAACATCAAACTCCAAATCAGTTCTTCGCTTATCAGCATAGGATTTCTGTCGGTCTTGGGCCGCTTTCATCCGTCTCCGAATCAACTCGACCTTCTCGGATGTATCTCTGATCATATCAGGCCCAAGTATAAGCTCATCTGTAGTCTCCCACCAACATGTAGGCGACTTGCACGGCCTCCCATATAAAGCTTCAAATGGTGCCATCCCTATGCTTGCCTGATAACTGTTATTATATGCAAACTCAACAAGAGGAAGATGGTCTTCCCAAGTACCACCAAAATCCAGAATACAAAGCCTCAACAGATCCTCGAGTACCCTATTCACCCTTTCGGTTTGACCGTCCGTCTGTGGGTGTTAAGCCGTACTTAGATTCAACCTCGTGCCCATAGCTTCTTGCAAGCTATTCCAGAATTGACTTGTAAAGATTGGGTCACGGTCACTGACTATACTAGAAGGGAGTCCATGTAGTCTCACAATCTCACGAAGATATACAGACGCTAGCCAAGATGCGGTCCTCTTGCTCTTCACCGGAATGAAATGAGCACTCTTCGTAAGTCTATCCACAATAACCCAAATGCTCGTATTCCCTTTCCTTGACCTTGGTAGCCCATCGATAAAATCCATGGAAATACTCTCCCACTTCCATAGTGGAACGTCTAGAGGATGCAATAGCCCACCGGGCTTCTTCGACTCGGTCTTAACTTGCTGGCAAATGATACATCTAGAGACAAACTCTGCCATATGCTTCTTCATCCCAGGCCAAAAGAAAATGCGCTTCATATCTTTATACATCTTATCTCCGCCCGGATGTATAGTCAACTTAGAGCGATGCGCTTCCTCAAGAACTTTTCTTACTAAATCTTCTACCATTGGAACACATAACCTTCCGTCTCTCCTCAGCCAACCCTTGTCATCAATAGAATATCGAGCGAGATGACTAGACGCCTCTCCTCGAATCAGCTTATCCATGATCTCAACTATCTGAGGGTCTTCTCTCTGCGAAGCCCCAACTTGATCAAGAAGGGTAGGTCTGAGTTCCAGAGATGCTAAAGAACCGGTCATCGACTCAATCGCCAAAGAGAAATCAAAGGTTGCCACATACTCTAAATTCTTCATCTCAACGAATAGGGGACTCAGAGTCAACCTTTTTCTACTCAATGCATCTGCTACCACATTCCCCTTGCCAGGGGTATAAGCTATCTCAAAATCGTAGGATGCCAAGAATTCCATCCATCTTTGTTGCCTCAGATTCTGATCCTTCTGAGAAAAGAGATACTTCAATGACTTGTGATCGGTATAAAGCTCAAATCTTTCTCCCAGAAGATAATGGCGCCAAGCCTTGAGTGCATATACTATTGCTGCCAACTCTAAGTCATGAGTGGGATAATTCTTCTCATGCACTTTGAGTTGTCTACCGCCGAAGCATATTACTCTTCCTTCTTGCATCAGAACAGCTCCTAACCCCGTGCCACATGCATCGGTGTATACTGTAAATAACTTCCCTCCATCGGGCAAAGCTAGAACAGGTGCTGATGTGAGAGCTCTCTTGAGCTTCTGAAAAGCAAGCTCGCATTCTATGCTCCAAGCAAAAACTAAATTCATCTTCGTCAATTTAGTGAGAGGAGCGGAAATCTTCGCGAAGTCCTTGATGAACTTCCGGTAAAAGCCTGCAAGACCTAGAAAACTTCTCACTTCGGTTGCATTCCTTGGAGTCTTCCAATCCTGAACTGCAACTACCTTAGCAGGATCCACCACTAAGCCTTGCTTAGATACTATATGCCCAAGGAATCTAACTTCCCTTCTCCAAAAGTGACACTTGGAGAACTTGGCCTTCAACTGATGCGCTCTAAGCGTATCCATCACCTCCACGAGATGCCTTGCGTGCTCTTCCTCATCCTTAGAGAAGATCAGAATATCATCTACGAAGACCACGACAAACTTGTTCAAGAACTCCCTGAACACCCCACTCATCAAGTCCACGAAATATGTGGGTGCATTAGTCAAGCCGAACGACATGACAAGCCATTCGAAGAACCCATCTGGAGTTATGAACGCAGTCTTGTCTATACTATCTTCAGCTACCCTGAGCTGATGGAATCTAGTAGCAAGATCAAGCTGAGAGAAAACAAAAGCACCGATAAGCTGGTCAAAGAGATCATCAATCCTCGGTAACGGGTGTCTGTTCTTCTTAGTCAGCTTATTCAACTCTCGATAGTCAACACAAAGTCGGAGAGAACCATCTGCCTTGGTAGCAAATACCACAGGCGCTCCCCATTCAGATATACTTCGTCTAATGAAGTTCTTCTCAAGCAACTCCTTCACTTGCTTACTTAGCTCCCGCCTTTCACGCGGAGCCATGTGCCGAACGGGCAAAGAAACCGGCTTTGCATTATCCACCAGATAAATGCGGAAATCAATCTCTCGCTTAGGGGGCAACCCCCTAACTTCATCGAAAACATCCGGATACTCTCGAACCACTCTCACAGACTGAAGAGTTTCCATTGACGAGTCGAGTGATTCAAGATAGCACAACATGACGGGACCTCTCGGATTACAAGAAATTTCTAGGGTGTTTCCGAGGCGAGTCACGAGCCTCACCACCCTATGCTCACAATCAAGGATGGCTCCATATCTGGACAACCAATCCATGCCCAATATCAATCTGTATCCCCTAAAACCAAGAACATAAGCACTACACAAGAACTCTACACTCAGTATAGAGATCCTCAAATCCCCACATATCATAGACAGATGGGCGGAACCCCCAATAGGATTTGAGACACAGACGGGATCATCTACCAAGCTAGTACTAAGGTGCAAACTATCAACAAGATCAGATGAGATAAAGCTATGCGATGCACCAGAATCAAACAAGGTACGAACTGGAAAATCAGAAATATATACGAGGCTCTCAACCGAAATACTACCTCGATCGGGAACTGGAGCGACATTGAGAGCATGAACTTGCCCTCCTGAAGGTCCAGCACGCTGAGTCTGACCCTGGCCTTGCCCTTGCTTCTTCGGGCAATCCTTACTGAAATGTCCAGCCTCACCGCAGAAAAAGCATTCACCATTCTTCCTTTTCCTCTTCTTACAATCCTTAATAAGATGCCCAACTGAACCGCAATAATGGCACTTCCCCTTGTTGTTCTTGCCCTTGTTGTTGTTCCCCTTGTTGCCTTGACTCTTGTTCTTGTTCTGATTGCCTTGACTGCTCTGACCACTTGGATTACCCTGATTTCCTTTCCACTGGGAATCAGTCTTCTTGGCTTGAGTATCATTCATCTTGATCTCTTTCTTGACATCTCCCCGAAGTAACGCCATATCAACCAAGCTCTCAAACGTGGCCCCATGGGGAATATGTGACATAGCCAATCCCTGCAACGGCTCATTCAATCCTCTAGCAAAACGAAGAGCCTTCTTCTGAGGAGTATTCACCATATCCAAGCCAAAACGAGCTAACCGATTGAACTTGTTCACATATTCTTTGACAGACATATCTCCTTGTTTCAAAGTTATGAACCTCTCCATTTGCAGATTCTCCTCAGCAGAAGATAGAAACTTAAGCACGAACCTTGCCCTGAAATCGGCCCAAGTCTCAACAGGCCTAGTACCATTGGTGACTTCCCACCAATAAGCGGCTTCATCCTTCATAAGCCAAACTGCCAATAAGATCTTCCTCTGATCGTCTAACCCAAAGATAGCAAATAAATCCTCGGTCTCTTTCAACCAATTTCTGGCCTCTACAAAAGTCTCAGTGCCTTGAAAGTTCTTTCCACCCATTGCTTTGAAATCTTTGCAAGTCTTTGCGAAGTCAGCTTGAGGATGCTGAGGGGGAGGAGGAAGAGGAACCTCAGCGACAGGAGGAGGAGGAACATTAACTACCGGAGGAGGAGGAGGAGGAACATCTGCGGGGCCGGCTTCGGTCGCCCTAGCCTCCAAAAGTCTCCTATACCAAACAGGTACGTGTACTCCCTCCGGAATAGCAAAGTTATCGGCCATACTGAAAACGAAGAAAAAGATAGATTCAGAATGGAGAAAAACGAAGGAATTTTGCTAATGGCTTTTTGGGGAATAGCCTTTAAAATAAACAAGACTTTTCTTTGGAAAATACTTTATACTTGGTTTTGAAAATAGTTTTCCAAAAGTTTTAAAAACCTTTTTGTTCCTTCTCGTAAACCATATGCTCTGATACCAAATGTAACACCCCACCTCCGCCAGGGTGGCTCTTGCAAGCACTCTGACTTTGGAGGGGCGTTTGAATCAGGTAAACATGCATAATGATATATCAAGGCAGAACAAGAACATATGTATATATATATATAAAAAGAGTAAATAACATAGATAAAACAGCGGAAGATTTCAAACCATTTCAAAACAAGTCTGGTACAACATAATGCCAACTTTCCAAATACACAAGTCTAGATAAAACCGACATCACTGAAAAACGGAAATACATAAGTACTATCCCCAAAATAAGTGATAACCATAGCTAGCTTCATGTCAAGACCGTACATGAGCTAAAATCCCACAAGCAAGCGATCAGAAATCCAAGCTAAGCTCCAATATTCCCACCCTGAGAACCTGGGGGGGGGGGGGGAACGGAAGAAAAGAGGCGAAAGAAAAACAGGTCAGTCAAAAAGACTGAGTAAGCCCTACTACAATCAATGTAAACTGATAAAGTTAACTGGCATGAGAAGCAGGGATGAACATAAGGATAACAACATACTAGCATGATGATTAAGGTAGATAAAGGTGTCATCGCATAATCAGATTTAAGGTTTTTGCACCACAGGTGTACTTGCAAGCTAACATGATTGGAATAAACAAGTATTGATCCCTTGGCCCAAGCTTTGGCCCAATAACCTGAAGTGACCCTAATACGAGGTCCAATAAAATGAAGTGACCCTAATACGTGGTCCAATAACATGAAATGACCCTAATACGAGGTCCAACCAAACGGTCTAGTCGATCGGCTCCCTATAAGCCTAACTCGTCACGTGTTGGTGTCAATACGGCCCAAACATAATTGTAGTCAGACTGTGCAGGGTCTCCCGTCGGGTGTATCAAGCCCTAGGGTGTCAACCCCTGGACACCATAAACATAAGTGCACAGTCTCGATCTACTGGTACCCGTGCATGTTTTCCCCGGCTTCGGACTATGTGCACGACCATAGTCCGCCCGGAACTACACCGGCGTACCACTCTGCCGTCGTTTTTGGTCACTTACCTCAAGTCCAGTAATCGTGCTCCCTCCCTAGCCTAGTCCCTAGGGTCTTAATGATACAAACTTGGGATTACTGCTGGAGTGGACCCCCATTGTTAGGATTTTCTAGTGGGTTAAGTACGGTTTAACCCTCTTGCTAATCATGGATTAACTTGGTTAAGTGTAACGATGAGTTCACGACTTAACCCTGATTAATCTACCAAGCCCGCATTGATTAAGTATTAAGTGGACCATGACTTAAACCCTAATCATGAGGCATTAATTAATTAATGTGCCTTAACCTCTCACATTAGACTTCGTTGCGGTTACTAGTTAAGCCGGTCGGTTCCGGGTAGCTTTACACCACAACTTGGTCTAACCTCGGGTTCAAGGTACAACATGACCAACTTCTCACATTGGGTCCTATTGTTTGTAGCAACTAGTTAAGCCGGTCGGTTCCGGGTAGGTTTACGCTACAAACTCAACCCAACCTCGAGTTGGTCACACTTATATTTTCTAAGTGTCATGTCCATCATGTTTCCAAAACATGTTACAAGTTTTCAAGAATTTGGGTAGACCTAACTTAATAGGTAAATTCCCAATGGGTAGACCTAACTTAATAGGTAAATTCCCAATCTTATGTTTTTATGTCTTTTAAGTTTACCCAACCCCAAACGCAATCCCATCGCTTACATATCGCAATAGCGCATAAAGGATAGAAAGAGGGAACTTGGCATAATCATGACATAAAGGTGTTGAAGCCACAAGTTTAACATGGTGGCATATGAAATGTACATATGTTCATATACTTGCATATTGCATCATTAGGCCTCAAAAGCATGCATAAAACCAAACTTAGCATATTGGTGATACATGGTGATAAATGACATGTAGAAATGGCCATAAGTTCGCATTTAGCCTCACATGCAAGTTATCATAAGAGATATGATAACTTACATGTTGCCAAAATGCAACCTTTAGCCTAAAGCTTGAAGCTTTAAGCTCATAAACCCAAGATAAGCTTGCATAACATGATAGCATGAGTAAGATGATCAACCCAAACTTGCATACATAACATAGCAACTTGCATATCATAACATAGCAAACTTGCATAACATAACATGGCAACTTGCATATCATAACATAGCAAACTTGCATACATAACATGATAGACTTGCATAACACATCATAGTAAACTTGCATATCATAATGATCAAACACAACTTGCATCATTCATTAACTTTAGAGTTTAAATATGAAAGTAGAAAAGGGCTTACAATGCTTATGAAGACTCAAATGAGTATAAGCAAATATAAGATTGAGACAAAGCCCTTATGCAATCAAATAAACCCAAAATGCAAGCTCCAATAGAAAAACCCTTGAGCAAAAATGATCAAAACTCTTGCTTTATGATGTAAATATGGAAACTTGACTTGAATGCAAGCTAATGACACTCATACAAGCTTGAAAACACTTGTATGCATGGAAAATCTCTCATAGAAATAACTTAGGAATTTTATGAAGAGAGTGGAGGCCATGAGAGGAATGATTTTGCCATAGTTTAGTTGTATGAGTGAATAATGTTGATTTAGGCTTAGGTTAGGGTCTTATTTATAGATATTAGGATTAGTTCTAGCCTTAGGATTAAACCCTAGTTCCAATCTCAGCCCTCAAAACCGAATCTGGCCCCCAAACTCAACACAACTCCAAAATTGTGCACCAGGCAAAACTGTCCGGCTGAACCAAGTTGACAGCCAAGTCGACAGGGCTGTCGACTTGGGTCCAACCAAGTCGACTCCCAAGTCGACAGGGCTGTCGACTTGGGTGCTCTGGCGGGAATTTTCCCGCTTGGCCCAATCTGACCCTTATTTCCAAATTCAAACTTGAATTTGAAATCTGTTTTGAACTTGCAATTTTCTGAAAACTTCATTGGGCCTTAATCGGGTCATACGGACTCCGATTTTCGAAAACTCGGACTCTATTTCGCGTATTTTTCCGAGACGAACGCAATGGCATAGCCCGTTTCCCTTGATTCAGATTTATAAATTAAATTCTGCCTCGATTTACGTTATAACAGGTTATTGAAAATACGGGTTGTTACAGTTGGTGAGTACAACGGCAGAGTGTTCACCGTTATAAGGTTATAATGGAAAACTCTTTGCAGTTATAAGTTTATAACGGCAAAGAGTTTGCCGTTATAAAATAAAATGCTGAGACAACATATTAAATAGGAAAAGGTGCAGCCGCATATGCTTTAATATAGCAACATAGGTTGCTGATTGGTCCACATATGCTGTTTTAGCTCTGAATAAAGAGGACCAACACACACGCATTTGTCAAATACAAGAGGGAGTTTGATTATAACGGCAAACTGTTTGCCGTTATAATCCCATCTGTGGCTAGCCCCGTGGCTGTTTTCCCCTCCTGATTGCTCGGCTCGTTGGATCAGTTGCAAAACAAGAGAGAGAATAAGTGAACAGAACGGATTGTTGGTTATGGTCTAAGAGGTGTAGATGGGTACGGTTTAATTTGTGAGTCATATGCAGTTTAACACAAATGGAAATAACCAACACTGACTTGCCATATATCTAGAACAACAATGTTATACTTTAGAGTTAACAAAAGTGGAATTCCCTACAGGCTGTTTCTCTTTGTTTAAAAAATTCAAATATCATGACTTATACATAATTGGAATAACGTTAGTACATTGGTTAACATGTTCCGCGGTTTATAATTGAAATAACATGTATACAACTCATTTTTAAAAAACTCAGGCAAGTGTAAACTGAACTAGCAAGGCAAATCCACTTATGCAATACGTGAATAACCAATAACATCAAACAAAAGAGGGAATGCAGCAGTACACAAAGAACCAAAGCACAACAAGGATGCAACATCACAGTCCAACTAGTTATACCCGTGTAAATCGTAGTAAAGACTTGAAAATAGTCCAATCGTAAGATATACTTACACTAAGTCGAACGAATTGTAGTAGAGAAAGACGAACACAACAGCGGTTTTATGGTGGGGCTTGTCTACGAACATGGGCGATTTGAGATGAAGGACAACAAGCGCAGGAGGGATAGCGGGTCCATGGTTGCTGATTGATGCCGCAAGAACAATCAGAGCTACAGAGGATTCGGTTGGCTGCTGATTGGCGAGCGGTGGCGGTTGCGGTTTTAAGGCTGACGGCTAGGTGAGGAGGATGGCGACGGACCGGCGGTTGGAGGAAGCGGAGTACGATGGAGAGAGAAGGCGGAGGCAGATCTTGGCGACGAGGAGTTGGCTCCCGGTGTTGAAGGCAGTGCGATTTCGTTTTTCATTGAGGCTTTCGGTGGAGCAAAGGAGCAAATTTGAATGGCCATAAATCGGATTTGGGGAAAACTTAAACTGGAAATGAATTTTGGGAAAAACATAAAATTGTCTGGAAAAAAATATGCGAAGAAGGGGCATAAAAAAGGGAAGAAGCGGTGGACAAATCAGTAAGCAAGGACCCATGGACAAGATACTGGCAACGAGGACACGCGGTGAACGAATTGAACAAGTGGCACCATTTTTTAAAGAAGTAATTTTCCAAAGTGTACATACTATTGAATACTCCAAATATACACCATATATTACCACATATATAGACAAAATCATACTAGAATACTTTGTATTTCCAAATCCAATTTCCAATTAAATTTTTATAAACCAAACTCAATTCAAAATAAATTCTTTTAAAAAAAACTGAAAACAAACTAAAATAAATTATAAATAAACTCAAGTTAAATGAAAAATAAACATTTTAAATTTCTCAAACCATATAATTTCATTAGTTTAAAATATTACTATTTAATTTAAACAACCATTCAAATTCAAATATAGAATCAAAATTTAAATTTCACTTACAAACAAATCAAAACTAAATTAAAAATAGACTCAATTTCACAATTACAAACAAATATAAATTCTTAATTACTAAATCCAAATAAATTTCATAATTTAAACGTTAAAAATTTTGGTTCGTTACATATAGCGATACTAATTTGTCCCACAAATCCTTCGTGGATTCACAATTAGCCATATGGTGGAAAACCGAATCATACAAATATCGGGGAATCAATGCAATCGCTTTTTTGTCCATCTTCTTCCACTTTCCCTCATCCATATCCGATGGTTTCTTCCCATCTCCATTAATGGGATCATGTAAATCATTGAGATATAGAACATCCTCCATATTCAGCTTCCATATACCCCAATTCTTCCCATTCAAAATAGCCATCTTTGAAAACGACATCATCTTTGACATCTACAATCTTCAATCCAGAATCACTCCAAGCTATGCAACATTCTGAGCCCTAATATCAATCTGTTGGGGTTTTATGCACACCGGGAAAGAAAAAACATCACTTGAAGACGAATTTGATTGAAAATATCAACAAAATACATCGGAAATAATAGCAATGCACAAATATTCCGCACAACCACCCTCTTTGTTGGCTCACCAAAATTTGACTTACAATTAATAGAATAAAGCCAAAATAAATAAAATACAATTGAATCAATAACCAGATTGAGAAAGGGAGAGAATATCTATATGGAAAAATTATTGAAGAAGAAGATCAAGGATGAAAGAAGAGAGATACCAAGTAGTTTTCTACACCCATGAAGATGAAAATTATGCATATAAATAGGCTTCAAAATGAAGGAATGCTTGGAGATCAAGAAAATAGTTTCCAGATTATGTGACAACCTTTCCATAATTTTCCCTTGATTAAACCAATCTTCATGCATAATCTTTTCTTTCCTCCTATTATAAATCAATCAAATCCAAAGATGGATTACTTTCCTCTTCAATCAATCAAAATCAATTGATTGATCAATCAATCAAATCAATTGATTTATTACTTTCCTCCTCGAAAAATATTTAAATTAACAAAATTCAACACAGCAAACAGCTATCGCCAGTTTGGCAAGATTTATTTCACTGAAGATGAATACAGAGGTAAGCATACATATCAAAAGAACTGAACTTTTCTTTCTAACTTTTTTGACTGTATATTCATTAGCTTATTTGGTTAAAGAATGAATAATCTCATTTTCGTACCAATATTTTTAATAAATGAAAAATAATAAGATATTTAATTCATTCAGTGTTAGCTTATAAGATTTGGATGTATATGAACAAAGCTGTTTAACTTGGAGGTGAAACATGCAGTTCAAACTACATTTTTTTTACATTGTCAGCTTATTGAACTATCAAGCAAAAGTGATTTACCATTCATGATCAAATAATGTTAACTTTAGATAAGCACCACATCTTATTATTTCTTTCATTGATTTTTTTTAATGCATTCTCTTTCATTTTAGCTCGATAGGGTAAAACTTTTAATATAATTGGTTATATTATTATGTATATCTTAAATTTGCATCAGCACCGATTTTCTTTACTTCTTATTATTTTTATTTATTTGTTAGAGCATTTAATTTCATTTTGGCTCAGTAAAAGATTTTACATAATAGGCCGTTAAGTTACTATTTAAACATTAGAACCATTTAATTTGACATAATATATCTTGATCATTGTACACTTAATATCACACAAAATTAGATTCAATATTGTACATATAAATAATTTATTAAATTCGAAGTTCTTTCAAACTTTTTATTTAAAATTGGGATCCACAGAAGTGATTTTAGGAAATTTTGAAATAAGATCCATTTTTTAGATTAATGCACGACAGTGAGTTAGTGAAATGAGACATGCATTTTTTATTTGAAAGTGAGTGTAACAACCCGGAATTTCTGAACCAATTTAAAAATTTTATTTTAGCTATTTTAATGGATTTTAAGAATTTAAAATGATTTATTTTAAATAATAACAACTAAAAAATTATTTAAATCAAAGTTAGAACGTATAATATTTAATTAAAACGAACTCGAAATGGAGCGATAGTTTGAAAATTCGATTTTAAATTTCGTTTGAATGTATAAGATTCAAAATAAATCGGATTTCATTAAAACCAGAAACATTTGAATCTGTTTAACAATATCTTTCTAACGAATGTGAAAAATTGAGATTTCACTTTATAAATTGTAAGTTAGTCCAGTTTAAAATTCAAAATAGTCACTATGGAATTTATATATATTTTTAATATAATTTATAGCCCTTAAAATAGCCATTTTGCAAATGACCTCCGTTTTCGATGAAACCACTGTTGTTGGATTCGGAATGTCAAATTATTGTTAGTTTTCAAATTTCATAATTTTTGGAATTAATATGTGAGCGTGGTAAATTTAATCGTGTTTTGTCATTTCAGTTTAAATTTAATCGACTGGGAAAAAGGGCCATTTTTCAAATGGTCTCCAAATTCGAAGAAATTAGTTTTGTTAGGACCGTATCGTCAAAACATAGCTAGACTTATCTTTCTATAATTTTTGGAGTCCATATGTCTCCCCAGTAAATTAAAATGTACGTTTAAATTCAATATGTATTGATTTATATTTTAATTTTGGTGAAAACTGATCGAAACAATCGAATTGCCTTACGAAACATATCCCATTATGTTCGGAATGGGGGTATTTGGTTGGGGGCGATAGTCTTTGGGTTTGATTTGGAGTTTGGATCGATAAACATGTATTATTAGAATTAAACTAATAATATAATATTAGTATATAACCCCACTTTCCCTCAAAACCCTAGGACGCCCTTCATTTTCTGCAGCCGCTAACAACAACTGAAAGGCTGAAATTGTTCGAATTTTAAACCTCAAAAATCTCCCAAGATATTTCGAATTTGATCCCCTTCCAAAAGCAAAAGTTGCAGATCCTTGTGTGCTCTTTAAATCAGTATGAGTTTGATCGAAAATTGTATTGTAATTCGAGTGAATTTTCGCCTCGAAGTCTCCGAGTTCAGCCTAGTTTCCTGGGCGATCTCGTGCCTCGAGTTGTGGGCCACATTAGGCGAAGGGGGATCGAGGTCAGCCGGTCGTTGTGAGGTGGTCAGATCGTGGAGCGGCGGCTCCAGGCACGTGCGATTTCCAACCATAGGCAGCAATGGATGGGTTCGTTTTCTTCGGCAACCTGGAGCGATGAATAATAGAAGATGACGGGGGTTAATTTTATTAATTCATTATTTAATTAATTTAAGGTTAATTAATGTAATTAATATATAAATATGGTCATATCTTTCACACATGAACACGAATTGGAACGAAACTGGATATGTTGGACTCACATTGACGAGAGCTACGCGATGGAACAGACTAGAACAGAAACGGAGCAAGTTGGAATTTGAGAAAAAATCAAACCCAAACAGTGCTAAAATCATCAACTAAAAACTGACGGAGTGGAAACCAATGTGAGAATTCTCTCACTAAAATATTTGTACAGTTAATTTATTTATTTTATAACTGTAAATATATAGAAATTGTCAGTATTGATTTTTATATGTTGTGTGTAACATTGCTTGAGTTCAACACATGAACTATTCACGACTCATCTACACAAGAAGCGTTGTATGAATATACGACACCCATATTTCAAACAATGTGGATACACTTTGTGGTTGTTGAAATGAGATAAGATATAAATAGCCATTTATTATTCAAACAGTGAAATTTGATTAATTAGAAAAATAATTTATTGACTAATGATTTATTTAAATTGACTGTTGTTGTTTGAAACCCCCACACGGGTATTGGGATGATATTTGACATACACTAATCCCAATATTTAGTTGTATGTCAACCGATTGATGGACAGACTGTTGTAAGCGTTATTTATTTATTTTAATGCTTATACAGTGGTAAATTGCACTTTGGATGATGTTTGAATGGTTAATGATTATTTATCATTATCGTTGAATACACACGATGTATGAAATCCATATAACTGAAATTATATGGTAATTGATTGAGTAGCATTCCTATTCAGAAATAAAGAATATTTTACGATAACGAATATTTTAAAATAACGAATATTTTAAAAGAATATTCAGTAAAGAATTAAAATATGATTTTGATGTCCGATTTTGGATGGACACGAAAATATTAGAATATATGAAGCCGAGTAAGTAGCTAAACGCCATTTTAACTCGAACGGGTTTATCGATCGATTTTATTCATTTTATAATGAATATCGAAAAGAATTAATTTCAAATTCTGATATTTTGAAAATATTATCATTTTTATATTATAATGATATAGAATATTCAATTTTGATTTAAAATTGAAATGGAAGTTGAAATCGTTATAGAAAGAATTTATAAATGATTTCTAAAATACATTTTAAATAGAAATCGACGATATATATAGTATATATATTTAATGGTTTGAATAGAACGTGTCGCGTAGCGACCGTTCGCGAATTTCGACCATTAACTTCGAATTTATGTAACGGGAGATCCGACCGTCAGATTCTCCTAAAACCAGAACCGTTGGCTTCGTATCGAAAAGAGCTTACCAATGAATATAATAGATTTTAATTTGAATGGTTGGATTTCAAATTATGTCCAAATCAATTTCATAAAAGGTCGCAATGGATGTAGCTCGGTGGCCGTTATGGGAAACCGACTGTAAAGGCCTTAATAAAATTATTAAAAATATGGAAAAATTATGTAAAAATCATAATAAATGGTTTGGAAAGATTTTGGATGAAAAATTCCATATTTGAAAAGATAAAAACATATTTTTATCGAAATGAACTAACTATTACCTAGAATAATAATCCAATGTGTTTAAAATGAATAAATTGTATTTGTAAAGGGTTTTGATATAACCAGAATTTTCCAATGAATGAATTGGAATGGATTTGAGTGGAAATAATTACGTGATTATATGGATATTGTTGGGGAATTTGGAAGATACAGATATCGTTATTCCCAATACGATATTCGTTGATTTCAGAATTTGATATTGAATATAAGCCGATATTAATTTCTATTTAGAGTCTTGTATTTAATATCAAATTGGACTTTGGGTTTGTCGTGAATGGTGTCTTTATTAACACTGTTCTTAAACCCCATTGTGAAAAGAATAAGTCTTTTAATGAAGATTAATGAAGTTGTCCAATTATATTTATTAATTGGTATTAAATGGAAGTTGATTTTATGTTCGTTGTGAACGATGTTTTAATTGACATTTGTTCTGAAAACCCAATTAACAGTGAATATATGATTTCGAATTTATAAATCTTTTTTTTAGATTTAAAGGAAAATTTCCAAAGTAAAGTTTTCCAATTTAATATATTAATTTGGAATTGAATGGAATTCGATTTGGTAATAATCGAGATGAGCTTCTGTGAAGGAAGACCAGTACTATATATGGAATGTGATGGCCCGAAAATCCATGCCAATTTGAGCTGACTAATATCCTACACATTCAACTCAGAGTGCACAAAATTTTCGGATCATTAATAGAAAGAATTTAGAGGATGAGATAGAAAAGATGTAACTAATAGAATAGAAGAAGAAGAAGAACACCAGAATCAGAGCAAACACGAATATCACAACGGAATGAATAACATGTATTATAACATAACTTTGAAATACACAAACTGAATTTGTATGTACATACCATACCAGAGTACAACTCATATATATTACAGCGGAAGCAATCTTTAACTAACTAATGGTGAAGCCTTCTGCTTCTAGCTCCTCCAAGTGAATCTGCAAAGCCTGAAACACTTGACTGTCCGTACAAATTTGGGCACCCAAGAGTTTAGGGAAAACAAACAAAATAAACTCTGGGTCAGTCATGGGACTGGTGTGAGTAGATTCCAACCATACTGTTTAACTTTGAAAATCCTTTTCAAACAAAAGATAATAGTAAGACCAGCCCACACATAAACATGGACGGTTTTTACCTTACTATAACCCGAAATACTTTGATATCAAAATCCAGTGATATTATAATAATGTCTAAACAAATAAGTATCCAAGTAGCAGAACGCTTGCATCTCACGCTCCACATATATAATATAAAAATCTAAAACCGCAGGGCGCTTATTGGAGAATGGATTCCAACAGACAAGGTATGGGAGCACCTTCCGAACAGTGTACTCTAGAGGGTATACACTGGGGTTCAACAAGAACGTCTTGCAACCCAGCCACACATGACCGACCACTCATTTAGCTTGAGTGTATCGAATATATTATCACCCATGGTTGTAGGCCATCCAACCGTAATCCGAAGATACAGAATCGAAAAGAAGATTAAATATGAATTTTCTCTAGATCGGTGACAATACACCCTGCTTGGGGATGACCCAACTAGCCATGCTGCCTAGCCTAACTTTTGTTACTTCCTGGTTGTGAGGCTAGAGACTACGTCTATCTTCAGAACATCTGATCACCATTCACTTTTAATGCCACATCGTCAAATCCATAATCACATATTGATTACACAAATGCACACTGGGTGTAGAATAAAGAGAAGTTACCTTCTCCCCACCAACTTGGTATATTCATAAAAATCAACGGCGTGACCGTTGGAAATACTCTGTCAGACACTCATCCATACAAGTTGTCCTGGGACTGGACAAACAGAAAACACTATTCTGGAACTGGACGACCCTTGAATTTCACTCCATCTTCAATTGTCTTCAGCATAATATAATTCGCAGCGCTTTGCCTATACGGAGTGGTTTTCGAATAATATATCCAACCGGTCTCTCCGTATTGACAACGATGGTCAAAACACTTCGATAGTCGGTTATTTAACTATCGAAGTAAAAACAAACATCCATTCAATTGTATAACTAGACATCACACAACCCGGGTACTTTTTATTTAACATTCGTTTTTATTATTCGAATTCTCGTATCTTACCAGATATTTCTCAAATCCCGTTTTATCCTTTACACACCTCTTGGAAAACATTCCCAGTTATTAAAACTCTTATTCTCCCATGTTCCCGAAAATATACGTTATTAACGTTCGAACTATTTCCATTATTTTCACATTCTTTATTTCTATACTTGGATAATCTACCCTATTTACATTGGAAAATATTTCCAATTTCATTTTAACCTTTTAATCGGCCCAACGTTTACTTTTAAAACATTATTCACTTTGAATTGTGAATACCATCACTTATTATAGAAATCTAAACATCTTTATCATATAACTCTTTATTCACGTAATAATTTCCCTTATCTTGTTTACCGAAATCTCTTTCATACTTTTATATTCCTTTTCCACTTTATAAACTCTGTTTCTAAGTCAACTTCTTATCAAATCAATATCAAGTTTATAACTAAATACTGATTCCTATCCTATTAACATTTATTTGTTTAAAACTAAATGTTAATTATCCTATTAGATTATAATTCTTAAAAATGATTTACTTTATTACATTCGACATCGTCGAATTAAAATTCCAAATCCTAATGGTTTAATTCTAATCACATTTCGAATATCGAAATGATGTCATTGCTTTCTGAAACAATTTTCCAATATTTCTTTGGACAGACATCGTTACTTATAACTTTTAGAATTAGTGGATTTCAAACCAAACTGTTTCCATTCCCTAGGAAGTGCTGCTATATATAAAGATCACGCTTAAGTTTGGTTAACAACGTTAATTTATCGTTACAGTTCAAAACTTGTCATACGCTGTAATATTCTCCTTTATGACTAATCTCAACATAACAGTCACGCTAAAGCCTTGTCAACAACGTTATTTTATCTCTATAGTTTTAAGACTTGCAATACGCTGCCATATTTCCCTTATACTAATCTTGACATTCCTTTTCGTTACAAACTGATATCGTTCCTCGATAATAGTGAAGCCGTTCAAGTTGGGGTATTTTATTTAACTCTCAGACCTTGATCGACAACGTTCTTACCTTAGAATAGATATAAGTCTGTACTCTAATCCCTTATTACTTATAATATCTATCAGACCGTATTTTCTTGTTTAATTTGAACTATGGTTTTATAATACCATATCCTTAATTTGAAACTCGGCTGTTTATGACTATCTACATTAAACATTAATTTTTAACTTCATTTCACGGTTCTATTTATAACTTCTTAAATTAAAAGGGTAATTAAATGTCATTAATTTTGATTAATTTATTTCTAAATTGGTTCATTACATTAATTAAAGACCAATTAATCTAATAATAATTTTCCAAATAACAGTTGATTAAATCAACTTCATTCCATAAGTAAATTCGTTAATCGATTTTAATTACTTCTTACCATTAGATTAATAAAATTAATCTGATAATATTTCTTAACTTTTTGCTTTAAAATAATTGTCCAAATTATTCACTCGCAGGATAATTATATTAATAACTTATTTAAATGTCAAATAATCGTTTGTATTTACATTACAAAACGAACTCTAAAATTCTGGTTTATAATAGAACTTCTATTATAAATTTAAATCTTCTTTTTAATTATAAAAATATAATTTTTATAATTAATTTCATTCATTTGCCTGACGGCAAATCAATTTCTTAACAAAACAGTGGTTTTACGGTCGAGTGTTACCACTTTCTTAATTTATATTGTTTGTTTATTTATCGAAGGAAATGCTGAATTTTCATTCAACATCAATATTTACACGGGGTTTTAAATGTAATTCGGGTTCAAACAGTGCCTATAAAGCAAACAGTGCATATAAATATCGAGGAATCTGGTCGGATTCCTCTAACCGGTTTCCGCATCCACAAATGTCAGTCAAACAATTATCACTGATTCCATACTAGGGGATATTTATAATCGACGGAATCAGTATCCAACCAGTGATGTGTACATATGCAACGATATATAATATTTAACCAATTTAATTGTAATCTACCTAATCGACCATCACACAGCATTCAAACAACATTAAAATATATTAAAATAATTTAAAATAAATAAGAGTTAGTGTTTTTACTCACCTCGGCGCGTTAACCGTTAAATAACGATTTGCGTCAGTTGATGTTTCAGTCTTCTATTCCGTTTTAAAATCAACCAGCGTTTGATTTCATCACGAAACTCCAGTTGCTTCGTTCCCAATCATGTTGGTTTCACATCGTTGCTCTCGTTGCCATGATTTGATCGCGACCAGTTTGGTCGAATTCATATTGACATATCCAAATAGGTCTAAATCACGTCTAGACTTTGTTCGGCCTTCTTCCCCCTTCGAATACTCCTGCTCCCTTCACAGTTCATCGAAGGGTCAAACTCGTCCACTCTTGAAAATGCCAGACTCGCGTGGTACAACCCTACTACTCATTCAGATTTGCACTAGCGCCCCCTTGCACGAACAGTTGCCAAACGTACATGTGTTTATCCAAATTCCATGCTTCACATTCTTACTTAGTCGGGCCTTAGCATTTGTTGTGAATCGGCCCATCTCCCCACCCTCAAGTGCGTACTGTAGCCTTCTCTATTGAACTTGTGAGCTCTTCCCACCATTTCCGCATGTTCACACGTACAACCCAGTTCAACTAACACCCTTTGCCTTATAAAAACATGCTCCCAGTATTCTCCACCAAACCGAACATCACCTTCATACCATTTAGAGATAACTCGCGCGCACCCCGTTTGCACACTTCACCTCCATCACGTCCCATGCATATGTATACTTCTTTTCTATTGTCCTTATTCTCTTCTGAATCTGAAACCATTTCTTCTACCGTGATCTCACCGCACCCCCTCCTGAGTGTCGCGGCCTCAGACCAACTTTGAAACACTCCATTACAAAATCTTCATTTATCTCCATTCATGTTATTCCATATATTCACGTGAAACACCACTCTCTCAAACTCCCCTTCATGGTTGTCCTCTGCCCACCACGTCCATTTCTTCCTATATCATTTTCACAGCACACATTGATTAGTTTTCCTCACGCATGCATCATCCCTGACAACGCACGCATCTCCCTTTTCCTGCCGTGTCACCCTTTCCTTCTAAAACCAGCGCCTAGTCCCACTGCTACTTTACCACTACTTGCACCCATACTTGCTTGAATACTGACCCGCGTCAGTAACCACCCATCACCAAACTGCATGTCCTCCATGCAAACACAATTCCTCTCCTTCCATCAACCGTAGACTCACTTACACCATTCCTTCAAATCCAAGTATCCCTCCCCGCAAGCAACAGTTCCGTCACCACTAACCCAAGCTTCCCCCCCCCCCTTAAACAAACTACTTCTTCTATGTTTTATTTCTTATATTTTAAAAACCTACGTTAGAAGGAATAAGTGGTTTTCTTCTTCGTGTGGGCTTGCGGGATGAAAGGAGAAGTGCTGAGGGTATTTATCTGCTTTGAAACCTTGTATGTTAAGGAATAACATGCCTTAGGAGGTAGATTAGGTTTCAGACTTGATTTTACTATACATGCTGTAGCCATAGGGTAGGTTGGCTATTACTTTTTCTGCACGCTTTGAGGTATGGAAGGGCGCTGATGCAACATCATAGGGTAGGACTGTTTCAGGTAGGTGTTCACATGGGAGTATAAGGGCTCTCTGCGAAAACATTTTAGTTTGGACGTTTAGTTTAACATGATTTAGTATATTAGAACTTTGATCTTTAATTGGAGCTGTATTAATTTTTGTACATATATGTAAAAAGGATTGAAGACTTCAATGTTAAACATGATGTACAATTTTCCTTATAATAGGTATACATAGGCTTAATGGCTTCCATACTGTCATATTAAATAAACAGTATACACATAAAAGTAAATGTTGGGTTTAGTCACGTTTTCGCTAGTACTTCATGTACTGTTTTTCCTTTGGCATTAAGTATTTGCTAGGTCTATAGTATTAATATATAGAAACTTTATGGTTAAGTATAGAAATGGAACCAGTGGGTTTGTATTTATCTATCACTTCATAGGGATCGATATATATTTTTATTGTTTAAGGTTTGCATGAGTTGGTAGGAGCACCCTTCTGTCCGTTCTTCACACTTATTTTCACCTTGCAAGTCTATGAAATGTTTATACTTTGATTTACTTGAAAGTTACCTAAGCGAAACTAGGCCATGACACATTGTTGTGTGATGTACGCATCACATTCCATATTGTTTTGCTTAGTTTTTAATGTATAACATATCCTATCACAAAAGATTTCATTCCCTTACGGACTGTTATAGACAAAAATAAGAATACAGTCGTCGTTAGCGAGGTGTCACGATCTCAGAAATATAATAATATCGGTAGTTTAACTCATATTTTGAAACCCGAAATATCGATACAGGGTGAGAAATACTCCAAATAAAAAGTAGTTTATTTAATTAATTAAAAATTACAGTAAATTTCTAAAAATTAAATTATCACCGCGCCTCAAAAGAACCTAGTCCAAATTCGAAACTGATATTTAGATATATTCAAATAACCATTACGGTCGATATACGATTTCATAGCGACTTTCTGAATATTTGATTTGGACATATCTTGCCATATATACAACGAAATCTTCATTTTTCACTTCCACTAGGAAACTACAGTTCAATCGATCCCAACGTTTCTTGTTTCGAAGAAATCCGACTAATAACGGGTCTGGTATACTCAGTTGAAGTTCAGAACGCTAAATTACGAACTGCAGCGTCGTTATGAGCTCGATTATATTTAATATATATTTTTATACGTTCAACTTCATTTTAATTAATATATAAATCCATTTATATTACGAATTCAATATTTAAACTGATTTAAATATTTAAATGTAAACCGATAAAAATGCGGGACGTTACATTCCTTCCCCCTTAAAATAATTTCGTCCTCGAAATTGCTAAGATGGGGAAAATGTTACAATCCCTGTTAAAAATCTTTTTGGTTTACTCCATAATTTCAGTTTCAACTGAATTGATTAATTCCAATTTAATATTAATTCCTTCTTATTTCGAATATTTCCAAAATTCTGAAAATTTCCTAACAGCCTAAATTTTCAAAGAATTTTGCCAGCATCTACTCTGCACGGCTCATTCGGTACCACTACAACTTGCTTCTCTGGGCCTTCTCCAATCCAAAAGAATTTCAAATAGCCAAGTGGCTTGCTCATAATATAAACTCATACCTTTATGTCGGCCTTTCAACTCTATTAGTTTCATTTGCTATCAAACCAATACGTATAGGTGCATTTCCGTTTGATCTCCAATCACTTCATCCTTAAATCAGTCATTTGCTTATGTCCAAGCCACTTTCATTTCAAACTCCAATTCCAATCCAATTTCAAATTATTATATAACAAAGTTCGGTTCCAATCTAAAATCTTAATCCGTTACTTAACCAAGCTAAATTCTTATTCCAATACAATTTCCACTAACTTGGCTTCAATTCAACTCAACTCAAATCTTATTTGACTTAGTTAAATTCTCTGTTTATTTACTTCATAAGTTAAATTTAAATTTCAGAATTCAAATTCCTGAGTTTTATTTCAAATTCGTTTGAAATCATATATATTTACGTATAGCAATTCAAAATATTTAAATTTTGACAACATGTTTCCTTAAAATATTTCAAAATGAAATCCTTGGTGGTAATCCGTCACTTAGAATCTCGAAAATGAACACCGATGATGTCGCGATCATCATCGGAATTATTTTCCAGCCATCGAAGTGAGTTCAATACTATATTACTTTCAAAACTCATTTCAACACCTTATATTTTTTAAATTACTTCAAAATATTCTTTTCAAATGCATGGAAAATATTTCTGAATTCACCCAGGATCTTAAAATTCCATACATTTAATTCAATTTCAACTCCTTTCCAAGTTTCCAGAGTTTTTATTCCAATTCTGATTTTAAACTCAGATTTTATCCATTTGATTTTATATTCAGGTTCAATATATTGACTTATACAATTTCTAATTGGTTATTTACGTAACCAACTCGATTACAATCCTATACGATTATAACAACCAGCATATCTAATACACCATAATAATCCCTAGCTATATATATAAATATATATATATATTTCAAAATGCATTTTGGGTAAAATTATTTCATTCACCCTCTTTTCAAAACATATTGTGTCGAATTACTCTGTTCAAGAGTTTAGAAACACCTATCGACACAGTTTGCATTACTGTTTCGACCAGAATTTATAAACCACTCGACTGACCAGTCAACACAATATAAAACAGTTTTTATATTAATTTACAAATACGCGCTCCTATATACACTCATAAATCAATCTAGGGTATTACTAACCCCACCTTTATTGAGTTACGCCACAAAGCCAAGGTAATCACTCAACCTTATGCTCTGATACCAACTGTGATGGCCCGAAAATCCGTGCCAATTTGAGCTGACTAATGTCCTACAGATTCAACTCAAAGTGCACAAAATTTTCGGATCATTAATAGAAAGAATTTAGAGGATGAGATAGAAAAGATAGAACTAATAGAACAGAAGAAGAAGAACATCAAAATCAGAGCAAACACGAATCTCACAGCGGAATGAATAACATGTATTATAACATAACTTTGAAATACACAAACTGAATTTGTATATACATACCATACCAGGGTACAACTCATATATATTACAGCGGAAACAATCTTTAACTAACTAATGGTGAAGCCTTCTGCTTCTAGCTCCACTAAGTGAATCTGCAAAGCCTGAAACACTTGACTTCCCGTACAAATTTGGGCACCCAAGAGTTTAGGGAAAACAAGGAAAATAAACTCTAGGTCAGTCATGGGACTGGTGCGAGTAAATTCCAACCATACTGTTTAACTTTGAAAATCCTTTTCAAACAAAAGATAATAGTAAGACCAGCCCACAAATAAATATGGACGGTTTTTACCTTACTATAACCCGAAATACTTTGATATCAAAATCTAGTGGTATTATAATAATGTCTAAACAAATAAGTATCCAAGTAGCAGAACGCTTGCATCTCACGCTCCACATATATAATATAAAAATCTAAAACCGCAGGGCGCTTATTGGAGAATGGATTCCAACAGACAAGGTATGGGAGCACCTTCCGAACAGTGTACTCTAGAGGGTATACACTGGGGGTTCAACAAGAACGTCTTGCAACCCGGCCACACATGACTGACCACTCATTTAGCTTGAGTGTATTGAATATATTATCACCCACGGTTGTAGGCCATCCAACCGTAATCCGAAGATACAAAATCGAAAAGAAGATTAAATATGAATTTTCTCTAGATCGGTGACAATACACCCTGCTTGGGGATGACCCAACTAGCCATGCTGCCTAGCCCAACTTTTGTTACTTCCTGGTTGTGAGGCTAGAGGCTACGTCTATCTTCAGAACATCTGATCACCATTCACTTTGAATGCCACATCGTCAAATCCGTAATCACATATTGATTACACAAATGCACACTGGGTGTAAAATAAAGAGAAGTTACCTTCTCCCCACCAACTTGGTATATTCATAAAAATCAACGGCGTGACCGTTGGAGATACTCTGTCAGACACTCATCCATACAAGTTGTCCTGGGACTGGACAAACAGAAAACACTATTCTGGAACTGGACGACCCTTGCATTTCACTCCATCTTCAATTGTCTTTAGCATAATATAATTTGCAGCGCTTTGCCTATACGGCGTGGTTTTTGAATAATATATCCAACCGGTCTCTCCGTATTGACAACGATGGTCAAAACACTTCGATAGTCGGTTATTTAACTATCGAAGTAAAAACAAACATCCATTCAATTGTATAACTAGACATCACACAACCCGTGTACTTTTTATTTAACATTCGTTTTTATTATTCGAATTATCGTATCTTACCAGATATTTCTCAAATCCCGTTTTATCATTTACACACTTCTTGGAAAACATTCCCAGTTATTAAAACTCTTATTCTCCCATGTACCTGAAAATATACGTTATTAACATTCGAACTATTTCCATTAATTTCACATTCTTTATTTCTATACTTGGATAATCTACCCTATTTACATTGGAAAATATTTCCAATTTCATTTTAACCTTTTGATCGGCCCAACGTTTACTTTTAAAACATTATTCACTTTGAAATGTGAATACCATCCCTTATTATAGAAATCTGAACATCTTTATCATATAACTCTTTATTCACGTAATAATTTCCCTTATCTTGTTTACCGAAATCTCTTTCATACTTTTATATTCCTTTTCCACTTTATAAACTCTGTTTCTAAGTCAACTTCTTATCAAATCAATATCAAGTTTATAACTAAATACTGAATCCTATCCTATTAACATTTATTTGTTTAAAACTAAATGTTAATTATCCTATTAGATTATAATTCTTAAAATGATTTACTTTATTACATTCGACATCTTCGAATTAAAATTCCAAATCCTAATGGTTTAATTCTAATCACATTTTGAATATCGAAATGATATCATTGCTTTCTGAAACAATTTTCCAATATTTCTTTGGACAGACATCGTTACTTATTACTTTTAGAATAAGTGGATTTCAGACCAAACTGTTTCCATTCACTAGGAAGTGCTGCTATATATAAAGATCACGGTTAAGTTTGGTTAACAGCGTTAATTTATCGTTACAGTTCAAAACTTGTCATACGCTGTAATATTCTCCTTTATAACTAATATCAACATAACAGTCACGCTTAAGCCTAGTCAACAGCGTTATTTTATCACTATAGTTTTAAGACTTGCAATACGCTGCCATATTTCCTTTATACTAATCTTGACATTCCTTTTCGTTACAAACTGATATCGTTCCTCGATAATAATGAAGCCGTTCAAGTTGGGGTATTTTATTTACCTCTCAGACCTTGATCGACAACGTTTTTACCTTAGAACAGATATAAGTCTGTACTCTAATCCCTTATTACTTATAATATCTATCAGATCGTATTTTCTTGTTTAATTTGAACTATGGTTTTATAATACCATATCCTTACTTTGAAACTCGGTTGTTTACGACTATCTGTATTAAACATTAATTTTTAACTTCATTTCACAGTTCTATTTATAACTTCTTAAATTAAAAGGGTAATTAAATGTCATTAATTTTGATTAATTTATTTCTAAACTGTTTCATTAGATTAATTAAAGACCAATTAATCTAATAATCATTTTCCAAATAACAGTTGATTAAATCAACTTCATTCCATTAGTAAATTTGTTAACTGATTTTAATTACTTCTTACCATTAGATTAATATAATTAATCTAATAATATTTCTTAACTTTTTGCTTTAAAATAATTGTCCAAATTATTCACTCGCAGGATAATTATATTTTAATAACTTATTTAAATGTCAAATAATCATTTATATTTACTTTATAAAACGAACTATAAAATACTGGTTTATAATAGAACTTCTATTATAAATTTAAATCTTCTTTTTAATTATAAAAATATAATTTTTACAATTAACTTCGTTCATTTTCCTGACAGCAAATCAACTTCTTAACAAAACGGTGGTTTTACGGTTGACTGTTACCACTTTCTTAATTTATATTGTTTATTTATTTATTGAAGGAAATGCTTAATTTCCATTCAACATCAATATTCACACGGGGTTTTAAATGTAATTCGGGTTCAAACAGTGCCTATAAAACAAACAATACATATAAATTCGAGGAATTCGGTCGGATTCCTCTAACCGGTTTCCGCATCCACAGATGTCAGTCAAACAATTATCACTGATTCCATACTAGGGGATATTTAAAATCGACGGAATCAGTATCCAACCAGTGATGTGTACATATGCAACGATATATAATATTTAACCAATTTAATTGTAATCTACCTAATCGACCATCACACAGCATTCAAACAACATTAAAATATATTAAAATAATTTAAAATAAATCAGAATTAGTGTTTTTACTCACCTTGGCGCGTTAACCGTTAAATAACGATTTGCGTCAGTTGATGTTTCAGTCTTCTATTCCGTTTTAAAATCAACCAGCGTTTGATTTCATCACGAAACTCCAGTTGCTTCATTCCCAATCATGTCGGTTTCACATCATTGCTCTCGTTGCTATGATTTGATCGCGACCAATTTGGTCGAATTCATATTGACATATCCAAACAGGTCTAAATCACGTCTAGACTTTGTTCGTCCTTCTTCCCCCTTCGAATACTCCTACTCCCTTCACAGTTCATCGAAGGGTCAAACTCTTCCACTATTGAAAATGCCAGACTCGCATGGTACAACCCTACTACTCATTCTAATTTGCACTAGCGCCCCCTTGCACGAACAGTTGCCAAACGTACATGTGTTTATCCAAATTCCATGCTTCACATTCTTACTTAGTCGGGCCTTAGCATTTGTTGTGAATCGGCCCATCTCCCCACCCGCAAGTGCGTACTGTAGCTTTCTCTATTGAACTTGTGAGCTCTTCCCACCATTTCCGCATGTTCACACGTACAACCCAGTTCAACTAACACCCTTTGCCTTATAAAAACTTGCTCCCAGTATTCTCCACCAAACCGAACATTACCTTCATACCATTTAGAGATAACTCGCGCGCACCCCGTTTGCACACTTCACCTACATCACGTCCCATGCATATGTATACTTCTTTTCTATTGTCATTAATCTCTTCTGAATATGAAACCATTTCTTCTACCGTGATCTCACCGCACCCCCTCCTGAGCGTCACGGCCTCAGACCAACTTTGAAACACTCCATTACAAACTCTTCCCTTATCTCCATTCATGTTATTCCACATATTCATGTGAAACACCACTCTCTCAAACTCCCCTTCACGGTTCTCCTCTGCCCACCACGTCCATTTCTTCCTATACCATTTTCACAGCACACATTGATTAGTTTTCCTCACGCGTGCATCATCCCAGACAACGCACGCATCTCCCTTTTCCTGCCGTGTCACCCTTTCCTTCTAAAACCAGCGCCTAGTCCCACTGCTACTTCATCACTACTTGCACCCATACTTGCCTGAATACTGACCCGCGTCAGTAACCACCCATCACCAAACTGCATGTCCTCCATGCAAACACAAGTCCTCTCCTTCCATCAACCGTAGACTCACTTACACCATTCCTTCAATTCCAAGTATCCCTCCCCGCAAGCAATAGTTTCGTCACCACTAACCCGAGCTTTCCTCCCTCTTAAACAAACTGCTTCTTCTATGTTTTATTTCTTATATTTTTAAAACCTGCGTTAGAAGGAATAAGTGGTTTTCTTCTTCGTGTGGGCTTGCGGGATGAAAGGAGAAGTGCTGAGGGTATTTATCTGCTTTGAAACCTTGTATGTTAAGGAATAGCACGCCTTAGGAGGTAGATTAGGTTTCAGACTTGATTTTACTATACATGCTGTAGCCATAGGTTAGTTTGGCTATTACTTTTTCTGCATGTTTTGAGGTATGGAAGGGCGCTGATGCAACATCATAGGGTAGGACTGTTTCATGTAGGTGTTCACATGGGAGTATAAGGGCTCTCTGCGAAAACATTTTAGTTTGGCCGTTTAGTTTAACAGGATTTAGTATATTAGAACTTTGATCTTTAATTGGAGCTGTATTAATTTTTGTATATATATGTAAAAAGGCTCGAAGACTTCAATGTTAAAAATGATGTACAATTTTCCTTATAATAGGTATACATAGGCTTAATGGCTCCCATACTGTCATATTAAATAAACAGTATACACGTAAAAGTAAATGTTGGGTTTAGTCACGTTTTCACTAGTACTTCATGTACTGTTTTTCCTTAGGCCTTAAGTATTTGCTAGGTCTATAGTATTAAGATATAGAAACTTCATGGTTAAGTATAGAAATGGAACCAGTGGGTTTGTATTTATCTATCACTTCATATGGTACAGCGCATTAGGATCGATATATATTTTTATTGTTTAAGGTTTGCATGAGTTGGTAGGAGCACCCTTCTGTCCGTTATTCACACTTATTTTCACCTTGCAAGTCTATGAAATGTTTATTCTTTGATTTACTTGAAAGTTACCTAAGCGAAACTAGGCCATGACACATTGTCGTGTGATGTACGCATCACATTCCATATTGTTTTGCTTAGTTTTTAATGCATAACATATCCTATCACAAAAGATTTCATTCCCCTACGGACTGTTATAGACAAAAATAAGAATACAGTTGTCGTTAGCGAGGTGTCACGATCTCAGAAATATAATAATATCGGTAGTTTAACTCATATTTTGAAACCCGAAATATCGATACAGGGTGAGAAATACTCCAAATAAAAAGTAGTTTATTTAATTAATTAAAAATTACAGTAAATTTCTAAAAATTAAATTATCACCGCGCCTCAAAAGAACCTAGTCCAAATTCGAAACTGATATTTAGATATATTCAAATAACCATTACGGTCGATATACGATTTCATAGCGACTTTCTGAATATTTGATTTGGACATATCTTGCCATATATACAACGAAATCTTCATTTTTCACTTTCATTAGAAAAATACAGTTCAACAGATCCCAACGTTTCTTGTTTCGAAGAAATCCGACTAATAACGGGTCCGGTATACTCAGTTGAAGTTCAGAACGCTAAATTACGAACTGCAGCGTCGTTATGAGCTCGATTATATTTAATATATATTTTTATACGTTCAACTTCGTTTTAATTAATATATAAATCCACTTATATTTTGAATTCAATATTTAAACTGATTTAAATATTCAAATATAAACCGATAAAAATGCGGGATGTTACATGGAATTTAAAAGGCTTTGCCGTTATTCCATTTATATTATTAATCTGATATGGAAATTTATATCGATTATATGTTGATCTATTTTCCGTGAAGATTCCATAGTTAATGGAAGGTGATTTGGGTTTATCGTGAACTGTGTTTTAAATGACATTGGTTCTTTAACCCAGTTAAAGACATGATTAATTTTCTTAAAGACAGGATTAATTTTCCTAAAGTTGAATAACTATTAAGGGATGATTTTTTGAGATCAAAACTGAAATGGAGTTTTAAAGAATCTTTAATTAGATTGGAAAGTGAATGAGATAAATAAGTTTATCAAACAAGTGAAATGATCGAGAATGGAGTACCACCAGTTTTACTCCAGGCAATAGTTGAATCTTTAATTAGATTTGAACGTGAAAGGGTAATTAAATTTACCGATAAAACCGGGTGTTAGATATGGAGTACTACCAGTTTTGCTCCATGGAATGAATAGGTTGGGGTTAGGATTAATACATAAATGATTACTTCGGCAAGGCTCGATAATCCCGACTAGTTAATAAATCTTGTTTTGGTTTAGATGTTGAAAAGATATAATAATTTTTTCTGAAAATGATATCCAAAGGAAGATTTAAGAATAAGTTTAAATGAACTTATCTTGGATAAAATTAATGGGAACATTTCCCCAAAAATATGAATAATTGAATAAAAAAATATTATGGATTGGAATGCGGCGTATGATGTGTTTTTATAGCACTTGATTATAAGATATGCAAATTATTCGGAAAGACCGGGTTTAACCCATTCTGAATAATTAATACGATGACTAAAAGTCGACGATGAAGTTGGTGGTTGAAGATCGGAGATCTTCACATCGTATGGATGATTACCGATTTCTTGATTGGGCTAATCCCTCGAGACAAGGTAATAAGTGGTGATCGTCCAAACATACTTGGAGATCGACTGGAAATGCGAGGACCTCTCTCCTGTGTTGGACATTTGAGACGAGGAATAAGGTGCCTCCGGCTTAGTTCAGACCCAGAACGGACTTGTAAATGGATGTGTGTCTGACATTGGATTTCATTCTGTGTTGATTGATTTCTATTAAATATATATCTGTTTGGTGGCGGAGAATTTATTCTCTTTCTTAACACCCTTCTCTGAGACGTACGAGCTTAGAGGTTATATATTGATGGACATCAGTTGCATGGCGTGAATTGTCAGTGTGGCATGCTGAGATGTAAATGATCAAGGCTTTTGTTGAAAAGCAGAGTCTTGTGGATGATGATCAAAGCACGGCTTTAATTAGCATAGGTTTGTGTATAGCATTAATTCGCGAGCTACACACCCCGGTATGAACCAGAAATGGGATGAAGGACCGCGGGGAGGACGTACATTTCTTTCTAGTTAGGAGTGGTGTCATGGTATGGAGCCCAGACATTTTACTTATGTGGATGATGGAAAGCGAGGTACCTCGGATTTGGTGGTCGACATACTGACTAGATTTTATGCCCCATAGGGCAGGGAAACGTATTGTCTAGGAATAACTAATCCACTAAAGTAAGTATGGACTGGCCCTGCCAGATCCAGGTGTAGTTGCGGCTGAATCCTGAGGCACGGGCTAGAGTGTCTCGAATCAAAAGGAAGATCCCTTGCCTTGGTTCATGATAGAAATCCAATTTCCAATACATGACTTTCGATTTTAGTTGTAAACCTATATGGCGGCATAGTGGCATGGGACGCTCATGTCGTCTATGATTGATACATTTATATTTGAAGTTGTTTTGACACTATGCACTTATAATAGTATCACATGATTTATTTTAAAATGTACCAACCATGTTTGGCTATTATAAGGTAAAACTCTATCCTCCGGCTTGCGTTGCATTGTGTGATGGGACCTGAGTCTTATAATAGCTTCATTTTTTCAAAAAAGCATAGCGTTGTTTTATTTTAAACTGAGATTCATGTGGAGTAAACCCGTTCCGTGTTATACAGCGTGGTCCCATGATTTCCCAACTTCTAAATTAAAGATCTAATAACTGTTTTAGTTCTCACACCAGTCCCATGATTGACTCAGAGTTTATTATTTCTACCTAAACTCTGTGCACCCATATTTTCCACACGGGCAGCTAGTAGTTTTGGTTTTCGCAGATAATTCTTTTCACAGGATCCTGGATTACAGCTGGAGCTATATTCAGAAAGCTTTGTATCCGTGTATTTCATTCAGTTGTGCTAGTTGATGTATCTTTCGCTACACATTGTATTTATACATTTAAATTTCCGCTGCTTTGTATTTTAATCTCTGATATTATTTTTAAGTTGTATATTATTTATTCATACTCTAATATATTCTTGTACTCTGATGTAAATTGTTGTAATAGCAATGAAATATTCTGTTGTTTGTGTTCTAATGAGTCGTGTTCTCAAAGGAATTCGTTGTTTCTCGTCTCTTCGGAGATCGGGGGATTTTATGTCGTTATAGCGAGGAGGTTTTGTGATATGCATGGTGCATATAGAGAGAAAAATATACATGATTTGTATAAAATTTTTGTTATGCATACTATAATTTATAGTTCATGGCTAGAATTTACCCATACTTAGTTTTGGTGAGACAAGTCCCACACCGGGGAATTTATAAAATAAATCTAGTACAAATATTAAGAGTTCGCCCTTCACATCGCCAATTGGTTTTGTGATAACTTGGGTTTAATAAACTCTAACATGGTATCAGAGCATGGAATAATTCATGTGCACAAGCCACACTTACCGACGTCATACCTAATGATCGCGTGTGAGATTACCACACGTGCGGGGGCGTGTTGGGATAAGTCCCACACCGGGGAATTTATAAAGTAGTATTCAACTTATTTTAAAGTAGTATTAGAGAAAATATTAGCCTGAACATAGTTCTCGAAAATAGTCATCTTCCCAAAATAGATGATTATTCAAAGACAGTCATGTTAGTCATTCCTTTCATTTAGAAAGTTAGTGCATTCTTTGTTAATGAAGGAGAAATGTAAGTTTATTAGTTGGCATTTGCATTCCATTTCAGGTTTATATCCTTCATTTTACATTTCGACTTTCAAGGGTTTACAAAAAATGGTCGTTTTTGAATTTGGTCTTTTACAGTGCGGTTTAGGCATTATTTCTACTAATTAAAATATTTGGCCTTATATCATAATTTTTTTATAACTTTATACATTCGGTTATTTCAACCTTGCAATGGAGAAAGAATGCAATTTAAGTTTCTCATAAGCCTTTATGGTCAATAAGCACATGTTTTTGCGATCGAAATAAAGCAGATATGGGCATGCATGCTTAAAAATGTTAACATTTATTTCTACTAAAAATGTTGACCATTAGATAGGAATAAATTTATGACATGGTTAAAAGGAAACTATTTTTTAAGAATGATAAAATTAAATGAATTTTGTAATAACATAGACGTTAACAAGATACACTAAAAAGAAATTGAAGATTTAATGTGCTAAAATTATGAAGGAAACTATTATTTAAAATGAAAATGAAGCATGCAAATAGATATTGATATAGAATTATAGATGATTGAAAGTTTTGCCCACACTCCAAACTATAACATACGACGATTACAAAAAACGAATACGTTTCACATGGAATTAATTTTAAAAAGAAAATTAACCAGCAAATTATACTATGCATATAAATGACACCAATAAAATTTAATTTAAATCTAAATAGGGGAAAAGAAGATTTTTTATTTTATTTTTAGGACCACCAAACCATTATCAACCCACAATTTGCTACAATTTTTTGTAAATATGTTATGCAGATGATGTTTCATTTTTGCTTCACATGAGGACTTTGTGTCCAAACTTTGTCTTCTTATAAAAAAATTAAATACATTTTGTCCTAATTATTTTTTAGTTTATAAAGGAGAAACTTTGCCCCTTATTTTACATTGACGAAACTTTTCGCATGTTAAAGAATGGATGGTAATGAAAATGGAAATGAATTCAACATTTATACATCTTTAATATTTTGTTTCCATTTAAGGTTATGCATTCATACTATTTTCCTAAGTTCAGACAGGAATTTAGTAAGTAGTAAGAAATTTTCTCCTTGATATATATGTCAATCAATATTTATACAAGCTCGGTTAAACTAAAATATAAAATTTGGAATATATTGATGCCAGACTTTCATAAACAAACATATTAAAGTATTATGGAGTATAGCTGAAACACATCTAAGATTATTTGTGAATTTTTTTTGATAGTTGGCTTTTAAGATTATATTTTCTACACAAGGCACAAAGAAGAAGGAATCAATAGTTTAGGCATGTTCTTTACCATTGGAAGCAGCACGTTTCGAGGATCTTCAACTCATGGATAGTAGGTAAAAGTATAAGTATTTAGTGCTTTCTTATTTGATGAGTTCAACACAAATTTGCATAAACATTTTTAAGGTTTTCTTACTAGTGTTGTTATTATCAAGAACCATGAAGAAATGGTCCAAGGTGACAACCAAGCATGGATGCAAAAGCTTACTACACTTAATTTTGTAACTTGAATTTATTTTGTTCCAATTCTTTTGCTGTTTAATGAGTTTTAAATGTCTTTTCGGTTGAATTGAATATGAACAGAAAAACTAGTCTATAGTCAGTGTATTTTTTCTTAATTATTAGAAAACTGGAAAATCAATCCATTACCATGCAAAATTTCCATCGCTGTTTGTGCTGATGTACCAAAACTTGAATGATATGAGTTGCTACTTCGTATCAGTTGGAATGGAAGTTTTATATTTAATTGAAGGGACATTTTTATGTTGTATGCCCACATTCAAGATATGTAACCTTTTTCCTTCTAAGTTGTTATGACTTTCAAAGTGATGAAGCATAATATTTTCTTCTTGTGATTGAAACTATCAATGATATTTTTAATGCTTGGTTTTAACCTTTTAACAATTTATATCAAATCTTCTATGATTCTTTCCAAGGAAATCAACGATCAATTATTCAAAGCAACTGTAGAAAATTGGCTAAGATTTCACAATAAGTAGCTTGCTTCCAAAAATTAAAGAAATAAAATAATTATGGGATTAGTTTTTCCTTCCTTGGATCCAAAACCCTACTTATTGCATCGTATCAATTAAATTGCATATTTGGTTGATTTCCAATTCCTAAATTAAATCTTTTGAAATATTTATATTGGATGTTTGTTAATAATAATTCCTAATCAGTTGTCTATGTATCATTATGATTTTAACTATAGGCCATTCATTTTCAAAATTAGTTATGCTTCTTTTAAGTTCTTCAAATTTACTTTACTATATGAACATGCACACTTATAATTACTAATTAATATTTGATCTTCTACTACAATATTTGTTACAATTTAATACCACAAACCTGTGTGCTAAGTACACACGGGTTCACACTTGTTAGCACTTGAAACCATGTTCAACACTCATTGATCTCATTGAACTGAGTGGTATGCACAACCTCACCATCGGTCATAGATGGAGAAACATTTTTTCTTTTCTTTTTTTAGTTTGTGGTATGTTTGGACATTTTCGGTCACATTTAGCGCTTTGTTAGGAAGATCATTTTATTTATTGTAATTAAAGGAAGCATAAATGGATAATATTCATTATAATGAGCATTTTATTAATTTTTTGTCCTCCATTTTGTTTGGTATATTTTAAAATTAGTAGGACCTTGCTACTGAGCTTGTTTTGTTTGAAAAAACTTGTAACGACCCGGAAAATAGCGATCTTGATTATTCGATATATAACACATATCGAACAGCCAAGACTTGAAATTACCGGATGGTTAATGAAAGAAGTTAGAGGGTGAGAATAGATAAGATAGAAACTTATAGAATAGAAGAAGTACATCATCAGAGTAAACACGAATCTCACAGCGGAACGAATAAAATATAACATAACTTTTGAAAAACAAATAGTACATATATACAATAACATTGCAGAGTACAACACTTACAACAACAGCGGAAATAAACAATAGCTAATTAATCCTGAAGCCTCCTGCTCCAAGCTCTCCAAGTGTATCTGTAAAATCTTGACTACTTGACTGCCCATACAAATTTGGGCACCCAAGAGTTTAGGGAAAACGAAACAAAATAAACTCCGGGTCAGTCATGGGACTGGTGAGAGTAAAACAATTTAAAACAGTTTGAACAATAAACGATATCTCATAAGACCACGCCGTATAACGGAACGGGTTTTTTTCCTTATGAGAATCCAAAACATTTCGATTCAACTTTCAAAAATCCTTTTGAAACAAACGATGATCTTTATATCAAAACTGTATTGATATTATAATAATGTCTATCAACCACAATATAATAATCTTCTTGCAGAACGCTTTCATCTCACGTTCCACATATATAATATAAAATCAAAAACCGCGGGCACGTATTGGATAATGGATTTCCAACTATGACAAGGTATGGAACCACCTTCCGATCAGTGTACTCTAGGAACGATACACTGGAGTTCAACAAGAACATCTTGCATCTCAGCCACACATGACCGACCACTCATTTCGTTTGAGTGTATCGAATGTATATCACCAACGGTTGGGATCAGCAACCGTTTCCCGTATATATATGTGGGGCAACATTGATAGATTAAAGAAGCAAATGAATATTCTCTATATAGGTGATTATACACCCTAATGGGAGCTACCCACATAGCCATGCTGCCTGCCCGACTTTTGTCATTTCCGAGTTTGTTGAGGCCAGAGGCTACGATTACTTTCCATTCATTTATAACACGATCACTTTGAATGCCACATTATCAGATGCGTTAATCACTAATTGATTTGCACAAATATTCTGGATGTTATGCTAAGGGAATAAATCCGTTGTCACCATATATATTTGTACAGACCAACATATTCGATCATTGGAAATACTCTGTCAGACACTCGTCCATATACGTTCGTTCTGGGACTGAACGAAACCGAAGGCACTATTCAGTACATCCATCCTAGGCAACCTCTACCTAGGACTTATACAACAGCCCTTGCACTTTACTCCGTCTTCAATTTTCTTTGGCATATATGATTCACAATGCTTATGCCAATACGGAGTGGTTCTTTGGATAAGAATCCAACCGGTCTCTCCATATTAACAACGTTAAAATGGTCAAAACTTCAATAGTCTGTGACTTAACCATCAAAGAAAAACAGGTGTGCAAACAACGATATTATTTCCAGATGGAAATTATATCGATCAATCATCATTCAACATTTATCTCTTTAGTTCATAAATTTTCTTATCTTATGTTTCCATATATTTTAAATTCTTATCTTCTATTATCAGAAAACATTTCCTAACTCCTTTACAATCAAACCTTACCATTCCTTAGTTAAGAAGGAAGTCAATCAAGTTGGGGTATAATTACCTCTTAGACCTTAATTGAACAACGTTTAACTTCGAAATAGTCAAAGTTTATCTTTTAAACCTTTAACAACTTCCTTACGTAACTCTCGGATTCTATTTACGGATCCGCTTCTTTACTGAAAACATTGATTATAACGATAACGTTATAATCCCTACTTTCGAAATATCTAACTTCAATTATAACTTTTATTCTTTAATGTGAATAAATAAACATCTAATTTATAAATAAATAAATCTTGATTTAAACACCGGAAAGTATAAGTACTTTCCCGAATTCGATATAATCGAATTCGCCGATTAACTCTCTTCGAGTAATCTCTATTTGATTAACTCTTCTTCAAATAACCTATATTCGATTATCTCTCTTCGAATAACTTATATTCGATTAACTCACTCTTTCGAATAAACTACATTCGACCTCTTTCTTTCGAATACGCTATATTCGGTAATTTCCTTTCGAATAACTGTATTCGATTAACTCTTTTCGATTTAAACTAACATCGATTAACTCCTTTCGATTAAACCATAATCGATCAACTCCTTTCGATTAAACCATAATCGATTAACTCCTTTCGATTAAACCATAATCGATTAACTCCTTTCGAATAACTAATATTCGATAACTCCTTTCGAATAACTAATATTCGATAACTCCTTTTTCGACTAACTCTAATCGATTTATTCTAATTCGATTAACTCTATTTAATTACTCTATTGGTTAACTCTAACTCTAACTGGTTAACTCTAACTGATTAACTCTAACTGGTCAGCCAATTGATTAACTCTAACTTGTTAACTCTAACTGATCAACTCTAACTGGTCATCCATAATTGATTAACTCTAACTGGTTAACTCTAATTGATCAACTCTAATTAGTTAATCCTTTGAATTAACTCCTTTGATTAATTCCTTTTCTATTTGTTTACTTAACAAATAAGTATTCCCTTTTCAATTCTATTTATTTAACAAATAAATATTTCTTTTATCTTTTCTATTTATTTCCTAAATAAATAACCCTTTTTCTTTTATTTATTTTCTATAAATAAATGATCCTTTTATACTTTTATTTATTCCCTAAATAAATAATCCTTTTATTTTATTTGTAAATGTTCTACAAATATTTCCTTTTCAATTCCATTTGTAAATGTTTTACAAATGTTTTCCTTTTTATTTCTATTTGTAATTGTTTTACAAATATTTCTTTTTCTATCCTATTTGTAAATGGTTTACAAATATTTCTCTTTCTATTTGTTTGACAAATATTTTCCTTTATATTTGTTTTACAAATATTTTCCTTTATATTTGTTTTACAAATATTTTCCTTTATATTTGTTTTACAAATATTTTCTCCCTTATATTTTTTTTCACAAATATATTCTTTTTAACTCTTTTGATTTTATAATTTATTTCCTTTTAAAAAAATCCTTTTTTCTTTTATATATAAAATCCATTGATTTTATATAAATAAATTATTTTCAAATTATACTTTGAAAATCCCCTTTTTACATTTCTGTATTTCATATGGTATTTACAATACCATATAACCATGATTACTATCAACCAAGCACACATAATCAGTACAAATTATGTAGCACATCACATATCACAGTATATGAAACAAAACAGTATTTAAATGTTGTGGAATCCAGTCGGATTCCTCCAGCCTGTTTTCCTGCATCCACAGATGTTAAACAATATAGATAACATCACTTTAATTTCAAGAAGAAATATTCTGATCGACAGAATTAATATTTAATAATGATATATATATATATATATATAACCATAACTGTGTTTTCAATCAATTATTTAACAGTCCATCTAAACAGTCCATACACAACCATCAATCAATATTTATCAAAATATAAAGTACAGTTTATATAAATATAAACTGAATAGAGTTGGTGAGTTTTACTCACTTTGGCAGTTCATCGTTAAAGAACAATAAGCTGTTGTTTGATTTGAATCAAACAGTTTATTTCGCCATAAATTCAAATGAGCTCCAATCCACTCCCAAACAGTCCCATAACGTATATATCATCGTTATGATTCTAAGGTGCCAGTTTTCGTCATATTCTGATGCAGTATGATACAGATATATAATGTACAAGTTCATATACATTCATTAATTAAATTAAAGTTAAATTGATTTTCTTTTTGGGTCTTAACCTTTTTAGCCGGCCCATCCCCTTTATAAATTCTCAGCCCATTCAGCCCAACCTCCGAATCCTTCTTCTTGGATCAACGAGGCTCCAGAATTCCACCCAAACAGTTTCTTCCCCACACGATTTTTGACT
This sequence comes from Allium sativum, assembly GCA_030737875.1. Lineage (NCBI taxonomy): Eukaryota > Viridiplantae > Streptophyta > Magnoliopsida > Asparagales > Amaryllidaceae > Allium > Allium sativum. Next base: position 167,444,140 of record CM060916.1, on the reverse strand, counting down.
CATCACACCCTAAATTTCTGGACTCAACTACCCTGTCAAACTCCATAACAAACCTGCACAGTTGATCACCTCTTTCCCCTTCACAAATCCCGCTCTCTCCTCCTGATTTCTTCCAGTATCAACTCTGCTTCTGATCACTTGCCTCCGCATCCTTACATACCCACCAGAGATCGACTACTCAAATCCCCACGACCTGGAGGCAACACAACAACCGTACAAATGCTGGAAATCTTTCACAATACACGCTCCATGTAAACTCCTTAATCCCCTTTCCATTCATGAAAACAAGTTGCGCATGTTTACAAACATCAACCCACCCGCTTACTACCACTCCTCCTTCCTCTTTTCTTCTTCAAAGCAAAAACGTTAACTCCTCAATACATTACAGTAAAGTTCCAATCCCATTTACACCCAATCGTACCTTCATCATGTGTTCGCAAAATCTAAAACTAAATACACCAGACAACTCAGCAGTTAAATCTCGTGAACCCCATACCAAAATCAACGATTCGATCACCTGAGCTCAACTGCGACTTCAGCTTCCTTTCTCAGATCTCGTGAGCCCAGGATGTTCGCTGTATACACTCCAGCGAAAAGAAAATGCTTCGAACCCATGTTCCACCGTTTATCCCCAAAATCGAACAGCAGGGTTTCCATCGCACCCCTTGAAACCGACATCAAAATGAAGGGGAGCTTCATAGGAGATCGATTATATTTTTGGTTGGATTTCTGACGAGTGCGAATGGTTTGAGGAAGATGAGAGTGGCGGCCAGAAACGTGAAGGAGAAAATGATTTAGGTCTGGTGAAGTTAAGGTTATTATATAGTAATGTTTATGTAGGGACGTGGAGGTCGGGTTTCCATGTTCTAACTGGTGGCTGAGAACAAGCGAACGTGGGCTTTGTTTGACCAAGGAGAAAGGGTTAAGGCTTCATATTTTAATTGTTTTAAGTTATAGAAGTTCATATACTCCGCTACGTACAATTATACCCATGTACGAGCACTGCAGATTGAAATAAATATACCGTTGTAATCAGCGATGTGTCAGGATTCCAAAAATATGATAATACCGGTAGTTTAACTCATATTGTGAAACCCCAAAATATTGATATAGGGTGCAACACACTCCATATAAAAAAGCTGCGTATTTAATTAATTAAAAATTACAGTAAAATTCTAAAAATTAAATTATCACTACGTCTAGGAGGGTTTGTCCAAATTCGATACCAGTATCTCATTATACTGAAAACTCTTTTATAACGTAAATAAAGCGTTACAAATTCTAAAGGAATTCCATGGCGACTTTTCAAAATTTTGATTTGGACATAAATCAAAATCTACTCGACGAAATCCCGATTTTTCTCTTCCATTAGAAAAATATACTTCACCAGCTCCGAACGTGTCTTGTTTCATAGAAATCCGATTTAAAACGGATTCTGTATACTCGTTTAAAGTTCGAATCACCAATTTACGAACTACCGCGCCATTTCGAGCTCGATTATAATTATAATATAAATTATACGTTCAAATGGCGTTCATATAATATATTCTCCATTCTAATTCAATACTAAACTGAATTATACCTTATATATAATCCAACTCACACTGCATTGTGAATTCAGCTATTTTTGACTATTTCGACATTATAATATATTATTCTATTTTATAATATTAATTAAATATTCATTGTTATTTAATTCAGGTCATCGATATCGCCAAAACGATATTTAAATAATTAAATTAATTAATTATTATCCCATGAAAAATACGGGTCATTACAAAACTAGAATCGATAGATTTGGAGAAAGAAGCGTAAAATTTTGATGATTGAGATGAAGGTGAGCTCTCTAATTAATCTTATCATGTCAATTCCTGTTCCATGTATTTTTCATTGGTAAAGTCATATATTATACAACATATAACGATATTTACACAGTTGCGCAAACAGGTTTTATATGCTCCCAGTATACTAACCATTTATGTAGAATTACTATATCTTCTCCTTTACTAACGAATCTACTGTTAGTGCTAACTACAGGAAATATTTATCTTGGAAATACCAGATCAGAACAAAAGAATTACTGAAATTACATCGTCAATATTTAACATTTTGTGTACACACTATTATATACCAGCATGACATAGAACAATGCAGTCGACCAGTCACACTTGGTACTTTACGAATTAGACAACTCGGAAATCCACATTAAGAACAAAAAATCAACAGTTGACTCCTGCTTAAATGCTTAGAAATAACATACATAAACATTAATATATCTTAATAGAATAAATAAACATTGTATGCTGATTAATGATTATGGGGGTTTGATCATATGGGGGAACCTAAAATATAACAGACCAAGATTCTACCAGCCCCATAGCTTGAGGCAGTCCATATGAAACTAACTCTTGATTTCCAAGCTGCATATACTGTTTACCTGCTATTTTCATGTAAAAAATAAAAGTTACATCTCAAATCAATATGAGACAATCATATAATTATAATATATAGATATGACCAGTAAGATGTACCAAACTTCCTATCATTGTAGCAGAAGTACCTATACTGTAAGAAACACACAGTATAGCAATGGAGCCTTCCAACGGCCTCCAACGGCAAGATCCAATGGCTTTCAACGGAGCGTAATTCTGGAAATTTCTTTACATAATAAAAAAGGACGTTGGAGGGCATTGGAGGCCGTTGTTTATAAGCCCATTGGTAGTCGTTGGTCACCGTTGCATAGTTGAGCAGAAATTTACCCGATCAGATTTTTCCTTCCGCATTTCGATTGCTCCCCCAAAACTTTCATCTTTCCCCCAATTTCTTCCTCCATAATTTCTGATTTCAGCCTCCTAGCTTCATCACCCGCCTACAGTTTCTCCAACACCTTCAAGGCTCTCCTCCCTCCTCTATAATCTCCAATTCATCACCATTTTCGAAGGTATGAACCCTAATTTTATTTCTTACCCTAGTTTTGCTAATTTAAGCTTAATTTGTTTGTTATATTGTATGTTTGTATGTGTAGTTGCTGTTAATACATGTATATATGGATTGATTTGATTATGTTTCTAATTTAGGGTTAATTATGTTGTGTATGTATATGTATATGTGCATATATATATATATGCATATATATATGCATATATATATATATGCATATATATATAGTGTTGTATTTCTAAGTTAAACTATGATAATCTCATGGTATCTTGATGCACATGAAGATGTACATATGATTGAATTTTGTAAACATCCCAATTCATTGAAAACGATATTTAATTTGTCGAAAACGTGTAGTGGAAATGGAAATAATTAAGTTTATGCTTTATAAAAATTTAGCGAAAACGTACAGTTATATAGTTCGATTTAATATTTAAAAAATATGTATATGTGATAAAATTCATATACGTACAATTAAAGATCGAAGAGCACCAATCGTAATATATTATATTCATAAAGCCGTAGAAAGTTTTTTTGGTCCCGTCTGATAAGTATTGTATATAATCATTATGTGAATGTTCATTTTGTTAACGGAACGGACATTTATATTCACTATATAAAATATCTTTTGGATTTGTCCTTTGTATTGGACAAGTTACGAACACAATAACGAAATTAAATCTCATAAGTCATTTCATTTTAAACGGTTCCCAAAATTTCGAAAGCACTTCCTTTATGTTCCTTGTGTACATGCAAATGTGTACTGTTCAGGGAACTAAAGGGAAGTTTTGCCGAAATTTTGTTGAATCGTTTAAATTGAAAAGATTTATGCGATTTAATTACGTTATTGTATTTGTAATGGAAGGTACGATGACCGACCAGTAAATGATCAATTAACATAACATGCATTCAGCAATAAAATTATTTTAATAAAATGTCAACGCAAATTTTATCAATGTTATACGGGAATTTTGAGAATTTAACGATCGGACACAAAAATTGTGAATCTATTTCAACTATTAACAGTGATAAAAATAATAATAATGGTCGTTTACTAAGAAAATGTATTTTCATCTATTTAAAAAATGGACTTTCATCTCCTTAAGTAAACTTTATACTATATGCCCTTTTTGGTTTTGTGTTATTTTTATCATACTTTTTAATCTTATATGTACTTAGGAAAAATAAACGATTATTTTAATGATCGAAGTTGGATGTACAAACAAAGAGAAACTTATGGCATAATAAACAAACAATTTATTAATGGTGTCGGCGCGTTTATTGATTTTGCTTTAAAAAACAACGGAAACGACGTCGAAATCTGTTGTCCATGTAGTAGATGCAAGTTATTAAAGTATTTGATGCGGTTTAGAGTTCATTTGCGTCAGTACGGTTTTGTGTCGAACTGTTTGGTTTGGGATCGTCATGGAGAACCGTTGGCATCTACTTCTGTACAAGTTGAAGAGGTAGTGAATAATGAAAGTTCTACGACGAATCTCGTAGAACAAATGGTTGGAGATGCTGGACGGTCAATTTTCCCGGTTCAACAATTTAATGATGACGATGGTAATGATGAAGAAGAACCAAATATTGAAGCCCAAAAAATATATGATTTATTAGATGCTGCGAAAAAACCCCTTTGGGAAGGCTGTGAAAGCGGAACGCAATTATCAGTAACTGTTGAATACATTGCGATGAAATCTAAATACAACCTCAAAGAAGCTGGATTTACAGCCGTTGTACAAGCGGCGAAGCGGCATATGCCTCCCAATAATTTAATGTGCGAAAATCATTACGAAGTATAAAAAAATGATGTCGGCCTTTGGTTTACCGTATCAAAAAATAGATACATGTCTAAAGGGTTGCATGCTATTTTGGAAGGAAGATATTAACCTTACGAATTGTAGAATATGTAATCTGGAAAGGTACACACTAGAAAGAAAAAGGGAAAGGAAGTCCCATATAGATGTATGTATTATTTACCTATTATTCCTAAACTTCAAAGGTTATATGCATCTTCTGTAACCGCGCAACATATGAGATGACACAGTGTGAGAACACAGGAAGAAGGCATGTTAACACACCCATCTGATGATGAAGAATGGAAGCGTTTTGACCAGAAGTATCCCGATTTTGCATCTAAGAGTCGTAATGTTAGACTTGGTTTATGCACGGATGGATTTTCAACTTTTTCTCAATTTGGTTCTAAATATTCGTCCTGGCATATAATTGTCACACCTTATACTTCACCTCCTTGGATGTGTATGAGAACTCCTTATATGTTTCTCACATTTGTCGTCTCTGGTCCTGATGATCTGACACAAGGAATCGATGTTTATTTATAACCGTTGATTGAAGAAATAAAAAAATTATGGTACGAAGGGGTAGAAACATATGATATTTCACAAAAAATGAACTTTCGTATGCATTCTTCTCTACTGTGGACAATTCTTGCATATGCAATGCTTTCAGGTTAGAGTACAGTTGGTCGTCTAGCTTTTTTGTACTGCATGGAAGAAACAAGATCATTTTCTTTACCTATTAGAAAGAAGATTTCATGGTTTGACTGTCATAGGTGTTTTCTTCATATTAATCATCCTTTCAGAAGAGATAAGAATTTTTTTTACAGATAATAAGTAGGAAAATACGTGACCACCTAAAATATGGACAAGTGGAGACATTTATGAACTTGCACAAGATTATCCAAAGATATATGGAACCGGAGTACAGACAGAAATTTAAGGTAAATCAATGATTCATAATTGATGGAAACAAAGCATATTTTGGGAGCTGCCTTATTGGAAAGATCTCCTGATTCGTCGTAATATTAACGTGATGCATAATGAGAAAAACGTGTTTGACAATGTAATTAATACAATTTTGAAAGTCAAGGGGAAAACGAAAGATGATTTGAAATCAAGACGTGATATTCAAGTAATATGTAATCGTCTCGAGCTTCATATAAAGCCAAATGACACCAAAAAGCCAAAAACGTGCTATGAACTGGACGGTAATCAAGTTAAAATACTTCTAAAATGGATGGAAGGATTGAGATTCCCGGATGGTATATCTTCCAATCTTTGTAGATGTGTCGACTGTAAAAACAATAAACTTAGCGGGATGAAAAGCCAAGACTGTCATGTTATGATGGAAAATTTATTTCCCGTTGCTTTCAAAGAACTATTGCCTGTAAAAGTTTGGACTGTTGTAATAGAGCTCAGTTTGTTCTATAAAGAGCTTTGTTCTACTACATTAAAAATTGATCGTTTACATAAACTAGAGGAAGAAATCCCCATATTGCTCTGCAAATTGGAAAAAATATTTCCTTCAGGTTTTTCAATGTTATGGAGCATTTACCTATTCATCTTCCATTAGAAGCACGTCTTCGAGGGCCAGTTTAATACGGATGGATGTATCCATTTGAAAGGTATATTAATATTTTGTTAATTAAATTTTGGTTAATGAAATGTATAAAAACATAATTTACAATAATTCTAAATAGGTATTTAAATCATCTAAAGAAAAAAGTGAGGCAGAAAGCTCGAGTTGAAGGTTCTATTTGCAAATCATACATCGAAGAAGAAGCTTCATTTTTTTTCTCTCATTATTTTAGTGATCATGTGAACATATCATTTGCAAGTACTTCGCGTAATGATGAAGGCATTGATCATGATGAATGTCAAGCGACTTTATCTATTTTTTAAAAACATGGTCGGCCTTCTGCTAGATGTACGGAAGAATGGCTGAATAATAGAGATTATAATGCAGCACACACATATATTCTTCTCAATTGCACTGAAGTTGCACCGTTCGTTAGGTAACTGTGAAGACCCGCAACTTCCCCGTAAAGGAAAGCGTCGGATAGTTCGAGAACAAGCCACAACAGAACGCATACAGAAGAACATTTCATTGTATATCACAACAATACATCAGATTACAATAATATACAGAGTAAAAAGAATATTACACAGAAATATCAGAGATTTAAATTACATTTAAATACATAGCAGCGGAAAATAATACAATACACAACTAGAAGAGATATACGGATACAAAGCTTTCCGGATATCATTCCAGCTGTAAACCAGGATCCTGTGAATATAAATCTGCAAAACCGAAACTACTAGCTGCCCGTGTCAAAATAAGGGCACCCAGAGTTTAGGTTAAAACAATAAACCCCAGGTCAGTCATGTGACTGGTGTGAGAACTAAAACAGTTATTTATCTTTATTTTTAAAGTTAGGTAAATCAAGGGACCACGCCGTATAACACGGAACGGGTTTCCTCCCAAGAATACCAGTGCATAAAACAAACAGCGCAATGCTAAATAAAGAAAAATGAAGCTATTATAAGACCCAGTTCCCATCACACAATGCAACGCAAGCCGGAGGATAGGGTTTTTACCTTATAATAGCCAAGAATGCTTGATACGTTTAAAACAAATCATTTGATACTATTGTAAGTGCATAGTGTATAAAACAACTTCAAATCATAAGTATCAATCATAGGCGGCATGAGCGCCCCATCCCACTATGTCGCCATACTAGGTTTACAAATAAAACCGCAAATGTCACGTATTTGGAAATTGGATTTCCGTCTATGAACCGAGGCTAGGGGCAAGATCCTCAACCTATTCGTGACTCTCTAGCCCGAGCCACAGGTCAGAGCTCGAGTGACCTTGGAGCGACAGGGCCGGTCCACCGATGTGGATTAAAATGCCTGAACACTACGTTTCCCCACCCTATGGGGTGTAAGTCTGGTCCGTCAGCCGACCAGAATGCATCGGCCGAAACCGATATAACCGAGGCGCCTCGCAACAGCAACAACCACATAAGTCAAACTCGTCAGGGCGTGTAAAACCACTGACGCCACTTCTAACTAGAAAGAAACGCATGCCCTCCCTGAGGTCCGTCTCCCGTTTTTGATTCATACCGGGTGTGAAACTCGCGAATCAAACGTTACACAAAGCTACGCCACAAAGGCCGTGCTTTGATCATCAACCACAAGACTTTGCTTTTCAACAGAAGCCTTGATCATTTGCATCTTAGCATGCCACACAGGCAAGCCATCCTATGCAACCGATATCAGTCACACAGAATGAAATCCGATGTCAGACACACAGTCCATTTACAAGTCCGTTCTGGGTCTGAACGAAACCGGAGGCACCTAGTACCCCGCATATCCATCGATCTCCAAGTACGTCTGGACGATCACTAACTGTTTCCATCTTCTTGGGTGTACAGCCCAATCAAGATCATCAGTTATCACCCAAACGACGTGAAGACCTCCGGTCTTCGACCATCGTCTTCATCTTCGACTTATCGTCGTATCAGTTATTCAGAATGGGATAAACCCGGTCTTTCCGAATAACTCGCGTATATTTTAAATAAGTGTTACACAAACACAACATACGCCTCATTCCAATTCATTAGTCACTAACCGTAAATTAATCAAGAGAATAATTCCCCAAATATTAACCCCGAAGGCCGAAACCAACATCAGATCAATATCCAGAAAACCATTCTGCTTGGCTAACCGCCAGTTAGTTTCTAAATTTCACATTCAAATCTAATTAAAGATTTAACTATCGCCTGGAGCAAAACTGGTGATACTCCATTCTCGATCTTTTCAATCTAATTAAAGATTCATTAAAACTCCACTTAGTTTTAATCTGTGACTGGGTTAAGGAATCAGTGTCATTTAAAACACGGTTCACGATAAACCCAAAGTCACATCCCATTAATTATCGGGTTAAAGAACAAGTGTTATTTAAAACACTGTTCACGATAAACCCAAAAATCAATATCCATTCAATTCCAATTAAATATTATTTAATTGGTACACTTCATTAAATCTAAATCAAAAGATTTAATCTTTTCTCAGCTGGGTTCAAGAACAGTGTTAGTGAAGACACCATTCACGACAAACCCAAATCACATTCATTAATTATCGGGTAAAAGAACAAGTGTTATTTAAAACACTGTTCACGATAAACCCAAAAATCAATATCAATTCAATTCCAATTAAATATCATTTAATTGGTACACTTCATTAAATCTAAATAAAAAGATTTAATCTTTTCTCAACTGGGTTCAAGAACAGTGTTAGTGAAGACACCATTCACGACAAACCCAAATCACATTCGATATTCAATACAAGGCTCTGAATAGAAAATATATCGGCTTATATTCAATATCGAATTCTACGACTAACAAATGTCGTATTGGAAATAACGATACAAATATATATCTTTCAAATTTCCATAACAACACCTGTAATATCACGAATTCCAACATCGAAATATTCCGAAGACAATTTCGATTCAAATCCACTCCAATGCAATCATTGGAAATTTTGGTTATTTTTAAAACCATTTCAAATTCAATTTATTTATTTAAAAATAAATAGAATTATAATTCTAGTTCAAACTAGTTCATTTCGATAAAAATCTATTTTTATCTTTTCAAATATGGAGTTTTTCATCCCAAATCTTCACAAATCATTTCTTATGATTTTACACAAATTATTACTATTTTTAATAATTTTATCAAGGCCCATACAGTCGATTTCCACCAATGGCCATCGAACTGCACGTATAGCGACCTTTTTCCAATTTGATTTGGACATAATTCCAAATCCAACCGTTAGATTTCAAATTTCTAACATTCGCTAGAAAGCTCTTTTCGATACGAACCCAACGGTTCCGGTTTTAGGAGAATCCGACGGTCGGATCTCCCGTAACGTCCATTTGAAATCAATGGTCGAAATTCGCGAACTGCCGCGGCGCGGCGCGTTCTATTCAGGCCATTATATTATATATATAATATATATAATATATATATCGTCGATTTCTATTTAAAACGAATTATATAAATAGTTTTGAATTCGTTTCAAAAATCTATTTCAACTTCCATTTCAATTCAAAACAAAATTGAATTCTTCTTTATAGATTCGTTTCAAAATTCATTTCTATTCAATTCAAATTTCAATTCAATTTGAATTCATTTCAATTCACTTTCAATTCAATTCACTTTGAATTCGTTTTCAATTCAATTCATTTCGAAATCACTTTCAATTCAATTCACTTTGAATTCGTTTTCAATTCAATTCATTTCGAAATCACTTTCAATTCAATTCACTTTGAATTCGTTTTCAATTCAATTCATTTCGAAATCACTTTCAATTCAATTCACTTTGAATTCGTTTTCAATTCAATTCATTTCGAAATCACTTTCAATTCAATTCACTTTGAATTCGTTTTCAATTCAATTCATTTCGAAATCACTTTCAATTCAATTCACTTTGAATTCGTTTTCAATTCAATTCATTTCGAAATCACTTTCAATTCAATTCACTTTGAATTCGTTTTCAATTTCAATTCAATTCACTTTGAATTCGTTTTCAATTCAATTCATTTCGAAATCACTTTCAATTCAATTCGAATTCGTTTTCAATTCAATTCATTTCGAAATCACTTTCAATTCAATTCACTTTGAATTCGTTTTCAATTCAATTCATTTCGAAATCACTTTCAATTCAATTCACTTTGAATTCGTTTTCAATTCAATTCATTTCGAAATCACTTTCAATTCAATTCACTTTGAATTCGTTTTCAATTCAATTCATTTCGAAATCACTTTCAATTCAATTCACTTTGAATTCGTTTTCAATTCAATTCATTTCGAAATCACTTTCAATTCAATTCACTTTGAATTCGTTTTCAATTCAATTCATTTCGAAATCACTTTCAATTCAATTCACTTTGAATTCGTTTTCAATTTCAATTCAATTCACTTTGAATTCGTTTTCAATTCAATTCATTTCGAAATCACTTTCAATTCAATTCGAATTCGTTTTCAATTCAATTCATTTCGAAATCACTTTCAATTCAATTCACTTTGAATTCGTTTTCAATTCAATTCATTTCGAAATCACTTAAAATTGATATAAATATCGTTCACGTCAAAATGGCGTCAATCTAATCAACACGGCTTCATAAATTTCTATTTTCAAATATTCTATTTCAAATATTTCTTTTTCAAAACTGGAATGAGGCCCAATCAATTACCATATAAAATTAATTATATGGATTTGCATACAACACATGTATAATAGCCTTGAAAAATAATCAACCATCAACCAAAGTGCACTACACTGTATAAGCATCAAATATAGATATCTAACGCTTAAAAACAGCCTGTCAATCAACCGATCGACATATTTAATAAATCAGGATGAGTGAACTTCAAATTTCATCCCAACACCCGTGTGGGGTTTCAAACAATCAAACACGGATTTTAGTTGTGCAGTTGGGCGATGTGTAAAATTTATCGTCCCAATCAATGTCATTCAAATAAGTGTACATAAACAAACCGTCTGGTTTGTAAATGAATATTTATTTACTCACATTCACGTTAAAAATTATATTTTTAACGACAAAACATTTTATTTCAACCTATGAATTTCTATTCAATTCATTTACACAATAAAATGATATTTTTATTTTCTAACACATTTTAGAAAATTTCGGCGGCATAACGGCACGATACTAGAAACGGGACGAGGCCTAGCCTTATCCCCGGACTAGTGAAGGCCCACGCCATTCACATATCAATTTTAATCAATTTCCAATTCAACCAATCAATCAAATCCAAATCAAATAACCTAACCAACTACACAACCAAACAAACAAGTCCATGGTATGTGGACGGGTGTCGGGTGCTTCTAATAAGCACCGTCTGCATCCTAGTATATATATATATATATAACTAGAAAAATAGAATTTGAGTGAGAAGTTCTCACCTATAGCTATCCTAGCTCCACAGCACTTCAAATGCAGGAAATCTTCGCCAACTCGCCTTTTTGTCGCTTTCGCCCGTATTCTCTACATATGTAAAAATCGAATTTTTACTTCGCTATTCAATATATAAAAATCGAATTTTTATTTCAAAGTTCAATATATAAAAATCGAATTTTTATTTCAAAGTTCAATATATAAAAATCGAATTTTTACTTTGTAAATTTCTAACCTCCTTCTATTTTTAATTTAAAACTTTTAAAACAAATTCAGTTTTTAAACTTTTAAAATAAAAAAATCAGTTTCAAACTTTTAAAATAAAAAAATCAGTTTCAAACTTTTAAAATAAAAAAATCAGTTTTCAAACTTTTAAAATAAAAAAATCAGTTTTCAAACTTTTAAAATAAAAAATCAGTTTCAAACTTTTAAAATAAAAAATCAGTTTCAAACTTTAATAAAAATCAGTTTCAAACTTTAATAAAAATCAGTTTTTATAGTTTTATAAAATTCAGTTTTTTAATGCAGTTCAAAAATCAGAAGTAAAATAAATAAATAGAACTCACTAAGAGGGGGGGTTCACCGAAGCTCGCAGGAGGGCTCGGCCTCTGGCGTCGGCAGGGAGCGGCGCGTGACACGGAGGAGGGGGCGGGGTCCTCAGATCCATCGATGGGAGGGGCGCGTCGGCTACCTGGGGAGGAGGGGGTGCGATTCGAGGTACGGCGGCGATGTCTGGAGGCGGTGGCGCTCGGGGTTCCTCCGTCCGTCGTTTCCTTTCTTTCTTCTTCTTTTTTTTTTTTTTTTTTTTTTTTTTATCTGAAATAAAAGTGAACGGGGGGGGGGGCCAAAACGAAGATAAGGGGGGGGAGAAATTATATAATTTAATTAATTATTTTATTTTATTATTTAATTATTTATTTTTGCCAAAGGGTTGACTTTTACATACGACCTCGAAACGAGGTCCACCGCCTGTCGTCCATAGCGTTTTACCCCCATTCCGAACACAATGGGATGTGTACCGCAAGCTGATTCAATTGTTTCAATCAGTTTCCGTTGAATTAACATTTAAATCACTATATTGAATTTTAAACGCACATTTTAAATTACCGGGGTCACATACTAACTAGAAAAATTCCAGAAAAATATTTTCTAGCTTCGCATTGACGATACGGTCCTAACAAAACTAGTTTCGTCAAATTCTGAGATCGTTAGAAAAATGGCCAATTTCTAGTCGATTAAAATCAACTGAAACTGGTCAAACGCGTTTTCCTTTGCCACGCTCGCATATTGATTCGAAAAATCATGAAATTTGAAACCTAGCAATAACTTGACATCACGGACCCAACAAAACTGGTTTCGTCGAAATCCGAGGTCGTTTGCAAAATGTCCATTTTTAAGGGCCTGAATTCCATAGCGACTATTCAGAATTTTCAACTGGACATATCTTTTTATTCCCGCTATGAAATCTTGATTATTCGGATTCGTTGGAAAGATATTCACTATTAGATTCCATTATTTTTGGTTTCACTAAAATCCGGATTGTTTTGCACCCGGTACATTCAATTGAAGTTTGAAATCGAATTATCGAACTACCGCGCCATTTTCAATTCTATTTATAATTATATATAAATATTTATATTCTAACGACGACGCGTATAATATATACGTTCTATTTATATTCAAAATAAATTTCTCGTCGATATTTTTTTAAAATAATTCATTTTAAATAATCAAAATTCGCTATAATGACAAAAATAAAAATTTCAAACTGGCTCGCATTTTACGGGTTGTTACAATCTCCCCCACTTAAAACTTTTCGTCCCCGAAAAGGAACAAAGTCGAAAGTGGTTTGATTAATCAGCCCTACTTTCAATTTGGCTTCCATTCTCCAACTCTTCAGTTTCTGAGAATTTTCAAAACTTCAAAAATTTGGCTAACACCCTAAATTTTTGAAAAATTTCGCCATAACCTCCCCTGCACCGGGAGCATCGGGGAATTTCAAATAGCTTCCCCGGTCCTTCAGATCTCAAAAAGAAAAAGAAAAAGCCAAGCGGCTAGCCAATAGGCTCACAAAATCATCATCACCCAAACAAAACAGGAAATTATGAAATAAACATGTACCTATTTGTCGGGCAAACAAATTTTATTCTCTGGCTCTAGCCTCCTTGCTATGACCTGTTCAATGATATATATGCAAGCAAATGCGACCAATTTTCAATACAATTCAATATTTGGTTCAATTAGGCTAATTGGTTAAAAATTAGCAAACAAATAAACAAACAACACAAACATCAATCAATTAGTGAATTAGATTATCGAATTCATAATTTTGATACGTATACAAAAAATCATGTTTTTGATGCCAATTCACAACAATGTGTTCTAGCTATATAAGATTTGGTTCTCACACCAGTCTAATGGAAATATATAGATATCACACCTTCGTTACTCGAACATGAATACTAATGACGACTAGTCAATCATCAGAATCATCTTCGGGCCACTAGAGTATGATTCTATATCTATCCAGTATATTAAAACTTCGAATACACGCGGATCAGACGTATACGCAAAATCTATATATACTGGACTGTCCAACTCAATATAAATAGATAATCAAATACGAATAATCGATTTAAATTTTCAAAACAAAATTTGTTTTCATTTTCAAAAATATACTCTTTACACTCGTTCTAGGATACTACTGATCCTATCTCTAACGAGTCATTCTAATTGGATATTACTAATCCAATATCTGATGAATTCTTTCGTATGGTTCTAATGTGCCTTGTTCTCTAGCTTTGTAAACCAAAGCTCTGATACCAAATGTGAAGACCCGCAACTTCCCCGTAAAGGAAAGCGTCGGATAGTTCGAGAACAAGCCACAACAGAACGCATACAGAAGAACATTTCATTGTATATCACAACAATACATCAGATTACAATAATATACAGAGTAAAAAGAATATTACACAGAAATATCAGAGATTTAAATTACATTTAAATACATAGCAGCGGAAAATAATACAATACACAACTAGAAGAGATATACGGATACAAAGCTTTCCGGATATCATTCCAGCTGTAAACCAGGATCCTGTGAATATAAATCTGCAAAACCGAAACTACTAGCTGCCCGTGTCAAAATAAGGGCACCCAGAGTTTAGGTTAAAACAATAAACCCCAGGTCAGTCATGTGACTGGTGTGAGAACTAAAACAGTTATTTATCTTTATTTTTAAAGTTAGGTAAATCAAGGGACCACGCCGTATAACACGGAACGGGTTTCCTCCCAAGAATACCAGTGCATAAAACAAACAGCGCAATGCTAAATAAAGAAAAATGAAGCTATTATAAGACCCAGTTCCCATCACACAATGCAACGCAAGCCGGAGGATAGGGTTTTTACCTTATAATAGCCAAGAATGCTTGATACGTTTAAAACAAATCATTTGATACTATTGTAAGTGCATAGTGTATAAAACAACTTCAAATCATAAGTATCAATCATAGGCGGCATGAGCGCCCCATCCCACTATGTCGCCATACTAGATTTACAAATAAAACCGCAAATGTCACGTATTTGGAAATTGGATTTCCGTCTATGAACCGAGGCTAGGGGCAAGATCCTCAACCTATTCGTGACTCTCTAGCCCGAGCCACAGGTCAGAGCTCGAGTGACCTTGGAGCGACAGGGCCGGTCCACCGATGTGGATTAAAATGCCTGAACACTACGTTTCCCCACCCTATGGGGTGTAAGTCTGGTCCGTCAGCCGACCAGAATGCATCGGCCGAAACCGATATAACCGAGGCGCCTCGCAACAGCAACAACCACATAAGTCAAACTCGTCAGGGCGTGTAAAACCACTGACGCCACTTCTAACTAGAAAGAAACGCATGCCCTCCCTGAGGTCCGTCTCCCGTTTTTGATTCATACCGGGTGTGAAACTCGCGAATCAAACGTTACACAAAGCTACGCCACAAAGGCCGTGCTTTGATCATCAACCACAAGACTTTGCTTTTCAACAGAAGCCTTGATCATTTGCATCTTAGCATGCCACACAGGCAAGCCATCCTATGCAACCGATATCAGTCACACAGAATGAAATCCGATGTCAGACACACAGTCCATTTACAAGTCCGTTCTGGGTCTGAACGAAACCGGAGGCACCTAGTACCCCGCATATCCATCGATCTCCAAGTACGTCTGGACGATCACTAACTGTTTCCATCTTCTTGGGTGTACAGCCCAATCAAGATCATCAGTTATCACCCAAACGACGTGAAGACCTCCGGTCTTCGACCATCGTCTTCATCTTCGACTTATCGTCGTATCAGTTATTCAGAATGGGATAAACCCGGTCTTTCCGAATAACTCGCGTATATTTTAAATAAGTGTTACACAAACACAACATACGCCTCATTCCAATTCATTAGTCACTAACCGTAAATTAATCAAGAGAATAATTCCCCAAATATTAACCCCGAAGGCCGAAACCAACATCAGATCAATATCCAGAAAACCATTCTGCTTGGCTAACCGCCAGTTAGTTTCTAAATTTCACATTCAAATCTAATTAAAGATTTAACTATCGCCTGGAGCAAAACTGGTGATACTCCATTCTCGATCTTTTCAATCTAATTAAAGATTCATTAAAACTCCACTTAGTTTTAATCTGTGACTGGGTTAAGGAATCAGTGTCATTTAAAACACGGTTCACGATAAACCCAAAGTCACATCCCATTAATTATCGGGTTAAAGAACAAGTGTTATTTAAAACACTGTTCACGATAAACCCAAAAATCAATATCCATTCAATTCCAATTAAATATTATTTAATTGGTACACTTCATTAAATCTAAATCAAAAGATTTAATCTTTTCTCAGCTGGGTTCAAGAACAGTGTTAGTGAAGACACCATTCACGACAAACCCAAATCACATTCATTAATTATCGGGTAAAAGAACAAGTGTTATTTAAAACACTGTTCACGATAAACCCAAAAATCAATATCAATTCAATTCCAATTAAATATCATTTAATTGGTACACTTCATTAAATCTAAATAAAAAGATTTAATCTTTTCTCAACTGGGTTCAAGAACAGTGTTAGTGAAGACACCATTCACGACAAACCCAAATCACATTCGATATTCAATACAAGGCTCTGAATAGAAAATATATCGGCTTATATTCAATATCGAATTCTACGACTAACAAATGTCGTATTGGAAATAACGATACAAATATATATCTTTCAAATTTCCATAACAACACCTGTAATATCACGAATTCCAACATCGAAATATTCCGAAGACAATTTCGATTCAAATCCACTCCAATGCAATCATTGGAAATTTTGGTTATTTTTAAAACCATTTCAAATTCAATTTATTTATTTAAAAATAAATAGAATTATAATTCTAGTTCAAACTAGTTCATTTCGATAAAAATCTATTTTTATCTTTTCAAATATGGAGTTTTTCATCCCAAATCTTCACAAATCATTTCTTATGATTTTACACAAATTATTACTATTTTTAATAATTTTATCAAGGCCCATACAGTCGATTTCCACCAATGGCCATCGAACTGCACGTATAGCGACCTTTTTCCAATTTGATTTGGACATAATTCCAAATCCAACCGTTAGATTTCAAATTTCTAACATTCGCTAGAAAGCTCTTTTCGATACGAACCCAACGGTTCCGGTTTTAGGAGAATCCGACGGTCGGATCTCCCGTAACGTCCATTTGAAATCAATGGTCGAAATTCGCGAACTGCCGCGGCGCGGCGCGTTCTATTCAGGCCATTATATTATATATATAATATATATAATATATATATCGTCGATTTCTATTTAAAACGAATTATATAAATAGTTTTGAATTCGTTTCAAAAATCTATTTCAACTTCCATTTCAATTCAAAACAAAATTGAATTCTTCTTTATAGATTCGTTTCAAAATTCATTTCTATTCAATTCAAATTTCAATTCAATTTGAATTCATTTCAATTCACTTTCAATTCAATTCACTTTGAATTCGTTTTCAATTCAATTCATTTCGAAATCACTTTCAATTCAATTCACTTTGAATTCGTTTTCAATTCAATTCATTTCGAAATCACTTTCAATTCAATTCACTTTGAATTCGTTTTCAATTCAATTCATTTCGAAATCACTTTCAATTCAATTCACTTTGAATTCGTTTTCAATTCAATTCATTTCGAAATCACTTTCAATTCAATTCACTTTGAATTCGTTTTCAATTCAATTCATTTCGAAATCACTTTCAATTCAATTCACTTTGAATTCGTTTTCAATTCAATTCATTTCGAAATCACTTTCAATTCAATTCACTTTGAATTCGTTTTCAATTTCAATTCAATTCACTTTGAATTCGTTTTCAATTCAATTCATTTCGAAATCACTTTCAATTCAATTCGAATTCGTTTTCAATTCAATTCATTTCGAAATCACTTTCAATTCAATTCACTTTGAATTCGTTTTCAATTCAATTCATTTCGAAATCACTTTCAATTCAATTCACTTTGAATTCGTTTTCAATTCAATTCATTTCGAAATCACTTTCAATTCAATTCACTTTGAATTCGTTTTCAATTCAATTCATTTCGAAATCACTTTCAATTCAATTCACTTTGAATTCGTTTTCAATTCAATTCATTTCGAAATCACTTTCAATTCAATTCACTTTGAATTCGTTTTCAATTCAATTCATTTCGAAATCACTTTCAATTCAATTCACTTTGAATTCGTTTTCAATTTCAATTCAATTCACTTTGAATTCGTTTTCAATTCAATTCATTTCGAAATCACTTTCAATTCAATTCGAATTCGTTTTCAATTCAATTCATTTCGAAATCACTTTCAATTCAATTCACTTTGAATTCGTTTTCAATTCAATTCATTTCGAAATCACTTAAAATTGATATAAATATCGTTCACGTCAAAATGGTGTCAATCTAATCAACACGGCTTCATAAATTTCTATTTTCAAATATTCTATTTCAAATATTTCTTTTTCAAAACTGGAATGAGGCCCAATCAATTACCATATAAAATTAATTATATGGATTTGCATACAACACATGTATAATAGCCTTGAAAAATAATCAACCATCAACCAAAGTGCACTACACTGTATAAGCATCAAATATAGATATCTAACGCTTAAAAACAGCCTGTCAATCAACCGATCGACATATTTAATAAATCAGGATGAGTGAACTTCAAATTTCATCCCAACACCCGTGTGGGGTTTCAAACAATCAAACACGGATTTTAGTTGTGCAGTTGGGCGATGTGTAAAATTTATCGTCCCAATCAATGTCATTCAAATAAGTGTACATAAACAAACCGTCTGGTTTGTAAATGAATATTTATTTACTCACATTCACGTTAAAAATTATATTTTTAACGACAAAACATTTTATTTCAACCTATGAATTTCTATTCAATTCATTTACACAATAAAATGATATTTTTATTTTCTAACACATTTTAGAAAATTTCGGCGGCATAACGGCACGATACTAGAAACGGGACGAGGCCTAGCCTTATCCCCGGACTAGTGAAGGCCCACGCCATTCACATATCAATTTTAATCAATTTCCAATTCAACCAATCAATCAAATCCAAATCAAATAACCTAACCAACTACACAACCAAACAAACAAGTCCATGGTATGTGGACGGGTGTCGGGTGCTTCTAATAAGCACCGTCTGCATCCTAGTATATATATATATATATATAACTAGAAAAATAGAATTTGAGTGAGAAGTTCTCACCTATAGCTATCCTAGCTCCACGGCACTTCAAATGCAGGAAATCTTCGCCAACTCGCCTTTTTGTCGCTTTCGCCCGTATTCTCTACATATGTAAAAATCGAATTTTTACTTCGCTATTCAATATATAAAAATCGAATTTTTATTTCAAAGTTCAATATATAAAAATCGAATTTTTATTTCAAAGTTCAATATATAAAAATCGAATTTTTACTTTGTAAATTTCTAACCTCCTTCTATTTTTAATTTAAAACTTTTAAAACAAATTCAGTTTTTAAACTTTTAAAACAAATTCAGTTTTTAAACTTTTAAAATAAAAAAATCAGTTTCAAACTTTTAAAATAAAAAAATCAGTTTCAAACTTTTAAAATAAAAAAATCAGTTTTCAAACTTTTAAAATAAAAAAATCAGTTTTCAAACTTTTAAAATAAAAAATCAGTTTCAAACTTTTAAAATAAAAAATCAGTTTCAAACTTTAATAAAAATAAGTTTCAAACTTTAATAAAAATCAGTTTTTATAGTTTTATAAAATTCAGTTTTTTAATGCAGTTCAAAAATCAGAAGTAAAATAAATAAATAGAACTCACTAAGAGGGGGGGGGTTCACCGAAGCTCGCAGGAGGGCTCGGCCTCTGGCGTCGGCAGGGAGCGGCGCGTGACACGGAGGAGGGGGCGGGGTCCTCAGATCCATCGATGGGAGGGGCGCGTCGGCTACCTGGGGAGGAGGGGGTGCGATTCGAGGTACGGCGGCGATGTCTGGAGGCGGTGGCGCTCGGGGTTCCTCCGTCCGTCGTTTCTTTTCTTTCTTCTTTTTTTTTTTTTTTTTTTTTTTTTTATCTGAAATAAAAGTGAACGGGGGGGGGGGGGGGGGCCAAAACGAAGATAAGGGGGGGGGGGAGAAATTATATAATTTAATTAATTATTTTATTTTATTATTTAATTATTTATTTTTGCCAAAGGGTTGACTTTTACATACGACCTCGAAACGAGGTCCACCGCCTGTCGTCCATAGCGTTTTACCCCCATTCCGAACACAATGGGATGTGTACCGCAAGCTGATTCAATTGTTTCAATCAGTTTCCGTTGAATTAACATTTAAATCACTATATTGAATTTTAAACGCACATTTTAAATTACCGGGGTCACATACTAACTAGAAAAATTCCAGAAAAATATTTTCTAGCTTCGCATTGACGATACGGTCCTAACAAAACTAGTTTCGTCAAATTCTGAGATCGTTAGAAAAATGGCCAATTTCCAGTCGATTAAAATCAACTGAAACTGGTCAAACGCGTTTTCCTTTGCCACGCTCGCATATTGATTCGAAAAATCATGAAATTTGAAACCTAGCAATAACTTGACATCACGGACCCAACAAAACTGGTTTCGTCGAAATCCGAGGTCGTTTGCAAAATGTCCATTTTTAAGGGCCTGAATTCCATAGCGACTATTCAGAATTTTCAACTGGACATATCTTTTTATTCCCGCTATGAAATCTTGATTATTCGGATTCGTTGGAAAGATATTCACTATTAGATTCCATTATTTTTGGTTTCACTAAAATCCGGATTGTTTTGCACCCGGTACATTCAATTGAAGTTTGAAATCGAATTATCGAACTACCGCGCCATTTTCAATTCTATTTATAATTATATATAAATATTTATATTCTAACGACGACGCGTATAATATATACGTTCTATTTATATTCAAAATAAATTTCTCGTCGATATTTTTTTAAAATAATTCATTTTAAATAATCAAAATTCGCTATAATGACAAAAATAAAAATTTCAAACTGGCTCGCATTTTACGGGTTGTTACAGTAACGAACTTATACATCTGTATATAAATGTACTGTATCTTTAATCATATATGTAACATCTATCCTATATATAATTGTAGCATTTATGAATCACAGTATCCAAACGGTGATATCAGTAAATAATTCGCTAGTTGGTTTACTAATTATGTTTTTGATCCAACAAATTGTGTTGTGGATGAAGGATTGAAACATTTGGCAATGGAACCAACAAGAAATGTCAAGACATATCCAATATTCTTTGTCAATGGATATAAATTTAGCACTAAAGAATATGGTGCTGAAAAATTAACTAACAATAGCGGTGTATTTGTTAAAGGTAGTGATGATCCAAATGACCATATACACGTTTTTTATGGCTTGCTAACCCAGATTCTACAATTGACATATTTCACATGACCTGCGGAAGAAGTATTTTTGTTTAAATGCGACTGGTTCAGCAATGTTCTAGGTTCTCGAATCAACGTGCACCCAAAATATAATCTTATAGAAGTAAGACATACATCCCGTTATTATAAGTACGATCCTTTTGTACTTGCCAAACAAGCTCTTCAAGTATATTATGCTCCTTATCCATCTATAAGAAGAGACAATATAGATTGGTGGGTTGTTTTTAAAACAAAGTCAAGGTTTACATTTGACGGACATAATATTCCAAACGACCAAGCTTATCAAGCAGATGTCGAGGAAAATAGAGGAATAGTAATAACCGATGATCAAATAGATTTTGGACCTCTAAACGATGAATCAAATGCATTAATTGAAGTATTTGAGACTACAGATGAACCATATATAGAGGAGGAAATAGAGACAGAATCCGAAAGTGACGAGGACTAACCAATAATTCTCATTTTAAAACGGTAATTTTAATTATGTTATGTTATAGATATTTCTTATTTTATCTATTAACAAGTAACATATTTTTACGAATCAAACTCATATGTTAATTGACCGGACATTTCTATGAATCAAACTCATATGTAACATTTCTATGAATCAAACTTGTAATGTTAATCAGACATTTGTATTAAGAAGTAACCTATTTTTTATGTTATATCATGTCATATTTTTATGTTATGTCATGCCATATTATTTATGTTATTTACGTTATGTTATGCTATATTATTTATATCGTATACTACTCTTATATATGTTATCTTTCATACTATTTGTTTTACATAGCTCTTTTATGTAATGTTATGTTGTTGTTTGTAAAAGGTACGACGTCACAAGATCCTGTAGGTGGCGATGGCAGTGGTCCATCGTAGGAGCTAGCCCGTCCTGTGGTGTGGCTTAAGCCAAAAGCCAGCAAAGGGTATAAATTTAATTTATGTACAATAAATTATGTAAATTGTTGTTCTAGTAGCCATGAAATGTTTTTTTTCGGTTGAACACAAGGGTTTTGAGTTGGAGCCTTCCAACACGATCTTGAGTACATAAAGACGCGCTTATTAGGCTCGCATGACTGAATGTTGGCCCACATGGACGTCGATACCCGACACGGTCAGGGAGACGATATGGAAGGATTTTCTGGTACGTACGTATGCTATATCATTTATTACATTAATTAAGTAGTAATGCTCCATTTTGATCAGTTCATATTTATGCTATTTTTAAAAAAATTGCAGGGAGCTGTGGATCCTAGGGAGACCGATTTAGACCTCGTTAAGCGCAATTGGAACTCTAGAGTGGCAAAAAATTACAGAGAGACGATGAACATCATAAAATCAGGTGCAAAAAAACCTGACTGGATAGGCGTGAAGGTGTGGGATGACCTACATACTTATTGGAATAATAATGACGAGTTTCTGGTAAAGTTGCTACAGATTTAATAAAATTTTCTATTTAATTAATATATAATTTAGAATAAAACATTTTTTTAATTTAAATGTATAGGCCAAGTCCGCGAGAAATGCGGCAAACAGGAGCAAGAATCCAATTACGCATTGGGGTGGGTCTAAGATGTTTCAGCACCATCGCGAGGACCTGGTATATTTATTAATTACATAGTTAAAGATTTTAATTTATAAGTTGTTAAAATTAATAGTTGATTTAACATCAAGTTCTAATTTACGCACACACACACACACACACACACACACACATATATATATATATATATATATACACGCTTTTTTCAGGAGAGACAGCGTGGTGTTCATATGTCATACTGGGATGTATTTGAGCATACACATGCATTGCCTGAGGTCGACGACACATGCTCATTTTCCTACTCTTGGGACCACGATGCCTGTAACATCCCAAGATTTTGCGATAATCTATATTATTAAATTTAATGTTGATTTTGGATAACAATGGATAAATGCAAGGTTAATAAAATTTATTAAGTGAATTTAATTGATACAAACTTGAACAAGTTTATTTAACGCTGAATTCAATAAGTTATTAATATAATAACTTGTACATGATGGTAAACATAAGATTTGGTTATTAATTGTAATAAAAAGGAATTAAACCAAATATGGTAAAAGAATCGTAATATTTTATGTTGTCAAATGAAATTTATTAAGTTAGAATAATTAACTTATATGTGAATAACTTTGCTTATTTGTTTACAACAATAATTTTATGATATATTAACTAGATGTTGTAAGTAGTCATAGATTTCAAAAACTAATATTAGTGCATTGAAATAAAAGTGGAAACAAATTGCAATAAAGATAATTTAATGGTGTAATTATGGAAATTAAGAACGGTAACTAAAGGAATAAATTGAACATTTAACTAATTTAAAAAAAATGAATTAAATGAGACCTAATCAAATTTATTTGCAATTTTTGGTAATTAATCATGCATGTGTTGGTTTACATGTCCATGCATGTGTGTTCACTATCCATATATGCATTACACAGACCAATGCATCCATTAATATATACAAATTAAAGGAATGGAAACCAAATAAGCTATTCAGATATTTTTCTTCCCCATATGCATAGAATAAATCAAACCCGATCCTACATTTTAGGAATACACGTTCAAAATGGCTACTGTTCACGTTTCTTTTTAAAAGCCATCATACTATTCCTATTCTTCCCCTTCCACTATTGAAATTCCTACTTCCCTTTTATTTAATTATTTTCTTTTCTTCGATCTGATAAATTGTTTAAAAAAAATTAATCAATGTTCCTCCTCTTTCAAAAAATGTGTAACCATTCAAAGAAAATTCCTAAATTTGTGAAATTTATTTCTCTGGGATACTTGAACCATGATCTTTATTTCCGTTCGCGTCTTGAAGGTTGCAGTGCCATGCGAAGTGGAAGAGACAAAGGAGAGAAGTGGATGGGTTTGGACATAAATTGGGTTCGGTTTTGTTTAATTGCCTGTAGTATGCGAGAGGATGGTGCGTAGAAGATGGATAAGGGGGCATGATTTGTCTGGTGAGAGTTTATCTTGTTTATTTTAATTTAATTTGACAATCCAAATGATAATCGCGTATAACTTTTGCATACGAGCTCCAATTGACACGCGGTTTGTTGCATTGGAATCATATCGATGAGCTCTTCACGATGGCGCTGATTTGCATAGATTATGAAACAATTAAATTTTAGGCTTATTTTGGATTTCAAATGCGTTCAGAAACAAAGGTGAGTGATTAAACCCACTCACATCTAACTAAAATATTCTAATATTAGTTAAATTAATATCATGATATGATTGTATTGTTTGTTGTTTGATAGTTATAATTGCATATATGTTGATTGACACTGATAATTTAATTTAATTTAATTGGACTGTTAGTATGAAATTTTCAGTTCAGTTAAAATTCTATATAGTTGCTAGTTTAAAAAAAACATTCGACATTTGATAACTGATAAAATTATGAACTGTTGGAATGTATTGACATGATATATGGATTGATTTTGATATGTTTACATATTAATGTTTATTTATGTGAATTTACCTGTTATTCACCTTGATTTTATATGACCAGTATTTGAATTGATTAATCCCAACCATTACCCTAGATGTTACGGGCATCAAATAAACCCGGGATTAATCATTAAAATGAATTAAGAATGTAGGTTGAAATGATAAATACCTATGACCCTGATTTGGATTGAAATGATATGTATCTTTTCCCAAAATACTAAAATTAAATTTTGAGTATTACTTGGCCAAAGGATGGAAAATTATATACGGACACCGGTTGGTTAAATAAAAAATGTTTTTAACCTTGAAATTTTGGAATATTGTTTTAAAGAAAATATATGCTGTTATTAATCGATTTTCTTTAAATTTGAACTTTGAGCTTTGAAATTTTAAATTTTAAATTTTAAAGAATTCATAAATGTGGATAACTGAAGTTAAAACTGAATTAGATATGAACTAAATTTATCGAAATTGAATTGTTTATCCATCTTTGATATTTACCTTAAATTAACTTGATTTATAGTAATAATTGAACTGTGAACTCGAGATTTTTATAAATGAATTATTCAAAATGAGAATTATAATTGAAATTCAATTATTTGAAATTATTAAATCGAAATATTTGAAATCGAACTGTTGAATCGAATTGAAAGATAAATGGGAAGTCAAATCCTTTTGAATTAAGATATCGAAATTTAGTCGACTGATTTGAAACTGAAATATGATTTCCAGTTGGTTAAATTTTGAAGAAACGATTCTAATTCCAACCATAGTATTTAAACCATTTTACAAATAATTTTAATAATAATTACTTTTATTTATAAACTATTTGTCTTATAACTATTTCATATTATTTAACTATTTTAAATAAACCATTTTTAATAATTAAATATTTATTTTATAAATCTATTTTATATTTTAACTATAGATTTTACTAAATCTGAAAATTCTATTTTAAATACAAATTATTTATTTTCAAACTATTTAAATTATATATCTAAACTATTTTAAATATATTTTTAACTATTCTAATATTCAATTTATTTTAAAGTTGGACTTGTTTCAAGATTTTAAATTAGTTTAAATGTAGATTTTATGATGAATAATATTCTCTCTTGAATATTGAAATGATCTTTATGAAAATCTGATATTTTGATATGAAGTATGAATATCTTTGAAATGTAAAAGAATTGAATGGTGTGAAAAATGTAAACGTTTGGTTGTTAAAGAAACCGGAATCGAATATTGTCACTCTCTGCCAATGCCGTAAACCACTTTAACAACGGTGTACACGGTGGAGTTCCAAAATGAAGTAGGTTGATTTGGATTCCATTACTGGATTTGAAGAAAGAGAACGATAATGGATGTCCTTGACCTTCGAGTCATAATTAAAATGACTAAAACAGGGCTATACCGGACCAAGTGGGGTTAGCTACCTCCATCGCCAACACTTCTTCCTTTATTACTATAGTCCCAAGGTTTGATTGATTTGATTGGATGAGAATTCGTGATTTGCGAGTGTTGTTCGAGGTGGGCGGTAGTTGCAGCTATGCGTTACCACCAGTCCGGGCATGCAACTAGTATATTCATACTCTGGGCATTCCTCGTGTGCCCTGTCATATTATCCTGATTGATCCCCCTACGACTTCGATTTGTACCGTACCTACGTAGTACCCTCTGATAGCCACTATGTACTGTGGACTTTACGGTATCTGTATAGACTACGATATTATAAACGGTGTAAGGGTAAAAATGTAATCCCGCTTACGCTATTTTAATATGTTATATTTAACCGTAGACACTATTATAATAGTGTATTGTATTATATAGTATCTAGTTTAACGGATCCTTAGGAGATGGAAATTTCCGTAACATCTCTTAAGTTATTGCACTCAAATTATCGCATGAATTTGATTTAACTAATACGAGAATATTTTAGTTCTGATCAAAGTATTTTGTCTTTTCATTTGTGCTCGGGTCAGCCTGAGTTTTCAATTATAGAAGATAATATTATGAAGAAGAAGATGGAGCTCAAAAGACTTTTTATTTTTATTACTCCGCTATAAACATTGGTATGTTTATGATAGTTAACTCTGATAATTGTTGTAAAATATAATCAAATGTATGTTTTAACAACTTCATGAACTGTTATTTAATTATTATATTTTGTCCTTCCGCTGCGAGATTCTGTGTTTGTTTTTCTTCTTCTCTTCTTTTTCTTATATAAATACAGTAACTATCCGTATTTTTGATTTGTTTATATCGACATTGAGGATCATTGTCGATTTGAACGGTCAAAAATAGCGGATGTTACATTTGGTATCAGAGCTTTGGTTTAACGAAAACCTTGGCTCTATTTGGGATTAACTCATTATAGATTGGGTAGTAATATCCTAGAATGAGTTTGAGTGTATGTGAGAGAGCGTACTTGTATTATTATTATTTTAGCAAAGCCAGCCGGTTTTTATAGTGATCTGTAACCCTTTTTTATTATAACCAATAATAAAAATACAGTATAGTACAGGTGATTGTGGTTACAATCAGCAAATTCGGTTTTTAAGTTCGACCATCCACCGCCTACAGAATTTAGAGTGTTTCGTCCACTATACCTATCAGGCTTACAGCATTGAAGCTAGCTAAATTACTAGACTACAATAAAATGATGCACATTTTCCACGCAGGGAGATGCTTACATTACTGGCTATCAAAGATAGTACCAATATACAATTACCTTTCTGAATTACAAAACCACAATGACACAAACCTAGGGTATAAAATGCATAAGCAAATTATCTCCAACTTCTCATCACTAATTTGACATAGGAAGTTACCACAACACTACATAGCAGCTAACTGTGTACATGCATTCCATCACCAAGTGAACTACAGTGAACCACTAACAAGTTAGCAGCAGCGCAGTGCAGTTCATCACAATCACCAATAACCTGAAGAACACTTTCACACCACAACCATTGTGACTAGAAAACAGATTTTCACTTCCACCTTTGCAATAATCCCCAAAAACCCCGAAATGAGGTTGGCCAGATCTAAAGAACGAACACAAAACAACCAAACCCGTAACAAAGGAGACGCATCCCAGAACAATTGAAACACACAAGGAAATCGGTAAAAGTAAAAACTAAAGGACCAGAGTTCTACCAAAAATCTCTTCACCAGCCGTAAACGGTCTCGATTTGAAGCGAGATTAGGCAGAATAGGGAAGATACCAAGATCTCGTGCTAGATTCAACAGATACCAGATCATCAGAGCTTTGAAATAAGGGAGGACGGTTCGATTCGAATTTTAGATCTGAAAAATGAAACTCGAGGGGGTTACAGGGATTCAGTGTTGCTGTAATCCAGGCATGAAGAAAGCTAGGGAAAATGATAAACCGAAGATTTGAGGAGGAGCGCAGGGAAAAGAAGAAGAGCGGAGTGAAAGTTGAGCACGGCGATTAAACCCTAGTTGCCATTTCCAGAGAGCAGCTTAATATGATGGTGAAAGTTGCTTTATCTTCAAATATGATTTAAATTTAAATAACTTCCTCTTTTCAATGGCGACCTGTCCTCCCATTCCTCCCATACCTCCTCTCTGCCAAACCACTACCTCTTCTCTCCCGCCTAATCAAATCCAAGTACCATCTCTTGTTGCCTCCAACCACCTCCCAACAAACCCTAACCCGCCGCTAACCCCTATCCCCGATCCACCTCCGATTCCATCCTCTCCACCCCCTTATGTTCTTGGACCCAGACCAATGATCAATTCTCTCTTCTCAAACAAACCCCGAAATGCAGGTTCTTTTGAGCCTTCGAACGCTCCGCTGGTTTTCAATAACGGGGCTCTAGTGCCTTCTGAAGCTATAGTGAAAGCTGGAGATGAAAAATGGCAGCATACTATTGTGGTTTTTTTTCTTGGATCAGCCCCTGCATTACATGACTGTAATTAACAATCTCAAAAATCGGTGGAGGCTGAAGGGGAGGGTTAAAGCTAACTCGAATGGATTCTTGTTCCTGCTCAATCTGTCTTCCGAGGAAGATAGAAGGAAAACTTTAGCATCTGACCCAGTTGTCATGAGGAAACAAGTTGTTCATTCTTAAGAAGTGGGATTCGTCAGTAGGCAATAGCGCTAGTTCAATTAAGACGTCCCTGTTTGGATAAAATTATATAATATTCTGATGTATTCTTGGACTCTGCCGAGAGTTAGCTGGCTTGCTTCGAGAATAGGGAAAGTCCTTTGTATGGATGAATCTACCGAAAGGTTAGAGAGACTGGAATTTGAAAAATGCTTGGTCGAGATAACTCCAAACTCAGAAGTGCCCTATGAATTTCCTGTCCAGCTACCATACGACAGTATACAATATGTTCAAGTCGAATATGTTTGGAAACCAGAAAGTTGCGATCTATGTAAGTCGTTTGGCCATACATTGGTTAATTGTAGTAAATCACCAGCTGAAAAAAGAATGAGGAATTACAAGTCCAAGAGAAAGGGTATGATGAGCGTCCGGTTTACAAGAGCAAGCACCCTACGACTAAAGAAAATGGCAACAGTGGGTACGTGCCGCCAGACGCCAGTCCATAAAAAACCCCAAGTATGGAATAGAGTTGTTGGTAACAACAATAAAAGAGGTTTGAATGTTGGCTCAAAAAGATAAGATAGTGGTGAAGAAAGTAATAATAGTGTGCAGAAAATGAATGGTGATGACTCTAATAAATTGGAAGGGAGTGCTGAAGTGAGGGGTAAGAGTAACGAGAAGGGAAATGCAATTAATATTGGTATTGTAACAAAAAACAGTTTTGACTTGCTGGATAGTCATAATGAAAATGATCACACGCTCGACAGTATTGAAGATGGAGAAATTAATGAACTGTTGGATGATGAAACAGAAAATGACGATTTTGAGATTCCCAACGTGGACTTGTTGGAGTTTAATGAATGCATGCACGCTGAAGTGCAACAGAATTTTGATCCTTACTCTTTTGTTTCAGATGCAACTACCAATAATAATGAACCTCCACCTACCAACCAATTTGTACCTCCAGATGCCATACCACAGCCTTCAAATGATTCTATTTCACCTTCCCCTGAACCTTTCATGGTTGATCTATTTCAAATGGAAATTTTCAATCTGTGAATGCCCTTCGTCGCTCCCTCGCTCATTTCCAACACTCAGGATCTTTCCAATCTTTGTGTTAATGTCCCACCTTCCCGCCTCTGTCAGTCATCAAGTATTGGATTGCCTTTAATTCCAGCCTCTGGCACTCCTGATGCAAGCATTTTGCCAGACCCCATGCACGTACCATCCTCTTCAATACCTTCCTCTGCTAACTTGAATGATGTAACCCCTAAGCCTCCTTATATATCTCCAGTTTTTGTACCTGGTTGGCCTCGCTCCTCCATAATCTCGATTCCACCATCTACCTCTGCTTCTACAAGCCTTAAGTTATCAACATCGTCCTCTGTTCCAACCTCCCTTCACCAAGAACTCTTAAAACTAGGAGTATGACATTAGCGGACTCCCTTTCTAAAGTGTTTAATCTATGAGTTAGAAATTAGTTGTGTGGAATATTAGGGGTGCTCATGACCCCCTAAAGTTTGACCAAGTTCGTAACTTGATCAATGAAACCAATCTCAACCTATTCGCCATTCTTGAGACCAAATTAAACCTACCTCTATCACTTTCATCGGCCTCTTATATCATGCCTCTCTGGTCAATTTCGCATAATCTAGATCAAGCTGCTTACGGGCGTATTCTTGTCATTCATAACCCGCTTTCCTATCATTAAGACTTGAGTTATCAACTAGGCAACTTATGCATTTCCATGTCTCCATTCTAACCAATCAGACTACCTTTTACCTAACTATTATTTGTGCTGAGAATTTCACGAGTGCTCGTCAATCTCTATTTAATCTTCTGCCGGCTTTTAATAGGGTACCCATCATTGGATTGTGGTGGGGGATTTTAATTGCTGTCTTTCCTTGAATGACAAACAAGGGGGCATTCCTTTGCATCCTAGAGATATCGAGCCCCTTAATACTGCCAAAGTAGATGCAGATCTGATCCACGTTAATAGATCTGGAGCTTGTTACTCTTGGAATAATAGAAGCAGGAGCGGTGTGCGAAATTTTACAAACATAGACCATGCTTTGCAACTACAAAGCTATTCAGACTTGGCCGAATATTCACGCTAACCTACCAATCCCATCTTATCCGACCATTCACCGATTATACTATCCCATGGAATGCCGTTGAGAAGAGAGATCCGAAGTTTTAAAATTTTCAACACTTGGATCCTTGATCCGGAGTACTCTTCTAAAATTATCACTTCTTGGTCTCCACATTTCTATGGTAACCCAATGTTTATTTTTTGCAGGAAATTGAAAGAAACAAAGAACGTCCTACGGCTATGGGCGAGATCCAAATTCGGTACTAGTTCGAAGAAGTCTGATAATCTTAAAACTTCCTTGAATCAGGCTCAGACTCTACTTCTTCAAAATCCAAACGATGCGGCTATTGCTATGGAAGAAAGTAGACTGTTTAGTGAAGTAAACTGCGCTTTGGAAGTTGAAGCAAACATGAAGAAGCAACAATTAAATATGAAATGGAAGAATGAAGGTGGGCCACCGCAAGTATTTTTGTTCATAGAAAACAGAGCAGTTTTAATTTCCACGTCAGTAACTCTCGCCATAAGCAAATCCGATTGTTCGGAGGAAATAAAAGGAAGGGAAACTTCATCAAAAATGATTTTGTATTATGTTGGTTTGTTCTGTTGAGTATTTATGAATTCTGGTCGGTACTTGGGACGCCAAGGCATCGACAGGGCTTTCTAAACACTCGAATAGGGCACACTGACATAAAATTGTTTTGAATTATTTTATATATAGTATTATTTGAAATTATGGTTGATTTGGTATTTAGAAATGACTATAATTGATTATCGTCATTTATTGTTTGAATGGTTAATATCCTTAGCTATTGACCATTATGGAAAAAAAATCCAAGAGTCGATATATGAATACAAGATGAAATTAAATTAAATTGAATCGAATTTAAGAATCTAACTCCGGTTCCTTTGAAAATTTTCTTTTTTAAAGGTTTTGAAATTTTATAAGTACTAGTAAATGGTATTTTGTATAAAGTTATTCAGGATATAGCATAAAATTTATTAAGTACTCCTCCATTTGTGGCTGGGAAATAATGTTGGTAATGGGTGCACACATTATCAATATTTATTTTCAAGTTCTGAGTGGGAGGGCACTGTGTAGCTGTGCTATGAATTTTCTTTAAAAACCTAAGTTTGTTAAATCTTTAGAAACATGATTTGATATATTTGGTACGTAAAAGAATAATTATAATTATTTTCAACGATATAAAAATGGTCTGGTGTTGAAATTCTTAACTTTGGTTAATTAAATAATATGAAAAAAACCTTAAATGAATGGAATATTGAGATTATTATAGACAACTAAAACCTGAAATTAAAGTATATACACTGTATATTAGTGTAGAGGTTAAATGATTGTAAACATACATAATTATTATATTAGGGAGTAATACTTAAGTAATACTTAAGTAATACTTAAGTAATGAAATATTAAATTTATAAAATTTGTGTGCTTTGGTTGAAATTAAAAAAAAAACTTATGTAATATAAGGTTATATTCTAAACACGAACATAACTTACCTAAATTATATAAAAGTTAAGGCGTTTGGGATAAGAGACAAGATATTGCATAAGAGATTAATTTGAAAGTTAATATTGCTCATTAGTTGTAAAATAATAATAATTGACATATTAAATGAGTATGAAAATAAGTATATGAATATATGGAATAATATAAATTTAACTACTTTAGTGTCAATAGTTAATAACCATAATTGTTGGAAATATAAATAAATGACATAAAATAAATGTGTAGAAACTGTTAATTGCAAATATGTAAAGTTCAGGTATTGGAAATAAATAAATAGATATATATATATATATATATGCGCTTAATAAATATTAGGGAATTAAATTACGTAAGATTAACTAAAATATAATATTTATTGGAATCAATGGATTAATTTGAATTGGATGCTTTGGAATCCATGTATGAAACCAATGGTGAACTTAACTTGAAATTTATGTTTTTTCCAAACGAATGTGTTGGTTTGGATGTTCTATTATTGCTTTGCTACAATTATTATGTCATGTATGGTTGTTGCATATATAGAGGATTATTCCCTTATATATATATATATATATATATATATATATATATATATATATATATATATATATATATATATATATATAGTGTTACTTTTTGTTGTTGAGTTTGGTAGCAAGTAGGACGCTTGCGCTTCATGCTTCACTTTTACTCGCATAAAATAAAGGTAAGATGGTAAAAAAACCAATGAAAACGCTAATGAAAGGTACGTATAACGGTTTATATATTATGTTTGAGTATTATATATTATTCCCCATGTTTTGGGATGCCTCATCACTGAGATGGGATGTATATTTGTGATATTATATATATTGTTATTTTTCGGACCCCTTCGTACAAAGGAGACTACCGAAATTTTTCGTGAAATCTAGACTTCGAAAATTTTGTTTTCAAACTCATGTTTTATATATATTTAAGTAAAATTTTTCTAAGTTTAGTAGAAATTTTATATTATTTTAATTTTATTTTGCCACTTTATTACTACGTTCCTTTTCGGGGACGAAAATTTTTAAGTGGGGGAGAACGTAACATCCTGAGATTTTGCGATAATCCATATTATTAAAGTTAATGTTGATTTTGGATAACAATGGATAAATGCAAGGTTAATAAAATTTATTAAGTGAATTTAATTGATATAAACTTGAACAAGTTTATTTAACGGTGAATTCAATAAGTTATTAATATAATAACCTGTACATGATGGTAAATATAAGATTTGGTTATTAATTGTAATAAAAAGGAATTAAAGCAAATATGGTAAAAGAATGGTAATATTTTATGTTGTCAAATTAAATTTATTAAGTTAGAATAATTAACTTATATGTGAATAACTTTGCTTATTTGTTTACAATAATAAGTTTATGATATATTAATTAGATGTTGTAACTAGTCATAGATTTCAAAAACTAATATTAGTTTATTGAAATAAAAGTGGAAACAAATTGCAATAAAGATAATTTGATGGTGTAATTAATGGAAATTAAGAATGGTAACTAAAGGAATAAATTGAACATTTGACTAATTTAAAAAAAAAAAAAATGAGACTTGATCAAATTTATTTTGCAATTTTTGGTAATTAATTATGCATGTGTTGGTTTACATGTCCATGCATGTGTGTTCACTATCCATATATGCATTACACTGACAAATGCATCAATTAATATATACAAATTAAAGGAATGGAAGCCAAACAAGCGGTTCAGATATTTTTCTTCCCCATATGCATAGAATAAATTAAACCCGATCCTACATTTTAGGAATACACGTTCAAAATGGCTAATGTTCACATTTCTTTTTAAAAGTCATCATCCCATTACTATTCTTCCCCTTCCACTGTCTAAATTCCTGCTTCTTTTATATTTATTTATTTTCTTTTCTTCGATCTGATAATTTGTTTTAAAAAAATTAATCAATGTTCCTCCTCTTTCAAAAAATGTATAACCATTCAAAGAAAATTCCTAAATTTGTGAAATTTATTTCTCTGGGTTACTTGAACCATGATCTTCATTTCCTTTCGCGTCTTGAAGGTTGCGACGCCATGCGAAGTGGAAGAGATAGAGGAGTGAAGTGGATTGGTTTGGACATAAATTGGGTTCGGTTTTGTTTAATTGCCTGTAGCATGCGAGAGGATGGTGCGTAGAAGATGGATGATGTGGCATGATTTGTCTAGTGAAAGTTTATCTTGTTTATTTTATTTTAATTTGAGAATCCAAATGATAATCGCGTTTAACTTTTGCATACGAGCTCCAATTGACACGCGATTTGTTGCATTAGAATCATATCGACGAACTCTTGACGATGACGCTAATTTGGATAGATTCTTAGACAATTAAATTTTGGGGCTTATTTTGGATTTCAAATGCGTTCAGAAACATAGATGAGTGATTATACCCACTCACATTGACACGACCCGAACTTCCCCGTAAAGGAAAGCACGGATTGCTTTGAGGAAAAGACAAATCAGAACACAAACAGAAGAACATTTCATTGTATATTACAACAATTCCATCAGAATACAAGAATATTACAGAGTATGAATAAATATTACACATTATACAATATCAGAGATTTAAATACAAGACTGCAGCGGAAAAATAATACAAAGCATAACTGAAAGAAATACCCGGATACAGAACTTTCCGAATATCACTTCAGCTATAAACCAAGATCCTGTGAATATAAATCTGCAAAACCCAACTACTAGCTGCCCGTGCGGAAAATAGGGCACCCAGAGTTTAGGTTAAAACAATAAACTCCAGGTCAGTCATGTGACTGGTGTAAGAACTAAAACATTTATAAATCTTTATTTTAAAGTTAGGTAAATCAAGGGACCACGCCGTATAATACGGAACGGGTTTCCTCCCAATAACACCAGTGCATAAAACAAACATCGTAATGCTAAATAAAGAACAATGAAGCTGTTATAAGACCCAGGTCCCATCACACAATGCAACGCAAGCCGGAGGATAGGTTTTTACCTTATAACAGCTAAAGAATGTTTGATACGCTAAATTTCATCTTTTATTATTACTATAAGTGAAGAGATTAATTTCAATCATAAGTATTTATCATAGGCGGCATGAATGCCCCATACCACAATGTTGCCATATATAGGTTTACAATTAAAACCGCAAAATGTCGTATTGGAAGTTGGATTTCCATCTGTGAACCGAGGCAAAAGATAGTCCTCTACCGACAATCTAGCCTACCATGTCTCAGGACCTAGACTCAGGTGGGCCCTTGGATGGTCAGGGCCGGTCCACACGGAGTGGATTAAACTTGAACCCTGAACATGCGTTTCCCCGCCCTATGGGGCGTAAATGAGCCAACTGACTCCATCGGTTCGAGAACGACCAATATATCTGAGGCGCCTCCAATTCCAACAACCACATGAGTCAAACTCGTCAGCCAGTTCAAGCACTGACGCCACTCCTAGCTAGAAAGAAACGCATGTCCTCCCTGATGTCCTCTCTAGTTTTTGGTTCACACCGGGGTGCGAGTCTCGCGAATTAACGCTACACAAAGCGATGCCATGAAGGCCGTGCTTTGATCATCAACCACAAGACTCTGCTTTTCAACAGAAGCCTTGATCATTTGCATCTTAGCATGCCACATAGGAAAACCACTCTATGCAACCGATATCAGTCACACAGAATGAAATCCAATGTCAGACACATAGTCCATTTACAAGTCCGTTCTGGGTCTGAACGAAACCGGAGGCACCTTGTACCCCGCATATCCATCGATCTCCAAATACGTCTGGACGATCATCAAATGATTCCCTCCTTTTGGGTGTACAGCCCAATCAAGATCATCAGTGATTATCCAAACGATGTGAAGACCTCCGGTCTTCGACCACCGTCTTCATCTTTGACTTATCGTCGTATCAGCTATTCAGAATGGGATAAACCCAGTCTTTCTGAATAACTCGCGTATATGATAAACAAATGTTACACAAACACAACATACGCCTCATTCCAATTCATCAGTCACTAACCGTAAATTAATAAGAGAACAATTCCCCAAATATTAACCCCGAAGGCCGAAACCAACATCAGATCAATACCCAGGAAACCATTCAACTTATCTAACCTCCAGTTAGTTTCTAATTTTCTTATCTCCATTGGGTTTAAGAACAGTATTATTAAAGATACCATTCACGACAAACCCAAAATCTCATTCCATTGTTAATAGGGTTAAAGAACAAGTGTTATTTAAAACACTGTTCACGATAAACCCAAAATCCAATTTCACTTCAATTCCAATTAAATATAAATTAATTGGTTTACTTCATTAAATATAAATAAAAATATTTAATCTTTTCTCAACTGGGTTCAAGAACAGTGTTAATGAAGACACCATTCACGACAAACCCAAATCACATTCGATATTAAATACATGGCTCTGAATAGAAAATATATCGGCTTATATTCAATATCAAATTCTGAAACCAACAGATATCGTATTGGAAATAACGATATGAATATATCTTTCAAATTTCCACAACCGTATCTGTATAATCACGAAATCCAACATCAAAATATTCCGAAGATAATTTCGATTCAAATCCATTCCAATACGTATATTGGAAATTCTGATTATTTTTAAAACCACTTCAAATCCAATTTATTTATTTAAAAATATCGGAATTTAATTCTAGTCCATAACTAGTTCATTTCGACAAAAACACATTTTTATCCTTTCAAATAGGGAATTTTTCATCCCAATTCTTTCTAAATCATTTATTATGATTTTACACAAATTATTGATATTTTTAATAATTTTATCACGGCCCATACAGTCGATTTCCAATAACGGTCGTCGAACTGCACTTACAACGACCTTTTCTAAATTTGATTTGGACGTATCTCCAAATCCAACCGTTAGATTTCAAATTTCAAATATTCATTGGAAAGCTCTTTTCGATACGAACCCAACGGTTCCGGTTTCAGGATTATCCGACGGTCGGGTCTCCCGTAACATCAATTCGAAGTCAATGGTCGAAATTCACAAACTGCCGCAACGCGGCGCGTTCTATT
Source organism: Allium sativum (assembly GCA_030737875.1). Taxonomy (NCBI): domain Eukaryota; kingdom Viridiplantae; phylum Streptophyta; class Magnoliopsida; order Asparagales; family Amaryllidaceae; genus Allium; species Allium sativum. The sequence goes on along the minus strand of CM060916.1, from coordinate 167,406,140 downwards.
CAGACCATTTAATATATATAATATATATATTTCATCGATTTCAATTCTAAACGTATTTTATAAATCGTTTTTAATTCGTTTTCAAAACGATTTCAACTTCATATTCAATTTCAAATCAAAATTGAATATTCCATATCATCGATATATATATTTTCAAAACGTTATATTTTGAAATCACTTCTTTTTCGATATTCGAATAAAATCGATATAAATATCGTTCGCATCAAAATGGCACAAATCTAATCAACACGGCTTTATATATTTCAATAAATTCGTTATTCTATTCAACAAATGAATATTTTCTTCAACACATGAATATATATATTTCTTTCAACACATGAATATATATTTCATTTCAACACATGAATATATATTTTATTTCAACACACGAATATATATTTTATTTCAACACATGAATATATATTTTATTTCAACACATGAATATATATTTTATTTCAACACATGAATATATCTTTCTTTATTTTCTAAATTGGAATGAGGCCCAATCAATTACCATATAATGTTAATTATATGGATTTCACACAACACATGTATATAACAACAACAATAAATAATCAACCATCATCCAAAGTGCACAACACAACTGTCTGTCAACCTATCGATCGACACACAACTAATTATTGGGACTAGTGTACGTCAAATATCATCCCAATACCCGTGTGGGGTTTCACATCAACAAACACTGAATATTATTTGTGCAGTTGGGTGATGTGTAAAATTTATCGTCCCAATCAATATCAGTCAAATCAGTGTACATAAACAAACCGTCTGGTTTGTAAATGAATATTTTATTTTTTTCACACACGTTAAAAATTATATTTTTAACGATAAAATATTTCTTTCAACACATGAATTTCTATTCAGTTTATGTACACAATAAAATGATATTTTTATTTTTCTAACTTATTTCAGAGAATTTCGGCGGTATAACGGCACGATACTAGAAACGGGACAAGGCCTAGCCTTATCCCCGGTCTAGTAATGGCCCACGCCATACACAAATCAATCCAATCAATTTTATTATTCACACCACAAAATTTCAACAAATATTATAATCAATCACCAAACAACCAAACAAACAAGTCCATGGTCTGTGGACGATGGTGTCGGGTGCTACTAAACACCGTCTGCATCCTAGTATATATTTATAACTAGAAAAAGAAATTTAAAGTGAGAAGTTCTCACCCAAGCTATACCAAACACCGCGACTCCTCATATGTTGAAAATCTTGTCATTCCCGCCTTTTGTCACTTTCGTTGCCCGTATTCACTACATATATAAAAATCGAATTTTTATCTTCACCTCATATATATAAAAATCAAATTTTTATCTTCACTTCGTTATAAAAATTATACTTTTATATTGCTCTTCTCCTAATAAAGATTATATTTTTATTACCCTACATGAATAAAAATCATATTTTTACTATCATACTTATATAAAAATTATATTTTTAATATGCCACTAGTATAAAAATTATATTTTTAACTTTTCTATATTATAAAAATTATATTTTTATTATCGCCACTGGATAAAAATCATATTTTTATTTGTTATAAAAATCTAACTTTTCTTTGTATAAAAATATAACCTTTATCTATATAAAAATATCGCCTTTCTTTATATAAAAATATCGTCTTTCCTTATACAAAAATATTGTCTTTCCTAGACTAAAAATCCGACCTTTCTTCTAAATAAAAATCCGACCTTTCTTTAAATAAAAATCGGACCTTTCTTTAAATAAAAATCGAACTTTGCTTTAAATAAAAATCGAACTTTGCTTTAAAAAAAATCGAACTTTGCTAATTATTTAAAATAAATTAAAAACAAAACTTACATCCTTCGAAGAAGAAAAAAAGGAGCTTCACTGTTGTCTTGCGGCTCAAAGAGGAAAAGAGAGGAGCTGGGGTCTTCACGTCAGTCGAGGAGCACGAGGGGAGGTCGGAGCTGAAGAAGGGGGGTGCGCGGGGTCTGGTCGGCGGCCGGGTGTCGGAGGTTGGCGGGTTAAAGGGGGGCGGCGTCAGTTGTGAAGGAGGCGTTGGGTTTTGGGGTGGTGCAGCGTGGGATCGGCGGAAGAGAGAATCGCGAGGAGAGGAGGAGAAGAAGATAGGGGGCGCTGGACGGACGGTGGCGCACGGCGGTGGCAGGGTGAGGGGGGGCGGCGGATCGACGGGATCGGGTAGGTTTAGGGTTTTTTTTCTTTTATTTCGTTTTAACCATCTGACGAGGAGAGAGAATAGAGAGGGTTAGGGAGAGAGTAAGGAGTTTAAATATATTTATTTATTTTAAATCCAAAAGGTTGACTTTTTAATTCGAACTCAAAACGAGACCCAACGACTGTCGTCCCTAGCTAATCACCCCCATTCCGAACACAATGGGATATGTATCGTAAGCCAGTTCAGCCGTTTTGATAGGTTTTCGTCAAAATCAAAATGTAAATCTATATATATTCTATTTGAACGCACATTTCAATTTACTGGGGCCACATACTAACTCGAAAAATGCCCAAAAAATTATTTCTAGCTTCATATTAACGATACGGTCCTAACAAAACTAATTTCATTAAATTCTGAGACCGTTTGAAAAATGGTCATTTTCTGGTCGACCCAAATTGACTTAAACTGTCAAAACACGTTTGGCTTCGCCACGCTCACATACTGATTCAGAAAATTATGAATTTTGAAACCTAGCAATAATTTGGCATCATGGATCCAACAAAAGTGGTTTCATCGAAATCCGAGGTCGTTTGCAAAATTTCCATTTTCAAGGGCCTTTATATATATTAAAATATATATACATTCCATAGCAACTTTTCTGAATTTTAAACTGGACATATCTCTCAACTTTTAAAATGAAATCTCAGTTTCTTACATCCGTTAGAAAGATATGATTAAACAGATTCAAAGATTTCTTGTTTCGTTCAATTCTGACTTAAAACGAACTCTGTATATTCATTTGAAATTAGAAATCGAATTTTCGAACTGTAGCGCCATTTCAGGCTCGTTATATAATTAAAATAAAATTATTCGTTTTAACTTCGTTGAAATTAAATTTTTCGTCGTTATTATTTAAAATAATCTATTTTAAATATTCAAAATTCGTTAAATTCACCAAAATAAAATTTTTAAATTGGCTCAGAATTTCCGGGTTGTTACAATCTCCCCAACTTAAAATCTTTTCGTCCTCGAAAAGGAACGAAGCTGAAAGTTGTTTTATAACCAACTCAACTTTCATTATTTTAATTATGGCGTAAGTTTTTCAACTTTTCAGTTTCTAAAAACTTTCAATTTTTTCAAAAAATTTGGCTAACACCCTAAATTTTCGAAAAATTTCGCCATAACCTCCCCTGCACCGGGAGCATCGGGAAAATCCCCAAATCGCCACACAGACCCTCTTATCTCAAAAAGAAAAAGAAAAAGCCAATCGGCTCATAAAATCATCATCACCCAAAGAAATACAATAAACATGTACCTATTTGTCGGGCAAACAATTTTATTCCTTTGCTCTTGCCTCCTTGCTATAACCTGTCCACACATATATATGTACATGCATGCAATTGTAATCATTTTTCAATACAGTTCAATATTCGGTTCAATTTGGCATAATGGTTCAAAATTTCAAAACAATAATCAAACAACACAACCATCAATCAATTATTGAATTAACGTTTCAAATTCATAACTTTGATATATATATATATATATATATACAGAAAATCATGTTTTTGATGCCAAATCACAACAATAAACCCTATCTACTTTCGGTTCTCACACCAGTCTAATGGAAATATATAGAAAATCCCACTTTCGAAACTCGAACACAAATTCTGATGATGCAGCTGCTATCATCAGAATCATCTCCGAGCGGCTAGAGTGTGATTCTATATCGATCCAGTATATTAAAACTTCGAATATACGTTCATGACGCGTATATGCAAAATCTTTATATACTGAATTGTCCAAATCAATATAAAACAAATACTCAAATACGTATTAAAACAGTTTGAATTTTCAAAACAAAATTTGTTTCCAACTTTATTTGAAAAACATACTCTTCACACTCGTTCTAGGATACTACTGATCTAATCTCTAACGAGTAACTCTCATTGGATATCACTAATCCAATTTCTGATGAACTCTTTCGTTCGGTTCTAATGTGTCTTGTTCTCGAGCTCTGTAAACCAGAGCTCTGATACCAAGCTGACACGACCCGAACTTCCCCGTAAAGGAAAGCACGGATTGCATTGAGGACAAGACAAATCAGAATACAAACAGAAGAACATTTCAATGTATATTACAACAATTCCATCAGAATACAAGAATATTACAGAGTATGAATAAATATTACACATTATACAATATCAGAGATTTAAATACAAGACTGCAGCGGAAAAATAATACAAAACATAACTGAAAGAAATACACGGATACAGAGCTTTCCGAATATCACTTCAGCTATAAACCAAGATCCTATGAATATAAATCTACAAAACCCAACTACTAGCTGCCCGTGCGGAAAATAGAGCACATAGAGTTTAGATTAAAACAATAAACTCCAGGTCAGTCATGTGACTGGTGTGAGAACTAAAACATTTATAAATCTTTATTTTAAAGTTAGGTAAATCAAGGGACCATGCCGTATAACACGGAACGGGTTTCCTCCCAAGAACACCAGTGCATAAAACAAACAGCGCAATGCTAAATAAAGAACAATGAAGCTGTTATAAGACACAGGTCCCATCACACAATGCAATGCAAGCCGGAGGATAGGGTTTTACCTTATAACAGCCAAAGAATGTTTGATATGCTAAATTCCATCTTTTATTATTACTATAAGTGAAGAGATTAATTTCAATCATAAGTATTTATCATAGGCGGCATGAATGCCCCATACCACTATGTCGCCATATATAGGTTTACAATTAAAACCGCAAAATGTTGTATTGGAAGTTAGATTTCCATCTGTGAACCGAGGCAAAAGATAGTCCTCTACCGATTCGAGACAATCTAGCCTACCATGTCTCAGGACCTAGACTCAGGTGGGCCCTTGGATCGTCAGGGCCGGTCCACACGGAGTGGATTAAACTTAAACCCTGAACATGCGTTTCCCCGCCCTATGGGGCGTAAATGAGCCCGCTGACTCCATCGGTTCGAGAACGACCGATATATCCGAGGCGCCTCCAATTCCAACAACCACATGAGTCAAACTTGTCAGCAAGTTCAAGCACTGACGCCACTCCTAGCTAGAAAGAAACGAATGTCCTCCCTGAGGTCCTCTCCAGTTTTTGGTTCACACCGGGGTGCGAGGCTCGCGAATTAACGCTACACAAAGCGATGCCACGAAGGCCGTGTTTTGATCATCAACCACAAGACTCTGCTTTTCAACAAAAGCCTTGATCATTAGCATCTTAGAATGCCACACAGGCAAACCACTCTATGCAACCGATATCAGTCACACAGAATGAAATCCAATGTCAGACACACAGTCCATTTACAAGTCCGTTCTGGGTCTGAACGAAACCGGAGGCACCTTGTACCCCGCATATCCATCGATCTCCAAATACGTCTGGACGATCACCAACTGATTCCCTCCTCTTGGGTGTACAGCCCAATCAAGATAATCAGTGATTATCCAAATGATGTGAAGACCTCCGGTCTTCGACCACCGTCTTCATCTTCGACTTATCGTCGTATCAACTATTCAGAATGGGATAAACCCGGTCTTTCTGAATAACTCGCGTATATGATAAACAAATGTTACACAAACACAACATATGAATCATTCCAATTCATCAGTCACTAACCGTAAATTAATAAGAGAACAATTCCCCAAATATTAACCCCGAAGGCCGAAACCAACATCAGATCAATACCCAGGAAACCATTCAACTTATCTAACCTCCAGTTAGTTTCTAATTTTCTTATCTCCATTGGGTTTAAGAACAGTATTATTAAAGATACCATTCACAACAAACCCAAAATCTCATTCCATTGTTAATCGAGTTAAAGAACAAGTGTTATTTAAAACACTATTCACGATAAACCCAAAATCCAATTTCACTTCAATTCCAATTAAATATAAATTAATTGGTTTACTTCATTAAATCTAAATAAAAAGATTTAATCTTTTCTCAACTGGGTTCAAGAACAGTGTTAATGAAGACACCATTCACGACAAACCCAAATCACATTCGATATTAAATACAATGCTCTGAATAGAAAATATATCGTCTTATATTCAATATCAAATTCTGAAACCAACAGATATCGTATTGGAAATAACGATATGAATATATCTTTCAAATTTCCACAACCATATCTGTATAATCACGAAATCCAACATCGAAATATTCCGAAGATAATTTCGATTCAAATCCATTCCAATACGTATATTGGAAATTCTGGTTATTTTTAAAACCACTTCAAATCCAATTTATTTATTTAAAAATATCGGAATTTAATTCTAGTTCATAACTAGTTCATTTCGATAAAAACACATTTTTATCATTTCAAATAGGGAATTTTTCATCCTAGTTCTTTCTAAATCATTTATTATGATTTTACACAAATTATTGATATTTTTAATAATTTTATCACGACCCGTATAGTCGATTTCCAATAACGGTCGTCGAACTGCACTTACAGCGACCTTTTCTAAATTTGATTTGGACGTATCTCCAAATCCAACCGTTAGATTTCAAATTTCAAATATTCATTGGAAAGCTCTTTTCGATACAAACACAACGGTTCCGGTTTCAGGATAATCCGACGGTCGGATCTCCCGTAACGTCAATTCGAAGTCAATGGTCGAAATTCACAAACTGCCGCAACGCGGCGCGTTCTATTCAGGCCATTTAATATATATAATATATATATTATATATATTTCATCGATTTCAATTCTAAACATATTTTATAAATCGTTTTTAATTCGTTTTCAAAATGATTTCAACTTCATATTCATTTTCAAATCAAAATTGAATATTCCATATCATCGATATATATATTTTCAAAACGTTATATTTTGAAATCACTTCTTTTTCGATATTCGAATAAAATCGATATAAATATCGTTCGCGTCAAAATGGCGCAAATCTAATCAACACGGCTTTATATATTTCAATAAATTCGTTATTCTATTCAATAAATGAATATTTTCTTCAACACATGAATATATATATTTCTTTCAACACATGAATATATATTTCATTTCAACACATGAATATATATTTTATTTCAACACACAAATATATATTTTATTTCAACACATGAATATATATTTTATTTCAACACATGAATATATCTTTCTTTATATTCTTCATTTTCTAAATTGGAATGAGGCCCAATAAATTACCATATAATGTTAATTATATGGATTCCACACAACACATGTATATAAAAGCAACAATAAATAATCAACCATCATCCAAAGTGCACAACACAACTGTCTGTCAACCTATCGATCGACACACAACTAATTATTTGGACTAGTATACGTCAAATATCATCCCAATACCCGTGTGGGGTTTCACATCAACAAACACTGAATATTATTTGCGCAGTTGGGCGATGTGTAAAATTTATCGTCCCAGTCAATATCAGTCAAATCAGTGTACATAAACAAACCGCCTGGTTTGTAAATGAATATTTTATTTTATTCACACACGTTAAAAATTATATTTTTAACGATAAAATATTTCTTTCAACACATGAATTTCTATTCAGTTTATTTACACAATAAAATGGTATTTTTATTTTTCTAACTTATTTTAGAGAATTTCGGCGGCATAACAGCACAATACTAGAAACGAGACAAGGCCTAGCCTTATCCCCGGTCTAGTAATGGCCCACGCCATACACAAATCAATCCAATCAATTTTATTATTCACACCAAAAAATTTCAACAAATATTCTAATCAATCACTAAACAACCAAACGAACAAGTCCATGGTCTATGGACGATGGTGTCGGGTGCTACTAAACACCATCTGCATCCTAGTATATATTTATAACTAGAAAAAGAAATTTAAAGTGAGAAGTTCTCACCCAAGCTATACCAAACACCGCGACTCCTCATATGTAGAAAATCTTGTCGTTCCTGCCTTTTTTCACTTTCGTTGCCCGTATTCACTACAGATATAAAAACTGAATTTTTATCTTCACCTCATATATATAAAAATCAAATTTTTATCTTTACTTCGTTATAAAAATTATACTTTTATATTGCTCTTCTCCTAATAAAGATTATATTTTTATTACTCTACATGAATAAAAATCATATTTTTACTATCATACTTATATAAAAATTATATTTTTAATATGCCACTAGTATAAAAATTATATTTTTAACTTTTCTATATTATAAAAATTATATTTTTATTATCGCCACTGTATAAAAATCATATTTTTATTTGTTATAAAAATCTAACTTTTCTTTGTATAAAAATATAACCTTTATCTATATAAAAATATCGCCTTTCTTTATGTAAAAATATCGTCTTTCCTTATACAAAAATATCGTCTTTCCTAGACTAAAAATCTGACCTTTCTTCTAAATAAAAATCCGACCTTTCTTTAAATAAAAATCGGACCTTTCTTTAAATAAAAATCAAACTTTGCTTTAAATAAAAATCGAACTTTGCTTTAAATAAAAATCGAACTTTGCTAATTATTTAAAATAAATTAAAAACAAAACTTACATCCTTCAAAGAAGAAAAAAAGGAGCTTCGCTGTTGTCTTGCGGCTCAAAGAGGAAAAGAGAGGAGTTGGGGTCTTCACGTCAGTCGAGGAGCACAAGGGGAGGTCGGAGCTGAAGAGGGGGGGTGCGCGGGGTCTGGTCGGCGGCCGGGTGTCGGAGGGTGGGGGGTTAAAGGGGGGGCGGCGTCAGTTGTGAAGGAGGCGTTGGGTTTTGGGGTGCTGGAGCGTGGGATCGACGGAGGAGAGAATCGCGAGGAGAGGAGGAGAAGAAGAGAGGGGGCGCTGGACGGACGGTGGAGCACGGCGGTGGCAGGGTGAGGGGGGGCGGCGGATCGACGGGATAGGGTAGTGTTTAGGGTTTTTTTTCTTTTATTTCGTTTTAACCATCTGATGAGGAGAGAGAATAGAGAGGGTAAGGGAGAGAGTAAGGAGTTTAAATATATTTATTTATTTTAAATCCAAAAAGTTGACTTTTTAATTCGAACTCTAAACGAGACCCAACGACTGTCGTCCCTAGCTAATTACCCCCATTCTGAACACAATGGGATATGTATCGTAAGCCAGTTCGGTCGTTTCGATAGGTTTTCATCAAAATCAAAATGTAAATCTATATATATTCTATTTGAACGCACATTTCAATTTACTGGGGCCACATACTAACTCGAAAAATCCCCGAAAAATTATTTCTAGCTTCGTATTAATGATACGGTCCTAACAAAACTAATTTCGTCAAATTCTGAGACCGTTTGAAAAATGATCATTTTCTGGTCGACCCAAATTGACTTAAACTGTCAAAACACGTTTGGCTTCGCCACGCTCACATACTGATTCAGAAAATTATGAATTTTGAAACCTAGCAATAATTTGACATCACGGATCCAACAAAAGTGATTTCGTCGAAATCCGAGGTCGTTTGCAAAATTTCCATTTTCAAGGGCCTTTATATATATTAAAATATATATAAATTCCACAGCGACTTTTCTGAATTTTAAACTGGACATATCTTTCAACTCTTAAAAAGAAATCTCAGTTTCTTACATCCATTAGAAAGATATGATTAAACAGATTCAAAGATTTTTTGTTTCGTTCAATTCTGACTTAAAACGAACTCTGTATATTCATTTGAAATTAGAATTCGAATTTTCGAACTGCAGCGCCATTTCAGGCTCGTTATATAATTAAAATAAAATTATTCGTTTTAACTTTGTCGAAATTAAATTTTCCGTCATTATTATTTAAAATAATCTATTTTAAATATTCAAAATTCATTAAATTCGCCAAAATAAAAATTTTAAATTGGCTCAGAATTTCCGGGTTGTTACACACATCTTACTAAAATATTCTAATATTAGTTAAATTAATGTCATGATATGATTGTATTGTTTGCTGTTTGATAGTTATAATTGCATATTATGTTGATCGACACCGATAATTTAATTTAATTGGACTGTTAGTATGAAATTTTCAGTTAAGTTAAAATTCTATATAGTTGCTAGTTTTTAAAAAACACCAGACATCTGATAACTGGTGAAATTATGAACTGCTGGAATGTATTGACATGATATATGGATTGATTTTTATATGTTTACATATTATTGTTTATTTATGTGAATTTACCTGTTATTCACCTTGATTTTATATGACCAGTGTTTGTATTGATTACTCCCAACCATTACCCTAGATGTTACGGGCATCAAATAAACCCGGAATTAATCATTAAAATGAATTAAGAACGTAGGTTGAAATGATAAATACCTATGACCCTGATTTGGATTAAAATGATATATATCCTTTTCCAAAACACTAAAATTAAATTTTAAGTATTACTCGGCCGTAGGATAGAAAATTATATACGGACACCGGTTGGTTAAATAAAAATTGTTTTTAACCTTGAAATTTTGGAATATTGTTAAATGATATTATTAATCGATTTTCTTTAAATTTGAACTTTGAGCTTTGAAATTTAAAATTTTACAGAATTCGTAAAGGTGGATAATTGAAGTTAAAACTGAATTGATATGAACTAAATTTATCGAAATTGAATTGTTTATCCATCTTTGATATTTACTTTAAATTAACTTGATTTATAGTAATAATTGAACTGTGAACTCGAGAATTTTATAAATGAATTATTCAAAATGAGAATTGTAATTGAAATTCAATTATTTGAATCGAATTATTAAATCGAATTATTTGAAATCGAACTGTTGAATCGAATTGAAAGATAAATGGGAAGTCAAATCCTTTTGAATTAAGATATCGAAATTTAGTCGATTGATTTGAAACTGAAATATGATTTCAGTTGGTTAAATTTTGAAGAAACGGTTCTAAATCCAACCATAGTATTTTAAACCATTTTATAAACTATTTTATTAATAATTACTTTTCTTTATAAACTATTTACCTTATAACTATTTTATATTATTTAATTGTTTTAAATAAACCATTTTTAATAATTAAATGTTTATTTTATAAACTATTTTATATTTTAACTATAGATTTTTTTAAATCTGAAAATTCTATTTTAAATACAAATTATTTATTTTCAAACTATTTAAATTATATATCTAAAATATTTTAAATATATTTTTAACTATTTTATTATTCAATTTATTTTAAAGTTGGGATTGTTTCAAGATTTTAAATTAGTTTAAATGTAGATTTTATGATGAATAATGTTCTCTCTTGAATATTGAAATGATCTTTATGGAAATCTGATATTTTGATATGAAGTATGAATATCTTTGAAATGTAAAAGAACCGATCGGTGTGAAAAATGTAAACGTTTGGTTGTTAAAGAGACCGGGATCGGATATTGTCATACTCTCTGCCACTAACGAAAACCAGTTTAACAACTGTGTACGTGGTGGAGTTCCAGAATGAAGTAGGTTGATTTGAAGGCGATACTGGATTTGAAGAAAGAGAACGATAATGGATGTCCTTGACCTTCGGGTCATAATTAAAATGACTAAAACAGGGCTATACCGAACCAAGTGGGGTTAGCTACCTCTATCGGCAACACTTCTTCCTTTATTATTATAGTCCCTCGGTTTGATTGTTTTGATTTGATTTGATGCGCATCCGTGATTTGGGAGTGTTGTTCGAGCTGGGCGGTAGTCCCAGTTATGCGTTTACCACCAGTCCGGACGTGCAACTAGTATATTCATACTTTGGGCATTCCTCATGTGCCTTGTCATATTATCCAGATCGATCCCCCTACGACTTTGATATGTACCGTACCTATGGAATGCCCTCTGATAGCCACTACATATTGTGGACTTTACGGTATTTGTATAGACTACGGTATTATAAACGGTGTAAGGGTAAAAATGTAATTCCGCTTATGCTATTTTAATATGTTATATTTAACCATAGATACTATTATAATAGCGTATTGTATTATATAGTATCTAGTTTAACGGATCCTTAGGAAATAGAAATTCCCATAACATCTCTTAAGTTATTGCACTCATATTATCGCATGAATTTGATTTAACTAATATGAGATTATTTTATTTCTGATCCGAGTATTTTTGTCTTTCATTTGTGCTTGGGTCAACCTGAGTTTTCAATTATTGAAGACAATGTTATGAAGATGAAGATGGAGCTCAACAGACATGTTTATTTTTATTACTCCGCTATAAACATTGGTATGTTATGATAGTTAACTCTGATAATTGTTGTAAAGTATAATCAAATGTATGTTTTAACAGCTTTATGAAATGTTATTTAATTATTATATTTTGTCCTTCCGCTGCGAAATTCTGTGTTTTTTTTTCTTTTTTTTTCTTATATAAATCCAAAAAACTATCCGTATTTTTGATTTGTTTATGTCGACATTGAGGATCATTATTGATTTGAACGGTCAAAAATCTCGGATGTTACAATGTCAAGGCGCGTAAGACATATGTAAGTATAAGATAGTTAATTTAAAGTTATAACTTAATTATAGTGTAATCTAAATTGAATTGTTTTTTATTTAACAGGAGAAATTTCAAGAACATATGGCGCTAATGCTGGATTTCACTGAGAGGACTGAGTTGACTAAGGGGGATGAGGATTGGATATTTGATGTTGTCATGGATCCACCTACCCATAATAGACGATATGGTTTTGGCAATCTAGAGGTATCGAAACTAAAATTCATAATAAAAACTGAAATTTACTCCAATTGCTATTATTAAAACTTTAGACAAACAATGGTGAAGTATATGTTGTATTTTATTTTAATTTGAGACTAGCATCTGATTATTATTCCTACTACTCTGAAAATCTAAAATTGTATACAGGTTCAGACATCTCAGCAGACCTACCAAAGGGTTCATGATAAGGAGGAGGTCACACAGCTCCGAGCACAGATTGCAGAGCTTCATGAGCGCGATCGTCGCCGCGAAGAGTAAATGGAGTAGCTTAACGTCAGATGGCGGAGTTCATTGCTCGGTACGGTACGCCACCTTCATCTTCTGGTGGAGAGAGTTGAGGTTAGTTTGTTTTTTGTTTTATATATATATATATATATATATATATATATATATATATATATATATATATATATGCTATGAGGATTGGTGAGGCTTGATACATTTATGATCATAGTTGTATATATATGGATGTTGTGTTGGTGATGATGTTGTGGGCATGGTGATGGAGGTTTTTGTTGGTGATAACATGGTTTAGACATGATTATATATATTAGGTTGTTTTTTATGTAAATATTGGTTTGTGGTATGTTATTTGTGTTTGATTTTCGTATAATATTGTATTTGGGTGAATATTTGATTGTGACTGAGATTTATATGCTCAAAATGGAGCAGTTTTGATGGATATATATATATTTGTGTGGCTGGAAGTGCGCAGTTTCAATTTTGTAAAAAAAAAAAAAAAAAAAAAAAAAAAAAAAAAAAAAAAAACCCTGATTTTCAGCTGCAAGTAACGGCTTATTGGTCATTGTTTTTCAACAGTTTCCAACGGCTATCAACGGCATATTTCAATGGTTTTCAACACTATTCAACGTTTCTTTGGCCAAAAAAAAAACGCGTGGCAATATAAGGAAGTTGGAAATATGCGTTGTTTACCTTGGTAGTCGTTGGAAGCCGTTGATCGGTATACCAACATACGGCTTTTCCAACGGCTCCTAACCGGTGGTATGTACTATTTCTCTTGTAGTGCTATTGCTTGACAACCCATTTTTCCACGTAAACCATTTGATTCACTGCCAACTGCATTAGGATACACACTATAATCCTCATCGTAAGTTTTTGTAAAGGCACATCAAGAAGAAAGTTATTCAAAGTAAAAGAAGAGGTATAATGCTTCTCAAAACCGTCGATGTTATCAGAGCAAAGTGAAATTGAAGAATATGCTTAACTTAATGGTAAGAAGAACATGAATCTCACATTTATATTATAAAAGGAGATGAATTAAGATCATTCCGCTGGAATTAACATCATTTACGATTACAATAGTGCAAAGGTTAATATAGAAGACTACTGATTTTGGTTATGGTTTCATTTGTTGAATTCTGCTTTGTAATTTTTGTTTCTTGATCAATAACTCCTCTAAGTACACATTTCCCACATAAACTTTCCAGTTCCACCATCTACCATGGAAGTGCAATCATAAAGTTAAAGAGTACTGTTTTAACTTTTAAGAGAGTAAAATTCAAGCATGATAAGGAACCTATAGAAAGTACAAATAGTTTATGATTTTTTCTGAGTTACTCTATTGATAGGCTCTAAACATACTATAAAAATATTCAACGAATAACCTTGACAATTATATTTAACCCCCCTTGCCCAGTAATACCAAATGGAATTCATGCAGATAAATAATAGCTATAATCAAATGCGAATCAAAAATGGTTGATGGAGAGGGATGATGTTATTGGAAAAAAAAAAAAAGGTTAATGCACGTGGACATAAGAAAAAATTATTTCCATTGAATCATATATTTACCATAGTTAGTAAACAGACATCAGTGAATAGGAGTTATAATATGTCTTCTCAATGCCTCCCTCAAACCTTTTTTCTTTGATTCTTGAAATATGTGTGTTATTCTGCCCTGATTGTATCAATCTGTACTGCTTCATCTAATATTTCATTGTTTTCTTTTTTGAATTTTTATTGGCCTCTCTTGTTTCCATTATCGTTGTTCAATCTGATTTTCTACTGAATCCTTTTACAGCCCTCCAGCAAGCATTGTTTGTAGCTTCATACTTGTTTTGCACTACCTGATCTGCCGCCCTAGTTTTGGATGCTTAGCCTTTTGTTTTACAGCTGCTGCCTTTTACTTCATTTCAGGTGGCTAAAATATGATGTGCTGTTTCTTCACTCAAGTAAATACAGTCAGTCATCCATGCGGACCATGCCCTACAAATATACGAATTAACAGCTAGATTTGCAAGAAGGAAAAGAACATCAATAAGAATTGTACACTGTTCAATACTACACCAGTATTTATTTGTATACAGGAAAATTACACTCTTCTATTAAGAGCTTGTTCTTAATTATTTGTTGGTCCTATGATCTAGTTTGATACAAAAAACGTAAACAAATTTTTTTTTTTCAAAAAAAAAAAAAAAAAAAAAATCTTTAAAAATAAATGAATTAATAGAAAGAGGCCTCTGTTTCACATACGGGCAATTGCGGATATATTTTGACAAGGGTAACAGAAATATTAGTACTATGTTCATAGGTTATAGTAATGAATGAGGGACATATGAACAATATACATGTAATAACAGTTACATGTAGCAAACCTTTTTTGCTTGGTCAACATAAATAAAGTAGGAAAATTTACCAAACTCAAGCATGTATTATTCGTTCACCTTTTTTTTTTTTTTTTTTTTTTTTTTTTTGCTTTTTGAAAGTATACTGAAGATAACTTCAGGGTTTGGTAAATTAGTTACACATTTTAATTTTGTATCAAGCGTTAAATTATTTTATCCTTGTACTTCAGAATTCAAAATTTTCTTTTTGATGTGGAAAGCGGAATGGAGATGGTAGAAGAAGCTAAAAGAGCCCTGCAGCAAAAATCAGCTTCTCCATTTTTACTTAATGACAGGCAAACATTTTTACAGATGATCACTTTTTACCGTGATTGATTGTTTTCTTTAATATAAATAGGAATATAATTGGGTTAGACAAACTGTTTATAAGCATAATAAACAATCCATATTGATACTCGTGAGCGTACAAAAATTACACGTTTGTAATCACTTTCGTGTACATGAAACTAACACCCAAAATTAAAACCGTGTTATAATAATTTTCATAGTAAAGATTTTAACCTCATTTGCTCAAATTGAAAAAATGAACCATTATGGTTGCAAGGGCTTGCGCATCACTGTCAAGGTCAAGTGAATATAGTGCTTTAATAGCAAAAATAAAGCAATTGATGAAAATGATATCATGAGAAATGAATGGTAAACATATACGTTTGGTTATCATGGAGTTGTACATTATAGAACATGCAATTCAATTTCACTACCCAATTCAAGATGCATGAAAAATGGGGGGAGATTTAGTAGCATAATTAATACATAGGTAGCATCTTTAAATATTACACAGAACTAAAAATTAATATGAGTTAATGTATCTAGGTTCGGTATTATGTTGATTGGGTATGCCTGTTAAGCTATCATAGGTTAGGTGTCAGAGATATATGAACGTCTCTTATTTCATTCCCTTTAGTTGTTTGAAAATTAGATGAGTTTGTTATTAATGCAATTGCAGGTGAAATGACATTCTAAGAGTTGAATTTATAGGCATAAGGCCATATAGGTTTTAAATTAAAACGACATAAGTTGATGCATCGGTTCATTAATGCATGAAACGTAAACACAAACATATCAATCCATAATAAATTAATGTACTCCATAAAATTATGAAGCAGTAGTGTAGGCGTACATGCCGATCTCATAGTAGCCGCATTTAAGTATGCTCAATGAATCAATATTAGCAGAAATTTATGTAAAGACATAATATAGAATGCAGTTTGCTTAAGTAGTAGATGTAAATAGCAACAGCCAAAATACCCGTCATGAGAATCAATTTAACTGATAAACTACTCGTCCAAGTATCAAATCAAACAACTAATGTGTGAACATCAACCAACAACGGTTCATTAAGTTTCAAAAAGCATGAGCTCTGAATAAATCCTATAGTAAAAAAGCATTTAGAGTAAAGCTCAACTTAGCTTTGCTTATGGATCATTACTTGCTTGAATAAAATCATAGTACAATTGGCCAAGCTCATGTAGTTTAATAAGTTGAAATCTTGCATAGGGATTCATAATAGAAAAGCATGAGCTATAACATACTATACCATATGCAGAAAGTAAAAGCAAACACAATTGAAAAATAATAACAATTAAGTGTTAGAGTAATACTCTTGCCTTTGTTAATGGCGGCATCCTCTTCCTCGGTTCCCTCTCTTGCTTCGTCCTCATCCTCTCTCTCTTTATCGTCCTTCCCCCATCTTCCAATTCGTCATAAACCCCCCGATCCTCCTCCTCCTCCATTAGTGAAACTTCCAGTTGTTGGATCTTCATTGTCAAACTTTTCATCAGGTAATCTTGGTTCTTCTTCTTCGCATGACAATTTGGTTGATCCTTTGTTTTCCTCTGTAAGTAATTCTGCTAATCAATCTGTTACTCTGAATAATTCATCTGCTTCTGTAGTTAATCTTGATAAGGCAGATCTTGTTTTTTCCTCTTAACACTTCTCAATCTTTGCAATCTTCTAATAGCCCGACTCTGGTTAATCCAATCCCTACCGATTCAGGGGTAGGTACTTCAACTGGTCATATCATTAATCACCCTATTTTGAATCTTGATTCGCGCATTAATTCAAACAATTCTAGCTCATTACCTATTAAGCGTGATTATGTGTCTCTTTTCAATTCTTTGCCTCGTAATGTTGGTTCTTATAAGCCAGTTCAATTTGATCTTGTGAGAGATGTTCCAAATGATCCCCCTATGAGCGTTAGAGAGGAAGGTTTGAAGTATTGGCAGAATTATCTTGTGGGATTTTTTCTGGATGGCACATTATCTTACCTTACTGTGGCTAATTTTTTGAAAGGTTTTTGGAAACTTCATGGGGAAGTCAGTATTAAATCAGATGGTAGATGCTTCTACTTTAAATTCTCGAATGAGTTTGATAAAGAAAATGTTTTGAAGGCAGATCCATTTTTCATCAAAGGAAGAATGTTCATAATTACTAATTGGGATCCATCTTTTGGGAATGCGCAAGCTCAGATTAAGAAAGTCCCTATTTGGATCCACCTTCATCGTATTCCTCTTATTCTTTGGACTCTTATGGGTATTAACTGGATTACTAATCATGTAGGAAGGCTTATTTGCTTTGATGCAAGTACTGAAAAACTTGAAAGATTCAGGTATGCTAAAGTCTTGGTGGAAATTTCAGCTGATTATGAGCTACCTCAAACTGTTGATATGTCTAAATTGGGTGATAAGTGTCCTCCGGTATGGATTGAATATGATTGGAGACCTCAAATATGTACACATTGTAAGGTTTTTGGGCATTTTACTAATCAATGTGAGTTAAATGTCAAGTCTAATGGAGATCATATGAATGTAGATAATCAGCAAGGTAGTGACACTAATGTAGAAGCTAAACCATCCTCGTTTTCTGGGAAAAGGCATGTGAGATTTAGAACTCCAATTGTTGACAATCAACAAGGAAGGAAAAAAGAGAAAAATAAGAGGAGTTATGTATGGAGAATGAAAGGAAAGTTCTCAAATGGTGATGTTGCAGAGGAAATTAATAAAGATCTTGATAAAGTAACTGAAGTTGTAGGAAGGATAAATGTTCAGGAAATAAATAATGAAGAGCAAATGGATAATTCTTTGACGGACAAATTTGCTGTGAAAAAGAAAACTATAATTGTTGATGGTAATGGGAATTGTTTTGTGCAACATGATAGTGATATTAATGATGATACTGGGAATATGGATGGATCCTTGCTCAATAACAATGAAAATTTTGAAGCAGTTTTAAATGATGCTGTTGAAAAGGAATTTCATACTTCAAACCCTTTCTCTATTCTGTCTGATCAGATAAACTCCTCTGATATCAACTGCTTTTCCTCATTGGATAAGCAATAATCTACTACCTCTACTTCAGATTCTTTGACTTGTCCTTCAGCCATTAGTGCCAAATCCTTAGATCCTCTTTCAATTCCTGTTTCTTCTGTTGGCACTAAATCTCCTTATAGTCATTTATCTTCTCCTCCAAATGTTGCATTACCACCTCCTCCTCCTAATATATTGCAAGACTCTCCTATAAATTCAAAAGGCAGTAAGAGGAAAGGAAGGAAGAAAAAGCAGTCCTCTTCAGTTGATATTGATAAAGGAAAATCTTTTAGTTCTGAGGAGGTTGCTCCATCTACTAACATCAAATCCACCACAAGGCATACCAGGAAAAATTCTTCCACTACTGTTACTGGGAATCAGTTTTTTAAATCATGAATAAAGTAGCTTTTTGGAATATTCGAGGAGCAAATTTGCCCTCAAAACAGGAAGAAATTAAATTCCTTATCAGGAAACATGATATTCAATTGATGTGCATATCTGAAACAAAACTCAATGAAGCAAATACATTGAAGGCAACCTCTTTTATTGTTGCTTCTTGGAATTTTGATCACAATTTGCATGAAGCCAGTTTTGGAAGATTGCTTACTTTGTGGAATCCCAGTGTTTTTTCTATTCATAAATTATCTGTGTCTGACCAATTTATCCATTTTTCTTGTGATCTTCTTCATTCAAACCGATCTTTTTTGCTCACTACAGTCTATGCCCATAATTCTGTTTCTCTTCGTAGTTCTTTTCTTGATCAAATTGTTCTGCTAAATCCATCAAATCTTCCCTGGATTATTGGGGGAGATTTTAACTGTATGTATGCATCATCTCAAAAGGAAGGTGGCTGCCCTCTTTCTCTTAATGATATATCCCATCTGAATAATTCCTTAGCTAATTCTCAGCTTTTTCCTCTTCCTCAATTTGGCCTGTCTTTTACTTGGTCTAATTGTAGCCAATCTGGTCCCCCTACTTCGTGTAAATTGGATCATGTCTTTTATAATCTTCCTTTTCTTCATCTTTGGCCTAATTCTTTCATTCAGATAATTCCTCCTGTTTTGTCTGATCATTCTCCTATCATTTTTAATTGGGGATTGGATAATGCCATTTGCAAAGGTAATTCCTCTTTTAAATTTTTTAAATTTTGGTTAGAACATCATGATTTTACTAACATTTTAGTGCAGGTTTGGACTTGTAGTTCTCATAATAATCCTCTCTTGAGCTTAATCTTCAAAATGAAAGCTCTGAAATTTCATTTAAAAGCTTGGTCTTCTCAAAACTTTGGATATGGTTCTCTGCAATCTTATGGCATTAGGAATGACCTAATTAATGTGCAGGAAAGAATTCAATCAAATCCTTCTGATTGCAATCTTCTTTCTTTGGAGAGGAAGCTTAAAGATGATTTGGTTAAAAGTCTTGATTTTGAGTGGAAATCAAAATGTCAGGAGTCATGGGTTAGAAGGGAATTGCATGGTGACAGAAACTCTAAGATGTACCATAATTTCCTTAAAGTCAAGAAAGCAAAGAGCAATATATTCATGATTCAGGATATGCATGGATCTGTTCAATCTTCTCCTGATGGAATTAATGAAGCTTTTGTCAACTATTTCAAACAAATCCTAGCCCCTCCTGTTCCCTTCTCACCTGATATTAATCCTCTCTCTCATATTATGCTCCTTCAGATTTCTCAGATTGAATCCAGTGAGTTGATCAAAGCTGTCTCTTCAGAAGAAATTAAACTTGCTGCTTTTAGTCTAGATTCATCAAGCAGTGGAGGTCCAGACGGCTTTAATGCTTGTTTTCTTCAGAAATGTTGGCCTACTATTGGTGAGGATGTTATTAGGGCAATTAAAATTTTCCTTTCTAAATAATTTGCTTCCTTCATCTCTATCTGCTACTACTATCTCCTTAGTTCCCAAAATTGAAGATCCTATTAATGTTGCTGACTTTAGGCCTATCTCTTGCTGTAATGTGGTATATAAAGTGATTTCTAAAATCCTTGCTACTAGATTGCAATCAGTTTTACCATCAATAATCTCCCACAACCAATCAACATTTGTTAAGGGAAGTAGTATTAGTGATAACATCCTGCTTACTCAGGAATTGCTGTATGGATATAATAGGAATAGTATTAGCCCTCGTTGTTTGATTAAATTGGATATTAGGAAGGCTTTTGATACGGCAGCTTGGGATGCTGTTGTGGCTATTCTCTCTAGAATGAACTTTCCTAAACCCTTTCTTGCATGGATTTATACTTGCATTTCTTCACCATGGTTTTCTATAGCAAGGAATGGCAGGCTATTTGGATATTTTAAAGGAAAACATGGAATCAGGCAAGGAGATCCTATTTCTCCTTACTTGTTTATCATTGTAATGGAGCTCTTGAATGCATTAGTGGTTGACAGAATTATAAAGGAGCTGGAGTTACATCCAAAACGTAAGTTTCCTAGAATTACTCATTTGCTGTTTGCTGACGATTTGATCTTGTTCACAAAGCCTTCTAAGGAGAATATTCAGTGTGTTTTAACTATCTTACATGAATTCTATGTTATCACTGGATTGCAAATAAATCTCAGCAAATCTCATATTCTGATTGTCGGTTTGAATCCTCTTTTGAAACAAGACATTATTCATAGTTCTGGACTGAAAGAATTACCACTTAATTCCACTTACCTTGGTTTTCCTCTGATTTCTTCTCGAATATCAAGAATTCAATGTCTTCCTATGTTTGAGAAGATCATTAATAAGCTACAGCAATGGCCGTCCTCAATGTTATCACAAGCAGGAAGGCTCACTATCATTCAATCTATAGCTAATGCTATGACCACGTATTGGACCAGGCATTTTATTTTGCCAATTAAACTGGTTAATATGGTGTCTAGTGCATTTAATAAGTTTTTGTGGCATGGTGTTCCGTTCTCTAAGAAATTAATTCCTATATCCTTTCATAAGATATATGATTCTAAAAAGCATGGAGGACTTGGCATCTCTAATATTCATCTTTGGAATAAGGCTGCTGCATCAGTATATTTTAACAAACTAATCTCGGATGAAGATAGTTTGTGGACTCAATGGGTGAAAAACAATTTGATTGGAGATAAGAATTTTTGGAAGATGAATATACAGCAACAGTGTAGTTGGCATTGGAGGAATATATTGAAGTTGAGGAGTGTTTTTCTTCCACATATTCAATGCAATTGTATGAGTATTAAGAAGTTATCCTTTTGGCATTCGCCATGGTTTAAAGAGGGTGTTATTTTGAGTGAGTTGATTGATTATAGCTCAAGAAGATACTCTGGTGTTCATGAACAAGCTTATGTAGAAAATTTTATTGTGGAAGGTCGTTTAGTTTTGCCTCATTCTAATTCAGTTTCTGTCAGAAAGCTGTGGAAGGATCTGATTGATAACTTTAGATGTATTGGAGATATTGATGTTAGTTTGAAAGGAAAGAAGCATTCTGTGAATCATGTTTATAAACTGATGCAAGGTGTTAGACCTATTTTTCCATGGCATTCAAGAGTATGGAGTACTTCTAGTTCAACCAAGGATAATTTGCTCTTGTGGAAAGTCATGTCCAATGCAATCAACACAAAGCAAAAACTTCATTCTCTTGGGATTATTCATGACAATAGTTGCTCTCTTTGTAATGTGGAGGCTGAAACTAACACTCATTTATTCTTCGAATGTGGTTTTGTATTCCATTTATGGTGCAAGACTCTAGCACTTGGTGGTATGCACAAACCGTCTAGAGATAGCATGAAGGAGTGGTTCAATATTTTCAAGAGAACGAGATGGAGATCATTAAAATCTACGCTGCTGCTCAAGATACTTAAGAGATTTATTTCTACTATTTGGCAAGAACGGAATAATCGAGTATTTGGGCTGGGAAATATGAGTTTGAATGATATGTGGTTGCTTATTAGTAATCGTATTAAGAAGGATTTGGTTGGAAGAAACATTTGAAAGTCTGGAGCGTGAGTGAATTCGTTTTTCTTTTGCTTGGGTAATGAGTTTTTTTTGTGCTTCCCTGTTTCTTATGGTATCGTTTTTTTCTCATTGCATTTAGCTTGTTTTAGTTTTGTAATAGGGTTTACAGTTGTATAGTTGTTGATACTTTGCTTTTGTAATTGGTTGTGGTTATATATAATAAAATAGCCTTTCAAAAATAATAATTAAGTGCTACATATAATCAAACAATTAGTGCACGCCTAAACATAAGGCATGTTAATTTTAAAAAAGATTTAATAAACACGTACAGGTAGGTCAGAGGTAGCCGAATCCGATCACAGTCCAAACCTAGAAAGGGAGCAAAGCACTAGTGAACTTACCCGTTCTTTGTTGGTTTGTCTGGCAGCGGGTGAGATAAAGCAGAAAACACAGTATTTGAAGCACCCAACGTGGGCGTGGCAGAAGATTGTTATTGCTATTCGTAGGCAGGTCCAACTTCAACCTGGAAGCATTGAAAATTTGGTGGTTGGAAAACTAAATATGCAGAAAAGTTCAGTCAAATAGGGGAAGAGCGAACCTCACACTGTATATGGAAGAAATCAACAACAGTTGCTCGTGGTTTGTTCCGGAGATGATTGTGGGAACCGAAGGCGGAGGTAAAGCGTCGACTGGACTTAGTAGCAGAATGACCCGGCAGTGAGCGAAAGAGGGAATGCTCCTAAAAGTTGTAGTCATAAATTCTGAAATTTATTCTTGCATATTACAGTATTAATCAAAGGCATAAACCTGACCCTAAAGATGTCCAAGACTCCAAATCACATACAACTTACATGACTTGCTAACAACCTATGTTGCTTAAAACATACATAGGCTTGTAAAACTTATGAGTCATGCAACGCTAGGCTATCATACAATTCAGTCTTTCATAATGTTAGATAATTTTGGATAAGAGAATATATGGGTAAAGTCAACCGTAACAGTAAAAAAAAAAAAATCATCATGATTTTTTTTTAAAAAAAAAGCATGTTATTTTTTCGGTAGGGAACACATTCACGTAAGCACTAAATAAAATATTGTGTTTGAAATTAAGTAAGATAATTACCTTTATTTAGGAGCAGATTCAAGTTCAAAATTCATCAATCCTAATCCACCAAAGTTAATGTAGGAGGCCACTGATGACCCCAATATCCAATCTCAACTTAGTCTGAAGAATAAGTGACACTACATAAATTGTGAGAACTCATAGATACCAAAAAGACATAATATAATCAAGTACTTTAGTTGTTAGAGTATGACGAATAGCGAATTTAGAGAAAAACATTAATAAGTATCTATTTTAAAAAGGGATGGGCCAATCTTTTTTTCCTGTAAACATACCATCTTCCAATATCTAAGTTCTTAATTTACAAAAGGAAAGGTTCAATATATTCGGATGTAAATATAGCATCTTCCATTTTGACAAAATCACATAGCGCAGTTCGCAGAAAAAGGAATCATAACTTAGTCAAAAAATAAGATGAAGCATAAATAATAAGTTAATAAAAGTTTACCTTTGGATCATAGAATTATTAGCAGAAGGCCATAGCATAGAAACTAATTTTATCATTAATCCAAATGAGGAAAGGAGAGTAAATATTTGGGAAGAGCCTTTTTGCCTCAGCTTGAATTGGTCTGTCATTGTCGAATAACTTAAATTATCATGCCTATCAAAAAATGCGTCGAGTTATCATTTATTGAAATAGAAGTAGAAAATCAATATAAAAATTAGACATAGGCAACAAACAATATTTGATAATTCGAATTATCATATCTTCACATAACCAAAGCGAAGGAAGCTTAAACAAACAAAATCACAAAGCAATATGAATAAATTAGCAATTACTTGTAGGCAATCGAACCAGCGGACGGACAGATGAATTGAAGAGATCTAAAATGAGGAAGGGTGAAATCGGCAAGGTGGGATGAGGCAGAAAGTCAATTTGGATGCAGATCCGGTAAATGGAGAAAAGTTCAGTCAAATAGAGGAAAAGCAAACCTTGTACGATATGTGGAGGAAATTGTTGGAAATGTCTTATAAACATTTAGATGAATTGTTAAAAATGTTGAATAAGTGTATGAATGGCTCCTATATGGGAATAGTTCCACTATATGGGATTATATGGAAGAAGCAAATATTTATACTTGTTTCTAAGAAATCATGTTGGGGCCTTAGGCTCCCAATACATGCTTTGTTGTGAGGAAGGAGATCATGCATCATGACCACCACACACACGCGCGACCGACTCGACTCGGTCCGTTCGGCTTGGGCTTGGCTTTGTGGTGTAAATACTTATATTTTTGGACAAAAAAACATTGTTTTTTCGAACCATTTTTTTTATGGAAAATTTTATGCAATGGTAATGTTTTGCAACAGTAAACTTTGTTCCGTAATTTTAGCAGATCCGACTTTTTCTCCCAAACCCTAATTCTCGTTCTATACTCTTCAACTATAGACGAGAAATATACCAAATTGCAAAAATTTCTTCTTGTCTCAGCCGCCATTAAAATTCTCTTTCAGAAATTTTCGAGCAGTGCTTATTTTTCGAAAGTGCAAATCTGCACTGATTTGTTGTGCAAGCAAATCAGTTATTGTTTTAGAGGCTGTTTTATCCTAGAGACGGCGGCGAAAGAACGAACTGGTTTGCACCTTTGACCAGATCGCCGAATCGTCTTCAAGAAAGCGACCTAGTCCGCGACTTAGCCATTGTTTCCCAACAGAAATCAACAACAGTTGCTCGTAGTTTGTTTCAGAGATGATTGTGGGAAGCGAAGGCGGAGATAGAGCATCGACTGGACTTAGAAGCAGAATGACCCAGCATTGAGTAGAAGAGGAAAAGCAGACCATGGGTGGTCGGTTAGCGTGGATCTTGCTGATGAAAGGAGGGATGTACCATCCGTTCAAACTGAAAATCCAGGCAATGAAATATTTGGTGTGTCGTCCATCCAAATCGATAACCGTGAATTTTTGGGATAAAATTATTGAAGAAAGAGGAAAGAGAAGGTAACTGGTTTTATTTTGAAATGAGGACAATCATGCTATTTCAGTTTGCAGAATGTTAATTAAAAAAAGGGGAGTAACTAATAGAGCTTTATTTTGAAATGAGAGCATATGAGAGGAACGCATCAGCAATGAAAAGTTCATGTTTTACAATTTAAGTAATAATATATTAGTTTATTCTTTTTGCCAGTTAACCAAGTTAATGTGTGAATTTTCGTTTTCAAAGGTTACCATGTTTTCCAAATTACTGTCTTACTTTTTTTTTTACATATACATCAGGGAAAAAAGCCAACATGTGATGTAATGGTTAACTCACTTTTGAATGTATAATATTTTGAATGTATAATATATATCTGTAAACTCACTTTGAGGATTTAATTGAATCACATTTTGAGCTTTATACCGGGTCTTTTGTGTAAACATCTGTTGTATACTAAACATCTGTTTTATATTGCATATTAGTATAAGATCCATTTATTATGAAGGTTTAGAATCTTAGTATTACAAGAAGATTCAACGGTTGAAATTCTTTATTCTGTAATCTTTCAAGAAAGGAGATCAGTACAAATTTGGATATACAGTTGCCTTTCCACATGTTAAAGATGCATCAATTATGTGTATTAATTACCACTGAAATACGAGTTTTTAGATGATAATAGAAATGGTAAGATATACAAGCTGTGTTAACACCCATATGAGCAAATACACGGTAAGCCAGAAGATACAGCAGCTTAATATGAGTTAAGTGGCAGATCACATATGCATTATTGGTCGCTTTTTCTTTTTTAAGTTCGGTTGTTTAAGGCATTATAAGCACCAATTATCAGCACATCATGTAGAATAAAAGGTTCCACTACAGTTCCATATAAACGCTTGATAGGAAAGTTTCAACAAGCAAGCTATTAGCACCAATAGCCAATAATCAGGGATATTTAGATTATATGGGTCCTTATGTACAAAAGTATATGTCATGTTTAGATGGTAACAATCTCATTCTCTCTGTACAATTCTTTTCTTTTGCATTTTATCCGCACAAACTAGGAAGGTGGTGAATTCGTTCATTTTCTGGGCTAATATTTTTGTTTACATAAATTTAAAATTCAGGAGTTTCTACATATTACTTACCTTTATAAGCCCTTATGTATCATCCATATATCCTTATTGATGCAATTTTTGCTTTGATTAAAATACTAATTACGAATTTGGTAACATATTCATTAAGCAAGCGTTATCATATCACTAAACATAACTTTGTCCATGCTTCGAAAAATGCTACAAAGTGCATGGTTGAGTAAATACATGCATATTGTGATTAGATGTAGACCCACCTGAGCGTGCTTATATACTCAACACCTTGATAATATAGCATTACGATTTTTAACTAGAATCTAGATTTTATTAAACTCACAGAAATTATTTGAGTGGATATAATATTGGCAACTCCAGCACTTAATCGGTTTCCGTTCATATCCAATACACTTAATTGGTTTCCATTCATATTCAATACCTTGCTTTATGAGATGAACAAATTCGTTTAGGGTAGGGATCTTCTTAGGATAAGTAAACTAATAGTCTAAAGGACATCTATTAAATTGTTTGTTCAAAAACATAATAACTTCGATTGATTGATTGATTTAATGCTAATCTTTACAGTTGTATTTTAAAAGAAAGTAGGTTTTGCATCATGGCTCTTCCAACCTATTATATATTTTAATATGATGAATTTCTTATATATAATGCAGTAATTTATGGTTAATTTGTTATGAAATGAAGTACAATTAGATAACATATAAGTTAACTCGAGAAAAGAGGAGAATCGGTACCCTATTACTACATGCACATTATGGTTACGTGCAGGTCCACTTGGATGTGCATACATACTTGTATAATATAATAAATCCTAGTTATATCATATATTATGCAGCTGCAGTGATCTGATGTGCATAAATAATCAATTTTTACAGCAAGTACATACATGATTATAAACAAACTAATTTCGATAACATTATTACATATCAAAATCATCGCATAATTAACAATACAATAATACATACACACATAATAAAATATTAGATAAAGAATTATAAACTATCATTCGCTTAAAAGCATACCTACCTAAGTACCAAAGACTTGAAGCACACATTGAGCCTATTTGAGGGTTTTTCTAATTCGCCATATAGCTATCAGATAGTGATATAGTTGACCTGACGTTGATATGATAGAAAAAAATTTGAGATATTAAATCCGTTGTAGTCTAGTTGGTTAGGATACTCGGCTCTCACCCGAGAGACCCGGGTTCAAGTCCCGGCAACGGGATTTTTTTCTCACGCACGCACCATTTTTGGACAAGCAATATGGCAGATAATGAACGAAGGTTGTTACTTAGGTCAGTACCGAATTTCTATAATTAAGTTATTCGATAATCAATAAACGTCAGTACCGAAGCCGTATCAACAAAAAGTGGGAAAAACATACCCTAAATTCCCTGATATCGATTACCTTTTTTTGCCGATAAACTCGACCTTCAACTGTCTTTTCGCTCATCTTCCCCAAGCGATTGATGCTTGTTCGTTTTTTTTTTAACTTGAACAGACAAGCCGCCGTCTTTTTCTCGACCTCTACTGTTGCTTCTGTGCGTTCTTTAGGGATTATCGAGGAGGATGAACGAAGTATAAAAGCTAGGGTTTATATAGCTCAGATCATTTTTGGATTTGGGGATTTTTGAGTTAACGTGTAATGGGAGTGGTAGCTGAAGGGTTGGAGAGGAGTGCAGTCGATGATGTCGGTTTCTATTATCATTTTTTCTTTTGCTATGTGGCACATGCGGAAGTAAGCAACAAACACGATATTTAGGCGTGGAAATTTTTACCATACCAACCAATTTTATAAAAATGTAATGTCTAATTTAATCTATGTGTCCACCATATCAAATCAATTTAATGAGACAATACATTAAAAGAAGAAAGAACCCTCCGATGTAAATGTTATTTAGACAATAATTTAATACATTTAACCAATCAAATTGTACCAAATAATATATTTATTCTAATTTGTTATATTTAATTAATTATGATTGGATTCACATTGTGAAATGCATTGTCCACAACTAGACATTGCAATTGACAATACATTGTATGCCATATAAGATCAACATTCTACTTCACATTTACATTGAAGATAAAATTTCACTTGAAATTGTTAAATGCTTATGTGTAATGTATTTCACATGACAACCGCATTAGGATTGAAGATGTTTTAAGTTTTTATCAACTTTAACTTAGAGAAGCTTCTTTCCGGCGAAGCAACCATAACCGGTATAGTTAATAAAATTCGATATGCAAGCCATACATTTAGGAATCCACTCACATCTTATAACAATTGACATTTTCTCTTTGTGACTCAAATCCGGAGTACAATAAAAAATGATTGAATAATATTTGGTCTTCAATACTTTTGAAAGCATGGTCTCTTTGAATTTTTTTGCTAACAAAAGTATTAAATCATTTTGAATGTTATGGCTAGGACAATGATTGTTTACTTCATTATTTTCTACTCTTCTAAGATGCTCTTCCATAAATGGATCAAATTCAGCAACAAATTTCACAAGTTGGCAAAAAAGTCCATTATTCTTTTCATAAATTCTTCCATTAGTCCCACGAAATGGTAAATTATTTCAAAAAAGAGTTTTCACAATGCCAATTATACGTATCAATGCCTTTTTTCCAACGTTGCCTCTCTTGATCAATTAATAATTCCATTTTATCATCAATTGTTGCATTTTCTTGAAGTCCCTTATGCAAATCAACCCCATTTTATAAGACTTGCGGTATGCTCTGGATTACTTTCATGCTCTCTTAACTTGCTTGTAATGTTTTTCCAATCATCCATTCCATCTTCTCCTAATTTGAACTTTTTTGTGGATTTTTAAATAGCTTGCAACAAAAATAAAAAACTTTATTCACCTCATTTGAATAAATTAGCCATTTTCTTTCATGTTTTTCTCCTTGTGGATAACAACTAAAATAATGTTTAGAAGAGAAATATCTACCATCAATTTCATTTTTAGGGAAATCTTCATTTTTTTTTTCATAATTTTGATAGGTCGTCGTTTAACTAACATTATTCTTTTGCTATCGGTTATTTTTTCACATAAGCCTGGATCGAAATTGACATCTACATCCTTTTCAAGATCAAGCACGATCGAATCACCAACATCTTCATTCAAATCATTTACTTTACCAACTATGTCTTATTCAACTACATCTCCTTCATTTTCAATAACCTCTTAATTAACATCTCTAACTATTTCATGAATCTCAATATGCTCATTTTCATTGCTCTCTTTAATTCCACTTCAAGTTGAAGATTGAGAATTTTGAAATTGTGCTTGAAATAAATTAGAGATTGAGCCAACGAGAGATTTTGCAAGTTCATCTTTCTTTTGCTTGACTTTCCTATTGTAAAATATGGAGTTTTGTTTACGAAATCTAATACGATTTTTGTCATCTTCATTCTTTGTCATATTTCCTATAGATTTCCAATTCGATGAAACAAGTTTAGTTTTAACCTATGTAAATAAAATTATATTTCATTTTGATGCACATAATAAAAATATGAAACATAAAATTTAACCCCAAAGAATCAAAAATCCTTTTTTCTTCCAATAAATAACAAAACTGATCACTGCATTTATAATATAAACATCATTATCAATCAACAATCGACGAATTGATCGTTGTAGTTTGATTATTGGGTTGTCAAATTTATGTATAATGAGCAATGCTGAAATGCTTCAGCCAATGAGCCAATTGCAGCCTGTTGGCTTGCAACTGCAGGGTTCATGAAAATGCTTTAGCCATCATATGATGACAACACAGTCTACACTACAAAATAGACTAAATCTAAGTATCTACAGATTATAAATTAGACCAAATTATCCAATCGAAGTATCTACATAGCCTACACTACAAATCAGACCAAATTTAAGTAGCTAACAAGCAAATCGCACTACAAGAAATATACCCTATCGCAACTAGCTATTTGTAACATGCGATAGGTGACAGTTGCGGTAAATGATATTTAACAACAAACTTATTATAGCAGTTGCAATAGATGAGATTTAGCAACAGGTCTTTTCTTTCCGTTGCGAAAAGCATATTTTTAGCAACTATGCTTCCCTTCCTGTTGCAAAAACATGCTTTTAGCAACTGTGCTTTCATAACAGTTGCAACAAACATATTATTTGCAACTGCGCTTCCAAGTCAGTTGCAAATAAGTATATTTAGCAACTGTTTTTGCCACTTGCAAAAACTGTATTTTATTACAACTGGTAATACCAATTGTGAAAAACATATTATTAAAAATTATATTTTTCCCGAATTTGGTAAACATAATTACTATTAAATGCAAAAGTACGAAGTAAGAAGTAATATTTGGTTATAATATTGTAAGTATTAAGTAATAATAATTAATTAATATGAATTAATACTTTAATAATTTATCATAGTTAGTTATTAATAGTGTGTAAATTATATTAACCAGTTATTAATTACATTTAATAATTAATAAATTTAATTAACAACAAATATTAAATAATTAAAAAAATAATTCATAATATTAAATAATTAATAAATTATTCATAATAATAACTGAATAATTAACTATTGGTAATTACATAATAATTAAGATTACAATTTAATATAATTATTAAATGACAATAAAATTTTATTATATTATAAAGTGATATTTATAGTTAATAATTCCATATAAATAATAACTAACAGTTAATAATTATTGAATAATTAAAAGTAATAATTAATAACTAAGACTAATAATAAATGTATTTGATAATTAATTTTAATATGTATTTTTTTACTTAGTATTTAATGTTAATTATTTTGTATGTAATGATTGATAGTTTATAATTAACTATCAATAATTAATATTTAATGACTAATGTTAGTTCAACGTTAATTAATAATTAATAATATATATGACTGTTAACGTTTTATAACTAGTATTCTATTAGAATAAAAGAATAACAAGTGATAATGATATATACTTAATATTTGAATTTGATATTTTATTGGATTAAAATACAAATTCAGATCTCAAGTTATTCATAGATAATTACGCTATGTTAGTTGTTTAAGAAATGTGAATCAATTTAGTTTAATAGGCTAATGGACCACCCGACTTCCCTTTCGTAAGCAGAAAAAAGAAGCGCCATCGTGAAATTTTTTACAGCCCACTCTAATTTTAGTTTTGCCGTGTCTGCCCTTTAATTTTGTAGTTAACCCTAGAATCCAAAACCGGTCCCTAATTCAGAAATCTTCACCACGTTTCTTCCTCCGACTTCATCGATCATAACTGAAATCAAAACCGCTTCAAAAGATTTGTGATCCTCTCCCCTTTATGTTTCTATATACCTCCTCGTTTTCCCCCAAAAACACTCATTTTGACTAGTATTTGAAACCAAAAATCGGTCGGCAAACTTATCAGATTCAATCCTGTTTACGAAGAAGCTAGTAGAGAAAGCAGCGAAATTGGTAAGCGTTACTTTTTTGCAAATCGCACCCCTTTTAGATCAGGGTTAGTTGGGTGTTAATGTGTGTGATGATTTTGAGGTGCATTTTTTGGATTCTACTGAACAAGCTCGAATTAATTATGCTAAGTGTAAGTGAAGATTTTGCAAAGACGGCTACTTTCCTAATTATTGTGGCTGCAATGAATAATTCATTATAATTATAATGTTTTACGTAGTAAATATAGCCGTTCGTTGGATACGTTTGAATGTTAGGTTTGAAATTAGCTGATCATTAACAAATTTCAGGATTATCAGAAACAACATCCTTTAGTATTGTATAACAGAAGGAAATCACTTGGTTCCAGAATCCTTTATCTAGATAAGCTTTGTTTTTGTTAAGTATCGACTTGAAATACATTTTATCTATGACAATCTCTATTATTTGTTAAGTAATGGTTGTTGTAGCATGCCTGGACAGAGGATTTCAGATATGATTTGTTCCCCATGTGACATAGCCTTGTTTGGGAACTGAGATTTGGGAAGTGAGAATTCAAAAATCCTAGGTCCACATGTATCTCTTCCTTACTCATGATTCGCAACAGTGATCAATGGGTGCGCCTGTTCGGCAATTTATATCCTTCTCTCGCCGTCGCTGTCACCATCAGTAGAGGCATCGATGGTAAAAGAGAGAGGGAATTTAACATTCGTAAATGGAATATTTTGGGTGCCTGTATAAGACAAGAAATCTGTTTGCTTCCTTAGAGTCTGAAGACCTTTCGTCCAATGAAGGTGATTCAAATGAATTTCTAGTGGATTCTCTTCTCTTGATAGATGCTTCAGTGGGCAGTAGGTATTTTTTTCAAACATTTTTGAATTTCAAATGAATTCCCGTTTCATAACATGGTCAGATTTGCTGTGAATAAAATGTTGAATTTTTCATAATATTCTTTGACTTGTTCGAAAATATTCAGAGAAATATTTTCTCTGGTTTGTTTCCTTTTTCTGCTACATATCCTGCTGTTCGAATTCAACACGATTTGGCTGCCCCTGTAAGTACTTGTTCTACTTAGATTTCTCTGCCTTACCTTTTGAAGATATTCATTGGTTAGAATACATACTACACTTTATCCTTTTAGACTAGTATATTTTAGCCATGCATTTGCACTCCCTCATGCTCCATGTAAATACATTTTCAAATTAAGGAGTTGCTTTTGTACCTTTGGCCTTGATTTTTTGGTTTTTGGGTTGTTGTGGTAAGGCTGGAGTGAGGAAGTGCCGAAGTGAAGGTGCAGACTAGTTTGCTTCATACTTTGATTTCCTTATATTTGATTACCATTTACTTAAAGAATTGATTCGGAGATAACTTATCAAATGTTTATTACTAGTGCATGTTAATATATTCATAAAAAATATAAACTAACATGTTAACACCCACTGAGTATAGAAACAAGATACTTCACTATACATAGATGATGACATGCATTGGCACGTCCTTCTCAAATTTTGTGCATGTATAAGAGCTTGCTTGCATAAGGAAAGCAAACGTGCTCACTTTTCCTGAGAACAAAAATACTGCTCCTTGGCTTTTATAAATTCATAAAAATGCTTGAGGTCTTCCCAATTTTTTTTGTTACACTATTTTCATATATTCTTAGTGAAGCACGAGGGACAAAAGTTGTTCTTACGGTCCACAACCAGCACTTAATGGTACAAGGCTTGAGGATGTGCTTAAGTACACGACTGATGTGTATAGTTTATAGTATTTATAAATCTCGTAGGGGGGCACGTACTTCATTGTCTTTATGTTTGTATGTACAGGCATCACTAAGATTATTGAATTCTTTAATTCTTCTTTTATCTCCTTAGCATGCAGTGATTAAACTAAAATATTTAAGCTAAAAGTTCATAATAACAGTAGTAATAGCAGCAGCCACCAGTAACATAACACGAATATTATCACGTATGCTTGCAAGTAATAGCAGCAGCCACCAGTAACGTAACTGAAATATATTTAGATAAAGATGGATTATAGTGCTGATGATATAGTTAATAGCTAGTTTTCTTATCCATGTTTAATAGAGGTTGTAAGACATTTTTTTATGTTAAAGTGTTAGCAATTTGGCCAAGTAATTCAAAGGGGAAGGGAGCACCTTTGCGAAGCTATTGGCTGGCAAGCATTTCAAATACGGTTGGTCCAGCTATGGATATCCAGGCATTGAAATATATTAGCTATCCTGCTCAGGTATAGTATGATATTTTGTTAGTTTTGCTTCTCTCATAACTATATAACGGTGCTGCATAGTTTTGAATAAAATGAGAAGTAATCCTTTAATTTGAAATCAAACAATATATGCAGATAACATAGACCTTCCTATTACATTCAGGAGCATGGACTGATGCATTGTTGAGGCTGCAACTAGCCCACGCTTTGGAACAGCGCCCATGTACACAATATAAACCTGCATGCATTTTGTTTCTGTTTGGTATAACTGTGTTTCGTTATGAATAGCATTTTGAATATTCCATATAGACTTTCTCTATTTACTCCACTACATTGTACAGTCAGTATCAGGTCACTGAGAAGCATCTTTTTTGGGATTCTTCGCTTGATAAGCTTTCTTTTCCATTTCTAATAAAGTAAGTTTCCTAACACGCTAGAATTCTTCACATTTCAATTCAAATATTTATTTTATATATGTTTTATTATTGCATGTCAATTCTAGGTTTTTATTTGATGTAGAGTTCGTTGGAATGACATACATATTCCTGGATAGGCTTGTGCATATTCATGATCGACAACAAACTTGGAGCATTAACTGCAGATTTGTTCTAGTGAACTGATGATATGTATTCTCTTGTTATAGTATATGTATGATAGAGTAGAAATATGAGTAGAAAATACTATTAAAAAAAAATGTGTTGTGTGAGAGAAGAAATTGTTATACATGAATGGTGTATGAAAATTGTAGAAACTTTTATTGTAATTGTTTATACTATTAAAACTTTGTTAAAATAAATTTTTTATTTGTTTATTTCATTCTGTGATTTACACTATTACTAAAACAAATACATTTAATATGTAATATCTATAAGCTGTAATATTTTCTTTTTTTTTAGATTTATGAATCTATTGCAACGGGCATATACTGTTGCAAAATGGTATGTTGCAACAGCAAAAGCCTGTTGCAAAAAAGTCTACCGCAACAGGAAATAACCGTTGCAAAAAAGGACCAACATATTGCAACTTCGGCTATACAGACGGGCCCTTGCCTGTTGCAATAGGTCTACTGCAACAGATTTTGCCTGTTGCGAAAAGTGTTTTTTGTTGTAGTGAAATTTCCAGCCACCATTGAGAAACTATCTAAATTCTAATAAGTAATAAATTACCTTTTTTCGAACTCTGGAAATTTCCAACGTTGTTGGGAGTCGGCGGGAAGAAAATCGAGACGTCGAAGGGGAGGACATTCCTTGGGGTTGCTGCCGCTGCAAGGAGAGACGTCGCTCTGTCGCTGGATGGCTCGAAGGTGGCTTTATCGCCTATTGCCTGTTGGAGAGAACACGATTTTATAATTAGGTTTCGTTTTTTTCCGTCGTTGCTCCTGAGAAGGGGGGTTGCCCTATTCCCTTGCCTATTTGGCCTTGCTCAATAGTCGTCCCTGACTATATCCAGTAGTGGATTACAACCGACATGCTTTTTTGCAAATAGTATCTAATACAGCATTTCCGCTTTAATCCCCATTATATTCTGCTATTCCCGATATATCACGTTATTTCCGCTATATTACACCATTCTCGCTATATCTTTAATGAAATATAAATGAACTAAAATATGACATCCATACCATCCATACATTATAAAAATTATGAAATTAGTTTTTTCTAAATTGATTTTTTTCACATATATTTTTAGAAATAAAAAACTCTAATATTTTATTAAATTTAATCAAGTTAAGTGTTTGCCGTTATTTACAAATATTTGCACATGTTTATATTTCAAATTAAGAATGTATTCATTATAGCTAAACCGAGTGCTAGTTTTTCATTTAATTAACTTTTATATATTCATAAAAACACTAAGAAAGAGTTATATGTGCTATTTTAGGGTCATCCTCTATACTTGCTATTTTCTCACTTTATCCCCACTATTATTTTTCATACCTCCACCACATTGAATTCTAAAAGAGCTTTAACTGCACATATATTGACTGATTTCCTGCTCAATGTTAGGTATGTTCCTCCTTGGATATTTTCTATTCACAACACCAAACAGCTCATTTTGCAACACTTTTCCGATTTCCAATTGTAATGGTTATATCCGTTAGAAAATTCTCACGGTTATTTCCATTATAACTATTTATCATGGTTATAACTGTTACTATATTTAGCCATTCTTAAAAAAATACATTGGTTAAGGTAAATTTGTAATTTCCTTACTTTTACCCATAAAATATTACCACGCTTGGTCCTTCATTTGCTTAATTTTCAGTTTTCAAAATAGGGTTCAGCAATTTCGTTCTTCCTTCTTTTTCCGCATCGCAAGTTTAGTTGGTGCCATTCTTCGCTTTGATCAAGGTTTTGTTCTTTGCCTCTATCAATATCAGGTTCCGTTGTCTACCTCGAATATCTCATGTATTGCTTTGAATTTTAGGTTTTTTTAAGGTTTCTTATCTTAGTTCGATTTAATTTGTTTTTTGATATGTTCCTATCGAGCAATTGATTTAAACATGATTTGCTTATGGGAATGATATGCATAAGTAATAATATTAGTTGAATCTACTTGTGTAGATTCCCAATGCGGTTTGTAGAACATTGAGAACCTATCTAAGCCATAAAAAAATTCATCCATGATAGAAAAAATTGTGGTCTTGACCTTTGCCTTTTGTAATAATTGCAGCAAGAGTCCTTTCCTCGGTTGGTTTATACATTTTCTATAGTTCATATTCTAAACGTAATCAGTAATATAGTCTCCATTATATATCAGAATAATATTGCAATGCCCATTCTTTAATAATTCTTCTACTGTGTATCAATTTTCCATCAAGCACATAATGTTTGTATGTTATTTCTACATCTTCTAATTAATATTTCAAAAAGTTGAAATTTGAATCTCCTTTGTCTGCAAGTTTTCCTTTGATTTTTAAATAGCCTGTCAATATTTAGCATGTATTTTCTTTTTAAATTTCCCTCTGCTGTAACTAACTTTTTATAAGCAATTGCATTCTCAAGGTTACTATCTTGAACAATTAATCGGTCATTGTATGTTGATTCTAAATATGCAACGGAATCTGAATCTTTTTTCCTTTTTATTCCATGATTTCAAATTTTGCTTGACTCTTCTCAATCTGGCAATGAATTTTTAAATTTCAATACTAATGTAAACTGAGATAGAACTGGATGGACTTGTTTTTCTTATGTTGGGCAATAATTCTAACTCTTTATATATTTTAATGGGAATACCTTCCGATCAGTGTACTCTAGAGAGGATACACTAGGGTTCAACAAGAACATCTTGCAACCCGGCCACACATGACCGACCACTCATTCAGCTTGAGTGTATCGAATATATTGTCACCTATTACGGTTAAGGGTCCACCGTACATCCGTGGAGATACAAAAATGAATTTTCTCTAGATAGTGACAATATACCCTGCTTGGGAATGACCCGCTTAACCATGCTGCCTGCCCGATTTTGTCATTTCCCGGTTATGAGGCTTGAGGTCACGATTTATCTTTCAGAGAACATCTCATATCTTTGAATGTCACATCGTCAGATCCGTCAAATCACTAATTGATGTCCACAAATATACTCTGGGTGTTAAGTAAGAGAATTTCTCTGCCACCACACTCGGTATATTTGTAAAAATCAACGTACGTGACCCTCAAGAAATGCTTTGTCAGACATTCGTCCATACAAGTCATCTAGGAACAGGATGAACCGAAGGCACCCTCCTACCGCATCCTTATATTGGAATCACCCCAAGGATCAGTAGCGAGTAGTCCTTGCAATCCGAAAATTCCAATCATGACAGAACCACAATGTATCTCTTTTGTGGGAGTGACCCAGAGTTTATAAGTATCTCTTCTGTTTATGAAGGTTTAATGTCTTCAACGCTCCAACTTTATTTCCTGCAAGTAAGTATCGAACGGAATGTTGGTTTGATGTGGTTTTGAGTCTAGTTCCCATCCCGGTCTCTTCGAAACAACACGTCAAAAAGTCCAATAGAATATTTCATTGATAGTCGAATTTTTAACTATCAATCTCAATAATATCGTTAAGTACATTGACAGCTCAGACCCTTTGATAAAAACCATTATATCGATTTAATATTGTTACAGTATCATAAAACCTTCCCATTTCCATTTCCTTTACCTCGGAAATATTATTTTATATTCTTCAAAATCCCCTTTAACTTTACTTCGGAAAATATCGATATATTATCCGCTTAATGGTATAACTCCAATTATAAATTCTTATATAGCCAAACCAATGTCAAGCGACATTTTATTTACTATATAACCCAAATGGTTTTATTAACTCTTTGACTTCAAATATTACTCATACTTCATATCGTTATGGAAATATATAATTCAAATTCAAATATTTACTTTTGTTTCCCATTTAACATAATCGTTTCCATTTCTTTGGAAAACATCGTTATTTACTTGTTACTTAGAATAAGTGTATTTCAAACCATAATATTTCATTATGCTTCAAACCCGGGCCACACAAATGTTAAATTATACATTGTTTATTTTGAAACCCAATAGTTAATTACATTTTAAAATCTACAAATATTGCAATAGCATAATAAACTAATCTCAAATCCTTTACCATTACAAACGAATATCATCCCTCGATAATAGTGAAGCCGTTCATACCTCCCAGACCTTGATCGACAACGTTCTTATCTTAAGATAATAAAAGTTCGATACTCAAATATCCAATATATTATTCCCATTTCCATTTACTATTTAATTTAAATATGGTTTTTATAAACCATTTTCTTTCATTTGAAAATACACCTTATATTCTAATTCATTTTTACTTAATTCGTTAATTAAGTAATTTTTTTACCGATCCTCTACTTA
The DNA here is from genome assembly GCA_030737875.1 of Allium sativum. NCBI lineage: Eukaryota > Viridiplantae > Streptophyta > Magnoliopsida > Asparagales > Amaryllidaceae > Allium > Allium sativum. The sequence continues at coordinate 167,366,729 of CM060916.1, read as the reverse complement.
AAAATCTTTTTATACTTCATTTATAACTTGGATTATATTACATTTGTCCACCTACTAATACTTTACTCAAACCAATTTATCAGATTATAAAGCTAAATTTGAATTCCATTACTAAATCCTTTTCCAGAATTCCTTATACCAATCCATTAATCAATCTCTTTTGAAATTCCCATTTTCATTTACATTTATTTTACTTAACTAGGAAAATCTTATTAAAATTTTCATATTAGCTTACAAATATTTTTATTTAAATTACTTTTATATAATAAATTCAAATACTTCAATTCAGTTATAAAAATATATTTTATAACTTAAAATTCTGTCAGTTTGCCCAATGACAAAACGACGTCTTAAAAACAATGGATTTTAGGTCATCTGCTGCCATTCACATAATCAATACTGTCTATTGATTAAAACATAACAATCATTAAATATAAGTTCAACGATTAACATATATTCAACCATCAACATCCAAATAGGTTATAACATCATTTGGGATAAACAATTCATATGTGAATAATATGAATAATCAATAATTTACAATTTATTTGAGGAATCCGGTCGGATCACTCCAACCTGTTCTTCCATGCATCACAGATCATAATATAATTTTATAACAACATACAAAACAATAATTTTAACTAAAACATCCAATACGACATAAATATAATATCGACAATCATTAAACAAACAATACGCAACCATGGCATCCAATCATCCGATTAATTATGAATTATAGTTATGTGAATTTAGCGCATCATAGGATTCCAGAAAAGTGTGAGAGTAAACTCACTTTTATTTTCGACGATCGATTCACGCGTTGTTTCATTTAATTTTAAACTAGCGTTTAAAATTAAATGAAAACTAGATGCCTCCAATCTCTTCCGATCCTGCTCAACAATATAGCCCTCGACAATACGATCCCATAGAATCTAGTTTTGCGTGATTCCGATAATCTATGAGCAAGATATCACGATTATAAGATTATATATACATATATGATTATTTAAACTAAATTAAATTATTAATTAATTAATTACCGTTTTTCCTAAATTCTCAGGTCCACGACAGCACGTATCTTACTCCATCACGCGGTTTCTTTGATGCGTTCTTCCCAAACCCGATTGCTCCTTCAAATAAAAAAGCCAATTACTAAAAATTGAATTAATTATTTAATAATACTAATTATTGTTTTAATTACCATAATAAATACCAATCACCGTCTTATACCTTAAACATGGTTAGGGCCATGTAATCTTCCCCACGCGTTTTCATTTATGTTTCCTTCTCGAACTCGACCATCGTTTTCCAGCTCTCGACGTCCCCTTCTTGCGCCTCCTCTGGCGATCTATCGCCGACCCCGACCATCCCCCTGAGGTCGCGCCACCGAGACCACCTCTAGCCAGAAATCCCTGTCACCGATTCTCCCTCTTCGTTCCAGGCCCGAAAAAGAAACATGACACCCCTGATCTCCTACCTCCGCCTCACCCTGCTGGCGAACGCCTCGACAGCCTCCCGGATACCATTGCAACTCCCGTCCATCCACGTGTTGACCTTCCCGAAATCCTGCTGTTTCAGTAACACACACGACCGAGGACGGATCTATGTGTATCATTACCTGGGCTATAGCCCAGGTCCTATTTCCCAAAAATATGTAATAGGTATTATATTTCAGTCCACTGAATTAGAAACCATGTTGTGCTTCCACCTCTTCTTTCACTTTCTCTTCTTCCGCCTTTGATTTCATTTTGTTCGTTCTCTCTTCTATTTGCCTCTCTTCTCTTTCTCGACCCTTACCCTAGCTTTCGCCTTGCTTGAATATAAGCTGCTCGTTTTGCCCTTAATACCAACTTCGTCTCTTTCATTAGACCGAAAAATCGAAAATTCAGATGTGCCCGAAATCGAACATATTGACGAATTAGTGGCTATAAATCTAGCGCGTAGTCATGGTCGGGCTCGTATCTAATCTGATTTCGACTGCTTCCTATTCTCGAATCGAGACTGGAACTTCAGCTGACGAATTAGGTTTTGGTGACTTCGTGGGTTGTGTTTTACTTACTTTCCGTGATTTATGTGTGTTTCGATTTAGTAAGTTCCATCTTCTTTTGGCATATGGTGGATGCCTATTTTTCGAGTTTAGATCTAGTAGCATTTTTCTTGGTATTCTTGGGGTTTTCTGTTCAGCGTGTGCCTCCTTTGGTTGCTTACCCTACACGTTGGTGGTTGGTTTTGCCAGCGTGGTGGAGTTTCAAGCCTATTTTGCTGGCCTGAATAGTTTGATATCTTGTTTCATTGTCAAGTTGTAGTTTTTCATACATTAGGTGTGTTGCTTTGTCATAGTTCTTGGGTAAGTAAGATAATCACTGTCGTCTCTGTGGTGGATGGAAATTGGTGTCTAGTTGAGAGGTTGGTTTTGCTGTTAGGCATGGTAACGTTACAAGCCTATCTCTTGTTTGAAAAGTATGAAAGTCATATGTTGTACTATCTCTCTATTGCAGTATGTTTGTGAGTTCATCTCTTTTATTTTGCCCTCTTTTATTTAGCCCGGGCCGGAGTATAATCTTGGCTCCGTCCCTGCACACGACCCCCTCCAGTTCAATGTCACACATATACACAGTGAACAATTCAGCCTCACGAACAAATGCACAGTTTTCCCCATGAACAAATGCACAGCTTGCCTCATTTAACCACTTCGCACTTCCCAAACCGAAACGCAGGCCACGAGGTAACGCCAGCCTCCACCAACAGCTTGTCCCTTCACGCAACCCTGAACAACACCCTTCTTCCATTGAGATTTCTAGTTAGAAAGCTGTGCGCACCCTATAAAGGTTACCTAAGTTGAAGCTTCTACTATCATAAATTTATGAAGAAGAGGACAACTTCATTTTCTTTGTTTTTTAATTTATACTTTTATTTTTATTTTTGAAAGAATGAATATGGGAAGAAAATGCTTCAACTTAGTTTTTTTCATCTGTGTTGTTGTCTTGTAACGACCCAGGATTTTCGGCCTGAAAATCGACATAAATACTTTCACTGTACCTCATGCCGAACTTCTAAACACCGAAAAACACTGGAACTTTATTAGAAAGAAATTAGAGGGTGAGATAAGAAAGAAAGAAATATAAGAATAGAAGAAGAAGAAGAACCAACACAACACATAATCAGAGTCTCACATTGCAGCGGAACAAATATAATACAAAAATAAAACTTTATTGAGGGCTTTTAAAAATACTTACAATATCAGAGTACATCAACATCTTTGGACAGTTATATAAAAAAATCCGTCCCATATACAACACATAGTGGAATAGTAGCTATATAATATCATACGTCTGGACTCTTCCAGCTCGTCTCTTCACGGCATTCGATAACCTGAACCTGTACACCCGGTCTAACCCGAGCATTTACAAAACACCGGGTCAGTCTGGTGAACCAGAGTGAGAAAAACTCGCACAGTATTAAGGTTATCACACAACTTGATTTTAAAGTTAAAATCTTTTCAAAAGAAAAGGATAATCGTAAGACCAAATCCACACATAAATACGGACAGTTTTTACCTTACGATAGCCCAAAACATTTTTGAAACCATTATCTTGTTCTGATATTATAATAGTGTCTAACCACAAATAAATATAATCTAGTAGAACGCTTGCATCTCACGCTCCCCATATATAGTATACAAACAAAAACCGCGGGCTCTTATTGGAGATTGGATTCCTACTATGACAAGGTATAGGACCACCTGCCGATAGTGTATCTCTAGAGGCAAATGCACTGGGTTCAACAAGAACGTCTTGCAACCCGGCCCTCACATAACCGACCACTCATTTCGCTTGAGTGTATCGAATGTATATCACCAACAGTTGGGCTCAAACCACCGTTTTCCGAAAAGGGACAGCATCGAAATAGATTAAAGAAGCAAAAGGAATTTCTCTAGATAGGTGATTATACACCCTAATGGGAGCGACCCACAGAGCCATGCTGTAACGACCCGTGTTTTTGGCCGCCAAATATTTTATTTTATTTATTTATTTTAAATATTATATTTGGGAATATAATGGTTTTTAATATTTAATTCGTTATTTAAACAAAGTACGAACGTTATATATATATAATTATAAATCGAGCTTGGAAATGGCGTGCAGTTCGTAAATTCGAATTTTGAACTTCAACTGAGAATACAGGGTTCGATATAAGTCGGATTTCTGTGAAACAAGACACGTTGTAATTGTATTGATGATAACTTTCATATGAAAGAGAAAATTCTAGATTTCGTGTTATAAATTGTAAGTTATGGCCAAATCAAAATTTGAAATAATCGCTGTGGAAATCGTTATTAAAATATCGACCTTTAAAATGGCCGTTTTGCAAACGATCTCGGATTTCGACGAAATCAGTTTCATTGGGACCGTAACGTTAAATTATTGTACGGTGGTGAATGGCGTGGAAAACCGATGTCGTATGTGACCACGGTAACCGTAAACGCCCGTTCATTTTCTATAACGCGTATTTAAATAAATAAAGAAATATTTGAGTGTAACTTGAGCAGACGGTCGAATTAGACCACGAAACCAGTCCCGTTGAGTTCGTATCGTCGATTAGAGTCAGGATAGGTATATAGTTTGTTATTTTTAGAGACCGGATAATTTGGCGTTAAAAAGGGTATTGCGGTACGCGGTGAAAATAGTCTACCGGGCAAACGTTCTCAGAATGCGACGAAATTAGTGTCATTGGGTTTGTATCAACAAATTATTGAAAGATTTCAAGGTTTCAAGATTTATCTGGTGATCGTGGAAAAATTAAATGCGTGTTTAATTCTGGTTTTATAAAGGAAATTTTTCCATACGATGTCGGAATTCGACGAAACTTGTCCCATTGGATCCGGAATATCTTTTTATATTAAGAATAGCTTTTTTATCAGTAAACAGAAATCGTTTGTGGCAGTTTTTATCAATTACTTTACAGTGAAGTTTCGCAAAGTAATATTATAATATTTTGTCCACTATATAAACAACTCAAAGGAGTCATAACCCTAGCTTGCGGTCAACCTGTTAATACCGCCGCCTCCTTCTTCTATTGTATGGCTGTGAAGCTCCAAACTTTTCCCTCTAAAATCTTCCTATCCACACACTGTTTTCGAAAGCTTTCTCCTCGTTATTGCTGAGCTCTTTCGATCAAACCGGTGATGATGGAGTTTTACAAACTAAGGCGGTCAGATTTGGACCTAAAAGGTGCTGACTTTAGCGGAGGTTTCTGAAGGGAGGGTGGAGTCGAGTTCTATGGGGTTGGTGGCGCAGGACAGTGACGGGGTGGCGCTTCTTCTGGTTGTTGTCGATCGGGGTCTGGCGGAGTATTTGGGGGTGCGGCAGGGTACTTTATTTTGTGCGTTGGGTACTGTTGTGATGCGGGATCAAGAAGACTGGAAAGGAGAAGGTTATGGTCCCGTATCCTTATACAAAATGTCGGCAGGTTTAATTATTAACGGAAACAGAATCTGGGCAACTTGTTTCTAAGGGAACGAAGATTGGGAGCAACAGTTTTGGAGGTGCAAAGGGGAACTGGTATGTGATTGGGAACCTCAAAAGTAATGTCAGCCTTCATCTTTTGTTGAGAAGCCTGGGTATTTGGTTCGAACTGTCTAAGTGGAAATGATGGGTACCTGAAGATAACGTATGAACTGGGATCCATTTTGGCCACTATCGTGAATCCGATGGTGTGAATGAAGTATACAGGGTGTCTTAATTGGGAACAAGCAAAGGACGGACCTCTGTAAAAGGTTAACTAACGTGACGAGGCAGAATAGTATTGAACAGTAAAAAGATAAATGAGGATAATCCATGAAGTTGCGTTCAAGTCTTCAGGGGTAGTAAATAAGGAAGAAGCGGCCTCATCTTGTTTGTATGAAGCAGCATTGGCCGGAATTTGCAGAAGTAAGTAATTAGATTTGGTTAAACGTTATGTTAAAATGATAACTTATGATTAAGAAAGTATAAGGAAAAAACAAATAAAATAAAATATTAATATAAATTAGGAATTTTTGCAGGCATTGGGTCTTGGACTCTTGAGGACAGAACTCGAGGGACAGTATCGAGTAAAGTATACTGGAAAAAGAAGAAGCAAATGGAAGGTGTCAGCCGTTACCCTACCTCAAATGTAATTAGGTTTTAGAAATATAAATTTAAAACGTTCATTAATAATCGTTTTACTTTATCATACTAATATATGGAGTTTTGGAATAATGCAGGAAACAGTAACAACGATGAATAAGTGACCGATTCGACTCCAATTGGTTTAAAAGTAATTAATTTAATAAATTATTTAATTAAGAGAAGTGCTTATGTTATTTAAATCTTGTATTATAATGATTTTAAATTCTCGCACATATTGACAGAATTGAACAGAACAAACTAAGCCGGGACTGTAATGATGAACACTGCATTCTAGATACAATCTGGACAGATCTAGAAGCACTGGAGAATTTTAATTAAATTAAACACTGGTTTAATTTAATTAAACTGAATTGCTTAAGCGATGAATCAAATCAAGGTGAGTTAAACTCACTCAGTTTTCCCATTTATATTTTATATAAATTGGGTTCTTTATTTTGTGTGTTTTGCTTGCTGATGGTTACTTATTTGCTAGTTATACAATTGTTTGTTGGTTTAATTGATGAAATTAAACTGTGTTTAATTTCAGTGAAATACCAAATCGTTAGTTTTAGCGATTGGTTCCAATAAATGTAACTTACCTTATTGGTCACGTTTATTTATAAACGTGTTTTAAAATTGTTGAACTGTTTGAATTGTTGGTGGTTGATGTTGAATGGCAGTTAAATATTGTTATCAGTTAAACAAAACTGAATGTTCTGTTTTGTGATAACCGCTTTGAATACAGGGAAGAACAGGTTGGAGGGATCCAACCGGATTCCTCAAATACGTTATTTGTTTTCATATTATCATATATGAACTGTCCTGTTGGGTGTGTTTTATTTGATGGTTGATTATTGAATGTTCAACATCTGCTAGTTTAAACCAATGGGTGATATTGGTTGGGTATTTGGCATCGTATGGCCTATAAAATCAATCATGTTATATATATATTGATTCACCGTCAGGTGAATCGATAAAGATGAAGTTATAAAATTTATTTTATAACTGGAGTTGGATTTCGAATATATTATTTTGAATCAGAATTATTAAAGGGAAATAAATAAATATTTTATTTATTTAAGACCTTGATTTATTTTTAATTGATTTTATTAAGTAAATTCTGATGTAAATCAGATTTATAAGTACAAGATAAGAAATAAAGTCGCGTAGTTAAAATTGGATAATTGGTTTGTCGAGAAACAATTAATAGGATTTATTTAAATTAATTATATTTTTAATTAATTTAAAGTGAGAATTAATTGGAGTCAATTAACGAGAAAATCGAGTTTTGAGTTAATTAAATCGACCAGTTTGAATTGAAATTGATTTTCAAATTAACTTGTTTTGATTAAAATAGTTAAATGAATATTGTTAAACTTTAAATAAGGTTTTTAAAGGGATTTACTATTTATTTTAGTTAATAAAGGAATTAACTACTAATGTAGTTAATAATTGAAATAAATTATTATTTTAATTTAGAAAATTACTTTTGAATGGAAATTCATTTAAAAGGTAATCGATGTTGGAATGAAATCTAGTTGAATGGTGAGGGAAGTTCATGAACTAGTTTTATATTTAAAACCCAAGTTGCTATAACAAAGTATACAAGGAATTTCAAGCAAATAAAATAGTTTTAAATGAGTGTTAACCATTTGAATGAAGTGAAAGGAGATTAAGAGATAAAAGGGTTTATAATAAACCAGAGATAAATGAGACATAAAGGGTTAAAGCTTAATTTTAAATAGCGTTACTTAAAAAGGAGATTGAGTAAAAAGGAGGAATTGAAATAAGGGCTCCAAAGTGGGTAATGGTTGGATATGTTTGAAAGGAGATTGATAAAGAGTGAATTTGGGTAAAAATGTGAGTTATAGGGTTGTATAACCAAACCCAAGTTATGATGGAATGTATTTTAAGACTGGAATGCAATATTGATTTTTGATTACAACTTATGTTTATCTGAAGATATGAACGTTGTTGATCAAGGTCTGAGAGGTAATTAAAACACCCCAACTTGAACGACATCAGGATTATCTGAAGATGATATTAGTTGGTAATCGTAAAAGAGGTTAGTGACAGTTCATTTTTTCCATTAGTGAAATAATGCAACATTGGTGGAAATTTGATACATATATATGACGAGAGATCCGAAGTAAAGGAAGTGTAAAGTTTAGTTTTATACTGATAACTATTAGTTATTATTTCAAAAGCGAAATAAAAAATATTTCGTAACGTGTTTTCACGAATAATAAGTTGAACGAATTTCTCAAGTTAATTAATAAAGAATAATGTAACAGATGTTTGAAAGGAAAATTAAGTGGAAATTGTATATGGTCTCAAGTTATTAAGTATTAATATGAAAGGGTTTTTGAGAATCAGTGTATCAAGGAAGAATTCAAATATCGTATTTTGCACATATTAAAGGAGTTAGAAGTTTTAATTAAACAATAGAGAATCAGTTTGTTTAATTAAAAGGCCAAGTGATGCTGGATATTGAACCAGTGAACTCAGTGGAGTGTCATGATTGAAACACTGTACATTTTGATAGTTAAAACACCGACTATCAAATTTGACCAATACGATTGTTGGTATGGAAAGACCGGGATCGAATTTACATTCGAAAACCATTCCGACCAACAAATACGTGAAGATCTCAGAAGGTGATCGAGATGGAGCATTGAAGACCGTGGATTTTCATACACGGAAGAACCACTAATCGTCTCTGCCTGGCAAGCAGAGATAAGCTGTGATTCTGTCATGGTTGGATTCTACGGGTTGCAAGGACTTCTCGCTACTGACCCATGGGGTGATTCCTATATGGATGCGGTAGGAGAGTGCCTTCAGTTCATCCTGTTCCTGGGTGACTTGTATGGATGGATGTCTGACAGAGTATTCCCCAGGGTCACGTACGTTGATTTCTTCAAACGTGCTATATTTGTTGGCGGGGAAATTGCCGTTCTCTTAGCTTTCAGCTAGAGTATTTTTGTGGGCATCAATTAGTGATATCTGACGGATTCGACGATGTGGCATTCAAAGTGAATGGTGACCAGTTGTTTCAAGAGTAAACTCTGACCTCAAGCCTCATCAACCGGGAAATGACAAAAATCGGGCAGGCAGCATGGCTATGTGGGTCGCTCCCATTAGGGTGTATAATCACCTATCTAGAGAAAGTCCTATTTGCTTCTTAAATCTATGTTTCGATGCTGTCCCTTGTCGGGAGACGGTTGCTGATCCCAATCATCGGTGATATACATTCGATACACTCAAGCGAAATGAGTGGTCGGTCATGTGAGGGCCGGGTTGCAAGACGTTCTTGTTGAACCCAGTGTATTCGTCTCTAGAGATACACTATCGGCAGGTGGACCCATACCTTGTCATAGTTGGAATCCAATCTCCAATAAGCGCCCGCGGTTTTTGATTGTATACTATGTATGTGGAGCGTGAGATGCAAGCGTTCCACTAGATTGATAATTACTTGTATATAGACATTATTATAATATCAGACAAGATATTGGTTTCAAAAATGTTTTGGGTTATCGTAAGGTAAAAACCGTCCGTGTTTATGCGTGGATTTGGTCTTACGATTATCCTTTTCTTTCGAAAGGATTTTTAACTTTAAAATCAAGTTGTGTGATAACCTTAATACTATGCGAGTTTATCTCACTCTGGTTCACCAGACTGACCCGGTGTTTTGTAAATGCTCGGGTTAGCCCGGGGTGTATAGGTTCAGGTTATCGAATGCTGTGAAGTCCAGAGACGAGCTGGAGATGTTCAGACGTATGATATTATATAGACTATTCCGCTGTATGTTGTATATGGGAACAGGTTATTATAACTGTCCCGTTGGGTGATGTACTCTGATACTGTAAGTATTTTTAAATCTCTCGATAAAGATATATTTCTGTATTATATTTTGTTCCACTGCGATGTGAGGCTCTGTGTTGTGTTGTTTCTTCTTCTTCTTCTATTCTTATATTTCTTTCTTTCTTATCTCACCCTCTAATTTCTTTCTAATAACTATCCAGTGTTTTGGTGCTTGGAGGATCGGCATGAGTTACAGTAAAGGTATTTATGTCGATTTTCGGGGCCGAAATCCTTGGGTCGTTACAGTGGTATCAGAGCTGAAGGTTAAGTAATTACCTTGGCTCTGTGGCGTGACTCAGTATAGATAGGGTTGGTAGTACCCTAGATTGAGTTGAGTGTATATATACGAGTGAACATATTTGTAGATTTTATAAAAATTTGTTTTATATTGTGGAGATTTATTGGTTGAGTTGTTTATGAGTTCTGGTCGATCAGTTTGATCCACTGTATCGATATGAGTTTATAAACACTCAAGTACGATAAACCGACACAGTATGTTTTGAAGGAGGGTAAATGAAATAATTTTACCCAAATTATACTTTAATATAAAATAATGATTAATATTTGAAGTATTATAGTATCTTGGATGTGTTGGTTGATTATAATTGAAATGGTTATATAAATAACCAATTATCTGAAATTAAAATCAGAACTGGAATTAAAATTCCTAAAAGTGGGAAAGGAGTTTGCAAATAAACTTGGATTGAATATATGAGAATTTTAAAATCCTGGGAGTTTTTAAATTGTTCACAAGCATCGTGAATTGTATTTTGAAATAGATTTCAAAATGAAAGTGTTTAAAATTGGAATTTTGAAGTGATATAGTATTGAACTCACTTCGATAGCTGGGAAATAACTCTGAGGATGCTGGCCACATCATTAGTGTTCATTTTCGAGTTCTAAGTGACGGATTACTACCAAATTTTTTGTGTTGAACTGTTTTGAGGAAAAACAAGTCGTTTGAATCCTGAAAAGGAATATTTGATTTTTGAAAGAGATGAACTGTTTAAAAATTCCTAGGGAAATTGTTTGAATAAAAACAAACTTTAAATAGAAAATTGTGAAAGCAAATATGAATTGAATTGAAACCAATTAACTGGAAATTGAATCAAGATATAATATATCAAGCAGAATCAGGTTTTGAATTGTGAGACAGGAATCTGAAATGGTATTGGATTGGTGAGTTAAGAAGGGGATTTGGCTTGGATGCGTGAAGGATTTGGTTTTGAGGATAAAATTGGAATTTGGTTTGGGAATGCATTTATATGCTGATAGGGCAGCAGGTGGAAAGGATATAATGATATGCCCGACACAAAGGTACACGTTTATGTTTATATGGGTTTGGTGATTTATGAGCCTATTTGGCAAGCCGCTTGGCTGTTTTATTTTCTTTTGGATTGGAGAAGGCCTAGAAAGGCGAGTTGTAGTTGTACCGATTGAGCCGTACAGAGGAGGTGCTGGCGAAATTTTTCGGGAATTTAAGGAGTTAGAAAATTTTCAATATTTTTGAAAATATTTATTTACAGTATTGAATCGATTTCGATTTAAAATAAATTAGATTTGAAATTAATGGGTTCATAACGTTCTTTCTTATCTTAGCAATTTCGAGGACGAAATTATTTTAAGGGGGGAAGAATGTAACGACCCCGTGTTTTTGGCCGCCAAATATTTTATTTTATTTATTTATTTTAAATATTATATTTGGGAATATAATGGTTTTTAATATTTAATTCGTTATTTAAACAAAGTTCGAACGTTATATATATATAATTATAAATCGAGCTTGGAAATGGCGTGCAGTTCGTAAATTCGAATTTTGAACTTCAACTGAGAATACAGGGTTCGATATAAGTCGGATTTCTGTGAAACAAGACACGTTGTAATCGTATTGACGATAATTTTCATATGAAAGAGAAAAATCTAGATTTCGTGTTATAAACTGTAAGTTATGGCCAAATCAAAATTTGAAATAATCGCTGTGGAAATCGTTATTAAAATATCGACTTTTAAAATGGCCGTTTTGCAAACGATCTCGGATTTCGACGAAATCAGTTTCATTGGGACCGTAACGTTAAATTATTGTACGGTGGTGAATGGCGTGGAAAATCGATGTCGTATGTGACCACGGTAACCGTAAACGCCCGTTCATTTTCTATAACGCGTATTTAAATAAATAAAGAAATATTTGAGTGTAACATGAGCAGACGATTGAATTAGACCACGAAACCAGTCCCGTTGAGTTCGTATCGTCGATTAGAGTCAGGATAGGTATATAGTTTGTTATTTTTAGAGACTGGATAATTTGGCGTTAAAAGGGGTATTGCGGTACGCGGTGAAAATAGCCTACCAGGCAAACGGTCTCAGAATGCGACGAAATTAGTGCCATTGGGTTTGTATCAACAAATTATTGAGAGATTTCAAGGTTTCAAGGTTTCAAGATTTATCTGGTGATCATGGAAAAATTAAATGCATGTTTAATTCTGGTTTTATAAAGGAAAATTTTCCATATGATGTCGGAATTCGACGAAACTTGTCCCATTGGATCCGGAATATCTTTTTACATTAAGAATAGCTTTTTTATCAGTAAACAGAAATCGTTTGTGGCAGTTTTTATCAATTACTTTACGGTGACGTTTCGTAAAGTAATATTATAATATTTTGTCCACTGTATAAACAACTCAAAGGAGTAATAACCCTAGCTTGCGGTCAACCTGTTAATACCGCCGCCTCCTTCTTCTATTGTATGGCTGTGAAGCTCCAAACTTTTCCCTCTAAAATCTTCCTATCCACACACTGTTTTCGAAAGCTTTCTCCTCGTTATTGCTGAGCTCTTCGAGCTCTTTCGATCAAACCGGTGATGATGGAGTTTTACAAACTAAGGCAATCAGATTTGGACCTAAAAGGTGCTGACTATAGCGGAGGTTTCTGAAGGGAGGGTGGAGTCGAGTTCTATGGGGTTGGTGGCGCAGGACAGTGACGGGGTGGCGCTTCTTCTGGTCGTCGTCGATCGGGGTCTGGCGGAGTATTTGGGGTGCGGCTGGGTACTTTGTTTTGTGCGTTGGGTACTGTTGTGATGCGGGATCAAGAAGACTGGAAAGGAGAAGGTTATGGTCCCGTATCCTTATACAAAATGTCGGCAGGTTTAATTATTAACGGAAACAGAATCTGGGCAACTTGTTTCTAAGGGAACGAAGATCTGGAGCAACAGTTTTGGAGGTGCAAAGGGGAACTGGTATATGATTTAGGAATCTCAAAAGTAATGTCAGCCTTCATCTTTTGTTGAGAAGCCTGGGTATTTGGTTCGAACTGTCTAAGTGGAAATGATGGGTACCTGAAGATAACGTATGAACTGGGATCCATTTTGGCCACTATCGTGAATCCGATGGTGTGAACGAAGTATACAGGGTGTCTTAATTGGGAACAAGCAGGGGACAGACCTCTGTAAAAGGTTAACTAACGTGACGAGGCAGAATAGTATTGAACAGTAAAAAGATAAATGAGGATAATCCATGAAGTTGCGTTCAAGTCTTCAGGGGTAGTAAATAAGGAAGAAGCGGCCTCATCTTGTTTGCATGAAGCAGCATTGGCCGGAATTTGCAGAAGTAAGTAATTAGATTTGGTTAAACGTTATGTTAAAATGATAACTTATGATTAAGAAAGTATAAGGAAAAAACAAATAAAATAAAATATTAATACAAATTAGGAATTTTTGCAGGCGTTGGGTCTTGGACTCTTGAGGACAGAACACGAGGGACAGTATCGAGTAAAGTATACTGGAAAAAGAAGAAGCAAATGGAAGGAGTCAGCCGTTACCCTACTTCAAATGTAATTAGGTTTTAGAAATATAAATTTAAAACATTCATTAATAATCGTTTTACTTTATCATACTAATATCTGGAGTTTTGGAATATTGCAGGAAACAGTAACAACGATGAATAAGTGACCGATTCGACTCCAGTTGGTTTAAAAGTAATTAATTTAATAAATTATTTAATTAAGAGAAGTGCTTATGTTATTTAAATTTTGTATTATAATGATTTTAAATTCTCGCACATATTGACAGAATTGAACAGAACAAACTAAGCCGGGACCATAATGATGAACACTGCATTCTAGATACAGTCTGGACAGATCTAGAAGCACTGGAGAATTTTAATTAAATTAAACACTGGTTTAATTTAATTAAACTGAATTGCTTAAGCGATGAATCAAATCAAGGTGAGTTAAACTCACTCAGTTTTCCCATTTATATTTTATATAAATTGGGTTCTTTATTTTGTGTGTTTTGCTTGCTGATGGTTGCTTATTTGCTAGTTATACAATTGTTTGTTGGTTTAATTGATGAAATTAAACTGTGTTTAATTTCAGTGAAATACCAAATCGTTATTTTTAACGATTGGTTCCAATAAAGGTAACTTACCTTATTGGTCACGTTTATTTATAAACGTGTTTTAAAATTGTTGAACTGTTTGAATTGTTGGTGGTTGATGTTGAATGGCTGTTATTTATTGATATCAGTTAAACAAAACTGAATGTTCTGTTTTGTGATAACCGCTTTGAATACAGGGAAGAACAGGTTGGAGGGATCCAACCGGATTCCTCAAATATGTTATTTGTTTTCATATTATCATATACGAACTGTCATGTTGGGTGTGATTTATTTGATGGTTGATTATTGAATGTTCAACATCTGCTAGTTTAAACCAATGGGTGATATTGGTTGGGTGTTTGGCATCGTATGGCCTATAAAATCAATCATGTTATATATATATTGATTCACCGTCAGGTGAATCGATAAAGATGAAGTTATAAAATTTATTTTATAACTGGAGTTGGATTTCGAATATATTATTTTGAATCAGAATTATTAAAGGGAAATAAACATATAATTTATTTATTTAAGTCCTTGAATTATTTTTAATTGATTTTATTAAGTAAATTCTGATGTAAATCGGATTTATAAGTACAAGATAAGAAATAAAGTCGCGTAGTTAAAATTGGATAATTGGTTTGTCGAGAAACAATTAATAGGATTTATTTAAATTAATTATATTTTTAATTAATTTAAAGTGAGAATTAATTGGAGTCGATTAACGAGAAAATCGAGTTTTGAGTTAATTAAATCGACCAGTTTGAATTGAAATTGATTTTCAAATTAACGTGTTTTGATTAAAATAGTTAAATGAATATTGTTAAACTTTAAATAAGGTTTTTTAAAGGGATTTACTATTTATTTTAGTTAATAAAGGAATTAACTACTAATGAAGTTAATAATTGAAATAAATTATTATTTTAATTTAGAAAATTACTTTTGAATGGAAATTCATTTAAAAGGTAATCGATGTTGGAATGAAATCTAGTTGAATGGTGAGGGAAGTTCATGAACGTGTTTTATATTTAAAACCCAAGTTGCTATAACTAAGTATAAAAGGAATTTCAAGCAAATAAAATAGTTTGAAATGAGTGTTAACCATTTGAATGAAGTGAAAGGAGATTAAGAGATAAAAGGGTTTATAATAAACCAGAGATAAATGAGACATAAAGGGTTAAAGCTTAATTTTAAATAGCGTTACTTAAAAAGGAGATTGAGTAAAAAGGGGGAATTGAAATAAGGGCTCCAAAGTGGGTAATGGTTGGATATGTTTGAAAGGAGATTGATAAAGAGTGAATTTGGGTAAAAATGTGAGTTATAGGGTTGTATAACCAAACCCAAGTTATGATGGAATGTATTTTAAGACTGGAATGCAATATTGATTTTTGATTACAACTTATGTTTATCTGAAGATATGAACGTTGTTGATCAAGGTCTGAGAGGTAATTAAAATACCCCAACTTGAAAGACATCAGGATTATCTGAAGATGATATTAGTTGGTAATCGTAAAAGAGGTTAGTGACAGTTCATTTTTTCCATTAGTGAAATAATGCAGCATTAGTGGAAATTTGATACATATATATGACGAGAGATCCGAAGTGAAGGAAGTGTAAAGTTTAGTTTTATACTGATAACTATTAGTTATTATTTCAAAAGCGAAATAAAAGATATTTCGTAACGTGTTTTCACGAATAATAAGTTGAATGAATTTCTCAAGTTAATTAATAAAGAATAATGTAACAGATGTTTGAAAGGAAAATTAAGTGGAAATTGTATATGGTCTCAAGTTATTAAGTATTAATATGAAAGGGTTTTTGAGAATCAGTGTATCAAGGAAGAATTCAAATATCGTATTTTGCACATATTAAAGGAGTTAGAAGTTTTAATTAAACAATAGAGAATCAGTTTGTTTAATTAAAAGGCCAAGTGATGCTGGATATTGAACCAGTGAACTCAGTGGAGTGTCATGATTGAAACACTGTACATTTTGATAGTTAAAACACCGACTATCAAATTTGACCAATACGATTGTTGGTATGGAAAGACCGGGATCGAATTTACATTCGAAAACCATTCCGACCAACAAATACGTGAAGATCTCAGAAGGTGATCGAGATGGAGCATTGAAGACCGTGGATTTTCATACACGGAAGAACCACTAATCGTCTCTGCCTGGCAAACAGAGATAAGCTGTGATTCTGTCGTGGTTGGATTCTACGGGTTGCAAGGACTTCTCGCTACTGACCCATGGGGTGATTCCTATATGGATGCGGTAGGAGAGTGCCTTCGGTTCATCCTGTTCCTGGGTGACATGTATGGATGGATGTCTGACAGAGTATTCCCCAGGGTCACGTACGTTGATTTCTTCAAACGTGCTATAGTTGTTGGCGGGGAAATTGCCGTTCTCTTAGCTTTCAGCTAGAGTATTTTTGTGGGCATCAATTAGTGATATCTGACGGATTCGACGATGTGGCATTCAAAGTGAATGGTGACCAGTTGTTTCAAGAGTAAACTCTGACCTCAAGCCTCATCAACCGGGAAATGACAAAAATCGGGCAGGCAGCATGGCTATGTGGGTCGCTCCCATTAGGGTGTATAATCACCTATCTAGAGAAAGTCCTATTTGCTTCTTAAATCTATGTTTCGATGCTGTCCCTTGTCGGGAGACGGTTGCTGATCCCAACCATTGGTGATATACATTCGATACACTCAAGCGAAATGAGTGGTCGGTCATGTGAGGGCCGGGTTGCAAGACGTTCTTGTTGAACCCAGTGTATTCGTCTCTAGAGATACACTATCGGCAGGTGGACCCATACCTTGTCATAGTTGGAATCCAATCTCCAATAAGCGCCCGCGGTTTTTGATTGTATACTATGTATGTGGAGCGTGAGATGCAAGCGTTCCACTAGATTGATAATTACTTGTATATAGACATTATTATAATATCAGACAAGATATTGGTTTCAAAAATGTTTTGGGTTATCGTAAGGTAAAAACCGTCCGTGTTTATGCGTGGATTTGGTCTTACGATTATCCTCTTCTTTCGAAAGGATTTTTAACTTTAAAATCAAGTTGTGTGATACCCTTAATACTGTGCGAGTTTATCTCACTCTGGTTCACCAGACTGACCTGGTGTTTTGTAAATGCTCGGGTTAGCCCGGGGTGTACAGGTTCAGGTTATCGAATGCTGTGAAGTCCAGAGACGAGCTGGAGATGTTCAGACGTATGATATTATATAGACTATTCCGCTGTATGTTGTATATGGGAACAGGTTATTATAACTGTCCCGTTGGGTGATGTACTCTGATACTGTAAGTATTTTTAAATCTCTCAATAAAGATTTATTTCTGTATTATATTTTGTTCCACTGCGATGTGAGGCTCTGTGTTGTGTTGTTTCTTCTTCTTCTTCTATTCTTATATTTCTTTCTTTCTTATCTCACCCTCTAATTTCTATCTAATAACTATCCAGTGTTTCGGTGCTTGGAGGATCGGCATGAGTTACAGTAAAGGTATTTATGTCGATTTTCGGGGCTGAAATCCTTGGGTCGTTACACATGCTGCCTGCCCGATTTTTGTCATTTCCTGGTTGTGAGGCTTGAGGCTTAAATTTTTGTAACGACCCGAAAATTTGCGACCTTGATTATCCGATATACAACACATAACGAACATCAAGAGTTGAAAATACCGGATGGTTAATGAAAGAAATTAGAGGGTGAGAATAGATAAGGTAGAAACTTAGAATAGAAGAAGAAGAAGAACACAACATCAGAGTAACACGAACCTCACAGCGGGACGAATAACATATAATATAACTTTGAAATAAAAGATTTGAACTTGAATATACATATCATTATCAAGTACAGCACTTACAACACAACGGAATATAAATAGCTATATAAATCCTGAAGCCTCCTGCTCCAGCTCTTCAAGTATCTGTAAATCCCGACTACTTGACTGCCCGTACAAAATTGGGCACCCAAGAGTTTAGGGAAAACAAAACAAAATAAACTCCGGGTCAGTCATGGGACTGGTATGAGTAAAACAGTTTAAAACAGTTTGAACAAGAAAACGATATCTCATAAGACCACGCCGTATAACAGAACGGGTTTTTCCCTTATGAGAATCCAAAATATCTTTATATCAAAAACCTTTTGATATTATAATAATGTCTATCAACCACAATACAATAATCATCTAGCAGAAACGTTTTCATCTCACGTTCTACATATATAGTATACAATCAAAACCGCAAGCACGTATTGGGTAATGGATTTCCAACTATGACAAGGTATGGAACCACCTTTCGCTAGTGTACCTCTAGAGAGGAATACACTGGGTTCAACAAGAACATCTTGCAACCCAGCCACACATGACCGACCACTCATTTCGCTTGAGTGTATCGAATGTATATCACCAACGGTTGGGATCAGCAACCGTTTCCGGAATGGGACAACATCAACAATAGATTTTTAGAAGTAAATGAAACTCTAGATCAGCTGATTATGCACCCTAATAGGTGCGACCTACATAGCCATGCTGCCTTCCCGATTTCTGTCATTTACCGGATGTGAGGCTAGAAGCTACGCTTATCTTTTTACATATCATATCTTCATTCACTTAGAATGTTACATCGTCATACCTGCCAAATCACAAATTGAATTATCCAAAAATAACACGGGTATACAGCTAAGAGAAACGAATTCCTCCACCACCAAACATGAATATGTTTGAAGGGATCAACTTACGCAATCTATCAGATATACTCTGTCAGACCTTCGTCCATACAAGTTGTCCTAGGACTGGACAAACCGAAGGCACTATTCATTATATCCATCTTAGGCACTGTTATCTAAGATTTATACAACAGCCCTTGCACTTTACTCCGTCTTCAATTATCTTTGGCATATATGATTCGCAACGCTTATGCCAATACAGAGTGGTTCTTTGGATAATTATCCAACCGGTCTTTCCATATTAACAACGTTAAAATGGTCAAAACTTTGATAGTCTGTGATTTAACTATCAAAGAAAAACAGGTGTGCAAACATCGATATTATTTCCAGATGGAAATTCTATCGATCAATCAGCATTCAACATTTATCTCTTTAATTCATTAATTTTCTTATCTCATGTTTCCATATATTTTATATTCTTATCTCCTATTATCAGAAAACATTTCTGAATTTATTTGGAAAACATTTCCAAACTTCTTCACGATCAAACCTTACCATTCCTTAGTTAAGAAGGAAGTCAATCAAGTTGGGGTATAATTACCTCTCAGACCTTAACTGAACAATGTTTTAATGTCGAAATGGTTAAAGTTTATCTTTTAAACCTTTAACAACTTCCTTACGTCTCTCTCGGATTCAATTTACAAATCTACTTCTTAATTGAAAATATGGGTTATAACGATAACGTTATAATCCCAACTTCCGAAATATCTAACCTCAATTATAACTTTTATTCTTTAATGTGAACACATAAATAAACACCTAATTTATAAATAAATAAATCTTGATTTAAACACAGGAAAGTATAAGTACTTTCCCGAATTCGATATAATCGAATTCGCCAATTAACTCTCTTTCAAGTAATCTCTATTTGATTAACTCTTCTTCGAATAACCTATTTTCGATTATCTCTCTTCGAATAACTTATATTTGATTACTTCACTTCGAATAACTTATATTCGATAATCTCCTTTCGAATAACTAAATTCGATTAACTCCTTTTGATTAAACCATAATCAATAACTCCTTTAACTCTATTCGAATATACTATATTCGATTTACTCCTTTAATTCTATTCAAATAAACTATATTCGATTAACTCCTTTAATTCTATTCGAATAAACTACATTCGATTAATTCCTTTAACTCTATTCGAATATACTATATTCGATTAACTCCTTTCGAATATCTAGATTCGATAACTCCTTTCGAATAAACTAGATTCGGTAACTCCTTCGAATAAACTATATTTGATTACTCTTCTCGAATAAATTTATATTCGATTAACTAACTTCGAATAACCAATATTCGATAACTCCTCTTCGAATAAATTATATTCGATAACTCTTCTCGAACGAACCCTATTCGATTTCTCTTCTCGAATAAACTATATTCGATTACTCTTCTCTCGAATACACTATATTCGATAACTCTACTCGATTTACTCCATTTGAATAACTCTAGTCCGATTTAACTTCATTTGAATAACTCTAATTCGATTTAACTTCAATCGATTAACTCTAATTGATTTACTCTAACTGGTTAACTCTAACTCTAACTGGTTAACTCTAACTGATTAGCTCTAACTGGTAAATTCTAACTCTAATCGACTTCTCTTATTCGAATAACTCCTATTTGATAATGTTTATTCATTTATAAAGATTTACTTTTAGTAACGGTTCTTCACTTTATAAATGTTCTCTTTAAAAATGTTACTTCACTTATACAAGTGTTGTGTTCCCATTCTATTTAAAACTATTGGTGTTAAACCAATATCTCTTCTCTATATAAGTTCAGACTTATATATTCCATTTATCGAATGATAAATATTTAATTTAATTTATAAACTGTTATTTATAAATTAAATCTTTTCTATTTATCTGTTAAAAACAGATTTCCATTTTCTATTCATTTTCTAAATATTCCTTTGATTTAATTCTATTTATTTATCAAATAAATATTCCTTTGATTCAATCCTATTTATTTAACAAATAAATATTCCTTTTTATCTTTTCTATTTATTTAACAAATAAATATTTCTTTTATCCTTATATTTATTTCCTAAATAAATAAATCCTTTTACTTTTATTTATTCCCTAAATAAATAAATCCTTTTACTTTTATTTATTCCCTAAATAAATAAATAATCCCATTAAATCTATTTGTAAATGTTCTGCAAATATTTACTTTTTATCTCTATTCTATTTGTAAATGCCCTTTTTCTTTTATATATATATAAAATCCATTGATTTTATATAAATAAATTATTTTCAAAATATACTTTGAAAATCCTTTTTCTACATCCCAATATTTCTTACGGTATTTAAAATACCAAACAACGGTGATTGATATCATTCAAACACATATAATCAACAACAAATTATATATCACATCATATACACAATATATGAAAAACAGAAAAATAAATGTTGAGGAATCCAGTTGGATTCCTCCAACCTGTTTACCTGCATCACAGATGTTAGACAATATGATTAACATCGATCTCACTTTGATATGAATTATTCTGATAAACAGAATCAATATTCGATTAACGATTTATATATATATCGTTATCTACAATTTCAACCAATACACAAGCAATTCAACCAAACAGTTAACACACAATAATCAACAGAGAATTAACAGTTCTAAGAATATGTTGTAAAAATAGAACTGTTCAGAGTTGCTGAGTTTTACTCACATTGGCAGTTCATCGTTAAAGAAAGATAAACTGTTTGTTTGATCTGAATCAAACAATTTATTTTGCCATAAATTCAAACGAGCATCAATCCACTCCCAGTCAGTTCCATTGGGTAGTGTCCGTCCACACGATCCCAACGCAACTTACGGTTCGTCAATCTGATAACGTATGACCGAGATATAAAGGTTACAAGTTATTACACTTTAAATAGGAATAAAAAAAACTTGGATTTAAAACAAATGGGCTTTACCCACTAACATTTGGCCCAAAACCCTTCCATACCCGCTTCCACTTGAATCTCTTCTTCCCAATGCTGAACACAGTGAACTCCTCCACCAAACATGTCCATTACCGCACCTTTATACCCATGGTTCTCCTCCATCTCTCCACCGAACTTCGCAAACTCTTCACCATTGAACTCCACTTCATCTCCTCTTCAATCCTATATCCAAATCCATGAACTCGCACCCCCCTTGATTTCCGTCGACCAGGCCATTTCCGCGCTGTCCTGAAGACCCGCGACCTCCTCTTGCACCGAATCCCTCAAAACTACCACAAACCAACCCTCCTTCACATCCTATACCCAAATTCGAACTTAGATTCATCAACCAATGCTTTAGTTCCACTCAAAGACGAACCCTAGGTTCGCTGCCCAAATTTCCAGCGAAGAAAAATGGGCATCGCACCCTACCAGGTCGTGGCAGATTGAAGAGCTCCTCTTGCCGAACTCATAAATATATGTAACTTGATTTTAGGATTTTTACTCCCTTTGATTTCGATTTTTGAAGAATGGATATTTCACGTTTTAATTTTCCTGGTGATGGCGGAAAAATGTTGAGGGAAAATTAGGTTTTAGGAAGTTGAGGTGTTTATATAGGATGAATAAAAATATTTTACTTGATTTTTATATTTGATTTTATTCAAACGTTACTTGCATTTTCTATTTAAAAATTCATACGACCACATACAATATCCAAAAATCACGAAACTGGACATGTAGCTTGAGTTTAATATTACGGTCCCAACGAAACTGATTTCGTCGAATTCCGACTTCGTATGCTCACACAACGTATTTTTAACCGTCGAAATACTGACTGTTTTTCACTCTAAAAATCTGTACGGCCACACAGTGCCTCTAAAAATAACGAAACTGGAAATCAAACAACTATTTAATATTGCGGATCCAACAAAATTAGTTTCGTCGAATTTCGACTTCGTTTGCAAAAGTGGCTCTTTTTAAAGCTCTAAATAGCCTATTTAAATATATAAATATATTTAAATTTAATTAAATTTAATATTAAAAATTAAATATTATCGTATATATTCACAGTGGAATACCATACAGCTCAGAAAAATCCTATATAGATTTCAAACTCGATATTTCAATCTGGGTCAACCCGATATTCGATTTATTTTTAAATTCCCTTTTAAAAATTAAAATGGTCAGGGCGCTGTTTTTCTGAGAATTTGATTTGGACATAAATCAAAATCTACACAAAGAAATCCCGATTTTTCTCTTCCACTAGAAAGATATACTTCACCAGCTCCTAACGTTTCTTGTTTCACAGAAATCCGATTTAAAACGAACCATGTATATTCAGTTGAAGTTCAAAATCGCCAAATAGCGAACTGCCGCGCAATTTCAAGCTCGATTTTAATTATATTATAATTATATGTTCAACGATCGTTATTTAAATATATTCGTCAATATATTTCAATATAAACTGAAATATATATATTTTCAGCTGTCCGATTTTCACAACATTTTAAATTCTGTTATTTCCGATTATCCCAGAAATATATTATCCTGTTATTTATATTAATTAAATATAAATATTATTTAATTTTGGTTATTGATCTCGCCAACTCGATAATTAATATTTAAATAAATTAATTATCTGACAGCTAAAGTGCGGGTCATTACAATTTCCTTTTTGGAACATCTGGTCACCATTCACTTTGAATGCCACATCGTCAGATCCGTCAAGTCACAAATTGACGTCCACAAATATATTCTAGGTATAAAAGAAGTGCCCCTCTTTGCCACCACTCGGTATATTTGTAAAAATCAACGTACGTGGTTTCAGGAAATACTCTTTCAGACATTCGTCCATACAAGTCATCCAGGAACATGATGAACCGAAGGTACTCTCCTACTGCATCCAATATAGGAATCAACCCATGGATCAGTAGCGAGAAGTCCTTGCAACCCGTAGATTTCAACCACGACAGAACCATAGTTTATCTCTGGTTGCGATCCAAAGATTAGTAGCGGTTCTTCCGTTTAATGAAGATCCACGGTCTTCAATGCTCCATCTCGATCATCTTCTAATATCTTCACGTATTTGTTGGTCGGAATGGTTTTTGAATATGAATTAGATCCCGGTCTTTCCGTACCAACATTCGTATTGGACAGATTTGATAGTTGGTGATTTAACTATCAAAATAATCAGTGATTCAATCATGACAATCCAGTGAGTTAACTGGTTCAATATTCAGCATCAATTGGCCTTTTAATTAAAACAAACATACATTTAAAACTCTTAAATAACTCGATATTATGAATATAGTTTTCGCTTCCTATTCAACATAAGATTATTCTTTAAACAAATTCGTTTTCATACTTAGGAAAATCCTATATTATATTTAGTTTTCTATTTTCATTTTCAAATCATTATTCACATTATTTTCTAATATTGGAAATCAATTCACTTATTACTCGTGAAAACAACGTTATGAAATATCTTTTATTCCTTACTTGACAACATAACGCTTATTCTTATTGAATAAACTCAACTTTTATATTTAATTTCTAACTCGGAAATATCATTAAAATTTACGCCATCCAATCTCCTTTTATTTTCCCTTTTACTTTAGAATCTCATTTTCTACATACTTGCCAAATTTCCACCAAAGTGTTGCGTTACTATTTCTCTAATGAAATAATAAATTACTACAAACCTCTTTCACCATTACAACTAATATCATCTTCAGATAATCCTGAAGTCGTTCAAGTTGGGGTATTTTAGTTACCTCTCAGATGTTGATCAACAACGTTCATATCTCAAGATAAATATAAGTTGTAATCCAAAACCCAATATTTCCTTTTAATACCAATTCAAATATCATTTGACTATTATATTCAAAATACGGTTTCATAAAACCTGCTTATCTCTTTTGAAACTTCTTTCTTGGCTATACCCATTTTTCTCTTAATTCAATAATTAAGTACTTCTTTATACACATTACTTTTAACTCGACCTCTTTAACCAAGCTCGTTTATAATTCGGATTTGGTTATCCAATCCCACGATCCACTTCTACTTCCAAATTCACTTTTTCCCAATTTCCTTTCAAATTCATCTAACCTTTTACTTGCTTTGGGATTCTCATTGCAAAACGTAAATTTAGAATTAACGAAATAACACCTCAAACATCTTTTATATAACTCTGGTTTATTATAAAACCCTTTTATCTAAATTCCCTTTTACTTAATTCAAATAATTAAGTAACATTTATTTTAAGCTATAATATTCGCTTAAAATTTCCTTTTATAACTTTGTTATAAAACTCAGGTCTAAACAAAACCTGTTTATAAACTCCTTTCACCATTCAATTAGATTTCATTTCAACTTAGATCACCTTTTAAATGAATTCCCACTTAAAAAGGTAATTCTTCTAAATTATTATTAATTACAATAATAATTTATTTCAATCATCAACTACTTCAGTAGTCAATTTCTTTATTATCTAAAATAATAGCAAATCCATTTTTTAAATCATATTAAAATTAAAACAATATTCTTTAAACTATTTTATTCAAAACACACTAATTTAATAAAGCAAATCTCAATTAGAACGGTCGATTTATTCAACTCAATACACGGTTATCTCGTTAGCCGATTCCAATTAGTTTCCACTTTAAATTAATTAATAATATAATTAATTTAAATAATTCCATTAAATTAATTCTTAACAAACCAATTATTCAAATTTTAACCGCTAAGGTTAATTTCTATTCACTTATTCATAAATCTGATTAACATCAGAATTGGCTTTATAAAAACAGTTAATGATCAATTATAACTTAAATGATAAGTAATATAAAGTTTTATTCAAAATATATAGTTCAAAATCTATCTTTAGTTATAAAATAAATTTTATAACTTCGGTTCCATCAATTTACCTAACGGTAAATCAATATAAATAAAATAATTTACTTTTAGGACATTTACTGCCGATTACTCAACCAATCTTGCCCATTGGTTAAAACAAAACACAGGTTGACTTTCCAATCAATGATCAATACTCAAATCAATCACACAAACATGACAGTTCATATAATAATATGAAAATAAATAATATATTTGAGGAATCCGGTTGGATCCCTCCAACCTGTTCTTCCATGTATACAAATGATTATTTCAAATCAGATCATTCAACCATTTAACTGATAAAAATAAATAACGACCACTTAATCCAACCACACACAATTCAAACAATTCAACCAATTAAACACGTTTATTTTATAAACGAGACCAACAAGGTGAGTTACCTTTATTGGAACCAATCGTTAGAATAACGATTTGGTATTTTACTGAAATTAAACGACGGTTTAATTTCATCAGTTAAATCAGTAAATAAATATATAATTAGCAAACAGTCAACCATTGGCAAGCAGAGCACACAAAATCAAAACCCAATTTATATAAAAATATAAATGGGAAGAACTGAGTGAGTTTAACTCACTTGATTTTCTTTTGTCGCTCAGTTTCCAGTTAAATTAAACAAGCGGTTTAATTAAATTAGAAATTCCAGCTGTCTGCAATTCTGATCAAGTCTGTTCCAGAATGTACGGCTTGTCGCCACAATTCTAGCGCAGCTTGTTTGGTTCAGCTCTGTTTATAAATGAATAAGTTACGGTTGTTACTCATTTAAATTAAATTAGCGTAACATAAAGAAAATCTTAATTATTTAAATTTGGTCATTTATCTCACTTACCATGGTAATAGGGTATCATTTCAGCCCATTTGAAATTAAAGCCAGCGCCACCTTTTCCCTTACTTTCTAACGTGAGGCCTGGTAGCCCACTTACTCAAATTAGCCAACGCCACTTTCCTTTTCCATATCAGTCCAACCTTTCCCTTTTTGTGTACTGCTTCCGTTCTCTTCTTTTTTTTTAAATATATCTGAGGCCCAATGTTTTGACGTCAGCCCAGATAATCCTCCAACCCACTTCGCTTCCCTCCCCTTCTTCGATTCACGCCTCAGCTCACCTTCCCACCCTTCTTCTTTTTGTTTTCTAACAGCCCTTTTTTTTTAACGGCCCAAGCCCATACGTCCCCTTCAGCCCACTCAAATACCAAAACGCACTACTACAGGAATGCTTCTTCCCAACGATGCTTCCGCCTTCTCTTCTATTTCTTATCATTTTTCTTTTTCGAACGTGAACTCCCCAACAAATGCTGTAATGCCTTCCACCTCAACACAGTCGCGTACTCCCCTGCTGCTTCCACCAGAAATCCACGCACTGATAGGAAGGCTGCCCCGTCCGCACTCTATCCATCACCGGACTGTCACCGCTCCGACCCCATTTCCTTTACTGCTGACCACCCTGCTTACCTCGCCTCCATTCCTCCTCTGATCTTGTACCCGCAAGCTTCAGTGTTAAGGGATCCGCAACCATCCTTAGATCCCAGGTGCCACGTAAAAATCTCATCCACTGCTTTTCCCTCTCTTCACGTCCCAATCCTACTGTTTCTCTCAAAGTCCTTGCTCACGTTGCTTTTCTTCCCAATAATATTTTTTTTCCAGCAATCTGTTCCGTATTTGTGCTCGTGGAAGAAAAAGAAGGAATGGGAGAAGCGAGATATATAAAGAAGTAGATACCGTGCAGTGCACGGTTACGTGGGTGGAAAGTTTCCTTGGCGCTGAAGGAGTTTGGTTGGCAAGGCATATCTATTTGTTTGGCTTCCAATGAATCACTTTTTTTGGTTGGCACGTAATTGTAGTGTGATGTAGGCATGTTACTAGTTGTACAGTGTTTTCTTTGTGATTGGATTTGTCAGTAGGGTTTTTATTCTCAGAGTAGCCGGGGCTAAGCATGTGCGTGGCGTAGGATAAGTACCAAAAATTTAGGTAGGCTAGGGTACTCATATTTATTTATTATTAAAATTTAACGAAACTTCCGCTCTAAGTAACATGTAAAACTATCCACAATTGACTTCTGTTTTCTGATAAAAAGGCTAATCTTAGTATAAAAAAATTATTCCGGACCTAATGGGACAAGTTTCGTTGAAATCCGAGGTCGTTTGAAAAAAATTCTTTTATAAAACCAGCGAAAAACACGCGTTTTAAATTTTCACGATCACTAGATAAATCAAATCAACTTGAAACTTTGAAATCCTATAATAATTCTTCAATATGAACCCAACGACACCAGTTTCGTCGCATTCTGAGACTGTTTCCCCGGTAGGCTATTTTTACGCGCACCGCAATGCCATTTTGGACTCCAATTTAGCCGGTCTCCAAAAATAACAAACTATATACCTATCCTGACTCTAATCGACGATACGAACTCAACGGAATTGGTTTTGCGGCCTAATTCGATCGTCTGTTCAAGTTATACCCAAATATCCCTTTATTAAATAAATTACGCGCTAGAGAAATTGAACGGGCGTTTGTGGCTGTCGTGGTCACATACGACATCGGTTTGCCACGATATTTAACACCGTGCAATAATTTAATGTTACGGTTCAATTGAAATAGATTTCGTCGAAATCGGGGACCGTCTGCAAAATGGCTATTTTAAAGCCCTATATTTTAATAACAATTTCCACAGCGATTATTTTAAAATTTGATTTGGCCATAATTAACAAATTATAACACGAAATCTGGATTTTTCTCTTTTATACGAAAATTATCATCAGCAAGATTCATGCGTTTGTTGTTTCGCAGAAATCCGACTTATATTAAATCATGTATATTCAATTGAAGTTCAAAACCAAATATTACGAACTGGCGCGCGATTTCGAGCTCGATTTATAATTATATAAATATATAACGTTCAAACTTCGTTTTTAATAACGAATTAAATATTAAAATCCTTAAATATTCCATATATAATATTTAAAATAATAAATTAAATAAAATATTTGGCCACCAAAATACGGGACGTTACATTCTTTCCCCCTTAAAATAATTTCGTCCTTGAAATTGCTAAGGTAGGAAAGAACGTTACAAACCCATTAATTTCCAAATCCCATTTATTATAAATCAAAACCCAATTTAATACCATATATAAATATTTTCAAGAATATCGAAAAAAATTCTAACACCCTAAATTCTCGAAAAATTCGGTAGAGTCTCCCCTACACGGAGTGACATCTGCGATATCGTAGGAACAAATAATATATATACATCAACCCACACGGTCGGAAAACAAAAATCAAAACCCAAAATTTATATTTTGCGTAGGCGTACCTTTTCGAGCGCTATTTAGCATACTTGCCCAATTTATGTGCGGTATACGCAACTATAATGAATTCTCAAAGCCATCTGGCACCTGTACTCAACTCAATTCACATAGCAGTAACAGATATATGAAATTCTTAAGTAATATTCACGAATCAACTGGTATAACTATACCAATTCCAAAATCAAACAGATAGTATCAATTCATTATCAAATACAGGGTTAAACCATAAATTTCCATTTATATGCATTTTTATTCTAGTTTAATTTTACTGGAAATTATTCTTTCGTTTATAATTCATTTAGCTCCCTTAAATTGTTGATTACTCTCGTCAAACAAACTATCATCCAATACAACCAATTCATAATCAACAAACAACACACAATCAAATCAACCAAATCAATTGAATTTTCATTCAATATTAATATTTTATCATGGTTTCTCATATCTGAACATTAATCGATTAATTTCTATTCGATTATTATTTATCCATCAAATTTCCAATTAATTTAATTTAATTTTAATACCACTCTTAATTAATTCCACTTAACTAATTAAGGTTTCAATTCAAGTTTGCAATCCGATTTGAATTCTGTTCAAATCGATCAAACACACTAATATCTCAATAATTTGATAAAATTATTTCTTTTCTATACAAAAATATAATTTGGGTAAAATTATTTCATTTACCCTCTTTACAAAACAATACTGCATTCATTGCCAGTTCTATGCTTCTCAACACTTGAACCGATCAACAAACACAATACAAACCATTTGTATATAAAATTTACAAATACACTCTCATATATATACACTCAATCTCGATCTAGGGTATTACTAACCCAATCTCTATCGAGTTACACCACAGAGCCAAGGTTATTACTAAACCAATAGCTCTGATACCACTGTAACGACCCCGGATTTTCAGCCTGAAAATCGACATAAATACATTCACTGTACCTCATGCCGAACTTCCAAACACCAAAAAACACTGGAACGTTATTAGAAAGAAATTAGAGGGTGAGATAAGAAAGAAATATAAGAATAGAAGAAGAAGAAGAACCAACACAACACACAATCAAAGTCTCACATTGCAGCGGAACAAATATAATACAAAAATAAAACTTTATTGAGAGCTTTTAAAAATACTTACAATATCAGAGTACATCAACATCTTTGGACAATTATATAAAAAAATTTGTCCCATATACAACACACAACGGAATAGTAGCTATATAATATCATACGTCTGGAATCTTCCAGCTCGTCTCTTCACAGCATTCGATAACCTGAACCTGTACACCCGGTCTAACCCGAGCATTTACAAAACACCGGGTCAGTCTGGTGAACCAGAGTGAGAAAAACTCGCATAGTATTAAGGTTATCACACAACTTGATTTTAAAGTTATAATCTTTTCGAAAGAAAAGGATAATCGTAAGACCAAATCCACACATAAATATGGACGGTTTTTACCTTACGATAACCCAAAACATTTTTGAAACCAATATCTTGTTCTGATATTATAATAGTTTCTAACCACAAATAAATATAATCTAGCAGACTGCTTGCATCTCACGCTCCACATATATAGTATACAAACAAAAACCGTGGGCTCTTATTGGAGATTGGATTCCCACTATGACAAGGTATGGGACTACCTGCCGATAGTGTATCTCTGGAGGCGAATACACTGGGTTCAACAAGAACGTCTTGCAACCCGGCCCTCACATGACCGACCACTCATTTCGCTTGAGTGTATCGAATGTATATCACCAACGGTTGGGATCAAACCACCGTTTCCCGAAAAGGGATAACATCGAAATAGATTAAAGAAGCAAAAGGAATTTCTCTAGATAGGTGATTATACACCCTAATGGGAGCGACCCACATAGCCATGCTGCCTGCCCGATTTTTGTCATTTCCTGGTTGAGAGGCTTGAGGCTTAAATTTCCTTTTTGGAACATCTGGTCACCATTCACTTTGAATGCCACATCGTCATATCCGTCAAGTCATTAATTGACGTCCACAAATATATTCTGGGTATAAAAGAAGTGCCCCTCTTTGCCACCACTCGGTATATTTGTAAAAATCAACGTACGTGGTTTCAGGAAATACTCTGTCAGACATTCGTCCATACAAGTCATCCAGGAACAGGATGAACCGAAGGTACTCTCCTACTGCATCCAATATAGGAATCACCCCATGGATCAGTAGCGAGAAGTCCTTGCAACCCGTAGCTTTCAACCACGACAAAACCACAGTTTATCTCTGGTTGCGATCCAGAAATTAGTAGCGGTTCTTCCATTTAATGAAGATCCACGGTCTTCAATGCTCCATCTCGATCATCTTATAATATCTTCACGTATTTGTTGGTCAGAATGGTTTTCGAATATGAATAGATCCCGGTCTTTCCGTACCAACATTCGTATTGGACAGATTTGATACTCGGTGATTTAACTATCAAAATAATTAGTGATTCAATCATGACAATCCAGTGAGTTAACTGGTTCAATATTCAGCATCAATTGGCCTTTTAATTAAAACAAACATACATTTAAAACTTTTAAATAACTCGATATTACGAATATAGTTTTTGCTTCCTATTCAACATAAGATTATTCTTTAAACAAATTCGTTTTCATACTTAGGAAAATCCTATATTATATTTAGTTTTCTATTTTCACTTTCAAATCATTATTCACATTATTTTCTAATATTGGAAATCAATTCACTTATTACTCATGAAAACAACGTTACGGAATATCTTTTATTCCTTACTTGACAACATAACGCTTATTCTTATTGAATAAACTCAACTTTTATATTTCATTTCTAACTCGGAAATATCATTAAAATTTACGCCATCCAATCTCCTTTTATTTTCCCTTTTACTTTAGAATCTCATTTTCTACATACTTGCCAAATTTCCACCAAAGTGTTGCATTACTATTTCTCTAATGAAATAATAAATTACTACAAACCTCTTTCACCATTACAATTAATATCATCTTCAGATAATCCTGAAGTCGTTCAAGTTGGGGTATTTTAGTTACCTCTCAGACCTTGATCAACAACGTTCATATTTCAAGATAAATATAAGTTGTAATCCAAAACCCAATATTTCCTTTTAATACCAATTCAAATATCATTTGACTATTATATTCAAAATACGGTTTCATAAAACCTTCTTATCTCTTTTGAAACTTCTTTCTCGGCTATACCCATTTTTCTCTTAATTCAATAATTAAGTACTTCTTTATACACATCACTATTAACTCGACCTCTTTAACCAAGCTCGTTTATAATTCGGATTTGGTTATCCAATCCCATGATTCACTTCTACTACCAAATTCACTTTTTCCCAATTTCCTTTCAAATTCATCTAACCATTTACTCGCTTTAGGATTCTCATTGCAATTCCCACTTTTACCAAATCACATTTTTAAGTAACGTAAATTTAGAATTAACGAAATAACACCTCAAACCTCTTTTATATAACTCTGGTTTATTATAAAACCCTTTTATCTAAATTCCCTTTTACTTAATTCAAATAATTAAGTAACATTTATTTTAAGCTATAATATTCGCTTAAAAGTTCCTTTTATAACTTTGTTATAAAACTCAGGTCTAAACAAAACCTGTTCATAAACTCCTTTCACCATTCAATTGGATTTCATTTCAACTTAGATCACTTTTTAAATGAATTCCCATTTAAAAAGGTAATTCTTCTTAATTATTATTAATTACAATAATAATTTATTTTAATCATCAACTACTTCAGTAGTCAATTTCTTTATTATCTAAAATAATAGTAAACCCTTTTTTTAAATCTTATTAAAATTAAAACAATATTCTTTAAACTATTTTATTCAAAACACACTAATTTAATAAAGCAATCTCAATTAGAACGGTCGATTTATTCAGCTCAGTACACGATTATCTCGTTAGCCGATTCCAATTAGTTTCCACTTTAAATTAATTAATAATATAATTAATTTAAATAATTCCATTAAATTAATTCTTAACAAACCAGTTATTCAAATTTTAACCGTTAAGGTTAATTTCTATTCACTTATTCATAAATCTGATTAACATCAGAATTGGCTTTATAAAAACAGTTAACGATCAATTATAACTTAAATGATAAGTAATATAAAGTTTTATTCAAAATATATATTTCAAAATCTATCTTTAGTTATAAAATAAATTTTATAACTTCAGTTCCATCAATTTACCAAACGGTAAATCGATATAAAT
This sequence comes from Allium sativum, assembly GCA_030737875.1. NCBI lineage: Eukaryota > Viridiplantae > Streptophyta > Magnoliopsida > Asparagales > Amaryllidaceae > Allium > Allium sativum. The sequence continues at coordinate 167,333,182 of CM060916.1, read as the reverse complement.
AAAATAATTTACTTTTAGGCCATTTACTGCCGATTACTCAACCAATCTTGCCCATTGGTTAAAACAAAACACAGGTTGACTTTCCAATCAATAATCAATACTGAAATCAATCACACAAACAGGACAGTTCATATAATAATATGAAAATAAATAATATATTTGAGGAATCCGGTTGGATCCCTCCAACCTGTTCTTCCCTGTATACAAATGGTTATCTCAAATCAGATCATTCAACCATTTAACTAATAGAAATAAATAACGACCATTTAATCCAACCACACGCAATTCAAACAATTCAACCAATTAAACACGTTTATTTTATAAACGTGACCAACAAGGTAAGTTACCTTTATTGGAACCAATCGTTAGAATAACGATTTGGTACTTTACTGAAATTAAACGACGGTTTAATTTCATCAGTTAAATCAGCAAATAAATATATAATTAGCAAACAGTCAACCATTGGCAAGCAGAGCACACAAAATCAAAACCCAATTTATATAAAAATATAAATGGGAAGAACTGAGTGAGTTTAACTCACCTGATTTTCTTTTGTCGCTCAGTTTCCAGTTAAATTAAACGAGCAGTTTAATTAAATTAGAAATTCCAGCAGTCTGCAATTCTGATCAAGTCTGTTCCAGAATGTACGGCTTCTCGCCACAATTCTAGCGCAACTTGTTTGGTTTAGCTCTGTTTATAAATGAATAAGTCACGGTTGTTACTCATTTAAATTGAATTAGCGTAACATAAAGAAAATCTTAATTATTTAAATTTGGTCATTTATCTCACTTACTATGGTAATAGGTTATCATTTCAGCCCACTTGAAATCAAAGCCAGCTCCACCTTTTCCCTTACTTTCTAACGTGAGGCCTGGAAGCCCACCAACTCAAATTAGCCAACGTCACTTTCCTTTTCCATATCAGTCCTCCCTTTCCCTTTTTGTGTACTGCTTCCGTTCTTTTTTTTTTAAATATATCCAAGGCCCAATGTTTTGACGTCAGCCCAGATAATCCTCCAACCCACTTCGCTTCCCTCCCCTTCTTCTATTCACGCCTCAGCTCGCCTTCCCACCCTTCTTCTTTTCGTTTTCTAACAGCCCCCCCTTTTTTTAATGGCCCAAGCCCATACTTCCCCTTCAGCCCACTCAAATACCAAGACGCACTGCTACAGGAATGCTTCTTCCCAACGATGCTTCCGCCTTCTCTTCTATTTCTTATCATTTTTCTTTTTCGAACGTGAACTCCCCCACAAACGCTGCAATGCCTTCCACCTCAACACAGTCGCGTACTTCCCTGCTGCTTCCACCAGAAATCCACGCACTGACAGGAAGGCTGCCCCATCCGCACTCTATCCATCACCGAACTGTCACCGCTCCGACCCCATTTCCTTTACTGCTGACCACCCTGCTTACCTCGCCTCCATTTCTCCTCTGATCTTGTACCCGCAAGCTTCAGTGTTAAGGGATCCACAACCTTCCTTAGATCCCAGGTGTCGCGTAAAAATCTCATCCACTGCTTCTCCCCCTCTTCACGTCCCAATTCTACTGTTTCTCTCAAAGTCCTTGCTCACGTTGCTTTTCTTCCCAACGTTATATTTTTTTCCATTAATTTGTTTCGTATTTGTGCTCGTGGAAGAAAAAGAAGGAATGGGAGAAGCGAGATATATAAAGAAGTAGATACGGTGCAGTGCATGGTTACGTGGGTGGAAAGTTCCCTTGGCGCTGAAGGAGTTTGGTTGGCAAGGCATATCTATTTGTTTGGCTTCCAAGGAATCTCTTTTTTTGGTTGGCACATAATTGTAGTGTGATGTAGGCATGTTACTAGTTGTACAGTGTTTTCTTTGTGATTGGATTTGTCAGTTGGGTTTTTATTCTCAGAGTAGCCAGGACTAAGCACGTGCGTGGCGTAGGATAAGTACCAAAAATTTAGGTAGGCTAGGGTACTCATATTTATTTATTATTAAAATTTAACGAAACTTCGCGCTAAAGTAACACGTAAAACTATCCACAATTGACTTTTATTTTCTGATAAAAAGGCTAATCTTAGTATAAAAAAATATTCCGGACCTAATGGGACAAGTTTCGTCGAAATCCGAGGTCATTTGAAAAAAATTCCTTTATAAAACCAGCGAAAAACACGCGTTTAAAATTTTCATGATCACTAGATAAATCAAATCAACTTGAAACCTTTAAATCCTATAATAATTCTTCAATACGAACCCAACGGCACTAGTTTTATCGCATTCTGAGACTGTTTCCCCGGTAGGCTATTTTTACGCGCACCACAATGCCATTTTGGACACCAATTTAGCCGGTCTCCAAAAATAACAAACTATATACCTATCCTGACTCTAATCGATGATATGAACTCAATGGAATTGGTTTCGCGGCCTAATTCGATCATCTGTTCAAGTTATACCCAAATAACCCTTTATTAAATAAATTGCGCGCTATAGAAATTGAATGGACATTTGTGGCTGTCGTGGTCACATACGACATCGGTTTGCCATGCCATTTAACACCGTGCAATAATTTAACGTTACGGTTCCAATGAAATAGACTTCGTCGAAATCGGGGACCGTCTGCAAAATGTTAAAGGCCTATATTTAAATAACGATTTCCACAGCGATTATTTTAAAATTTGATTTGGCCATAATTAACAAATTATAACACGAAATCTGGATTTTTCTCTTTTATACGAAAATTATCATCAGCGAGATTCATACGTTTCTTGTTTCGCAGAAATCTGACTTATATCAGATCCTGTATATTCAATTGAAGTTCAAAACCAAATATTACGAACTGCCGCGCGATTTCGAGCTCGATTTATAATTATATAAATATATAACGTTCAAACTTCGTTTTTAATAACGAATTAAATATTAAAATCCTTTAATATTCCAAATATAATATTTAAAATAATAAATTAATTAAAATATTTGGCCACCAAAATACGGGACGTTACAGGTCTGAAGATGAATACATCGATTGGCATATATATAGAAAGGAAAGAAGGTTCGCGAGCGTTCAAGAATTTCAGAAAAGCACGCTCGTATGCAATTTATATATATATATATATATATATATTATAGTTTTATTTATTTTTGATGTGACGAAGGATTTTTATTGATTTGACCAATGATTTTTACCGTGCCTATTGCAATTCCTAAACAGTGTTTATTGATTCATGTGGTCGCATACAAACTTCGTTCGTGACGAGAATGGACGTCGTGGCATAATTTGATGTTGCGGTTCTAATGAAACTTGTTTCGTCGAATTCCGAATTCGTTTGCTCAAATGGCGCTTGTTTAAGCTCAAATGGTCGATTTATTTACATTTAATTTTGCTACGCTCACATAATAACTCGAATTAATGCGAAATTTGAAATTTAGCAATAATAAGCCATTACGGTCTTAATAAAATTTGTTTCGTTGAAAACGAAGGTCATTTGAATAAAGTCCATTTTTAAGGGTCCAATTTAAGTTAAAATAAACCAATTATAAAATACCCCAATATGATAATATTAAAATATTATGAAATGAATATATTCGAGCAGAATTTCAGGCAGTACCAAAATAAAATACTTCGGGTTGAATTCTAAGTCAAAACGATAATCTAATTATTAAAAATCCTTTATTTTTATATAATAAAATGATATATTATATAAAAGAATTCCATAACGACTATTTGAAAATTTGATTTGGACATAAAACAAAATCTACAATATCAAAACTTGATTTTTCAGCTTCATTTGAAAATTATTATCCAATAGATTTGGACGTTTCTTGTTTTGAAGAAATCCGACTTAAGTTAGATCCTGTATAACCAATTAAAGTTCAAAACATAATATTACGAACTACTGCGCCGCTGTAGTTAGTTTAATAATTAAATTTATAGATTAAACTTTTAAACATCGTTTAATAAACGAAATCATAAATAAAATTAAATATAAACTTAAATAAATCCTATTATATTATCAAATCACACAATATTGTCAATTTAGCCAATTTCGACCATTTCAAAATTAAATTATTATTAAATTATTTAAACAAATAAAATATTCAAAATTATTAAATTTAAACCATTTAAAATCCAAAATTTAAATATTAAATTAAACGGTTAAAAATCTGGGTCGTTACACCATAATCATTAAAAACAAAGCAGAAATGAGAAAACGACACAAAATCTAAATAGCTTACCAGATTCCTGGTATGCTTCTCAAACCACTGTACATTCATCAATTTTTTGAGTAATCCAAAGGCAAATATGTGTTAAACACAAAATAATAGCAACAATACAAAATATGCCTTTAGATTATGAAGTTACCTACACGGATACTAACCAAAAGATGAAAAGGAAATTAGAAAAGGGATAGAAGAAAATTGCAAACCTTTTCATTAGAAGAATGTGTGTTGCCTACAGGAAATGAGTCCCGGAATTTTCTCAAATCTAACAGTATATTTCTGCTTGAAACTGACACGTTAGAAAGTTGTGATCCAGTCTCTTTCACATAAATTTTAACAACCAAATGGGTGCACTGGAGTATTTTCAACAAACAGTCATATGACTGTATATCACACACAGCTGTTGATTCCAATAAAGAAGTGGATTCTCGGAAACAATTGACAAGTATAGGCAGAAGGTCATCAAATTTCCTTAAAATAGAAACTTCCCCTAAAGAAGCAACATATGCTTGTATTAAAAATTAGTACAGATTTAGTAACAAGAATTAAGATTTTTAAGGTTTGAATTTTAATAGGTGTAAATAGCTAATAATCACTTGAAGTCGATTTTAGGGGAAAATAGATCTTCCTATCCTAACGCACAGACTCCATTATTTTCACTTTGTTCGTATCGAATAATCCAGGTTTGTAATTGCACAAAAACATTTTACTCAAGTGATTGGCAATAGAAAAATCAAATCTTAAAGATTTGCCACTTTCAAAAACGTTATACTAGTAAATAGCGATTATTTAAGTAAAACAGTAGAAGAATGAAAGATAAACATACGAAAGCTAACCTGATGGATTGAAGCCAGAGCTTGACGTTCTTCTTCAAAAAGAGCGGAGAAAGGAGACCACGAGGGGTGTTGTTACCAGTGTCCCCCGAATGCCTTAATGCGATTTCTGGAGTAGGCCAATTGAACCTAAAATGGATAAGAGGGAAAATGAAAATGGATAAGAGGGAAAATAAGGGAAAAACGCGACCTCCAAAATTATTTTGAAGCCTGCCTTTAATTGTTTGGTAGGGTTAGCTAAAACAACGTTTTGCACATTTATGTTTGGTTTTTTCTTATTTACAAGATGTTCAACAACCGCAATCAACAAAAAATTCTATTATCTATTATTGTTAAAAGCATTTTTTCTTGTAGTGTCCCCGTCATTCTTAACATGTTGAATAACTGTAAATTGTGATAATTGTGGTATAGTTTATTTCAGTTATGTTAAGAATATTATTGTTGTATTTATTCTTTGAATTTGTTAATTGGATTAAAAATTACTGTAGTACCGAAATGTGGAATTTACAAAGAAAAGTGAATATGTTATTGAAAATGTTGTTAATGACAAATTGGGTACTGTAAATCAAATTACACTGGAATTGGGAATAATGGAAAAAAGAATAGTTATACCTAATTTGTATGGAAATTTTTACAGATTAAGAAATTGTAGATAACTACACTAAGAGACGAGGTTAAGTTCAATTTGTGGTAGAAGTCTGCCTGGAACCGCCCGACAAATCCAACATCCACAAGTGGTCAGTTTAATGTGAGAGGTCTGGTGCATAAACATATATATAAATATATGTATACAACACGCAATAAATAAATAAATTTGTAATGTCTGTTATGGTACAACAAATAGTTATTTTGGGGATTGATAAAATAAGGATACTTCATTGTTAATTAATGTCTTAGGAAATTATAACCGCTAGGTTTATAAGTGACAATAATTATAATAATTGGAAATAAATGGTGAGTATGAAAATATACAAGACGGTAAAGAGGTGGATGTTATAACAATAAAAGTTTGGTTAATGTTAAAGAACCAAGGAAATTGTGATGAACGGGGAATATAACCTATTATAATTAATAATGAGAAGAAGAACGTAATATAATGGGTAAGCTTGTCCTAACGGCAAGTGGAAATTATGACATAAGTTATGATAAATGAAAAAGGGAACTTATTAATAAACCTTAGTTAAGAGAACTAAGTTAATAAGTAAACAACAACAATAGGTTGTGATGACAGTGTAAGATTCATGATTAAATAAAGAAGAATGAGGTAGACTTATGGAATGAAATAAATTGTTGTAACGACCCCATAGGAATTCGACGCCCGAATTCCGACAATATTACATAAACCCGTATTACTTGTCAAAATTCAAGTATCGAAAACACCAAATAGTTAATAGAAAGAAATAAGAGGGTGAGAAAAGAAAGAAAGAAATATTAGAATAGAAGAAGAACACAACACAGAGTCTCATATCGCAGCAGAACAAAATATAATATAGAAATAAATCTTTATCGAGAGCTTGAAAAAAAAATACTTACAATCATCAGAGTATATCAACACATCTGGATAGTTACATCAACCTGTCCTCATATACAACACACAGTGGAAAAATATTATATAATATCATACGTCTGAACCCATCCAGCTCGTCTCTTCATAGCATCCGATAACCTGAACATGTAAAACCCAGTCTAACCGGAGCATTACAAACGCCAAACCAGTCTGGTGAACCAAAGTGAGAAAACACACTAAGTTTAAGGGTATTATCCAACTTGATTTTTACGTCAAAACCTTTTCGAAAGAAAAGGATAATCGTAAGACCAATCCACACATAAACACAGACGGTTTTTACCTTACGATAACCCAAAGTATTTTTGAAATCATATCTTCTCTGATATTAACATAATGTCTAAATAACAATCTAGCAGAACGCTTGCATCTCACGCTCAACATACATAGTATACAATCAAAACCTCGGGCTCTTATTGGAGAATGGATTTCCTGGCAAGGTATGGGACCACCTCCCGATAGTGTATCTCTAGAGAGGAATATACCGGGTTCAATAAGGACATCTCGCAACCCAAGCTAAACATGACCGACCCCTCATTTCGCTTGAGAGTACTGAATGTATTGTCACCTTACGGCTTTTTGTCGTGACCACCGTAGTTCCTGGGAGATACATAAATGAAAAGAAGTAACAAATATGAATATTTTCTAGATGGTGACAATACACCCAACTTGGGTGCGACCCACTTAGCTATGCGACCTACCCGATTTCTGTCATTTCCAGTTGATGAGGCTTTAGGTTATTATTAACTTTAGAACATCTGGCCACCCTACATTTCGAATGCCACATTGTCAGATCCGTTGGATATCACTAATTGACGTCCACAAAAATACACTAGTTGTTAAGCTAAGAGAAGGTGTCTTCTCCACCACAACAGAAATACGTTTGAGGAAATCAACGTACGTGACTCCTTTGGAAATACTCTGTCAGATATCCGTCCAAACAAGTCATCCAGGAACAGGATGAGCCGAAGTCACCCGCTACCACATCCTAGGTATCACCCTATGGATCAATGGCGAGTAGTCCTTGCAATCTGAAGATTCCAATCATGACAGAATCACTGCTGAAATATCTCTGGGAGCTAACCAGAGAAATTCAACAAGTAGTCCTTCGGCTCATGAAGATCAACAGTCTTCATTTGCTCCATCTTCAACCAACATTTGGTATCTTCACGTATTTGCTGGTCGGAATGGTTTTCGAATATAAATCCGATCTCGATCTTTCCGTACCAATAATCGTGTAGGCCAGATTTGATAGTCAGTTTATAAACTAATATCATTCTCGGATAATCATGAATTCGTTCAAGTTGGGGTATTATATTTACCTCTCAGACCTTGATCAACAACATTTTTATCTCTAGAATTGATATAAGTTTATTAACCCGTCCGTTTTCCTTTGAAAACCTTATTTAAATCTCAACACGTTTACTTAATAAATTCTTAAGTAAACTCTTATTCAAGCTCTTCCTTTTACTTTATTAATCTTTTACAACATTTCATACTAGCTTCGATTCTATAAATAGAATCCTTTATAAATCTCTTAAAATATCCTTATGTGTATATATATATACACATTTCAGTATTGTTTATAATTCCTATATAAATATCTTTACCATTCTTATATAATTATTCTTCACAAACCTTATATACCATTAATCCAAATCACTCCATTTAACATTTGTAACAACGTTATAGATTTTATATTCAAAACCTTAGTCTTTATTTATCATATCCTTTCGAAATCAATTCCAACAACTTTTTCGTTGTATAATTCATATAACGATCTTTTATAAAGATCATCTGTTTATTAATTAAATAGTTCAATTTATTATTATTTTTAACAAATGTTACACATCTTAATTCAAAACCTTTAATTCCATTTACAAATATCATTTGTAAATCATTAACGACGACTAATATTCGATCCCGTTCCAAAACTCTTAACTTCATATGAAAATCCCATTTGCAATTCATTATCGATAATTAATATTCTTTGTAATTTCAAACCTTTAACTTAGCTTATATTCTCAACTATCGGATCTAAATCCAATTATAAATCCGTATCTATCATTTAAACTCCAATCCCATTTATAAATTCAAATCCCATTTATAAATTCTATTCCATTTATAAATTCATATTCATATCTTCAACTTGGATTTCATTTAAAAACCTGAAATCCCATTCCCAAATCAATACTCTTCTCCAGTTCCACTGATTCATTAATCTCATTCACGAAGTGTTATTAAATCACATTTCGTACATTTATAAACAACATTTATAAAGATATTCATCGGTTACAGAAAACCATCTTTCAGCTCATTTAAATCAATTCTCATATATTCCACTTCCATTTGTACATTCTAACATCTTTAAATCTTTTAAAATTCCTTTTACGCCACTTAAACCCTTCTTCGCAACTATTTTAACATTTCCATTTAGTTTATGCCATCGAACTATTTATTTATTAATATCTAGGAATTTCCATTAAGTAATTTGTGATTTAAATAATTTTAAAAACATAAATAAATATTCGTTTGATGTTTATATTTAAAATAAACATTGTATTTCATATATATAAATATAACTTTGAAAATGTTCATAATCGATTTAATATCGATTCAAAAATCATTTAAATTTATCGATGATACTAAAGAGGTAAATATCTGCTAAAGTACCAAACCGTGAATTATAAACAAATTTCACGTCCAATGAACACAACAAATCATATTGATAAACATTATCAATATTAGTGAGAAATCATGTTGGATTTCTCCTACCTATCAAATCCTGCATCAAAAACTCATATTATTTAACAAATAATAAAATAAAATAAAATTTTACAACTACTATATGGAATCCAGCTAGATCCCTCCATCCTATTATTCCCTGCATCCAAATACATTACCTTAATATAATCATTCAATTCAATATATCGATATAAATTCAATAATCAACCAATAACAACAATTTAACATCAACCATTTAATTTAACACGTTTATGTAAATATAAACGTGACCAACAAGGTAAGTTACCTTAACTGGTTCAAATCGTTAAAATAACGATTTAGTTTTTCACTGAAATTAAAAAACGTTTAATTTCATTGATTTAATCGACATATGAATATATAATTTAACAAACAGCAACCATTAGCAAGCATAGCACACAATTATAAAATTCGACTTATAAAAATATAAGTGGAAAGAGCTGAGTGAGTTTAACTCAACTAGATCTGATTTATCGTTAAAACAGTTGGTTTTAATTAAATTAAACATGTGTTTAATTTAATTAAAATCTCTACTGCTACCATCTCTGTCCAAACTGGCTCCACCATGAAGTGCTCGCCAACACGGTTTCAAAGCAACCAATTTTGTTGAATTCTAATAACAAAGGGGTACGTTACAATATTTATAAATATTGGTTACAATTAAACCTTAAATTAAATTATTTGTTGTTATTTGACTGGATTGGGTTTTCGGATCCTGAATATGCCAACACGCACGGCATATAGTGGGCCTTAACTGTATTAAGTGCCTAGCAAACTAAAATGACCCGAACTTCCCCGTGAAGGAAAGCCCGGATTGTAATTAGAACACGACAAATTAGAACACAGACAGAAGAACATTTCATTGCTTATTACAACAATTTCACCAGAATACAAGAATACACAGAGTATGAACAAATAATTTACATTTGGTAAATATTAGAGATTTAAATACATTACTGCAGCGGAAAAATAATACAAAACACAACTGCTAGAAATACACGGATACAGAGCTTTCCGAATATCACTTCAGCTGTAAACCAGGATCCTATGAATATAATATCTGCAAAACCCAATTACTGGCTGCCCGTGTGGAAAATAAGGGCACCCAGAGTTTAGGTTAAAACAATAAACTCCAGGTCAGTCATGTGATTGGTGTGAGAACTAAAACAGTTATTATTCTTTATTTTTAAAGTTAGGTAAATCAAGGGACCACGCCGTATAACACGGAACGAGTTTCCTCCCAAGAATACCAGTGCATAAAACAAGCAGCGCAATGCTAAATAAAGAACAATGAAGCTATTATAAGACCCAGGTCCCATCACACAATGCAACGCAAGCCGGAGGATAGGGTTTTACCTTATAATAGCCAAATAATGCTTGATACGCGAAATTTATCTTTTATTATTACTATAAGTGAAGAAAACAACTTCAAATATAAATGTATCAATCATAGACGACAATAGCGTCCCATGCCACTATGTCGCCAATAGTATACAACTAAAACCGTAATGTCGCGTATTGAAAATTGGATTTCCATCTATGAACCGAGGCAAAAGATAGTCCTCACCGATTCGAGATGCTCTAGCCCGTGTCTCAGGACCCAAACTCAGGTGGGCCCTTGGATCGTCAGGGCCGGTCCACACGGAGTGGATTAAAATGCCTAAACATGCGTTTCCCGCCCTATGGGGCGTAAATGAGCCAACGAATGACTCCATTGGTCCCAGATCGACCGATATAACCGAGGCGCCTCGCATTCCAACAACTACATAAGTCAAACTCGTCAGGGCTTGTAAACCACTGACGCCACTTCTAGCTAGAAGGAAACGCATGCTGTAACAACCCGGAAAATCCGAGCCAGTTTAAAAATTTTATTTTGGCGATTTTAAAGAATTTTGATTATTTAAAATGAATTATTTTAAATAATAACATTGGAAAATTTATTTTCAACGAAGATAAACGAATAAATTTATTTTAATTATATAACGAGCCTGAAATGGCGCGGTAGTTCGAAAATTCGATTTCGAATTTCAATTGAATATACAGAATTCAATATAAGTTAGAATTGGACGAAACAAGAAATATTTCAATCTATATGATCATATCGTTCAAACAAAGTTAAGAAACTGAGATTTCACTTTATAGAGTGTAAGATATGTCCAGTTTAAAATTCAGAAAAGTCGTTGTGGAATTTATATATATTTTAATATATATAAAGGCCTTGAAAATGGAAATTTTGCAAACGACCTCGGTTTTCGACGAAACCACTTTTGTTGGATCCGGGATGTCAAATTATTGCTAGATTTCAAAATTCATAATTTTCTGAATCAGTATGTGAGCGGGGCGAAGTTAAACGTGTTTTAACAGTTTCAATCAATTTCGATCGACCAGAAAATGGCCATTTTTCAAACGGTCTCAGAATTTGACGAAATTAGTTTTGTTAGGACTATATTGTCAATACGAAGCTAGAAATAATTTTTTTTGGAATTTTTAGAGTTCGTATGTGACCCCGGTAAATTAAAATGTACGTTTAAAATTCAATATATATATTTATATTTTTATTTGGATGGAAACTGGTCGAAACGATGGAATTGGCCTACGAAACATATCCCATTGTATTCGGAATGTGGGTAATTAGCTAGGGACGACAGTCGGTGGGTTTCATTTTGAGTTCGTAATAAAAAGTTACTTTTTGGATTTTAAAATTAAAATTAAAATAATATATTTATTTATAACCCCTCCCTTCTTCATTCTCTCTCCCTTCAGAAGTCAACCCTCCCTCTTATTTGAGAAAACCCGACCTTTCCCCCACGATCTGAAGCCGCCGCGCCACCGTACACCGCACCCCTCCCCCTCGCGCCGCCCTCCCTCCTCTTTGATCCCCTCTTCCTCCTCCACCAGCTCGGCAAACCCGACGCCCTAAATCCCCTGACCTGCGAGACCCAGCACCCACCGCCACCATTGGCCAACCACCCACCGCCGACGCCCTGACCGCCACCCACGACCCTCAGCGCCCCTCCCCGACGCCTCAGCAAACCCCGGCGGCTCCTTCGATTGAATTTTGTGAGTTTTTATTTTTAATTTATCTATACTTCTTTGATGTAATTAGTTTTAGAAAGGATTTTAAATCAGTTTTCCTTTATGTATAGCATTGTTTGAATAGCGAGAGGAGTACGATTTTCCATAGAGGAAAGAAATGATTTTTCATAGTAAAAAGATTGGGTTTTTAATTAACAAAAGACTAGATTTTTATAACATGAAAAATGAGATTTTTATACGATGAAAAATGAGATTTTTATACGATAAGATGAGATTTTTGTTAATGTAAAGGAGAGATTTTTGTTAATGTAAAGAATAGATCTTTATTTAAAATAAAGATTTAATTTTTATCGTATGAACTGATTCATAAAGATGCGATTTTTATATGAATAGAGATATTAAAAGTATGATTTTTATATAAGTATGAAGTTAAAAATATAATTTTTATATAAGTAAGAGGTTAAAAATATAATCTTTATGTATGTAGAAGTAAAAATATAATTTTTATTATATTACTAGCAAGATAAAAATATAATTTTTATCATGGAAGTAGCGGTGTAAAGGAGTGATTTTTACATATGAAGTAGAGATGTAAAAATATGATCTTTATATATATATATATAAATGTGATTTTTATATAGAGAACAGTGAAGATAAAAATTCGATTTTTATATATATGAAGTGAAGATAAAAATTCGATTTTTATATATATGAAGTTAAAATAAAAATTCGATCTTTATACAAGAAGAAGCGTTGTAAAAATATATAATTTTTATATATAAAGTTCCATTATAAAAATGTGATTTTTAAAATGAACATCATATTAAAATATGATTTTTACTATGAATAGCGTAAAAAGAAGTGAGATGGAACGGATTGAAATCAAAAAGAATTTCAGACGGTTCAGAAATTCAAAAATGAAATGGAGGAGTGGAACCCAAAGGTGAGAACTTCTCACTTTATTTTATTTCCTAGTTAGAAATATATACTAGGATGCAAACGGTGCTTAGTAGCACCCGACCCCATCATCCACAGACCATGGATTTGTTTGTTTGGTTATTTGGTTGATGAAATTATTTGTTTGGGTTTAGTCGTTTGGTTGAATTGAATTGATAGAATTTGGTTTGTGTGTGACGTGCGCTGTTATTAGACTGGGGATAAGGCTAGGCCTTATCCCATTTCTAGTATCGTGCTGTTATGCCGCCGAAATTTTCTAAAATATGTTAGAAAAATAAAAATATCATTTTATTAGATAAATGAATTAAATAAAATATTCATTTACAAATCAGACGATTTGTTTATGTACACTGATTTGACTGATATGGATTGGGACGATAAATTTCACATGTCGCCCAACTACACAAATAAAATCTGTATTTGTTGATTTGAAACCCCACACGGGTATTGGGATGATATTTGACGTACACTAGTCCCAATTGTATAGTTGTGTGTCGATCGATAGGTTGACAGACAGTTGTGTGGTGCACTTTGATTGATGGTTGATTATTTGTCGTTGCAATTATATACATGTGTTGTATGGAATCCATATAATTAACGTTATATGGTAATTGATTGGGCCTCATTCCTATTTGTAAAATAAAGAATATAATAAAATATATATTCACGTGTTGAAATAAAATATATATTCATGTGTTGAAATAAAATATATATATTCATGTGTTGAAATAGAAAATATTCATTTGTTGAATAGAATAACGAAGTTATTGAAATATATATAGCCGTGTTGATCAGATATACGCCATTTTAACGTGAACGATATTTATATCGATTTTATTCATTTTTATAATGAATATTGAAAATGAAGTGATTTCAAAATATAATGTTTTGAATATATTATCATTTATATAATATTGATATGGAATATTCAATTTTGATTTAAAATTGAATATGAAGTTGAAATTGTTTTGAAAACGAATTTAAAACGATTTATAAAATACGTTTAGAATTGAAATCGATGAAATATATATGTATTATATATATATATATATATATATATATATATATATATATATATAATGGCCTGAATAGAACGCGCCGCGCTGCGCCAGTTCGCGAATTTCGACCATTGACTTCGAATTGACGTTACGGGAGATCTGACTGTCGGATTCTCCTGAAATCGGAACCGTTGGTTTCGTATCGAAAAGAGATTTCCAATGAATATTAGAAATTTGAAATCTAACGGTTGGATTTGGAGTTATGTCCAAATCAAATTTAGAAAAGGTCGTTGTAAGTGCACTTCGACGACCGTTATTGGAAATCGACTGTACGGGCCTTGATAAAATTATTAAAAATATCTATAATTTGTGTAAAATCATAATAAATGGATTGGAAAGAACTGGGATGAAAAATTCCCTATTTGAAAGGATAAAAATATATTTTTATCGAAATGAACTAGTTATGAACTAGAATTAAAATCCAATATATTTAAATAAATAAATTGGATTTGAAGTGGTTTTAAAAATAATCAGAATTTCCAATATACGTATTGGAATGGATTTGAATCGAAATTATCTTCGGAATATTTCGATGCTGGATTTCGTGATTATACAGATATTGTTATGGAAATTTGAAAGATATATTTACATCGTTATTTCCAATACAGTATTTGTTGGTTTCAGAATTTGATATTGAATATAAGTCGATATATTTTCTATTCAGAGCCTTGTATTTAATATCAAATGGATTTTGGGCTTGTCGTGAACAGTATCTTTAATAATACTATTCTTAAACCCAAATTGAGTTAAGAAAATTAGAAACTAACTGGAGGTTAGATAAGTTGAATGGTTTCCTGGGTATTGATCTGATGTTGGTTTCGGCCTTCGGGGTTAATGCTTAGGGAATTGTTCTCTTACTAATTTACAGTTAGAGACTAATGGAATGTGAATTGGGTTTATCGTGAACTGTGTTTTAAACGACATTCGTTCTTTAACCCGATCAACAGTGAAATGTGATTTGGAATTTATAAATCTCCTTATTTAGATCTAATGGAAATTTTCCAAAGTAAAATTTCCAATATATTAATTGGAATGGAATGGAATTCGATTGGTAATAATCGAAGTGAGCTTCTGTGGAGGAAGACTGGTACTATATATGGAATTTGAAAGGCTTTGCCGTTATTCCATTTATATTATTGGTTAGATACGGAAATTGATATCGATTATGTGTATTGATCTATTTTCCGTGAAGATTCCATTATTAATGGAATGTGATTCTTGGGTTTATCGTGAACAGGGTTTTAAATGACACTTGTTCTTTAACCCGATTAACAATTGAATGAGATTTTGGGTTTTGTCGTGAATGGTATCTTTAATAATACTGTAACAAACATTATTTTAATAACATGTTAAGACCATAAATCAAGGCAAAATTAAAATTTAAAATAAGAATCAAGGGAAACGGGTTGCGCCATTGTGTTCGTCTCGAAATTCTGCTTGAAAACGAGTCCGAGTTTGCGAGAATCGGAGTCCGTATGAGGGAGATATGACCCTCCGAAGTTTCAGGAATTTTCAGAATCGAAAACAGCTCGAAATTCGAATTCGAAATTCGAATTCAAACCCCAGGGCAGACTGGGCGGGAAATTTCCCGCCCAGGATCAGGTCGACCTGGGGGTCGACACAATGGTCGACCTCCCAGGGACCAGGTCGACCATATGGTCGACCTTGTGGTCGGCCTGGTGCCAAAACCCTGTTTTGAGCCTGGGTCCATTCTGATGTATTTGGACCAATTTTCTGACTAGATTCGTAACTCTAAACCTATATAAACAGCCTCCTAGCCTCATTCTCTTTTACACCATTCTTCTCTAACCTTATGCTGCACAAACTCTTGATGAACATGGCTTCTTCTTCTTCCTCTAAATTAAATTAAGATAAATTAAATTAAAACGCGAAGACTATTTCTTGAAGACTACGGCTAGGAATTGCATATTTGGGGATTTGCTTCTACAATCAAATCAAGATTCAACGATTCAGCAATTCGACGACTAGTTTATAAATTCAACTTCTGCATCTCAATTTCTTAGACCATGATCTGTAAGTTCAAGTTACTTTTAGATAAAAACTATAAACTTATTATGGACATGTTATAAATTGGAATTGGATCTATGTATGATTCGTATCTATTCTTGTTCATCTTGGACCTTGACCTTTTGGGAATATTATTTTAAAATCAGTTTGGGCCTATTCACGTTGTAAATCAAACATTATCATGCCTATGACATTGAAACTATTGTTAATGGCCAAGGACTATGATTGTGAACATAAGACTATGCCTATGCCTATGACTGAGAACATAAGACTATTGCCTATGACTATGACAAGGACAATTGTGGCTAATCACCTATGACCCATGACTATGAATTATTGCCTATGACTGAGAACATAAGACTATTGTCTATGACCATGACTTTGAAACTATTACAGTTAATTGCCTATGATTATTTAGGGTAGTTGCCTAGAACTATTTTGGATAATTATTCATGACTATTGTGATTAATCGCTTATGATTCACTATGACTATGACTATTGTGGCCAATTGACTATTATAGTTGATTGTTCATAACACTATAGTAGGAAACCATGTTGTACACCAAGACCATTGATCCATTATCCTTGTATTTGGCTTGCTCTTGCATGCCTATTCTTTTATGCCAATTTTTATCATGACTATCGCCTTATTTTGCTAAATTTGAAATCCTATTTTCTATATGTCAGTGATGTTGTAACCAATTATCTCAAGTTATATCATGCTAGCCTTGTAATCCCTTTTATCGCTTTATGCTCGTCCCTTTTGCCTATCATAGTTTTGATGTTATCCCCTTTATTTCGGGATTTGGATTTACTTGTAGTATAGATCGATTCACGTTTACATGCGATGGGAATACGATTTGGGTAGATTAGGCAAAACATGAATTGGTTATGAACATGAATCATGAACTAGATAATAGGCATAAATTGAAACATGAACCTTGTTATAACTTGAATCTGGATATGGACATGAAACTTGCCTTGAAACTTGTCATGAATTTGATATGAAATTTGAACATGGCCATGACACTAGAATGAACTTGAAAATGGCCAACTCGAGGTTGGGTTGAGTTTGCAGTGTAAATCTGCCCAGAACCGCCCGGCGAATCCAGTGACTGCAAACAATAGGATCCAATGTGGGCAGTTGGTCATATCGCGCTTAAAACCCGAGGTTAGACTAGTTTGTGGTGTAAATCTGCCTGGAACCGCCGGCGAATCCAGTGACCACAACAACAAGTCTAATGTGAGAGGTTGGGGTGCATTAATGAATTAATGCCACATGATAGGGTTAAGTCCTGAACATGAAAGACAACACTTAACCAACTTGGTACATGATTTGTAGGGCTAAGTCATGAACTTGAACGACAACACTTGGTCAAATCTGATATGACACGTAGGCGGGTTAAGTCACGAATTTAAATGACAACACTTAACCTATTAGACGGGAATCCTAGTTACACGGTCCATTTTAGCAGTAACCCACTAGATGTATCATGGTACCCTGGAACTAGGCAGGGTGGGGCACGATCACTGGGCTGATTGTAAGCGACCAGAATGACGGTTGAGTTGGTGCGCCATTGTAGGTTCAGGCGGACTATGGTCGTGCACGTAGTCCGGAGTTGAAAAAGCAGGCATTGGGCATCAGTAGGTTTTCACTGTGCGTGCTTGATTCATGTCGATGGTTGGCACCCTAGGGCTTGATACAACCTGTGGTGGACCTAGCACAGGTGACTACATTCTTGATAGGGCCGCATGACACACACATGACGAGCTAGAACTTATAGGGAGCCGATCGATTAATGGATCGTTCCGTAGGACCCCGAAATGGGTCATTTCATGATACTGGGCCAAGGGATCATTTCACGATTAATTTATGACATGGGTTTAGGATACTAGTACAGTTGGTGCAGTGAATCTTAAATATGCGATGCTATACTTGAGTTATACTTGATTCATCATGTTATCTTAGTCTATCTTACCCATCTTGACATCATCCTTATGTTTACTTTCAGTTTATACATGTCATGTTACCTTTACCTGTTTTTATACTGAAAGTCACTAGGACTTACCAGTCTTTATGACTGACCTGTTTTCTTTTGCCTCTTTTTCTTTCGTTTCTTCCCCCAGGTTCTCAGGGAGTGAACTCTGGCACTTAGCCTGGATTTCTCTTGCTTTCTGTTCAGCTCATGTACGGTTTGATCTTGAGCTATGCTATGACTTCATTTCTGTTATCTTTGGGGAATTAAGCTACTTTTGTTGTTTTAAGTTTTATGCTTCTTTATTTATGCAAGACAGAATAAGTTGTAATGGAAAATGTTGACTTTGGTTATTTGTACCTTGTGTGAAAAAGGCTTTGACTATTTTGAAAGTAATGAAATTTATCTTTTGATTCTTCCGCTGTTTCATTTATGTTCTGTCTTATAATGTTTCTGTGATGTTTTACCGCGATAACGCTCCTCCAAAACTAGTGCATTCCCTTTGTGAGTGACCCTAGCGGAGGTGGGGTGTTATAAATACTGTTCTTAAACCCAATAGAGATAAGAAAATTAGAAACTAACTGGAGGTTAGATAAGTTGAATGGTTTCCTGGGTATTGATCTGATGTTGGTTTCGGCCTTCGGGGATAATGCTTAGGGAATTGTTCACTTATTAGTTTACGGTTAGAAACTGAAAGGAAGATTGAAGAATAAATTTAGAAGAATTTGTCTTTGATAAAATTAATGGGAACCTTTTCCCTAGAAATGTGAATATTTGAATAAAAGAATATTCTGAATTGGAATGAGGCGTATGTTGTGTTTGTGTAACATTTGTTTATCATATACGCGAGTTATTCAGAAAGACCGGGTTTATCCCATTCTGAATAGCTGTTACGACGATAAGTCGAAGATGAAGACGGTGGTTGAATACCGGAGGTCTTCACATCGTTTGGATAATTATTGATGATCTTGATTGGGCTGTACACCCAAGAGGAGGGAATCAGTTAGTGATCGTCCAGACGTATTTGGAGATCGATGGATATGCGAGGTACAAGGTGCCTCCGGTTTCGTTCAGACCCAGAACGAACTTGTATGGACTATGTGTCTGATATTGGATTTTCCTCTGTGTTGATTGATCTCTATTAAATATACATCTACCTGGTGAAGGGGAATTTATTCCCTTACTTCACTCTTCTCTGAGACGTACGGGATCAGAGGTTGTATATCGATAGACATCAGTCGCGTGGAGTGGATTGCCTGTGTGGCATGCCTAAGTGGAAAATGATCAAGGCTTCTGTTGAAAAGAAAAGTCTTCTGGTTGATGATCAAAGCATAGCCTGTGCGGCATCGCTTTGTGTAGCATTAATTCGCGAGCCTCACACCCCGGTATGAACCAGAAACGGGAGAAGGACTCAGGGAGGACATGCGTCTCTTTCTAGTTGGAGGTGGTGTTGGATGACATTTATATTATTTTCACCTGTGTGGTTGTTGCTGTTGGGAGGCGCCTCGGTTATATCGGTCGATCCGGGACCGATGGAGTCATTCGTTGGCTCACTTACGCCCCATAGGGCGGGGAGACGTAGTGTTCAGGAATTTTAATCCACATCGGTGGACCGGCCCTGATGATCCTAAGGCTGGACAGAGTACTTGCCTAAGACACGGACTAGAGCGTCTCGAATTCGGAAAGGACTATCTTTTGCCTCGGTTCATAGATGGAAATCCAACTTGCAAATACGTGATTTTCCGATTTTAATTGTAGAACTAGTATGGCGACATGATATATGGTACCCATGCCGTCTATGATTGGTACTTATGATTGAACTTATAGTAATAATAAAAGATTAAATTTTGCGTATCAAGCATTCTTTGGCTATTATAAGGGAAAACTCTATCCTCCGGCTTGCATTGCATTGTGTGATGGGACCTGGGTCTTATAATAGCTTCATTGTTCTTTATTTAGCATTACGCTATTTGTTTTATGCACTGGTATTCTTGGGGTAAAAACCCGTTCCGTGTTATATGGCGTGGTCCCTTGATTTATTAAAATAAAGATTTATAACTGTTTTAGTTCTCACACCAGTCACATGACTGACCTGGAGTTTATTGTTTTAACCTAAACTCTGGGTGCCCTTATTTTGACACGGGCAGCTAGTAGTTGGGTTTTGCAGATTTATATTCACAGGATCCTGGTTTACAACTGGAACGATACTCGGAAAGCTCTGTATCCGTGTATTTATTTCAGTTGTGTTTTGTAGTATTTTTCGCTGCTATGTATATAAAATCTCTGATATTTTCTGTGTAATTTTATTTATTCATACTCTGTATATTCTTTTATTCTGATGAAATTGTTGTAATAAGCAATGAAATGTTCTTCTGTTTGTGTTACGATGTGTGTTGTTCTCAATAGCAATCCGTGCTTTCCTTACAGGGGAAGTTCGGGTTGTTTCATTTTGGTATCAGAGCTTTGGTTTACAGAGCTCGAGAACAAGACACATTAGAACCAAATGAAAGAATTCATCAGAGATTGGATTAGTAATATCCAATGGGAATGGCTCGTTAGAGATGGGATCAGTAGTATCCTAGAATGAGCCGGAGGAGTATATTTTTCAAATAAAGATGAAAACAAATTTTGTTTTGAAAATTAAATTCAATTATTCGTATTTGAATATTTTATTTGTATTGAAGTTGGACAATCTAGTATATGATTATTTTGCATATACGCGTCATGAACGTATATTCGAAGTTTTAATATACTGGATAGATATAGAATCACACTCTAGTCGCCCGGACATGATTCTGATGATGGCGCGCCATCACCAGTATTTACTTTCGAGTTTCGAAAGTAGGATATCTATATATTTCCGTTAGACTGGTGTGAGAACCAAAACTAGATAGGTTTATTGTTGTGATTTGGCATCAAAAACATGATTTTCTGTATATATATCAAAATTATGAATTTGAAACGTTAATTCAATAATTGATTGATGGTTGTGCTGCTTGATTATTGTTTTGAAATTTTGAACCATTAGGCCAAATTGAACCGAATATTGAACTGTATTGAAAAAATGATTACAATTGCATGCATGTACATATATATGTGTGAACAGGTCATAGCAAGGAGGCTAGAGCAGAGGAATAAAATTGTTTGCCCGACAAATAGGTACATGTTCATTGTATTTCTTTGGGTGATGATGATTGTATGAGCCGATTGGCTTTTTCTTTTTCTTTTTGAGATGAGAGGGCCTGTGTGGCGGTTTGGGGATTTTCTCGATGCTCCCGGTGCAGGGGAGTTTATGGCGAAATTTTTCGAAAATTTAGGGTGTTAGCCAAATTTTTGAAAAATTTGAAAGTTTTTAGAAACTGAAAAGTTGAAAAACTTACGCCATAATTAAAATAATGAAAGTTGAGTTGGTTATAAAACAACATTCAGCTTCGTTCCTTTTCGAGGACGAAAATTTTTTAAGTTGGGGAGATTGTAAGAAACCGGAAAATCCGAGCCAAATAAAAAATTTTATTTTGGCGATTTTAATGAATTTTGATTATTTAAAATGAATTATTTTAAATAATAACATTGGAAAATTTATTTTCAACGAAGTTAAAATGAATAAATTTATTTTAATTATATAATGAGCCTGAAATGGCACGACAGTTCGAAAATTCGATTTCGAATTTCAATTGAATATACAGAATTCAATATAAGTCAGAATTGGACGAAACAAGAAATATTTGAATCTGTATGATCATATCTTTCAAACAAAGTTAAGAAACTGAGATTTCACTTTATAGATTGTAAGATATGTCCAGTTTAAAATTCAAAAAGTCGCTGTGGAATTTATATATATTTTAATATATATAAAGGCCTTGAAAATGGAAATTTTGCAAACGACCTCGGTTTTCGATGAAACCAGTTTTGTTGGATTCGGGATGTCAAATTATTGCTAGGTTTCAAAATTCATAATTTTCTGAATCAGTATGTGAGCAGGGCGAAGTTAAACGTGTTTTAACAGTTTCAGTCAATTTCGATCGACCAGAAAATGGCCATTTTTCAAACGGTCTCAGAATTGGAGAAATTAGTTTTGTTAGGACTGTATTGTCAATACGAAGCTAGAAATATATTTTTTGGAATTTTTAAAGTTCGTATGTGACCCCAGTAAATTAAAATGTACGTTTAAAATTCAATATATAGATTTATATTTTGATTTGGACGGAAACTGGTCGAAACGATGGAATTGGCCTAAGAAACATATCCCATTGTGTTCGGAATGTGGGTAATTAGCTAGGGACGACAGTCAGTGGATTTCATTTCGAGTTCATAATAAAAAGTTACTTTTTGGATTTTAAAATTAAAATTAAAATAATATATTTATTTATAACCCCCCTTCTTCATTCTCTCTCCCTTCAGAAGTCAACCCTCCCTCTTATTTGAGAAAACCCGACCTTTCCCCCACGATCTGAACCCGCCGCGCCACCGTACACCGCACCCCTCCCCCTCGCGCCGCCCTCCCTCCTCTTCGATGCCCTCTTCCTCCTCCACCAGCTCAGCAAACACGACGCCCTAAACCCCCTGACTCGCGAGACCCAGCACCCACCGCCACCATTGGCCAACCACCCACCGCCGACGCCCTGACCGCCACCCACGACCCTCAGTGCCCCTCCCCGACGCCTCAGCAAACCCCGGCGGCTCCTCCTTCGATTGAATTTTGTGAGTTTTAATTTTTAATTTATCTATACTTCTTTGATGTAATTAGTTTTAGAAAGGATTTTAAATCAGTTTTCCTTTAAGTATAGCATTGTTTGAATAGCGAGAGGAGTACGATTTTCCATAGAGGAAAGAAATGATTTTTCATAGTAAAAAGATTGGGTTTTTAATTAACAAAAGACTGGATTTTTATAATATGAAAAATGAGATTTCTATACGATGAAAAATGAGATTTTTATACGATAAGATGAGATTTTTGTTAATGTAAAGGAGAGATTTTTGTTAATGTAAAGAATAGATCTTTACTTAAAGTAAAGTTTTAATTTTTATCGTATGAACTGATTCATAAAGATGCGATTTTTATATGAATAGAGATATTAAAAATATGATTTTTATATAAGTATGAAGTTAAAAATATAATTTTTATATAAGTAAGAGGTTAAAAATATAATCTTTATGTATGTAGAGAAGTAAAAATATAATTTTTATTATATTACTAGCAAGATAAAAATATAATTTTTATCTTGGAAGTAGCGGTGTAAAGGAGTGATTTTTACATATGAAGTAGAGATGTAAAAATACGATCTTTATATATATAAAAATGTGATTTTTATATAGAGAACAGTGAAGATAAAAATTCGATTTTTATATATATGAAGTGAAGATAAAAATTCGATTTTTATATATATGAAGTGAAAATAAAAATTCGATCTTTATACAAGAAGAAGCGTTGTAAAAATATATAATTTTTATATATAAAGTGCCATTATAAAAATGTGATTTTTAAAATGAACATCATATTAAAAATATGATTTTTACTATGAACAGCGTGAAAAGAAGTGAGATGGAACAGATTGAAATCAAAAAGAATTTCAGACGGTTCAGAAATTCAAAAATGAAATGGAGGAGTGGAACCCAAAGGTGAGAAATTCTCACTTTATTTTATTTCCTAGTTAGAAATATATACTAGGATGCAAACGGTGCTTAGTAGCACCGGACCCCATCGTCCACAGACCATGGACTTGTTTGTTTGGTTATTTGGTTGATGAAATTATTTGTTTGGGTTTAGTCGTTTGGTTGAATTGAATTTATAGAATTTGGTCTGTGTGTGACGTGCGCTGTTATTAGACTGGGGATAAGGCTAGGCCTTATCCCGTTTCTAGTATCGTGCCGTTATGCTGTCGAAATTTTCTAAAATATGTTAGAAAAATAAAAATATCATTTTATTAGATAAATGAATTAAATAAAATATTCATTTACAAATCAGACGATTTGTTTATGTACACTGATTTGACTGATATGGATTGGGACGATAAATTTCACACGTCGCCCAACTACACAAATAAAATCTGTATTTGTTGATTTGAAACCCCACACGGGTATTGGGATGATATTTGACGTACACTAGTCCCAACTGAATAGTTGTGTGTCGATCGATAGGTTGACAGACAGTTGTGTGGTGCACTTTAATTGTTGGTTGATTATTTGTCGTTGCAATTATATACATGTGTTGTATGGAATCCATATAATTAACGTTATATGGTAATTGATTGGGCCTCATTCCAATTTGTAAAATAAAGAATATAATAAAATATATATTCACGTGTTGAAATAAAATATATATTCATGTGTTGAAATAAAATATATATTCATGTGTTGAAATAGAAAATATTCATTTGTTGAATAGAATAACGAAGTTATTGAAATACATAAAGCCGTGTTGATCAGATATACGCCATTTGGACGTGAACGATATTTATATCGATTTTATTCATTTTTATAATGAATATTGAAAGTGAAGTGATTTCAAAATATAACGTTTTGAAAATATTATCATTTATATAATATTGATATGGAATATTCAATTTTGATTTAAATTGAATATGAAGTTGAAATTGTTTTGAAAACGAATTTAAAACGATTTATAAAATACGTTTAGAATTGAAATCGACGAAATATATAATATATATTATATATAAATAATGGCCTGAATAGAACGCGCCGCGCTGCGGCTAGGGCTGTAAACGGATGCAGTCGGATACGGATAGTGCTGTATCCGAATCCGTATCCGAAAAAGAAAATCCGTATCCGAATCCGTATCCGATATCCGCGGATACCCGTAAAAAATAATTTGTATTCGTATCCGCGGATATCGAAAATATCAGTATCCGAAACCTAAAACTGTACATTGGATGTGGTTATCCGAAAATATCCGAAAAATATCAGAAAATATCCGAAAAAATATCCGAAAATAAACAATAAAAGTTTACAAACACATCACTCACATGCAAATTTGGCTCATTAAATATTTTTTTGAAAATGTGAATACATCTAATTAAAAATTATAAGCAGGACATCAATCAAATAAATTTCTTACAACAAATATTTTAAAAGACAAAGTGTTCAAAATATGAAATACACAACCCTAAGACTAAAACAAACCAAAAGATAAATCATAGAAACACATACATGATTATGTTTTAATTATAACTATACCCCAAAATTAAACGAGTACATGATTTAAAATGTTGCATAATACCAAATACAACATTCCTTTATAATTCAATAGTTAAGTTTAGTTTAACTATTTTAAGGAAATTTATATATTAATTTAATCTTAAATATAAATTAAAAATTATATAATATATACATAAACACATATACACACATACATACACGTATCAGAAAATCGGACGGATATTTTTCGGATACAGATAGCACTATAACCATATCTGTATCCGGAATGATTTTCGGATATCGGATATCCGTATCCGCATCTCGGATAACAGATATATTTTGTATTTTCGGATACGGATGCGGACGTATATCGGATTTTTCGGGTACCCGTTGACAGCCCTAGCTGCGGCAGTTCGCGAATTTCGACCATTAATTTTGAATTGATGTTACGGGAGATCCGACCGTTGGATTCTCCTGAAATCGGAACCGTTGGTTTCGTATCGAAAAGAGCTTTCCAATGAATATTAGAAATTTGAAATCTAACGGTTGGATTTGGAGTTACGTCCAAATCAAATTTAGAAAAGGTCGCTGTAAGTGCAGTTCGACGACCGTTATTGGAAATTGACTGTACGGGCCTTGATAAAATTATTAAAAATATCTATAATTTGTGTAAAATCATAATAAATGGATTGGAAAGAACTGGGATGAAAAATTCCCTATTTGAAAGGATAAAAATATATTTTTATCGAAATGAACTAGTTATGAACTAGAATTAAAATCCAATATTTTTAAATAAATAAATTGGATTTGAAGTGGTTTTAAAAATAATCAGAATTTCCAATATACATATTGGAATGGATTTGAATCGAAATTATCTTCGGAATATTTCGATGTTGGATTTCGTGATTATACAAATATTGTTATGGAAATTTGAAAGATATATTTATATCGTTATTTCCAATACAATATTTGTTGGTTTCAGAATTTGATATTGAATATAAGCCGATATATTTTCTATTTAGAGCCTTGTATTTAATATCAAATGGGATTTTGGGTTTGTCGTGAACCTGGGTAGTTAAAGCGCTCAGCGGTTCCATAGCGGTGGAGGTGCAAAAAGGTGTAGCAGGGATAAAGCGGGGAAATAGCGGGGATATAGCGGAGGCGCAAAAAGGCTCATAAAATGTGAAACCAAATATTTAAAATTAATTAATTATCATTTTCACATTATATGTGTTGAAGAAACTAACATTAATTAATCATATATAGTAGAATCAAAGAATATCATGGTTACACACATTAGATTTGATGATTATAATAGATTTTTGGAATATATTGGACACTAATGCCTAAAAATTAGCTCTTTACACTAACTTTATTGATTTTTTTAAAAAGAGAATTAGTCAAATCAACCTTTGTATATTAATATTGCTAAAGCGGATGGTAAAAAGCGTTGATTTAGCGGATGCAGCGGAAAATAGCGGGGCTACAAGCGGATCTACTGTTCATTAGCGCTAAATTGAAATAGCGTAGCGGTTGAAGGGCACTACGAGCTATAGCAGGGATACTGCGGGGCTTTAGCGGGGATTTAACTGCATAGTCGTGAACAGTATCTTTAGTAATACTATTCTTAAACCCAAATTGAGTTAAGAAAATTAGAAACTAACTGGAGGTTAGATAAGTTGAATGGTTTCCTGGGTATTGATCTGATGTTGGTTTCGGCCTTCGGGGTTAATACTTAGGGAATTGTTCTCCTACTAATTTACAGTTAAAGACTGATGGAATGTGAATTGGGTTTATCGTGAACTGTGTTTTAAATGGCATTCGTTCTTTAACCCGATCAACAGTGAAATGTGATTTGGAATTTATAAATCTCTTTATTTAGATTTAATGGAAATTTTCCAAAGTAAAGTTTTCCAATATATAAATTGGAATGGAATGAATTCGATTGATAATAATCGAAGTGAGCTTCTGTGGAGGAAGACCGATACTATATATGGAATTTGAAAGGCTTTGACGTTATTCCATTTATATTATTGGTTGGATACGGAAATTGATATCGATTATATGTATTGATATGTTTTCCTTGAAGATTCCATTATTAATGGAATGTGATTCTTGGGTTTATCGTGAACAGGGTTTTAAATGACACTTGTTCTTTAACCCGATTAACAATTGAATGAGATTTTGGGTTTTGTCGTGAATGGTATCTTTAGTAATACTGTTCTTAAACCCAATAGAGATAAGAAAATGAGAAACTGACTGGAGGTTAGATAAGTTGAATGGTTTCCTGGGTATTGATCTGATGTTGGTTTCGGCCTTCGGGGTTAATGCTTAGGGAATTGTTCTCTTACTAATTTACGGTTAGAGACTGAAAGGAAGATTGAAGAATAAATTTAGAATAATTTATCTTTGATAAAATTAATGGGAACCTTTCACTAGAAATGTGAATATTTGAATAAAAGAATATTCTGAATAAGAATGAGGCGTATGTTGTATTTGTGTAACATTTATTTATCATATACGCGAGTTATTCAGAAAGACCCCATTCTGAATAGCTGTTACGACGATAAGTCGAAGATGAAGACGGTGGTTGAAGACCGGAGGTCTTCACATCTTTTGGATAATTACTGATGATCTTGATTGGGATGTACACCCAAGAGGAGGGAATCAGTTAGTGATCGTCCAGACGTATTTGGAGATCGATGGATATGCGAGGTACAAGGTGCCTCCGGTTTCGTTTAGACCCAGAACGAACTTGTATGGACTGTGTGTCTGACATTGGATTTTTCTATGTGTTGATTGATCTCTATTAAATATACATCTGCCTGGTAAAGGGGAATTTATTCCCTTACTTCACTCTTCTCTGAGACGTACGGGATCAGAGGTTGTATATCGATAGACATCTGTCGCGTGGAGTGGATTGCCTGTGTGGCATGCCTAAGTGGCAAATGATCAAGGCTTCTGTTGAAAAGCAAAGTCTTGTGGTTGATGATCAAAGCACAGCCTGTGTGGCATCGCTTTGTGTAGCGTTAATTCACGAGCTCACACCTCGGTATGAACCAGAAACGGGAGAAGGACTCAGGGAGGACATGCGTCTCTTTCTAGTTGGAGGTGGTGTCAGTGCTTAAACTGGCTAACATTTATATTATTTTCACCTGTGTGGTTGTTGCTATTGCGAGGCGCCCTGGTTATATCGGTCGATCCGGGACCAATGGAGTCATTCGTTGGCTCACTTACATCCCATAGGGCGGGGAGACGTAGTGTTCAGGTGTAATGACCCGCATTGGCAGAGGGATTTTAATTAATTAATTTAATTATATATATCGTGATATAGTAAATAAAATCGTCGTTAATTAAATAATATGGAATAATTAATTAAATAATTAAATAATATATTTAATTCATAAATAATCAAAAATATTGGAAATCACAATATTCTGTGAACTGGGTCATCCCTTGGATTTAATTCAGCTTAGAGTTGAATTATATTGACGAATATATTTAAATGACGACAGTTTGAACGTATAATTATATTATAATTAAAATCGAGCTCGAAATGGCGCTGCAGTTCGATATTTGGCGATTTGAACTTCAACTGAATGTACAAGATTCGTTTTAAGCCGGATTTCTGTGAAACAAGAAACGTGTGGAGCTGGTGGAGTATATCTTTCTAGTGGAAGAGAAAAATCGGGATTTCGTCGTGTAGATTTTGATTTATATCCAAATCAAATTTCAAAAAAGTCGCTGTAGAATTCCTTTATAATTTGCGACGCTTTATATACGTTATAAATGGATTTTTAGTATAAACTGAATATCGAGATAATCTGGAATCTGAAATATCAAGCTGTATATTCTGATATGATATTCTGGAGCTGTATGAAATCATATGTGAAGATATACGATAATATTTAATTTTAAATATTTAATTTAATTATATTTAATTATATTTATTTATTTAAATGGGTCATCCAGAGCTTTAAAATATAGCCACTTTTGCAAACGAAATCGGAATTCGACGAAACTAGTTTTGGTGGATCCGTAATGTCAAATTATTATTAGATGTCAAGTTTCATG
Organism: Allium sativum; assembly: GCA_030737875.1. Lineage (NCBI taxonomy): Eukaryota > Viridiplantae > Streptophyta > Magnoliopsida > Asparagales > Amaryllidaceae > Allium > Allium sativum. The sequence continues at coordinate 167,303,555 of CM060916.1, read as the reverse complement.
ATTTTTAGAGTCAGTGTGTGGCCGTACGGATTTTTAGAATGAGAAACAGTCAGTATTTTGACAGTTAAAAATACGCTATATGAGCATACGGAGTCGGAATTCGACGAAACCAGTTTCGTTGGAACCGTAATGTCGAAATCTACCTACAAGTCCAGTTTCGTGATTTTTGGGTATCACGTGTGATCACAGGAATTTTTAGAGTGTATAAACAGATAAATAAAATATAAAATAAAAACAAAAAAAAATCCTAACTATTTTCTCTGGTAACAAACGAACCACGCATACTGACTCCTCAACCACAAACCTCACCTAACCAAATAGCCTATATAACCCAAGGGAATCGAACACAGAAAAAGTTTCACACAAAAGAACATCAAAGAAATGCTTAAACAAATGAAGTAAAATCCTAAAAATCCTTATACTTGTATACCGGGGATCCTGGAATCATCCTCTTCATTCTTGAATCAGTATTGATGGGTTCGGATGGGTTCCCATCGCTCGATTTTAGACAGTGAACCAAGGGCATAGCTTCATGGGAGGTACGGGCGACTGGAGCTCGAACGGAGGTGATGGGCGAGTCCAATGGAGCGAGGCGCAGGCGATGGCATTGACGAGGAGGATTCTGGTGGATCAGGGTAGAATGCGACATCGGGTTTTGGGCTACAGGAGGATTTTCGGAGTGGCACCGAAGCTGACGAGGAGGAGTTGGCTAGGTGCGGTTTCTGATGGTGATTCGGACAGTGGTGTTCGCGCCGGAGGTTGATGAACGACGTAGTGGTGGATGCCGGTCAAAATAGGGTCAACGGGGATGAAATAGGGATCGGGTTTCGCTGTGTTTGATTTGGGAAGAGGACTAGAGCGGGTCTGGTGTCTTGATAAGGGGAAATGGGCCAAGGTAATAGTGTTGAGGCCCAATAGTTTTAACTCTAAGTTTATTTAAATTCAAATAGTTGTATTAACTTGTCGATGTAATAACTCAACCATACGGTATCAGATTGACGAACCGTAAGTTGCGTTGGGATCATATGGACGGGAGCAACACAATGAGACTGACCGCGAGTCAATTGGAATCCATTACAATTTATGGCGAAATAAATTGTCCATCTAAATCAAAGACAGTTAATCATTTTTAACGATAACAGTCCAATGTGAGTAAAACTCACCAACTCTGTACAGTTCTATTTTTCAACGTATTCTTAGAACTGTTAAATATTGTATGGTTGACTGTGTGTTGGCTGTTTGATTGAACTGCTAGTCAGTTAGTAGGAATTATATATATATATATCTGTATATATATATACTGTTAAATATTTATATGTGATTCTGCTATCAGAATAATTCATATCAAAGTGAAATTGATGATAATATTATTGGCTAACATCTGTGATGCAGGGAAACAGGTTGGAGGAATCCAACTGGATTCCTCAACAGTCATTTTACTGCGATTTATATATTGTGATATATAAATGTAATATATAATCTGATGATGATTATGTGTGTTTGGACGATATTCATCGTTGCTAGATGATGTGTTAAATACCATAAGAAATACCAGAGTGTGATAAAGGGATTTTCAAAGTATAATTTGAAAATAATCTATTTATATAAAATCATTGGATTTTATATATATATATATATATATATATATATATATATATAAGAAAAGGGATTTTGGTAAAAGAAATTTTATTTGATTATCAAATATAAAGGAATTTTATTTGTAAATCAAATATAAAGGAATTCTATTCGTAAATCAAATATAAAGGGATTTATGTGTAAATCAATTATAGAGGAAATATATTTGTAAAACAAATATAAAGGGAAATATTTGTCAAACAAATAAAGGGGGAAATATTTGTAAAACATTTACAAATAGATTATAAAGGAAATATGTGTAGAACATTTACAAATAGATTAAATGGATTATTTATTTATTTAGGAAATGAATAAAAGTAAAAGTATTTATTTATTTAGGAAATAAATAAGGAAATAAAGGGAGATATTTATTTGTTAAATAAATAAGATAAGAGATAAGGAATATTTATTTAGAAAAATAAATAGGATTATAAAGGAGTATTTATCTAGGAAACAAATAGAGTTAAGCAAGTAGAGTAATCCAATAAAGTCATTCGATTTAAGTTTATATTCGAAGGAGTTAATCGAATATAGTTTATATTCGAAGGAATTAATCGAATATAGTTATTCGAAGGAGTTAGTCGATAATAGTTGTTCCAAACTAGTTAGTTAATCCAAAGGAGTTAGAGTAAAATCCAAAGGAGTTAGTTAGTCGAAGTTAATCCAAAGGAGTTAGAGTAAATCCAAAGGAGTTAGTTAATCCAAAGGAGTTAGTAAAATCCAAAGGGGTTAGTCGAAGTAAATTCAAAGTGAGTTAATCGAATGTTTGTTATTCGGAAGGGGAGTTATCAAATCGAATTGAGTTAAAATAGTTATCGAATATAGTTTATTCGAATAGTGTTAGAGGAGTTAATCGAATATAGTTTATTCGAATAGTGTTAGAGGAGTTAATCGAATATAGTTTATTCGAATAGAGTTAGAGGAGTTATCGAATATAGTTTATTCGACAGGAGTAAAATGAATAGGGTAAATCAAAAAGAATAAATCGATAAGAGTTAAATCAAATAGAGTTAATCCTATAGGGTCAGTCCAATAGAGTTAATTGAAAAGAGTTAATCGAATATAGTTATTCGAAAGAAGGGTTAAGTAAGAAAGTTAGTTAAAGAAATATAAAGTGAACTTTACCTATTTCAAGGTTAGAAGTGTTGTTCAGTTAAGGTCTGAGAGGTAGTTCTACCCCAACTTGATTGGCTTCGTTTTTAACTAAGAAATGGGTATGGTTCGGCAGTAAAGGATGGTTAAGTGAATCTAGTAATTAAAGGAAATGGTTGAATTGGCATCGCGATGGTTTGTTTAAGACATCTGTCTAAGTCCAATATAAGGGTTTGGAAATGTTTTCCAAACAAGAACCAGAATTGTTTTCTAAAACAGAAAACAAGAGATGGAGATGTTTTCCAATGGTAATAACCTGTATTTTCTAAACTTTGAAATATAAGAAATATGAATATAGGGAAACAGGAGGTAAGTAAATAAACGAACTAAATAGATAAACGATGTTTGATCGATATAATTTCCATCTGGAAATAATATCGTTGTTTGCACACTTGTTTTTCTTTGATAGTTAAATCACAGACTATCGAAGTTTTGACCATTTTAACGTTGTTAATATGGAGAGACCGGTTGGATTATTATCCAAAGAACCACTCTGTATTGGCATAAGCGTTGCAAATCATATATGCCAAAGATAATTGAAGATGGAGTAAAATTGCAAGGGCTATTGTACAAGTCTTAGATAACAGTGCCTAAGATGGATGTATTGGATAGTACCTTCGGTTTGTCCAGTCCCAGGACAACTTGTACAGACGAAGGTCTGACAGAGTATATCCAATGGATCACGTAAGTTGATCTCTTCAAACGTATATACGTTGGTGGCGGAGGAATTCGTTTCTCTTAGCTGTATACCCGTTGTAACGACCCAGAAAATCTGAACCAATTTAAATTTTTTAAATTGGCTGAAATAATGGATTTTAAGTATTTAAAATCAATATTTTATATAATGGCAATGAAAAGTGAGTTTGAATCGACAATTGAAAACGAATATAATTAATTTTTATTATAAACAAGGGCTGAAATGGCGCTGCAGTTTCAAAAATTGAATTCAAACTTTGTCGAACTGTACCGGGTGCAAAACAAAACGGATTTTAGCGAAACCAAAAATATTTAAATCTGTTAGTGAATACCTTTCTAACGAATCTGAAAAATCGAATTTTCATAGCGGGAAGCAAAAGTTATGGCCAAATGAATTTTCAGGAAGGTCGCTATGGAATTTATATAGCCCGTGAAATTGGCCATTTTGCATACGACCTCGGAATTCGACGAAAGCACTTTTGTTGGATCCGGGATGTGAAGTTATTGCTAGGTTTCAAATTTCATAATTTTTGAAGCTAGTATGTGAGCGTGGCAAAGGAAAACGTGTTTTGGCCAATTGCAGTTAAATTGGATCGACCAGAAATGGGCCTTTTTGCAAACGGTCTCAGAATTCGACGAAACTAGTTTTGTTGGGACCGTATCGTCAAAACATAGCTAGATTTATTTTTCTGGAATTTTTCGAATCAGTTTGTGGCCCTGGTAAATTGAAATGTACGTTCAAATTAAATATTGAATGTTATATATTTTAATTTGAAGGAAAACTGGCTGAAACAGTCGAATGAACCTACGAAAAATATTCCATTGTGTTCGGAATGGGGGTAAAACGTTGCGGACGACAGTCTTTGGGTTTAGATTGGTGGTCGCGTCAGAAAACCCCTTATAAAACCCATCGGCCAATCAAAATTTTTATTTAAAAAAAATCCTTTAATTTTCTCTCTCCCCGACATCCGTTAACAGGCGGAACCCTTTCTCCACCTTCTCTCCTCTTTTCTGGCCGCTCCGATCACCAGAACGCCATGGCCCAGTTGAACTTTTTGTAGATCCCTCCGAGCTCTTCAAATCCGTATAAGCCTCGTCCCTTACCATCGCGTGTTCGTCGAGATACAAGCCCGCAAAGTTGCGCCGTTCGCAGCCGATTTCCTCCTCCTCGCCGTCGCCGAGTTCGCCGCCGTCAGGGGTGCTGGCGCGCCTCTCCAAGCTCGTCGACGTGGCATAGGCTGATCGGCATATCGTGCTTCGGATTGAGAGAAAAAATCAAACCTAGTTTTGAAGAAATCAAGCAGGTATCGGCTGATTTTATTTAATTTGATTTTAACACCTTTAAACCGTTGCAAACTTTGAAAAATCATATCTTTTTCATTCGTTAACGAAATTCGATGAAATAGGAAACATCGTGACCGTGTGGACGCCTTCTACATTTTAGAAGAGACCGCATATTTTTCTGAGCCTTCTGCTATTTTTGGTGGAGTGGAACCCAATGTGAGATTTCTAATTTATAAACAATATGGAAAATGACGATGTATAAATTATATAGTCGATGTATGAGTTATATAAGTGTTGTACACCTCATGTATAAGCGTTGTATAAGTCGTACGTTCGATGTATAAGTTGTATATGCGTTGTAAAAATTATATATGTGTTGAAATAGAAGTGAATTGCAATATATATATATATATATACACGCCCCTCGTCCACAAACCATTGACGATATTTATTGATTGTGATTGGTGTGAAAATTGATGGATAACGAATGGTTGTTTGGGTTTGTTTGTGGTTGATATTGATTGATTGTGGTTGAAAAATACCCATTTGTGGTTGAGAAATATTTAGTTGAAACCACATAGGATTAGTTTGTGGAAATGAAATAAATATATACATGTCGCCTGCGTGCGAACTAGATGCATGATCCCCATTGTCAAAAACCGCGAGGTTTTAAGGTAGAGCGAGGAGCCGTACTAGGGACGGTCCCGGTTTTAACTACCCTGCCATTATGCTGCCGAAATTTTGAATGATATTTATGTGTTTGAATTATTTTCATTTGCTGAAACTATATTTATTCATTGAATAGAAAACCTTCATGTGTTGAATCGATATTCATTCGTTGATTAGAAATTCATGTGTTGAATGGTATTCGTGTTTTAAATATAAAAATCACATTTTTATCTATATATAGAAACTATAGAAAACCTTCATGTGTTGAATCGATATTCATTCGTTGAATTGAAATTCATGTGTTGAATGGTATTCATATTTTGAAATAAATTGTTTCATAATAAAAATCACCTTTTATCAACTATATGGACTATGTAAAAAATCTCGTCTTAAAAGAAATTGTTTTATAAGAAAAATCCTATTTTTTATTACCTATATAAACTATATAAAATAATAGTGTTTTGAAATGAATTGTTTTACAATAAAAATCACATTTTTATTATATACATGAATTGTTGAAATGTGAAGTGTTGAAAATAGCCACTCGTTCAAATAAATATGCATGAGTTGAAATATTCATTAATTAGCTAGCGATATGATTTTTGCCTATGCATACAACATTAGAATGAATGGTGTTTTTGAACCAAATGGAATCAAATATGATGTTGAATGGAAAATGATAAATGATAAGAACTGTATATATGTACATGCATATTTATTGAACAGGTTATAGCAAAGGGGCTAGAGAAGAGGAATAAAATTGTGTGCCCGACAAATAGGTACACATTTACTGTTTTGTTTGGGTGATGATTTTATGAGCCTGTTGGCTAGCCGCTTGGCTTTTTCTTTTTCTTTTCGACATGAGACGCCCGTGTGGCTATTTGGGAATTTTCCCAGCCCCTCCCGTACAAAGGAGGTTATGGCGAATTTTTCTGAAATTTAAAGGCATTAGTAAAATATTTGAAGTGAAAACGATATAGGAATTTTTGAATGAACTATATTTATATAAATATATAAATATAAATAAAATTAAAATGAAACGTGGCCGTGCAGTTCGTGTTTTGAAACCGTGATTTCAAACGATTAGTACGGGAGATCCGACCATCGGATTTTCCTGAAATCGCAACCGTTGGGTTCGCCTTGGAAATATCTTTCCAACGGCACCAACTTTGTAAAAATCCAACGATTGGATTGTCTGGAATGTTTAATTCAAATCTAAAGAAAAACAGCGCCAGAAACGATTATATATATATATATATATATATATATATATTTATATTTAATCGAATAATGACGCTGCAGTTCGTATTTTGAAATCCGAACTTCAAACGATTGTACCGGGAGATCCGACCGTCGGATTTTCCCGAAACTGGAACCGTTGGATTCGTTTTGAAAAGACCTTTCTAATGATGTAAATTTTGTGAGGATTCAACGGTTAGATTTTCAGATATGTTTAAATCAAATCTGAAGAAAAACAGCGCCACGGCCGCGTTATGGCCCGAAGCGTCGTTTTGAATAAATTGGCTATTTTAAAATAAATAAAAATAGCGATAAATCGTTATAAAATATTATAAACGATATGGAATGGAAATAAACTGAATTTGCTTGATTTATGTGGTATTTGATGGTTGAATGGGTTTGGTGTGAAAATTACATTAAAGAACAAAATTGGTGTTGTCGAATGATTTAACCATTGAAATACATTGATTTGAAATTCTAAATATACGTGAATTATTTGAAAAGGCCGAGTTAATTCTCATTTCGAATAATTGACCGACGATTGAAATTCGAAGATGAAGACGGTGGTCGAAGACCGGAGATCTTCACCTCGTTTGGGTGGCAACCGAGGTCCTGATTGGGAGGCATCCCGAAATATGGATAATGAGTGGTGATCGTCCAGACGTACGTGGTGATCGATGGGTTTGCGAGGTATTTAGTGCCTCCGGTTTCGTTCAGACCCAGAACGGACTTGTAAATGGACAGTGTGTCTGACATTGGATTTTATTCTGTGTTGATTGATCTCTATTAAATATACATCTGTTTGCCGGCGGAGAATTTATTCTTTTGCTTAACACCCTTCTCTGAGACGCACGAGCTCAGGGGTTGTATATCGATGGACATCAGTCGCATGGCATGAATTGCTAGTGTGACATGCCTAAGTGGCAAATGATTAGGACTTCTGTTGAAAAGCAAAGTCCTGTGGTGATGATCAAAGCACCACCTGTGTGGCGTAGCTTTGTGTATAACGTGAAATCGCGAGCCTCACACCCCGGTATGAACCAGAAACGGGAGGAAGGACCTCAGGGAGGGCATGCGTTTCTTTCTAGCTAGCGTGGTGTCAGTGACCTACCAGCCCTGACATTTATATACTTTTCACCTATGTGGTTGTTGCTGTTGCGAGGCGCCTCGGTTTGATCGGACGATCCGGGTCCGACGGAGTCATTCGTTGGCTCGTTTACGCCCCAAAGGGCGGGGAAACGTATTGTTCAGGAATTTTAATCCACATCGATGGACCGACCCTGTTGCTCCTAGGGTCACTCGAGCTCTGATCCTGAGACACGGGCTAGAGCGTCTTGAATTCGGTAAGGACTATCTTTTGCCTTGGTTCAGGACGGAAATCCAATTTCCAAATACATGACTGTGCAGTTTTGATTGTATATATATATATGGTGACATGATATATGGTACCCGTGCCGTCTATGATTGATACTTATGATTTGAAAGTGTTTTCAAACCATATAAACACTAGCAATAATATCAAATGCTTTTTGTTTTATTCGTATCAAGCATATTTTGGCCGTTATAAGGTAAAAACTCTATCCTCCGGTTTGCGTTGCATTGTGTGATGGGAACTGAGTCTTATAATGGCTTCATTTTTATAAAATGCATTGCGCTGTTTAAAAGAAAGATTTGTTTTAAAGCACTGGCAATCCAATGGAGAAAACCCGTTCCACGAAAGTGGCGTGGTCCTGTGATTAGCCAAATTATATATGTGTTGAGTAGATTTCTCATACCAGTCCCATGACTGACTCGTAGTTTGTTTCACTTTCAAACTCGGGTGCCCCTTTTTCTACACGGGAAGCCTTGTATTCAGGTTTAGCTGGTTCTTTCTGGATAGCTGGAGCTGAAGATGGATTCTATTATTTATCTCTTTTTATGCTGTTCAGCTCCTATTGTACATATTTTGTTTATTTCCGCTGTAGACATTTATGTATAGCTGAACTGTATTTGTACCAAGTAAGATCATGTATTCTGTGTAACTCTAATGATTACATTTATCCAGTATATTCTATTGTTCATTACCTGGTGTATTTAATTATTCTGTTCTGCTATTATCTGTTTCTGTGTTATATTCCGCGGATTACCCTTGCCACCATCCGTACGGGGTTTGGGGTCGTCTCATTTGGTATCAGAGCTTTGGTTAAGCTTAGTTCTGGAATATAACATTTGAACGAACTCGTCAGAAATAGAACCAGTAGTGTTCTAGGATGGGCAACTCTATACAGATAAGATCAGTAATATCCTAGTATGAGTTGCAGAATGAAATAACACCTCGATAGACACATTTACATTCAAGTATTTGTCTCTATATTTTCAAATATCTTTTCCGTTGACCTGACACTTGATCTGCTATTTGCAGAAGAACTAGAAAATGAGTGCCAGAAACAGAAGAAGTGACACAGACCCGGATATTGAAGCCCTATATATGAAATATAGAAATCTGGGTGGAAAGCCGTTCTCGGGCGAAGAATCTATTATGAGAACACAAGCATGGATTCGTTCGGCTGAGAAAATCTTCGAAGGATTAAAGTTGAGGGATGACCAGAAAAGATTACTGGCCTCTTGGGCACTCAAAGACGAAGCTTTATTCTGGCGGGATTCTGTTGTTAAGGATAATCCAGAAGGTGATATCACCTGGGATAAATTCAAAGTGATTTTCCTGGAAAGATTTACTCCTCCAGAAGCAATTGAGCGACTATGTGATGAATTTTCATATTTGATACAAGGAGATATGACCATTCCCGAATATCATAAGAAATTCAGCGAATTTTCTCACTTTGCTCCTCATCTAATTGAGAATCCGAAGAGGAAGAATATGAGATTTATCAACGGGCTTCAAAGAAAATATCAGAACAGTGTAATGAGGAACGTGAAGCTCCCCTTTTCTGAAATGATATACATGGCTTATCAGTACGAAGACCTAGACAAGAAAGGTATGCTACAGTACGAAGAAGAAGTCAGCTCTAGTAATAAAATTGAGGTTGAAACTAGTCGTCTTGAGGCCAGCACGATGTCAGAGGTTAGCAAGAAGCCCAAAGCAAATCGGAAAAGGGCTGAATCTGAGAAAGGGCAAGGAACGACTACCATATGCAGTAACTGTAAGGAGCCAGGGCATTTGTCGATTAACTAAGGACCCTTAAAGAAACGATTAAGAGGCGGGTTTCAATCCAAGAAGAGAATTCAAGAGAATAGAAAGTGTAGTCAATGCCATCAGTCTGGTCATCTTTCAAAGGCCTGCCCGCTATTTCGAGAACCTAAAGCAGTACATGTAAATGAAGTGGTAGAAGTACCTGCATCCTCGTCTGCTCAGGAAAGGTCTGATGTTTTAGAAGGCACGCTCAATGTCAAAAACATTCCAGTTAAAGTACTGTTTGACACAGGCGCGTCACGAGGATTTATTGTAAAGAGTGCAGTCAAGAAACTGGATTTGAATTTGAAGAAGCTCAAAGAGCCAATGACTGCCCAAAATCCAGTTGGGGGTTCCATCAATCTCAGTTGAGTTTGTGCAGTGCCTGTCTCTTTTTCTTGCTATAAATTCCCTATTATCTCTATCGTCATGAATTTTAATGAATTCGATCTTATTTTGGGATTGGATTGGTTAAGCAAATATGAAGCGGAGGTTAGATGCGCCGAGAGAGTTGTTAAAGCAAAGGCCCAATTGGGAAATTATATAACCATACCATGTGAAGGCCCGACTTCAAATAGAAAAGATTTCTGGTCAGCTCTCGATGTTTCTCCAGCCCAAATAAAAAATATCCCAGAAGTCACAGAGAATATTCCTGACCTCATCAAAGACATTCCTGTCGTCAAGAACTATGTGGATGTGTTCGAAGAAGTTGTTCGCTTACCTCCGCAGAGAGAAATAGATTTCAGGATTGCTTTAATTCCGAATGCAAGGCCGGTAGTTCACGCTATTAGAAGAATGTCGTTGAAAGAGAAAGAAGAACTTGACAATCAAACACGACAGCTAGTATGGAAGGGTCTGATCAGGCCTAGTTTCTCTGATTGGGGTGCAGCAGTGGTGTTTGTCCCAAAATCTGACGGTACTCTACGTCTATGCGTGGATTATCATGATCTGAACAAACAGACAATAAAGAACAAATATCCATTACCGTGGATTGATGATTTGTTAGATCGATTAAATGGAGCACAAGTATTTTCACGAATGGACCTAGCTATAGGCTTCCATCAACTTCGAATTGCTGAAGAGTGTGTTCCAATGACAGCGTTCAGAGGCCCCGACTTATTCTACGAGTGGTTAGTAATGCCGTTCGGCTTATGTAACGCTCCCGCTTACTTCGTCGATCTAATGAATAGAGTATTCAGAGGAGTATTGAATAAATTTGTACTGGTTTTTATTGATGATATTCTAATCTTCTCTAAATCAAAGGCCGAACATGAAAAACATTTGGAACAAGTGTTAGAAATCCTCAGAAGAAATGTATTGAAAGCAAAGTTTTCCAAATGTATATTCTGGCAAGATGAAGTGAAATTTCTGGGCCACGTCGTATCAAAAGAAGGAATAGCTGTGGATCCAAGCAAAATCACAGCTATTCAGAATTGGAAACAACCCAGTACCCCCATTGAAGTCCGCAGTTTTCTCGGATTGGCTAGCTATTACCGGAAGTTCATCAAAAACTTTTCGAAGATATCTGGTCATTTAACCAAGCTTACGAAGAAGCACTCTAAGTTCAAATGGACTCCAGAAAGTGAGGAGGCTTTCGAAGGGCTAAAGTTAAGATTAACGACAGCTCCAGTGTTAACCATAATAGATGGCAACCAGGATTTGAAAGTCTAGACTGATGCTTCTAGAGAAGGCCTTGGCGCAGTGTTAATGCAAAGGGGTCAGGTGATTGCTTATGCTAGCCGTCAGCTGAAGCCACACGAGAAAAACTATGTAACTCATGATCTTGAGTTATTGGCTATAGTATTCGCTTTGAAAATCTGGAGACACTATCTTCTGGGTGAGAGATTTGAACTGTTTACAGATCACCAGTCGTTAAAGTATCTGCTCACTCAGAAGGACCTGAATCTGAGGCAGTAACGTTGGCTGGAGTTTCTTGCAGCATATGACTTTGAGATTATATACACTCCAGGGAAAGCAAATGTCGTGGCCGATGCGTTAAGCCGAAAGAATGAAATGATCGCCAGTTTTATTATCACGACTTCATTGCTAGATAAAATATCTGCTCTTCAAAAGGATGATCACTTCATTCAGAAGATCAGAGAGATAATTCAACAAGGCGAACCCTCGAGTTTTCAAGTTGATAATGATGGAATTCTAAGGCTCAAAGGTCGAATCTGTGTCCCTAACAATCCCGAGCTTCGAAAGGAAGTACTGGATGAATGCCACAAGTCAAAACTTAGTATCCATACGGGAGTAAGCAAAATGTATAATGACATCAAACGCACTTTCTGGTGGAAGTCGATGAAGAGGGATATTTCTTTATATGTTAGCCGATGCCCCACTTGCCAGCTAGTCAAAAGCGACCAACATAAATTGGCTGGATTGTTACAACCACTAGAAGTTCCTGGTTGGAAGTGGGAACATATTTCTATGGATTTCATTGATGGTCTGCCCAGAACCAGAAAAGGGAATGACAGTATTTGGGTGATCGTAGATCGCTTCACGAAGACCGCCCAATTCATACCTGTTAGATCAAATAGAACTGCTCAGAGTCTGGCGCAGATTTACTTCCGGGAAATAGTTAGACTACATGGAGTGCCGCTCAGTATAGTCAGTGATAGAGATACAATATTTACTAGCAAATTCTGGGAAGCATTTCAAGTCGAGCTGGGAACGAAGTTGAACTTGAGCACCGCTTATCATCCTCAGACAGACGGTCAGACTGAGAGGGTGAATCGTATTTTAGAAGATCTATTGCGGGCTTGTGTTATAGACTTCGGTGGATCATGGGAAGACCATCTGCATTTGGATGAATTCTCTTATAACAACAGCTACAAGGCGAGTTTGACAATGTCGCCATTCGAAGCATTGTATGGTAGACCGTGCCGATCTCCTGCTTGTTGGATCGAACCCGGTAATAGACTTGTATTGGGGCCTGATATGATCCGAGAAGCCGCCGACAAAGTCGATTTTATTAAGAAGCGATTACTCGCCGCTCAAAGCCGACAAAAGAGCTACGCCGATAGGAGAAGAAGAGATATATCCTTTGAAGTTGGCGACTATGTATATTTGAAAGTATCGCCGATGAGAGGAGTTATCCGGTTCGGTAAAACTGGAAAGTTGGCGCCCAAATTCATTGGTCCGTTTCCTATTCTGGAACGGATCGGAACCCTCGCTTATAGGGTCAAACTGCCTGACTGGTTGCCTGGAGTTCATGATGTATTTCACATATCTCAACTTCGAAAGCACGTTCATGATCCAGACTTGATCGTGGAAGAAGCAGCTCAATAGGATATTGAAATTACTCCAGAATTAGCTGTGAGGCGAGAGCCGCTAAAGATTATCGGCAAAGAAACCAAAGAGCTGAGGAACAAGAAGGTTCGCTTAGTCAAAGTGCAATGGAGTGGAGATCCACGAGATTGTACTTGGGAAACTGAGGAGAGCATTCAGAAAGCTTATCCTGGATGCCGAGTAGATATCTCTGATTGACTCCGGTGCAAGGTATATTTATCATACTTTGCATTATCATTTAATTCTCTATTCTATTGTTATTTTCTTTCCATGGGTGTGCACTTTTAACTCTATAGTCTGAATGATTTTAAAAGAATATAGGAATTGATCTGTATGATTTTGAAAAGAAAAAAATGATTTGATGTTTGTTTGTGTTGTATGATTTTGAAACGATAGTTAATTTAATTAATAGGAGATTGAATGGTAGAATTTATTCATTTAAATCACACATCGAACTGATTTAAAAATAAATAGAAATATATATACATGTGTATTATATATGTTTGAACAGGTAAAGGGATTAGCTATTGAGTAAAGATTTTATTTGCGTGCCCGACAATTAGGTAAACCTTAATGAGTTGGATGCGAAATATTATTATATCAACTCCTGTGAATGCCATTGGATGCGGAGTGGTGGTTTTTCTGTGTGAAATAATAAACGTTGCCATAGGATAGTAACAATTAATTTTGAACTACATTGCATGGCATACTTCTGAAGATAGGCATACTTCATCATATACCACATAAGCATTTGGAGCTTGTGTGACGAGGTGGAAGATTTACCATACGAGCGAGAGGCTTGTATGGCGATCACTATATTTTACAGGTTGAACTGATGACTGATATGGACTGTTTAAATTGTAACGATTAAATTGCCAGATTAATAAAAACCACCACACGGGTCTGGAGTTGACAATAATCACGTCTCTCTAGTTATTAGATACGGCACATGGACTATTTATTTCCCACACGGGGCAGGGTGACGAGAATTTATTCTCTGGAGTTATTATCAATACATGCTCCCCTGTAAACACCAGAATATATCACTATAAATATGCGTATGCTTATTAGGATTTATTGGGTACCTAATACGACCCAATAAATTTCCAAACCCCTCCCCATACAAGGGAGGTTATGTCGAAATTTTTCGAAAATTTCGGGTGTTAGCCAAATTTTTGAAGAATTTGAAATTTCTCAGAAACTGAAAAGTTGGAGAGTTGAAGCCAGATCGAACGTAGAGTTGAGTAATCAAACCACTTTCGACTTTGTTCCTTTTCGAGGACGAAAAGTTTTAAGTGGGGGAGATTGTAACGACCCAGAAAATCTGAACCAATTTAAAAATTTTAAATTGGCTGAAATAATGGATTTTAAATATTTAAAATAAATATTTTAAATAATGGAAATGAAAAGTGAGTTTGAATCGACAATTGAAAACGAATATAATTAATTTTAATTATAAACAAGGCCTGAAATGGCGCTGCAGTTTCAAAAATTGAATTCAAACTTTATCGGACTGTACCGGGTGCAAAACAAAACGAATTTTAGCGAAACCAAAAATATTTAAATCTGTTAGTGAATACCTTTCTAACGAATCTGAAAAATCGAATTTTCATAGCGGGAAGCAAAAGTTATGGCCAAATGAATTTTCAGAAAGGTCGCTATGGAATTTATATAGCCCGTGAAATTGGCCATTTTGCATACGACCTCGGAATTCGATGAAACCAATTTTGTTGGATCCGGGATGTGAAGTTATTGTTAGGTTTCAAATTTCATAATTTTTGAAGCTAGTATGTGAGCGTGGCAAAGGAAATAGTGTTTTGGCCAATTGCAGTTAAATTGGATCGACCAGAAATGGGCCTTTTTGCAAACGGTCTCAGAATTCGACGAAACTAGTTTTGTTGGGACCGTATCGTCAAAACATAGCTAGATTTTTTTTCTGGAATTTTTCGAATCAGTTTGTGGCCCTGGTAAATTGAAATGTACGTTCAAATTAAATATTGAATGTTATATATTTTAATTTGAAGGAAAACTGGCTGAAACAGTCGAATGGGCCTACGAAACATATTCCATTGTGTTCGGAATGGGGGTAAAACGCTAGGGACGATAGTCGTTGGGTTTAGATTGGTGGTCGCGTCAGAAAACCCCTTATAAAACCCATCGGCCAATCAAAATTTTTATATAAAAAAATCCTTTAATTTTCTCTCTCCCGACATCCGTTAACAGGCGGAACCCTTTCGCTACCTTCTCTCCTCTTTTCTGGCGGCTCCGATCACCGAAATGCCATGGCCTAGTTGAACTTTTTGTAGATCCCTCCGAGCTCTTCAAATCCATATAAGCCTCGTCCCTTACCATCGCGTGTTCGTCGAGATACAAGCCCCCAAAGTTGCGCCGTTCGCAGCAGATTTCCTCCTCCTCGCCGCCGCCGAGTTCGCCGCCGTCAGGGGTGCAGGCGCGCCTCTCCAAGCTCGTCGACGTGGCATAGGCTGATCGGCATATCGTGCTTCGGATTGAGAGAAAAATTCAAACCTAGTTTTGAAGAAATCAAGCAGGTATCGGCTGATTTTATTTAATTTGATTTTAACACCTTTAAACCGTTGCAAACTTTGAAAAATCATATCTTTTTCATTCGTTAACGAAATTCGATGAAACAGGAAACATCGTGACCGTGTGGACGCCTTCTACAATTTAGAAGAGACCGCATATTTTTCTGAGCCTTCTGCTATTTTTGGTGGAGTGGAACCCAATGTGAGATTTCTAATTTATAAACGATATGGAAAACGACGATGTATAAATTATATAGTCGATGTATGAGTTATATAAGCATTGTACACCTCATGTATAAGCGTTGTATAAGTCGTACGTTCGATGTATAAGTTGTATATGCGTTGTAAAAATTATATATGTGTTGAAATAGAAGTGAATTGCAATATATATATATATATATATATATATATATATATATATATATATATATATATATATATATATATACGCCCCTCGTCCACAAACCATGGACGATATTTATTGATTGTGATTGGTGTGAAAATTGATGGATAGCGAATGGTTGTTTGGGTTTGTTTGTGGTTGATATTGATTGATTATGGTTGAAAAATACCCATTTGTGGTTGAGAAATATTTAGTTGAAACCACATAGGATTAGTTTGTGGAAATGAAATAAATATATACATGTCGCCTGCGTGCGAACTAGATGCATGATCCCCATTGTCAAAAACCGCGAGGTTTTAAGGTAGAGCGAGGAGCCGTACTAGGGACGGTCCCGGTTTTAACTACCCTGCCGTTATGCTGTCGAAATTTTGAATGATATTTATGTGTTTGAATTATTTTCATTTGCTGAAACTATATTTACTCATGGAATAGAAAACCTTCATGTGTTGAATCGATATTCATTCGTTGATTAGAAATTCATGTGTTGAATGGTATTCGTGTTTTAAATATAAAAATCACATTTTTATCTATATATAGAAACTATAGAAAACCTTCATGTGTTGAATCGATATTCATTCGTTGAATTGAAATTCATGTGTTGAATGGTATTCATATTTTGAAACAAATTGTTTCATAATAAAAAATCACCTTTTATCAACTATATGGACTATGTAAAATAATCTCGTCTTAAAAGAAATTGTTTTATAAGAAAAATCCTATTTTTTATTACCTATATAAACTATATAAAATAATAGTGTTTTGAAATGAATTGTTTTACAATAAAAATCACATTTTTATTATATACATGAATTGTTGAAATGTGAAGTGTTAAAAATAGCCACTCGTTCAAATAAATATGCATGAGTTGAAATATTCATTAATTAGCTAGCGATATGATTTTTGTCTATGCATACAACATTAGAATGAATGGTGTTTTTGAACCAAATGGAACCAAATATGAAGTTGAATGGAAAATGATAAATGATAAGAACTGTATATATGTACATGCATATTTATTGAACAGGTTATAGCAAAGGGGCTAGAGAAGAGGAATAAAATTTTGTGCCCGACAAATAGGTACACATTTACTGTTTTGTTTGGGTGATGATTTTATGAGCCTGTTGGCTAGCCGCTTGGCTTTTTCTTTTTCTTTTCGACATGAGACGCCCGTGTGGCTATTTGGGAATTTTCATAGCCCCTCCCGTACAAAGGAGGTTATGGCGAATTTTTCCGAAATTTAAAGGCGTTAGTGAAATATTTGAAGTGAAAACGATATAGGAATTTTTGAATGAACTATATTTATATAAATATATAAATATAAATAAAATTAAAATGAAACGTGGCCGTGCAGTTCGTGTTTTGAAACCGTGATTTCAAACGATTAGTACGGGAGATCCGACCATCGGATTTTCCTGAAATCGCAACCGTTGGGTTCGCCTTGGAAATATCTTTCCAACGGCACCAACTTTGTAAAAATATAACGGTTGGATTGTCTGGAATGTTTAATTCAAATCTGAAGAAAAACAGCGCCAGAAACGATTATATTTATATATATATATATAATTATATTTAATCGAATAACGACGCTGCAGTTCGTATTTTGAAATCCAAACTTCAAACGATTGTACCGGGAGATCCGACCGTCGGATTTTCCCGAAACTAGAACCGTTGGATTCGTTTTGAAAAGACCTTTCTAATGATGTAAATTTTGTGAGGATCCAACGATTAGATTTTCAGATATGTGTAAATCAAATCTGAAGAAAAACAGCGCCACGGCCGCGTTATGGCCCGAAGCGTCGTTTTGAATAAATTGGCTATTTTAAAATAAATAAAAATAGCGATAAATTGTCATAAAATATCATAAACGATATGGAATGGAAATAAACTGAATTTGCTCGATTTATGTGGTATTTGATGGTTGAATGGGTTTGGTGTGAAAATTACATTAAAGAACAAAATTGGTGTTGTCGAATGATTTAACCATTGAAATAAATTGATTTGAAATTCTAAATATACGTGAATTATTTGAAAAGGCCGAGTTAGTTCTCATTTCGAATAATTGACCGACGATTGAAATTCAAAGATGAAGACGGTGGTCGAAGACCGGAGATCTTCACCTCGTTTGGGTGGCAACTGAGGTCCTGATTGGGAGGCATCCCGAAATATGGATAATGAGTGGTGATCGTCCAGACGTACGTGGTGATCGATGGGTTTGCGAGGTATTTAGTGCCTCCGGTTCCGTTCAGACCCAGAACGGACTTGTAAATGGACAGTGTGTCTGACATTGGATTTTATTCTGTGTTGATTGATCTCTATTAAATATACATCTGTTTGGCGACGGAGAATTTATTCTTTTGCTTAACGCCCTTCTCTGAGACGCACGAGCTCAGGGGTTGTATTTCGATGGGCATCAGTCGCATGGCATGAATTGCTAGTGTGACATGCCTAAGTGGCAAATGATCATGACTTCTGTTGAAAAGCAAAGTCCTGTGGTGATGATCAAAGCACCACCTGTGTGGCGTAGCTTTGTGTATAACGTGAAATCGCGAGCCTCACACCCCGGTGTGAACCAGAAACGGGAGGAAGGACCTCAGGGAGGGCATGCGTTTCTTTCTAGCTAGGGTGGTGTCAGTGACCTACCAGCCCTGACATTTATATACTTTTCACCTATGTGGTTGTTGCTATTGCGAGGCGCCTCGGTTTGATCGTACGATCCGGGTCCGATGGAGTCATTCGTTGGCTCGTTTACGCCCCAAAGGGCGGGGAAACGTATTGTTCAGGAATTTTAATCCACATCGGTGGACCGGCCCTGTCTCTCCTAGGGTCACTCGAGCTCTGATCCTGAGACACGGGCTAGAGCGTCTCGAATTCGGTAAGGACTATCTTTTGCCTTGGTTCAGGACGGAAATCCAATTTCCAAATACGTGACTGTGCGGTTTTGATTGTATATATATATGGCGACATGATATATGGTACCCATGCCGTCTATGATTGATAGTTATGATTTGAAAGTGTTTTCAAACCATATTAACACTAGCAATAATATCAAATGCTTTTTGTTTTATTCGTATCAAGCATATTTTGGCCGTTATAAGGTAAAAACTCTATCCTCCGGTTTGCGTTGCATTGTGTGATGGGAACTGAGTCTTATAATGGCTTCATTTTTATAAAATGCATTGCGTTGTTTAAAAGAAAGATTTGTTTTAAAGCACTGGCAATCCAATGGAGAAAACCCGTTCCACGAAAGTGGTGTGGTCCTGTGATTAGCCAAATTATATATGTGTTGAGTAGATTTCTCATACCAGTCCCATGACTGACTCGTAGTTTGTTTCACTTTCAAACTCGGGTGCACCTTTTTCTACACGGGCAGCCTTGTATTCAGGTTTAGCTGGTTCTTTCTGGATAGCTGGAGCTAAAGATGGATTCTATTATTTATCTCTTTTTTTGCTGTTCAGCTCCTATTGTACATATTTTGTTTATTTCCGCTGTAGACATTTATGTATAGCTGAACTGTATTTGTACTAAGTAAGATCTTGTATTCTGTGTAACTCTGATGATTACGTTTATCCAGTATATTCTATTGTTCATTACCTGGTGTATTTAATTATTCTGTTCTGCTATTATCTATTTCTGTGTTATATTCCACGGATTACTCTTGCCACCGTCAGTACGGGGTTTGGGGTCATCTCACCCGTTGTATTTTTGAGGAAATCAATTTGTAATTTGGCGGGTATGACGATGTGACATTCTAAGTGAATGAGGATGACTTGTATGAGTGAATGTCTGATAGAGTATTTCCAGAGGGGCCACGTACATTAATTTCTTCAACCATACCAAGAGTGGAAGCGGAGAAGGAAACTTCTTTTAGCAAACACATAATGTACTGTTGTGAAAGTCAATTAGTGATTCTGATGGATCTGACGATGTGACATTTGGAGCGAATCTGATGTGATGATAAAGCGTAGCTTCTAGCCTCATCAAACGGTAAATGACAGAAATCGGTCAGGCAGCATGGCTAAGTCGGTCGCACCGAAGTAGGGTTTATAATCACCTATCTAGAGAATATTCATTTGCTTCTTAAATCTATCAATGCTGTCCCATATATATACGAGAACGGTTGCTGATCCCAACCGTTGGTGATGTACATTCGATACACTCAAGCAAAATGAGTGGTCGGTCATGTGTGGTTGAGTTACAAGATGTTCTTGTTGAACTCCTGTGTATCGTTCCTAGAGTACACTGATCGGAAGGTGGTTCCATACCTTGTCATAGTTGGAAATCCATTACCCAATACGTGCTTGCGGTTTTGATTTTATACCATATATGTAGAATGTGAGATGAAAGCGTTTCTGCTAGATGATTATTATATTGTGGTTGATAGACATTATTATAATATCAAAAGGTTTTTGATATAAAGATATTTTGGATTCTCATCAGGGAAAAACCCGTTCCGTTCTGCGGCGTGGTTTTATGAGATATCGTTTACTTGTTCATATACCTGTTTAAACCGTTTTACTCACACCAGTCCCATGACTGACCCGGAGTTTACTTTGTTGTTTTCCCTAAACTCTTGGGTGCCTAAATTTGTACGGGCAGTCAAGTAGTCGGGTTTTACAGATATACTTGGAGAGCTTGGAGAAGGAGGCTTCAAGATCATATAGCTATAGTTTATTTCCGCTGTGCTGTAAGTGCTGTACTCTGATAAGTGCTATTGTATACATAACTGTTATATTTCAAAGTTATGTTATCTATTATATGTTATTCGTTCCGCTGTGAGGTTCGTGTTACTATGATGTTGTGTTCTTCTTCTTCTTCTTCTTCTTCTTCTATTCTAAGTTTCTATCTTATCTATTCTCACCCTCTAATTTCTTTCATTAATTACCGGGATTTTTCGAGGTTTTGGTTATCGACATCGTGTTTATGTCGATAACCAAAGTCGCTCAAAATCCGGGTCGTTACAGTTGGTATCAGAGCTTAAGTTAAGAATTACTTGGCTCTGTGGCGTGACTCGGTAGAGATAGGGTTAGTAATACCCTAGATTGAGTTTGAGTGTATATATACGAGTGCGTATTTGTATTTGATATAAAAATGGTTTTATATTGTAGGGACTCATTGGCTGAGTTGTTTATGGGTTCTGGTCGATCAGTTTGATCCACTGTATCGGTAGGAGTTTGTAAACACTCGAATACGATGGGTCGACACGATATGTTTTGTAAAGAGGGTAAATTAAAATAAGTTTACCCAGAGTATATTCTGATATAGAGGAAATATATATATTAGATATATTGGTTGTAATTATAATCGAGTAAGATTATAAAGTGAAATGGTTATATATAACCGATCAGAATTCATATAAGTATAATATATGAAATAAAGTGAATTAAATCTGAAATTTAAATCAGAATTGAAATAAGAACCCTGGAAATTTGAATAAGGGTTTGTTAACAGAGATGGATTAAGTATATAAGAATTTCAAAATCCTAGGAGATTTTAAATTGGTTTAAAGCCTTGGGAATGGTATTTGAAAATATTTCAAGTGGAAACTGAGTTGAAATAGAAATATCGAACAAATTGGATTTGTAAGTTAGGAATTTGAAACGATATTTGGTTGATGAGTTAAGAATTTGGAATCAAGAAATAGAACTTTGATTTGAAATTGGATTCGATTTGGATATAAACGAATGGTTGAATTTGTGGATAAAAACAGATTGGAATTTGGTTGAGATAACCTTGGGTATATGTTGGATTGATAACAGGTGAAGGTTATAAAGTTAATATGCCGAGAAAAGGTACAAGTTTATATGTGATATAAGCATGAGATTTTTGAGCCGAATCGGCTAGCCGCTTGGCTTTTTTTTTTTGGGATTGGTAAGGGCAATGGGAGGCTATGTGAAATATCCCGATGCTCCCGGTATAAAGGAGGTTATGGCAATTTTTCCGGGAATTTAAGGAGTTAGAATGTTTTTAAGAAGATCTGATAAGTAGAATTCTAGATATCAGTATATATAGAGAAGTCGATAAGGAAACGAACTTAAAAAGAGAAAGAGTATACGTGTTTAAAGGTGAATAATTAGTTGTATGGTATTGATTATTTGAGTAAGTAGTCTTATCTGTTTTGATGTTATAAATGTTATTCAGTCAAGGTCTGAGAGGTAGTTATACCCCAACTTGGTTGGTTTCATTATTAACAAATAAATAGTAAGATTTCAGGCTCGAAGATCAATGTTGGATAAGAGTTAGTTGAATATAGTATTTGGATTGTCGTAACGATGTTTTACATAACATCCGTTTTAATCCAAATAAGCGTAAGCTGGGAAATAGTTTGACTTTCTATTGGGTTGGAGAAGGCCTAAGAGGCGAGTTGTGGTTTTACCGATAGGGTTGTACAAAGGAGGTTATGGCGAAATTTTCCGAGAATGTAAAGTGTTAGAATTTTTTTTAGAATTTTTGAAAATTTAGGTTAGTCGGAAGGAATTAATATTTTTGTCGACATTAATTGGTTCTGTTGAAATCAAAAATAAGGGGTAAACAAGTCTTAGGAGTTCCAATATATAGGGTCATCCTCTAACTTAGCAATTTCGAGGACGAAATTATTTTAAGTAGGGAAGAATGTAATGACACGCATTGGCAGAGGGATTTTCATTAATTTATTTAATTATATATATCGTGATGTAGTGAATAAAATCATCGTTAATTAAATAATATGGAATAATTAATTAAATAATATATTTAATTCAGAAATAATCAAAAATATTGGAAATCACAATATTCTGTGAACTGGGTCATCCCTTGGATTTAATTCAGCTTAGAGTTGAATTATATTGACGAATATATTTAAACGACGACAGTTTGAACGTATAATTATATTATAATTAAAATCGAGCTCGAAATGGCGCTGCAGTTCGATATTTGGCGATTTGAACTTCAACCGAATGTACAGGATTCATTTTAAGCCGGATTTCTGTGAAACAAGAAACGTGTGGAGCTGGTGGAGTATATCTTTCTAGTGGAAGAGAAAAATCGGGATTTCGTCGTGTAGATTTTGATTTATGTCCAAATCAAATTTCAGAAAAGTCGCTGTAGAATTACTTTATAATTTGCGACGCTTTATATACGTTATAAATGGATTTTCAGTATAAACTGAATATCGAGATAATCTGGAATCTGAAATATCAAGCTGTAAATTCTGATATGATATTCTGGAGCTGTACGATACCATATGTGAAGATATATGATAATATTTAATTTTAAATATTTAATTTAATTATATTTAAATATATTTATATATTTAAATGGGTCATCCAGAGCTTTAAAATATAGCCACTTTTGCAAACGAAATCGGAATTCGACGAAACTAGTTTTGTAGGATCCGCAATGTCAAATTATTGTTAGATGTCAAGTTTCATGATTTTTAGAGTCAGTGTGTGGCCGTACGGATTTTTAGAGTGAGAAACAGTCAGTATTTTGACAGTTAAAATACGCTGTATGAGCATACGGAGTCGGAATTTGACGAAACCAGTTTCGTTGGAACCGTAATGTCGAAATCTACCTACAAGTCCAGTTTCGTGATTTTTGGGTATCACGTGTGACCACAGGAATTTTTAGAGTGTATAAATAGATAAATAAAATATATAAAAAAAAATCCTAACTATTTTCTCTGGTAACAAACGAGCCACGCATACTGCCTCCTCAACCACAAACCTCACCTAACCAAACAGCCTATATAACCCAAGGGAATCGAACACAGAAAAAGTTTCACACAAAAGAAAATCAAAGAAATGCTTAAACAAATGAAGTAAAATCCTAAAAATCCTTATACTTGTATACTGGGGATCCTGAAATCATCCTCTTCATTCTTGTATCAGCATTGATGGGTTCGGATGGGTTTTCCCGTCGCTCGATTTTAGACAGTGAACCTAGGCATAGCTTTATGGGAGGTACGGGCGACTGGAGCTCGAACGGAGGTGATGGGCGAGTCCAGTGGAGCGAGGCGCAGGCGATGGCATTGACGAGGAGGATTCTGGTGGATCGGGGTAGAATGCGACATCGGGTTTTGGGCTACAGGAGGATTTTCGGAGTGGCACCGAAGCTGACGAGGAGGAGTTGGCTAGGTGCGATTTCTGATGGTGATTCGGACAGTGGTGTTCGCGCCGGAGGTTGATGAACGGCGTGGTGGTGGATGCCGTTCAAAATAGGGTCAACGGGGATGAAATGGGGATCGGGTTTCGCTGTGTTTGATTTGGGAAGAGGACTAGAGCGGGTCTGGTGTTTTGATAAGGAGAAATGGGCCAAGGTAATAATGTTGAGGCCCAATAGTTTTAACTCTAAGTTTATATAAATTCAAATAGTTGTATTAACTTGTCGATGTGATAACTCAACCATACGGTATCAGATTGACGAACCGTAAGTTGCGTTGGGATCGTATGGACGGGAGCAACACAATGAGACTGACCGCGAGTCAATTGGAGTCCGTTACAATTTATGGCGAAATAAATTGTCCATCTAAATCAAAGACAGTTAATCGTTTTTAACGATAACAGTCCAATGTGAGTAAAACTCACCAACTCTGTACAGTTCTATTTTTACAACGTATTCTTAGAACTGTTAAATATTGTATGGTTGACTGTGTGTTGGCTGTTTGATTGAACTGCTAGTCAGTTAGTAGGAATTATATATATATATATATATATATACTGTTAAATATTTATATGTGATTCTGCTATCAGAATAATTCATATCAAAGTGAAATCGATGTTAATATTATTGGCTAACATCTGTGATGCAGGGAAACAGGTTGGAGGAATCCAACTGGATTCCTCAACAGTTATTTTACTGTGATTTATATATTGTGATATATAAATGTGATATACAATCTGATGATGATTATGTGTGTTTGGACGATATTCATCGTTGTTAGATGATGTGTTAAATACCATAAGAAATACCAGAGTGTGATAAAGGGATTTTCAAAGTATAATTTGAAAATAATCTATTTATATAAAATCACTGGATTTTATATATATATATAAGAAAAGGGATTTTGGTTAAAGAAATTTTATTTGATTATCAAATATAAAGGAATTTTATTTGTAAATCAAATATAAAGGAATTCTATTCGTAAATCAAATATAAAGGGATTTATGTGTAAATCAATTATAGAGGAAATATATTTGTAAAACAAATATAAAGGGAAATATTTGTCAAACAAATAAAGGGGGAAATATTTGTAAAACATTTACAAATAGATTATAAAGGAAATATGTGTAGAACTTTTACAAATAGATTAAATGGATTATTTATTTATTTAGGAAATAAATAAAAGTAAAAGTATTTATTTATTTAGGAAATAAATAAGGAAATAAAGGGAGAAATTTATTTGTTAAATAAATAAGATAAGAGATAAGGAATATTTATTTAGAAAAATAAATAGGATTATAAAGGAGTATTTATCTAGGAAACAAATAGAGTTAAGCAAGTAGAGTAATCCAATAAAGTCATTCGATTTAAGTTTATATTCGAAGGAGTTAATCGAATGTATATTCGAAGGAATTAATCGAATATAGTTATTCGAAGGAGTTAGTCGATAATATTTGTTCCAAAGGAGTTAGTTAATCCAAAGGAGTTAGAGTAAAATCCAAAGGAGTTAGTAAGTCGAAGTTAATCCAAAGGAGTTAGAGTAAATCCAAAGGAGTTAGTTAATCCAAAGGAGTTAGAGTGAATCCAAAGGTGTTAGTTAATCCAAAGGAGTTAGTAAAATCCAAAGGGGTTAGTCGAAGTAAATTCAAAGTGAGTTAATCGAATGTTTGTTATTCGGAAAGGGAGTTATCAAATCGAATTGAGTTAAAATAGTTATCGAATATAGTTTATTCGAATAGTGTTAGAGGAGTTAATCGAATATAGTTTATTCGAATAGTGTTAGAGGAGTTAATCGAATATAGTTTATTCGAATAGAGTTAGTGGAGTTATCAAATATAGTTTATTCGACAGGAGTTAAGTGAATAGAGTAAATCAAAAAGAATAAATCGATAAGAGTTAAATCAAATAGAGTTAATCCTATAGGGTCAGTCCAATAGAGTTAATTGAAAAGAGTTAATCGAATATAGTTATTCGAAAGAAGGGTTAAGTAAGAAAGTTAGTTAAAGAAATATAAAGTGAACTTTACCTATTTCAATGTTAGAAGTGTTGTTCCGTTAAGGTCTGAGAGGTAGTTCTACCCCAACTTGATTGGCTTCGTTTTTAACTAAGAAATGGGTATGGTTCGGCAGTAAAGGATGGTTAAGTGAATCTAGTAATTAAAGGAAATGGTCGAATTGGCATCGCGATGGTTTGTTTAAGACATCTGTCTAGGTCCAATATAAGGGTTTGGAAATGTTTTCCAAACAAGAACCAGAATTGTTTTCTAATACAGAAAACAAGAGATGGAGATGTTTTCCAGTGGTAATAACCTATATTTTCTAAAACTTGAAATATAAGAAATATGAATATAGGGAAACAGGAGGTAAGTAAATAAACGAACTAAATAGATAAACGATGTGTGATCGATATAATTTCCATCTAGAAACTATATCGTTGTTTGCACACTTGTTTTTCTTTGATAGTTAAATCACAGACTATTGAAGTTTTGACCATTTTAAAGTTGTTAATATGGAGAGACCGGTTGGATTATTATCCAAAGAACCACTCTGTACTGGCATAAGCGTTGCGAATCATATATGCCAAAGATAATTGAAGACGGAGTAAAATTGCAAGGGCTATTGTACAAGTCTTAGATAACAGTGCCTAAGATGGATGTACTAGACAGTACTTTCGGTTTGTCCAGTCCCAGGACAACTTGTATGGACGAAGGTCTGACAGAGTATATCCAATGGATCACGTAAGTTGATCTCTTCAAACGTATATACGTTGGTGGCGGAGGAATTCGTTTCTCTTACCTGTATACCTGTTGTATTTTTGAGGAAATCAATTTGTAATTTGGCGTGTATGACGATGTGACATTCTAAGTGAATGAGGATGACTTGTATGAGTGAATGTCTGACAGAGTATTTCCAGAGGGGCCACGTACATTGATTTCTTCAACCGTACCAAGAGTTGAAGCGGAGAAGGAAACTTCTTTTAGCTAACACATAATGTACTGTTGTGGAAGTCAATTAGTGATTCTGATGGATCTGACAATGTGACATTTGGAGTGAATCTGATGTGATGATAAAGCGTAGCTTCTAGCCTCATCAACCGGTAAATGACAGAAATCAGGCAGGCGGCATGGCTAATTCGGTCGCACCGAAGTAGGGTGTATAATCACCTATCTAGAGAATATTCATTTGCTTCTTAAATCTATCAATGTTGTCCGATATATATACGGGAACGGTTGCTGATCCCAACCGTTGGTGATGTACATTCGATACACTCAAGCAAAATGAGTGGTCGGTCATGTGTGGCTGAGTTACAAGATGTTCTTGTTGAACTCCAGTGTATCGTTCCTAGAGTACACTGATCGGAAGGTGGTTCCGTACCTTGTCATAGTTGGAAATCCATTACCCAATACGTGCTTGCGGTTTTGATTTTATACCATATATGTAGAACGTGAGATGAAAGCGTTTCTGCTAGATGATTATTATATTGTGGTTGATATACATTATTATAATATCAAAAGGTTTTTGATATAAAGATATTTTGGATTCTCATCAGGGAAAAACCCGTTCCGTTCTGCGGCGTGGTCTTATGAGATATCGTTTACTTGTTCATATACCTGTTTAAACTGTTTTACTCACACCAGTCCCATGACTGACCCGGAGTTTACTTTGTTGTTTTCCCTAAACTCTTGGGTGCCTAAATTTGTACGGGTAGTCAAGTAGTCGGGTTTTACAGATATACTTGGAGAGCTTGGAGCAGGAGGCTTCAAGATCATATTGCTATAGTTCATTTCCGCTGTGTTGTAAGTGCTGTACTCTGATAAGTGCTATTATATACATAACTGTTATATTTCAAAGTTATGTTATATATTATATGTTATTCGTTCCGCTGTGAGGTTCGTGTTACTCTGATGTTGTGTTCTTCTTCTTCTTCTTCTATTCTAAGTTTCTATCTTATCTATTCTCACCCTCTAATTTCTTTCATTAATTACCGGGATTTTTCAAGGTTTTGGTTATCGACATCGCATTTATGTCGATAACCAAAGTCGCTCAAAATCCGGGTCGTTACATCAGGCATTTTAATCCACATCGGTGGACCGACCCTGATGATCCTAAGGCTTGACAGAGTACTTGCCTGAGACACGGACTAGAGCGTCTCGAATTCGGAGAGGACTATCTTTTGCCTCGGTTCATAGATGGAAATCCAACTTCCAAATACGTGATTTTGCGGTTTTAATTGTAGAACTAGTATGGCGACATGATATATGGTACCCATGCCGTCTATGATTGATACTTATGATTGAAATTGATTTCTTCACTTATAGTAATAATAAAAGATTAAATTTCGCGTATCAAGCATTCTTTGGCTATTATAAAGGAAAACCCTATCCTCCGGCTTGCGTTGCATTGTGTGATGGGATCTGGGTCTTATAATAGCTTCATTGTTCTTTATTTAGCATTGCGCTATTTGTTTTATGCACTGGTATTCTTGGGGTAAAAACCAATTCCATGGTATAAGGCGTGGTCCCTTGATTTGCCTAACTTTAAAATAAAGATTTATAACTGTTTTAGTTCTCACACCAGTCACATGACTAACCTGGAGTTTATTGTTTTAACCTAAACTCTGGGTGCCCTTATTTTGACATGGGAAGCTAGTAGTTGGGTTTTGCAGATTTATATTTACAGAATCCTGGTTTACAGCTGGAACGATACTCGGAAAGCTCTGTATCCGTGTATTTATTTCAGTTGTGTTTTGTAGTATTTTTCCGCTGCTATGTATATAAAATATCTGATATTTTCTATGTAATTTTATTTATTCATACTCTGTATATTCTTGTATTTAGATGAAATTGTTGTAATAAGCAATGAAATGTTCTTCTGTTTGTGTTACGATGTGTGTTGTTCTCAATAGCAATCCGTGCTTTCCTTACCGGGGAAGTTCGGGTCGTTTCACATGCCCTCCCTAAGGTCCTCTCCCGTTTCTGGTTCATACCCGGGGTGTGAGGCTCGCGAATTAACGCTACACAAAGCGATGCCACAAAGGCCGTGCTTTGATCATCAACCACAAGACTTTGCTTTTCAACAGAAGCCTTGATCATTTGCCACTTAGGCATGCCACATAGGCAATCCACTCCACGCGACTGATGTCTATCGATATACAACCTATGATCCCGTACGTCTCAGAGAAGGGTGAAGTAAGAGAATAAATTCTCCTTCACCAGGCAGATGTATATTTAATAGAGATCAATCAACACCGAGAAAAATCCAATGTCAGACACACAGTCCATTTACAAGTCCGTTCTGGGTCTGAACGAAACCAGAGGAACTTTATTCCTCGCATATCCATCGATCTCCAAGTACGTCTGGACGATCACCAACTGATTCCCTTCTCTTGGGTGTACCGCCCAATCAAGATCATCAGTAATTATCCAAACGACGTGAAGACCTTCGGTCTTCAACCATCGTCTTCATCTTCGACTAATCGTCGTATTAGTTATTCAAAATGGGATAAACCCGGTCTTTCCGAATAACTCGCGTATTTTATAAACAAGTGTTACACAAACACAACATACGCCTCATTCCAATTCAGAATATTCTTTTATTCAAATATTCACATTATTAGGGAAAGGTTCCCATTAATTTTATCAAAGATAAATTCTTTAAAATTTATTCTTTAATCTTCCTTTAAATATCAATTCAAACCATACTAAGGTTTTCCAAGCTAGTCGGGATTAGCGAACCACACCGAAGTAATCATTTATTTTATTTCTCAATCCCAACCTATTCATCCCATGGAGCAAAACTGATAATACCCCATATCTAACACCATGGTGTTATCGGTAAAATTAATTACCATATCATGTTCAAATCTAATTAAAGATTTAACTATCGCTTGGAGCAAAACTGGTGATACTCCATTCTCTATCATTTAAATCTAATTAAAGATTCATTAAAACTCTAATTCAGTTTTAATCTCCCAAAAATCATTACTTAATGATTTTTCAAAGTTAAGAAATTGATCTTATCTTTAACTGGGTTAAAGAACTAATGTCATTTAAAACATAGCTCACGATAAACCCAAAATCACACTCCATTAACAATTCCAATTAAATATTAATTAATTGGTATATTCTTCTCTAAATCTTAATTAAAAGATTTTTTCTTTTCTCATCTGGGTTTAAGGACAGTGTTAGTGAAGACACCGTTCACGACAAACCCAAAATCCCATTTGATATTAAATACAAGGCTCTAAATAGAAAGTATATAGGCTTATATTCAATATCAAATTCTGAAACCAACAGATATCGAATTGGAAATAACGATATAAATATATCTTTCAAATTCCCATAACCATATCTGTATAATCACGAAATCCAACATCGAAATATCCCGAAGATAATTTCGATTCAAATCCATTCCAATTCGTATATTGGAAATTCTGGTTATTTTTAAAACCACTTCAAATCCAATTTATTTAATTAAAAATATTGGATTATCCTTCTAGTTAATAACTAGTTCAGTTTGATAAAAATGTATTTTTATCTTTTCAAATATGTTATTCATCCCAGTTCTTTCCAAACCATTTATTATGATTTTACACAATTTATTAATATTTTTAATAATTTTATCAAGGCCCGTACAGTCGATTTCCATAAATGGCCATTGAACTGCACTTACAGCGACCTTTTCCGAATTTGATTTGGACATAATTCCAAATCCAACTGTTAGATTTCAAATCTCTTATATTCTTGGAAAGCTCTTTTCGATACGAACCCAACGGTCCCAGTTTCAGGAGAATCCGACGGTCGGATCTCCCGTAACGTCAATTCGAAGTCAATGGTCGAAATTCGCGAACTATCACGGCGCGACGCGTTCTATTCAGGCCATTAAATATATATAATATATATTTTGTCGATTTCCTTTTAAAACGTATTTTATAAAGTGTTTTAACTTCGTTTTCAGAACGACTTCAACTTCATATTCAATTTCAAATCAAAATTGAATATTCCATATCATTAATATATAAATGATGATATTTTCAGAATATTATATTTCAAAATCATTTCCTTTTCGATATTCAGTATAGAAATGAATAAAATCGATATATATATCGTTCGCGTCAAAATGGCGCATATCTAATCAACACGGCTTTTATTCAACACATGAATGTTTACTCTGTTCAACACTTGAATATTTATTTTATTCAACACATGAATATTCTTAATCCCTTTCTGAATATTAAAATATTCTTTATTTTCTAAATTGGAATGAGACACAATAAATTACCATATAATATTAATTATATGGATTCCATACAACACATGTATATCATACCAAAGATAAACTTTCATCCATCATCCAAAGTGCATTCTACACTGCATAAGCATTAAATATAAATATTTAACGCTTACAACAGCCTGTCAACCAATCGATCGACATACAGCTAGTTATTGGGACTAGTGTATGTCATATATCTTCCTAATACTCGTGTGGGGTTTCAATCAACAAACACTGATTTTACTTGTGCAGTTTTGGCGACGTGTAAAATTTATCGTTCCAATCCATATCAGACAAATATGTGTACATAAACAAATTGTCTGATTTGTAAATGAATATTTATTTTATTTCAACACATGAATATATATTTTACTTCAACACATGAATATATATTTTATTTCAACACATGAATATATATTTTACTTCAACACATAAATATATATTTTATTTCAACACATGAATATATATTTTATTTCAACACATGAATATATATTTTACTTCAACGCATGAATATATATTTTATTTCAACACATGAATATATATTTTACTTCAACACATGAATATATATTTTACTTCACATCACAATCAACAGTCAATTTTCACAACACAAACAATTACACTAGCCGTCCATGGTCTGTGGATGACGGGGAGCAGTTTATATATGCAGTTATAAAATAAATAACTGAACAGAAAATTTTAGTGAGGAGCTCTCACCGATTAGCTTAACCAAACACCGCGACTCTTCATATGTAGAAAATCTTCGCCGTATTTTAAACGTAATCTGTTTTCACCCTGTTTGTATTAAAAATCATATTTTTATAATTCAAATATTTTTATAACGCTACTTATGTAATAAAAATCATATTTTTATAAATCAGTTCATACAATAAAAATCGAACCTTTTCTATTTATAAAAGAAAAATTAAATCTTTTTATTCGCTAGTTCATGATAAAAATCAAATCTTTTTACATCTCAAAATCAAATCATTTTGATTTAAAAATCTAATCTTATCTAGTTATAAAAATCTAATCTTTTTAGTTAATAAAAATCGTATCTTTCTAGTTTAAAAATCACTATTTTTCCTAAATAAAAATATATTCTTTTCTCCAAATAAAAATCTATTCTTTTCTCTAAATAAAAATCTATTCTTTTCTCTAAATAAAAATCTTCTCGAAATAAAAATCTATTCTTTTCTCTAAATAAAAATCTTCTCTTTTCTATGAAAAAAATGTAATCTTTATTTACATAAAATCAAAACTTTATGTAGATAAAAATCGAAACTTTTATTGTGAAATCATATTTTTATATCCTTAAAAAAAGATCTAACTTTTCTAAACTACAAGTCATAGCTTTTTATTCTGAAAAATCCTATTTTTTTTATAAATTGAAAATCAAAATCAAAAGGGAAATAAAATTAAAAAAAAACTCACAACTTTGTTCGACGCTGAACCGAGGAAAGGGGGAAGTGGCTCGCCGGAGCCAGCAGGAGGTGGGGAGGTTGCGGCTTCAGGTGGTTGGGGAACGGCGGTTTAGGGTTTCGGTTGTTGGGGGGGTAAAAGGGGCTCACTGATGCGTCGGAGAGGGAGGCGAGAGGGGATTGGGGTCACCGGAGATGGGATGGACGGAGGGAGGCCGGCGACTGTGCTGGAGGGGCGCGGTGGTTGATCGACGGGGGAGGGGGGTGACGGGTCTGAAGGGCATCGCGGTTTTCCTCTTCTTCTTTTTTATTTAAGCGTTGACCGGTTTTGAAAAGTGAGGGAGAGAGAAGGTAGGGTGAGGGAAAATATAATTATATATTTAATTTATTTTAATCCACAAAAAGTTACTTTTTGTTTCGACCTCCAAACGAGACCCACCGACTGTCGTCCATAACTAATTACCCTCATTCCGAATACAATGGGATATGTACCGCAAGCTGATTCGACTGTTTCGATCAGTTTTCGTCAAAATTAAAATATAAATTAATATTATAATAGTCAAACTTGATTTTAATGCACATTTTAATTTACCGGGCCCACGTATGGACTCTAAAAATTCCATAAAAATTATTTCTAGCTTCGCATTGATGATACGGTCCTAAGAAAACTAATTTCATCAAATTTGAAGACCGTTTGAAAAATGTTCATTTTCTGGTCGATCCAAATTGACTAAAACTGACAAAACACATTTTCTTTTGCCATGCTCACATATTGATTCAGAAAATTATGAATATTGGAATCTAACAATAATTTGACACCCCGGATCCAACAAAAGTGGTTTCGTCGAAAACGAAGGTCGTTTGCAAAATTTCCATTTTTAAGGGCTTTATATATATTAAAATATATATAAATTCCACAACGACTTTTCTGAATTTTAAACTGGACATATCTTTCAACTTCTAAAGTGAAAACTCGGCTTCTTAACTTCGTTAGAAAGATATTATCAAACAGATTCAAATATTTCTTGTTTCGTTCAATTCTGACTTATATTGAATTCTGTATATTCAATTGAAATTCGAAATCGAATTTTCGAACTACCACGCCATTTCAGGCTCGTTATATAATTAAAATAAATTTATTCATTTTAACTTCGTCAAAAATAAATTTTTCGTCGTTATTATTTAAAATAAATCATTTTAAATAATCAAACTTCATTAAAATAACCAAAATAAATTTTTTAAATTGGTTTAGATTTTTCGGGTTGTTACACAAACCCATCCGATGGTGGACTATCGTAAATTTACTGTGACCATTATAGTATGTTGTATTTCAGTCGAATTCCTAAGAATTTACTTCTGGGTTCCAAAAACTTACATGCACTTAACTTCAGACGTGTGCGTATATGTTGTATCTATAATAATTAATAATGTTTAATACAATGAATGGTGAATATGTCTGTAATTGTAAACTAGAGTAAGGATTTCAAAAAGAAACATGGGCTTGTGTACTACATAATTGGCCACACAAGCTTTAAATCCTTTTCCCATTAAAATTGTTCCTTCGAAGTTCGAACCTGCTGCATCCGAAACAAAGATCCCATCCATTCTTCCATCTGAATGCTTCCACTTCGAACCACGCACGACTTCCCACCCACGTTTGTTCTTCTATGTAACAACCCTGATTTTTGGAACCAATTTAAAATTTATTTTTAATTGATTTTAATGGATTATAAGAATTTAAAATGATTTATTTAAATAAATAATGTTTTAAAATTTATTTAAATGGAAGTTTGAACGTATAAATTTAAAATTTAATTAAAACGAACTCGAAATGGCGCGGTAGTTTGGAAATTCAGTTTTGAACTTTGAATGATTATGCAGAATGCAAAATTAATCGGATTTTGATAAAACAAGAAACGTTAAAATCAATTTAATTATATCTTTCAAAAAATGTGAAAATTTGAGATTTTATATTATAAACTGTAAGTTACGGCCAGATTAAAATTTAAAATAGTTGCTATGGAAATCTATTAATATTTTAATATTATTTAAGTCCTTAAAAATCGCTATTTTGCAAACGACCTCTGTTTCGATGAAATTAATTTTTTCAGAACTGTATTTGAAATACATAGCTAGATTTCAAATTTTATAATTTTTAGAGTCAATATGTGATTGTGACAAATTAAAATGTACGTTCAAATTCAATATTTGAAGTTATATTTTAATTTTGATAAAAACAGATCAAAATAGTCGAATCAACTTAGTAAATATATCCCATTGTGTCCGGAATGGGGGTATTTGGCAAGAGGCGAAAGTCGCTGGGGTTCATTTGGAGTTCGAGGGTTAAACAAGTAAAATTATATTAAAATATAAGTGTATATATAAATGTTTTTCTCTCCAACCCTAATTCCCATTCAGTTTTCTGTGCCGCCACTTCGAATCAACGACCCTCATGCTCGAAACTTAATACCTAAATTTCTTACAATCTACGCCGAATTAGTGAATGATTTCAAAAGAAAAATACAGAAGATCCCGAGATCTTTGAATCTATATGAGAGTGATCGCAATTGGAGCGTCAAGGTGGTGGAATTTCAGCCACAAACGGCTGTCGTTCGAAGAAGGTTTCCGCATCAGAGGGAGGATCGAACTCTGAACGGTTATTGCCGGTGGATGGTGATGCCAGGAGCTTCGCGGTAGTCAGCGTCAATCGGGGTTCGGCCCTTTGGATAAGCATGCGACGGCGGTTTGTTTAGGTCGACGATGGGTTTCGACAATCCAGATGTAAATGAGAAGGAAGTAATTAAAAGGATTGTTAAGGTTAATTAAACCTTAAATTAATTTAGTTAAGTACCTAATTAAATTATCTAAAGTTTAAACTGACATAACTTGTTGGAACAAAGACGAAATTGAACGACTTCAGAAACGTTGGAATCGTGGTGAAAAACACTACAACATGGAACTGACTAAAGCAAAAATGGAGGAAGCTAGAATTTGAGGCAAATTTAAACCCAAACAGTGCTAAAATCGTCAATTAAAGATTGACAGAGTGGAAACCAATTGTGAGAACTTTTTCACTCAAATATTTTGTACAATTATTTATTTTTATAACTAGATATATATTGATTGCCTGTGATTGCAATATTTGTTTGGTGATTGATGAATGTTTACAGTTTTAATATTATTATTATTATAAAACTGTTAATATATATACATTGTCAAATAAAAGGTTTATATTACAAATTATTCTGGGATGACAATTTACCCACCCGTCTCCCAAATAATAGGGAAGTTCACGTGGATTGTGATGTAAACCCCACACGGGTATTGGGACGATAATTTTACACATCGCCCAAGTATACAAATAATAATATTTGTTTGATGGCTGAAAATCCCACATGGGTCTGGGGATGATAATTAATTCACATCTCCCTTGGATTTAATTGTATGTCAACTAATTGATTGACAGACTGTTATAAGCGTTATTTAATTATTTAATGCTTATATAGTTGTAAATTGCACTCTAGATGTGAATTGGATGTTTAATAGTTGTTTATCACTATTTTTGAATACATGCAATGTATGGAAACCATATAAATAAAATTATATGATAATTGATTGAGTCTGATTCCAATTCAGAAATAACGAATATTTTAAAATAATATTCAGTGAAGAATCAAAATATGATTTTGATGTCCAATTTTGGATGGACACGAAAATATTGAAATATTCATAACTGAAATGAATATGAAGCCGATTTCAGTAGATATACACCATTTTAACTCGAACGGAATTTTCTGTTGATTTTATTCATTTTATAATGAATATCGATAAGATTTGATTTCAAAATCTGATATTTTGAAAATATTATCATTTTAACATTATAATGATGTGGAATATTCAATTTTGATTTAAAATTGAAATAGAAGTTGAAACGAGTCTATAAACGTTTTATAAAATATATTTTAAAAGGAAATCAATGAAATATAATATATATATTTAAATGGTTTGAATAGAACGTGCCGCGCAGCGACCATTCGCGAATTTCGACCATTGACTTTGAATTGACGTAACGGGAGATCCGACTGTCGGATTCTCCTAAAACCGGAACCATTGGGTTCGTATCGAAAAGAGCTTTCGAATGATAATAAGAGATTTAAAATCTAACGATAAGATTTTAAGATATATCCAAATCAGTTTTGGAAAAGGTCGCTATGGATGTAGTTCGGTGGCCAATATTGGAGACCGACTGTAAGGGCCTTATTAAAATTACTAAAAATATGAATAAATTATGTAAAATCATAATAAATGATTTGAAATGATTTTTGATGAAATATTCCAAGTTTGTAAAGATAAAATATATTTTTATCTGAATAAGTTGTTTATCAACTTGAGTTAAGAACTGAAAGAAATTATACGATTTTAATATAACCAGAATTTTCCAACGTATGAATTGGAAAGGATTTGAATGGAAGTAATCTTCGAAATATTTCGATATTGGATTCCATGATTATACGTATATTATTGAGGAATTTGGAAGATATAGATATCGTTATTCCTAGTACGATATTTTTTGGTTTCATAATTTGATATTGAATATAAGCCGATATGATTTCTATTCAGAGCCTTGTATTTAATATCAAATTGGATTTTGGGTTTGTCATGAATGGTATCTTTAATAATACTGTTCTTAGCCTTAGTTGAGAAATAAGAAATCTTTTAATTAAGATTTAATGAGATTTTCCAATTAATAAATATAATTGGAATTAAATGGAAGAGGATTTTGGGTTTATCGTGAACAATGTTTTAAATGACATTGGTTCCTTAACTCAGTTAAAGACAAGATTCATTTCATAAGATTGAATAATCATTTAGTAATGATTTTTGAAGATTAAAACTAAATGGAGTTTTAATGAATCTTTAATTAGATTGAAATGTGAATGAGGTAATTAAATTTACCAAATTTAAGAAAGTGTTCGAGAATGGGGTACCACCAGTTTTACTCCATGCGATAGTTAAATCCTTAATTAGATTTGAACGCTAAATGGTAATTAATTTTAGCGATAACACAATGGGTGTTAGATATGGAGTACTACCATTTGCTCCATGGGATGAATAGGTTGGGATTGAGATATTAAAATGAATGATTACTTCGGTAAGGCTCGATAATCCCGACTAGTTTGGTAAACCTTAATTTGGTTTAAGTTTTGTGAAAAGATAATATAAAATCTTTTGCAATGGTTTTGAAAGATTTAAACAAGAGGTTTAAATAATGTAATCTTTGATAAGATTTTCCGAAATAATTCCCAATGTAAAGAATAAGTGAATAAAAGAACAGACGTATGAATGGGTTGTTTGTTTGACATTGTATTGTGTGCTATATACGTTATCTCTGCTAAATATATGTCTGTTTGGTGGCAGGGAATTTATTCTCTTGCTTAACACCCTTCTCTGAGACGTACGAGCTCAGAGGTTTTAATTGGTAGGTGAATAATGATATGGTACGGATTGACAATGTGGCATGCTGAGTTGCATGGATCAAAGCTTTTGTTGAAAAGAAGGGCTTTGTGGTTGATGATCAAAACACAGCTTTAAGTAGCGCTGCTTTGTGTAGCGTTAATTCGCGAGCTTCACACCCCGGTATGAACCAGAAACGGGATGAGGACAGCAGAGAAATAAAGGATGGCATTCCCTTCTAGCTAGAAGTGATGTGAGACGACCCCAAACCCCGTACTGACGGTGGCAAGGGTAATCTTTGGAATATAACACAGATAACAGCAAAACAGGATTAAATAAATACACCATATAATGAACAATAGAATATACTGGATAAAAGTAATCATCAGAGTTACACAGTATGCAGGATCTTACTTAGCACAAATACAGTTCAGGTACACATAAATGTCTACAGCGGAAAACAAACATAATATGTACAATAGGAGCTGAACAGCATAAAAAGAGATAAATGATAGAATCCATCTTCAGCTCCAGCTATCCAGAAAGAACCAGCTAAACCTGAATACAAGGCTGTCTGTGAAGAAAAAGGGGCACCCGAGTTTGAAAGTGAAACAAACTACGAGTCAGCCATGGGACTGGTATGAGAAATCTACTCAACACATTATAATTTGGCTAATCAGAGGACCACGCCACTTTCGTGGAACGGGTTTACTCCATTGGATTGCCAGTGCTTTAAAACAAACCTTTCTTTTAAACATCGCTATGCTTTTTATTAAAATGAAGCCGTCATAAGACTCAGTTCCCATCACACAATGCAACGCAAACCGGAGGATAGAGTTTTACCTTATAACGGCCAAAATATGCTTGATACGAATAAAACAAAGGCATTTGATATTATTGCTAGTGTTTATATGTTTTGAAAACAATTTCAAATCATAACTATCAATCATAGACGGCATGGGTACCATATATCATGTCGCCATATATATATACAATCAAAACCGCACAGTCACGTATTTGGAAATTGGATTTCCGTCATGAACCAAGGGAAAAGATAGTCCTTACCGAATTCGTGACTCTCTAGCCCGAGCCACAGGATCAGAGCTCAAGTGACCCTAGAAGCGACAGGGCCGGTCCACCGATGTGGATTAAAATTCCTGAACAATACGTTTCCCCGCCCTTTGTGGCGTAAACGAGCCAACGAATGACTCCATCGGACCCGGATCGTCCGATTAAACCGAGGCGCCTCGCAACAGCAACAACCACATAGGTGAAAATTATATAAATGTCAGGGCTGGTAGGTCACTGACACCACCCTAGCTAGAAAGAAACGCATGTCCTCCCTGAGGTCCTTCCTCCCGTTTCTGGTTCATACCGGGGTGTGAGGCTCGCGAATTCACGTTATACACAAAGCTACGCCACACAGGCCGTGCTTTGATCATCACCACAAGACTTTGCTTTTCAACAGAAGCCCTGATCACTGCATCTTAGCATGCCACACAGGCAATTCATGCCATGCGACTGATGTCCATCGATATACAACCTCTGAGCTCGTGCGTTTCAGAGAAGGGCGTTAAGCAAAAGAATAAATTCTCCGCCGCCAAACAGATGTATATTTAATAGAGGTCAATCAACACAGAATAAAATCCAATGTCAGACACACAATCCATTTACAAGTCCGTT
This sequence comes from Allium sativum, assembly GCA_030737875.1. Lineage (NCBI taxonomy): Eukaryota > Viridiplantae > Streptophyta > Magnoliopsida > Asparagales > Amaryllidaceae > Allium > Allium sativum. Next base: position 167,263,512 of record CM060916.1, on the reverse strand, counting down.
CTGGGTCTGAACGAAACCGGAGGCACTAAATACCTCGCAAACCCATCGATCACCACGTACGTCTGGACGATCACCACTCATTATCCATATTTCGGGATGCCTCCCAATCAGGACCTCGGTTACCATCCAAACGAGGTGAAGATCTCCGGTCTTCGACCACCGTCTTCATCTTCGACTTTCAATCGTCGGTCAATTATTTGAAATGAGAATTAACTCGGCCTTCTCAAATAATTCACGTATATTTAGAATTTCAAATCAATTTATTTTAATGGTTAAATCATTCGACAACATCAATTTTGTTCTTTAATGTAATTTTCACCCCAAATACATTCAACCATCAAATACCACATAAGTCGAACAAATTCAGTTTATTTCCATTCTATATCGTTTATGATATTTTATAATGATTTATCGCTATTTTTATTTATTTTAAAATAGCCAATTTATTCAAAACGACGCTTCGGGCCATAACGCGGCCGTGGCGCTGTTTTTCTTCAGATTTGATTTACACATATCTGACAATCTAACCGTTGGATCTTCACAAAATTTACATCATTAGAAAGGTCTTTTCAAAACGAATCCAACGGTTCCAGTTTCGGGAAAATCCGACGGTCGGATCTCCCGGTACAATCGTTTGAAGTTTCGATTTCAAAATACGAACTGTAGCGTCGTTACTCGATTTAATATAATTATTTTTATATATATATATATAAATATAATTGTTTCTGGCGCTGTTTTTCTTCAGATTTGAATTAAACATTCCAGACAATCCAACCGTTGGATTTTTACAAGGTTGGTGCCGTTGGAAAGATATTTCCAAGGCGAACCCGACGGTTGCGGTTTCGGGAAAATCCAATGGTCGGATTTCCCGTACTATTTGTTTGAAATCACGGTTTCAAAACACGAACTGCACGGCCACATTTCGTTTTAATTTTATTTATATTTATATAATTATATAAATATAATTCATTCAAAAATTCCTATATCGTTTTCACTTCAAATATTTCACTAACGCCTTTAAATTTTGGAAAATTTCGCCATAACCTCCTTTGTACGGGAGGGGCTGGGAAAATTCCCAAATAGCCACATGGGCGTCTCATGTCAAAAAGAAAAAGAAAAAGCCAAGCGGCTAGCCAACAGGCTCATAAAATCATCACCCAAGCAAAACAGTAAATGTGTACTTATTTGTCGGGCACAAAATTTTACTCCTCTTCTCTAGCCCCTTTGCTATAACCTGTTCAATAAATATGCATGTATATATATGCAGTTCTTATCACTTATCATTTTCTATTCAACTTCATATTTGATTCCATTTGGTTTAAAAACACCATTCATTCTAATGTTGCATGTATAGGCAAAAATCGTATCATTAGCTAATTAACGAATATTTCAACTCATGCATTTTTATTTGAATGAGTTGCTATTTTTAACACCTCACATTTCAACAATTCATGTATATAATAAAAATGTGATTTTTATTGTAAAACAATTCATTTCAAAACACTATTATTTTATATAGTTTATAGAGGTGATAAAAATAGGATTTTTATTAAAAAACAATTTATTTCAAAATGAGATTATTTTACATAGTCCATATAGATGATAAAAAGGTGATTTTTATTATAAAACAATTTATTTCAAAATATGAATACCATTCAACACATGAATTTCAATTCAACGAATGAATATCGATTCAACACATGAAGGTTTTCTATAGTTTCTATATATAGATAAAAATGTGATTTTTAAATTTAAAACACGAATACCATTCAACACATGAATTTCTAATCAACGAATGAATATCAATTCAACACATGAAGATTTTCTATAGTTTCTATATATAGATAAAAATGTGATTTTTATATTTAAAACACGAATACCATTCAACACATGAATTTCAATTCAACGAATGAATATCGATTCAACACACGAAGGTTTTCTATAGTTTCTATATATAGATAAAAATGTGATTTTTATCTTTAAAACACGAATACCATTCAACACATGAATTTCTAATCAACGAATGAATATCGATTCAACACATGAAGGTTTTCTATTCAATGAATAAATATAGTTTCAACAAATGAAAATAATTCAAACACATGAATATTATTCAAAATTTCGGCAGCATAACGGCAGGGTAGTTAAAACCGGGACCGTCCCTAGTACGGCTCCTCGCTCTACCTTAAAACCTCGCGGTTTTTGACAATGGGGATCATGCATCTAGTTCGCACGCAGGCGGCATGTATATATTTATTTCATTTCCACAAACTAATCCTATGTGGTTTCAACCAAATATTTCTCAACCACAAATGGGTATTTTTCAACCATAATCAATCAATATCAACCACAAACAATCCCAAACAACCATTCACTATCAATCAATAAATATCGTCCATGGTTTGTGGACGAGGGGCGTATGTATATATATATATATTTATATATAGCAATTCACTTTTATTTCAACACATATATAATTTTTACAACGCATATATAACTTATACATCGAACATACAACTTATACAACGCTTATACCTGAGTTGTACAACGCTTATATAACTCATACATCGACTATATAATTTATACATCGTCGTTTTCCATATTGTTTATGAATTAGAAATCTCACATTGGGTTCCACTCCACCAAAAATAGCAGAAGGCTCAGAAAAATACGCGGTCTCTTCTAAAATGTAGAAGGTGTCCACACGGTCACGATGTTTCCTGTTTCATCGAATTTCGTTAACGAAGAAAAAAGATATGATTTTTCAAAGTTTGCAACGGTTTTAAACTGTCGAAATCTGTTAAATAATTAACAGCCGTATACCTTCACAGTTTATTCAAAACTAGGTTTGATCTTTTCACCAAAACGAAGATGTTGTAGCTCGATCAGACCCTGCCACGTGAAGCGTCTACGAGAGGCACTCCTCCTCCCTGAATTCTGGCGAACTCGACGCAGTGGTGGCGGAGAAATCGGGGTGCGAGCGGCGGCACTTTGCGGAGGTGAATCGAGGCGAATACTGAACGATGAACTCCCAAACTTGTATGGATCTGTAGAGAGGAAAATTCTCTCCAAAATCCCCCAAAGGATCGATCGATTTCACTGTATGGATTGGAAGAAAAGTGGATTTGAAATCCTGACCCTTTTCCGCCGTTCGTCAATGAAGAGGAGCGGGTTTCGGAGGTCAACGCGGAGAGAGAGAATGACTTGGCTGAACGTGATTGGCCAGGGTCTTATTTAAATATTTAATTTATTTTAAATTCAAAAATATCCCCTTGACCAACCGAATCCCAATTCAAACCCAACGACTGTCGTCCCTAGCGTTTTACCCCCATTCCGAACACAATGGGATATGTTTCGAAGGACCATTCGAATGTTTCAGTCAGTTTTCCTTCAAATTAAAATATAAAACATTCAATATTTGATTTGAACGTACATTTCAATTTGCCAGGGTCACAAATTGATTCGAAAAATTCCAGAAAAATAAATCTAGCTATGTTTTGACGATACGGTCCCAACAAAACTAGTTTCGATGAATTCTGAGACCGTTTGCAAAAAGGCCCATTTTTGGTCGATCCAATTTAACTGTAATTGACCAAAACACATTTTCTTTTGCCACGCTCACATACTAGCTTCAAAAATTATGAAATTTGAAACCTAGCAATAACTTCACACCCCGGATCCAACAAAAGTGGTTTCGTCGAATTCCGAGGTCGTATGCAAAATGGCCAATTTCACGGGCTATATAAATTCCATAGCGACCGTTCTGAAAATTCATTTGGCCATAACTTTTGCTTTCCGTTATGAAAATTCGATTTTTCAGATTCGTTAGAAAGGTATTCACTAACAGATTTAAATATTTTTGGTTTCACTAAAATCCGTTTTGTTTTACACCCGGTATAGTCCGACAAAGTTTGAATTCAATTTTTGAAACTGCAGCGCCTTTTCAAGCCTCGTTTATAATTATAATTAATTATATTCGTTTTCAATTTTCGATTCAACTCACTTTTCATTGCCTTTAGCTAAAATATTTATTTTAAATATTTAAAATCCATTATTTTAGCCAATTTAAAAATTTTAAATTGGTTCAGATTTTCTGGGTCGTTTCATGATGTCATGGTATGGAGCGTAGACGTTTTACTTATGTGGATGTTGGATTATGATGGATATCGAGGTACCTTGGATATGGCCGACTAAAAGGCCTTTGATGGTCGACATACAGACCAAGATTGTGGTCCAATTGGATCGGGAACGTACTGTTCAGGAGTAACCCTAATCAGCGACGACTCGCCGGTTCTGCCGGTCCAGGTGCACGTGCGCGTGAGTCCTGAGGCATTTGGTAGAGTGTCTGTTAATCCCGATGAGGATGATCCCTTGCCTCGGTTCATAGATGGAAATCCAATTTCCAATACACGACTTTCGGTTTTAGTTGTAAACCTATATGGCGACATACTAGGATGGGGTATTATGCCGTCTATGATTGATACATTTATATTTGAAGTTGATTTCTTCACTATGAACTAATGATAATAAAAGATAAATTTCACGCATCAAGCATATTTGGCCATTATAAGGTAAAACTCTATCCTTTGGTTTGTGTTGCATCATGTGATGGGACCTGAGTTTTATAATGGCTTCCTTTTTTCTTTTAGCATTGCGCTGTTTGTTCTATGGTATTCTTGGGAGAAACCCCATTCCATGTTATATGGCGTGGTCCTTGATTTACCCAACTTTAAAATAAAGTTAATCACTATTTTAGTTCTCACACCAGTTCCATGAATGACTCAGAGTTTATTGTTTCCCACCTAAACTCTGGGTGCCCATATTTTCCACACGGGCAGCTAGTAGTTTTGGTTTTTCGCAGATATTTCTTTTTACAGCATCCTGGATTGTGGCTAGAGCTATATGTGGAATGCTTTGTATCCGTGTATTTCTTTCATTTGTGGTAGTTGTTGTTTTCCGCTGCACATTATACTTATGTATTATATTTCCGCTGTTATGTAATTTAAAATCTCTGATATTTTTCCGTTGTATATTATTTATTTGCACTCTGGTGTAAATTATTGCAATAACAATGAAATGTTCTCCTGTTTGCGTTGTGATTCGTCGTGTTCTCAAAACAATCCGCCTTCTCGTTCGGTTTTGGCCAGCCGGGGATTTCGGGTCGTTTCATTTTGGTATCAGAGCTTTGGTTTACAAAGCTCGACAACAAGAAACGTTATGTGATGGCCCGCACCAGACCAGCCGACATTTCCTCCAAAAGTGCGTTGTACACATGTCCAACTGGCACAGGACGATCGTCAGAAGAAAAGAAAGAAGAGTATGAACCAAACAACGAACCTGTAATATGTCTCACAGCGCATGGAATAAAATATAATCATAACATATACTTGACACAAAATAGGTGAGACAGTGCATAAGCTGAAAACAAACTATCATAGCAGCGGAAAATCCAAATACAGCTTATAATCCAAAGCCAACATCATTATTACAATTTTTCGAACTGTCTCTAAAGCAAAAGCAAGATAAGGGACGTACACTACTAATGCCCAAGTAGTGACCACCAACGACACAGGGAGAATATATGTAGATAATACGTGGGAGCCTCCTGCTTGTCTTCGATACAACTACTCGTGCATACCCTCTAACCTGTCTCTAGTCTGCTCGTGTGAGCACCCAGAGTAATAAGAAGAAACATAAAACTCTGGGTCAGACATCAGTCTGGTATGAGTGGTAGCAAGCATAAATAGAACAATAACAGGTATACTAAACCATACCTGAACCTGGACCTGCAACCAAAGAGTTAGCACTACATACTGTACAATGCTCTAAGGTGCCACTAACACATGGTGTGAATAATACAGGGGTGGGGGTGTGCATGTCATAGTGATGGCAAGCAATCAAGTATAGCAACCATCCTCACATCTCTCACTCAGTGCGTAAAGCATACGATATTCACCACTTCGATCACCCAATACTTTGCTATGATCACCTTGCCCAATGAAGTCATAAATGGCTTCACTGCACTGATACATAGCCACTAATCCTTCGCTATGTCCACTTTGCCCCATGGAGTTGTTCACCCCATATGCGCTGGCTCATAGCCTTACTAATCCTTTACTATGTCCACTTTGCCCCATGGAGTTGTACACCCCATCTGCGCTGGCTCATAGTCCTACTAATCCTTTACTATGTCCACTTTGCCCCTCGAGTCATGACGACTCTACTGCACTGGCTCATAGTCTTACTACGATCACTTTGCCCCTCGAGTCATAGTGACTCTACTGCACTGATACGTAGTCATATCATTCATGGTGAATCGAAGTCATGAACGTCGACAACTCCTTAGCACACGTCCCGCAGCAAAGTCCAATCACGAAGTGAACTCATTGGTTCCCAACTAGATCCTGAGCTCTAACTTCCAATTTGGACTTCCTTTGCATCCCGGGTTATTGGTCGTCTTTCCCCGGATCGGTTCGGCTTCCCCTCCTCTTCATGAGTGGATCGTGCTCTCCAAGACCATTCGGTTCGGATCCTTGCCTCCTCCGCGTGACGGTTCATATCGCATGGCAACTTCTCCTGTCGGATCGTGACCTCCAGCTTGTGGCGCGGTTCGGGTTCGAGCTCCTATCCCCATCGGATCGTGGTCTTCGGTTTGTCGGATCGTGAGCATCCGGGTCAGAGCGTGCAAGTGCATGTTGTCCTCCTCTGGTCGGATCGGGGTGCGAAGCGCGAGCGGATCGGGTACGGGAACTACTGGCGGATCGTGGGGAAGGGTCTTATGGTGGTTCGGTTCGGGTCCTCCTAACCGATCCGATCCAATCCAATTTTCCTGCAGTTTTCCTGCAACTTCCAACGACTGTTTATACGCCTCTCGATGGCGTTTTCGACCATTCTAACTATTCTAAACAATCACAAAGCATACCACAAAGTCATAGCAACAAGTAGAAGTGACCTCAAACACCAAAACAACAATATGATAGGTTAAAATGGATCAAACATAGCCAAAATCCCATATTTTCCCTTAAGCATGTTTAAGCATAATTAGAGATAGGATTAACAAAACTTAACCAAATTAGCCCAAGTTCATATCAGAGGTCTAAAACATCATTTAAGAACTTTTAAATATTTTTCCAGATTTTATTTACGTTTAAAAACGCTAATTAACACTTATCAACTCTAATTAGCCATAATTAGTGTAAAAGCAAGCTAATCACTCACCTTAGCCACAAACAAAACTTAGGTCTGAAATAAATCTCTGATATGGCACAAATCCCAATGCAAAACAGCAGCTCTAATCTTGATTTGGTGAAGATCTCCCTTGATTTGATGTTACTAATCTCAATCTTCAAGTAGAAAGTGATTTGGAGGTGTTTTAGAGGTTGGAGGCCATTGTTAGGGTTGAAGAGAGGTAAGTGGAGGCTACAAAACTGAAATGAAATGAAACCCTAACTCATTTCAGCCCTCACCTAACCCTAATCCCGAAATGGGTCATGGGCCCAATTACTAACTACCCTATTTGACCCGGTTAAGCAGTTTTTCACCTTCCAAACCTTATTTCAGCCATTCCTCCCAAACGGTAAGTCCGTTTTCCACATGTGACCACTCTACGGAAAGGTAAACCATCATTCGAAGCCAATGGAAGTGGTTTCAGGTCATAACTCCTTTCCAATCAAAAGTTATGGACGAAACAAGATCATCTAGGGGCAAAACGGTCATTTAAAAATCGGCAAAAATCATGAACATTGGAAATGACCCCAATAGTCATTCCCCAACTCTACATGACCATACGACTTAGTATAAGAAAGAAATAAATATTCTACGATCCTCCGATGCGTAGAATGCGGGTTGTTACATTCTCCGCCCCTTAAGAAATTTCGCCCCCGAAATTCCCTAACCAAAACACACAAAGGGTCCCGCATGCCTATCAACCATAAAACAACAATCAAACATGCAAAACAAGCAAAGCAAGTCTATCCTAGCATGCTGAATAACTAAATCGTAAAGAAAATCTTACCAGACAAAGAGTTCTGGATGCGTCTTCCTAATGCTCTCCTCTGTCTCCCAAGTACAGTCATTCTCGTTCTTGCCCCCACTGAACCTTGACTATCTTCACCGCCGTCCTTCGAAGTTGCTTCGTATCATCACCGACAATGCGAATCGGCTTGCGGTTCCCAACCGTCTCGGGTTCCACTTCGAAGTCCTCTAACTGATCAGGTGAAATAGTCATATCTGGGTCGTGTACGAACTTCCTTAGCTGGGAAACATGAAATACGTTGTGAACTCCCGCCATCTTCTCTGGTAAGCCAACCCTATACGCCTAATTCCCAACTTGCTCGAGTACTGGGAATGGGCCAACAAATCTTGGTGCTAACTTGCCTCTCCTACCAAATCGAATCACATTCTTTAACGGAGAAATCTTGACGAATACCATGTCACCAACTGAGAATTTCAAGTCCCTTCGTCTTTTATCAGCATAACTCTTCTGCCTATCCTGGGCAGCCTTCATCCGTTGTTGAATGATCTTAATCTTATCTGAAGTTTCTCTTATCACATCTGGCCCAAGCACAAACTTCTCACCGGTCTTTGTCCAACACGATGGTGAGTTGCACGGTCTTCCGTACAAAGCTTCATATGGAGCCATACCAATACTGGATTGGTAACTATTATTATATGCAAACTCCACTAGATGCAAATGGTCATCCCATGATCCACCAAAATCCAATATACAAGCTCTCAAGAGATCTTCCAATACTCGATTCACCCTCTCTGTCTGACCGTCGGTTTGAGGATGATACGCGGTACTGAGATGCAATTCTGACCCTAGAGCCTCTTGTAAGCTTTTCCAAAATCCACTAGTAAACAATGGATCTCGGTCACTCACAATGCCTTTGGGTACTCCATGAAATCTCACTACCCACTTCATATACAGTTCTGCTAACTTAGCTGCAGTTCTGTTTGACATGACTGGTATAAATCTTGCACTCTTGGTCAATCGATCCACAATTACCCAAATGCTATCATGTCCCGATTTAGTCCTTGGTAAACCATCAATGAAATCCATCGATACTTGTTCCCATTTCCATTCGGGAATTTCTAATGGTTGTAACAAACCACTAGGCTTCTTTTGCTCGGCTTTAACTAGCTGGCAATTCATGCACTTGGATATAAACTTCCCAACGTCTCTTTTCATCCCTTCCCAGTACTAAGTCTGCTTCATGTCTCGATACATCTTGTTACCACCGGGGTGTATAGTTAGTTTTGAGTGATGACATTCTCTAAGAACTTCATCCCTCAAGCCACTGACATTGGGTACAACTAGTCTTCCATTCTTTCGAAGCCATCCTTCTCGATCGAGCCCATACAAATTCATTTCCTCATCATTTCCCCTTTCCAATTTGGAGATGATTTCCAATAGGTTAGGAACGTTCCTCTGACTGGAACCAATCCGCTCAATCAAAGTGGGTATGATCGTCAAACTAGCCAACATATCTGGATCTAGTTCGCACTTTGGTCTGAAATTATACCCTACGATATACTCCAGTTGCTTCCATTCAAGAAACATAGCCCCTAAGCTGGCATGTCTCCTACTCAAGGCATCAACTACCGCATTGCCTTTTCCTGGTGTGTATGCGATATCAAAATCATAGGAAGCCAAGAACTCTAACCATCTTTGCTGACGAAGATTTAAATCCTTCTGAGAGAAAAGATACTTTAACGATTTATGATCGATAAACAACTCGAATCTTTCTCCCAAGAGATAATGTCTCCATATCTTCAGCACAAATACGATCGCCGCTAATTACAAATCATGGGTAGGATATCTTTTCTCATGTGGCTTTAGTTGCCGACTAGCATAAGCTACAATCCTACCTCCTTGCATCAGTACAGCACCTAATCCGGTACTACAAGCATCTGTGTATACCATCATCTCTTCATTCCCCTTAGGAATGACTAACACTGGCGCACGCGTCAACTTTTCCTTTAGACTCTTGAATGCATTTTCACACACTCCGTCCCAGACGAAGGCTTGATTCTTCTTGGTCAACTGAGTCAACGGTGTCGCTATCTTGGAGAAGTCTTGGATAAACTTACAATAATATCCAGCTAACCCCAAGAAACTTCTTACGTCTATTGCATTCTTGGGCGTAGACCAATCCTGTACCGTAGCCACCTTTGCAGGGTCCGCGGCGATACCATTCTCTGAAACAACATGGCCCAAGAACCTCACTTCTCTCCTCCAGAAGTGACACTTAGAAAACTTCGCTTTCAATTGGTGTTTTCTCAACACCTCCAACACTATTCGCAAATGTTCCTTGTGTTCTTCCTCTGTCCTCGAGTAAACAAGGATATCGTCCACGAACACAAGAACAAACTTATTCAATTGATCTCTGAATACCCTATTCATAAGATCCACAAAGTATGCTGGTGCATTGGTCAACCCAAATGGCATGACCAACCACTCATAAAATCCAGACGGCGTCCTAAATGCCGTTTTAGCTATACTGTCAACTGCTACTCGGAGCTGATGAAATCCTGTCGCGAGGTCCAACTGGGAGAACACTCTTGCTCCTTCCAGTTGATCAAACAAATCATCTATCCACGGTAGAGGATACTTATTCTTCCTCGTCATCTTATTCAACTCGCGATAGTCCACACACAAACGAAGGGAACCATCTGCCTTAGTGGCAAACACAACTGGTGCTCCCCACTCGGAAACACTTCTTCTAATAAATCCCTTCTTCAAAAGATCGCTAACTTGCACCCCGAGCTCTCGCTGCTCTCTTGGTGCCATTCGACGAAGTGGCATCACTATAGGTCTGGCATCTTTCACTAAATCAATACGGAACTCGATCTCACGGTGTGGTGGAAGCCCGGTCAATTCCTTGAAGACGTCCGGATACTGGCCAACCACGGGCACATCTGACAACTCATCATGCGGGATGTTGAGGGAATTTACAAAACTAGCCATTACCCCATCACTAGGTAGACTACCAAACACTACCCTCCGCCCATCGCCTGCTCTAACTGTCACCAAAAAGCCCTCACAGTCTACCACCACCCTGCATCTTTGGAGCCAATCGACTCCCAATATAATGCCATACCCAGTAAAGCCCAAAACAAAGCAATCACAAACAAACATACATCCATGACTCGATAAGACCAAATTACGACATATCATGCTAAGGCTAGTCGAACCACCAATCGGGTTCGTCACAACCAAAGGTCTATCGACTATCTCGGGTTCCAGTCCCAACCTATCTACCAGGTCACTAGATATGAAGGAAAGGGAAGCCCCAGTATCAAACAAAACTCTAATAGGAACATCAGAAATAGAAAGCATACCTTGAATGATGACATTCTTTCCTTTCTCCGCCGTAGTTGGGGCATTCGACGAAGAAGGAATAGCATTGATGGCATATGCTTTCACTATCTGCTTCTCTTTAAGAGGTTGTGGACACTTATCCTTGAAATGTCCCACTTGGCCACAGTTGAAGCACTTCGTATCCGCTGACTTGGCCCGACAATCCTTAGCATAATGACCCTTCTTACCACAGCTGAAGAACTCCACATCCCTCTTACTCTTTTTCTGGCCATCCTTGATCTGATTCTTCCTCCTCTTGTTCTGAGAGTTATTCTTGCCTCCACCGCTTGCTTGCGGCTTTGGCCCTTCTGCAGATGCAACCTCAGTCTTTGGCTTAGGGTAAAGACTCTCTGATCTCAAAGCTTTCCCAACAATCGATTCAAAAGTCTCATCGATGTGGTTAATAAGCCTTTCCGCCAAGTATCCATCCAAACCAGTAATGAACTTCTCATTCTTCTTCTCAGGAGTATCGATAAGAGATAATCCATACTTCGACAAAGTGTCGAACTCAGCAATATAGTCCGAAACTGCTATACCATTCTGCTTAAGTTCCAAGAACCTCTTAAACAATACTGACTTCTGAGCAGCTGGGATAAACTTGTCGCTAAAACGAGCCTTAAACTGATCCCAAGTAACTTGATCTTCTGGGGTGGCTGTCCTAATAGCATTCCACCAATTCATCGCTCGCCCTTGCAGTTGACGAGACGCTAGCCTTCTCTTCATCGCATCCTCGATACCCAAGTCGTCGAAGATACGATCACAGCTATCCCACCAATCCGTGGCTGACTCCATCCCGTGTAATGACTTTCCACCAAGATTAGTGTAATCCTTACTTAGGAGCCGCTCTCTGAATATCCCTGATCATATCTCTCATCAGGTCAGTGAACATGGCCCTCATGTCAGGAGCATTCCCATTATTGGCTCCCCTACCAGCACCTCTCGATCCTCGGCTCATTGTCAAATCTGTAAAGAGAAAACGATTAACCATCTTCATAGTGGTGCCAATGCAGTAAGACTTCATCCTTATACTACTAATAGTATATATATATATATATCTTTTGAAAACCAAAGTAATCACAAATACGCGCTCTCATATACGTACTATCTCTCCCTAGTGTCTTTCCCTAGGTTAACTACGCAACCTAGAGCTCTGATACCAAATGTGACGGCCCTCCCCAGACCAGCCGACATTTCCTCCAAAAGTGCGATGTACACATGTCCAACTGGCACAGGACGGTCGTCAGAAGAAAAGAAAGAAGAGAATGAACCAAACAAAGAACCTGTAATATGTCTCACAGTGCATGGAATAAAATATAATCATAACATATACTTGACACAAAACAGGTGAGACAGTGCATAAGCTGAAAAGAAACTATCATAGCAGCGGAAAATCCAAATACAGCTTATAATCCAAAGCCAACATCATTATTACAACTTTTCAAACTGTCTCTAAAGCAAAAAAGCAAGATAAGGGAGGTACACTACTAATGCCCAAGTAGTGACCACCAACGACACAGGGAGAATATATGTAGATAATACGTGGGAGCCTCCTGCTTGTCTTCGATACAACTACTCGTGCATACCCTCTAACCTGTCTCTAGTCTGCTCGTGTGAGCACCCAGAGTAATAAGAAGAAACATAAAACTCTGGGTCAGACATCAGTCTGGTATGAGTGGTAGCAAGCATAAACAGAACAATAACAGGTATACTAAACCATACCTGAACCTGCAACCAAAGAGTTAGCACTACATACTGTACAATGCTCTAAGGTGCCACTAACACATGGTGTGAATAATACAGGGGTGGGGGTGTACATGTCATAGTGATGGCAAACAATCAAGTATAGCAACCATCCTCACATCTCTCACTCAGTGCGTAAAGCATACGATATTCACCACTTCGATCACCCAATACTTTGCTATGATCACCTTGCCCAATGAAGTCATAAATGGCTTCACTGCACTGATACATAGCCACTAATCCTTCGCTATGTCCACTTTGCCCCATGGAGTTGTTCACCCCATCTGCGCTGGCTCATAGCCTTACTAATCCTTTACTATGTCCACTTTGCCCCATGGAGTTGTACACCCCATCTGCGCTGGCTCATAGTCCTACTAATCCTTTACTATGTCCACTTTGCCCCTCGAGTCATGACGACTCTACTGCACTGGCTCATAGTCTTACTACGATCACTTTGCCCCTCGAGTCATAGTGACTATACTGCACTGATACGTAGTCCTATCATTCATGGTGAATCGAAGTCATGAACGTCGACAACTCCTTAGCACACATGCCGCAGCTAAGTCCAATCACGAAGTGAACTCATTGGTTCCCAACTGGATCCTGAGCTCTAACTTCCAATTTGGACTACCTTTGCATCCCGGGTTATTGGTCGGCTTTCACCCGATCGGTTCGGCCTCCCCTCCTCTTCATGAGTGGATCGTGCTCTCCAAGACCATTCGGTTCGGATCCCTGCCTCCTCCGCGTGATGGTTTGGATTGCATGGAAACTTCTCCTATCGGATCGTGACCTCCAGCTTATGGCGCGGTTCGGGTTCGAGCTCCTATCCCCAGCGGATCTTGGTCTTCGGTTTGTCGGATCGTGAGCATCCGGGTCGGAGCGTGCAAGTGCATGTTGTCCTCCTCTGGTCGGATCGGGGTGCGAAGCGCGAGCGGATCGGGTACGGGAACTACTGGCGGATCGTGGGGAAGGGTCTTATGGCGGTTCGGTTCGGGTCCTCCTAACCGATCCGATCCGATCCAATTTTCTTGGAACTTCCAGCGATTGTTTATACGCCTCTCGACGGCGTTTTCGACCATTCTAACTATTCTAAACATTCACAAAGCATACCACAAAGTCATAGCAACATGTAGAAGTGACCTCAAACACCAAAACAACAATATGATAGGTTAAAATGGATCAAACATAGCCAAAACCCCATATTTTCCCTTAAGCATGTTTAAGCATAATTAGTGATAGGATTAACAAAACTTAACCAAATTAACCCAAGTTCATATCAGAGGTCTAAAACATCATTAAAGAATTTGTAAATATTTTTCCAGATTTTATTTACGTTTAAAAACGCTAATTAACACCAATCAACACTAATTAGCCATAATTAGTGTAAAAGCAAGTTAATCACTCACCTTAGCCACAAACAAAACTTAGGTCTGAAATAAATCTCTGATATGGCACAAATCCCAATGCAAAACAGCAGCTCTAATCTTGATTTGGTGAAGATCTCCCTTGATTTGATGTTGCTAATCTCAATCTTCAAGTAGAAAGTGATTTGGAGGTGTTTTAGAGGTTGGAGGCCATTGTTAGGGTTGAAGAGAGGTAAGTGGAGGCTACAAAACTGAAATGAAATGAAACCCTAACTCATTTCAGCCCTCTCCTAACCCTAATCCCGAAATGGGTCATGGGCCCGATTACTAACCACCCTATTTGGCCCGGTTAAGCAGTTTTCACCTTCCAAACCTTATTTCAGCCATTCCTCCCAAACGGTAAGTCCGTTTTCCACATGTGACCACTCTACGGAAAGGTAAACCATCATTCGAAGCCAATGGAAGTGGTTTCCGGTCAAAACTCCTTTCCAATCAAAAGTTATGGACAAAACAAGATCAGCTAGGGGCAAAACGGTCATTTAAAAATCGGCAAAAATCATGAACATTGGAAATGACCCCAATAGTCATTCCTCAACTCTACATGACCATACGACTTAGTATGAGAAAGAAATAAATATTCTACGATCCTCCGATGCGTAGAATGCGGGTTGTTACACGTTAGAACCAAACGAAAGAATTCATCAGATATAGGATTAATAATATCATATATGAATGAATCGTTAGAGATAGGGTTTGTAATACCCTAGAATGAGTTTGAAGAGTATGGTGTGTGTGTATATATATAAATGAATTTATTTTTGAAAAATATATCTTATTATATGTATTTGGGTATCTTATTTTATATTGAATGTTTAGATTATCGAGTATAAGAAGATCTTGAATATACGCGTAATTAACATGTATTCGAAGTCTCAAATATACTGGATAGATATAGAATCACACTCTAATCGCTCGGGCATTATTCTAATGATTGACATGTCATCATCAGTATTTATTTTCGAGTTTCGAAAGTGGGATATCTTTATGATTCCAATTGACTGGTGTGAGAACCAAAACTTAGTTAGAGTTTAATGTTTGTGATTTGGCATTGAAAATATGATTTTGAGTATATACAAAAGATATATGTTTGAAAAGCTAACTAACTAATTGATTGCTGGTTATGATGTGTGATTATTAGTTTAACTAATAAATATTGGAATAATAAAACCAATATGAAAATGAAAGGTTAAATAAGTCAAATCAAATATAAAATAGAATAGAATTGAAAATTGGTACGAAGTAGACATATATATGCATATATTTGTTAAGCAGGTTATTGATTTGATGCCGAATAAAGAAATAAATTTGCGTGCCCAACAAACAGGTGCACCTTTATGAGTTGGTTACGCAATTTTATTATTTATTATAACTATTGTGAGTGATTTGGATGTGCTCTATTGGTTGCCCTATGTGAAATTAAAACATATGCCATAGGATAGTAACAAATAAATTATGAACCACACCGCATACTTCATGGAAGATAGCATGGCATATCATATTCCATATAAGCATTTGGTGCTTATGTGACGAGGTTTGAATTACCATATGAGCAAGATGCTTGTATGACAAGGACTGAACTATAGGTTGAACTGAGGACTAATTATGGACTTAATAACCTATAACGGTAAATTGTAGGATTTAATAACAAACCCTACACAGGTCTTCAGATGACAAAAAAATACACATGTCACGTCTCGTTTGTTTTAGTTACTGCACGTGGGTATGGGGGAGCAGGGTATATAAATCAAAATGGGTGTGCACAAATGTTTTGTATGCTATATATTGATTTATTGGGTGCCTAATATGGTCCAATAAATTTGTTCAGATCAACCCGTACAAAGGAGGTTATGGCGAAATTTTTCAGAAATTTAGGGTGTTAGCCAAATTTCAGGAAATTAGGAAGTTCTTAGAAACTCAAAAGTTAAAGAGCTTGAGACAGAATGAAAGTTGAGTTGGTTAGTTAAACAATTTTCAACTTCGTTCCTTTTTCGGGGACGAAAATGTTTTAAGTGGGGAAGATTGTAACAACCCTGATTTTTGGAACCAATTTCAAATTCTTTTTAATTGATTTTAATGGATTATAAGAATTTTAAATGATTTATTTAAATAAATAATGATTTAAGATTTATTTAAATCGAAGTTTGAACGTATAAATTTAAATTTTAATTAAAACGAACACGAAATGGCGCGATAGTTTGGAAATTTGGTCTTGAACTTTGAATGATTACGCAGAATGCAATATTAATCGAATTTTGATAAAATAAGAAAAGTTAGAATCTATTTAATTATATCTTTCTAACGAATGTGAAAAATTGAGATTTCGTATTATAAATTGTAAGTTATGGCCAAATTAAAATTTAGAATAGTCGCTATGATATTTTAATATTATTTAAGCCCTTAAAAATAGATATTTTGCAAACGACCTCTGTTTTCGACGAAATTAATTTTTTTAGAACCGTATTTGAAAAACATAGTTAGATTTCAAATTACATAGTATTTGGAGTCAATATGTGACCGTGACAAATTAAAATGTATGTTTAAATTCAATATTTGAAGTTATATTTTAATTTTGATAAAAACTGATCAAAACAGTCAAATAAGCCTATGAAATATATCCCATTGTGTTCGAAATGGGGGTATTTGGCAAAAGGAGAAAGTCGTTGAGGTTCGTTTGGAGTTCGAGGGTTAAACAAGTAAAACAATAATAAAATAATATTAAAATATAAGTATATATATAAATGTTTTTCTTTCCAACCCTAATTCCCATTCAGTTTTCTGAGCTGCCACTTCGAATCAACGACCCTCATGCTCGAAACCTAATACCCAAATTTCTTACAATCTACGCCGAATTATTGAATGATTTCAAAAGGAAAAATAGAGAGGATCCCGAAATCTTTGAATCTATGTGGGAGTGATCGGAATTGGAGCGTCATGGTGGTGGAATTTCAGCCACAAACGGTTGTCGTTCGAAGCAGGTTTCCACGCCGGAGGGAGGATCGAACTTTGAACGGTTATTGGCGGTGGGTGGTGATGCCAGGAGCTTCGCGGTGGTCGGCGTCGATCGGGGTCCAGCCCTTTGGATAAGCATGCGACGGCGGTTTGTTTAGGTTGACGATAGGTTTCGACAGTCCAAATTTAAATGAGAAGGAAGTAATTAAAAGGATGGTAAAGGTTAATTAAACATCAAATTAATTTAGTTAATTGCCTAATTAAATTATCTAAAGTTTGAACTGACATAACTTGTTCGAACAGAGACGGAATTGAACGATTTCAGAAACGTTGGAATCGTGGTGGAAAACACTACAACATGGAACTGACCAGAACAAAAATGGAGCAAGTTAGAATTTGAGGCAAATTTAAATTCAAACAGTGCTAAAATCGTCAATTAAAGACTGACGGAGTGGAAACCAATTGTGAGAACTCTCTCACTCAAATATTTTGTACAGTTATTTTTTTTAACTGAATATATATTGATTGCATGTGATTGCAATATTTATTTGGTGACTGTTGAATGTTAATAGTTTTTGTATTATTATTATCAAACTGTTTATATATATACGTTGTCAAATAAAACGTTTATATTATAAATTATTCTGGGATGAAAATTTACCCACCCGTCTCCCAAATAATAGGTAAGTTCACGTGGATTGTGATGTAAACCCCACACGGGTATTGGGACGATAATTTTGCCCATCGCCCAAGTATACAAATAATAATATTTGTTTGATGGTTGAAAACCCCACACGGGTCTGGGGATGATAATTAATTCACATCTCCCTTGGATTTAATTGTATGTCAACCGATTGATTGATAGACTGTTATAAGTGTTATTTAATTATTTAATGGTTATATAGTTGTAAATTGCACTCTGGATGTGAATTGGATGTTTATTAGTTGTTTATCACTGTTTTTGAATACATGCGATGTATGGAAACCACATAAATAAAATTATATGGTAATTGATTGAGTCTGATTCCAATTCAGAAATAACGAATATTTTAAAATAATATTCAGTGAAGAATCAAAATATGATTTTGATGTCCAATTTTGGATGGACACAAAAATATTGAAATATTCATAACTGAAATGAATATGAAGCCGAGTTAAGTAGATATACACCATTTTAACTCGAACGGAATTTTCTGTTGATTTTATTTATTTTATAATGAATATCGAAAAGAATTGATTTCAAAATCTGATATTTTGAGAATATTATCATTTTAACATTATAATGATATGGAATATTCAATTTTAATTTAAAACTGAAATAGAAGTTTAAATCGTTTTTAAAACGAATCTATAAACGTTTTATAAAATATGTTTTAAAAGGAAATCAACAAAATATATTATATATATTTAAATGATTTGAATAGAACGTGCCGCGCAACGACCGTTCGCGAATTTCGACCATTGACTTTGAATTGAAGTAACGGGAGATCCGACCGTCGGATTCTCCTAAAACCGGAACTGTTGGGTTCATATCGAAAAGAGCTTTCGAATGATAATAAGAGATTTGAAATTTAACGGTTAGATTTTAAGGTATGTACAAATCAGTTTTGGAAAAGGTCTTTATGGATGTAGTTCGGTGGCCAATATTGGAAACTGATTGTAAGGGCCTTATTAAAATTATTAAAAATATGAATATATTATGTAAAATCATAATTAATGATTTGAAATGATTTTGGATGAAATATTCCAAGTTTTTAAAGATAAAATATATTTTTATCTGAATAAGTTGTTTATCAACTTGAGTAAAGAACTGAAAGAAATTATATGGTTTTGATATAACCAAAATTTTCCAATGTATGAATTAGAAAGGAGTTGAATGGAAATAATCTTCGGAATATTTCGATAGTGGATTCCGTGATTATACGGATATTGTTGAGGAATTTGGAAGATATGTTATTCCCAATACGATATTTGTTGGTTTTAGAATTTGATATTGAATATAAGCCGATATGATTTCTATTCAGAGCCTTGTATTTAATATCAAATTGGATTTTGGGTTTGTCGTGAATGGTATCTTTAATAATACTGTTCTTAAACTAGTTAAGAAAGAATAAATATTTTAATTAAGATTTAATGAGATTTTCCAATTACTAAATATAATTGGAATTAAATGGAAGAGGATTTTGGGTTTTTCGTGAACAATGTTTTAAATGACATTGGTTCCTTAACCCAGTTAAAGATAGGATTTATTTCCTAAGATTTAATAATCAATAAGTAATGATTTTTGAAGATTAAAACTAAATGGAGTTTTAATGAATCTTTAATTAGATTAAAATGTGAATGAGGTAATTAAATTTACCGAATTTAAGAAAGTGTTTGAGAATGGGGTGCCACCAGTTTTACTCCATGCAATAGTTAAATCTATAATTAGATTTGAACGTTAAATGATAATTAATTTTGCCGATAACACAATGAGTGTAAGATATGGAGTGCTACCAGTTTTGCTCCATGGGATGAATAGGTTGGGATTGAGATAATAAAATGAATGATTACTTCGGTAAGGCTCGATAATCCCGACAAGTTTGGTAAACCTTAATTTGGTTTAAGTTTTGTGAAAAGATAATATAAAATCTTTTGCAATGTTTTTGAAAGAAAGATTAAACAAGAGGTTTAAATGAATGAAATCTTTGATAAGATTTGCGGGAATAATTCCCAATGTAAAGAATATTTGAATAAAAGAATATTCTGGATTGGAATTAGGCGTATGATGTGTTTTATAACACTTGATTATAAGATACGCAAGTTATTCAGAAAGACCGGGTTTAACCCATTCTGAATAACTGATACGACGACTAAAATTCGAAGACTTGAAGATGGTGGTTGAAGACCAGATATCTTCACATCGTTTGGATGATTACTGATGTCTTGATTGGGCTGTACACCCAAAACGAGGTAATAAGTGATGATCGTACAGACGTACTTGGAGATCGACCGGATATGCGAGGGCCTCTCTCCTATATAGGACATATGGGACGAGGAATAAGGTGCCTCCGGTTCCGTTCAGACCCAGAACGGATGTATGAATGGATTGTATGTTTGACATTGTATTGTGTGTTATGTTTGTTGATCTCTGCTACATATATATCTGTTTGGTGGTAGACAATTTACTCTCTTTCTTAACACCCTTTCTTTGGGACGTACAAGCTCAGAGGTTATATATTAGTAGGTGATTAATGATATGGTATGGATTGACAATGTGGCATGCTGAGTTGCATGGATCAAAGCTTTTGTTGAAAAGCAGGGCTATGTGGTTGATGATCAAAGCACAACTTTAAGAAGCACTGCTTTGTGTAGCGTTAATTTGCAAGCTTCACACGCCGGTATGGACCGGTAACGGGATGAGGACCGCAGAGAAATAAAGGACGGCGTTCCCTTCTAGTTAGAAGTGATGTCATGGTATGGAGCCCAGACGTTTTACTTATGTGGATATTTGATTATGATGGATAGCGAGGTACCTTGGATATGGCTGACTAAAAGGCCTTTGATGGTCGACATACAGACCAAAATTGCGATCCAATTGGACCACGGAACTTACTGTTCAGGAGTAACCTTAATCAGCGGCGACTGGCTGGCTCTGCCGCTCCAGATGCATGTGCATGTGAGTCCTGAGGCATTTACTAGAGTGTATTTTAATTCGAATGAGAATGATCCCTTGCCTCGGTTCATAGCTGGAAATCCAATTTCCAATACGCGACTTTCGGTTTTAGTTGTAAACCTATATGGCGACATAATAGGATGGGGCACCATACCGTCTATGATTGATACATTTATATTTGAAGTTGATTTCTTCACTATGAACCAATGATAATAAAAGATAAATTTTGCATATCAAGCATATTTGCCCATTATAAATGTAACAACCCTCTCGAAAAGCTAACACAAAGATCTTTTAGCACAGTGGTTAGTGCGTGGTGTTGCTTTCCAGGAGGTCGGGAGTTCAAATCCCGTGGGTGTCACAATAAAGTAAAACTTTATCCTCTGGTTTGTGTTGCATTTCGTGATGGGACCTAAGTCTTATAATGACTTCATTTTTTTTAGCATTGCGCTATTTGTTTTATGGTATTCTTGGGAGAAAACCCGTTCCATGTTATATGACATGGACCCTTGATTTACCCAACTTTAAAATAAAGATAATCACTGTTTTAGTTCTCACACTAGTCCCATGACAGACTCAAAGTTTATCGTTTCCCACCTAAACTCTAGGTGTCCATATTTTCCACACGGGCAGCTAGTAGTTTTGGTTTTTCGCAGATATTTCTTTTCACGGGATTCTGGATTACGGCTGGAGCTATGTATGGAATACTTTGTATCCTTGTTTTTCTTTCAACTATGGTAGTTGTTGTTTTCCATTGCACATTATACTTATGTATTATATTTCTGCTATTATGTAATTTAAAATCTCTGATATTTTTCCGTTGTATATTATTTATTTGTACTCTAATGTAAATTGTTGCAAGAGCAATGAAATGTTCTCCTGTTTGCGTTGTAATGCATCGTGTTCTCAAAGCAATCCGCCTTCTCGTTCGGTCTAGGCCGGCTACGGATTTCGGGTCGTTTCATTCTATTACTTCCTTTTTTTTAAATAAATATATTTCTGAATGAAATTCCCCCACCTCGTTTTGGCATCTCTCCTCATCCTCTTGCTATACTTCTCGTTACTTTCCCACATCATACCCTCGAGGCCTTTCCCCGTATCACCTTCAAAACCCCACGCCTGAAATGGAACCCCACTCGTCGTCCATTTCAATCCCAAAAAGGCCACTAGCTGATCCACTTTCAGCTGTACAAAGAGAAGCTTGCTATCGCGGGTGATGAATCAAAACTAGCAGGTAGATTTACTGTAGCATCTATGGTGTCAGATGTTTTGAGTGTAGGTGAAAAAGCTTTTGAAATATGATATCCCTACTCGGCTTCCATGGCTGCGTGCTTATGTAAAAAGGCAGAGAGGAGTTTTTGCTTTAAAAAAAACAATGGGGCTTGCGTGTTTGAGATAGCACAGGGTAGTTTGTTTCGGTTGCTTGCAGAAAACTCTGAAGTACTGGGCTATATAAAGTGATGGCAAGGGATAGAAACGACGTTATATCAACGTACAAAGTAGCATGCAGAAGTAGTATAGACCTGTGTAAATTCCAATTGGGGAAAGATGTATGTGATTGAAAATATAGGGCAAAAGTACGTGGGATAGCTGTGCTACGTAAAACTGTGTGTGTAATCTAATCCATAAGCATGAAGTTGTAGGATGTAGGCAGAAGACAGATAGTAAGATGTAGGGTGTGCAGTGTAAGTTCTTTTCGAACATAGGCTTTGTGAAAATGTGTGCGATTTAAATTAGACATAAGGTAGGTAAAGCATGTATTTTCTTATCACATATAGGACGTGTGTATCCACTTTAGGTCTGCGCAAATATAGTAGGATATGCAGCGTCCATTCCTTTCCTATATAGTATAGTATGTACATTTAGGGTACTTTATTTTTCTTAGGAGTGAAGCTTAACATATTTTATTTTATTATATATGGTACTAAATTTTACCATTAACCGTTGTTTACCACTAACCATTAAATCCGTATCGTCGTACACAAACTCCATACGCAGTGAAAAGGGACACAACGTTATGTCTCCATGTTCCGATCCTAATGAAATTAATTTCATTAAAAACCGACTTCATTTGCACAATGACATTATTTTGAATTATCGGTTCACCTTTAAATTACACACACCGATAAAACAACTCCGATAGGCCACAAACTGGAAATCTAGCAATAATTAGCTATGCGTATCCCAATAAAATTCGTTTCGTCGAAAACGGAGGTCGTTTCAAAAGTAAACCTTTATAAGACCTATATAATATCGATAATATATATATATAATTGAATCAAAAACAATTTAATTAAATAATAATAAATTATTATCATCGTCGATATCCAAATAAATATATCTATAGCTTTAAATATAAACAATTATGGATTTTACAACTCAATATCAACATTCCGAGTTGAAACGGTATCCAAAATATATAAAAAATCCTTATAAATTATTAAATAAACATCATCGTTTATTAACAAATTCCATTGCGACTATTTTAAATTTCGAATTGGAAATAACTAACAATCTGTAACACGAAATCTGGATTTTTCTATTTCATTGGAAAATTATAATTAACAACATTCAAACGTTTCTTGTTTCACGGAATTCCGAGTTATATAGAATCCGTTATATTCAATTGAAGTTCAAACTCCATATTACGAACTGCCACGCCATTACAAGCTCGATTTATATTAATTATAAACTTAACGTTCAACTTCGTTTTTAATATACGAATTCAATATTAAATCTATTAATATTCCAAATAAAATATTTAAAATATTAAAATAATTTAAATATCTGACTACCAAAAATACGGGAATTACATTCATCCCTCTAATGAATTTCGTCCCCGAAATTACTAAGGTAGGAAAAACGTTACAAACCCATCCACTTTTCAAAAATCCAATTTATTTCAAATTTGAAACTAATTTATTATAATCAATATAAATTTTCAGAAATATCGAAAATTTCCTAACACTTTAAATTCCCGGAAAAATTCGGCAAAGTCTCCCCTGCACGGAGTGACATCTGCGATATCGCAGGAACAAATAATATATATACATTGACCCACACGGTCGAAAAACAAATTTCAAATACTAAAATTTTATATTTTCATGTAGGCGTACCTTTTACCAGTGCTATTGAGCATACTTGCTTAATTTACGTGAAATCTACGCAACCAAACTTAATTCTCATGGCCTTCTAGCACTTGTACTCAACTCAATTTAATATATAAGTAACAGATATATGAAATATTTAAATAACACTTCATTTATTAACAAGTATAACCATACAGATTTCTAAAATCAAACATGAAACTTCAATTCATTATCAAATACAGGTTTAAATCATTAATTTCAATATCATTCTTGATTTCAACTTAACCCAATTAAATTCCAATTCCAAATCCAATTAACTAATTGATTTCTCTAATTAATTCACTTTCGTTTTATAATCCCAATTCTGATTTTATTTCAAAAATCATCACTCGAATTTATTCTGTTTTAACTTATGTTCAGTTAAATCCTGATTTCCAATTTCATATTAAAATTCTCATTCACAAACTATATATGTGAAATCTTCTAGTTATATTAAACCATTACAACCTCATTTGAATTTCATTCAAATAAATCAATCAAACCACAATATCTCAACAATTTAATAAAATTATTTCATTTGTATATAAAAATATATCTTGGGCAAAATTATTTCATTTACCCTCTTTATAAATCAATATGGTATCCATTGTCAGTTCAAAATAGAACTGATCAAATAATACAATACAAAACATATATATAATATACAAATATGCGCTCTCATTTATATACATTCAAACTTAATCTAGGGTATTACTAGCCCCATCTCTATCGAGTTACGCCACAGAGCCAAGGTTATTACTAAACCAATAGCTCTGATACCACTATAACGACCCGGTAGGAATTCGGCGCCCGAATTCCGACAATAATATAGAAACCCGTATTACTTGCCAAAACTCAAGTATCGAAAACACCAGATAGTTAAGAGAAAGAAATAAGAGGGTAAGAAAAGAAAGAAAGAAATATTAGAACAGAAGAAGAAGAACCAACACAACATAGAGTCTCACATCGCAGCGGAATAAAATATAATATAGAAATAAATCTTTATTGAGAGTTTGAAAGAAAATACTTACAATCATCAGAGTATATCAACACATCTGGACAGTTACATCAACCTGTCCTCATATACAACACACAACGGAAAAATATTATATAATATCATATGTCTGAACCCATCCAGCTCGTCTCTTCATAGCATCCAATAACCTAAACCTGTAAAACCCGGTCAAACCCGAGCACTACAAACGCCGGATCAATCTAGTAATCCAGAGTGAGAAAACACACTAAGTTTAAGGGTATCATCAAACTTGATTTTTACGTCAAAACCTTTTCGAAAGAAAAGGATAATCGTAAGACCAATCCACACATAAACACAGACGATCTTTACCTTACGATAACCCGAAGTATTTTTGAAATCATATCTTCTCTGATATTATCATAATGTATTAATACAAATAAATAACAATCTAGCAGAATGCTTGCTTATCACGCTTTACATACAGAGTATACAATCAAAACCGCGAGCTCTTATTGGAGAATGGATTTTCTGGCAAGGTATGGGACATCTTCTGATAGTGTATCTCAAGAGAATAATACACTTGGTTCAACAAGAACATCTTGCGACCCGGGCTAAACATGACCGGCCCCGCATTTCACTTGAGAGTACCGAATGTATTGTCACCCTACGACTTTTTGTCGCGACCACCGTAGATCCCGGGAGATACAGTAATGAAAAGAAGTAACAAATATAAATATTCTCTAGACGGTGATAATACAACCTACTTGGGTGCGACCCACTTAGCCATGCCACCTACCTGATTTCTGCCATCTCCAGTTGATGAGGCTTGAGGTCATAATTAACTTTAGAACATCTGACCACCATACACTTTGAATGCCACATTGTCAGATCCGTCAGATATCACTAATTGACGTCCAAAAAAATACACTAGTTGTTAAGCTAAGAGAAGGTGTCTTCTCCACCACAACAGAAATACGTTTGAGGAAATCAACGTATGTGACTCCTTTGGAAATACTCTGTCAGACATCCGTCCATACAAGTTATCCAGGAACAGAATGAACCGAAGTCACCCCTACCACATCCTAGGTATCACCCTATGGATCAGTAGCAAGTAGTCCTTGCAATCCGAAGATTCCAATCACGACAGAATCACTATCGAAATATCTCTGGGAGCTAACCAAAGAAATTCAATAAGTAGTCCTTCCGCTCATGAAGATCAATGGTCTTTATTTGCTCTATCGTCAACCGACATTTGATATCTTCATGTATTTGCTGGTAGGAATGGTTTTTGAATATAAATTCGATCCCGGTCTTTCCGTACCAACAATCGTATAGGCCATATTTGATAATAGGTTATTTAACTATCAAATAAACAACCATTCATCCATAAAAATAAATTTACTGATTCGGTACCTAGCATCATTTAGCCTCTTTAATCACCCATCTATTAATTATACTCTTTAAATCTTCCAATATTTGAAATACGACTTTCTGCTTCTTAATATACAAAAAAATATTCTCAAATCATTTCATTTAACTTGTAAACCTTTCAGTACAGTTTATAATAACATTTACAGAAATCATAACTTATTTTCCTCAACTCCTCTGGTTTATAAACTAATATTATCCTCGGATAATTATGAATTCGTTCAAGTTTGGGTATTATATTTACCTCTCAGACCTTGATCAACAACATTTTCATCTCCAGAATAGATAGAAGTTTATTAACCCATCTGTTTTCCTTTGAAAAACTTATTTAAATCTCAACACTTTTTCTTAATAAATTCTTAAGTAAACTCTTATTCAAGCTCTACCTTTTACTTTACTAATCTTTTACAACATTTCATGCTAGCTTCGATTCTATAAATAGAATCCTTTATAAATCTCTTAAAATATCCTTGTATATATATATATACACACATTTCAATATTGTTTATAATTCTTATATAAATATCTTTACCATTCTTATATAATTATTCTTTACAAATCTTATATACCATTAATCTAAATCACTCCATTTAACGTCTGTAACAACGTAACAGATTTTATATTCAAAACCTTAGTCTTTATTTATCATATCCTTTCGAATCAGTTCCAACAACTTTTTCGTTGTATAATTCATATAACGATCTTTTATAAAGATCCTCTGTTTATTAATCAAATAGTTCAATTTATTATTATTTTTAACAAATGTTACACATCTTAATTCAAAACCTTTAATTTAATTTACAAATATCATTTGTAAATCATTAACGACGACTAATATTCGATCCTATTCCAAAACTCTTAACTTCATTTGAAAATCCCATTTGCAATTCATTATCAACAATTAATATTCATTGTCATTGTCATTATCAACGACGATTAAATCACATTTCGTACATTTATAAACAACATTTATAAAAATATTCATCGGTTACGAAAAACCATCTTTTAGCTCATTTAAATCAATTCTCATATGTTCCACTTCCATTTGTACATTCTAAGATCTTAAAATCTTTTAAAATTCCTTTTACGCTACTTAAACCCTTCTTCGCAGCTATTTTAACATTTCCATTTAGTTTATACCATCTAATTATTTATTTATTAATATCTAGGAATTTCCATTAATTAATTTATGATTTAAATAGTTTCAAAAAACATAAATAAATATTCGATGTTTATATTTAAAATAAACATTGTATTTCATATATATAAATATAACTTTGAAAATGTTCACAATCGATTTAATATCGATTCAAAAATCATTTAAATTTATCAACGGTACTAAAGAGGTAAATATCTGCTAAAGTACCAAACCGTGAAATATAAACAAATTTCACGTCCAATGAACATGACAAATCATATTGATAAACATTATCAATATTAGTGAGAAATCCTGTTGGATTTCTCCAACCTGTCAAATCCTGCATCACAAATTCATATTATTTAACAAATAATATAATATAATGAAATTTTACAACTACTGTGAGGAATCCAGTTAGATCCCTCCATCCTGTTATTCCCTGCATCCAAATACATTACCTCGATATAATCATTCAATTCAATATATCGATATAAATTCAATAATTAACCAATAACAACAATTTAACATCAACCATTTAATTTAACATGTTTATGTAAATATAAATGTGACCAACAAGGTAAGTTACCTTAACTGGTTCAAATCGTTAAAATAACGATTTGGTTTTTCATTAAAATTAAACAACGTTTAATTTCATTGATTTAATCAACATATGAATATATAATTTAACAAACAGTCAACCATTAGAAACCATAGCACACAATTATAAAATCCGACTTATAAAAATATAAATGGAAGAACTGAGTGGGTTTAACTCACCTTGATCTGATTTATCTTTAAAACAGTTGGGTTTAAATTAAACATGCGTTTAATTTAATTAAAATCTCTATTGCTACCATCTCTGTCCAAACTAGCTCCACCATGAAGTGCTCGCCAACACGGTTCCAAAGCGACCGATTTTGTTGAATTCTAATAACAAAGGGGTACGTTGCAATATTTATAAATATTAGTTACAATTAAACCATAAATTAAATTATTAGTTGTTATTTGACAGGAATGGGTTTTCGGTTCCTGAATATGCCAACACGCATTGCATATAGTGGGCCTCAACTGTAATAAGTGCCTAGCAAACGCATCCGATGGTGGACTATCGTAAATTTACCGTGACCATTATAGTATGTTGTATTTCAGTCGAATCCCTAAGAATTTACTTCTGGGTTCCAAAATCTTACATGCACTTAACTTCAGACGTGTTCATATATGTTGTATTTGTAATAATTAATATTGTTTAATACAATGAATGGTGAATATGTCTGTAATTGTAAACTAGAGTAAGGATTTCAAAAAGAAATATGGGCCTGTGTTTTACATAATTGGCCACACAAGCTTTAAATCCTTTTCACTTAAAATCGTACCTTCGAAGTTCGAACCTGCTGCATCCGAAACAAAGATCCCATCCCCTCTTCCATCTGAACGCTTCCACTTCGAACCACGCACGACTTCCCACCCAAATTTATTCTTTTGTTGCTTTTTTTAATAAATACATTTCTAAATGAAATTCCCCCACCTTGTTTTGGCGGCTCTCCTCATCCTCCTGCTATACTTCTCGTTACTTTCCCACATCATACCCTCGAGGCCCCTCCCTGTATCATCTTCAAAATCCCACGCTTGAAATGGCACCCCACTTGTCGTCCCTTTCAATCCCAAAAAGGCCACTAGCTGATCCGACTTTCAGTTGTACAAAGAGCAGCTTGCTATCACGAGTGATGAATCAAAAATTGTGGGTAGATTTACTGTAACATCTATGGTGTCAGATGTTTTGAATGTAGGTGAAAATGCTTTTGATATACGATATCCCTTCTCGGTTTCCATGGTTGCGTGCTTATGTAAAAAGGAGAGAGGAGATTTTGGTTTAAAGAAAATAATGGGGCTTGCGTGCTTGAGATAGCACAGGGTAGTTTGTTTCAGTTGCTTGCAGAAAACTCTGAAGTAATGGGCTATATATAGAGTGATGGAAAGGGATAAAAACGATGTTATATCAACGTTCAAAGTAGCATGCAGAAGTAGTATAGACCTGTGTAAATTCCAGTTGGGGAAAGATGTATGTGATTAAAAATATAGGGAAAAAGTACGTAGGATAGCTGTGCTGCGTAATACTGTGTGTGTAGTCTAATCCTTAAGCATGAAGTTGTAGGATGTAGGCAGAAGACAGATAGTAAGATATAGGGTGTGTAGTATACGTTCTTTCCGGACATAGGCGTTGTGAAAATGTGTGTGGTGTAAATTAGACATAGGGTAGGTAAAGCATGTATTTTCTTATCATATACAGGTAGTGTGTAGCCACTTTAGCTTTGCGCAAATATAATAGGATATGTAGTGTCCATTCCTTTCCTATATAGCATAATCTATACATTTAGGGTACTTTATTTTTCTTAGAAGTGAAGCTTAACATATTTTATTTTATTATATACGGTACTAAATTTTACCATTAACCATTGTGTACCACCAACAGTTAAATCCGTATCGTCGTACACGAACTCCAAACGCAGTAAAAAAGGACACAACGTTACGTCTCCACGTTCCGGTCCTAATGAAATTAATTTCGTTAAAAACAGACTTCGTTTGCACAACGACATTATTTTGAATTATCAGTTCACCTTTAAATTACACACACCGATAAAACAACTCTGATTGGCCTCAAACTAGAAATCTAGCAATAATTAGCTATACGTATTCCAATAAAATTCATTTCATCGAAAACGGAGGTCGTTTGAAAAATAAACCTTTTTAAGACCTATATAATATCGATAATATATATATATATAATTAAATCCAAAACAATTTAATTAAATAATAACAAATTATTATCATTGTAAATATCTAAATAAATATATCTATAGGTTCTAATATAAACAATTATGGATTTTACAACCCAATATCAACATTCCGAGTTGAAACGGTATCCAAAATATATAAAATTCCTTATAAATTATTAAATAAACATTATCGTTTATTAACGAACTCCATTGATAATATTTTAAATTTTGAATTGGACATAACTAACAATCTATAACACGAAATATGGATTTTTCTCTTTCATTAAAAAATTACAATCAACAACATTCAAACATTTCTTGTTTCATGGAATTCCGACTTATATCGGATTTGTTATATTCAATTGAAGTTCAAACTCCATATTACGAACTGCCGCGCCATTACGAGATTGATTTATATTAATTATAAACTTAGCGTTCAACTTCATTTTTAATATATGAATTAAATATTTAGTCCATTAATATTTCATATAAAATATTTAAAATATTAAATAAATTTAAATATCTGACTACCAAAAATACGGGACATTACAATTATAATTAATTAAGTAACATGTTAACAAAGAACATGTGTATTGAAATAAGATGTACTTAATTATACATTAAGTAGAACATGTTATTAGAACTTGTAAACATGTAATTTAAAGTAAATGACATAGTAATAAAAAGGGGTTGTAGATTACTTTCGTTAATTACAATCCGAGGTAAAAGATTGTAAATATTGTTGTTAAAGTAAGCATGATTAAAATATTAGACATAAGGTCTAATAACACATTTTGCATGATGCGCTCAGACCAGTCCGCACGAACAAAGTTGAAGAACTCAAAATGGTAGATCATCGGGGTGTTTGGAGACATGGGAGGAGCACGTCCATCTGATTATTCTACTTGATTATTTGGCGGTACTGGCAGGAAGCACGCCGCTTCCGAGGGACGTGGTAGGGTACTCCGTGGTGGTCCTCAGTTGCGGTACACACTCAGGATGTACTCGTAGAGGTGGTGGTCTATGCGCTGTAGGTATACCTTGAATGCAACAGTAGCTTGGCAGTCCAAAGGCTGTGGTGGTATGGCATTGGGGTGATTCAGTGGTTTGCCTCGCTCAGGGAGGGAGGTTGGTCAGGATCAAATTAAGTATAGTAATCGTCTAATACCTATCAACGGTTGTCAGTAGGATGCGGAAAGACTAGAGCTAAACCAATATACCATTGTCCTTTCACTATCGAGGCATGATTGAGGGACACACCAAATTGGATGCAAGATTGGTTGTTATGGGCATGTCATTAGCTCTTGATGGAGTCTTTCACTAGTTGAGGGAGGGGCCGGGGTGCGGCCATAGCCATCGTGGAAAAACTAGACCAAATTTGGATATCTGTACTATAGGTCCTTTACGTGGACCTATACATATATGAAAAGGCTTCCGACCGAGTTCCGTGCATTAGATGCAGCCCTATTACGGGACTCAGGGTACAGTAGACAATACGCATGTGTGAGGGTCTAGGTACATACATCGGGTGTTGTATCGTAGACATTAGGGAATTACTCTGTACGCTTGCATGGCATAGCGATGATGGTTCTGGGCGGTAACGTTACGTTACGATTTGGAGTTCCATACGTCGTTCGGCGTAGGATACGTTTCTGTGATGATGGTGGAGACCATGCGATGAGGGTACTATGGGGAGTACCTTGATATGTTGGGGTAGCTACATATATACCATATTAGGTTAATCTATTGGGAAGTAGATGGGTACGACGTGAGTATAGAGAGCCTTGAGTGCTGTTAACCCAAATAACGTAATAAATAACAAAACATAACCAAAACGTTATATGTAGGGTTATTTCAGAATGTATAATTTGTCCAGTCCCCAGAACTTTGTGTTCTGACCCCCTCCTCATAACACACTCGCAGGTTAGGTTTGTGGCAGAGATATGACAGCTTCGAATATTGGTTAGGAAACATTATTACTTCACTAAGGCTATATTATATTATATTATATCCATTCCACTATGAGATGTTTTCTGAGCTCTGATGTATTTATTTTCTATGTCTTTTCTGCAGGATACTAGACAAGCCAACTCGAGCTTCGATAATGAGATTTTTGAAAAAAAAATCGATTTGTTGGAAATAGGGTTGTTATATAAATGGTTATATTTGTTCTCTTGTTACCATTTTTTATTTCCAGGGGCATCGCATTTTTAGAATTTAGACGTGCATGAAGAAAGGCTTTGAGTAGTTGGAGTTCTTAATGCTGCATTTGGTACTTGTAGTTTTAAATAGGAACTATGTTTTGTCTTTTGTTAACTCAAATTGACATCAATATGGAATTGAAAAAATATGTGTTGAATTTGGTAACTCATGTTTTGAACTTATTTTTTGTTAGTTGTTGCTTTATTTTGTTATCATGAATATGCGTTACATTTGTTTATTATCGTATTTTGTTCATTTATACATTGCTCTTCAAATTGTTATGCATTCATTTTGATTGCTATAATTAAAATGTATTATATATGAGCTGTAAAAGGATTTAGCAATACTATAACATGTTAGTTTAACAGTGTCATATAGCTACTATCGAATAAACATTTTATAGCGACAATACTGTGTTATAAATATTATCACTTTCATTGAGATTTAGATGTACTATAGCGGTGAGGGCGAGCTATTATCTTTAAGTAACATAGCGGCAAATTTGTGCTATAAAGCCTTGCTTTTTTATACCAGCTGTTTTAGTGTCATTAATATTCAACAATTTTTTATAACATGTCGATATACAACATTTATCGAACCGCTATAGTACTGATTAGTAGCGGCTATATGCCGCTATAAAAGACAATTTATGTTGTAATGAGCGTCTCAAAGGCGTTACCAAAGTGTTACAAAACAATTATATTGGCTAATTTGATCAAAATAACTTTTATATTATCCAAAACTAAAATTTTCCAATTCAAATCACTTTTAATCAATTTATAATGATTTTACAAATTTTCCCATATTTTTAAAACATTAAAAATAGTTGTTTACAATTATGGTCGACAAACTGCATTTACAACGACCTTTTCCAAAATTGTTTTAAACATAGCTTGAAAACTATGCATCAAAATTCAAAAACTTCTTTTACATTTGGAAAACAATGTTATTTGAAATAAAACGTTTTTTGTTTCGCTGAAATCCGATTTAAAATGTTCAAGTTATAAGCGTTCAAAGTTATCGGTCGAAATTCGTGAACTGTCGCTGCGCGACACGCCCTATTCAAACCAAATAGCGTCGTATACTAAAACTACATCCGAATTACTTCCAAAACAATTATATACCATTATAAACATGTACAAATTCATTTGAAAATGATATTTCAAATATTTAACTTCAAATTCAATTTAAACTCAGGATCGAATATTTTTATATTAAAATAATATTAATTTCCAAAAATTAGTTCGATTGACTTCAAAATTTGCTGAAGCTCATAAGAAAATAATATAAGGCCATTTCTGAAATCGGTTTGAATTTAAACATTTTCTAGATAGGAAAACCAAACTTTGCTTTTTCAAAACAGAACCTACTTTCATCGTTTTAAAACAAAATCTTATTTAATGTTAAAAACTTGTTTAACCAAACGTTCTTCTTTACGAAAGTTGTTCGTATACGACTCCATTTCATTTCCAAACTATTTCAAATTTGAAAATAAATTTTCAAACCAAATTCTCCAATGTTATAATAATAAAATATCGCTTACGTTTCCGACTACGGAGGAGTTTGACTGATCTAAATGCAATACCATAATTGAAGTGTCATAGTGTGTGTCACACAACATTAACAACCATATAAACATCCACAGCAACAATTATCAACATCATTAAATAAATAATAACTGTGCACAAGCGTTATAACACTAATGCTTAGTAACGTGTTTGTGTGTTCTATTCTACGCAACCATCATCCATTACAAACAATCAACAACTATTATCCATAAATAACCAAATTAATTAACACTAGTTAATTATAATCTTTATTAATTGACGTTTATCAACTAGTGCATAAATTTAAGAGTTTTCACCCTCAAGCTTTCCAATCTTCGGCAGACCAGTCTTGTGGACACTATCGAGCAAAGCTTTGCTTGCACCAATATGCTGACAGAGTACACACGTGAATATAAACACGTATATATATGTATATATATTTCTCTTTTTTTATGTCAAGAAGGGGGCCAAATTTGAAAATAAAGGAGGTAGGGTCCATGTGCTCAAGGGAGTGCGGAGCCTGGGCTGGCTGGGGATGGCGGCGGGTGGGGCCTACGACGGTGGAGGTGGGTGGTAAATGGTGGGGAGGAGCGGGGACGATATTAGGAGAGAGGAAATGGAGCTTAGGTTGGATTTTTAAAGAGGTGGAGCAAAGGGGAGGACGGCCAGAAGTGGGCTGCCGGAGGTAGCGATGGCGCAAGGCCGTAGAGAGGAAGAAAAGGTGAAGAAGGTGAGAAAGAAAATGGGAGAGTGGATGGTGAGAAAATGGAGAGTATGAATCTCCTTTTATAACCAATTCCAAGGGCGTTTTGGTCATTTCCATCATGGACACATGTCCATCTTAGAATGCAGATAAACATTCAAAATGACATATATAAAACCATCCTCCAAAATACCATGGGAAACTCAAAACCCTGGTCCCAAAACCACGTGCAAATTGGCAACATATTTTGCCACACTTATAAGTGTTACTAAATTTGCAATGCCTTTCAACCGTTACCAGTTTCCAGTGTTCTAGTTTATCGTTTACCCAACTAAACATCTAACGATTAGTACAACGAAATACGACAATATCTAACATGAGATATACCATAAATAGTGAAGATGTTTATTTAACTATGGTATATATCATGCTTAATGTATTTATTTAACTGTGGTATATCTCATGCTTAATGTATTTATGGTATATCTCATGCTAATGTATTAACTGTAATGTATTATCGGCAAAATTTTGACGTTTTATTTAACTAGTTAAATTATAAATCATGTTTTAATAAACATTTCTTAACAAATATAACTCGACAAAAGGTTACTTTAAAAATAATTCCATCGATTAAACATTAACGGATTTTATTGCCAAATGTTAACACTTATTTAAATAATCATTGTATTATCTATATCCATTTATACGTATCACTCATTTAAAATTTAAAAATATATTTAATATAATTATTTCAAATGCATATTTAAATTTAATCTATTTTATATCCAGAAAATTCAAATTATATCCCAAATTTAAGTTTTAAATTAGTTAAAATTTTTGGATCGTCACAGGTTCCCTCGGTGT
Source organism: Allium sativum (assembly GCA_030737875.1). NCBI lineage: Eukaryota > Viridiplantae > Streptophyta > Magnoliopsida > Asparagales > Amaryllidaceae > Allium > Allium sativum. Next base: position 167,227,622 of record CM060916.1, on the reverse strand, counting down.
TTTTATTGAATTTATGAAGCTTAGTGTGCTTCATATCTCTATCCAAACTATATAAATAAATTTTCATGATTGCTGTTGTTATTTGAGGCTTATTTTAAAGTCTAAATTTTGGTGAATTCATGGTTTGTTTGGATGGATTACCATGCACATCATATTATGCTTTGTTCTATTTCCTTGAGGTGGATTTCCACACTAAGCACGTTTTGGAAAGACGATTTCCAAAATGAATTACCTTAGCGTGTATATATATAGCCTTGTGACGATGTATTTTCTTACATTTTGATTTTATAAGTTAATAATGTTTCAAAGCAATAGCACAAATAATATTGTAACGACCTGTATTTTTCGACTATTTGAGTTCGAATATTTAATTTGGTTTAAATATTTTTTTTTGAAATTATTCCTTTTTGAAACGGTGACAGAATGCGACCAAACGAATCTCATTGGGATTGTAACACATAGACATAGTAGCGCGTCTATTTTCGTTATTTTTGGAGTTCATTTGTGTCAATACGAATGTAGAGTACGACGTAAATAACGATAATATAAGGTAACCATATTTATACAAATAAATTGAAATTTAAAAATCCTAGGCAACCAGATTGTTGACTAATAAACAATACTTATTTTTGGGTAACATTGACAACATACCTCTTTTTATATCACTTGCGTCTATACGTACAGCAACCAGTAATACAATTCAGTGAGAAATAGTATATGAAATGATGACCATCAAATATTATATTAAATCAATTCTTTTATCTTGCCTTGAGAGCCAAACGCGCCTCCTTGCCAACCCAAAAGTTACAATAGTGTAACAGTCTACCTGCTTTAAGGTATGAATAGCCAACCCATTTTTTTCATTGATGTTAATGTACACGTACCATCCACCGTACACTTAGCCAATTAATGAACATGCAAGGCACATGTAAAGGGTTCCTTTCATCAGATAAAGGTGTAGGCAGAGTCTACTCTGTATTTTCTTTTCAGCTTCATTTCCATTCTAGCCGACCTGAATACACATGCGTACCCTGATGCTTCCACTTTTGCATGCCTATATCTTAATTTTTGAAACCTGATGGATGGGATATATCACGCACAGCTACGAAAGAACACATCAGTACACCACACACCATCCCTATGAATGAAACGCAGCTAACCTGCATGACTACTCCCCTAAAACAATCTATTTCTTCTCCTACCCTGTATTGTCATCTCCAGCACCTAATGTACACAGCCTCTGACTACCCCTTCCTTTTCAATCTTTCGCATGATAAACCAAATGCATGCTCGCCTACCATCTAGCTGAAACCCTCTCTGCTTCTGTGCGAATGGACGTTGTTATTATCCTCATTTATCCGTCTATAAATAGCAGTGCATTTTCTTGGTTCTTCTCGGCAAACCAAAACCGTATCTTATAAATTTGAACCCATTGTAAATAAAGAAAAGTTCAACCATCGAATCTTCTTCATTTGCCGGAGAGGTTCCCGGCGTTGGCCAGAGGTGGAAGGGGATATGTAAAAGAGGGTCAGTATGGGTTTTGGGCTTGTTTTTAGTACATGGGGAGGGAGTCGGCCATCAAGTGGGAACGAAAGTATATACAGCAGGTGGGAAGCCTGTTGCGTATTACAGGGGAGTACCGGGGTGCGGTTGTCTTTGGGACCTACACGTGTTTATTGAGGACGAAGTTAGGGGACTGGCAGCGAAGTAGAGAGGAGTTTGTCGTGAGGTTTGAGTTGCCGGAGGTCGTGACATGAAGCAAGACGGTTGAAGTTCACGTGCTGGTGTATATTTGGGCAGCAGTCATGTTCGTAAAATAATAAGATGGTGGTATGTGAGGAAAAAAAATACAAACTATGAAAAGAAAATGGTCATCAGGCTGAACGTGAGGGGGAAAGTGGAGTAACGGGTTTAAGGCGTGAAAGTGTTGGCTAAAAGAAGGTGGGAAGGGTTTACAAGTGCCAGGTGTTTTGGTTCATGGTCCTAACAGATGGGATTGGTTATAATGGGAAGAAGGCCGACGTTTTTATGAGATGGGGTAGGGACAAATTGCAGGAGCATGTGTCTTCATTGAAGAAAAAAAATAGCATGCAAAGGATGGTGTCTATTGTTTTGAACAGTAGTAGCATATTGGAGAGTTTAGAAAACGTGAGGGGTACAGCGTGTTGCTGTGAAGTGGAGATCAAACTAAAAAAAATAAATAGAAGAAGGGCGAAATGAACCAGCGAACGTGTAACATGGTGGAAGTAGGAATGGAGCTGAAGAATTATCATGGGAGAGATGAAGAGTGAAAGTATGGCGAAAGAAGTATTCCAAACCAGGCGAGGAAGATGAACAGCAAAGGTCCGGAAAGGAAATCGATATGCCTAATTCATATTTAAAGGTCCAAATCAAGGTAACTAAACATACTTAGCAGTTTAGTTAATTAAACATATATAATAAGTATGACGTGGTGAGTTTCACTGTGTCTAAATACGCCTAATCGTGTTTCATTCTGTCTATCAAGTTTTATATAAGGAAGTACGGTAGTAAATATATACAATAAAGGTTTAACTTGGCCATAAAGATATCAGTATAAATCAACATGGTAATCAAGAGAGTTTATAAATGTGAAATCGGTTTTAACTCGTATAAGTAAGAATTTAGTTAATAATTATATTTTTTAAGGTATTTGTAATATTTATTTAAAATAGTAAATAATGTTTTAAATTAATAATTTAGTGACTACCGTATTTAAATTGTAACTATGTCATACAGTGATGGCATCGGACGAAACCGTATCGATGAGCACAATGATCTGGAACTGATTGGGACAGAGACATAAGCACCGGAAATTTTAGTGAAATCAAACGCAAGTTTAATTTCACTAATATCAGTCGCTATCTCGACAAACAGAAACCAAGGTGAGTTAAACTCACTCAGTTACCCCATTTATAATTTTTATAAATCGGGTTTATTGCTTGTGTGCTATGTTTGCTAGTTGATTTGGTTGATTTAATGATTGTGTGGTTATTCGCTATACTGTTTAAATTAAATGGTGGTTTAATTTAAATGAAATGAAACCGTAAATTTTAAAGATTATTTCCGACGAAGGTAATTTACCTTGTCGGTTACGTTTATAACAATATAAACGTAATTAAATTTAATTGGATGCTTGAATTACTATCTTGGCTGACCGCTACTTGTTGAATTGATTATTTATCTGCATATGATCATTATATGAACTGTTTAACCGACATGATTGGATTATTGACTTGGTGGTTGTTTGTTGAATCTAAATTCAACATTTGTTTGGTTATTAACCAATGGGTGATATTGGTTGAGAAATTTATAGCAGATGGCCAAAATGCAAACTGTTTTATAAATATTGATTTACCGTCAGGGGAACCAATAGAAATAAAGGGAAGAGATTTATTTTTAAGTGAATATAGATTTTTAATATATTATTTTAATTGGAGTTTATAAAAAGAAATAAACTAACCAAATATATGTTGATTGTTGTAATCACCAAACACCATTTTTATACCAAAAGTTACCGTGCGCGAAGCACGTGTTTTATCTTTTGTAAAGCAAATCCTTGTGTTAATGAGATTGTTAAGCAACTGTGTAATGATTAATAATGACGATTATTTGTTTTTAAGAAAACAAATTATAATAAGATTATTTTGAAAGGGATTATTTAAATTAATAATATTATTTATTAATTTAACTGAGAAGACGAGTTACGGTTGATCAATAAGTTAATTATGTTTTAAATGGACCAAGCCAACTGTTATAATGACAGTTGATTATTAAGTTAAATAAATTTATGCAGATTTATCTAATGAAATGAATTTAGCGAATGGTGTTTAACTTAATAAGAAAAGGAAATTGGATATTTATCCAAGTTAACGATAAAGTAAATTATTTCTTAAATAAAGCTCATTTAAATAATCGAAGTTATAAATGAATTATGATAGGAAGTTAAAGGAAGTTTGTGAACGGATTTATATCTTAAACCAGATTCGATAAATTAAGTTATAAAAGAGTTTAAGCAAATGCGATAAGCTTAAAATAAAGATTACTTAATATTTGAATAAAAGGGAAACGAGAGGAAAAAGGGTTTTATTAAACCAGAGGTGCATAAATGAGTTATAAAAGGATATGGGAAGTTACAACATTAATTCTAAATTAACGTTACTTAGTAATGGCATTAGGTGGATGGTATTTGAAAATGAGATTTCCCAGAATAAATGTTGAAAGGTTTAGAAAAGCTCAATTCTTGTAATTGAATTTGGGAAAGGATCAAGTAATGAGATTGTTATTAAAACCAATAGTTTAAAGATATTAAAGTTTAAAAGATGATGTTTTATGAATCATTTAGTAAGTCGATAAATTTAGTAATAATAATATACTTATAAAGGAGATTTCAAAAGTAAGAGGGTTTATAAAACCGTATGGTAAACAAATGGTAAAATGGTAATTGTAGAATGAATATGGATTTTGAATTATAATTAATATTTATCTTAAGATAAGAATGTTGTTGATCAAGGTCTGAGAGGTAATTAAAATACCCCAACTTGAACGACTCCAGGATTATCGAAAGATGATATTAGTTGTAATAGTGGATGTGCTTGAAGTAATTCATTTGGGGAATAATAATGTAACATTATTTGAAGAATTTGTCGATATAAAATGGGATTCCAAAAATAAAAGGAATAAAAAGCGGCTTGAGAATATGAAATGGTATTTCCAAAATAAAAAGGGAATTTCGAAATGATCATTTTAAGAATGATAAGTGAAATCGGATTTCCAATTATAGGTAATAAGTGATGTTATAGAAAATGTTTTGAAATGGTAGTTAACGGGAAATGTGATATTGATTTAAGATAATTTTCTAAATATCAGCATAAAATGATTTGAGAATATTATATTATTTGATGGCCAAATGACGCTGTGTTCTAAACCAATGGTTTTGTTTTATTTTAATGGTTGTTTATTCTGATAGTTAAATAACCGACTATCAAAATCTGGCCAACGGTATTGGTATGGGAAGACCGTGATCGAATTTATATTCGAAAACCATTCCGACCAATAAATACGAATACGTCAGAAAAGGTGATCGAGATGGAGCAATTGAAGACCGTAGATCTTCATAAATGGAAGAGTTACTTACAATCTCTGGCTGATCCCCAGAGATATACTGTGATTCTGTCGTGGCTGAAATCTATGGGTTGCAAGGACTACTCGCTACTAATCTATAGGGTGATTCCTAGGATGTGGTAGGAGGGTGCCTTCGGTTCATCATGTTCCTGGATGACTAGTATGGACGATATGAATGGTGGCCAGATGTTCCAAAAGTCGATTATAACCTCAAGCCTCATCAACCGGGAAATGATAAAAATCGGGCAGGCAGCATGGCTATGTGGGTCGCTCCCATTAGGGTGTATAATCACCTATCTAGAGAAATTCCTTTTGTTTCTTTAATCTATCGATTCTATCTCTTTCGGGAAACGGTGGTTTGAGTCCAACCGTTGGAGATATACATTCGATACACTCAAGCGAAATGAGTGGTCGGTCATGTGTGGGCCGGATTGCAAGACGTTCTTGTTGAACCCAGTGTATTCGCCTCTAGAGATACACTATCGGCAGTTGGACGCATACCTTGTCATAGTCGGAATCCAATTTCCAATAAGTGCCCGCAGTTTTGTTTGTATACTATATATGTAGAGCGTGAGATGCAAGCGTTCTACTAGATTCTGTTTATTTGTATCTAGACACTAATATAATATCAGACAAGTATTGATTTTCAAAATGTTTTGGGTTATCGTAAGATAAAAACCGTCCGTGTTTATGTGTGGATTTGGTCTTGCGATTATCCTTTTCTTTCGAAGGATTTTCGAACATTAAAATCAAGTTGGATGGTTTCCCTTAAAACTGTGCGAGTTTATCTCACTCTGGTTCACCAGACTGACCCGGTGTTTTGTAAATGCTCGGGTTAGACCGGGGTGTACAGGTTCAGGGTACCAGATGATTTGAAATCCAAAGATGAGTTGAAGGAGTTCAGACGTATGATGTTCAACCGTTGTTATTCCGCTGTGTGTTATATATATGAGGATAGACTGTTATAACTATCCAGGTGAAATGATGTACTCTGATGTTGTAAGTATTATTTCAAGCTCTCAATAAAAGTTATTTTTATATTATATTTTATTCCGCTGCGATGTGAGACTCTGTGTTGTGTTAGTTCTTCTTATTCTTCTATTCTAATATTTCTTTCTTTCTTATCTCGCCCTCTAACTTCTTTCTCCTAGCTTTCTGGGGTTTTCGGTACTTGAGTTTTGGACACGAGTTGTATTAGTGTCGACATTCGAGTGTCGAAATTCCCGGGTCGCTACAGTTGGTATCAGAGCAATGGTTTAGGGATAACCTTGGCTCTGTGGTATAACTCGATAGAGATGGGATTAGTAATACCCTAGATCGAGTTGTGTGTATATACGAGAGAACGTATTTGTAGATTTTATATACAAATGTTTTGTATTGTGTTATTCGATCGGTTCAAGTTGAACTGACGATTTGTACAATATTGTTTTATAAAGAGGGCAAATGAAATAATTTTGCTCAAGCTATATTTTCATATGGAAAGAAATAATTTTATTAAACTATTAGTGTTGGTTTGTTGATTTATTTGAATGAGAATTCAAATTGGATTATAAATATGAATGGTTTGATAAGACCAGGTGAGAATTTAAATCATGAAAATTATGGATTAGAACATTAATATGGAATTAAATAATTAACTGAAGATAAGTTAAATAAAATAAGTAAGGAAAGTGGAATGATTTGATTGTGTTGATCGTGGATTGTTTGTTTGTTGGATGCTAGATTAACTAAACTAATCAGCGGTTGAATGAATTGAAATTTAGAGAATAAATTCCAGTATAATCCGAAGAAAATCAGATATGAAATAAAACTCGAAGATTTAACCTGTATCTACTGTTGGCATTGGAAAGGGAGATAAGTGCAGATTGGAAGAGGAGGAAGAACTGTTAGTTGATTTGCCTCGTGACCAGAGTATGGGTTGCACGACAAAAAGGTAAACCTTAAAATATTGATTGGGAAATTGCTTTTATACCTGAGTTGGGTTGCCAATTGGCTTTGTTTTCTTTTGATCGATGTGAGGCCCGAAGTGGCAATTGAAATTGTTCAGATCAACCCGTACAGTGGAGGTGCTAGCGAAATTATCGTAAAATTTTTAGATTTAGAATATCTTTGATATTATTTTTAAGACTTAGAAATTATTTTGATTTTATTTTATATAATTATTTTGGAAATAATTGAGTTCGAAACATTCTTCTTTACATAGCAATTTCGAGGACGAAATTTATTTATGGGGGGAAGAATGTAACGGCCTGTATTTTTCGACTATTTGAGTTCGAATATTTAATTTGGTTTAAATATTTTTTTTTGAAATTATTCCTTTTTGAAACGGTGACAGAATGCGACCAAACGAATCTCATTGGGATTGTAACACACAGACGTAGTAGCGCGTCTGTTTTCGTTATTTTTGGAGTTCATTTGTGTCAATACGAATGTAGAGTACGACGTAAATAACGATAATATAAGGTAACCATATTTATACAAATAAATTGAAATTTAAAAATCCTAGGCAACCAGATTGTTGACTAATAAACAATACTTATTTTTGGGTAACATTGACAACATACCTCTTTTATATCACTTGCGTCTATACGTACAGCAACCAGTAATACAATTCAGTGAGAAATAGTATATGAAATGGTGACCATCAAATATTATATTAAATCAATTCTTTTATCTTGCCTTGAGAGCCAAACGCGCCTCCTTGCCAACCCAAAAGTTACAATAGTGTAACAGTCTACCTGCTTTAAGGTATGAATAGCCAACCCATTTTTTTCATTGATGTTAATGTACACGTACCACCCACCGTACACTTAGCCAATTAATGAACATGCAAGGCACATGCAAAGGGTTCCTTTCATCAGATAAAGGTGTAGGCAGAGTCTACTCTGTATTTTCTTTTCAGCTTCATTTCCATTCTAGCCGACCTGAATACACATGCGTACCCTGATGCTTCCACTTTTGCATGCCTATATCTTAATTTTTGAAACCTGATGGATGGGATATATCACGCACAGCTACGAAAGAACACATCAGTACACCACACACCATCCCTATGAATGAAACGCAGCTAACTTGCATGACTACTCCCCTAAAACAATCTATTTCTTCTCCTACCCTGTATTGTCATCTCCAACACCTAATGTACACAGCCTCTGACTACCCCTTTCTTTTCAATCTTTCGCATGATAAACCAAATGCATGCTCGCCTACCATCTAGCTGAAACCCTCTCTGCTTCTGTGCGAATGGACGTTGTTATTATCCTCATTTATCCGTCTATAAATAGCAGTGCATTTTCTTGGTTCCTCTCAGCAAACCAAAACCGTATCTTATAAATCCGAACCCATTGTAAATAAAGAAAAGTTCAACCATCGAATCTTCTTCATTTGCCGGAGAGGTTCCCGGCGTTGGCCAGAGGTGGAAGGGGATATGTCAGAGAGGGTCAGTATGGGTTTTGGGCTTGTTTTTAGTACATGGGGAGGGAGTCGGCCATCAAGTGGGAACGAAAGTATATACAGCAGGTGGGAAGCCTATTGCGTATTACGGGGGAGTACCGGGGTGCGGTTGTCTTTGGGACCTACACGTGTTTGTTGAGGACGAAGTTAGGGGACTGGCAGAGAAGTAGAGAGGAGTTTGTCGTGAGGTTTGAGTTGTCGGAGGTCGTGACATGAAGCAAGACGGTTGAAGTTCATGAGCTGGTGTATATTTGGGCAGCAGTCATGTTCGTGAAATAATAAGAAGGTGGTATGTGAGGAAAGGAAAAAAAATACAAACTATGAAAAGAAAATGGTTATCAGGTTGAACGTGAGGGGGAAAGTGGAGTAACGGGTTTAAGGCGTGAAAGTGTTGACTAAAAGAAGGTGGGAAGGGTTTACAAGTGCCAGGTGTTTTGGTTCATGGTCTTAACAGATGGGATTGGTTATAATGGGAAGAAGGCCGACGTTTTTATGAGATGGGGTAGGGACAAATTGCAGGAGCATGCGTCTTCATTGAAGAAAAAAAATAGCATGCAAAGGATGGTGTCTGTTGTTTTGAACAGTAGTAGCATATTGGAGAGTTTAGAAAACGTGAGGGGTACAGCGTGTTGCTGTGAAGTGGAGATCAAACTAAAAATAAATAAATAGAAGAAGGGCGAAATGATCCAGCGAACGTGTAACATGGTGGAAGTAGGAATGGAGCTGAAGAATGATCATGGGAGAGATGAAGAGTGAAAGTATGGCGAAAGAAGTATTCCAAACCAGGCGAGGAAGATGAACAGCAAAGGTCCGTAAAGGAAATCGATATGCCTAATTCATATTTAAAGGTCCAAATCAAGGTAACTAAACATACTTAGCAGTTTAGTTAATTAAACATATATAATAAGTATGACGTGGTGAGTTTCACTGTGTCTAAATACGCCTAATCGTGTTTCATTCTGTCTATCAAGTTTTATAGAAGTACGGTAGTAAATATATACAATAAAGGTTTAACTTGGCCATAAAGATATCAGTATAAATCAACATGGTAAGCAAGAGAGTTTATAAATGTGAAATCGGTTTTAACTCGTACAAGTAAGAATTTAGTTAATAATTATATTTTTAAGGTATTTGTAATATTAATTTAAAATAGTAAATAATGTTTTAAATTAATAATTTAGTGAATACCGTATTTAAATTGTAACTATGTCATATAGTGATGGCATCGGACGAAACCATATCGATGAGCACAATGATCTGGAACTGATTGGGACAGAGACATAAGCACCGGAAATTTTAGTGAAATTAAACGCAAGTTTAATTTCACTAATATCAGTCGCTATCTCGACAAACAGAAACCAAGGTGAGTTAAACTCACTCAGTTACCCCATTTATAATTTTTATAAATCGGGTTTATTGCTTGTGTGCTATGTTTGCTAGTTGATTTGGTTGATTTAATGATTGTGTGGTTATTCGCTATACTGTTTAAATTAAACGGTGGTTTAATTTAAATGAAATGAAATCGTAAATTTTAACGATTATTTCCGACGAAGGTAATTTACCTTGTCGGTTACGTTTATAACAATATAAACGTAATTAAATTTAATTGGATGCTTGAATTATTATCTTGGCTGACCGCTACTTGTTGAATTGATTATTTATCTGCATATGATCATTATATGAACTGTTTAACCGACATGATTGGATTATTGACTTAGTGGTTGTTTGTTGAATCTAAATTCAACATTTGTTTGTTTATTAACCAATGGGTGATATTGGTTGAGAAATTTATAGCAGATGGCCAAATTGCAAACTGTTTTATAAATATTGATTTACCGTCAGGGGAACCAATAGAAATAAAGGGAAGAGATTTATTTTTAAGTGAATATAGATTTTTAATATATTATTTTAATTGGAGTTTATAAAAATAAATAAACTAACCAAATATATGTTGATTGTTGTAATCACCAAACACCATTTTATACCAAAAGTTACCGTGCGCGAAGCACGTGTTTTATCTTTTGTAAAGCAAATCCTTGTGTTAATGAGATTGTTAAGCAACTGTGTAATGATTAATAATGACGATTATTTGTTTTTAAGAAAACAAATTATAACAAGATTATTTTGAAAGGGATTATTTATTAATTTAACTGAGAAGACGAGTTACGGTTGATCAATAAGTTAATTATGTTTTAAATGGACCAAGCCAACTGTTATAATGACAGTTGATTATTAAGTTAAATAAATTTATGCAGATTTATCTGATGAAATGAATTTAGCGAATGGTGTTTAACTTAATAAGAAAAGGAAATTGGATATTTATCCAAGTTAACGATAAAGTAAATTATTTCTTAAATAAAGCTCATTTAAATAATCGAAGTTATAAATGAATTATGATAGGAAGTTAAAGGAAGTTTGTGAACGGCTTTATATCTTAAACCAGATTCGATAAATTAAGTTATAAAAGAGTTTAAGCAAATGCGATAAGCTTAAAATAAAGATTACTTAATATTTGAATAAAAGGGAAACGAGAGGAAAAAGGGTTTTATTAAACCAGAGGTGCATAAATGAGTTATAAAAGGATATGGGAAGTTACAACATTAATTCTAAATTAACGTTACTTAGTAATGGCATTAGGTGGATGGTATTTGAAAATGAGATTTCCCAGAATAAATGTTGAAAGGTTTAGAAAAGCTCAATTCTTGTAATTGAATTTGGGAAAGGATCAAGTAATGAGATTGGTATTAAAACCAATAGTTTAAAGATATTAAAGTTTAAAAGATGATGTTTTATGAATCATTTAGTAAGTCGATAAATTTAGTAATAATAATATACTTATAAAGGAGATTTCAAAAGTAAGAGGGTTTATAAAACCGTATGGTAAACAAATGGTAAAATGTTAATTGTAGAATGAATATGGGTTTTGAATTACAATTAATATTTATCTTAAGATAAGAATGTTGTTGATCAAGGTCTGAGAGGTAATTAAAATACCCCAACTTGAACGACTCCAGGATTATCGAAAGATGATATTAGTTGTAATAATGGATGTGCTTGAAGTAATTCATTTGGGGAATAATAATGTAACATTATTTGAAGAATTTGTCGATATAAAATGGGATTCCAAAAATAAAAGGAATAAAAAGCGGCTTGAGAATATGAAATGGTATTTCCAAAATAAAAAGGGAATTTCGAAATGATCATTTTAAGAATGATAAGTGAAATGGGTTTTCCAATTATAGGTAATAAGTGATGTTATAGAAAATATTTTGAAATGGTAGTTAACGGGAAATGTGATATTGATTTAAGATATTTTTCTAAATATCAGCATAAAATGATTTGAGAATATTATATTATTTGATGGCCAAATGACGCTGTGTTCTGAACCAATGGATCTATTTTATTTTTATGGTTGTTTATTCTGATAGTTAAATAACCGACTATCAAAATTTGGCCAATGGTATTGGTACGGGAAGACCGGGATCGAATTTATATTCGAAAACCATTCCGACCAATAAATACGAATACGTCAGAAAAGGTGATCGAGATGGAGCAATTGAAGACCGTAGATCTTCATAAACGGAAGAGTTACTTTCAATCTCTGGCTGATCCCCAGAGATATACTGTGATTCTGTCGTGGCTGAAATCTATGGGTTGCAAAGACTACTCGCTACTGATCTATAGGGTGATTCCTAGGATGTGGTAGGAGGGTGCCTTCGGTTCATCCTGTTCCTAGATGACTGGTATGGATGATATGAATGGTGGCCAGATGTTCCAAAAGTCGATTATAACCTCAAGCCTCATCAACCGGGAAATGACAAAAATCGGGCAGGCAGCATGGCTATGTGGTTCGCTCCCATTAGGGTGTATAATCACCTATCTAGAGAAATTCCTTTTGTTTCTTTAATCTATCGATGCTGTCCCTTTCGGGAAACGGTGGTTTGAGTCCAACCGTTGGTGATATACATTCGATACACTCTAGCGAAATGAGTGGTCGGTCATGTGTGGACAAGGTTGCAAGACGTTCTTGTTGAACCCAGTGTATTCGCCTCTAGAGATACACTATCGGCAGGTGGTCGCATACCTTGTCATATTCGGAATCCAATTTCCAATAAGTGCCCGCGGTTTTGTTTGTATACTATATATGTAGAGCGTGAGATGCAAGCGTTCTACTAGATTCTGTTTATTTGTATCTAGACACTATTATAATATCAGACAAGTATTGATTTTCAAAATGTTTTGGGTTATCGTAAGATAAAAACCGTCCGTGTTTATGTGTGGATTTGGTCTTACGATTATCCTTTTCTTTCGAAGGATATTTGAACATTAAAATCAAGTTGGATGGTTTCCGTTAAAACTGTGCGAGTTTATCTCACTCTGGTTCACCAGACTGACCCGGTGTTTTGTAAATGCTCGGGTTAGACCGGGGTGTACAGGTTCAGGTTACTAGATGATTTGAAATCCAAAGACGAGCTGAAGGAGTTCAGACGTATGATGTTCAACCGTTGTTATTCCGCTGTGTGTTATATATATGAGTATAGACTGTTATAACTGTCCAGGTGAAATGATGTACTCTGATGTTGTAAGTATTATTTCAAGCTCTCAATAAAAGTTATTTTTATATTATATTTTATTCCACTGCGATGTGAGACTCTATGTTGTGTTAGTTCTTCTTATTCTTCTATTCTAATATTTCTTTCTTTCTTATCTCACCCTCTAACTTCTTTCTCCTAGCTTTCTGGGGTTTTCGGTACTTGAGTTTTGGACACGAGTTGTATTAGTGTCGACATTCGAGTGTCGAAATTCCCGGGTCGCTACAAATATTTTACACAATATGGAGATTTTCAAAGAAATAGGCCAAATGTTTTATTAATCATTTTCTTAATCTATTCTCTTAAAACTAATTATTTTCCGCACATAAAGTTACACATTTCTGCACCCTTCGAGAAGGTGTGATTATGATTAAACAATATCCTTAACCTCGTGGTATGGTACACAAAGATATACGATATCTGTTAATTCCAGGCTCGTCTATCGAATTTATTGTTGTTTCTCATTGTGAATTATAATAACTTATAGCGAATCGATTAATGAAACGTGGGCATGAGACATATTTCTTTCACTTTTTGATTTACTATCAAAAAGTATATGACACATTCTTGTGATCTCGGTACTTACTTTGAAGTGAAGCTAGACTGGGTGGAGTCTTATATATACGTATATACTTGACCGAAATCGTCAAGTACACCTGACCAAGATGAGTTGTGGAGAAGCTATACTCGACCGAGACAGGTCGTAGTAAAGTTATACTTAACTAAGATGGGTTGTAGTGAAGCCTTACTCAACCGAGACGAGTTGTAGTAAAGACATTCGACCAAGACAGGTCGTATGTGACGGCAAGGAATTTCGCTCGGTCCGAACCAGTCGCTAAACCGACCCAGACCGTTCGAAACACCCTATCGTTTGAGAACACGACAAATCAGGACACATACAGAAGAACATTTCATTGTATATTACAACAATGCACCAGAATACAAGAATATACAGAGTATAAATGAATATTACACAGAAATATCAGAGATTTAAATTACATTTAAATACATAGCAGCGGAAAATAATACAATACACAACTAGAAAGAGATATACGGATACAAAGCTTTCCGGATATCGTTCCAGCTGTAAACCAGGATCCTGTGAATATAAATCTGCAAAACCGAAACTACTAGCTGCCCGTGTCAAAATAGGGGCACCCAGAGTTTAGGTTAAAACAATAAACTCCAGGTCAGTCATGTGACTGGTGTGAGAACTAAAACAGTTATTAATCTTTATTTTAAATCATTAGGTAAATCAAGGGACCATGCCGTATAACACGGAACGGGTTTCCTCCCAAGAATACCAGTGCATAAAACAAACAGCGCAATGCTAAATAAAGAAAAATGAAGCTGTTATAAGACCCAGGTCCCATCACACAATGTAACGCAGTCGAGGATAGGGTTTTCCCTTATAACAGCCAAAGAATGCTTGATACGTTTTAAAACAAATCATTTGATACTATTATAAGTGTATAAAACAACTTCAAATCATAAGTATCAATCATAGGCGGCATGAGCGCCCCATCCCACTATGTCGCCATATATAGGTTTACAAATAAAACCGCAAATGTCACGTATTTGGAAATTGGATTTCCGTCTATGAACCGAGGCAAAAGATAGTCCTCAACCGATTCGAGACTGCCTAGCCCGAGTCTCAGGATCAGAACGCATCGACCCTTGGAGCGACAGGGCCGGTCCACACGGAGTGGATTAAAAATGCCTGAGCACTACGTTTCGCCGCCCTTTGGGGCGTAAGCGAGCCAACTAAATGACTCCATCGGTTCGAGAACGACCGATCAATCCGAGGCGCCTCGCAACAGCAACAACCACATAAGTCAAACTCGTCAGGGCGTGTAAAACCACTGACGCCACTTCTAGCTAGGAGGAAACGCAGGCCCTCCCTGTGGTCCGTCTCCCGTTTTTGGTTCATACCTGGTGTGAAACACGCGAGGTAAACGTTACACAAAGCTACGCCACAAAGGCCGTGCTTTGATCATCACCACAAGACTTTGCTTTTCAACAGAAGCCTTGATCATTTGCATCTTAGCATGCCACACAGGCAAACCATTCTATGCAACCGATATCAGTCACACAGAATGAAATCCGATGTCAGACACACAGTCCATTTACAAGTCCGTCCTGGGTCTGAACGAAACCGGAGGCACCTAGTACCCCGCATATCCATCGATCTCCAAGTACGTCTGGACGATCACTAACTGTTTCCATCTTCTTGGGTGTACAGCCCAATCAAGATCATCAGTAATTACCCAAACGACGTGAAGACCTCCGGTCTTCGACCATCGTCTTCATCTTCGACTTATCGTCGTATCAGTTATTCAGAATGGGATAAACCCGGCCTTTCCGAATAACTCGCGTATATATTATAAAAGTGTTACACAAACACAACATACGCCTCATTCCAATTCATTAGTCACTAACCGTAAATTAATCAAGAGAATAATTTCCCAAATATTAACCCCGAAGGCCGAAACCAACATCAGATCAATATCCAGAAAACCATTCTGCTTGGCTAACCGACAGTTAGTTTCTAAATTTCACATTCATAGGGAAAGATTCCCATTAATTTTATCAAAGATAAATTCCTTGAATTTATTCTTTAATCCATTTTTGAATATCAATTCAAACTAGTCGGGATTAGCGAACCTTACCGAAGTAATCATTTGTTTTAATTTCCCAATCCCAACCTATTCATCCCATGAAGTAAAACTGGTAATACTTCATATCTAACACCACAGTGTTATCGGTAAATTCAATTACCATTTCACGTTCAAATCTAATTAAAGATTTAACTATCGCCTGGAGCAAAACTGGTGATACTCCATTTTCGATCTTTTCAATCTAATTAAAGATTCATTAAAACTCCACTCAGTTTTAATCGTTAACTGGGTTAAAGAATCAGTGTCATTTAAAACACGGTTCACGATAAACCCAAAATCACATTCATTAATTATCGGGTTAAAGAACAAGTGTTATTTAAAACACTGTTCACGATAAACCCAAAAATCAATATCAATTCAATTCCAATTAAATATTATTTAATTGGTACACTTCATTAAATCTAAATAAAAAGATTTAATCTTTTCTCAACTGGGTTCAAGAACAGTGTTAGTGAAGACACCATTCACGACAAACCCAAATCACATTCATTAATTATCGGGTTAAAGAACAAGTGTTATTTAAAACACTGTTCACGATAAACCCAAAAATCAATATCAATTCAATTCCAATTAAATATTATTTAATTGGTACACTTCATTAAATCTAAATAAAAAGATTTAATCTTTTCTCAACTGGGTTCAAGAACAGTGTTAGTGAAGACACCATTCACGACAAACCCAAATCCCATTTGATATTCAATATAAGGCTCTGAATAGAAAATATATCGGCTTATATTCAATATCAAATTCTACGATTAACAAATGTCGTATTGGAAATAACGATATAAATATATATCTTTCAAATTTCCGTAACAACATCCGTATAATCACAAATTCCAACATCGAAATATTCCGAAGACAATTTCGATTCAAATCCACTCCAATGCAATCATTGGAAATTTTGGTTATTTTCAAAACCCTTTTCAAATTCAATTTATTTATTTAAAAATAAATAGAATTATAATTCTAGTTCAAAACTAGTTCATTTCGATGAAAATCTATTTTTATCTTTTCAAATAGGGAGTTTTTCATCCCAATTCTTTCTAAATCATTTCTTATGATTTTACACAAATTATTACTATTTTTAATAATTTTATCAAGGCCCGTACCGTCGATTTCCATCAATGGCCATCGAACTGCACTTACAGCGACCTTTTTTGAATTTGATTTGGACATAATTCCAAATCCAACCGTTAGATTTCAAATTTCTAATTTTCATTAGAAAGCTCTTTTCGATACGAACCCAACGGTTCCGGTTTTAGGAGAATCCGACGGTCGGATCTCCCGCAATGTCCGTTTGAAATAAATGGTCGAAATTCGCGAACTACCGCGGCGCGGCGCGTTCTATTCAGGCCATTATATTATATATATAATATATATAATATATATTTCGTCGATTCCTATTTAAAACGGATTATATAAATAGTTTTATATTCGTTTCAAATTCTATTTCAACTTCTATTTCAATTCAAAGCCAAAATTGAATTCTTCTTTATAAATTCGTTTTAAAATTCATTTCTATTCAATTCGAATTTCAATTCAATTTGAATTCATTTCAATTCGCTTTCAATTCCATTTGAATTCGTTTTCAATTCAATTCATTTCGAAATCGTTTTCAATTCAATTCATTTCGAAATCGTTTTCAATTCATTCATTTCGAAATCGTTTTCAATTCATTTTGAATTCGTTTTCAATTCAATTCATTTCGAAATCGTTTTCAATTCATTTTGAATTCGTTTTCAATTCAATTCATTTCGAAATCGTTTTTTAAAATCGATATAAATATCGTTCACGTCAAAATGGCGTCAATCTAATCAACACGGCTTCATATATTCCTTTATTTTCAAATATTCTATTTCAAATATTTCTTTTTCAAATATTTCTTTTTCAAAACTGGAATGAGGCCCAATCAATTACCATATAAAATTAATTATATGGATTTTCATACAACACATGTATATAATAGCATTGAAAATAATCAACCATCAACCAAAGTGCACTACACTGTATAAGCATCAAATATAGATATTCAACGCTTATAACAGCCTGTCAATCAATCGATCGACATATTTAATCAATCAGGATGAGTGAACTTCAAATTTCATCCTAACACCCGTGTGGGGTTTCAAACAATCAAACACATATTTTATTTGTGCAGTTAGGCGATGTGTAAAATTTATCGACCCAATCAACGTCATTCAAATAGGTGTACATAAACAAACCGTCTGGTTTGTAAATGAATATTTATTTATTCACATTCACGTTAAAAATTATATTTTTAACGATAACACATTTTATTTTAACATATGAATTTCTATTCAGTTCATTCTTTAAATAAAATGCTATTTTTATTTTTCTAACTTATTTTAGAAAATTTCGGCGGCATAACGGCACGATACTAGAAACGGGACAAGGCCTAGCCTTATCCCCGGTCTAGTGAAGGCCCACGCCATTCACACATCAATCAAATTCACTTTCGTTATGCAAACCACAAAATTTGGGGTAAGGGTCTAACCTAGCCTTACTCCTTCGCCTTATAACGGCGCACGTCTAATCCTAACCAATTTATCGATTCGATTTTTCACACCACAAACCACATTCAAACCAATATCACAATCAATAACCAAACAGCCAAACAAACAAGTCCATGGTCTGTGGACGATTGTGTCGGGTGCTACTAAGCACCGTCTGCATCCTAGTATATATATATAACTAGAAAAATAAATTGGAAGGTGAGAAATTCTCACCTATAGCTATCCTAGCTCCACGGCTCTTCATTGATAGAAATCTTCATCGCTATCGCCTTTTTGTCACTTTCGTTGCCCGTAGTCACTACCTATGTAAAAATCGAATTTTTACTTCGAAGTTCAATATATAAAAATCGAATTTTTATTTCAAAGTTCAATATATAAAAATCGAATTTTTATTTCAAAGTTCAATATATAAAAATCGAATTTTTATTTCAAAGTTCAATATATAAAAATCGAATTTTTATTTCAAAGTTCAATATATAAAAATCGAATTTTTATTTCAAAGTTCAATATATAAAAATCGAATTTTTATTTCAAAGTTCAATATATAAAAATCGAATTTCTATTTCAAAGTTCAATATATAAAAATCCCATTTCAAAAATATAGATTTCGTCTTTACTAAAATAAAGATTTGATTTTTATAGTTCCTACTATGCAAAGATTATATTTTTACCTTTCTACAATATAAAAGATTATATTTTACTACTTTAAAAATATAAAAATCATATTTTTATAATCTTTATATAGTAAAGACAATATTTTTAATATTCTAAAAATATAAAAATCATATTTTTCATTTACTACCATTTAAAAGATTACATTTTTATAACTTTTTAAACAAAATCAAATCCAGTTTTTAACCTAAACAAAATTCAGTTTTCTAAATCCTTTTTTTTTTATTAAAATCAGTTTTCTAAAACTCTGTATATAAAAATAAAATAAATAACATAAATAAATAAATAAATAAATAAATAAATAAATAAAAACTTACAGACAGTTTTCGAAGGGGGGGGGGGGGGGTTTTGGTCTTCGCGCGATGGAGCAGGGTGGGGGCTCGACCTCTGGCGGCGGAGGCAGCAGATGGGGCTTGGTTGCGTCAGTGGATGGGGGGGGGGGTTTCGACGTGGAGGAGAAGGGGGAAGAGGGACGGAGGTTGACTGCGAGGGGGAGGGGAAGCAAGGGCGGCGGCGCGTTCATCGAGGAGGGGGCGATCGGTTGGATGGTAGACGGCGGCGGTGGCTCTCCCTGCATCCTCTTCGTCTCTCTTTTTGTTTTTGTTTTTTTTTTTTTTTATTTCGAATGATTCACAGACCAATCGGGGGGGGGGCCAAAGGAGATAAGGGGGTTTTTCCTTTTTTTTTTTTTTATTATTTTGATTAATTTAATTTCTAAAAGTTGACTTTTACATTTCAACTCAGATTTGAACCTGCCGACTGTCGTCCCTAGCATAATACCCCCATTCCGAACACAATGGGATATGCCACGTAGGCCAATTCGACTGTTTGCATCAGTTTCCGTTAAATTTACATTTAAATCACTATATTGAATTTCAAACGTACATTTCAAATTACCGGGGTCACATATTAACTCTAAAAATTCCAGAAAAATATTTTCTAGCTTCGTATTGACGATACGGTCCTAACAAAACTAGTTTCGTCGAATTCTGAGACCGTTTGAGAAATGGCCAATTTCCAGTCGATTAAAATCCACTGAAAATGGTCAAACGCATTTTCCTTTGCCACGCTCACATATTGATTCGAAAAATTATGAAATTCGGAATCTAGCAATAATTCGACATCACGGACCTAACAAAACTGGTTTCGTCGAAATCTGAGGTCGTTTGCAAAATGTCCATTTTTAAGGGCCTTATATATATAAAAATATATATAAATTCCACAGCGACTATTTCTAATTTTAAACTGGCCCAGATTTTCGGGTTGTTACAATCTCCCCCACTTAAAACTTTTCGTCCCCGAAAAGGAACAAAGTCGAAAGTGGTTTGATTATTCAGCTCTACGTTCGATCAGGCTTCCATTCTCCAACTCTTTAGTTTCTGAGAATTTTCAAAATTTCAAAAATTTGGCTAACTCCCTAAATTTTCGAAAAATTTCGCCATAACCTCCCCTGCAATGAGAGCATCGGGGAATTTCAAATAGCTTCCCCGGTCCTTCAGATCTCAAAAAGAAAAAGAAAAAGCCAAGCGGCTAGCCAATAGGCTCACAAAATCATCATCACCCAAACAAAACAGGAAATTATGTAGTAAACATGTACCTATTTGTCGGGCAAACAAATTTTATTCTCTGGCTCTAGCCTCCTTGCTTTGACCTGTTCAATGATATATATGTATATGCAAGCAAATGCGACCAATTTTCAATACAATTCAATATTCGATCAAATTAGGCATACTAGTTCAAAATTATCAAACAATTAAACAAACAACACAAACATCAATCAATTAGTGGATTAACGTTTCAAATTCATAATTTTGATATATATACAAAAATCAGATTTTTGATGCCAAATCACAACAATTAGCCCTATCTAATTTTGGTTCTCACACCAGTCAATAGGAAATATATAGATATCACACCTTCGAAACACGAACATAAATGTTGATGATGCGATCGCTATCATCAATATCATCTCCGGGCGACTAGGGTGTGGTGCTATATCTATCCAATATATTAAAACTTCGAATACACGCTAGCTAGGCGCATACGCAAAAATCTTTATATTTTGGATTGTCCTAATCAATATAAAATAAATAATCAAATACGAATAATTGATTTAAATTTTCAAAACAAAAATCGTTTTCATTTTAAAAATATACTCTTCACACTCGTTCTAGGATACTACTGATCCCATCTCTAACGAGTCATTCTAATTGGATATTACTAATCCAATATCTGATGAATTCTTTCGTATGGTTCTAATGTGTCTTGTTCTCTGCTTTGTAAACCAAAGCTCTGATACCAACTGTGACGGCAAGGAATTTCGCTCGGTCCGAACCAGTCGCTAAACCGACCCAGACCGTTCGAAACGCCCTATCGTTTGAGAACACGACAAATCAGAACGCATACAGAAGAACATTTCATTGTATATTACAACAATGCACCAGAATACAAGAATATACAGAGTATAAATGAATATTACACAGAAATATCAGAGATTTAAATTACATTTAAATACATAGCAGCGGAAAATAATACAATACACAACTAGAAAGAGATATACGGATACAAAGCTTTCCGGATATCGTTCCAGCTGTAAACCAGGATCCTGTGAATATAAATCTGCAAAACCGAAACTACTAGCTGCCCGTGTCAAAATAGGGGCACCCAGAGTTTAGGTTAAAACAATAAACTCCAGGTCAGTCATGTGACTGGTGTGAGAACTAAAACAGTTATTAATCTTTATTTTAAATCATTAGGTAAATCAAGGGACCACGCCGTATAACACGGAACGGGTTTCCTCCCAAGAATACCAGTGCATAAAACAAACAGCGCAATGCTAAATAAAGAAAAATGAAGCTGTTATAAGACCCAGGTCCCATCACACAATGTAACGCAGTCGAGGATAGGGTTTTCCCTTATAACAGCCAAAGAATGCTTGATACGTTTTAAAACAAATCATTTGATACTATTATAAGTGTATAAAACAACTTCAAATCATAAGTATCAATCATAGGCGGCATGAGCGCCCCATCCCACTATGTCGCCATATATAGGTTTACAAATAAAACCGCAAATGTCACGTATTTGGAAATTGGATTTCCGTCTATGAACCGAGGCAAAAGATAGTCCTCAACCGATTCGAGACTGCCTAGCCCGAGTCTCAGGATCAGAACGCATCGACCCTTGGAGCGACAGGGCCGGTCCACACGGAGTGGATTAAAAATGCCTGAGCACTACGTTTCGCCGCCCTTTGGGGCGTAAGCGAGCCAACTAAATGACTCCATCGGTTCGAGAACGACCGATCAATCCGAGGCGCCTCGCAACAGCAACAACCACATAAGTCAAACTCGTCAGGGCGTGTAAAACCACTGACGCCACTTCTAGCTAGGAGGAAACGCAGGCCCTCCCTGAGGTCCGTCTCCCGTTTTTGGTTCATACCTGGTGTGAAACACGCGAGGTAAACGTTACACAAAGCTACGCCACAAAGGCCGTGCTTTGATCATCACCACAAGACTTTGCTTTTCAACAGAAGCCTTGATCATTTGCATCTTAGCATGCCACACAGGCAAACCATTCTATGCAACCGATATCAGTCACACAGAATGAAATCCGATGTCAGACACACAGTCCATTTACAAGTCCGTCCTGGGTCTGAACGAAACCGGAGGCACCTAGTACCCCGCATATCCATCGATCTCCAAGTACGTCTGGACGATCACTAACTGTTTCCATCTTCTTGGGTGTACAGCCCAATCAAGATCATCAGTAATTACCCAAACGACGTGAAGACCTCCGGTCTTCGACCATCGTCTTCATCTTCGACTTATCGTCGTATCAGTTATTCAGAATGGGATAAACCCGGCCTTTCCGAATAACTCGCGTATATATTATAAAAGTGTTACACAAACACAACATACGCCTCATTCCAATTCATTAGTCACTAACCGTAAATTAATCAAGAGAATAATTTCCCAAATATTAACCCCGAAGGCCGAAACCAACATCAGATCAATATCCAGAAAACCATTCTGCTTGGCTAACCGACAGTTAGTTTCTAAATTTCACATTCATAGGGAAAGATTCCCATTAATTTTATCAAAGATAAATTCCTTGAATTTATTCTTTAATCCATTTTTGAATATCAATTCAAACTAGTCGGGATTAGCGAACCTTACCGAAGTAATCATTTGTTTTAATTTCCCAATCCCAACCTATTCATCCCATGAAGTAAAACTGGTAATACTTCATATCTAACACCACAGTGTTATCGGTAAATTCAATTACCATTTCACGTTCAAATCTAATTAAAGATTTAACTATCGCCTGGAGCAAAACTGGTGATACTCCATTTTCGATCTTTTCAATCTAATTAAAGATTCATTAAAACTCCACTCAGTTTTAATCGTTAACTGGGTTAAAGAATCAGTGTCATTTAAAACACGGTTCACGATAAACCCAAAATCACATTCATTAATTATCGGGTTAAAGAACAAGTGTTATTTAAAACACTGTTCACGATAAACCCAAAAATCAATATCAATTCAATTCCAATTAAATATTATTTAATTGGTACACTTCATTAAATCTAAATAAAAAGATTTAATCTTTTCTCAACTGGGTTCAAGAACAGTGTTAGTGAAGACACCATTCACGACAAACCCAAATCACATTCATTAATTATCGGGTTAAAGAACAAGTGTTATTTAAAACACTGTTCACGATAAACCCAAAAATCAATATCAATTCAATTCCAATTAAATATTATTTAATTGGTACACTTCATTAAATCTAAATAAAAAGATTTAATCTTTTCTCAACTGGGTTCAAGAACAGTGTTAGTGAAGACACCATTCACGACAAACCCAAATCCCATTTGATATTCAATATAAGGCTCTGAATAGAAAATATATCGGCTTATATTCAATATCAAATTCTACGATTAACAAATGTCGTATTGGAAATAACGATATAAATATATATCTTTCAAATTTCCGTAACAACATCCGTATAATCACAAATTCCAACATCGAAATATTCCGAAGACAATTTCGATTCAAATCCACTCCAATGCAATCATTGGAAATTTTGGTTATTTTCAAAACCCTTTTCAAATTCAATTTATTTATTTAAAAATAAATAGAATTATAATTCTAGTTCAAAACTAGTTCATTTCGATAAAAATCTATTTTTATCTTTTCAAATAGGGAGTTTTTCATCCCAATTCTTTCTAAATCATTTCTTATGATTTTACACAAATTATTACTATTTTTAATAATTTTATCAAGGCCCGTACCGTCGATTTCCATCAATGGCCATCGAACTGCACTTACAGCGACCTTTTTTGAATTTGATTTGGACATAATTCCAAATCCAACCGTTAGATTTCAAATTTCTAATTTTCAGTAGAAAGCTCTTTTCGATACGAACCCAACGGTTCCGGTTTTAGGAGAATCCGACGGTCGGATCTCCCGCAATGTCCGTTTGAAATAAATGGTCGAAATTCGCGAACTACCGCGGCGCGGCGCGTTCTATTCAGGCCATTATATTATATATATAATATATATAATATATATTTCGTCGATTCCTATTTAAAACGGATTATATAAATAGTTTTAAATTCGTTTCAAATTCTATTTCAACTTCTATTTCAATTCAAAGCCAAAATTGAATTCTTCTTTATAAATTCGTTTTAAAATTCATTTCTATTCAATTCGAATTTCAATTCAATTTGAATTCATTTCAATTCGCTTTCAATTCCATTTGAATTCGTTTTCAATTCAATTCATTTCGAAATCGTTTTCAATTCAATTCATTTCGAAATCGTTTTCAATTCATTCATTTTGAAATCGTTTTCAATTCATTTTGAATTCGTTTTCAATTCAATTCATTTCGAAATCGTTTTCAATTCATTTTGAATTCGTTTTCAATTCAATTCATTTCGAAATCGTTTTTTAAAATCGATATAAATATCGTTCACGTCAAAATGGCGTCAATCTAATCAACACGGCTTCATATATTCCTTTATTTTCAAATATTCTATTTCAAATATTTCTTTTTCAAATATTTCTTTTTCAAAACTGGAATGAGGCCCAATCAATTACCATATAAAATTAATTATATGGATTTTCATACAACACATGTATATAATAGCATTGAAAATAATCAACCATCAACCAAAGTGCACTACACTGTATAAGCATCAAATATAGATATTCAACGCTTATAACAGCCTGTCAATCAATCGATCGACATATTTAATCAATCAGGATGAGTGAACTTCAAATTTCATCCTAACACCCGTGTGGGGTTTCAAACAATCAAACACATATTTTATTTGTGCAGTTAGGCGATGTGTAAAATTTATCGACCCAATCAACGTCATTCAAATAGGTGTACATAAACAAACCGTCTGGTTTGTAAATGAATATTTATTTATTCACATTCACGTTAAAAATTATATTTTTAACGATAACACATTTTATTTTAACATATGAATTTCTATTCAGTTCATTCTTTAAATAAAATGCTATTTTTATTTTTCTAACTTATTTTAGAAAATTTCGGCGGCATAACGGCACGATACTAGAAACGGGACAAGGCCTAGCCTTATCCCCGGTCTAGTGAAGGCCCACGCCATTCACACATCAATCAAATTCACTTTCGTTATGCAAACCACAAAATTTGGGGTAAGGGTCTAACCTAGCCTTACTCCTTCGCCTTATAACGGCGCACGTCTAATCCTAACCAATTTATCGATTCGATTTTTCACACCACAAACCACATTCAAACCAATATCACAATCAATAACCAAACAGCCAAACAAACAAGTCCATGGTCTGTGGACGATTGTGTCGGGTGCTACTAAGCACCGTCTGCATCCTAGTATATATATATAACTAGAAAAATAAATTGGAAGGTGAGAAATTCTCACCTATAGCTATCCTAGCTCCACGGCTCTTCATTGATAGAAATCTTCATCGCTATCGCCTTTTTGTCACTTTCGTTGCCCGTAGTCACTACCTATGTAAAAATCGAATTTTTACTTCGAAGTTCAATATATAAAAATCGAATTTTTATTTCAAAGTTCAATATATAAAAATCGAATTTTTATTTCAAAGTTCAATATATAAAAATCGAATTTTTATTTCAAAGTTCAATATATAAAAATCGAATTTTTATTTCAAAGTTCAATATATAAAAATCGAATTTTTATTTCAAAGTTCAATATATAAAAATCGAATTTTTATTTCAAAGTTCAATATATAAAAATCGAATTTCTATTTCAAAGTTCAATATATAAAAATCCCATTTCAAAAATATAGATTTCGTCTTTACTAAAATAAAGATTTGATTTTTATAGTTCCTACTATGCAAAGATTATATTTTTACCTTTCTACAATATAAAAGATTATATTTTACTACTTTAAAAATATAAAAATCATATTTTTATAATCTTTATATAGTAAAGACAATATTTTTAATATTCTAAAAATATAAAAATCATATTTTTCATTTACTACCATTTAAAAGATTACATTTTTATAACTTTTTAAACAAAATCAAATCCAGTTTTTAACCTAAACAAAATTCAGTTTTCTAAATCCTTTTTTTTTTATTAAAATCAGTTTTCTAAAACTCTGTATATAAAAATAAAATAAATAACATAAATAAATAAATAAATAAATAAATAAATAAATAAAAACTTACAGACAGTTTTCGAAGGGGGGGGGTTTTGGTCTTCGCGCGATGGAGCAGGGTGGGGGCTCGACCTCTGGCGGCGGAGGCAGCAGATGGGGCTTGGTTGCGTCAGTGGATGGGGGGGGGGTTTCGACGTGGAGGAGAAGGGGGAAGAGGGACGGAGGTTGACTGCGAGGGGGAGGGGAAGCAAGGGCGGCGGCGCGTTCATCGAGGAGGGGGCGATCGGTTGGATGGTAGACGGCGGCGGTGGCTCTCCCTGCATCCTCTTCGTCTCTCTTTTTTTTTTGTTTTTTTTTTTTTTTATTTCGAATGATTCACAGACCAATCGGGGGGGGGGCAAAGGAGATAAGGGGGTTTTTCCTTTTTTTTTTATTATTTTGATTAATTTAATTTCTAAAAGTTGACTTTTACATTTCAACTCAGATTTGAACCTGCCGACTGTCGTCCCTAGCATAATACCCCCATTCCGAACACAATGGGATATGCCACGTAGGCCAATTCGACTGTTTGCATCAGTTTCCGTTAAATTTACATTTAAATCACTATATTGAATTTCAAACGTACATTTCAAATTACCGGGGTCACATATTAACTCTAAAAATTCCAGAAAAATATTTTCTAGCTTCGTATTGACGATACGGTCCTAACAAAACTAGTTTCGTCGAATTCTGAGACCGTTTGAGAAATGGCCAATTTCCAGTCGATTAAAATCCACTGAAAATGGTCAAACGCATTTTCCTTTGCCACGCTCACATATTGATTCGAAAAATTATGAAATTCGGAATCTAGCAATAATTCGACATCACGGACCTAACAAAACTGGTTTCGTCGAAATCTGAGGTCGTTTGCAAAATGTCCATTTTTAAGGGCCTTATATATATAAAAATATATATAAATTCCACAGCGACTATTTCTAATTTTAAACTGGCCCAGATTTTCGGGTTGTTACATCGTATGAGGCTATACACAACTGAGACAGATCGTAGCAAGATTATACTTGATCGAGGCGGGTCGTAGAGAAGGTGCACTCAACTGAGATAGGTCGCAGTTGAGTTACTAGACTGAGTGGTCATAGTATTAGACGCTAAATACGTATATAGTACTTGGTAGAGTTTGCTTTCTTTAGTGATGCACGTGCAAATTTTATTATTTTGGATCTACTTTATGATGTTTTGTTGATTTTATTGCTATCTGAAGCTTTGGATCCAATTTATGATGATTTGTTGATGTTGAAAATCTCTTATAGCCTAAAAGCTAGTTTAAATATTTGTTTATATATAAGCGTTCACTTTTAGTTGAGTAAACTCATATACGAGTTTATATGCTATTATTTGATGGAGTTTTTGTGTTATTCCTTAATGTATTATCCATGTGCATAGCTTAATGCTTAGCACCTTTTGTTAAAAATAAATTCTCCCTTATGGCTATTTGTATTGTTCTTGAGATTATATGGGTTGTTTAGCCGTAATTATCTCATAAACTAATTGTTGACTTGGGCTTAATTGATTCCTTTTCTATGAAAAGGAATTCTTATCTATATAAATTTATATTGTCTGTCATATTATCACTGATGTGTTAAGCTAGATTGACCCGTGTATTTGTACTCGAGTTAGACCGATTTGTTTCGGGTTATAGTTACGATTGATTCGTAATTACCTAATACATACTGGACTATCCCTTTGGAGCCATTATCTTAGTTGTCGTCATGTATTTGTATCATTTTCATATTTATTCTTATGGAGTATGTTGTATCTGTATAAGATTTATATGAAATCATTCGAGTATGTAGAAAATGTATATGTTGTATTATGTTGTATTTATATGTATTATGTTATGTGATCCGTTATCCGTGATGTGTTGTAGTTTGTTCTGAATAAGATCCTCAACCATCGTAGTTTTGCAA
Source organism: Allium sativum (assembly GCA_030737875.1). NCBI lineage: Eukaryota > Viridiplantae > Streptophyta > Magnoliopsida > Asparagales > Amaryllidaceae > Allium > Allium sativum. The sequence continues at coordinate 167,198,950 of CM060916.1, read as the reverse complement.
TAAATGAACTTAGTATGCCGATCCACTTGAGATAAAAAATACTATATGCCCAATCAACGTATTAGATACTCGTTTAATACAAGATTACGGATGGTCGTTCCTGTCCAACCCTATTCTCCACTCTAGTAGACACTATTACAATGTAAGGCTCTTTATTAGGGTGGATCACGAGGTGGGGCGCTACAATATTAGAATCAACAACTGTATAACTTGTAATTTAGTAAAATATGGCTAGAAATGCATATTTCTTTGCAAATTGCACCTATTGCAATTTTATATGTTAATTACTAATGAAAAGTGAATATTTGTCCAATCAACTAGCAGTTCAACCAAACATGCAATAATAAATTTTATCCACTACAAGTCGTAGTGATTTTATGAAACCGATAGGCCTTAACTCATCGAAATTCCAGGAAATGTTTAAGCATTCTAATTTGAACTAAAATTGGATAATGTTCAATTTTTGTCTAAATTTTCACTAGCTTTAAATGCAACCAATTCTATTCCATCATGTACCTATCATCATAGCGAGCACAACATAAAGAACTGCATCTCGATTGGACCGTGTATGAATAAGTTATTGTATTTATGTGAAAACACCTTTACATGTACAATTCAAACATCATTAGCTTAATAAACCTCACCTTATCATTTTCCAACAATTCAAATTCCTGCACTTACTTTTCTTGATGCTCACCACCATGTCCCATCCTTCCCCTATCAAATTTTGCACCTCCATTCAGTAAAATTAGAATTCATCAGGTGAAAACACCTTCTCTACTCGAGCTCTTCACATCCATCCACATAAGACAAAGCTCGACCTCGCATGGCAGCCGCAACCATGTAACTAGAAGCCCGCTTTACTAGAGATATCATTGGGTAGCACTCCTAATTTTAAGGCTTTTCGTATTTTAACTCGTCCAATAGGCGTTTTTCTCCACTACATGCTTAAATCCAACTCTCCTTAGCTAACCGCCCCTTCAATCGTTGGAAAATGCAAACCGCATTTCTCAAGAATTCATGTCTTTCATTGTTAACGGGCTACGTCTTCACCACACCTACCCAAAATATCAACTTGAAGATCTCGACTAAACAGTCGAAAGCTTCTTGTTTTTCTACTTTTCATCAAGTAAATCTTAAGTTATGGATTTTAAATGAAAATGGTTTCTTTTTTCTTTGAAAGTACAATGGAGGGGTGAGAAAGAAAGAAGTATAATGAGTAAGGTCGCTTGGTTTAGTTTATGTTGCATTATGGACATCTCGTCGTATAGGATTTTGTTCGAACAAAGAAGACAAACGAAAAGTACGAGCACGCTCAAAATAGCGACTCGATTCCAAAACGGTAATCATATATACTGGTTAATTATTTTTGAAAATTCATTAAAATAAAATCATTTTGTCAAAAAATTGTCAAACAACAATATAAATATTTTTTAAATTAAAAAATCCAGTTAATTATATTAAAAATACACAAATAAATATCAAATCTTTATAATAAAATTTTATTTTCTAGTTATTTATTAAATTTAATTCAAGTCAGAATAATTAAATAAATTAATAATTCTTGTTTCAAAATGTTAAAATTCTAGGTCATTGAAGATGCTCTTATACACTAGTTTCAATAGCTGATGGGTCTAAACTTATTGACAATTGATGGGTTCTTGTCTTTAGGGACATGGTGTATAATTATGGAGCTGATGTTATTTAGCATTTTACTAATATTGAGAATGTTGTGCATAACATACAAAAAACCTTCTTTAATATTGTCCCAGCATGCAATAAAGAAAAAGGAGTTGTAGCCTCAGGTCGTCTTGCATTATTTTTCGAAACAACAAAGAGTAAGGCCTTTATTATTTTCATTTGAAATATAATCATGCTGCAATAATATCTATGCTTTATACATGCTTGGAAAAGGAAGAGGGACTTTGCTTTCAGAGTTAATGGACTGGGATCGTCTATTGCAAAGGAGATTTGCGAAATAATCAACTCATCTGCAATTACACTTTTTGGCCTTCATGCAATATGTTACATTCATCTCGAATGACCAATATGCAATATGTTTGAGCATGCTAGCTTCAAGTTGGTAAGCCTTGTTAAGCTGCTCAGAATGTTGGTTCTCTTGCAACGATAAATGTTGTCAGGTGGATTATGTATCATATCAAACTAAAGTTACTGAACTTGGGCAAATTGTTTTTGGATATTTGTGGAGAGCTTAAAATCAAAGCCATAGTTTTTCTTTCTCTGAGTTTTAAGGATGGTCTCAGTGCACTTGAGCTTTGACTATAGTCTGAACATGGGGTTGCCATGCACGGTGGTGTTCCAGATGCTTCTATCAACATCAAGAAAATTAAGGTGGATATTATAAATGTAAAAGAACCTGATATGAGCAGGTGAATATTACAAGTAATGTAAAAAATACGAGTGGTTAAAGGTGATCGAATGCGAATATATATTTGAACTAATACCAACATGTGTTTATTAAATTTAAAGGATCAAAACTGAATTTTTTTTATGTTTATAATATTATTACAACTATTAAATGTACCGATTGAACATTTTCATAACAATTTATAATATGGATAAAACGGAATCAAAGTCACATATCACAGCGGAATAATATAAGTCTTATACAAGATAGAATTGAGTCTACAAAATATCAATACTAAACTATCATACATGTATGTCACATACAAAAGTATTCTATAAGGTACACAACAACTATTTCATAGTATATATGACATAACTCCTAAATCTCAATATACAAGTATAAAGTAAACTAAAATGATCAAAATAACCACTTCAATGCTAGCTCAAAATCCAACAGTCAGTCAGTTCTGGTAGCTTAATGAACTAAAAAGACTATGCCACAAAACGTAACAGTATAAACCCACAAAATAAACTACTATGCGAATTTACCAAAACAAACAAAACATGCAAACATCATTTATTTTACAACAAATAAACCGATGGGGGCAGTAATGTAATACCTTTCTAAGGGGAAAAAGGGCAGCCGTGCAATACCAGAGCAAACCAGAACCTCCAAAATAGGTCTGTCTATCCAAACTTAATGCACCGACTCTTAGATCGATGAAAAAAATCATCATCTCTCAAGGATCTATCGGCCTAAAATCAAATCCGAACATCTTAAGATAATACATTTCTAAAGTATAAATAACTAATACTTAAGTAGTCATTAGAATTTAATTAACTGTTCCATACCTTAAACTAAATTTTCAGTATTTACGAAATGCTAGTAAATTCCACTCTAACTTTATTTAATAAGTTATAATAATAAGCAAAAAATTGCAAGGAAAGTTAGGTATTGATCCAATAATTAATCGTTAATTGAAAGTCCTTGTTTCGTAGAAAATCATGAGTTCTAATAGAAATTGAAATCAAAGATCACTTCATAGTAAAGTAAATATGCACATTTTTACTCACATATTTTATCTAATTTTAGTTAAACAAATAAACATAGTAGGATATTTTACATGATTAAACCATGATTCAAATATTTTCAAATCACTCATTTGGGGATAAAACGGTCATTTGTTCATGTATCAACTTTTGATAAAATTTACTTGTGTATTTTAATTGCTTTTGTGAATTGAACTAAGGAGCAAAAGACTTGCATGAAATGCACACATGAAGATATGCATGCACATTTACAAAGACAAGAGAGAAATAATTCATCTCGTAGATAATGGAGGACCCCACATACCCACCTAACCAACTTTCCTTAATGCTACAAATTAGAGGCTAATTTACTAGTTAAAGAGACAAAAGAGCTTCATGCATTTTGAATGAAGAATTAAGAGCTAATGACAAGAAGCTTCTACACATGAAGAGGGCAATTTGGGTAGTTCCCAAAAAAGAATTAGGGTTTTGATCATGTATAAGTACCCCTTATGTTTCATGTATCTTCTGGGATCTCATTATGTAATACAAAAGATCAAAAGAAATAAAAATGGCTTTCGGAGTCTCTCTTTCTCTTTACAAGCTTTCTTTTCTTTTATCTTCATGTTACATTCTTTCTTTTAATTGTTGGTGGATTAAATTTACTTTCATGCAAGTAGTGTAGCTTTATTTTTATGCAATTAGTTTAGTTGCTATTCTATTTTCCTTCTTCGTTTAGTCTCTACTTTTTTTGTTTTCATGTTAAAACCTATTTGTGTTGAAATGATAACACTAATGAGAAGCTAAATCCCTAAAATTTAGGGATAATGAAGCTCTCTTTAATCATGTATCCTTAACATAACTTGCTTATTCATGCTTTTTTAGTGCTTCATGTCATGTTGATATTTATGGTTTTTATGTGTTCATTATTAAGTTTGGTAGTATATGACGGTTACATCGAATAGGCTATGCTTAGTCATATGCTCACTAATTACCTCTTCATCTACGTATGATGATGGTGATTAAGTGAAGGTTGAAATAAAATTTGATAGACTATATTTCTAATTGATAATTAATAGGTCATGCTTAAAGTAAATTTCACTTTCAACTTATTGTCATTTTTCATGGGATCTAGTAAAGTCGTTTATGGATGTGTTATAGTTTGATGATTTATTTCGCACTATAACAAAAATACCATACTACAACTATAATTTTTCAACTATCACAAAATGACAATTGTGATAAAGGTTTGTTACAACTGTTTTATTTAGAAAGTTAAAATAAATTAATTTCCAACAACTCTTTTATTTTGTAGGTTGATTAGATGTCTATTACAACTGTTGTTTTGGCCAGTTGTAATAAATACTTATTGTGACAACTCTTTTGTAACACCCCGAATTTTTAACGACACTAAAAGAGGGTAAATTAAATATTAATTAAATTAATATTCAGAATTAGAGGAAACGGACTGCACCATTGCGTCCGTCTCAAAATTCTGGTCAAGATAGACATTTGGTTTGCGTAAAACGGACACCGTATAAAGAAATAATGAGGGTTTTAAGTTTGTATACGCGTAGAAATATTATATATACGCATGAGTCAGAGATGAGTCAGAATTTTATCCAGAACAATTCGAATTTGAATAATTCGTCAGAGCGACAAAATTCCCACTCTAGGGGGTCGACCTCCCTAGAGGGGTGTCGACCTAGGAGTCGACCCCCCTTAAGGAGTGTCGACCACCCACAGGGGTGTCGACACCCCTAGGGCTGACGTAGCACTCTGGTTCAGGGGGTCTAGCAGCTATATATGTGTGTCCTATTCTCCTATTTGCTTCATTGGAAATTATGGAGGTTATATGCTGCCGGGGTGCGAACTGAGACGGAACCGTTATCTACAACAACATACTTGCAAATCAAATTCATAAATTCTAGATTCGATCTTTCTCAATTCTCTAAACCTAACGCTGTGAGTTTTCTAGTTGCTTTTAGGTTTAGATAAATAAAAGTGAATTGTGAAAGACTGTGAACTGGATATGTTGCAAACTGTATTGTTAAATCCTATACTATGTCATAATAGATCTACACTTTTTTTTAGATCTAATGCAACTGTGATTATCTTATCATGTTACCTATGTGGATCTTGACTTATAACTATATAGTGGTGAATGTAAATCTGTTAATTTGGACAGTTGCAACATTAGTTAGATCCAATTCTTTATGTAAATCACCTTTCACCTGTCATATTACGATCAATTTAGAGGTGTTGTAAACTTGACATGTGAATCCATCTTTAGATCTAAACATGTTACAATGTCACCTTAATTATGCTAGATCCAAATAGCTGGACATCTAGATCTCATTGTGCTTGCTTTGACATCGTAAAAATTGCCACAAGTTATCAGTTTTATGTCCACCTTGTTATGATGTTAATTACATGTCCATTCACCTTGTTATCATACTAGTAGATGTTATGCCAAGATATATTGAAACTATCACCTTTTTCATATTCCCTTTTCATTGTTATGGCTAGGCTACTTTATAGCCTAGATGCCGTAAAATACGTGTGAATACGTTAGTTAGGAAACGAGGAAAAGGGATTTATAATTGGCATGATTTATGTAATATTTATATGAATTAATTCAAACGGGGAAACATAGAAATAATCACCTATAATGACATAGGTAGATTTGGATAAAAATGGAATGTTTAGTAATTACAATTAGGAATTGTAATTGTACTTATGACACGAGGTTAGGTTACGTTAGTGGTGGAAGTCTGCCCGGACCCGACCGGCATATCCAACAGCCACTAATGTTGAACCTAATGTGGGAGGTCTAAGTACGTAAATACGAATCGGGCTAAGACACGAGGTTAGACCCAACTAAGGAATAAGACTGCCCAGACCCGACCGGCATATCCAGCATCCACACGTTGTAGGTCTAATGTGGGAGGTCTCGCCCGTTATAACCATAATTGGACATGGTAATGAAATGGACTACTTAACCTAATTTAATCCATAAGGATTGTATGATTATGAACTTAAGTTAGGGTTAAGTAAATTGGATGGGTAGTAGGTGGGTTAAGTAAATTAGAGGGGGTGGGTAATATTTACATATAGGCCCATGAACTTAACCCAATAAGGTTATGTAATTAAAGACATCTATTGGTATACATAACCGGTGGAAGATATAATAAAGTTATGTAATTAAAGACACCCTTTAGGGTAAGCATAACTGATATAGGGCTATGTAATTAAAGACACCTAAGGGTATACATAGTCAGTGAAAAACCTAGTGGGGATACAAGACAAAGGGGAGAGCTTGTATCATATTGTGTGGGACCCATTTCAGTCAGTAACCCGGAGTAGGTATCAAATAAAGAACTCCGTACTAGGCGGAGAAGGGGCACGCTTACTGATTGATTGTAAGAGATCCAAACGAGAAGGACGTATGGGCGGCGCAAACCGACCGGGGACATGTGCGTGCATGGGCCGGGCAAAGGGGGCTAAGACGACCGTGACACCAGTAGATATGGTTGTGCACATCTTCAGTTGACACTTTAGAAAGTGATAACTCCTACTGTGGGGCCATCACAGGATATCTACGGGGTAGGGAGCCGATCGATTAGAGTAGTGGTTAGAGTACACTCGGACGTATGCCCTAAGTCTACCAATTTATAGTGGAAGGGATCATCTTATTTTAGTTATACTAGTAATAGTGCAGAGTAATCATTAGTGAAGCACATACACCTTATCCTGTCTGCCTTGTCACACCTGCCATTTACGTAGTGATCTCCCTTATCCACTTTATATGCCTATCATGTTACTTTTATTTATTTACTGGCTAAAAGTAACTAGACTCGCCAGACTTTATGTCTGACCCTTTTTGTTTCTCCTTCTTTCTTCCGTTTCCCCCTCCCCCCCAGGTTCTCAGGGAGGAAATACACAGGCTTGACCGTGATTCTGCTTATTTTGCTTGAGCTGCTGATATGTATGGATCAAGCTCCTATCCTTGTTGCTATGGCTATATATTGTTCTTGGGGAATTTTATTTCTTTTATATACTCTGATATTTCTGAAGTACAAGACAGTGGTTTTTATGTTGTAATGGGCTTTTATATTTCAGACAAATGATGTTTTGGACCACAGTATTTTATGATTAATAAAGTTGTTTTATTCTGCTGCAAAATTTTATATATATCTTGTAATATTCTGTGTCTGTTTACATATTACGCTTCACGAAACATAATGCATTCCCTTTGTGAGTGACATTAACGAACGTGGGGTGTTACACTTGGTATCAGAGCTGAAGGTTACCAGATTAGATAAAAGTTTTTTGAAAATTATTTTCAAAAAGGTTTTAAAAGAAAGTATTTTCAAAAACAAAAATCTGTTTTGAAAATATTCCCCCAAGAAGCCATACCTAATATCCTTCGATCCTTTATCTAAATTTCTTCCTTTTTCCTTTTTCAGCATGTCTGGGGAATAAAACATTCCTAATATCCAAGAGGGTGTCACAATACCCGGATAGTTCCGTAGGTATTTGGAGGCCATGGCGCCTGCCGAAGGCCAAAGAGACGTTCCTCCCCCAACTGCACCAGTCATTCCTCCTCCTCCTCCTCCTCCAAGAGCAGATAACTTCGCCAAGATCTGCAAGGACTTCCGTGCTATGGGAGCGAAGCCATTCCATGGGAACGAGAGATTCGTAGAAGCTCAGAATTGGCTTAAGGAGACCGAGGACTTATTCGTAATCTTTGAAGTAGAGGATAGAAGGAAGGTTCAGTTAGCCGCCTGGCTACTGAAGGACGAAGCCTCATTTTGGTGGGAAGTCACTCAAGTTGGACGTCCAGTGGAAACTTGGAAAGATTTTAGACAAAGGTTCGAAATGAAATTTCTTTCCCAAGCTGAGAGAAGCATACAGATGGAGAGGTTCTTAGCACTCAAACAAGGAAACTTGACGGTAAAGGAGTATGTGAACAAATTCAACCAGCTAGCAAGGTTCGGGTTAGAGTTGGTGGATACGCCGCACAAAAAAGGCTTTACAATTTGCTAAAGAGTTGAATGAACCCCTTCATGGGTTAGCCATGTCCCATATTCCAATGGGGGCCATTTTTGAAAGGCTTGTTGATATGGCCCTAATGCATGAGGAGGACAAGGGAGAAAAGAAGGAAGCAAAGGCTGAGGGGACATCGCAAAATAGGAAAGCGTGGCCCAAGAAGGGATCGAAACAACAGCAGAAGAAAGGAGGGAAAGATGATAAGAGAAAATGTCACAATTGTGGAAAGGAGGATCACTTGATCAAAGACTGTAAGAGAAGGAAGGCCAATTGCTTTAATTGCGTAGAGGTCGGACACTTCTCTAAAGAGTGCCCAAAAAACAGGGATCGCAGGGACAAGTCAAAGAGCAGGAACTTCAGAGGGCAAGTGCATGCTCTCGCGATCAGTGCTCCTGAAAGACGTAGAATTTTTTTTGTAGAAAGTTTATTTTTTCTTTCAAACCATCCAGTTAGAACACTTTTTGATTCTGGCGCTTCACACTCGTTTATATCTATTTCTGTGGTTGAATCTCTGCACTTAATTACTAGTATGGTAGTAGATCCCGTAGTTGTTTCAAACCCCATTGGTGGTTCGGCTCATTTATCGATGATTTGTCGGGGTTCGAAAATATCTGTGTTAGGCGTCGAGTTTGAGTGCGACGCGTATGTACTCGGGTTTATAGGCTATGGGTTGATTCTAGGGATGGATTGGCTTACCACGTATGGGGCCATTCTGGATTGTGAGAGGAGGGTTGTTAGACTCCTGAATTGTCATGGGAAGACCCTCGAAGTTTCTTGTGACCCCCAAGGGTCTGTTATGCTTAGCTTCCTAGAGTCTCTAGATGCATCCATAGATGATTTGCAATCTGTTCCAGTGGTTCGAGATTATTCTGATGTTTTTGATGAGGTACGGGGTTTACCTCCAAGGCGCGAGATCGACTTCCGCATATATCTAGTGGACAATGCAAAGCCAGTTGCATTACCAGTACGCTATATGGCTCCAAGTGAAAGGAGGGAGCTGAGTAAGCAAGTAGGGGAGCTACTTAAGAAAAGTTTTATCATACAAAGCATATCTGAATGGGGTGCTAGAGTAGTATTCGCAACTAAGGCGGATGGTTCGCTTCGTTTTTGTGTTGACTATAGAGAGTTAAATAATCTCACCAAGAAGAATAGGCACCCGCTTTCGAGGATTGATAATTTATTTGATCAGCTTGTTGGTGCCTTAGTATTTTCTTAGTTGGACTTGGCTACAGGGTTCCATCAGTTGATGGTGGCTGAGGACAGCATAGATAAGACTTCTTTCAGAACTCCGGACGGTTTCTTTGAATGACTAGTTATGCCTTTTGGGTTGACAAATGTACCTACCTATTTTGTTGATTTGATGAGTAGGGTGTTTCGGGAGTTCCTAAACAAATTCGTCGTAGTCTTTGTGGATGAGTAGGGTGGTTCAGGTTATTGAATGCTGTGCAGAGACGAGCTGGAAGAGTCCAGACATATGATATTATATAGCTACTTTTCCGCTGTGTGTTGTATATAGGACAGATTTTTATAACTGTCCAGAGATGTTGATGTACTCTGATGATTGTAAGTATTTTTAACGCTCTCAATAAAGATTTATTTCTGTATTATATTTTGTTCCGCTGCGATGTGAGACTCTGTGTTGTGTTGTTTCTTCTTCTTCTATTCTAATATTTCTTTCTTTCTTATCTCACCCTCTAAATTCTTTCTAATAATGTTCCGGTGTTTGGAAGGTCGGCATGAGTTACGGTAAAGATATTTATGTCGATTTTCGGGGCCGAAAATCCTCGGGTCGTTACAAATTGGATCGACCAGAAAATGGCCATTTTTCAAACGGTCTCCAAATTTGACGAAATTAGTTTTGTTAGGACCGTGTCGTCAAAACATAGCTAGATTTATTTTTCTGGAATTTTTGGAGTCAGTATGTGGCCCCGGAAAATTAAAATGTACCTTTAAATTCAATTTATATTGATTTATATGTTAATTTAAAGAAAAACTGATCGTAACATCCGAATTGGCTTACGAAACATATCCCATTGTGTCCGGAATGGGGGTAATTAGCTAGGGGCGACAATCGTTGAGTTTGATTTGGAGTTTGTATGTAAAATCTCATTTTTTGGAATTAAATTTAATTAAAAATAATATTTAAAATATATATATATTCGTTTTCACGCAGAACCCTAGGCCATAAAAATTCCGCCGTCAGTTTTTAAAACCAATGGTCGATTTCGCTCGAAAATAAAACCCTAATATCTTTCAATCCACAAATCGATTTCAGAAATTTCAAAAGGGAAATTGAAGAGCTCGTCGAGCTCTAGAAGCTCAACGCTAGTGATAGAATTTCTCGTGGTGGTTCGTCCAGAATTCGCTCTCAATCACGCAGCGTTCGAGGTTAGTTTTCTGGCCACTGGGAGGTGCGAGCGACGCACAGTCGCTGGCAAAGGAAGGGCTCGCGTGGGGCGACGGAAGGGTGAAGGCGGATCTAGGTCCGGTGGTCGGAAATTGGGACGGCGATGGTAAAATTGGTGGAAGTGATGGGTGCGTCTTTGTCCAGTTTTGATAGAAGAAGAACAGGAAAAGGGGAGAAAGGCCTGGGCCGTGGAATCTTGGATTAACGGTGGGATGATTAACTTCATTATTTATTAATTATGTTTAGTTAATTAAATAATGTAATTAATATTCGAACTGTAATAACTTTCGATAGAATGATCGGAATTCAGAAAACAAAGATCCATTGGAATCCACATGAAAAACTCTACGCAACGAAAAACATTGATTTAAAAATATGATTTTTAAATTATATAACATTGTATATATTATAGCAAAATGAAATTTTAATATATATAAATGACATTGTTTTAAAAATAAAATTAGCATTGATTTAAAAACATGATTTTTATATAAATTCACATTGAATTTATTTTCAGTTTTTAGTGTAAATAACAGTGAATTTTATTTTTAGTTTTAAAATATAAACATCGTATAAAAATATGATTTTTATAAAAATAGCATGGTGTTAAAAATATAAAAATATGATTTTTATATATGTATAAGAATATGAATTTTATTTATATAGGACGGTTTAAAAATATGATTTTTAATGTGTATAACATTGAATAAAAATGTGATATATATATATATATCGTAATAAAAATATGATTTTAAAAATATAATTTTTATTATATATAACATAGTATAAAAATATGATTTTTATATAACTAGCGTTGTAATGAAAATTGGGCTTTTATATGTACAACTTTGAAATAAAAATATGATTTTTGCGCATATGCCATTGAAATAAAAATATGATTTTTATTATATGAAGAACATTATAAAGATCGGATTTTTATATAGAATAGAACTGAATAAAAAGATGATTTTTATGTAAATAGAATAACAATAAAAATGTGATTTTTATCTATATAGTGTCAAAATAAAAATATGATTTTTAATATAAAATTAGTGTGAAACAGGTTGCGATGAAACCAACTGGAAGCAGAGCGAATTCCAAATCGTCCAATAAAGAATTACGGAGTGGATCCCAAAGGTGAGAACTCTTTCTCACTCAAATTACTTTACAGTTAAATATATACTAGGATGTAGACGGTGCTTAGCAGCACCCGACACTATTTATCGTACAAACCATGATTGTTTGTTTGGAAGGTATTGTGTGTTGTTTGTGATGTTGAAATGTTTAACGTATTAAAAATAATGTTAACATTAATGTGGTAGTTGAAATTAAATTATAAATATTCATTTATAATTTAAACAGTGAAAATTGGCTAATTAGAAAAATAATTCAAACCGAATTGGAATTGGTTAAATTCGTTAACCAATGATTTATTTAGACTAACTATTGTTGTTTGAAAACCCCACACGGGTATTGGGATGATATTTGACATACACTAGTCCCAATATTTAGATATATGTCAATCGATGGATTGACAGTCTGTGATGAGCGTTATTTATTGATTTTAATTCCCACACAGTTGTAAATTTCACTCTGGATGTGATTGGACTGTTTGATGATTATTTATCATTATTGTTGCATACATGCAATGTATGAAATCCATATAATTGAAATTATATGGTAATTGATTAAGTCGCATTCCGATTCAGAAATAAAGAACATTTTAAAATAAAAGGACATTTTAAAATAAAGTATATTTTAAAAATAAAGAGTATTTATAAAATAAGGAATCTTTAAAAAAATAGAGAATATTTTAAAATAAAATGTTTGAACAATAAAAATCACTTTTTTATTTTATGTATAAACTAAGAAAATAATCATTTATTGAATTATATTTTTGAACATTAAAAATGTCACCATTTAACATGATAATGAAAATGAAAATAATCATTTGTTGAATTATATTTTTGAACATTAAAAATGTCATCTTTAACATGTTAATGAAAATAAAATAATCATTTGTTGAATTATATTTTTTATACATTAAAAATGCCATCTTTAACATGTTAATGAAAACAAAATAATCATTTGTTGAATTATATTTTTGTACATTAAAAATATCACTTTCAACATGTATATGTAAGGACCATTAAAATCTACATGTCTGAAATAAATGTTTGTTCATTTAAATAAAGAATATTTTTAAATAAATAAAAATTTTAGATAAAGAATATTTTAAATAAAGAATATTTGTTATAACCCGAAAATTTGGGCCAGTTTAAAATTTTTATTTTGGCAATTTTAGCGAATTTTGATTATTTAAAATGAATTATTTTAAATAATATCGACGAAAAATTTATTTTGAATATAATTCGAACGTATATATTATATACGTCGTCGTTAGAATATAAATAATTATATATAATTATAAATAAAATTGAAAATGGCGCTGTAGTTCGAAAATTCGATTTCAAACTTCATAATTTTTCGAATCAATATGTGAGCGTGGCAAAGGAAAATGCGTTTGACCAGTTTCAGTTGATTTTAATCGATTGGAAAATGGCCATTTTTCTAACGGTCTCAGAATTCGACGAAACTAGTTTTGTTAGGACCGTATCGTCAATACGAAGCTAGAAAATATTTTTCGGGAATTTTTCGAGTTAGTATGTGACCCCAGTAAATTGAAATGCGCGTTCAAATTCAATATATAGAGTTATATGTTGATTTTGACGAAAACTGATCGAAACGATCGAATCAGCCTACGATACATATCCCATTGAGTTTGGAATGGGGGTTATTAGCTAGGGATGACAGTCAGTGGGTTCGATTTCGAGTTCGTAATAAAAAGTTGTTTTTTAAAAGTTAAAAATAATAAAATAATAAATTAAACCCTATATACCTTGCCCCCCTCTCTTCTTTCCCTACCCCCGTTGACCAGAAACGAAATAAAAAAAAAGGGGGGGAAACCCCGTTCGTTGATCGCCTCGCTCCGTTCACCCTCCACCACACGTCGGACGACATTGCGCCCTCCCCCATCGACATCGCCCTCCTCCTCTCGCACCTCATCCTCTCCCTTCCCCTCTCGAACGCGCCGCCGGTCAGCCGTGACGCCACGAAGCCCCTTCCTCCGTTCTTCTTGAACCCCCTCCTCCTCAGCAAAGGACGCAGCCTCCCCAAGACCAGATGGAAGAAGAGCGCCGCGCCCAAACCCTAACTGCGCCTCCCTCCGCCCGATCCAGCCACCTCCTCTCCTTCCCGCCGATCCCCTCTGACCTCAGCGCGACGAACTCAACAGCCCCCTTCTCCCCTTTGTCGTTCGAACGCAGCTACCCCTCCTCCTTAACAAACCACTGTGAGTTTTCATATTGTTTTATTTAATTTTATTCAATGAAATTAGTTTAAATCAGTTTTATTTTAATATGAAAAGCATTGTGGAAAAATTAGATCTATATATAAAGAGTATAACGATATAAAAATTAGAATTTTAACGCGTTAAAAATATGGTTTTTATATTATGGGAAAGCTAAAGATATAATTTTTATATTATAGAAGTATTAAAAATTTGATCTTTATTATGTAGGAGGTATAAAAATATGATTTTTATTCATGTAGAGTAATAAAAATATAATTTTTACTATAATGATAGCAAGATAGAAGTATAATTTTTATCATGGAAGTAGCGTTGTAAAGGAATGATTTTTACATATGAAGCCGTGATATAAAAATTCGATTTTTATATATTGAATAGCGAAGTAAAAATTCGATTTTTATATATTGAATAGCGAATTAAAAATTCGATTTTTATATATTGAATAGCGAAGTAAAAATTCCATTTTTATGTATTGAATAGCGAAGTAAAAATTCGATTTTTATATATTGAATAGCGAAGTAAAAATGTGATTTTTATATATGTAGAGAATACGGGGAACGAGGATGACAAAAAGGCGAGAACGATGAAGATTTCTATAAATGAAGTGTCGTGAAGTTTGATAGCTATCGGTGAGAATTTCTCACCTTTCAATTTCTTTTTCTAGTTATATATATATACTAGGATGCAGACGGTGCTTAGTAGCACCCGACACAATCGTCCACAGACCATGGACTTGTTTGTTTGGTTGCATAAATTAGTTAGATGCTTTGGTTTGAATTGAATTGTTTGGTGAAATGAAATTGATTTGATTGATGTGTGAATGGCGTGGGCCTTCACTAGACCGGGGATAAGGCTAGGCCTCGTCCCGTTTCTAGTATCGTGCCGTTATGCCGCCGAAATTTTCTAAAATATGTTAGAAAAATAAAATATCATTTTATTGAAAGAATGAACTGAATAGAAATTCATGTGTTGAAATAAAATGTTTTATGGTTAAAATATAATTTTTAACGTGAATGTGAATAAATAAATATTCATTTACAAACCGGACGGTTTGTTTATGTACACCTATTTGAAGGACGTTGATTGGGTCGATAAATTTTACACATCGCCCAACTGCACAACTAAAATCTGAGTTTGATTGTTTGAAACCCCACACGGGTGTTGGGATGAAATTTGAAGTTCACTCATCCTGATTGATTAAATATGTCGATCGATTGAATGACAGGCTGTTATAAGCGTTAGATATTTATATTTGATGCTTATACAGTATAGTGCACTTTGGTTGATGGTTGCTTATTTTTCAATGCTATTATATACGTGTGATATATGAAAATCCATATAATTAATATTATATGGTAATTGATTGGGCCTCATTCCAATTTGAAAAATAAAGAACAATATAAAATAAAGGTTCATGTGTTGACTGTACTCATCCGTTGAGATTAGTCATGTGCTGAATGAAATATTTTAAAAATAAAATTTACTTCTTTATCAATATAAAATAAAGGTTCATGTGTTGACTGTACTCATCCGTTGAGATTAGTCATGTGTTGAACGAAATATTTGAAATAGAAATATTTGAAATAGAAATATTTGAAAAGAAATATTTGAAATAGAATATTTGAAAATAGAAATATATGAAGCCGTGTTGATTAGATTTGCGCCATTTTGACGTGAACGATATTTATATCGATTTTATTCATTTTAAAATGAATACTGAAAAGTGATTTAGAAATCGAATATAAAACCGAAATGAATTGAATATAAAGCGATTTCGAAATGAATTGAATATAAAGCGATTTCGAAATGAATTGAATATAAAACGATTTCGAAATGAATTGAATATAAAACGATTTCGAAATGAATTGAATATAAAGCGATTTCGAAATGAATTGAATACAAAACGATTTCGAAATGAATTGAATATAAAGCGATTTCGAAATGAATTGAATATAAAACGATTTAGAAACGAATTTGATTCAAATAGAAAACGAAACGAATTTGATTTGAATAGAAAGTGATTTAGAAATCGAATAGAAAACCAATTTGAATTGAATTGAATAGAAGACGAATTCGAGTTGAATTGAAAACGAATTGAAATGAATTCAAATTTAATTGAAATTTGAACTGAATTCAAATGAATTTTAAAACGAATTTATAGGGAAAAATTCAATTTTGATTTGAATTGAAATGGAAGTTGAAAATGTTTTTGAAACGAATTTAAAACTATTTATATAATTCGTTTTAAATAGAAATCGACGAATTATATATTATATATATAATATATATAATATAATGGCCTGAATAGAACGCGCCGCGCAGCGGCAGTTCGTGAATTTCGACCATTTATTTCAAACGGACATTACGGGAGATCCGACCGTCGGATTCTCCTGAAACCGGAACCGTTGGGTTCGTATCGAAAAGAGCTTTCTAACGAATATTAGAAATTTGAAATCTAACGGGTGGATTCGGAATTATGTCCAAATAAAATTTGGAAAAGGTCGCTGTAAGTGCAGTTCGATGACCGTTGATGGAAATCGACTGTACGGGCCTTGATAAAATTATTAAAAATAGTAATAATTTGTGTAAAATCATAAGAAATGGTTTAGAAAGAATTGGGATGAAAAACTCCATATTTGAAAAGATAAAAATAGATTTTTATCGAAATGAACTAGTTTTGAACTAGAATTATAATTCTATTTATTTTTAAATAAATAAATTGAATTTGAAAAGGGTTTTAAAAATAACCAGAATTTCCAATGATTGCATTAGAGTGGATTTGAATCGAAATTGTCTTCGGAATATTTCGATGTTGGAATTCGTGATTATACAGATGTTGTTATGGAAATTTGAAAGATATATATTTATATCGTTATTTCCAATACGACATTTGTTAGTCGTAGAATTTGATATTGAATATAAGCCGATATATTTTCTATTCAGAGCCTCGTATTGAATATCAAATGTGATTTGGGTTTGTCGTGAATGGTGTCTTCACTAACACTGTTCTTGAACCCAGTTGAGAAAAGATTAAATCTTTTTATTTAGATTTAATGAAGTGTACCAATTAAATAATATTTAATTGGAACTGAATTAATGGAATGATATTTTGGGTTTATCGTGAACAGTGTTTTTAAATAACACTTGTTCTTTAACCCGATAATTAATGGAATGATATTTTGGGTTTACCGTGAACCGCGTTTTAAATGACACTGATTCTTTAACCCAGTCAAAGATTAAAACTAGGTGGAGTTTTAATGAATCTTTAATTAGATTGAAATCATCGAGAATGGAGCATCACCAGTTTTACTCCAGGCGATAGTTGAATCTTTAATTAGATTTGAACGTGAAATGGTAATTGAATTTACCGATAACACCGTGGTGTTGGATATGAAGTATCACCAGTTTTACTTCATGGGATGAATAGGTTGGAATTGGGAAATTAAAACAAATGACTACTTCGGTAAGGTTCGTTAATCCCGACTAGTTGAATCGAAATTCAAAAGATGATTAAAGAATAAATTCAAGGAATTTATCTTGGATAAAATTAATGGGAACCTTTCCCTATGAATATAAAATTTAGAAACTAACTGTCGGTTAGCCTAGCAGAACGGTTTTCCGGATATTGATCTGATGTTGGTTTCGGCCTTCGGGGTTAATATTTGGGGAATTATTCTCTTGATTAATTTACGGTTAGTGACTGATAAATTGGAATGAGGCGTATGTTGTGTTTGTGTAACACTTATTTAAAATATACGTGAATTATTCGGAAAGACCGAGTTTACCCCATTCTGAATAACTGATACGACGATAAGTCGAAGATGAAGACGATGGTCGAAGACCGGAAGTCTTCACGTCGTTTGGGTGATTACTGATGATCTTGATTGGGCTGTACACCCAAGAAGATGGAAACAGTTGGTGATCGTCCAGACGTACTTGGAGATCGATGGATATGCGGGGTACTAGGTGCCTCCGGTTTCGTTCAGACCCAGAACGAACTTGTAAATGGACTGTGTGTCTGACATTGGATTTTAGTCTGTGTGATTAATCTCTATTAAATATATATCTGTTTGGCGGCGGAGAATTTATTCTCTTGCTTAACGCCCTTCTCTGAGACGTACGAGCTCAGTGGTTATATATTGATGGATATCAATCGCATGGAGTGAATTGCCTGTGTGGCATGCCTAAGTGGCAATTGATCAAGGCTTCTGTTGAAAAGCAAAGTCTTGTGGTTGATGATCGAAGCACGGCCTTTGTGGCGTAGCTTTGTGTAACGTTTACTTCGCGAGTTTCACACCCAGTATGAACCAAAAACGGGAGACGGACCTCAGGGAGGGCATGCGTTTCTTTCTAGTTAGAAGTGGCGTCAGTGGTTTTACACGCCCTGACGAGTTTGACTTATGTGGTTGTTGCTATTGCGAGGCGCCTCGGTTTGATCGGACGATCCGGGTCCGATGGAGTCATTTGTTGGCTCATTTACGCCCCATAGGGCGGAGAGACGTATTGTTCGGGCATAATAATCCACATCGGTGGACCGGCCCTGTCGCTCCAAGGCTTGCCTGCGCGCTTGCCTGAGACTCGGACTAGACAGTCTCGAATCGGTAGGGGACGATCCCTGGCCTCGGTTCATAGATGGAAATTCAATTTCCAAATACGTGACATTTGCGGTTTTAATTGTAGAACTAGTATGGCGACATGATATATGGTACCCATGCCGCCTATGATTGATATTTATGATTGAAATCGTTTTAAACACTATACACTTATTATAGTATCAAATGATTTGTTTTTAAACGTATCAAGCATTCTTTGGCTGTTATAAGGGAAAACCCTATCCCCCGGCTTGCGTTGCATTGTGTGATAGGACCTGGGTCTTATAACAGCTTCATTTTTCTTTATTTAGCATTGCGTTGTTTGTTCTATGCACTGGTATTCTTGGGAGGAAACCCGTTCCGTGTTATACGACGTGGTCCCTTGATTTACCTAACTTTAAAAATAAAGATTAACTGTTTTAGTTCTCACACCAGTCACATGACTGACCTGGAGTTTATTGTTTTTAACCTAAACTCTGGGTGCCCTTATTTTGACACGGGCAGCTAGTAGTTTTGGTTTTGCAGATTTATATTCATAGGATCCTGATTTACAGCTGGAACGATATCCGGAAAGCTTTGTATCCGTATATCTCCTTCAGTTGTGTATTGTATTATTTTTCCGCTGCGATGTATTTAAATGTAATTTAAATCTCTGATATTTCTGTGTAATATTCATTTATACTCTATATATTCTTGTAATCTGATGCATTGTTGTAATATACGATGAAATGTTCCTTTTTATGCGTTCTGATTTTGTCGTGTTCTCAAACGATAGGGCGTTTCAAACGGTCTGGGTCGGTTTAGCGACTGATTCGGATCGAGCGAAATTCCTTCTCGTTACAATATTTTAATATAAAGAATCTTTTAAAATAAAGAATATTTTAAAATAATATTCAGTGAAGAATAAAATTATGATTTTGATGTCCGTTTTTAAATGAACACAAAAATATAAAAATATGAAACCGGGTTAAGTATAGAAACGCCATTTTAACCCGAACGGGTTTATCGATCGATTTTATTCATTTTATAATAAATATCGAAAAGAAGTGATTTCAAAATCTAATACTTTTAAAATATTCTCATTTTAATATGATAAAGATATGGCATATTCAATTTTGATTTAAAATTGAAAAATGAAGTAAAAATCGTTTTAAAATGAATTTATAAACGATTTATAAATACGTTTTAAACGGAAACCGACGAAATATATATAATATATATATTATATATATTTAATGGCCTGAATAGAACGCGCCACGCATCGACCGTTCGCGAATTTCGACCATTAACTTCAGATTGATGTAACGGGAGGTCCGACCGTCGGATTCTCCTAAAACCGAAACCGCTGGATTCGTATCGAAAAGAGCTTTCCAATGAATTTAAGAGATTTGAAATATAACAGTTGGATTTGGAATTATGTCCAAATCAAATTTGAAAAAGGTCGCTATGGATGCAGTTCGGTGGCCGTTATTGGAAACCGACTGTAAGGCCTTAATAAAATTATTAAAAATATGAAAAAATTATGTAAAATCATAATAAATGATTTGAAAAGAATTTGGATGAAAAATTCCAATTTTGTAAAGATAAAATATATTTTTATCAAAATGAACTAGTTATTAACTAGAATAATAATCCAGTGCTTTTAAATAAATAAAACAAATTGGATTTTGGGTTTGTCGTGAATGGTGTCTTAAATAACACTTGTAATGTCCCGTATTTTTACGGCTGAATAATTAATTTATTTACTTATTAAATATCGATTTGGCGATATCGATAACTTGAGTTAAATAATATTTATATTTAATTAATATAAATAATAGAATAATATATATAATTTAGAAATAATCAAAATAGTGGAATTCAAAATATTGTGTAAATTAGATTATTTAAAATATATAATTCAGTTTAGAATTTGAATTATAATAACGAAAATATTATATAAACGAAGTTTGAACGTATAATTATATTATAATTATAATCGAGCTCGAAATGGCGCGGTTGTTCGTAATTTAGCGATTCGAACTTTAAACGAATATACAGAAGCCGTTTTAAATTGGATTTCTGTGAAACAAGAAACGTTCGAATATGTTGAATGATATTTTTCCGATGGAAGAGAAAAATCAGGATTTCGTCGTGTAGATTGTGAGTTGTGTCCAGATCAAATTTTAAAATAGCCGCTATAGAATCGTTTATCGACCGTAACGGTTTATTCGATATAACTAGATACCGGTTTCGAATTTAGACAAGATTCTTTTGAGACGTAGTGATAATTTAATTTTTAGAATTTTATTGTAATTTTTAATTTATTAAATAAGCAACTTTTTATTTGGAGTATTTTGCACCCTGTAATCAACATTTTGGGGTTTCACAATATGAGTCAACCTACCGATATTATTATATTTATGTAATCGTGCAGCGTTGTCCACCACAACGGTATTTTTATATCTGTCCATAACAACTCTTATGGGAACGAAATATTACATAGCGTGATATACTAAGTTTTATAACTTAAAACTAAAGTTATCTTCATTTCTCCTTGGTCAAAAATTAAGCCACGCACCCCTCTTTTGTCATCCACCACACATTAAACCTACCACTGAACAACTTTGGAAAAAGTCATCATCTGCACATGCTTACTCTGTACACCTACCTACTACATTCCTTAATCACCAAGTAATTATAAACTATAAATACACATAGGTCCTCGTATATTCCTCCTTCGGCAAACCTGAAAGCTCGAATGCTTTAAATGGCCTTCATGCGTGTAAGACAATGGCCAAACAATTTTGTAAGAATGAAGTGGTTGCTGTGTAACATAAGTGGAGCACATGAATGTAGAGGGGGAGTTTATAAAGTGCGGCATGAAGAAGCTGGCCGTCACAGGAGCTCGTGAATGATTAATATGGAAGAAGGAGTTAACTGATGTGTGTTGTGGAGAATGCTCTTGTTGGATGAGGTGATAGGAATGAAGTTTATGAAAGAAAACATTGATCGAGTTTTTGTTTTACTGAAGGGCAAAGGCGGGTGTATGGGAGGGACATGGTGCGTTGCGGAAATGGGGATTCATGACTGATGTGTATACTGAAGTTCTTTCAGTTGTATGGTTCATGCGGTTTCACTAAGGGGTGGGACTAAACAAAGGGCGTTCGAATATTAGGAGCAACAACTGAAGTTTTAAATTGGGTAAAACATATACTGAGCACGTCAGTTGTGTAATGGTGATACATGAAGGTAATGTCGGTCTAAATACTGGTGGGGTGAGACCGGAATACCCGAGGAGGATGAAGGTTGGTGGCGATGAAAGTGGATTCGATGGAGTAAAAGGGGTGAATGAGGTGAGAAAATACATTCGTTAATAGCATAGTATACTGTAGGCGGGGTAATTCGTAGAAGTGGGATGAATACATGTTTGGCGATGGAAAGGTGAAAAGCAGGAGCATCGATTTCTATAATTTGGAGAAGGATGTCTGTTGAGTGGGATTCTGGAGTTCGAAACAACATATGGGGAAGAAGGTCTTGTGCGGTCCGGGTTCGAACAAATGAGGCTTGGGCTGGTTCTTAACGGGTGAGGCCCAGTTAATTAAGTTTGTTTTTAATTTAAATGGTATTCAAACGTATAAAAATGTATAACTTCGTCACACATCATCAGAATTTGACGAAACAAGATTCATTGGGATCGTAAGGATGGACACTACCCAATGGAACTGACTGGGAGTGGATTGGAGTCTGTTACAATTTATAGCAAAATAAATTGTCTGTCTGAATCAAGCGATGGTTATCGTTATTGACGATGATCGTCCAATGTGAGTAAATCTCACTAACTCTGAACAGTTTATATTTTTATAACGTATATTTAGAACTGATAAATGATGGTTGATTCTGTGTGTTGACTGTTTGGTTGAATTGCTTATGTATTGGTTGAAATTATAGATAACGATATATATAATCGTTAATCCAATATTGATTCTGTTTATCAGAACATTTCATATCGAAATGAATTCGATGTTATTATATTTTTTAACATCTGTGGATGCAGGGGAACAGGTTGGAGGGATCCAACTGGATTCCTCAAATATTATTTCTGTTTGTTTTCATATATATTGTGATATATGACGTGATATATAATCTGTGTTGATTATGTGTGTTTGGATGAGATTGATCATGGTTAATTGGTATTTTAAATACCATAAGAAATACTGGGATGCAAAAATGGGATTTTCAAAGGGTATTTTTAAAATAAATTAGTTATATAAAATCAAGGGATTTTATATATAAAAGGAAAAGGATTTTATAGAAGAAATAGTTATAAAATCAAAAGGGTTTCGAAAGGGAATTATTTATAAAATCAAAGGATTTTATAAAGAGGAATATTTATTGGGATAATAAATAAAATCATATAAGGAATATTTATTGGGATAAATAAATAGAAATTATAAAAGGGGATATTTGTATAACATTTACAAATAGAAATAAAAAGCAAATATTTGTAAAACATTTACAAATAGAATTGAAAAGGAATTATTTATAAAATCATAGAATTTTATAACAGGAATATTTATTTAGAAAATAAATAAGATATATTAAAGGATATTTATTTGGAAAAATAAATAGGATAAAAAAAGGAAAATATTTGTAAAACAAATATAAAAGGAAAATACTTGTGAAACAAATATAAAAGGAAAATATTTGTGAAAAGGATTAGAAAAGGGAATATTTGTAAAACATTTACAAATGGAATCGAAAAGGAAATATTTGTAAAACATTTACAAATAGGAAAGATAAAGGAAATATTTATTTGTTAAATAAATAGAAAGATAAAGGAAATATTTATTTGTTAAATAAATTGAAAAGATAAAAGAAATATTTATTTGTTAAATAAATAGAAAGATAAAAAGGAATATTTATTTAGAAAATAAATAAGATATCATAAAAGGAAATGTTTGGGAAAGTAAGTCGGATTATAAAAGGAATTAGAGATATTGAATTAGAGTTTACCGAGTTAGAGTTAATCAGTTAGAGTTAACCAGTTAGAGTTAATCGATTAGAGTTAAATCGAACTAGAGTTATTCAAATAGAGTTAATCGAGTTAGAGTTAGTCGAGTATGAGTTAATCGAATATAATTTATTCGAAAGGAGTTAATATAATTTAGTTTATTTGAATAAAGTTGAAAAAGGAGTTATCGATTTTAGTTTAATCGAAAGGAGTTATCGATTTTAGTTTAATCGAAAGGAGTTATCGATTTTAGTTTAATCGAAAGGAGTTATCGATTTTAGTTTAATCGAAAGGAGTAATCGAATATAGTTTATTCGAAAAGAGAGATTATCGAATATCGTTTATTCGAAAGAGAGTTAATCGAATATAGTTTATTCGAAAGAAAGAGTTAATCGAATATAGTTTATTCGAAAGAAAGAGTTATCGAATATAAGTTATTCGAAGAGAGATTATCGAATATAAGTTATTCGAAAAGAGAAATAATCGAATATTAGTTATTCGAAGAGTGTTAATCGAATATAAGTTATTCGAAGGGAGTTAATCGTCGAATTCGATTATATCGAATTCGGGAAAGTATTTATACTTTCCGGTTTTTAAATCAAGATTTATTTATTTATAAATTAGGTGTTTATTTATTTATTCAAACTAAAGAATAAAAGTTATATTCGAAGTTAGAAATTTCGGAAATAGGGATTATAACGCTATAGTTATAATCAATGTTTTCAATAAAGAAGTGGATACGTAAATAGAATCCGAGAGTTACGTAAGGAAGTTTGTTAAAGATTTAAAAGATAAACTTTGACTATTTAGAAGTTAAAACGTCGATCAGTTAAGGTATGAGAGGTAATTATACCCCAACTTGATTGACTTCCTTCTTAACTAAGGAATGGTAAGGTTTGATAGTGAAGGATAGTTAAGTGAATTTAGTTAATGAGTGAAATGGTTTGAGTTGGCATGGCGATGTTTGATTTAAACATCAGCTTAAATCCAGAGAAGGAGTTTTGGAAATGTTTTCCAAATAAGAATCAGTAATGTTTTCTGATAATAGAAAATAAGAATTTATAATATATGAAAACGGGAAATAAGGTAATGAATAAATTAATGATAAATTAATTTAAAGGGATAAACGTTGAATGTTGATTGATCGATAAAATTTCCATTTGGAAATAATATCGTTGTTTGCACACGTGTTTTTCTGTGTTTATGTTGTGATCGGTCTTACGATTATCCTTTCTTTTAAAGAGATTTTAAAAGTTAAACAAATGGTTTAAGTTTACTCACACCAGTCACATGACTGGCCCAGAGTTTATTTTGTTTTGTTTTCCCTAAACTCTTGGGTGCTCAATTTTGTACGGGAAGTCAAGTAGTCGGGATTTACAGATATACTTGAAGAGCTGGAGCAGGAGGCTTCAGGATTATATAGCTATAGTTATTTCCGTTGTGTTGTAAGTGTTTTACTCTGATAATGTTACTGTATACATATACTGATTTTATTTCAAGGATATGTTATCTATTATATGTTGCTCGTTCCGCTGTGAGATTCGTGTTATTCTGATGTTGTATCTTATTCTTCTTCTTCTATTCTAAGTTTCTATCTTATCTATCCTCACCCTCTAACTTCTTTCATGGACTATCCGGTATTTTCCGATGCTTGGAGTGTCGACATTGAGTTTATGTCGGTAAACAAGGTCGACAAAATCCCCGGGTCGCTACAACACTGTTCTTAAACCCCGTATGAAAAGAATAAATCTTTTAATTAAGATTATTTGAGTTTCCAATTATCTATAGTAATTGGAATAAAATGAGATGTGAATTGGGTTTATTGTGAACTGTGTTATTAATGACATTCGTTCCTTAACCCGATTAACAGTGAAAATATAATTTTGGAATTTATAAATCTTTTATAAGATTTAAATGGAAAATTTCCAAAGTAAAGTTTTCCAATTTAATATATTAAATTGGAATTAAATGGAATTCGATTTAATAATAATCGAGATGAGCTTCTGTGAATGAAGACCGTTACTATATATGGAATTTAAAAGGCTTTGCCGTTATCCCATTTATATTGTTAGTCTGATACGGAAATTTTTATCGATTATATATTGATCTGATTTCTGTGAAGATTCCATATTTAATGGAAGATGATTTGGGTTTATCGTGAACAATTTTTATAAAATAACATTTGTTCTTTAACCCAGTTAAAGATAAGATTAATTTCTTAAATTTGAATGACATTAAGTAATGATTTTTGAGATTAAAGCTTAACTAGAGTTTTAATGAATCTTTAATTAGACTAAAACGGGAATGAGATAACTAAATTTATCAAATTCTTGAAATGATCGAGAATGGAGTACCACCAGTTTTACTCCAGGCGATAGTTAAATCTTTAATTAGATTTGAACGTGAAATGGTAATTAAATTTACCGATAACACCGTGGGTGTTAGATATGGGGTACTACCAGTTTAGCTCCATGGGATGTATAGGTGGGGATTGGGATTAATATAATAAATGATTACTTCGGTAAGGTTCGCTAATCCCGACTAGTTGATAAACCTTAATTTGGTTGGGAATGGTTAAAAGATAAAATAAAATCTTTTGAAATAAGATCCCAAGGAAGATTAAAGAATAAATTTTAAAAGAATTTATCTTTGATAAAATATATGGGAATCTTTCCCTAATAATGTGAATATTTTATTAAAGGAAAATTCTGAATCGGAATGAGGCGTATGATGTGTTTTTATAGCACTTGATTATAAAATACGCGAGTTATTTAGAAATACCAGGTTTAACCCATTATGAATAATTAATACGATGACCAAAAGTAGAAGATGAAGACGGTGGTTGAAGACCGGAGTTCTTCACATCGTTTGGATGATTACTGATGTCTTGATTGGGCTGTACACCCAAGACAGGGTAATAAGTGGTGATCGTCCAAACGTACTTGGAGATCGACCGTATATGCGAGGGCCTCTCTCCTGTATTGGACATATGGGACGAGGAGTAAGGTGCCTCTGGTTTCATTCAGACCCAGAACGGACTTGTAAATGGATGGTATGTCTGACGTTGTATTCCTTTATGCTGTATTCGTTTATCTCTGCTAAATATATATCTATTTGGTAGGGGAGAATTTATTCTCTTGCTTAACACCCTTCTCTGAGACGCACGAGCTTAGAGGTTATATATTGGCAGAAATCAATGGTATGGTATGGATTGACAATGTGGCATGCTGAGTTGCAAATGATCAAGGCTTTTGTTGAAAAGCAGAGCCTTGTGATTGATGATCAAAGAACAACTTTAATTAGCATAGCTTTGTGTAACGTTACTTCGCGAGCCTCACACCCCGGTATGAACCAAAAACGGGATAGTTACTGCATGGAAATGGACATATGTTAGTTCTAGCTACAAGTAACATCGTGGTATGGAGCCCAAACTGCTTACTTATGTGGAAGTCCCTTATTGTTTGATGGAAAGCGAGGTACCTCGGATATGATTTGAGTCCCTAGTGGCTCTATAGTGGTCGACATTACTGACCCATTTTAGGGGTTCGATAGAACCGGCTAACATATAGTTTATGGTACAACTAATCATCGACGGATGATCGGCCATGTAGATCCAAGGGCTCGCCAGCGTCCGAGTCCTGAGGCACTTGCTGGTGTGTCTCAAAATCGGTGAGGATAATCCCTTGCCTCGGTTCATAGATGGAAACCCAATTTCCAATACGCGATATTCGGTTTTAGTTGTAAATATATATATATATATATATGGCGACATAATATAATGGTACCTACGCCGCCTATGATTGATACATTTATATTTGAAGTTGATTTCTTCACTTACAGTAATAATAAAAGATGAAATTTCGCATATCAAGCATATTTGGCTATTATAAGGGAAAATTCTATCCTCGACTGCGTTCATTGTGTGATGGGACCTGAGTCTTATAATAGCTTCATTTTTCTATAAAGCATTGCGTTGTTTTATTCTAAACTAAGATTCATGTGGAGTAAACCCGTCCCGTGTTACACGGCGGGGTCCCATGATATCCCCACTTTAAAATTTAAGATTAATAATTGTTTTAGTTCTCACACCAGTCCCATGACTGACCGGGAGTTTATTGTTTTAACCTAAACTCTGGGTGCCCCTATTTTCCACACGGACATCTAGTAGTTTTGGTTTTGCAAATATTATATTCATAGGATCCTGGTTTACAGCTGAAGCGATATTCGGAAAGCTCTGTATCCGTGTATTTCTTTCAGTTGTGTTTTGTATTATTTTTCTGCTGCTATTCAAATGTAATTTAAATCTCTGATATTGTATTTCCAATGTATATTATTTATTCATACTCTGTTATATTCTTGTACTCTGATGTAAATTGTTGTAACAAGCAATGAAATGTTCTTCTGTTTATTTTCTGATTTGTCGTGTTCTCAATTCAATCCGGGCTTTCCTTTACGGGGAAGTTTGGGTCGTTTCATTTGGTATCAGAGCTTTGGTTTACAGAGCTTGAGAACAAGACACATTAGAACCGAACGAACGAATTCATCAGATGTTGGATTAGTAATATCCAATAAGAATGACTCGTTAGAGATAGGATCAGTAGTATCCTAGAACGAGTGTGAAGAGTGTTATTTTTAAAATAAAATAAAAAATTTGTTTTGAAAATTTTATCTTAAAATATGTATCTGAGTATTTTATTTATATTTGATTTGTCGAGTATATGAAGATTTTGCATATACGCGTCATGAACGTATATAGAAGTCTCAAATATACTGGATAGATATAGAATCACACTCTAGTTGTCCGGAGATGATTCTGATGATTGAGGCCTCATCATCAGTATTTGTGTTCGAGTATCAGAAATGGGATATCTATATATTTCCAATAGAAAAAAAAAACAATCTAAGAGCAAGAAAGAAGCAGAACTCAATTTCTTCTTGAAAAAATATTTTCTTTTTCAATTAAGATGGGATGATCCCTTGAATCAAAGAATGATCAATAATATAAAGGTATATTGTCTAGTAACTCATGTGTGGTATTTGAAACGCCTTCCTAGTTATATCGCGAATCTTTTAGATAAACCCCTTAAGGAATTAGAAGGCCTAGTATATTGCGATGTGTGATTTGATCGAAATTCGCATTTTACAGATTTGCACTACTAAACTGTCATCCCATTCAATCTAACTATTGCCTTATTGAACGTGTGCCTAGGAATAGAAATACTAGCTCAACCCGACAATAAGAGGCTATAATTATTACCCGAGAGTACTTGGGTTCTCCCAATAAATAAAAAGTGTATCATGCCTGAATCGAACCAGGGTTCGCAGTGGTGGAGGAACCGGATCGGAAAAAAGAGGGATTCTAGTTGTAAGATAGCTAATGAAACCGTAGCTGGAATTGAGATCTCATTCAAAGAGAAAGATAGCAAATATCTGGAGTTTCTTTTTTTATCCTATACGGATGATCCGATCCGCAAGGACCATGATTGTTGACTGGTGTGAGAACCAAAACTTAGTTAGAGTTTATTGTTGTGATTTGCACTGAAATATGATTTTTGACTATATATAAAAGTTATATATATTTGAAAAGTTAATCAACAAATTGATTGCTGGTTGTGATGTTTGTTTATTAGTTTAACAAATAAAAATATTGGAATGATAATTAATTTAACCAATATGACAAAGAATGATAAATTTAACTAAATCGAATTTAATATTGAACTGAATTGAAAATTGATTAGAATTGAAAGTTGAGTTAGTTAGTTAAACAACTTTCAGCTCCGTTACTTTTCGAGGATGAAAAGATTTTAAGTGGGGGAGATTGTAACAACCTGGATTTTCAGAACCAATTTAAAATTTTTATTTTAGCAATTTTAATGGATTTTTATTATTTAAAATGATTTATTTTAAATAATAATGACTAAAAAATTATTTTAATCGAAGTTAGAATGAATAAATTTATTTTAATTATAAAACGAGCCTGAAATGGCGCGGCAGTTTGAAAATTCGATTTCTAATTTTAATTTAATATACAGAATTCATTTTAAATCAGAATTGGATGAAACAAGAAATATTTGAATCTGTTTGACTATATCTTTCTAACGAATGTGAAAAACTGAAATTTCACTTTATAAATTGAAAGTTATGCCCAGTTTAAAATTTAGAAAAGTCGCTGTAGAATTTATATATTTTAATATAATATATATAGCCCTTAAAAATAGTCATTTTGCAAATGACCTCCGTTTTCGACGAAACCACTTTTGTTGGATCCGGAATGTCAAA
The DNA here is from genome assembly GCA_030737875.1 of Allium sativum. Taxonomy (NCBI): domain Eukaryota; kingdom Viridiplantae; phylum Streptophyta; class Magnoliopsida; order Asparagales; family Amaryllidaceae; genus Allium; species Allium sativum. The sequence goes on along the minus strand of CM060916.1, from coordinate 167,168,861 downwards.
TTATTGCTAGATACCAATTTTCATAATTTTTGGAATTAATATGTGAGCGTGGCAAAGAAAACGTGTTTTGATCGTTTTAGTTAAATTGGATCGACCAGAAAATGGCCATTTTTCAAACGGTCTCCAAATTCGACGAAATTAGTTTTGTTAGTATCTTATCGTCAAAACATAGCTAGCTTCATTTTTCTGGAATTTTTGGAGTCTGTATGTGGCCCCGGAAAATTAAAATGTACGTTTAGATTCAATTTATATTGATTTATATTTTAATTTAAAGAAAAACTGATCGTAACAGCCGAATTGGCTTACAAAACATATCCCATTGTGTCCGGAATGGGGGTGATTAGCTAGGGGCGACAATCGTTGGGTTTAATTTGGAGTTCGTATGTAAAATCTCATTTTTTGGAATTAAATTGAATTAAAAATAATATTTAATATATATATAATCCTTTTCACGCAGAACCCTAGGCCATAAAAATTCGGCCGTCAGTTTTTAAAACCAATGGCCGATTTCGCTCGAAAATAAAACCCTAATATCTTTCAATCCACAAATCGATTTCAGAAATTTCAAAAGGGAAATTGGAGAGCTCGTCGAGCTCTAGAAGCTCAACGGTAGTTGTAACGACCCAGGTTTTTCTGCTACTTGGATCTGAATATTTAAATTTATTTTAAATATTATATTTGAAATATTAATGGAACTTAATATTGAATTCATTATTTAACGATGGTCGAACGTTTATATTTATATTTAATATAAATCAAACGCGAAACGGTGCGGTAGTTCGTAATATTGAGTTTTGAACTTCAACTGAAAATACAGGATCCAAAATAAGTCGGATTTCTGTGAAACAAGAAACGTTAGGATTGATTTGACTATATTTTTCTAACGGAAGTGGAAAATCGGGATTTCATTGTTTGGATTGTGAGATATGTCCAAATCAAATTTTCAAATAGTCGCTATAGAATCGTTCATCGACCGTAACAGTTTATTTGAATTAACTGCATACCGGTTTCGAATTTAGACAGGATTCTTTTGAGACGTAAGCATAATTTAAATTTTTAAAATTTTACTGTAATTTCTATTTCGTAATATAAACAACTTTTTATTTGGAGTATTTTGCACCCTGTGCCAGCATTTTTGGGGTTTCACAATATAAGTTAAACTACCGATATTATTATATTTTTAGGATCATGGTGCATCGCTGGACACGATCATGTTTTTATTTCTGTCCTTAGCAGCGTGGACATGAACGGAATTCCATATATCCATCACCTATTGACACTAGGCTATCGCATTTTAAATGTTTATTGTTATCAAATGCCAAAATTTATCTCGAGTCAAAATCCATCAAACGTTAATGGTTGTCGTATGCCAAAAGCTATCCAGGAAACATTGTTCAACTATAAAGCGGCCACATTGATTAAATTTGTAAATACATTTCAATTGCTATTATAATATGACTCTAGAGACGTATGCTCATGCCCTATATTCTCAGCTATACACATGCTACTATGTCCTTTTTGTCTGTATCCTTCACCTCAACAGCTTGCACTTGAATAGAAACCACAGACATCGGAAATTAAAGATTTCTGCATACCTATCCTAGCTATCCAAACCCAATACGTGATGACCAAACAAAGTGATTTCTTGATAGCCAAAATTTTTTTCCGTGCTCCCCACGTAACCGTGACCTGCACGTTTCCTCCCCTTATATAAATACAGCCTCTTGCTCCCATTTTTCTTCAGCGGCAACACAAACTTTGTAATGCAAACTAAACTTCCTCCCCAAAACTTATAAGAAGTATTCGCGTGAGCTTCCAAACTAAAAATAGAAATATTAGTAACAATAATATAAACCGATCAATAGCAGTGGCAAGGGACGATGCTGCATGGGTTCTTCGTTTTAGAGGATGGTGGCGGACTGTGGAGAAGTAAGGAGGAGAATGAGGAGTCTGGGCGGTTCATATTGCGGTGTACGGTGGCAGTAGGTTCGATGGGATGCAAGGAGGAGTTTCGGACCTCTGGTGATGATCGGGTGCAAGTTAGAGTGGAGGACGTGATATCTTGGGGAGGCCGTGCTGCGAAGGGGTGTTCTCATGTATGGGGAAGCTTGGTCCGAGTTGCTGTGGAGAAGTGGAGCCTGGCGGTGACCTTGGCGTTCGGTTTTGTGAAAGGAATGGGGCGTCATGGCGTGACCAAAAGTATGAAAAGAAGAAGAAGAGGAGGCGCAACGTAAGAAAGAAAAGTGGGAGGGATGCACGATAGAAGTGAATGGCACATGGCTTGGCAACGTGGGTTCAGCAGTGGGCTTTGGCCGAGGATGATCCGCGTTTTGTGGTAAGAAAAAAAAAAAGGAAAAAAGTAAAAACGAAACAGGATGAGAAGGAGGAGAATAAGTGACGTGGCGCATGGGTTTACAAGGGGATGCAGGCTTGCAAATAAAGGGGGGAAGGGAGAAGGTATGGAGCGAATGGATACAAGAAGAGGGGGACGTGGAAAAGGCAAATATGGGCTGAAGTTTGGTGAGGGCTTGGGCCAGGCATTGAAAAAAAAAGGGAACCAAAGGAAGCAGGTTTCGAAAGTCTTGAGTGGATGGGGAGGCAAGAACGTGGGACTGTGTAGCAGCATGTGTGAATAGTAGATGGGGGACGTGAGCTCTAAGGGGACGTTGGGTTTTCACTAGACGCTTGGGCCGATAAATCCTTTTAGAAGCAAAGGTAAATTTAAGTTATATTAGGACAATTTTATAGAAAATATTATTAAACAAGTTTAGTTAGATTAATCAAAGATTTATAAATTTAATTTTACCGTTAACTTAATTAATTTATAACTCGTTCATACAGCGTCGGAATTGGACCTAACAACGAGCGTGGAACCGTATCGTCGAACGCTATAATCTGAAGCTGGTTTGGTCACCACTAGAACCTATCGGGATCCTTGATAAAATTAAACGACTGTTTAATTTTATCGTTTAATCGACGAATGCAACCCAGGTGAGTTAAACTCACTCAGTTCCCCTACTTATAATTTTTATAAGTCGGGTTTATTTATTTATATGCCATGTTTGCTAATTATTGGTTGATTTGATTGTTGAGATGCTGTTAAACATGGTTATATCGATTATTTAAATTAAACCATTGTTTGATTTAAATTAAACGACATCGTTATTTTTAACGATGGTCTCCAAACAAGGTAACTTACCTTGTTGGTTACGTTTATAATATAAATGTATTTGATTGAATTGTATGCTTGAACTGAAGTTAGTAGTTGACCGTTATCAGTTAAATTTATTATCATCATCATGTGAACTGTTGAACCCATATGATTGGATTATTGAATTGGTTATTGATTGTTGAACCCAAAATTCAACATTTGTTGGATTATTAACCAATAAGTGATATTGGTTGAGGAATGTATAGCAGATGGCCAAATATACAAACTGTTTTATAAAGACAGATTTACCGTTAGATAAATCGACAGAAATGAAGTTATGAAATTTATTTTATAACTGAATATAGATTTTAAATATATTATTTTAATTGGGTTGAGAAAAAGGGAAATTAAACCAACCACATATGGTTGTTTTAATCATTTTTTTTATATATCAAAATCTGCCGTGTGCGAAGCACGTGTTTCATCTTGATTATGATCTAGGAAACTAGTTCTCGTGTTTTGATGAGCAAGTGGACAAGAGTTAACGTAACGATTAACTATTTTTATAAACAATTAAAATGAAATTTTGTTGAATTGATTATTATTTAAATAATAATCAAGTGGAATCATTTAAAATAAGTGGAAAGATGGATTACAGACTTGATTAACAAAGTTAATCATGTTAGAGTCGACTAAGCCAGCTGTTTTGACTAAAAATGGAATTTCTAAATTTATTTATTTAGTGGAAATGTCAAATGGTTAAGTAAAACATTTTTAAATGTTGATATTTGTTAAATAATGATCAAAGTGGTATCTTGGGATTGAAAAGGTATAAATGAATGGTTATGAAGTTTTAAACCATTGGTTATAATAAAGTGATGTTTCTAAGCAACTTTATTAACAAATAATAAGTTAAGTTTAATTCAAAGTTTTAATTAAATCCTCAATGGGGTTTTATTTTGAATGGATTTATAAAACCCAAGCTTTATTGAATATTATTGGGAAGTGTATTAGAAATGACATATGAATGGGAACGAAATGGAAACGAAATTGGAAATCCAAGTTTGAATTAAAAGGGTTAGGCGAATTGAGTTAAAATGGAGTAATGCGAATTCGCCATATTGAAGGAGAGATGGAGTTTTATCAAGATATAACTAAAAATGGAATGTATTTTGATAATGAAATGAGTGTGGGGTTTTGGTATTACATCTGATATCATCTTAAGATAAGAACGTCGTTGATCAAGGTCTGAGAGGTAATTAAATACCCCAACTTGAACGACTTCGGGATTATCGGAGGATGGTATTAGTTGTGATGGTAAATGTGTTAGCGTAATTCATTTTGAAAATAATAGTGTAACATTATTTGGGAATATATAAATGGGGTTCCAAAGAAAAAGGGAATAAAGGGGACTTGAGATAGGAAATTATATTTCCATTGTTGAAAATATAACGATATTTTCAAAGAAGAGAAATGAGATTTGGAATGGGTTTATCATGAAAAGGAAAGTGGCGATTATGGTTTCAAATAACGAAACATAAGAGATATCGTAACGATCGTTCAAAATGATAAGTTAAATGGTTTCCCAAGTATATTAGCAAATAAGTAACATTGGGGAAATGGTTTTGGAATGATAGAAAAGGGAAAACTGGACATGTCTTAAGATATTTCCCTATGTATATAATGAAATGATTTGAGAATAATTACATACTAAAATGATTTGAGAACATTGTGGATTAAAACTGATTTATTATTTTTAAAGGCCAAGTGATGCTGTATAAACCCATGGATTCATTTTATTTATATGTTTGTTTATTTTGATAGTTAAATAACCGACTATCAAAAACCATACCCAATACGTTATTGGTACGGAAAGACCGGGATCGAATTTATATTCGAAAACCATTCCAACCAATGAATACGAAAACGTGGAAGATACTGGTCGAGAGGGAGCAAGTGAAGACCGTAAATCTTCATGAATGGAAGGACTATTGTTGGATTTCTCTAGCTGATCCCTAGAGATATTTTGACAATGATTCTGTCAGGATTGAAATCTGCGGATTGCAAGGACTACTCGCTACTTATCTATAGGGTGATTCCTAGGATGCGGTAGGAGGGTGCCTTCGGTTCATCCTGTTCCTGGATGACGCGTATGGATGATCGTAACAGGGGCCAGATGTGTCAAAAGTCGATTATAACCTCAAGCCTCATCAACCGGGAAATGACAAAAATCGGGCAGGCAGCATGGCTATGTGGGTCGCTCCCATTAGGGTGTATAATCACCTATCTAGAGAAAATCCTTTTGCTTCTTTAATCTATCGATGCTGTCCCGTTTCGGGAGAGACGGTGGGTCGCACCCAACCGTTGGTGATATACATTCGATACACTCAAGCGAAATGAGTGGTCGGTCATGTGTGGGCCGGGTTACAAGACGTTCTTGTTGAACCCAGTGTATTCGCCTCTAGAGATACACTATCGGCAGGTGGTCCCATACCTTGTCATAGTCGGAAACCAGTCTCCAATAAGCGCCCGTGGTTTTGTTTGTATACTATATATGTGAAGCGTGAGATGCAAGCGTTCCACTAGATTGATATTTACTTGTATTTAGACACTATTATAATATCAGAAAAGATATTGATTTCAAAACTGTTTTGGGTTATCGTAAGGTAAAAACCGTCCGTATTTATGTGTGGATTTGGTCTTACGATTATCCTTTTCTTTTGAAAGGATTTTAACTTTAAAATCAAGTTGTGTGATACCCTTAATACTGTGTGAGTTTACTCACTTTGGTTCACCAGACTGACCCGGTGTTTTGTAAATGCTCGGGTTAGACCGGGTGTACAGGTTCAGGTTATCGGATGCTGTGAAGTCCAAAGACAAGCTGAAGGTGTTCAGACGTATGATGTTCGATCGTTATTATTCCGCTGTGTGATGTATATAAGGACAAATTTTTATAACTGTCCCAGTGTATGGATGTACTCTGATGATTGTAAGTTTTATTTCAAAGCTCTCTATAAAGTTTATTTATATATTATATTTTGTTCCGCTGCGATGTGAGATTCTGTGTTGTGTTCTTCTCCTTATTCTTCTATTCTAACATTTCTTTCTTTCTTTTCTCACCCTCTAACTTCTTTCTCCTAGCTTTCTGGGGTTTTCGGTACTTGAGTTTTGGACATGGGTGGTATTAGTGTCGAGATTCGAGTGTCGAAATTTCCGGGTCGCTACAGTTGGTATCAGAGCAATGGTTTAGGAATAACCTTGGCTCTGTGGCGTATCTCGATAGAGATGGGGTTAGTAACACCCTAGATCGAGTTGAGTGTATATATACGAGAGCGTATTTGTAAATTTTATATAAAAATGTTTTGTATTGTGTTGTTTGATCGGTTCGAGTTGGACTGACAAATTGATACAATATTGTTTTGTAAAAAGGGTAAATGGAATAATTTAACCATATATATTTCCGTACATGAAAAGAAACATTTTTTCTCAATTATTGAGATATTGGTTTGATGATTAATTTGAATTTAATTCAAATTGGATTTGAATCGTTTAATTTAACCAAAATAGGAATTAAGACCTGATTTTGAATTTGAAAAGGTTCAATATAACCAGTAGAATTTGTAAATAAGAATTTAAATAAAAAAATCATATAAATCAGAATTTAACTAAAATATGGTTGATTTGCTTGTATTGATTGTGCTTTTGTTTGTTTGTTAATGGATGCTAGATTAGTTGAATATAAAATTCACCACTAACTGAATAAATTGGAAACTAGAAAATAAATTTCAGTATAATTAACTGGAATTAGAACCAAATATGAAATAAAACTCAAATGATTTAACCCTGTATCTGTTATGGGCATTGGATATTGAGTTAAGTGCAGGATTGAAGAAGAAGGAATTATTGTGCTTTGCTTCGTGATTAGAGTTTGGGTTGCCCGACAAATAGGTAAACCTTAATATATAGATTTGGTGATTGATTTTATACCCCTGAGTTGGGTTGCCGCTTGACTTTGTTTTCTTTCGATCGATGTGAGGCCCAGAGTGGCGAGATGTAGTTGCTCGAAGCAAACAGTACAGAAGAAGTACTGGTAAATTTTTCGGAAAATTTTAAGACGTAGAAATTATTTACGAAATAATTATTTTGAAAATAATTGGGTTTGAATCATTCTTCTTACTTAGCAATTTCGGGGACGAAATTATTTTAAGGGGGGAAGAATGTAACGACCCAGGTTTTTCTGCTACTTGGATCTGAATATTTAAATTTATTTTAAATATTATATTTGAAATATTAATGGAACTTAATATTGAATTCATTATTTAACGATGGTCGAACGTTTATATTTATATTTAATATAAATCAAACGCGAAACGGTGCGGTAGTTCGTAATATTGAGTTTTGAACTTCAACTGAAAATACAGGATCCAAAATAAGTCGGATTTCTGTGAAACAAGAAACGTTAGGATTGATTTGACTATATTTTTCTAACGGAAGTGGAAAATCGGGATTTCATCGTTTGGATTGTGAGATATGTCCAAATCAAATTTTCAAATAGTCGCTATAGAATCGTTCATCGACCGTAACAGTTTATTTGAATTAACTGCATACCGGTTTCGAATTTAGACAGGATTCTTTTGAGACGTAAGCATAATTTAATTTTTAAAATTTTACTGTAATTTCTATTTTGTAATATAAACAACTTTTTATTTGGAGTATTTTGCACCCTCTGCCAGCATTTTTGGGGTTTCACAATATAAGTTAAACTACCGATATTATTATATTTTTAGGATCATGGTGCATCGCTGGACACGATCATGTTTTTATTTCTGTCCTTAGCAGCGTGGACATGAACGGAATTCCATATATCCATCACCTATTGACACTAGGCTATCGCATTTTAAATGTTTATTGTTATCAAATGCCAAAATTTATCTCGAGTCAAAATCCATCAAACGTTAATGGTTGTCGTATGCCAAAAGCTATCCAGGAAACATTGTTCAACTATAAAGCGGCCACATTGATTAAATTTGTAAATACATTTCAATTGCTATTATAATATGACTCTAGAGACGTATGCTCATGCCCTATATTCTCAGCTATACACATGCTACTATGTCCTTTTTGTCTGTATCCTTCACCTCAACAGCTTGCACTTGAATAGAAACCACAGACATCGGAAATTAAAGATTTCTGCATACCTATCCTAGCTATCCAAACCCAATACGTGATGACCAAACAAAGTGATTTCTTGATAGCCAAAATTTTTTCCGTGCTCCCCACGTAACCGTGACCTGCACGTTTCCTCCCCTTATATAAATACAGCCTCTTGCTCCCATTTTTCTTCAGCGGCAACACAAACTTTGTAATGCGAACTAAACTTCCTCCCCAAAACTTATAAGAAGTATTCGCGTGAGCTTCCAAACTAAAAATAGAAATATTAGTAACAATAATATAAACCGATCAATAGCAGTGGCAAGGGACGATGCTGCATGGGTTCTTCGTTTTAGAGGATGGTGGCGGACTGTGGAGAAGTAAGGAGGAGAATGAGGAGTCTGGGCGGTTCATATTGCGGTGTACGGTGGCAGTAGGTTCGATGGGATGCAAGGAGGAGTTTCGGACCTCTGGTGATGATCGGGTGCAAGTTAGAGTGGAGGACGTGATATCTTGGGGAGGCCGTGCTGCGAAGGGGTGTTCTCATGTATGGGGAAGCTTGGTCCGAGTTGCTGTGGAGAAGTGGAGCCTGGCGGTGACCTTGGTGTTCGGTTTTGTGAAAGGAATGGGGCGTCATGGCGTGACCAAAAGTATGAAAAGAAGAAGAGGAGGAGGCGCAACGTAAGAAAGAAAAGTGGGAGGGATGCACGGTAGAAGTGAATGGCACATGGCTTGGCAACGTGGGTTCAGCAGTGGGCTTTGGCCGAGGATGATCCGCGTTTTGTGGTAAGAAAAAAAAAGGAAAAAAGTAAAAACGAAACAGGATGAGAAGGAGGAGAATAAGTGACGTGGCGCATGGGTTTACAGGGGGATGCAGGCTTGCAAATAAAAGGGGGAAGGGAGAAGGTATGGAGCGAATGGATACAAGAAGAGGGGGACGTGGAAAAGGCAAATATGGGCTGAAGTTTGGTGAGGGCTTGGGCCAGGCATTGAAAAAAAAAAGGGAACCAAAGGAAGCAGGTTTAGAAAGTCTTGAGTGGATGGGGAGGCAAGAACGTGGGACTGTGTAGCAGCATGTGTGAATAGTAGATGGGGGACGTGAGCTCTAAGGGGACGTTGGGTTTTCACTAGACGCTTGGGCCGATAAATCCTTTTAGAAGCAAAGGTAAATTTAAGTTATATTAGGACAATTTTATAGAAAATATTATTAAACAAGTTTAGTTAGATTAATCAAAGATTTATAAATTTAATTTTACCGTTAACTTAATTAATTTATAACTCGTTCATACAGCGTCGGAATTGGACCTAACAACGAGCGTGGAACCGTATCGTCGAACGCTATAATCTGAAGTTGGTTTGGTCACCACTAGAACCTATCGGGATCCTTGATAAAATTAAACGACTGTTTAATTTTATCGTTTAATCGACGAATGCAACCCAGGTGAGTTAAACTCACTCAGTTCCCCTACTTATAATTTTTATAAGTCGGGTTTATTTATTTATATGCCATGTTTGCTAATTATTGGTTGATTTGATTGTTGAGATGCTGTTAAACATGGTTATATCGATTATTTAAATTAAACCATTGTTTGATTTAAATTAAACGACATCGTTATTTTTAACGATGGTCTCCAAACAAGGTAACTTACCTTGTTGGTTACGTTTATAATATAAATGTATTTGATTGAATTGTATGCTTGAACTGAAGTTAGTAGTTGACCGTTATCAGTTAAATTTATTATCATCATCATGTGAACTGTTGAACCCATATGATTGGATTATTGAATTGGTTATTGATTGTTGAACCCAAAATTCAACATTTGTTGGATTATTAACCAATAAGTGATATTGGTTGAGGAATGTATAGCAGATGGCCAAATATACAAACTGTTTTATAAAGACAGATTTACCGTTAGATAAATCGATAGAAATGAAGTTATGAAATTTATTTTATAACTAAATATAGATTTTAAATATATTATTTTAATTGGGTTGAGAAAAAGGGAAATTAAACCAACCACATATGGTTGTTTTAATCATTTTTTTTATATATCAAAATCTGCCGTGTGCGAAGCACGTGTTTCATCTTGATTATGATCTAGGAAACTAGTTCTCGTGTTTTGATGAGCAAGTGGACAAGAGTTAACGTAACGATTAACTTTTTTTATAAACAATTAAAATGAAATTTTGTTGAATTGATTATTATTTAAATAATAATCAAGTGGAATCATTTAAAATAAGTGGAAAGATGGATTACAGACTTGATTAACAAAGTTAATCATGTTAGAGTCGACTAAGCCAGCTGTTTTGACTAAAAATGGAATTTCTAAATTTATTTATTTAGTGGAAATGTCAAATGGTTAAGTAAAACATTTTTAAATGTTGATATTTGTTAAATAATGATCAAAGTGGTATCTTGGGATTGAAAAGGTATAAATGAATGGTTATGAAGTTTTAAACCATTGGTTATAATAAAGTGATGTTTCTAAGCAACTTTATTAACAAATAATAAGTTAAGTTTAATTCAAAGTTTTAATTAAATCCTCAATGGGGTTTTATTTTGAATGGATTTATAAAACCCAAGCTTTATTGAATATTATTGGGAAGTGTATTAGAAATGACATATGAATGGGAACGAAATGGAAACGAAATTGGAAATCCAAGTTTGAATTAAAAGGGTTAGGCGAATTGAGTTAAAATGGAGTAATACGAATTCGCCATATTGAAGGAGAGATGGAGTTTTATCAAGATATAACTAAAAATGGAATGTATTTTGATAATGAAATGAGTGTGGGGTTTTGGTATTACATCTGATATCATCTTAAGATAAGAACGTCGTTGATCAAGGTCTGAGAGGTAATTAAATACCCCAACTTGAACGACTTCGGGATTATCGGAGGATGGTATTAGTTGTGATGGTAAATGTGTTAGCGTAATTCATTTTGAAAATAATAGTGTAACATTATTTGGGAATATATAAATGGGGTTCCAAAGAAAAAGGGAATAAAGGGGACTTGAGATAGGAAATTATATTTCCATTGTTGAAAATATAACGATATTTTCAAAGAAGAGAAATGAGATTTGGAATGGGTTTATCATGAAAAGGAAAGTGGCGATTATGGTTTCAAATAACGAAACATAAGAGATATCGTAACGATCGTTCAAAATGATAAGTTAAATGGTTTCCCAAGTATATTAGCAAATAAGTAACATTGGGGAAATGGTTTTGGAATGATAGAAAAGGGAAAACTGGACATGTCTTAAGATATTTCCCTATGTATATAATGAAATGATTTGAGAATAATTACATACTAAAATGATTTGAGAACATTGTGGATTAAAACTGATTTATTATTTTTAAAGGCCAAGTGATGCTGTATAAACCCATGGATTCATTTTATTTATATGTTTGTTTATTTTGATAGTTAAATAACCGACTATCAAAAACCATACCCAATACGTTATTGGTACGGAAAGACCGGGATCAAATTTATATTCGAAAACCATTCCAACCAATGAATACGAAAACGTGGAAGATACTGGTCGAGAGGGAGCAAGTGAAGACCGTAAATCTTCATGAATGGAAGGACTATTGTTGGATTTCTCTAGCTGATCCCTAGAGATATTTTGACAATGATTCTGTCAGGATTGAAATCTGCGGATTGCAAGGACTACTCGCTACTGATCTATAGGGTGATTCCTAGGATGCGGTAGGAGGGTGCCTTCGGTTCATCCTGTTCCTGGATGACGCGTATGGATGATCGTAACAGGGGCCAGATGTGTCAAAAGTCGATTATAACCTCAAGCCTCATCAACCGGGAAATGACAAAAATCGGGCAGGCAGCATGGCTATGTGGGTCGCTCCCATTAGGGTGTATAATCACCTATCTAGAGAAAATCCTTTTGCTTCTTTAATCTATCGATGCTGTCCCGTTTCGGGAGAGACGGTGGGTCGCACCCAACCGTTGGTGATATACATTCGATACACTCAAGCGAAATGAGTGGTCGGTCATGTGTGGGCCGGGTTACAAGACGTTCTTGTTGAACCCAGTGTATTCGCCTCTAGAGATACACTATCGGCAGGTGGTCCCATACCTTGTCATAGTCGGAAACCAGTCTCCAATAAGCGCCCGCGGTTTTGTTTGTATACTATATATGTGAAGCGTGAGATGCAAGCGTTCCACTAGATTGATATTTACTTGTATTTAGACACTATTATAATATCAGAAAAGATATTGATTTCAAAACTGTTTTGGGTTATCGTAAGGTAAAAACCGTCCGTATTTATGTGTGGATTTGGTCTTACGATTATCCTTTTCTTTTGAAAGGATTTTAACTTTAAAATCAAGTTGTGTGATACCCTTAATACTGTGTGAGTTTACTCACTCTGGTTCACCAGACTGACCCGGTGTTTTGTAAATGCTCGGGTTAGACCAGGTGTACAGGTTCAGGTTAACGGATGCTGTGAAGTCCAAAGACAAGCTGAAGGTGTTCAGACGTATGATGTTCGATCGTTATTATTCCGCTGTGTGATGTATATAAGGACAAATTTTTATAACTGTCCCAGTGTATGGATGTACTCTGATGATTGTAAGTTTTATTTCAAAGCTCTCTATAAAGTTTATTTATATATTATATTTTGTTCCGCTGCGATGTGAGATTCTGTGTTGTGTTCTTCTCCTTATTCTTCTATTCTAACATTTCTTTCTTTCTTTTCTCACCCTCTAACTTCTTTCTCCTAGCTTTCTGGGGTTTTCGGTACTTGAGTTTTGGACACGGGTGGTATTAGTGTCGAGATTCGAGTGTCGAAATTTCCGGGTCGCTACAGTAGTGATGGAATTTCTCGTGGTGGTTCGTCCAGAATTCGCTCTCAATCACGCGTCGTTCGAGGTAAGTTTTCTGGCCACTGGGAGGTTCGAGCGACGCACAGTCGCTGGCGAAGGAGGGGCTCACGTGGGGCGACGGAGGGGTGGAAGCGGATCGAGGTCCGGTGGTCGGAAATTGGGACGGCGATGGTAAAATTGGTGGCAGTTATGGGTGCGTCTTTGTCCAGTTTTGACAGCAGAAGAACGGGAAAAGGGGAGAAAGGTATGGGCCGTGGAGTCTTGGATTAAAGGTGGGATGATTAACTTCATTATTTATTAATTATGTTTAGTTAATTAAATAATGTAATGAATATTCGAACTGTAATAACTTTCGATAGAATGATCAGAATTCAGAAAACAAAGATCCATTGGAATCCTCATGAAAAACTCTAAGCAATGAAGAACATTGGTTTAAAAATATGATTTTTAAATTATATAACATTGTATATATTATAGCAAAATGAAATTTTAATATATATAAATGATATTGTTTTAAAAATAAAATTAGCATTGATTTAAAAACATGATTTTTATATAAATTCACATTGAATTTATTTTCGGTTTTTAATGTAAATAACAGTGAAATTTATTTTTAGTTTTAAAATATAAACATCTATAAAAATATGATTTTTATAAAAATGGCATGGTGTTAAAAATATAAAAATATGACTTTTATATATATATATATATATATAAGAATATGATTTTTATATATATAGGACGGTTTAAAAATATGATTTTTAATGTGTATAACATTGAATAAAAATGTGATATATATATATATAGTAATAAAAATATGATTTTAAAAATATAATTTTTATTATATATAACATAGTATAAAAATATGATTTTTATATAACTAGCGTTGTAATGGAAATTGGGTTTTTATATGTACAACTTTGAAATAAAAATATGATTTTTGCGCATATGCCATTGAAATAAAAATATGATTTTTATTATATGAAGAACATTATAAAGATCATATTTTTATATATAATAGAATAGAATAAAAAGGTGATTTTTATGTAAATAGAATAACAATAAAAATGTGATTTTTTTCTATATAGCTTTAGAATAAAAATATGATTTTTAATATAAAAATCGTGTGAAATAGGTTGCAACGAAACCGACTGGAAGCAGAGCGGAATCCAATTCACCCAATAAAGAATGACGGAGTGGATCCCAAAGGTGAGAACTCTTTCTCACTCAAATTACTTTACAATTAAATATATACTAGGATGCAGACAGTGCTTAGCAGCACCTGACACTATTTATCGTACAAACCATGATTGTTTGTTTGGACTGTATTGTGTGTTGTTTATGATGTTGAAATGTTTAACGTGTTAAAAATAATGTTAACATTAATGTGGTAGTTGAAATTAAATTATAAATATTCATTTATAATTTAAACAGTGAAAATTGGCTAATTAGAAAAATAATTCAAACCGAATTGGAATTGGTTAAATTCATTAACCAATGATTTATTTAGACTATCTGTTGTTGTTTGAAAACCCCACACGGGTATTGGTATGATGTTTGACATACACTAGTCCTAATATTTAGTTGTATGTCAATCGATGGATTGACAGTCTGTGATGAGCGTTATTTATTTATTTTAATGCTTACACAGTTGTAAATTTCACGCTGGATGTGATTGGACTGTTTGATGATTATTTATCGTTATTGTTGCATACATGCGATGTATGAAATCCATATAACTGAAATTGTATGGTAATTGATTAAGTTGCATTCCGATTCAGAAATAAAGAACATTTTAAAATAAAAGAACATTTTAAAATAAAGTATATTTTAAAAATAAAGTGTATTTTTAAAATAAGGAATCTTTAAAAATAGAGAATATTTTAAAATAAAATGTTTGAACAATAAAAATCACATTTTTATTTTATGTATAAACCAAGAAAATAATCGTTTGTTGAATTATATTTTTGAACATTAAAAATGTCACCTTTTAACATGATAATGAAAATGAAAATAATCATTTGTTGAATTATATTTTTGAACTTTAAAAATGTCATCTTTAACATGTTAATGAAAATAAAATAATCATTTTATGAATTATATTTTTTGTACATTAAAAATGCCATCTTTAACATGTTAATGAAAACAAAATAATCATTAGTTGAATTATATTTTTGTACATTAAAAATATCACTTTCAACATGTATATGTAAGGACCATTAAAATCTACATGTCTGACCGTCGGATTGATGTAACGGGAGGTCCGACCGTCGGATTCTCCTAAAACCAGAACCACTGGGTTCGTATCGAAAAGAGCTTTCCAATGAATATAAGAGATTTGAAATCTAACGGTTGGATTTGGAATTATGTCCAAATCAAATTTGAAAAAGGTCGCTATGGATGCAGTTCGGTGGCCATTATTGGAAACCGACTGTAAAGGCCTTAATAAAATTATTAAAAATATGGAAAATTTATGTAAAATCATAATAAATGATTTAAAAAGAATTTGGATGAAAAATTCCAATTTTGTAGAGATAAAATATATTTTTATCAAAATGAACTAGTTATTAACTAGAATAATAATCCAGTGTTTTTAAATAAATAAAATAAATTGGATTTTGGGTTTGTTGTGAATGGTGTCTAAAATAACACTGTTCTTAAAGCCCGTATGAAAAGAATAAATCTTTTAATTAAGATTATTAGAGTTTCCAATTATCTATAGTAATTGGAAAAAAATGAAATGTGAATTGGGTTTATTGTGAACTGTGTTTTTAACGACATTCGTTCTTTAAATCGGTTAACGAGGAAAATATAATTTTGGAGTTTATAAATCTTTTATTAAGATTTAAATGGAAATTTTCCAAAGTAAAGTTTTCCAATTTAATATATTAAATTGGAATTCGATTTAATAATAATCGAGATGAGCTTCTATGAATGAAGACCGTTACTATATATGGAATTTAAAAGGCTTTGCTGTTATCCCATTTATATTATTAGTCTGATACGGAAATTTTTATCGATTATATATTAATCTGATTTCTGTGAAGATTCCATATTTAATGGAAGATGATTTGGGTTTATCGTGAATAATGTTTTTAAAATAACATTTTTCTTTAACCCAGTTAAAGATAAGATTAATTTCTTAAATTTGAATAATCATTAAGTAATGATTTTTGAGATTAAAGCTTAACTAGAGTTTTAATGAATCTTTAATTATATTAAAATGGGAATAAGATAACTAAATTTATCAAATTCTTGAAATGATCGAGAATTGAGTACCACCAGTTTTACTCCAGGTGATAGTTAAATCTTTAATTATATTTGAACGTGAAATGGTAATTAAATTTACCGATAATACAGAGGGTGTTAGATATGGGGTACTGCCAGTTTTTCTCCATGGGATGAATAGGTGGGGATTGGAATTAATATGATAAATGATTACTTCGGAAAGGTTCGCTAATCCCGACTAGTTGATAAACCTAAATTTGGTTTGGAATGGTTGAAAGATAAAATAAAATATTTTGAAATGAGATCCCGAGGAAGATTAAAGAATAAATTTTAAAAGAATTTATCTTTGTTAAAATTAATGGGAATCTTTCCCTAATAATGTGAATATTTTATTAAAGGAAAATTCTGAATCGGAATGAGGCGTATGATGTGTTTTTATAGCACTTGATTCCAATTTTCATAATTTTTGGAATTAATATGTGAGCGTTGCAAAAGAAAACGTGTTTTGATAATTTCAGTCAAATTGGATCGACCAGAAAATGGCCATTTTTCAAACGGTCTCCAAATTCGACGAAATTAGTTTTGTTAGGACCGTATCGTCAAAACAAAGCTAGATTTATTTTTCTGGAATTTATGAAGTCAGTATGTGGCCCCGGAAAATTAAAATGTACGTTTAAATTCAATTTATGTTGATTTATATTTTAATTGAAAGAAAAACTGATCACAACAGCCGAATTGGCTTACGAAACATATCCCATTGTGTCCGCAATGGGGGTGATTAGTCAGGGACGACAGTCGTTGGGTTCGATTTGGAGTTCGTATGTAAAATCTCATTTTTTGGAATTAAATTGAATTAAAATAATATTTAATATATATATATATAATCATTTTCACGCAGAACCCTAGGCCATAAAAATTCCGTCGTCAGTTTTTAAAACCAATGGCCGATTTCGCTCTAAAATAAAACCCTAATATCTTTCAATCCACAAATCGATTTCAGAAATTTCAAAAGGGAAATTGGAGAGCTCGTCGAGCTCTAGAAGCTCAACGGTATTGATGGAATTACTCGTGGTGGTTCGTCCAAAATTCGCTCTCAGTCACGTGGCATTCGAGGTCAATTTTCTGGCCACTGGGAGGTGCGAGCGACGCACAGTCGCTGGCGAAGGAGGGGCTCGCGTGGGGCGACGGAGGGGTGGAGGCGGATCAAGGTCCGGTGGTCGGAAAATGGGACGGCGATGGTAAAATTGGTGGTAGTGATGGGTGCGTCTTTGTCCAGTTTTGACAGAAGAAGAACGGGAAAAGGGGAGAAAGTTCTGGGCCGTGGAATCTTGGATTAACGGTGGGATGATTAACTTCATTATTTATTAATTATGTTTAGTTAATTAAATAATGTAATTAATATTCGAACTGTAATAACTTTCGATAGAATGATCGGAATTCAGAAAACAAAGATCCGTTGGAATCCTCATGAAAAACTCTTCGCAATAAAAAACATTGATTTAAAAATATGATTTTTAAATTATATAACATTGTATATATTATAGCAAAATGAAATTTTAATATATATAAATGACATTGTTTTAAAAAAAATTAGCATTGATTTAAAAACATGATTTTTATATAAATTCACATTGAATTTATTTTCAGTTTTTAATGTAAATAACAGTGAATTTTATTTTTAGTTTTAAAATATAAACATCTATAAAAATATGATTTTTATAAAAATAGCATGGTGTTAAAAATATAAAAATATGATTTTTATATATGTATAAGAATATGACTTTTATGTACATAGGACGGTTTAAAAATATGATTTTTAATGTGTATAACATTGAATAAAAATGTGATATATATATATATATATCGTAATAAAAATATGATTTTAAAATATAATTTTTATTATATATAACATAGTATAAAACTATGATTTTTATATAACTAGCGTTGTAATGAAAATTAGGTTTTTATATGTACAACTTTGAAATAAAAGTATCATTTTTGTGCATATGCCATTGAAATGAAAATATGATTTTTATTATATGAAGAACATTATAAAGATCGGATTTTTATATATAATAGAATAGAATAAAAAGGTGATTTTTATG
This sequence comes from Allium sativum, assembly GCA_030737875.1. Lineage (NCBI taxonomy): Eukaryota > Viridiplantae > Streptophyta > Magnoliopsida > Asparagales > Amaryllidaceae > Allium > Allium sativum. Next base: position 167,150,382 of record CM060916.1, on the reverse strand, counting down.
TAAATAGAACAACAATAAAAATGTGATTTTTATCTATATAGCTTTAGAATAAAAATATGATTTTTAATATAAAAATATGATTTTTAATATAAAAATCGTGTGAAACGGGTTGCGATGAAACTGACTGGAAGCAGAGCGAAATCCAAATCATCTAATAAAGAATGACGGAGTGGATCCCAAAGGTGAGAACTCTTTCTCACTCAAATTACTTTATAGTTAAATATATACTAGGATGCAGACGGTGCTTAGCAGCACCCGACACTATTTATCGTACAAACTATGATTGTTTGTTTGGACTGTATTGTGTGTTGTTTGTGATATTGAAATGTTTAACATATTAAAAATAATGTTAACATTAATGTGGTAGTTGAAATTAAATTATAAATATTCATTTATAATTTAAACAGTGAAAATTGGCTAATTAGAAAAATAATTCAAACCGAATTAGAATTGGTTAAGTTCATTAACCAATGATTTATTTAGACTAATTGTTGTTGTTTGAAAACCCCACACGGGTATTGGGATGATATTTGACATACACTAGTCCCAATATTTAGTTGTATGTCAATCGATGGATTGAAAGTCTGTGATGAGCGTTATTTATTTATTTTAATGCTCACACAGTTGTAAATTTCACTCTGGATGTGATTGGACTGTCTAGTGATTATTTATCATTATTGTTGCATACATGCGATTTATGAAATCCATATAACTAAAATTATATGGTAATTGATTAAGTTGCATTCTGATTCAAAAATAAAGAACATTTTAAAATAAAAGGACATTTTAAAATAAAGTATATTTTAAAAATAAAGAGTATTTTTAAAATAAGGAATCGTTAAAAATAGAGAATATTTTAAAATAAAATGTTTGAACAATAAAAATCACATTTTTATTTTATGTATAAACCAAGAAAATAATCGTTTGTTGAATTATATTTTTGAACATTAAAAATGTCATCTTTAACATGTTAATGAAAATAAAATAATCATTAGTTGAATTATATTTTTTATACATTAAAAATGCCATCTTTAACATGTTAATGAAAACAAAATAATCATTTGTTGAATTATATTTTTGTACATTAAAAATATAACTTTCAACATGTATATGTAAGGACCATTAAAATCTACATGTCTTGAAATAAATGTTTGTTCATTTAAATAAAGAATATTTTTAAATAAAGAATATTTTAAATAAAGAATATTTTAATATAAAGAATCTTTTAAAATAAAGAATATTTTAAAATAACGAATATTTTAAAATAATATTCAGTAAAGAATAAAATTGTGATTTTGATGTCCGTTTTTAGATGGATACAAAAATCTAAAAATATGAAGTCCGGTTAAGTATAGAAACGCCATTTTAACCCGAACGGGTTTATCGATCGATTTTATTCATTTTGTAATGAATATCGAAAAGAAGTGATTTCAAAATCTAATACTTTTAAAATATTCTCATTTTAATATGATAAAGTTATAGCATATTAAATTTTGATTTAAAATTGAAAAATGAAGTTAAAATCGTTTTAAAACGAATTTATAAACGATTTATAAATACGTTTTAAATGGAAACCAACGAAATATATATAACATATATATTATATATATTTAATGTCCTGAATAGAACGCACCGCGCAGCGACCGTTTGCGAATTTCGACCATTAACTTCAAATTGATGTAACGGGAGGTCCGACCGTCGGATTCTCCTAAAACCGGAACCACTGGGTTCGTATCGAAAAGAGCTTTCCAATGAATATAAGCGATTTGAAATCTAACGGTTGGATTTGGAATTATGTCCAAATCAAATTTGAAAAAGGTCGCTATGGATGCAGTTCAGTGGCCGTTATTGGAAACCGACTGTAAAGGCCTTAATAAAATTATTAAAAATATGGAAAAATTATGTAAAATCATAATAAATGATTTGAAAAGAATTTGGATGAAAAATTCCAATTTTGTAAAGATAAATTTTTTTTAATCAAAATGAACTAGTTATTAACTAGAATAATAATCCAGTGTTTTTAAATAAATTGGATTTTGGGTTTGTCGTGAATGGTGTCTTAAATAACACTGCTCTTAAAGCTCGTATGAAAAGAATAAATCTTTTAATTAAGATTATTAGAGTTTCCAATTATCTATAGTAATTGGAATAAAATGAAATGTGAATTGGGTTTATTGTGAACTGTGTTTTTAACGACATTCGTTCTTTAACCCGATTAACAGGGAAAATATAATTTTGGAATTTATAAATCTTTTCTTAAGATTTAAATGGAAAATTTCCAAAGTAAAGTTTTCCAATTTAATATATTAAATTGGAATTGAATTGAATTCGATTTAATAATAACGTTGAGCTTCTGTGAATGAAGACCGTTACTATATATGGAATTTAAAAGGCTTTGCCGTTATCCCATTTATATTATTAGTCTGATACAGAAATTTTTATCGATTATATATTGATCTGATTTCTGTGAAGATTCCATATTTAATGGAAGATGATTTGGGTTTATCGTGAACAATGTTTTTAAAATAACATTTGTTCTTTAACCCAGTTAAAGATACGATTAATTTCTTAAATTTGAATAATCATTAAGTAATGATTTTTGAGATTAAAGCTTAACTAGAGTTTTAATGAATCTTTAATTAGATTAAAACGGGAATGAGATAACGAAATTTATCAAATTCTTGAAATGATCGAGAATGGAGTACCACCAGTTTTACTCCAGGCGATAGTTAAATCTTTAATTAGATTTGAACGTGAAATGGTAACTAAATTTGCCAATAACATCGTGGGTGTTAGATATGGGGTACTACCAGTTTTGCTCCATGGGATGAATAGGTGGGGATTGGGATTAATATAATAAATGATTACTTCGGTAAGGTTCGCTAATCCCGATTAGTTGATAAACCTTAATTTGGTTTGGAATGGTTAAAAGATAAAATAAAATCTTTTGAAATGAGATCCCAAGGAAGATTAAAGAATAAATTTTAAAAGAATTTATCTTTGATAATATTAATGGGAATCTTTCCCTAATAATGTGAATATTTTATTAAAGGAAAATTCTGAATCGGAATGAGGCGTATGATATGTTTTTATAGCACTTGATTATAAAATACGCGAGTTATTCGGAAAGACTGGGTTTAACCCATTCTGAATAATTAATACGATGAACAAAAGTAGAAGATGAAGACGGTGGTTGAATACCGGAGTTCTTCACATCGTTTGGATGATTACTGATGTCTTGATTGGGCTGTACACCCAAGACAAGGTAATAAGTGGCGATCGTCCAAACGTACTTGGAGATCGACCGGATATGCGAGGGCCTCTCTCCTGTATTGGACATATGGGACGAGGAATAAGGTGCCTCCGGTTTTGTTCAGACCCAGAACGGACTTGTAAATGGATGGTATGTCTGACGTTGTATTCCTTTATGTTGTATTCGTTTATCTCTGCTAAATATATATATGTTTGGTGGCGGAGAATTTATTCTCTTGCTTAACGCCCTTCTCTGAGACGTACGAGATTAGAGGTTATATATTGGTAGAAATCAATGGTATGGTATGGATTGACATTGTGGCATGCTGAGTTGCAAATGATCAAGGCTTTTGTTGAAAAGCAGAGCCTTGTGGTTGATGATCAAAGAACAGCTTTAATTAGCATAGCTTTGCGTAACGTTACTTCGCGAGCCTCACACCCCGGTATGAACCAAAAACGGGATAGTGACTGCATGGAAATGGACATATGTTAGTTCTAGCTACATGTAAAGTCATGGTATGGAGCCTAGACTGTTTACTTATGTGGAAGTCCCTTATTATTTAATGGAAAGCGAGGTACCTCGGATATGATTTGAGTCCCCAGTGGCTCTATAGTGGTCGACATTACTGACCCATTTTAGAGGTTCGATAGAACCGGCTAACATATAGTTTATGGTATAACTAATCATCGACGGATGACCGACCATGTAGATCCAAGGGCTCGCCAGCATCCGAGTCCTGAGGCACTTGCTAGTGTGTCTCAAAATCTGTGAGGATAATCCCTTGCGTCGGTTCATGGATGGAAACCCAATTTCCAATACGCGATATTCGGTTTTAGTTGTAAATATATATATATATATATATGGCGATGTAATATAATGGTACCTACGCCGCCTATGATTGACACATTTACATTTGAAGTTGATTTCTTCACTTATAGTAATAATAAAAGATGAAATTTCGCGTATCAAGCATATTTGGCTATTATAAGGGAAAACTCTATCCTCGACTACGTTCATTGTGTGATGGGACCTGAGTCTTATAATAGCTTCATTTTTCTAAAAAGCATTGCGTTGTTTTATTCTAAACTAAGATTCATGTGGAGTAAACCCGTTCCGTGTTATACGGCGTGGTCCCATGATATCCCCACTTTAAAATTTAAGATTAATAACTGTTTTAGTTCTCACACCAGTCCCATGACTGACCTGGAGTTTATTGTTTTAACCTAAACTATGGGTGCCCCTATTTTCCACACGGGCAGCTAGTAGTTTTGGTTATGCTGATATTATATTCACAGGATCCTGGTTTACAGCTGAAGCGATATTCGGAAAGCTCTTTATCCGTGTATTTCTTTCAGTTGTGTTTTGTATTATTTTTCCGCTGCTATTCAAATGTAATTTAAATCTCTGATATTGTATTTCCAATGTATACTATTTATTCATACTCTGTAATATTCTTTTACTATGATGTAAATTGTTGTAATAAGCAATGAAATGTTCTTCTGTTTGTGTTCTTATTTGTCGTGTTCTCAACTCAATCCGGGCTTTCCTTTACGGGGAAGTTTGGGTCGTTTCATTCAGCAGCCCGAGTACCTGTGGTGCACACTTGAAGCAGCATAACAGGGCTGGGATGGAGCGGTCGTACTCGGCCAGTGTGAGGGTGACACATGCCCTCAACGTTCCCGTCTCCTCCCTACGCGGCGGGTCCAAGGGTTTCGGGTTCGGTGAGCTCTTTTCTGGTTCAGGTTTAAAAACTGCAGGCGGTCATAAGAAGTGAAGCTAACTATTTCCTGATTAACTTTCACAGTAAGTTTTGGCTTTATGGGCATTATTCTTCTCTAAGTAAATTAGCTTCTGTAAATAATAAATGATGACATTGGTCATGTTTAATTTCGTAAAAGCTGGGATAGTTTTAACACACAAAAAAAAGAATGGGGTTGCGTGGTAGTGTCTTTGGCTACCACTGAAGCTGGGTATTTCCTTCTGGGGTTCGATTCTGCTTTTGTGGGGGGTGAGGAGTATTTTACACTAGCCCTGTCAAATGCTTTGGTGATAAGGTCTCTATTTTTTGAATCTATCTAATGTTGTTTTGACTTTGATTTATGTTTTGGCATTTGTTGTTGTATTAGCTGGGGTTTTAAATTTAGTTCTTTTCTCTAATTGAAGGTATGTGTTGATGTACTAGGTAGAAGTGTGGTGGAAGTGTTATGAAGTTAGGTGTAGACTAGTTTTGTTAACTTCTTCAACTGCCCCGCACCTACTCCGTCATGAACATGCAATTTGTTGAATCTAAGGTATCCATCTTCTACCAACTGCCTTACTTCTATTGATGTACTTTGCTTTATATATGCACCACTTATATACATGTTATGTGTAATGATTATTGACGTGCACGTAAATATGCACATTTATTCTTGTTTTAATTAAATAAATATCATAAGTGAGTTATTTTTACATGTTTTAACCAAAAACCAAAAATTCTCAAATTATCATGCATACATCTTCGTATTGAGGCAAAATGTTCATTTGTGCATGTATTTATTTTTTATAACATTTACTTGTTCATTTTTCATGTTGTTTTGTAGAAATTTGGCTACAAATACAAGTGGTTAATGAGAGATATGCATGCATAAAGAGGAAATCAATCAATGGAGAAGGAATTAATTCACATAGAAGATTAGTGGAGGATCCCACCCACTCTCCCTCCTTCTTTAATGGAACAATTAGAGGCTAATATATTGGCAAGTGGAGACAAAATAGGCTTCATACAATTTTAACGAATCATTAGTAGCTAAAGACAAATGGGAGCTTCGTGAAGGGGCATTTTTGGTAGCACGCTAAAAGTTGAATTAGGGTTTTACTCATGTATAAATACCCCTTTTATGTTGATGTAAATATCCTCTTGGAGTTAGTTTATTTAGAGTGGAGGCTCAAATCCAAAACCTCTTTTCTCTTCCATGGCCTCTTAGCCATTTTCTTTTATGTAATCTCTTTTTTTAATGCAATTTTAATTACTTGTCTTTTATTTATATGTTCTTTTCTTTTATGCAAGTAGCTTATATGCAAGTAGAATAGGTTTTCCTTTATTTTGCTCTTTTTTATTTAGTTTTTGTTCAATGTTGCAATCTGCCTTTGTTATTAGAAAAACAAACATGAGAGGCTTATCCCTTTGATTTAGGGGGTAGCGAAGCCCTCTTGATTATGTAGATGCAACATATTTTGGTTTTTATGATCTCTTTTTATGCTTAATGGAATGGATGAAGTAGTAATTACATTGTTGTTTGAGTTTTGGTTTTGATAGTCTTTGTTTGTTAACAACAAAATAGGCTATGCTTAGTCAACATAAACACAAGATTGCCTCTACATCTACATATGAATATGGTAATTAAAGTGTGATTGAAATTAAAATTTTGATGGATTATATTTCTAAACATTAGTCAATAGGCTATGCTTAAAGTTGATTTGATTTTTACTTTTATTGTCATTTCATGAAAGTATAATTGCGGATTAGAGAGTGTATTAAAGTTTGATAGTTTAAGTGTGTTCTCAAATAGCACATTAGGTCGTGCTTATGATAAATGCACTAACTAATTACACAAAAGATCAAATGAGAGATCATGAAATCATTGTATGTTGATTTATGTGATCATGAGTGGTGGAGTTGCCTCTAAATTTCTTTCAATCTCATATTTAGCTTTCAACTTAGCTTCTAGTTTTATTAGTTAAAAAAATCCAAAGTTTGTTTTAATTTGATTGAATATAATTAAAATTACTTCTTTCCCCGTGGGTCGACTCGTACTCGCTAACGCACTACAAGTGTACACCGTGCGTTTGCGGTTTATTACACTTCGCGATGATTTTCTAATTCATAGAATATTCGTCGTCGAACAAGTTTTTGGCGCAGTTGCCGAGGAGAGAATTTAATTTTGGTTTTACTCTTCGAATTAATTTTCTTGTTTGATTGTTCTTCTCTTAAAAAAATGTCTTCTTGTTCACAGATTTTGTGTTTATTTCTCTTTTGTTTTTGTGCTAATAATTAATTTTGATTTTATTCTTCGAGTTAATTTTTTGTTGTTGTGTCTCTTAAAAGAACAAAAAAAAGAGTTGCGTGTTTGTTTTGTTTAATTTTGTGTTTTGTTTGTTCATCTTTTGTTCATACTTGTTTTGTGTTTTGTTTCACTTTTGTTTTTGTATTTGATTTCATGTTATTTGTGTTTATTGCATTTTTAGTCTTCATCGGAAAGTTGCATTGCGTTGCATTTTTATTTTACTTGGACTGTTCATGTTGCTTGTGTATATGTATTTAAAAGGAAATTAAAATATCTCTTTTAAATATAGGCTTTAATCATAGAATAGGAACCATCCGAATATCGATTCCAACTTCAAATAAAATATCAACAAATTGATATTTTATTTGTCCAAAAAATAGTTTCTCCTTTGTAACGTTTTATTGTGTGACCCTCACTACACTATACATGCAAATTAGGCTGTGTTTTAGGCCGTATCTAATGCACTAAGGCACGGCTATAAGACGTATCAAAAAATGGTGTGTTTTAAATATTAGATACGCCCATAAGCCGTATAAAAAGCAAAATAAGATACGACTCTTAGCAGTATCTAAAATCTAAATAGATACGGCTGTAAACTGTTTCTCAATGCAAATAACATACAACTTTAAGCTGTATTTAAATTACTCCAACAGATATGAATATAAACCGTATCTGAATCATCTATAGATATGAATATATACAAAAGGGTAGTAAATACCATACAAACTCTATTTGACAAATTATAACAGTAAACGAAACAATTATATGAAATATTTCATTATATTACAATAAAGAAGATACATGTTGTTTCATTACATTACAATAAAGAAGATACATACTGTTTCATTACAATAAGGAATATACATACCGTTTCATATATAGTGTGTTTCATAATTATATTACAATAAAGAAGGTAAACTTGGTATTTTAGCAACTTCAGCGACCACTCTCCGCTTTTCAACTTCGGCGATCGACCACATCGATCTGCAACTAATCCATTCACCAAGTTGAAGGTTTAACTTTCAATTGGTTAAGAATTTACTGGGTGATCAACCAAGTTGATGCATTTTAGCTCACGCCCCGGGTTCAGGTATTCATGCTAACTTACGCATTTAACTAAGCGCCAGGACCAACAAAGAGGATATTATTAAGTGTCATATGTTGCTTCACTAAACCTTAGGAAAAAGCATTTGACACTTGATATTATCTCCTTTGTTGGTCCTGGTGCTTAGTTAAATGCATAAGTTAGCATGAATACCTGAACCCGGGGCATGAGCTAAAATGCATCCACTTGGTTGATGATCACCCAGTAATTCTTAACTAGATGAAAGTTAAACCTTCATCTTGTTGAATGGATTAGTTGCGGATCGAGGTGGTCGATCGTCGAAGTTGAGAAGCGAAGAATGGTCGTCGAATTCGCTAAAAAATACGTACCTCCAGCTTGGTAAGGCTTTGCTGGTGGATCACCCAGTAAATTCTTAACGAGAATAGACATGCATCATCTTCGTCTATACTTGCAACCTAATTTTCATTAGAACAATAATGAGTCAGAATATACATATACAACATGCAAAATTGGCATAATAAGAGCAGCATACAAATGGACTAGAGGTGCATCAAATTACGTGCATATATAAATGAAGCATGGCAGATAAATCAAGCAATACAGTGCGCGCACATATACAAGGTTGTGCATAGCAGCATACACATCATGATACAATGCCATAGCACAACAGAAAATTGTGCGGCAATGCCATGTATAACAGGCAAAAGGTGATTCAAGACCAAGGACAATGGCTAAACATGCACATGACAAGCCATCAAATAGCCAACAGTGTTGACACATGCACAAACCACAAACAAGCAAGCACAAGCTTGACAACTCAAGTGCAAAATGACATAGTAGTATATAAGTGTACAAGTAAACAGAGAGAATGGAGATACATCATTTATCATCTCAGGTTACTCCTGGCCAAGGACAAAATGTACAAGACCATGAACAAGGCACATAGCCTAAGGAACAATAAAACTGTAGCCAGTCAACAAAGCAAGCCAGGTTCAAAAACTAACATAGCCACATGAATAACTCAAGTGACAAATAGTGTAAATGGTTCAAATACTAACAAGATGACAGTGCACAAACACAGGGTTGATCAAGCCAGTATCAAGTTTCCAACATCATGAAAAATAGTGTAAATGGCACAACACAAGTAAACATGCACAACATAAAATGGTTGTACACAAGCATACAATAAAAAGGGTAAAGAAAGAAGGCACAACAAGTCCAGTGTGCACATGGCTAAAGCCTTTCAAACAAGTTGATGTCACATACAATACATTGTAGCAGTGACAAAGAAGACCAAGTTTAGTAATTGTTCTTATCAGTCAGAAATCCTAACATCAAGCCTACCACGAGGCAGTTTTCAGGTTCGATCAACATAACAACATGAATTCGAGGTATGAGACATTACAAAACTGACTGAAAATATGAAACATTACAACATGAATAACTCAAGAATATATGAAACATTACAAAACTGTCTGAAAATAGCCAATTCAAACCCAATTTAAACCTAATAACACAATAACAGCATAAATTCGAGGTAGACAAGCACATGTACATATCTATCATTCATATTTTTGAACCAAGGCATGGAAATTCAAATTAAACCCAAATTAAACCTGTCATGGTGCGCCGAGTACTAAAACCCTAATTTGGGTTTTCGGTTACCATGGAATTAAAAAGAGGAAGAAGCCGACCGAAAGTTTCAAAGTGTCAAAACAGGATGGTGCTAGAAGAAAATAGCGAGGGAAAATTTTGATATGGATTTCATATCGCAAAAAGCCGTATCTGTTATATATAACGCAGTTGTAAATACAATTATATGATTTTTTTTTGATGATAACAAACAAATATATATTATTATAAATGTGTTTGTTATTGTACTGTTTTATATATACAACACAGATAGGAATATAATATTTGAATTGAATATTATATTTCTAACATTCAAACAGTACAACTTTGTATAACTCCACTATTTAAACATTCACTGTATATTGTACTTGTATATAAACAGAATATAATAGACAAGTTTTGTTTGACATCAATAAAATGATATTTAATTTCAGACAAATTTGTTTATTACAAATAAACAGTACAATCTCTTTCATATACACAGCTCCTTTACTACTGACTCACTACAACATTCACACTCGATATACATTTTCATTCATATACTCATATACACATATACATAGTCTTCTGCCAGTTCAGTCTTCACTGCTCAGTCAATCCAGTCCAGTTATCCAGTCAGTCCAAGTCTTCATACCTGTCATTCACGGAAACACACACACAGTATCCAGAACAGAAATATATTCTAATGCACGCAAATATAAATTTTATTTTTAAAAAAAATTTATTTGCCTCGGTTTTCTGGTGTGTTTCTCATCATTTTTCATAACTTGATCTGAATATAACACGCACATACATGTATACACACACATGTGTATGTATATACACATATTTCAGTGCAGGGACAGGAAAACTCGTCTGATGGCTGCATGTACACACGTGCATGAATATACACGTGTGCACTGCCTCGCCAATCAGCGAGCAACTGAGGAGTAGCCACATGGACCTGCTCGACTCAGTGCAAATGTCAAGTACAAACAACCGTGAGTTCAACCAAAAAGAGGCAGACAAAGTTTCAGCAAATATAGTTGGACAAGCATGGTCTAATACAACTAGCATGGAGTTTTTGTTCAACATGGCAAGACAGAATACATGCAAATACACAACATGGCCGAGGCAATTAAATTCAGACTCAACACAAAGCAATGAAACTACAAAGACATATTCAAAGCATGGACCAGAGACGAGCTCAAGTTGCCATCAATCTAACCCAAGTATAATACAAGTCAAACACTCAAGTCCAAGGCAGTTCTGCAAGTGAACACATGGACACAGCATGGATGAATGACACAAGGCAGTTTAAATTTAGTCGAGCAACAGTAACAAAATGAATGCATGGTGGTACAGCATGTCTCGACAAGTTTAAGCAAATAATGGAGCAGCAGTGGCTAAATGGTATGATGCAACAACAAGGTGCAAGTGGAACAATCATGTCAAGCATGGATGCTCATATACAAGACAAGACAGCAACAATTTATGGCAGTTTTTAAGTTCAGATTTCAGTGAATACATGCATGTCAACATATGTGCATGTAGCATGGACAAGTATATGGAAATCAATAACTTCAGCAGCTAAATGTGGGATGACTCATGTGTGCATGTACCATGTTTGGTTCAGATTCAGTTTATCACAAATATTGATGGAAGCATGTATAATGTTTCTAGCGTGGCAGATCAGACATGAACCAAGCTTTCATGGTAACTAAACTAACAGCAAAAATGACAAGAAAGCATGGAAGATGGATACAAGCAAGTGTTGCATATTACATGTTCAATGCATGAAGACTGTATGGCTCAAAGACATGGGATAAGCCATGTCAACAAAGTAAAATGGTGTCATATTTACAAGGTGAAGACAGATCAAGTTTCAGCAAAATGGTCAAGTAGTTCAGTTCATAAAGGTATGAGCAACATGACAGTCAAGAAGCATACAAGTGTAAAGTATAGCCAACATGAAATGATCAGCCCAGGTGAAGTTTCGACATGACAGCAACAACAAGCATGTTGATACATCATATATTCAAAGCACAAACAGTATGGTCAGCATCATGTATACTTGGAGATGTGGACAAGTTTTATAATTGTAACAGGAATGAAGATCAGTATCAGCATAATGCACAAGTTCAGCATGGTGAAAAGAAATCAGTTTAATTCCAAGGCAACATGTCAAAAGGGAATTCTACTCAAGGGATATTTAAATCACGCAGTTTTTTTTTTAAGCTAAGGAAATCTTTAAAGCCGTGGGATCAAAAGGAAATCAACTCATATACATGGCAAGTATTTTTTTTCAGAATGGTGCTCAAGCAACATGTGTTTCAAATCTGTTCATTCATTTTTGGAAAGATATCAAAGAAAACAAATTAGTGCAAATCCAAGTTTTTTCCTTTCCAGGAAATCAGCATAATTCTTGGATTATACGTGTGGGAAGTTTTCTACAATTCACGGCATAAAAAACCAAAGATTCACAACATTCTTGTATGACTGTAAATCAAGCAGCAAAAGGGGCAACGATGCAAAACAGGAAAGCAATAATTCATTTCAATCAGGGAAATTCAAAAGGGGCCAGTTTTTTTTTTTTTTTTTAAAGCCGATTTTTTCAAGGATTGTATAAGAGGAAAACCAGCATAACAAATCCGAGATCTTTTAAATTCAAAAGGGGCAAGTTTCATTCAAGAATCTGTCACGCAAGTGCAATCAAAACCGAGAATTCAAAGCAGGGAAACCGACGCAAATCAAGCCAAGTCACGTTATTGAAATCAGAGTAATTTTAGGATTCTATAATCCTATATGAACACCAATCATCACTGGCGATAAAATCATCGAAAACCAAAACCAACTCGCAAGGAATTCAAAGCAGAAAAATTCAGAAAACTCACTGTTTTCGATTGAGTAAATTCCCAAATCGAAGAGAAGCAAGCCGCAAGTTATTAAGCCATCAGAGATTCAACTTTTCACAATCAATCGTTCGAATTGGGGAAGAATTGACAAACCCTAGAGTTTCATAGAGCCGCCGCCATTTTTTTTTTAATTTCCAAAGCAAAAGAGAGATCGGCCAAACAAAATGAAATAGGGGTGCACTAAATCCACAAAGGGCCGGCTAAGCTTAAAAGGGAATGACCTTTCTACTTTAACACCTAGGGTTTTAGTTTTGTTTATTATTATTTTTTATTGTGCTTTGTATTTGTAAACAATTCTGAACAGTTCTAGAGTCTGTAAAATCTAGGAATTCAGTCAGGGTGTTGACTGATAGTTGACAGAGTCTGTAAAATCTGGGTTACTGATTACGGGGTTGTAATCAGGGGAAATCTGATCGAGTGGATATTGGTCAGTCTAGGGATTTGAGCGTAGGGATAGAATAGGAGCAGGGTTTGCGAGTGTACATGGTCTTGTATGCGGGATCTGTTCTATCACCTAGTAGAAACCTTAGGAATGCAGCAGTAGGCAGAGTTTTGCCGAAGCTGGGTATCTCTGTGTGTGATTTATTTTCTGCACTTTTATTTCTGCTGCATTCTGTGATCTGTTTATTATTTTAATATCCTGTCAGTTTTCAATTCAGGTAAAAATTGTAATTAACCCTATTCACCCCCCTCTAGTGTTAATCTAGATCCAGCATTTGGTATCAGAGCCTGGTTTTTGATTAACTCTAGAATCATGTTTTCCCCTTGCTGTCAGTCTTCTAAGAGTCAGTCCAGTGATATCCCATTTATTTTCAATGGAACAGATTTTCAAATATGGAAATCAAATTTTGAATTATATTTAAAATCTGTTAATTCTGAGTATTGGAATATTATTGAAAATATGGGAGACTTGTTAGACAAGAGGAATAAGGTCTTAAATGCTCGCGTCATACATATTTTTTATTCCTGTCTTGATAATGATCAATTAAAATTTATCTCTCATTGTTTAACCGCGCAGGATATCTGGAAAACTCTCAACACGTTGTATGGAAAATCTGACAGCTGTTCAAAACTCTCAACTGCCAACTCAGATTCAGATCTGTGCTTAGCTGGAGCTATTCATGACGACTCAGACAATGTGGACTTATCATATGAAGATTTGATATCTCTTTGTAATAATTTAACAAGAACCGTTGATCGCCTCAAACGGAAAAACAAGTCTTTGAAATCTGAAAATTCTGAGTTGACCCACAATAACAATATGTTGAAATTAAAATTTGAAGACTCTGAGTGTAAGAATTGTTTTAACTTGAAAACTGATTTAGCTCAACTTAATGAGAATTCTAGAAAGATTGAAAATGAATTTTTGATTTTGAAAAATCAAGAAGATGAGCTAATTCATGAAAACAACACTTTGCAGAAGGAGTTGGATAAGGTTAATTTCGAACATGAAAATTTTGAAATGGAAAATTTGTTGAAATCGGAATCTGCTTTAAAGGAACTTGAAAAAGAAATTGAAAAATTCAAGATTTTTGAAATTGAAAAACAAAAGCTCTTTGATTCTGAGATTTCTGAATATAAAGGCAAAATTGAGAAGCTTTTAAACGAGAATGATCTTCTGAAATCCAAAATCAATGATCTTGAGTTGAGTCTGAAACGTTTTCTTTCAGAGAAAAATCTTTGAATATGCTTTTGAATAATCAGTTCTCTCATGGAAATAAAAGAGGTCTAGGCTTTGGAAAAAATAATGTTTTTGAAAAACGTAATTCAAATGAGTTGAGAAGTCCCTCAAACTGCTTTGGAAAAAGTTGTTTTGATAATTTGAACTTTGACAATTCCAAAGGATTTTTGAATCAAAAGCAAAATGTGAATTTGTTTTGTAATAAACCATTTAAACATTCTTGGATTCCAAATGAAAATAAAACGGGTTTTGTTAGATTCAAATCGATTTGGGTTCCTAAGGGTACAAAAGTTAATTCTAATGGTTTGTTGTACAGACAAGTTTGGGTACCTAAAGCTGTGAACAAAACTATGAGTGGTTTTACAAATTTTGTTAGACCACTCGATTCTCAAATCTGTTAGGTACCGGAGGAGGCTGAGGAACTGCTAGGCAAAAGAGATTTGAATTCAAGTTCCTCAATACTTCTGAAATCATTCACAGTTCCTTAGCCACATCTGCTGAGTTAGAGATTCTGATTTACACTGGATTCTGGTATGATCTCTAAACTCACCTCTGTAAATATTTTCTGTTTTGATTTTCTTTCTTTTGCTTATTTCTTCTTCTCACTTCTATCTCTTTCTTCTGTCTTTTCTAATTTGATTTATCATTGCCATTTTTTTGTGCTTCTGGAATTGCAGTATTTGAATTGCAGTATTCATGATATTCCGGAAATTTGTTTTGTGTGTATAGAACTCTGATACTTTTAATCATGTCCAGATACTAATTTTTTTTTTTCTGCAATAGTTTTGAAGTTCTTTTTCTGTTTTCTGAATTCATAACAGTGTTGATGTATAATTGTCATATCCTGAACACTGTTAATTAGAATTTTAAAGTTTTGAAGATCTGAAAATTTGATGGAATTTCACACGCCACTGCTTTTTTGAGTTTTCACTAATTCAGTTTAGGAAAGCTTAAAATAACATACTCATTACAGCACTCTGTTACTTATCAGTTATGATAATTTCATTAATTTTCAGATTGGCTTGAATAAATTGTCTTGAATCAGTGATTCATCTTGAAATTCATCTTATTCATGAGTATTATGATTGAAATTATTTTTGTTTGAAATCATCTGAAATTCTTAATATTTTGAATATCACACACCGTTTAAATCTGAAATTATCAATCTTGTGTGAATATTCATTATATCTCAAACTTGACATTGATTCAAATGATTTCAAATGAATTGGTTTGGATCATGAATATCTCTCAAGTCTGATATAAATGATCTGAAATTATTCCTGTACTTGTCAGTGATACTTGTGAATACTCTTTGAAAATCTGGTCTTAAATTTCATTGTAAGTTCATGGTTATTTGATTCGAATATTTGTTTGTTTTAAAATCATTTGAAATTATCGATTTATTAAATCACACACATATCTCGAATCAAAATTTATAAATTGGTGTGATTGATTTATTAAATCCTGATATTTTCATATTTCTTCAAATGATTTAAAATAAGCGGTATTTTTAATCTTGGATCGTGAATCATATTCTGTGACCATCAGAAATGTCTTGACAAGTGTGCTTTGAAACTAATTTTGTGCTACTCTGATACTGTTTTGAAAAATGTTTGTTCTGGAATCATGCTGCTCTGATTAGAAGAAATTGACTTGAAAAGATTTGTTGATGACTGCTTGTTTTGGTATCAAATACATACCATGCTCTGATACATGAAATTAATTTGCTTGATCTGCCTGGGCTTTGTATTTAAAATTCTTTTGTCTGTGATATACTTGTTTGTCTCCAATGTCTTGTTACCATCCTCATAAATAAAGACACCAAGTGGTATCAGAAGTACTTATATTTGTTTCACCCATCTGTACTGAGATTCAATTTTTCACCTTGTATAGATCCATACATTTTTTTCCCTTATACAAATAAATGTGCTGGGTTTGTGTGTAAAGTTCTTTGGTGTGAGATGTCCATGTTAGTCCATCAGGGTGTAATTAAATTCCTCGATAAGCGAGAACATTTGGTATTAGCCTTTTTCACTCATCTGTTTTTTGAATTATCACCCTGTATAGATTCAATTTTTTTTTATATCTGTTTAATTTCTTCTTGTAATTGTTTTTCAATTTTAAAATTATCTATTTTTTTATTCATTCAGAAATTGAAATCAATATCCAATTTGTGTTGTGTTTATAATTCATCAAAATTATTATCAGTTTTTGAAATTGTGATGAATTGTGACTGCAGTGTATTTCACAACAAGAGGAGATTTTATTTGGATTTTCATGACGGTTGAATATTAATTATAATATCTTTGAACTGGCAAATATTTCACAACCATCTCCTGTATCTATCACCCGTCTGCCATCCATCATGATTTTATATTAATGTGGAGAGTTTATTTTTAAAAAAAGAAAAATCATCTTGTTTAAAACAGTGAAAATTATTTGTGATAGAAATGGGACTATATTATTTTTCAGAATTAGTGATAATTGAAATTTTCAATAATCCCGGTACAGTCGAGCTTACTTCATAATATAATTAATTTAGAAATTTATTTTCACAGTCCATCTCTGTACCTACCCCATTTTCTATCATTCATATATTGGTTTTACATACTGAGGAGTTTTTTTTTCCTTTAAATGCTGAAAATAATAAATATAATTAATATATAAGTGTGTCTCTAACCTCATTTAAAAATCCAAGCTCTGGTCATGCATGGTTAAGAGACAACTTATAATTTAAGCTGCAACTGAGCTCATTTAAAAATCCAAGCTCTGGTTATGCGTGGTCAGTGTGCTCTTAAATAAAAATAAAAGAAAAAGGAATAATGTGCTATAAATTGAAATAAACTTGAAATTCTCCTTTGTGTATAAAAGCCAGCCTACCAATTCATTTTCTAATCTGTGAAATGTGTTAATATCTTATGAAGTATTATGATTTGTTGATTGATAGCTACTGGGATTTGAGACTATCTGATTTTGTCACTTAAGTTGAACTATTGATTATAGTCCAAATCCATCACTGTTTTTGTTCTTTATTTATAAAAATCCTTTGAAAATAATTGGAAATGAATTGTTTTAAAACTCTCCCCATTTTATATAAAATTCATCGTAAATCCCTCTGTAATGACCCACATTGGCAGAGGTATTAGAATTAATTTATTTAATTATATAAATGGTGGTATAGTGAATTTAATGGTCGTGGATTTAAGTAATGATGAATATTTAATTAAAATAGTAATTAAATAATATATTTAATTCTAAAATAATCAAAATTAGCTGAAATGACGATATGATGTGAACCAGATCATCTGTGATATTTAATTTTGCTTGGAATTGAATTTGAATGACGAATATATTCAATCGTCGACAGTTGAACGTATAGTTTATAAAATAATTATAAACGAGCTTGAAATGGCGCTGCAGTTCGTAAATTGGCGATTTGAACTTCAACTGAATGTACAGGATCCGTTTTAAACCGGATTTCTGTGAAACAAGAAACGTGTGGAGCTGGTGGAGTATATCTTTCTAGTGGAAGAGAAATATCGGGATTTCGTCGTGTAGATTTTGATTTATGTCCAAATCAAATTTTAAAATAGTCGCTATAGAATCGTTTATCGACCATATCGGTTTATTCGATATAACTAGAGATCGACTTTGAATTTAGACAAGGTTCTTTAGAGACATAGTGATGATTTAATTTTTAGAATTTTTCTGTAATTTTTAATTAATTAAATAAGCAACTTTTTAATTAGAGTATTTGGCACCCTGATATCAACATTTTTGAAGTTTCAAAATATGAGTTCATCTACCGGTATTATTATATTTTTGGGATCCTGGCACATTGCTCGTTAGGATGGTATTTTTAGTTCTATCAGAAACGGTTCGTACATGAACATAATTGGGAACATTGGGGTACTTAACTTTACAAAATAAAAGGGTAAAAAGAAGGCCACGGTATTCTTTCTTTCCAGCCACCAAGTCTCTGTGTCCTCAAAAACCCACGATGCGGAGCTCCCATGATCCACAAGAAAATCCTTGGCAATGAAGACAACACCTCCTTCCACTTAACTTCGAAGTATGTTACCGTATGTATATATAAATATGAAGCTAGCTCGTTCATTCGTTGTTTCAGAGAAACCCAAACAGTTCCGTCCATAGAAAAAGCAAAATCAATTAGCAAAAGAAAATCAAAACAAATCCCTCATAATTTTATAAATCTCCAAACTCCATCGCTGAAACTTTTTTTGACCTGTTCTTCAGCTCGATGTGTATTTTCGAGAGTCCACACTTGTTTCGCGATCGCTGAAAGGCAAAATAGCATCTCCTAGGGTTGTTGTTTACTGCCGAATCAATAGGAGTTTGGTAAATTCAAGAATGGTGTGGGATTGTGGTGGAAAGAGGCGGCTCCTAAAAGAAAGTGGCGTTGTTTGGTGCGATACGGAGTCGTTACTTCCCTGTAGCAGCTGAGTTCAAAATTGGGTGTCGCGATTTGCATTGATGGAGCGAGTTCCATCTGATGGGGATGGCTAGGTCCGGTTTGCGAAGGGAAACACTGCGGTGAAGGTGGAATGTCGGATGATGGCTTGGGAAGCTGGAGATGTCCGGTCAAAAGGAAGGCCAACCGTGGTGAAAGTTTTGGTGTTCGTGGAGGATTTGGGTTGATTGATAAGGGGTTAGCGGCTTGAAGTCTTGCCGTATTCTGATGTTTTAGGAGTTGGGTTCGAATTTCATTTGGGAAGGAGAAGGTCCGATTTCTTTTCACGTGAGCAGGGTTGGGGGAGATGTTTTTGGGCGGGCCTGGGAACTTTGTGGATGTGTATGGGCCATGTGTTAAAATGGTGAGCCCAAGAATAAATTTTTTTCTAAAGTTTATTTAAATTAAAAATAAGGTAATGGAATTTGTAAATATAATATCCTTATCATACGGTATCGAAATTCAGCGAAACAAGACCCGATAGGATCGTATGGACGAGCACTCCACAATGGAACTGGCTGGAAGTCCATCCGAGCTCGTTACAATTTATGGCGAAATAAATTGTCCGTCGCAGTCAAATAACGCAAACCGTTATTTAACGATTAACGCGCCAATGTGAGTAAATCTCACCAACCCTGAACAGTTTATAATTTCATGTTGTATTTTTAGAACTGTTAGATATTGGTTGATTGACTGTATGTTAACTGTTTGATTGAACTGCTAGTCAGTTAGTGAAATTTTATATAGATTCTGTTTAACAGAATATATCATATGAAACTGAAAAGTGATGTTATCTATATTGTTTAACATCTGTGATGCAGGGAAACAGGTTGGAGGAATCCAACTGGATTCCTCAACATTTATTTTACTGTTTTCATATATTGTGATATATGATGTGTTATATAATCTGTTATGGATTATGGGTGTTGGAATGATATTGATCATTGTTATTCGATATTTTAGATATCATAAAAGACCCTGGGATGTAAAAAGAAGTATTTTAATGTATATTGAAATAAAGGAATTTTATAAAATCACAGGATTTTATAAAAGGAATTATTTATAAAACGAACACGGTTTTATAAAAGGGATATTTATTTAGAAAATAAATAGAAATAGAAAAGGGATATTTATTTAGGAAATAAATAGAAGTTATAAATAGGAAATATTTGTAACGGTAAATAGAAGTTATAAATAGGAAATATTTGTAACGGTAAATAGAAGTTATAAATAGGAAATATTTGTAACGGTAAACAGAAGTTATAAATAGGAAATATTTGTAACGGTAAGTAAACGTTATAAAAAGGGAATAGTGGTAACGGAAAACGTAGTTTATAAAAAGAAGTTAATCAATGTTAGTTAATCGATTAGAGTTAAAGCAAAGAAGTTAATCGATGTTAGTTAATTGATTAGAGAATAAAGTTAAAAAGAAGTTAATCAATGTTAGTTAATCGATTAGAGTTAAAGCAAAGAAGTTAATCGATGTTAGTTAATTGATTAGAGAATAAAGTTAAAAAGAAGTTAATCAATGTTAGTTAATCGATTAGAGTTAAAGCAAAGAAGTTAATCGATGTTAGTTAATTGATTAGAGAATAAAGTTAAAAAGAAGTTAATCAATGTTAGTTAATCGATTAGAGTTAAAGCAAAGAAGTTAATCGATGTTAGTTAATTGATTAGAGAATAAAGTTAAAAAGAAGTTAATCAATGTTAGTTAATCGATTAGAGTTAAAGCAAAGAAGTTAATCGATGTTAGTTAATTGATTAGAGAATAAAGTTAAAAAGAAGTTAATCAATGTTAGTTAATCGATTAGAGTTAAAGCAAAGAAGTTAATCGATGTTAGTTAATTGATTAGAGAATAAAGTTAAAAAGAAGTTAATCGATGTTAGTTTAATCGATTAGTGTTAAAGTAAAAGGAGATCATCGATGTTAGATAATCGATGTTAGTTAATCGATTAGTGTTAAAGTAAAAGGAGATCATCGATGTTAGATAATCGATGTTAGTTAATCGATTAGAGTTAAAGAAAATGAGTTAATCGAATATAGTTATTCGAATAGAAGCAAATGAGTTAATCGAATATAGTTATTCGAATAGAAGCAAATGAGTTAATCGAATATAGTTATTCGAATAGAAGCAAATGAGTTAATCGAATATGGTTATTCGAATAGAAAGTAGAACGAGTTAATCGAATATAGTTTATTCGAAGAAAGTAAAAGGAGTTATCGAATATAGTTTATTCGAAAGGAGTTAAGTGAAATGAGTAAATCAATAGTGTTAGTCAAATAGAGTTAATCCAATAGTGTTAGTCCAATAGAGTTAATTGATAAGAGTCAATCGAATATAGTTATTCGAAGGAGGGTTAAGTAAGGAAGTTAGTAAAAGGAATATAAAGTGAACTTTGCCTATTTCAAAGTTAGAAATGTTGTTCAGTTAAGGTCTGAGAGGTAGTTCTACCCCAACTTAATTGGCTTCGTTTTAACTAAGGAATAGTTAATGTTCGGCAGTAAAAGGAAATGGTTTGAGTTGGCATCGCGATGGTTTGTTTAAACATCTGTCTAAGTCCAATGAAGAAGCTTTGGAAATGTTTTCCAAATAAGAAACCAGAAATGTTTTCTAATAAAGAAACAAAGAAATGGAAATGTTTTCCATTGTTAATAACGTATATTTTCCCAATTTAGAAAATAAGGAATATTGAACGTAGGGAAACATGAGATAAGTAAATTAATGAACTAAAGAGATGAATGTTGAATGATGTTTGATCGATATAATTTCCATTTGGAAATAATATCATTGTTTGCACACCTATTTTCATTCGATAGTTAAATCACAGACTATCGAAGTTTTGACCATTTTAACGTTGTTAATATGGAGAGACCGGTTGGATTATTATCCAAAGAACCACTCTGTATTGGCATAAGCGTTGCGAATCATATATGCCAAAAGAAATTGAAGACGGAGTTATGCAAGGGCTATCCTGTTTACAGAATAGTGCCTTCGGTTCATCCTGTTCCTGGATGACTTGTATGGACGGATGTCTGACAGAATATGTCCAGACGATCACGTATATTGATTTCTCCAACTGTACCAAGAGTGGAAGCGGAGAAGGAAACTTCTCTTAGCTAACACATAATGTATGGTTGAGGACATCAATCGGTGATTGGATGGATTTGATGATGTGACATTCAAAGTGAATCTGATGTGATGATAAAGCGTAGCTTCTAGCCTCACATCCGGTAAATGACAGAAATCGGGCAGGCAGCATGGCTAAGTCGGTCGCACCGAAGTAGGGTGTATAATCACCTGATCTAGAGTTTCATTTACTTCTAAAAATCTATTGTTGATGCTGTCCCATTCGGGAAACGGTTGCTGATCCCAACTGTTGGTGATATACATTCGATACACTCAAGCGAAATGAGTGGTCGGTCATGTGTGGCCGGGTTGCAAGATGTTCTTGTTGAACCCAGTGTATTCCTCTCTAGAGGTACACGAGCGAAAGGTGGATCCATACCTTGTCATAGTGGGAAATCCATTACCCAATACGTGCTTGCGGTTTTGATTGTATACTATATATGTAGAACGTGAGATGAAAGCGTTTCTACTAGATGATTATTATAGCTGTGGTTGATAGACATTATTATAATATCAAAAGGTTTTTGATATAAAGATATTTTGGATTCTCATAAGGGAAAAACCCGTTCCGTTATACGGCGTGGTCTTATGAGATATCATATACCTGTATAACTGTTTTAAACTGTTTTACTCATACCAGTCCCATGACTGACCCGGAGTTTACTTTGTTGTTTCCCCTAAACTCTTGGGTGCCTAAATTTGTACGGGCAGTCAAGTAGTCGGGATTTTTCAGATACATTGAAGAGCTGGAGAAGGAGGCTTCAGGATCATATAGCTATTATTATTTCCGCTGTGTTGTAAGTGCTGTACTTTGAAAATGATATGTATATGCAAGTACATATTTGTATTTCAAAGTTATGTTATGAAATATATTTATTCGTTCCGCTGTGAGATTCGTGTTACTCTGATATTGTGTTCTTCTTCTTCTTCTATTCTAAGTTTCTATCTTATCTTTCCTCACCCTCTAATTTCTTTCACTAATTACCAGGATTTCTCGATGTTTTGGTTATCGACGTCGTGTTTACGTCGATAACCAAAGTCGCTCGAAATCCGGGTCGTTACAGTTGGTATCAGAGCTTAAGTTAAGAATTACTTGGCTCTGTGGCGTGACTCGGTAGAGATAGGGTTAGTAATACCCTAGACTGAGATTGAGTGTATATATACGAGTGAACGTATTTGTTATTGATATAAAAATTTGTTTTATATTGTGGAGATTCATTGGTTGAGTTGTTTATGAGTTCTGGTCGATCAGTTTGATCCACTGTATCGGTAGGAGTTACTAAACACTTGAACACGATGAACCATCATGGTATGTTTTGAAAAAAGGGTAAATTAAAATAAGTTTACCCAAGGTATATCTTGATATAGAGAAGATATATATACCAAAATTATAATATAGTGGATATATTGGTTGTTATTATAATCGAGTAAGATTATAAATTAAATGGTTATGTAAATAACCAATCAGAATTCATATAAGTGAAATACGTGAAATCAGATGAGTTAAATCTGAAATTTAAACCAGAAATTGAAGTTAAAACTCTGGAAAATTGGATAAGTGTTTGTAAATGGATTTGGATTAAAAATAAGGAAAATTTAAGATCCTGGGAGATTTTAGATTGTTTTACAAGCAATGTGAATTATATGTTGAAATGAAATTCAAAGTGGAAAAAGTTAGAAATGATTTTATAGTATTGAACTCACTTCGATCGCTGGAAATTAGATTCTGATGATGACAGCTGCATCATCAGTATTCATTTTCGAGTTGTAAGTGACGAATTACTAACAGAGATACTGTTTTGAAATTGTTTTGGGAAAGACAAGTTGTGTTGAATTTCAAAATGGGGTTTCAAATATAGAATTTGAATTTTGAAATAGATTCGAAATATTAACTTGTTTAAAAGAAATAAACAAGAAGTTCCTTTATAAACGAAGTTTATAAATAGTTCTTTTATAAACGAAGTTTATAAAATGAAGTGAAAAGAATTATCATTGGATAATTCAGAAATAAAAATACAAGTGTGAAGTTGAAAGGGAAATCTATTTTCCAAAGGTAGAAATATATATTTCAAAAGGAATTGAAATTGAGACTTATGTAAAGAATGAATAAAGAAAATTTGAAATAGAAATTGAATATGTGAAATTCAATGGAATTGAAATAGAGTTTGAATATATCAATTCAGATATAGAATTTAAAAGAGGAAATTCGAATATAGAAATCGAATAAAATTTGACATATGAAAAATTGAATAGAATTAACTAAGTCGAGAGGGATTAGTTAATCGAGTTGTGAATTTGAAGTTGAACTTTGAAAGGTGGATTAGATTTGTAAATAGATATTCGAAATCGAATATAGAACATAAAATTGAAATGGAATTCAATTAGTTGATAAACAAGTTAAAATATATTTGAACATGTATATTCAAATAAAAATGTGAAATGGGCAAACCAGTAATTTGAAAATCACTTAACGAACTAAGTTAAAATGATTGGATTAAGTTGAAATGAATTAGAAATGTATGGGTATACATGAGATAGGTATGGATAGGTATGAAGGTATATAAATAGAATGCTTAACAAAAAGGTATGTATTTAATTCATATATGAGATTTTATGAGCCGAATCGGCTAGCCGCTTGGCTTTTTCTTTTTCTTTTTCTTTTGGATTGGTGAGGGCCATGGGAGGCTATTTGAAATATCCCGATGCTCCTAGTACAAAGGAGGTTATGGCAAATTTTCCCGGGAATGTAAGGAGTTAGAATATTTTTAAGATAATTTGATAGTTAGAAATCAACGTATCAATATATATAGAAGTCGATAAGGAAATGAACTTAGAAATAGAATAGTAAAATCAAAAAGGAAGACTAAGAATAAAATCTAGTAAGAATAGAAAGAGAAAGTGTATACATGTTTAAAGGTGAATAAGTAGTTGTATGGTATTGATTATTCGAGTAAGTAGTCATATCTGTTTTGACGTTATAAATGTTATTCAGTCAAGGTCTGAGAGGTAGTTATACCCCAACTTGATTGATTTCATTATTAACAAATAAATAGTAAGATTTCAGGCTCGAAGATCAATGTTGAATAAGAGTTAGTTGAATATAGTATTTGGGTTGTCGTAAGGATGTTTTACACAACATCCGTTTTAACCCAAATAAGTGTAAGCTTGGAAATAGATGTTAAACATTTCCTAAGTATAGAAATAAACGAGATCGGAAAGGAGATAATTAATTGGAATATTTTCCAATTATAAATAGCATGTATTTTCTAAAGTTTAGAAAATAAAGGAAGGCGATATTCGGAAATGTTTTCCAAATAACATAAAAGGCCAATATGGTTATTGAAAATATTTGGTTAACAAATATTAATAAAGAAATAAAGAAGTGATTTAACTAATGGAATATTAAATAAGGGCTCAGTGACAAGTTCAAAGGGAAATTTGATTTTTGAAAAGAGTAAAAATTCCCAGGGAAAGACTGTTTAAATTAAAAACAAATTTAACAGAAATTTGTGAAAGCAGATTTGAATTAAAGTAAATTCAGTTAAGTGGTAACTGAAGTTGAATTGAAATCGAATAAGATTGGATTTGTGAAATTAGAATCCGAAATGGTATTGGATTGAGGAGTTAAGAAATTGAAAATCAAGAGTTGAACTCGAGTTGAAATGATATTTGGCTTAGTTATAAGCGAATGGTTGTATTGGAGATAAATCTGATTTGAAGTTGATTGGCACCACATTGGTATATGCTGAATTAATAGCAGATGTGAGGGATATAACGATATGCCCGACAAAATGGTACCAGTTTATATTTCTATTGGATATAAGATTTATGAGCCGAATTGGCAAGCCGTTTGGCTGTTTGATTTTCTTTTGGGATGGAGATGGCCCAGA
The DNA here is from genome assembly GCA_030737875.1 of Allium sativum. Lineage (NCBI taxonomy): Eukaryota > Viridiplantae > Streptophyta > Magnoliopsida > Asparagales > Amaryllidaceae > Allium > Allium sativum. The sequence continues at coordinate 167,124,321 of CM060916.1, read as the reverse complement.
GAGGCGAGTTGGAGTTTGAGCTATTGACCAGTACAAAGGAGGTGCTGGCGAAATTTTTCGGAGAGTTAAGGCGTTAGAAAATTTTCAGAATTTTTGAAAAATTTTGTTGATAAGAATTAATTAATAATTTAATTGAAATTAAATTGGTTCAGTTGAAACTGAAGTTAAGAAGTGAACAAATATGTTCTAACCAGTCGATAGGGTCGTTCTCTACCTTTTAGCAATTTCGAGGACGAAATTATTTTAAGTGGGGAAGATTGTAATGACCCACATTGGCAGAGGTATTAGAATTAATTTATTTAATTATATAAATGGTGGTATAGTGAATTTAATGGTCGTGGATTTAAGTAATGATGAATATTTAATTAAAATAGTAATTAAATAATATATTTAATTCTAAAATAATCAAAATTAGCTGAAATGACGATATGATGTGAACCAGATCATCTGTGATATTTAATTTTGCTTGGAATTGAATTTGAATGACGAATATATTCAATCGTCGACAGTTGAACGTATAGTTTATAAAATAATTATAAACGAGCTTGAAATGGCGCTGCAGTTCGTAAATTGGCGATTTGAACTTCAACTGAATGTACAGGATCCGTTTTAAACCGGATTTCTGTGAAACAAGAAACGTGTGGAGCTGGTGGAGTATATCTTTCTAGTGGAAGAGAAATATCGGGATTTCGTCGTGTAGATTTTGATTTATGTCCAAATCAAATTTTAAAATAGTCGCTATAGAATCGTTTATCGACCATATCGGTTTATTCGATATAACTAGAGATCGACTTTGAATTTAGACAAGGTTCTTTAGAGACATAGTGATGATTTAATTTTTAGAATTTTTCTGTAATTTTTAATTAATTAAATAAGCAACTTTTTAATTAGAGTATTTGGCACCCTGATATCAACATTTTTGAAGTTTCAAAATATGAGTTCATCTACCGGTATTATTATATTTTTGGGATCCTGGCACATTGCTCGTTAGGATGGTATTTTTAGTTCTATCAGAAACGGTTCGTACATGAACATAATTGGGAACATTGGGGTACTTAACTTTACAAAATAAAAGGGTAAAAAGAAGGCCACGGTATTCTTTCTTTCCAGCCACCAAGTCTCTGTGTCCTCAAAAACCCACGATGCGGAGCTCCCATGATCCACAAGAAAATCCTTGGCAATGAAGACAACACCTCCTTCCACTTAACTTCGAAGTATGTTACCGTATGTATATATAAATATGAAGCTAGCTCGTTCATTCGTTGTTTCAGAGAAACCCAAACAGTTCCGTCCATAGAAAAAGCAAAATCAATTAGCAAAAGAAAATCAAAACAAATCCCTCATAATTTTATAAATCTCCAAACTCCATCGCTGAAACTTTTTTTGACCTGTTCTTCAGCTCGATGTGTATTTTCGAGAGTCCACACTTGTTTCGCGATCGCTGAAAGGCAAAATAGCATCTCCTAGGGTTGTTGTTTACTGCCGAATCAATAGGAGTTTGGTAAATTCAAGAATGGTGTGGGATTGTGGTGGAAAGAGGCGGCTCCTAAAAGAAAGTGGCGTTGTTTGGTGCGATACGGAGTCGTTACTTCCCTGTAGCAGCTGAGTTCAAAATTGGGTGTCGCGATTTGCATTGATGGAGCGAGTTCCATCTGATGGGGATGGCTAGGTCCGGTTTGCGAAGGGAAACACTGCGGTGAAGGTGGAATGTCGGATGATGGCTTGGGAAGCTGGAGATGTCCGGTCAAAAGGAAGGCCAACCGTGGTGAAAGTTTTGGTGTTCGTGGAGGATTTGGGTTGATTGATAAGGGGTTAGCGGCTTGAAGTCTTGCCGTATTCTGATGTTTTAGGAGTTGGGTTCGAATTTCATTTGGGAAGGAGAAGGTCCGATTTCTTTTCACGTGAGCAGGGTTGGGGGAGATGTTTTTGGGCGGGCCTGGGAACTTTGTGGATGTGTATGGGCCATGTGTTAAAATGGTGAGCCCAAGAATAAATTTTTTTCTAAAGTTTATTTAAATTAAAAATAAGGTAATGGAATTTGTAAATATAATATCCTTATCATACGGTATCGAAATTCAGCGAAACAAGACCCGATAGGATCGTATGGACGAGCACTCCACAATGGAACTGGCTGGAAGTCCATCCGAGCTCGTTACAATTTATGGCGAAATAAATTGTCCGTCGCAGTCAAATAACGCAAACCGTTATTTAACGATTAACGCGCCAATGTGAGTAAATCTCACCAACCCTGAACAGTTTATAATTTCATGTTGTATTTTTAGAACTGTTAGATATTGGTTGATTGACTGTATGTTAACTGTTTGATTGAACTGCTAGTCAGTTAGTGAAATTTTATATAGATTCTGTTTAACAGAATATATCATATGAAACTGAAAAGTGATGTTATCTATATTGTTTAACATCTGTGATGCAGGGAAACAGGTTGGAGGAATCCAACTGGATTCCTCAACATTTATTTTACTGTTTTCATATATTGTGATATATGATGTGTTATATAATCTGTTATGGATTATGGGTGTTGGAATGATATTGATCATTGTTATTCGATATTTTAGATATCATAAAAGACCCTGGGATGTAAAAAGAAGTATTTTAATGTATATTGAAATAAAGGAATTTTATAAAATCACAGGATTTTATAAAAGGAATTATTTATAAAACGAACACGGTTTTATAAAAGGGATATTTATTTAGAAAATAAATAGAAATAGAAAAGGGATATTTATTTAGGAAATAAATAGAAGTTATAAATAGGAAATATTTGTAACGGTAAATAGAAGTTATAAATAGGAAATATTTGTAACGGTAAATAGAAGTTATAAATAGGAAATATTTGTAACGGTAAACAGAAGTTATAAATAGGAAATATTTGTAACGGTAAGTAAACGTTATAAAAAGGGAATAGTGGTAACGGAAAACGTAGTTTATAAAAAGAAGTTAATCAATGTTAGTTAATCGATTAGAGTTAAAGCAAAGAAGTTAATCGATGTTAGTTAATTGATTAGAGAATAAAGTTAAAAAGAAGTTAATCAATGTTAGTTAATCGATTAGAGTTAAAGCAAAGAAGTTAATCGATGTTAGTTAATTGATTAGAGAATAAAGTTAAAAAGAAGTTAATCAATGTTAGTTAATCGATTAGAGTTAAAGCAAAGAAGTTAATCGATGTTAGTTAATTGATTAGAGAATAAAGTTAAAAAGAAGTTAATCAATGTTAGTTAATCGATTAGAGTTAAAGCAAAGAAGTTAATCGATGTTAGTTAATTGATTAGAGAATAAAGTTAAAAAGAAGTTAATCAATGTTAGTTAATCGATTAGAGTTAAAGCAAAGAAGTTAATCGATGTTAGTTAATTGATTAGAGAATAAAGTTAAAAAGAAGTTAATCAATGTTAGTTAATCGATTAGAGTTAAAGCAAAGAAGTTAATCGATGTTAGTTAATTGATTAGAGAATAAAGTTAAAAAGAAGTTAATCGATGTTAGTTTAATCGATTAGTGTTAAAGTAAAAGGAGATCATCGATGTTAGATAATCGATGTTAGTTAATCGATTAGTGTTAAAGTAAAAGGAGATCATCGATGTTAGATAATCGATGTTAGTTAATCGATTAGAGTTAAAGAAAATGAGTTAATCGAATATAGTTATTCGAATAGAAGCAAATGAGTTAATCGAATATAGTTATTCGAATAGAAGCAAATGAGTTAATCGAATATAGTTATTCGAATAGAAGCAAATGAGTTAATCGAATATGGTTATTCGAATAGAAAGTAGAACGAGTTAATCGAATATAGTTTATTCGAAGAAAGTAAAAGGAGTTATCGAATATAGTTTATTCGAAAGGAGTTAAGTGAAATGAGTAAATCAATAGTGTTAGTCAAATAGAGTTAATCCAATAGTGTTAGTCCAATAGAGTTAATTGATAAGAGTCAATCGAATATAGTTATTCGAAGGAGGGTTAAGTAAGGAAGTTAGTAAAAGGAATATAAAGTGAACTTTGCCTATTTCAAAGTTAGAAATGTTGTTCAGTTAAGGTCTGAGAGGTAGTTCTACCCCAACTTAATTGGCTTCGTTTTAACTAAGGAATAGTTAATGTTCGGCAGTAAAAGGAAATGGTTTGAGTTGGCATCGCGATGGTTTGTTTAAACATCTGTCTAAGTCCAATGAAGAAGCTTTGGAAATGTTTTCCAAATAAGAAACCAGAAATGTTTTCTAATAAAGAAACAAAGAAATGGAAATGTTTTCCATTGTTAATAACGTATATTTTCCCAATTTAGAAAATAAGGAATATTGAACGTAGGGAAACATGAGATAAGTAAATTAATGAACTAAAGAGATGAATGTTGAATGATGTTTGATCGATATAATTTCCATTTGGAAATAATATCATTGTTTGCACACCTATTTTCATTCGATAGTTAAATCACAGACTATCGAAGTTTTGACCATTTTAACGTTGTTAATATGGAGAGACCGGTTGGATTATTATCCAAAGAACCACTCTGTATTGGCATAAGCGTTGCGAATCATATATGCCAAAAGAAATTGAAGACGGAGTTATGCAAGGGCTATCCTGTTTACAGAATAGTGCCTTCGGTTCATCCTGTTCCTGGATGACTTGTATGGACGGATGTCTGACAGAATATGTCCAGACGATCACGTATATTGATTTCTCCAACTGTACCAAGAGTGGAAGCGGAGAAGGAAACTTCTCTTAGCTAACACATAATGTATGGTTGAGGACATCAATCGGTGATTGGATGGATTTGATGATGTGACATTCAAAGTGAATCTGATGTGATGATAAAGCGTAGCTTCTAGCCTCACATCCGGTAAATGACAGAAATCGGGCAGGCAGCATGGCTAAGTCGGTCGCACCGAAGTAGGGTGTATAATCACCTGATCTAGAGTTTCATTTACTTCTAAAAATCTATTGTTGATGCTGTCCCATTCGGGAAACGGTTGCTGATCCCAACTGTTGGTGATATACATTCGATACACTCAAGCGAAATGAGTGGTCGGTCATGTGTGGCCGGGTTGCAAGATGTTCTTGTTGAACCCAGTGTATTCCTCTCTAGAGGTACACGAGCGAAAGGTGGATCCATACCTTGTCATAGTGGGAAATCCATTACCCAATACGTGCTTGCGGTTTTGATTGTATACTATATATGTAGAACGTGAGATGAAAGCGTTTCTACTAGATGATTATTATAGCTGTGGTTGATAGACATTATTATAATATCAAAAGGTTTTTGATATAAAGATATTTTGGATTCTCATAAGGGAAAAACCCGTTCCGTTATACGGCGTGGTCTTATGAGATATCATATACCTGTATAACTGTTTTAAACTGTTTTACTCATACCAGTCCCATGACTGACCCGGAGTTTACTTTGTTGTTTCCCCTAAACTCTTGGGTGCCTAAATTTGTACGGGCAGTCAAGTAGTCGGGATTTTTCAGATACATTGAAGAGCTGGAGAAGGAGGCTTCAGGATCATATAGCTATTATTATTTCCGCTGTGTTGTAAGTGCTGTACTTTGAAAATGATATGTATATGCAAGTACATATTTGTATTTCAAAGTTATGTTATGAAATATATTTATTCGTTCCGCTGTGAGATTCGTGTTACTCTGATATTGTGTTCTTCTTCTTCTTCTATTCTAAGTTTCTATCTTATCTTTCCTCACCCTCTAATTTCTTTCACTAATTACCAGGATTTCTCGATGTTTTGGTTATCGACGTCGTGTTTACGTCGATAACCAAAGTCGCTCGAAATCCGGGTCGTTACACCCTCATTCTCTACAATGTGAGATATGCCACCAGTTCTTAGTTTATTAAGATTTTTGTTTGACTAATTGAGATTTATGATGACCATTCCTCCTCTTAAGCTGAAATTATATTTTTTAGTCATTTTTCATCGATATTTTTAAATTCTATATCCTTTTGATGATAACAAAAGGGGGAGAATGGATTAGATTTTGATTTATGAGTGAATATTTTATAAATATTTTAATTTTGAGAATTCTGAATCCTTTTACATTCTTTTCACTCATGCACAGCTATAGGGGGAGTTTCTGTTGTAGGGGGAGCTAATAAATAGGGGGAGTTCAGAATTCACTGTCAAACACATTTATTGTAATCAAAATCTTTTATTTGTTTGTCATCATCAAAAGGGGGAGATTGTTGTATATAACGCAGTTGTATACACAATTATATGATTTTTGTTTGATGATAACAAACAAATATATATTATTATAAATGTGTTTGTTATTGTACTGTTTTATATATACAACACAGATAGGAATATAATATTTGAATTGAATATTATATTTCTAACATTCAAACAGTACAACTTTGTATAACTCCACTATTTAAACATTCACTGTATATTGTACTTGTATATAAACAGAATATAATAGACAAGTTTTGTTTGACATCAATAAAATGATATTTAATTTCAGACAAATTTGTTTATTACAAATAAACAGTACAATCTCTTTCATATACACAGCTCCTTTACTACTGACTCACTACAACATTCACACTCGATATACATTTTCATTCATATACTCATATACACATATACATAGTCTTCTGCCAGTTCAGTCTTCACTGCTCAGTCAATCCAGTCCAGTTATCCAGTCAGTCCAAGTCTTCATACCTGTCATTCACGGAAACACACACACAGTATCCAGAACAGAAATATATTCTAATGCACGCAAATATAAATTTTATTTTTAAAAAAAATTTATTTGCCTCAGTTTTCTGGTGTGTTTCTCATCATTTTTCATAACTTGATCTGAATATAACACGCACATACATGTATACACACACATGTGTATGTATATACACATATTTCAGTGCAGGGACAGGAAAACTCGTCTGATGGCTGGATGTACACACGTGCATGAATATACACGTGTGCACTGCCTCGCCAATCAGCGAACAACTGAGGAGTAGCCACATGGACCTGCTCGACTCAGCGCAAATGTCAAGTACAAACAACCGTGAGTTCAACCAAAAAGAGGCAGACAAAGTTTCAGCAAATATAGTTGGACAAGCATGGTCTAATACAACTAGCATGGAGTTTTTGTTCAACATGGCAAGACAGAATACATGCAAATACACAACATGGCCGAGGCAATTAAATTCAGACTCAACACAAAGCAATGAAACTACAAAGACATATTCAAAGCATGGACCAGAGACGAGCTCAAGTTGCCATCAATCTAACCCAAGTATAATACAAGTCAAACACTCAAGTCCAAGGCAGTTCTGCAAGTGAACACATGGACACAGCATGGATAAATGACACAAGGCAGTTTAAATTTAGTCGAGCAACAGTAACAAAATGAATGCATGGTGGTACAGCATGTCTCGACAAGTTTAAGCAAATAATGGAGCAGCAGTGGCTAAATGGTATGATGCAACAACAAGGTGCAAGTGGAACAATCATGTCAAGCATGGATGCTCATATACAAGACAAGACAGCAACAATTTATGGCAGTTTTTAAGTTCAGATTTCAGTGAATACATGCATGTCAACATATGTGCATGTAGCATGGACAAGTATATGGAAATCAATAACTTCAGCAGCTAAATGTGGGATGACTCAAGTGTGCATGTACCATGTTTGGTTCAGATTCAGTTTATCACAAATATTGATGGAAGCATGTATAATGTTTCTAGCGTGGCAGATCAGACATGAACCAAGCTTTCATGGTAACTAAACTAACAGCAAAAATGACAAGAAAGCATGGAAGATGGATACAAGCAAGTGTTGCATATTACATGTTCAATGCATGAAGACTGTATGGCTCAAAGACATGGGATAAGCCATGTCAACAAAGTAAAATGGTGTCATATTTACAAGGTGAAGACAGATCAAGTTTCAGCAAAATGGTCAAGCAGTTCAGTTCATAAAGGTATGAGCAACATGACAGTCAAGAAGCATACAAGTGTAAAGTATAGCCAACATGAAATGATCAGCCCAGGTGAAGTTTCGACATGACAGCAACAACAAGCATGTTGATACATCATATATTCAAAGCACAAACAGTATGGTCAGCATCATGTATACTTGGAGATGTGGACAAGTTTTATAATTGTAACAGGAATGAAGATCAGTATCAGCATAATGCACAAGTTCAGCATGGTGAAAAGAAATCAGTTTAATTCCAAGGCAACATGTCAAAAGGGAATTCTACTCAAGGGATATTTAAATCACGCAGTTTTTTTTTTTAAGCTAAGGAAATCTTTAAAGCCGTGGGATCAAAAGGAAATCAACTCATATACATGGCAAGTATTTTTTTTCAGAATGGTGCTCAAGCAACATGTGTTTCAAATCTGTTCATTCATTTTTGGAAAGATATCAAAGAAAACAAATCAGTGCAAATGCAAGTTTTTTCCTTTCCAGGAAATCAGCATAATTCTTGGATTATACGTGTGGGAAGTTTTCTACAATTCACGGCATAAAAAACCAAAGATTCACAACATTCTTGTATGACTGTAAATCAAGCAGCAAAAGGGGCAACGATGCAAAACAGGAAAGCAATAATTCATTTCAATCAGGGAAATTCAAAAGGGGCCAGTTTTTTTTTTTTTTTTAAAGCCGATTTTTTCAAGGATTGTATAAGAGGAAAACCAGCATAACAAATCCGAGATCTTTTAAATTCAAAAGGGGCAAGTTTCATTCAAGAATCTGTCACGCAAGTGCAATCAAAACCGAGAATTCAAAGCAGGGAAACCGACGCAAATCAAGCCAAGTCACGTTATTGAAATCAGAGTAATTTTAGGATTCTATAATCCTATATGAACACCAATCATCACTGGCGATAAAATCATCGAAAACCAAAACCAACTCGCAAGGAATTCAAAGCAGAAAAATTCAGAAAACTCACTGTTTTCGATTGAGTAAATTCCCAAATCGAAGAGAAGCAAGCCGCAAGTTATTAAGCCATCAGAGATTCAACTTTTCACAATCAATCGTTCGAATTGGGGAAGAATTGACAAACCCTAGAGTTTCATAGAGCCGCCGCCATTTTTTTTTTAATTTCCAAAGCAAAAGAGAGATCGGCCAAACAAAATGAAATAGGGGTGCACTAAATCCACAAAGGGCCGGCTAAGCTTAAAAGGGAATGACCTTTCTACTTTAACACCTAGGGTTTTAGTTTTGTTTATTATTATTTTTTATTGTGCTTTGTATTTGTAAACAATTCTGAACAGTTCTAGAGTCTGTAAAATCTAGGAATTCAGTCAGGGTGTTGACTGATAGTTGACAGAGTCTGTAAAATCTGGGTTACTGATTACGGGGTTGTAATCAGGGGAAATCTGATCGAGTGGATATTGGTCAGTCTAGGGATTTGAGCGTAGGGATAGAATAGGAGCAGGGTTTGCGAGTGTACATGGTCTTGTATGCGGGATCTGTTCTATCACCTAGTAGAAACCTTAGGAATGCAGCAGTAGGCAGAGTTTTGTCGAAGCTGGGTATCTTTGTGTGTGATTTATTTTCTGCACTTTTATTTCTGCTGCATTCTGTGATCTGTTTATTATTTTAATATCCTGTCAGTTTTCAATTCAGGTAAAAATTGTAATTAACCCTATTCACCCCCCCCCCTCTAGTGTTAATCTAGATCCAACAGTATCAAATGTACTGATAAGAGATTTGTAGATGTACGGTTAGATCTTACATGTTTGGGGAGGAGCGGATTATCGGGAGGAAATTCGATACGGCTATGAGCAGTATCAAATTTGACACGGCTAAAAGTATTATCAAATCTCTGCATCCTCGTGTGCCAAATTTGCATATATGGTGTAGTGCATATAGGTTATTACAACGTTGGCAATGATTTCAAATCATATCTAAAATCATAAACAGTGATTGGCATCTAGCAATACGTCGCTGCTACCCAAGTTATAATAAGATCATCGATTCGATACAACCTTTTCCGTGACCAATGTGTCAATGTAATATAATCCTTTTAACCAGTATATCCAAAATTAAAATCGAGGAATGGAACGTATCACCCTCTTTATAATTTAATCTGTTTATCTTGATCGATGAGTAGACTGCTTAAAACAAATCAATATTTGAGCACGGTCATGCATTTCTAGGGCTGTATAACGGACAGGACAGTCTGTTGTTTGGCTCGGTCTGAAGCTATAAGGTGTCCGGTCCGTGTCCGTCTGATTCTCTTACAGGACAGAGCTTGGACACACCAGGGTCCTACCCGATCCAAAATGTTTGATGTTTTTCTATTGTTCGAACGTTGTCCGTTCGTTGTCCGGCTCATACGAATAGTGTTCGAACTTAATGCTTGTCCGGTCCTTGTCTGTCTGAATATCTTATAGGACAGAGCTTGGACACACCTCCGTTCGGTCCGGTCCGACCCGTTTACACCCCTATGCATTTCACAGTCTCACTCAATCAAGAGGCCCATGGATATCACTACAAATATATTGTAGGGTTAAATTCCATCTAGATCATTCATAATTTTCATTCGATTCGAGATGTATCCAATAATCACTGTTATCGTCTACTCGATTAAAAGCAACTTTAGATGATATCAAAACACAAATATCCTCGAATAAAATTATAATGATTTCAGGTCTGAGGACCAATACATCACTGCCACTATGAGAATAACCTATGATATTGTTAAATATATTCCATGTAGTTTTCTCACGTTAGGTCAGCCCAATACGCTATTCTCCAATACATATTTATGTCTTGGCATTAATATCACGCATATCAATGATCAGTGAGATGTGATCATCAGTCAGTCAATATACTAGTCTCAATGTTTTATTATTGTCCTATGTAAACAATAAAACTTGACTAGGGACATTCAAGAATTATACTACTTATTATATAATCTCAGGAAGTCTTACTCGAACTATATAATTCCATATTATTACTCTTAGGACTTCTATCATTTTAATATTTATATTACGCAGTAAATATATAACATAACAGAATATTTTACTCCAAATAAAATAATAACATCAACAGTGTTATCAAATGGATTGCCTCTAGGGCATAAACTTGCACTAGAGTCAATCATTCACGTATCATATACTCATGAAACTAGCATGACTATTAAACTTCTGCTGCGACAGAGTTTAATTCAGTTGGTCTGCAACATTTCAACTTTTGCAGCTTTGCAGATATGTTCATTTCCTCTTTGAACAACTTCACATAAGAATTATATTTCTCAAATATATGTTTGGATCGATATTGAGTTTAAGGATTTAGGCCTGAGAAATAGCCACATTGTTATCGCAATGTAATCATTGGATCAACAATAAATTAAGTTCAATTATGAACTTCTTAGCCCAAACATTTTCTTTCATAGAATCAGTATCTATTTCTTGTTGTAGAACTAATATTATTCACATTAACTAATGTGTTATCAATATACAACATTAGGATTATTGTGTCACTCCCACTTAATTTCTTGTCTATACAAGATTCAATGGTATTTTGTGGTTTCTGAGACATTTCGAATTCTATATCATTCCTATCGGTATCTTAGAGACTGGCTCTCCTCTTAAAAGGGATACCAATTCGAGCAATAAACATTTTATTCTTAGAGGATTTATAGAAATAACATCCATTTGTTTCTTTTGGATATTCCACAAAATTGTTATCTGGTTTGGGTCCAATCTTACCAGGGAAGGACGTTTAACAAACACCTTACAACCCAAATCTTCGCATTAAAGACATTTCCTAGTCCATATCTTATATGGCGTCTTAAAAAACCTATTAGCACGATTAAATGCAATTTTTCTAAATTTAATTTATTGGAAGATCTATATGACTTAACATTGATCGTACCATATCTTATAAGGTGTGATTTCTCCTTTCAGACACGCCATTTCAATAAGGTGTTCTAGGTGGAGTGAGTTGTGAAACAATCTCACACTCATTTGAATAGTCGTTAAATTATTGGCTTAAATATTCACTCAATCTGTTCGAAGAGTATTTATTTTCTATCAAAATTGGTTTTGAACTTCATTTTTGAGTTCTTTGAACTTTTCAAAGGATTCCGATTTGTTTTTCATAAGATACACATATTTATACCTATTGACATCGTCAGTGAATATAATGAAGTAATAAAACCTGCCTTTATCTTATGTTTTCATTGCTCCATATACACATTAAATACGAGACCCAATACTTATCACCCATTCACTGTGTTAAGTGAAAGGTGATTCAGTTATTTTGCCTAATAAACAAGATTTGCATTCTTCATATGATTCGAAATCAAATGATTCCAAAATTCCATCATTACGGAGTTTTGATATACTTTTCTTGCTTATATGGGCTAACTTATAATGCTAAAGGTCTGTTGGATTTAAATCATTAAGTTTAATCGCTCAGTATTTATGTCAAGTACATCATAGTTAAGGATTTATAAAGATCATTAACTATTTGTGAAATTCCATATGATATTTCATTTAAATAAAATGAATAACAATTGTTCTTTTATTACATATGAAATTCAAACTTGTCTAAACAAGATCTATTATAACATTTATTTTAAATGGAATTTCATAATAATATTTATTTTTATTTATTTAATTAAGCCAGTATATAGAACAAGAATCAACTTCCTATGGATAATCCAACAACATTTTCTTCATTTCCAATCATAATTCCACTTGTCCTTTTATCAGATTTTTACTTATTTTGCAATTTCTGTAAATTTACATACATTTATGTGATTCATATCTAGTATCTATTAGTAGAGATGTATAAGTAGATTGTTATAACATTTATATCTGATTCGGTTGATGTCATACTTCAACTTACATTTTAGATCTTCTATATTTGTAAAACAATTACATTTAATTTGTTTGAGGACAATCCTCAAATTTTAATGTTAGTCAAGAAATTTGATTTAATTCAGTTTATTCTTTTTAAGGATTAATTTAAATTATCGGAGTTATTTGTTACTTAATACCTACAGTAGATAATAAATAATAACTGATTCTGTAATATTTATTTAGTATAAATACAAATTTTGACAATCAAAATTTATATTAACATAAATGTATAATTTAAACTAAAATACGCTCCTACTCAAATTAACATCCCTCTGTTTATATACATGTATCAATATATATATAATGGTGTTCCAAGATCCATATCTAGTCATGCCTTGACGTAGCTTTGGCTAACACCCCAAAACACAACCTTTTAGGTAGACATCTTATGTTAATTATATCATATATAATTCTTGGATCACATGATGAACATTTTGTTCATTGAATTATTCATTTGCTCAAATATAGAATAATATGTGCTCTTTGTCTCTAAGGCCATAAATACTATTATGTAGCCTTAGTTAAGTCAGACCCAATAATACAGTCGAAGCACCACAATTACTCCTACCGCATATAACCAAAATAAAAGGTGCACAACACTTTGGCATTACTTATATCCAATGAGAATGGCATTGATGGGTGTATTATTAGAAGACCTCACCATGACATAATATAACATATTTTGCTTTAAAGGGGTTTTATAATTCGTAATAAGGAGCAATATCAGAGTGATTTACACATATCAAAATATATGTATTTTATATACTTTATTATTAATCCCACATAAATGCAATTAAAAGAATATAAATTCTTTTGGGTGTATTGCATTTAAAACAGCACGAGTGTTAAAGAAGGAAATAAAATGCAGGTTGCCATTGTTAAAGGAGGAAATAATATGTTTTAAATGTTTCAAACCATATTGTACTCTTAACCTTTTGCAACCTAAAATATTTTACATAACACATGTAAAAGTAATTCATAAATTGCATTCAGCCCATCAGCTTAATTAATAAAACTCAAGCCTTAAATACCCTAGTCCCTACCATGAAATACTTATATATGAAGTCATATACATATACATAATCATACACATAATATATGTAAACAAACGGTAGTGGTGATGGACATATTAATCTACAGAATTCAAATATATTGTATCACATATTCATATACAAAAGGACAGATAGCATATAGACAAACATTTACAAGGATGGCATTTAAATAAAACTGTCTGCATTTCATACACGCATATCAATTATATTAAAGCATGCAATATACATATACAATATAACATGTTTGTCGAATACAATATACAACACACAGGCAGATAGATCTTAAAACATTTAATCATTTTATTAAATTTCAATTTACATGTTAAGATGTTTAAAAGCAGCCAGACCGGATCAACTTCATAAAACTGATTCAATCTCCAATATACATACATCATTAAATTGCAAGTCATACTTGCCGAACTTCATAATACATGCAGCACGATACGATGATTCACCAACTTCCATTGTTGTTTATTATGCATAGATTGGCAATATCATATATTGGCCCTGTTTTTCGGTTATGCAGTCTCACTTATATACATGTATTATAAATCATTAGATAAACAATTATCCAATTAGTTTCAATACATTGCAAATGATTGCACAGACAATGTAGGAAGAAAAAGGAATTCATACCCATTTGTATATGTCTTGTATGTATCTCCAACAACTACCCTCTTCTTACATCTTATATGTATATTACAATTCAATACTGGAATATACATATATTATTTCCTCATGAATACATCTTTTATGTACACAACAGTTCATAACTGCAGTGATATTCATGGGGTTGAAAATTCCAGTATATGCTTACTAGTAACACACATATGTGTGCAGCTCATGTCTTTTATTTCATATATGTCCACATTGGTGTAATTACAAGTCAAACTTGTAAATACATCAATATGCACTTCAGCAGTATAGGAAAGTTTTGTTTTTATCATCATCACTGATACCAACACAATCATACATGAAAGTTGAACTGAAGTTTCTTGGGTAAAGCAGATGAAACAACCCGAACTTCCCCGTGAAGGAAAGCACGGATTGCTTTGAGAACACGACGAATCAGAACGCAGACAGAAGAACATTTCATTGTATATTACAACAATTTCATCAGAATACAAGAATATACAGAGTATAAACAAGTATTATACATTATAAAACATCAGAGATTTAAATACATTACTGCAACGGAAAAATAATACAAAACATAACTGAAAGAAATACACGGATACAGAGCTTTCCGAATATCACTTCAGCTATAAACCAGGGTCCTGTGAAAATAAATCTGCAAAACCAAAACTACTAGCTGCCCGTGCGGAAAATAAGGGCACACAGAGTTTAGGTTAAAACAATAAACTCCAGGTCAGTCATGTGACTGGTGTGAGAACTAAAACAATTATTAATCGTTATTTCAAAGTTAGGTAAATCAAGGGACCACGCCGTATAACACAGAACGGGTTTACTCCCAAGAATACCAGTGCATTAAACAAACAGCCTAATGCTAAATAAAGAACAATGAAGCTGTTATAAGACCCATGTCCCATCACACAATGCAATGCAAGCCGGAGGATAGGGTTTTACCTTATAACATCCAAAGAATGCTTGATACGCTAAATTTCATCTTTTATTATTACTATAAGTGAAGAAATCAATTTCAATCATAAGTATCAATCATAGACGGCATGGGTACCATATATCATGTCGCCATACTAGGCTCTACAAATAAAACCGCAAAATGTCGTATTGGAAACTGGATTTCCATCTGTGAACCGAGGCAAAAGATAGTCCTCTACCGATTCGAGACAATCTAGCCCATGTCTCAGGAATAGAACGCATCGTCCCTTGGAGCGACAGGGCCGATCCACTCGATGTGGATTATAATTCCTGAACACTGCGTTTCCCCGCCTTATGGGGCGTAAATGAGCCAAATGACTCCATCGAACCCGGATCGTTCGATCTAACCGAGGCGCCTCAAAATCCATCATCCACATAAGTAATGCCAGTCAGTTTAAGCACTGACACCACTTCTAACTAGAAGAAAACGCATGCCCTCCCTGAGGTCCGTCTCCCGTTTTTGGTTCACACCGGGGTGTGAGGCTCGCG
Source organism: Allium sativum (assembly GCA_030737875.1). NCBI lineage: Eukaryota > Viridiplantae > Streptophyta > Magnoliopsida > Asparagales > Amaryllidaceae > Allium > Allium sativum. The sequence continues at coordinate 167,108,317 of CM060916.1, read as the reverse complement.
AATTAACGTTACACAAAGCGATGCCACAAAGGCCGTGCTTTGATCATCAACCACAAGACTCTGCTTTTCAACAGAAGCCTTGATCATTTGCATCTTAGCATGCTACATAGGCAAACCACTCTATGTAACCGATATCAGTCACACAGAATGAAATCCAATGTCAAACACACAGTCCATTTACAAGTTCGTTCTGAGTCTGAACGAAACCGGAGGCACTTTCCTCGCATATCCGTCGATCTCCAAGTACGTCTAGACGAACACCAACTGATTCCCTCCTCCTTGGTGTACAGCCCAATCAAGATCATCAGTAATCATCCAAACGATGTGAAGACCTCCGGTCTTCGACCACCGTCTTCATCTTCGACTTATCGTCGTCTCAGCTATTCAGAATGGGATAAACCCGGTCTTTCTGAATAACTCGCGTATATAATAAACAAATGTTACACAAACACAACATACGCCTCATTCCAATTCAGAATATTCTTTTATTCAAATATTCACATCATTAGGGAAAGGTTCCCATTAATTTTATCAAAGATAAATTCTTTTAAATTTATTCTTTAATCTTCCCATCAGTTTCTAACCGTAAATTAGTAAGAGGACAATTCCCTAAGCATTAACCCCGAAGGCCGAAACCAACATCAGATCAATACCCAGGAAACCATTCAACTTATCTAACCTCCAGTTAGTTTCTATTTTTCTTATCTCCATTAGGTTTAAGAACATTATTATTAAAGATACCATTCACGACAAACCCAAAATCTCATTCCATTGTTAATCGGGTTAAAGAACAAGTGTTATTTAAAACACTATTCACGATAAACCCAAAAAATCAATTTCATTTCAATTCCAATTAAATATAAATTAGTTGGTTTACTTCATTAAATCTAAATAAAAAGATTTAATCTTTTCTCAACTGGGTTCAAGAACAGTGTTAATGATGACACCATTCACGACAAACCCAAATCACATTCGATATTATATACAAGGCTCTGAATAGAAAATATATCGGCTTATATTCAATATCAAATTCTGAAACCAACAAATATCGTATTTGGAAATAACGATATAAATATATCTTTCAAATTTCCACAACCACATCTGTGTAATCACGAAATTCAACATCGAAATATTCCGGAGATAATTTTGATTCAAATCCATTCCAATACGTATATTGGAAATTTTATTTATTTTTAAAACCACTTTAAATCCAATTTATTTATTTAAAAATATTGGATTTTAATTCTAGTTCATAACTAGTTCATTTCGACAAAAATATATTTTTATCCTTTTGAATAAGGGATTTTTCATCCCAGTTCTTTCCAATTCATATATTATGATTTTACACAAATTATAGATACTTTTAATAATTTTATCAAGGCCCGTACAGTCAGTTTCCAATAACGGTCGTCGAACTGCACTTACACCGACCTTTTCTAAATTTGCTTTGGACGTATCTCCAAATCCAACCGTTAGATTTCAAATTTCTAATATTCATTGGAAAGCTCTTTTCGATACGAACCCAACGGTCCCGATTTCAGGAGAATCCGAAGGTCGGATCTCCCGTAACGTCAATTCGAAGTTAATGGTTGAAATTCACGAACTGCAGCTGCGCGGCGCGTTCTATTCAGGCCATTTAATATATATAATATATATATTATATATATTTCATCGATTTCAATTCTAAACGTATTTTATAAATCGTTTTAAATTCGTTTTCAAAACGACTTCAACTTCATATTCAATTTTAAATCAAAATTGAATATTCCATATCGTCAATATATACATGATAATATTTTCAGAACGTTGTATTTCAAAATCACTTCTTTTTCGATATTCGAATAAAATCGATATAAATATCGTTCGCGTCAAAATGGCGCAAATCTATTCAACACGGCTTTATATATTTCAAAAACTTCTTTATTCTATTCAAAAAAGGAATATTTTCTTCAACACATGAATATATATATTTTATTTCAACACATGAATATATATTTTATTTCCACACATGAATATATATTTTATTTCAACACATGAATATATATTTTATTTCCACACATGAATATATATTTTATTATATTCTTTATTTTCCAAATTGGAATGAGGCCCAATCAATTACCATATAATGTTAATTATATGGATTCCATACAACACATGTATATAACAGCAACGATAAATAATCAACCATCATCCAAAGTGCACAACACAACTGTCTGTCAAACTATCGATCGACATACAACTAATTATTGGGACTAGTGTACGTCAAATATCATCCCAATACCCGTGTGGGGTTTCACATCAACAAACACAGATTTTATTTGTGCAGTTGGGCGACGTGTAAAATTTATCGCCCCAAGCAATATCAGTCAAATCAGTGTACATAAACAAATCGTCTGATTTGTAAATGAATATTTTATTTTATTCACACACACGTTAAAAATTATATTTTTAACGATAAATTTTTTATTTCAACATATGAATTTGTACTCAGTTCATTTATTCAATAAAATGATAATTTTATTTTTCTAACTTATTTTAGAAAATTTCGGCGGTATAACGGCACGATACTAGTAACGGGACAAGGCCTAGCCTTATCCCCGGTCTAATAACGGCTCACGCCATACACATACCAATCTAATCAATTCGATTTCACATCCCAAACCGATTCCATCAAATTAATCAACCAAACAAATAAATCAATCACTAAACAATCAACTAAACAAACAAGCCGTCCATGGTCTGTGGACAACGGGTGTCGGGTGCTATTAAGCACCGTCTGCATCCTAGTATATATATTTTTAACTAGAAAAGAAAATTTAAAGTGAGAAGTTCTCACCGAAAGCTAATCCGAACGCCACGACTCTTCTTATGTAGGAAATCTTCGTCGTGCTCGCCCTTTGTTACTTTCGTCGTCCGTATTCACTACACATATAAAAATCACATTTTTATATTCGCTTCTTCATTATAAAAATCAAATTTTTATTTTCACTTCATGTATATAAAAATCGAATTTTTATTGCTACTTCTAATATATAAAAATCGAATTTTTATCGCTACTTCATATATAAAAATCTCGCCTTTATTATATAAAAATCATCGCCTTTATTATATAAAAATCATCGCTTTTATTATATAAAAATCATCGCGTTTCATGTAAATAAAAATCAAATCTTTTTAGAAGCAAAAATCGTTTCTTTTCTTTGTCAAAAATCATATCCTTTCTTATATAAAAATTTAAACTTTCCTATGTTAAAAATCTAAACTTTTTATGATAAAATTCAAATTTTTATTACTTTTAAAAACTGAAAATTAATCGTACGCTCCACATATATAAATCAGAATTTCTTTATAGATTATTATATATAAAAACCGAAACCTTATATTTTATACTACATAATAAAAATCGAAACTTTATACTTTATTGTCTAAATAAAAATAGTAAATCATCATATATATACCACTGATTTTTTCTAATCATTTTAAATTTTATTTACATTAAATAAATAAAGAAAAAAAATAAATAAAAGAAAAGAAAACTTACTGTTGAAAATCAGAAGAGGGGGGCTGTTTACTTCGGCGCTGGGGACGGGAGGTGTGGTCGGAGGCGGCTCAAGCGGGCGGTGGGCCAAGGGGGGCGCGGCTTGACTGCGTCGGGGGGGGGGGGGCTTGGGCTCGCGGGCTAGGTCGAGATGGAGGAGGGAGGGAGGAAGCGAGGGGAAGGATCGGAGAAGGGGGGCCAGGTGGAGGCAAGGGGGAGGGTGAGGAAGGGGGTGCGGTGGCGCTGAATCGGGAGGGGGGGCGACGACGAGCGTGGGCGGCGGGTTAGGGCTCAGCCCTTTGTTTTTTCTTTTCTGTTAAAACGATTTGGGGGAGGGAATGGAGAAAGAGGGGGCTTTATATAAAAATATATATTATGTTAATTAGTTAATTTCCAATAAAAGGTTGACATTTATTTCGAGCCCAAAATTGAGCCCACTGACTGTCGTCCCTAGCTAATTACCCGCATTCCGAACACAATGGGATATGCCACGTAGGTCAATTCGATCGTTTCGATCAGTTTTCGTCAAACTTACATTTAAATCATTATATTGAATTTAAAACGTACATTTCAGTTTACCGGGCCCACCTACGGGCTCTAAAAATTCCAAAAAAATATTTTCTAGCTTCGTATTGATGATATGATCCTAACAAAACTAATTTCGTCGAATTCTGAGACCGTTTGAAAAATGGCCATTTTCTGGTCGATCCACTTTTACTAAAACTGTTAAAACACGTTTAACTTTGCCACGCTCACATATTGATTCATAAAATTATGAATTTTGAAACCTAGTAATAATTTGACATCTCGGATCCAACAAAAGTGGTTTCGTCGAAAACGAAGGTCGTTTGCAAAATTTTCATTTCTAAGGGCCTTTATATATATTAAAATATATATAAATTCCACAGCGACTTTTCTGAATTTTAAACTGGACGTAAATCTCAACTTATAAATCGAAATCTCAGTTTCTTAACTTCGTTAGAAAGATATCGTCATACAGATTTCGATATTTCTTGTTTCGTCCAATTCCGACTCAAAACGAATCCTGTATATTCATTTGAAATTCGAAATCGAATTTTCGAACTACAACGCCATTTCAGGCTCGTTATATAATTAAAATAAATTTATTCGTTTTAACTTCGTCGAAAATAATTTTTCCGTCGTTATTATTTAAAATAATTCATTTTAAATATTCAAAATTCATTAAAATCGCCAAAATAAAAAATTTAAATTGGCTTAGAATTTCCGGGTTGTTGCAATCTCCCCAACTTAAAATATTTTCGTCCTCGAAAAGGAACGAAGCTGAAAGTTGTTTAACTAATCAACTCAATTTCCACTATTTTCATTACGGCTTAAGTTATTCAACTTTTCAGTTTCTAAGAACTTTTCAGATTTTTCAAAAATTTGGCTAACACCCTAAATTTTCGAAAAATTTCGCCATAACCTCCTCTACACCGGGAACATCGGGAAAATCCCCAAACCGCCACACAGGCCTCTCCAATCAAAAATAAAAAGAAAAAGCCAAGCGGCTAGCAAATCGGCTCATAAAATCATCATCACCCAATAAATACAATAAACATGTACCTATTTGTCGGGCATACAATTTTATTCCTCTTCTTTAGCCTCCTTGCTATGACCTGTTCAATGTATATACATGTACATATATGCAATTGTAATCATTTTTCAATACAGTTCAATATTCGTTCAATTTGGCCTAATGGTTCAAAATTTCAAAACAATAATCAAACAACACAACCATCAATCAATTAGTTGATAATCGTTTCAAACACATAATTTTGATATATATATACAGAAAATCATGTTTTTGATGCCAAATCACAACAAATAATCCTATATAAGTTTTGGTTCTCACACCAGTCTAATGGAAATATATAGATATCTCACTTTCGAAACTCGAAAATAAATACTGGTGATGGCGTACCATCATCAGAATCATGTCCGGGCGACTAGAGTGTGATTCTATATCTATCCAGTATATTAAAACATCGAATATACGTTCATGACGCGTATACGCAAAATAATCATATACTAGATTGTCCAAATCAATACAAATAAAATATTCAAATACGAACATTAAAGTTTAAATTTTCACAACAAAGTTTGTTTTCAATTTTATTTTAAAAACAACACTCTTCACACTCGTTCTAGGATACAACTGATCCCATCTCTAACGAGTCATTCTCATTGGATATTGTTAATCCAATCTCTGATGAATTCTTCCGTTTGGTTCTAACGTGTCTTGTTCTCGAGCTCTGTAAACCAGAGCTCTGATACCAAAATGAAACGACCCGAACTTCCCCGTGAAGGAAAGAACGGATTGCTTTGAGAACACGACGAATCAGAACGCAGACAGATGAACATTTCATTGTATATTACAACAATTTCATCAGAATACAAGAATATACAGAGTATAAACAAATATTATACATTATAAAACATTAGAGATTTAAATACATTACTGCAACGGAAAAATAATACAAAACATAACTGAAAGAAATACACGGATACAGAGCTTTCCGAATATCACTTCAGCAATAAACCAAGGTCCTGTGAAAATAAATCTGCAAAACCAAAACTACTAGCTGCCCGTGCGGAAAATAAGGGCACCCAGAGTTTAGGTTAAAACAATAAACTCCAGGTCAGTCATGTGACAGGTGTGTGAACTAAAACAGTTATTAATCTTTATTCTAAAGTTAGGCAAATCAAGGGACCACGCCGTATAACACGGAACGGGTTTACTCCCAAGAATACCAGTGCATAAAACAAACAGCGCAATGCTAAATAAAGAACAATGAAGCTGTTATAAGACCCAGGTCCCATCACACAATGCAACGCAAGCCGACGGATAGGGTTTTACCTTATAACAGCCAAAGAATGCTTGATACGCTAAATTTCATCTTTTATTATTACTATAAGTGAAGAAATCAATTTCAATCATAAGTATCAATCATAGACGGCATGGGTACCATATATCATGTCGCCATACTAGGCTCTACAAATAAAATCGCAAAATATCGTATTGGAAATTGGATTTCCATCTGTGAACCGAGGCAAAAGATAGTCCTCTACCGATTCGAGACAATCTAGCCCATGTCTCAGGAACAGAACGCATCGTCCCTTGGAGCGACAGGGTCGGTCCACTCGATGTGGATTATAATTCCTGAACACTGCGTTTTCCCGCCCTATAGGGCGTAAATGAGCCAAATGACTCCATCGGACCCGGATCGTCCGATCTAACCGAGGCGCCTCAAAATCCATCATCCACATAAGTAATGCCAGCCAGTTTAAGCACTGACACCACTTATAACTAGAAGAAAACGCATGCCCTCCCTGAGGTCCGTCTCCCGTTTTTGGTTCACACCGGGGTGTGAGGCTCGCGAATTAACGTTACACAAAGCGATGCCACAAAGGCCGTGCTTTGATCATCAACCACAAGACTCTGCTTTTCAACAGAAGCCTTGAACATTTGCATCTTAGCATGCCACACAGGCAAACCACTGTATGCAACCGATATCAGTCACACAGAATGAAATCCAATGTCAAACACACAGTCCATTTACAAGTTCATTCTGAGTCTGAACGAAACCGGAGGTACTTTCCTCGCATATCCGTCCATCTCCAGGTACGTCTGGACGAACACCAACTGATTCCCTCCTCCTTGATGTACAGCCCAATCAAGATCATCAGTAATCATCCAAACGATGTGAAGACCTACGGTCTTCGACCACCGTCTTCATCTTCGACTTATCGTCGTCTCAGCTATTCAGAATGGGATAAACCCGGTCTTTCTGAATAACATGCGTATATAATAAACAAATGTTACACAAACACAACATACGCCTCATTCCAATTCAGAATATTCTTTTATTCAAATATTCACATCATTAGGGAAAGGTTCCCATTAATTTTATCAAAGATAAATTCTTTTAAATTTATTCTTTAATCTTCCCATCAGTTTCTAACCGTAAATTAGTAAGAGGACAATTCCCTAAGCATTAACCCCGAAGGCCTAAACCAACATCAGATCAATACCCAGGAAATCATTCAACTTATCTAACCTCCAGTTAGTTTCTAGTTTTCTTATCTCCATTAGGTTTAAGAACAGTATTATTAAAGATACCATTCACGACAAACCCAAAATCTCATTCCATTGTTAATCGGGTTAAAGAGCAAGTGTTATTTGAAACACTGTTCACGATAAACCCAAAAAATCAATTTCATTTCAATTCCAATTAAATATAAATTAATTGGTTTACTTCATTAAATCTAAATAAAAAGATTTAATCTTTTCTCAACTGGGTTCTAGAACAGTGTTAATGAAGACACCATTCACGACAAACCCAAATCACATTCGATATTAAATACAAGGCTCTGAATAGAAAATATATCGGCTTATATTCAATATCAAATTCTGAAACCAACAAATATCGTATTTGGAAATAACGATATAAATATATCTTTCAAATTTCCACAACCACATCTGTATTATCACGAAATCCAACATCGAAATATTCCGAAGATAATTTCGATTCAAATCCATTCCAATACGTATATTGGAAATTTTGATTATTTTTAATACCACTTTAAATCCAATTTATTTATTTAAAAATATTGGATTTTAATTCTAGTTCAAAACTAGTTCATTTCGACAAAAATATATTTTTATCCTTTTGAATAAGGGATTTTTCATCCCAGTTCTTTCCAATTCATATATTACGATTTTACACAAATTATAGATATTTTTAATAATTTTATCAAGGCCCGTACAGTCAGTTTCCAATAACGGTCGTCGAACTGCACTTACACCGACCTTTTCTAAATTTGCTTTGGACGTATCTCCAAATCCAACCGTTAGATTTAAAATTTCTAATATTCATTGGAAAGCTCTTTTCGATACGAACCCAACGGTCCCGATTTCAGGAGAATCCGAAGGTCGGATCTCCCGTAACGTCAATTCGAAGTTAATGGTTGAAATTCACGAACTGCCGCGGCGCGGCGCGTTCTATTCAGGCCATTTAATATATATAATATATATATTATATATATTTCATCGATTTCAATTCTAAACGTATTTTATAAATCGTTTTAAATTCGTTTTCAAAACGACTTCAACTTCATATTCAATTTTAAATCAAAATTGAATATTCCATATCGTCAATATATAAATGATAATATTTTCAAAACATTGTATTTCGAAATCACTTCTTTTTCGATATTCGAATAAAATCGATATAAATACCGTTCGCGTCAAAATGGCGCAAATCTATTCAACATGGCTTTATATATTTCAATAACTTCGTTATTTTATTCAACAAATGAATATTTCCTTCAACACATGAATATATATTTTATTTCAACACATGAACATATATTTTATTTCCACACATGAATATATATTTTATTTCAACACATGAATATATATTTTATTTCCACACATGAATATATATTTTATTATATTCTTTATTTTCCAAATTGGAATGAGGCCCAATCAATTACCCTATAATGTTAATTATATAGATTCCATACAACACATGTATATAACAGCAACGATAAATAATCAACCATCATCCAAAGTGCACAACACAACTATCTGTCAACCTATCGATCGACATACAACTAATTATTGGGACTAGTGTACGTCAAATATCATCCCAATACCCGTGTGGGGTTTCACATCAGCAAACACAGATTTTATTTGTGCAGTTGGGTGACGTGTAAAATTTATCGTCCCAATCAATATTAATCAAATAAGTGTACATAAACAAATCGTCTGATTTGTAAATGAATATTTTATTTTATTCACACAAACGTTAAAAATTATATTTTTAACGATAAAATCTTTTATTTCAACATATGAATTTCTACTCAATTCATTTATTCAATAAAATGATAATTTTATTTTTCTAACTTATTTTAGAAAATTTCGGCGGCATAACGGCACGATACTAAAAACGGGACAAGGCCTAGCCTTATCCCCGGTCTAATAACGGCCCACGCCATACACATACCAATCTAATCAATTCGATTTCACATCCCAAACCGATTCCATCAAATTAATCAACCAAACAAATAAATCAATCACCAAACAATCAACTAAACAAACAAGCCGTCCATGGTCTGTGGACGACGGGTGTCGGGTGCTACTAAGCACCGTCTGCATCCTAGTATATATATTTTTAACTAGAAAAGAAAATTTAAAGTGAGAAGTTCTCACTGAAAGCTAATCCGAACGCCACGACTCTTCTTATGTAGGAAATCTTCGTCGTGCTCGCCCTTTGTTACTTTCGTTGTCCGTATTCACTACACATATAAAAATCACATTTTTATATTCGCTTCTTCATTATAAAAATCAAATTTTTATTTTCACTTCATGTATATAAAAATCGAATTTTTATTGCTACTTCTAATATATAAAAATCGAATTTTTATCGCTACTTCATATATAAAAATCTCGCCTTTATTATAAAAATCGTCACCTTTATTATATAAAAATCATCGCCTTTATTATATAAAAATCATCGCCTTTATTATATAAAAATCATCGCCTTTCATGTAGATAAAAATCAAATCTTTTTAGAAGCAAAAATCATTTCTTTTCTTTGTCAAAAATCATATCCTTTCTTATGTAAAAATTTAAACTTTCCTATGTTAAAAATCTAAACGTTTTATGATAAAAATCAAATTTTTATTACTTTAAAAACTGAAAATCAATCCTACGCTCCACATATATAAATCAGAATTTCTTTATAGATTATTATATATAAAAACCGAAACCTTTTATTTTATACTACATAATAAAAATCGAAACTTTATACTTTATTGTCTAAATAAAACTAGTAAATCATCATATATATACCACTAATTTTTTCTAATCATTTAAAGTTTATTTACATTAAATAAATAAAGAAGAAAAATAAATAAAAGAAAAGAAAACTTACTGTTGAAAATCAAAAGAGGGGGGCTGTTTACTTCGGCGCTGGGGACGGGAGGTGTGGTCGGAGACGGCTCAGGCGGGCGGTGGGCCAAGGGGGGCGCGGCTTGACTGCGTCGGGGGTGCTTGGGCTCGCGGGCTAGGTCGAGATGGAGGAGGGAGGGAGGAAGCGAGGGGAAGGATCGGAGAAGGGGGGCCAGGCGGAGGCGAGGGAGAGGGTGAGGAAGGGGGTGCGGTGGCGCTGAATCGGGAGGGAGGCGACGACGAGCGTGGGCGGCGGGTTTGGGCTCAACCCTTTGTTTTTTTTTTCTGTTGAAACGATTTGGGGGAGGGAATGGAGAAAGAGGGGGGTTTATATAAAATTATATATTATATTAATTAGTTAATTTTCAATAAAAGGTTGACTTTTATTTCAAACTCAAAATTGAGCCCACCGACTGTCGTCCCTAGCTAATTACCCCCATTCCGAACACAATGGGATATGCTACGTAGGCCAATTCGATCGTTTCGATCGGTTTTCGTCAAATTTACATTTAAATCATTATATTGAATTTTAAACGTACATTTCAATTTACCGGGCCCACCTGCGGGCTCTAAAAATTCCAGAAAAAAATTTTCTAGCTTCGTATTGACGATACGGTCCTAACAAAACTAATTTCGTCGAATTCTGAGACCGATTGAAAAATGGCCATTTTCTGGTCGATCCACTTTAACTGAAACTGTTAAAACACGTTTAACTTCGCCACGCTCACATATTGATTCAGAAAATTATGAATTTTGAAACCTAGCAATAATTTGATATCCCGGATCCAACAAAAGTGGTTTCGTCGAAAACGAAGGTCGTTTGCAAAATTTCCATTTCTAAGGGCCTTTATATATATTAAAATATATATAAATTCCATAGCGACTTTTCTGAATTTTAAACTGGACGTAACTCTCAACTTATAAATCGAAATCTCAGTTTCTTAACTTCGTTAGGAAGATATCGTCATACAGATTTAGATATTTCTTGTTTCGTCCAATTCCAACTAAAAACGAATCCTGTATATTCATTTGAAATTCGAAATCGAATTTTCGAACTGCAGCGCCATTTCAGGCTCGTTATATAATTAAAATAAATTTATTCGTTTAACTTCGTCGAAAATAAATTTTCCGTCATTACTATTTAAAATAATTCATTTTAAATAATCAAAATTCATTAAAATCGCCAAAATAAAAAAATTAAATTGGCTCAGAATTTTCGGGTTGTTACAGCAGATATATGTGTGTGTGTGTGTGTGAATATGTACACCCTGACCTGAGCACGGAACAAATCATATATTTATATTTTAGCTTGTGGCAAATCAAGTCATATATGATAAATATAATCATACAGTGATTGATTCATTGAATCAAACATATATTTATAGCAGCATATGCCTTTAAATTTAGTACAAAATTGTATAAATAGCATAAACTAACTTATGCAAAGTTGTTTTTTGCTGCACAAGTACATGGCAAGCATGTATATCTACAATAGATATATGAATGTGATCAATGTATATATATATATTACTATTAAAAAAAATATACAAGTCCTAGTATAGGACAAGTATTAATTTTAATAATCACATTCATATCTTAATAGGCAGGCCCATAATTGTGTGAATGTACAAGCATATAATTATTCCATAGACCGCAAATCAAATTTGCATCATCACAAGTAATTGAGCAAACACAGCAGATTTATACATACTAACCCATCAACAAAGACAATATCTTGATATTGGTAGGTGTATGTTACCACATATGTATATTTAGAATATATATATTTCATACACATAATTGCTACGTGTCTAGGCTAATATCACAAAACATGGTTTTATGAAATAGGAAATCAAAAAGTGGCTCTCATTGTAAAGAATGCACATGCATTTACGTCAAGGTGAATTTAATATTATATATATTAATTCGACAGAGCTTACAAATATATATCATATATATGTATGTATGTTTATATATATATATATATATATATATATGTATGTATATATATCCAGGGAAAGCTTATACAGATTTAAGGCAACCCTTTACTTAAAAATCCCATTCACTTTCACATTTAATTTCAAATTGAGTACATTCAACCAAATTGGACCAATAATCCATATAACTCAAGGACTAAACTAACTTAATGCCCAGACTGCATCATATACACACAACTATTCTAAATTATGTAGATTTTATGTACAGAAGTTGCAAATCATATTTGCACTTCATATATGTACAACAAATTTGAGTACGTATATATATATATATGTATATATATATATATATGTATGTATGTATGTATGTGTGTATCTATATGAATATAGAACATATATTGTAAATTTTATTATTACTTGTCTATAACATTTTATACACAGGTTCATATTGATCCAAGGTAACACAATATACATTAGTTTGTAAGCATATTTAAATTTCATGAACATGTGCATAGATCAATAGCAGGCTTATGTTATATAAGAAAAATAGTGTAAGCTGATGAGAACACATAAAAAAAATTAAAGCATAGTATTGCAAATCATACTTGCGGATTTATTTCATCAGTGTTCATATAAATGAAAGCTTCATATGCTTTAAATAAAGATATATTGATCTATGCAGGAAAATTTTAAGTGATCTCAATACCAAGTTCATGATTTTGATCCTATTGTGTTTACAAACAGTGTAAAACCAAAACAGAAATTCAAATTTTTTGTAATTTTAAATTCATATTTCAAAACTAAGTTTAGTAGATGAAATGCATACGCATCTTTATTTATATGTCAAGTGCATATGCAGTGTCATCATCAAATTACATCGTATATAAATTTTATACAATGATCAAATCACAATACATTTATTGTGACTTCAACTTATTCTTTTCAATGTAATGTAAATGCTTACCTATCTAAAGTTTGTATGGATTTCTAACTTCTGTTTTTATAATAAAACATACTATTATGCAATTAAAACAGAATCAAGTGATATGTTTTATACTTAAATATAATGACTAAAATCAGAAAACAATTTCTTGACTAAATCTAACAAGTTTGAATTTATTCGCAGGTTTTAAGATCAATTCAGAAAAATTTGTCTTAAGAAATTTCCAAATAAATTGTTTTACTCGTCAATCAAACATTTTGATGATAAGATTAATACTATTTACTAATATAAACATATCATTATAATGTTTCAGGCCAAACCCATATATTCATGATTTTATTATCTTAAATCCAGTAAATAGAATTAATATCTGATATTAATTATTATTTAAATCAAATAATTTTAATTTCAAAATTAAACCCAAAATGCAAACCCAATTAATCATATCAGACTGACTACTGAAACTATCATGCATACAATGATTCAAACAGGAACAAAACAACAACAATTTTATTTCAGTCTATAATTTCACGCAAACCCTATGCTCTGATACCAGTGTTAGGTTTTAATCGATCTAATCGAAACCATAATTGCATTTTAACAACTTAAAATAGGATCTATGCAGGAGAAATAAATCAAAACTTATCTAAATTGGGTTTAGGATTTCATACCTTCCAAGCCGACTCCATGAAGAAAAACTGAATCGATCTCAAGATCAAAAGGAATAGAAGCATCGAATCGAAGTAGCACTAGAAGTCATCGCGCCACTATATGTATCAACTCGAACGTTATCTTCTTTAATCGAATTGAAGAAGAAATAAAGGAGAAAATGGTGCTAACCGCCATTAATTTTCTAGGGTTAGTGGAGAAAAGATATTCGGTCGGTTTTATTTTGTTTTTGATTTGAATCATACATCATAGGTTTTGCTGTGTATATGCATTTAAAAGGGAAATTATAATATCTCTTTTAAAGCTAGGCTTTAACCATAGAATAGGAACCATCCGAATACCGATTCCAACTTCAAATAAAATATCAACAAATTGATATTTTATTTGTCCAAAAAATAGTTTCTCCTTTGTAACGTTCTATTGTGTGACTATATAGGTTATTACAACGTTGGCACTGATTTCAAATCGTATTTAAAATCATAAATAGTTATTGGCAACTAGCAATACTCGCTTCTACCCACGTTATAATAAGATCATCGATACGATACAACCTTTTCTGTGACCATTGTACCAATGTAATAATCCTTTTAACCAGTATATCCAGAATTAAACTCGAGACATGGAACGTATCACCCTCTTTATAATTTAATCTGTTTATCTTGATCGATGAGTAGACTGTTTAAAACAAATCAATATTTGAGCACGGACATGCATTTCACAGTCTCACTCAATCAAGAGGCCTATGGATATCACTACAAATATATTCTAGGGTTAAATTTCATCTGGGCATTCATAATTTTCATTTGATTCAAGATGTATCCAATAATCACCAATATCGTCGACTCGGTTAAAAGCAACTTTAGATGATATCAAAACACAAATATCCTCGAATAAAATTATATTGATTTCAGGTCTGTGGACTATTACATCACTACCACTATGAGAATAACTTATGATATTGTTAAATATATTCCATGTAGTTTGGGGATCAGCCTAAGACACTATTCTCCAATACGTATTTATGTCTTGACATTAATATCACGCATATCAATGATCAATGAGATGTGATCATAAGTCAATCAACATACTAGTCTTAATGTTTTATTATTGTCCAATACAAACAATAAAACTTGACTAGGGACATTCAAGAATTATAATACATATTGGATAATCTCAAGTTCAAGTCTTACTCGAACTATATAATTCTGTATTATTATTCTTAGGACTTCTATCATGTTAATATTTATATTACGCAGTAAATATATAACATAACAGAATATTTTATTCCAAATAAAATAATAATATCAACAATGTTATCAAATGGATTGCCTCTAAGGCATAAACTCTAACATATCCACTTGTGGATTTTTTGTCTACTGACCCAGTAATCCAATTTGTGTCGCAATATCCTTCTACCACAGATGGATGTCCTAAATAAAGCAGTCCATAATTCTGTGTATATTTCAAATATCCTAATAGTCGAATTATTGCTTTCCAATGATTCTTTCCTGAGTTGCTCATATACCGTTTAAGTTCGCTAGTTTGCTTACAGCTGGTCTAGTACAGTTGATAGCGTACATAATGCTTCCTAGTATATGAGAATACTCGAGTTGATAGATACCATCACCATATTTTTTATCTGATTTTGATTTAAGTCTACAGGTGATTTTGCAAAAATTGTGTTAAGTTGCTTAAAATTTTCTGATATTTCTCAATGTAATGTGATTGAGACAATACATATCCTTGTGGTATGTATACTTATACCAAGAATTACACCAACGATTCTAATATCTTTCATATCAAATTTGACAGAAAGCATATTCTTTGTTGATGTTATTGCTTCCTAGTATGAGTTGATCATCAACATATAGATACAAATGACATATCCTTTATCTCTAATTTTGGTGTGGACACATTTGTCACATTCGTTATACAAAATCCACTTGATGTCATTTTTTCGTCAAACTTTTCTTGCTATTGTTTGGTGCTTGTTTAAGCCCATACAATAATTTCACTAGTTTGCATACTTTTCCTTCATTTCCTGCTTTTAGGAAACCCTCTGGTTGTTTCATGTAAATCGCTTCTTCGATATCACCATTTAGAAATGTCATTTTAACATCCATTTGATGTATTTCCGATTGTAGTACTGATGCAATTGCTATCATCATTCAAATGGAAGTTATTTATGTTACGGACGAATATGTGTCGAAGTAGTCTTACTCTTCCATTTTATTACCTTATATCATAAACCATGCTTTATATTTATCTATCGTACCATAAGGTTTTAATTTTCTTTTAAAGATCCATTTATTACCTAATACTTTGCATCCTTGAGATAGTTCAACTAATTCCTATGTATGATTATTCATAATGGATTATATCTCACTATTAATGGCTTCCTTTCAATATGGAGCCGAGGAGGAGACATTGGCTGACTATATGTTGGTGGTCCATTTTCTAACACTAAGGCATAAAAGTCAAGTCCAAAAGATTTCGAAATTCGTTGCCTTTTTCTTCTTCTCAGTTCTTCCGATTGTTCATTATTCTCTTGTTGTGAGTATTCACAACTTTGTTCCTCATTACCCAAAAATTTCTATTTCTGTCAGCTTATTTTATTTGATAGATTGTTTTAAAGGGTAAATATGTTCGAAAAATCTATCATTTCTCGACTCAATGATGGTATTCTCATGAATATCTTAAATTTTAGATTTATATACTAGGAATGGATATGCAACATAATTTTGTGCATATCCTACGAAAACACAATCTATCATTTTCGGTCCGATTTTTACCTTCTTTGGTTTAGATACCTCTACTTTCACAAGACACCCGCGCACTCTTAAGTATTTGTAGGATGGTGATATATTTTTCCATAGTTCGTATGGAGACTTTGTGGTTTTCTTTCGAGGTACTTTATTCGGAATGTGATTAGCAGAAAGTATAGCTTCTCCCCAAAAGTTATCCAGTAGACATGAACTTATGAGTAAAGCATTCATCTTGATTTTTTCGTTCTGCTACACCGTTTGATTGATTGGAATATGGTGCCATTGTTTGATGGATTATGCCATTTTGCGCGCAGAATTCCTCGAATGGAAATTCATAGTCACCTCCCATTTCACTACTTAAGGCTCTGATTTTTTTGTTTAATTGATTTTCAACTTCTGCTTTATATTGCTGAAACATATCAAATGCCTCATCTTTACTTCGCAATAGATACACATAGCAGTACTTAGTACAGCCATCTATGAAGGTACTGAAATATCTTTTCCCTCCGCGACACTAACACATTTTCAAGTCACATGCATCTGTATGTATTAAGTCTAAGGGCTCAGTATTCCTTTCGATATAGTAAAAGGAAGTTCTGTTCATTTTTCTCTCAGCATATATTTCACATTTATAACCTGATTGTATTGAAAGTTAGGTATAAAAATCTAAGTTAATCATTTTCTGTAATGTATAATAATTAATGTGGCCTAATATGGCATGCCATATATTAGAGGATTCAGCGATATAAACAGAAGAATCAATTTTATTATCACAATCCTTTGGTACAACAGTCATTACATTCATTTTAGACAAGTCGCCGCTCACATATCCTTTTCCTACATAAACTCCATTCTTTGATAAAACAAAGTTATCGGAAACAAAAACCAACTTAAAACCATTCTTGCTAAGAAGTGAGTCAGAAAGTAAATTCTTTCTAATGTCTGGGACATGTAGGACATCCTTTAGTGTAAGCTCCTTTCCAGAGGTCATTTTCAGAATCATTTTGCCTTTTTCCTTCAACTTTTGATGTGGAGGAGTTTCCCATAAACAACTGTTCATATTGTGTCATAGTTTTGTAGTTGGAAAACATCCACCTATTGGCGTAGATAGGTCTTGTGGCACCAGGTCCACAAACCATTCTTTGGTATTGCCAATCAAGTTGCATTTAGAAATTACTGCAGACAAATTCATTTCCAAAATGTCACTAGAGTGTTTTTCGCATTCAGTGATATTTGCGTGTTCTCTCTTATTCTTGGGATCTCGACATTCGCTTTCCTTATGCTCTTTCTTCCCTAAGTTGTGTCACCTGTTGTTCTTCTTTGCCTCGACCACATTTTCCTTTGCCACTATTGCATTAGTTGATTTCATTTCATATTTCCTGTTGTTATCTTCGATCCTGAGTCGAATAACAAGATCTCTTACACTGTTATCTCCCTACGTTTATGATTTAGGTAATTCTTGAAATTTTTCCATGACGGAGGTAGCATTTCGACGGCAGTAGCCACTTGAAATGACTCGCTTAATGACATTCCTTCATCATGAATTTCATGAATTATCACCTGCAACTCCCGGATTTGACTGATAACAGTTTTGATATCTATCATTTTGAAATCGAGGAACTTTCCGACAATGAACTTATTCATTCCAGCATCCTCCGTTTTATACTTTCTATCCAGAGAAGCCCAGAGTTGCTTTGATGTTTTCACTGTGCAGAACACATTACACAGACTATTATCCAATCCATTTAATATGTAGTTTTTTGCACATGAAGTCTGAATTTTTCCAAATGTTGAGTACTTCAACTTTCATTGCATCAGGCTTCAATTCGTTTACTTTTGGAGCATCCTCAGTGAGATACTTTGCAAGGTTTAAAGTTGTCAAGTAGAACAACATTTTCTATTTATAGTGTTTGAGATCTGCTCCATGTGTATTTTTCTGGCCTCACACCATGCGATAAAGTGACAATGGTTGTTGGAACCATTTCTCTATTCTCATTGGTGGCCACAGGTAGCTTTCATGCTGATGTATTACTGTCTTGAGCCATTGTCTATAATACATGACTCCAATCAGTGGTAGATTAATACTTATACAATATTGTTTCAAGATTGTTAGGGAAAATTAGTAATTATGCAACACAAACTATTGCAAATATATTGTAGAAAAATATTTGCAAAGATTTTGATAAATGAACAAAGTCAACTATACAACAGAAAAATAGTTTGCAAAAACAGTGTCAATTTATATTTCAGAAACCTTTTACATAGATTTTGCAGAAAGTGTGTTTACTTATGTAATAGAAAACCAATGCAAATAATGTGCAGAAAATTGTTTGTAAAGATCTTGCTAAAATCGTTATAAAGATTCAACAATACGTACATTATCTTTTAATTTATCTGAGTCCAAAAATATAATATTTCTCCCTCTATGGCTCAAAAAGTTGATGGCCAACTATTTTTTAAGATAAAACGAACCTGCTCGGCTAAACTGCACTGGAATTTGCAGGGCCTGACGAACTCAAGAGAGTAATTAAGAACAAAGTTTAGTGAGGAAGAAGAAGAGCAGATTTCAAAATTATTTTTCTTTATGTTCTGTCTTCCTCGTCCTGTATATAGGTCATGTGAAGGCCTTCGGTAACGGCCCATCTCGAGACCCACATTAACAAAGAGAATTACAAAGTAATTCCATCTGCTAATGCGAACAATAGGGCTGGTTGAAGGCGACCAACTTTAACCTTGTCTTAACTATCTACTGTACATGTCGATAATTGCTATCTATTTTTTTCTCAACTTAAGTGGATCGACATATTCAATAAATAGTTAATACAAGCTATAAATGGCTATGAATCTATCATACCAAAACACAACATCTAAATGGATATTTATATCATCACATAACAGTTACAGATATACTTACATTTACATATACAATGATACATCACAATATAATACAAATACTACAATGAAGTGGCATGACGACCACTCATTATACAACAGAAATAAACAACTCGATAATATCTCATAAGAAAGATGTCAATCCCAAGAGAAAGACTCGATCCCACATAGAAGCTTCATGAGACAGCTAAGAGCCAAAAGTGAGACTGATACCTGAAACAAATTTGGTCTGACCCAAGTGAAAACACACGGGTCAGGCTAGATAAATTCATTAGTTAAACAGAACAATTGTTAATGAAAAGTAAGGGATAGATATGGTGTCCTTTTACTCAAAGGATACCATGTCATAACAATGATTCATATTATAAGGAGTGATACCTCTTCTAAATAAAATTAAGAGATATATAGGATATGGTCATACTTAATGACATAATCGACACTTTAGTAAATGAGACTTCAACTAGTAGAGTCTTAAAAGTAAGACTCAATCAACCTCACTTTTGCCTTATGTCATCAGTGGTGTAATGGAATGTGGATAAATACTTCAAAAGAACTAAATATCTTCCTAGAAGAAAACATCAATACATACATATATGTATATATATCGAGGTTAAATATCCTTCACACATAGAAATAAATGCAAATGAATATGCCTCATCTCATTGGCATATTCTAAATCATCATCAAAGGAAATATCTCAATCATACAAGAAGCATCATATTTGTCCATATCTCATCTCATAAATATGAACATAAATACATCATAAATCCATCATTAAAACTCAACACAACAGAATATTCATAATCACTTATACCTCGTCTCATTGGTAAAATATAAACTCATCTTAAATCCACCTTAAATCTCAAACTCATTTTAATAGAAATTATCATAAAAGAAATCGTATGGATTCCAAAACTTCTAGTTTGAAATCACTATAAAACCATCAATTTATGTAAAACTTCATCTTTCTTGAGACTGTAATAAACATCGTCATATGAAGGTGAAATTGATATATTTAAAACTTAATGAGAAACTGCACGTACATTACATCTTGGCTAGTACTATGCTTTTTGGTACCTTACATCGTGATGATTAGGGCCACAAACATCAAAAAAATCTTGATGA
This sequence comes from Allium sativum, assembly GCA_030737875.1. Lineage (NCBI taxonomy): Eukaryota > Viridiplantae > Streptophyta > Magnoliopsida > Asparagales > Amaryllidaceae > Allium > Allium sativum. The sequence goes on along the minus strand of CM060916.1, from coordinate 167,087,472 downwards.
CTATAGCCGAAACATTGTGATGCCCTTAGTTACAAAATCCAAATAATAACATCGTGATGATTGAAGTCACAAACATCGTGATGGCTATAGCCAAAAACACAATGATGACTCTAATAGAGTACTCAGTCATAGTACTAGTAATCATCTTGAATGTGTCTCAACCTCTCGGATAGGAACACATAAGGCATCAACGTACGTCCCATACTATACGTTCGCACCTAACGGTTTACTAGCCATTAGTCGATAGCACAATAGAAAACATCATCAAATATACACTGTCCCATCTTATCAGCGAGTGTAAAGATATCAAACTCGTCTCATCTCTCTCTTTACAACGAGTACTAAGTGACATCATGACTTGTCACATCTCATCAACAAAATGACTCATCTCATCTCATTGACAAGTTTACCTAACAACGTCATGGTTATTGCTAACCAAATTCAAAATCAGAATTTTAACATCATAATTGCCTTATTTCATCGACAATTATAAAAGTACACCCCAATTAGTTCACCATCGAACAAACTTCAAAAGAAAAGTTCTCAAACCAATAGCTTTCTCCAAAGTTTAACCACCTCAAAAATCGTCACAAATCAACACATCTAATAGTATTCGATCGTACAAATCTGAAATTAAGCAATAAAGCAAAATCACATGTCCTATACCACATGTTTCGCAAAATCGTTTGATTTTATTTCTCATACGTTCAAAAAGTGAATAAAAATAGGTAAGTTTTATCATTATTTATAAAATTCTTATTACAAAAAACAAGATTTTAAAACGGTTTTCCAAAACGATTATTAGAACCAATATTTGAAATTCCTTTATTATAGGGAAAAAATATTTTTTTTAATAATAATTTTAGAATACTATATAATAATAATTTGAAATGTTCATATATTTCAAAATGGTTTAGTGAAAATCGTTATTGAAAATAATGAAAACCAAGAAGGATGTCACAAAACCGATAATTTGAATTCAATACAAATTCAATTAAAATTTAACACGAAATCAATTCAAGTTCATTTATATTTGAATTTCAAGTTCTCTAAATATAGCTAACCTATTAATAGAAATCATATCTACAAAAATTATTCAAAAAAAACATCAAAACCGAACGATAATGAGAGCAAAACGTGCTATTACAGTTCTATGGTCAATGGTTGTTATTGTTGTCATCTTGCTCTCAGGACAGTAACATAAAAATATAATTTTGACTAAGAAAACTTCAAAATTGTTTAAAATTCTAAACATAAAAGTTGCAAACCTAGAATCATCGAATTCGGTTAAGAAACGAAAAAGTTACGATCATTTCAGCTTCAACCACAAAGCAATATATGTCTTGCTCTCAGGATAGCAATAGAAAAATGAAATTTTGTGTAAGATAACGTCAAAATTCCAGAAAACTTAAAACATGAAAGTTGTAGAACAAATTCTAAGCTTTCGATAAAGGATGAGAAAGTTTTGACCGAAATACGAACTGAGATTCAATTTGAAATTTACAGTAACAAGACAGTGAGCATGCATTAGGTTTTTCGACCATTCACTCTCAGAATCTTAAAATGTGACAACATGTTAACGGTTGTAATGCTTAGAAAAGATGCAACCTTTTGGCCAAGTGATGCGACCGTTTTTGTTTAAATTTGAATGAAAAACCGTTTAGTTTGAATAGTTAACACAGCCGACTGCCATTACCACTTGCCAACTGCAAAGTGCTAAGTGCCTCAAATATACCTCAAGCGCTCATTCGCCCAGGCCGCGGATGCGGGTGTGTATGTGGTTGCGGGTTCAGACACGAGCGATGGCGCGTGCGTAGGTTGGTGTGTTGCAGCCTTTTCTTTTATGTTTCTCTTGTCTTATGGGAACTATAATAATGTTCTTATCTTAGTATATAACTGTTAACCGACATTTCCGTCCGGTTCCCAGAAGTACACATGGCCCACTCGACCCAACACGTCACGTGGTATTAAAGCTCAAAGTGTTACCAAGTTGTTGAAGTTTCAAGCCATGGAGAGGTCGATCGAGCAATGGCCTCACGATTCCACATAAGGCTCGCATCGCTTAACAAGGCCTATATGGCCTCACAACCCCTCGCCTCACCCACTATGCCTCGCCTCATGATCGTTCAACACTCATCGCATCCACCATATCCAGCAAGATGCGATGACATCGCATCCCTCGGGATGCAGTACCATCGCATCCAATGAGATACGATGGCATCGCATCACTCGGGATGCAATCCCATCGCATCCAATGAAATGCGATGGCGCTGCATCCCCCAGAATGTGATGCCATCGCATCCCAAGCGATGCGATGACGCCGCATCCTTCAGGATGCGATGCCATCACATCCAAGCGATGCGGAGCCCCTCCCTTCTAACGCATCCTACTGGGATGCGATTTCCGCATCCCCCGGGATGCGAAAATCGTATCCCATGAAGGACATGCGATTCCCCCCCCCTCCAAGAACCATCTTTGATGCGATTTTCAGCTGAGTGGTACCCTAATCCTACCAACACCCACCTAACCACTCCACTATAAATACCCCCAAGCTCATTTGTTACAAGGGTTGGAAAATTATTGATTTGACACCTCCCTAGAGCTCCAAGGAAGCTCTCTAATGACATCTTCACTTTGAGGAAGAAGAAGGGCAAAATCTACTTTTTCCATACAATCACATATGATGACTATGACTTCAAATTACATGAAAATGCTTGTAACTAGATGCTTAGAAGGGACTTATAGCTTGTAATTCACTGTTGTCAATTAGATATCAGTAGCTCTTCCCAAGTGGACATTGGCCCCTCACGGGACCGACCACTATAAATCTCCGGTGTCAACTACTGCTTATCTGCACTTGTTTTCCATACGCAAAACCACATTCTTAAGTAATTAGGAATCTTAGGTGTTGGTGACATTTTTTGGCGTCAACATTTTGGTGCTTTCACTAAGAAATAAGACTGGCTTCTATGTTGCACACTACCATCTCGACTTCGACGTGCCTTATGTCCCTTCTCTACCTGTAGCCAAGTCCGCTTACGATGGTTAAGAAAATAAAGAAAACACTGATCGGCTCCTCTACTGCAGCCGAAGTTGAAGCATCCCAGCAACACCAGTCGGCCGATATCTCAGTCGAAATGGACGTACTTCCTCCTACGGACCCCAAAGCCCCTGTAACCCAAGCGCATATTTCCGCGCTCACCAAGAGACATGAAACGACGGCTCTCGAACTCAACCAAGCGTTGAAAGCTAGCATCGACCTTATGCGTCAGCTTCAAGAGAGTCAACACATAGTCTCCCAACTCCAATTAGTTCAGAACAATCCCCGAGTGGGACATACTGTCTTGGGAACCTCTTCCTTCGAGTCTCGGGGACCGCATCAACGAAGGAATTTTAGTATTAATAACAACGTCATTGTCCGCTCTAATGCCCACACTAATGGTCACAATAACGGCAACGGAAATGAAAATGGGATTGGTGACAGAACCACTGTCACCTATAGCGAGGGCACGCATCACCGTGATCGATCATGTCTGGTCATCAATGATGAACCAGGTCCAAGTAATTGCCTTCCTCCTCGGTGGAACCCAACTGTCACCGCTCAGAACTTGGCGCCCACGCTCCCGGCAGCTCAGCAGGCCCAAGTCTATCAAGATCAGAACGAACGTCAGCCCGCTCAGCCTCATCAGCCACACTGGAACCAGGTAATCGATGCTGACGATATCGAAGAGGATGATCCCGACGTTCACCATAGAAGACGTCTGTGGAACAGAACTCCCGAAGTTCGCCGAAACTGGATTCCGCCGGAGGATGCACATCCGACATATCTCCCAGACATGATCCGAAGGATCATGAGAGATAGGTGGAGAAATGCCAACGACTCATAGAAGACCCACTTGAGGCATAACCCATACACCAGAGCCATCCATGAAGTTGAGTGGCTTAGACGCTTTAACATGCCATAGATGACGCTATATGATGGCACGACTGATCCCTGCGCTTTCTTGAACCGCTACGAATGGCAGATGGACTCCAGCAGAGCCACCGACGTCGTCAAGTGCAAATGTTTCCCAGTTGCTTTGGCAGGCACGGCCTTTCTTTGGTTCTCTCGCCTTCCTCTCCATTAAGTTAAAACCTTTGGCCAGCTAGCTACTCGGCTGGCTAAACAGTTCAGGATGCACGTGCCAACCCCAAATAATGTGCTCACCATGTCCAACTTATACCAGGGTCCTGCTGAATCTCTTAAAAGCAACCTCGAGCGATTCAATACCGTCCTTGCCGAGGTCGATGATCCTAAACCCCGTACCATGCTGCTCCAGCTAGCAAAGGGCCTCCTCCCAATCTTCGAGTTCGGGACATGGATAGATAGAAAGCAGCCCAAGAGTTTAGAGGCTTTCTATGAAAAAGCGGGGCAGTTCTTGTGCCAAGAGGAAGCTAGGCGTAACAGAGCCTCACGGGCCAACCACTCCAACAACCCACGTGCTAGCACTGTGGACGACAGTGTCAAGGGAAAAAATAGATCGGGGAATCTTCCGACAAGGGTAAAGGAGCAATCCCCTACAAGAAAAAGTTGAACGCTGGCAAACAAGGTGGTCGCATCCAACTCCGTCGGACCCCAAGAAGCACGACTGCTATCAAAATTACAGGAACTACACCCCGCTAAATCGCTACTTAGAAACTTGCAATATGCTCCAATACAAGAAGCCCAACACAAGGGATCGATTGATCGCGAGAAGAACTCCGACAAGTACCGTAGCTTCCATGATATGTATGGACACAACACCAATGATTGCCGCCATCTCAAGTACGCAATCGAAAAATTCTTCCGTGAGAAACGCCTTGAGAAGTATGTTCAGGATCCTGCTCCTCCCGAGGAGGCTATGAGCCCTCCAACGTCTGCGCATCATGCTCCTGCAAATGCGGCCCCAGGGTCGTCCAACCAAAGGTCACGTGGCATCATGATCAATACTATCTGTGGCAGGCGTCACCCTACGCATGACAGCTTCCGGAAAATGGAGGAATACGCCAACTCCATAATGCACGCCACATATGAAGCTTGTTCTACCCTGGATGAATCAGTCCCCGCGAAGCTTCAAAAGACAACACGGGACGATAACTTCCGTGAGAGGGAGTCCACAGGAATTGAGATCCCAACCATAGACCCTCTCGTCATCTCTGCTCAAATCGGCCCAGCTTTCGTCCAAAGGATCCTCATTGACTCAGGAAGCTCGGTCAATATCATATTCAAGGCAGCCTACAACTAAATGAAACTGGAGGCCAAAGACCTGAGACCCTGCTAGGCAACGATCCACGCATTTAATGGATCCACCAATCACCCGGTAGGCACGATTGGCCTACCTGTAGAACTTGGGGAAGGGGATCAAAGTTGAGTCGGCATCCTCAAATTTGTGGTCATTGACGTCATCTCTCCATACAACGCTTTCTTGGGGTGACCTTTCCTCGCAGTATTCCGGGTCTGCCTATCACCATGGTCTCTACTGATGAAATTATCAACAGAGGATGGGATCGGTACCGTCAAAGGTGATCAAGCCATAGCCAGAGATTGCTACCTCATAGAGTAGAGGAACGTGCACAATAATGACAAGGGCAAGAATGTGCCTCCACATTCTTGCACCAAGATTGTCTCTGCATAGCAATCAAAGGTGTATGAGTCCTGGCTCAGGCGCCACAGCCGTCTTTCCGACGATCTCGATCGAAGGAAGGACGAAGAGCCCGATTCCGAAAGGGCTACCTCGGTGGAGCCAACGATGGATGTTCCGATCGACCCCGACGACTCGACGAAGGTATTGAAAATTGGATCGCAACTCCACCCCGCAATAAAGGAAGAGCTCATGGATTTATTAAGGGCCAACCTTGACGTGTTTGCTTGGACACACTCTGACATGTGTGGCATCGACCCAGGAGTCGCTTGTTATAGGCTCGCTATCAATCACTTGCAACTTCCAGCCAAACAGAAGCGTCGAATACTGGGAACCGACAGGTTAACGGCACTTAGAGAAGAGGTTGATAGGCTATTCAACAATGATTTTATCCGAGAATCCTATTACCCAAAATGGGTTTCCAATCCGGTCTTGGTTAAGAAACCGAACGACAAGTGCCGAACATGTGTTGCTTTCTCTGATCTGAACAAGGCCTGCCCTAAAGACAGTTTGCCACTCCCAAAGATCCCCAGCTTGTCGATACGACCACCGGCTACCAGCTCCTGTCTTTCATGGATGCCTACGCAGGCTACAATCAGATTTCGATGTACCTTCCTAAATGTGCAGTTTATGCCCCGCTATTACCCCGCCATATCCCCACTATATCATGTAGCGGATTTCTACTGCTACGCTATTTCCAAATAGCCTCTGAAATAGCCTCTCCGCTTTAAGCCCCGCTGTAACACCCCGTATTTCTAACAACAGTGATGTTCATAAATTAATGAATAATTAATCTCAAACGTGAGAACTAAGGGAAACGGGTTTCGCGGTTGCGTTCGTCTCGGAAAAATACGTGAAATAGAGTCAGAAATTTCGTGAATCGGAGTCCGTATGACTGAGATATGGCCTTTAGAAGTTTCACGAAAAATCAGAAAACGAAACAGATTTCAAAAATGCAGAATATGGGCTAGGCGGGAAAATTCCCGCCCAGACCAGGTCGACCTGGGAGTCGACCTGGGAGTCGACCTGGGGGTCGACCTGCCCACCAGGTCGACTAGGGTGTCGACCCTAGTGTCGACCTGGGGGTCGACCTCCCTGGTCGAGCCCAGGTGACCTGGGTGCACTGATTTGGGATTTGGGCTGTGTTTTGGTGGCTAGTGACGAGATCTGACGGCTCTAATCTGATTTAGGGTTAATCTAATGGCCTAAAACACTTAACTAATCTATAAATACCCCCTAAGACTACCCTAATTCATACTAAAATTGGAGACAACGTCGTTATGCCGTCAAAATGCAACTAGAAGGAGCCACCAACAAATTAAAGAGGAAGATAGCTTCTCAAATCAACTTCTAATCAACTCTAGCAACTTAATCTTCTTCATAGGAGTGCTAACCAACAAGTTGTGAGTTTCTATGCCTTTAGCAAGCAATTGCTAAACTAATTATGATAGGATATAATGAGGCTATGGTTATGAATGTGGATCAATGCAAGTTATGTTATCATATGCTATGTGTTCATGATGCTATTTATGCAAGTTTTATGCTATATGTTCGTGATGCTAGTTATGCAAGTTTTATGCTATATGTTCTTGATGCTAGTTATGCAAATCACTATGATAAACATTGATCCATTATGACACCATGTTATGCAAGTTTGGTGTTTGATTATATGCAAGTTCATATATGACATGTTATGCAAGTTTGGTGTTTGATTATATGCAAGTTCATGTATGACATGTTATGCAAGTTTGGTGTTTGATTATATGCAAGTTCATATATGACATGTTATGCAAGTTTGGTGTTTGATTATATGCAAGTAACATGTGCAAGTTTACACCTTTGTATGATATGCATACATGTGCAAGTTTACCCCTTTGTATGTCATGCATACATATGCATGTTTACCCCTTTTTATGATATGAGTAACATATGCAAGTTCATCCCTTTTTAGACCTATGACATGTATGCAAGTTTATCCCTTTATGATAGGTATATGACATGAACATCTATGCAAGTTACCCTCTTTATGACATATGTGATTCATGCAAGTTTGGGTTGGTTATTTATGCTAGTTGGGTTTGATGCTATGGTCATATATGCAAGTGACACCTTTGAAACCCATGATGATGCTAATGTTATGCTAAGTAGAACCCATTGCATTTGTGATGAATCTTCCTTTTTTAAGTATGTCATGTTAGCGTATTACGTGGGGAACGATGGGTTAATATTCATGTTGACAAAAATTATGGTGAAATTGGTATGATGTCGCATACCATGAGTGGATGGACATAATTGAGTCAATTATGTACATCATTAAATTGGAATTAATTAGGGAAAATTAATTCAAAATATGGGGTGATTAATTAGGTGTAATTAATCGACTAAGACACGAGGTTGGACCCTTTTGTAGCATAAGACTGCCCGGACCCGACCGGCAAATCCAGCGGCTACAAATGATTGGCCCAATGTGAGAGGCCTTAGGCATAAACTAAATACGTGGCAAGTTGTAACACCCAGCCTCCGCTAGGGTCACTCGCAAAGGAATGCACTAGCTTTAGAGGGGCATTATTGGTAAACATGCACAGAATGATCACAAGACAGAACATATATAAATAGCGGAAGTAAAATCAAACTTTCATAACATGAATAAATAAGGTCTAAAGCCCTTTACATCAGAGTACATCAAAACCTGTCTTGCAATAGTAAAGAAGCATAAAGACTTTTTAATAAATTATTCCCCAAGTAAAACAGTAAAGTAGCCATAGCCAAGAGAAGTCCAAGCCATCCATGATGACCTTCAAGCAGAAGAAGTCCGAACTAAATAGCATTGTTTCCTCCCTGAAACCTGGGGGGGGGAACGGAAGAAAAGAGGCGAAACAAAACGGGTCAGTCAAAAAGACTGAGTAAGTCCTATCTACTTCCAGTATAAAAACAGGTAAAGGTAACATGACATGCATAAACTGAAAGTAAACATAAGGATAACTACAAGATAGATAAACCAGGGTAGCCGGTTGAACTACTGCGGCAAGGTAAACTAAGGTATCATGATAAACTACGGTGTTATGATAAGTCAAGGTATCACATCGTCAGATTTCTATCGAGTACATTATCCCAAGGTATCTACCCCGTCTAACATCCCACGGTATCTATTATGTATATTCTTCCTAGTTCTAACATGTATATTTGCTCTGCACCTCTCGTACTAGTATCCCTACCCGCGTCATGTGTTAACCATGAATGTCCCGTGCTCAAAGTCGTGTAATGGTCCATGTCAACCTAATATCGCATATATAGGTTACTCAAATCATATGTTTCTATCCATGTATATAAGTTCAGTCCTTTGTCGTACCTCGTACGGGCTTCCTCATGTCGTATTATCCTTGAAATCGTTTGGACTGTCACCCTTGTTCTAGCTAGGCTCTTCCATATGAATCATCGTTTGAACTACTAGGACTTACGCCACCTAGCACCACTAGGGATTGCGCTTACCTATTGCACGCTTTCGTATTTCGGTTTGGGTTACACCACCTAGGCCACTAGGGATTACGCTAACCCTCAACCGCGCCCTCTTTCCCACGCATTCATCGTGAATCGTTTTTCTATAACTGTATGCACATGTATCACATCGTGCCATCCGAGTCCTGTCACAGGGCAAAACAAGAAATACAGGACTCGGTCGGGAGCTTTAGATTTATCTCCCGATGCAGATACTAAGGTCTGCTTTTCTACACGTGGCTATGGTCCCACGAGACCCCTCCCTCAACTAGTGAAAGGCAACACAAGAGAAAATCTTGCATGAGAACTACACTCCGGCCAGCCCACATCCTACGGCCTACCTCACCCATAATTAGATAGCAATTATGGTCTATTGGGTGTTCCCTGCCTTTCCGTACGTACACGCTTGACTCAAGATGGTAGATGATCGACAAACTTGCTATCTAGGGCACTATCATGTATTCGTTGACTCACTGCTATCCATCCCAGTCTTTAGGTCGCTCGTATAGCAACCAAGGCATACTCTTGGTTCTTCTAACGCAGACCTTAACCTCTTGTGAGCCCAGGATGATCATCTGCGACCTCACAGAGGGATACCAAGAATATCCTCACGTTCCCCGAAGCCGCTGCTTCGTTACCCAGTTCGCTGGAGCCTTTATCTAAATCAGATAGCCTGCTCCTACACGTATACTTAAACGATGACCTACCGTATCGGGTTACTCATCTATCTAAGAGGTGGTCCACATTTCCTTGGCTAAGAATTATTACTTAGTTTCCCTTAACTAAGGTTTACCACTTAGCCTTATTTCCATAATCCTTGTTAACTATGGTTATTTACCTAATCCTCCGAATTAGGGTTTATCTAATGGGTTAGGTGTCACTTAAGTTCATAACTTAGCCCGTCTACAAACCATGTCAAAATTGGCTAAGTATCCAAGTCCAAGACTTAACCCTACAAACCTTGTGTCAAGTTGGCTAAGTATATTAAGCAATCCATAACTTAACCTCGTCTAATTATCATTTTAGATTGGTTAATTATATAAATTAACTCGACCTTGTCAAATTACCGAGTCAAATCGGTCAAGCGTATTCAAGTGATTCGTGACTTAGCCTTATCATGTTTTCACGTTAGATTGGTTAAGTATAGGTTAACTTAACCTCATCAAATTAACGAGTTAGATTGGTTAAGTATAGGTCACTTAACCTCATCAAATCATCGTGTTAAATTAGTTAAGTGTTTAACTTAACCCCATTAAATTACCAAGTTAAGTTGGTTAAGTATGGGTTACTTGACCTCATTGAATTACCAAGTTTAAATTGGTTAAGTGTTTAACTTAACCCCATCGAATTACCGTGTTTAGATTAGTTAAGTGTGGATTACTTAACCCCATCTAATTACCGTGGTTAGGTTAGTTAAGTCTTAATTACTTAACCCCATCTAATTACCCAGTCGGATTAGTTAAGTGTAAATTACTTAACCCCATCTCCTAATCATCTTGCATGGTTAAGTGTCATTAAGGAATCAAGTCCGGTCCCACTTAACCTACCCATTCGTGTCATATCGGTTAAGTGTCATTAGTCAAATTTACTTAACCTTATCATGTGGCATTAATTCAATTAATGCACTCTTAACCTCTCACATTAGACCTTGTTGTGGATACTAGTTAAGCCGGGCGGGTCCGGGTAGATTTACACCACAACCTAGTCTAACCTCAGGTCTTAAGCGCGACATGACCAACTTCTCACATTGGGTCCTATTGTTTGCAACTACTAGTTAGGCCGGTCGGTTCCGGGTAGTTTTACGTTGCAAACTCAACCCAACCTCGAGTTGGCCACACTTATATTATCTAAGTTCATCATGTTTCCAAAACATGTTACAAGTTTTCAAGCATTTGGGTAGACCTAACTTAATAGGTAAATTCCCAAAGGGTAGACCTAACTTAATAGGTAAATTCCCAAGATCATGTTTTTATGCATACTTACATGCCAACTTCCATGTTATCTTCCAAGTCATATTTTCAAGTATAAACACATGTCATAATCAAGTTAAGATTTCGCGACATGTTCATGTTTATCTAACTACCCAAAATCGTGTTTTCCCAACGCAAGTAAAGCGAGCCAACATAGTAAGGATACTATGTCACATATTGGTCTCAAAACATGCATGATGCTAAAAAGGGCTTGGCTTCCACATGCATAACATCATAAAGGGATTGGCCATAAACATGCATAGTGTCATAAGGTAATTTGGCCACAAACATGCATATTATCAAAAAGGGTTTAGCCATAAACATGCACAACTTAAAAGAGGGGATTGGCCACGAGCATGCATAATCTCATAAAGGATTTGGCCACAAACTTGCATGTTACCATAAGGGGTTTGGGTTCATAAACATGCATAAGCCCCAAAATCTTGTCTTAGCCAATGTTTCACACATAAAGTGGTTCCTAAAGGTTCATGCTAGCATTTCATGCATAAAGATCCAAACTTGCAAGTTAAACTAGGTTATGCATAGCATGAGAGGCATGATTAAGTCACTCGCATGGCCTAAAATCATAAACATGAACACAAGAGGCAAGGTAAGGTTCATATAGGTTCGCATAATCATGTTTAGCCTCATTTTATCCCACGTCATTATCAAAACAACCGTTTCCATCTAAAAGTAGCTAGAACTTACATAGTTAGGCCTAGGGAAAGGAGCATGAATCATCTTGGCTAAGAAAGGTGCCTCCTTTGTAGAAGAATCGTCATGGAACTCGCATAGCAATGTTGATTTGGCCTTGATTTGGTGTAGCAAGCTTGCACCTTTTGATTTGAACTTGATTTGAGTGCATAGGCTCTAGGGATTGGAGATGGAGGCCATGATCAAAATTGATTTTGGCAGCACTTAGTTGCTAGGTTTGATTTTTAGGGATTTAGGTTAGGTTTAGGGTCTTTTTATAGAGATTAGGATAGTTTTAGGCCCTTAGATTAACCCTAGGACCAACCTGAACCGTCAGATTTCAAACCAGGCCCAAAAACCTAGCCAATAGAAAATAGGTGCACCAGATCAGAATCAGCCGACAGGGCAAGTCGACAGCCCTGTCGACATGCCTGTCGACATGCCTGTCGACTTGTCTGGGCGGGAATTTTCCCGCCTGGCCCCATTTCTGCATGTTTCGAAATTCAAATTTCCCGAAAACTTCTTTGGGCCTTAACCGGGTCATACGGACTCCGATTTTCGAAAACTCGGACTCTATTTCGCGTATTTTTCCGAGACGAACGCAATGGCATAGCCCGTTTTACTTGATTCAGAATTTAAAATTAAATTCTGCCTTGATTCTCGTTTTAACATGTTATTGAAATACGGGTTGTTACATTCTCCCCACCTTTTAGGATTTCGTCCCCGAAATCTCTAAGTTAGGAAGAACATATCCTACCATCCATCATCCATCTACTCAAAACATCATCCACAAGCAACCATTGTCCTTAGATGATTTCTAATGCTGTATGAATATATGCAAAACGTGTGTGTACATGTTCCTTAGCTAATGCTAATGATCAGGCCTGGATAATCTTTCTAATGCAAAAATATGTATAGTGCCATGAATCCAACATGTATGCAAATAGTCCTAGTCATATAGATACTATATGCGTGCACAATCATTCATCCATATGCAACATCCGCATGATAACACATCCAATTTCATCTATAAACAAGTATAAATACTCGTGCATATGCAATATGAAATGTGACCGAGTCGAGCTAATATCTAATGTAAATTCGCGCATCCACGAGCAACCACTTGCAACCATTTGCAACCATATCAACCATAACATGTTTCAAATACATGTTTACATCCATAGGGTTCTACCTAAGATTCCCTGAAACAGGGTCGAGAAGATAAACAAAACAAACTCCGTACGGGGTTTGTAACAGAGACAGGACCGAGAGGATATCCATAAAAGATAGCCTACAAGCAAGCTCAACAGAAAAACAGGGATCGAGGATATATTCCCAAAAGAGATATCATGCACGTATTTAGTCTTCAGTCTCCTGAGTCGCATTACCTTGAGCTTAGTTCCATCATGCCTTGACCGCCCCTTTTACTTCACGATTTCGCAGCTTCTTATTTCCTGTTTTCATAACATGAGTTGGAACTCATTTCCTCGTCGCCTCTCGTTCCACTTGCACTTATTCTCCTTCTAGAATACTTGGCGCAAACAGGACTGCGTACACATTATTCCATGCGAGCCCTCAAAATTCACTAGTGAATCCTGGACCTTGTACCATAAGGTATTCCACGTAGAAAAACTTTCTCCTGAAAGTAAACAGATGTCAATCAGGTTATCATGCGCACTTACTAGGGTGATCTCTATAACCCATGCATAAATGAAGTAAACCATCCATCTTATCGGCGAACACCACTCGATCGGGCTTCAAATTTCCAATAAAGGCATCAAGGGATTCTAAGTAACTAGTCATGACAGAACCTCAAAAAGGTTACCCGATACTTCGAGGGCATTACCAAGGCTAGTCAAAAGGTCTAACTACCCTCCTATCAAAACCGAGAGTGGCACCCCCTACTGGATAACCACTTCATCCCTAGAATCCATTCATAGATTATAAACATAAGCATTATTTCCAAACTCAACACTTGGCATAGACATTCCCAAATCCAAACAAGTCATGTATAAATGGACTGATTCTCCAATAGGACTTTGAGACAAAAATGGGATTCTCTATTACGCTAGAACTTAAGGTGCAGAGACTCAACTATCGAAGCAGACTTAAATGATACGAACAACGAAGTCCTAACGGGATGATAGAGAAGAAAAGCTAAACCTTTAACAAGATCGTTACCCTCCTTCCGAGGTACTCTAGAAATGAGAGCATACTACTGCCCTCCTGATGATCTTGTCCTTGTCCCATAATACTTAACTATCCGCCCCGTTTTACCATGCCAAAGGTACTCTCTCGTCATGGGTCTCATTGTTCATCTTTCTCCCTCCTTTGAGGACTAAGCCATACCAACAAGTTGCTCGTCCTTAAGCTCGTATTCTTTATCCTTCTTTCTCACGATCCTTTCTTATAACGCGGCCACTAGTCCCTCGAGAACCACCTCCATCGTATGGAAAGCACTTTCGTAGGTAGAAAAGACTAGTCGCAGTTAAAACTACTGTGACTACAGATGGAGGAAAGAAAGGAAAAGAGACTCAATTAAGGAAACAAGGATAGTGCTAATGGCCTTTGGGGAATAGCCTTTTTCTTTTAAAAGAAAATTTTCTTGAAAAATGCTTCTTTGTAAACGGTTTTTTTTTCAAATAGTTTTCAGAAGGTCTTTAAAAACTTTTGCCCAGTCTGGTAACCTTCTGCTCTGATACCACGTGTAACACGCAGCCTCCGCTAGGGTCACTCGCAAAGGAATGCACTAGCTTTAGAGGGGCATTATTGGTAAACATGCACAGAAATATCACAAGACAGAACATATATAAATAGCGGAAGTAAAATCAAACTTTCATAACATGAATAAATAAGGTCTAAAGCCCTTTACATCAGAGTACATCAAAACCTGTCTTGCAATAGTAAAGAAGCATAAAGACTTTTTAATAAATTATTCCCCAAGTAAAACAGTAAAGTAGCCATAGCCAAGAGAAGTCCAAGCCATCCATGATGACCTTCAAGCAGAAGAAGTCCGAACTAAACAGCATTGTTTCCTCCCTGAAACCTGAGGGGGGGAAACGGAAGAAAAGAGGCGAAACAAAACGGGTCAGTCAAAAAGACTGAGTAAGTCCTATCTACTTCCAGTATAAAAACAGGTAAAGGTAACATGACATGCATAAACTGAAAGTAAACATAAGGATAACTACAAGATAGATAAACCAGGGTAGCCGGTTGAAATACTGCGGCAAGGTAAACTAAGGTATCATGATAAACTACGGTGTTATGATAAGTCAAGGTATCACATCGTCAGATTTCTATCGAGTACATTATCCCAAGGTATCTACCCCATCTAACATCCCACGGTATCTATTATGTATATTCTTCCTAGTTCTAACATGTATATTTGCTCTGCACCTCTCGTACTAGTATCCCTACCCGCGTCATGTGTTAACCATGAATGTCCCGTGCTCAAAGTCGTGTAATGGTCCATGTCAACCTAATATCGCATATATAGGTTACTCAAATCATATGTTTCTGTCCATGTATATAAGTTCAGTCCTTTGTCGTACCTCGTACGGGCTTCCTCATGTCGTATTATCCTTGAAATCGTTTGGACTGTCACCCTTGTTCTAGCTAGGCTCTTCCATATGAATCATCGTTTGAACTACTAGGACTTACGCCACCTAGCACCACTAGGGATTGCGCTTACCTATTGCACGCTTTCGTATTTCGGTTTGGGTTACACCACCTAGGCCACTAGGGATTACGCTAACCCTCAACCGCGCCCTCTTTCCCACGCATTCATCGTGAATCGTTTTTCTATAACTGTATGCACATGTATCACATCGTGCCATCCGAGTCCTGTCACAGGGCAAAACAAGAAATACAGGACTCGGTCGGGAGCTTTAGATTTATCTGCCGATGCAGATACTAAGGTCTGCTTTTCTACACGTGGCTATGGTCCCACGAGACCCCTCCCTCAACTAGTGAAAGGCAACACAAGAGAAAATCTTGCATGAGAACTACACTCCGGCCAGCCCACATCCTACGGCCTACCTCACCCATAATTAGATAGCAATTATGGTCTGTTGGGTGTTCCCTGCCTTTCCGTATGTACACGCTTGACTCAAGATGGTAGATGATCGACGAACATGCTATCTAGGGCACTATCATGTATTCGTTGACTCACTGCTATCCATCCCAGTCTTTAGGTCGCTCGTATAGCAACCAAGGCATACTCTTGGTTCTTCTAACGCAGACCTTAACCTCTTGTGAGCCCAGGATGATCATCTGCGACCTCACAGAGGGATACCAAGAATATCCTCACGTTCCCCGAAGCCGCTGCTTCGTTACCCAGTTCGCTGGAGCCTTTATCTAAATCAGATAGCCTGCTCCTACACGTATACTTAAACGATGACCTACCGTATCGGGTTACTCATCTATCTAAGAGGTGGTCCACATTTCCTTGGCTAAGAATTATTACTTAGTTTCCCTTAACTAAGGTTTACCACTTAGCCTTATTTCCATAATCCTTGTTAACTATGGTTATTTACCTAATCCTCCAAATTTGGGTTTATCTAATGGGTTAGGTGTCACTTAAGTTCATAACTTAGCCCGTCTACAAACCATGTCAAAATTGGCTAAGTATCCAAGTCCAAGACTTAACCCTACAAACCTTGTGTCAAGTTGGCTAAGTATATTAAGCAATCCATAACTTAACCTCGTCTAATTATCATTTTAGATTGGTTAATTATATAAATTAACTCGACCTTGTCAAATTACCGAGTCAAATCGGTCAAGCGTATTCAAGTGATTCGTGACTTAGCCTTATCATGTTTTCACGTTAGATTGGTTAAGTATATGTTAACTTAACCTCATCAAATTAACGAGTTAGATTGGTTAAGTATAGGTCACTTAACCTCATCAAATCATCGTGTTAAATTAGTTAAGTGTTTAACTTAACCCCATTAAATTACCAAGTTAAGTTGGTTAAGTATGGGTTACTTGACCTCATTGAATTACCAAGTTTAAATTGGTTAAGTGTTTAACTTAACCCCATCGAATTACCGTGTTTAGATTAGTTAAGTGTGGATTACTTAACCCCATCTAATTACCGTGGTTAGGTTAGTTAAGTCTTAATTACTTAACCCCATCTAATTACCCAGTCGGATTAGTTAAGTGTAAATTACTTAACCCCATCTCCTAATCATCTTGCATGGTTAAGTGTCATTAAGGAATCAAGTCCGGTCCCACTTAACCTACCCATTCGTGTCATATCGGTTAAGTGTCATTAGTCAAATTTACTTAACCTTATCATGTGGCATTAATTCAATTAATGCACTCTTAACCTCTCACATTAGACCTTGTTGTGGTTACTAGTTAAGCCGGGCGGGTCCGGGTAGATTTACACCACAACCTAGTCTAACCTCGGGTCTTAAGTGCGACACGACCAACTTCTCACATTGGGTCCTATTGTTTGCAACTACTAGTTAGGCCGGTCGGTTCCGGGTAGTTTTACGTTGCAAACTCAACCCAACCTCGAGTTGGCCACACTTATATTATCTAAGTTCATCATGTTTCCAAAACATGTTACAAGTTTTCAAGCATTTGGGTAGACCTAACTTAATAGGTAAATTCCCAAAGGGTAGACCTAACTTAATAGGTAAATTCCCAAGCTCATGTTTTTATGCATACTTACATGCCAACTTCCATGTTATCTTCCAAGTCATATTTTCAAGTATAAACACATGTCATAATCAAGTTAAGATTTCGCGACATGTTCATGTTTATCTAACAACCCAAAATCGTGTTTTCCCAACGCAAGTAAAGCGAGCCAACATAGTAAGGATACTATGTCACATATTGGTCTCAAAACATGCATGATGCTAAAAAGGGCTTGGCTTCCACATGCATAACATCATAAAGGGATTGTCCATAAACATGCATAGTGTCATAAGGTAATTTGACCACAAACATGCATATTATCAAAAAGGGTTTAGCCATAAACATGCACAACTTAAAAGAGGGGATTGGCCACGAGCATGCATAATCTCATAAAGGATTTGGCCATAAACTTGCATGTTACCATAAGGGGTTTGGGTTCATAAACATGCATAAGCCCCAAAATCTTGTCTTAGCCAATGTTTCACACATAAAGTGGTTCCTAAAGGTTCATGCTAGCATTTCATGCATAAAGATCCAAACTTGCAAGTTAAACTAGGTTATGCATAGCATGAGAGGCATGATTAAGTCACTCACATGGCCTAAAATCATAAACATGAACACAAGAGGCAAGGTAAGGTTCATATAGGTTCGCATAATCATGTTTAGCCTCATTTTATCCCATGTCATTATCAAAACTACTGTTTCCATCTAAAAGTAGCTAGAACTTACATAGTTAGGCCTAGGGAAAGGAGCATGAATCATCTTGGCTAAGAAAGGTGCCTCCTTTGTAGAAGAATCGTCATGGAACTCGCATAGCAATGTTGATTTGGCCTTGATTTGGTGTAGCAAGCTTGCACCTTTTGATTTGAACTTGATTTGAGTGCATAGGCTCTAGGGATTGGAGATGGAGGCCATGATCAAAATTGATTTTGGCAGCACTTAGTTGCTAGGTTTGATTTTTAGGGATTTAGGTTAGGTTTAGGGTCTTTTTATAGAGATTAGGATAGTTTTAGGCCCTTAGATTAACCCTAGGACCAACCTGAACCGTCAGATTTCAAACCAGGCCCAAAAACCTAGCCAAGATAGAAAATAGGTGCACCAGATCAGAATCAGCCGACAGGGCAAGTCGACAGCCCTGTCGACATGCCTGTCGACATGCCTGTCGACATGCCTGTCGACTTGTCTGGGCGGGAATTTTCCCGCCTGGCCCCATTTCTGCATGTTTCGAAATTCAAATTTCCCGAAAACTTCTTTGGGCCTTAACCGGGTCATACGGACTCCGATTTTCGAAAACTCGGACTCTATTTCGCGTATTTTTCCGAGGCGAACGCAATGGCATAGCCCGTTTTACTTGATTCAGAATTTAAAATTAAATTCTGTCTTGATTCTCGTTTTAACATGTTATTGAAATACGGGTTGTTACACAAGTGTAAATACACGAGGTTAGACTCGGTTATGGCGTAAGGCTGCCCGGACCCGACCGGCAAATCCAGCCGCCATAAAAGATAGTCTAATGTGAGAGGTCTTTACAAAGGTTATGGTTTTAATCAATTAAGAAACACTTAACCAGATAAGCATGTAGTGGGGCATGAGGGATTAAGTGGGTGCCTTGGGTGGCATGGGGAAATCAAATAAGTGCCTTGGGTGGCATGTGGAAATCTAGTGGGTTGCCTTGGGTGGCAATAGAAAATACGATTAGAATACTTAACCAAGTGGAAACATGTAATTAAACATGATTAAAGGGTTAAGTGGGATGCACTAGAAAAGGGACAAGCTTAGGTGGGTAGCTTGTGGGGGCCCATTTCAACCAGTGACCCAAAACGTATCTTTGTGGGCTCGACCCAAGTCGAGGACGGGACATGCATACTGGGCTTGACTATAAGAGGCCAAAAACGTGTTAGTGGTGGCAACGCAAGTCCAACGGGCTTCATATGCGTGTGTGGGCCCGGGCTGGTAGGTAAGACGTTGTTGCATCGTGTAGGTATAAGCCGTGCACCATTGGTTGTATCGGGTTGACACTTTGGGGAGTGATACACCCCACTGTGGGGCCAGCACGGGTGTCTACGTTAGGGAGCCGATCGCTTGGGGAGTAGTGGGTACACCTAGTGGAGATAGGGGCAGACGGCACCTATGTGGTCAGCTAGGGGTACACGAAACTACTAGTTAAATTTCTAAGTCCTTGGGTAGGATCAACCTTTAAGTTAGGCATGACTGGTGTGGTGCAGTTAGTAATTATCCTTGGGTAGGTAGATGCGTCTTTACCGTTATCTTAGTTGGCTGCTAAGTGTAGTCATTAATCCCCAGTCATTAACGTACCAAGTTTATATCATACCCTAATTACTTTAATGATTGTATTGTTAAAGTTATAGGGCTCACTCAGACTTATGTCTGACCCCGTTGTTTTTACCTTTTCCCCCTCAGGTCCTCAGGTTGGACCTAGTTCTAGTGGAGTTTGATTCAGACTGCTTTATCTATCTTGGAGCTTGGACTCTTGAAGTAAAGCTCGGTTATCTTTTCTATTATGGCTATTAGTTATATAGTGGGATTATGTACTTATGTTTTTATCAGGATGGATATTTAGTACTTGACTCTTGTTTTATGGTTTTGTTATTGTAACCAAACATGTTTACCTTCTGCTGCAATGAAATGATGTTTTAGTTAACAAGTATTATTTATATCTGTCCTGTTGTAATTTTTCTGTTCTATATTCACTTAAAATACTCCACCGAAGCTAAGGCATTCCCTTAGTGAGTGACCTTAGCGGGTGTGGGGTGTTACACGTGGTATCAGATCTTAAGGTTACCAGAACAGATAAAACTTTTGGAAAAACTATTATTCTAAGAACATTTTTGAAGGAGTATTTTCAAAAACATGTCTTTTAAGAGAAAAGTTTTTGAAAGAAAAGCATAATCCCCAATAGCCATATCTTTATCTTTTGAATTCTCCGTTTTGAATCTTTCCTTTTTCGTTTCAGCATGGCTGAAGATCTTAACTTTCCGGAGGGTGTTGCGATACCAGTATGGTATAAGAGGTTGATGGAGGCTAGGGCCACCGCTGCGGGTCCAGCAAATGTTCCTCCACCACCAGTTGCACCCGGTCTTCCTCCCCCTCCTCCTCCTCGCGCGGATACTTTTGCTAAGACTTGCAAGGAATTTAAGGCTATGGGAGGGAAACCTTTTCAAGGATTAGAAACTTTTGTGAAAGCTAGGGATTGGCTTAAGGAGGTGGAAGAATTGATAGATATCTTTGAGATGGAAGAAGGAAAGAAAGTCAAGTTAGCTGCTTGGTTAATGAAGGGAGAGGCCTCGTTCTGGTGGGAGGTCACTAATGGAGAACGCCTAGTTGACTCTTGGGCGGATTTCAGACAAAGGTTTGTGGCAAAGTTTCTCTCAAGGGCGGAAGAGAATCTGTATATGGAAAGGTTCTTGACTCTAAAGCAAGGAAACCTATCAGTGAAGGAATATGTCAACAAGTTTAATCAATTGGCAAGATTTGGCATAGACATGGTGAATACACCGGAGAAGAAGGCTTTGAGGTTCGTTAAAGGTTTGAATGAACCGATGCATGGATTGGCTATGACTCACATCCCTATGGGGGCCACCTTTGAGAAGCTAGTAGACATGGCACTCATGCATGAGGAAGAGAAGGGTCCCAATGCTAATAAGGCACCCGAAAAGAAAGGAGATCAGAAGAGACCTCAACAGCAATAGTAAAACAAGGGTGGGAAAGGCAACGGTGGCAAGGGAAAGAAGAAGTGCTTCAATTGCGGGACACCAGGCCACCTAAGCAAAGATTGTCGGAAGAAGAAGAAGACTGGCTGCTTCCACTGTGTCGAAGCAGGGCATCTAGTGAAGGACTGCCCTAAGAAGGGGCAGAGGACGGGATCTACCTCAGGGGGACAGGTGCAAGCTCTTATGGCACCAGGTCAGGCAAGGGGGCAAGTTCAGGCTCTCGCGGTTCCACCGATTCAGGAAAGAGGTAGAACTATTTCCACTGAAAGTCTGGTTTTTCTATTTGATCATCATGTCCGTACTTTATTTGACTCTGACGCATCGCATTCGTTTATCTCATCATCATTAGTTGAGTCACTGCACTTAGACACCAGTCTAGTAGATGATCCCTTGGTTGTTTCAAACCCAATTAGGGGCTCCACTTATTTGTCCATGATATGTTTGGGTTTGAAGATTTCCATACTTAGCGTTGAGTTTAGATGTGATGCTTTTGTTTTGGGCTTCACGGGCTATGGGTTGATTTTGGGCATGGACTGGTTATCCAGTAATGGTGTCGTTCTTGATTGTGAAAGGAGAGTTGTTAGGCTCATGACCCGCTTGGAGAACACTCTCGAGATCTCTTGTAATCCCATGAATTCTGTTATGCTAAGTTATCTTGAATCGCTTGACGCTTCGGTCGAGAGTTTGCGATCTGTTAGAGTGGTCCGGGAATACTCGGATGTGTTTGAGGAGGTGAAGGGTTTACCTCCGAAGCGGGAGATTGACTTCCGAATATATCTGGTAGACAATGCTAAACCAGTATCTTTGCAGTGCGCCACATGGCTCCTCGTGAGAAGAGAGAACTCCATAAGCAAGTAGGGGAGTTGCTTGTGAAGGGGTTCATAAGACGAAGTATATCGGAGTGGGGGTGGTCCAGTAGTTTTTGCCACGAAGGCGGATGGGTCCCTCAGACTTTGTGTAGACTATAGAGAACTCAACAAACTTACAAAGAAGAATAGACACCCATTGCCGAGGATTGATGATCTCTTTGATCAGTTGGTTGGCGCCTCAGTGTTTTCACAGTTGGACTTAGCCATGGGGTTTCATCAGTTGAGAGTGGCTGAGGATAGCATAGACAAGACTGCCTTTAGGACTCCAGATGGGTTTTATGAGTGGCTTGTGATGCCCTTTGGTTTGATGAACGCCCCTGCATACTTTGTTGATTTGATGAGTAGGGTGTTCAGGGAGTACCTTAATAAGTTCGTGGTGGTCTTTGTGGATGACATCTTAGTCTTTTCTAAGAGTGAAGAAGAGCATGCCCTACATCTTAGGGAAGTGTTAGAGACTCTTCGAGCGCATAGCCTTAAGGCTAAATTCTCTAAATGTCACTTCTGGAGGAAGGAAGTGAGGTTCTTAGGGCACGTGGTCTCTAAGGAGGGGATAACTGTGGATCCCGCGAAGGTAGCGTCTGTAATACCCCGCCTCCGCTAGGGTCACTCGCAAAGGAATGCACTAGCTTTAGAGGGGCATTATTGGTAAACATGCACAGAAATATCACAAGACAGAACATATAACATAGCGGAAGTAAAATCAAACTTTCATAAACATTAATAATTAAGGTCTAAAGCCTTTTACATCAGAGTACATCAAAACCTGTCTTGCAATAATAAAGAAGCATAAAGAATTTTTCATAAATTATTCCCCAAGTAAAAACAGTAAAGTAGCCATAGCCAAGGAAAGTCCAAGCCATCCATGATGACCTTCAAGCAGAAGAAGTCCGAACTAAACAGCAGTATTTCCTCCCTGTAACATGGGGGGGAAACGGAAGAAAAGAGGCGAAACAAAACGGGTCAGTCAAAAAGACTGAGTAAGCCCTATCTACTATTAGCATAAAAACTACTAAAGTTAACTGACATGAGAAACTGAGATGAACATAAGCATGATAGCAAGATAGATAAGCTAAATCAAGATAACAGGATGAACTACTGAACTCAGATAAACTAAGGTGTCATGATAAATTACGATGTCAAGATAAAACAAGGTATCACATCGTCAGGTTTCTATCAAGTATAATATCCCCAAGATATCTATCACGTATAACGTCCCATGGTATCTATCATGTACATCTGCTCTGCACCTACCGTACTAGTATCCCAACTGTATCATGTGTTAACCAAGAACGACCCTCACTCAAAAGTCGTGTAATGGTCCATGTCAACCTAATATATCGCATATATAGGTTACTCAACTTGTATGTTTTATTCCATGTAAATGTTCAGTCCCTTGCCGTAGACCATACGGGCTTTCCCATGAGATTCTACATTACTTTAACATAGTTCCATGATCCTTAAGATCGGTTTGGACTATTACCCTAAACCTAGCTAGGGTCTTCCAACATGAATTATCGTTTGTACAACTAGGACTTATGCTACCTAGGGCCACTAGGGATTACGCTTACCTATTGCACGTTTTCGTATCTCGGTTTTGGTTCAACCACCCAGGGCCACTGGGATTTACGCTAACCGTCAACCGCGCCCTTTTTCCCACGCATTCATCGTGAATCGTTTTCCATGACTGTATGCACATGTATCACATCGTGCCATCCGAGTCCTGTCACAGGGCAGATCGAGAAATACAGGACTTGGTCGGGAGCTTTCGATTTATCTGCCGATGCAGATGCTAAGGTCTGTTTTTCTATACGTGGCTATGGTCCCACGCGACCCCTCCCTCAACTAGTGAAAGACAAGACAGGATAAATCCTGTATGAGAACACACTACTGGCCAACCCACAATCCTAGCCTTACCGCAACCATAATTAGATAGCAATTATGGTCTATTGGGTGTTCTCTGCCTTTCTGTACGTACACGCTTGACCAAAGATGGTAGGTAGCCTGACGAAAATGCTATCTAGGGTACGACCGTGTATCGTCGACTATCCCCTATCCATCCCCGTCTTTAGGTTGCTCGTATAGCAACCAAGGCATACTCTTGGTTCTTCTAACGCAGACCTTAACCTCTCATGAGCCTAGTATGATCACCTGGCAGCTCACAGAGGGATCCCAAGAATATCCTCACGTTCCCCCGAAGTCGCTGCTTCGCTACCCAGTTCGCTGGAGCCTTTATCTAAATCAGATACTTGCTCCTACTCGTATACTTAAACGATGACCTACCGTATCAGGTTACTCATTTATCTATGAACTGGTCCAAATTTCCTTGACTAAGAATCATTACTTAGTTATTCTTCAACTAAGGTTTACCACTTAGCCTTATTCCCGTTATCCTTGTTAACTACGGTTACCCACCTAATCCTCCGAATTAGGGTTTATATAAAAGATTAAGTGTCACTTAAGTTCATGACTTAATCCCGTCTACAAATCATGTCAAAATTGGCTAAGTATCCAAGTTCGAGACTTAACCCGTCTACAAATCATGTCAAAATTGGCTAAGTATCCAAGTTCAAGACTTAACCCTACAAACCATGCTCAAGTTGGTTAAGTATATATTAACTTGACCCTATCAAATTACTTAGTCAAACCGGTCAAGTGTATTCAAGCGATTCATGACTTAGCCTTATCATGTTTTCACGTTATATTGGTTAAGTATGGGTTAACTTAACCTCAATAAATTCACGAGTTAGATTGGTTAAGTATAGATCACTTAACCACATCAAATTAACGAGTTAGATTGGTTAAGTTTAGGTCACTTAACCACATCAAATTAACGGGTTAGATTGGTTAAGTATAGGTCACTTAACCACATCAAATTAACGAGTTAGATTAGTTAAGTGTTTAACTTAACCCCATTAAACTACCAAGTGGGATTAATTAAGTCTAGGCTAACTTAGCCCCATCCGATTATCATGTTTAGACTAGTTGAGTCTAATCTTAACCCCATCCATTAACTGTATCTTTCTGTTAAGTGTCATTAAGAAAACTTACTTAACCTTACCAAATTATCGTGTTGGATTGATTAAGTGTTGGTTAACTTAACCCCGTCCACTAGTCGTATAAAAATGGTTAAGTGTCATTAGGCAAATCAAGTTACTTAACCTACCCAACCTTGTCATGTTTTGTTAAGTATCATTAGCCTAATCAATTTACTTAACCCCTTTGTCCATGTCATATTTGGTTAAGAGTCATTAATCAAATTAACTTAACCCTATCATGTGGCATTAATTACTTAATGCACCCCAACCTCTCACATTAGACTTTGTTGTGGTTACTAGTTAAGCCGGTCGGTTCCGGGTAGCTTTACACCACAACTTGGTCTAACCTCGGGTTCAAGCACAACATGACCAACTTCTCACATTGGGTCTTATTGTTTGCAACTACTAGTTAGGCCGGTCGGTTCCGGGTAGTTTTACGTTGCAAACTCAACCCAACCTCGAGTTGGCCACACTTATATTATCTAAGTGTCATGTTCATCATGTTTCCAAAACATGTTACAAGTTTTTCAAGCATTTGGGTAGACCTAACTTAATAGGTAAATTCCCAAAGGGTAGACCTAACTTAATAGGTAAATTCCCAAGCTTGTGTTTTTATGCATACTTACATGTCAACTTCCATGTTATATTTCAAGTCATGTTTTCAAGTATAAACACATGTCATATTTAACGTTACACGTTGTCATGTTTATACGCATTTACCCACATCATGTTCATGTCATTATGTTTTCCCATAATGTGACCCCAACGCTTTTAAACTCGCATATACGTTCGCAACAACGTAATGGATTAAAAGAAGAGACTTGACAAAGGCATGACAAAAATGGATATTAAGCCACAAGTTAATCATGGTGGCAAATGAGGCACAAATGTGTTCATTAGCTTGCATGTTACATTCTTAAGCCTCGAAAACATGCATAAACCCAAACTTGGCACATAAACGAATCATGGTGACAAAAGACATGGAATGATGACTAGTAACTCGCATATATCATCATATAAGGGTTATGACTTCATATGCAAGTTGACATAAAGATTATGAAGGTTCTCATGTTGCATAATGCAACATTTCAACATAAAGGTTGTAGCTTTTAGCTCATGAGATCAAGATAATGACTTCATAAACTTGCATGACATGATAGCATGTATCATTCTCAATGATCAAACCCAAACTTGCAACATGAACATTTAACTTCATAGTTAATATCTAAGAGTAGGGAAAGGGCTTACATTGCTATGAAGGCACAAATCGATTAGATGAAAGATTGAGACAAAGCCTATGCATGTCATCATCCTAAAACCCAAAAATGAAAGCTCCAAATCAATCAAAACCCCATCTTTATGAACAAAGATCAAAGCTTTAGCCTTGAAATCAACTTGAGAGGCTCTCATACTAACATAGAAACTCTCTAACACTCTCATGATCATGAAACCTCTCATAGAAATGAAGTGGAGACTAGGATTTTGAGTGGAGGCCATGAGAGGAGCAATTTTGCCATAGTTTAGTTGCATGAATGAATAATGAGGATTTAGGATAGGTTAGGGTCTTATTTATATATTAGGCAAGTGTTTTAGGCCATAGGATTAAACCTAGATTCAATCCAAGCCATCAAAGCATGTCTTGGGGAAGAAGTCAAGTGTAGGAACCATCTAGGGCCTTTAGATTAAAGATGAACCATGAGAACCATCCAAATGGAAAATCTGCATTTGAGCGAATCGGCCCACGGGTTGACAGCCAAACACCCTGGATTAACCCCTAGTCGACCCAGCGGGCTTGGGTCGACCTCAAAAATCGGCCGGTTCGGTTATTCCCCTCTCCCAATTCGCTGTTTTGAACATTTTTGCATATTTATTTATTTAATTTTCAATTATATATATATATATCAATATATATATATATTTCTCTGCGCAACCCATTTCACTTAATTAAGTATACTTTAATTTGGGAATTTTTCGTGAAACTTCGCGAGGCCATATCTTGGTCATACGGACTCCGATTTTCGAAAACTCGGACTCTATTTCGCGTATTTTTCCGAGACGAACGCAATGGCATAGCCCGTTTCCCTTGATTCAGATTTTACAGTTTAATTCTGCCTCCATTTATGTTATAACAGGTTATTGAAAGTACGGGTTGTTACATTCTCCCCACCTTTTAGGATTTCGTCCCCGAAATCTCCAAGTTAGGAAGAACATATCCTACCATCCATCATCCATCTACTCAAAACATCATCCACAAGCAACCATTGTCCTTAGATGATTTCTAATGCTGTATGAATATATGCAAAACGTGTGTGTACATGTTCCTTAGCTAATGCTAATGATCAAGCCTGAATAATCTTTCTAATGCAGAATATGTATAGTGCCATGAATCCAACATGTATGCAAATAGACCTAGCCATATAGATACTATATGTGTGCACAATCATTCATTCATATGCGACAACCGCATGATAATACATTCGATTTCATCCATAAACAAGTATAAATACTCGTGCATATGCAATATGAAATGTGACCGAGTCGAGCTAGTATCTAATGTGTATTCGCGCATCCACGAGCAACCACTTGCAACCATATCAATCATAACATGTTTCAAATACATGTTTACATCCATAGGGTTCTACCTAGGATTCCCTGAAATAGGGTCGAGAAGATAAACAGGACAAACTCCTTACGGGGTTTGTAACAGAAAATAGGACTGAGAGGATGTCCACAAAAGATAGCCTACAAATAAGCTCTACAGAAAACAGGGATCAAGGATATACTCCCAAAAAGAGATATCATGCGTGTATCTAGTCTTTGACCATCAAAGTCGTCTTTTAACTTCGCGATTTTGTAGCTTCTTATTCCTGTTTCCATAACATGAGCTGGAACTCATTTCTTCGTCGCCTCTCGTTCCACTTGCACTTATCCTTTTCCTAGAATACTTGGCGCAAACATGACTGCGTACTCATGATCTCATGCAAGCTTTCCAAAATTCACTAGTGAATCTCGGACCTCGTACCACAGGGTATTTCTCGTAGAAGAACTTCCTCTTGAAAGTAAACAGATGCCAACCAGGTTATCAAGCGCACTTACTAGGGTGATCTCTATAACCCATGCATAAATGAAGTAAACCATCCGTCTTATCGGCGAACACCACTCGATCGGGCTTCAAATTTCCAATAAAGGCATCAAGGGATTCTAAGTAACTAGTCATGACAGAACCTCAAAAAGGTTACACGATACTTCGAGGGTATTACCAAGGCTAGTCAAATGGTTTAACTACCCTCCTATCAAAAACCGAGAGTGGCACCCCCTACTGGATAACCACTTCATCCCTAGAATCCATCCATAGCTTATAAACATAAGCATTATTTCCAAACTCAACACTTGGCATAGACATTCCCAAATCCAAACAAGTCATGTATAAATGGACTGATTCTCCAATAGGACTTTGAGACAAAAATGGGATTCTCTATTACGCTAGAACTTAAGGTGCAGAGACTCAACTATCGAAGCAGACTTAAATGATATGAACAACGAAGTCCTAACGGGATGATAGAGAAGAAAAGCTAAACCTTTAACAAGATCGTTACCCTCCTTCCGAGGTACTCTAGAAATGAGAGCATACTACTGCCCTCCCGATGATCTTGTCCTTGTCCCATAATACTTAACTATCCACCCCGTTTTACCATGCCAAAGGTACTCTCTCGTCATGGGTTTCGTTGTTCATCTTTCTCCCTCCTTTGAGGACTAAGCATACCAACAAGTTGCTCATCCTTAAGCCCGTATCCTTTATCCTCTTTCTCACTATCCTTCCTTATAACGCGGCCACTGGTCTCCCGAGAACCACCTCCATCGCATGGAAAGCACTTTCGTAGATAGAAAAGACTAGTCGCAGTTAAAACCACTGTGACTACAGATGGAGGAAAGAAAGGAAAAGAGATTCAATTAAGAAAACGAGGATAGTGCTAATGGCCTTTGGGGAATAGCCTTTTCCTTTTAAAAGAATATTTTCTTGAAAAATGCTTCTTTGTAAACCATTTTCAAATAGTTTTCAGAAGGTCTTTAAAAACTTTTGCCCAGTCTGGTAACCTTCTGCTCTGATACCAAATGTAACACCCCGCCTCCGCTAGGGTCACTCGCAAAGGAATGCACTAGCTTTAGAGGGGCATTATTGGTAAACATGCACAGAAATATCACAAGACAGAACATATAACATAGCGGAAGTAAAATCAAACTTTCATAAACATTAATAATTAAGGTCTAAAGCCTTTTACATCAGAGTACATCAAAACCTGTCTTGCAATAATAAAGAAGCATAAAGAATTTTTCATAAATTATTCCCCAAGTAAAAACAGTAAAGTAGCCATAGCCAAGGAAAGTCCAAGCCATCCATGATGACCTTCAAGCAGAAGAAGTCCGAACTAAACAGCAGTATTTCCTCCCTGTAACCTGGGGGGGAAACGGAAGAAAAGAGGCGAAACAAAACGGGTTAGTCAAAAAGACTGAGTAAGCCCTATCTACTATTAGCATAAAAACTACTAAAGTTAACTGACATGAGAAACTGAGATGAACATAAGCATGATAACAAGATAGATAAGCTAAATCAAAATAACAGGATGAACTACTGAACTCAGATAAACTAAGGTGTCATGATAAATTACGATGTCAAGATAAAACAAGGTATCACATCGTCAGGTTTCTATCAAGTATAATATCCCCAAGATATCTATCACGTATAACGTCCCATGGTATCTATCCTGTACATCTGCTCTGCACCTACCGTACTAGTATCCCAACTGTATCATGTGTTAACCAAGAACGACCCTCACTCAAAAGTCGTGTAATGGTCCATGTCAACCTAATATATCGCATATATAGGTTACTCAACTTGTATGTTTTATTCCATGTAAATGTTCAGTCCCTTGCCGTAGACCATACGGGCTTTCCCATGAGATTCTACATTACTTTAACATAGTTCCATGATCCTTAAGATCGGTTTGGACTGTTACCCTAAACCTAGCTAGGGTCTTCCAACATGAATTATCGTTTGTACAACTAGGACTTATGCTACCTAGGGCCACTAGGGATTACGCTTACCTATTGCACGTTTTCGTATCTCGGTTTTGGTTCAACCACCCAGGGCCACTGGGATTTACGCTAACCGTCAACCGCGCCCTTTTTCCCACGCATTCATCGTGAATCGTTTTCCATGACTGTATGCACATGTATCACATCGTGCCATCCGAGTCCTGTCACAGGGCAGATCGAGAAATACAGGACTCGGTCGGGAGCTTTCGATTTATCTGCCGATGCAGATGCTAAGGTCTGTTTTTCTATACGTGGCTATGGTCCCACGCGACCCCTCCCTCAACTAGTGAAAGACAAGACAGGATAAATCATGTATGAGAACACACTACTGGCCAACCCACAATCCTAGCCTTACCGCAACCATAATTAGATAGCAGTTATGGTCTATTGGGTGTTCTCTGCCTTTCCGTACGTACACGCTTGACCAAAGATGGTAGGTAGCCTGACGAAAATGCTATCTAGGGTACGACCGTGTATCGTCGACTATCCCCTATCCATCCCCGTCTTTAGGTTGCTCGTATAGCAACCAAGGCATACTCTTGGTTCTTCTAACGCAGACCTTAACCTCTCATGAGCCTAGTATGATCACCTGGCAGCTCACAGAGGGATCCCAAGAATATCCTCACGTTCCCCCGAAGTCGCTGCTTCGCTACCCAGTTCGCTGGAGCCTTTATCTAAATCAGATACTTGCTCCTACTCGTATACTTAAACGATGACCTACCGTATCAGGTTACTCATTTATCTATGAACTGGTCCAAATTTCCTTGACTAAGAATCATTACTTAGTTATTCTTCAACTAAGGTTTACCACTTAGCCTTATTCCCGTTATCCTTGTTAACTACGGTTACCCACCTAATCCTCCGAATTAGGGTTTATATAAAAGATTAAGTGTCACTTAAGTTCATGACTTAATCCCGTCTACAAATCATGTCAAAATTGGCTAAGTATCCAAGTTCGAGACTTAACCCGTCTACAAATCATGTCAAAATTGGCTAAGTATCCAAGTTCAAGACTTAACCCTACAAACCATGCTCAAGTTGGTTAAGTATATATTAACTTGACCCTATCAAATTACTTAGTCAAACCGGTCAAGTGTATTCAAGCGATTCATGACTTAGCCTTATCATGTTTTCACGTTATATTGGTTAAGTATGGGTTAACTTAACCTCAATAAATTCACGAGTTAGATTGGTTAAGTATAGATCACTTAACCACATCAAATTAACGAGTTAGATTGGTTAAGTTTAGGTCACTTAACCACATCAAATTAACGGGTTAGATTGGTTAAGTATAGGTCACTTAACCACATCAAATTAACGAGTTAGATTAGTTAAGTGTTTAACTTAACCCCATTAAACTACCAAGTGGGATTAATTAAGTCTAGGCTAACTTAGCCCCATCCGATTATCATGTTTAGACTAGTTGAGTCTAATCTTAACCCCATCCATTAACTGTATCTTTCTGTTAAGTGTCATTAAGAAAACTTACTTAACCTTACCAAATTATCGTGTTGGATTGATTAAGTGTTGGTTAACTTAACCCCGTCCACTAGTCGTATAAAAATGGTTAAGTGTCATTAGGCAAATCAAGTTACTTAACCTACCCAACCTTGTCATGTTTTGTTAAGTATCATTAGCCTAATCAATTTACTTAACCCCTTTGTCCATGTCATATTTGGTTAAGAGTCATTAATCAAATTAACTTAACCCTATCATGTGGCATTAATTACTTAATGCACCCCAACCTCTCACATTAGACTTTGTTGTGGTTACTAGTTAAGCCGGTCGGTTCCGGGTAGCTTTACACCACAACTTGGTCTAACCTCGGGTTCAAGCACAACATGACCAACTTCTCACATTGGGTCTTATTGTTTGCAACTACTAGTTAGGCCGGTCGGTTCCGGGTAGTTTTACGTTGCAAACTCAACCCAACCTCGAGTTGGCCACACTTATATTATCTAAGTGTCATGTTCATCATGTTTCCAAAACATGTTACAAGTTTTTCAAGCATTTGGGTAGACCTAACTTAATAGGTAAATTCCCAAAGGGTAGACCTAACTTAATAGGTAAATTCCCAAGCTTGTGTTTTTATGCATACTTACATGTCAACTTCCATGTTATATTTCAAGTCATGTTTTCAAGTATAAACACATGTCATATTTAACGTTACACGTTGTCATGTTTATACCCATTTACCCACATCATGTTCATGTCATTATGTTTTCCCATAATGTGACCCCAACGCTTTTAAACTCGCATATACGTTCGCAACAACGTAATGGATTAAAAGAAGAGACTTGACAAAGGCATGACAAAAATGGATATTAAGCCACAAGTTAATCATGGTGGCAAATGAGGCACAAATGTGTTCATTAGCTTGCATGTTACATTCTTAAGCCTCAAAAACATGCATAAACCCAAACTTGGCACATAAACGAATCATGGTGACAAAAGACATGGAATGATGACTAGTAACTCGCATATATCATCATATAAGGGTTATGACTTCATATGCAAGTTGACATAAAGATTATGAAGGTTCTCATGTTGCATAATGCAACATTTCAACATAAAGGTTGTAGCTTTTAGCTCATGAGATCAAGATAATGACTTCATAAACTTGCATGACATGATAGCATGTATCATTCTCAATGATCAAACCCAAACTTGCAACATGAACATTTAACTTCATAGTTAATATCTAAGAGTAGGGAAAGGGCTTACATTGCTATGAAGGCACAAATCGATTAGATGAAAGATTGAGACAAAGCCTATGCATGTCATCATCCTAAAACCCAAAAATGAAAGCTCCAAATCAATCAAAACCCCATCTTTATGAACAAAGATCAAAGCTTTAGCCTTGAAATCAACTTGAGGGGCTCTCATACTAACATAGAAACTCTCTAACACTCTCATGATCATGAAACCTCTCATAGAAATGAAGTGGAGGCTAGGATTTTGAGTGGAGGCCATGAGAGGAGCAATTTTGCCATAGTTTAGTTGCATGAATGAATAATGAGGATTTAGGATAGGTTAGGGTCTTATTTATATATTAGGCAAGTGTTTTAGGCCATAGGATTAAACCTAGATTCAATCCAAGCCATCAAAGCATGTCTTGGGGAAGAAGTCAAGTGTAGGAACCATCTAGGGCCTTTAGATTAAAGATGAACCATGAGAACCATCCAAATGCAAAATCTGCATTTGAGCGAATCGGCCCACGGGTTGACAGCCAAACATCCTGGATTAACCCCTAGTCGACCCAGCGGGCTTGGGTCGACCTCAAAAATCGGCCGGTTCGGTTATTCCCCTCTCCCAATTCGCTGTTTTGAACATTTTTGCATATTTATTTATTTAATTTTCAATTATATATATATATATCAATATATATATATATATTTCTCTGCGCAACCCATTTCACTTAATTAAGTATACTTTAATTTGGGAATTTTTCGTGAAACTTCGCGAGGCCATATCTTGGTCATACGAACTCCGATTTTCGAAAACTCGGACTCTATTTCGCGTATTT
Organism: Allium sativum; assembly: GCA_030737875.1. Classification (NCBI taxonomy): domain Eukaryota; kingdom Viridiplantae; phylum Streptophyta; class Magnoliopsida; order Asparagales; family Amaryllidaceae; genus Allium; species Allium sativum. Next base: position 167,053,753 of record CM060916.1, on the reverse strand, counting down.
TTCCGAGACGAACGCAATGGCATAGCCCGTTTCCATTGATTCAGATTTTACAGTTTAATTCTGCCTCCATTTATGTTATAACAGGTTATTGAAAGTACGGGTTGTTACAGTGTCCATACAAGATTGGAAGGTTCCGAAGAATGCTACCGAGGTGAGGAGTTTCTTAGGGTTGGCTGGCTACTATAGGAAGTTTATCAAGGACTTCGCAAAGATATCAGCCCCATTAACTCGCTTGACAAAGAAGAACCTAATCTTCACATGGGACGTAGATTGTGATGATGCGTTCCAACGGTTAAAGAGAGCTTTAACCACAGCTCCAGTCTTAGTGTTGCCAGATGGGAGTAAACCATTTGTTGTTTATATCGATGCTTGTGGGACAGGACTAGGCGCAGTCTTAATGCAAGAGGGAAGGGTAATAGCCTATGGGGGAAGGCAGTTGAGAAAGCATGAGAAAAATTACCCTACCCATGATCTAGAGTTGGCCGCTATTGTTTTTGCACTTAAGTCTTGGCGCCATTATCTTCTTGGCGAGAGGTTCGAATTGTTCACTGATCACAAATCATTGAAGTGCTTGTTTTCTCAAAAGGATTTGAACCTAAGACAACAAAGATGGATGGAGTTCTTAGCATCCTATGATTTCGAGATAGCGTATACCCCTGGCAAGGGTAACGTGGTGGCAGACGCCTTAAGCAGAAAAAGGTTGTCCTTGAGTCCATTGTTCGTCGAACGACGAAGCTTGGAATTTATCTCGATGTTTGACTTCAGACCCTCCGTTGACTTTGTACCCGGTTTGCTAGCATCCTTAGAGGTCAGACCTACTCTTTTGGGACGGATTGGTGAGGCACAACGGGACGACCCACAGTTGGTTGAGTTGGTAGAGAAGCTCATAAGAGGGGAGTCGTCCAGCCATTTGAGTAGGTACACCCTAGATGATAAGGGGTGCTTGCGTAGAGATGGTAGACTTTGTGTACCGCAAGACGAGGGTTTGAAGAAGGCTGTTCTTGAATATGCACATCGTTCAAAGATGACTATTCATCCCGGTGGGGACAAGATGTAACAAGACATGAAGCGAGTTTTCTTTTAGGCCGGTATAAAGAAAGATGTGGCCGAGTATGTCGCTAGACTCTTGGTGTGCCAACAAGTGAAAGCGGAGCAAAAGAAACCCGGTGGGTTGCTTCACCCATTGGAAGTTCCGCAATGGAAGTGGGATAGCGTCTCGATGGATTTTATTGATGGGTTACCGAGATCGAGGAAGGGTAATACGGGAATTTGGGTTGTGGTAGACAGACTTACTAAGAGCGCCCATTTTATACCCGTGAAGAGTAAGAGGACTGCTCCATGGCTAGCTTCAGTTTACCTTTGAGAGATAGTTCGATTGCATGGTGTACCTTCTAGCATAGTGAGCGATCGAGATCCTATCTTCACTAGCGAGTTTTGGAAGAGTTTGCAAGAGGCGGTAGGGACTCAGTTGCGTTTGAGCACCGCATATCATCCTCAGACGGACGGCCAGACCGAGAGGGTGAATCACTACAACAAAAGAATAAAATTAAGACAGATTTTAGAGACACATGTCATTTTAGTATTAAATCAAGGCCTATTTAAAGACAAAATGATATTGTCTCAACTAATTAAACACTTACCAAAATTGCCGTGCCTAATATGTCTTAACGCATAGACCCCCTAATTTTCGCATCCACTTTTATCATTCCCCCTTTATTTCCCGTTAATCCTCTTCGGAGAATCAGATCTCACGCTTTCTTCCTTTCTAAACTTAAAACCCTAAATCGTTTCTTTCTCTAATCTTAAAACAAAATCACTTTATTTGCATTAATCTTTCCTAACTTCCAACATCATCAAGGTTGATAATTCATACAGCCGAGTTGCTCAAGAGGAAGATTAATTGACCCTAACTTCCAACATCGTTAAGGCCGATTATTTATACACCTGAGTTGCTCAAGAGGAAGATTAATCGACCCTAACTTCCAACATCGTCAAGGCCAATAATTCATACAGCCAAGTTGCTCAAGAGGAAGATTAATCAAAGAAATCAAAGGTTAGTATTTTCCAATCTAATCATAAATCAGTGCGAGTTTCAATATTCTGTTAGTATTCTTGATACACAGCTGATATACTTCACTTGATTTTAATCTATTGAGTTATTTGATTGAGTATCGATTGTTGGTGATTAATTTTGTGTTATCCAGATGAAAACAATATGCAGCCAACTCATTTAATAATCAGAAGATTGAAAATGATGCACAAAAATCTCTCTTTATTTTGTCAAAGCGCATAGGTAGCCGTGTGCCTTTGCAACAATTCTAGATTTTTGTGTATAAGGCAACTGAACCTAATACCTAACCCTTAATGCAGTTTAAAAATACTGATGAATTGACAATTATGGATTACAATTAATGCAGGACAAATAATACAAGGAAGACAAATATGTGCTTCTTAGTACAGTTTAATAAATACTAATTATTTATGACCCATCAACAAACCATTTCCACTACAGATATGTTGAAAAAGTCTGATATGGCATACAGGATAAAGTGAAATTGTATTTAATAATTTGAAACACGATTTACAAATGCAATTTTATGCATGTAGTTATCATAAAAAGAATATGCATTGTATACATGATAGAAGTCTTCATCCATTAGTAATCATCACGTTAAATGGCGCAAGGTAAAACTGATGGCTCTATGGAATTTTAGGATTCATTCATTTGATCCATAGCGCGGGCAACGCCAGGTTCTATCTAAAGTTAGAGCATTTTCCTACTTGATCTGTAAAAATTGTTACCGTTTAATCTTCTAGTTCCCTCTGAATTCATAAAACTATACCTTAGTTGCTAAAAATCCCTACAACATTAAGAAGAATTTGCGACCAAATAAGTTAAAAAATATCGAAACAGTGCTACTGACCATCACTTAGTCACATTATATGAAGAGGATGGGAGATTTATTACAAGTTTCAAAGTAAGTACAACATGCAATTTTTGACAAACTAAGAGTAAAAACCATTCAATACCTAAGCAGCAACAGTGTGTGAATGCGTAGGAACAGCTTAGTTATGCAGAATGTATTAAAACCATGTTCTGATGTATATTGTATGCACTTTCTAGATATTCTCAATAAAACGTAAGAAGACAAAGAACTTAAACAAGTTGCGTAGTAGAGTGCCATTTCTAAACCTCTTTCACGCGATACATGATGCTTCCTTTTCGTAATTTGTATTTCCTATGATTCTCATGACTGGTACTAGCCCAGAATAGGTCTCTATATATAGTTGTACCCTACATATATTGTAATGAATAAGCACAACAATTAATATGTATAAAGAGAGAAAGAATGAGTAAACCATGGCCTATATATCGTACAGTATTCAGGTTCATTTTTGGAAGTAGCATTAGTCAAACTAGCTGCTACAAGTGATACTTTTGATGATAAATATGTCGTTACTTGGGGGGAGACCATGTTAAAAATCTGGTTGATGGAAGATTAATTCAGCTTTCTATGGATAAATCGTCTGGTATTTACTTAACATTGAATTTTAAATTTGAGTTTCTTTCCTTCTGATTCTTTTTTTTAGTATTGTATCCATGGTACATAGTATTATTCGAATTAGTCACAAGTTTTTTTTTCTTTACATCTTTATTAAATACTGATCATGTATGGTAGAATGAAATTTGAGATGACCAAGTTAAAAGGCTTAATATTTGAAATTACGAATAAAAGCATGACTTATCCATCATATGCTTACAAGTAAAATTTTATCAACATGGCAAAGAACTAAAAGCATGAAGAACGATTTAAAGTTATGGAAATAAAAAATTTGGTTTGCTAATTAATTATGTCATGTATAGTTCGGCTGATGATACATGTGAAATTTAAAATTTAAAACCACTTCATAACATTTAAAATTTCAAAGTATTATCATAGAACCTCGGGTCAAATACAGTATGACGAAGCTATAGTCATTAAAGAATTGTTATTAGCTTGTTATTGTCAATTTCAATTTTCAAATAACCATGTAAGTACCGAGTAGGTAATTATAAAATTACTTATTTCATGATTGCATTTTAATTTTAGTTAGATATTAGGCTGAATTTTACTTTAGGTTGAATTCTACTTTGAAATCCATGATTTTTAAGTTTTTTCGTGCTTCTTTATGTCTTAGTTATTATATTCCATATTTTACCAAATAATTGTCGTTAGTGTATGAAGAGCTTAAAATGGCACACTTTTGATGGGTTAAGTATGGATCATTTTCTAACCCAGTAAAACTATTGAAGTAATATTGAACTATGATCATGAAACCAACTTGTTGCTGCTATGTCTTTTATAATGCAAAAGATTGAATATTGACTGCATTTGTGGTTAAGGAAATACTGAATAAATTTGGTAACAAACGGGTTCCTTTTTCTCGTTGATGAACCTTCTATATAAGAATAAGGGCGTGTATTGAGCTAAATTTATTTTTCTTTATCGTTACATAAGAATAATTATGTTTATATATTGTAAACAATTTATTTTTCGAAAAGTTCTTGGGTATCAAAAACACCTCACCTCTGCATATAACAATTTGATGGGCATGTATACTTCTGTCTTCATTAATGTTTATGTAGATGTATGACATCAGTTATTGTTTACATAGTATTAAAAGTAACAGAGATTTATTAGCAATGCGAATATCACAGTCATCTTTATATATAAATGCCAATCGATATGCATCTCTTATAATTAAATTTTTATGTCTGAAGTAACTAAAACCATGGGAGAAATATTAATTTTTTTTATCAGGAAACTTATATGAAAAAGAAAGCCGAGTTAAATGATGATGTAACAGAATGGAATCCTCAATTATGGGTGGATGCTTCTGGAGGACTAGCAAGAGGCAGATTATAGGGAGCATCATACATCGATACAGGTAGTGTGTTAAATAAAGGTTCCAAATCTTCTATTTCCGCTGATAATATCACAAGCTACAAAGATTCTACTACATCCAATTAATGGCAAACATTATATTGACACTAGAGATCAAAAAATTAATCGTGAAGGAAGTTCAGTTGGCAATAGCTGGCAAGTATGGCTCTGTTGCGCCATCACAGCTACTGCGGCCACAACAACCCCAAGAAGCAACACAAGAATTTTCATTCCCTTAACATGCTAATCAAATTTCTCAGCAAGCTGGTCAGTTTACACGTCTTCTTTGCAGTTTGCACAACCTATCAGTTACGTATCATCGAACACTGGGAAGCTTTCAGTTTTTTCCTATGCCATGCCAGCAGACTTTTGGAAGTTTTTCACAACAATTCGGGCCGTTCACATAGTTGCTCGGACCAGGTACAAACGAGTACAACCTGCAATCTGGGCGGTATTAACTATCAAGCAATGCCTCATCATGGTACATTTCCCTTAACGATGACATGATAGAATGAAGTTGTTTTTCTTTTCCTCCATAATAATTTAGTGTTATGTATTTGCTTCATAGTTGGACATCTTTGTTTGTAATTTCTTTTGTGAAAATTGTTGTGGTGCTGTTAGTTTAATGCATCTTCTTTCTTTAATGTTGTACAGGTCTTTTTTTTTACTAGTAGTGTATGTGACCTCTTTCACATATTAATAAATTTGCAGTTTTTGATGGCATTGATTCTCAATAATTTATGTTTACAAAACTAAAATTATACATTGCTGTAGATGCTGGCTGTTTACTATTTTTGATGCATGGACCATGCTGTGTTACATGCGTTTTCTGAGTGCTGTCTGTATGGTTGTGATGCATGAACTACCCTGTTTATATACGGTCCATGAAGCATGAAATATGTTGCGTACTGTTTCTGATGCATGAAATATGCATGCTGTGAAGTTGCGTGTTTGTGCTGAAATTAAATTAATTATTGTGGTGAATAGGTGGGTATTAAAATGATAATTTGAGACTCCCTTGTCACTATATTTTGCGGTCTTACATTATACATTTAAGACAGTATCAATTGTCTTTAGGAAGTCCTAAATCAGATGACCTACTTAAGACAAATTTAGTGGTCTCAGATTTTATTGAGACAAGTGTTGTTGGTCTCTGCAAAATTAGGGACGTGAATTTAGATACAATATTATTTGTCTTTAGTGCGTCTCAAAGAGAAATTAAGGACCATATATATTAAATTAGGACCACATTATGATGTCTTAAATCAGACTAATTTTTGTAGTGAATCGTGTTCTAGAAGACCTTTTGAGGCTATGTATCTTGGATTTTGGAGGTACATGGGAAGAGCATCTTCCATTGGTGGAGTTCGCGTATAATAACAGCTTTCAGTCTAGTATTGGTATGGCTCCTTTTGAAGCTCTTTATGGAAGGCCTTGTCGATCACCTACATGTTGGTGGGAATCTACGGATAAGATCTTGCTTGGGCCCGATATAGTTAGAGAGACTTCGGAAAAGATTGATTTGATTCGAAGAAGGATGAAAGCGGCGCAAGATAGGCAGAAATCTTACGCGGATAAGAGGAGGACGGATCTTGAGTTTAATGTTGGGGACATGGTCTTTGTCAAAGTATCTCCATTACGGAATGTCGTTCGCTTTGGGTCCGTTGGGAAGTTAGCACCAAGGTTTGTAGGACCATTTCCTATTAAAGAAAGGATTGGACAGATGGCATATAGAGTGGATTTGCCCGAGAGACTTAGTGGTGTACATGACGTATTCCATGTGTCACATTTGAGGAAGTGCCTACATGAGACTGCAGAGGTGGTAGAGCCGAGCTTGCTTAGAGAAGTGGAGGTAGAGCGTGATGCGACCATTCGACGAGCTCCTACTCGCATACTTGGGTCAGAGATTAGGAGGTTGAGAAACAGAGAGGTTCAACTAGTCAAAGTGCAATGGGGAGATGATGAAAGCAACGCTACTTGGGAGACAGAAGCGAAGATGCGTTCACTATACCCATTTCTTTTTGAGGGTATGTCTTTTAACTTCTCCTTTATCGTTTGTCTAGTACTTATCTTATCTTTAGTATGTCCTCTCGTTAGTACCTTTGACCTTTAGATAGGGTAAACCTATGGTTGAAACATGTGTTTGAGACATGTTATGATTGATGGATGCGTGTGGATGCAAGTGTTTGCTAGTGGTTGCTCGTGGATGCATATACACACACTTTAGACACTAGATCGGCTAAGTCACTTCATATTGCATATTGCATATAATTGTGTGTAGGTAGCTATATTAATGGATGTATAATGGTTGTGTTATCATATGGATGATGCATTTTGGTGTATGGTTGTGCACACATGTAGAAATAGTATGTGTCGATAGGGTTCTTTCGCATACATATTGAATGCATGGCACTATCATGGTTTGCATTAAGGAGGTCAACTGAATCAGTAGACCGCCTGATTTTGCATTAGACAGGGAACATATACACACACTCTTTGCATATGTTCATACAGCATTAGAAACTTTAAGGACAATGGATGCCCGTGTTTGATGGTTTAGTAGATGGTTGTTTGGTTGGTAGGATACGTTCTTCTTGACTTAGAGATTTCGGGGACGAAATCCTTTAAGTAGGGGAGAATGTAACACCCCGTATTTCTAACAACAGTGATGTTCATAAATTAATTAATAATTATTCTCAGACGTGAGAATTAAGGGAAACGGGTTTCGCGGTTGCGTTCGTCTCGGAAAAATACGCGAAATAGAGTCCGAAATTTTGTGAATCAGAGTCCGTATGACTGAGATATGGCCTTTAGAAGTTTCACGAAAAATCAGAAAACGAAACAGAATTCAAAAATGCAGAATATGGGCTAGGCGGGAAAATTCCCGCCCAGACCAGGTCGACCTGGGAGTCGACCTAGGAGTCGACCTGGGGGTCGACCTGCCCACCAGGTCGACTAGGGTGTCGACCCTAGTGTCGACCTGGGGGTCGACCTCCCTGGTCGAGCCCAGGTGACCTGGGTGCACTGATTTGAGATTTGGGCTGTGTTTTGGTGGCTAGTGACGAGATCTGACGGCTCTAATCTGATTTAGGGTTAATCTAATGGCCTAAAACACTTAACTAATCTATAAGTACCCCCCTAATACTACCCTAATTCATACTAAAATTGGAGACAACGTCGTTATGCCATCAAAATGCAACTAGAAGGAGCCACCAACAAATTAAAGAGGAAGATAGCTTCTCAAATCAACTTCTAATCAACTCTAGCAACTTAATCTTCTTCATTGGAGTGCTAATCAACAAGTTGTGAGTTTCTATGCCTTTAGCAAGAAATTGGTAAACTAATTATGATAGGATATAATGAGGCTATGGTTATGAATGTGGATCAATGCAAGTTATGTTATCATATGCTATGTGTTCATGATGCTAGTTATGCAAGTTTTATGCTATATATTCATGATGCTAGTTATGCAAGTTTTATGCTATATGTTCATGATGCTAGTTATGCAAATCACTATGATAAACATTGATCCATTATGACACCATGTTATGCAAGTTTGGTGTTTGATTATATGCAAGTTCATATATGACATGTTATGCAAGTTTGGTGTTTGATTATATGCAAGTTCATATATGACATGTTATGCAAGTTTGGTGTTTGATTATATGCAAGTAACATGTGCAAGTTTACACTTTTGTATGATATGCATACATGTGCAAGTTTACCCCTTTGTATGTCATGCATACATATGCATGTTTACCCCTTTTTATGATATGAGTAACATATGCAAGTTCATCCCTTTTTAGACCTATGACATGTATGCAAGTTTATCCCTTTATGATAGGTCTATGACATGAACATCTATGCAAGTTACCCTCTTTATGACATATGTGATTCATGCAAGTTTGGGTTGGTTATTTATGCTAGTTGGGTTTGATGCTATGGTCATATATGCAAGTTGACACCTTTGAAACCCATGATGATGCTAATGTTATGCTAAGTAGAACCCATTGCATTTGTGATGAATCTTCCTTTTTTAAGTATGTCATGTTAGCGTATTACGTGGGGAACGATGGGTTAATATTCATGTTGACAAAAATTGTGGTGAAATTGGTATGATGTCGCATACCATGAGTGGATGGACATAATTGAGTCAATTATGTACATCATTAAATTGGAATTAATTAGGGAAATTTAATTCAAAATATAGGGTGATTAATTAGGTGTAATTAATCGACTAAGACACGAGGTTGGACCCTTTTGTAGCATAAGACTGCCCGGACCTGACCGGTAAATCCAGCGGCTACAAATGATTGGCCCAATGTGAGAGGTCTTAGGCATAAACTAAATACGTGACAAGTGTAAAGACACGAGGTTAGACTCGGTTATGGCGTAAGGCTGCCCGGACCCGACCGGCAAATCCAGCTGCCATAAAAGATAGTCTAATGTGAGAGGTCTTTACAAAGGTTACGGTCTTAATCAATTAAGAAACACTTAACCAGATAAGCATGTAGTGGGGCATGAGGGGTTAAGTGTGTGCCTTGGGTGGCATGTGGAAATCAAATAAGTGCCTTGGGTGGCATGTGGAAATCTAGTGGGTTGCCTTGGGTGGCAATAGAAAATACGATTAGAATACTTAACCAAGTGGAAACATGTAATTAAACATGATCAAAGGGTTAAGTGGGATGCACTAGAAAAGGGACAAGCTTAGGTGGGTAGCTTGTGGGGGCCCATTTCAACCAGTGACCCAAAACGTATCTTTGTGGGCTCGACCCAAGTCGAGGACGGGACATGCATACTGGGCTTGACTATAAGAGGCCAAAAACGGGTTAGCGGTGGCAATGCAAGTCCAACGGGCTTCATATGCGTGTGTGGGCCCGGGCTAGTAGGTAAGACGTTGTTGCATCGTGTAGGTATAAGCCGTGCACCATTGGTTGTATCGGGTTGCCACTTTGGGGAGTGATACACCCCACTGTGGGGCCAGCACGGGTATCTACGTTAGGGAGCCGATCGCTTGGTGAGTAGTAGGTACACCTAGTGGAGATAGGGGCAGACGGCACCTATGTGGTCAGCTAGGGGTACACGAAACTACTAGTTAAATTTCTAAGTCCTTGGGTGGGATCAACCTTTAAGTTAGGCATGACTGGTGTGGTGCAGTTAGTAATTATCCTTGGGTGGGTAGATGCGTCTTTACCGTTATCTTAGTTGGCTGTTGAGTGTAGTCATTAATCCCCAGTCATTACCGTACCAAGTTTATATCATACCCTAATTACTTTAATGATTGTATTGTTAAAGTTATAGGGCTCACTCAGACTTATGTCTGACCCCGTTGTTTTTACTTTTTCCCCCTCAGGTACTCAAGTTGGACCTAGTTCTAGTGGATTTTGATTCAGACTGCTTTATCTATCTTGGAGCTTGGACTCTTGAAGTAAAGCTCGGTTATCTTTTCTATTATGGCTATTAGTTATGTAGTGGGATTATGTACTTATGTTTTTATCAGGATGGATATTTAGTACTTGACTCTTGTTTTATGGTTTTGTTATTGTAACCAAACATGTTTACCTTCTGCTGCAATGAAATGATGTTTTAGTTAACAAGTATTATTTATATCTGTCCTGTTGTAATTTTTCTGTTCTATATTCACTAGAAATACTCCACCGAAGCTAAGGCATTCCCTTAGTGAGTGACCTTAGCGGGTGTGGGGTGTTACACCCGCTATATTCCGATATTCCCGATATATCCTATTATTGCAGCTATATTCCACTATTTCCATTATATCTTCTGTAAAATAAATTAATTTGAAAGTGACATTTGTACATTATAAATTTGTAAAATTAGTTTTTTTAATATAATTTTTTAACATATATCTCTCAGAATAGAAAATATTACAATATTCTATTAAATTTAATCATGCTAAGTAAAAGTTTACATTTATTTACATATTTTATTTAAAATTAAGAATGTACTAATTATAATTACGTTGAATGTTAATTTTCCATTTATTTATCATTTACATGTTTGTAAAAGCATAAAATATGAGTTTTATATGCTATTTTAGGCTCATCCGCTATATCCTGTTATTTCCTCGCTTTTTTCCCCGCTACAACTTTTTGCACCTTTGCCGCATTGGATCCGCTGAGCGCTTTAACTGCACAGCTTCCTGAACAGGATCATACTTCTTTCATAACAGACCTCGGACTCTATTGCTATCTCGTCATGTCCTTTGGTCTCAAGAACGCTGGAGCCACCTACCAATGACTGGTCAACTTCATTTTCAAGAATCAAATTGGGCGTTCCATGGAGGTATACGTAGACGATATGCTCGTTAAATTAAGGGTATTAAACGACCATGTCTGTGACCTCCCCGAAATGTTCGGTGTCCTCCGCCAATATAGCATGAAGCTTAATCCATTGAAATGCTCTTTTGGCATTTTATCGGGAAAAAATTTAGGCTTCATTGTCAATTCGCGAGGCATCGAAGACAATCCAGATAAGATCAAAGCTATCTGGGACATCCAGGCTCCTTGGAGCATCAAGGATGTTCAGATTTTAAAAGGGAAGGTCGCCGCTCTAAGTCGATTCTTCTCAAAGGCAACTGACAGATGCATCCTTTTTTCGACTTCCTCAAAAAGGGGAAGCACAACTTCTCATGGACACCGGAATGAGCTGGCGCATTCTAGGACCTTTTGAATCACTTAGAGCGACCACCTATCATGTCCAAACCCGTGGATCACGAGGACTTATACATTTATTTGGTTGTTTCCTTGCAGGCGGTCAGCTCGACACTCATACGCATTAAAGATCATGTCCAGCAGCCCGTCTACTACATTATTAAGAGACCAACAGGGGAAGAAAAGAACTACATTAAGCTTGAGAAGTTGGTCTATTGCTTGCTTATCTCTTCCTGGAAGCTACGCCCTAACTTCCAATCTCACCCCTATCAAAGTTTTCACCGACCAGCCGCTACGATAGGTCGTGCAATGATCTGAGGCATCTGGACGACTTCTGAAGTGGAACATAGAGTTAATCCAGTTCGAGATCACCTTTCTCCCTCACTGGGCCATCCTCAAACAATCCCTCGCTGACTTAATTGTGGAGTTCACCATCCCGGAAAGCCCTCCTCCGGAGGACACCGAAATCCCAGAACCCCAATGGAAACTCTATGTGGACGGATCCTCTAGCGACCAGTGTTCCGGAGCTGGGATCGTGCGCATCACTCCCGAGGCACACCCAATATGCTATGCTTTGAAACTCGACTTTCTGGCTACCAACAATGACGCCGAGTACGAGGCCTTGGTAGCCGGACTCAAAATTGCAATTAAACTTAACCACAAGGCAATCCAAATCTGCTCAAATTCACTTCTTGTCATACGCCATGTACTAAGAGAGTATCAAGACAAGGGGGCACGACTCGCCCCTACCTCGCTCGGGTTCACAAGCTCTTAGCCAATTTCGACCACTACCTCATCACACACATCCCTCGAGGACAAGACGAAAAGGCTGACTCCTTATCCAAGCTGGCGAGCTCCAGGGATGCGCAGCTTATGGGGCTTGCCCCCGTCGAAATACTCGACTCTCCGAGCATCGATCATATGCAGACTGATTCGGTAGCAACGACGGAGACCGAGCCCGAGTCTGAGCCCGACTCACGGATGATGCCAACCAGGAACTATTTGCAGCATGGAAAACTCACCGAGCGTCGGAAAGACAAACGATCTCTCACCCCAAAGTCATCCCGCTACATCATTCTGGATGGGGTGCTCTACCATAGGGGATTCTGTAACAACCCGCAAATTCTGAACCAATTTAAAAAAAAAATTAGAAAATTTTAATGAATTTTGAGAATATAAAATAATTTATTTTAATAATAATGGCAAAAAATTTATTTTAATTGAAGTTAAAACGAATAAAATTAAAATTAAATTATAAAGGGAGTTAAAATAGCGCGGTAGTTTGGAAATTTGATTTTGAACTTTAACTGAATGTACAGGATTCAAAATAAATCGAATTTCAGTAAAACTAAAAATATTTAAATCTGTTTAATCGTATCTTTCTAACGAATCTGAGAAATTGAAATTTCACTTTATATTTTGAAAGTTATGTCCAATTTAAAATTTAGAAAGGTCGCTGTAGAATTTATATATATTTTAATATAATATATTGGCCTTAAAAATAGCCATTTTACAAATGACCTCTGTTTTCGACGAAACCACTTTTTTTGGAACCGGAATGTCAAACTTTTGTTAAGTTTAATTTTCCAGAATTTTCCGAAGTAATATGTGAGCGGGGCAAAGGAAAACGTGTTTTGTCAGTTTCGGTCAAATTTAATCGACTGAAAAACAGCCATTTTTCAAACAGTCTCGGAATTCAACAAAATTAGTCTTGTTAGGACCGTATCGTCATAACAAAACCAAATATATTTTTTCTGTAATTTTTAGAGGTCATATGTAGCCCCGGTGAATTTATTTGTACGGTTAAATTAAATAATAAATGATTTATATTTTAAAACTGAGAAACGGGGGTCAAGATGATCTTTTGGGCCTGCGAGACATATCCAGATGAGTCCGGGATGGGGGTTAAAGGGTAGGAACGATAGTCATTGGGCTGAAATCTGAAAAAGTTGCAAATCAGGCCTTTTAGTGATTTATTAATATAATAATATTATAAATAATGTATTAGAAAAACTCAAACCCTAATCCTAATGAACAGCCGCCGGCCTCTCAAACCAATGGCCACCATGCTCTCAACTTCCCCTCTCCTTTTCTTCCAATCCGCACAACCAAATTCCAATTTCCATATACCAAATTAAAGAGCATCTCAAGCTCTTGAACTTCAACGGTTGAGATCGAAAAAGACTGTATGGATTTCTCGTTTTGGGCACCCAAAGGCGCGGCGGCTAGGGGCGTTTTCTGGCCTCCAGGGACCTTCCAACTAGGCGCCGTTCACGGTGAAGGAGGAGTAGGCTGGGGCACTTCGTGTGGTTGGTGTTGATCGGGGTTCGGCGCTTCGAGGGAGGGTGTGTCCAGAAGCTTTTGCGGTGAAAGTCGGGTTCGTATACGGTGCGTGTTACAGGAAGAAAGGAGAAAGAAGATGACGTGAAAAAAACTAATTAGGGTAAACTAATTATTTAATTATAATGTTAATTATCCATTTAAATTGTTTAAGCTTTGAATGTTAAAATCTTCTTCGTACGGAATCAGAATCGAACGAAACTGAAAGCGTTGGACTCGCATCGTCGTCTACTACGCTATGGAACAAACCGGATCTGCAACAGAGCAGATCAGATTTTGGGAAAATTTTCAGATCCAAATCATTTGGTGAGAATTTCTATTTTTTTAAAATTTAAAATTTATTAATTATTCCACTGTGTAATTTATATTTATTCTATCTGAAATTCATGTTGATGTGTGTATATATTTATTTCAGTGTTAATTGTTGTATGATTGTGATGTATCGTTGGATTGAGTGTGACTCATGTTTGTTAGATTTAATTTACACAATAAAAATCTTATTTTTATTGTACATATCATTAGAAATACAAACTTGTTGTTCACAAATAAAAATCCCTTTTATTTTGACATGTTAGGATATAGGAATTGATTCACAAATAAAAAAATCTCTTTTTATTTGATTTTGAAATGCATAGAAAATATTGATATATAAAATAATCTTTTATATGACATTAGAATATATAGAAAAATATTTCCATATGAAATATTCTTCTATATGTTATTTGAATATATGGAAAAGTACAAACAAATAAAAATATTCTTTTATTTGTACTTAGAACACATAGAAAAGTATTAAAACAATAAACACTCTTTTATATGTTGTTCATATACATAGAAAAATGTATACACATGAAATACCCTTTTATATGTTACGAGACTATTTAGAAAAATGTGAACTTATAAAATTTGTTCTTTTATTTGCATTTACAAATGCGAATATACAGTGAAAATAAAATTTGTTCTTTTGTTTACATTTACAAATGCAAATATGTATTGAAAATAAAACTTATCCTTTTATTTGCATTTACCAACGCAAATATATATTGAAAATAAAACTTATCCTTTTATATGCGTTCACCAACACAAATATACAATAGAAATTGAATCACTTTTTTTTGTGTTTTCAACACAAATATTAACATAGAAATGAATCACCTTTTTATTTGTGTTTTCAACACAAATATTAACATAGAAAAGAATCACCTTTTTATTTGTGTTCTTAACAAAATATACACATAGAATTGAATCACCCTTTTTATTTGTGTTCTTAACACAAATATGAACATAGAAAATGAACTACCTTTTTATTTGTGTTTTCAACACAAAAATACACATAGAAACGAGTCACCCTTTTTATTGGTGTTCGTAACACAAAAACAAACTTAGAAATAAAGTCCATCTTTTTATATACATGCTACAACACAAATATATACTTAGAATCTGTTGCTCAAATAAAATTCACTTTTATTTGTCACTTGAGAACTCAGAATTTATTAGACAAATAAAATTTACTTTTTATTTGTCATTTGAAAATTAGAATTTATTATACAAATAAAATTCACTTTTATTTGACATTAGAATACATAGAAAAAGATTTACATATAAAATATTCTTTTATATGTTATCAGAATGTATAGAAAAGTATAAACAAATAAAAGGATTCTTTTATTTGTGATTAGAACACATCGAAAAGTGTAAAACAATAAAATACCCTTTTTATGTTATTCTAGAATTGAAATTAAAGTTGATCTTTTATTAGCATTCACAATGCAACATACATAAAAAAAAAATTTACTCTTTTATTTGCATTCACCAATGCAAATATATGTTGAAAATAAAATTTATTCTTTTATTTGCATTCCCTAATGCAAATATATATTGGAAATGAAGTTTATTCTTTTATTTACATTTACAAATGTAAATATGCATTGAAAACAAAGTTTATTCTTTTATTTACATTCACAAATGTAAATATACCTTGAATTTAAAGTCTATTCTTTTATTTATCTTCACAAATGTAAATATACATTGTAATTAAAGTTTATTCTTTTATTTGCATTCACTAATGCAAATAAACATTAAAAATAAAATTTATTATTTTATTTGCATTCACAAATGCAAACATATATTGAAAATAAAGTTTTGATCTTTTATTTGCATTTACAAATGCAAACACATATTGAAAAATAAAGTTTTGTTCTTTTACTTGCATTCACAAATGCAAATGTAATAACCCGGAAATCTGGGCCAGTTTAAAATTTTTATTTTAGCGAATTTAATAAATTTTGAATATTTAAAATGAATTATTTTAAATAAAAACGACGAAAAAATTATTTTCGACGAAGTTAAAACGGATAAATTTTATTTAATTATAATACGAGCCTGAAATGGCCCTGCAGTTCGAAATTTCGATTTCGAATTTCAAATGGATATACAGAATTCGTTTTAAGTCGGAATTGGACGAAACCAGAAATATCTAAATCTGTTTGACGATATCTTTTTAACGGATCCAAGAAACTGAGATTTCACTTTAGAAGTTGAAAGATATGTCCAGTTCAAAATTCTGAAAAGTCGTTGTGGAATTTATATATTTTTTAATATATATAAAGGCCTTTGAAAATGGAAATTTTGCAAACGACCTCGGAATTCGACAAAACCACTTTTGTTGGGTCCGGAAGGTCAATTTATTGCTAGGTTCCAAGTTCCAGAATTTTTAAAGTCAATATGTGAGCGTGGCAGAAGAAAACGTGTTTTGACAGTTTCAATTAAAACTGATCGACCTAAAAATGGCCATTTTACAAATGGTCTTAGAATTCGACGAAATCTGTTGGGTTAGGATCGTATCATTGATACGAAGCTAGAAATAATTTTTCTGGAATTTTTCGAATCAGTATGTGGCCCCGGCAAATTAAAATGTATGTTCAAAACAGAATTTAAATGTTTTATACTTTAATTTGAAAAATAACTGACTCTAACAGTCAAATTGGCCGACGAAACATATCTCATTGTGTCCGGGATGGGGGTAAAACGCTAGGGGCGACAGTCGTTGGGTTTGATTTCGAGTTCGTTTGACAAAACCCCAATTTTCGAAATTATAAAACCATTGTCAAATCATATATTTTCTTTTATTATTTTATTTTCTGAAAATATCTCCAAACCCCATCCGCTCCAGCGATATCGACGTCCACTGTAGCTCCGTCCTTCCCCCTCGTTTTCCGGCCGCCACAGGCGAAACCAGGCCACGCCACCACCTTCCCTCGAAAGCCCCTTCGCCCCCCTTCAGATCCGACCCAGTTTCGCCATCAACCGTAGCGCCACCATCGAGATCTGACGCTCCAAAGTGGGCGCGTTTGAACCGCCGCCCAGGGTCCCTACCGCCGTCGAACTGGAAGAGGCTGGTGGCGTCGGGAAGCCCTCCCCTCCCTCGTCGACGTCCAACAACCTGATCGACCTATCGAGCAACGGATCGAGCGAAAAATCAAAACCTAAATTTGAGCAGGTTTGAAAACTAACGGGTTGTTTAATTTTGAATTGTTTTTACACTATAAAGCGTTGCAAACTTATAAAAATCGTATCTTTTTCGTTCGTTGACGAAATTCGATGAAACAGGAGACATCGTGACCGCAAGGAGGCTCTCTACATTCTAGAAGAGACCGCGGATTTTTCTGAGCTTGTTAGGATTTTTAGCAAAGCAAGGAACTAATGTGAGAACTTCTCACTTTAAATTTTCTTTTGTAGTTATAAATATATACTAGGATGCAGACGGTGTTTAGTAGCACCCGACACAATCGTCCACAGACCATGGACTTGTTTGTTTGGTTGCATAGATTGGTTAGATTATTTGAGTTGAATTTGATTGTTTGGTGAAATGGAAATTGTTTTGATTGATATGTGTATGGCGTGGGCCATCACTAGACTGGGGATAAGGCTAGGCCTTGTCCCGTTTCTAGTATCGTGCCGTTATGCCGCCGAAATTTTCCAAAATATGTTAGAAAAATAAAAATATCATTTTTATTGTGTAAATGAACTGAATAGAAATTCATGTGTTGAAATAAAATATTTTATCGTTAAAAATATAATTTTTAACGTGGAAGTGAATAAAATAAAATATCCATTTACAAACCAGACGGTTTGTTTATGTACACTGATTTGACTGATCTTGATTGGGACGATAAATTTTACACGTCGCCCAACTGCACAAATAAAATCTGTGTTTGTTGATCTGAAACCCCACACGGGTATTGGGATGTACACTAGTCCCAATAATTAATTGTATGTCGATCGATAGGTTGACAGACAGTTGTGTTGTGCACTTTGGATGATGGTTGATTATTTATCGTTGTTGTTATATACATGTGTTGTGTGGAATCCATATAATTAACATTATATGGTAATTGATTGGGCCTCATTCCAATTTAGAAATTAAAGAATATCATATATAAATTAATTTGTTGAAAGAAAAATATATATTCATGTGTTGACAGTACTCATTTGTTGAGATTAGTCATGTATTGAAATAAAATATTCATGTGTTGAAGGAAAATATTCATTTGTTGAATAAAATAAAGAAGCTATTGAAATATATAAAGCCGTTGTTGGTTAGATTTGTGCCATTTTGACGTGAACGATATTTATAACGATTTTATTCGAATATTGAAAATGAAGTGATTTCAAAATATAACGTTTTGAAAATAATATCATTTATATATATATCGATGATGTGGAATATTCAATTTTGATTTAAAATAGAATATGAAGTTGAAATCGTTTTGAAAACGAAGTTAAAACGATTTATAAAATACGTTTTAAAAGGAAATCGACGAAATATATAATATATATATATTATATATATTTAATGGCCTGAATAGAACGCGCCGCGGCAGTTCGTGAATTTTGACCATTGACTTCGAATTGACGTTACGGGAGATCCGACCGTCGGATTCTCCTGAAACCGGGACCGTTGGGTTCGTATCGAAAATAGCTTTCGAACGAATATTAGAAATTTGAATTCTAACGGTTGGATTTGGAGATACGTCCAAATCAAATTTAGAAAAGGTCGCTGTAAGTGCAGTTCGACGACCGTTATTGGAAATCAACTGTACGGGCCTTGATAAAATTATTAAAAATATCAATAATTTGTGTAAAATCATAATAAATGATTTAGGAAGAACTAGGATGAAAAATCCCCTATTTGAAAGGATAAAAATGTGTATTTATCGAAATGAACTAGTTATGAACTAGAATTAAATTCCGATATTTTTAAATAAATAAATTGGATTTGAAGTGGTTTTAAAAATAACCAGAATTTCCAATATACGTATTGGAATGGATTTGAATCGAAATTATCTTCGGAATATTTCGATGTTGGATTTCGTGATTATACAGATATGGTTGTGGAAATTTGAAAGATATTTATATCGTTATTTCCAGTACGATATCTGTTGGTTTCAGAATTTGATACTGAATATAAGCCGATATATTTTCTATTCAGAGCCTTGTATTTAATATCGAATCTGATATGGGTTTGTCGTGAATGGTGTCTTCATTAACATTGTTCTTGAACCCAGGTGAGAAAAGATTAAATCTTTTTATTTAGATTTAATAAAGTAAACCAATTGATTTATATTTAATTGGAATTGAATTGAAATTGATTTTTGGGTTTATCGTGAGCGGTGTTTCAAATAACACTTGTTCTTTAACCCGATTAACAATGTGATGGGATTTTGGGTTTATAGCGAACCGTGTTTTAAATGACATCGGTTCTTTAACCTAGTTAAAGATTAAAACTAAGTGGAGTTTTAATGAAATCTTTAATTAGATTGGAATGATATTCAAAGGAAGATTAAAGAATAAATTTCAAAGAATTTATCTTTGATAAAATTAATGGGAACCTTTCCCTAAGAATGTGAAATTAAGAAACTAACTGTAGGTTGGCTAAGAAGAATGGTTTCCTGGGTATTGATCTGATGTTGGTTTCGGCCTTCGGGGTTAATATTTGGGGAATTATTCTCTTGTTAATTTACGGTTAGTGACTGATGAATTGGAATGAGGCGTATGATGTGTTTGTGTAACATTTGTTTATTATATGCGCGAGTTATTCAGAAAGACCGGGTTTATCCCATTCTGAATAACTGATATGACGTTAAGTCGAAGATGAAGACGGTGGTTGAAGACCGGAGGTCTTCACATCGTTTGGATAATTACTGATGGTCTTGATTGGGTTGTACACCCAAGAGGAGGGAATCAGTTGGTGATCGTCCAGACGTATTTGGAGATCGATGGATAAGCGAGGTACAAGGTGCCTCCGGTTTCGTTCAGACCCAGAACGGACTTATAAATGGACTGTGTGTCTGACATTGGATTTCATTCTGTGTGACTGATATCGGTTGCATGGAGTGGTTTGCCTGTGTGGCATGCTAAGATGCAGTGATCAAGGCTTCTGTTGAAAAGCAAAGTCTTGTGGTTGATGATCAAAGCACCGCCTACGTGGCATCGCTTTGTGTAACGTTAAATTCGCGAGCCTCGCACCCCGGTGTAAACCAAAAATGGGAGACGGACATCAGGGATATGGACATATGCTGGTTTCTAGTTAGGAGTGGCGTCAGTGCTTAAACTGGCTAACGAGTTTGACTCATGTGGTTGTTGGAATTGGAGGCGCCTCGGTTATATCGGTTTCGGCCGATGCATTCTGGTCGGCAGACGGACCAGACTTATGCCCCATAGGGCAGGCTAGCATATAGCTCAGGCATTTTAATCCACTTCGTGTGGACCGGCCCTGACGATCTAAAGGCTTGCCTGCGCGCTTGCCTGAGACATGGGCTAGTTTGTCTCGAATCGGTTGAGGACTATCTTTTGCCTCGGTTCATAGATGGAAATCCAATTTCCAATACGTGATTTTGCGGTTTTGATTGTATACCTATATATGGCGACATGATATATGGTACCCATGCCGTCTAGGATTGATATTTATGATTGTATATAAAATTAGAAACTAGCTGAAAACGAGTTAAGATGGGTGGTTTCCTGGGTATTGGTCTGATGTTGGTTTCGGCCTTCGGGGTTAATACTTAGGGAATCGTTCTCTTACTAATTTACAGTTGGAGTCTGATTAAGAATTTACATTTATAGTAATAATAAAAGATGAAATTTAGCGTATCAAGCATTCTTTGGCTGTTATAAGGTAAAACCCTATCCTCCGGCTTGCGTTGCATTGTGTGATGGGACCTGGGTCTTATAACAGCTTCATTGTTCTTTATTTAGCATTGCGCTGTTTGTTTAATGCACTGGTATTCTTGGGAGTAAATCCGTTCCGTGTTATACGGCGTGGTCCCTTGATTTACGGAACTTTAAAATAAAGATTTATAACTGTTTTAGTTCTCACACCAGTCACATGACTGACCTGGAGTTTATTGTTTTAACCTAAACTCTAGGTGCCCTTATTTTGACACGGGCAGCTAGTAGTTGGGTTTTGCAGATTTATATTCATAGGATCTTGGTTTACAGCTGGAACGATACTCGGAAAGCTCTGTATCCGTGTATTTATTTCAGTTGTGTTATGTATTATTTTTCCGCTGCAGTAATGTATTTAAATCTCTGATATTTTATAATGTGTAATATTTATTTATACTCTGTATATTTTTGTATTCTGATGGAATTGTTGTAATATACAATGAAATGTTCTTCTGTTTGTGTTCTGATTTGTCGTGTTCTCAACTCAATCCGTGCTTTCCTTACGGGGGAAGTTCGGGTCGTTTCAGCTGGTATCAGATCTCTGGTTTACAGAGCTCGAGAACAAGACACATTAGAACCAAACGAAAGAATTCATCAGAGATTGGATTAGTAATATCCAATGAGAATGACTCATTAAAGATGGGATCAGTAGTATCCTAAATCGAGTGTGAAGAGTATATTTTTAAAATAAAATGAAAACCAATTTTGTTTTGAAAATTAAATTCAATTATTCGTACTTGAATATTTTATTTGTATTAGATTTGGACGATTCAGTATATAAAGATTTTGCATATACGCGTCATGAACGTATATTCGAAGTTTTAATATACTGGATAGATATAGAATCACACTCTAGTCGCCAGGAGATGATATTGATGATAGCGATCGCATCATCAATATTTGTGTTCGTGTTTCGAAGGTGTGATGTCTATATATTTCCATTAGACTGGTGTGAGAACCAAAACTAGATAGGGCTTATTTGTTGTGATTTGGCATCAAAAACCTGATTTTTGACTTATTTATTAAAATTATGTGTTTGAAAAATTGATCAACTAATTGATTGCTGGCTGTGTAGTCTGATAATTAGTTCACTAATTAAATTATTCAAACCCATTTGTGAATGTAGTGTAAATTTAGTTAAAAGTTGAACTGAATTGAAAATTGTTGGAATTTGCATGCATATACATGTATCCATTGAACAGGTCATAGCAAGGAAGCTAGAGCAGAGAAATAAAATTGTTTGCCCGACAAATAGGTACATGTTTACCATAATTTACTGATTTGTTTGGTTGATGATGATTTTATGAGCCGATTGGCTAGCCGCTTGGCTTTTTCTTTTTCTTTTTATACCACCATTGGATTGGTGAGGGCCATGGGAGGCTATTTGAAATATCCCGAAGCTCCCGGTGTAGGGGGGGTTATGGCAAAAAAATTCGAAAATTTAGGGTATTAGCCAAATTTTTGAGAAATTTGAAAAGTTCTTAGAAACTGAAAAGTTGAAGAACTTAAGCCGCAAAGAAAA
Source organism: Allium sativum (assembly GCA_030737875.1). NCBI lineage: Eukaryota > Viridiplantae > Streptophyta > Magnoliopsida > Asparagales > Amaryllidaceae > Allium > Allium sativum. Next base: position 167,031,065 of record CM060916.1, on the reverse strand, counting down.
TAATGAAAGTTGAGTTGATTAGAAAACAACTTTTGGCTTCGTTCCTTTTCGAGGACGAAAAGATTTTAAGTTGGGGAGATTGTAACAACCCGGAAATCTGGGCCAGTTTAAAAATTTTATTTTAGCGAATTTAATAAATTTTGAATATTTAAAATGAATTATTTTAAATAAAAACGACGAAAAAATTATTTTCGACGAAGTTAAAATGAATAAATTTTATTGAATTATAATACGAGCCTGAAATGGCCCCGCAGTTCGAAATTTCGATTTCGAATTTCAAATGGATATACAGAATTCGTTTTAAGTCGGAATTGGACGAAACCAGAAATATCTAAATCTGTTTGACGATATCTTTCTAACGGATCCAAGAAACTGAGATTTCACTTTAGAAGTTGAAAGATATGTCCAGTTCAAAATTCTGAAAAGTCGCTGTGGAATTTATATATATTTTAATATATATAAAGGCCTTTGAAAATGGAAATTTTGCAAACGACCTCGGAATTCGACAAAACTACTTTTGTTGGGTCCGGAAGGTCAATTTATTGCTAGGTTCCAAGTTCCAGAATTTTTAAAGTCAATATGTGAGCGTGGTAGAAGAAAACGTGTTTTGACAGTTTCAGTTAAAACTGATCGACCTGAAAATGGCCATTTTACAAACGGTCTTAGAATTCGACGAAATCAGTTAGGTTAGGACCGTATTGTTGATACGAAGCTAGAAATAATTTTTCTAGAATTTTTCGAATCAGTATGTGGCCCCGGCAAATTAAAATGTACGTTCAAAACAGAATTTAAATGTTTTATACTTTAATTTGAAAAATAACTGACTCTAATAGTCAAATTGGCCGACGAAACATATCTCATTGTGTCCGGGATGGGGGTAAAACGCTCGGGGCGACAGTCGTTGGGTTTGATTTCGAGTTCGTTTGACAAAACCCCAATTTTCGAAATTATAAAACCATTGTCCAATCATATATTTTCTTTTATTATTTTATTTTCTGAAAATATCTCCAAACCCCATCCGCTCCAGCGATATCGACGTCCTCTGTAGCTCCGTCCTTCCCCCTCGTTTTCCGGCCGCCACAGGCGAAACCAGGCCGCGCCGCCACCTTCCCTCGAAAGCCCCTTCGCCCCTCTTCAGATCCGACCCAGTTTCGCCATCAACCGTAGCGCCACCATCGAGATCTGACGCTCCAAAGTGGGAGCGTTTGAACCGCCGCCCAGGGTCCCTACCGCCGTCGAACTGGAAGAGGATGGTGGCACCGGGAAGCCCTCCCCTCCCTCGTCGACGTCCAACAACCTGATCGACCTATCGAGCAACGGATCGAGCGAAAAATCAAAACCTAAATTTGAGCAGGTTGAAAACTAACGGGTTGTTTAATTTTGAATTGTTTTTACACTATAAAGCATTGCAAACTTGTAAAAATCGTATCTTTTTCGTTCGTTGACGAAATTCGATGAAACAGGAGACATCGTGACCGCAAGGAGGCTCTCTACATTCTAGAAGAGACCGCGGATTTTTCTGAGCTTGTTAGGATTTTTAGCAAAGCAAGGAACCAATGTGAGAACTTCTCACTTTAAATTTTCTTTTCTAGTTATAAATATATACTAGGATATAGACGGTGTTTAGTAGCACCCGACACAATCGTCCACAGACCATGGACTTGTTTGTTTGGTTGCATAGTGAGACGACCCCAAACACCGTACTGACGGAGGCAAGGGTTATCTTTGGAATATAACACAGAAACAGATAACAGCAGAACAGAATAATTAAATACACCAGATAATGAACAATAGAATATACTGGATAAAATTAATCATCAGAGTTACACAGTATACAGGATCATACTTAGTAAAAATACAGTTCAGCTATACATAAATGTCTACAGCGGAAAACAAACATAATATGTACAATAGGAGCTGAACAGCATAAAAAGAGATAAATGTTAGAATCCATCTTCAGCTCCAGCTATCCAGAAAGAACCAGCTAAACATGAATACAAGGCTGCCCGTGTAGAAAAAGGGGCACCCGAGTTTGAAAGTGAAACAAACTACGAGTCAGTCATGGGACTGGTATGAGAAATCTATTCAACACATATATAATATGGCCAATCACAGGACCTCGCCACTTTCGTGGAACGGGTTTACTCCATTGGATTGCTAGTGCTTTAAAACAAATCTTTCTTTTAAACATCGCTATGCTTTTTGTAAAAATGAAGCCATTATAAGACTCAGTTCCCATCATACAATGCAACGCAAACCGGAGGATAGAGTTTTACCTTATAATGGCCAAAATATGCTTGATACGAATAAAGCAACGGCATTTGATATTATTGCTAGTGTTTATATGTTTTGAAAACAATTTCAAATCATAACTATCAATCATAGACGGCATGGGTACCATATATCATGTCGCCATACATATATACAATCAAAACCGCACAGTCACGTAATTGGAAATTGGATTCCCGTCATGAACCAAGGCAAAAGATAGTCCTTACCGAATTCGAGACAATCTAGCCGATGTCTCAGGACCAGAGCTCGAGTGACCCTAGGAGCGACAGGGCCGGTCCACCGATGTGGATTAAAATTCCTGAACAATACGTTTCCCCTCCCTTTGGGGCGTAAACGAGCCAACGAATGACTCCATCGGACCCGGATCGTCCGATCAAACCGAGGCGCCTCGCAATAGCAACAACCACATAGGTGAAAAGTATATAAATGTCAGGGCTGGTAGGTCACTGACACCACCCTAGCTAGAAGGAAACGCATTCCCTCCCTGAGGTACTTCCTCCCATTTCTGGTTCATACCGGGGTGTGAGGCTCGCGATTTCACGTTATACACAAAGCTACGCCACACAGGCGGTGCTTTGATCATCACCACAAGACTTTGCTTCTCAACAGAATCCTTGATCATTTGCCACTTAGGCATGCCACACTAGCAATTCATGCCATGCGACTGATGTCCATCGATATACAACCTCTGAGCTCGTGCGTTTCAAAGAAGGGCGTTAAGCAAAAGAATAAATTCTCCGCCGCCAAACAGATGTATATTTAATAGAGACCAATCAACACAGAATAAAATCCAATGCCAGACACACAGTCCATTTACAAGTCTGTCCTGGGTCTGAACGAAACCGGAGGCACTAAATGCCTCGCAAACCCATCGATCACCACGTACGTCTGGACGATCACCACTCATTATCCATATTTCGGGATGCCTCCCAATCAGGACCTCGGTTACCATCCAAACGAGGTGAAGATCTTCGGTCTTCGACCATCGTCTTCATCTTCGACTTTCAATCGTCGGTCAATTATTTGAAATGAGAATTAACTCGGCCTTTTCAAATAATTCACGTATATTTAGAATTTCAAATCAATTTATTTCAATGGTTAAATTATTCGACAACACCAATTTTGTTCTTTAATGTAATTATCACACCAAACACATTCAACCGTCAAAAGCCACATAAATCGAGCAAATTCAGTTTATTTCCATTCCATATCGTTTATGATATTTTATAACGATTTATCGCTATTTTTATTTATTTTAAATATAGCCCATATATTCAAAACGACGCTTCGGACCATAACGCGGCCGTGGCGCTGTTTTTCTTCAGATTTGATTTACACATATATGAAAATCTAACCATTGGATCTTTACAAAATCTACATCATTAGAAAGGTCTTTTCAAAACGAATCCAACGGTTTCAGTTTCGGGAAAATCCGACGGTCGGATCTCCCGGTACAATCGTTTGAAGTTTCGATTTCAAAATACGAACTGCAGCGTCGTTATTCGATTAAATATAATTATATATATATATATAAATATAATCGTTTCTGGCGCTGTTTTTCTTTAGATTTGAATTAAACATTCCAGACAATCCAACCGTTGGATTTTTACAAGGTTGGTGCCGTTGGAAAGATATTTCCAAGGCGAACCCGACGGTTGCGGTTTCGGGAAAATCCAATGGTCGGATATCCCGTAATAGTTGTTTGAAATCACGGTTTCAAAACGCGAACTACACGGCCACGTTTCGTTTTAATTTTATTTACATTTATATATTTATATAAATATAGTTCATTCAACAATTTCAATATCGTTTTCACTTCAAATATTTCACTAACGCCTTAAAATTTTGGAAAATTTTGCCATAACCTTCTTTGTACGGGAGGGGTTGGGAAAATTCCCAAATAGCCACACGGGCGTCTCATGTCGAAAACAAAAAGAAAAAGCCAAGCGGCTAGCTAACAGGCTCATAAAATCATCACCCAAACAAAACAGTAAATGCGTACATATTTGTCGGGCACAAAATTTTATTCCTCTTCTCTAGCCCCTTTGCTATAACCTGTTCAATAAATATGCATGTACATATATATAGTTCTCATCATTTATCATTTTCTATTCAACTTCATATTTGATTCCATTTGGTTTAAAAACACCATTCATTCTAATGTTACATGTATAGGCAAAAATCATATCATTAGCTAATTAATGAATATTTCAACTCATATATATATTTTTGAACGAGTGGCTATTTTTAACACTTCACATTTCAACAATTCGTGTATATAATAAAAATGTGATTTTTATTGTAAAACAGTTCATTTCAAAACACTATTATTTTATATAGTTTATATAGGTGATAAAAATAGGATTTTTCTTATAAAACAATTTCTTTTAAAACGAGATTATTTTACATAGTCCATATAGATGATAAAAAGGTGATTTTTATTGTAAAACCATTTATTTTAAAATATGAATACCATTCAACACATGAATTTCTAATCAACGAATGAATATCGACTCAACACATGAAGGTTTTCTATAGTTTCTATATATAGATAAAAATGTGATTTTTATATTTAAAACACGAATACCATTCAACACATGAATTTCAATTCAACGAATGAATATCGATTCAACACCTGAAGGTTTTCTATTCAAGGAATAAATATAGTTTCAGCAAATGAAAATAATTCAAACACATGAATATTATTCAAAATTTCGGCAGCATAACGGCAGGGTAGTTAAAACCGGGACCGTCCCTAGTACGGCTCCTCGCTCTACCTTAAAACCTCGCGGTTTTTGACAATGGGGATCATGCATCTAGTTCGCACGCAGGCGGCATGTATATATTTATTTCATTTCCACAAACTAATCCTATGTGGTTTCAACCAAATATTTCTCAACCACAAATGGGTATTTTTCAACCACAAACAATCAATATCAACCACAAACAATCCCAAACAACCATTCGCTATCAATCAATTTTCACACCAATCACAATCAATAAATATCGTCCATGGTTTGTGGACGAGGGGCGTATATATATATATATATATATATATATATATATATATATATATATATATATATATATATTTTAATATAGCAATTCACTTCTATTTCATCACATATATAATTTTTACAACGCATATATAACTTATACATCGAACGTACAACTTATACAACGCTCATACAAGAGGTGTACAACGCTTATATAACTCATACATCGACTATATAATTTATACATCATCGTTTTCCATATTATTTATAAATTAGAAATCTCACATTGAGTTCCACTCCACCAAAAATAGCAGAAGGCTCAGAAAAACATGCGGTCTCTTCTAAAATGTAGAAGGCGTCCACACGGTCACGATGTTTCCTGTTTCATCGAATTTCGTTAACGAACGAAAAAGATACGATTTTTTAAAGTTTTGCAACGCTTTAAAGTGTTAAAATCAGTTGAAAATAAACAAGCCGTATACCTCGTTGGAATGTTCAAAACTAGGTCGCCAATTTTCGAGCAAACCGTGTAGCGTTAGGCTGATCGGGTGGTGCAGCGTCGAAGGGCTAGGAGAGGGCTTCACGCGCGTGGGGGAGTTGGCCAGCTCGGTGGGGCCCAATGGCCACGGCGGCGACCCGAAGTGCGAACCTTCCCGTGCTCGGTTCTCTCTCCACGTGCAATGAAAATATTCAAACTTGGTATGGATTTAAATAGGGGAAGAAGAGCTTTAAAATGGGTCTGGAATCACTCGATTTCATTGAGAAACAAGAGAGAAATCTCTCCGGGAAGATTAGGAACCACTTCCGCCGTGCGCAGGGGGGTTACAGGGGGGAAGACGAATTGTGATTGGTCGGTTCAATTTTTTTTTTTATTTATTTCAAAAATCCGAAAATACCCCTTGCCTCTCGCGAACCCCAATCCAAACCCAACGACTGTCGTCCCTAGCGTTTTACCCCCATTCCGAACACAATGGGATATGTTTCGTAGGCCCATTCGACTGTTTCAGTCAGTTTCCATTCAAATCGAAATATAAAACATTCAATATTTAATTTGAACGTACATTTCAAATTGCCAGGGCCACAAACTGATTCGAAAAATTCCAAAAAAGTAATTCTAGCTATGCTTTGACGATACGATCCCAACAAAACTAGTTTCGTCGAATTCTGAGACTGTTTGCAAAAAGGCCCATTTTTGGTCGATCCAATTTAACTGTAATTGACCAAAACACATTTTCCTTTGCCACGCTCACATACTAGCTTCAAAAATTATGAAATTTGAAACCTAGCAATAACTTCTCATCCCGGATCAAACAAAAGTGGTTTCGTCATATTCCAAGGTCGTATGCAAAATGGCCATTTTCACGGGCTATATAAATTCCATATCGACCTTCTGAAAATTCATTCGGCCATAACTATTGCTTTCCGCTATGAAAATTCGATTTTTCAGATTCGTTAGAAAGGTGTTCACTAACAGATTTAAATATTTTTAGTTTCACTAAAATCCGGATTGTTTTGCACCCGGTACAGTCCGACAAAGTTTGAATTGAATTTTTGAAACTGCAGCGCCTTTTCAAGCCTTGTTTATAATTATAATTAATTATATTCGTTTTCAATTGTCGATTCAAACTCAGTTTTCATCGCCATTTTTTTAAAATATTTATTTTAAATATTTAAAATCCATTATTTTAGCCAATTTAAAATTTTTAAATTGGTTCAGATTTTCTGGGTCGTTACAATCTCCCCCACTTAAAACTTTTCGTCCCCGAAAAGGAACAAAGTCGAAAGTGGTTTGATAAATCTATAATCATACAACACAACCAACAATCAAATCGTTGTAACCTTTCAAAAATATACTGATCAACTTCTATACTCTTTTTAAAATCATTCAGACTATAGAATTTAAAAGTGCACATCCATGGAAAGAAAATAACAATAGAATAGAGAATTAAATGGTAATGCAAAGTATGGCAAATGTACCTTGCACCGGAGTCAATCAGAGATATCCACTCGGCATCTGGGATAGGCTTTCTGAATGCTCTCCTCAGTTTCCCAAGTACAATCTCGCGGATCTCCACTCCATTGCACTTTGACTAAGTGAACCTTCTTGTTCCTCAGCTCTTTGGTTTCTTTTCCGATAATCTTTAGCGGCTCTCTTCTCACAGCTAATTCTGGAGTAATTTCAATATCCTGCTGAGCTGCTTCTTCCACGATCAAGTCTGGATCATGAACGTGCTTTCGAAGTTGAGATATATGAAATACATCATGGACTCCAGGCAACCAATCAGGCAATTTAACCCTATAAGCGAGAGTTCCGATCCGTTCCAGAATAGGAAACGGACCAATGAATTTGGGTGCCAACTTTCCAGTTTTACCGAACCGGATAACTCCTCTCATCGGCGATACTTTCAAATATACATAGTCGCCAACAGCAAAGGATATATCTCTTCTTCTTCTATCGGCATAGCTCTTTTGTCGGCTTTGAGCGGCGAGTAATCGCTTCTTGATAAAATCGACTTTGTCGGCAGCTTCTCGAATCATATCAGGACCCAACACAAGTCTATTTCCGGGTTCGACCCAACAAGCAGGGGATCGGCACGGTCTACCATACAATGCTTCGAATGGCGACATTGTCAGACTCGCCTGGTAGCTGTTGTTATAAGAGAATTCAGCCAAATGCATATTGTCTTCACAGGATCCACCAAAATCTATAACACAAGCCCACAATAGATCTTCTAAAATTCGATTTACCCTCTCAATCTGACCGTCTGTCTAAGGATGATAAGCGGTGCTCAAGTTCAACTTCGTTCTCAGCTCGACTTGAAATGCTTCCCAGAATTTGCTAGTGAATATTGTATCTCTATCACTGACTATACTGAGCGGCACCCCATGTAGTCTAACTATTTCCCTGAAGTAAATCTGCGCCAGACTCTGAGCAGTTCTATTTGATCTGACAGGTATGAAATGGGCGGTCTTCATGAAGCGATCTACGATCACCCAAATACTGTCATTTCCTTTTCTGGTTCTGGGCAGACCATCAATGAAATCCATAGAAATGTGTTCCCACTTCCAACCAGGAACTTCTAGTGGTTGTAACAATCCAGCCAATTTCTGTTGGTCGCTCTTGACTAGCTGACAAGTAGGGCATCGGCTAACATATAAAGAAATGTCCCTCTTCATCGACTTCCACTAGAAAGTGCGTTTGATGTCATTATACATTTTGCTTACTCCTGGATGGATACTGAGTTTTGACTTGTGGCATTCATCCAGTACTTCCTTCCGAAGCTCAGGAATGTTAGGAACACATATTCGACCTTTGAGCCTTATCCCATCATTATCAACTTGAAAGCTCGAGGGTTCGCCTTGTTGAATTATCTCTCTAATCTTCTGAATGAAGTAATCATCCTTCTGAAGAGAAGATGTTTTATCTAGCAATGAAGTCGTGATAATAAAGCTGGCGATCATTACATTCTGTCGGCTCAACACATCGGCCACGACATTGGCTTTCCCTGGAGTATATATAATTTCAAAGTCATATGTTGCAAGAAACTCCAGCCAACGTTGCTGCCTCAGATTCAGGTCTTTCTGAGTGAACAGGTACTTTAGCGACTGGTGATCTGTAAACAATTCAAATCTCTCACCCAGAAGATAGTGCCTCCAAATTTTCAAGGCAAATACTATAGCCAATAACTCAAGATCATGAGTTACGTAGTTTTTCTCGTGCGGCTTCAACTGACGGCTAGCATAAGCAATCACTTGACCCCTTTGCATTAACACTGCGCCAAGGCCTTCTCTAGAAGCATCAGTCCAGACTTTTAAATCCTGGTTGCCATCGATGATGGTTAACACTGGAGCAGTCGTTAGTCTTAACTTTAGCTCTTCAAAAGCCTCCTCACTTTCTGGAGTCCATTTGAATTTAGAGTGCTTCTTTGTAAGCTTCGTTAAATGACCAGATATATTCGAAAAGTTTTTAATGAACTTCCGGTAATAGCTAGCCAATCCGAGAAATCTGCGGACTTCAGTGGGGGTACTGGGCTATTTCCAATTCTGAATGGCTGTGATTTTGCTTGGGTCCACAGCAATTCCTTCCTTTGATACGACGTGGCCCAGAAATTTCACTTCATCTTGCCAGAATATACATTTGGAAAATTTGGCTTTTAATACATTCCGTCTCAGAATTTCTATAACCTATTCCAGATGCTTTTCATGTTCGGCCTTTGATTTAGAGAAGATTAGAATATCGTCAATGAAAACCAGAACAAATTTATTCAAAACCCCTCTGAACACCCTATTCATTAGATCGACGAAGTAAGCAGGAGCGTTACATAAGCTGAATGGCATTACTAACCACTCGTAGAATAAGTCAGGGCCTCTGAATGCTGTCATTGGAACACACTCTTCGGCAATTCGAAGTTGATGGAAGCCTGTAGCTAGGTCCATTCGTGAAAATACTTGTGCTCCATTTAATCGATCCAACAAATCATCTATTCGCGGCAATGGATATTTGTTCTTTATTGTCTGTTTGTTCAAATCACGATAATCCACACATAGCCGTAGAGTACCATCAGATTTTGGGACAAATACCACTGCTGCACCCCAATCAGAGAAACTAGGCCTGATCAAACCTTTCCATACTAGCTGTCGTGTTTGATTGTCTAATTCCTCCTTCTCTTTCAAGGACATTCTTCGAATAGTGTGAACTACCGGCCTTGCATTGGGAATTAAAGCAATTTTGAAATCAATTTCTCTCTGCGGAGGTAAGCGAACAACTTCTTCTAACACATCCGCATAATTTTTGACAATAGGAATGTCTTTGATGAGGTCAGGAATATTCTCTGTGACTTCAGGGACATTTTCCATTTGAGCTGGAGAAACATTCAAAGCTGCCCAGAAGTCCTTTCTATTTGATGTCGGGCCTTCACATGGTATGGTTATATAATTCCCCGATTGTGCCTTTGCCTTAACAACTCTCTCGGCGCATCTAACCTCTGCCTCATATCTGGTTAACCAATCCAATCCCAGAATAAGATCGAATTCATCAAAATTCATGACGATAGAGATAGTAGGGAATTTATAGCAGGAAAAAGAGACAGGCACCCCACAAATCCAACTGAGATCGATGGAACCCCCAACTGGATTTCGGACCGTCATTGGTTCTTTGAGCTTCTTCAATCTCAAATCAAACTTCTTGACTGCACTCTTTGCAATAAAGCTTCGTGACGCGCCTGTGTCAAACAGTACTTTAACTGGAATGTTCTTGACATTGAGCGTGCCTTCTAAAACATCAGATCTTTCCTGAGCAGACGAGGATGCAGGTACTTCTACCACTTCATTTACATGTACTGCTTTAGGTTTTCTGAACAGCGGGCAGGCCTTTGAAAGATGACCGGTCTGATGGCATTGACTGCACTTCCTATTCTCTTGAAACTTATTACCGGATTTAGATCCACTCTTTCTTCGCTTCTCCGAGGGTTTGCAGTTTCCCTGAAAATGCCCTGGCTTATGGCAGTTATTGCATATAGCTGTCGTTACTGGTTCTTTTCCGGATCTGGCCCTCTTTCGATTGACTTTGGGTTCCTTACCGACTTCAGACATTGTACCGACCTCAGGACGATCAGTTTCAGACACAATTTTATTACTAGAACTAACTTCCTCTTCGTACTGTAGCATACCATTCTTGTCTAGATCTTCGTACTGATAAGCCATGTATATCATTTCATAAAAGGGGAGCTTCACGTTCCTCATTACACTGTTCTGATATTTTCTTTGAAGCCCGTGAATAAATCTCAGATTTTTCCTCTTTGGGTCTTTAATCAGATGAGGAGCAAAATGAGAAAGTTCGTTGAATTTCTTATGATATTCTGGGATGGTCATATCACCTTGTATCAGATAAGAAAATTCGTCGCATAATCGCTCGGTTGCTTCTGGAGGAGTAAATCTTTCTAGGAAAATCACTTTGAATTTGTCCCAGGTGATATCACCTTGTGGGTTATTCTCTATAACCAAATCCCACCAGAACAAAGCTTCATCTTTGAGTGCCCAGGAGGCCAGTAATCTTTTCTGGTCATCCCTCAGCTTTAAACCATCAAATATCTTCTCAGCCGAACGAATCCAAGCCTGTGTCTTCATAATAGATTCTTCACCGGAGAACGGTATTCCACCCATATTTCGATATTTGATTAATAGGGCCTCAATATCCGATTCTTTGTTCCTTCTGTTTCTGACACTCATTTTCTAGTACTTCTGCAAACAGCAGATCAAGTATCAGGTCACAGAAAAGATAATTTAAAATATAGAAACCTATACTTCAATGTAAATGTGCCTAACGAGGTGTTATTTCATTCTGCTACTCATACTAGGATATTACTAATCCTGTCTGTATTGAGTTGCCCGTCCTAGAACACTACTGGTTCTATTTCTGACGAGTTCGTTCAAATGTTATATTCCAGAACTAAGCTTAACCAAAGCTCTGATACCACGTTGAGACGACCGCAAACCCCGTACTGACGGCGGCAAGGGTTATCTTTGGAATATAACACAGAGATAACAGCAGAACAGAATAATTAAATACACTAGATAATGAACAATAGAATATACTGGATAAAAGTAATCATCAGAGTTACACAGTATACAGGATCATACTTAGTAAAAATACAGTTCAGCTATACATAAATGTCTACAGCGGAAAACAAACATAATATGTACAATAGGAGCTGAACAGCATAAAAAGAGATAAATGTTAGAATCCATCTTCAGCTCCAGCTATCCAGAAAGAACCAGCTAAACCTGAATACAAGGCTGCCCGTGTAGAAAAAGGGGCACCCAAGTTTGAAAGTGAAACAAACTACGAGTCAGTCATGGGACTGGTATGAGAAATCTATTCAACACATATATAATATGGCCAATCACAGGACCTCGCCACTTTCGTGGAACGGGTTTACTCCATTGCATTGCCAGTGCTTTAAAACAAATCTTTCTTTTAAACATCGCTATGCTTTTTGTTAAAATGAAGCCATTATAAGACTCAGTTCCCATCATACAATGCAACGCAAACCGGAGGATAGAGTTTTACCTTATAATGGCCAAAATATGCTTGATACGAATAAAGCAACGGCATTTGATATTATTGCTAGTGTTTATATGTTTTGAAAACAATTTCAAATCATAACTATCAATCATAGACGGCATGGGTACCATATATCATGTTGCCATACATATATACAATCAAAACCGCACAGTCACGTAATTGGAAATTGGATTCCCGTCATGAACCAAGGCAAAAGATAGTCCTTACCGAATTAGAGACAATCTAGCCCATGTCTCAGGATCAGAGCTCGAGTGACCCTAGGAGCGACAGGGCCGGTCCACCGATGTGGATTAAAATTCCTGAACAATACGTTTCCCCGCCCTTTGGGGCGTAAACGAGCCAACGAATGACTCCATCGGACCCGGATCGTCCGATCAAACCGAGGCGCCTCGCAACAGCAACAACCACATAGGTGAAAAGTATATAAATGTCAGGGCTGGTAGGTCACTGACACCACCCTAGCTAGAAGGAAACGCATGCCCTCCCTGAGGTCCTTCCTCCCGTTTCTGGTTCATACCGGGGTGTGAGGCTCGCGATTTCACGTTATACACAAAGCTACGCCACACAGGCGGTGCTTTGATCATCACAACAAGACTTTGCTTTTCAACAGAAGCCTTGATCATTTGCCAGTTAGGCATGCCACACTAGCAATTCATGCCATGCGACTGATGTCCATCGATATACAACCTCTGAGCTCGTGTGTTTCAAAGAAGGGCGTTAAGCAAAAGAATAAATTCTCCGCCGCCAAACAGATGTATATTTAATAGAGACCAATCAACACAGAATAAAATCCAATGTCAGACACACAGTCCATTTACAAGTCCATCCTAGGTCTGAATGAAACCGAAGGCACTAAATGCCTCGCAAACCCATCGATCACCACGTACGTCTGGACGATCACCACTCATTATCCATATTTCGGGATGCCTCCCAATCAGGACCTCGGTTACCATCCAAACGAGGTGAAGATCTCCGGTCTTCGACCATCGTCTTCATCTTCGACTTTCAATCATCGGTCAATTATTTGAAATGAGAATTAACTCATCCTTTTCCAATAATTCACATATATTTAGAATTTCAAATCAATTTATTTCAATGGTTAAATTATTCGACAACACCAATTTTGTTCTTTAATGTAATTTTCACACCAAACACGTTCAACCATCAAAAGCCATATAAATCGAGCAAATTCAGTTTATTTCCATTCCATATCGTTTATGATATTTTATAACGATTTATCGCTATTTTTATTTATTTTAAATATAGCCCATATATTCAAAACGACGCTTCGGGCCACAACGCGGCCGTGGCGCTGTTTTTCTTCAGATTTGATTTACACATATATGAAAATCTAACCATTGGATCTTTACAAAATCTACATCATTAGAAAGGTCTTTTCAAAACGAATCCAACGGTTTCAGTTTCGGGAAAATCCGACGGTCGGATCTCCCGGTACAATCGCTTGAAGTTTCGATTTCAAAATACGAACTGCAGCGTCATTATTCGATTAAATATAATTATATTTATATATATATATATATATAAATATAATCGTTTCTGGCTCTGTTTTTCTTCAGATTTGAATTAAACTTTCCAGACAATCCAACCGTTGGATTTTTACAAGGTTGGTGCCGTTGGAAAGATATTTCCAAGGCGAACCCGACGGTTGCGGTTACGGGAAAATCTAATGGTCGGATTTCCCGTACTAGTTGTTTGAAATCACGGTTTCAAAACGTGAACTGCACGGCCACGTTTCGTTTTAATTTCATTTATATTTATATATTTATATAAATATAGTTCATTCAACAATTTCAATATCATTTTCACTTCAAATAATTCACTAACGCCTTAAAATTTTGGAAAATTTCGCCATAACCTCCTTTGTACGGGAGGGGCTGGGAAAATTCCCAAATAGCCACACGGGCGTCTCATGTCGAAAAGAAAAAGCCAAGCGGCTAGCCAACAGGCTCATAAAATCATCACCCAAACAAAACAGTAAATGTGTACCTATTTGTCGGGCATAAAATTTTATTCCTCTTCTCTAGCCCCTTTGCTATAACCTGTTCAATAAATATGCATGTACATATATATAGTTCTCATCATTTATCATTTTCTATTCAACTTCATATTTGATTCCATTTGGTTTAAAAACACCATTCATTCTAATGTTACATGTATAGGCAAAAATCATATCATTAGCTAATTAATGAATATTTCAACTCATATATATATTTTTGAACGAGTGGCTATTTTTAACACTTCACATTTCAACAATTCGTGTATATAATAAAAATGTGATTTTTATTGTAAAACAGTTCATTTCAAAACACTATTATTTTATATAGTTTATATAGGTGATAAAAATAGGATTTTTCTTATAAAACAATTTCTTTTAAAACGAGATTATTTTACATAGTCCATATAGATGATAAAAAGGTGATTTTTATTGTAAAACCATTTATTTTAAAATATGAATACCATTCAACACATGAATTTCTAATCAACGAATGAATATCGATTCAACACATGAAGGTTTTCTATAGTTTCTATATATAGATAAAATTGTGATTTTTATATTGAAAACACGAATACCATTCAACACATGAATTTCAATTCAACGAATGAATATCGATTCAACACATGAAGGTTTTCTATTCAAGGAATAAATATAGTTTCAGCAAATGAAAATAATTCAAACACATTAATATTATTCAAAATTTCGGCAGCATAACGGCAGGGTAGTTAAAACCGGGACCGTCCCTAGTACGGCTCCTCGCTCTACCTTAAAACCTCACGGTTTTTGACAATGGGGATCATGCATCTAGTTCGCACGCAGGCGGCATGTATATATTTATTTCATTTCCACAAACTAATCCTATGTGGTTTCAACCAAATATTTCTCAACCACAAATGGGTATTTTTCAACCACAATCAATCAATATCAACCACAAACAATCCCAAACAACCATTCGCTATCAATCAATTTTCACACCAATCACAATCAATAAATATCGTCCATGGTTTGTGGACGAGGGGCGTATATATATATATATATATATATATATATATATATATATATATTTAAATATAGCAATTCACTTCTATTTCATCACATATATAATTTTTACAACGCATATATAACTTATACATCGAACGTACAACTTATACAACGCTCATACAAGAGGTGTACAACGCTTATATAACTCATACATCGACTATATAATTTATACATCGTCGTTTTCCATATTGTTTATAAATTAGAAATCTCACATTGAGTTCCACTCCACCAAAAATAGCAGAAGGCTCAGAAAAATATGCGGTCTCTTCTAAAATGTAGAAGGCGTCCACACGGTCACGATGTTTCCTGTTTCATCGAATTTCGTTAACGAACGAAAAAGATACGATTTTTCAAAGTTTTGCAACGCTTTAAAGTGTTAAAATCAGTTGAAAATAAACAAGCCGTATACCTCGTTGGAATGTTCAAAACTAGGTCGCCAATTTTCGAGCAAACCGTGTAGCGTTAGGCCGATCGGGTGGTGCAGCGTCGAAGGGCTAGGAGAGGGCTTCACGCGCGTGGGGGAGTTGGCCAGCTCGGTGGGGCCCAGTGGCCACGGCGGCGACCCGAAGTGCGAACCTTCTCGTGCTCGGTTCTCTCTCCACGTGCAATGAAAATATTCAAACTTGGTACGGATTTAAAGAGGGGAAGAAGAGCTTTAAAATGGGTCTGGAATCACTCGATTTCATTGAGAAACGAGAGAGAAATCTCTCCGGGAAGATTAGAAACCACTTCCGCCGTGCGCAGGGGGGTTACGGGGGGGAAGACGAATTGTGATTGGTCGGTTCAATTTTTTTTATTTATTTATTTCAAAAATCCGAAAATACCCCTTGCCTCTCGCGAGCCCCAATCCAAACCCAACGACTGTCATCCCTAGCGTTTTACCCCCATTCCGAACACAATGGGATATGTTTCGTAGGCCCATTCGACTGTTTCAGTCAGTTTCCATTCAAATCAAAATATAAAACATTCAATATTTAATTTGAACGTACATTTCAATTTGCCAGGGCCACAAACTGATTCGAAAAATTCCAGAAAAATAAATCTAGCTATGCTTTGACGATACGGTCCCAACAAAACTAGTTTCGTCGAATTCAGAGACCGTTTGCAAAAAAGCCCATTTTTGGTCGATCCAATTTAACTGTAATTGACCAAAACACATTTTCCTTTGCAACGCTCACATACTAGCTTCAAAAATTATGAAATTTGAAACCTAGTAATAACTTCTCATCCCGGATCCAACAAAAGTGGTTTCGTCGAATTCCGAGGTCGTATGCAAAATGGCCATTTTCACGGGCTATATAAATTCCATATCGACCTTCTGAAAATTCATTCGGCCGTAACTTTTGCTTTCCGCTATGAAAATTTGATTTTTCAGATTCGTTAGAAAGATATTCACTAACAGATTTAAATATTTTTGGTTTCACTAAAATCCGGATTGTTTTGCACCCGGTACAGTCCGACAAAGTTTGAATTCAATTTTTGAAACTGCATCGCCTTTTCAAGCCTTGTTTATAATTATAATTAATTATATTCGTTTTCAATTGTCGATTCAAACTCAGTTTTCATCGCCATTTTTTTAAAATATTTACTTTAAATATTTAAAATCCATTATTTTAGCCAATTTAAAAAATTTAAATTGGTTCAGATTTTCTGGGTCGTTACACATAGATTGGTTAGATTATTTGAGTTGAATTTGATTGTTTGGTGAAATGGAAATTGTTTTGATTGATATGTGTATGGCGTGGGCCAATACTAGACCGGAGATAAGGCTAGGCCTTGTCCCGTTTCTAGTATCGTGTCGTTATGCCGCCGAAATTTTCCAAAATATGTTAGAAAAATAAAAATATCATTTTTATTGTGTAAATGAACTGAATATAAATTCATGTGTTGAAATAAAATATTTTATTGTTAAAAATATAATTTTTAACGTGGAAGTGAATAAAATAAAATATCCATTTACAAACCAGACGGTTTGTTTAAGTACACTGATTTGACTGATCTTGATTGGGACGATAAATTTTACACGTTGCCCAACTGCACAAATAAAATCTGTGTTTGTTGATGTGAAACCCCACACGGGTATTGGGATGTACACTAGTCCCAATAATTAATTGTATGTCGATCGATAGGTTGACAGACAGTTGTGTTGTGCACTTTGGATGATGGTTGATTATTTATCGTTGCTGTTATATACATGTGTTGTGTGGAATCCATATAATTAACATTATATGGTAATTGATTGGGCCTCATTCCAATTTAGAAATTAAAGAATATCATATATAAATTCATGTGTTGAAAGAAAAATATATATTCATGTGTTGACAGTACTCATTCGTTGAGATTAGTCATGTATTGAAATAAAATATTCATGTGTTGAAGGAAAATATTCATTTGTTGAATAAAATAAAGAAGCTATTGAAATATATAAAGTCGTTGTTGGTTAGGTTTGCGCCATTTTGACGTGAACGATATTTATATCGATTTTATTCATTTTTATAATGAATATTGAAAATGAAGTGATTTCAAAATATAACGTTTTGAAAATAATATCATTTATATATATATCGATGATGTGGAATATTCAATTTTGATTTAAAATTGAATATGAAGTTGAAATTGTTTTGAAAATGAAGTTAAAACGATTTATAAAATATGTTTTAAAAGGAAATCGACGAAATATAATATATATATATATATATTATATATATTTAATGGCCTGAATAGAACGCGCCGCGGTAGTTCGTGAATTTCGACCATTAACTTCGAATTGACGTTACGGGAGATCCGACCGTCGGATTCTCCTGAAACCGGGACCGTTGGGTTTGTATCGAAAATAGCTTTCTAACGAATATTAGAAATTTGAAATCTAACGGTTGGATTTGGAGATACGTCCAAATCAAATTTAGAAAAGGTCGCTGTAAGTGCAGTTCGACGACCGTTATTGGAAATCGACTGTACGAGCCTTGATAAAATTATTAAAAATATCAATAATTTGTGTAAAACCAAAATAAATGATTTAGGAAGAACTGGGATGAAAAATCCCCTATTTGAAAGGATTAAAATGTGTTTTTATCGAAATGAACTAGTTATGAACTAGAATTAAATTCCGATATTTTTAAATAAATAAATTGGGTTTGAAGTGGTTTTAAAAATAACCAGAATTTCCAAAATACGTATTGGAATGGATTTGAATCGAAATTATCTTCGGAATATTTCGATGTTGAATTTCGTGATTAAACAGATATGGTTGTGGAAATTTGAAAGATATTTATATCGTTATTCCAATACGATATCTGTTGGTTTCAGAATTTGATACTGAATATAAGCCGATATATTTTCTATTCAGAGCCTTGTATTTAATATCGAATCTGATATGGGTTTGTCGTGAATGGTGTCTTCATTAACACTGTTCTTGAACCCAGTTGAGAAAAGATTAAATCTTTTTATTTAGATTTAATAAAGTAAACCAATTGATTTGTATTTAATTGGAATTGAATTGAAATTGATTTTTGGGTTTATCGTGAGCGGTGTTTTAAATAACACTTGTTCTTTAACCCGATTAACAATGTGATGGGATTTTGGGTTTATAGTGAACCGTGTTTTAAATGACATCGGTTCTTTAACCCAGTTAAAGATTAAAACTAAGTGGAGTTTTAATGAAATTTTTAATTAGATTGGAATGATATTCAAAGGAAGATTAAAGAATGAATTTCAAAGAATTTATCTTTGATAAAATTAATGGGAACCTTTCCCTATGAATGTGAAATTAAGAAACTAACTGTAGGTTGGCTAAGAAGAATGGTTTCCTGGGTATTGATCTGAGGTTGGTTTCGGCCTTCGGGGTTAGTATTTGGGGAATTATTCTCTTGTTAATTTACGGTTAGTGACTGATGAATTGGAATGAGGCGTATGATGTGTTTGTGTAACATTTGTTTATTATATGCGCGAGTTATTCAGAAAGACCGGGTTTATCCCATTCTGAATAACTGATATGACGTTAAGTCGAAGATGAAGACGGTGGTTGAAGACCGGAGGTCTTCACATCGTTTGGATAATTACTGATGATCTTGATTGGGCTGTACACCCAAGAGGAGGGAATCAGTTGGTGATCGTCCAGACGTATTTGGAGATCGATGGATAAGCGAGGTACAAGGTGCCTCCGGTTTCGTTCAGACCCAGAACAGACTTGTAAATGGACTGTGTGTCTGACATTGGATTTCATTCTGTGTGACTGATATCGGTTGCATGGAGTGGTTTGCTTGTGTGGCATGCTAAGATGCAGTGATCAAGGCTTCTGTTGAAAAGCAAAGTCTTGTGGTTGATGATCAAAGCACCGCCTACGTGGCATCGCTTTGTGTAACGTTAAATTCGCGAGCCTCGCACCCCGGTGTGAACCAAAAACGGGAGACGGACATCAGGGATATGGACATATGCTGGTTTCTAGTTAGGAGTGGCGTCAGTGCTTAAACTGGCTGACGAGTTTGATTCATGTGGTTGTTGGAATTGGAGGCGCCTCGGTTATATCGGTTTCGGCCGATGCATTCTGGTCGGCAGACGGACCAGACTTATGCCCCATAGGGCAGGCTAGCATATAGTTCAGGCATTTTAATCCACTTCGTGTGGACCAGCCCTGACGATCTAAAGGCTTGCCTGCGCGCTTGCCTGAGACATGGGCTAGATTGTCTCGAATCGGTTGAGGACTATCTTTTGTCTCGGTTCATAGATGGAAATCCAATTTCCAATACGTGATTTTGCGGTTTTGATTGTATACCAATATATGGCGACATGATATATAGTACCCACGCCGTCTAGGATTGATATTTATGATTGTATATAAAATTAGAAACTAGCTGAAAACGAGTTAAGATGGGTGGTTTCCTGGGTATTGGTCTGATGTTGGTTTTGGCCTTCGGGGTTAATACTTAGGGAATCGTTCTCTTACTAATTTACAGTTGGAGTCTGATTAAGAATTTACATTTATAGTAATAATAAAAGATGAAATTTAGCGTATCAAGCATTCTTTGGCTGTTATAAGGTAAAACCCTATCCTCCGGCTTGCGTTGCATTGTGTGATGGGACCTGGGTCTTATAACAGCTTCATTGTTCTTTATTTAGCATTGCGCTGTTTGTTTAATGCACTGGTATTCTTGGGAGTAAACCCGTTCCGTGTTATACGGCGTGGTCCCTTGATTTACCAAACTTTAAAATAAAGATTTATAACTGTTTTAGTTCTCACACCAGTCACATGACTGACCTGGAGTTTATTGTTTTAACCTAAACTCTGGGTGCCCTTATTTTGACACGGGCAGCTAGTAGTTGGGTTTTGCAGATTTATATTCACAGGATCTTGGTTTACAGCTGGAACGATACTCGGAAAGCTCTGTATCCGTGTATTTATTTCAGTTGTGTTATGTATTATTTTTCCGCTGCAGTAATGTATTTAAATCTCTGATATTTTATAATGTGTAATATTTATTTATACTCTGTATATTCTTGTATTCTGATGGAATTGTTGTAATATACAATGAAATGTTCTTCTGTTTGTGTTCTGATTTGTCATGTTCTCAACTCAATCAGTGCTTTCCTTACGGGGGAAGTTCGGGTCGTTTCAGCAAACATATTTTGAAAATAAAGTTTGTTCTTTCTTTTTATATTCACTAATGCAAAATAATCATTTGTGTCAATTTACACTAGTTAAAAACAAAATAATCATTTTGTCAAGCAAAACATTCTTTTTGTCAAATCAGATTATTGAACCAAAATATGCATTTTTGGTCAAATATATTAGTTGAGACAAAAATGTACATCTTGTCAAATTAAGATGGTTGAAAACAAAATGAACATTTTTGTTGAATAAAAGAATTAAACACAAATAGCAATTTTATCTTTGTTCTAACAAAATGTTCATTTTGATAAAATGAAATTGTCAACAAATTGGATGTATCACTTTTTATACATTTTGTTGAAATACAATTTTTATGCAAATTTAATAAGTATTTTTATTTGCATAACATGTAGAAGAATTTATAAGCAAATATAAAAATCATTTCTTTTATTTACAAATTCACATTAGCAACCATATTTAAATATAAAGATCATATTATTGGTCAACACATACATCAGAATGTGTAGGTGAATTAAAGTAACACCCTTTGCATACATTAGAATTTTTGTGCAATATAAACTAAACATTTTATGTGCTAGGATATACCTTGAAAACATTTGCCAATAAGGCTATTTCACTTTTGTGTAAATGTTAAGAATATTTCCATACAAATAAAAGAAAATAGAAAATTATCTTTCATTTGTCATCCGCAATAATGTCATATAAATAAATTATATTTTATTAGACATTAGAAATGCATAGGGAAATTATACGAGTAAAAATATACTTTTACTCGACATTAGAAATATTATAACATGTTAGTTCATTATCATCAACATGTTACTAGAATTAAATTGGTTAAATTCTTTAACCAATCCTTATTTATATGAATTGTTGTTGGCTGAAAACCCCACACGGGTGTCGGGATGATAATTGACAAACACTAGTCTCGATATTTAGTTGTATGTCGATCGATAGATTGACAGGCTGCGATGAGTGTTATTATTTCATTTTAATACTCACACAGCTATAAACTTCACTCTGGATGTGAATGGATGTTTGATAATTATGTATCATTTGTTGTCATATTCATACGATGTGTGAAATCCATATAACCAAAGATTTATGGTAACTGATTGAGTCACATTCCAATTCAGGATTTCTTTTAAATAAAGAATATCCTTTTAAAATAAGGAATATTTAGAATAAAGAACAATATAAAATAATATCTTTTAATATAAAGAGTACTGCACTATAAAGGACATTTTATATAAAGAATCTTTTTATAAAGAATAATTTTAAGATAATGAATATTTTAAATAATATTTAACAAAGAATAAAATGATGATTTCTATGTCCGTTCGTGGATGGACAAAAGATAGAAAATATATTTCTATTGAATTTAACCGGAATAACTCTTTTAATTAAGATTTTAGGAGTTTCAATTATATTTAGTAATTGGAATAAAATGATATGTGAATTGGGTTTACCGTGAATTGTGTTTTAAACGACATTTGTTCTTTAACCCAATTTACAGTGATAATATGATTTAGAAATTATAAATCTTTTATTAAGATTTAAAAAGGAAATTTTCTAAAGACAAGTTTTCCAATTTAATAAATTCCATATTTAATGGAATATGACTTTGGGTTTATCGTGAACAATGTTTTTAAATGACATTGATTCTTTAACCCAAATTAAAGACAAGGTTAATTCCTTAAGAGTTGAATAATCATTTAATAATGATTCTTGGTATCAAAAATCAAGTTAGAGTTGTAATGAATGTTTAAAAGAATAAATTTATAAGAATTTATCTTTGATTTAATTTATAGGAACTTTTCCCTAGTAATATGAATATTCTATTAAAAGAATATTTTGAATTGGAATGAGACGTTGGATGTGTTTCATAACACTTGATTTTCAATTATAAAATATGCAAGTTATTCGGAAAGACCGGGTTAACTCATTTCGAATAAATATTCCGACGATGAAGAGTCGAAGATGAAGACGGTGGTCGAAGACTGGCGATCTTCACATCGAATGGGTAACTAGTGTTGAGGCCCTAGATTGATTTGCTCCCAAGATGGGGCTAAGATGGTAGTTATCCGGACGTAGTGTTGATTTGTACGGATTTGGTTTTCGCTCAGACCCAGAGCATAAGCTTATAAATGGATGCATGTCTGACGTTGGATTTCATTCTATGTAAATTGATTTCTATTAATATACAACCGTTGGTGGAGGAGAATTTATTCTCTTACTAAACACCCTTAGATGTTGTGTATTAATAGTTGTGAATTGCATGGCGTGAAATGTCAACGTGGCACGCCAAGATGCAAATGATCAAGGCTTTGTTGCAAAGCAGGCCTTGTGGGATGATCAAAGCATAGCCTATTTTGGCATAGCTTTGTGTAGCGTGACTTCGCGAGCCTCACACACCGGTAGAGTCTAAAACGGAGCAAGGGAACGCAGGGTGTGCACACGTTTCTTTCTAGCTTATAGTGATGTCAGGGACCTACCAGCGCTGACATTTTACTTATGTGGATGATGGAATTTTCGAGTACTCGGTTTATTTTTGCGGTCGCCAATGGCCGTATTATAGGTTCAATAGGACCGGAAAGCGTGTATTCAGGCATAACTAATCCACTAAAGTATTTGTGGATCGGCCCTGCTGTATCCAAGGGTTCGCCAGCGTCCGAATCCTGAGGCATTGCTAGAGTGTCTCGAACCGGTCAGGAGATCGTTCCTAGCCTTGACTCATGATGGAAACCAAATTTTCAATACGCCCATGTGGTTTTGATTGTATAACTAGTATGGCGACATGATATATGGTACCCATGCCGGCTAGGACTGATACATTTACTTTGAAATGTTTTTATTTAAAACATATACACTAATAATAATATCGTTTTACGTATTTATCATCTTTTGACCATTATAAGGTAAAACCCTGTCCTCCAGTTTGCATTGCATTGTGTGATGGGACTCGGGTCTTGTAATGGTTTCATTTTTCTAAAGAGCATTGCGTTATTTGACGATTTACTTATCTTATGCACTGGCAATCCAATGGAGTAAACCCGTTCCGCGCTAGCGGCGTGGTCCTAGGATTAGCCTTCTTATTAGTTAAGTTAGTTAGATTTCTCACACCAGTCCCATGACTGACCCGTAGTTTGTTTCACTTCGCGAACTCGGGTGCCCTCTTTCCACACGGGCAGTCGAGCAGCTTTTTGCAGATATCTTTATCTCTTCAGCAGGATCCTGGATCGAAGCTTAAAGCTGTGTCCAGAGCATTGAAGTCTTCCGTTGTGTATTGTATTAATTATTGTAATCTTACCTTCCGCTGTATTATATTTAATGTACTATGATATATTCTGTACTCTGATGTAACATTTATTATTGGTGTTATAAAAGTCTTTTGTTATTTGTTTCGAGGTTGTTGTATTCCCAAAGTTAACGTATTCAGGTTTTGAACGGTCTTGGTCGATTTTGCGGTCGATTAGGTCCGGGCAAAATCCGGATCGTTACAATTGGTATCAGAGCTCTGGTTAGCTCAAATCTTTGGGATACAACTCGTTAGAACTGAACAATAGACTCATCAGAGATTGGATTAGTAATATCCAATAAGAATTCTCATTAGAGATAGGATCAGCAATATCCTAGAATGAGAAAACTCATTAGAGATAGGGTTTGTAATGCCCTAGAATGAGTTCAGAGTGAAAAGTTTATAATTAACGTATTTGTAATTATATATATAATTCGATTTTCGAAAATATGATTTTTAAGTATATAAAAGCTATATATATTTGAAAATTTAATCAACTAATTGATTGATGATTGTGTTGTGTGAATATTAATTCAACGAATAAAATATTGAAAACAATAAAAGAATGAAAATTAAATTAGTAAAATAAACTTTCATCTCATTTCCTTTTCGAGGACGAAAAGATTTTAAGTGGGGGAGATTGTAACAACCCGCAAATTCTGAACCAATTTAAAAAATTTATTTTAGAAAATTTTAATGAATTTTGAGAATATAAAATAATTTATTTAAATAATAATGGCTAAAAAATTATTTTAATTAAAGTTAAAACTAATAAATTTAAAATTAAATTATAAAGGGAGTTAAAATAGCGCGGTAGTTTGGAAATTTGATTTTGAACTTTAACTGAATGTACAGGATTCAAAATAAATCGAATTTCAGTAGAACTAAAAATATTTAAATCTGTTTAATCATATCTTTCTAACGAATCTGAGAAATTGAAATTTCACTTTATATTTTGAAAGTTATGTCCAATTTAAAATTTAGAAAGGTCGCTGTAGAATTTATATATATTTTAATATAATATATTGGCCTTAAAAATAGCCATTTTACAAACGATCTCTGTTTTCAACGAAACCACTTTTGTTGGAACCGGAATGTCAAATTTTTGTTAAGTTTAATTTTCCAGAATTTTACGAAGTAATATGTGAGCGGGGCAAAGGAAAACTTGTTTTGTCAGTTTTGGTCAAATTTAATCGACTGAAAAATAGCCATTTTTCAAACAGTCTCAGAATTCAACGAAATTAGCCTTGTTAGGACCGTATCGTCATAACAAAACCAAATATATTTTTTCTGTAATTTTTAGAGGTCATATGTAGCCCCGGTGAATTTATTTGTACGGTTAAATTAAATAATAAATGATTTATATTTTAAAACTGAGAAACGGGGGTCAAGATGATCATTTGGGCCTGCGAGACATATCCAGATGAGTCCGGGACGGGGGTTAAAGGGTAAGAACGACAATCGTTGGGCTGAAATCTGACAAAGTTGCAAATCAGGCCTTTTAGTGATTTATTAATATAATAATATTATAAATAATGTATTAGAAAAACTCAAACCCTAATCCTAATGAATAGCCGCCGGCCTCTCAAACCAATGGCCACCATGCTCTCAACTTCCCCTCTCCTTTTCTTCCAATCCGGACAACCAAATTCCAATTTCCATATACCAAATTAAAGAGCATCTCAAGCTCTTGAACTTCAACGGTTGAGATCGAAAAAGACTGTATGGATTTCTCGTTTTGGGCACCCAAAGGCGCGGCGGCTAGGGGCGTTTTCTGGCCTCCAGGGACCTTCGAACTAGGCGCCGTTCACGTTGAAGGAGGAGTAGGTTGGGGCACTTCGTGTGGTTGGTGTTGATCGGGGTTCGGCGCTTCGAGGGAGGGTGTGTCCAGAAGCTTTTGCGGTGAAAGTCGGGTTCGTATACGGTGCGTGTTACAGGAAGAAAGGAGAAAGAAGATGACGTGAAAAAAACTAATTAGGGTAAACTAATTATTTAATTATAATTTTAATTATCCATTTAAATTGTTTAAGCTTTGAATGTTAATATCTTCTTCATACGAAATCAGAATCGAACGAAACTGAAAGCGTTGGACTTGCATCGTCGTCTACTACGCTATGGAACAAACCGGATCTGCAACAGAGCAGATCAGATTTTGGGAAAATTTTCAGATCCAAATCATTTGGTGAGAATTTATATTTTTTAAAAATTTAAAATTTATTATTTATTCCACTGTGTAATTTATATTTATTCTATCTGAAATTCATGTTGATGTGTGTATATATTTATTTCAGTGTTAATTGTTGTATGATTGTGATGTATCGTTGGATTGAGTGTGACTCATGTTTGTTAGATTTAATTTACAAAATAAAAATCTTATTTTTATTGTACATATCATTAGAAATACAAACTTGTTGTTCACAAATAAAAATCCCTTTTATTTTGACATGTTAGGATATAGGAATTGATTCACAAATAAAAAAAAATCTCTTTTTATTTGATTTTGAAATGCATAGAAAATATTGATATATAAAATAATCTTTTATATGACATTAGAATATATAGAAAAATATTTCCATATGAAATATTCTTCTATATGTTATTTGAATATATGGAAAAGTACAAACAAATAAAAATATTCTTTTATTTGTACTTAGAACACATAGAAAAGTATTAAAACAATAAAACACTCTTTTATATGTTGTTCATATACATAGAAAAATGTATACACATGAAATACCCTTTTATATGTTATGAGACTATTTAGAAAAATGTAAAATTATAAAATTTGTTCTTTTATTTGCATTTACAAATGCGAATATACAGTGAAAATAAAATTTGTTCTTTTGTTTACATTTACAAATGCAAATATGTATTGAAAATAAAATTTATCCTTTTATTTGCATTTACCAATGCAAATATATATTGAAAATAAAACTTATCCTTTTATATGCATTCACCAACACCAATATACAATAGAAATTGAATCACTTTTTTTTTGTGTTTTCAACACAAATATTAACATAGAAATGAATCACCTTTTTATTAGTGTTTTCAACACAAATATTAACATAGAAAAGAATCACCTTTTTATTTGTGTTCTTAACAAAATATACACATAGAATTGAATCACCCTTTTTATTTGTGTTCTTAACACAAATATGAACATAGAAAATGAACTACCTTTTTATTTGTGTTTTCAACACAAAAATACACATAGAAATGAGTCACCCTTTTTATTGGTGTTCGTAACACAAAAACAAACTTAGAAATAAAGTCCATCTTTTTATATACATGCTACAACACAAATATATACTTAGAATTTGTTGCTCAAATAAAATTCACTTTTATTTGTCACTTGAGAACTCAGAATTTATTAGACAAATAAAATTTACTTTTTATTTGTCATTTGAAAATTAGAATTTATTATACAAATAAAATTCACTTTTATTTGACATTAGAATACATAAAAAAATTACATATAAAATATTCTTTTATATGTTATTAGAATGTATAGAAAAGTATAAACAAATAAAAGGATTCTTTTATTTGTGATTAGAACACATCGAAAAGTGTAAAACAATAAAATACCCTTTTTATGTTATTCTAGAATTGAAATTAAAGTTGATCTTTTATTTGCATTCACTAATGCAACATACATTGAAAATAAAATTTACTTTTTCTTTGCATTCACCAATGCAAATATATGTTGAAAATAAAATTTATTCTTTTATTTGAATTCCCTAATGCAAATATATATTGGAAATGAAGTTTATTCTTTTATTTACATTTACAAATGTAAATATGCATTGAAAACAAAGTTTATTCTTTTATTTACATTCACAAATGTAAATATACCTTGAATTTAAAGTCTATTCTTTTATTTACCTTCACAAATGTAAATATACATTGTAATTAAAGTTTATTCTTTTATTTGCATTCACTAGTGCAAATAAACATTAAAAATAAAATTTATTCTTTTATTTGCATTCACAAATGCAAACATATATTGAAAATAAAGTTTTGATCTTTTATTTGCATTCACAAATGCAAACACATATTGAAAAATAAAGTTTTGTTCTTTTACTTGCATTCACAAATGCAAACATATTTTGAAAATAAAGTTTGTTCTTTCTTTTTATATTCACTAATGCAAAATAATCATTTGTGTCAATTTTCACTAGTTAAAAACAAAATAATCATTTTGTCAAGCAAAACATTCTTTTTGTCAAATCAGATTATTGAATCAAAATATGCATTTTTGGTCAAATATGTTAGTTGAGACAAAAATGTACATCTTGTCAAATTAAGATGGTTGAAAACAAAATGAACATTTTTGTTGAATAAAAGAATTAAACACAAATAGCATTTTTATCTTTGTTATAACAAAATGTTCATTTTGATAAAATGAAATTGTCAACAAATTGGATGTATCACTTTTTATACATTTTGTAGAAATACAATTTATATGCAAATTTAATAAGTATTTTTATTTGCATAACATGTAGAAGAATTTATAAGCAAATATAAAAATCATTTCTTTTATTTACAAATTCACATTAGCAACCATATTTAAATATAAAGATCATATTATTGGTCAACACATACATTAGAATGTGTAGGTGAATTAAAGTAACACCCTTTGCATACATTAGAATTTGTGTGCAATCTAAATTAAACATTTTATGTGCTAGGATATACCTTGAAAACATTTGCCAATAAGGCTATTTCACTTTTATGTAAATGTTAAGAATATTTCCATACAAATAAAAGAAAATAGAAAATTATCTTTCATTTGTCATCCGCAATAATGTCATATAAATAAATTATATTTTATTAGACATTAGAAATGCATAGAGAAATTATACGAGTAAAAATATACTTTTACTCGATATTAGAAATATTATAACATGTTAGTTCATTATCATCAACATGTTAGTAGAATTAAATTGGTTAAATTCTTTAACCAATCCTTTATTTATATGAATTGTTGTTGGCTGAAAACCCCACACGGGTCTCGGGATGATAATTGACATACACTAGTCCCGATATTTAGTTGTATGTCGATCGATAGATTGACAGGCTGCGATGAGTGTTATTATTTCATTTTAGTACTCACACAGCTATAAACTTCACTCTGGATGTGAATGGATGTTTGATAATTATGTATCATTTATTGTCATATTCATACGATGTGTGAAATCCATATAACCAAAGATTTATGGTAACTGATTGAGCCACATTCCAATTCGGGATTTCTTTTAAATAAAGAATATCCTTTTAAAATAAGGAATATTTAGAATAAAGAACATTATAAAATAATATCTTTTAAAATAAAGAATATTGCACTATAAAGGACATTTTATATAAAGAATCTTTTTATGAAGAATAATTTTAAGATAATGAATATTTTAAATAATATTTAACAAAGAATAAAATGATGATTTCTATGTCCGTTCTTGGATGGACAAAAGATAGAAAATATATTTCTATTGAAGTTAACCAGAATAACTCTTTTAATTAAGATTTTTAGAGTTTCAATTATATTTAGTAATTGGAATAAAATGATATGTGAATTGGGTTTACCGTGAACTGTGTTTTAAACGACAATTGTTCTTTAACCTAATTTACAGTGATAATATGATTTAGAAATTATAAATCTTTTATTAAGATTTAAAAAGGAAATTTTCTAAAGACAAGTTTTCCAATTTAATAAATTCCATATTTAATGGAATATGACTTTGGGTTTATCGTGAACAATGTTTTTAAATGACATTGATTCTTTAACCCAAATTAAAGACAAGGTTAATTCCTTAAGAGTTGAATAATCATTTAATAATGATTTTTGGTATTAAAAATCAAGTTAGAGTTGTAATGAATGTTTAAAAGAATAAATTTATAAGAATTTATCTTTGATTTAATTTATAGGAACTTTTCCCTAGTAATATGAATATTCTATTAAAAGAATATTTTGAATTGGAATGAGACGTTGGATGTGTTTCATAACACTTGATTTTCAATTATAAAATATGCAAGTTATTCAGAAAGACCGGGTTAACTCATTTCGAATAAATATTCCGACGATGAAGAGTCGAAGATGAAGATGGTGGTCGAAGACTGGCGATCTTCACATCGAATGGGTAACTAGTGTTGAGGCCCTAGATTGATTTGCTCCCAAGATGGGGCTAAGATGGTAGTTATCCGGACGTAGTGTTGATTTGTACGGATTTGGTTTTCGCTCAGACCCAGAGCATAAGCTTATAAATGGATGCATGTCTGACGTTGGATTTCATTCTATGTAAATTGATTTCTATTAATATACAACCGTTGGTGGAGGAGAATTTATTCTCTTACTAAACACCCTTAGATGTTGTGTATTAATAGTTGTGAATTGCATGGCGTGAAATGTCAACGTGGCACGCCAAGATGCAAATGATCAAGGCTTTGTTGCAAAGCAGGCCTTGTGGGATGATCAAAGCATAGCCTATTTTGGCATAGCTTTGTGTAGCGTGACTTCGCGAGCCTCACACACCGGTAGAGTCTAAAACGGAGCAAGGGAACGCAGGGTGTGCACACGTTTCTTTCTAGCTTATAGTGGTGTCAGGGACCTACCAGCGCTGACATTTTACTTATGTGGATGATGGAATTTTCGAGTACTCGGTTTATTTTTGCGGTCGCCAATGGCCGTATTATAGGTTCAATAGGACCGGAAAGCGTGTGTTCAGGCATAACTAATCCACTAAAGTATTTGTGGACCGGCCCTGCTGTATCCAAGGGTTCGCCAGCGTCCGAATCCTGAGGCATTGCTAGAGTGTCTCGAACCGGTCAGGAGATCGTTCCTAGCCTTGACTCATGATGGAAACCAAATTTTCAATACGCCCATGTGGTTTTGATTGTATAACTAGTATGGCGACATGATATATGGTACCCATGCCGGCTAGGACTGATACATTTACTTTGAAATGTTTTTATTTAAAACATATACACTAATAATAATATCGTTTTACGTATTTATCATCTTTTGACCATTATAAGGTAAAACCCTATCCTCCAGTTTGCATTGCATTATGTGATGGGACTCGGGTCTTGTAATGGTTTCATTTTTCTAAAGAGCATTGCGTTATTTGACGATTTACTTATCTTATGCACTGGCAATCCAATGGAGTAAACCCGTTCCGCGCTAGCGGCGTGGTCCTAGGATTAGCCTTCTTATTAGTTAAGTTAGTTAGATTTCTCACACCAGTCCCATGACTGACCCGTAGTTTGTTTCACTTTGCGAACTCGGGTGCCCTCTTTCCACACGGGCAGTCGAGCAGCTTTTTGCAGATATCTTTATCTCTTTAGCAGGATCCTGGATCGAAGCTTAAAGCTGTGTCCAGAGCATTGAAGTCTTCCGTTGTGTATTGTATTAATTATTGTAATCTTACCTTCCGCTGTATTATATTTAATGTACTCTGATATATTCTGTACTCTGATGTAACATTTATTATTGGTGTTATAAAAGTCTTTTGTTATTTGTTCTGAGGTTGTTGTATTCCCAAAGTTAACGTATTCAGGTTTTGAACGGTCTTGGTCGATTAGGTCCGGGCAAAATCCGGGTCGTTACAGATTCACTATGCCATTACTCCGGTATGTAGCCCACCACGACGCCGAGCGCGTATTGCTAGACATACATAAGGAGATTGCGGCGATCACACCAGGGGGCAAACTCTAGCAAAGAAAGTTCTCAGACACGGTTATTTTTGGTCGATGCTCGATCAGGACGTAGCGGACTATGCCTACAAGTGCGATAAATGCCAGAGATTTTCCAAGATTCCAAGACCCGGCCTAATGAGCTAACGCAAATGGTCACCCCCTGGCCATTCTCCATGTGGGGAATAGACATCATTGGGACTCTCCCAATGGCCAGAGGGGTGGCACGTTATGCCATCGTCGCAGTCGATTACTTTACCAAATGGGTCGAGGCACTCGCCACATTCATTACCAAGAAGGTAATCAACTTCGTCGTCCGCAATATTATCACTCGATATGGGGTCCTCCAAGCCATCGTCTCTAACAAAGGGACCCAGTTCGAAAGCGCAGAGTTCAAAAACTTCTGTCGACTGCACAAGATCGAGAAGAGATTCTCAACAGTTGCTCATCCTCAAGCCAATGAGCAAGTCGAGGCTGTCAACAAAGTGATCAAGTCCATCATCAAGAAGCATAAGGAAAAGGCCGGAGGCTTGTGGATTGAAGAACTCCCTCTGGCCCTATGGGACTACTAGACCACCCACAAGTCAGTGACCGGCCATACCCCTTTCGCTCTTGCCTACGGATCCGAAGCCATCAATCCCATTGAGCTAAATCTCCAATCTCATCGAGTAACTTACTACGATCTGAGGACCAACCAAAATCTCCTCTTGGAGTCACTTAACCTGCTCGAAGAGAAAAGGAATGAAGCCGAGCTCAAAGTTGCCGCTCAACGCCAGTGAGTCGCTGGATACTTCAACTCTAGAGTCCGCTCCAAGGACCTCAATGTCGGCGATCTCGTCCTGAAGCGGATATTTCCCGCACCGACTGGCCTCAGTCCTCGACGGGAAGGTTCGTACGTCATACAACGAATGCTCGGGGATGGAACCTTCAAACTACCAACCGTTGATGGCGCCAAACTCCCAAGGGCATGGAACATCCAACATATTCACCGCTACTACATGTAACTTAGTGTACAGATTTTCTGCTTTCCCACATTGTTTTGTTTTCTTTAAATTCAAGGCATTGTAAAGGCTGTTACAACCAAAGATATTAGTAAAGATTTGTTCTCTGTGATCTTAATGTGTTTACTTATTGCATGATATGTTTGATCAATCATCATAACTATCTTGCACTCACAAACACACTGACCACCGGGCCGGCATCCCGGGCACGCGAGCCGACACCGCCACTCGAGTCTCGAATCAACGACGAGACCAAGTATAAATAACACCATTCGAGTCTCGAATCAACGACGAGACTGGGTATAAATAACACCACTCGAACCTCGAATCAACGACGAGACCGAGTATAAATCGTTCCGCCATCCAGTCTTCGGACTTGGAGGCAACCCATCAGCCAAGTTAATGTGAAATTGACCACTCCCACGGCTCCATCCGACACTTAGGGTATGGATCCGGGTACCACTCGAACCTCGGCCCATCACCGAGAACGAGTATAAATCGTTTTGCTCCTAAAACTCCAGGCTAGGGGCAGCCCCTTGGCCACAATCCGACCAACCGGGTCAGGATCCGAGCACCCTTTGGCGAATAAACGACGCCCTCGCGCTCTAAGCCCAAAGGAACGACGGGAGAGCCAAAAGTCGGACGAATCGCAACGTCCACGCCTCCTCATGACTTAGGACCAACGACCTACAGGAGGTCCAAGAGAGAGGGCACCTGACCTGGAATCCGTGCGACATGAGACTCCCAACTAATGGAAGGATCGAGAGCGGAACCAGCGCACGACCTCTGCACAACCGAGGGCGCACGCCTGGTGCAGAGTCTTCAATCACATTTGGTGGAGTGTAACAACAAGTACACTTATGTAAGTACATGATGCTGGAAAGCATAAAACGAACATTCGAACACTTAACATAAATGCGATATAAGAAGGACTAACTAATGCTTTCATTCACACAACTAAAGCAAAACTACATACTTTGATATCTTTCTTTCTAAAACTGCATACTTTGATATCTTTCTTTCTAATGACAGGGTGTACATGAAAACCACACCATGCCTCCAAAGGCCAAAAAGCGAGGGTCGTACTCGCACATATTATCGGCCTACATCCCAAAAGACAGAAGAAAACGATCACTTGGGCAACTCGCCCTCCTCCACTTCCTCGAGCCCTTTCTCTCCTTTCTTCTTCTTCCTGCCCGAATCTCCGCTCTACTGACCATCACCCCTCTTCTTCCGCCTCCTGGAACCACTTCAACTTTTCTCCTTCTTCCCTTTGGACGGGGAAGAGAACTTGAGAGACGACAGCGGGATATCCTCGTCGTCATCACTAATCTCGGTGATCTCATCATTAGGCGGGATCTCCCTCAAAGGTGGAGGAACAACCTCACGTGAAAGCGCAAGAATTGACGACGCGCTCTCTTTCCCCTGGGACCTGGTATTTAGGACCACCTTTTGCTGGCCTTTCTTCCCAACCTTGAGCTTTCTGACCTCCACTTCCTGCAGCTATCTGTACTTCTTCACAGCCTTCTTCTTTGAGGCCTCAGCATCGGCATTTCCCTTCAGATCTGCCTGCTCCTTTGCCGCAACCTTCTTTTCTCTTTGGACCTTGGCCGCAGCATCTTGTTCGGCCTTCTTCCTAGCATCCACCAAAGTCGCTTGCTGGGCTAACTCGTCAGCTACTTTTTTCTGTTCTTGTTCCTCAGCTTTGGCGCATAAGCCAGTCTGCTGCTCTTCGATAATCCCACGCATCGTGTGCTCGCTCACTTCAGCGGTCTCTGTCACCTGACCCACTTGCCCATCTCTTCCCATAATAGAACCAAAGAGTGACAGGTCCTCGTTAAAAAATGTGATATCTGTCCCGACTTCTTCACCAAGCTGACCCATAAAGTCCTCCACTCTGACCTCTGGCTATCCGAACTAAGCTGGGTCCAAGCTCACAACTATTTCTGTTCCAAAGGGTCCTGCACATCCGAGAAAAGGCTCATCGACCGGCTCAACTCCCATACACTTATACTCCTAAGTACTTAGGAAGGCGTGACTTTACCTACCGACCCCTGAGGCGTAGCTCCGACAGGCGCCGAGCTCTCGCCCGTTGTCCAGGATAAACTCTCAAGCCCTAGCCCCGGCTGGTTAAGATTGTATCCAGGTACGTCGAGGGCTGGAACTTGCAAATTGGTTATTGGAGCTGGCGGCCCAGATGGTTGTTGAGAAGAGCTGTCTCCGCCGAACTCATGGGACACCACCAAACTGTCAGTGTCCACTGTTTTTCCTTTTGCGGGAACCCATTCCTCCGCAGCGTCATCCCTCAGCAACTATCTTCCCTCCAGTAGCTTCAAGCGTTCTGCCTCTTTCAAATGAGAAAACATGAAATCAACTTCGTCAATGGCATCCACCCCCCCCCCAAGTCAGCCTCAAAGTCAAACAACATGTCCCACACCTTGGCCAACACCCTGTGATAGTCGTTAACGCAAGAGAGATCGCGATACTTGAGCACCTTGACATACATATCCCAAACATAGGGCTCCAATTCCAGTACCGCTTGGGTCGCGGCATCCCCGGCTGCAAACTTAAGCTCCTCCACTTCTCTCTCATGCTCGGCTGCACACTAAAGCTTCTCCACCTCTCTCTCATGCTCGGCCCTTACCTCGTCCAGCTGGCCTAGCGTATCTCGAGCCGTTTCCTCGGCCTTTTCCTTATCTCTCTTGGCCTCCTCGAGTTATCTCTTCAGATCGGCATTCTCCTACATTAGCCTTTGAGTTTCCGCATTCTCAGCGCTCAACCTCTCGTTCTCCTTCTTTATAGTCTGGTTATCCGTCTGAAGTTGGGAAGCCCTCTCATTGTCTTTCTCCAATTGGGCGTTAACATGTTCCAGGTCGGCTTTGTCTTTCTTAAGAGCCGTATTCTCAGTTGTTAACTCGGTCGCTGTATCCTTGAAACTCGAAGCTGCATGATCCGCCTCCCTTTTCAGCCTCTCATGTGCCTCCTTCAGCTCCGTTGTGTCAATAACAAAAAATTAACCTTTTAATGGGGCATTACGAGTACAAAAAGTGACTACGACATAAGGATAAGCCCCACCTATTTCTACCTCCAGATTTCGGACAGTCGTCCGCTTAGCATCGATGGTCAAACCCCGGCTCTGAATCTCCACATTCTTGGCCTGAATCAGGTCAGAAAGATGCCCGACATACCTATTGAATTCTCCAGCCAGGTGGTAAGCCTGATACACTTTCTTCCATACGAGAGCGATGTCGTTGCAAGGAATTGGGTTAAGCTCCGGCACAAACATCAGCTCCTCAAAATAATGCTTTGGGAACTGCTTTTTCAAGAGGTCAATCTTCTCCTCGTTGGTCAGTTGTGGGACTTCCAGTCCTCCCCTCGACGCGCCCATCCGTGATGGCCTGCGATCCACTGGCTGAACAACGTGACTGGTAGATTTGTGGACGGTCTCCACCTGAGGAGCAGGAAGGGGTAACGTCGAAGCTTGCAGTCTTGTTCCCGCGGTCTCAAGCCTTGAGTCAGCTCTTGACGATCGTAGCGGTGGTGGGGACTATGAGTGTCTCTGATATCGATGATCGCCACCGTGACCATGAGGGTGGGGGGACTGAGGAAGTTTGGTCCCTTCTTAAAGCCACTCAAGACTGAGCTCTTTTGCGGACGTTGACCCTTCGATCCATTTCCTATATATCTACCATCGCCACCTCCGTGAACTATTTCACCTACATAAAGAAGAATCAAAGCTTAGTCCAAAGCACTTTATGCATACAAGCGAATGATGTGTGATGTGTTGTTTATAAGTGTGTGCCCAAAATGCGCTCTCTATAGACCAGATTGAGACACGCTTGGAGGAGTTGTCCCCCCAACAGGTAAAGTCAAGCTTCCAGAACTTGTGCCACTGGGCCAAGACGGTGGAACATCGATTGGGACATCATCCAACCCTTTAAACTGATCCTCTCTCTCTAACGAAGCGACAGTCCCGGAAGTGGTGGTCGGGGGAACCGGCCTCGCCGACATTCCCGCCTCAGCCTCAACGTTCGTACGTAGGACAGGAGTAGAAGGAGATACATCCTTCCACCAACCGCTACCTCGACATGAGCACCGCTCGCGCTAGCACCCTCTTGAATCTTTGCAGCCTTGGGACATTTGGTCGCGGTAGGAGAAGCTTTCCACTTACGACCTAGGGAGATTTTTCCTCCTACAGGATTTTCGCTCCCCTTTTCTGAAGTAGCCGGCATGGACATTGTTCGGTTTCGCAGGAGCAGGCATATCTGATGAACGGCCTCCTCATCCAAAATCTTCTCCATATAGCGAACATCCTTTAGGATAGCTTTCAAACGCTCTGCACACCCTTGGTATTCATCGCCCTTCGACACCGATAGGATTCCTGTCATTGAAAGCCGAGGTCAACACCAGGTTCGTAACTCGACCAACACCAAACTAGTAAAAACTTATATACTTACTTACCCCTCCCCCCCCCCCCCATCGTCTCGCGAAGCCAGGAGGACAGCGAACGAAGAACCACTCAGACTTGAACAGCCCAAGCCTGGTCCATGACCCTTCAATGAACCGGGCACTGTGTATTGCTTCTAGGAAGTAAAGGGAAGGCGAAGTCTTGAGCCTCCTCTTGATCTGAAACAAGAACCGGATGTCCTCTCCGGTGCGATCCTTATGCAGGTACTACCTAAATAAACGACAGGTACCGAGAAGGAATGCATATCCATTCGGATGAAGTTGTATAGGCGCTAAGAAGAAATAACTCAGCATGTCACGGATGAAGTCGCAAGCCGGGGGCACACACCCTGCAATGCACATGTGCCTGTTCCATGCAGTGTATCCCACTGGTAGAGCGTGCACCCAGTCTCTCTCCTCGGGAACTAGAACGTGGGTCCATGGTATGTTGAACCTTGCGCAAATGCGCCTCAAGGCAATTTCATCCACACTCGAATTTCCCGAATCTGGAGGATTGTCAACAATAACGGCACCTGTCATCACATCAGGAGCCTCAGGTTTGTTGTATATCACGGTCGGGCGCTTTCGGCGAATCTGTAGACTGGGAAGGGGTTGACTCTGAAGAGGTCTCAAGCTTGTTGTCCCCAGGACTAGTGCTGTTAGTTGAGCCAGACTGGGATGGCGAGTGCTGTGAAGCTTCAGTTTCTAAGTGTTGTTGTGTTTTGGATCGTGTTTCCATTGCTAACTATACTTCAATATAGTTGCGTTAGACATCGTAAGTAAAACCTGTACCCCTCGTGTTGGTGTGAACTAACGTGTGAACGTGCAGTGTGGTGCGGTGACAATGCAGTTATAGTTACACAGTTTGGAACACAGCAACGATCACTGCTTCTTAATGGTCGTGACCATCGTCGTCATCGACCGATGTCCTCAAACTCGCATTGACTCGCGTCCAAATCGTGATCAGGATCGGGAAACAAACCAAAATCTAACAGTCCAAGTCCTTGTCCATAGTTCGAGTCATATGCTCTAAGTCCTCACTAAGTCCTATCTGTGAGGCCTGAATCCCGTACGATCATGAGATATCACGAGTACAACGTGAGAGAAGGCGCCTCACATCACCAAGTGATGCGATTTCGCATCACCAAAGTGATGCGAAATCGCATCACAAGGATGCGAGACCTAGCATCATGAGTAATGCGAAATCGCATCACCAAGGTGATGCGAAATCGCATCACAAGGATGCGAGACCTTGCATCACGAGTGATGCAAAATCGCATCATAAGGATATGAGACCTCGCATCACGAGTGATGCAAAATCACATCACCAAAGTGATGCGAAATCGCATCACGAGTGATGCAAAGCCGCATCACTTCGATGTGGGCCGCCATAGGGCGAGGGAGACGATACGTCCCTTGCCTCTCTCTCTCCCCCCTTCCATCTTATCCGCTCCACCTATTCTTCTCCTCCGCCATTAACACGATCTCGAGCTCAACTAAGCTCAGATCTCGAGCTCAACAGGCTTGGATCTATGGCCCTCGGTGCTCGAGCTCGCATCTGCTCCACGGTCCCATCAAAACCCACCTTTTTGTTTCAACCAAATTTCAAATTGCTTAAGGGAAGAACTGGATGCGGTTTTAGGGAGTTACGAAGGAAAAAAGTGTTAAGGAAGGGGAGGAGTCGGCTTATATAGAGGCGAGGGGATATTGGGCCTTGGCCCGTATCCCCTTGCCGCGCATCCCACTGGGATGCGGTCCATCGCATCCCACTAGGATGCGATATATCGCATCCCACTCGGATGCGAGGTAAAAAAGGGGGGAGAAAGAGGAGAAAAATGACAAATATATATATATGTGTGTGTCTGTGTGTGTGTGTGTGTGTGTGTATGGGTGCG
The DNA here is from genome assembly GCA_030737875.1 of Allium sativum. Taxonomy (NCBI): domain Eukaryota; kingdom Viridiplantae; phylum Streptophyta; class Magnoliopsida; order Asparagales; family Amaryllidaceae; genus Allium; species Allium sativum. The sequence goes on along the minus strand of CM060916.1, from coordinate 166,991,680 downwards.
TACGTATGAAACAACGAAGGTAGGGCTGACAATGGATACCCGAAAAATCCGATATCCGTCCGCATCCGTATCCGAAAAGTGGATAAATATCCGATATCCGAGAAAACGGATGCAGATACGGATACATAGATATCCGCATCCAAAAATTATCCGTCTGATTTTTTTTAACATTATGCTCAAAATTATATGTATTTTAGTATAATGAATTAGATTTATTTATTGCATTACTAAGTCGAAGGTTTATATTATATGCACTAAATGCATATTAGCTACTCAAATCTATTTAATTTCATCACATATGTTTATTTTTAACACTTTAGTGATCAATGGAATTGAAAACATTTTTGTTAACCTAAAAATTTTCATTTATATTTCTTGATTTATCGATCATTAGCGGACAGGATAATTATCCGATATCCTTCTGTATCCGCGGATACGGATATCCGAAAATGTTTTCGGATACGAATACAGATATAGCACTATCTGTATTCAAAAGTATCCGTTGACAGCCCTAAACGAAGGTGTATATACATATTTGTCCCCGTACATATGTGTGCACATACACGAGACGAATATACGTGTGTTTATCCATATATATGTGCACCTCCCCCGTTTTCTCTTCAAACTTTCTGCAAACCGTGATCGCATTGCGTAAAATCATACAAAAATATGCGAGCGCGAACACCCATCGACGACCGCTCGCTTGTGTTAAGATGTAAACGAGATTCAACGATTAACGTTTAAATTCCATGAATAGACTAGACGATTAGACAAGCAACTAGCGAACCAGAGTACTCAACAAACGTAAAGCCTCACGCGTCCCAATTTTTTCCCTCAACACAAACCACATTCTGCCAAGGCAAGATGTACTTTGGGTGGCAAATGTTAACCGGCATTTCATTCCGATTCTCAGAAGTACACAAGGCCCACTCGACCCCACACGTCACGTGGTATTAAAGCTCAAAGTGTTGCCAAGTTGTTGAAGTTTCAAGCCGAGAAGAGGTCGATCGAGCAATGGCTTCACAATTCCACACAAGTCTCGCATCGCTTCACAAGGCCTACATAGCCTCACAACCCCTCGCCTTGCCTCATGATCCTTCAACTCGCATCGCATCCACCGTATCCAGCAAGATGAGATGGTGTCACATCCTTTGGGATGCAGTACCATCGCATCCAACGAGATACTATGGCATCGCATTCCTCGGGATGCGATCCCATCGCATCCAGTGAGATGTGATGGCGCCACATCCCCCAGGATGCGATGCCATCGCATCCCAAGAGATGCGATGACGCCACATCCCCCAGGATGCGATGCCATCACATCCAAGCGATGCGGTGCCTCTCCCTTCTAACGCATCCTACTGGGATGCGATTTTCGTATCCCCCGAGATGCGAAAATCGTATCCCATGAAGGGGATGCGATTCCCCTCCCCCCTCCCCCCCCCCCCCTTCCCCTCAGAACCATGTTTGATGCAATTTTCTGGCATGCACGAGCCTGTGATGAGATTTTCAGCTGAGTGGTACCATAATCCTACCTACTTTCACATAACCACTCCACTATAAATACCCCCTATCTCATTTGTTAAAAGGGTTGAAAAATTACTGATTTGACACCTCCCTTGAGCCCCAAGGAATCTCTCTAATGGCATCTTCACTTTGAGAACGAAGAAGGGCAAAATCTACTTTTTACATACAATTACATATGATGACTATGACTTCAAATTACATGAAAATGCTTGTAACTAGATGCTTACAAGGGGCTCATAGTTTGTAATTTATTGTTGTCAATAAAATATCAGCAGTTCTTCTAAAGTGGACGTAGGCCCTTCAAGGGACTGAACCACTATAAATCTTCTGCGTCAATTACTGCTTTTCTGCATTTATTTTCCATACGCGAAGCCACATTCTTAAGTAATTAAGAATCTTGGGTGTTAATGGCATTTTTTAGCGTCAACAATAACCATATAAATTTTATTACATATTAAGATATGATACTATACATATTTCAAGACATTTAAAATATAAAATAGTCATTCATTTCCAATAACAAATAATCATATAAACTAGATTTCACCATTATTTTTAAATTTAATAACCAAAAAATATTTCTGACAAACAAGTCTTATGAAACACCATTTTAATTATTTTCAGCAAAAGCATGCATTCTAAACCTGTATGTTCTTGCATTTAAACAAGCATTTGAAGTACATTCTACAAATATTTGCAATAAACAGTTGCGTACATGGTGTTCCCTTTACAAATTAAAAAAATAAAATTAAGGACGGAAGTGAATTTTAACGCCTAGGAAGGATGCTTACACAAAACGTCCCAATAACATATTATCATTATTTGTTTAGCTAAAATTAGGAAACAACAAATGATATGTACAGAAAAACGATACAATCAAACTATGCCGTTGGGGAGAGCGGATTTGTTATTTGTACATTGGCTTGTTATTTGTACATTGGCTTATCATAAAATATTTAGTAACGAAAGTTGAATCAAAATAAAAACTACATTTCAGAAAGAATAAAAAAAAATTGCCGCTAGAAGATGCGAATGCATAAAACTAATCAACAGCAAACACTCCCTTGTTTGTCAGTAGTTAATATGAGAGAAACAACAGCCACTGCAAGAAACAGACTAGCGTTTTACTATGCCACCAAAACAACCATATTTCCTCTCATCCAACAGCTAAAAACTACACAATAAAATATAAGGAACCAAACACTAAACAGCTGAAGGTCCTTGAGTTAGTCTTTGCAACTCGCCCTCACCGTCAAGCGTCTCCATAAGGAGAGGCGGTGCATATTGAGCTGTACCTTGGTGCTCTTCTGCATCTTGACAAAACGATAGGATTATAGTGTCGATTGATGTCTCTACTACTGCGAAAAATAGGGTTGCCACAATGTAGCCAAGTCCCCAAGTTACCTATATACAGCACATTAGATGGAGTTAGATAGGACAGATTTGATCAGATCTATGTATGTCATATGTGCATCAGTTTTATCTGGAAATAATTGCATTAAAACATTAGATATCTACACCGAACCCAAAAAAAAAAAAAAAAAAAAAAAAAAAAAAAAAAAAAACTTCATCGAAAGATTAAAATTTGAGTTTGTCCAACACAATTGTCTCACTGATTAGCAGTTATTGCTTTGATCGATGAGGTCACTGCTTCGAATCCTACGTAGTACGTGATTTGAACTGCTAGACATATGTTGACTTGTAGTAGTAATATATATACTACCTAAAGACATGCGGTAAACTTTGTAGGACCACATAAACATCCAATTTCAAAAAAAAATAAAAAAAAAAAATGTTTTCATACAACCCACATCTTGGCCTAGTAAAGAATAGTAACATAAGGATGATTGAGGATGCTTTTACGTTTTGATTTCAAGTTTTAAAACCATGTTTTGCCATTGGAAGTTTCTCAAGAGAACTCCACTCCTTGTAACCTTGATTGATCTCAAGTAAACATTATTTTCCAACGCGTAATGATCGAATGTTATCTCTTGTTGTGTAGGAGGACTTCATGTGCCTCGATTCAACTATTGCAAACATTTTGTAAACAATACATGGACAATGTGGAAAGAAAGGAAAAACAAAAGTTGCCTACATGGTTTGCACACACGACTTTATGCAACTTAGCAACAGAAACATTAAGTTCTTAAAGAAAGAATCAAGGAACACAAATTCTTCTGACCAACAAAATGGAAATCGAATTATCCATCCATTCTTTAGGATAACAATGAGGTTTTTTGAAAGAAAAACTTCAAACGTTGATTAGTCGAATGCAACTACATGGGACTTAACATTTATATTGTTTGCAAATGCAGGTCATTCTTTGACAATATATTCTTCTGTAGTCGCACAATGCATTTTTGGCCAAGACACTGAGAGACATTCAAAAGGTTTAAAAGTTGAGTCACAGCGACATCAGTAAATTCATTTATTAATAGCTTAGAATCCAGGTACCAAAGGAAAGCATACGGTCCTATACTGATATTGGTGGATACACGTACAATGGGAATGCAAATTTCCAGAACAGTCAACCGGAAAAGGTTTTGACAAACTGAATTGAAAATGGTTTTTTCTTGTTTTTCACCTTTTGAGAAATATCAAAAACACAAATAACTTCCTTCCTCTTCTTTTTTTCGATGCAAGGGCTAGGATTTTTCCATCTCCTCCCACATCTTTTGGACTTTTTTTATCTTTTTTTTTTTTTTTTTTTTTTGTGCGTGTTTGGGAAGGGGGGGGGGGAGGGGGGGATCACAACATTCAAATCAAAGTAGCCCTTGACTTCCTGGCCACCTCCTGTTAGTTCGGCCAGATGGCGATACAAAACTACCATACTTTTTTGGGGTTTGGTTTCAAACAAGTGTTAATAATGGTTATAGAACAGTACATACTAGAGGCCGTTTTGCTAGTTTTAGAGGCTTTAGTTTCTTTTCTTTCTTTTTTAATATGGGTTCTGACATGGACGTCTCAAACAACCTAGATATCATGGGTATATACAATTAACCGACAATTCATAATATGACTGGTAAATCAAGCTGAGAAACCTTAGTTATATTTAAAAATGTACAATAGGAAAGGAAAACAACTTCAAGAAATCAACATTTTGAGAATCTTACCAAGACTGGGAACAATGGCGAGGAGACCTTGTTATGGGCTGATTTGTATTTGTGAGTGTCGAGCATGAGAAATGCAAACAATGCACAGAGCAAGCTGACACACAATTTGCCAAGAAACAGAATAATATCTCCAATGACATTTACTTTTCCAATGCGCAGAATGTTGGTCATGATTAAACCTGTTGCAACTGAAGAAGCTTTGCAGAAACCTTTTCCTGTTATAGCGATCTATTGAATCAAAAAATGTCAGTTGTGATGCATGTAAACATTTGATAGTAGGTCATAATTTTACTGCAAATAGCATGTTAGTGATGAGTTACGATAAAAAAAACAGTTGGGCTTGAGACAACTTATAAATTCAATTTCAAGTCAACTTTGATGGCCGATACAGCTTTTTCTCTAAGTCTAATTCATGTTACTTAAGGTGGGGACAATAATAACTTAGCATCGCATGGCATGTATTATATTTGGGAGTTATTCAAGATTTTGTGCATTTGTGTTTTATTATAATCTTATAAGATGAACTGAATCTTGAATTCTCCCAAATATGGTGTCTGTTTTACTGTTACTGCGTTTTGTTTTATATTTGATTCATTGCTTACCGTACATTTGGTTGCTATTCATTTTAACCCGATATGCTAGACCTTGTTTGCGGTGCTGGAGTGTGAATTTATTCTCTACCGTTTGCATTAGATTTTCAGAGTTCACTTGCTGATTTCGACAGTGGTGGTTTAAAAACCAATAGTATAATTATTCAATGATAAGGTCCAATGGAACGGGTAATGGTACATACAAGTTGATGATGGAAGTTGAGTATAAGGAAAGAAATTTTTCATAAAAATAATTTCGACATTGGACAAATTTAAAGATCTTATTTGTGCGGTGGTGGATGTAGAAAATTAATTAGAGAGAAAGAGATGAAGTTTTTGGGGAAGACAAACTTTATTGCTTGTTTTTTTTTTTTTTTTTTTTTTTTTTTTTTGCTTTATTGCATGATTGACAAATACATGCCCTTATTTATACAAATAACAGCATCCAATCAATAGATAAGTTTTTGCCAACACATCAATAATCTAAGGTGGATATTATCTTCTAGGACTTTCTCTAATTATCCATCCTTATCCTTATACTTTTCACAAGAATATTCGAGATAAGGATAATTTTATATCAAATAAAAACCTACAATTAAGGCAATATTTATTGCAAATTTAATTTATTTCAACAATATCTCCCCTAAATTAAACTTGCTTCTCACTCCCAATCTTTCTGCATTTCTCCTGAAACTTTGTCCACTAAGTGGCTTCGTGAAGATATCCGTCATTTGTTCTCTTGTTTTGCAATATTCAACCTGGACATCACATTTATTCACTAGATCCCTCAAGAAATGATATCGAATGCGGATATGTTTGGTCCTTCCATGAAGAACGGGATCCTTCGTGATTGAAATAGTTGAGCTATTATCACAAAATAAAATCGTTGGCTTCTCTTGCTTATGATAGCGACTTTCCAAAATTCCACGCAGCCAAATTAATTGATATCATGCAAATGACGCAGCGACATATTCAGCTTCCGTTGTAGAGAGCGCAACAATTTGTTGTTTCTTCGAGCTCCATGAGACAGCTCCACTTCCAAGGTGAAAGACATAACCAGACATGCTTCTGCTATCATCAATACTCCCTGCTAAGTCACTATCTGTGTAACCAATAAGGTTAACTGGAGTAGGTGGCTTCATAAAAAATTACATGATCAACGGTTCCTTTCACATATCTCAGTATTCTTTTGGCAGCCTCCCAATGGTTAGAGTAAAGTTTCTCCATGAATCTGCTCATAAGGCTAACAGCGTACATAATGTCAGGCCTTGTGGCTGTTAGATACATTAGATTTCCAACAAGGCTCCTGAACATGGTAGAATTAATAAGTTTGCCTTCACCTTCCTTAGATAGCTTCAAACCTGTAATGCATGGAGTAGAAACTGGATTAGCATTTTCCATCTTAAACTTCTTCAAGATATCTTTTGCATAGCTCTCCTGTGAAATAAAAATTCCTTTCTGAGTTTGTTGCACTTCAATGCCAAGAAAATGATGAAATTCTCCCAAATCTGTCATCTTGAATTCTGCCATCATTGAAAGCTTGAACTCATTCAACATCTTCACGTCATTTCCTGTAAAGATTAGATCATCAACATAGAGACTAACAGCCATGAACTTTCCTTGAGAATCATCTTTTGATATAGAGAGTATGCTCATATGGACATTTTTGAAATCCATGTTTCCCAAAGTAGGAATTGATTCGGCTGTACCATGCTCAGGGTGATTGTTTAAACCCGTACAAAGCCTTTTTTAGCTTGTAAACTTTATCCTCTTCTCCTTTCTTGACAAATCCTAGTGGTTGATCAACATACACTTCTTCTTTCAGCACACCATTTAAGAACGCAGATTTTACGTCCATTTGAAACAACTTCCAATTTTTTTGAGCAGCTAGAGAAATAAGCAAACGAACAGTCTCAAGTCTTGAAACAGGAGCAAACACCTCTGTAAAATTTTCTCCTTTTTTTTATTTGTACCCTTTTGCGACTAGTCTTGCCTTGTGCTTGTTAATATAGCCATCTGGATTCATCTTTCTTTTGTACACCCAAATAGAATGCTTGTGCGGTGGCAAATTTGTAAGCTCCCATGTATCATTGTTTTGAATTGAGTCATTCTCTTCTTTCATGGCTTTTCTCCAATTTTCTTCATGATTCGCATCATTAAAAGAAACTGGATCTTCCCCTGCAAAAAAAACAAAGAACACAACATTATTTGATTCAACTTCATCAGTGACATCATATAATTCCTGAAGATCTCTCATACTTCTTGGTGGACTTGGTGAGGAATTTGTGATGCTTGAATAAGTTGGAGAAGCAGGAACATATTCTTCAACAGTGTCATCCTCCATATTTTCTGCCTCTATTTCAAAAGGAAAAAAAAGGCAAATTCTCCTTTTCAACTTCTATGTCCTCAAATAATGAGTTTTCATCAAACCGGACATCTCGACTTATCACAACCTTCTTGGTCATGGGATTATACAGCTTGTATGCCTTGCTTCTTTCACTGTAGCCAATGAAAATACATTTTTCGGATTTGTCTTCTAACTTATTTCTCATTGAATCTAGGACATGAGAGTAAGCAATGCTCCCAAATACTTTCAGATGATGAACACTAGGCTTTTTACCATACCATACTTCATGTGGTGTGCAATTTTTTTGGACCCTTGTGGGTGACCTATTAATGAGGTACACAGCACAAGAAACAGTTTCAGCCCAAAATCTTCTTGACATCCTCTTGTTTTTAAGCAAACATCTAGCCATCTCCATAATTGTTCGATTCTTTCTTTCACACACACCGTTTTGTTATGTTGTATGGCGAACTGTCATTTCATGCTGAATGTCACAGTCTTTGCAATATTTTTCAAACATATCTGAAATATATTCGCCTCCACGATCAGTCCGTAACGCGTTGATTTTTAGCCCAGTATAATTTTCCACTTCTGCTTTGAAATCTTTTGGAAAGCTGCTGATTTTTCTTTAACAAAATACACCCAAACTTTTCGTGAGTAATCATCAATAAATGAAATAAAATAACAATTACCTCCCAAAGATGTCACTGGCATTGGACCACAAAGATCTGAATGAGTAAGTTGTAATGGTCTTTCTGCTCGCCATGCGGACTGTGAAGGAAATGCATCTTTGTGTTGCTTTCCGAACTGACATGCTTCACAAACTTCGTTAAGATGATTAATTTTTGGCAAACCAGTGACCATCATCTTACTTGAAAGCATCTCCAAATTTCCATAATTTAGGTGGCCATATCTTTCATGCCATAGCCTTGAAACTCCTTTATCAACACCAGCAAAACAGGAAATATTTTGATTTTGAAGATTGAGTGAGAAAAGATTATTTGAAGCAACTCTGACCTTTGCAATAACTTGATTTCTTCTTGACAAATAACACGTCATATCATGAAAATGGACATCATATCCTTTTTTCAAGAGATGACCTACACTGAGCAAATTATTTTGAATGCCAGGAACAAAATATACTTCACCCATTTTCTCCATTTTTCCAGCTTTCGTGATGAAAGAAATCTCACCAACACCGCTAATTTTATTTGACTTTTCATCTCCCACTTTAACTTCTCCATGATCAGATTCGAGTAATTTTGAAAATAATTTTTTGTTACCTGTCATATGTTTGCTGGCTCCACTATCTATGTACCAAACATCATCAAAGTTTTCGCCATGAGATACGAGCAACAAAGTCTCTTGATTATGATTTTCTTCATTTTTATGTCCATGCACCATGTTTGCTTCATGCTTTTCTTCCTCCTTCAACCAGCAATCACTTGCCAAGTGACCAAGTTTGTGGCAATTATAACATTCAAAATAGCCACGACCTCTTTGATTTCCTCGTCCTCTTCCTCTTTGAGAACCTCTGAAATTTTGATTCAAGCCGCTTTCTTTGCTTCCATAATTACCTCTTCCGCGAGCATATGATCCTCGTCCTCTAAAAAGAATTCCTCTTCCATGACCACGTCCTCTACTTCTTTGATCTTTGGATTCTTTATTCTTCTCATTTAAAGATAACTTTGATTGGAGTGCTTGCTCCACACTTGTTTCTTTATTATTATTGTTTAACCTCTCTTCATGAGCTTGTAATGAGCCTGTGAGTTCATCAATGGTCATGGCGTCCAAGTCCTTGGATTCTTCAATGGCTACCACCTTGTAGTCAAATTTGGAATCAAGAGAACGAAGGATTTTTTTAATGATACGAATATCATCCATAGTTTCACCATTTCTTTTTATTTGGTTTACTACAGATAATACCCGTGAACAATAATCCGAAACAGGTTCTGACTCTTTTTGATGCAAGCCTTCAAACTCCCCTCGAAGAGTCTGTAACCAAACTCATTTTACCTTTTCATCTCCGCTAAATGAATTTGCTAAAATTTCCCATGTTTGCTTTGCTGTTATAGCAGCTTCTATTTTCTCCCAAGCAGTTTCATATGTTTGTACTCCTTGGTAGATCCAAAACAAGGCCTTTTTGTCTTTCTTCCTTGACTTTCTCAGATTTTCTTTTTGAGCATTTGTTAATTCTCCTTCATTTTCAACTTCTTCATACCCATCTTCAACTATATCTCATTCCTCTTGAGATCCAAGAAGGGCCTTCATTTGAATACTCCATTTACCGTAATTTTCTTTGGTTAATTGAGGAATATAAGCGAGAGGAGTAGAATTGCTCATTCTGATTGAACAAGACTCTGATACCAATTTGTAGAAAATTAATTAAAGAGAAAGAGATGAAGAAGTTTTTGGGGAAGACAAACTTTATTGCTTGTTTTTTTGTTTTTTGTTTTTTTGCTTTATTGCATGATTGACAAATACATGCCCTTATTTATACAAATAACATCATCCAATCAATAGATAAGTTTTTGCCAACACATCAATAATCTAAGGTGGATATTATCTTCTAGGACTTTCTCTAATTATCCATCCTTATCCTTATCATTTTCACAAGAATATTCGAGATAAGGATAATTTTATACCAAATAAAAACCTACAATTAAGGCAACATTTATTGTAAATTTAATTTATTTCAACAGTGGAGTGTAACATCGTTAATTTAAATTAATATTATTTAAGATACTTAATCAAGTAAATTAAATGTTAACTGCGATTTGGTAAGAAGTCATAGCTTTAGTCATAGCTTTAGACCATGTTTGCTTCATGCTTTTATGATTAAATGTTAACTGCGATTTGGTAAGAAGTCATAGCTTTAGACCGTTTGTTTGTTGTTGTTTTTTTTTGTAAGGAGCTATGGATCTAGACTGATGTAATCATAAATACAGTCCATCAATTGTTGATTTTATTGGGAATTTTATATTATAATGCTAAAATTTTGTTTTGTGTATAAGAAAAAAAATCTCAAGTTCAGGTCTATAGTTATAGATCCATTGCCTTCATCTGCTTGTTAGCATGTTTTGACGATTGGTTTTGTGGATCGAGTTAATACTAAATATTAGATCTACATTTTTTCAGCTTCACATTATGACATTTCCATCTACTTATTATTCTTAAATGGCGTTTTGACTTATTATTTAATTCAGATCCTGTAACTCAGCCTTAGATTTATTTTCTTTTTCATATGTATTAAAATTGTCAGTTTTGTCTAGTTCAAAAAAAAAGTTTTTTTTGTCTATGTTGTGACATTATCCATACTTGCAATAACATCCAGGGTTAGTCTTCTATTTCTTTTGATGGAACTCAGACAACTATTATGTTTAAATTGTTGCATTATTGATGGACTTAAACATCACATGATTCTTTGTTTTATAAAGTAGATATATGTGATGTATTATTTTTTTAGCTGAGAATGGATTGACAAAATATAATTTATCAATTTGTATAAACATGTAAATTATTCATTGAGTATGTTTTGACCTCATGCAAATTATGTGATGCCTATGGTGATTCGGTAGTGGGCATACATTGAACTGAAAGTATATCTCAAAGAATACGCCAATACGGTATTATGATTCATTGCTTTAGGCATAAATGGTGGCTGGTTTTGGTTTACAGATCTTGCATGTTTTGATATATTTTGTGGGCATGGAATATGATATATCTTCTTCTTTTAAATGATATATCTTCTTCTTTTAAATGATATAATCAGTTATCTCAATTTAGCTTGTGGTCCATTCATGTAATATATTGGATATCATTTAATCTAAAATAATAGGATGTCCTGAAGCAAACATCCCACCGTTGGATTCATACTAATGCTGACATCATAATAATTGATGATAAGGTTAATAGTAAATTAAAGTTAAGGTGACATAGTAGCTTCTATATAGCTATATTATGGTTCAAATATACATTATATCTACTTGGTTCTTTTATGTCCTTTAGTGCGACATCCTTATGTTATTTATATGTATGTTTAATATAGCGCTTAATTCTGGAATTAATTTATGACATTTGTTATGTAATTTATTTATGAAGTATTGTATCATATTTATTAAGAAAATGTCATGAATATAGCCACATACCTAACGAAAAAGATCAAAATATCTATGACTAACACATTTTATGCCACAGTAAGAGTTCTACTTTAAAAAATAAAACTATTACACGAACGTAAAACATTTTTTGAGTGTTTTATGGCGCTTGAGGCACACTGTACAAACAGTAAGAAATAAGTTCAAATATAATTTTGGTCTCTTTATAACTGTAAATATCCTACATTCATAGTGAACTAACTGAAATAACATGTCACCAAAGTTACATCTTTTATTTTGATGGTTCATGAAAATGTTTGATATTTGTTTGTAGTTATTCATGCGAGTATTAGCCGACCCAAAGAAAGACTAATATTTGGCCGAATTACTTACACATGTGTGATGATAAATACGTGACAATTATCAAATTTTACGAGTGAATAATTAATCGGCCCAAAGAAAGATTGGTATTTGACTTGAATTTATTGTCAGTGTTTGATCAATACAACAGGGATACTACTTACAGTTAATGTTATTGTCCAAAGACTTGATATTAATGTGTATTAGGTATCTTGAGAAGAGACTTACAAATTATTTGAATTTAATATGGTTGATATTTGGCTATGAGCATACGCGGTCAATCTTCATTTTATTTTTGTTCTTTTTCCAGCTAATTTGACTAAAGCGTCTGCCAATTTTTAGAATATTATCATCTTGTTTGGTACTAACTATAAGGATTTGTAAAAGAGCATATTATATGTTCTTGATTTTATTGATCTACCTCTTGCAATTAGAAGGGTTACAACTTACAACCAGCCCTACTACGCTTAGATGTTCTTATAATGTTACGAAGAATATTGAAATGTATTATAATTCAAAAGGCAAGAGTTAAAGGATTATTAAGTAAATATTTCAGAAGTCTTCAAGGATGTGCTATATGTAACGATAACTATTTTTTTAATAAGTTATCAACTAAGAATGAAAATGATTTTGTGGAAACAATAAAGGGAAACAAGCACTCTTTGTGATGCTTAATTCCATAATGTCAAAGTAAAAGAAACATAAATGAGTAAGTTATTGTTAAATTTTGGTGTCATCTCCAATATAATCATTTTTTAAGATTAATATAATTTTAAGAATAAGATGTCATTTTATTGGGCTAATTTGGCACTTTGATAATTATAAGAGAGGTTTGAAGCTTATAAGATTGAAAGTACTCATTTGATATACATTGTAAATAAATGTATCAATAAAGATGAAGTCACTGAAGATCTAATAGAAAAGAAATAACATATAGATATGTCTATAGTTGTTTCTTTAATGAGATATATGGCATATAAAGTAAAGTATACTAGATGTTTTAAAGTCATTATTAAGATTTCAGTTATGTTGTTTGAATTTATTTAATAATTTTTGTTATGCTGTCATTTGGACAAATCATGGCTTTCTATTTCAAATATGAACAAATTGATTATAACTGTTTGCATAGAAATAATAAGTTGATTTATGAATAAAATTCAAACAATTTCTTTGGAATTAAAGCTGCTAATGTTTAAATATAACTTGTATCTAATTGTACTAAATACTGTTAATGCTAAAATTTCAACTTTGATTTGGTTTTTTTTTTTTTTTTCGATTTGGTAATAATTATGATTATATGCTTTAGCACTAAATAATTCTAGATTGGGACATTGAAGCTAGCAAATATCTTATTGACATTTTAAGCGATTTAAAGTTTATAGTTTATGAACCTACGCCAAGGAAAAATTTTAAGGCGGGAAATGCAATAGATTTTTGAGGATGTTGAGTTTGAGGGGAGAAATAAAGTATAATCATTGTCTTTAGAGAGAATCATTATCTTTGATTCAACTACGGTTGCTTCTTCGACTAAAGTTTAAGATTTGTTTTCTTTCATTAAGAAAAGGTAAATTAAGAATCATAATAAGACGATATTAAAGAAAATTTTCCTTTAAGCTAAGGTTATTGTTTCAAGAAGACAAACTCAACAACCTCAAAGTGTATGATTACCAAGGAAATCCACTGGTAGAGGAAGAAATAATATTCCGGATGATTATGTAGTATTTCTCCTTAAAGATAAATAATGGATTGGTGAATATGACTATGTACTTACATCAATCCATATAAGGTACTAATTTAAAAAGTGGATTTGAGATATGAACATATAGTGTACATCTATATGAACAATAAAGTTTGCAATTTCCCTCTAACTTAAGTAATAAGATTATTGATTGCGAATAACTATTCAAAGCTAAAGGGAATTAAGTGGGTAATATGGAATTGTATAAGACATTTTTTTATTGAAAAATCATTGTTAAAGAATTTTGTTTTCTTTAAAGTAATATTCTCTTAGATTTAGTAAACGACTCATTAGAACCACTTTGGAGTTTATTCCATATTTTACTTTTAAGCAAATATCTGACGGAGATTAAAGTTGTGTTTCTTGATTGAGACATTGACGACACAGCTTAAGGATCTCACTCTTTGACTAATTTTTTTGCATTTGGGATTCAAATACACCATTATTATTCATGGAGTGATATTTGAATTATCACAAAAGAATTTGACAGATAAGTGCTTATAAGGTTTGGTATTCGAGCTACAATTTAGTTGATTGTCTTTTGCTAACATCCGTGAAACTAAAGAAATGCAAAAATTTCCACATGAATTTGCAGTGTGGATTCTAATGTATACCAAAATATATACTTATAAAGATATGCGTGTATTATTGGGCATATATCTTTTTTTTTTAAAGTGGGTCACTGATTAGCAGACAAAATGGTTATGAGATATCTTTAAGAAACAAAATAAAAGATTAAATGCTCATAAATGAAAGATCGGACCGGTTGGAAATCATTAAGAATTGTGTTCTGAATATTTTAGATGTCATTACTGTAAAAGATCCAATTCAGACAATGATAATATATTTTATGGGGGAACCCATATAAGAGAAAGTGTTATTTAAACACTTATAGCTTCCACCACTTTCACTTTGAAAATATCGCTTATGGTTAACTATAAGACATCCAACTACGGAAAATAATAAGAAATTTTGTCACAAGACTCTGGTAAATGATAAAGAATTGAAAGACCAAGTAATATTGTGACAATAAAGAACATATTATTTTCCAATAAGGGAAAAGTGCAAATTATGTTGTAATCCATAGAGCATTCTTTGACAAACTCCATTATGGCGGATCCACTTACCAAAATATGATCATCTAAGGTCTTTCATGAGCATGTAGCTCAATTGGTGTAACTTTCAAGTAAGGATATTTTGGTTCAGGGGGAGTTTGTATTTGGTATTGTCGTATGACTCGTTACTCTATATTCCAGTTATAGAGATATGCATATCAAGTTCTTTTTCTGATCAGAAAGTAATGAATTTTTAATTGCACTTAGGTTGTTCAAATATTAAACGTTTTGATCTCACGAAAAAAGGACTAGTTGGAAATAGACATTTATAGATCATATTTCATGTATTCATGCTACGCATACATGATTAATTTATGTCATTCGATTGTATTGATATATGTGACCATTGATGGGTTTAGTTACGATAAATGTAATGAATGCCGCTTTGATCCTTTGTAGACACAATTAATGGGCGAGATTGTTTCAGATACACCATATGTCAAAAATAGCAAATTTTGGAGCTTGTAAAGTTAAACACATTTTTAAAGTTATTTCATGTGGCCCAGGGGGAGATTGTTGGAATATTTCGACAATTGGGTCACATATGTAAAATAAAATGTGTTATGTGATTTTGGTACTAAGCTTAATTAAAGTGATTTAGTTTTAGATTAGAATTAAAAAGCTTAAGACTTAACTTATCATGGGCTTAATGTATAGATTTCAGGGCATTTTTTAATTTGTTGAAGGGCCACATTACAAAATGTCAACTTTATAGATAAGGGGTTATGGTCCCCAAATTACACAACTCTTAGCAACTCTATAACCCTCTTCTATGGAGAGCTAATTTCAGACGTAGGATTTGTGTCAATTTGGAAGATCAAACCAAATCTATCTTTTCATCAACAATCAACTATGGGGTTCAGGTACAGCAATAACCAACTATTTGCTATGCTTCCGCAAATTTATTTTTCAGTTCTCCGATTTGTTCTCAATTAATTCAATATGGGTTACATGTTTAGATCTAGGGTTTCATGATTGAATGTTGCTAATATATATTGAAATCCTAACATGTCACGTTTGTAGTTTTTGGCAAATAAGGATTTTGAATTGAAGTAATCTGAACATTACAGAAAAAACGTTAACCAGAATCAAATATGAAAAATCGAATTTACCATTATGTAAGCATTCCGGTTGACAGACCTAATAGTCCAGTCAATGCATGTAAGACATCCTTGAGAAGTTGCTGATGTCACTTTCCCTAATCTGCTTGAAGAGGTGGTGTCAGCATATTTTAACCTCCTTCTAAGTGATTGAAGAATAAAACGTGTGGATTCAACAACGAATACAAGAAGAGACCCAAGGGCTACAGATCCAAGGCTATATCGCATAAGGCGTCTCATTGAAGCAAATACAGGTAGAAATGGAATCTCTCCCTGAAATTGTATAAATAGAACACATTAATTAATCTATAGAACTTTTAGGTAAAGGAAAACTATATGTTGGAATCAACCACTCTTTCGTTTTTGTGCTACAAATAGTAGAGAAAGGCATTAGGGGATGTGAAGGTTAATCAAAACAAAAAACAAAAAAAAGGAAGAAGAAAAAGATGATGACATTCTGAAACGAACTTGCTGTAAAAATATATCCATCACTGCAACAAAAATGCTGCATAATGGCATTTGTTTCAAATATAAAAGCATTCTATAAAATTACCCTCAATGGTGTCATTCCTGTTATTTAGTTAACGTAGCTTACCGCAGCTTCACCATGCGCCCAATAATATGAAGCAACTGATCCCGCAATCACAGTAGAAGAACACGCAATGATGAACTGTGTTGCCCAAAAGCATCCAAAAAGGTGAAAAAATATGGCTATGCCAATGTGAGGAGTATAATGTAGACTGTAACCACAGCAACTATCACAATTGACCTTGTTGGATTTTAGTTCATATGCACAACAATTTGAGCTGCAGTCATTTTTGACAATCTGACCAGAACTAAATAAGTGCATTGCAGCAGAAATCCAAAACATATAAAAGACTGCAAGGATTGTGTAAGGAAGAATCGGAAAAATAATTAGTGCTTCAACTTCACCAATGACTTTTGCAGCTACCTACGTATACAGTAGCACAGTTAGCATCATTCAAATACTCACAAAGCTAGGAGAGTTTTTAAGTCTGAGAAATTGGGCTGAATGGGCTTCTTGGTCCATAGCAATAAGTTTCTTGACATCAATTCATAATAATTAGTTTCATGAACAAAAGATATAGACATTGAATGCTACAGTAAAATGATGAATGATGAATGATGAATGAAAATGATAACTAATGATACTTTCTTTCATCATTTGTCCCTGAACTAACTACGTTGAAATGTTGTTTCTGACCACGTTGTCTATTCGTATGTCTGCCTTCCATGCCTATGCATTACTAAGGGCCAAAAAAAAAAAAAGGATAATATGTATGAATGTATGCATGCATGTGTGTGTCATGAAAATGAAAAGAAGCTAAAGTTGCAAATAAGGATACATATAAAGGCATATACAGTGGATTTGGATAGTGAAAAACCGAAATGATGTTTTGTTGATATTTGTTTTTAAAATATTGTTATGGTTTAACTACAATGTCTTTTTTCAGGATTTCAAGAGATTTAAAATCAAAATACAATGATGTAGAAGGGTAGTGGTTAACAAGAATAATTTGCATCGGCTTGATGAGTTGTACCACCTTTAGGACAGATGTAGCCATGATTATGCGACGGATGATGGCTATCGAAGAGAGAACAGCAATAATCATCACAACAGTCATCAGAACTGCCACCCCACGAAGATGGCTCAATTCCTATTAACAACTTAAGAAGATGTAAGAACTGATTTGATTAAAATTTCTATAACCATCAATTAACGATTATGAGCTTTACCCTCCCTGTTGTATTGAAATATGGATCGCTTTCACCAATAACAATTGAAACAGCATCATTGCCAATCCATCCAGCTGACAACATATACAAACTAATTAGGGATTCATTTAAACATAACATTCTTATTCCTGAGATATTCGAAACACTTATTCCTGAGATATTCGAAATACTTATTCCTGAGATATTCGAAACAATTATTTGCATCGAATAATTCTATGAATACGCATATTGACAACATATACAAACTAATTAGGGATTCATTTAAACATAACATTCTTATTCCTGAGATATTCGAAACACTTATTCCTGAGATATTCGAAATACTTATTCCTGAGATATTCGAAACAATTATTTGCATCGAATAATTCTATGAATACGCATATTGGTAAGAGTATAACTTTGTTTCCAATGTTGATTAAACAATCTAGCTCATGCATATAAACTATAATCAAACCATTAGCGCACATGATACATATTTGAGAACCTAAAGGAATACAACAGGCGAAGTTTTTGTCTGATACAAGACCAATTGAATAGTCAAGACTTCTACAAAAAAGGAAGTGATAAGAAGTACTTTAATTTAACTATATATCTGATACTACTTTCTGCAAAAGAGGTATGGAAATGATGCAACATACGTCTAACCTTTCAGATAGTAAAACATGGTAACTGATATGATAAGAAGATTGAAAACTAAAACAGTTATCCACGTCATTGCAGCAACAAAATGGCGAATCATTAGCAGCCAAATCAAGGACATAAAGAGTGGCACCATTCCTCCACATACGAGCAAAACTGGCCAGGATTTTCCAATATCCGCCACATATCTCTGTAGAAAAGAGGGGGAAAAACAATCATAATGTTTCCATTAAAGTAGGGAGTGTAATCTGTACCAGAAGCATATGCTGACACAACAAAAATGTCATACTGGATGGTAACACTTTGTAACACTACCATAGATAAATAGGTAACTATTCACGCATGATGAAAACAGGGAATTAAATAAATAAATCAAAACTTTACTAGCCTTCAAGACTTCTGAGTGGGAATCGATGGCCTTGCGTGTAGTTTTATCAATTATCATGTTCTCTTCAATGCTCACTCCTCCCATTTGTTGCCAATGTCGCATAGATGAGTTAGATGCACGTGCAATGAACTGGCAGCTCCAGTAGACTAAAGAGGAAAAAGCGTATACGTAAACAAAGCACAAGTAAGACTAGTATAGCACAACTGCAAGCTTCAGGAAATAAACATATATCTAATCATGCCTATACATGACAAATGAACTAGTTTTTTTTTTTTTTTTTTTTTTTTTTTTTTTTTTTTTTTTGAATTCCAATTAAGAATTCGATAGCGTTTTAGGTTGTGTGGAGTTAAGACACATATGCATCTATAGCTAATAAGAACTGGAAAATAAATGTAAAAATGAAATGACCTTGGGTTGCGTGCACATAAATACTAGTAAAATTAGTAAGAGAGGTTCTTACCATTTTCGCTAGGAAATATAACAGGATAACATGGCCCTTGAAGCTGAAGAGAACTATTCCTCATATCAGCTGTAAGATACTCAAAGTAATCGTACTCCCGCTCAATCCAATCATCAACCGACATGTGTACATCGCCGTCTGGATAATCACAGACCCAATTCAAACCATCTTCTGATGGTATGGGACATTCCATCAAGCATATACTTCTTGCATCAGCTAGGTTCATTTGACTGTCTTTTTGACCGCTTTCATAGATTTGGTTTGGATTCATCCAATACTTAACTTCAAGTTCCCTTAAATCTGGATCGCCATTTCTCGTACCACACACATTTCCTTTGTAGTCCAGACCGTATGTCAGTCTATATAAGAAAGTTCTTTTTAATTTGTGTTTACACTAGAAGATAATATATAAAAGCTAATATCCAAGTTCAATTCCCTTAAACCATGTAATTAAACAACCGAACTAACCAGAACTTGAGTTACTTGTTTTCATGGTAGATAACGTGGCAATGCCCGATAATCGAAGCAGCAGTTAATTAACAGAAATGCCAGAACAATATTATTTTTTTCTTCTTAATTTGACGTTCGGCTTGCAGTGGAATAAGAAAGTTGAGTAATTTCTCACTTCTTCTATAGTCAAGGATATACTTCTATTTCTAAACAACAAAGTGAACCAGCACAATTAAAGTACCATTTCATCTATAGAAAGCAGTTTGACGATTCACTGGTCATGCAGGTTTGATTAAGCAAGACTTCCATGTAGCAAACTGAAAGTACAAACTCTGATTTGATATAATGTAGACTTAAACATTATTACAAAACTAAGATGATTCCCTACTCGAATAATTTAACTAATTTTTCATTTTTAGCGTCATTTCAGCGTATACAGACACTGAAATATAAAGAAACATAGAGACTGCATTTTTAGCAACAAACATCTGTACAAGTCACATCAAGATTCAAACTGACAGCAATCGATTTCAGAATCCAACCAAAATCTTCGGAATACAACAATTCTCACTTTCCAATTGACCAAAAACGCAATCAAAATTTCAGAACAAAATAGTACAAAACAAATAATTACCTTAACGGGTTTCCTTGATTAAATCCAAAGCTAGAATTGACAATCATCGCTACCCAAAAAGCTACAAAAATAACAAGAAAGACCAAATCTTTGCATTTTCTATTGTGCCTTATGATCCCACTGCTTCGCATTTGCCCATCATCTCCATTGCTACTACTATCCGGATATCTTCCAATTACTGCACCAAGTGGACCCGTCATTCTCTCTGTAGCTTAAAGAAACTACTAAATATTGACAGAATAAAAAACTATATAGTAGAGAGAAAGTTTAGCAACTAGGAGGAAGAAGCAGCAGTAAAGTGAGAATATAGAGTGTGATGGTCTCTGAAAGTAAAGTGAAGTTTGTTATAATGAACTGCTGGAACTGGTTAGCTTGAGTTAAGACAAAATTGTATGTGTGATTTGAAGGTCTTCAGTGTATTAATCAAAGCTGGTATTAAGCGTGTGCGGAGTGCTGGATATGTGACTAATTAGATTGTCTTAAGATCTTTGTCTCTGTTTTTTTCCTTTTTTTTAGTCCAAATGATTAGTACTACTTCTGCCTTTTAATCTATTCCCTTATTGATGTCGCTGTAAATCTATATTTCTCGTTAGGTGGGAATATAAGATATCTCTTTATTTCTATGTATTAAATTGAACTTGAGTTTACTAGGTTAGGCTCCGTTATTTTCAAATTGCTTATTTTCATTTTAAGAGCAATATTAATTGTAAGAACATTATCAATTCAGTTTTTCTCAATTATCATTCATGGGTTTACTTTGGTCTATTAATGATAATCACGAATATAGAACACGGTAACAGCTCTTTCCTTCAAAGTCCGTTGAAGGCACCAGAGAAAACATATGCTGGCATCTTCGAGTCTGCCCCATGTTGATTCAGAACAATAAAAAACAGAATTAACAGTCACATGCGTTAGTACAAAACGCATAAACAGCAACACTTTTGAGTGTTAAAATTCAACTAGCACACAAGTTGATTCAATAGAACGTAAACAATTGGTTGCAAGCAATTATAATGTATATAGAGAACACAGTAAATATTCAGCGAAAAATGCGAGTAAGTAAAGCGTTCGAGGCTCGGCGTACCGATTTCTTTAAGACTTTATTCAGAGTCTCCCAGGATACAACAGACGGAAACTGCTCGAGAATGTGATGAGTTCGCCAGTCTGAGTAGCGAGAGTTGGTAGCAATGAGCAGAGGAGGAATCTGGGGAAGAGCAAGAAGAGTTTAGATATTCGTGAAGAATGTGATCAGGATTCATCACTTATTTATACTCTTCGAACGGTCATAATTTCAAAATAGTCGCGTCTGTTGAATGTTTGAATTCAAACTGTCGCGTCTATTACATTATAACAAGTCCCACCCACCTGTTTCTCTTCATCAGTTAATGGGCTGTAAACCCGTTTGATTCTGGTTGGGTCGCACCCATATACATTGTCGCATCCATTCAAAAAACCCGCTAAAATTGGTTAAGTTTTTCGTAGCAAAAATAAGATTTCATTCTAAACCCAAACCCAACCTGACCCGACCCGGCCCGGTTCAGTACGGGACGGCTGGGCGGCACGCGCACATGTGTGTTTGGTTCATATGATATAAGTCATCCCCCTTGCACAAAATTACCTGACCCTAAGGGCCAATATAGGGAATGAGGAATATATATATATATATATATATATATATATATATATATATATATACACACACACACACACACATAGATCTTATCTTCTTTTTGTCAATGTGGAACTAAAGTATATGTCATTCATCTCTTTTAATTCTAACAATCCCCCACATGAACGATAATATACTTTTTTCCCCACACAAAGTGTAATATCTCAGACTACGTATGGAATAATGCTTTATCATGGATAAGTAGACATTTCATTTTGAATTTTCCCTAGTTAAAACTTATCGGATCTACTTGGCTAATCGGTGAATTATTTCATCTTGAACTGTCAGCCTTTATTATATATCCAAACAATAAGCTTTACGAAGCATTGATTCCCTCTTCTCATCCAGTCTCTTGGTTGTGTTCATTTTAGTCCTGAACACTTTTTGGTTCTGCGAGTGTTATAGAGAATTCAAGCCTTTTAAAATTCTCATAGAGCCGACCCAGCTCACGCTAACATAGGTGATCGCAACCATTAAGAGTATCCTACATATACCCCACTTGTTATTTTCAATGTATGGTCATCATTAAAAAAACAAAGTTTTAACCTTGTAATACTTCTATAGGCATTCATTTATATTGTGCACCATAGGAATGGAGTAGGACTGTGTCCAAAAATGCATTACGTCTTGAGTTATTCATAACTGGTTTGTCTATTGATCCTAGTCCGTGGGATCTCCAGTCGATAGGATAGGTTTCCGTATAAGATAACTCTTGTTGGTTTAGGCTTTTAAACTCATTCCCCTCGATGCGCAGTCAATTTTCTCTCTTGATAAACCTTTTGTAAATGGATCCGCTAGGTTATCATTTGTTCTCACGTAATCTATGGAAATAGCTCCATTTGAGAGTAACTGCCTAACTGTGTTATGGCGTCTACGAATATGTCGTGATTTTCCACTATACACAAAATTATGCGCTCTACTTAGCGTTGCTTGGTTATCACAGTGTATGCATATGGCCGGCACAGGTTTGGGCCAAAAAGGAATATTTTCTAAAAAGTGACGAAGCCATTATGCTTCTTCTCCTGCTTTATCTAAAGCGATGAACTCTGATTTCATAGTGGATCGAGCTATGCATATCTGTTTAGTACATTTCCATGACACTTCTGCCCCCTGCTAGGGTAAATACATAACCACTGGTTGATTTTGATTCCTTTGAATCGGCAATCAAGTTTGCATCACTATATCCTATAATACGACAGGACATTTTCCATAGTGTAAGGAATAGTTTGTGGTATTTTTCAAATATCCTAGCACTCTCATTAGTGCTTTCCAGTGTTTCTTCCCTTGATTTCTTGTATACCTGCTTAATCGACTTACTACATTAAGTTATATCTGGTCTTGTGCAATTCATGAGATACATGAGATATCCTATTACACGAGAGTATTCTAGTTGCATTACACTCTCATTAATGTTTTTATGCAGTACTTCATATGGATTAAAAGGTGTTTGTTCTCCTTAATTCCAAGATTTTTAAATTTGTCAATCACGTTGTCTACATAGTGTGACTGAGACAATTCAATTCCATTAGGTGTTCTTATGATTTTGATTCCCAAAATAACGTCTGAAACTCCTAAATCTTTCATATCGAAATTGTTGATTAACATTTTCTTTATGGTCTCTATTACTCGGGTATTTGGACCAAAGATTAGCATATCGTCTACATACAGACAAATCATCACATATGGTTGTCCAACTTGTTTATAATAAGCACACTTATCGCATTCATTTATACAAAAACCATTTTTCATCATTACACTATCAAATTTTGTGTGCCATTGTTTTGGAGTTTGTTTTAGTCCATATAAAGATTTTACTAATCTACAGACTTTATTTTCATTTCGTTTTGAAATGAAACCTTATGGTTGCTCCATGTAGATTTCCTCATCGAGATTACCATTTAAGAATGTTGTCTTTACATCCATTTGATGACTCTCTAAAATATAGATGGATACAATTGCTATTAGCATTCTTATTGAGGTTATTCGAGTTACTGGTGAATACGTATCAAAAAATTCCACATCTTCTTTTTGACGATATCCTTTGGCTCTTAATCTGGCTTTATATTTATCGATAGAGCCATCTGCTTTCATTTTCTTCTTGAAAATCTATTTGCAGCCAAATGGTTTTATTCCAAGTGGTATATCAACAATTTCCCAAGTTTTATTGCTTAGAATTGAATCAATCTCACTTTGGATTGCTTCTTTCCAAGATGCAGATTCAGAAGATGACATTACTTCCTTGTACGTTTGAGGTTCGTGTTCTAACATATATGTTAGAAACTTTGGACCAAATGTCTTGGAAGTTCTAGTCCTTACACTTCTTCTCGGTTCTATTTCCTCGATTTCACAATGATTTTCATCTTCATGTGAATTGGTTGATTCTTCTCTTGTCCTTTTAGGGACATAAGTTCCTTCATTCCATTTGTGTGGAAACACATCTTCAAAGAATGAGGCATCTCATGATTCCACGATTGTATTTAATTGAATATCAGTAATATCAGAGTTGAATACCAAAAATCTGTAGGCGCTGCAATTTTGGGTTGGCCCTAGGTAGTAGCAGTCTACTGTTTTTTGGTCCAAGTTTGACTCTCTTAGGAGCCGGAACTGGAACTTTTGCCAAGCATCCCCACACTTTGAGGTATTTAAAGCTTGGTTTGTGTCCTTTCCATAACTCATATGGAATCGCACCTGTTTTATAGTGAGGAACTTTGTTTAAAATGTGGTTAGACATATTTAAGGCTTCCCCCCACAAGTTCGTTGGTAGACCTGAGGTTATGAGCATTGCGTTAATCATGTCTTTTAACGTTCTGTTCTTTCTCTCAGTAATACCATTTTGTTGTAGTGAATATGGAGTTGTTGTTTGATGAATTACACCATTTTCTACACAGAATTGTTCGAATGGTGATTTATACTCTCCACCTCGATCAGATCTTAGTATCTTGATCTTTTTATTTAGCTGATTTTCTACTTCAGCCTTATATTTTACAAATGATGCAATTGCTTCATCTTTACTATTTAAAAGACATGCATATCAATATCGTGTATAGTCATCAATGAATGTGATATAATACTTTTTTCCATCTCTTGTAGGCAAGTTTTTGAAATCACATAAGTTAGTATGAATAATTTGTAATGGTTCAGTACTTCTTTTAATAGTATGAAATGGTTTCTTAACCATTTTTGCTTCTACACAAGTCTCACATTTATATTTTTTATCTACTTGAAATTTCGGAATTAAATCCAGATTTGCAAGTTTTTTTCATTTTTCGAAAGTTTATGTGTTATAATCTTTCATGCCATAATAGAACATCATACTCGACAACATAAGAAACTTCCTTTTTATTCATTTCAGAATTACAACACACATTATTATTGTTGATTACGGCTACATTAGCCTTGAATAGGCCATCACACAAGTATCCTCTCCTTATGTAGACTCCAGCCTTGGACAGAACAACTTTATCTGATTCAAAGACCATTCGGAAAGCCTTTCTTCGAGAGTATAGGTCCAGAAATCAAGTTTTTTCGGATGTCTGGAACATGAAGCACGTCATTTAGTGTAACAGTTTTACCATATGTGAACTTGAGGATTACTTTCCCGTTGCCCTCAATCATTGACACTGCCGAGTTACCCATGTACAATTTTTCTCCATGATCCAGTTTGTTGTATGTGGAGAACATGGACTTTTCAGAACACACATGTCGTGTAGCGCCTATGTCAAACCACCGTTGAGAAGGATTCTGGACTAGATTGCATTCTAACACAACTCCAGAAAAGTTAGGCCCATCGATGTCCATGTTATCCACCACATTTGCTTCTGAATTTTTCTGTTTCTTGTGTCCGCAATCTTTTGCTTGATGACCAGTTTTTCCACAAACCCAGCAATCGCTATTGAATTTTGATCATGCTGCTTGTTTTCTGGCGCCTTCCTTTTCTTTTCTTTTTTGTTAGGGTGTCCTTTTTTCTTTGACCCTTCTGCAATAAAAGCCTCTTCGCTTTTTGGTTTAGTGACTCCGCGATTATCTGCCTCAATCTTCAATCTAACGATTAGGTCTTGTAAGGATATCTTCTTCTTCCTGTGCTGTAAATAGTTGTGGTAGTCTTTCCAATATGGTGGCAACTTTCCAGTGATTGCCTCAACCAAGAAAGATTCACCAACTTCGTGGCCTTCTGCTCCATTTCATGGATGATGATTTGAAGTTCATGTAATTGCATAGGTACAGATTTTGAATCTACCATTTTGTATTCCATGAACTTGTCAACTATAAACTTCTTCAGGCTCACGTTTTGTGCGGTAAGCGCATTCCAGAGAGCTTTTGCAATCTTGAGTTGCTGATATACTTTGTACAAAACTTTGTATAAACAGTTCAGGATGTAATTCATACACAAGAAATCTGAGTGCCTCCATGCATCAATATTCGGAATCTCATTTGAGTCCTTGGTTTTGCCTGGCGTAGGCGGCACTGGTTCATCTTCCTCAAGATATTTTTACAGACCGAGAGTAGTGAGATAAAAGAGCATCTGACTTTGCCATGTCAAAAAATCATCACATTCTCCCTTAGATAGGTCTGGTTTGTTCAAGTTGGTTGTCTTGATCGACATTTGTTCTGTTGCCATCACTGTTTTCAGGAAAACACTAAAGTCTTAAAATGTTGATTCAGAACAATAAAGAACAAAATTAACAGCCACACGCATTAGTACAAAACGCATAAACACCAACACTTTTGAGTGTTAAAATTCAACTAGCACACAAGTTGATTCAATAGAACGTAAAGCAATTGTAATGTATATTGAGAACAAAGTAAATATTCAGCGAAAAATACGAGTAAGTAAATCGTCCGAGGCTCGGCGTACCAATTTCCTTAAGACTTTATTTGGAGTCTCCCAGGATACAACAGACGGAAACTGCTCGAGCATGTGATGAGTTTGTCAGTCTGAGTAGCGACAGTTGGCAGAAATGAGCAGAGGAGGAATCTGGGGAAGAGGAAGAAGAGTTTAGAAATTCATGAACAATGTGATCAGGATTCATCACTTATTTATACTCTTCGAACGGTCGTAATATAAAAATAGTCGCGTTTGTTGAATGTTTGAATTCAAATTGTCGCGTTTACTACATTATAACGGGTCGCACCGGCCCGTTTCTCTTCATCTGTTAACGGCTGTAAACTCGTTTGATTCCGGTTGGGTCGCACCCATATACATTGTCGCATCCAATCAAAAAACCCGCAAAAATAAGATTTCAGTCTAGATCCAAACCCAACCCGACCCGGCCCAGTTTGGTTCGGTTCGGTATGGGACGGGAGGGAGGCGCGCGCGTGTGTGTTTGGTTCATATGATATAGGTCCTCCTCCTCGCACCAAATTACCAGACCCTAAGGGCCAATATAGGGAATGAGGAATAGATATATATATATATACATACATCTTATCTTCTTTTTGCCAATGTGGGGACTAAAGTATATGTCGTTCATCTCTTTGAATTCTAACAATCCCCACATGAATGATAATATACTTTTACCCCACACAAAGTGTAATATCTCAGACTACGTATGGAATCATGCTTTATCGTGGATAAGTAGATATTTCACTTTGAACTTTCCCTAGTTAAAACTTATCGGGTCTACTTGGCTAATCGGTGAATGATTTCATCTTGAACCGTCAGCCTTTATTGTATATCCAAACAGTAAGCTTTACGAAGCATTGATTCTCTTCTCATCCAATCTCTTGGTTGTGTTCATTTTGGTCCTAAACACTTTCTGGTTCTGCGAGTGTTATAAAGAATTCAAGCCTTTTAGAATTCTCATAGAGCCGACCCAGCTCACACTAACATAGGTGATCGCAACCATTAAGAGTATCCTACATATACCCCACTTGTTATTTTCAATGTATGGTCATCATTAAAAAAACATAGTTTTAACCTTGTAATACTTCTGTAGCCATGCATTTATATCGTGCACCATAAGAATGGAGTAGGACTGTGTCCAAAAATGCATTACGTCTTGAGTTATTCATAACTGGTTTGTCTACTGATCCTAGTCCGTGGGATCTCCAGTCGATAGGATAGGTTTCCGTATAAGATAACTCTTATTTGTTTAGGCTTTTAAACTCATTCCCCTTGATGCGCAGTCAATTTTCTCTCTTGATAAACCTTTTGTAAATGGATCTGCTAGGCTATCATTTGTTCTCACATAATCTGTGGAAATAGTTCCATTTGAGAGTAACTTCCTAACTGTGTTATGGCGTCTACGAATATGTCATGACCTTCCATTATACACAAAATTATGCGCTCTACTTAGCGCTGCTTGGTTATCATAGTGTATGCATACGGCCGACACAGGTTTGGGCCAAAAGGAATATCTTCTAAAAAGTGACGAAGCCATTCTGCTTCTTCTCCTGCTTTATCTAAAGCGATCAACTCTGATTCCATAGTGGATCGAGCTATGCATGTCTGTTTAGTACATTTCCATGACACTGCTGCCCCTGCTAGGGTAAATACATAACCACTAGTTGATTTTGATTCCTTTGAATCGACAATCAAGTTTGCATCACTATATCCTTCTAATATGGTAGGATATTTTTCATAGTGTAAGGAATAGTTTGTGGTGTTTTTCAAATATCCTAGCACTCTCATTAGTGCTTTCCAGTGTTCCTTCCCTGGATTGCTTGTATACCTGCTTAATCGACTTACTACATAAGCTATATCTAGTATAGTGCAATTCATGAGATACATGCGACATCCTATTACACAAGAGTATTCTAGTTGCATTACACTTTCATTAGTGTTTTTATGTAGTACTTCAGATGGATTAAAAGGTGTTCGTACTCCTTTAATTCCAAGATTTTTAAATTTGTCAATCACTTTGTCTACATAGTGTGACTTAGACAATTCAATTCCATTAGGTGTTCTTATGATTTCGATTCCTAAAATAACATCTGCAACTCTTAAATCTTTCATATCTAAATTGTTAATTAACATTTTCTTTATGGTCTCTATTAATCGGTTATTCGGACCAAAGATTAGCATATCGTCTACATACAGACAAATAATCACATAAGATTGTCCAACTTGTTTATAATAAACACACTTATCGCATTAATTTATACGAAAACCATTTTTCATCATGACACTATCAAATTTTGCGTGCCATTGTTTTGGAACTTGTTTTAGTCCATATAAAGATTTTACTAATTGACATACTTTATTTTCATTTCCTTTTAAAACGAAACCTTCTGGTTGCTCCATGTAGATTTCCTCATTGAGATCGCCATTGAAGAATGTTGTCTTTACATCCATTTGATGAATCCCTAAATTGTAGATGGATGTAATTGCTATTAGCATTCTTATTGAGGTTATTTAAGTTACTAGTGAATACGTATCAAAAAAGTCCACACCTTCTTTTTGGCTATATCCTTTGGCTACTAATCTGGCTTTATGTTTATCGATAAAGCTATCTGCTTTCATTTTCTTCTTGAAAATCCATTTGCATCCAATTTGTTTTATTCCAAGTGGAATATCAACAATTTACCATGTTTTATTGCTTAGGATTGAATCAATCTCACTTTGGATTGCTTCTTTCCAAGATGCAGATTTAGAAGATGACATTGCTTCCTTGTATGTTTGAGGTTCATGTTCTAACATATATGTTAAAAACTCTAGACCAAATGTCTTGGAAGTTCTAGTCCTTACACTTCTTTTGGGTTCTATTTCCTCGATTTCATGATGGTTTTCATCTTCATGTGAATTGGTTGATTCTTCTCTTGTCCTTTTAGGGACATAAGTTCCTTCATTCCTTTTATGTGGAAACACATCTTCAAAGAATGAGGCATCTCTTGATTCCATGATTGTATTTATTTAAATATCAGCTATATCAGACTTGAATACCAAAAATCTGTAGGCGCTACTATTTTGGGCTGGCCCTAGGTAGTAGCAGTCTACTGTTTTTTGGTCCAAGTTTGACTCTCTTAGGAGGCGGAACTGGAACTTTTGCCAAGCACCCTCACACTTTGAGGTATTTAAAGCTTGGTTTATGTCCTTTCCATAACTCATATGGAATCGCTCCTGTTTTATTGTGAGGAACCTTGTTTAAAATATGGTTAGACATATTTAAGGCTTCCCCCCACAAGTTCGTTGGTAGACCTGAGGTTATGAGGATTGCATTCATGTCTTTTAACGTTATGTTCTTTCTCTCAGCAATACCATTTTGTTGTGGTGAATATGGAGTTGTTGCTTGATGAATTATACCATTTTCTAAACAGAATTGTTTGAATGGTGATTCATACTCTCCACCTCGATCAGATCTTAATATTTTGGTCTTTTTATTTAGCTGATTTTCTACTTCAGCCTTATATTTTACAAACGATGCAATTGCTTCATCTTTACTATTTAAAGGATGTACATAGCAATATCATGTATAATCATCAATAAATGTGATAAAATACTTTTTTCCACCTCTTGTAGGCAAGTTTTTGAAATCACATAAGTCAGTATGAATCATTTGTAATGGTTCAGTACTGCTTTCAATAGTACGAAATGGTTTCTTAACCATTTTTGCTTCTACACAAGTCTCACATTTATATTTTTTATCTACTTGAAATTTTGGAATTAAATCCAGATTTGCAAGTTTTTTCATTTTTCGAAAGTTTATGTTTCCTAATCTTTCATGCCATAATAGAACATCATACTCGACAACATAAGAAACTTCCTTTTTATTCATTTCAGAATTACAACACACATTATTATTGCCGATTACGGCTACATTAGCCTTAAATAGGCCATCACACAAGTATCCTCTCACTATATAGACTCCAGCCTTGGACAGAACAACTTTATCTGATTCAAAGACCATTCGGAAGCCTTTCTTCGAGAGTATAGGTCCAGAAATCATGTTTTTTCAGATGTCTGGAACATGAAGCACATCATTTAGTGTATCAGTTTTACCATATGTGAACTTGAGGATTACTTTCCCGTTGCCCTCAATCATTGACACTGCCCAGTTACCCATGTACAATTTTTCTCCATGATCCAGTTTGTTGTATGTGGAGAACATGGACTTTTCAGAACACACATGTCATGTAGCGCCTGTGTCAAACCACCGCTGAGAAGGATTTTGGACTAGATTGCATTCTGACACAACTCCAGAAAAATTAGGCCTATCGATTTCCATGTTGTCCCCCACATTTGCTTCTGAATTCTTTTATTTCTTGTGTCTACAATCTTTTGCTTGATGACCAGTTTTTCCACAAACCCAGCAATCGCCATTGAATTTCTTGGACTGCTTCTGATCATGCTGCTTGTTTTCTGGCGCCTTCCTTTTCTTTTTGTTTTTGTTAGGGTGTCCTTTTTTCTTTGACCCTTCTACAATAAAAGCCTCTTCGCTTTTTGGTTTAGTGGCTCTGCAATTATCTGCCTCAATCTTCAATCTAACGATTAGGTCTTGTAAGGATATCTCCTTCTTCTTGTGCTGTAAATAGTTGCGGTAGTCCTTCCAAGATTTTGTCAACTTTCTAGTGATTGCCTCAACCAAAAAAAATTCACCAACTTCGTGGCCTTCTGCTTCCATTTCATGGATGATGATTTGAAGTTCATGTAATTGCGTAGGTACAATTTTTGAATCTACCATTTTGTATTCCATGAACTTGTCAACTATAACTTCTTTAGGCTCATGTTTTGTGTTTTGCACTTTGCGGTAAGCGCATTCCAGAGAGCTTTTGCAGTCTTGAGTGGCTGATATACTTTGTGTAAAACTTTATCTAAACAGTTCAGGACGTAATTCCTGCACAAGAAATCTAAGTGCCTCCATGCATCAATATTCAGAATCTCATTTGACTCCTTTGTTTTGCCTGGCGTAAGCGGCACTGGTTCATCTTCCTCAAGATATTTTTACAGACCGAGAGTAGTGAGATAAAAGAGTATCTGACTTTGCCTTGTCATAAAATCATCACATTCTCCCTTAAATAGGTCTGGTTTGTTCAAGTCAGCTGTCTTGATCGACATCTGTTCTGCTGCCATCGCTGTTTTCATGAAAACAGGAAAGTCTTAAGATGTTGATTCAGAACAATAAAGAACAGAATTAACAACCACACACGTTAGTACAAAATGCATAAATAACAACACTTTTGAGTGTTGAAATTCAACTAGCACACAAGTTGATTCAATAGAACGTAAACAACACTTGGTTGCAAGAAATTGTATTGTATATTGAGAACAAAGTAAATATTCAGCGAAAAATACGAGTAAGTAAATCATCCAAGGTTCGACGTACCGATTTCCTTAAGACTTTAATCGAAGTCTCCCAGGATACAACAGATGGAAACTGCTCGAGAATGTGATGAGTTCGTCAGTCTAAGTAGCGACAGTTGGCAGAAATGAGCAGAGGAGGAATCTGGGGAAGAGGAAGAAGAGTTTAGAAATTCGTGAACAATGTGATCAGGATTCATCACTTATTTATACTCTTCGAACGGTCATAATTTCAAAATAGTCGCATCTGTTGAATGTTTGAATTTAAATTGTCGCGTCTATTACATTATAATGGGTCGCACCCGCCCGTTTCTCTTTATTTGTTAACGGGCTGTAAACCCGTTTGATTCCGATTGGATCGCACCCATATACATTGCCGCATCCATTCAAAAAACCCGCAAAAATTGGTTAAATTTTTCGTAGCAAAAATAAGATTTCATTCTAGACTCAAATCCAACCTGACCCGGCCCGGTTCGGTTTGGTGCGAGATGGGCGGGCGGCGAGCGCATGTTTGCGTTTGATTCATATGATATAGGTCCTCCCCCTCGCACAAAATTACCTGACCCTAAGGGCCAATATAGGGAATGAGGAATAGATATATATATACATAAATCTTATCTTCTTTTTCCAAATGTGGGACTAAAGTAATGTCATTCATCTCTTTGAATTCTAACAACACATGGTTTGGTTCGTCCAAATGACTTCTCCATCTTCCTTCTCTAAAACCTTTTATTTATTCCCTCCTTCATTGCCTTTTACTCCAACCTAAAATCCGAGAAATCAACATTTTTTGTCCATCAATCTGAATATCCATTTGGGTATATTTTCACATTTTCGTGCATTATTTTTGTATCTATAATTTATATTTTCTTGAAAAAATAATTGGAATAATAATACAATTTTAAATTTTCAAATGTAGTTATCAATATGAAACCGACTCAAGTGAATGGTCAAAGGTACTCAAACTGTTGTAATGTGTTATAAAAGCACATGCTACTTGTGGTAGTTATAAAAAAGAGGTGCACAAAACTGTAGTGGAAAAGTTCAATCGTGTTGCAGAAAACAAATTCTACCCATTGGGCCAATAGATAAAAATAAATTCCGATATAAATAGATAGTCTTGGAAAAAAGGGATCAGAAGGGGAATATTGTCAACAAAACTAGAGGTGAGCGTAGGTCGGTTTGGTGCGATTTGGAGTTCAAACCGCTTCCGTGCCACATCAAACGGTCGATCAAAAATACAACTCATTATACTACTCATTTAAATGGTCTGGTTTCGGTTTGGTTTTAATATATTAGGTTCGGTTTTGGTCCCGTTCGGTTTGAACCCGTATTAAGTATGAAATAAGTGAATTACTTCCATCAACAATCAATTTACAACTGAGTCATGTAGTGTAACTTAAAGGGTAAAGCACACAATGTTATCAAAAATTGAAAGATTGGTTTCTAACTGTATGAATACTTCAATATTACATTTAATGACAAGTTAGATTGTTATAATACATTGAACAAACATCAATTTTAATCAATGCATAAACATTAAATAAGATAACTCGAATTTGATTATAACTCGCATTTATCCAAAAAATGATATAGAAACTCTTATACTAAAACTATAACTTTCTCTTTTGTGATAACAATTATTATTAATATAACAACATCGTAAATATACATTGTTAAAATGAATAACTAGATAGAAATTAGCTATATTTTTATCATAATTTTTCTAGTGAAACTATTTGGTTCGGTTCGGTTCGGTCTGGTTTAATATGGTCGGGTCAACGGCTCAAACCGCAACCAGATCGTATTGCTCTAAGACAGTCCAGTTTAGAGTACCTGCTTTAAAGAGAAGATTCGATCCATTTTTCCACACCGCTTTTACGGTTCGGTGCGGATGGTTTTCGTACGGCAGTGCGGTTTATGCCCACCCCTAAACCAAACTAGTTACAATTGCGACATTCAAAGACAAAATGTTACAAGCAACCTATAACATCCTGTATTTTTAGCGGTATGATATTTAATATATTTTATTATATTAAATATTGAATTATAATTTAAATGGACTTTATTTAAAACAGAGTTTGAATATATAATCTATATATATTTAAAACGAGCTCGAAATGACGCGGTAGTTCGTAATTTACGATTTAAACTTCAAATGAATATACAGAATCTGTTTTAAATCGGGTTTCTGGGAAACAAGAGACATTATAATCTATTAGATGATAATTTTCTAATAGAAGAGAAAAATGAAGATTTCAACATATAGATTGTAGATATGTCCAAATCAAAATCTGAAATAGTCGCTATGGATTCGTTTATAAAGCATAACGATTTATGTAATTATAATTAAATATTGGTTGCGAATTTGGACAAAGCCTTTGAGGCGTGGGCATAATTTATTTTTTAGAATTTTACTGTAATTTTTAATTCGTAAAATAAACAACTTTTTATTTGGAGTATTTTGCACCTTATATCAGCATTTTGGGGTATCACAATATAAGTTATTCTACCGATATTATTATATTTTTGGGACCGTGACACATCGCTCGTCTCAACGTATTTTTATTTCCGTCCGTTACAACTCGTACGTGAACATCGTTGTATGTAAGAGGGTACGCTAAAAGTTAAAAACATAAACATAAAAGAAACACCACTGAAAACCATATCATACCGCCATAACCTAAGCTACAACCATATGGCTACTATACAAGACGTGTACAAAAAAACCAAAAGGAAAATCTTCCCCTAAGTTTTTTGCCCATTCCTTTATTTCTTTTAAATGCTCATGCAATGTCAAGTCACATAGACTCAAAGATTTATATAAACAAATAAACGTACAGCTAGCTCTCTACGTACCTATCCCTTATTCTAAAACTATATTATCCATTGCCTTCAATGCCAAGTGTTATACTACCATCCCCTTTCAACTCACACATCAATTTAGCCTTAACTTCTACGCAAAACCCTATTCCATAACGCATTACCCTATCCCATAACCCTCCCATCCTACTCTCTGAAGAAATCACGTGTTTTGCTGTAATAACCCGGAAATTCTGAACCAGTTTAAAATTTTTATTTTGTCAATTTTAGCGAATTTTGAATATTTAAAATAGATTATTTTAAATAATATCGACGAGAAAATTTATTTTGAATATGATTCGAACGTATATATTTATATACGCCGTCGTTAGAATATAAATAATTATATATAATTATAAATAGAATTGAAAATGGCGCGGTAGTTCGATAATTCGATTTCAAACTCCAATTGAATGTACCGGGTGCAAAGCAATCCGAATTTTAGTGAAACCAAAAACATTAGGATCTAATTGATAATATCTTTCCAACGAATCCGAAAAATCAAAATTTCATAGCGGGAATCAAAAGATATGTCCAGTTGAAAATTCTGAATAGTCGCTATGGAATTCAGGCCCTTGAAAATGAGAATTTTGCAAACGACCTCGGATTTCGACGAAACCACTTTTGTTGGATCCGTGATGTCAAATTATTGCTAGATTCCAAATTTCATAATTTTTCGATTCAATATGTGAGCGTGGCAAAGGAAAACGCGTTTGACCAGTTTTAGTTGATTTTAATCGACTGGAAAATGGCCATTTTTCTAACGGTCTCAGAATTCGCCGAAACTAGTTTTGTTAGGACCGTATCGTCAATACGAAGCTAGAAAATATTTTTCGGGAATTTTTCGAGTTCGTATGTGACCCCTGTAAATTGAAATGCGCGTTTAAAATTCAATATAATGATTTAAATGTAAATTCAACGGAAACTGATCAAAGCAATCGAATCAGCCTACGATACATATCCCATTGGGTTCGGAATAGGGGTAAAACGCTATGGACGACAGGCGGTGGGCCTCGTTTCGAGGTCGTATGTAAAAGTCAACTTTTTGAAAATAAATTAATTAAATAAATTAAAAATTAAATTTCTCTCTCCCTCCCCTTTAACCCGCTCTGGCCCCCCCTCTCTCATTTTCAATCGATTTCAACAGAAAAATTAAAAAAAAAAAAAGAGAAAGGGGGATCGCGCTCCTCCCTCGTTCGTCGTCGCCTGGGGATGCTCGACCGCTGACGCCTCCGCCTGCCCTAGGGCCCACCTCGCGCCACCGTACCCTCTCACCCCTCGAATCCCGCGAACCTTAGCCGCCGCCTCCCAAACCCTAACCACCCACCACTGGCCGACGCAACCCCTAAACCCCCCCTCGTCAGTTCGAACCCCCCCGCTCCGCCCCACGTCAGCCTCGCGGTGGCCACCACCACCTGACCCGACTCCAGCGCAGCAGCAAAGACCCCCCCCCCCCCGACGTGATAAACAGTGGAAAAAAAAGGTAATTATAAATAATTTATTTATTTATTTGTCTTTGTCTATTGA
The DNA here is from genome assembly GCA_030737875.1 of Allium sativum. Lineage (NCBI taxonomy): Eukaryota > Viridiplantae > Streptophyta > Magnoliopsida > Asparagales > Amaryllidaceae > Allium > Allium sativum. The sequence goes on along the minus strand of CM060916.1, from coordinate 166,955,072 downwards.
ATGTAATTAGTTTAGTTAATTTACTAATTTAGCATAGTTTTGAAATGAAATTAACATTCTTTTTAAAATAGAAAAGACGGTATTTTTAAAATAGAAAAGACGATATTTTGAGATGAGTAGTGAAGTAAAAATATGATTTTTACTTCGAGAAAAATATAATTTTTATATAGTAAAGATATCATCTTTATGTGTAGCAAAATAAAAATGTGATTTTTATAATAATATATTTTTGAAAAGGAGAAATCTATATTTTTGAAAAGGCGAAATCTTTATGTAGAGTATAGCGAAGTAAAAATTCGATTTCTATATATTAAATAGCATAGTAAAAATTCGATTTTTATATATTGAATAGCATAGTAAAAATTCGATTTTTACATATGTAGAGAATACAGGCAACGAAGGTGATAAAAAGGCAAGAACGATGAAGATTTCTATCAAGGAAGAGTTGTGGTATTGGATAGCTATTGGTGAGAATCTCTCACTCTTTAATTTCTTTTTCTAGTTATATATATATACTAGGATGCAGACGGTGCTTAGTAGCACCCGACACAATCGTCCACAGACCATGGACTTGTTTGTTTGGTTGCATAGATTAGTTAGATGATTTGATTTGAATTTGGTTGTTTGGTGATTTTGATTGATGTGTGAATGGCGTGGGCCTTCACTAGACCAGGGATAAGACTAGGCCTCGTCCCGTTTCTAGTATCGTGTCGTTATGCCATCGAAATTTTCTAAAATAAGTTAGAAAAATAAAGATAGCATTTTATTTAATAAATGAACTGAATAGAAATTCATATGTTGAAATAAAATGTTTTATTGTTAAAAATATAATTTTTAACGTGAATATGAATAAATAAAATATTCATTTACAAACCAGACGGTTTGTTTATGTACACCTATTTGAAGGACATTGATTGGGTCGATAAATTTTACACATCGCCCAACTGCACAACTAAAATCTGTGTTTGATTGTTTGAAACCGCACACGGGTGTTAGGATGAAATATGAAGTTCACTCATCCTGATTGATTAAATATGTCGATCAATTGATTGACAGGCTGTTGTAAGCGTTAGATATCTATATTTGATGCTTATACAGTGTAGTGCACTTTGGTTGATGGTTGATTATTTTTCAATGCTATTATACGTGTGATGTGTGATAATCCATATAATTAACATTATATGGTGATTGATTGGGCCTCATTCCAATTTATAAAATAAAGGTTCATGTGTTGACTGTACTCATCCGTTGAGATTAGTCATGTGTTGAACGAAATATTTTAACAATAAGATTTACATCTTTATATTATAAAATAAAGGTTCATGTGTTGACTGTACTCATCCGTTGAGATTAGTCATGTGTTGAACGAAATATTTTAACAATAAGATTTACATCTTTATATTATAAAATAAAGGTTCATGTGTTGACTGTACTCATCCGTTGAGATTAGTCATGTGTTGAACGAAATATTTTAACAATAAAATTTACATCTTTATATTATAAAATAAAGGTTCATGTGTTGACTGTACTCATTCGTTGAGATTAGTCATGTGTTGAACGAAATATTTTAAAAATAAAATTTACATCTTTATCATATATGAAATTAGAAACTAACTGGAAAATAGACGAGATGAATGGTCTCCTGAATATTGATCTGATGTTGGTTTCGGCCTTCGGGGTTAATATTCAGGGAATCGTTCTCTTACTAACTTACAGTTGGAGTCTGATTTAATATCAAACGATAGATACCTTAATTTTTATAAAATATATTAAATAACAAAAATAGTCACACGTGGACAGTACTCATTCGTTGAGATTAGTCGTGTGTTGACAAAAATAAATATTCATTTGTTGAATAGAATATTTGAAAATAGAAATATATGAAGCCATGTTGGTTAGATTGACGCCATTTTGACGTGAACGATATTTATATCGATTTTATTCATTTTAAAATGAATATTGAAAAGTGATTTCAAAATGAATTGAATATAAAACGATTTCGAATTAAATTGAATAGAAAACAAATTGAATTCAAATTGGTTTTCTATTCGAATCAAATTCATTATATATTCAATTCGAATTCGAATTTCATTTCAAATCAAAACTGAATTTGGGATTGGGAAATAAAATAAATAATTACTTCGTTGTGGTTCGCTAATCTCGACTAGTTTAGAAAACCATAATCTGGTTTGAAATGACATCCAAAGGAAGATTAAAGGATAAATTTTAAAAATTTATCTTGGATAAAATTAATGGGAACCTTTCCCTAAAAACGTGATTTTGTGAATAAAAGAATATTCTGGATTGGAATGAGGCGTATGTTGTGTTTGTGTAACATTTGTTTTAATATACGCGGGTTGTTTGGAAAGTCCGGGTTTATACCCATTCTGAATAACCGATTCAACGATATGTCGAAGATGAAGACGGTGGTTGAAGACCGGAAGTCTTCACATCGTTTGGATGATTACTGACGATCCTGATTGGGCTGTACACCTAAAAGGATGGAAATAGTTGGTGGTCGTCCAGACGTACTTGGAGATGGATGGATATGCGAGGAAAGTGCCTCCGGTTCCGTTCAGACCCAGAACGAACTTGTAAATGGATTGTGTGTCTGACATTGGATTTTATTCTGTGTTGATTGATTTCTGTTAAATATATATCTGTTTGGCGGCGGAGAATTTATTCTCTTGCTTAACGCCCTTCTCTGAGACGTACGAGCTTAGAGGTTATATATCGATAGATATCAATCACATGGCATGAATTGCCTGTGTGGCACGCTAAGATGCAATGATCAAGGCTTTTGTTGAAAAGCAGAGTCTTGTGGTTGATGATCAAAGCACGACCTACGTGGCGTAGCTTTGTGTATAACGTGAATTCGCGAGCCTCACACCTCGGTATGAGTCAAAAACGGGATACGGACTGCAGGGAGAGCACGACGTTTCTTTCTAGCTTTGGTGGTGTCAGTGACTTACCAGCCCTGACATTTATATACTTTTCACCTATGTGGTTGTTGGAATGCGAGGCGCCTCGATTATAGGTCTGTAAGGACCGGGAAACGTGTGTTCAGGAATACTAATCCTCTAACGTAAGTGGGGACCGACCCTGAAGATCCAGGATTGCCCAGAGTGTGTAGTCCTGAGGCATTTGCTAGAGTGTCTGGAACGCGGAGAGGAGCTTGCCCCTTGCCTCGACTCATGACGGAAATCCAATTTCCAATACGTGTATTGCGGTTTTAATTGTAGAACTAGTACGGCGACATGATAGATGGTACCCATGCCGCCTATGATTGATATTTATGATTGAAATTGTTTTGACACTATACACTTATTATAGTATCAAATGATTTGTTTTAAACGTACCAAGCATGTTTGGCTATTATAAGGGAAAACCCTATTCTCCGGCTTGCGTTGCATTGTGTGATGGGACCTGGGTCTTATAATAGCTTCATTTTTCGAAAAAGCATTGCGTTGTTTATTCTATGCACTCGTATTCTTGGGAGGAAACCCGTTCCGTGTTATACGACGTGGTCCCTTGAATTACTCTCTTTTAAAATAAAGTTTTAATAACTGTTTTAGTTCTCACACCAGTCACATGACTGACCTGGAGTTTATTGTTTTAACCTAAACTCTGGGTGCCCCTATTTTCGACACGGGCAGCTAGTAGTTTTGGTTTTGCAGACTTATATTCACAGGATCCTGGTTTACAACTGGAATGATATCCGGAAAGCTCTGTATCCGTGTATCACCTTCAGTTGTGCTTTGTATTATTTTCCGCTGTTATGTAATTTATTGTAATCTCTGATATTTATCGAATGTAATTTATTCATTTATACTCTGTATATTCTTGTATCTGATGGAATTGTTGTAATAACAATGAAAAGTTCTTCCGTCTGCGTTCTATTTTGTCTTGTCCTCACAGTAATTCGTTCTTTCTCATCTCTTCGGAGACCGGGGAATTTCGGGTCGCTACATTTGCCAACTCAAACACAGCCTGTCATGTTCATTCCTTCTGGTAGAAGCCATTTGCCACTGTGTATATAAACACAGCAATGTAAAATAAAAACCAAGCTCCACATTTTCTTTATTATTTTCAAAACAAAACGAGTACCCGTGCATATATACATATACAGTACTCAATCAACCCTTCATTTTCAAAACAAAAACCTGTCTCTCGTTGGGGTTAACTGCAAGTCCCGATGGGGGATGGCTATGGTGCTGGGGTCGTCGCGGTGAGGTTGGCGACGGTTGTAGGTGGGAGGTGGTCGCAGATGGGTGGTGTTGTACGAGGACAGCGGTGCATGTGATTCGAAGTTGGAGAGCGTGGTGCGGTTAAGGTTGTGAAGATGGTTGGAGTTGAAGAGGTGTTGTATTTATTACTGGAAGGATGAGGTTCGAAGGGGAGAAGCAGTTTCTGATTTGGTTTTGCTGGGAGCTGGAGCATTTGTGTTTTGTCCAAATGAAGGTGAGGAGCAGAAGGTTCATATGTAGAAGATGGATGTATGGGAGAAGTATTGAATAACGTGCATGAGGAGGGTGGCTTTTCTTCTCAGTGCGTTTGCTAAAAAATTTGGAAGGCGGTTTTGCTTTACCGGAACTAACGTAAAAAGGGAGCACCGTGCTGTTTGTTTTGGATTACTGAAGTAAGGAGTTGTGTATCCAAAAGGAAGGAAGAAATCGTATCGAAGAAGAAGCATTATTTTTAGGAGACGGTCTGAAATAAGATCATTGGAGGAATATTTTTGCATGAAAATTCATGCGTGAAGGGTTGTTATTTGGTGGGAAGCAAATAATGTAAGAGGACAGTGGAGTTGTTATTGTGAAGCTGGAAGACAGGCACTACCATACACGAAGGAGAATGTGTAAAAACATTGGAGTGGTGCAGTTCGTGTACTGATGGGTACGTTTGGTTTAATGCTGGAGGCGTGGCTCCTTTGAAAAGTAAAGAAGGTGATTTGCGTGAATAGTTGAGTTCACGTGGGAAGGAGTGGTTCATTGTATGGAAAAGTATGTTTTACATGGTGGGAATTTGAAGTTGCGGAAGCAATGGATGTTACAGCCAAACATAGGTTTTCGTGGGCATTTTGTATGGGAACGTACGTGCGTGGGTATGTCTTGAGTAGTTTGCATAGTTAGCAGACTAGAGTGTAGTGAAGAAACACTGTTCGAATTTTTGTGGAAGGGGAGTTCTACAGTTATAATGTGTTGGCAGCATGGGTGACTCTGGCTTCGAACAACGTGGAGGAAAATCGAAGAAAGTGCAGGGTGTCGAGGAGGTCCTTTTGGTGGCAGCTTAGATGGAGTTCTACGTGCTTCTATGAAGTGAAGTTTCTCATTTGTGTTTTAAATGCTAAAGAAGTGAAATGAACGTGGAAGTTGGTGGCATATTGGAGCACTATAAAATGGAGGATCAGATTTTCATGCTTCGAGAAGTGGAAACGCGTGAGGAGTATTGATGCTGATGACGTGGAACTTATTTAGTTAAGGTAATCAACGGTCTCGTTTAATTGACATTCATTAATGATTAAGATAATTAAATCTAATTTTAGGGTTAGTTAATTTAAATAAATTTAATTACTGTAACAGTTGTACATCAGTCATATTTAATCGGATTCAGGCGAAATCGAAAACGATGGAATCGCAGTGACATACACTACACTGCTGAGCAGGTGTGGAGGGAATCAGATCAATCGGAAATAAAATTGTGAGTTAATTCTCACACATTTCTAGAATACTGCGATGTGCTAAATTAATATAACTAGAATTTATAGTATATATTGGTTGATTGGTTGCATTGGATGCCTATAGTTGGTCGAATGGTTAACGTTAGTTATATTATCATCGTTTAATATAATATACACTGTTATAAAATATTTTAATAATATGTGATGCAGGGAAGAACATGTTGGAGGGATTCGACCGGATTCCTCAAATATGATGTGTGTTGTTTGCTTTTGTATTGTTATATATGAACTGATTGAACCCCACTATTTTTATAACCTGTTGATTGTTAAAACACTGTTGTTATTAGAATCAATAGACGGTACTGATTAAGGAATTGGTAGCGAATGGCCTAAACGCCACTTTTTGTTAAAACATTGATTTATCGCTAGACGGATTAATGAACTCAAGTTATAAAATTATTTTATAACTAAACGAGTCTTTAATTATGTTTTGAAATATTAAGGAAGTTTTAAAAGGAACGATATTTATAAATCAGTTTTATAAATATCACAAAAAGATTATTTAATGTTTGAAAATGTTTGTAAGAGAAATAAGCTATAATTAACTTTCGGGTTAATAATTTGAGTAATTATACTTAAAGTAAATAATTAAGAAATATTATTAGATTAATTTTATTAATCTAATACGAAGAATTAATTGGAAGCGGTTAACGAATTAACCGACGGATTAAATGATTAAATGATTTAACTGTTTTGGATCACTAGTTTTATTATCGAATATCGGATAAGGTTCTACAAACCAAATTTATCTTTTAATTAATGATTATAGTATTAGTTATGCATTGGTTAATAATTAACCATTTTCACTTCAATTTATAAAGAAGTAATGGTATTTAAGTGGAGTACTTCTTAAGTATAATAATCGGATATGAATTAGGATAGGACTTATATTTTAAGTAAGATGGGTTTTAATTAAGAACTACTATTTATTTTAAGATAAGAAGGTTGTTGATCAAGGTCTGAGAGGTAAATAAAACACCCCAACTTGGATGACTTCACTACTATCGAAGAATAATAGGAGTTCGTGACAGAATGGAATTAATGAAAATAATTATAAATTTCCATATGAGAATATTACAATGATAATTGGAAATTTGAAGTATAATTGGAATAATAATTGCGTGATTTTGGAATGTAAGTATTATGGCCAGGAGCTTTAAATATAAATAAAACCATTTGGATTTAAAGTAAATAATTTGACCTTGTTGGGCGCATAAGAATCGATAATTGGTTTTATACCATTTTGGTTAGGATATAGATATCGAGTTATTCGAACTGAAGAAATGATAAGATAGGTTTAAGAATGCAAGGCGATATTTCTAGGGAATAAAAGAGTTATGGAATGTGATAACATTTCTAGTAAAAGGGAGATTAATAATTGTGAATGTTGTTAAGGGTTAAGAGTATAATCCTATCGAGATAGTAATAAGAATCGACTTTTAAATCGATGTAACAAAATCCCAAGATCGATAAGAGTTTTAAAACGTGATTTGAAAATAATACGAGCCTGAGCTGCCAATATACTTGACCATACTGTTTTGAGATTGATAGTTAAACACCGACTATCAACGAAATACTAACTGACCTTTTTAACGTGTTGTTTCGAAGAGACCGGGATGGGAACTGGACCCAAAACCACTTCGAATCAACGTTGCGATTCGAAACTAATTTGCAAGGAATACGTATGGAGCATTGGAGACCGTAAATCTTCATGAGCGGAAGAACTACTTGTTGAATTTCTCTAGCTGATCCCTAGAGATATTTTGGCAGTGATTCTGTCGTGATTGGAATCTACGGATTGCAAGGACTACTCGCTACTGATCTATAGGGTGATTCTTAGGATGCGGTAGGAGGGTACCTTCAGTTCATCCTGTTCCTGGATGACGTATGGACGATGTGACATTCAAAGTGAAGGGAAGCCAGATGTTCAAGAAGATAAACGTAGCCTCACAACCGGAAAATGACAGAAATCAGGAAGGCAGCATGGCTAGTTGGGTCATCCCCAAGCAGGATGTATTGTCACCAATCTAGAGAACATTCATATTTGTTACTTCTTCTTAATTCTGTATCTCCCGGGAATTTCGGTGGTCGCGACAAAAAGCCGAAAGGGTGACAATATATTCGATACACTCAAGTTAAATGAGTAGTCGGTCATGTGTGTGTAATAACCCGGAAATTCTGGGCCAGTTTAAAATTTTAATTTTGGTAATTTTAGCGAATTTTGATTATTTAAAATAGATTATTTTAAATAATATCGACGAGAAATTTATTTTGAATATAATTCGAACGTATATTATATACGTCGTCGTTAGAATATAAATAATTATATATAATTATAAATAGAATTGAAAATGGCGCGGTAGTTCGATAATTCAATTTCAAACTTCAATTGAACGTACCGGGTGCAAAGCAATCCGGATTTTAGTGAAACCAAAAATAATAGGATCTAATTGTGAATATCTTTCCAACGAATCCGAATAATTGAAATTTCATAGCGAGGATCAAAAGATATGTCCAGTTGAAAATTCTGAATAGTCGCTATGGAATTCAGGCCCTTAAAAATGGACATTTTGCAAACGACCTCGGATTTCGACGAAACCAGTTTTGTTGGATCCGCAGTGTCAAATTATTGCTAGATTTCAAATTTCATAATTTTTCGAATCAATAGGTGAGCGTGGCAAAGGAAAACGCGTTTGACCAGTTTCAGTTGATTTTAATCGACTGGAAATTGGCTATTTTTCAAACGGTCCCAGAATTCGACGAAACTAGTTTTGTTAGGACTGTATCGTCAATACAAAGCTAGAAAATATTTTTCTAGAATTTTTAGAGTTCGTATGTGGCCCCGGTAATTTGAAATGTACGTTTAAAATTCAATATAGAGATTTAAATGTAAATTTAACGGAAACTAATTCAAACAGTCGAATCAGCCTACGATACATATCCCATTGTGTTCGGAATGGGGGTAATTAGCTATGGACGACAGTCGGTGGGTTCGATTTCGAGTCCGAAATTTTAAGTTGCTTTTGGGGATAAAATTAAATTAAATATATATATAAATTATTATATAATCCCCTCCTTTCCTCTCATTCAGGTCAACGCTCACCTAAAATTAAAAAAAAAGGGGGGGGGGAAAACAAAACCCGATCCGTTCCAGCCCCTCCTCCGACCCCGATCGTCGTCGCGCCTAGCGCTGCCTCCGCCTCGCAGCCTCCTCTTCCTCCTCTGACGAAACCGCTGGAGCCTCCCTCGACCTCCATCTCGATCCACGAACCCGCCACACCCTCGTCCGTGCTCCGCCAGACCTCGCCGACCTCCCTCCGATCAACTGCACGACCCGCGCCCCCTGCTGCCATCGACCGCCGCCCTACCAGAGCTCGAGCTCGACCACGCGAGCCTCTCCATTCAGAAACGCTGCGCCTCCGTGAGCAGACATCGCACCGAAGCCCTAATCGAACGCCAGAAGCCCACCTCCGCGCAGAGACCCGCAGCTCCGCCCCCCCCCCTTCTGCAGCGCTGACGATGAAGCGTTTTTCCCCCTTTCCAACTCGAACAAAGGTATGTTTAAAAACTGATTTTTGTTTATGTTTCAAAACTGATTTTGATTTAATATAAAACTGATTTTAATGAAGTATAAATAAAAAAAAACTGATTTTTAAGAAGTATAAAAACTGATTAGAATAAAAGTTTGATTTTTATGTAAAGAGACCTAGAATAAAAATTCGTTTTTATGTGTGTAGATCTAGAATAAAGATTAGAGTCTTAATATGAAGTTGATGTTAGAAAAATACGATCTTTACTATGAAGTTAGCAATATAAAAATATGATTTTTATTAACGTAGAGTAATAAAAATATAATTTTTATTCATGTAGAGTATTAAAAATATAATTTTTATTATGATAGGGTATTACAAATATAATTTTTACTATGTGTATAGAGTAAAAATATAATCTTTCTTAGGTAAAAGAACGCGGTAAAAATATAATCTTTCTTAGGTAAAGAACGGTGTGAAAATATGATTTTTATTTAAAGAACACCCTTATAAAAACATGGTTTTTATACAAGTAGTGTTGAATTAAAAATATGATTTTTAATAGAAACGGTGTGAAACAGATGGCGTTGGACAAAGGCGAAGATTTCCTACACATGAAGAGTCGAGGCGTTTGGATTAGCTTTGGTGAGAACTTCTCACTCAAATTCTATTTTTCTAGTTATAAATATATACTAGGATGCAGACGGTGTTTATTAGAAGCACCCGACACCCGTCCACAGACCATGGACTTGTTTGTTTGGTTGTGTAGTTGGTTAGATTATTTGATTTGAATTTGATTGTTTGGTGAAATAGAAATTGATTCGATTGATATAATAATGGCATGGGCCATTATTAGACCGGGGATAAGGCTAGGCCTAGTCCCGTTTCTAGTATCGTGCCGTTATGCCGCCGAAATTTTCTAAAATATGTTAGAAAAATAAAAATATCATTTTATGGAATAAATGAACTGAATAGAAATTCATATGTTAAAATAAAATTGTTTGATCATTAAAAACATAATTTTTAACGTGAAAGTGAGTAAATAGATATTTATAGACAAATCGGCCGATTTGTTTATATGCACTGATTTGACTGATATTGATTGGGTCGATAAATTTTACATATCGCCCAACTGCACGAATAAAAATCTGTGTTTGATTGTTTGAAACCCCACACGGGTGTTGGGATGAAATTTGAAGTTCACTCATCCTGATTGATTAAATATGTCAATCGATTGATTGACAGGCTGTTATAAGCATTAGATATGTATATTTAATGCTTATACGGTGTAATGCACTTTGGTTGATGGATGATTATTTATCGTTGCTATTATATACATGTGTTGTATGAAAATCCATATAATTAACTTTATATGGTAATTGATTGGGCCTCATTCCAATCGTGAAAATAAAGAATATTTTGATAAAAACAAATATTTTGATAATAGGAAATATTTAAAATAGAATATTTGAAAATAAGAATATGTGAAGCCGTGATGATTAGATTGACGCCATTTTGACGTGAACGATATTTATATCGATTTTAAAACGAATTCAAAATGAATTGAATTGAAAACGATTTCGAAATGAATTGAATTGAAAACGATTTCGAAATGAATTGAATTGAAAACGAATTCAAATTGAATTGAAAGCGAATTGAAATGAATTCAAATTGAATTGAAATTTGAATTGAATAGAAATGAATTTTGAAATGAATCTATAAAGAAGAATTCAATTTTGCTTTGAATTGAAATGGAAGTTGAAATAGATTTTGAAACGAATTTTAAAACTATTTATATAATTCGTTTTGAATAGAAAATCGACGAAATATATATTATATATATTATATATATAATATAATGGCCTGAATAGAACGCGCCGCGCCGCGGCAGTTCGCGGATTTCGACCATTGATTTCAAACGGACATTACGGGAGATCCGATCGTCGGATTCTCCTAAAACCAGAACCGTTGCGTTCGTATCGAAAAGAGTTTTCCAATGAATGTTAGAAATTTGAAATCTAACGGTTGGATTTGGAGATACGTCCAAATCAAATTTAGAAAAGGTCGCTGTAAGTGCAGTTCGACGACCGTTATTGGAAATCGACTGTACGGGCCTTGATAAAATTATTAAAAATAGTAATAATTTGTGTAAAATCATAAGAAATGATTTGTGAAGATTTGGGATGAAAAAACTTCATGTTTGAAAAGATAAAAGTAGATTTTTATCGAAATGAACTGGTTTTGAACTAGAATTATAATTCTATTTATTTTTAAATAAATAAATTGAATTTAAAAAAGGGTTTTAAAAATAACCAGAATATCCAATGATTGCATTGGAGTGGATTTGAATCGAAATTGTCTTCGGAATATTTCGATGTTGGAATTCGTGATTATACAGATGTTGTTATGGAAATTTGAAAGATATATATTTATATCGTTATTTCCAATACGACATTTGTTAGTCGTAGAATTCGATATTGAATATAAGCCGATATATTTTCTATTCAGAGCCTTGTATTGAATATCGAATGTGATTTGGGTTTGTCGTGAGTGGTGTCTTCACTAACACTGTTCTTGAACCCAGTTGAGAAAAGGTTAAATCTTTTTATTTAGATTTAATGAAGTGTACCAATTAAAGAATATTTAATTGGAATTGAATTGATATTGATTTTTGGGTTTATCGTGGACAGTGTTTTAAATAACACTCGTTCTTTAACCCGATAATCAATGGGATGTGACTTTGGGTTTATCGTGAACCGTGTTTTAAATGACACTGATTCTTTAACCCAGTCGAAGATTAAAACTAAGTGGAGTTTTAATGAATCTTTAATTAGATTGAAATGATCGAAAATGGAGTATCACCAGTTTTGCTCCAGGCGATAGTTAAATCTTTAATTAGATTTGAACGTGAAATGGTAATTGAATTTACCGATAACACTGTGGTGTTAGATATGAAGTATTACCAGTTTTACTTCATGGGATGAATAGGTTGGGATGGGGAAATTAAAATAAATGATTACTTCGGTAAGGTTCGCTAATCCCGACTAGTTTGAATTGAAATTCAAAAGATGATTAAAGAATAAATCCAAGGAATTTATCTTGGATAAAATTAATGGGAACCTTTCCCTATGAATGTGAAATTTAGAAACTAACTGTCGGTTAGCCAAGCAGAATGGTTTTCTGGATATTGATCTGATGTTGGTTTCGGCCTTCGGGGTTAATATTTGGGGAATTATTCTCTTGATTAATTTATGGTTAGTGACTAATGAATTGGAATGAGGCGTATGTTGTGTTTGTGTAACACTTATTTAAAATATACGCGAGTTATTCGGAAAGACCGGGTTTATCCCATTCTGAATAACTGATACGACGATAAGTCGAAGATGAAGACGATGGTCGAAGACCGGAAGTCTTCACGTCGTTTGGGTGATAACTGATGATCTTGATTGGGCTGTACACCCAAGAAGATGGAAACAGTTGGTGATCGTCCAGACGTACTTGGAGATCGATGGATATGCGGGGTACTAGGTGCCTCCGGTTTCGTTCAGACCCAGAACGAACTTGTAAATGGACTGTGTGTCTGACATTGGATTTTAGTCTGTGTGATTGATTTCTATTAAATATATATCTGTTTGGCGGTGGAGAATTTATTCTCTTGCTTAACGCCCTTCTCTGAGACGTACGAGCTCAGGGGTTATATATTGATGGATATCAAACGCATGGAGTGAATTGCCTGTGTGGCATGCCTAAGTGGCAATGATCAAGGCTTCTGTTGAAAAGCAAAGTCTTGTGGTTGATGATCGAAGCACGGCCTTCATGGCGTAGCTTTGTGTAACGTTTACTTCGCAAGTTTCACACCCGGTATGAACCAAAAACGGGAGAGGACATCAGGGAGGACTTGCGTTTCTTTCTAGCTAGAAGTGGCGTCAGTGGTTTTACACGCCCTGACGAGTTTGACTTATGTGGTTGTTGCTGTTGCGAGGCGCCTCGGATTGATCGGTCGTTCTCGAACCGATGGAGTCATTTAGTTGGCTCACTTACACCCCATAGGGTGGGGAAACGTAGTGTTCAGGCATAATAATCCACATCGGTGGACCGGCCCTGACGATCTAAAGGGTTGATGCGTTCTGATCCTGAGACATGGGCTAGATTGTCTCGAATCGGTTGAGGACTATCTTTTGCCTCGGTTCATAGATGGAAATCCAATTTCCAAATACGTGACTTTGCGGTTTTAGTTGTAATCCTATATATGGCGACATAGTGGGATGGGGCGCTCATGCCGCCTATGATTGATACTTATGATTTGAAGTTGTTTTATACACTATGCACTTATAATAGTATCAAACGATTTGTTTTAAACGTATCAAGCATTCTTTGGCTGTTATAAGGGAAAACCCTATCCTCGGCTGCGTTGCATTGTGTGATGGGACCTGGGTCTTATAACAGCTTCATTTTTCTTTATTTAGCATTGCGCTGTTTGTTGTATGCACTGGTATTCTTGGGAGGAAACTCGTTCCGTGTTATACGGCGTGGTCCCTTGATTTACCTAATGATTTAAAATAAAGATTAATAACTGTTTTAGTTCTCACACCAGTTACATGACTGACCTGGAGTTTATTGTTTTAACCTAAACTCTGGGTGCCCTTATTTTGACACGGGCAGCTAGTAGTTTCGGTTTTGCAGATTTATATTCACAGGATCCTGGTTTACAGCTGGAACGATATCCGGAAAGCTTTGTATCCGTATATCTCATTCAGTTGTGTATTGTATTATTTTCCGCTGCTATGTATTTAAATGTAATTTAAATCTCTGATATTTCTGTGTAATATTCATTTATACTCTATATATTCTTGTAATCTGATGCATTGTTGTGATATACAATGAAATGTTCTTCTGTTTGTGTTCTGATTTGTCGTGTTCTCAAACGATAGGGCGTTTCGAACGGTCTGGGTCGGTTTAGCGACTGGTTCGGACTGAGCGAAATTCCTTGTCTTCACAGTTGGTATCAGAGCTTTGGTTTACAAAGCAGAGAACGAGACACATTAGAACCATACGAAAGGATTCATCAGATATTGGATTAGCAATATCCAATTAGAATGACTCGTTAGAGATAGGATCAGTAGTGTCCTAGAACGAGTGTGAAGAGTATATTTTTAAAATGAAAACAAATTTTGTTTTGAAAATTTAAATCAACTATTCGTATTTGGTTATTTGTTTATATTGATTTTGGACAATTCAGTATATAAAGAATTTGCATATACGCCTTGCAAACGTATATTCAAAATTTTAATATATTGGATAGATATAGAATCACATTCTAGTCGCACGAACCTGATTCTGATGATTGACGCGTCATCATTAGTAATTATTTTCGTGTTTCGAAGGTGTGATTTCTATATATTTCCATTAGACTGGTGTGAGAACCAAAATATAGCTAGAATACATTGTTGTGAATTGGCATCAAAAACATGATTTTTGGGTGTATATATATCAAAATTATGAATTTGAAACTTTAATCCACTAATTGATTGATGTTTGTGTTGTTTGTTTATTTGTTTGATAAACCATTATGCCTAATTGAACCAAATATTGAACTGTATTGAAAATTGGTCGCGTTTGCTTGCATATACATATACTTACATTGAACAGGTCATAGCAAGGAGGCTAGAGCTGAGAATAAAATTTGTTTGCCCGACAAATAGGTACATGTTTATTACATAATTTACTGTTTTGTTTGGGTGATGATGATTTTATGAGCCTATTGGCTAGCCGCTTGGCTTTTTCTTTTTCTTTTTGAGATCTGAAGGACCGGGGAAGCTATTTGAAATTCCCCGATGCTCCCGGTGCAGGGGAGGTTATGGCAAAAAATTTCGAAAATTTAGGGTGTTAGCCAAATTTTTGAAATTTTTGAAAATTCTCAGAAACTGAAAAGTTGGAGAAAGGAAGCCAGATCGAACGTAGAGTTGAGTAATCAAACCACTTTCGACTTTGTTCCTTTTCGGGGACGAAAAGTTTTAAGTGGGGGAGATTGTAATAACCCGGAAATTCTGGGCCAGTTTAAAATTTTAATTTTGGCAATTTTAGCGAATTTTGATTATTTAAAATAGATTATTTTAAATAATATCGACGAGAAATTTATTTTGAATATAATTCGAACGTATATATTATATACATCGTCGTTAGAATATAAATAATTATATATAATTATAAATAGAATTGAAAATGGCGCGGTAGTTCGATAATTCAATTTCAAACTTCAATTGAACGTACCGGGTGCAAAGCAATCCGGATTTTAGTGAAACCAAAAATAATAGGATCTAATTGTGAATATCTTTCCAACGAATCCGAATAATTGAAATTTCATAGCGAGGATCAAAAGATATGTCCAGTTGAAAATTCTGAATAGTCGCTATGGAATTCAAGCCCTTAAAAATGGACATTTTGCAAACGACCTCGGATTTCGACGAAACCAGTTTTGTTGGATCCGCAGTGTCAAATTATTGCTAGATTTCAAATTTCATAATTTTTCGAATCAATAGGTGAGCATGGCAAAGGAAAACGCGTTTGACCAGTTTCAGTTGATTTTAATCGACTGGAAATTGGCTATTTTTCAAACGGTCTCAGAATTCGACGAAACTAGTTTTGTTAGGACCGTATCGTCAATACAAAGCTAGAAAATATTTTTCTAGAATTTTTAGAGTTCGTATGTGGCCCCGGTAATTTGAAATGTACGTTTAAAATTCAATATAGAGATTTAAATGTAAATTTAACGGAAACTGATTCAAACAGTCGAATCAGCCTACGATACATATCCCATTGTGTTCGGAATGGGGGTAATTAGCTATGGACGACAGTCGGTGGGTTCGATTTCGAGTCCGAAATTTTAAGTTGCTTTTGGGGATAAAATTAAATTAAATATATATATAAATTATTATATAATCCCCTCCTTTCCTCTCATTCAGGTCAACGCTCACCTAAAATTAAAAAAAAAGGGGGGAAAACAAAACCCGATCCGTTCCAGCCCCTCCTCCGACCCCGAACGCCGTCGCGCCTAGCGCTGCCTCCGCCTCGCAGCCTCCTCTTCCTCCTCTGACGAAACCGCTGGAGCCTCCCTCGACCTCCATCTCGATCCACGAACCCGCCACGCCCTCGTCCGTGCTCCGCCAGACCTCGCCGACCTCCCTCCGATCAACTGCACGACCCGCGCCCCCCTGCTGCCATCGACCGCCGCCCTACCAGAGCTCGAGCTCGACCACGCGAGCCTCTCCGTCCAGAAACGCTGCGCCTCCGTGAGCAGACATCGCACCGAAGCCCTAATCGATCGCCAGAAGCCCACCTCCGCGCAGAGACCCGCAGCTCCGCCCCCCCCCTCTGCAGCGCTGACGATGAAGCGTTTTCCCCCTTTCCAACTCGAACAAAGGTATGTTTAAAAACTGATTTTTGTTTATGTTTCAAAACTGATTTTGATTTAATATAAAACTGATTTTAATGAAGTATAAATAAAAAAAAAAACTGATTTTTATGAAGTATAAAAACTGATTAGAATAAAAGTTTGATTTTTATGTAAAGAGACCTAGAATAAAAATTCGTTTTTATGTGTGTAGATCTAGAATAAAGATTAGAGTCTTAATATGAAGTTGATGTTAGAAAAATACGATCTTTACTATGAAGTTAGCAATATAAAAATATGATTTTTATTAACGTAGAGTAATAAAAATATAATTTTTATTCATGTAGAGTATTAGAAATATAATTTTTATTATGATAGGGTATTAAAAATATAATTTTTACTATGTGTATAGAGTAAAAATATAATCTTTCTTAGGTAAAAGAACGCGGTAAAAATATAATCTTTCTTAGGTAAAGAACGGTGTGAAAATATGATTTTTATTTAAAGAACACCCTTATAAAAACATGGTTTTTATACAAGTAGTGTTGAATTAAAAATATGTTTTTTAATAGAAACGGTGTGAAACAGATGGCGTTGGACAAAGGCGAAGATTTCCTACACATGAAGAGTCGAGGCGTTTGGATTAGCTTTGGTGAGAACTTCTCACTCAAATTCTATTTTTCTAGTTATAAATATATACTAGGATGCAGACGGTGTTTATTAGAAGCACCCGACACCCGTCCACAGACCATGGACTTGTTTGTTTGGTTGTGTAGTTGGTTAGATTATTTGATTTGAATTTGATTGTTTGGTGAAATAGAAATTGATTCGATTGATATAATAATGGCGTGGGCCATTATTAGACCGGGGATAAGGCTAGGCCTAGTCCCGTTTCTAGTATCGTGCCGTTATGCCGCCGAAATTTTCTAAAATATGTTAGAAAAATAAAAATATCATTTTATGGAATAAATGAACTGAATAGAAATTCATATGTTAAAATAAAATTGTTTGATCGTTAAAAACATAAATTTTAACGTGAAAGTGAGTAAATAGATATTTATAGACAAATCGGCCGATTTGTTTATATGCACTGATTTGACTGATATTGATTGGGTCGATAAATTTTACATAACGCCCAACTGCACGAATAAAAATCTGTGTTTGATTGTTTGAAACCCCACACGGGTGTTGGGATGAAATTTGAAGTTCACTCATCCTGATTGATTAAATATGTCAATCAATTGATTGACAGGCTGTTATAAGTATTAGATATCTATATTTGATGCTTATACGGTGTAATGCACTTTGGTTGATGGTTGATTATTTATCGTTGCTATTATATACATGTGTTGTATGAAAATCCATATAATTAACTTTATATGGTAATTGATTGGGCCTCATTCCAGTCGTGAAAATAAAGAATATTTTGATAATAACAAATATTTTGATAATAGGAAACATTTGAAATAGAATATTTGAAAATAAGAATATGTGAAGCCGTGATGATTAGATTGACGCCATTTTGACGTGAACGATATTTATATCGATTTTAAAACGATTTCAAAATGAATTGAATTGAAAACGATTTCGAAATGAATTGAATTGAAAACGATTTCGAAATGAATTGAATTGAAAACGAATTCAAATTGAATTGAAAGCGAATTGAAATGAATTCAAATTGAATTGAAATTTGAATTGAATAGAAATGAATTTTGAAATGAATCTATAAAGAAGAATTCAATTTTGCTTTGAATTGAAATGGAAGTTGAAATAGATTTTGAAACGAATTTTAAAACTATTTATATAATTCGTTTTGAATAGAAAATCGACGAAATATATATTATATATATTATATATATAATATAATGGCCTGAATAGAACGCGCCGCGCCGCGGCAGTTCGCGGATTTCGACCATTGATTTCAAACGGACATTACGGGAGATCCGACCGTCGGATTCTCCTAAAACCAGAACCGTTGGGTTCGTATCGAAAAGAGTTTTCCAATGAATGTTAGAAATTTGAAATCTAACGGTTGGATTTGGAGATACGTCCAAATCAAATTTAGAAAAGGTCGCTGTAAGTGCAGTTCGACGACCGTTATTGGAAATCGACTGTACGGGCCTTGATAAAATTATTAAAAATAGTAATAATTTGTGTAAAATCATAAGAAATGATTTGTGAAGATTTGGGATGAAAAAACTTCATGTTTGAAAAGATAAAAGTAGATTTTTATCGAAATGAACTGGTTTTGAACTAGAATTATAATTCTATTTATTTTTAAATAAATAAATTGAATTTAAAAAAGGGTTTTAAAAATAACCAGAATATCCAATGATTGCATTGGAGTGGATTTGAATCGAAATTGTCTTCGGAATATTTCGATGTTGGAATTCGTGATTATACAGATGTTGTTATGGAAATTTGAAAGATATATATTTATATCGTTATTTCCAATACGACATTTGTTAGTCGTAGAATTCGATATTGAATATAAGACAATATATTTTCTATTCAGAGCCTTGTATTGAATATCGAATGTGATTTGGGTTTGTCGTGAGTGGTGTCTTCACTAACACTGTTCTTGAACCCAGTTGAGAAAAGGTTAAATCTTTTTATTTAGATTTAATGAAGTGTACCAATTAAAGAATATTTAATTGGAATTGAATTGATATTGATTTTTGGATTTACCGTGGACAGTGTTTTAAATAACACTCGTTCTTTAACCCGATAATCAATGGGATGTGACTTTGGGTTTATCGTGAACCGTGTTTTAAATGACACTGATTCTTTAACCCAGTCGAAGATTAAAACTAAGTGGAGTTTTAATGAATCTTTAATTAGATTGAAATGATCGAAAATGGAGTATCACCAGTTTTGCTCCAGGCGATAGTTAAATCTTTAATTAGATTTGAACGTGAAATGGTAATTGAATTTACCGATAACACTGTGGTGTTAGATATGAAGTATTACCAGTTTTACTTCATGGGATGAATAGGTTGGGATGGGGAAATTAAAATAAATGATTACTTCGGTAAGGTTCGCTAATCCCGACTAGTTTGATTGAAATTCAAAAGATGATTAAAGAATAAATCCAAGGAATTTATCTTGGATAAAATTAATGGGAACCTTTCCCTATGAATGTGAAATTTAGAAACTAACTGTCGGTTAGCCAAGCAGAATGGTTTTCTGGATATTGATCTGATGTTGGTTTCGGCCTTCAGGGTTAATATTTGGGGAATTATTCTCTTGATTAATTTACGGTTAGTGACTAATGAATTGGATTGAGGCGTACGTTGTGTTTGTGTAACACTTATTTAAAATATACGCGAGTTATTCGGAAAGACCGGGTTTATCCCATTCTGAATAACTGATACGACGATAAGTCGAAGATGAAGACGATGGTCGAAGACCGGAAGTCTTCACGTCGTTTGGGTGATAACTGATGATCTTGATTGGGCTGTACACCCAAGAAGATGGAAACAGTTGGTGATCGTCCAGACGTACTTGGAGATCGATGGATATGCGGGGTACTAGGTGCCTCCGGTTTCGTTCAGACCCAGAACGAACTTGTAAATGGACTGTGTGTCTGACATTGGATTTTAGTCTGTGTGATTGATTTCTATTAAATATATATCTGTTTGGCGGCGGAGAATTTATTCTCTTGCTTAACGCCCTTCTCTGAGACGTACGAGCTCAGGGGTTATATATTGATGGATATCAAACGCATGGAGTGAATTGCCTGTGTGGCATGCCTAAGTGGCAATGATCAAGGCTTCTGTTGAAAAGCAAAGTCTTGTGGTTGATGATCGAAGCACGGCCTTCGTGGCATAGCTTTGTGTAACGTTTACTTCGCAAGTTTCACACCCGGTATGAACCAAAAACGGGAGAGGACATCAGGGAGGACTTGCGTTTCTTTCTAGCTAGAAGTGGCGTCAGTGGTTTTACACGCCCTGACGAGTTTGACTTATGTGGTTGTTGCTATTGCGAGGCACCTCGGATTGATCGGTCGTTCTCGAACCGATGGAGTCATTTAGTTGGCTCACTTACACCCCATAGGGTGGGGAAACGTAGTGTTCAGGCATAATAATCCACATCGGTGGACCGGCCCTGACGATCTAAAGGGTTGATGCGTTCTGATCCTGAGACATGGGCTAGATTGTCTCGAATCGGTTGAGGACTATCTTTTGCCTCGTTTCATAGATGGAAATCCAATTTCCAAATACGTGACTTTGCGGTTTTAGTTGTAATCCTATATATGGCGACATAGTGGGATGGGGCGCTCATGCCGCCTATGATTGATACTTATGATTTGAAGTTGTTTTATACACTATGCACTTATAATAGTATCAAACGATTTGTTTTAAACGTATCAAGCATTCTTTGGCTGTTATAAGGGAAAACCCTATCCTCGGCTGCGTTGCATTGTGTGATGGGACCTGGGTCTTATAACAGCTTCATTTTTCTTTATTTAGCATTGCGCTGTTTGTTGTATGCACTGGTATTCTTGGGAGGAAACCCGTTCCGTGTTATACGGCGTGGTCCCTTGATTTACCTAATGATTTAAAATAAAGATTAATAACTGTTTTAGTTCTCACACCAGTTACATGACTGACCTGGAGTTTATTGTTTTAACCTAAACTCTGGGTGCCCTTATTTTGACACGGGCAGCTAGTAGTTTCGGTTTTGCAGATTTATATTCACAGGATCCTGGTTTACAGCTGGAACGATATCCGGAAAGCTTTGTATCTGTATATCTCATTCAGTTGTGTATTGTATTATTTTCCGCTGCTATGTATTTAAATGTAAATTAAATCTCTGATATTTCTGTGTAATATTCATTTATACTCTGTATATTCTTGTAATCTGATGCATTGTTGTGATATACAATGAAATGTTCTTCTGTTTGTGTTCTGATTTGTCGTGTTCTCAAAGGATAGGGCGTTTCGAACGGTCTGGGTCGGTTTAGCGACTGGTTCGGACTGAGCGAAATTCCTTGTCTTCACAGTGTGGCCGGGTTGCAAGACGTTCTTGTTGAACCCCAGTGCATATCACTCTAGAGTACACTGATCGGAAGGTGATCCCATACCTTGTCATAGTCGGAATCCAATCTCCAATAAGCGCCTTGCGGTTTTTGATTACATATATATGTACAGTGCGAGATGCAAGCGTTCTGCTAGATGGTTATTTGTTTGTGATATGATAGACACATTATAATATCACTGGATTTTGATATACCAAAATTGTTTTGGGTTATAGTAACGTAAAAACCGTCCGTGTTTATGTGTGGGCTCGTCTTACTGTTGTCCTTTTCTTTCAAAAGGATTTTAAAAAGCTAAACAAGTTGTTTGCTATGAATTTATCACTGAAAGTATTCCATACTGATCCGGGTGAATTTTGTTTTAAATAAAATGTGCTTGGGTTAGACCGAGTATATTTCCAGGTTAGGTTTCGCTTGGAGTTCCAGAGAAGGAGTTGGAGTCGAGACGTACACTCATATATACTGGTACTAGTTTATTTCCGCTGTGTATCTGAATGTATACTCTGATGTTGTAATATATACACCGTTCTTTTGTATAAAGTATTTGATATGTTATATTTTATTCGTTCCGCTCTGAGACTCTGATCTTCTTATTCTTCTAGTCTATTAGTTCTATCTTTCCTATCTCACCCTCTAACTTCTTTCTATTAGCTTTCTGGGTTTCCGATACTTGGATTTGGACACGGGTTGTATTAGTGTCGAGATTCAAGTGCCGAAAATTTTCGGGACGCAACAGTTGGTATCAGAGCAATGGTTTAGTGATAACCTTGGCTCTGTGGCGTAACTCGATAGAGATAGGGTTAGTAATACCCTAGATTGAGTTTATATATATATATATACGAGAGCGCGTATTTGTAATTTGATATAAAATTATTTTTAAATATTTTTACCAAGATAAAAGGCAAGTTTCAAATTTCTTATTGATGTTGAATTCAATTTGATTCAAATAAGATTGAGGGTGGTTTAATATAACCAGAAGTATTCGTGAATATGGAATTTAATATAGAATTAAATATAGTCAGAATTTAACTTAAACTAAGTAAATATGAAATGATTTGATTGTATTATGTGTTATTTGATTTACTGGATGGTCGTTGGTTAAATTCATCAACGAGTTTATAGGAAATAAATCCCGATATAATGAACTGGGAATAAAATCGGTTGTGAAACAAAACCGAATTTTTAACCTTGGATTATTACATGCATTATAAATGGAGTTAAGTACAGATTTCAAGAAGGCTATGGAGTTGATTTGGTTACACAAATTGGAAGTACAGAATGATGACAGGGAGTAGTTAGTTGGTTTTCTTCGAAATTTGGAATGGTGTGGCCCAACAAATAGGTAAGCCTTAATATATTGATTGAGTGATGGATTTTTATACCCCTGAGTGGGATGGTCATTTGGATTTTGGTTTTATTTTGGAGAAGTTGAGGCCCGAAGTGACAATTGTAGTTGTACCGATCGACCCATGTAGAGGGTGTGTTGGCGAATTTTTCCGTAAAATTATAAGACTTAGAATATTTTAAGGATAAGTGATTGTAACACGCCATAGTTCGATAACATTAAGTTTCACAAATTAAAGTATAATTAAATTTTATAAGAAGAGTTAAGGGAAACGGGTTACGCCATTGCGTTCGTCTCAAAATTCTTCTTGAGATAGAGTCCGAGTTTGCATAAATCGGACTCCATACGAAGGAGATATGACCTCCGGAAGTTTAAGAATTTATTTAAAATTCAAACAGCTCGAAAAACGGATTCAAAATTTCAAAAATAGGACCAAACCCGGGCTTGGCAGGAAAATTCCTGCCCAGGGCCCAGGTCGACCATAGGGTCGACCTGGTTGACCCAGGTCGACCACAGGGTCGACCACCGTATCGACCTGGCACGGGGTCGACCACAATGTCGACCTGGTTGACCTAGGTTGACCATAGGGTCGACCTCCCCTGTCGACCTGGTCAGGTCTGGCTGGCCTGGTCTGTGTTCTGGTCGAATTTCTGGGCCTGGTCTTGTCACTAGGGCTGAGTTGTCTTCTTTTGATTGGCTTCTCTTTAGAACGGATGGCTTTGATTAAACCTGGCTTCATCGACGGCTCTAATTAACTTGCAACTCTATAAAAACACCCTAGGTCTCCAACTAAAATTCACACAAAAATAAGAACTTGAGCCGCCATGATGTCAGAAGAAAACTAAGGAGAGCCTCCGCTTGAAAAGAGACGAACAACGATTCAAGAAAATAAAACTCTAATCTAATTTCTACGCAACGTTTTCTACTCCAAGGGAAAGCTTTGTAAATTCAGAATAACAGAAACCAGAAAACAAGTTTCAGCACCTGTTGTAAGTATAGTGGTTTTCTGAATATGAATAGAAATTGCGATGTGATTCGATGTAAATGAAATTGGGGTTTTACTATCGTACAATATTGATGTAAATTCTGTGTATTGCGTTGATTATGTCATATTTTGTATTGGGTGTTTGTGGCATAAATTGGTTGATGCGAACCTATTGGCATTTGTATATGAAAATAAATATCACTTGCAAGTTTGTAGAAAAAAACTAGAATTGGAAACTTTATGTTATGTCGTTAACATGGTTAGCATACATTCTTTTTAGCCCTAAGTTGAGACTCATGTAAACATGTTCCAAGTTGAAACCTTTATGCCTACACGACTCAAGACCTTTGTATACGTTATTATGTTTATTTGCAAGTGATAATTGGGTTTATGTACCTTTTGGTTACACAAATTATACTAGTTTCATGTTGAAATAGGCTACTTGATGTAAAGTTAGTTTACACCTTTGGGTTATGTCAAAAAGTGGACATTTTTATACTAGTTTGGTGTTCGACATTATGCCTAGTTATATGTGTATAAAACCATGTTTAAACAAGTCTAAAAGTACGCCATTTCATGTGACACCAATTTAGTTATATCCTTATTTGAATGCAAGTTCACATGACCCACAATCTATGTTAGTGAAAACGCTATGTTGCAAGTTCATGCGCCACACACTTTTATGTATGTTAGAACAATTCATGATTCTGTGCTTCCCCTTTTTATGTTTATGAGTTGGGCTGAAATGTTAAGCCCAACATATGTTATGCTGCGTACGTACAAACGGGGGAAACAAACATTGGGTTTAAAATAAAATACATGTATTGGCATGTTTGACACATGCCAATGACTAGTGACATTTAAAGCGGTATAAATTGTTATACCCAAAATTTAGTGAATTTGGATGATTTGGCCATAAACATTTACATATAAAAATGAAAAGTGACAAATATGTAAATCTAGAAAATACGAGCATGCTTAACCTGAGGTTGGATTGAGTTGTGATGTAAACCTGCTCGGACCCGCCCGGCTGTCCAGTAATCACAACAATACCTATCCAATGTGAGAGGTTAAGGCATTGAGCCCAATAAAGACCCGAGGTTAGACTGAGTTGTGGCGTAAGACTGCCCGGAACCGACCGGCATACAGGCAGCCACAACAATACTTGTCTAATGTGAGTGGTTGGTGCTTTAATAAGACAATTAAAGCTAAGTTAGGATTGGTAGGGTTAAGTTAACTAAAACACTTAACCAACTTAACATGTTAACAAGACAAGACTTGTAGGGGTTAAGTAACTAAGAAAACACTCAGCCAATTTAACATGTTAACTAGACTAGAAGGTGAGGTTAAGTAAATTCAGGACACTTAACCGTTATAATCTGATAATTAGATAAGTGGGTGAGGTTAAGTAAATTTAGAATACTTAACCATTATAACACGTTAGCTAGATAAGTGGGTAAGGTTAAGTAAATACACTTGGTCAATTTAATATGTTAGCTGGACTAGAGGGTAGGGTTAAGCAAACTTAGAACACTTAACCATCATAGTGTGATAAATTGAACAGGGATAAGTTGAAACATGAAGGGACAATACCTAACCATTAGAACATGTTAATTAAACAGATGTTAGGGTTGAGTTAACTAAGGGAGCACTTAACCGTTATAAAATGTTAGTTAAAACAGATGGGTAAGGTTAAGTTAAAAGGGACACTTAACCAATACAAGATGAATTGGTAGGGTTAAGTAATAAGAAATACTTAACCAATATAACTTGGTTTGTGATAGGGTTAAGTCGACATGAACTACTGATAACACTTAACTAGTTTAATATGGCAAAGGAATGGGTTAAGCTAACTTGAATTGACTAATGACACTTAACCAATCCAACTTAACGAGAAAGAGGGCTAAGTAGTAAACCCTAGTTAAGAAACAATCGAGAATGGGAGCTAATTTGAAATCCCCAGTTAAAGAAACTAAGTGATAAACCTTAGTTAACAAGATTTATGGGAAAAGAAACTAAGTGCACTTAGTTGAGAACAACTAAGTAATAATTCTTAGTCAAGAAAACTGAGCCGGTCCATAATAGATGAATAACCCGATATGGTAGATCATCGCTTAACAAGTACATGAGAAGGAGCAAACGTTTATCCGATTTCGAAAAAGGCTCCAACGGACTGGGTTTAGAAGCACGTAGCTTCGGGGGATGTGAGGGTACTCTTGGTATCCCTCTGTAAGGTTGCAGATGATCCGCCTGGGCTCACAGAGGTTAAGGTCTGCGTCAGAAGAACCAAGGGTATGCCTTGGTTGCAATTTAAGGCAACCTAAAGACTGGGATGGACCAGCGTGATTCGACGAGACCAGTGGCCATGTGATAGCGACTCGTCATCTACCTACCATCTTGAGTCAATCATAGTATGCATGCGGAAAGGCAGAGAACTCCCAATAGACCATATACTTGCTATCTAGTTATGGGTGAGGCTGGCCAATAGGGAGGTGGGGCATAGGTGGCAAGAGTATAGTTCTCGTGCTTGATTTTCCTGGATTGCCTTTCATTAGTTGAGGAAGGGGTCACGTGGGACCATAAACACTGGTAGACAAAAAAAAACCTTAGCATCTGCATCGGCAGATATCTGAAAGCTCCCGACCGAGTTCCGTGTTTCTAGAATAGTCCTGCCACGGGAATCGGGTCGCACATTTCAGGACATGTGCATCTAGACAGCGATAAACGATTCGCGACACATACATGGGGAAAGTCTAGGAATATATACCACTCTAGGTAGTGTGTCCTAGACTAGCGGCATCATTCGACAGGTAGCATAATTCCTAGTGGACCTAGGTGGCATAAATCCTGAATCCGAGAAATATTAGATAAGACGCACAAACCCTAGTTGAATCTAGGGAACGCTCGATAGAAAACCCTAGATTAAATCTAGGTAATAAATAATAGATGTGCGCCTGATGGCAACCACAGTTACAGGGACTGGGATCACGTTATCACTTTATACAGATTATTAGTTGGGATACTAGTTAGGTGGTGCAGAGATTAGTATGGGGTGCGATAGTAATTTCGATTCTAAACCGCTTTGCCTTATTTTATGGTATTTTCCTATTTTTAGTTTATGCCTGTCATGCCCTTTTCTTTATTCATATACCGAAGCACCACTAGACTTACCAGGCTTTATGTCTGACTCTATGTTTTCTTTCGTCTTCTTTTCTTCCGTTTCCCCCCCAGGTAGTCAGGGAGGGAATAGCTCAGATTTGTATGGACCTGTTACTCTTTCCAAGCTTGAAGATTCTTTGAGGTGCTGCTTTGGACTCTCTTTTCCACCGCTATGGCTGGCTAATGTTTTATTGGGGAATATCATTGTATATTCATGCTTCTTTATTTTGTTAAACAAGATAGATACTTTGTTGTTGGAAAACAATCTTTGTACAAGCTGTTTATAAATGAAATAAAGTTTTATTCACTTTTCCGCTGCTTTATTTATCTGTCTTGTAATTTATCTGCATCTTTTACCTATAATACTTCACAGAACTTAGTGCATTCCCTTTGTGAGTGACACTAACGGATGTGGGGTGTTACACGTGGTATCAGAGCTGAAGGTTACCGGATCAGATAAAAGATTTGAAAAATTATTTTCAAAACGGGTTTAAAAGAAGCATTTTCAAAAGAAAAGTTTTGTTTTAAAGGCATATTCCCCAAAGCCATATGCACTATCTTTTGATTCCCTGTTTGAGTCCTTGTTTCCTACTTCCCTGAGTCTCTGGGGCTCCTGGCTTTCTGGGAGGTAACCTCATCGAAGGGCGAAGTAGTACCCGACTTCCATCTATAGCCGTAATAGTTTCACCTGCAGCTAGTTTTCTTTCAGGCTTTGTAGGGTTTTCTGTACGATGAAGGCAGCTTTCGAGAGATTTGTCAACATGATTACACAAGGAAGAGGACGAGGAGTTTGGCTAAGGGGAACAACCCAAGGATGAGGAATTCATGGATATGGACTTGGCTCACGAAGGAGGAAGGAATTATAAAACCTAAGACAAGAGGAAGTAGCTTTTCTATGGTATAATAGGGCATATAATTAAGGACAGGGGCAAGGACGAGGGAAAGGATCTTCAGGAGGACGAGTGTGTGCTTTCACCACCAGAATACCTGGGAGAGAGATAGTAAAAGTCTCCATTAGAAAAGTTTAGCTTTTCAGTTGATCAACCTGTTAGTACTCTTTTGGTCTTAGCGCTTCGCATTCATTTATACCTGCTTTCATAGTTGAGTCTCTGCACCTAGGTACTTATATAGTAGAATATCCCAATTAGTCTCAGATCCAAATTGGTGGTTCAGCCCGTTTACCTTTGGTTTGTAGGGATTTGAGAACGACCACATTTATGTTGAATTTAAGCATAATGTTTTGGTTCCATGGGCTATGAGTTGATCCTAGGCATGGGTTGGTTGGCTAGTAACTCTGAAAGTTAGACTTTTTGACTTGCCTTGGAAATACCCTCGAGATTACGTGATCCTAAAAGGATCAGTTAGGTTTAGCTATCTAGAATCGCTTAATACATTTTTCGACGATTTGCAATCCATTAGAATAGTCCATGAGTACGCAGATGTTTTGATTAGGTTAGGGGTTTACCCCATAAACGCGGGATAGACTTCGGCATATATCCAGTTGACAATGAAAAGCCAGCTATCCGATCAATGACAGCTTTGGAAATGGAGGTCAAGAAACTTCACAATCGTGAAGATTAACTAGATAAGATACGGTACAGAGAAGCTCAAGAAGATGCGACTTAGAAGACTGAAGACTAGATACGTGCATCATACCCTTTTTCTTAAGGGTATATCCTTTCTCTAGGATTTTTATGCTTACTTATTTCTAGCTTTTAAGGTATATTCTCTAGGACGTATCATCGATGCTTAGGCAGAAGCCAATGGATGTAAATGTGTATTTGAAATATGTAATTGAAACATGTTATAATTGATGGTTGCAAGTGGTTGCTCGAGGATGCATATACACACCATATGCGCTAGAACGACTTAGTCACTTTCATATTGCATCGCATATAAGTATTTGCTTAACGGATTTAATTTGATATGTTATCATATGGATGCTGCATATGGATGAATGGCTATGCACACATGTAGTATTTACATAACTAGGACGCTTGCATACATGATGGGATGCATGGCACTGACATAATTCGCATTAAGGAGGTCAACTGAATCAGTAGACCGCCTGATTTTGCATTAGATAAAGACATATACACACACTATGCATATGAACATGAAAGCATTAGAAATATTTTTAAGGACAATGAATGCCTGTGATTGAATGGTTGAGTAGATGGGTGATTGGATAGTAGGACACATTCTTCCTAACTTGAAGATTTCGGGGACGAAATCCTTTTAAGAGGGGGAGAATGTAACACCCCGTAGTTCTGTAACATTAAGTTTCACAAATAAG
Source organism: Allium sativum (assembly GCA_030737875.1). NCBI lineage: Eukaryota > Viridiplantae > Streptophyta > Magnoliopsida > Asparagales > Amaryllidaceae > Allium > Allium sativum. The sequence goes on along the minus strand of CM060916.1, from coordinate 166,925,589 downwards.
AGTATAATTAAATTTTAGAAGAAGAATTAAGGGAAACAAGTTACGCCATTGCGTTCGTCTCGAAATTCTGCTTGAGATAGAGTCCGAGTTTGCGTAAATCGGACTCCATACGAAGGAGATATGACCTCCGGAAGTTTAAGAATTTATTTAAAATTCAAACATCTCAAAAAATGGATTCAAAATTTCAAAAATAGGACCAGGCCCGGGCTGGGCAGGAAAATTCCTGCCCAGGTCGACCATAGGGTCGACCTGGTTGACCCAGGTCGACCCAGGTCGACCACAGTGTCGACCTGGTTGACCCAGGTCGACCATAGGTTCGACCATAGGGTCGACCATAGGGTCGACCTCCCCTGTCGACCTGGTCAGGTCTGGCTAGCCTGGTCTGTGTTCTGGTCGAATTTATGGGCCTGGTCTTGTCACTAGGGCTGAGTTGTCTTCTGCTGGTTGGCTTCTCTTTAGAATGGATGGCTTTGATTAAACCTGGCTTCATCGACGGTTCTGATTAACTTGCAACTCTATAAAAACACCCTAGGTATCCAACTAAAATTCACACAAAAATAAGAACTTGAGCCGCCATGATGTCAGAAGAAAACTAAGGAGAGCCTCCGCTTGAAAAGAGACGAACAACGATTCAAGAAAACAAAACTCTAATCTAATTTCTACGCAACGTTTTCTACTCCAAGGGAAAGCTTTGCAAATTCAGAATAACAGAAACCAGAAAACAAGTTTCAGCACTCGTTGTAAGTATAGTGGTTTTTTGAATATGAATAGAAATTGCGATGTGATTCGATGTAAATGAAATTGGGGTTAAACTATCGTACAATATTGATGTAAATTCTGTGTATTGCGTTGATTATGTCATATTTTGTATTGGGTGTTTGTGGCATAAATTGGTTGATGCGAACCTATTGACATTTGTATATGAAAATAAATATCACTTGCAAGTTTGTAGAAAAAAACTAGAATTGACATCTTTATGTTATGTCGTTAACATGGTTAGCATACATTCTTTTTAGGCCTAAGTTGAGACTCATGTAAACATGTTCCATGTTGAAACCTTTATGCCTACACGACTCAAGACCTTTGTATACGTTATTATGTTTATTTGCAAGTGATAATTGGGTTTATGCAAGTACCTTTTGGTTACACAAATTATACTAGTTTCATGTTGAAATAGGCTACTTGATGTAAATTAGTTTACACCTTTGGATTATGTCAAAAAGTGGACATTTTTATGCTAGTTTGGTGTTCGACATTATGCCTAGTTATATGTGTATAAAACCATGTTTAAACAAGTCTAAAAGTACGCCGTTTCATGTGATACCAATTTATTTATATCCTTATTTGAATGCAAGTTCACATGACCCACAATCTATGTTAGTGAAAACGCTATGTTGCAAGTTCATGCGCCACACACTTTTATGTATTCTAGAAAAATTCATAATTCTGTGGTTCCCCTTTTTATGTTTATGAGTTGGGCTGAAATGTTAAGCCCAGCATATTTTATGCTGCGTACATACAAACGGGGGAAACAAACGTTGGGTTTAAAATAAAATACATGTATAGGCATGTTTGATACATGCCAATGACTAGTGACATTTAAAGCGGTATAAATTGTTATACCCAAAATTTAGTGATTTTGGATGATTTGGCCATAAAAATTTACATATAAAAATGAAAAGTGACTAATAGTAAATCTAGAAAATATGAGCATGCTTAACCCGAGGTTGGATTGAGTTGTGATGTAAACCTACCCGGACCCGCCCGACTGTCCAGTAATCACAACAATACCTATCCAATGTAAGAGGTTAAGGCATTGAGCCCAATAAAGACCCGATGTTAGACTGAGTTGTGGCGCAAGACTGCCCGGAACCGATCGGCATACAGGCAGCCACAACAATACCTGTCTAATGTGAGTGGTTGGTGCTTTAATAAGACAATTAAAGCTAAGTTAGGATGGGTAGGGTTAAGCTAACTAAAACACTTAACCAACTTAACATGTTAACAAGACAAGACTTGTAGGGGTTAAGTAATTAAGAAAACACTCAGCCAATTTAACATGTTAACTAGACTAAAAGGTGAGGTTAAGTAAATTCAGGACACTTAACCGTTATAATCTGATAATTAGATAAGTGGGTGAGGTTAAGTAAATTTAGAATACTTAACCATTATAACACGTTAGCTAGATAAGTGGATAAGGTTAAGTAAATACACTTAGCCAATTTAATATGTTAGCTGGACTAGAGGGTAGGGTTAAGCAAACTTAGAACACTTAACCATCATAGTGTGATAAATTGAACAGGGATAAGTTGAAACATGAAGGGACAATACCTAACCATTAGAACATGTTAATTAAACAAATGTTAGGGTTGAGTTAACTAAGGGAACACTTAACCGTTATAACATGTTATTTAAAACAGATGGGTAAGGTTAGGTTAAAAGGGACACTTAACCAATACAAGATGAATGGGTAGGGTTAAGTAATAAGAAATACTTAACCAATATAACTTGGTTTGTGATAGGGTTAAGTCGACATGAACTACTAATAACACTTAGCCAGTTTAATATGACAAAGGAATGGGTTAAGCTAATTTGAATTGACTAATGACACTTAACCAATCCAACTTGATGAGAAAGAGGGCTAAGTAGTAAACCCTAGTTAAGAAACAATCGAGAACGGGAGCTAAGTTGAAATCCCCAGTTAAAGAAACTAAGTGACAAACCTTAGTTAACAAGATTTATGGGAAAAGAAACTAAGTGGTAAACCTTAGTTGAGAACAACTAAGTAATAATTCTTAGTCAAGAAAACTGAGCCGGTCCATAATAGATGAATAACACGATATGGTAGATCATCGCTTAACAAGTACATGAGAAGAAGAAAACGTTTATCCGATTTCGAAAAAGGCTCCAGAGGACTGGGTTTAGAAGCACGTAGCTTCGGGGGACGTGAGGGTACTCTTGGTATCCCTCTGTGAGGTTGCAGATGATCTGCCTGGGCTCACAGAGGTTAAGGTCTACGTCAGAAGAACCAACGGTACGCTTTGGTTGCAATTTAAGGCAACCTAAAGACTGGGATGGACCAGCGTGATTCGACGAGACCAGTAGCCCTGTGATAGCGACTCGTCGTCTACCTACCATCTTGAGTCAATCGTAGTACGCATGCGGAAAGGCAGAGAACTCCCAACAGACCATATACTTGCTATCTAGTTATAGGTGAGGCTTGCCAATAGGGAAGTGGGGCATAGGTGGCAAGAGTATAGTTCTCGTGCTTGATTTTCCTGGATTGCCTTTCATTAGTTGAGGGAGGGGTCACGTGGGACCATAACCACCGGTAGAAAAACAGACCTTAGCATCTGCATCGGCAGATATCTGAAAGCTCCCGACCGAGTTCCGTGTTTCTAGAATAGCCTTACCACGGGACTCGGGTCGCACATTTTAGGACATGTGCATCTAGACAGCGATAAATGATTCGCGACACATACGTGGGGAAAGTCTAGGAACATATACCACTCTAGATAGTGTGTCCTAGACTAGGGGCATCGTTCGACATGTAGCATAATCCCTAGTGGACCTAGGTGGCATAAATCCTGAATCCGAGAAATATTAGATAAGACGCATAAACCCTAGTTGAATCTAGGGAACGCTCGATAGAAAACCCTAGATTAAATCTAGGTAATAAATAATAGATGTGCGCCTGATGGCAACCACAGTTACATGGACTGGGATCACATTATCATTTTATACAGATTACTAGTTGGGATACTAGTTAGGTGGTGCAGAGATTAGTATGGGGTGCGATAGTAATTTCGATTCTAAACCGCTTTGCCTTAGTTTATGGTATTTTCCTATTTTCAGTTTATGCCTGTCATGCCCTTTTCTTTATTCATATACCGAAGCACCACTAGACTTACCAGGCTTTATGTCTGACTCTATGTTTTCTTTCATCTTCTTTTCTTCCGTTTCCCCCCCAGGTAGTCTGGGAGGGAATATCTCAAATTTGTATGGACCTGTTACTCTTTCCAAGCTTGAAGATTCTTTGAGGTGCTGCTTTGGACTCTCTTTTCCACCGCTATGGCTGGCTAATGTTTTATTGGGGAATATCATTGTATATTCATGCTTCTTTATTTTGTTAAACAAGATAGATACTTTGTTGTTGGAAAACAATCTTTATACAAGCTGTTTATAAATGAAATAAAGTTTTATTCACTTTTCCGCTGCTTTATTTATCTATCTTGTAATTAATCTGCATCTTTTACCTATAATACTTCACAGAACTTAGTGCATTCCCTTTGTGAGTGACACTAACGGATGTGGGGTGTTACAATGATTGTTTTAAAAAAAATCGGGTTTGTCGTATTCTTTTCGCCTTAGTAATTTCGAGGACGAAATTCTTTTAAGGGGGAAGGAAAGTAACGTCCTGTATTTTCAGCGGTATAATATTTAATATATTTTATTATATTAAATATTGAATTAGAATTTAAATGGATTTATTTCGTTTATTTAAAACAGAGCTTGAATATATAATTTATATATATTTAAAACGAGCTCGAAATGACGCGGTAGTTCATAATTTACGATTTAAACTTCAAATGAATATACATAATCTATTTTAAATCGGATTTCAGTGAAACAAGAGACGTTAGAATCTATTAGATGATAATTTTCTAATAGAAGAGAAAAATGAAGATTTCAACGTGTAGATTGTGAGTTACATCCAAATCAAAATCTAAAATAGTCGTTATGGATTCGTTTATAAAGCATAACGATTTATTTAATTATAATTAAATATTGGTTGCGAATTTGGACAAAGCTTTTGAGGCGTAGGCATAATTTATGTTTTAGAATTTTACTGTAATTTTTAATTCGTAAAATAAACAACTTTTTATTTGGAGTATTTTGCACCTTATATCAGCATTTTAGGGTATCACAATATAAGTTATTCTACCGATATTATTATATTTTTGGGACGTGACACATCGCTCGTCTCAACGGTATTTTTATTTCCGTCCCTTACAACTCATACGTGAACATCGTTGTATGTAAGAGGGTACGCTAAAAGTTAAAAACATAAACATAAAAGAAACACCACTGAAAACCATATCGTACCGCCATAACCTAAGCTAGAACCAACATGTTGCCCTAAAGTATGGCTAATATACAAGACGTGTACAAAAAAATCAAAAGGAAAATATTCCCCTGAGTTTTCTGCCCATTCCTTTATTTCTTTTAAATGCTCATGCAATGTCCAGTCACATAAACTCAAAGATTTATATAAACAAATAAACGTACAGCTAGCTCTCTACGTACCTATCCCTTATTCTAAAAATATATTATCCATTGCCTTCGATGCCAAGTATTATACTGCCATCCCATTTCAATTCACACAGCAATTTAGCCCTAACTTCTACGCAAAACCCTATTTCATAACGCATTACCCTATCCCATCCTTCTCTCTGAAGAAATCACGTGTTTTACCAAACCAAACACAGCCTGTCATGTTCATTCCTTCTGGTAGAAGCCACTTGACTGTGTATATAAACACAGCAATGTAAAATAAAAACCAAGCTCCACATTTTCTTTATTGTTTTCCAAACAAAACGAGTACCCACGCATATATACATATACAGTACTCAATCAACCCTTCATTTTCAAAATAAAACCTGTCTCTCGTTGGGGTTGACTGCAAGTCCCGATGGGGGACGGCTATGGTGCTAGGGTCGTCGCGGTGAGGTTGGCAGCGGTTGTAGGTGGGAGGTGGTCGCAGATGGGTGGTGTTGTACGAGGACAGTGGTGCATGTGGTTCGAAGTCTGAGAGCGTGGTGCGGTTAAGGCTGTGAAGATGCTTGGAGTTGAAGAGGTGTTGTATTTATTACTGGAAGGATGAGGTTCGAAGGGGAGAAGTGGTTCCTGATTTGGTTTTGCTGGGAGCTGGAGCATTTTTGTTTTGTCCGAATGAAGGTGAGGAGCAGAAGTTTCATATATAGAAGATGGATGTATGGGAGAAGTATTGAATAACGTGCTTGAGGAGGGTGGCTTTTCTTCTCAGTGCATGTGCTATAAAATATGGAAGGCGGTTTGTCTTTACAGGAAATAACGTAAAAAGGGAGCACCGTGCTATTTGTTTTGGATTACTGAAGTAAGGAGTTGCGTATCCAGAAGGAAGGAAGAAATCGTATTGAAGAAGAAGCGGTAATTTTAGGAGACGGTCTGAAATAAGATCACTGGAGGAATATTTTTGCACGAAAATTCATGCGTGAAGGGTAGTTATTTGGTGGGAAGAAAATAATGTAAGAGGACAGTGGAGTTGTTATTGTGAAGCTGGAAGACAGGCTCTACCATACACGAAGGAGAATGTGTAAAAACATTGGAGTGGTGCAGTTCGTGTGCTGATGGGTACGTTTGGTTTAATACTAGAGGCATGGCTCCTTTGAAAAGAAAAGAAGGTGATTTGCGTGAATAGTTGAGTTCACGTGGGAAGGAGTGGTTCATTGTATGGAGAAGTATGTTTTACATGGTGGGAATTTGAAGTTGCGGAAGCAATGGATGTTACAGCCAAACATAGGTCTTCATGGGCATTTTGTATGGGAACATATGTGCATGAGTATGTCTAGAGTAGTTTGCATAGTTAGCAGACGGGAGTGTAGTGAAGAAACACTGTTCGAATTTTCATGGAAGGGGAGTTCTACAGTTATAATGTGTTGGCAGCACGGGTGACTTTGGCTTCGGACAGCGTGGAGGAAAATCGGAAGAAGTGCAGGGTGTCGAGGAGGTCCTTTTGGTGGCAACTTAGATGGAGTTCTACGTGCTGCTGTGAAGTTTCCCATTTGTGTTTAACATGCTAAAGAAGTGAAATGAACGTGGAAGTTGGTGGCATATTGGAGCGCTATAAAATGGAGGATCAGATCTTCGTGCTTCGGGAAGTGGAAACGCGTGAGGAGTATTGATGCTGATGACGTGAAACTTATTTAGTCAAGGTAATCAACGGTCTCGTTTAATTAACGTTCATTAATGATTAAGATAATTAAATCTAATTTTAGGGTTAGTTAATTTAAATCAATTTAATTACTGTAACAGTTGTACATCAGTCATACGTTATCGGATTCAGGCGAAACCGAAAACGATGGAATCGCAGCGACGGACACTACGCTGCTGAGCAGGTGTGGAGGGAATCACACATTTCTAGAATACTACGATGTGCTAAATTCATATAACTAGAATTTATAGTATATATTGGTTGATTGGTTGCATTGGATGCCTATATTTGGTCGAATGGTTAACATTAGTTATATTATCATCGTCTAATATAATATACGCTGTTATAAAATATTTTAATAATATGGGATGCAGGGAAGAACAGGTTGGAGGGATCCGACCGATTCCTTAGATATTATGTGTGTTATTTGCTTTTGTATTGTTATATATGAACTGATTGAACCCCACTATTGTTATAACCTGTTGATTGTTAAAACACTGTTGTTATTAGAATCAATAGACAGTACCGATTAAGGAACTGGGTGAATGGCCTTAATGCCACATTTTGTTAAAACATTGATTTATCGCTAGACAGATTAATGAACTCAAGTTATAAAATTATTTTATAACTAAACGAGTCTTTAATTATGTTTTGAAATATTAAGGAAGTTTTAAAAGGAACGATATTTATAAAACAGTTTTATAAATATCACGAAAAGATTATTTAATGTTTGAAAATGTTTGTAAGAGAAATAAGCTATAATTAACTTCCGGGTTAATAATTTGAGTAATTATACTTAAAGTAAATAATTAAGAAATATTATTAGATTAATTTTATTAATCTAATATGAAGAATTAATTGGAAGCGGTTAACGAATTAACCGACGGATTAAATGATTAAATGATTTAACTGTTTTGGATCACTAGTTTTATTATCAAATATCTGATAAGGTTCTACAAACCAAATTTATCTTTTAATTAACGATTATAGTATTAGTTATGCATTGGTTAATAATTAACCATTTTCACTTTAATTTATAAAGAAGTAATGGTATTTAAGTGGAGTACTTCTTAAGTATAATAATCGGATATGAATTAGGATAGGACTTATATTTTAAGTAAGATGGGTTTTAATTAAGAACTACTATTTATTTTAAGATAAGAACATTGTTGATCAAAGTCCGAGAGGTAAATAAAATACCCTAACTTGGACAACTTCACTATTATCGAAGAATAATAGGAGTTCGTGATGGAATGGAATTAATGAAAATAGTTATAAATTTCCATATGAGAATATTACAATGATAATTGGAAATTTGAAGTATAATTGTAATAATAATTGCGTGATTTTGGAATGTAAGTATTATGGCCAGGAGCTTTAAATATAGATAAAAACATTTGGATTTAAAGTAAATAATTTGACCTTGTTGGGCGCATAAGAATCGATAATTGGTTTTATACCATTTTGGTTAGGATATAGATATCGAGTTATTCGAACTGAAGAAATGATAAGACAGGTTTAAGAATGCAGGGCGATATTTCTAGGGAATAAAAGAGTCATGGAATGCGATAACATTTCAAGTAAAAGGGAGATTAATAATTGTGAACGTTGTTAAGGGTTAAGAGTATAATCCTGTCGAGATAGTAATGAAATCGACTTTTAAATCGAAGAAACAAAATCCCAAGATCGATAAGAGTTTTAAAACGTGATTTGAAAATAATACGAGCCTGAGCTGCCAATATACTTGACCATACTATTTTGAGATTGATAGTTAAAACACCGACTATCAACGAAATACTATTGGACCTTTTTAATGTGTTGTTTCGAAGTGACCGGGATGGGAACTGGACCCAAAACCACTTCGAATCAATGTTGCGATTCGAAACTAATTTGCAAGGAATACGTATGCAACATTGAAGACCGTAAATCTTCATGAGCGAAAGAACTACTTGTTGAATTTCTCTAGCTGATCCCTAGAGATATTTTGGTAGTGATTTTGTCGTGATTGGAATCTACGAATTGCAAGGACTACTTGCTACTGATCTATAGGGTGATTCCTAGGATGCGGTAGGAGGGTACCTTCGGTTCATCCTGTTCCTGGACGACTTATGGATGATGTGACATTCAAAGTGAAGGGCGGCCAGATGTTCAAGAAGATAAACATAGCCTCTAGCCTCACAACTGGGAAATGACAGAAATCGGGCAGGCAGAATGACAAGTTTGGTCATCCCCAAGCAGGGTGTATTGTCACCAATCTAGAGAACATTCAAATTTGTTACTTCTTTTAAATTATGCATCTCCCGGGAATTTCGGTGGTTGCAACAAAAAGCTGGAAGGGTGACAATATATTTGATACACTCAAGTTAAATGAGTGGTCGGTCATGTGTGGCTGGGTTGCAAGACATTCTTGTTGAACCCCAATGTATATCCCTCTAGAGTACACTGATCGGAAGGTGATCCCATACCTTGTCATAGTCGGAATCCAATCTCCAATAAGTGCCTTGCGGTTTTTGATTATATTCTATATATGTAGAGCGTGAGATGCAAGCGTTCTGCTAGATGGTTATTTATTTGTGATATGATAGACACTATTATAATATCACTGGATTTTGATATACCAAAACTGTTTTGGGTTATAGTAAGGTAAAAACCGTCCGTGTTTATGTGTGGGCTGGTCTTACTATTATCCTTTTCTTTCAAAAGGATTTCCAAAAGTTAAACAAGTTGTTTGTTGTGAATTTATCACTGAAAATATTCCATACTGATCTGGGTGAATTTTGTTTTAAATCAAATGTGCTCGGGTCAGACCGAGTATATTTCCAGGTAGGTTTCACTTGGAGTTCCAGAAAAGGAGTTGGAGTTGAGACGTACACTCATATATACTGGTACTAGTTTATTTCCGCTGTGTATCTGAATGTATGCTCTGATGTTGTAATATATACACCGTTCTTTTGTATAAAGTATTTGATATGTTATATTTTATTCTTTCCGCTGTGAGACTCTGATATACTTTACCCTACGTCCTGCCCTATCGTAGCCTGGTTAGGCCATTGAATGGGGCAACCTCCTAAATGAGATAATCATGGTCGGGATTGTGTGAATTATGGACTAACAACTTTTACTAAAATTTTGTTACATGAAGCATAATAAAATGCGTTTAACGTTGGCTGGTTGGAGCATAAGTTTCACATGAATAGTCATGAGAACAAACCAAACTGCCCTCCACTTGATATGTAACTTTTACATTCTTAATCGTCTTTTTTTTCTTTTCATTTTCTTGCTTTCTTTCTTTACTTCCCTTTTTTCCCGCTATTTTCCTATTTATTTGTTTTAATCATCCTTCGGTTTTTGCATAAATATTTTTTCCTTTTAAATATATTTCTTTTTTTCACACTAGATATTATGTTTATACTTAAATTTATTGTTGAATAATATCTTATATAATTACAACTTAAACTTTTTGTGAAAGGAGATATAGGGTATCAAAAGCGATTATGCCTCATGAAACACACATTTAAGGGTCTGCCTTACCTCCCATACACAAACTCAAGAGTTTTATAGTCAACTTGATGAGACAAATACCTATCGTGGACGAATTCCAAATTTGGATTCATCAAACACTCTTCCAATGCAATAAACTTCATATGTTGGTTCATCTTCTGGAGCATGTAGTAGTGTAAGAAAACGACATAGAGAAATTAATGAGAATTTGTGTTTGGACAAAAACGACACAAATACCCAATAGATAATATAAGAAAACAAATGGAAAATGGCTAAGTAACATAATGCAAGGGTTTTATAGTAGTTTAACATACTCGGGCCTGTGTTCACTACAAGTTTCCTTTGAATATATAATTGTTATTACAAGTACTGCTTTTATGGATCGGTAATGTCCATGCAAATATCATAGACTAATATGAAAGTTGTAGAGAAACGAAAAAGATTTTAAAAATGAGCCCTTGTATTCTTATTTATATTTGTAGGTTCCTTGAAACAAGCCACATAATCTCAATGTCATTCTCCAAGCCTAAGACCAGTTCTCTATAAAATTTGATGGGCATTGCATTAATGCTCATGGAATGGTACCGGCATGTGGGCTTGGATCGGTGCTGATCCATAAGATCATCATATGAACAACCTTAAATATCTTATCCTTGATCGATTCATGGTTTGCTTCGTGATTCCAAAATTATTTGCATCATCATTGGCTTGTTACTGAGCCCTAACAATAGATCTATGTAAGAATGAGGTTGATGACAAGTTCTCTTGGTGATCGATAGAAAATAGCTTGGGATCCATAAAATGGAACTTAAAATAGGCTTTTGGCGTTATCACTTAAATGTAGGATAAGTTGGGTCTGGATTGGATGAAACATGATGGATAGGCATATATCCATAAGTTGGTTTATAATCGACCTAACAATCGAATTTCTGACTTATGAATTTTTTAGTTTACCTCGCATTTGCCTTAATATTCTGGTTTTTCCTGATTTTTGTGCTTCATGGTTATCCCTCTGAGTTTCTTGCCTTAGTAACTTTAAAGTTTGGTCCATCAGTTATATCCAAGTATTGGTTGATAAAAAAGAGGGTTAAAACTTGGCCTCAATGCATGCCTTGTGAATGAAAGGTGTGCTTTGTTCAAGAGCATTTATCAAAGTGCATGACCAGTTAATGGTTGAGTTTTCAATCATTAGTTGATTGGATTGTGCATCATCCCGTGTTTATCTAGATGTAATCAATTACATGCTAAAATCGTAGCACGATTCAACGTTCATTGGTGATATGTTTCAAGGTCCAATGGCATTTAAAAACAATTATGGAATATGATATCTCTATAACATGAAATCGACGACCAATTCAGTTTTCAACCGCTCTAAATCGTTAGTTGAAATATTGACATCTCCAAACCATTAATTGAAATCTCCATCTCATCGGATCATGAGTGGAATATGTGGTTGTTCCAAACTAGTTGTCAAGTATAAGATCTCTCTAGATCGTTAATCAAATCCATGGTTATTCGGGGCTGCTATGTAGATTCACGATCTCTTTGTCTCTTCAGAACGATAATGAAATCCATAATTTCTTTGGAACGTTAATCAACTCTAGGGTCTTTCGGATCAGTAAGGAAATTCATGATTCTCTAGATGCTTAATCAAATCAATGGTTTCTTTGGATTGATAAATGAATCTATAATCTCTCTGGAGCTCTGTTAATTCTATTACTTAATCTTCGATAAGGGAGCTCAAGGATAAGTAAACCTATCCACTCAGTCTTTGACAAAGTGAGGTATCCCTTACACTCCGGCCTTAACTCTCTAGATGAGACTTAACACGATAAAATCTGTGGTGACTCCAGACCCGCGTTTAGCCCAATCCAATTACATTTCTTTATGAGGGGACTCAACGACAAGTAAGATCATCCATCCGCTTTCCAAAAAAGTGACTTACTCCTTACACTTTGGTCTTGCCTCATTTGGCGGACCATATAACGATTAACATCATACAAGTCCATTTGCTCACTCTTTGGTAAATGGACTCACACTTTGCGCTTTGGCCTTGGTGCTCTAGCCGAGGGTTAGTCCAAACCGTACAAGCTCATATGTGCGCTCTCTGGCGTTGAGACTTGTATTCTTTACTCCAACCCTGACTCTTTAGTTAAGGACTTAAATCCGAGTTATACAAGTCCATCCACTTGCCCTCCAATGAAGGGACTTGCACCTTATGGTTATCACAATCTCTAAAACCAGGACTACCACGATTATTTTCGATCATCGTATTTTGTGGATTTTTAATAATCGAGGATTCATTCGTTGGATAGATCCTACATCACCCGATCAAAAGAAGGCGAATGTCAAAAATAATCTAAGGTCATTTATATTCATTGCAAATAATGGTTGCTCATGTTCCATCACCGTATCTTGATTTTTTCACATATTGTTGTAGTCACCTCTGACATGTTTCTCAATTAGATCCTCCGGGTGTTTGAAATTACTTTTGTTATACCCCTTTGGCCGATGGAACTTGCAGTACCGTTTAGATGCCCTCTCATGCTTTGTAGGATCCCTCTTTTGTGGTTTTCGATAGGATATCTATCCCTTAGCATCCATGTAAATCCACCTTATGATTTTCATTTAAATCCGTGTAAGAAGAAAATTTTCATTTCCTGCTTTGCCTTTCTGATCCTTCAAATGCATAGTTTGTCCTTCATTTTCCGTTATCTTAATTGAATCCTGCTCCATATGGTAGTCCTTCATCCACAATATTAACCTTATTCTTTTTAGCCTCAACATCCTCCCGACGCCGAAATCTATCATCCATATGGTTAAATTCTATGAGATCCATCAGTGGATCCCACCTCATAGCAATCTTGAAGTCTGTTTTACCAGCCACTCCTTAAACTACTGCTAGAAGAACCATTTATGGGTCTGGCCATAGTCGTCGCATTGGACCTTGTTCGGAAATTCCTGAGGGACTCTCTAGCCCTCTATTTCACAGTTGACAATTTCTTGACATTCTTGGTCATAAAATGTGGACTTGGAACTTTTTCATAAGTATAAACTGCTAGCTTGTCCAATGTAAAACTGAAACCATTCGCCAGCTGCTTGAAATATAGCACAGCTAAATCCGCAAAATACAAAGGGTGTATTGGCATAATGGTGAATCATATATTTGCACAGCTAAAAATGATTATAAAAGTATGTACATCATATTGGCATAATGGTGAATCATATATTTGCATGAATCTCAAATAAACTACCACAACAGATGGTCGTTAGCATGAACCATATACTTGCATGAATCTAAATTAAACCACCACAAACATGTAGTTGTTAACTTCCAACATAAATCACATACTTGCAAATATCCAATCGTTATACCACAACATTTCCAAATCGTTTAGAATCAAAGAAACATACAAATATAGATTATTATCACCACAAATCGAATACAATTCTATTTCTCATTTTACACAAATCTAAACTCAATTATTTATTCACATCGGAATAGCACTCTACTTACAACGTATGACGAATCTTCAATTCAAAAATCTGAATTCTGAATTTGGAGATGCTATCCTTTGTTGTAGGCGTTGTTTTGATTTAGTTGTCGTTGCTTTAAGCTTTTTAATTGTCTCCTAATTGTCTCTCAATTTCTGACGGCTACTCCTTGTCTCTCCTCAGCAACATGACGGTCTCATCTCCATTTTTGTTTGTGTGAATTAGGGTGAGTCTTAGGCCCTTTTTATAGAGTTTGTGAGTTGATTAGGACCATCGATGGAGCTTGGTTCAATAATAGCCGTTCGTTTGAAGGAGAGACCAATCAGGAGCTGACACCTAGCCCTAGTGACAAGGCAAGGCTCAGAAATTCGACCAGACCCTGATCAGGCCAGCCAAGACCTGACCAGCAGGTCATTCTGACCTGGGCGCACTTGGCAGGTGCGCCAGGCTAAAAACGTACTGGCGCACTTCCCAAGTGCGCCAGTTCATTTCTGTTCTGGCGCACTTCCCAAGTGCGCCAGTGCATTCTGACCCGTTTTCTTGTTTTTCGCCGAACTTTGTTCGTCCATATCTTCTTCATACGAATCCGTTTTACGCAAACTCGGACTCTATCTCAAGCAGAATTCCGAGACGAATGCAATGGGGTATCCCGTTTCCCTTGTTTTCATCATTTATAATTAATTATACTTTAATTCATGAAGCTTAACGTTATGGAATTCACGGGGTGTTACAATGCCCCCAAGTCTAGGACAAACTACCTAGAGTGGTATATGTTCCTATACTTCCCCACGCATGTATCGCGAATCGTTATCGCTTGTCTAGATGCACATGTCCCCTAATGTGCGGTCCGAGTCCTGTGTCAGGGCAAATCAAGGAATACAGAACTCAGTCGGGAGCTTTCAGATATCTGCCGATGCAGATGCTAAGGTCTGTTTTTATTTCAGTGGCTATGGTCCCACTTGACCCCTCCCTCAACTAATGAAAGGCACACCTTGTAAAATGAGAACTATACGCCGGCCCCTGGTGCCCTACTATCCTATGGCCATCCTCACCCATAACTAGATAGCAAGTATATGGTCTTTTGGAGTTCTCCGCCTTTCCGCTTCACGTATCTCGATTGACTCAAGATGGATGGTATACGACGAGCCGCTATCACAGGGCTACCGTTTGCTCGCCGAATCACACCGGTCCATCCTAGTCTTTAGGTTGCCCTGTATTGCAACCAAGGCATACCCCTGGTTCTTCTACGCAGACCTTAACCTCTGTGGGCCCAGGCGGATCATCTGCAGCCTCACAGAGGGATACCAAGAGTACCCTCACGTCCCCTCGAAGCCTCGGGCTTCGTAACCCGATTCGTTGGAGCCTTCTTTCTACTCAGACGGACATTCGCTCCTTCCCGCGTTATACTAAGAATTACTACTTAGTTTTATTAACTAAGATTTACCACTTAGTTTCCAGAATCGTTGTTTCTTGTTCTTGACTAAGGTTTACTACTTAGTTCTCTTTCCCATTAATTTTGATTGGTTAAGTGTCATTAGTCTATTCAAGCCAACTTAACCCTCTTCATTCATCCTGTTAAACTGGTTAAGTGTTATCAGTTGACTTAACCCGACCACAAACCAAGTTATACTGGTTAAGTATTTATTACTTAACCCTACCCATTTACCCCGTATTGGTTAAGTGTTCCTTTAACTTAACCTTGCCCGTCTGTTTTAACTAACATGTTATTAATGGTTGAGTATTACCCCTTCATGTTTTAGACTTAGCCTTATTCCTTTATCACAATCTGACGGTTAAGTGTTCAAGTTTACTTAACCCTACGGTCTTGTCCAGCTAACATATCAAATTGGCTAAGTGTATTAACTTTACTTAACCCCACCCTCTAGTCATGTTAATTTGGCTAAGTGTATTAACTTTACTTAACCCCACCTTCTAGTCTAGTTACCATGTGAAGTTGGTTAAGTGTCCCTATGGACTTAGCCCTCCCATCCTAGCTTAACTGTGTTAAATTGGTTAAGTGTTCCTATGGACTTAACCCTCCCATTCTGGCTTAACTGTATGGCCCTAACCCCACCCACTAGTCTGGTTATTATGTTGAATTGGTTAAGTGTCTTAGTGAACTTAACCCTACCATTCTTGTTCTAGCTTTAATTTAATAGATTAAAGCCACGACCACTCACATTAGACAGATATCGTTGCGATTACTGGATGTGTCGGTTGGTTCCGGGCAGATTTACATCGCAACTCAGTCTAACCTCGGGTTTGGCCTATTCGTGTTTTCTAGTTCAAGGGTTTTGACTAATTTTCAAATCAAGTTTTGAAAGTAACCATCCCTTTCGTCGGATCAGTCAGGGATAGCCAGGGAGAGCAGGAAACTTGTATTTTCCAAACCCAAGCCTAGACACTATCCTCTCTGTCACCCTAGAACTTTCTGGCGTGTTATTAAAAGAGTTGTCGTTAATAAACCTTTAATTTGTCTAAATTAACATTTCCTCATTTAGGCCAAATTCTATAAGTAAATTATTCCTAATTTACTTATTTCCTAATTACTCTTTTAATGTAAATTGTCAACATTTATTCTTATAGCCCATTTTCCCTTCTAAATCATATTTATGCTTTTTGGTATGTAGACTATACCAATTAAGTGTCACTAACCACGATTTTGCTAAACCTGACGGTTATTCCCAATTATGGCCAATCTCAAATTTTATACCAATATACTTATTACGCCAAATTAGCTAATCCAATCCTTATTTAACATTCTAATTCACGTCAAACTAGATTTATTACTCTAGTTCTCTATTCATGTAAATGCTAGATTTACACGTCAATGCTAGATTCAAATTACACTTCTTATAATTCATGTTAAATTTATCCAATTTGCATTTCTATGAACATGCCATAATACATGTTCCCGATTTATGCCAAATTCCAAGTTTTACAACTATGTTTTAGTACATTTCACATTATGCCCAAATCGTATTCCCACCGTTCGTATAATTGCGATAAATCTTGATTATGGATAAATCTAGACTCGTAGAAATTAGGGAACGAACCAAAGATGCTATGCAAAAGATAGACATACTAACTGGCATAAAAAGGGTTGAATAACGACGTCGGTTCAAGAACATGGGTAGACCTAACTTAATAGGTAAATTCCCAAGGTCTTGAACCAAGAATAGGTAGAATAAAGACGTAGGTTCAAGAACATGGGTAGACCTAACTTAATAGGTAAATTCCCAAGGTCTAAAACCAAAGAAAACCATGGACAGGCAGAATAAATAATCGGGTTTAGACCCGATCCCATAATCACCGAACTTAAGCAACACTTTCCTAGTCATGAATCATAGGTGTTTAATCACAGATGTCCTTGTTATGTCATAGGCAATAGTTTATGTTTTCTAATCAAAGGTATAGGTTTAGTCAAGGAAATAATCCTCATAGTCACAGTCACAGTCATAGGCAATGTTCATAGTCATAGGCAGTGTCCATAGTCATAGGCAATATTCATAGTCATAGGCAAATGTTCATAGTCATATGGTTTTAAGGTCCACAGTTTCGTAGTCACGGTCTTATTTGTCCTTGAATCATAACAGTTCTTAATTAGGTTCAAGAGTATAGGCACTGATTCGAATAGAGAGAGAGAATTGGCATATTCTTTTATTCCTTTAATTTCATGTCACGAACAGAGAAAAACGTTCAAATCTCGAAATAACTGACTTACAGAAATTATATCAGAACAGAAAGACGGCGTTGCTAAGATTCGTAGAAAAACAGTCGTTGAAGTCGCTTGAACCTCCTCTTGAATCCTAGCTTGACTTGAACCTTTTCTTGAAAGTCTTTTAGCAGCATCTCCTCGTCTTGATTTATTTTTATATATATTATTCTATTTATTATTTAATTTAAGAGGAGGAGAAGAAGCCATGTTTGCCAATAATCTTTGCAGCATAAGGGTAGGAAAGAATTGTGAATAGAGAAGAAGTCTAGGGCTGTTTATATAGTGTTAGGCGGACGAACCTGGTCAGAATGGCGTCCAGATACATCAGAACGAACAGGGTGCAGAAGGCTGGAAAAACAGGGGGGTCGACCCCCAGGTCGACTGCCCAGTCGACCTGGTTGCCCCAGGTCGACTACCCAGTCGACCTGGGTAGCCCAGGTCGACTACCCAGTCGACCTGGGTGTCTTGGGCGGGAAAATTCCCGTCCTGGCCAATCCGGCCCGATTTTTTTTTTGAAATTTGAATTTGACCTGTTTTGAATTTTGAACTTCGCTGAATCTTCCGGAGGCCATATCTCTCTCATACGGACTCCGATTTACTCAAACTCGGACTCGTTTTCATGTAGAATTCCGAGATGAACGCAATGGCGCAGCCCGTTTCCCTTGATTTTGATTTTAACATTTAATTCTGCCTTGATTTGTGAATCTTAGCGTTACAGAATTACGGGGTGTTACATTCTCCCCCACTTAAAAGGATTTCGTCCCCGAAATCTTCAAGTTAGGAAGAATGTGTCCTACCATCCAATCGCCCATCTACTCAACCTGAGACGACCCGAACTTCCCCGTGTAGGAAAGCACGGATAGAATTGAGGACAAGACAAAATAGAACGCATACAGAAGAACATTTCATTGTTATTACAACAATTCCATCATATACAAGAATATACAGAGTATAAATGAATAAATTACATTCGACAAATATCAGAGATTACAATAAATTACATAGCAGCGGAAAAATATACAAAACACAACTGAAAGTGATACACGGATACAGAGCTTTCCGGATATCGTTCCAGCTGTAAATCAAGACCCTGTGAATATAAATCTGCAAAACCAAAACTACTAGCTGCCCGTGTCGAAAATAGGGGCACCCAGAGTTTAGGTTAAAACAATAAACTCCAGGTCAGTCATGTGACTGGTGTGAGAACTAAAACAATTATTTAAAACTTTACTTTAAAAGAGAGTAATTCAAGGGACCACGCCGTATAACACGGAACGGGTTTCCTCCCAAGAATACTAGTGCATATAACAAAACAGCGCAATGCTCTTTGGAAAAATGAAGCTATTATAAGACCCAGGTCCCATCACACAATGCCACGCAAGCCGGAGGATAGGGTTTTCCCTTATAATAGCCAAACATGCTTGGTACGTTTAAAACAAATCATTTGATACTATTATAAGTGTATAGTGTCAAAACAATTTCAATCATAAATATCAATCATAGACGGCATGGGTACCATATATCATGTCGCCATACTAGTTCTACAATTAAAACCGCAATATCACGTATTGGAAATTGGATTCCGTCATAAGTCGAGGCAAGGGGCAAGCTCCTCTCCGCGTTCGAGACACTCTAGCAAATGTCCCAGGACCCCACTCTGATCCTTGGATCTTCAGGGCCGGTCCTCTCTTACTTTTGAGGATTAGTTATTCCTAAACACACGTTTCCCGGTCCTTACAGACCTATATCCGAGGCGCCTCGTATCCAACAACCACACAGGTGAAAAGTATATAAATGTCAGGGCTGGTAGGTCACTGACACCACCTTAGCTAGAAAGAAACGTCGTGCTCTCCCTGCAGTCACTATCCCGTTTTTGACTCATACCGAGGTGTGAGGCTCGCGAATTCATGTTATACACAAAGCTACGCCACACAGGCCGTGCTTTGATCATCAACCACAAGACTTTGCTTTTCAACAGAAGCCCTGATCAATTGCCACTTACGCGTGCCACACTGGCAATTCACTCCATGCGACTGATGTCCATCGATAAACAACCTCTGAGCTCATACGTCTCAGAGAAGGGCGTTAAGCAAGAGAATAAATTCTCCACCGCCAAACAGATGTATATTTAATAGAGATCAATCAACACAGAATAAAATCCAATGTCAGACACACAATCCATTTACAAGTTCGTTCTGGGTCTGAACGAAACCGGAGGCACTTTCCTCGCATATCCATCCATCTCCAAGTACGTCTGGACGATCACCAACTGTTTCCCTCATCTTGGGTGTACAGCCCAATTGAGATCATCAGTAATCACCCAAACGATGTGAAGACTTCCGGTCTTCAACCACCGTCTTCATTTTCGACATCTCGTCGAATCGGTTATTCAGAATGGGTATAAACCCGGCCTTTCTGAATAACCCACGTATATAATAAATGAATGTTACACAAACACAACAAACGCCTCATTCCAATTCAGAATATTCTTTTATTCACAAAATCACATTCTTAGGGAAAGGTTCCCATTAATTTTATCCAAGATAAATTCTTCTAAATTTATTCTTTAATCCTCCTTTGGATATCATTTCAAACTAGTCGGGATTAACGAACCACACCGAAGTAATTATTTATTTTATTTCCCAATCCCAACCTATATATCCCATGGAGAAAACTGGTAATACTCCACATCTAACACCACGGGGTTATCGGTAAAATTAATTACCATTTCACGTTCAAATCTATTAAAGAATTAACTATCGCATTGGAGCAAAACTGGTGGTACTCCATTCTCGATCACCTTTCAGATTTGATAATTTAAATTATCAATTCACTTTTTAATCTAATTAAAGATTCATTAAAACTCCACTTAGTTTCAATCTTTTCAAAATTCAATATCTTGCCTTTAACTGGGTTAAAGAACCAATATCATCTAAAACACGATTCACGACAAACCCAAATCATATTTGATATTAAATACAAGGCTCTGAATAGAAAATATATCGGCTTATATTCAATATCAAATTTTGAAACCAACATATATCGTATTGGAAATACCGATATAAAATATATCTTTCAAATTCCCATAACAATATCTGTATAGTCACGAAATCCAACATCGAAATATTCCGAAGATAATTTTGATTCAACTCCCGTCCAATCCACGTATTGTGAATATTGATTTTTTTTTAAAATCACTTTCAAATTCAATTTATTTATTTCAAAAATAAATAAATTTTAATTCTAGTTCAAAACTAGTTCATTTCGATAAAAATCTATTTTTATCATTTCAAATGTGGAGTTTTTCATCCCAGTTCTTTCCAATTCACATATTATGATTTTACACAAATTATCAATATTTTTAATAATTTTATCAAGGCCCGTACTGTCGATTTCGCCATCGAACTGCACTTACGGCGACCTTTTTCGAATTTGATTTGGACATAACTCCAAATCCAACCGTTAGATTTCAAATTTCTAATATTCATTGGAAAGCTCTTTTCGATACGAACCCAACGGTTCTGGTTTTAGGAGAATCCGACGGTCGGATCTCCCGTAATGTCATTTCGAAGTTAATGGTCGAAATTCACGAACTGCCACGGCGCGGCGCGTTCTATTCGGGCCATTATATATATAATATATATATATTATATATTTCGTCGATTTCCTTTTAAAACGTATTTTATAAATCATTTTAAATTTGTTTCAAAAACAATTTCAACTTCATCTTCAATTTCAAATCGATTTGATTTCAATTCAATTCGAATTCATTTCAATTTTAATTAATTCGAATTCAAATTCGTTTCAATTCAATTCAAATTCTAATTCGTTTCATTTCAATTCGAATTCATTTCAAATTGATTTCAATTCAATTTCAGTTCGTTTTAAATTTCATTCAAAACGATTTCAATTCGTTTTTAATTCAATTTCAATTTAATTCAATTTGAATTCATTTCTATTCAATTCGAATTCAAATTCACTTTCTATTCAATTCAAATTCTAATTCACTTTCTATTCAATTCAAATTCTAATTCACTTTCTATTCAATTCGAATTCATTTCAAATTGATTCAATAAAATTTCAATTTGAATTTTAATCTAATTCAATTTGAATTTCATTTCAAAATATCAAATTTTGAAATCACTTTTCAATATTCATTATAAAACGAATAAAATCGATATAAATATTGTTCGCGTCAAAATAGCGCAACTCTAATCAACACGGCTTTATATATTTTTCAAAATCTTCTTTATTCTATTCAACAAATGAATATTTATTCTATTCAACACATGAATCTATATTTCTTTCAACACACGACCATTTTTGTTATGTAAAATATTTTATAAAACTATGGTATCTATCGTTTGATTTTAATTAGACTCCACCGTGAAGTAGTTCTAATTTTAAATATGATGAAGATGTGAATTTTATTATTAAAATATTTTACTCAACACATAGATATTTTCAACACATGAACATTGTTATACATGACTATTTTTATATTCAACACATGAATTTTCTTTTATAATATTCATTATTTTCCCGACTGGAATGAGGCCCAATCAATCACCATATAACGTTAATTATATGGATTCCATACAACACATGTATACAATAGCATTGAAAAATAATCAACCATCAACCAAAGTGCACTACACTGTATAAGCATCAAATATAGATATCTAACGCTTATAACAGCCTGTCAATCAATCGATCGACATATTTAATCAATCAGGATGAGTGAACTTCAAATTTCATCCCAACACCCATGTGGGGTTTCAAATCAACAAACACAGATTTTATTTGTGTAGTTGGGCGATGTGTAAAATTTATCGTCCCAATCAATGTCAGTCAAATCAGTGTACATAAACAAACCGTCCGGTTTGTAAATGAATATTTATTTATTCACATTCACTATATTCCTATTCACGTTAAAAATTATATTTTTAACGATAAAACATTTTATTTTAACATATGAATTTCTATTCAGTTCATTCTTTAAATAAAATGATATTTTTATTTTTCTAACTTATTTTAGAAAAATTTCGGCGGCATAACGGCATGATACTAGAAACGGGACAAGGCCTAGCCTTATCCCCGGTCTAGTGAAGGCCCACGCCATTCACACATCAATCAAATCAATTTCATTTCACCAAACAATTCAATTCAAACCAAATAATCTAACCAACTACACAACCAAACAATTAAACAAACAAGCCATCCATGGTCTGTGGATGACGGGTGTCGGGTGCTACTAAACACCGTCTACATCCTAGTATATATATATAACTAGAAAAAGAAATTTAGAGTGAGAAATTCTCACCGAAAGCTATCCAATACCACGACTCTTCATTTATAGAAATCTTCGCCATTCTCGCCCTTTGTCGCTTCCGTTGCCCGTAGTCACTACATATATAAAAATCATATTTTTATATTGCTATTCAGTATATAAAAATCGAATTTTTACTTCGCTATTCAATATATAAAAATCCTATTTTTACACCGCTATTCTCAATATAAAGATTTCGCCTTTTCAAATTTCAAAAATCTAATCTTTTCTATTTTAAAAATCAAATCTTTTCTATTTTAAAAATCTAATTTTTTTCTATTTTAAAAGTCTAATCTTTTCTACTTTAAAAATCTAATCTTTTCTATTTTAAAAATCTAATCTTTTCTATTATAAAAATCTAATCTTTTCAATTTTAAAAAATCTAATCTTTTCTATTTTAAAAATCTAATCTTTTCTATTTTAAAAATCTAATCTTTTCTATTTTAAAAATCTAATTTTTTTCTATTTTAAAAATCTAATCTTTTCTATTTTAAAAATCTAATCTTTTCTATTTTAAAAATCTAATCTTTTCTATTATAAAAATCTAATCTTTTCTATTTTAAAAATCTAATCTTTTCTATTTTAAAAATCTAATCTTTTCTATTATAAAAATCTAATCTTTTCTATTACTTTATTTTCAGATTTTATAAATGCTAATTCATATAAAAAAAATGATTTTATAAATAAAAATATAATTAAAAACTTACAGCATTGCAGAAAAGAGGGTTTTCATCGTCGGGGGCGGCTGAGGGCGGCGCAGCACGTCGGGATGGATGCTGGAGGTTCGTCGGTGGTGCGGAGGTCTGTTCAGGGTTACTGGAGGGGGTTGCGCGCAGGGGGGCGGGGGAGCTGTGGCAGGGGCACAGCGACTTAGGGTTTAGGGGGCGGCGGCGGTTCTATGCAGAAGAAGGAGGGGAGGAAGCTCGAACGGAGGGGGAGGTGAGGGGCCAGCGCCGAGGTGGCGCGCCTGATGGTGCGGCGGCGCCCCGATGGGAGGAGCGACGGCGCTCCTCCCCCCTTCGTCTTCTTTTTTTTATTTAATCTGATTCGGGGAAGAGAAAGAAGGGGGTGGGGTATGTAAATGTTTATGTTATTTTATTTATTTTTAATTTTTAAATCCATGAAGGTTGACTTTTTCATACGACCTCTAAACGAGGCCCACCGCCTGTCGTCCATAGCGTTTTACCCCCATTCCGAACACAATGGGATATGTATCGTAAGCTGATTTGATCGTTTCGATCAGTTTCCGTTAAAATCTACATATAACTCTATATATTGAATTTGAACGCGCATTTCAATTTACCGGGGCCACATACTAACTCTAAAAATTCCAAAAAAATATTTTCTGGCTTCGTATTGATGATACGGTCCTAACAAAACTAGTTTCGTCGAATTCTGAGACTGTTGGAAAAATGGCCATTTTCCAGTCGATTAAAATCAACTGAAACTGGTCAAACACGTTTTCCTTTACCACGCTCACATATTGATTCAGAAAAATTATGAAATTTGGAATCTAGAAATAATATGACATCACGGATCCAACAAAAGTGGTTTCGTCGAAATCCGAGGTCGTTTGCTAAATTCCCATTTTTAAGGGCCTGAATTCCATAGCGACTATTCAGAATTTTCAACTGGACATATCTTTTGATTCCCGTTATGAAATTTCAATTTTTTGGATTCGTTGGAAAGATATTATCAATTAGTTCCTATTATTTTTGGTTTCGCTAAAATCCGGTTTGTTTTGCACCCGGTACATTCAATTGAAGTTTGAAATCGAATTATCGAACTACCGCGCCATTTTCAATTCTATTTATAATTATATATATAATTATTATATTCTAACGACGACGTATATAATATATACGTTCGAATTCTATTCAAAATAAATTTCTCGTCGATTTTATTCAAAATAATTCATTTTAAATATTCAAAATTCGCTAAAATTGCCAAAATAAAATTTTTAAACTGGCCCAGATTTTCGGGTTGTTACAATCTCCCCCACTTAAAACTTTTCGTCCCCGAAAAGGAACAAAGTCGAAAGTGGTTTGATTAATCAACTCTACGTTCGATCTGGCTTCCATTCTCCAACTTTTCAGTTTCTGAGAATTTTCAAATTCTTCAAAAATTTGGCTAACATCCTAAATTTTCGAAAAATTTCGCCATAACCTCCCCTGCACCGGGAGCCACGGGAAAATCCCGAAATTGCCATATAGGCCTTCTGATCTCAAAAAGAAAAAGAAAAAGCCAAGCGGCTAGCTAATAGGCTCATAAAATCATCATCACCCAAACAAAACAGTAAATTATTGTAAACATGTACCTATTTGTCGGGCAAACAAATTTTATTCTTCGGCTCTAGCCTCCTTGCTATGACCTGTTCAATGTAAGTACTTGTATATGCAAGCAAATGCGACCAATTTTCAATACAGTTCAATATTTGATACAATTAGGCATAAATGGTTAAAATTATCAAACAAATAAACAAACAACACAAACATCAATCAATTAGTGAATTAGAGTTTCAAATTCATAATTTTTTGATATATAAGTAGAAAATCATGTTTTTGA
Source organism: Allium sativum (assembly GCA_030737875.1). Lineage (NCBI taxonomy): Eukaryota > Viridiplantae > Streptophyta > Magnoliopsida > Asparagales > Amaryllidaceae > Allium > Allium sativum. Next base: position 166,900,008 of record CM060916.1, on the reverse strand, counting down.
TGCCAATTCACAACAATGTATTCTAGCTATATTTTGGTTCTCACACCAGTTTAATGGAAATATATAGAAATCACACCTTCGAAATTCGAATATGAATACTGATGATGATGCACCATCATCAGAATCATGCCCGGATATCTAGAATGTGATTCTATATCTACCCAGTATATTAAAACTTCGAATATACGTTCATGACGCGTATATACAAAACTTTTATATACTGGATTGCCCATATCAATATAAATAAATATTCAAATATGTATAAAGCAATTTAAATTTTCAAAACAAAATTGTTTTCATTTGAAAAATATACTCTTCGCACTCATGCTAGGATACTACTGATCCTATCTCTAACGAGTCATTCTAATTGGATTTTACTAATCCAATATCAGATGAATTCTTTCGTATGGTTCTAATGCGTCTTGTTCTCGAGCTCTGTAAACCAAAGCTCTGATACCAAACTGAGACGACCCGAACTTCCCCGTGTAGGAAAGCACGGATAGAATTGAGGACAAGACAAAATAGAACGCATACAGAAGAACATTTCATTGTTATTACAACAATTCCTCATATACAAGAATATACAGAGTATAAATGAATAAATTACATTCGACAAATATCAGAGATTACAATAAATTACATAGCAGCGGAAAAATATACAAAACACAACTGAAAGTGATACACGGATACAGAGCTTTCCGGATATCGTTCCAGCTGTAAATCAGGACCCTGTGAATATAAATCTGCAAAACCAAAACTACTAGCTGCCCGTGTCGAAAATAGGGGCACCCAGAGTTTAGGTTAAAACAATAAACTCTAGGTCAGTCATGTGACTGGTGTGAGAACTAAAACAGTTATTTAAAACTTTACTTTAAAAGAGAGTAATTCAAGGGACCACGCCGTATAACACGGAACGGGTTTCCTCCCAAGAATACTAGTGCATATAACAAAACAGCGCAATGCTCTTTGGAAAAATGAAGCTATTATAAGACCCAGGTCCCATCACACAATGCAACGCAAGCCGGAGGATAGGGTTTTCCCTTATAATAGCCAAACATGCTTGGTACGTTTAAAACAAATCATTTGATACTATTATAAGTGTATAGTGTCAAAACAATTTCAATCATAAATATCAATCATAGACGACATGGGTACCATATATCATGTTGCCATACTAGTTCTACAATTAAAACCGCAATATCACGTATTGGAAATTGGATTCCGTCATGAGTCGAGGCAAGGGGCAAGCTCCTCTCCGCGTTCGAGACACTCTAGCAAATGTCCCAGGACCCCACTCTGATCCTTGGATCTTCAGGGCCGGTCCTCTCTTACTTTTGAGGATTAGTTATTTCTAAACACACGTTTCCCGGTCCTTACAGACCTATATCCGAGGCGCCTCGTATCCAACAACCACACAGGTGAAAAGTATATAAATGTCAGGGCTGGTAGGTCACTGACACCACCTTAGCTAGAAAGAAACGTCGTGCTCTCCCTGCAGTCACTATCCCGTTTTTGACTCATACCGAGGTGTCAGGCTTGCGAATTCACGTTATACACAAAGCTACGCCACACAGGCCGTGCTTTGATCATCAACCACAAGACTTTGCTTTTCAACAGAAGCCCTGATCAATTGCCACTTACGCGTGCCACACTGGCAATTCACTCCATGCGACTGATGTCCATCGATATACAACCTCTGAGCTCATAAGTCTCAGAGAAGGGCGTTAAGCAAGAGAATAAATTCTCCGCCGCCAAACAGATGTATATTTAATAGAGATCAATCAACACAGAATAAAATCCAATGTCAGACACACAATCCATTTACATGTTCGTTCTGGGTCTGAACGAAACCGGAGGCACTTTCCTCGCATATCCATCCATCTCCAAGTACGTCTGGACGATCACCAACTGTTTCCCTCATCTTGGGTGTACAACCCAATCGAGATCATCAGTAATCACCCAAACGATGTGAAGACTTCCGGTCTTCAACCACCGTCTTCATCTTCGACATCTCGTCGAATCGGTTATTCTGAATGGGTATAAACCCGGCATTTCTGAATAACCCACGTATATAATAAACGAATGTTACACAAACACAACAAACGCCTCATTCCAATTCAGAATATTCTTTTATTTACAAAATCACATTCTTAGGGAAAGGTTCCCATTAATTTTATCCAAGATAAATTCTTCTGAATTTATTCTTTAATCCTCCTTTGGATATCATTTCAAACTAGTCGGGATTAACGAACCACACCGAAGTAATTATTTATTTTATTTCCCAATCCCAACCTATATATCCCATGGAGAAAACTGGTAATACTCCACATCTAACACCACGGGGTTATCGGTAAAATTAATTACCATTTCACGTTCAAATCTAATTAAAGATTTAACTATCGCATTGGAGCAAAACTGGTGGTACTCCATTCTCGATCACCTTTCAGATTTGATAATTTAAATTATCAATTCACTTTTTAATCTAATTAAAGATTCATTAAAACTCCACTTAGTTTCAATCTTTTCAAAATTCAATATCTTGCCTTTAACTAGGTTAAAGAACCAATGTCATCTAAAACACGATTCACGACAAACCCAAATCATATTTGATATTAAATACAAGGCTCTGAATAGAAAATATATCGGCTTATATTCAATATCAAATTCTGAAACCAACATATATCGTATTGGAAATACCGATATAAAATATATCTTTAAAATTCCCATAACAATATCTGTATAGGCACGAAATCCAACATCGAAATATTCCGAAGATAATTTCGATTCAACTCCCGTCCAATCCACGTATTGTGAATATTGATTATTTTTTTTAAAATCACTTTCTAATTCAATTTATTTATTTCAAAAATAAATAAATTTTAATTCTATTTCAAAACTAGTTCATTTCGATAAAAATCTATTTTTATCATTTCAAATGTGGAGTTTTTCATCCCAGTTCTTTCCAATTCACATATTATGATTTTACACAAATTATCAATATTTTAATAATTTTATCAAGGCCCGTACAGTCGATTTCGCCATCGAACTGCACTTACGACGACCTTTTTCGAATTTGATTTGGACATAACTCCAAATCCAACCGTTAGATTTCAAATTTCTAGTATTCATTGGAAAGCTCTTTTCGATACGAACCCAACGGTTTCGGTTTTAGGAGAATCCGACGGTCGGATCTCCCGTAATGTCAATTCGAAGTTAATGGTCGAAATTCACGAATTGTCGCGGCGCGGCGCGTTCTATTCGGGCCATTATATATATTATATATTTCGTCGATTTCCTTTTAAAACGTATTTTATAAATCATTTTAAATTCGTTTCAAAAACAATTTCAACTTCATCTTCAATTTCAAATCGATTTGATTTCAATTCAATTCGAATTCATTTCAATTTTAATTAGTTCGAATTCAAATTCGTTTCAATTCAATTCAAATTCTAATTCGTTTCATTTCAATTCGAATTCAATTCGAATTCATTTCAAATTGATTTCAATTCAATTTCAGTTCGTTTTAAATTTCATTCAAAACGATTTCAATTCGTTTTTAATTCAATGTCAATTTAATTCAATTTGAATTCATTTCTATTCAATTCGAATTCAAATTCACTTTCTATTCAATTCAAATTCTAATTCACTTTCTATTTAATTCAATTTCTAATTCACTTTCTATTCAATTCGAATTCTAATTCACTTTCTATTCAATTCGAATTCATTTCAAATTGATTCAATAAAATTTCAATTTGAATTTTAATCTAATTCAATTTGAATTTCATTTCAAAATATCAAATTTTGAAATCACTTTTCAATATTCATTATAAAACGAATAAAATCGATATAAATATTGTTCGCGTCAAAATAGCGCAACTCTAATCAACACGGCTTTATATATTTTTCAAAAACTTCTTTATTCTATTCAACAAATGAATATTTATTCTATTCAACACATGAATCTATATTTCTTTCAACACACGACCATTTTTGTTATGTAAAATATTTTATAAAACTATGGTATCTATCGTTTGATTTTAATTAGACTCCACCGTGAAGTAGTTCTAATTTTAAATATGATGAAGATGTGAATTTTATTATTAAAATATTTTACTCAACACATAGATATTTTCAACACATGAACATTGTTATACATGACTATTTTTATATTCAACACATGAATTTTCTTTTATAGTATTCATTATTTTCCCGACTGGAATGAGGCCCAATCAATCACCATATAACGTTAATTATATGGATTCCATACAACACATGTATACAATAGCATTGAAAAATAATCAACCATCAACCAAAGTGCACTACACTGTATAAGCATCAAATATAGATATCTAACGCTTATAACAGCCTGTCAATCAATCGATCGACATATTTAATCAATCAGGATGAGTGAACTTCAAATTTCATCCCAACACCCATGTGGGGTTTCAAATCAACAAACACAGATTTTATTTGTGCAGTTGGGCGATGTGTAAAATTTATCGTCCCAATCAATGTCAGTCAAATCAGTGTACATAAACAAACCGTCCGGTTTGTAAATGAATATTTATTTATTCACATTCACTATATTCCTATTCACGTTAAAAATTATATTTTTAACGATAAAACATTTTATTTTAACATATGAATTTCTATTCAGTTCATTCTTTAAATAAAATGATATTTTTATTTTTCTAACTTATTTTAGAAAAATTTCGGCGGCATAACGGCACGATACTAGAAACGGGACAAGGCCTAGCCTTATCCCCGGTCTAGTGAAGGCCCACGCCATTCACACATCAATCAAATCAATTTCATTTCACCAAACAATTCAATTCAAACCAAATAATCTAACCAACTACACAACCAAACAATTAAACAAACAAGCCATCCATGGTCTGTGGATGACGGGTGTCGGGTGCTACTAAACACCGTCTACATCCTAGTATATATATATAACTAGAAAAAGAAATTTAGAGTGAGAAATTCTCACCGAAAGTTATCCAATACCACGACTCTTCATTTATAGAAATCTTCGGCATTCTCGCCCTTTGTCGCTTTCGTTGCTCGTAGTCACTACATATATAAAAATCATATTTTTATATTGCTATTCAGTATATAAAAATCGAATTTTTACTTCGCTATTCAATATATAAAAATCGAATTTTTACAACGATGTTATATAGATAAAGATTTCGCCTTTTCAAATTTCAAAAATCTAATTTTTCTATTTTAAAAATCTAATCTTTTCTATTTTAAAAATCTAATTTTTTTCTATTTTAAAATCTAATCTTTTCTATTTTAAAAATCTAATCTTTTCTATTTTAAAAATCTAATCTTTTCTATTATAAAAATCTAATCTTTTCTATTTTAAAAATCTAATCTTTTCTATTTTAAAAATCTAATCTTTTCTATTATAAAAATCTAATCTTTTCTATTACTTTATTTTCAGATTTTATAAATGCTAATTCATATAAAAAAATGATTTTATAAATAAAAATATAAGTAAAACTTACAGCATTGCAGAAAAGAGGGTTTTCATCGTCGGGGGCGGCTGAGGGCGGCGCAGCACGTCGGGATGGATGTTGGAGGTTCGTCGGGTGGTGCGGAGGTCGGTTCAGGGTTGCTGGAGGGGGTTGCGCGCAGGGGGGGCGGGGGAGCTGTGGCAGGGGCACGGCGGCTTAGGGTTTAGGGGGCGGCGGCTGTTCTATGCAGAAGAAGGAGGGGAGGAAGCTCGAACGGAGGGGGAGGTGAGGGGCCAGCGCCGAGGTGGTGCGCCTGATGGTGCGACGACGCCCCGATGGGAGGAGCGATGGCGCTCCTCCCCTCTTCGTCTTTTTTTTATTTAATCTGATTCGGGGAAGAGAAAGAAGAGGGGGGGGGGGGTATGTAAATGTTTATATTATATTATTTATTTTTAATTTTTAAATCCATGAAGGTTGACTTTTTCATACGACCTCTAAACGAGGCCCACCGCCTGTCGTCCACAGCGTTTTACCCTCATTCCGAACACAATGGGATATGTATCGTAAGCTGATTTGATCGTTTCGATCAGTTTCCGTTAAAATCTACATATAACTCTATATATTGAATTTGAACGCGCATTTCAATTTACCGGGGCCACATACTAACTCTAAAAATTCCAGAAAAATATTTTTTGGCTTCGTATTGACGATACGGTCCTAACAAAACTAGTTTCGTCGAATTCTGAGACTGTTGGAAAAATGGCCATTTTCCAGTCGATTAAAATCAACTGAAACTGGTCAAACACGTTTTCCTTTACCACGCTCACATATTGATTCAGAAAAATTATGTAATTTGGAATCTAGCAATAATATGACATCACGGACCCAACAAAAGTGGTTTCGTCGAAATCCGAGGTCGTTTGCTAAATTCCCATTTTTAAGGGCCTGAGTTCCATAGCGACTATTCAGAATTTTCAACAGGACATATCTTTTGATTCCCGCTATGAAATTTCAATTTTTTGGATTCGTTGGAAAGATATTATCAATTAGTTCCTATTATTTTTGGTTTCGCTAAAATCCGGTTTGTTTTGCACCCGATACATTCAATTGAAGTTTGAAATCGAATTACCGAACTACCGCGCCATTTTCAATTCTATTTATAATTATATATATAATTATTATATTCTAACGACGACGTATATAATATATACGTTCGAATTCTATTCAAAATAAATTTCTCGTCGATTTTATTCAAAATAATTCATTTTAAATATTCAAAATTCGCTAAAATTGCCAAAATAAAAATTTTAAACTGGCCCAGATTTTCAGGTTATTACACAACCATTCACTCATAGGCATTCATTGTCCTAAAAAGATTTCTAATGCTTTCATGTTTATATGCATAGTGTGTGTATATGTCTTTATCTAATGCAAAATCAGACGGTCTACTGATTCAGTTGACTTCCTTAATGCAAATCATGTCCGTGCCATGCGTCCAATCATGTATGCAAGCATCCCTAATCATGTAAATACTACATGCGTGCACGGCCATTCATCCATATGCAACATCCATATGTTAACATATCAAGTTCAATTTACAAACAAATACATATCTGTAAATGCAATATGAAAGCGTCCGAACTGATCTAGTGCCTAATACGTATGCATATGCATTCACAAGCAACCATTAGCAACCACTTGCAACCATCAACCATAACATGTTTCAAATACATGTTTACATCCTTTGGCTTCTACCTAAGGATCAAAGATACGACCTAGGTGATATACTTTGGAAAGAGAGAAACAATTATGCGTAAAGCTCCTAAAACAAAGAAATCAAGGATGCACCCTCAAGAAAAAGGGTATGATGCTAGTATCTAGCCTTCTTGAGCTTTACTCCACTGTATCTTAACTAAGTCAACTTCATGATTGTGAAGTTCCGGATCTCCATTTCCAAAATAAACAGATGTCAATCACGGTACCAGGTATACGTACTAAGATGATTAGAGGTTTCCCTCTTATCCTCTATGCCATAACTATAAGAGTCGAAAGGTCACTACGTGCTCTTTGGAGTGCCTACCACAACTATTCATCTCTCCCGCAAACCATCCAAACCGAACTCGACATTCCTCAAGTACAAGCCCCAAAGGCCTAAACCAATATCAGACAGGCACCCAAGGAATATCTCCCCCGAATTTAGACGATCTACGTGAGATGATATAAGCAAACTCGATAGCTATTCTCAAATCCCTACTAACCAAAAATAAACTGGTCGGACCACCAATTGGGTTTGAGACTCTAGTGGGATCTTTCTATTATACAAGTACTATGGTGCAGAGACTCAACTATGGAAGTGGATATGAACAAATGAGAAGCGCTAGAACCTAAGGAAATAGCACGAACAGAAAAACTAGACTCTTCCAACCGGATTACCTTTCTCCTAGGTACGCTTGGTGGCGAAAGCATGTACTTGTCCTTCTGAAAATCTTGTTCCTCTTTCTTGCCCTTGTCCTTAATTATATGCCCTATCATACCCTAGTAAAGATACTTCCTCTTGTCTTAGGTTTTATAATTTCTTCCTCCTTCATGAGCTAAATCTACATCCATGAATTCCTCATCCTAGGGTTATGCTCCTTAGCTAAACTCCTCATCCCCTTCCGTGTGTAGTCATGTTGACAAATCTCTCGAAAGCTGCTTCCATCGTACAAAGAACCCTATAAGCTTGAAAGAAAACTGGCCGTAAGTGAAACAATCACAGCCCTAGATGGAAGTCGGGTACTACTTTGCCCTTCGATGAGGTTACCTCCCAGAAAGCCAGGAGCCCCAGAGACTCAAGAAAGAAGGAGACAAGAATTCAAACAGAGGAAGAGAAGATAGTGCGTATGGCTTTGGGGAATATGCCTTTAAAACAAATCTTTTCTCTTGAAAATGCTTCTTTAAAAACCGTTTTGAAAATAATTTTTCAAATCCTTTATCTGATCTGGTAACCTTCAGCTCTGATACCACGTGTAACACCCCACGTCCGTTAGTGTCACTCACAAAGGGAATGCACTAAGTTCTGTGGAGCATTTAGGGTAAAAGATGCAGATAAATTACAAGACAGACAGAAATTAAACAGTGGAAAATAAAACTTTGCTTTATTGATAAAATAGTTTGTACAAAGATTTCTTTACAATATCAGAGTATCATCTGTCTTACAAAATAAAGAAGCATAAAAATACATTTATATTCCCCAATTTTAGCAAGAGCCAGCCATAGCATCTGAAAAGAGAATCCAAGCAAACTTCGATAAATCTTCAAGCTGGGAAAGAGTGACAGTCCAACTTAACCTGAGCTATACTATTCCCTCCTTTACTACCTGGGGGGGGGGAAGGAAAGAAGACGAAAGGAAAACAGAGTCAGACATAAAGCCTGAGTAAGTTCAATAACTTCTAGCATGTGAACATGGAAAAACAAATCGACATGAATTAACTGAATACAAGATTACACCATGACGATAGGGTCAACTAGATTAGACAAGGTAGTCACAAGATATGCTAAGATAGGATAAACTGGATACGCTCTAATACTTTCGTCGCTTCGCTATTTCCTTGTTATACTGGTTTCTATATCTCTGCACCACCTAACTAGTGTCCCAACTAGTAACGATAACGTGATCCCAATCCCTGTATTTTCCATCGCCTTCAGGCATCCATTTATTTATTTGTTACCTAGATTCAATCTAGGGTTTTCTACCAAGTAATTTCTAGATTCCTCTAAAGTTTACGCTATCTGCTGAATGCTTCTCAGATTCAGGATTTATGCCACCTAGTTCAACTAGGAATTATGCTACCTGTCGAACGATGCCCCCAAGTCTAGGACAAACTACCTAGAGTGGTATATGTTCCTATACTTCCCCACGCATGTATCGCGAATCGTTATCGCTTGTCTAGATGCACATGTCCCCTAATGTGCGGTCCGAGTCCTGTGTCAGGGCAAATCAAGGAATACAGAACTCAGTCGGGAGCTTTCAGATATCCGCCGATGCAGATGCTAAGGTCTGTTTTTATTTCAGTGGCTATGGTCCCACTTGACCCCTCCCTCAACAAATGAAAGGCACACCTTGTAAAATGAGAACTATACGCCGGCCCCTGGTGCCCCACTATCCTATGGCCATCCACACCCATAACTAGATAGCAAGTATATGGTCTTTTGGAGTTCTCCGCCTTTCCGCTTCACGTATCTCGATTGACTCAAGATGGATGGTATACGACGAGCCGCTATCACAGGGCTACCGTTTGCTCGCCGAATCACGCTGGTCCATCCTAGTCTTTAGGTTGCCATGTATTGCAACCAAGGCATACCCCTGGTTCTTCTACGCAGACCTTAACCTCTGTGGGCCCAGGCGGATCATCTGCAGCCTCACAGAGGGATACCGAGAGTACCCTCACGTCCCCTCGAAGCCTCGGGCTTCGTAACCCAATTCGTTGGAGCCTTCTTTCTACTCAGACGGACATTCGCTCCTTCCCGCGTTATACTAAGAATTACTACTTAGTTTTATTTACTAAGATTTACCACTTAGTTTCCAGAATCGTTGTTTCTTGTTCTTCACTAATGTTTACTACTTAGTTCTCTTTCCCATCAATTTTGATTGGTTAAGTGTCATTAGTCTATTCAAGCCAACTTAACCCTCTTCATTCATCCTGTTAAACTGGTTAAGTGTTATCAGTTGACTTAACCCGACCACAAACCAAGTTATACTGGTTAAGTATTTATTACTTAACCCTACCTATTTACCCTGTATTGGTTAAGTGTTCCTTTAACTTAACCTTGCCCGTCTGTTTTAACTAACATGTTATTAATGGTTGAGTATTACCCCTTCATGTTTTAGACTTAGCCCTATTCCTTTATCACAATCTGACGGTTAAGTGTTCAAGTTTACTTAACCCTACGGTCTTGTCCAGCTAACATATCAAATTGGCTAAGTGTATTAACTTTACTTAACCCCACCCTCTAGTCATATTAATTTGGCTAAGTGTATTAACTTTACTTAACCCCACCTTCTAGTCTAGTTACCATGTGAAGTTGGTTAAGTGTCCCTATGGACTTAGCCCTCCCATCCTAGCTTAACTGTGTTAAATTGGTTAAGTGTTCCTATGGACTTAACCCTCCCATTCTGGCTTAACTGTATGGCCCTAACCCCACCCACTAGTCTGGTTATTATGTTGAATTGGTTAAGTGTCTTAGTGAACTTAACCCTACCATTCTTGTTCTAGCTTTAATTTAATAGATTAAAGCCACGACCACTCACATTAGACAGATATTGTTGCGATTACTGGATGTGCCGGTTGGTTCTGGGCAGATTTACATCGCAACTCAGTCTAACCTCGGGTTAGGCCTATTCGTGTTTTCTAGTTCAAGGGTTTTGACTAATTTTCAAATCAGGTTTTGAAAGTAACCATCCCGTTCGACGGATCAGTCAGGGATAGCCAGGGAGAGCAGGAAACTTGTATTTTCCAAACCCAAGCCTAGACACTATCCTCTCTGTCACCCTAGAACTTTCTGGCGTGTTATTAAAAGAGTTGTCGTTAATAAACCTTTAATTTGTCTAAATTAACATTTCCTCATCTAGGCCAAATTCTATAAGTAAATTATTCCTAATTTACTTATTTCCTAATTACTCTTTTAATGTAAATTGTCAACATTTATTCTTATAGCCCATTTTCCCTTCTAAATCATATTTATGCTTTTTGGTATGTAGACTATACCAATTAAGTGTCACTAACCACGATTTTGCTAAACCTGACGGTTATTCCCAATTATGGCCAATCTCAAATTTTATACCAATATACTTATTATGCCAAATTAGCTAATCCAATCCTGATTTAACATTCTAATTCACGTCAAACTAGATTTATTACTCTAGTTCTCTATTAATGTAAATGCTAGATTTACACGTCAATGCTAGATTCAAATTACACTTCTTATAATTCATGTCAAATTTATCCAATTTGCATTTCTATGAACATGCCATAATACATGTTCCCGATTTATGCCCAATTCCAAGTTTTACAACTATGTTTTAGTACATTTCACATTATGCCCAAATCGTATTCCCACCGTTCGTATAATTGCGATAAATCTAGATTATGGATAAATCTAGACTCGTAGAAATTAGGGAACGAACCAAAGATGCTATGCAAAAGATAGACATACTAACTGGCATAAAAAGGGTTGAATAACGACGTCGGTTCAAGAACATGGGTAGACCCAACTTAATAGGTAAATTCCCAAGGTCTTAAACCAAGAATAGGTAGAATAAAGACGTAGGTTCAAGAACATGGGTAGACCTAACTTAATAGGTAAATTCCCAAGGTCTAAAACCAAAGAAAACCAAGGACAGGCAGAATAAATAATCGAGTTTAGACCCAATCTCATAATCACAGAACTTAAGCAACACTTTCCTAGTCATGAATCATAGGTGTTTAATCACAGATGTCCTTGTTATGTCATAGGCAATAGTTTATGTTTTCTAATCAAAGGTATAGGTTTAGTCAAGGAAATAATCCTCATAGTCACATTCACAGTCATAGGCAATGTTCATGGTCATAGGCAGTGTCCATAGTCATAGGCAATATTCATAGTCATAGGCAAATGTTCATAGTCATAGGCATATGGTTTTAGGGTCCATAGTTTCATAGTCACGGTCTTATTTGTCCTTGAATCATAACAGTTCTTAATTAGGTTCAAGAGTATAGGCACTGATTCGAATAGAGAGAGAGAGAATTGGCATATTCTTTTATTCCTTTAATTTCATGTCACGAACAGAGAAAAACGTTCAAACCTAGAAATAACCGACTTACAGAAATTATATCAGAATAGAAAGACGGCGTTGCTAAGATTCGTAGAAAAACAGTCGTTGAAGTCGTTTGAACCTCCTCTTGAATCCTAGCTTGACTTGAACCTTTTCTTGAAAGTCTTTTAGCAGCATCTCCTCGTCTTGATTTATTTATATATATTATTCTATTTATTATTTAATTTAAGAGGAGGAGAAGAAGCCATGTTTGGCAATAATCTTGGCAGCATAAGGGTAGGAAAGAATTGTGAATAGAGAAGAAGACTAGGGCTGTTTATATAGTATTAGGTGGACGAACCTGGTCAGAATGGCGTCCAGATACATCAGAAAGAACAGGGTGCAGAAGGTTGGAAAAACAGGGGGGGTCGACCCCCAGGTCGAATATGTAGTCGACCTGGTTGCCCCAGGTCGACTACCCAGTCGACCTGTGTAGCCCAGGTCGACTACCCAGTCGACCTGGGTGTCTTGGGCGGGAAAATTCCCGCCCTGGCCAATCCGGCCTGTTTTTTTTTGAAATTTGAAATTGACCTGTTTTGAATTTTGAACTTCGCTGAATCTTCCGGAGGCCATATCTCCCTCATACGGACTCCAATTTATGCAAGCTCGGACTCGTTTTCATGCAGAATTCCGAGATGAACGCAGTGGCGCAGCCTGTTTCCCTTGATTTTGATATTAACTTTTAATTCTGCCTTGATTTGTGAATCTTAGCGTTACAGAATTACGGGTTGTTACAGTTCCGGGGAGATTTACACCACAACATAGTCAAACCTCGGGTTTTTCGTGCGACATGACCAACTACCCACATTGGATCCAATTGTTTGCAGTCACTGGATTTGTCGGGTGGTCCCAGGCAGATTTACACTGCAAACTCAACCCAACCTCGAGTTGGCCATTTTCAAGTTTATCTAATTGTCATGCCCACGTTCAAGTTTTCATGTCAAATTCATGTCATGTTTCTTGTCAAATCGTGTCAAGTTCATGTCCATATCCAAGTTCAAGTCATAATAACGTTCATGTTCAAAGCCAATTTATGTTTTACCTAATCTACCCAAAACGTATTCCCATCGCACATAAACTTGAATCGATACAAATAAATCTAATTAGGGAATAACATAAAAAGGGATGGGTATAAGGTGGAAAAGTGATTACTAGCATAGCATGGTATAACTTGAGATAAATGATATAACATTACTGGCATGTGGAATATTGGCTTCAAACATAAAGATTTCAAATCTAACGAAATAAGGTACTAGTCAAGATAACAATTGTTATAAGGTGATAGTATAGTCATGGTAACGATTGACACAAGGTGATAGTATAGTCATGGCAACGATTAACATAAGGTGATAGTCATAAACTTGTGACTAATAACAGATTCAACATGATAATATGCGGGGTTTTCTTTTTGATTTACAACATGAATAGGCCCCAGATCAATGTCATAGTAATATATCCAAAAGTCAAGATCCAAGATGAACAAGAATGGATGTAAAACAGTCATCATACATAGGTCCAATTTCAATTTACATCATATTCATATTACATTTACAGTTTAAATCTAAAAATAACTGGGGCTTACAGATCGTGGTTCGAGAATTAGAAAAAGAGAGTCGACGTTGAATCTTTATATGCTTAGTCAAGTCCTAATAGAAATCCCCAAATCAGCAACGTAGCTTCGACGTAGAAGAAGCAGTCTCTCTAACTTTTCAACCAGAATTAGAGCAGCATAAGGTCAGAAAGAATTTTGTGTAGAGAGACTAGTATGAGGGGCTGTATATATAGGGTCAGGTCAACGAACGTAGACAGAAACGAGGCCAGAAACATCAGAGTGAATCCAGCTTCAAAAGTGGACTCGGCCACCAGGTCGACCCCCGGGTCGACGCTATGGTCGACCTGGTCCTGGGCAGGTCGACTACATAGTCGACCCCCAGGTCGACCTGGTCCTAGGCGGGAAATTTCCCACCCAGTCCATTTTGAGGTTTGAATTTCAAATTTTGAATTCGAATTGAGCTGTTTTGAACTTGAAAACTTCGGAAAACTTCGAAAGGTCATAACTTGGTCATACGGACTCCGATTTTCGAAAACTCGAACTCGTTTCCAAGCAGAATTTCGAGACGAACGCAATGGCGTAACCTGTTTCCCTTGATTCTTATTTTAAAAATTAATTCTGCCTTAATTTATGGTTATTACACGTTATAAAAACACGGGTTGTTACATTCTCTGTAAAGATCCGTAAATTCCCGCTCTTTGGATCGACCATAAACCACACAAGTCTGACCCAAAGGTCGGAAATCCACGAATACTTTAACTTTGGGAATACGACACATTAGAACAAATACAACAAACTTTTATAACATCATAGTAAATGTTGCATCAGAGTACATAATATATATCAGAGTACATTAAATAAATTTACAGCGGAAGATAATTTTACATTACTTTAATATATTGCAGCGGAAACAATAAAACTAAGACAGCGGAAGACTTTTCTATGCTCTGGACACAGCTTTGAGCTTCAATCCAGGATCCTGCTAAAGAGATAAATATCTGCAAAAAGCTACTCGACTGCCCGTGTGGAAAAGAGGGCACCTGAGTTTGGAAAAGTGGAAACAAACAACGGGTCAGTCGTGGGACTGGTGTGAGAATTCTTAACTAATATAATTAATAGTAATAAGGCAAATCCAAGGACCACGCCGCTAAAGCGGAACGGGTTTTCTTCCAATGGATTGCCGTGCATAATTTAAGTAAATCGTCAAAACAACGCAGTGCTTTGTAGAAAAATGAAACCATCATAAGACCCAAGTCCCATCACACAATGCAACGCAAACCGGAGGATAGGGTTTTACCTTATAATGGTCAAAAATGCTTGCTACGATAAAAATGATATTATTATTAGTGAGTACATGTTTTAAAACATTTCAAAGTAAATGTATCAATCCTAGGAAGCATAGGTACCCATATATTATGCCTCCGTACTAGTAATACAATCAAATTCGTCTGTTCGTATTTGGATTTTTGGTTTCCATCATGAGTCAAGGCTAGGGAGGAGCTCCTTACCGATTCGAGCACTCTAGCTAGTGTCTCAGGATTCCCCGCGGAGAACCCTTGGATAGCTGCAGGGCCGGTCCGCAAATACAGCTTAGCGGATTAGTTATACCTGAACACACGTTTCCCTGTCCTATAGGACCTATCCGAGGCGCCTCATTCCATCATCCACATGAGTAAAATGTCGGGCCGTGTTAAAACCCAAACACCACTTCTAGCTAGAAAGAAACGTGCTGCTCTCCCTGCGTTCCCTTCTCCCGTTTTAGACTCTACCGGTTTGTGAGGCTCGCGAAGTTATGTTATATCCACAAGGCCTGCTTTTCAACAAAGCCTTGATCATCTTCATCTTAGCGTGCCACATTGTCAATCCATATCGTACTATTGATCGTCCATCAATATATAAATGGGTGTTAAGTAAAGAATAAATTCTCCACCACCAATCATTTATATATAGATAGAAAATCAATAACATGATATTAACGGAGTACAACGTCAGATACACAATCCATTTATAACTTATGCTCTGGGTCTGAGCGAAAGTCAAATCCGTACAAATCAACACTACGTCCGGACAGCAACCACTGTAGCCTCTTCAAGGTAGCTACTCCAATCACGGGCATCAGCAGTCGTCGTCCATTCGATGTGAAGACTGTCGGTCTTCTATGGTCGTCTTTAAATCTTGAATTTTAAACGTCATTTAAATTGTTTGGAATCAGATAAACTCGGACTTCCCAAACAATTCTCGCACATATATATAAGTTGGAAATCATTTATTATCGCTTGATTTTAATTTTTATATATAATTATATATCATTCCTCATCCATTTCGTTTTTCTATATTATGCAACCAACAAATCTTCTTATCTACATCCAATGAATCATTACACACAACAAATGTTTCTTTTATTTTTATAATTTTCATACATAACCTATACACAAAATGTAAATTTGGCGTATCATTCCAATCACAACAAAAATAAATATCTTTTGTTTCCTGACTTCCATTCTACTTACATGAATATAATTTGTATTTCAACTTCAGTACAACAAAATGACTAACTTTGTGTAAATCATTCCATGCAACCAATTTGATAATTTTGTGTTAATCTTCATTACAAACATAATATATTCTTGTGTGTTAACCTATCTGCATAAAAATGTAAATCTCTAACTTTATCTTTCTTTTTTAATAAAAATCCAATTTAAAATGTAAACTTTCTTACTTTTATTTATTTACATTAAGGTGTGAATTTTCTTACTTTTACTAATTACATTAAGAAAATGTAACTTTACTAATTATTTATTATACCTTGGATTCTTCATATGGTTTCACACTTATATAAGAATGTGAAACTTATTTCAACTTCTCATAACATTGGAGAATATAATCTTTTATTCCAATGTATTATTTCGTATCATATTGAAATCTTTTCCTTCCTCTAAATTAAAACGTAAATCTTCTTCTTTAATTACATTAAACAAAAAAAAGTAACTTTCCTTCTTTTTTATTTAGCAGCAATGTAATCATTTGTCTGGGATTTATATTAAACAAAAATGTAAATTTTGTTCTCTTCTTCTCTTTGAACAAAAATATGAATTTTTGTTCTTTTCTTTAAACAAAAATGTGAATTTTTTTTTGTTCTTTTCTAAATGACATTTACAATACTTCGCTTTATATGCAAAAGGAATGATTTTTAACTATGCACTTTATTTCATATGCCATATATGACCTTACAAATATATATTTCATTTCATATGCTATGCATGCAACATTAACAAATAAATATACTTTATTTCATATGCAATGCAATGCAACATTAACAAATAAATATACTTTATTTCATATGCAATGCAATGCAACATTAACAAATAAATATACTTTATTTCATATGCAATGCAATGCAACTTTAACAAATAAATATACTTTATTTCATATGCAATGCAATGCAACATTAACAAATAAATATTTCATTCATATGCAGTATATGTCATTAACAAATAAATGTATTTTCTTTTTATATGCAATGTATGCCGTTAACAAATAAATATACTTTATTTCATATGCAATGAAATACCATTAACAAATAAATATACTTTATTTCATATGCAATGAAATGCCATTAACAAATAAATATACTTTATTTCATATGCAATGAAATGCCATTAACAAATAAATATACTTTATTTCATATGCAATGAAATGCAACATCAAAACTATAATATATTTATTTTAATTTACACTTTCTAAAAAAAAAAAAAAATATGTAACTTCATTCTAATGCATATTTTTGTCGTTCTTTTACATTTGTCAAAATAAATCTTTGCCATTCTTGTATTTTTATATACGACGTTTCACTTATGTTGCGGGCCCCAACAATGCATGAAATAATGGGACAAACATAATGCATTGCTTATATAAATATGCGTTAAATTTTTTTGTTTAATGACAACGTTTGTACAACAAAATTTCATTAAGTTTACCGTAATAAATTTAGATTTTAACGGTTTATCTAAAACAAAACTTTTACTATTCATATTAAAGATTTCAACTTGTAAATTAAGAATTGATTTCAGACATAAATTTTCTTCTTATCAAGTTGCATGATAAGTATTAAATTCATTTCTAAATATATGACGGTACAACTCTTTCCATAATATTTATTTTTAAACAACGCTAAATATTCAAGTTGGTTAGTAACGCAAATCACTTTTGTTTATAAGTTTATGAAATGGTTCGCACCTAAAACATCAAATATAAATATTTATTTTACATTGCATCTTAATTTAATTTATATTTTAAATCTCAAAATGAATATCATAAATTGATTTATACAGTGAAATCAAAATTAACAATTTTGAGTATTCGTTCATGAAGTTTATTCATAAACAATTCAATTGTTATAAATTACCATTTATCTAATTACAAATTGTTTATTAGAAATAAAATTGAAATTACTCATTAATAACATCATTTATAAAAATAATTTTAATTTAAAAATGAATTTTATATATTTTCCAAAGTTGGAAATCGAAATCTGAAATTACCGCGCCATTTCAGGCTCGGAATATAATTAATATAAATTTTAAGTTTTACTTCAAATAAAATAAATTTTTAATCGTGATTATTTAAAAGAAATTATTTTAAATAACCAAAACTCATTAAAATAACTTAAAAATAAATTTTTAAATTTACCCCAAAATTCAGGTTTGTTACAGTCTCCCCCACTTAAAATCTTTTCGTCCTCGAAAAGGAACGAAGCTAAAAGTGTTTAATTAATTAACTCATTTTTCATTCTTTTATTGGCTTCAAAAATTTTATAGTTGCTAGCACTCTCAACTCATTCTAGGGCATTACTAACCCCATTTCTAATGAGTTTTCTCATTCTAGGATACTGCTGATCCTATCTCTAATGAGTATTCTTATTGGATATTACTAATCCAATCTCCGATGAGTCTTTTGTTCAGTTCTAACGAGTTGTATCCCAAAGATTTGAGCTAACCTGGCTCTGATACCAACTGTAAAGACCCGTAAATTCCCGCTCTTTGGATCGACCATAAACCACACAAGTCTGACCCAAAGGTCGGAAATCCACGAATACTTTAACTTTGGGAATACAACACATTAGAACAAATACAACAGACTTTTATAACATCATAGTAAATGTTGCATCAGAGTACATAATATATATCAGAGTACATTAAATAAATTTATAGCGGAAGATAATTTTACATTACTTTAATATATTGCAGCGGAAACAATAAAACTAAGACAGCGGAAGACTTTTCTATGCTCTGGACACAGCTTTGAGCTTCAATCCAGGATCCTGCTAAAGAGATAAATATCTGCAAAAAGCTACTCGACTGCCCGTGTGGAAAAGAAGGCACCTGAGTTTGGAAAAGTGGAAACAAACAACGGGTCAGTCGTGGGACTGGTGTGAGAATTCTTAACTAATATAATTAATAGTAATAAGGCAAATCAAAGGACCACGCCGCTAAAGCGGAACGGGTTTTCTTCCAATGGATCGCCGTGCATAATTTAAGTAAATCGTCAAAACAACGCAATGCTTTGTAGAAAAATGAAACCATCATAAGACCCAAGTCCCATCACACAATGCAACGCAAACCGGAGGATAGGGTTTTACCTTATAATGGTCAAAAATGCTTGATACGATAAAAACGATATTATTATTAGTGTGTATATGTTTTAAAACATTTCAAAGTAAATGTATCAATCCTAGGAAGCATAGGTACCCATATATTATGCCTCCGTACTAGTAATACAATCAAATTCGTCTGTTCGTATTTGGATTTTTGGTTTCCATCATGAGTCAAGGCTAGGGAGGAGCTCCTTACCGATTCGAGCACTCTAGCTAGTGTCTCAGGATTCCCCGCGGAGAACCCTTGGATAGCTGCAGGGCCGGTCCGTAAATACAGCTTAGCGGATTAGTTATACCTGAACACACGTTTCTCAGTCCTATAGGACCTATCCGAGGAGCCTCATTCCATCATCCACATGAGTAAAATGTCGGGCCGTGTTAAAACCCAAACACCACTTCTACTAGAAAGAAACGTGCTTCTCTCCCTGCGTTCCCTTCTCCCATTGTAGACTCTACCGGTTTGTGAGGCTCGCGAAGTTACGTTATATCCACAAGGCCTGCTTTTCAACAAAGCCTTGATCATCTTCATCTTAGCGTGCCACATTGTCAATCCATATCGTACTATTGATCGTCCATCAATATATAAATGGGTGTTAAGTAAAGAATAAATTCTCCACCACCAATCATTTATATATAGACAGAAAATCAATAACATGATATTAACGGAGTACAACGTCAGACACACAATCCATTTATAACTTATGCTCTGGGTCTGAGCGAAAGTCAAATCCGTACAAATCAACACTACGTCCGGACGACAACCACTGTAGCCCCTTCAAGGTAGCTACTCCAATCACGGGCATCAGCAGTCGTCGTCCATTCGATGTGAAGACTGTCGGTCTTCTATGGTCGTCTTTAAATCTTGAATTTTAAACGTCGTTTAAATTGTTTGGAATGAGATAAACTCGGACTTCCCAAACGATTCTCGCACATATATATAAGTTGGAAATCATTTATTATCGCTTGATTTTAATTTTTATATGTAATTATATATCATTCCTCATCCATTTCGTTTTTCTATATTATGCAACCAACAAATCTTCTTATCTACATCCAATGAATCATTACACACAACAAATGTTTCTTTAATTTTTATAATTTTCATACATAACCTATACACAAAATGTAAATTTGGCGTATCATTCCAATCACAACAAAAATAAATATCTTTTGTTTCCTGACTTCCATTCTACTTACATGAATATAATTTGTATTTCAACTTCAATACAACAAAACGACTAACTTTGTGTAAATCATTCCATGCAACCAATTTGATAATTTTGTGTTAATCTTCATTACAAACAGAATATATTCTTGTGTGTTAACCTATCTGCATAAAAATGTAAATCTCTAACTTTATCTTTCTTTTTTAATAAAAATCCAATTTAAAATGTAAACTTTCTTACTTTTATTTATTTACATTAAGGTGTGAATTTTCTTACTTTTACTAATTACATTAAGAAAATGTAACTTTACTAATTCTTTATTATACCTTGGATTCTTCGTATGGTTTCACATTTATATAAGAATGTGAAACTTATTTCAACTTCTCATAACATTGGAGAATATAATCTTTTATTCCAATGTATTATTTCGTTTCAAATTGAAATCTTTTCCTTCCTCTAAATAAAAATGTAAATCTTCTTCTTTAATTACATTAAACAAAAAAAGTAACTTTCCTTTTTTTTATTTAGCAGCAATGTAATCTTTTGTCTTGGATTTATATTAAACAAAAATGTAAATTTTGTTCTCTGCTTCTCTTTGAACAAAAATATGAATTTTTGTTCTTTTCTTTTCTTTAAACAAAAATGTGAATTTTTTTTGTTCTTTTCTAAATGACATTTACAATACTTCGCTTTATATGAAAAAGGAATGATTTTTAACTATGCACTTTATTTCATATGCCATATATGACCTTACAAATATATATTTCATTTCATATGCTATGCATGCAACATTAACAAATAAATATACTTTATTTCATATGCAATGCAATGCAACATTAACAAATAAATATACTTTATTTCATATGCAATGCAATGCAACATTAACAAATAAATATACTTTATTTCATATGCAATGCAATGCAACATTAACAAATAAATATACTTTATTTCATATGCAATGCAATGCAACATTAACAAATAAATATTTCATTCATATGCAGTATATGCCATTAACAAATAAATGTATTTTCTTTTTCATATGCAGTGTATGCCATTAACAAATAAATATACTTTATTTCATATGCAATGAAATACCATTAACAAATAAATATACTTTATTTCATGTGTAATGAAATGCCATTAACAAATAAATATACTTTATTTCATATGCAATGAAATGCCATTAACAAATAAATATACTTTATTTCATATGCAATGAAATGCAACATCATAACTATAATATATTTATTTTAATCTACACTTTCTGAAGAAAAAAAAATATGTAACTTCATTCTAATGCATATTTTTGTCGTTCTTATACATTTGTCAAAATAAATCTTTGCCATTCTTGTATTTTTATATACGACGTTTCACTTATGTTGCGGGCCCCAACAATGCATGAAATAATGGGACAAACATAATGCATTGCTTATATGAATATGCGTTAAATTTTTTTGTTTAATGACAACGTTTGTACAACAAAATTTCATTAAGTTTACCGTAATAAATTTAGATTTTAACGGTTTATCTAAAACAAAACTTTTACTATTAATATTAAAGATTTCAACTTGTAAATTAAGAATTGATTTCAGACATAAATTATCTTCTTATCAAGTTGCATGATAAGTATTAAATTCATTTCTAAATTTATGACGGTACAACTCTTTCCATAATATTTATTTTTAAACAACGCTAAATATTCAAGCTGGTTAGTAACGCAAATCACGTTTGTTTATAAGTTTATGAAATGGTTCGCACCTAAAACTTCAAATATAAATATTTATTTTACATTGCATCTTAATTTAATTTATATTTTAAATCTCAAAATGAATATCATAAATTGATTTATACAGTGAAATCAAAATTAACAATTTTGAGTATTCGTTCATGAAGTTTATTCATAAACAATTCAATTGTTATAAATTCCCATTTATCTAATTACAAATTGTTTATTAGAAATAAAATTGAAATTACTCATTAATAACATCATTTATAAAAATAATTTTAATTTAAAAATGAATTTTATATATTTTCCAAAGTTGGAAATCGAAATCTGAAATTACCGCGCCATTTCAGGCTCGGAATATAATTGATATAAATTTTAAGTTTTACTTCAAATAAAATAAATTTTTAATCATGATTATTTAAAAGAAATTATTTTAAATAACCAAAACTCATTAAAATAACATAAAATAAATTTTTAAATTTACCCCAAAATTCAGGTTTGTTACATTCTCCCCCCTTAAAGGATTTCGTCCCTGAAATCTCTAAGTTAGGGAGGATGTGTCCTACCATCCATCATCCATCTACTCAAAGCATCGTCCACTGGCAACCGTTGTCCTTAAAATATTTCTAGTGATGTATGAACATATGCAGAAAGTGTGTGTATATGTACTTATCTAATGCAAAGATCGGGCGGTTACTGATTCAGTAGACCTCCTGAATGCAAAATATGTTAGTGTAATGAATCCAACATGTATGGAAATTCCTGACATAGTTTATAACCTCTACATGAGTGCACACACATTCATTCATATGCAACATCCAAGTGATAGCATAACAAGTTCCATCCATGTACAAGTTTAAGCACTCATGCATATGCAACATGAAAATGTGACCGAGCCGATCTAGTGCCTAATGTGTGTCATGCATCCACTAGCATCCACTTGCAACCACTTGCAACCATTTGCAAACATCAACCATAACATGTTTCAATCACATGTTTACATCCATATGGTTCTACCTAAGGTTCTCAAGATAAGATCGAGAAGATAACAGGACAAATGTAGATAGTAGAAGCAGGATACGAAAAATGTTTCAAGTTTATAGGAGAAAGAGATCGAGAATGTACCCTAAAAAAGAAATGGGTAAAGCGCGCGTATCTTCTCTTCGGTTTCCCAAGTTGCGTCTTTTTGGGCTTCACTCCACTGCACTTTAACTAGCTTGACTTCTCGATTCCTTAGCTTCTTAATCTCTGTTCCTAAGATGCGAATCGGAACTCGCCTCAATGTTGCTTCTCTTTCCACTTCTACGTCTTCAAGGATGCTTGGCTCAACCACTTCGGCCGACTCATGCAAGCACTTTCGGAGATGCGAGACGTGAAAGACATTGTGTACTCCAGTCAACTTCTCGGGTAAGTCTACCTTATAGGCCATCCGTCCAATCCTCTCAGTGATAGGGAACGGTCCTACGAACCTTGGTGCTAGCTTTCCAACCGCTCCAAAACGAACTACATTGCGCAACGGAGAAACTTTTATAAAGACCATACCTCCGACTTCAAACTCTAGGTCGGTCCTTCTCTGGTCCGCAAAAGATTTTTGTCTACCTTGGGCCATTTTCATCCGTCTTCGTGTCAACTCAATCTTCTCAGAAGTGTCCCTTATCATGTCGGGCCCAAGTATAAGTCTGTCTGTCGTCTCCCACCAACAAGTTGGCGATTTGCACGGTCTTCCATACAGGGCTTCGAACGGTGCCATTCCGATGCTAGCTTGGTAACTATTGTTATATACAAACTCCACGAGAGGAAGATGGTCTTCCCAAGTGCCCCCAAAGTCAAGAATGCATAGCCTCAGGAGATCTTCTAGTACCCTATTTACCCTTTCGGTTTGTCCATCCGTCTGTGGGTGATAGGCCGTGCTCAAGTTCAGTCGTGTACCATTGCTTCTTGCAGACTATTCCAAAACTAGCTAGCAAAAATCGGGTCACGATCACTAACTATACTAGAAGGAACTCCATGCAACCGTACTATCTCTCGAAGGTAAATAGATGCTAGCCCTGATGCGGTCCTCTTGCTTTTCACTGGAATGAAGTGAGCACTTTTTGTGAGTCTATCAACTATGACCCATATGCTAGTATTTCCCTTCCTTGGCCTAGGCAGCCCATCCACGAAATCCATCGAGATACTCTCCCATTTCCATTGCGGAACTTCCAAAGGATGTAATAGCCCACCGGGCTTCTTTGACTCGGCCTTTACTTGTTGGCACACCATGCACTTCGAGACGAACTCTGCCACATCCTTTTTCATTCCAGTCCAAAAGAAAATGCGTTTCATATCCCTGTACATCTTATCCCCTCCGGGATGTATAGTCATCTTCGAGTGGTGCGCCTCTTCGAGAACTTTCCTTACTAGGTCTCACACTTGTGGGACATGTAGCCTTTCATCGTGCCTTAGCCATCCCTTTTCATCTATGGCATACCTACTGAGGTGACTTGATGTCTCACCGCTAATCAGCTTGTCCATGATTTCGACTATCTGTCGGTCTTCCCTCTGTGAAGCCCCTACTTGATCTAGAAGTGTAGGTCTTAACTCAAGAGATGCTAACGTAGCAGTCAATGACTCAACAGCAGGTGTAAAATCAAAGGTTGCTATAAATTCAAGGCTTTTCCTTTCAACGAACAAGGGGCTCAAGGTCAGCCTTTTTCTACTTAGCGCGTCCGCCACCACGTTACCCTTGCCAGGGGTATAAGCTATATCGAAGTCATATGATGCCAATAAATCCATCTACCGTTGTTGTCTCAGATTCAAGTCTTTCTGTGAGAAGAGGTACTTGAGCGATTTGTGGTCGGTATACAGCTCGAACCTCTCCCCTAGAAGATAATGGCGCCAAGCTTTAAATGCAAAAACAATCGCGACCAACTTCAAGTCATGCGTGGGATAGTTTTTCTCATGAACTTTAAGTTGTCTGCCCCCGTAGCATATTACTCTTCCTTTTTGCATTAGGACAGCGCCTAATCCCATGCCGCACGCATCTGTGTACACCGTAAACATCTTACCTCCATCGGGTAATGCCAAAACTGGAGCTGCGGTGAGGGCTCTCTTGAGTCTCTGAAAAGAAAGGTCACACTCTATGTCCCATACAAAAGCTAGGTTCTTCTTTGTTAACTTAGTAAGAGGGGCCGAAATCTTAGCGAAGTCCTTAATGAACTTCCTGTAGTAGCCCGCCAAACCGAGAAAGCTCCTCACCTCCGTTGCATTTTTAGGAATTTTCCAGTCTTGTACCGCGACTACCTTTGCGGGGTCCACGGCTATGCCTTGCTTAGAAACTACATGTCCAAGGAACCGAACTTCCTTCCTCCAAAAATGGCATTTGGAGAACTTAGCCTTTAGCTGGTGTGCTCTAAGTGTTTCCATGACTTCCTTGAGATGTCTAGCATGCTCTTCTTCATCTTTTGAGAAGATCAAAATATCATCCACAAAAACTGCCACAAACTTGTTAAGGAACTCCCGAAACACCCTACTCATCAAATCTACAAAGTATGCGGGTGCGTTCGTTAACCCAAACGGCGTGACGAGCCATTCGAAGAACCCATCTGGAGTCCTAAACGCAGTTTTGTCAATGCTATCCTCAGCCACTCTAAGCTGATGGAATCCTGTGGCTAGATCGAGTTGAGAGAAAACAGATGCTCCCACAAGCTGGTCAAACAAATCGTCAATTCTTGGTAGTGGGTGCCTATTCTTCTTTGTCAGTTTGTTTAATTCACGATAATCTACACATAGACGAACCGATCCATCTGCCTTAGTAGCGAATACCACCAGAGCACATCATTCAGAATGCTTCACCTTATGAAATTTTTCTCAAGCAACTCATTAACTTGTTTACTGAGCTCTTTTCTTTCTCGCGGGGCCATGTGCCTAACGGGCAATGAAACTGGATTGGCATTATCAACAAGATAAATTCAGAAGTCTATCTCGCGTTTAGGAGGTAACCTCCTCACCTTATCGAAGACATCTGGATATTCTCGGACCACTCTTACAGATTGCAAATTATCGTCGGACGAGTCAAGGGATTCAAGATAACATAACATGACCGGACCCTTAGGGTTACAAGAAATTTCAAGGGTATTACCGAGGCGAGTCATGAGCCTCACTACCCTTTGTTCACAATCAAGAATGGCTCCATAATCGGATAGCCAATCCATACCTAGGATCAAACCGTATCCCATAAATCCGAGAACATAAGCATTACACGTGAATTCTACGCTTAAGATAGAGATCCTCAAATCCACACACATCATAGATAAATGGGCGGAGCCCCCAATTGGATTTGAAACTATAACGGGATCCTCAACCAGACTAGTACTTAGGTGCAAATTTTCAACAATATCAGAGGAAATAAAAGTATGCGATGCACCAGAGTCAAATAAGGTTCGAACAGGAAAGTCAGAAATGTAAACAAGGCTTTCTACGGAAATATTACTGCCTCGGTCAAGAGCTGGAGTGGTGTTGAGAGCATGCAACTGCCCTCCAGAAGGTCCTGCTCGCTGGGTCTGCCCTTGCCTTTGTCCTTGCTTCTTAGGGCAATCCTTGTTGATGTGTCCAGTATCTCCACAATGAAAGCATTCACCCAACTTCCTCTTCTTCTTTCTACAGTCTTTAGCTAGATGTCCAGTAATACCACAGAAGTTGCACTTCCTTGTCTCACGTGGTTTGTTGTTGCTCTTGTTATTCTTGTTATTCCCCTTCTTGAAATCAGCTTTCTTATTCTGAGTCTCATTAGGCTTAACCTCCTTCTTGCTATTCTTGTCTTCCTCATGAAGTAGAGCCATATCCACCAAGCTTTCAAAAGTCGCCCCCATGGGTATATGAGTTATGGCCAAACTGTGTAGTGGCTCGTTCAATCCCCAAGCAAAGTGTACAGCCTTTTTATGGGCTGTGTTGACCAAATCCAAACTGAACCGAGCAAGATGATTAAACTTATTCACGTACTCCCTGTCGGACATGTCCCCTTGCTTAAGTTCTAGGAACCTTTCCATCTGAAGGTTCTCTTCTACTGACGATAAGAATTTAAGCCCAAACCTCTCTCTAAAGTCTGCCCAAGTCTCAACTGGCCTAGTAGCGTTGGTGACTTCCCACCAAAATGCAGCTTCCTCTTTCAACAACCATGCTGCCAACTGAATGTTCCAATGGTCCTCCACATCAAAGATAGTGAACAAGCCTTCCGTCTTCTTTAGCCAGTTTCGTGCCTCAACAAAGGTTTCAGTTCCAATGAAGTTCTTGCCGCCAATTGCTTTAAAGTCTTTGCATATTTTGGCAAAGGCGGTACCAGGAGGAGGAGGAACCGCGGCCACTAGGGGAGGAGGAGGAGGGATGTCTGCCGTGCCCGCGTCGTTGGCCCTGGCTTCTAAGTACCTTCGGAACCATCCAGGCACGGGTATTCCCTCAGGCAGGTTAAGATCAGCCATACTGAAAAACGAAAAGAAAAGATTCAAACGAGGAAACAAAGGAAAGTGCTAATGGCTTTTTGGGGAATAGCTTTTTTTTAAACATAAAACTTTTCTTGAAAACTGCTTCTTAATAAATGGTTTTGAAAATAGTTTCAAAAGGTTTTTAAAACTTTTTGCCCAGCCTGGTAACCTTCTGCTCTGATACCAAGTGTAACACCCCACCTCCGCTAGGGTCACTCACAAAGTGAATGCACTAGTTTTGGTGGAGTATTATCTAGGTAAACATACACAGAGATATCACAAGGCAGAACATAAATAAAGCAGCGGTAGGAATTAAAAACCAAACTTTTATTATTTTCAAGAAAAGAGTCAAAACCCCATATATCCAAGGTACAAATTATTCCATTACATCAAGTTCCAAAATAAAGAAGCACAAAGATGACAAAAGTAAATTATTCCCCATAAATAGCAGAAGCAGCCATAGCATAGCCCAAGACCAAACCGTACATGAGCTGTCAGAAAGCAAGCTAAGTCCAAGCTAAGAGCTAGTATTTCCTCCCTGAGAACCTGGGGGGGGGGGACGAAAGAAAAAGGGTCAGTCATAAAGACTGGTAAGCCCTAGTGACTTTCAGTATGAAAACTAGTAAAGATTACTTGATATGTGAAAACTGGAATTAAACATAAGGATGATAACAGAACTGGTAGGATAATTAGGATAATAGGATAAGTCAAGTCTAGCATCGCATATTCGTGATTCGCTGCACCAACCGTACTAGTGTTCTAACCCATGTCAAGTATTAATCATGAATAATCATGAAATGATTCCTTGGGCCAATATTATGAAGTGACCTATTAAGGTGTCCTACGGTACGATCTACTAATGGATCGGCTCCCTACAAGTTCTAGCTCGTCATGTGTCTGCGTCATACGGCCCTATCCTGAAATGTAGTTACCTGTGCTAGGTCCACTATAGGGTGTATCAAGTCCTATGGTGCCAACCACCGACACGAATCAAGCACGCACAGGGTAAATCTACGGGTGCCCAATGCCTTCTTTTTCAACTCCGGACTACGTACACGACCATAGTCCGCCTGAACCTACAATGTCGCACCTACTCAGCCATCGTTCTGGTCGCTTACAATCAGCCCAGTAATCGTGCCCCACCCTGCCTAGTCCCAGGGTATCGTGATACATCTAAGTGGGTTACTGCTGAAAAGGACCGCACAACTAGGGTTTCTAATGGGTTAAATGTCGTCATTCAAGTTCATGACTTAACCCTATCCAAATCATGTATCATGTTGGTTAAGTGTGTTCGAGCGGTTCATGACTTAACCCTATCAAATCATCGTGTCAAGTTGGTTAAGTATATTCAAGTGGTTCACGACTTAACCCTGTGATGTGGCATTAATTCATTAGTGCACTCTAACCTCTCACATTAGACAAACTGTTGTGGTTACTGGATTTGTCGGGCGGTTCCGGGCAGATTTACACCACAACATAGTCTAACCTCGGGTTTTTCGTGCGATATGACCAACTACCCACATTGGATCCTATTGTTTGTAGTCACTGGATTTGCCGGGCGGTTCCGGGCAGATTTACACTGCAAACTCAACCCAACCTCGAGTTGGCCATTTTCAAGTTTATCTAATTGTCATGCCCACGTTCAAGTTTTCATGTCAAATTCATGTCGGGTTTTCATGTCATGTTTCATGTCAAATTGTGTCAAGTTCATGTCCATATCCAGGTTCAAGTCATAATAACGTTCATGTTCAAAGCCAATTTATGTTTTACCTAATCTACCCAAAATGTATTCCCATTGCACATAAACTCGAATCGATATAAATAAATCTAATTAGGGAATAACATAAAAAGGGACGGGTATAAGGTGGCAAAAGTGATTACTAGCATAACATGGTATATCTTGAGATAAATGATATAACATTACTGGCATGTGGAATATTGGCTTCAAACATAAAGATTTCAAATCTAACGAAATAAGGTACTAGTCAAGATAACAATTGTCATAAGGTGATAGTACAGTCATGGTAACGATTGACATAAGGTGATAGTACAGTCATGGCAACGATTGACATAAGGTGATAGTCATAAACTTGTGACTAATAACAGATTCAACATGATAATATGAGGGGTTTTCTTTTTGATTTACAACATGAATAGGCCCCAGATCAATGTCATAGTAATATATCCAAAAGTCAAGATCCAAGATGAACAAGAATGGATGTAAAACAGTCATCATACATAGGTCCAATTTCAATTTACATCATATTCATATTACATTTACAGTTTAAATCTAAAAATAACTGGGGCTTACAGATCGTGGTTCGAGAATTAGAAAAAGAGAGTCGACGTTGAATCTTTATATGCTTAGTCAAGTCCTAATAGAAATCCCCAAATCAGCAATGTAGCTTCGACGTAGAAGAAGCAGTCTCTCTAACTTTTCAACCAGAATTAGAGCAGCATAAGGTCAGAAAGAATTTTGTGTAGAGAGACTAGTGTGAGGGGCTGTATATATAGGGCCAGGTCAACGAATGTAGACAGAAACGAGGCCAGAAACATCAGAGTGAATCCAGCTTCAAAAGTGGACTCGGCCACCAGGTCGACCCCCAGGTCGACACTATGGTCGACCTGGTCCTGGGCAGGTCAACTACATAGTCGACCCCCAGGTCGACCTGGTCCTAGGCGGGAAATTTCCCGCCCAGTCCATTCTGAGGTTTGAATTTCGGATTTTGAATTCGTATTGAGCTGTTTTGAACTTGAAAACTTCGAAAGGTCATAACTTGGTCATACGGACTCCGATTTTCGAAAAGTCAGACTGGTTTCCAAGCAGAATTTCGAGATGAACGCAATGGCGTAACCCGTTTCCCTTGATTCTTATTTTAAAAATTAATTCTGCCTTAATTTATGGTTATTACACGTTATAAAAACACGGATTGTTACAGTGATATTGTGGGTGTAGCTTGAAGTAACCCCTAATCAATCCTATCAAGTTGAAACTCCTATTTTCCAGTATGATTATTATTGATTGATTCAAGCGATTTTAATTTGTTTTATGTTGCTTAGTTCATACATTCACTCAGAAAAATGTAATTTTTATATAAAGGTTTATATATTTCATAGCTTAAATGAGAGTTTATATAGTTTAGTGGTTGTTTCTATACTGATAATAATTTTTTTCCTGTAGCACTTGTATTCTATTCAGGATATTTTATATACTTGCTTTGCTTTTGATTTATATATCTATGAGTTTTATATATGTGATAACTCATACACTCTTATTATCGTGAAGTGCTTATTCTTGCATGTCTAGCATCCTTGCTTGTTTGGTACTCAGTTGCTCCTTGTTTCTTTTATGCCTTACTTAATGTTGCATGCTTGGAAATATGGCTTAGTATTTACGTGTATATACAGATTGTTAACATACACATACTTGCTCAAAATTGATAAGAACAAATACTACACTTGGTCAAAACTAATAAGAACATATAGTATAGAATTAATAGACGATGACAGACAACCCAAATACCTGAGGAAAAAACATAAAAAATATATTATCTTTTGTTCGAATTATATTTAGATGTTTTTGCTGAGTGTCTCTTGTGATTATAGGTTGATCTACTTAGTGGTTTCGGTCGAGTTGTTCGCAACAATATGAACGTTATCCGAGTTGGTGGAATAAGGCTAGTCCAAAGAGGACGCTTTTGATTAGTCTAATCCTACCAACTTCGGACGACGTTCGTGTAGTTGTTAGACAGTTCCACTGAAACCACAAGATTGAGCCTCACCCCTAGCTCGAAAAGGGAGCACATCTACTACAAGTATGTTGACACTTTATACATAAATTTTTTGTTTGAGTTATATTTAGTGGTTTCTGATGAGTGCCTCTTACTTATGATTATAGGTTGATCTACTTATTGGTTTTTGCACCGGCTAGGGGTGAGGCATAAGTAATAATTTCCAAAAGATCAAAATTTTCAAATGTTTTGTTAGTTGCACAAGTAATAATTTGTATGATACCTTAAAGTGCTTCTTACTTGAAGGACTTTAAGGCCTTTAAGGTAGCATACAAATTATTACTTGTGCAAACAACAACACCTTTCAAAATTTTGATCTTTTAGAATTACCACATGAGCTTCTGGTTTTGGTGGAACTATTCGCAACAATAGGAACATTGTCTGAGTTAGTAGGATAAAGCTAGTCAAAACTGAATGCTTTTGATTACTCTAATCCCACCAACTTCAGATGATGTTCCTATTGTTGTCGGACAGCTCTACAGGAACCACAAGCTTAAGCTTCACCCCTATCTTGAAAAGGGAGCACAACTACTGCAGGTATATTAGACACTTTATACATGAATTTCTACTTTACGTTACATTTGATAGTTTCTGGTCACCCTGTTTACTGCATAAATTTGTACACACTCAATTTATATATATATACACACACATACATACATACGCATGTATATGTATATATGTATGTGTGGTGTGTTTCAGACTCGCTCATTGTTCGCTACTTACACTTGTGATAAATGCTTGCTACTGTTCATTATTACATCCTACCTTGCCATGTCCCTGCCTCCTCTGTACACTGAGTTATGTATTTCATGGAATGTTGATAGTATATAAGTCTTTCCGCATGTTGACTAGTTTGTGTATTTTTCATTTGTATTAACGTGTGTCAAAATATGTATACACATATTTATATGTATATATGTGTGTATTGGTGCGCGAGAATTATGTGTAAAATAAAAGTATGTGCTCAGTGGTCACCCAATTTGTTGTATCCAGTTGTGAACCCCTGTCAAGCGATCTGAACTTAAATTGTTAGACAGCTAAACTCATATTATTACAGTAGTTAAATAAAACTTAGTACTGTCATTTATCTGACCCTTTACATTTGACCATGAAATTATTTTTAAGCCATTGCTGCCTTTCTCTATATGCTTTGCTTTGTGCATGTTGCAACTATTACGCTGCATACATTAAAATAAGAACAAAATTCTTCACTTGATGACCCACTTATAATTTGATATTTGATTTTGATAAGAATAAAAATATACTGCACTTGATTGGGTCTACAGTATTGTTGCTTGACGTACCTTGACTTTAGGCATATTTGCACTTGTTTCATTTTAAACTAGAATTGAATCTGACCCTTTGTTATTGCATGCATTTGGGACAAGTTTTATTCATACTAATGCATTTCAATTTGTCGGGTTATAATCATGTCTAATTTGCTCCCCTTGCTTAGTTTTAAACAGGATTGCGTATATGTGGTGGTGGTCGCACATACGTGTATATGTAAACATTTTGTTTGCGTATATACATATTTGCAGCATGCATATATACAACAAACCACCCGGTCTTATATGATCTATGCATCTGTCCCATTGCTTTTGCTGTGCTTTATGTATGACTGTTTTATCCATTTTTGTGATCTTGGCCATTTAGTTTTGCTTTGTGCACAAGGAATACTGATACAACAATAACAGTTTTGCTATGTGCACAACTTTGGTCTTGTGTGCATGCTTCGTTAATTTCTTTTGACATGACTTAAGAACCGGTATTGTTTGGTCTTTTTTGTGACAAGTATACATGTGACTGGACTGAAAGCAAATGAAGACTCAGTGTATATGAATTTGTGTATAAATTGAGTGACATTGAGTGTATTGTACTGAGTGATGTAATGTATATGAAATAGAATGCATGAATAATAGTGTAATGTACAGTGGTGTATAAAATATTTTATTGAATAAAAAACACTGTTTGAATATTTAAATTCTTTGCAATAGCATTATTATTCAATATCGGTTATGTTTAAACAAACTGATGTAATAAGGAGCCTATAGCATCAGACGTTCAAAAAGATTGATATAACAAACCATCTTTTACATCACTTGATGTAGAGAACCGATGTATATAACAACAAGTAACATCGGTTCTTTTAAAATGATTGATGTAATCATCTTTTTTAATAGCGTTTCTTTATAAATAACCAATGTAGAATTTGCGTGAAGACATCGATCATAAATCATCAGATATCCAATAAAAACATTATATAAAGTCATCTTAGACATTGACCAAAAAGCGATGTGAAAGACCCTGACCATCCTCTACACATGCGAAGACATCAATCGAAATTCTTTCATACATCGACCAAAAAATGATATCGTAGTATTTTTCTAGTAGTGCCTGATCATTCCCTCCAGGCTCTTGTATTTCACTTCCAAGCGTCATAGTCGATCCATGGACCCATTGGCACTTGGCATATCCAATCACCATCAAATCTTCAAAATAACTTCTTCAAGGAAGGGAGGTTCCACCATATCAATCACTGATTTATTGGAGATTTCCTTATGGATCTACGTCGATCCATAGCCTATGCATCAGTATTGTTCCATCACCTTAGTTTGATGAAGTTGCGATCCATAACAGACTCCCCCGCTATGATCCAGAGCCTGTCCTCTAAGTTTCATGTGATTCTGATGAACTGCGCTCCCAACATGCTTCGATCATCCATATAAATCCTAAAATATGCACAACACCAGCATAACAATGAAGCATAGAAAGCAATTCAACCATTCGAACATAAAAATCAATAAAT
The DNA here is from genome assembly GCA_030737875.1 of Allium sativum. Taxonomy (NCBI): domain Eukaryota; kingdom Viridiplantae; phylum Streptophyta; class Magnoliopsida; order Asparagales; family Amaryllidaceae; genus Allium; species Allium sativum. The sequence continues at coordinate 166,865,555 of CM060916.1, read as the reverse complement.
TACAATCATAATAATCATTCAATTGCATATAAAGATGAATCAATCAAATTTAGTCATAAATCTATGACCAAGCATGGTTAATTACCCACTAATCACATTGGATCTAACATATTAATCTTCATATTAATGTAGTTAGATTAAACCAAGGTTTCTAAATCTAAAATTGCTGCATCAAATCAATTTTTAGGATTAATTTAACATATAGATGATGAAATCTCTTGATTACAACATATAATCCAATATAGACATATGGGAGATCATAACCACTCACCTAATTTCACAATTCGATAAAACTAACTGGAGATTTAATCTGGACATCAAGTATTTGAGTGAATGTGCAACCAAAATGAAGAGATGAAAATGTTCACAACAAAAGTGGTCATTATCCCAAAGTAGAGAATCCTCAATGGAATACTTGTTCAAATGGAATTTACCATATATCTTTCGCCTTATTTGAAAGCTAGGGTATCCATTCGGAAGTGTCTAGTGTAGATAAGTAGAATTAGAGGAATTTCCAATGCAAGAAATCTCTTTCAATCCTATTGATGGCCTGAATGCCTTTCGAAAGTGTATTCCCATCAAAAAGAAATGTAGTTGAATGATTGATTCTTGTACTTGAATTCCATTCGAATATGAAGATCTAGATCTAAAATGACTTAATTTTATAGGCTAGGGTGTCGATAGCCTTAAGAATGTTGGAAAGGCCTCTCTCGGATTAGGCAAATCAGGTTCTGGTGTGTTCGAGCTCTTTGCCTAAACTCCATGGATTTTGATAAGATCTTTTTGTCAATGTAGAATAACTTGATCTTTTAGTTGAGGGGCTATCGAATGAGTTGACATCTAATTATGATTGATATTTTGTTAAGTGAGTCCTTTCAATTACGTGATTAAGTTCCTTTAAGGTTATTAGTTGGAAGCCTTTGAATTAATAAGCTAGATGTCCATATTTATTGGGATCCCTTAAAAGGATTAGGTAGGTGTTGATATTGTCGATTCCCTTTTGGATTGATTTCTTAATCCTTTAGAGGTCACAGGTTCAGTTAAGTCCATTATTGTCAAGTTATCATCCGATATGGAATGAGTCCTTTTGGATAAGTATATGAATCCACTTACAGATATAGAGATGAAGCTTTCAAGTAGAACTATATCTGTTAAGTATCTTTGGTAACCTTCGAATAGGTCAAGGGTCAGCAAGTTACAAGATGAGACCATTCGCATCAGTTTAGGGTTGTCTTATTTTGTTTAATTGTCTAATGAGGCCTTTCGTCTATGTTGATAGCAGTTTGAATGGATGATCCCCTTTGAAGCTAAACCTGCAAATTTTATTATATAATAATTTAATGATTACCTTAAAATTACCTCATTAATAGAAAAGAATCTTCTTTTTATTAATGACTTGGAAGCGTATAAAGACTTATGTATTACAATTCCAAAAATCGGCAATGTGATATAACGAATTAGAGTTTACAATTCAGACTTTTTGAGACAAGTGAGAGAATGAAAAACTCGGCCTCGATTCTAGACCCTTATGATCATATTTATAGTTCGCGTTGACCCTTCCTTCTGCCTTGATGCTTTCACTTTGTTGCCTTCGCAGAGGTTGATTCAAAGGCACAACAGAAGTGGCTTCAACACTCTGTGTTCTAGGGTTGCTGATGCAGTATGGAAGTGGATATAGGTTCCATCATGAACCTTCAATAGGTGCTTTAAGGATATCCTTCGAGTTCATTGAAGGGAAGCTTTTGATTTGGCCATACCCTGAGGAAGAATGATGCCTTCGAAGGCCTTTACTTTAGTAATTTCGAAGGGTTACTCCTTCTATGATAAAGCTCCTCTTATGTAGTAGAGATTTTCTTCTAGATCAGTTGGATGGAAACCCCCTACCTATGAATCGAAGGGTGTGTCTGGTTCGAAGGGCACAAACTCGCTTCTTTCTAGTATATTTGCTCTACTGGAATAAAGAGTGGCGTACCCTTCAACTTTGTCAAAAGAGCATATCTTTGTTGATAGGTAGCCTTTACTTTTTAAATCTTTTCCATGATTCCATATGCGGTGATATGCCTTTGGTCGCTTTTAAAAATCTTTGTTCCTAACATTTTTACGTCGTGTCTTTTCTTTTGTTACCACCCTGGTAATTTTTGGTGATAACACTAACGAACCAATGTATAACTATCCTCTAATTAGTAAACAAAGATGATTTGATGTGAATCTGAGTGTTAATTTGGCAATTTTGAGATGAACTGGAGTAGATTTAGATTTATAGATGATTGGAAATACAGGGAAAATTTCAAATGTCTCACTTCAACTTCTATTTGGAGTTAAGGATGATCAGTTGTTGTGCTAGCTAATCTCACCCATTATCACTACTCTAATTCTTTTTAGCATCTTTAAAAACTTAAAACTTTTATACCTTTCAAAACATTTATCTGATTTCTTCATATGTCCATTCTATGAAATCTGGAACCACCATCTTGAAGTGATGAGATATGTTAAAGCATCTAATTCAACACCTGTCAAAAGTTATAGTCAAAACAAGACTTTTCAAAGGTAAGCTTATCATATAAAAATTCGACAAAAAATATAGACATGCAAAATATCCTAAAGAACCATATTCCAAAATATTAAAATGATATCAAAATGAAGAGAGTAACCCTAGTTCTTCCCTCAAACCCCCTATTTATATCTGCAGGTCATTGGCTAATGGGCTTGGCTAATCAGCCCATAAGTTGCTAACCAGTCTACTTAACAACAGTTGAAAGTTAAAACAACAATTCCTTCCAAATCGTTGAACCAAATCATTCATATGACCACTTTACAGAATTGTAAACCACCATTCCAATCCATTGAAACTGATTTCAGCACCTGAATCGGTTCCTACAAAATTTTACAGCCCAAACAGTAAACTAAAGCACAAAATGGTCATACATGAATTCGGTAAAAATTATGGACATGTCTCACATCCCAATGAACAACATATTAAAATTTGATAATGATTCGATCACTACGCAATAAAAGGGACATGGAAGATAATTTCCTTTATGAGAAAGCTATTGCAACACCTGTTGTTTGGCGCGACAATATAACTGGAAGTGAACTAGAGCTTGAGTTTCATGTAGCAAGCCAAATGTCCTACCGTAATGCTCACATACGTCGAAGACTCCAAAACGATGTAATAGGCCATCTTTGAAACTTTGTTGGAAGTCAATGAAACTATGTATTTTTCACTGTTGTTGCTTCCGTTGTTTAAGTTATTCTCATATTCCATTATAACTATTAACTATTTTTGTATATCTAGAGCTATGCTTTGCAACTGCTTCTTCAATGCGAATAACACAATAACTACTTATGTTCATAGTAACATACAACTACTGATTTCTCAATGATATCACCTACCAAAAGAAATGCTTACATTAATAATAAAACACAACTACCGAAAATTTAACAATACAAACATACTACATAGTCAACTACAAAAGGCCTTTTTCTCTTCTTCGCCTCATTATTTCTCTTCTTCTCAACTCCGTATATTGTCATTGTTCTTCATTCATTTGCGAAGTATCCATTAACATTAGTGCATCTTCATCTCTTTGTCAGTTTTGTGCAAGAAGTTGATAGACTCTGAACAAAAAGCATTGCACGATCATATCTTTCATCAGACTCCTTCAGAAGTTTTCTGATTTCATCTTGATTTCGTGCAATGTCTTGCATTTTTTGCTGCCTTGGCTTCTTCTGGCCTAACACATCAATCATCAGTATAGGTTAAGTCTTCTTCAGATCCTAAACCAAAATTGTCTAGCGATTCTCTAGGACTTGAACTATCTTCCACTCTTGGAGCTTTTCCATGACTACTGCTTGTTAGGACGTCTTGGACAGTTTTCTGAGGTGATGATTTCCATTTCACGTTGGTAACTAAGAGGTCATAACATGCACGAACTGATAGAAATGAGGTGCTTGTTTACCATTTGGTTTATATATCTGTTTGAATAACTTGTTTAACGGCAAGTCTCTGCAACAATAGTATGGTACTTTAAGTAGAGAACTATGAGAAATATAACAAACAATATAGCAGCCAATCTTAATTATATCTTACCATATGGGTTTCACTTCCGAATCCGCTAGGGTTATCTGCTTCAGCTTGAACATCTGAGAATCAAAACACTGGGTTTGAAGATTGATTTTACAGTATCGACCTTTGATCAATGCTAAGCTTCTATTTCGACCCATGCTTTTTTATCGTACGAATTAGTGATTCTGCCCCAGAAAATTTCACCACTATGATTAGTGTGAAGACCTGTAACTTCCCAATGAAGGAAAGAGCGGATACTTCGAGAACAACACACAAAAGAACGCAAACAGAAGAACATTTCATTATTAATTACAACAATTCATCATATTACAAGAATATACAGAGTATTAACCAATATTATACAACAGAAAATATCAGAGATTACAACCAATTACATAGCAGCGGAAAATAATACAAAACACAACTAGAAGTAATACACAGATACAGAGCTTTCCGAGTATCGTTCCAGCTGTAAATCAGGATCCTGTGAATATAAATCTGCAAAACCAAAACTACTAACTGCCCGTGTCAAAATAAGGGCACCCAGAGTTTAGGTTAAAACAATAAACTCCAGGTCAGTCATGTGACTGGTGTGAGAACTAAAACAGTTATTAATCTTTATTTTAAAGTTAGGTAAATCAAGGGGCCATGCCGTATAACACGGAACGGGTTTCCTCTTAAGAACACCAGTGCATAAAACAACAACGTTGTAATAACCCGGAAATCTGGGCCAGTTTAAAATTTTTATTTTGGCAGTTTTAGCGAATTTTGAATATTTAAAATAGATTATTTTAAATAATATCGACGAGAAAATTTATTTTTAATAGAATTAGAACGTATATATTATATACGTCGTCCTTAGAATATAAAAAATTATAAATAGAATTGAAGATGGCGCGGTAGTTCAATAATTCGATTTCAAACTTCAATTGAATGTACCGGGTGCAAAACAATCCGGATTTTAGTGAAACCAAAAACATTAGGATCTATTTGATGATATCTTTCCAACGAATCCGAAAAATCAAAATTTCATAGCGGGAATCAAAAGGTATGTCCAGTTGAAAATTCTGAATAGTCGCTATGGAATTCAGGCCCTTAAAAATGGGAATTTTGCAAACGACCTCGGATTTCGACGAAACCACTTTTGTGGGATCCGCAGTGTCAAATTATTGCTAGGTTTCAAATTTCATAATTTTTCGAATCAATAGGTGAGCGTGGCAAAGGAAAACGTGTTTGACCAGTTTCAGTTGATTTTAATCGACTGGAAATTGTCCATTTTTCCAACGGTCTCGGAATTCGACGAAACTAGTTTTGTTAGGACCGTATCATCAATACGAAGCTAGAAAATATTTTTCTGGAATTTTTAGAGTTAGTATGTGACCCCGGTAATTTGAAATGTACGTTTAAAATTCAATATAGTAATTTAAATGTAAATTCAACGGAAACCAATCGAAACGGTCAAATCAGCTTGCGATACATATCTCATTGTGTTCGGAATGGGGGTAAAACGCTATGGACGACAGACGGTGGACCTCGTTCAGGGGTCGTATGTAAAAGCCAACTTTTTAGAAAATAAAATAATTAAATAATAAAAATAAAATAAAATTAAAAAACCCCTTTCTTCCCCTTAATCTCGTTCTGCCCCCCTCCCCCCCCCCGATTAAGTTCATTCAACAGAAATCAAAAAAAGCAAAAAAGGGAGACGACGGAAAGGGGGGGAACCCTGTCGCCGCCGCCAGGGGCTGGCGCACCCCCCAGTCGATCGCCGCCACCTCGCTCGAGACCCCCCACCCCCCAGCGGCGCCGCGAGCCACCCAGACCCCCCTATCGCGAAGCAGCCTCCCCCCCAGTTTCGAACCCACCGCAACCGACGTCCTCCTCCCCCCCCAGACCCGATTCGAACCCCCCCTCCTCGAAGGAATCGCGACGAAAACAGCCCCCCCGCTGTAAGTTCTTGACCCATTTTATTTTCATTTTGATTTCTACTTTATTTTGATTTTTAGTTTATTAGTTTATTTAAATTAGTAAAGTTTAGATTTTTAAAATGCAAAAGTTTAGATTTTTAAAATAGAAAAGATTTTATTCAGTTAAAAATATGATTTCTATATTTTTAAAGTAATAAAAATATGATTTTTATATTTTTAAAGTATTAAAAATATAATCTTTACTATATAGAGGATGTAAAAATATGATTTTTGGTTAGGTATAGAATTAAAAATATAATTTTTACATGGTAGGAATATTAAAAATATCATCTTTATATGTGTAGAAAAATAAAAATGAGATTTTTATAAAGATGAAATCTTTAAATTTGAAAAGGCGAAGTCTATGTTTTTATAAAGGCGAAATCTTTATTTTAGAAAAGGCGAAATCTTTATATGGAAAATAGCGTGATAAAAATATAATTTTTATCTATATAACATAGTAGTAAAAATTCGATTTTTAAATATTGAATAGCGTAGTAAAAATTCGATTTTTATATATTGAATAGCGAAGTAAAAATTGGGTTTTTTCATATTGAATAGCGAAGTAAAAATTGGGTTTTTTCATATTGAATAGCGAAATAAAAATGTGATTTTTATACATGTAGTGGCTACGTGCAACGAAAGTGACAAAAGGCGAGAACGACAAGATTTCTACATAAGAAGAGTCATGGCGTTTGGTTTAGCTAGTCGGTGAGAACTTCTCACTCAAAATCTCTTTCTCTAGTTATATATATATACTAGGATGCAGACGGTGCTTAGTAGCACCCGACACCCGTCATCCACAGACCATGGATGGCTTGTTTGTTAAATTGTTTGGTTGTGTAGTTGGTTAGATTATTGGTTTGAATTGAATTATTTGGTGAATTGAATGGATTTGATTGATGTGTGAATGGCGTGGGCCTTCACTAGACCGAGGATAAGGCTAGGCCTCGTCCCGTTTCTAGTATCGTGCCGTTATGCCGCCGAAATTTCCTAAAAATAAATTAGAAATATAAAAATATCATTTTATTTGATAAATGAAATGAATAGAAATTCATGTTTTAAAATAAAATATATTATCGTTAAAAATATAATTTTTACCGTGAAAGTGAATAAATAAATATTTATAAACAAATCGGCCGATTTGTTTGTATACACTGATTTGACTGATATTGATTGGGACGATAAATTTTACACATCGCCCAACTGCATAAATAAAATCTGTGTTTGATTGTTTGAAACCCCACACGGGTGTTGGGATGAAATTTGAAGTTCACTCATCCTGATTGATTAAATATGTCGATCGATTGATTGACAGGCTGTTATAAGCGTAAGATATCTATATTTGATGCTTATACAGTGTAGTGCACTTTGGTTGATGGTCGATTACTTTTCAATGCTATTATATACATGTGTTGTATGGAATCCATATAATTAACATTATATGGTGATTGATTGGGCCTCATTCAAATCGGTAAAATAATGAATATTATAAAGGAAAATTCATGTGTTGAAAATATTCATGTGTTGAGTAAAATATTTTAATAATAAAATTCACATCTTTATCATATTTAAAATTAGAACTACTTCACGGTGGAGTCTAATTGAAATCAAACGATAGGTACCATAATTTTATAAAATATTTTACATAACAAAAATAGTGATGTGTTGACAGTACTCATGTGTTGAGATTAGTCGTGTGTTGAAAGAGATATAGGTTCATGTGTTGAATTGAATAGAAGTTTTTGAAATATATAAAGCCGTGTGGATTAGAGATGCGCTATTTTGACGTGAACGATATTTATATCAATTTTATTCGTTTTATAATAAATATTGAAAAGTGATTTCAAAATTTAATATTTTGAAATGAAATTCAAATTGAATTAAATAAAATTGAAATGAATTCAATTCGAATTGAATAGAAAGTGAATTCAAATTCAAATTGAATAGAAAGTGAATTTGAATTCGAATTGAATAGAAATGAATTCAAATTGAATTAAATTGAAATTGAAATAAAAACAAATTGAATTGAAACGAATTGGAATTCGAATTAAATAAAATTGAAATGAATTCGAATTGAATTGAAATCAAATTGAAATCAAATTGATTAGAAATTGAAATAGTGTTGAAAGGGTTTTGAAAACGAATTTAAAACGATTTATAAAATACGTTTTAAAAGGAAATTGACGAAATATATAATATATATATATATATTATATATATAATGGCCTGAATAGAACGCGCCGCTCCGCGGCAGTTCGTGAATTTCGACCATTGACTTCGAATTGACGTTGCGGGAGATCCGACCGTCGGATTCTCCTAAAACCGGAACCGTTGGGTTCGTATCGAAAAGAGCTTTCCAATGAATATTAGAAATTTGAAATCTAACGATTAGATTTGGAATTATGTCCAAATCAAATTTGAAAAAGGTCGATGTAAGTGCAGTCCGATGGCCGTTGTTGGAAATCGACTGTACGGGCCTTGATAAAATTATTAAAAATATTAATAATTTGTGTAAAATCATAATATGTGAATTGGAAAGAACTGGGGTGAAAAACTCCACATTTGAAAAGATAAAAATAGATTTTTATCGAAATGAACTAGTTTTGAACTAGAATTAAAATCAATTTATTTTTGAAATAAATAAATTGAATTTGAAAGTGATTTTAAAAATAACCAATATTCCCAATACGTGGATTGGACTGGAGTTGAATCGAAATTATCTTCGGAATATTTCGATGTTGGATTTCGTGACTATACAGATATTGTTATGGCAATTTAAAAGATATATTTTATATCGTTATTTCCAATACGATATTTGTTGGTTTCAGAATTTGATATTGAATATAAGCCGGTATATTTTCTATTCAGAGCCTTGTATTTAATATCAAATGTGATTTGGGTTTGTCGTGAATCGTGTTTTAGAAGACATTGGTTCTTTAACCCAGTTAAAGACAGAATATTGATTTTTGAGAAGATTAAAACTAAGTGGAGTTTTAATGAATCTTTAATTATATTAAAATGTGAATTGAGAATTTAAATTATCAAATTTGAAAGGTGATCGAGAATGGAGTATCACCAGTTTTGCTCCAAAGCGGTAGTTAAATCTTTAATTAGATTTGAACGTGAAATGGTAATTAATTTTACCGATAACACCATGGTGTTAGATATGGAGTATCACCAGTTTTGCTCCATGGGATATATAGGTTGGGATTGGGAAATAAAACAAATAATTACTTCGGTGTGGTTCGCTAATCCCGACTAGTTAGAAATGCTATCCAAAGGAAGATCAAAGAATAAATTTAGAAGAATTTATCTTGGATAAAATTAATGGGAACCTTTCCCTAAGAATGCGATTTTGTGAATAAAAGAATATTCTGAATTGGAATGAGGCGTTCATTGTGTTTGTGTAACATTTGTTTATTATATACGTGGGTTATTCAGAAAGGCCGGGTTATACCCATTCTGAATAACCGATTCGACGAGATGTCGAAGATGAAGACGGTGGTTGAAGACCGGAAGTCTTCACATCGTTTGGGTGATTACTGATGATCTTGATTGGGCTGTACACCCAAGATGAGGGAAACAGTTGGTGATCGTCCAGACGTACTTGGAGATGGATGGATATGCGAGGAAAGTGCCTCCGGTTTCGTTCAGACCCAGAACGAACTTGTAAATGGATTGTGTGTCTGACATTGGATTTTATTCTGTGTTGATTGATCTCTATTAAATATACATCTGTTTGGCGGCGGAGAATTTATTCTCTTGCTTAACGCCCTTCTCTGAGACGTACGAGCTCAGAGGTTGTATATCGATGGACATCAGTCGCATGGAGTGAATTGCCAATGTGGCATGCGTAAGTGGCAATTGATCAAGGCTTCTGTTGAAAAGCAAAGTCTTGTGGTTGATGATCAAAGCACGGCCTGTGTGGCGTAGCTTTGTGTATAACGTGAATTCGCGAGCCTCACACCTCGGTATGAGTCAAAAACGGGATAGTGACTGTAGGGAGAGCACGACGTTTCTTTCTAGCTAAGGTGGTGTCAGTGACCTACCAGCCCTGACATTTATATACTTTTCACCTGTGTGGTTGTTGGATACGAGGCGCCTCGGATATAGGTCTGTAAGGACCGGGAAACGTGTGTTCAGGAATTTCCAATCCTCAAAAGTAAGAGAGGACCGGCCCTGAAGATCCAAGGATCATAGTGGGGTCCTGAGGCATTTGCTAGAGTGTCTCGAACGCGGAGAGGAGCTTGCCCCTTGCCTCGGCTCATGATGGAAATCCAATTTCCAATACGTGATATTGCGGTTTTAATTGTAGAACTAGTATGGCGACATGATATATGGTACCCATGCCGTCTATGATTGATATTTATGATTGAAAATTGTTTTGTCACTATACACTTATAATAGTATCAAATGATTTGTTTTAAACGTACCAAGCATGTTTGGCTATTATAAGGGAAAACCCTATCCTCCGGCTTGCGTTGCATTGTGTGATGGGACCTGGGTCTTATAATAGCTTCATTTTTCTAAAAAGCATTGCGCTGTTTATTCTATGCACTAGTATTCTTGGGAGGAAACCCGTTCCGTGTTATACGGCGTGGTCCCTTGAATTACTATCTTTAAAGTAAAGTTTTAAATAACTGTTTTAGTTCTCACACCAGTCACATGACTGACCTGGAGTTTATTGTTTTAACCTAAACTCTGGGTGCCCCTATTTTCTGCACGGGCAGCTAATAGTTTTGGTTTTGCAGATTTATATTCACAGGGTCCTGATTAACAGCTGGAACGATGCTCGGAAAGCTCTGTATCCGTGTATCACTTTCAGTTGTATTTCGTATATTTTTCCGCTGCTATGTAATTTATTGTAATCTCTGATATTTGTTGAATGTAATTTATTCATTTATACTCTGTATATTCTTGTATCTGATGGAATTGTTGTAATAACAATGAAATGTTCTTCCGTCTGCGTTCTATTTTGTCTTGTACTCAATTCTATCCGTGCTTTCCTTCACGGGGAAGTTCGGGTTGTCTCAAACGTAATGCTAAATAAAGAATGATGAAGCTATTATAAGACCCAGCTCCCATCACACAATGCAACACAAGCCGGAGGATAGGGTTTTTACCTTATAATAGCCAAAGAATGCTTGATACGCTAAAAACAAATCATTTGATACTATTATAAGTGAATAGTGTATAAAACAATTTCAATCATAAGTATCAATCATATACGGTATAAGTGCCCCATACCACTATGTCACCATACTAGGCTCTACAAATAAAACCATAAAGTCACGTACTGGAAGTTGGATTTTCCATCTGTGAACCGAGGCAAAAGATAGTCCTACAACACATGTAACGTTAATTATATGGATTCCCTACAACACATGTATATTGGAAGTTGGATTACCATATAACGTTAATTATATGGATTCCCTACAACACATGTATATAACAGCGACGATAAATCATCAACCATTATCCAAAGTGCACCACACAACTGCATAAGCATTAAATATAAATAATTAACGCTTACACAGTCTATCAACCCATCGATTGACATACAACTAAACAATCAGGATTGGTGTACATCAAATATCATCCCAATACCCGTGTGGGGTTTCAAATCAACACACACAGATTTTATTTGTGCAGTTGGGCGATGTGTAAAATTTATCGTCCCAATCAATATCAGTCAAATCAGTGTATATAAACAAATCGTCCGATTTGTTTATAAATATTTATTTATATACACGTTAAAAACCATATTTTTAACTATAAAATATTTTCCATTATAAAATATTTTATCTCATTCTACATCACACAATCCAATTTCACAACACAACAATCAAACAAATAAGTCATCCATGGTCTGTGGACGACGGGTATCGGGTGCTGCTAAGCACCGTCTGCATCCTATTATATATTTCAAACTAGAAATAAATTAAAGGTAAGGAGTTCTCACCTTGGGGATCCACTCCGCCATTCTATATCTCTGAACGGTCTGTGTAACAACCCGTATTTTTAATAACATTTTATAACATAAATCAAGGCAGAATTAAATTGTAAAATCTGAATCAAGGGAAACGGGCTCTGCCATTGCGTTCGTCTCGGAAAAATACGCGAAATAGAGTCCGAGTTTTCGAAAAACGGAGTCCGTATGACCAAATTATGGCCCAATGAAGTTTTCAGAAAATTCCAAGCCCGAAAACAGTTCAAATTCGAATTCAGATTCAATTTGCAACCAAGGCAGAATGGGCGGGAATTTTCCCACCCCAGGCAGGGTCGACACAGGGGTCGACACCCCTGTCGACCCCCCCGATGGGTCGACACCCATGTCGACCCAGGGGTCGACCCCCCCTGTCGGACCAGTTTTTCTGGTGCATCATTTTGACATGTTGAGTCTAGTTCTGGAAGTTTCTGACGGGAGTTGATGGCTCAGATTCGATTTAGGGTTAATCCTATGGCTAAAACTAATCCTAAACTCTATAAATAGACCCTAATACCTTGCCTAAGTCATCATAAATCAATCCTACAACTAAACTATGCCAAAATGTTTCTTGATCATGGCCTCCACCTTCTTCATGAGAGCATGAGTGTCTCAAATTAATCTATGTCATTAAGGAGCCATCTTTCTTAAGTAAAAGAGCCATCTTTCTTTGTCATTGGAGTTATTACTTCTTGTTTCAAGGCGTTTAAGTGGAGCTTATTATTTTCTTTGTGGATTTTGCTTGTGGCTTCGTCTCAATCTTTATATATATTGATCTAGATCGCATAACCGCTCATTGTAAGCCCTATACTACTCTTAGATTCTAACTATGAAGTTAAATGTGACATGTTGCAAGTTGAGTTTGGGCCTAAGTATGATATATGCTTTGATCATATCATGTTATGCATGAATATATTCTATGCATATTTGTAAACCTATCACCTCGACCTTGTGGGCTAAAAGCTATAGCTTTATGTTGAAATGTTGCATTATACAACATGAGAACTCTCATAACCTTCATGATAACTTGCATATAATGTTATATGCGAACTTTAGTCATCATCCTATGTCATTTATGATCATGTTTCACCTATTTTCTTAAGTTGGTATTATGCATGTTTTGAGGCCCATGATGTAATATGCAAGCTTGTGAACATATTTATGCCTCATATGCCACCATGTTTAACTTGTGGCCAACCTTATTACCTTATGCCCTTTTTGTCATGTTTTGTCAAGTTCCCTCTTTTGATCTATGTTATGTTATGCGAAACGTACATGCGAGGGGAATGCGTTGGGTTTGGGTAATATTAATGACATGAAACATGATTTTAAAATATGACATGAACATTGACTTGTGATTATGTTTGTAAACATGAATTTGGACATGACTTCTAGAAAACATGAGAGTGGCCAACTCGAGGTTGGGTTGAGTTTGTAGCATAAATCTACCCGGAACCGACCGACTTAACTAGTGGCTACAAGCAATAGGACCCAATGTGAGTAGTTGGTCATGTCGCACTTGAAACCCGAGGTTAGACCAAGTTGTGGTGTAAAGCTACCCGGACCCGCCCGGCTTAACTAGTAACCACAACAAGGTCTAATGTGAGAGGTTGGGTGCATTAAATTAATTAATGCCACATGATAGGGTTAAGTCATGGACTACTTGAATACTTAACCAATGGGACACGATGGGTTGATAGGGTTAAGTCAACATGGACACACTTAACCAACCCAATGCTTAGTTGGATAGGGTTAAGTCGTGAACCTTTTTAGGAACACTTAACCAACTTGATACATGGTTTGGATGGGGTTAACCACACTTAACCCACTAGAAAACCCTAGTTACGCGGTCCTTCTCAGCAGTAACCCACTAGGGAGTATCGGATACCCTAGGGACTAGGCTAGGGTGGGGCACGATTACTGGGCTGGAGTGTAAGTGACCAAAAAGACGGCAAAAGTAGGTGCGCCATAGTAGATTCCGACGGACCATGGTCGTGCACATTGTCCGGGGAAGAAAGACAGACTTGGGCACTAGTTGGTTTTGACTGTGCGTGCTTGTTTCGTGTCAGTGGTTGACACCCTAGGGCCGGATACACCCTAGGGTGGACCTAGCACAGTCGACTACATTTCATGATTGGACCGTATGGCACCGATACACGACAAGTTAGGCTTATAGGGAGCCGATCGACTAGACCGAGTAGTTGGACCTTGATTTAGGTCATCTCATGGGTTTGGGCCAGCTTCGGGCCAAGGGACCATTTCTTGTTTATACTTGACATGGATTGGAATACTAGTACACACCTGGTGCAACTTAACCTTGTATATGCGATGCCACACTTGATCTATCTTGTTAACCTTTCACCATGCCAGGTATCACCCTACATCTCATCTCTGTTTTACATGTTCAGTTAACTTTATTAGTTTTTATACTAATAATAGATAGGACTTACCAGTCTTTTTGACTGACCCGTTTTCTTTCGCCTCTTTTCTTCCGTTCCCCCCCCCCGAGGTTTGCAGGGTGGGAACACTGTTATCTAGCTGGATCTTTTGCTGCTTTTCTGGATAGCTCACGTATGGTTTGAGCATGCTATGGCCTTATGCTACTTTGGGGATAGTTACTTTATGTTTCTTTTTCAGTTTTCAGTTTAAGTTCTAGACTTTGTTTTATAGGAAAATAATGAACAAGTACTTTGATGTAACTTGACTATGGTTTTGAAATGCTAGTTCTATCCGCTGCTTTATTTACTCTGTTTTTTTACTTGCATGTTCTGTCTTGTGATATCTGCATGCATGTTTACCTTGTTTAATGCCCCTCCAAAGTTAGTGTCCTTGCAAGAGTGGCCCTGGCGGAGGTGGGGTGTTACATTTGGTATCAGAGCATAAGGTTTACAAGATTTGAGCAAAAGGTTTTTTAAAACTTACCTTTTGAAAAACTATTTTTCAAAACCAATTAAGTATTTTCCAAGAAAAGTCTAGTTATTTTAAAAGGCTATTCCCCAAAAGCCATTAGCACTATCCTTCATTTCCTTGTTCTAAATCTATCTTTTCCTTTTTCAGTATGGCCGATCTTAACCTTCCCGAGGGAGTGACCATTCCCGGATGGTTCCGGAGGTACTTGGAAGCTAGGGCCAACAATGTGGGCCCATCAAATACCCCCACCGTAACTGAGGTTCCTCCTCCTCCTCAGAATCCACAAGCAGATTTCGCTAAGGTTTGCAAAGACTTTAAGGCGATGGGTGGCAAGAATTTCATTGGGACTGAGACTTTTGTGGAGGCAAGAAATTGGTTGAAAGAAACTGAAGATCTCTTCGCTATCTTTGATGTGGAAGACCATAGAAAGGTTTTATTGGCAGCATGGCTATTAAAAGAAGAAGCTGCTTATTGGTGGGAGGTCACCAATGCTACGAGGCCTATAGAGACTTGGGCCGACTTTAGGACAATATTTGGGCTTAAGTTTCTATCATCAGCTGAGGCGAATCTGCAATTGGAGAAATTTATATCTTTGAAGCAAGGGGACATGACAGTGAGGGAGTTTGTGAATAAGTTTAACCAACTCGCTCGATTCGGTTTGGACATATAAATACTCCCCAGAAGAAGGCTTTACGCTTTGCACGAGGGTTGAATGAGCCATTACAAGGTTTAGCCCTATCTCATACACCCATGGGGGCCACTTTTGAAGGACTAGTAGACATGGCATTGCTTCAAGGAGACGATAAGAATGGCAAGAAGGAAGTCAAGGCTAATGAGACTCAAGCCAAGAAGACAGACTCCAAGTGGGGAGGAAATCGGAGCAATCAGAACAACAAGAACAATAAGGGCAACAAGGCCAAGGCAAAGGACCCAAGAAAATGCAACTTCTGTGGGATTGTTGGGCACATAGCCAAGGATTGCAGAAAGAAGAAGAGGAAGCGGGGCGAATGCTTCCATTGTGGAGAGACTGGACACTTTAGCAAGGATTGCCCCAAGAAGCAAGGGCAAGGGCAAGGGCAGAATCAGCGTGTAGGACCTTCTGGAGGGCAAGTGCATGCTCTCAACACTGCTCCAGTTCAGGACCGAGGTAGTATTTCTGTAGAAAGCCTTGTTTATATTTCTGATTATCCTGTTCGCACCTTATTTGATTCTGGCGCATCGCATAGTTTTATTTCTTCTGACATTGTTGAAAGTTTGCACCTAAGTACTAGTCTAGTTGAGGATCCCGTTAGTGTTTCAAATCCAATTGGGGGTTCCGCCCATCTATCTATGATTTGTGTGCATTTGAAGATTTCTATCTTGACCGTAGAATTCATGTGTAATGCTTATGTTCTCGGGTTCACGGGATACGGGTTGATCTTGGGCATGGATTGGTTGTCCAGTTATGGAGCCATTCTCGATTGTGAACATAGGGTGGTGAGGCTCATGACTCGCCTCGGTAATACCCTAGAAATTTCTTGTAACCCTAGAGGTCCCGTCATGTTATGTTATCTTGAATCTCTTGACTCGTCCAACGATGATCTGCAATCTGTAAGGGTGGTCCGAGACTATCCTGATGTCTTTGAGGAAGTTAAGGGGTTACCCCCTAAACGAGAGATAGATTTCCGCATTTATCTAGTCGATAATGCCAAGCCAGTATCATTGCCCGTTAGGCACATGGCCCCACGAGAAAGAAGAGAGCTCAGTAAGCAAATCAAGGAGCTGCTTGAGAAGAATTTTATTAGACGAAGCATTTCTGAATGGGTTGCTCCGTTGGTATTCGCTACTAAGGTGGATGGTTCGTTTCGTCTATGTGTTGATTATCGAGAGTTGAACAAGCTGACAAAGAAGAATAGGCACCCGTTACCGAGGATTGATGATCTCTTTGACCAGCTGGTTGGTGCTTCTGTTTTCTCTCAGCTCGATCTAGCCACCGGATTCCATCAGCTTAGAGTAGCTGAGGATAGTATCGATAAGACTGCGTTTAGGACTCCAGATGGATTCTTTGAGTGGCTTGTCATGCCATTCGGTTTGACGAATGCGCCCGCCTACTTCGTAGACTTGATAAGTAGGGTGTTCAGGGAGTTCCTTAACAAGTTTGTTGTTGTCTTCGTGGATGACATCCTGATCTTCTCAAAGGATGAGGAAGAACATGCCAGACATCTCAAGGAAGTGATGGATACGCTTAGAGCGCATCAGTTGAAAGCCAAGTTCTCCAAATGTCATTTTTGGAGAAGGGAAGTTCGGTTTCTTGGACATATAATTTCTAAGCAAGGCATAGCGGTGGATCCCGCGAAAGTGGTTGTGGTTCAAGACTGGAAGACTCCTAGGAATGCGATCGAAGTAAGAAGCTTTCTCGGTCTGGCAGGCTACTATAGGAAGTTCATCAGGGACTTCGCTAAGATTTCGGCCCCTCTTACTAAGTTGACGAAGAAGAACTTAGTCTTTACATGGGACTTGGAGTGTGAGCTTGCTTTTCAAAGGCTCAAGAGAGCCCTTACCACAGCTCCAGTTTTGGCATTACCCGATGGCGGTAAGATGTTTACCGTGTACACCGATGCATGTGGTACGGGGTTAGGTGCTGTTCTAATGCAAGAGGGAACAGTGATATGTTATGGGGGTAGGCAACTTAAAGTTCATGAGAAGAACTATCCCACTCATGATTTGGAGTTGGCAGCGATCGTCTTTGCACTCAAATCCTGGCGCCACTATCTTCTAGGCGAAAGGTTTGAGTTGTATACTGATCACAAGTCACTCAAATACCTCTTCTCGCAGAAAGATCTGAATCTAAGGCAGCAAAGGTGGATGGAATTCTTGGCATCATATGACTTCGAGATAGCTTACACCCCTGGCAAGGGTAATGTTATGGCAGACGCACTAAGCAGAAGGATGTTGACTTTGAGTCCCTTGTTTATTGAGATGAAGAACTTAGAGTTCTTGGCAAACTTTGATTTCACGACGGCTGTTGAGTCGATGACGGGTTCATTAGCATCCCTGGAGCTTAGACCCACACTTCTTGATCAAGTTGGGTCTTCGCAGAAGGAAGATCCACAGATAGTCGAAGTCATGGATAAGTTGATTCGTGGTGAGACGTCTAGTCACCTTGCTAGATATACTATTGATGATAAAGGTTGGCTAAGGCATGAGGGAAGGCTATGCGTTCCACAAGTAGGAGACTTGGTGCATAAAGTTCTCGAAGAAGCACATCACTCGAAGATGACTATACATCCGGGAGGAGACAAGATGTATAGAGATATGAAGCGCATTTTCTTTTGGGCTGGAATGAAGAAAGATGTGGCAGAGTACGTTTCAAAGTGCATGGTGTGCCAACAAGTGAAAGCCGAGTCAAAGAAACCAGGTGGGCTATTACATCCATTGGAGGTCCCGCAATGGAAGTGGGAGAGTATTTCTATGGATTTTGTGGATGGATTGCCTAGGTCAAGAAAAGGGAACACGAGCATATCGGTCATAGTTGACAGACTTACGAAGAGTGCTCATTTCATTCCTGTAAAGAGCAAGAGGACCGCATCATGGCTAGCATCTATTTATCTCTGAGAGATAGTGCGGTTGCATGGAGTTCCTTCTAGCATAGTTAGCGATCGTGACCCAATTTTCACTAGCCAGTTCTGGAATAGTTTGCAAGAAGCGATGGGTACGCGATTGAATCTGAGTACAGCCTATCACCCCCAGACAGATGGCCAAACCGAAAGGGTGAATAGAATGCTAGAAGATCTTTTGAGGCTTTGTGTTCTTGACTTTGGTGGTACTTGGGAAGACCACCTTCCTCTTGTAGAGTTTGCTTATAATAATAGCTATCAAGCCAGCATAGGGATGGCACCATTTGAAGCTTTGTATGGGAGGCCGTGTAGGTCACCATCTTGTTGGTGGGAGACAACAGATAGGTTTATACTTGGGCCCGATATGATACGGGACACATCCGAGAAAGTTGAATTGGTGAGAAGACGGATGAAAGCGGCCCAAGACAGACAGAAATCCTATGCTGCCAAGCGAAGGACAGATTTGGAATTCGAAGTTGGAGATATGGTTTTCGTGAAGGTTTCTCCTTTGCGTAATGTGGTTCGTTTTGGGGAAGAGGGGAAGCTGGCACCAAGGTTCGTAGGACCCTTCCCTATCATAGAAAGAATTGGAAAGATGGCCTATAAGGTGGAATTACCCGAGAAGCTAGCCGGAGTGCATAATGTCTTTCATGTCTCGCATCTCCGAAAGTGCCTGCATGAATCCGCTGAGGTGGTTGAACCAAACATTCTAGAAGACATTGAGGTAGAGAAAGAGGCAACATTAAGGAGAGCTCCAATTCGTATTTTGGGAACAGAGATCAAGAAGTTAAGGAATCGAGAAGTCAAATTGGTGAAAGTTCAATGGAGTGAAGCCGATGAAGATGCAACTTGGGAAACCGAGGAGAAGATGCGTGGGCTTTATCCATTCCTTTTTGAGGGTACATACTCAATTTCCTCTCCTAAGTAGCATATCTTTCTTTTTGCTATCCGTGTTTATCCTGTTTATCTTGTTATCTCGTTAACCTTGTCATGAGAACCTTAGGTAGAAACCCTTTGGATGAAACATGTATTTGAAACATGTTATGCTTGATGGTTGCAGGTGGTTGCAAGTGTTTGCAAGTGGATACTCGTGGATGCATGATACACATTAGGCACTAAGATCGGCTCACACACTTTCATGTTGCATATGCATGAGTGCTTATACTTATTCATGGATGAAACTTGTTATGCTATCACGTGGATGTTGCATATGGATGAATGTTATGTGCACTCATGTAGAGATTATAAATTATGTTAGGAATTTGCATACATATGGACTCATTTCCCTAACATGTTTTGCATTAAGGGGGTTTACTGAATCAGTAACCTCCTGATTTTCGCATTAGATAAGTACATATACACACACCTTTGCATATGATCATACATCATTTAGAATCCTTTAAGGACAATGAATGCACGTGGATGATGTTTTGAGTAGATGGATGATGGATGGTAGGATATGTTCTTCCTAACTTGAAGATTTCGGGGACGAAATCCTTTAAGGTGGGGAGAATGTAACAACCCGTATTTTTAATAACATGTTATAACATAAATCAAGGAAGAATAAAATTGTAAAATCTGAATCAAGGGAAACGGGCTGTGCCATTGTGTTCGTCTCGGAAAATACGCGAAGTAGAGTCCGAGTTTTCGAAAAACGGAGTCCGTATGACCAAGTTATGGCCCAATGAAGTTTTCAGAAAATTCCAAGCCCGAAAACAGTTCAAATTCGAATTCAGATTCAATTTGCAACCAAGGCAGAATGGGCGGGAATTTTCCCGCCCCAGGCAGGGTCGACACAAGGGTCGACATCCCTGTCGACCCCCCCAATGGGTCGACACCCATGTCGACCCATGGGTCGACACCCATGTCGACCCAGGGGTCGACCCCCCCTGTCGGACCAGTTTTTCTGGTGCACCATTTTGACATGTTGAGTCTAGTTATGGAAGTTTCTGACGGGAGTTGATGGCTCAGATTCGATTTAGGGTTAATCCTATGGCTAAAACTAATCCTAAACTCTATAAATAGACCCTAATACCTAGCCTAAGTCATCATAAATCAGTCCTACAACTAAACTATGCCAAAATGTTTCTTGATCATGGCCTCCACCTTCTTCATGAGAGCATGAGTGTCTCAAATCAATCTATGTCATTAAGGAGCCATCTTTCTTAAGTAAAAGGTCCATCTTTCTTTGTCATTGGAGTTATTACTTCTTGTTTCAAGGCGTTTAAGTGGAGCTTATTATTTTCTTTGCGGATTTTGCTTGTGGCTTCGTCTCAATCTTTATATATGTTGATCTAGATCGCATAACCGCTCATTGTAAGCCCTATACTACTCTTAGATTCTAACTATGAAGTTAAATGTGACATGTTGCAAGTTGAGTTTGGGCCTAAGTATGATATATGCTTTGATCATATCATGTTATGCATGAATATATTCTATGCATATTTGTAAACCTATCACCTTGACCTTGTGGGCTAAAAGCTATAAGCTTTATGTTGAAATGTTGCATTATACAACATGAGAACTCTCATAACCTTCATGATAACTTGCATATAATGTTATATGCGAATTTCTAGTCATCATCCTATGTCATTTATGATCATGTTTCACCTATTTGCTTAAGTTGGTATTATGCATGTTTTGAGGCCCATGATGTAATATGCAAGCTTGTGAACATATTTATGCCTCATATGCCACCATGTTTAACTTGTGGCCAACCTTATTACCTTATGCCCTTTTTGTCATGTTTTGTCAAGTTCCCTCTTTTGATCTATGTTATGTTATGCGAAATGTACATGCGAGGGGAATGCGTTGGGTTTGGGTAATATTAATGACATGAAACATGATTTTAAAATATGACATGAACATTGACTTGTGATTATGTTTGTA
Source organism: Allium sativum (assembly GCA_030737875.1). NCBI lineage: Eukaryota > Viridiplantae > Streptophyta > Magnoliopsida > Asparagales > Amaryllidaceae > Allium > Allium sativum. Next base: position 166,844,141 of record CM060916.1, on the reverse strand, counting down.
AACATGAATTTGGACATGACTTCTAGAAAACATGAGAGTGGCCAACTCGAGGTTGGGTTGAGTCTGTAGCATAAATCTACCCGGAACCGACCGGCTTAACTAGTGGCTACATGCAATAGGACCCAATGTGAGTAGTTGGTCATGTCGCACTTGAAACCCGAGGTTAGACCAAGTTGTGGTGTAAAGCTACCCGGACCCGCCCGGCTTAACTAGTAACCACAACAAGGTCTAATGTGAGAGGTTGGGTGCATTAAATTAATTAATGCCACATGATAGGGTTAAGTCATGGACCACATGAATACTTAACCAATGGGACACGATGGGTTGATAGGGTTAAGTCAACATGGACACACTTAACCAACCCAATGCTTAGTTGGATAGGGTTAAGTCGTGAACCTTTTTAGGAACACTTAACCAACTTGATACATGGTTTGGATGGGGTTAACCACACTTAACCCACTAGAAAACCCTAGTTACGCGGTCCTTCTCACCAGTAACCCACTAGGGAGTATCGGATACCCTAGGGACTAGGCTAGGGTGGGGCACGATTACTGGGCTGGAGTGTAAGTGACCAAAAAGACGGCAAAAGTAGGTGCGCCATAGTAGATTCCGACGGACCATGGTCGTGCACATTGTCCGGGGATGAAAGACAGACTTGGGCACCAGTAGGTTTTGACTGTGCGTGCTTGTTTCGTGTCAGTGGTTGACACCCTAGGGCCGAATACACCCTAGGGTGGACCTAGCACAGTCGACTACATTTCATGATTGGACCGTATGACACCGATACACGACGAGTTAGGCTTATAGGGAGCCGATCGACTAGACCGAGTAGTTGGACCTTGATTTAGGTCATCTCATGGGTTTGGGCCAGCTTCGGGCCAAGGGACCATTTCTTGTTTATACTTGACATGGATTGGAATACTAGTACACACCTGGTGCAACTTAACCTTGTATATGCGATGCCACACTTGATCTATCTTGTTAACCTTTCACCATGCCAGTTATCACCCTACATCTCATCTCTGTTTTACATGTTCAGTTAACTTTATTAGTTTTTATACTAATAGTAGATAGGACTTACCAGTCTTTTTGACTGACCCGTTTTCTTTCGCCTCTTTTCTTCCGTTTCCCCCCCCCCCCAGGTTTGCAGGGTGGGAACACTGTTATCTAGCTGGATCTTTTGCTGCTTTTCTGGATAGCTCACGTATGGTTTGAGCATGCTATGGCCTTATGCTACTTTGGGGATAGTTACTTTATGTTTCTTTTTCAGTTTTTAGTTTAAGTTCTAGACTTTGTTTTATGGGAAAATAATGAACAAGTACTTTGATGTAACTTGACTATGGTTTTGAAATGCTAGTTCTATCCGCTGCTTTATTTACTCTGTTTTTTTTACTTACATGTTCTGTCTTGTGATATCTGCATGCATGTTTACCTTGTTTAACGCCCCTCCAAAGTTAGTGTCCTTGCAAGAGTGGCCCTGGCGGAGGTGGGGTGTTACAGTCTGGATTTGTTTCGAGTGGTTCCATCTCAATCTGATTCACACTATTTATAATAAAAATCACATTTTTTATATGATGTTATGTACATTAAAAATCATATTTTTAATACTCTACAAATATAAAAATCATATTTTTATTCTTTCTATAACATAAAAATCATATTTTTATTTTTTCTATAATATAAAAATCATATTTTTATATCGTTATATATATTTTAGAAACCTCTTCTTTATACTATGTTTATATTTAAAAAAAAACAATGCTATTTTTATTTTTAAAACAAAATATATTTATATTTTTAAAACAATAACATATAAGTGAAAATTCCATTTTTTTAAAACAATAACATATATATATATATTTCAGATTTTTAGCAATGCTAATAAATAAATTAAAAAAACAAGGTTTTAATTACCCATTCTTCCTTTGTAACCTGACATTCACGAAACCCATAAGCTCGAATTGAAAAGCCATCACTTCCCGCTATTTCACGTCGCCGGAGGATCATCGGGGGTCACGTCGAGGAAGGTCGGAGCCTCCCTTAGCCACGCTGGAGGTGCAGCGCCACTCGACGGCGTTAGCACGCCGGAATTCAAGCGAGAACGGGCTGTCTTTGAGCTCAAAAATCGAGCCACATACTTCATGAGGGATGCTCCAACTAGTATGGATCTGAAGAGCTTGAAGAGCTCTAACAAATTCCCAAAAGGACCGGGGCCTAATTCATCGTGGATTGAACGAAAAATGGGTTTGAAATCCTGAATGATTTTCGCCATTGGTGGCTTTGAACGGGGGTGGGTTTGGAGTTTGACCGAGAGAGAGTAAAGAGAGGGGTGAGGGTGTATAAATATATGTAACACCCCGCATTTTTAGGTATAATTAAAAATGAAATAAAATATATGAAAATATGCTTAGGATACGTAAATAATGGTGATGCATAAGGAGAATTAATTAATACATGGAAGAGAAGAAAAATTAGTTCGATAATGGCGTATGTTACGGAAAAGATAGTAAAATAAGGATAACTATTTCAAGAAACAGGAATTAGGTAAAATGGATATCACCATTGCGTTCCTCTCGAACAAATACGCGAAATAGAGTCCGAGTTTTCGAAAATCGGAGTCCGTATGACCAAGATATGACCAAAACAAGATCCAGAAGGTTTCGGTCAGCCCAGAACTGAGCAGGTCGACCCGGGGGTCGACCTGGGGCCCAGGTGACTGGGGATTCGACTTGGGAGTCGACCTCCCCCCCCAGGTCGACTGGGGAGTCGACCTGGGTATCGACCTGGGGGTCGACCCCCCCTGGTCGAGCCAGGTCGACCTGGGTGCACCTGGATGGGTTTTTGGGCTGTTTTGGTGAGTCTGTGACTAGAAGCTAATCAACATCAACCTAAGCAATTCAATTCAAATTTGAGATAAAAGCTTCTGCAACAATTCCGCAACAACTAAAGTTCTTTCTTTAATCCAATCAAGGCAAGTACGGTTATTTTCCGCTATAAACGTTAATTCTGATTTTGACATGAATTGTGAATCTGAATCTGAGACTGTATATCTGTCAGATCTGTTTTTCTGTGAATGTTCTGTATCCCTTTCTGCTTCCTTTCTGTTTCTATAGCCAGGCTACCACGAGCCTGTACCTAATCTCATAAGAGATTAACGTATGAACGCAAATTTTGGGACAAATAATGAATGATGCTAAATTTGACAAGGCCGATTTGAACATATGACTTTAGATCCGAGGCATAAAATATATTGACATATGACTTGGGATTAGATGCATGAATTTGACTGTAAACATGTAATTTATATATGTTGTATGCATAGTGTACGTTGTAATCCAGATCTGTAACTAATTAGAGAAATGAACATATGTTATTTAGATCTGTAATTAATTAGATAAGTAAGCATATGTTGTAAACCAGTTTTAAACCTATGCATATTCTGTGATAAAAGAAGAGAGGAACCATTGTAAGATTACTTATGATTTGAGACTTTGGACAAAATGCAGATAAAAGTCAAGATCTAATTTTTAGGAGATATAATTTAAAGATTTAGATTGTTGGGTATATTTTGCATAATGATTCATAAGTTGAAAGAAGAAGGATATGGAAACTTAGGTGTAAAGATTTACATTAATTAGGATATCTATTATTGTGATCACACCTAAATAGGGATTCTTGGATATATGGCATGCATTGAAATTAATGGTTATATTTGGTATAATTTATATGTGAATCTGCTGTAAAATGCTAGTTTAACAAAAATTGGAACATATGTTATATGTCCACATTCTGTGCTATGTAACTTTATGCAAACATGGAGTATATGTTCATCATGAAAATTATGTAGGCATATGAATTTAGGCCTAATTTATGACTAGGCAAGGCATGTAAATAGAACCTTTAGAAATATTAGATTTGCTAAATCTGCTAATTTGCCAAGTTGCCTAAACTGCTAGTTTTGTTATATTGCCTAGACTGCTAATTAGATTGAAATGCCAAATCTGTTAAATTTGTCTGTTGAGATGCCTAAACTGTTATATGCCAAAATCTGCTAAGTTGCTAAATCTGTTAAATCCGTTAAGTCATATAATCTGGAAAATCTGCTATCTGCTAAAATCTGTTATCTGCTGTGTTGATATAATCATCCTGTTATTGATATAATCTGAATTGGCATATATATATTGGGCGTGCGCATAAACGGTAAATTATTAATTAATTGGCCGCAAAGATAAACATGGCTAACTCGAGGTTAGAATGAGTTTGCGGCGTAATTCTGCCCGGAACCGCCCGGCACATCCAGTGGCCGCAAACAATAGGTTCTAATGTGAGAAGTTAGTCATAACCTGCTTAAGACACGAGGTTAGGTCTGGCTTGTGGCAAAAGTCTACCCGGAACCGCCCGGCCCATCCAGCGGCCACAAGCTAGCGACCTAATGTGAGAGGTCTGGGCATTAATAATTAATTAATGCAAATCTAAGATAAGAATGACGTCTAAAACGTATTGTGGAAAATATGGATAAACCAACGGGATTAATAGGTGTAGTAAACCCGTCCAATACAAAGTTAGACAAATCTGAAAAATCTGTACATCTGATCCGTTAGTCTGAAAACTTGTTAACTTAATTTGTGAACTAGTAAATCTGAATTCTGTATGTCTGAACTTGTAAACAAGTTAATCTGAAATCTGTTAGTCTGGGGACACAAGGTTTGGAGGGGAATTACTTGTGTCATCTGTTGTTTGGGACCCATATTAGTCAGTAACCCTTTCTGGTATCAAAACTTTGACCCAACAGTAAGTAGGGTCCAGGCACGCTTACTGAACTAATTATAAGAGGTTCATTCTGATAATGGCGAGGGGTGTTGATGGTGCGTTCCAACCGGGTCATGTGCGTGCATGGATCCCGGTCTGCCTCTGAGGATGTAAGACGCCGTGACATCTGTAAATAGGTCTGTGCCAATTGGTTGTCACTTTAGGGAGTGATACACCCTACTGTGGGGCCGACACGGGATATTTATGTATTAGGGAGCCGATCGCTTAGGGTAGGGTTTTAGGGTACACTTAGTTCTGTCTGTTTCTGTTGGTACCGTCTGTTTCTGTTGGGTGGTAACACCTGTCTGTTTCTGTGTGGTACCGTCTGTTCAGGAGGTAAAGGCCCATTACTAGTGTACACCTAATTCTACATTCTGTTTCCATAAGGATTAATCTGTTTCTGCTTCTGTCTGTCTCTGATCGGGTAGTAAAGGCCCATTATTAGCAATCTGTTTCTATTAAATTATTCTGTACCCGTTTCTGTTTAGACATTAGGGTGGCACCTAATTCTGTTATACTAGTATTAGTGCAGAGAAGTGTAAAGCAATAATTTATGTCATTCTGTTCTTCTGTTATATCTGCTACATCTGTTACAGTTATCTCTCATCCAGTTTTATGTTCATGTCATATTATTATTATCTGTTCATATGCTGAAAGTCACTGGACTTGCCTGACTTTATGTCTGACCCTTGTTGTTTCGCCTCCTTTCTTCCGTTTCCCCCCAGGTTTTGTAGAAGGGAATACTCTAGCTTGATCCAGATTTCTTCCGCTTGAAGTGCTCAAAGCATAGCTTCCGTCCTATGGGGATTATGATTTTAAACTATGCATTTTGAAGGCTTTTTGTACAAGACTGATATTTTGTACTTGAATTCTGAAAAGGAGATTTGAAAGGATGTAACCAAGTTTATTTCGGTTTCTGTTGAAATAAAGTTATAAATTTTTCAAGTACTATTTTATCTGTCTTGTAAGTTTCTGTTCTGTTTACTAAAATGCTCCACCAAAGTTAAGGCATTCCCTATGTGAGTGACCTTAATGGAGGTGGGGTGTTACACTTGGTATCAGAGCTGAAGGTTTCCAGATTGGGTAAAGTTTTTGAAAACTATTTTCAAAAAGGTTTTGAAAAGGAAGTATTTTCCAAAGTAAAGCTTATTTTGAAAAACATAGTCCCCTAAGCCATATATCTATCTTTTTATCCTCTGCTTGAATCCTTGTTTCCTTCTTTCTTGAGTCTCTGGGGCTCCCGGCTTTCTGGGAGGTAACCTCGTCGAAGGGCAAAGTAGTGCCCGACTTCCATCGATAGCTGTAGTAGTTTCACCTGCGGCTAGTTTTCTTTAGAGCTTTGAAGGATTTTTCCGGGCGATGGAGGCAGCTTTCGAGGGATTGATCAACGTGTTACACAAGGATAGTAAAGATGAGAATGAGGAGGTTTGGCTAAGGAGCACAACCCAAAGGTGAGAAACTCATATAGACTTAGTTCACAACGGAGGCAAAAGGGAAACACAAAAGAAGGAAGGAAAGTTTGAAGATAAGGAGGAGGAAAGTGTTTTACTTATGGAAGCTCGACTCATCTGAATAAGGATTACCGAAAGAGGAAGGGAAGGGTGCTTGCTTCAACTGTGGGGAGATGGGACACTTCACTAGGGACTGACCGAAGAGACGAGGACAAGGAGGGCAGGCGAATAATCTTGAGGCTAGTGGCTAGGATAGAAATAGGAAAATTTCTATAGTAGGTTTAATTTCTTTATCTGATTATGGAGTTAAGACTTTTTCTGATTCTGGTATTTTGATTTTGTAATCGATACTCTACACTTTAATACTAGTATTATTTCTGAATTCCGCTGTAGGCTCAGACCCATAAGGGTTATGGCTCATCTGTTTGAGATTAAGGTTTGAGGGATATCTGTGTTAGGCGTCAAATATGACGCATATATTCTGAGTTTTTGTGGGATATGAATTTATCATGCTTAGCTTCCTAAGAATCATTAGGGAACCTGATCTGTATCAGTAGTCTGTAAATATCTGAATAATTCTGATTTCCAGTTTTGACATTGTCTAAAGAAGGTAATCCTCTGAGTGTCAATCTGATATTGATTTCGGTCTTTGGGGTTGATACTTAGGGGAATTATTTTCTCAACTAATGTCTAATGGGAACCAAGTCTTCGTTCTATCTGTACTCGCTTCCATCACTAGACTCTATCCTATCGATCGAGTGTTCAACTTATAGATAGGAATCCTAATGGGTGTAAACATGTGTTTGAGACATGTTATGTTTGATGGTTGCAAGTGGATGCAAGTGGTTGCTAGTGGTTGCTCGTGGACGCATATACACACACTAGGCACTAGATCGGCTCGAAAACACTCTCATACTGCATATGGATGTGTGAGCATTTTCAATTTTTGTGGATGCAAATTGATTGACTCAGCACATGGATGTTGCATATGACTGAATGGTTGTGCACTCATATAGAAATGATATGTATCGAGTAGGAAAATTGCATACATGTTGGACTCATGGCACTGGCATAATTCACATTAAGGAGGTCAACTGAATCAGTGGACCGCCTGATCTTTGCATTAGACAAGGAACATATACACACACTTCTTGCGTATGTTCATACAACATTAGAAATCTCTTAAGGACAATGAATGCCTGTGATTGGTGATTGAGTAGATGGATGATTGGATGGTAGGACACATTCTTCTTAACTTGAAGATTTCGGGGACGAAATCCTTTAAGGAGGGGAGAATGTAACACCCCGCATTTTTAGGTATAATTAAAAATGAAATAAAATATATGAAAATATGCTTAGGATACGTAAATAATGGTGATGCATAAGGAGAATTAATTAATACATGGAAGAGAAGAAAAATTAGTTCGATAATGGCGTATGTTACGGAAAAGATAGTAAAATAAGGATAACTAATTCAAGAAACAGGAATTAGGTATAATAAACATCACCATTGCGTTCCTCTTGAAAAAATACGCGAAATAGAGTCCGAGTTTTCGAAAATCGGAGTCCGTATGACCAAGATATGGCCAAAACAAGATCCAGAAGGTTTCGGTCAGCCCAGAACTGGGCAGGTCGACCCGGGGGTCGACCTGGGGCCCAGGTCGACTGGGGAGTCGACCTGGGAGTCGACCTCCCCCCCAAGTCGACTGGGGAGTCGACCTGGGTATCGACCTGGGGGTCGACCCCCCTGGTCGAGCCAGGTCGGCCTGGGTGCACCTGGATGGGTTTTTGGGCTGTTTTGGCGAGTCTGTGACGAATTCTGACGGTTCTGATCTGTTTTAGGGTTTATCTAAAGGCCTAAAACAACTAACTACACCTATAAATAGATCCTAAGACCTAGCCTCCTCTACACACAATTCTATTCTGCTTCTTCTCTGCCTCTGTTCTAATAAGAATAAAAATGGCGTCGCTACTCTGCTAGGATCAAAACTAGAAGCTAATCAACATCAACCTAAGCAATTCAATTCAAATTTGAGATAAAAGCTTCTGCAACAATTCCGCAACAACTAAAGTTCTTTCTTTAATCCAATCAAGGCAAGTACAGTTATTTTCCGCTATAAACGTTAATTCTGATTTTGACATGAATTGTGAATCTGAATCTGAGACTGTATATCTGTCAGATCTGTTTTTCTATGACTGTTCTGTATCCCTTTCTGCTTCCTTTCTGTTTCTATAGCCAGGCTACCACGAGCCTGTGCCTAATCTCATAAGAGATTAACGTATGAACGCAAATTTTGGGACAAATAATGAATGATGCGAAATTTGACAAGGCCGATTTGAACATATGATTTTAAATCCGAGGCATAAAATATATTGACATATGACTTGGGATTAGATGCATGAATTTGACTGTAAACATGTAATTTATATATGTTGTATGCATAGTGTACGTTGTAATCTAGATCTGTAACTAATTAGAGAAATGAACATATGTTATTTAGATCTGTAATTAATTAGAAAAGTAAGCATATGTTGTAAACCAGTTTTAAACCTATGCATATTCTGTGATAAAAGAAGAGAGGAACCATTGTAAGATTACTTATGATTTGAGACTTTGGACAAAATGCAGATAAAAGTCAAGATCTAATTTTTAGGAGATATAATTTAAAGATTTAGTTTGTTGGGTATATTTTGCATAATGATTCATAAGTTGAAAGAAGAAGGATATGGAAACTTAGGTGTAAAGATTTACATTAATTAGGATATCTATTATTGTGATCACACCTAAATAGGGATTCTTGGATATATGGCATGCATTGAAATTAATGGTTATATTTGGTATAATTTATATGTGAATCTGCTGTAAAATGCTAGTTTAACAAAAATTGGAACATATGTTATATGTCCACATTCTGTGCTATGTAACTTTATGCAAACATGGAGTACATGTTCATCATGAAAATTATGTAGGCATATGAATTTAGGCCTAATTTATGACTAGGCAAGGCATGTAAATAGAACCTTTAGAAATATTAGATTTGCTAAATCTGCTAATTTGCCAAGTTTCCTAAACTGCTAGTTTTGTTATATTGCCTAGACTGCTAATTAGATTGAAATGCCAAATCTGTTAAATTTGTCTGTTGAGATGCCTAACCTGTTATATGCCAAAATCTGCTAAGTTGCTAAATCTGTTAAATCCGTTAAGTCATATAATCTGGAAAATCCGCTATCTGCTAAAATCTGTTATCTGCTGTGTTGATATAATCATCCTGTTATTGATATAATCTGAATTGGCATATATATATTGGGCGTGCGCATAAACGGTAAATTATTAATTAATTGGCCGCAAAGATAAACATGGCTAACTCGAGGTTAGAATGAGTTTGCGGCGTAATTCTGCCCGGAACCGCCCGGCACATCCAGTGGCCGCAAACAATAGGTTCTAATGTGAGAAGTTAGTCATAACCTGCTTAAGACACGAGGTTAGGTCTGGCTTGTGGCAGAAGTCTGCCCGGAACCACCTGGTCCATCGAGCGGCCACAAGCTAGCGACCTAATGTGAGAGGTCTGGGCATTAATAATTAATTAATGCAAATCTAAGATAAGAATGACGTCTAAAACGTATTGGGGAAAATAGGGATAAACCAACGGGATTAATAGGTGTAGTAAACCCGTCCAATACAAAGTTAGACAAATCTGAAAAATCTGTACATCTGATCCGTTAGTCTGAAAACTTGTTAACTTAATTTGTGAACTAGTAAATCTGAATTCTGTATGTCTGAACTTGTAAACAAGTTAATCTGAAATCTGTTAGTCTGGGGACACAAGGTTATGAGGGGAATTACTTGTGTCATCTGTTGTTTGGGACCCATATTAGTCAGTAACCCTTTCTGGTATCAAAACTTTGACCCAACAGTAAGTAGGGTCTGGGCACGCTTACTGAACTAATTATAAGAGGTTCATTCTGATAATGGCGAGGGGTGTTGATGGTGCGTTCCAACCGGGTCATGTGCGTGCATGGATCCCGGTCTGCCTCTGAGGATGTAAGACGCCGTGACATCTGTAAATAGGTCTGTGCCAATTGGTTGTCACTTTAGGGAGTGATACACCCTACTGTGGGGCCGACACAGGATATTTATGTATTAGGGAGCCGATCGCTTGGGGTAGGGTTTTAGGGTACACTTAGTTCTGTCTATTTCTGTTGGTACCGTCTGTTTCTGTTGGGTGGTAACACCTGTCTGTTTCTGTGTGGTACCGTCTGTTCGGGAGGTAAAGGCCCATTACTAGTGTACACCTAATTCTACATTCTGTTTCCATAAGGATTAATCTGTTTCTGCTTCTGTCTGTCTCTGATCGGGTAGTAAAGGCCCATTATTAGCAATCTGTTTCTGTTAAATTATTTTGTACCCGTTTCTGTTTAGACATTAGGGTGGCACCTAATTCTGTTATACTAGTATTAGTGCAGAGAAGTGTAAAGCAATAGTTTATGTCATTCCGTTCTTCTGTTATATCTGCTACATCTGTTACAGTTATCTCTCATCCAGTTTTATGTTCATGTCATATTATTATTTTATGTTCATATGCTGAAAGTCACTGGACTTGCCAGACTTTATGTCCGACCCTTGTTGTTTCGCCCCCTTTCTTCCGTTTCCCCCCCAGGTTTTGTAGAAGGGAATACTCTAGCTTGATCCAGATTTCTTCCACTTGAAGTGCTCAAAGTATGGCTTGGCTCTGTATAGCTTCTGTCCTATGGGGATTATGATTTTAAACTATGCATTCTGAAGGCTTTTGTACAAGACTGATAGTTTGTACTTGATTTCTGAAAAGGAGATTTGAAAGGATGTAACCAAGTTTATTTCGGTTTCTGTTGAAATAAAGTTATAAATTTTTCAAGTACTATTTTATCTGTCTTGTAAGTTTCTGTTCTGTTTACTAAAATGCTCCACCAAAGTTAAGGCATTCCCTATGTGAGTGACCTTAATGGAGGTGGGGTGTTACAATATATATATATATATATATATAATTATTTATTTTAATTTAAAAAGTTGACTTTTTATTTGGCCTCGAAATCGATCCCACCGCCTATCGTCCATAGCTAATTATCCCCATTCCGAACACAGTGGGATATGTATTGTAAGCTGATTCGACCGTTTTGATCAGTTTTCGTCAAAATCAAAATATAACACTATATATTGAATTTGAACGCACATTTCAATTTATCGGGGCCACATACTAACTCTAAAAATTCCCGAAAAATATTTTCTAGCTTCGTATTTACGATACGGTCCTAACAAAACTAATTTCGTCAAATTCTGGGACCATTTGAAAAATGGCCATCTTCCAGTCGATTAAAATCAACTAAAACTGGTCAAACGCGTTTTCCTTTGCGACGCTCACATATTGAATCAGAAAATTACGAATTTTGGAATCTAGCAATAACTTGACATCACGGATCCAACAAAAGTGTTTCATCGAAAACCGAGGTCGTTTGCAAAATTTCCATTTTTAAGGGCCAGAATTCCATAGCGACTATTCTAAATTTTCAACTGGGCATAACTTTTTATCCCCGCTATGAAATTTCGATTCTCTGGATTCGTTGGAAAGATATTCTCAATTGGATTCAAATATTTTTGGTTTCGCTAAAATCCTGTTTATTTTGCACCCGGTACACTCATTTGAACTTTGAAATTGAATTATCGATCGAATTATCGAACTACCACGCCATTTTCAATTCCTTTTATAATTATAAATAAATTATTTATATTCTAACGATGATCTATATAAATATATACGTTCTAATTCTATTCAAAATAAATTTCTCGTCGCTATTATTTAAAATAATTCATTTTAAATATTCAAAATTGGCTCAGATTTCCGGGTAATTATAATTAGCACCTCAAATAGGATCAAAGGAAAGTGAATAGTAAATTTAGCAAAGATCGTAGTATATCGCAGGACTCCAACTTGCAGTAGTAAACATTCAACCTATTGGTTGTGTACCATCTTGTAAATCAAAATCTTAACATCAAATTTAGAATTCATTTTAGTTTAGAAATTTTAATTTGTCAAAGAAGACTAGTTGTAGAAGAGAGAAGATGAGTGATCTAGAGCAGAAGGAAAAAGAGACATTAGGGAAAATGACCGTTGGAAGCCAAGTGTTTGTTCAACAAATGGCTGGGGGGAGGGGGAATGCAGTTGGAAGATAGGCGTTTATTGAACAAACGTTTGTTATTAAGTGTCTATTTAATGCCCACCTTATTTTAGGCATTTATTGAATAGCCGCATGATTTTAGGAATTTGTTCAACAAGCGCCTACTTAGTTTGGGGAATCCAGAATTGAAGCCTCTGAAATCCACACTATGGGATGTTCTGGAACTCTATTGTGGCACCTTTTGGGTGTAGATTTCAGAAAATCACAAATCCACACCTCTATTGGAGATTCTCTAACGAGTGTATTATTCGTTATAGTAAGGTGGATGCGGGAGTGTTGAAGAAAGGGTGATAGTTTGGAATGTTCGTAGACCGCAATAAAGTTTGTAAGAGGTTAGAAATCAATGTAATCCTTTCGCAATGAATCAAAGAACATTCAAAAATGCAATGACTCTATATGGTTGAGAATTTTCTGCCTGATGTGTTGCAAAATAACTATTTTGGTGCAGTGTTATTTGCCTATTAACTTAATCTGACAATTAGGTTTTAATTATAATAAGCCTCTTCCAATTACAATTTTGTGTAATATTTTATTTACAAATGTCAAATTTTGAACAATTCATTCGTTTTCCTTTTTAATACTAATCAACATTTTGTACATATGTTTAGTTTAAATTTGGTTATCATTATTTAATCATGTTCGCAATGTTACACACTTTGCTTTACTTTTCACGCGCGTCAGAAATGATTAAATCTATATGTTTCTAAATAAAATTCACATATTTGGACCATTTTAGCACATCCATAATTTATTAAAGAAAAAGTGTAAATAACCAACTTATCAGATATTTATTGTTTCTTTTCTTAATTGTTTCATTGGTGAAAAATACATTAACTTTTCTATTTTGCATTAATCCCCTTTTTCTTAACCTTATCTTGCAACTATATTTACTTCTTTCTTATAATATTAAATTATGGATATATATCCCATTTTTGTAACCAACCTACTAGCCTAATGCCAACTTACAAACAAACTTATTCTAGAAAATTCCTTTTTCTTTATTTTTCGAAGCCTTGATAATTTATTATAAACTTCTTAGTTTTTTTCTACATTTATGTATTTTTTTTTGTAAAACCACAGCCTCAATATATAAACAAGATTTTTCTTATAAGCACATTTTTATGTTCATAGTTTAATTAGGAATAAGCTTTGCATAAAAAAATTCATAAGCGATTTACATCAGATTCAACAGAAAAAAAGAATCAAACGATAGCATATATTATTGGCTTAAAAGACATATAATTTAAATCCAGTTACCTGGAAAGGACACTCCAGCTTCTAAATCTTATTTGAATCCAGATTAACTCTCTGTAATATTTCTTCTTTGTAACTTATTTAAATCTGCAAACTAAAACATATATAGATTTATAGATTTGGATCTAAAAGAAGTCAAAATAAACTAGTTGAAATCAAGTTTGAAAAACTTACCTCGTACATATAGAGAATTTGGACATTTGAATCCTAAATCTGTAGTTTTATCTCCAATTCATGAATTAGATAGCCTAAATCTAATATTTTCAATTTTTGAAGAATTGGAGGAGAAAGGAGAATTATAATCACATCATGGATTTTCGGTTCTTATAGTGCTCAGGACTTGAGCAGGGACTTGGACAAGCCTGGTGACACTTTATTAAAACGTCCAAGAAGTTAAATTTCGGTTCGGCCATGTCGGTTCTGCCAAGACTCTGATTCGGCATTGGATCTACTGGCATGAAAAATGGATAGAAGAAAGGGAACTCTATCCTATTCGACATGATGTCCGATTCGGCGTGAGGGGCGACCACCACTTTATCACGATATGCCCCGAATCGGCTATGCCGAACTGGATAAGCATATAATTAGGACACATGTTCCACTACCTTAACTTGGTCAACCTATGACTCCACTACTTCCAGATCGTCCTCTGTGTGCCCATGCCGAAACAAATACAGATTCATATGCAAATACATGGTTTTCTGACACAATTTGGGATTAGATATTGTTTTCCCTGGCATACCCACACAAGGACATAACTACTACCAAACTCAGCTCTTTCTCTTTTCTTTCTTATATAAAAATCAACTGTGTTGTAATCGTACAATATAATAAAAGATAGATTACATTAAGTGGACGTAGGCCTAATTGTCGAACCACTATAAAATTGCATGTCTCTTTTCTTTACTGTATCTCTGTGATTTGGATATTGACGTGATTATGTGATTATCTCTGTGATTTGGATGTTATACTTAGAAGATCCAATTCCTACGTCAACATTTTGGTGCGCCTGGTAGGTGGCGCGCTACTTGATTTCTAGCTAAGAGAAAACTTCTTTCTTAAGGATTTGAAGATGATTAAGAGAAACAAAATAGATGCCAACATTCAAGCAGAGGGTACAGGAAGAGAAGTCCAGAGGCTTCGTCTGCTGGTGATCCTTCCGTTTACCTCACTCGAGAGGATATGGATGAAGTGCTCAGAGATTTGAGGTCATGTATGGAGTGACAGGTTGAACACCTCCGAAGACAAGAAGAGATGGTGAATAACTTCCTTGGGGCAATTGATGGATTTGGAAGGCAAGGAGGCCAAAGATTGGTCGTAGGGGCGGGACCTAGTAATGCAGCAATAACTTGCCCAAGAGCTATGCTGTGACCCATCTTGGTGGCAACTCTGGCTCGGCCTAGCCTGAATGTCGAACCAGATATGGTAGGGGAGACCTCTCCAGAGATGGTAGCACCACTAGTGGCACTTCAACTTGCGATGTCCAACATCAAGACATTGTAAGCATGGGTCAGGCTAGACCACACAAGACTTTGAATGGAAATGGCCCTTCTACGCAATAAGCCCGGTTCGATCGTGCCAAACCAGATCTTGGACACTTTGCAGAACCGGATATGAATGATGTGAATGGGCGCCAAACTGCTACTAAAGTAATCACTGGGTGTTGTATATAACGGTGTTGTATACACAATTATATGATTTTTGTTTGATGATAACAATCAAATATATTTCTATTATAAATGTGTTTGGTACTGTACTGTTATATATATACATCACAGCAATGAATATAATATTTATATTTAAATAAAATACGACTGTACAGAAATTCAAATATTAACACAGTATTTTATTTAAATAGAATATTTTATTTCAATATTCAAACAGTACAACTATTTGTAACTCCACTATTTATACATTCACAGAATATTTGTACTTGTATATAAACAGAATAAAATAGACAAGTTCGTTTGACAACAATAAAATGATATTTTATTTCAATCAAACTTGTTTATTACAGTACAATCTCTTTCATATACACAGCTCCTTTACTACTGACTCATTACAATATTCACACTTGATATACATTTTCATTCATATACTCATATACACATATACATAGTCTTCTGCCAGTCCAGTCTTCACTGCTCAGTCAATCCAGTCCAATCACCGTTCGCTTACCTGTCACACATGAAACAGAAACACACAGTGTACTGCAATAGAAATAATACTGAATATATGCAAATATAAATTTTATTTTTAAAATCTTATTTGCCTCAGTTTTCTGGTGTGTTTCTCATCCTTTTTCATGACTTGATCTGATTTATAAAACCATAAATCTGTGTCTAGACAGCTTGTGATATTCACAGTGATACACTGTAAATACCACAAGGCAGACAACACATATATCTCAATGCAGGGACAGGGACAACTCGTCTGACGGCTGCATGTACACACGTGTACACGTGTGCACTGCCACGCCAATCAGATTGCAACTGTGGAGCAGTCACATGGACCAAGCTCAACACAAATGGCCAAAGAAACACAAAAAATCATGCAAGCAAAAAAAAAAAGGTCGTGGCAGCTCAACTCAAATGGAAATGCAGAGGAGCAATGCAAGCCAAAATTGTCAAAAATCCAACACAGTTCAAGGTTGTCGAGCTTATACAGATCAGCCCAAAATTCATGTATAAACACAAGTGAACAAGCAATGGGATTTTCAGAGCATGGTGATAAAATTCAGTGACATAGCAGGAACAAACAAGTGCAGGTCATGTTCAATTGCAGTAAGACATGGTGCAAGCACAGTCAAGAAGAATGGCATACATGAATGAATAAATAGTCGAGACAGACCAACTCAGTTTTATCTAGCATTTACATGTTCAAGGAGGCAAGACTGTGTAAACATGTCAGTGCACAATCAAACAGTGCAGCAATATACATTGGTTAAGGTAACACATCAGTGATAAATGCTGACATGCACAACATATGATGTGCATAACTCAAATGCGAGCAACAAACAGCAAGGACTGCGTGCATGCATAGGTTAAGTCAAGCAATTCAAGCATGGAGACTGTAGCACAATACAAATGTGCAGAAGTGACATAGCAACATGTTTCATACTCAAGCAATGCAGACTCAACATCACAAATGGTCAAGATATTTTAAACATGCAACATTCTTTTTTTTTTTTTTGGCATGGTTCATTTTTCAGCATACACAAGCAAGACCAGCACTCAAGGGAAACAAATAGCAAGGAGCATATATGATCAAGACAGCCATTAGACATGTAGAAAAGAATTTGTGGAGTGCATCTACAAACTCAAAGTGCATCTACAAACACAACAGTGAGGCATAAACTCAGATTAAAGCTATTTCAGAAATCAAGCAAAAGAACAGGAAATTTGTGGAGCTAATATACAAATGGATAACAATATTTGTTTCCAAATTTGTCAAGCACTAATACGTTCCAGAAATGAAAGATTAACCAAATTTTGTGCAAGGTTTAATTCGGCTAAAGCAATTTTGGCAAGAATTTAATTCAAGTTTTCTTTCAGGAAATTCGCAAGCTTTTAAGGCAAGAATTTCAGAACAATCGGGTTTCAAAATACTTTCCAGAAATTCACAACAAGGAATGAATTAATTCTTTTTGACATGAGCAAAAGCAGCAAATACAAGAAATTTGAAATCAGTGGATATCTCGAATTCTTTTTGGCAAGAAATTTTTTTCCAGAAAGCATTAAATCTGTTTTTTCTCTTTTGGCAAGAATTTATTTGCAGCTTCACACATGAACAAATCAAAGGAGCAAATCAATTCAGCTTTTGATTTATGGCAAGATGTTTAAGGCTGAGCATAAAATCATTTATTAGTTTCCATGAAGAAACAGTTTTTTTTGGACAAGTGATTATTGACATATGAAATCACGCAAGAATTAGCAAATCAAACATGAAATGATTCAATTTATCCAAAGGGACCAGCAAACAATTTCTTTCCATTTTTGTATCAAGGAAAATATTTTATTCAAGGCAAAAATTGAAAGGGACAGATTATAGACTTTAATTTCAAATGAGAAAATCTGTTTTAAAGGACACAATCAAGTCCAGATTTCTCATAGTCAATCACGTAAGCTATTTCAAAATCACGTCGTTCAATTTCATTCAAGAATTCCAAAAGGGGAAACCGCAAATTATCAGAACGAGCCATTCAAGAAATCAGAGCAATCAGGGTTTTATGTTAACCCTATAAACACCTATTACATCATTGGCAAAAGCATCGAAACCACACAACAACTTGCAAGAAATTAAAAAGCCAGAAAATTGAGAACACTCACAGTTTCCAGAAGCGTTTCGATTGAGAGAAAGAGAATCCCAAATCCGTCCACCAAATCAGAGAATACTCAGTCGAAGATTCAAGTCACTCGAGATTAAAGGGACACGCAACTTCATCAAGCAACCGATCGATTTGGGGAGAAAGCTGAAACCCTAGTTTTTGGTTCCACCGCCGCCATTTTTTTTTATCTCCAGAGCAAAAGCAAAAGTAATCGGGCAAATAAACAAATGGGCCGGCCAAAGTATTTAGAGCTTAGGGTTTTTTAAATTAAAAAGGGGATGACCCTCTTTTTTCTTTAACTCCAAGGCTCTTTCTATTTTAATTTCTCTTGTTCATTGTATTGTATTTGTTTTAAAAATTGTCGAACAGTTTTTTATTGAGTCTGTAAAATTCTAAAGGATTCAGTCAGGGTCTTGACTGTCAGTTTCAGAGTCTGTAAATCTGAGTTACGAGTTACAGGGTTTGTAATTCGGGAAATCTGATCTAGGGGTTTAGGTCAGTCTAGGGGTTTTGAGCGTAGGGTTAGAATAGGAGCAGGGGTTTGCGAGTATACATGGTCTTGTATGCGGGAACTGTTCTATCACCTAGTAGAAACCTTAGAAATGCAGCAGTAGGCAGGGTTTTGCCAAAGCTGGGTATATCTGTGTGTGATTTATTTTCTGCATTTCAGTTTCTGCTATTTTTTGTGATCAGTTTATTATTATATACCTTGTTAAGTTTTCAATCCAGTTAAAAACTGTGAAAAACCCTATTCACCCCCCCTCTAGGGTTATTCTTGATCCAACAAGTGGTATCAGAGCAGGTATTCTTTAACTCTAGAGAAATGGTGAATCCTAGTTGTCAGTCGATAGAGAGTCAGTCCAGCTCATCTCCAACTATTTTTACTGGAACAGATTTTTTAAATTGGAAATCCAAAATGGAATTTTATTTAAAATCTGTTGATATTAAATGTTGGGATGTTGTTATCAATGGTTTTGACATGGTAGATAAAGCTTCTAATTCTCGTGCTACACATATTCTGTATTCTCACCTTGATGATAATCAATATAGTCTGATTTCTCATTGTTTAACTGCGCAGGAAATTTGGACAGCTCTAACTACAAGATATGGAAACGACAGCAACTTCTCAAAACCCTCAACTGTCAACTCAGATTCAGATCCTTGTTCAACAGATGAATCAGCTGATGAAGACTCAACAGATGATGAGATAAGAAATTTTTCATATGAAGATCTGGTTTATTTTTGTGTTGATTTAACCAAATCTGTTGACAAACTCCAATCGAAAAATAAATCTCTGAAATCCATAAATTCTGAGTTGACCAACAAGATAAATTGTTTGGAATCGAAATTGTCAAATGTCGTGAAATTTGAAAATTCTAATTGTGAAAATTGTTTGAAATTAAAAACTGATCTCGTTCATTTCAATAATAATATTCGAAGGCTTGAAGAAGAAATTTTAATTTTAAAAGATAACGAGATTGAGCTGAAAGATGCAAACAATTGTTTACAAAAGGAATTTATAAATTTCAAGGCTATCAAAAATTCCAAACATGAAAACGCTGAAAATGATAGTTTGTTGAAAACAGATCTGATTTTGAAAGAACTGGAAAACGAAATTGAAAAATCCAAGAAATTTGGGTTTGAAAAACAAAAACTTTTTGAGTCTGAGATTGCTGAGTCCCAAACCAAAATTAATCTGCTTAAAAATGAAAATTTGGTTTTGAAATCTAATTTTGAAAGATGTAAGATCACTGAAAATGATTGTTCAGATTTATTGAAAGAAAATGGTGATCTTAAAACTAAAATTCAACAACTTGAAACAACCCTGGCAAAATTTTCAAATGGTGAGAAATCTTTAAATATGTTGTTGAAAAATCAATTTTCATTGGGAAATAGAAGTGGACTTGGTTTTGGGAAATCTGAGTTTTCTGAAAGGAGAAGCTCAAACGATTTTAAAAATTCTTCAACTTTTTTTGAAAAGAATCATCTTGCTAATTTGAACTTTGTTAATTCCAAAGGATTTATTCAAAAACAAAATTTGAATTTGTTTTGTAATAATTCATCTAAACAATCCTGGATCCCAAAAGGAGATAAAACAAACCTCGTTAAATTCAAACAGATTTGGGTTCCGAAGGGTACAAAGGTAAATTCAGATGGATTGTTATATAAACAGGTCTGGGTACCAAAACGTATGAATTCAATTGTGAGTGGTTTTACAATTTTTGTTAGACCACTCGATTCTCTAAACTGTTAGGTACCTGAAGTGGCTGAGGAACTGCTATACAAAGAAGATTGATATTCAAGTTGTTCCACTTGTCTGTATCATTCAGAGTTCCTTAGCCAAAGCTTGATGAGTTAGAGATCCACAACGTCTTCTGTGAATCAGGTATGATTTCTAACCTCATCTTTGTAAAATATTTTTTTTGTTGTTTATTTCTCCTTCTTCTACCCCTTTCTATGTTATTTTCTTCTGTCTGTTTTTATTTGATTTGTCACTGCCATATCTCGTTGTTTTTCTTTTCTGTGCTTCTGAAACTTCCAGTTGCAGTATTCATATTTGTTTGGAAATTTATTCTATTTGGGTAAAACTCACATGTTTATATCTATTTCCAGAACTTGAATTTAAGTTTGTAAATATCTGCAATTGTTTTGAAGTTTTATTTCTTTTCTGAATTCTTAACAGTACTAAAGTATTCATAGTATACCTTGAACACTGTTATTTTGAATTCTAATTTTCTTTTTTGTTGAAGATCTGAATATTTAATGAAATTTCACACACCTTTGCTGTTTTGAGTTTATTCTAATTCATTTTAGAAAAGCTCAAAATATTATACTCATTACAGCACTCTGTTATTTATCAGTTGTGATAATTTCATTGTTTTTCAGATTGGCTTGAATCAGTGATACATCTTGGAATCTGTTTATTTGAAATCATCTGAAATTCTTAATATTTTGAATATCACACACCTCTTATATTTGAAATTATCAATCTTGTTATTGATTCAAGTGATTTCAAATAAATTAACTTAATTTCATTTGATCATGAATATATCTCATACTTGATGTAAATGATCTGAAATCTCTTTAGGACTTGGCTGAGACAATTTTGAAAATTCCTTTGAAAATATGGTCATAAATATCACAGTTATTTTATAATTATTTGATTTGAATATATGTTTGTTTAAAATCATTTGAAACTATTTATTTATTGAATCTCAAACATATCTTGAATCTGAAATATAACCTGGTGTGATTGATTCATTAAATCTAGAGTTTTTTCATATTCCTCAAATGATTTCAAATAAACTGTATTTGTAATCTTGGATCATGAACCACCTTATATGACCAACATCTTGTCAAGTCTGTTGTGATACTGTTTTCTCTGTGCTGCTCTGATACTGTTTTTGAAAAATGTTTGTTTTTGGAATCATGCTGCTCTGATTATAAGAAATTGATTTGTAAATATTTTTTTTAGGACTGCTTGATTTGGTATCAAAGGTTTATCGTGCTCTGATAAATGAAATTTGTGTGCTTGAGTTGCTTGCTTTGTAATTAAGTCTTTTCTGTTGACTGAAGTACCATTGTTTGCCACCGGGGTGTCATTAAAATCCTTGAGAAAGCGAGAACATTTGGTATCAGAAGCGCCTTATATTTGTCACATCCATCTGTTCTGATTTTTCACTTTGTAGAGACACCATGTGGTATCAGTTTAAAAGTGCTGCATATTTTTTTGCTGTATATATGTATTTTTCCCTCTTGTCATGCATAGATCAGCATATTACTCTTGTAATTGATTTTCAGTTTTAAAATTATTTATTGATTATTCATTCAGAAATTGAAATCAATATCCAAATTGAACTGCATTTAGAATTCATCAAAATTATTATCAGATTTTGAAATTGTGATGAATTGTGACTGCAATATATTTCACAACAAGAGGAAATTTTATTTGGATTTTCATGATGGTTGAATATTTATTATAATATCTTTGAACTGGCAATTATTTTTCGACCATCCTCATTATCTATCATCATTCTATCATCCATGATAATTTTTTTTATAAATGTGGAGAGTTTAATATTTAAAAAAAAAAAAAAATCGTCTTGAATAAACAATGAAAATATTTGCGATGGAATTGTGGTTATGTTATTTTTCAGAATTAGTGTCAATTGAAAATTTTCAATAATCCCGATACAGTTGGTCATATTTCATAATATAATTAATTTAGAAATTTATTTCACAGTCCATCTCTGTACTCACCACATTTCTTTCATCCATATTGGTTTTATATATCGAGGAGTTTTTTCTTTTTTTAAAAGCTGAAAATGATGAAAATATAATTAATATATAAGTGTGTCTCTAACCTCATTTAAAAATCCAAGCTCTGGTTATGCATGGTTATGAGACGTCTTATAATTTAAGCTGCGACTGACATCATTTAAAAATCCAAGATCTGGTTATGCGTGGTCAGTGTGCTCTTAAATAAAATAAAAGGGAAAAGGAAATAATATGCTAAATTGAAATTAATATGAAATTCTCCTTTGTGTATAAAAACCAGCCTATCTATCCACTTTCTAATCTGTGAAATGTGTTGAAATTTTATGACGTATTATGATTTGCGTGATTGATAGGTATTGGAATTTGAGATTATTCGATTTTGTCACTTTAATTGAATTAATAATTATAGTCCCAAATCCATCATTGTTTTTTTTTTTTGGTGCTTTAATTTTATAAAATTCTTTTGAAAATAATTGGGAAATATTCATTTTTTTTATAACTCTCCTCATTTTTATAAAATTCATCGTATATCCGTCATTTTCTACAATGTGAAATATGCCACCTGTTCTTAGAATATTATGATTTTTGTTTGACTGATTGAGATTTATGATGACTGTTCTTCCTCTTAAGCTGATATAGTATTTGTTAGTCATTTTTCATCTATATTTTAAAAATCTGTATCCTTTTGATGATAACAAAAGGGGGAGAATGGATTAGATTTTGATTTATGATATGAGTGAATATTTTATAAATATTTTTAATTTGATATGAGTGAATATTTTATAAATATTTTTAATTTTGAAAATTTAATTATTCATACATTTCACTCATGCATAGTTATAGGGGGAGTTTCTGTTGTAGGGGGAGCATTTAAATAGAGGGAGTTCAAATATTCACGAACAAACACATTTATTATATTCAAAATCTTTTATTTGTTTGTCATCATCAAAAGGGGGAGATTGTTGTATATAACGGTGTTGTATACACAATTATATGATTTTTGTTTGATGATAACAATCAAATATATTTCTATTATAAATGTGTTTGGTACTGTACTGTTATATATATACATCACAGCAATGAATATAATATTTATATTTAAATAAAATACGACTGTACAGGAATTCAAATATTAACACAGTATTTTATTTAAATAGAATATTTTATTTCAATATTCAAACAGTACAACTATTTGTAACTCCACTATTTATACATTCACAGAATATTTGTACTTGTATATAAACAGAATAAAATAGACAAGTTCGTTTGACAACAATAAAATGATATTTTATTTCAATCAAACTTGTTTATTACAGTACAATCTCTTTCATATACACAGCTCCTTTACTACTGACTCATTACAATATTCACACTTGATATACATTTTCATTCATATACTCATATACACATATACATAGTCTTCTGCCAGTCCAGTCTTCACTGCTCAGTCAATCCAGTCCAATCACCGTTCGCTTACCTGTCACACATGAAACAGAAACACACAGTGTACTGCAATAGAAATAATACTGAATATATGCAAATATAAATTTTATTTTTAAAATCTTATTTGCCTCAGTTTTCTGGTGTGTTTCTCATCCTTTTTCATGACTTGATCTGATTTATAAAACCATAAATCTGTGTCTAGACAGCTTGTGATATTCACAGTGATACACTGTAAATACCACAAGGCAGACAACACATATATCTCAATGCAGGGACAGGGACAACTCGTCTGACGGCTGCATGTACACACGTGTACACGTGTGCACTGCCACGCCAATCAGATTGCAACTGTGGAGCAGTCACATGGACCAAGCTCAACACAAATGGCCAAAGAAACACAAAAAATCATGCAAGCAAAAAAAAAAGGTCGTGGCAGCTCAACTCAAATGGAAATGCAGAGGAGCAATGCAAGCCAAAATTGTCAAAAATCCAACACAGTTCAAGGTTGTCGAGCTTATACAGATCAGCCCAAAATTCATGTATAAACACAAGTGAACAAGCAATGGGATTTTCAGAGCATGGTGATAAAATTCTGTGACATAGCAGGAACAAACAAGTGCAGGTCATGTTCAATTGCAGTAAGACATGGTGCAAGCACAGTCAAGAAGAATGGCATACATGAATGAATAAATAGTCGAGACAGACCAACTCAGTTTTATCTAGCATTTACATGTTCAAGGAGGCAAGACTGTGTAAACATGTCAGTGCACAATCAAACAGTGCAGCAATATACATTGGTTAAGGTAACACATCAGTGATAAATGCTGACATGCACAACATATGATGTGCATAACTCAAATGCGAGCAACAAACAGCAAGGACTGCGTGCATGCATAGGTTAAGTCAAGCAATTCAAGCATGGAGACTGTAGCACAATACAAATGTGCAGAAGTGACATAGCAACATGTTTCATACTCAAGCAATGCAGACTCAACATCACAAATGGTCAAGATATTTTAAACATGCAGCATTCTTTTTTTTTTTTTGGCATGGTTCATTTTTCAGCATACACAAGCAAGACCAGCACTCAAGGGAAACAAATAGCAAGGAGCATATATGATCAAGACAGCCATTAGACATGTAGAAAAGAATTTGTGGAGTGCATCTACAAACTCAAAGTGCATCTACAAACACAACAGTGAGGCATAAACTCAGATTAAAGCTATTTCAGAAATCAAGCAAAAGAACAGGAAATTTGTGGAGCTAATATACAAATGGATAACAATATTTGTTTCCAAATTTGTCAAGCACTAATACGTTCCAGAAATGAAAGATTAACCAAATTTTGTGCAAGGTTTAATTCGGCTAAAGCAATTTTGGCAAGAATTTAATTCAAGTTTTCTTTCAGGAAATTCGCAGGCTTTTAAGGCAAGAATTTCAGAACAATCGGGTTTCAAAATACTTTCCAGAAATTCACAACAAGGAATGAATTAATTCTTTTTGACATGAGCAAAAGCAGCAAATACAAGAAATTTGAAATCAGTGGATATCTCGAATTCTTTTTGGCAAGAAATTTTTTTCCAGAAAGCATTAAATCTGTTTTTTCTCTTTTGGCAAGAATTTATTTGCAGCTTCACACATGAACAAATCAAAGGAGCAAATCAATTCAGCTTTTGATTTATGGCAAGATGTTTAAGGCTGAGCATAAAATCATTTATTAGTTTCCATGAAGAAACAGTTTTTTTTGGACAAGTGATTATTGACATCTGAAATCACGCAAGAATTAGCAAATCAAACATGAAATGATTCAATTTATCCAAAGGGACCAGCAAACAATTTCTTTCCATTTTTGTATCAAGGAAAATATTTTATTCAAGGCAAAAATTGAAAGGGACAGATTATAGACTTTAATTTCAAATGAGAAAATCTGTTTTAAAGGACACAATCAAGTCCAGATTTCTCATAGTCAACCACGTAAGCTATTTCAAAATCACGTCGTTCAATTTCATTCAAGAATTCCAAAAGGGGAAACCGCAAATTATCAGAACGAGCCATTCAAGAAATCAGAGCAATCAGGGTTTTATGTTAACCCTATAAACACCTATTACATCATTGGCAAAAGCATCGAAACCACACAGCAACTTGCAAGAAATTAAAAAGCCAGAAAATTGAGAACACTCACAGTTTCCAGAAGCGTTTCGATTGAGAGAAAGAGAATCCCAAATCCGTCCACCAAATCAGAGAATACTCAGTCGAAGATTCAAGTCACTCGAGATTAAAGGGACACGCAACTTCATCAAGCAACCGATCGATTTGGGGAGAAAGCTGAAACCCTAGTTTTTGGTTCCACCGCCGCCATTTTTTTTTATCTCCAGAGCAAAAGCAAAAGTAATCGGGCAAATAAACAAATGGGCCGGCCAAAGTATTTAGAGCTTAGGGTTTTTTAAATTAAAAAGGGGATGACCCTCTTTTTTCTTTAACTCCAAGGCTCTTTCTATTTTAATTTCTCTTGTTCATTGTATTGTATTTGTTTTAAAAATTGTCGAACAGTTTTTTATTGAGTCTGTAAAATTCTAAAGGATTCAGTCAGGGTCTTGACTGTCAGTTTCAGAGTCTGTAAATCTGAGTTACGAGTTACAGGGTTTGTAATTCGGGAAATCTGATCTAGGGGTTTAGGTCAGTCTAGGGGTTTTGAGCGTAGGGTTAGAATAGGAGCAGGGGTTTGCGAGTATACATGGTCTTGTATGCGGGAACTGTTCTATCACCTAGTAGAAACCTTAGAAATGCAGCAGTAGGCAGGGTTTTGCCGAAGCTGGGTATATCTGTGTGTGATTTATTTTCTGCATTTCAGTTTCTGCTATTTTTTGTGATCAGTTTATTATTATATACCTTGTTAAGTTTTCAATCCAGTTAAAAACTGTGAAAAACCCTATTCACCCCCCCTCTAGGATTATTCTAGATCCAACACTGGGGGCAACAATGTTGGTTTGGAAGATCGACGATCGCTAATCGGTAATGGAAATCGAATCATGGATGTGATTCATTGCTTTACGAGAGGCAAGGAATCTCAGATAAACATAGAGTGTGTTAACTATGGTCCTTTCACATTGTATATTAGGAATTCTCGAAATTCACCAGATTTCAAACTACCCATCTTTGAGGCGTATGGTAGCAGAAAGGATCCTACAGCTCACTTGATGTGTTACATGCGCCATATGGAAGTATTGTCGACATCGGAAAACATCGTGCCTAAATGCTCCCCAATTTGCTTTACTGACATTGCTGCTATGTGGTTCAGCCAGCTGGAATCAGAATCGATCAATAGTTGGTACACTTTGGTAGCAAGGTCTGTCGAACAATTCAAGGTCCATATCTCATGACTAGAAAACATGATGACACTCACATCGATTAAGCAGAGGACTAGAGAGACTCTGCGCTCTTTCCTTGAATGGTTCAATGAAGTAGTGGCATCAGTGCCTCTTTTCAATTCTATGTCTTCCTCCTTATTATATCTAGCTTTTATGGTTTTAACCTTGCCTGTGTTCATGCCGTAAGCTATCGACACAAACCCTACTTCCTAAATCTCAGATCTACTTTGTACACTTCGGGTTACTACACGGCCTTTTGCTTTACCTTCCGAGCCTCATATCGAGATTGTTATTAGCTGACGAGGCATGGTTTTGGAAATTTATGGTCCCGTAGCAACTGTTGTGGTCATGTGTCATCTGTGTGTTTTAAAATTGTGTGGTCTGTGCCAGCCATTGTTTTGGGTGTTTGGTTTGGTTTGTTATTTGAAACTGTTTTCTTTTAGTTTGTATGGTGTATGGAGGGTATTTATAACATGATTGTTCCTTGGTGAAGCACTACCTCCTTTTCCAGCAAACTAGGTGATAGCTGGGATACTAGGTTTCGTTGGTTATTGTGGGTGCTATGCTTTAACCTTGTCTTCCTTCACTTTGTCGTGGTTTTGTCTAATGCAATGGCTGGAGTGTATATGTTGTTTACGTGCAAACAACTTGTGACGGTCTCGACTGTTGTGTTGGTTCATCTGGCTGCTGATTTGTATGTAGTCTTGTCTACATTTTCTACATTTGTCATTAGCTGTAACACCCCACACCCGCTATGGTCACTCATTAAGGGAATGCCATAGCATCGGTGGAGTATTTTAGTGAATATAGAACAGAAAAATTACAACAAGACAGATATAAGTAGTACTTGAAATTTTAAAACATCATCTCATAACAGCGGAAATAAACATGTCTGGTTACATCATAAAACCACAATAAAAGTCAAGTACAATATCCATCAAAATAAAGAAGTACATAATCCCACTCTCAATACAATAGCCAGAACGAAAGAAAAGATAACTGGATAACTGGAGCTTTACATCTACCCAAGCTCCTCAAGACTGGAACAGCAATCCGATCAAGCTCTACTACTGCTAGGATCCACCGTAGGACCTGATGGTTGGGAAAAAGATAGAAACAACGGGGTCAGACATAAATCTGAGTGAGTCCTATAACTTTAACAATACAATCATTAAAGTAACCAGAGAAGACGTAAACTTGACCTACGGTAATATCTGGGGATGAATGGCTACACTAAGCAGCTTGGTAGACTTAGGATAAACTAAGATAACCGTCAGAACGCATCTACCCACCCAAGGATAATTACTAACTGCACCACACCAGTCATTCCTACTTAAAGGTTGATCCCTTCCAAGGACTTAGAAAATTTCCCCAGTAGTTCCATGTACTCCTAGCCCACTACATAGGTGCCGTCTGCCCCTATCTCCACTAGGTGTACCCAGTAATTCTTACCCAGTAGTTTCGTGTACCCGTACATAGGTGCCGTCTGCCCCTATCTTTATTAGGTGTACCCACTACTCCCCATCGATCGGCTCCCTACCGTAGATACCCGTGCTGGTCCCACAGTAGGGTGTATCACTCCCCTAAAGTGGCAACCCAATACTATCAACGGTGCACGGCTTTATATCTACACGATGCAACAACGGCTTATCTACCAACCCGGGCCCACACACGCATATGAAACCCGTTGGACTTGCGTTGCCACCGCTAACCCGTTTTGGCCTCTTATAATCAAGCCCAATATGCGTGTCCCGTCACTCGACATGGGTCGATCCCACAAAGATACGTTTGGGATATTGGTTGAAATGGGCCCCCACAAGCTACCCACCTAAGCTTGTCATATATCTAGTGTATCCCACTTAACCCTTTAATCATGTTTAATTACATGTTTCCACTTGGTTAAGTATTCTAATCGTATTTTCTATTGCCACCCAAGGCAACCCACTAGATTCCACATGCCACCCAAGGCAACCACAAAATTTCCACATGCCACCCAAGGCACCCACTTAACCCCTCATGTCCCACTACATGCTAATATGGTTAAGTGTTTCTTAATTAATTAAGACCGTGATCTCCCATAAAGACCTCCCACATTAGACTGACTGTTATGACCGCCTGGTTAAGCCGGTAAAGTCCGGGCAGTCTTACGTCACAACAGAGTCTAACCTCGTGTCTTTACCTTAATCACGTATTTAATTCATGGCTAAGACCTCTCACATTGGGCTGACATTTGTAGCAACTGGTTAAGCCGGTCGGGTCCGGGCAGTTTTACACTACAAATGAGTCCAACCTCGTGTCTTAGTCGATTAATTACACCTAATTAATCACCCCCATATTAATTATCCCTAATTAATATCAAGTTTTCCATAACATGGGTAGACCTAACTCAATAGGTAAATTCCCATGGGGTAGACCTAACTCAATAGGTAAATTCCCACTTATGGTAATTTATTTTTATGGTATGCTTAATCATACTCAATCATACATTTATTAACATATTTACCAACCCCATCGTTCCCCACGTAAATCGTTCTCATTTCATGACATAAATAAGGGGAAGATCATCACAAATATCATGGGTTTAGCATACAACTTTGTCATGGGTTAAGAGGATGTCAACTTGCATATATGAGCATATATTAACCCAACTACATATAACCCAAACTTGCATATTATCATACACATGATTTGCATAACATGTTGCATATGAGCTTGCATATTATCATACACATATCTTGCATAACATGTTGAACTTGCATATGAGCATTCTCATAACTTGCATAACATGTTAAACATGCATTTAAGCATACACATAACTTGCATAAGCATTCACATACTTGCATAAGCATTTACATACTTGCATAAACATTCACATACTTGCATAAGCATGCATAACTTGCATATCATGTTAAACTTGCATTTAAGCATATACATATCTTGCATAAGCATTCATATACTTGCATAAGCATGCACAACTTGCATATCACATAAATCTTTCATTTAAACATATACATGACTTGCATAAGCATGCACAACTTGCATATCACATTAAACTTGCATTTAAACATATGCTTAACTTGCATAACTCACTTTGTTAATCATGCATAATTCCACTCATTAAATATGCATAAATCCACTTGTTAAACATGCATATACCAACTTGTTAAACATGCATAAATCAACTTATTAAGCATGCATAAACCAACTTATCAAACATGCATAAACATAGAACAACATAGAGTAACATATCATTATACATGATTCAAACTCACTAATCCGCATTTAAGACCATAAGTCTCATTACACCCAATCTACTTACTTTAACAATCGATGTTAAAGTGATAGAAACTCACCAAACCCAACTATTAGCAAACTTGCACTCCAAATGAAGAAGATTAAGATACTTAGAATGGATTAGAGGTTGATTAGAGAGTGATTAGCTTGCACCTCTCTTCATTGATTTGTGGAGGCCATGCTCAAATTTCATTTTGCCATAATTTAGTTACAAGACCTAATTATGAATGAATTAGGGTAGGGTTGGGGTCTTATTTATAGGATTAGGTGAGTGTTTTAGGCCCTTAGATTAAACCTAGGTTAGATTAGGACCCTTAGATTTAGGAAATCTCTAGAACCAGCCCTCCAAGCCAGCCTAGAACCCAACCTGGTGCACCCAGGTTCACTGGACGGCGCGACCTTGTCGACAGGCCAGTCGACCCCCTTGTCGACAGGCCTGTCGACAGCCCTGTCGACATGGGTAGGCGGGAATTTCCCCGCCTGACCCCGCCTGTTTCATTTTAAAATCTAAATTTTAAATTCTTAATTCTGTTTTTAGTTTTGAATTTTCTGCAAACTTCATCGGGCCATAACTGGGCCATACGGACTCCGATTTTCGAAAACTCGGACTCTATTTCGCCTATTTTTCCGAGACGAACGTAATGACGCAGCCCGTTTCCCCTAATTCCCACATCTGAGATTATTTATCCTGTAATTAGTGAATTTTAGTATTAACCCACAATTCGGGGTGTTACATTCTCCCCTCCTTAAAGGATTTCGTCCCCGAAATCTCTAAGCTAAGGAGAATGCATATCCTACCATCCAAACAACCATCTACTCAAACCATCAACCACTGGCATCCATTGTCCTTAAAACAATTTCTAATGATGTATGAGCATATGCAAAAAGTGTGTGTATATGTTCCTTATCTAATGTATGAACATATGCAAACCATGAAAGTGCCATGCATCCATTATGTATGCGAGAGAACCCTATCGACACATACAATATCTACATGAGTGCACAATCATTCACCAAAATGCATCATCCATGTGATAACACAGCCATTATACATCCATAAATATATCTTCCTACACACAATTTTATGCAATATGCAATATGAAGTGACTGAGCCGATCTAGTGCCTAGAGTGTGTGTATATGCATCCACGAGCAACCACTAGCAACCACTTGCATCCACTTGCATTCATCAACCATAACATGTCTCAAACACATGTTTCAACCATAGGTTTACCCTATCTAAAGGTCAAAGGTACTAATGAGAGGACATACTAAGATAAGATAAGTACTAGACAAACGATAAAGGAGAAGTTAAAAGACATACCCTCAAAAAGAAATGGGTACAATGAACGCATCTTCGCTTCCGTTTCCCAAGTTGCGTTGCCCTCGTCTTCTCCCCATTGCACTTTGACTAGTTGAACCTCTCGATTCCTCAATTTCCTAGTCTCTGACCCAAGAATGCGAGTAGGAGCTCGTCGGATAGTCGCATCACGCTCTATCTCTACATCTCTAAGCGAGCTCGGCTCTACCACCTCTGCGGTCTCATGTAAGCATTTCCTCAGATGTGATACATGGAATACATCATGAACACCACTAAGTCTGTCGGGCAACTCCACCCTATATGCCATTCGTCCAATCCTTTCCTTAATAGGAAACGACCCAACAAACCTCGGTGCTAACTTCCCAACGGATCCAAAGCGAACAACATTTCTTAACGGAGATACCTTGACAAAAACCATATCCCCAACCTCAAACTCAAGATCCGTCCTTCTTTTGTCCGCATAAGATTTTTGCCTATCCTGCGCTGCTTTCATCCTTCTTCGAATCAAGTCAATCTTCTCGGAAGTCTCCCTAACCATATCAGGCCCAAGCAAGATCTTATCCGTAGATTCCCACCAACATGTAGGTGATCGACAAGGCCTTCCATAGAGAGCTTCGAAAGGAGCCATACCAATACTGGACTGAAAGCTGTTATTATATGCGAACTCCACCAATGGAAGATGCTCTTCCCATGTACCTCCAAAATCTAGGATACAAAGCCTCAAAAGGTCTTCTAGAACACGATTCACCCTCTCAGTCTGGCCGTCTGTCTGAGGATGATATGCGGTGCTCAGACACAATTGAGTCCCCACTGCTTCTTGCAAACTTCTCCAGAACTCGCTAGTGAAGATAGGATCTCGATCACTCACTATGCTAGAGGGTACCCCATGCAATCGAACTATCTCTCGAAGATATACAGAAGCTAGCCATGGAGCGGTCCTCTTGCTCTTCACAGGTATGAAATGGGCGCTCTTAGTAAGTCTGTCTACCACCACCCAAATTCCTGTATTACCCTTCCTCGATCTGGGTAACCCGTCAATAAAATCCATCGAGACGCTATCCCACTTCCATTGCGGAACCTCCAATGGGTGAAGCAACCCACCTGGTTTCCTTTGCTCCGCCTTTACTTGCTGGCACACCAAACATCGAGCGACATACTCGGCCACATCTTTCTTCATACCGGCCCAGAAGAAAACTCGCCTCATGTCTTGGTACATCTTGTCCCCACCGGGATGAATAGTCATCCTAGAACGGTGTGCATCATCAAGAATAGCCTTCCTCAACCCTTCGTCTTGCGGTACACAAAGTCTACCGTCTCTACGCAAGCACCCCCTATCATCTAGGGTGTACCTACTCAAATGGCTGGACGACTCCCCCCTTATGAGCTTCTCTATCAACTCGACCAACTGTGGGTCGTCCCTCTGGGCTTCCCCAATCCGCCCCAAAAGAGTAGGTCTAACTTCCAAAGAAGCTAGCAAACCGGGTACATAGTCAACGGAAGGTCTGAAATCAAACATCGAGATAAATTCCAAGCTTCGTCGTTCCACGAACAATGGACTCAAGGACAACCTCTTTCTTCTCAAGGCGTCCGCCACCACGTTACCCTTGCCAGGGGTATACGCTATCTCGAAATCATAAGACGCTAAAAACTCCATCCACCTTTGCTGTCTTAAGTTTAAATCTTTCTGAGAGAATAAGTACTTCAATGATTTATGGTCAGTGAACAACTCGAATCTCTCACCAAGAAGGTAATGGCGCCAAATCTTAAGCGCAAAAACAATAGCGGCTAGCTCTAGATCATGGGTAGGGTAATTTTTCTCATGTGCCCTCAACTGCCTTCCACCGTAGGCTATTACCCTTCCCTCTTGCATTAAGACTGCGCCAAGTCCTGTCCCACAGGCATCGGTATAGACAACAAATGGCTTGCTCCCATCTGGCAACACTAAAACTGGAGCAGTGGTTAAAGCTCTCTTTAACCGTCGAAACGCATCATCACAATCTACGTCCCATGTGAAAACAAGATTCTTCTTCGTCAAGCGGGTTAATGGGGCTGATATCTTCGCGAAGTCTTTAATAAACTTCCTATAATAACCCGCCAACCCCAAGAAACTTCTTACTTCGGTAGCATTCTTCGGAACCTTCCAATCCTGAATTGATACTACCTTCGCGGGATCCACAGCTATCCCTTCCTTGGAGACCACATGCCCCAAGAATCGCACCTCCTTCCTCCAGAAGTGACATTTAGAGAATTTAGCCTTAAGGCTATGTGCTCGAAGAGTCTTCAACACCTCCCCAAGATGTAAGGTATGCTCTTCTTCACTCTTAGAAAATACTAAGATATCATCCACAAAGACCACCACAAATTTATTAAGGAACTCCCTGAACACCCTACTCATCAAATCAACGAAGTATGCAGGGGCGTTTGTCAACCCAAATGGCATCACTAGCCACTCATAGAAACCATCCGGAGTTCTAAAGGCAGTCTTGTCTATGCTATCCTCAGCCAACCTCAACTGATGAAACCCCGTGGCCAAGTCCAACTGAGAAAACACTGAAGCGCCAACCAACTGATCGAAAAGATCATCAATCCTCGGCAATGGGTGTCTATTCTTCTTTGTGTGCTTGTTGAGTTCTCTATAATCTACACAAAGTCTGAGGGACCCATCCGCCTTCGTAGCAAATACTACTGGAGCACTCCACTCCGATATACTTCGTCTTATGAACCCCTTCTCAAGCAACTCCCCTACTTGCTTATGGAGTTCCCTCCTCTCACGAGGAGCCATGTGGCGCACTGGTAAAGATACAGGTTTAGCATTATCCACCAGATATATTCGGAAGTCAATCTCCCGCTTCGGAGGTAAGCCCTTCACCTCCTCAAACACATACGGATATTCCCGGACCACTCTAACATATTGCAAACTCTCGACCGAAGCGTCAAGCGATTCAAGATAACTTAGCATAACAGAGTCCATGGGATTACAAGAAATCTCGAGAGTGTTACCCAAGAGGGTCATGAGCCTAACAACTCTCCTTTCGCAATCAAGAATGGCACCATTACTGGATAACCAGTCCATGCCCAAAATCAACCCATAGCCCGTGAAGCCCAACACAAAAGCATCACATCTAAACTCAATGCTAAGTATAGAAATCTTCAAACCCAAACATATCATGGACAAATAAGTGGAGCCCCCAATTGGGTTTGAAACAACCAAGGGATCATCTACCAGACTGGTGTCTAAGTGCAGTGACTCAACTAATGATGATGAGATAAACGAATGCGATGCGCCTGAATCAAACAATGTACGGACAGGATGATCAAATAGAAAAACCAAACTTTCCACGGAAATAGTTCTACCTCTCTCCTGAATCGGTGGAACCGCGAGAGCCTGTACTTGCCCCCTAGCCTGACCCGGTGCCATAAGAGCTTGCACCTGTCCTCCCGAGGTAGATCCCGTCCTTTGCCCTTTCTTAGGACAGTCTTTCACTAGATGCCCTGCTTCGCCACAGTGGAAGCAGCCAGTCTTCTTCTTCTTGCGACAATCCTTGCTTAGGTGGCCAGGTGTCCCACAATTGAAACACTTCTTCTTCTTGCCCTTACCACCGTTGCCTTTCCCACCTTTGTTTTGTTGTTGTTGTTGCTGAGGTCTCTTTTGATCTCCCTTCTTCTCGGGTGCCTTATTAGCATTGGGACCCTTCTCTTCTTCATACATGAGTGCCATGTCAACTAGCTTCTCAAAGGTGGCCCCCATAGGGATATGAGTCATAGCCAACCCATGCATCGGTTCATTCAAGCCTTTCACGAACCTCAAAGCCTTCTTCTCCGGTGTATTCACCATGTCTAGGCCAAATCTTGCCAATTGATTAAACTTGTTGACATATTCCTTCACCGAGAGATTCCCTTGCTTTAGAGTCAAGAATCTTTCCATATACAAGTTTTCCTCCGCCCTTGAGAGAAACTTTGCCACAAATCTTTGCCACAAATCCGCCCAAGAGTCAACGGGGCGTTCTCCATTAGTGACCTCCCACCAGAATGAGGCCTCTCCCTTCATTAACCAAGCAGCCAACTTGACTTTCTTTCCTTCTTCCATCTCAAAGATATCTATCAACTCTTCCACCTCCTTAAGCCAATCTCTAGCTTCCACAAAAGTTTCAGATCCTTGAAAAGGTTTCCCTCCCATAGCTTTAAATTCCTTGCAAGTCTTAGCAAAAGTATCCGTGCGAGGAGGAGGGGGAGGAGGAAGATCGGGTGCTACGGTTGGTGGAGGAATATTTGCTGGACCTGCAGTGGTGGCCCTAGCCTCCATCAATCTCCTATACCATACTGGTACCGTCACACCCTCCAGAAAGTTAAGATCCTCAGCCATGCTGAAACGGAAAAAGGAAAGATTCAAAACGGAGAATTCGAAGGATATAGATATGGCTATTGGGGATTATGCCTTTCTTTCAAAAACTTTTCTCTTTAAAGACATGTTTTTGAAAATATTTCTTCAAAAAAAATGTTTTAGAAAAATATTTTTCTAAAATTTTTATCTGTTCCAGTAACCTTTGTTCTGATACCACGTGTAACACCCTACACCCGCTATGGTCACTCATTAAGGGAATGCCATAGCATCGGTGGAGTATTTTAGTGAATATAGAACAGAAAAATTACAACAAGACAGATATAAGTAGTACTTGAAATTTTAAAACATCATCTCATAACAGCGGAAATAAACATGTCTGGTTACATCATAAAACCACAATAAAAGTCAAGTATGATATCCATCAAAATAAAGAAGTACATAATCCCACTCTCAATACAATAGCCAGAACGAAAGAAAAGATAACTGGATAACTGGAGCTTTACATCTACCCAAGCTCCTCAAGACTGGAACAGCAATCCGATCAAGCTCTACTACTGCTAGGATCCACCGTAGGACCTGATGGTTGGGAAAAAGATAGAAATAACGGGGTCAGACATAAGTCTGAGTGAGTCCTATAACTTTAACAATACAATCATTAAAGTAACCAGAGAAGACGTAAACTTGACCTACGGTAATATCTGGGGATGAATGGCTACACTAAGCAGCTTGGTAGACTTAGGATAAACTAAGATAACCGTCAGAACGCATCTACCCACCCAAGGATAATTACTAACTGCACCACACCAGTCATTCCTACTTAAAGGTTGATCCCTTCCAAGGACTTAGAAAATTTCCCCAGTAGTTCCATGTACTCCTAGCCCACTACATAGGTGCCGTCTGCCCCTATCTCCACAAGGTGTACCCAGTAATTCTTACCCAGTAGTTTCGTGTACCCCTACATAGGTGCCGTCTGCCCCTATCTTTATTAGGTGTACCCACTACTCCCCATCGATCGGCTCCCTACCGTAGATACCCGTGCTGGTCCCACAGTGGGGTGTATCACTCCCCTAAAGTGGCAACCCAATACTATCAACGGTGCACGGCTTTATATCTATACGATGCAACAACGGCTTATCTACCAACCCGGGCCCACACACGCATATGAAACCCGTTGGACTTGCGTTGCCACCGCTAACCTGTTTTGGCCTCTTATAATCAAGCCCAATATGCGTGTCCCGTCACTCGACATGGGTCGAGCCCACAAAGATACTTTTGGGATATTGGTTGAAATGGGCCCCCACAAGCTACCCACCTAAGCTTGTCATATATCTAGTGTATCCCACTTAACCCTTTAATCATGTTTAATTACATGTTTCCACTTGGTTAAGTATTCTAATCGTATTTTCTATTGCCACCCAAGGCAACCCACTAGATTCCACATGCCACCCAAGGCAACCACAAAATTTCCACATGCCACCCAAGGCACCCACTTAACCCCTCATGTCCCACTACATGCTAATATGGTTAAGTGTTTCTTAATTAATTAAGACCGTGATCTCCCATAAAGACCTCCCACATTAGACTGACTGTTATGACCGCCTGGTTAAGCCGGTAAAGTCCGGGCAGTCTTACGTCACAACAGAGTCTAACCTCGTGTCTTTACCTTAATCACGTATTTAATTCATGGCTAAGACCTCTCACATTGGGCTGACATTTTGTAGCAACTGGTTAAGCCGGTCGGGTCCGGGCAGTTTTACACTACAAATGAGTCCAACCTCGTGTCTTAGTCGATTAATTACACCTAATTAATCACCCCCATATTAATTATCCCTAATTAATATCAAGTTTTCCATAACATGGGTAGACCTAACTCAATAGGTAAATTCCCATGGGGTAGACCTAACTCAATAGGTAAATTCCCACTTATGGTAATTTATTTTTATGGTATGCTTAATCATACCCAATCATACATTTATTAACATATTTACCAACCCCATCGTTCCCCACGTAAATCGTTCTCATTTCATGACATAAATAAGGGGAAGATCATCACAAATATCATGGGTTTAGCATACAACTTTGTCATGGGTTAAGAGGATGTCAACTTGCATATATGAGCATATATTAACCCAACTACATATAACCCAAACTTGCATATTATCATACACATGATTTGCATAACATGTTGCATATGAGCTTGCATATTATCATACACATATCTTGCATAACATGTTGAACTTGCATATAAGCATTCTCATAACTTGCATAACATGTTAAACATGCATTTAAGCATACACATAACTTGCATAAGCATTCACATACTTGCATAAGCATTTACATACTTGCATAAACATTCACATACTTGCATAAGCATGCATAACTTGCATATCATGTTAAACTTGCATTTAAGCATATACATATCTTGCATAAGCATTCATATACTTGCATAAGCATGCACAACTTGCATATCACATAAATCTTGCATTTAAACATATACATGACTTGCATAAGCATGCACAACTTGCATATCACATTAAACATGCATTTAAACATATGCTTAACTTGCATAACTCACTTTGTTAATCATGCATAATTCCACTCATTAAATATGCATAAATCCACTTGTTAAACATGCATATACCAACTTGTTAAACATGCATAAATCAACTTATTAAGCATGCATAAACCAACTTATCAAACATGCATAAACATAGAACAACATAGAGTAACATATCATTATACATGATTCAAACTCACTAATCCGCATTTAAGACCATAAGTCTCATTACACCCAATCTACTTACTTTAACAATCGATGTTAAAGTGATAGAAACTCACCAAACCCAACTATTAGCAAACTTGCACTCCAAATGAAGAAGATTAAGATACTTAGAATGGATTAGAGGTTGATTAGAGAGTGATTAGCTTGCACCTCTCTTCATTGATTTGTGGAGGCCATGCTCAAATTTCATTTTGCCATAATTTAGTTACAAGACCTAATTATGAATGAATTAGGGTAGGGTTGGGGTCTTATTTATAGGATTAGGTGAGTGTTTTAGGCCCTTAGATTAAACCTAGGTTAGATTAGGACCCTTAGATTTAGGAAATCTCTAGAACCAGCCCTCCAAGGCAGCCTAGAACCCAACCTGGTGCACCCAGGTTCACTGGACGGCGCGACCCTGTCGACAGGCCAGTCGACAGGCAAGTCGACCCCCCTGTCGACAGGCCTGTCGACAGCCCTGTCGACATGGGTAGGCGGGAATTTCCCCGCCTGACCCCGCCTGTTTCATTTTAAAATCTAAATTTTAAATTCTTAATTCTGTTTTTAGTTTTGAATTTTCTGCAAACTTCATCGGGCCATAACTGGGCCATACGGACTTCGATTTTCGAAAACTCGGACTCTATTTCGCGTATTTTTCCGAGACGAACGTAATGACGCAACCCGTTTCCCATAATTCCCACATCTGAGATTATTTTTCCTGTAATTAGTGAATTTTAGTATTAACCCACAATTCGGGGTGTTACATTAGCATTGTTGTGCTATGGGTGAAAGTGGTGGTTTGTGTGATTTACATTTTGGTTTGTTCTCATAATGTAAGATACTTGTTGTAGTAGGTCTTCTTACCGCAATTTGTTAGATGAGTGTGTCTTTAATTTGTTAACTGAGTTACCTTCATGCATGAAGTGTTTGTAATTGTCATCGCAACTGTTAATGTCTAGTTTTTCTTTGACTCTTCATTGGAAATCACTTGAAATGATACACCCCATTAGATGTTAGTGTAGTGGTCGGCTCACTCTAAAAACTATTTATGTGGATATTCCACCCTAAAAACCATGGATAGTTCACTCTAAAAAAGTAGGCATTACCTTTTTTTTTTAATTTTGTTTACTTTGATTGAGTGATTTTAATATTTTTGGTTTTCTTTCCTTGAGGGTCAATCTGTGCTTGCATACATAATAACTGCATGGTTATGCATATGTGATTTTTATGGTGATATAATTTGTCAGCTTTCTAATCGATAGATACACCGTTTCTAAGTAAGTTTTTGAGGTAGTTGTTGGCGAAAGAAATTTTATTTTGATTTTATTTTTCGGATTATTTTAACCTTGAATTTATTTTGTAATAGTTAAAAAAAGAGCCTAGAAAAAAAACACATACAAAAACATTTTTCATTACATTTATTGTGTTTTCTTGCGCGTGTTGCACCTCATTTACATTGTGTGCTTTTTCACATTTGCCTTATTTTCTTTTAAGTCATTTGTTTATTTGTTTTAATAACTTATCGCTTTTGTTTAACTGTTCACATTTCTGCTTTTCATACATTTCAATTGTGCATTCAACGTGTTTCCAGATTATGCTCTGTTGTAGTTGATTGCTATTAAGTGCTCAATACACCGTTCCATTGACGGTGTTCATATAAATTCTAGGTTATTGTTTGTCTGTGTTGTTCTTTTACGTTCAATTAGTTCTATATTGCTCTTGTTCAGTTACAACGACATTAAGCCTCACCATTATTTGTTTTTGTTTACATTTTTCTTTCATTTTATTACTTCTTGTTGTACTGTTCTAGTTTCGTATTTAAAATAAATTTCTACAATTTTTATTTCTACATTGCATTTCTTTGACCATGTTCAATCACTACAATAAATAGGCAAATTAGAAACAAACCAATATTTTTATTTTGAAATAACTTTTTAGTGTTTCTAGTTCTACAATGCCTATCTTATGTTTCTACAGACATGTTAATGTTTACATACTTATTTTATTTTTTAAATTTCCTTACCTTTTTTTTACTATAAAAAGGCTAAATAGCCTGATAACTAAAAGATGAATGCATGAACCAATATTGTTCCCATCCTAATAGCGGCCACTTTATCTCCATTTAATGTTGCAGTCTCTAATATCTTTATCTAACTGGATCGAGGCTCATACTTCGCACACGAGCATTCAAGAGCATCTTGGCTTAGTTTGTCGTGATTTTTTGTTGTGCATTAAATTTGTGGGATTTTTTGTAACGAAGAGATATCTACTTCTGATACTTGGGTGGATGATAGTACTTAAGCATTTACAAATTCAATTGGATGCATACAAGAAAAAAAACTCGGAAGTAAATAGAACATAAGATAGTTTGTAATTAAATGTTGCGTTTAAAATGGACTGCAAAGCATATCAAATAGAAACAATAGTAATTATAATTAGCAGTAATGCACACTTCATTTTTGAGCCGTTCATGAATTACGTTGAGAAACACAACATATTTTGGAGCATAGGCTGAATAAGAGCTGTGTACAACCAGAGATTAAAGTCGGCGTCAAAGGAAGGCAGTGGCATTAAAGAACAAAAGAAATAGCCTTATTTTAGCATTATTGTTCAAATACAAACTAAAATAATCTAATACACTACGTTATTCATTGGAAAAAAATTGTTCAAATATGAGTTGTTACGTGCCTACCAACTCATATTTGTACATGCCTCCTCTAATTTATTTCGTGATGTGGGACATTGCATCGAAGCTATCATTTCTCCTTAACAACATGCGAGGCAATCCTAACAAAATATATATAACATTAACGTGCTATTTATACATAGTTAAATTGAGGAATTTGGAGCACAACATTGAAAACTCAGTACACTTCTTGTGGCTTTTGTCATGACTTCAATCGTGGATATCAATGAGTTGGCTGTCACTTCCTCAACATCCTAGAAGTAGCAACCCATCTCAAATTTACGCTAGACAAATGTGTTGGACAATGTTCCAGGGATACAAAATTTTTCCTTCGGATTCCATGCATCTTATTGCCATCTGTATTTTATGATTCACAATCGTAACATCTCTAATATCTATCAGAGTATTTTTTCTGTTAATAGGTTAAAGATTGTAGAGCTTGCCTCTGATTTTATTATTTTGAGTAACAAGCAACAATGTTTAGAGTATAGATGAAAAATTACAATTGAAAAAAACATGCACAGAAGATTATATGCACTAAAGGAACTTCTGGATTCATATTAACAGTCATCCATATTATAGGATTCTCACTTGACCTTAATTTATACTAAAATAAACTTTAACTCAAGGTTCGAAAACTCGGTTTCGGTTTCGGTCATTTGAAAATTTACTAGTTTCGGACAGTTTCGGCGGTTTCGGTTTTTGTTTCGGTTTCGGTTTAGAATCAAACATTTATATTTTTTTATAAAAAAATTAATGATAAATATTGCAAATCCACATAGAAATATAGTTTACAAAAATATAATAACAACTTGTATGATCTAAGATAGAAAACGGATAATTTATTTGTATATTAGCAAGCAGAAGTACTAATCCTCTTCACATGATTAGTGAGCCAAAGCCCATCTTTATTAACCAAAGCCCAACCCAAAACAATATTAGTTCAAATGTCTGTATTAGCTAGGTCAGTTTACACGTTCCATCCTCCACCCACTTGAAGAAAAAATAAAAAAGCAAACCCAACTTTCTCGAAGACGAAACCTTCTTGAAGATCGAGCGGCAAAAAAGAAAAATGAAAAAAGCGAAACCTTCTTGAAGATCGAAGACGAAGTTGAAGACGAAGTTGAAGCCTACGGTACTCGAAGACGAAGTTGAAGATTGCTATGCTCGAATTGGGGGTTTTCGTATGCTCGAATTTGCTGAGATCGACGACTTTGCTAGAGTTAGGGTTTGCTTTCTTCGATTAGTCGATGCTTTATGTTTTTCTTTGTCGTCTCTTCTTCTTCTTCTGTTTCACGAATTTTTTTTGCACTGTTTTGACTGGTACAAGATTTTGCCATGGTTTCATTTCGGAGAGTGTCGGGAACGGAACGAAATCAACGAGATCTCGGTGTTTCGGACGAGATCTCAAACCATGCTTTAACTACATTTTAAGTTCCAGTTTCAACTAACGATGGCATAACATTGCTTGGAGTGACTTAGGAAATTGGTAAAACTTATAAAATATAGGGAGCGGCTATAGGGACACAAAATTAGATACAAAAGTGTGTACACAAAATCTGGACCACAAGAATTGTTTGTCTTTATATGTGAGGGGTAATTCAAGGAGAGATCTAATCGCTCAGATTTTGTATGTTTAATTTTATGTCAAAATTTTGTGTCCCTTTAGACTTCTCCCTTCTTTTATATACATAAGAGCATAACCAATAAATTTTGGAAGTTCTTCTATATAAATAAGTACATAAATAATCCCTTGATTTGACAATATCAGCAATTGTGTTCATATTCCCTAAGCAGTTATCATAATTAACTAATCTTCCCATATCTATTAGTCTATGTGTTAATAATCCCCTCGGGTTCCTTTTTTCTGGTTTGCACTGTAAATTTTGTACAATATCCAACCATAAAATTCCCTATTTTATATTTGTAGTTACCTTCTTCAAAAAATTGTGCAGTGAAAGTGAGCATGTGCATGTATGCTAGGAGTGATAATATTTTAAGCAGCCTGAATGGTAAGGATATCATAGCAATCATCTGTAATATAATGTAGATGAATCGATCTATTATCCTCCTCCTTCCATATTCATGCTCTAACAAATTTACTCTGGAAATAAAACAAACTTGAACCTGGTCAGAGTCTGATTACATAAAAGTAAAATATTTTACTTACATGTCATAATTCTACGATGGATTTTTTTTTATGTAGTAACAATACTGAAAGAGCACGGTAGTGCTTAGAGTATTCAACAAAACTTAAGATACTTCAGTTCAAGAAGTTAATCAGTTGGTATGTTCTATGATATATTTCTTTGTCAGATCAAAACTTTTGAATGATAGAGCACTGCTCAATTAGAAATATTCTATAGTCATTTTCTTGATACATTGAAATATTTACTGTTTGTGATATAACATAGATTATTTTAAGTAGGCACATCACAAAAATTTGATTTAATAATTACATGATATATTTTTTATATTATTTTGTAGTAAACTCTTGGTATAGTAATTGGGGAATTAGGATATAAGGGAAGTAAATCCAATGAATTTAAAATAAAACAAATAGTGAAAGGGAATAATTACATTATGGTTTCATGTTTTTCACTTTTATAACAGTGATAATACAATTAACACTTGTTTCTAGTAC
Source organism: Allium sativum (assembly GCA_030737875.1). Classification (NCBI taxonomy): domain Eukaryota; kingdom Viridiplantae; phylum Streptophyta; class Magnoliopsida; order Asparagales; family Amaryllidaceae; genus Allium; species Allium sativum. The sequence goes on along the minus strand of CM060916.1, from coordinate 166,799,954 downwards.
TTTCTATAACAAGTTATAACATCCATGTAGTAACTGAAAAATGATAATGGTGATAAAACTGTAAATGAATAATTAAGTGTTCAAATAACTTCCGCATCAATATAGAAGGAATCGTGTCAGATTTTTAAAACCAAGCTCAATAAAATAACATTTAACCCATCAACACATTCAACAAAATAAACTATGGATTACTATGTTGGCACGATAAAGGAAAAAATATTTGTCGCAACAACTGAATGAGAGTGTGGCAACTATAGTTAATAATAAACAATATAAATACTTGGATAATGAAGAAAAAAAGAAGAATATTATACCTCATATGCTTTGATAAAAATTATGACACTTATTTCCCAATATTCTAACATCTACTGAGCTAAAAATGCAGTGATCACCTGCCTTCAATCCAAAGCATGCATATATCCATTAAATTAGATACTGAAACTGAATTTAAATTGCCAATATGCATTTAGGAGTATGTATCATACATTAATACTGTAGGTAGTATAATATTGAATTTTATGAAATGAAAATCTCCGGACATAATGAAATACTACATAAGATTTTTCATCAACCTTCCTCAATAAGAAAATATCTATAAATGTTTTCATAGTTTGCATAGTCTGGCTTATTGTCAAATCATAATGAACAAATACAGTGAAAGTGTAATGAAATTTCTGAGGGTTAACCACACTACAATGCTTGAAAATTAAAGCACCTAATGAGTACCACAACCACCATATATGATAGGTTTCAGGTTATTATCATCGAATTTAATCCTCTCTATAGTTGTTGAATGTTAACAATAAAAATCGCCAGCACCGAAATGTTGGGTATAATATTAGACCTAGGTGTAGTTTAGTCCTTCCAAGCTCAACCTAATTCACCTTTTCCTAGATATCAATGCCCTAAGTATGAAGATTAGTTACCCTTCCAAGGGGTGACTATCACACTTAAAATACTCGGGAAAAGTTATATTGGGATAAGGGCTTCATAAGATCATTGCTAGTTAGATCTAAAAGTTAATTGGGGATGGATCGACAATCTTTTCCAATGTAGAGGCTTGAATTCGAAGTAAAAGTTAAAAGATAAGTGCAATTGGTTACGAGTGATAAGTATCTCCTTTATTGATCAATTTGATGTAGCATGAAGAAGTGTACCTGAGAAATCCCCAATTCGATTTCTACATTAGGGTTTAGAATCTAAGAATTGAGGACAAGATTTTGGAATGAGGAAAGTCCCCATAAAATGTGACCCACGGGGTCTTATTTATAGAGGATTTGGACCCCCATTTGGTAGCAATCTTTCGGTGTCGGCCCTCTTTAGTGATTTCTGGTTTTGGTGCTGGCTTCGTACCATTGTATCGACACCAATCCTATTGGTGTGGATAAGTTCCTTTTTCTCCAACATATTTGTTATCGGCCCCTGCACTTTCTCTTTATGAACTTGTTTCAGTCTCACACTTCCAATTCATGCATCTAGTGCCGATTTAACTGATTCCTATCCTTTGTGCTTGATTTCGCTTCTAGTAACACTAGCTGTCGGTATTTAATCCCGTGTTTGCTACTTTCAGTATCATTTTCATAGTTTTACCCTGCTTTCTTGGTACCGGCTTTATGGCTTTGTCTTCCTTGTTCGATATCGACACCAAGCCAAATGTTTACTGCATGTTGGCATCGACAATGTGCTTTTACCGCCATCTCTTCTTGGTATCGGCACCAAGCTGTTTTCTTCTTTATGTTGGTGCAGATAACATACAAAGTCATTTTTTTGGTGCTACCATCCTTTAAATCCTTGGCACCGATCTGTTATCTCGGTATCGGTTCCCCGGTTATTGATCCAAGCTCTTAGTGTCAGTTTCTCTTGTATTGGCTCCACTTCTTGGTGTTGTCTCTACTGTCACTTCTTTGCTTTGGTATCGATTGAACTCTCGCCAAGCTTGTATTTTGGTGTTGGATTTACCACAATGCCCCTTCATCTTGCTTTCATTTCGGTGTCGAATTTTTGTAGTAACATATGCCCCCTAGTGAAGGGGTATTTTTGACTTTTCAAGTCAACAGTTTCGGCTTTTACTCTGTATCGTCCTTAAAACACATGATTTTCCCGCCTTTTGGTCTTCTGTGGATGATCTGGACTGTTGGTTTGTATTTCTTGTACGACTGTTATTAGACATATTTGAGTATAAAATCTCTTCTCCTTCCCTCTTTCCATTCTTCATCTACAAGCAATTTTATTCGAATGAAAATCAAAGTTCTTCAAAATTCTACAAGTTTCCAGAATTGAAGATTCGATCTTTTCATGTAAGTTTTTATTTATGTAAATTGATTTTGAGTTGGAATCGAAAATCCTTTCTTTCGTAATCTTGATTACCAACCTAATCGAGATTAAGTAAATTCTGATTTCTCATTAAGATGGAAATTGTTATACTGATGTTAGCCTAAATTGGGTATTAATCGTGAATCATGAAAATCTATCACCTATAATTTTCTATCAATTTGATGTTATATGTTTCCGGGTTAAAATGCAAAATTTACTATGCTGAAAATGTGAAATTTTGATTGTTATCATGGAGATGGAATGTCCTTTAACATCGGTGAAATTAGAACAAATAATTATCAGCGTCTTTAGTTTTACCAACATCAAAACTCATGTTTTCTTTGGTTTCGATTTAGTTGACACCGAAACCATGTTTAATTAACACCGAAAATCATATTTTTGTTTGTTTCAGTGTCGATTGAGCTTGAAATTCTGATGTTGGTCAGCCTATTACCGATACTGGAAGATTTTAGGTTTCGATTTCATTAGTACCAAACTCTAGTTCCTTCGGCATCAACTAAGTTTCTACTATTGATAGTAAGCCATTTGATTTCGACATCACCTATTACTACAAGAATTACTACACCGAAACAAAAGTCGGGTGATGGGGTATCGTAATGGGATCGATACTAAATCAAGAGGGATAAGATTAGAGCGACACCGAAATCTTGGAACCATAACAATGAAGCTGACACTAGAATAACAAGATTGGAGATATGGAATCGGCACCGAGGATATAAAAGGACGACAACAGAACAAGGACTTAGTACATATGCTATCGACACCAACACGCCGGATCAAACAACTTGGTGCGGATACCAAGGAGATACAATAAAGGCGCGATGCTGATACCAACGTGCAATAAGTAGTAAGGCTTGGTGTCGGTATAAAAAAAATACACAGATCTGATACCGAGGGAAGCAAGTTCAATGCATGAAGATGATACCAGGAGTTAGTACACTAAACAGCAAAGGCAGAACCAAATACCAAGACCCCGTTTCAATGGAAGCGATACCAAGCACAAAAGCAGGAAGTAAGTAATTCGATACCGAGTACATAAGGAACAAAGCGAAACCAAGCTCATGAAGAGGAAGTATAGAGCCGGTAATGATTATACTAGTGCAAAAGGGAGCTATCCACACCAACATGCTTGGTGTCGATACAGTTGTACGAATCTGGCACCAAAACCAGAAGTCACTAAAGTGGGACAACACCAAGAGATATGCACCGAAACCAGAAGCCACTGAAACGGGCCGATATCAAGAGATTGCTACCATAAAGGGGTCCAAATCCTCTATAAATAAGACCCCAAGGGTCGCATTTTAGGGGGACTTTTCTCATTCCAAATTCTTGTACTCAGTTCTTAGAATCAAAACCCTAATTTAGAAATCAAATTAGGGATTTTCTCATCAATTGTAATACATTCACGATAAATAAAAGGAAAATAGAGATCATACTTATTCTTAATTCTATAAGTCATATTGTGACCAAATTGGTTTAACAATGAGTTATAAACTAATCTCATATATTAAAGATTCAAGCGCAAGCACATCAAAAGAAGAATCATCGAGCAAAATCAATGATTATTCCCTCATGATTCACACTTGCGCCTTAATCTTTTGAATATGTCTAACATACCATAACTTTCAAATGACTTATCATAGCCTTATAGCTCGATAACTGACACAACCAAGGCCTTTAGCGGGCTAGATCAATGTGGAAGTATCACCTTTTGTTATTAAAGACTATAATACATCATCAAATGTGAACATTGTGATATTTTAGCTTGTTTCCTCTTAACCTAGTGTTCATTATTTTATCTTGAATCTAGAGTACACCTTTGTGTCAAGGTTTCCTATGCATATGGAATGGTCATAACATGGATATCCTCAAACCTTAATACAGGTGCTTAGCACGTCATCCTCGATATAACCCTGCTTCACTTACAAATGTACCGTTGATACACTCGAAAAAACGTAGCACTTGCATATAAAGGGAAGCATCGATATTTAGGAGACAATTAAAGCTCGATTAATTAAGTGTGCATCGTGTTTATACTTAACATAAATTATGTCAACCTTCCTATTAAAGTCGTCCTCCAGGCTAATCGTCCTCGGTTTTCATTATATATATTCTATATGTTCTTGATTGGGTGTTGACAGTTTTCATCGTTAACATCACCGATACTGGAAATTCGAGTTGGGTTTGGTTCGGTTTTTCCATTACCAATGCGACCAATACTAGAAACTTAACCATATTTTAAAAGATAAGCACAGTGCATGATATCATGTAAACTTAGTTGAAAATCCGACTCTAGTGTCAAGTGACATACTTTAACTTTTTATAAGCATGATAAACAACTGGTTATGATGAACATTCACTAGTGTCCTTGTAATGACCTGGGATTTTGACGATTTTGGTTATCACCATAAACTCAATGATGACTAACCAAACATCGAAAAATCCCGGTAATTAATGAAAGAAATTAGAGGGTGAGAATAGAAAAGATAGAAACTTAGAATAGAAGAAGAAAAGAAGAACTTACATCATCAGAGTAACACGAATCTCACAGCAGAACGAATAAAATATAATATATAACAAAATTTTGAAATATAACAGTTATGTATACAATAACACTTTATCAGAATACAATACTTACGACACAGCGGAAAAACAATAGCTATAAAATCTTGAAACCTCCTGCTCCAAGCTCTCCAAGTATATCTGTAAATCCCGACTACTTGACTGCCTGTACAAATTTAGGCACCCAAGAGTTTAGGGAAAACAACAAAATAAACTCCGCGTCAGTCATGGGACTGGTGTGAGTAAAATAGTTTAACATAGTTTAACATATATATGATATCTCATAAGACCACGCCGTGAATACGGAACGGGTTTTTCCCTCATGAGAATCCAAACATCTTTGACAAGCAATATCATTCTGATATTATAATGATGTCTAAATACAAATAGATATCAATCTAGCAGAAACGCTTTCATCTCACGTTCTACATATATAGTATACAAATCAAAATCGCAAGCACGTATTGGATAATGGATTTCCAACTATGACAAGGTATGGAACCACCTTCTGCTAGTGTACCTCTAGAGAGGAATACACTGGGTTCAACAAGAACATCTTGCAACCCGGCCACACATGACCGACCACTCATTTCGCTTGAGTGTATCGAATGTATATCACCACCGGTAGGGATCAGCAACCGTTTCCCGAATGGGACATCATCAACAATAGGTTATAGAAATAAACGAAACTCTAGATCAGGTGATTATACACCCTAATAGGTGCGACCTACATAGCCATGCTACCTGCCCGATTTCTGTCATTTACCGGATGTGAGGCTAGAAGCTACGCTTTATCATCACCCCAGATTCACTTTGAATGCCACATCATCAAATCCATTCAATCACCGATTGACGTCCTCAACAATACATTATGTGTTAGCTAAAAGAAGTTTCCTTCTCCGCTTCCACTCTTGGTACGGTTGGAGAAATCAATATATGTGATCGTCCGGAAATACTCTGTCAAACATCCATCTTTATTCACTTAAAATGTCACATCGTCATACCCGCCAAATCACAAATTGACTTATCCAAAAATAACACAGGTATACAGCTAAGAGAAACGAATTCCTCCGCCACCAACGTATATACGTTTGAACAGATCAACTTACGCAATCTATTGGATATACTCTGTCAGACCTTCGTCCATACAAGTTGTCTTGGGAATGGACAAACCGAAGGCACTATTCAGTATATCCATCTTAGTCACTGTTATCTAAGACTTATACAACAGCCCTTGCACTTTACTCCGTCTTCAATTATCTTTGCCATATATGATTCGCAATGCTTATGCCAATACAGAGTGGTTCTTTGGATAATAATCCAACCGGTCTGTCCATATTAACAACGTTAAAATGGTTAAAACTTCGATAGTCTTTGAGTTAACTATCAAAGAAAAACAAGAGTGCAAACAACGATATTATTTCCAGGTGGAATTTATATCGAACAAACATTATTTAACATTAATCTCTTTAGTTCATTTTACTCTCCTGTTCCCCTATATTCAACATTTGCTATTTCCTATATTTAGAAAATATACGTTATTAACACTGGAAACATTTCCATTCCTTGTTTTCTGTATTAGAAAAACATTTCTGATTCTTATTGGAAAAACATTTTCAAAACTCTTACATTGGACTTAGACGGATGTTTAGATAAAACATCGCTATGCCAACTCAACCATTTCCTTTAATTACTAAATTCACTTTACCATCCTTTACTGCCGAACCTTAACTATTCCTTAGTTAAAAACGAAGCGAATCAAGTTGGGGTATAATTACCTCTCAGACCTTAACTGAACAACATTTCTAACCTTGAAATAGGTAAAGTTCACTTTAAATTTCTTTAACTAACTTCCTTACTTAACCTTTCTTTCGAATAACTAGATTTGATTAACTCTTTTCTCCTAACTCTATTCGATTAACTCCTTTGGATTAACTCTATTCGATTTACTCTATTTGATTTTCTCTATTTACTTAACTCCTATCGAATAAACTATATTCGATAACTCCTCTAACTCTATTCGATTAACTCCTCTAACTCTATTCGAATAAACTGTATTAGATTAACTCCACTAACTCTATTCGAATAAACTGTATTCGATTAACTCCTCTAACTCTATTCGAATAAACTGTATTCGATTAACTCCTCTAACTCTATTCGAATAAACTATATTCGATTAACTCCATTTGAATAACTTCTAGTTCGATTAACTCCCTTTACTCTATTCGAATAAACTATATTCGATTAACTCATTTTACTTTCTATTCGAATAAACTATATATTCGATTAACTCCTTTTAAATAACTCTAGTTCGATTTAACTCTATTCAATAAATTCTAGTTCGATATAACTCTATCGATTTACTTTAACTGATTAACACTAACTGTTTATCTATAACTGGTTTACCCTAATGGTTTAACCTAACTGATTTACTCTAACCAAATTTAACTTTAACTGGTTAACCCTAACTGATTAACTCTAACTGGTTAACTCTAATCAATTTATTCTATTCAATGAATTCTGATCGAATAACTCATTACCTACTTTTAACTTTATTTGATAACTTCCTTTATTCTATTTGAATAACTAATTCGATTAACACCTTTTCGAATAAACTATTCATTTATAAAGATTTACATTAAGTAACGGTTCTTCACTTTACAAATGATTTCCTTTTATTCTAACTTATCCTTTGATTTTATAAATATTTCTTTTATAAAAATCCTTTTCCTTTTCTATATAAAATCCATCGATTTTATATAAATAATTCATTTTCAAAATACACTTTGAAAAATCCCCTTTCCCATATCCTGTATTTCTTATGGTATTTAACATACCATAAAACAATGATAAATATCGTCCAAACACACATAATCAACAAAATATTATATATCACATCATATATCACAATACATGAATCACAGTAAAATAAATGTTGAGGAATCCAGTTGGATTCCTCCAACCTGTTTCCCTGCATCACAGATGTTAAACAATATAATTAACATCGATTTCACTTCGATGTGAAATATTCTGATAAACAGAATCGACATATAAATATTTAACGGTTTATATATATATATATACAGATATATATATAATTTCTACTAACTGACTAGCAGTTCAATCAAACAATCAACACATAGTCAAACAGACAATATTTAACAGTTCTAAGAATACACTGTAAAAATAGAACTATTCAGAGTTGGTGAGTTTTACTCACATTGGCGCGTTAACCGTTGAATAACGGTTTGCGTTATTTGATTCAGTCGGACAATTTATTTCACCATAAATTGTAACGAGCTCCAATCCACTCTCAGTCAGCTCCATTGGGTAGTGTCCGTCCATACAATCCTATCGGATCCTGTTTTTCTGAATTTCGTTCACGTATGAATTTGTTATGAATTACGCAAGTTATACATATATTTTAAATAAAACAAACTTGAAAATATATATATGAATTGGGCCTTAACTTTTATCAAGCCCACACCACTTCAAAGCCTAACCCGACTTCGTGTCTTCTTCCCCGATACCCATTCGCTATCTCCAGTAAACACCCAACACTTCCACGATTTCGAACTCACACCACATATCCATTCCTCCACCGAAATTGAAACCGAACTCACCATTTCCTTCTCCTTCGCACTCTCATCAGCATCCTACCACAAAGGAGGAGCTCGCACCTCATCAGTACCTTCCGAACTCTAGCTTCTCTCGCGACAGTACACAGCCATCGACAAATTTCCATCCCAAATCCATTCGGATTTTGCAAACACCAGCTATCCACTCCCTTAAACCCGATTTAAAACTCCATTCCTCCCAATGATACCCCAAAATCAAATAGACCCAAACCCTAACAGTTCGGTTGAAAAACCCAACTCAGTGAAGAACGTCGAACTCAAGGAAATGAGCACCAGGCTGAAGCTTTCCTCACCACAAACTCATATATGTACATCATACGATTTATAGGATTTACTGGAATTTGGTTTGATTTTTTGAAAGAGGATCCAATTGGTTTTCTTTTTCTCTATAAGAAAGGAACGGCGCATTTTTTTCCCTGTTTGACTTAGTGATGAGTTGAATTAGGTTTTGGATTTTTGGTTATGGTATTTATAGTAAATATATATATTTTTATATTAAATATTATATTATTTTATAAGCAACTATTGTTTCCATTTGTCCTCTAAAATTTCTGTGGTCACACACAATACCCAAAAATCACGAAAATTGACACGCCACTAGAGTTTGACATTACGGTCCCAACGAAACTGGTTTCGTCGAATTCCGACTCCGTTTGCTCACACAGCGTATTTTTAACTGTCAAAATACTGACTGTTTTTCACTCTAAAAATCCGTACGGCCACACAGTGACTCTAAAAATCCCGAAACTGGAAATCTAACAACTATTTGACATTGCGGATCCAATAAAATTAGTTTCGTCTAATTCCGACTTCTTTTGCAAAAATGGCTATTTTTAAAGCTCTGGATGACCCATTTAAATATATAAATAAATTTAAATATAATTAAATTAAATATAAATAAATTTATATTATCGTATATATTCACACCAGAATACCATACAGCTCCAGAATAATTATATATGGATTTACAGCTCGATATTTCATCATATCGAGTTATATCGATATTCGATTTATATTGAAATTCCTTTTTAAAATATATAAAATTCCTTTATAAAATATAAAGGAATTCCACAACGGCTTTTCTAAAATTTGATTTGGACATATCTCAAAATCTACACAATGAAATCCCGATTTTTCTCTTCCACTAGAAAGATATACTCCACCAGCCCCACACGTTTCTTGTTTCACAGAAATCCGGCTTAAACGAATCCTATACATTCAGTTGAAGTTCAAATCGCCAAATAGCGAACTGCAGCGCCATTTCAAGCTCAATTTTAATTATAATATAATTCTACGTTCAAACTGACGTCGATTGAATATATTCGTCAATATACTTCAACTCTAAGCTGAATTTGTAACACCCCGAATTTTCTATTAACACTAAAGTTGCAAAAATATTAATAAGTGTGTAAGAGAGGGGATGTATCTAATATGAATATAAAAATATTAATAAGTGTGTAAGAGAGGGGATGTATCTAATATGAATATAAAAATATTAATAAGTGTGTAAGAGAGGGGATGTATCTAATATGAATATAAAAATATTAATAAGTGTGTAAGAGAGGGGATGTATCTAATATGAATATAAAAATATTAATAAGTGTGTGAGAGAGGGGATGTATCTAATATGTATATAAAAACAATAATAAGTAAAGGGGGATGTATCTAATATGTACATTGTAGAATATATATATATATATATATATATTTATGACATGAATAGAAGTTTATTAATATGCTGAGTGTTTGCTGAGTCACTTCTGACTCATTGCTGAGTCAACAAGATAAACCCCATTTGTCTGAACGGCTGCAGTTATTTCTAGGTTAAATCTAATGGCCTAAATGAATTCTAAAATCTATAAATAAGTGGGTAGACCCTAGACCTAAATCACTTGTAAAATTAGAGAAGCTACCGTCATGCTGCTGCCATGGAGTTCAGCATAGCCGTCACAAACTAAGAAGAGGAAGCCTAATCATCTACAACTAAATCTACACAAATCAAATCAAAAGATCTCTCTTTCTCTAATTCTTTTCTTTTGTTGGTGAGTACGATGATTCTCACAAGACTATTACAAACTAATTTGACTCAGTTATAAATGGATCACAAGAAAGTGATGTGATTTGTAATTGTAAATTCTATATATTGTGGATTCTCTTATTATGTTATTATGTTGTCGTATGATGTAAATTATATATGCTATGTCATGCTATGTTGTAAATTCTCTTATGCTATGTCGTGCTATGTTGAGAATCATGTCAAGCTATGTTATACTATCATACTATGCCATGTTATAAATCATGCTATATTATGTTGAAAAATCATGATGTTGTTGGATCATGCTTAAAGTTATGTTTTTTTTCTTAATTTAAATGGATCTTGTTTATGGGAATTTGCCTATTAGGTTAGGTCTACCCATAAACTTGAAACTATAATTAAATAAAACTTGATTATGGGAATTTGCCTATTGAGTTAGGTGTACCCATATAAAACCATGTTGTTAAAAAAATTAGATGATGTTGATTCACACATGTTCATATGTAAGTTTATGAAAATTGATTGAGATTATATTAGGTGAATTTTGAACAAGTTGACACCTTTAGGTCCATGACATGTATAATCTATGCAAGTTGGACATATGCAAGTTTCACCCCTTATTATGATTCATTTGGTCACATATACATGTTGTTATTATGATAATCTCTTTTATGCTATGAGTTAGGCTATTCGAGTCTAACATATATTTTGCGAATAAACGTTCAAACGTGGGGTAGGGGTAATATTAGGAATTAATAAATTGGGTGCAATTTTGTAAGATTTTGCATACCATGAATGGATGTCCATAATTGAGTCAATTATGGACATTGTTAAAAATTGGAAGTAATTAATAATTCAAGTAGGGAATTATTAAAATTGGGGGAAAGTGGATTATTATTAATAATCAATGCTTAGGACACGAGGTTGGACCCGTTTGTGATGTAAACCTGCCCGGACCCGCCCGACAAATCCAGTAGTCACAAATGTCGGCCCAATGTGAGAGGTCCTAGGCCCAAACTAAAGCATAACAGTTGTAAAGACACGAGGTTAGACTCTTTTATGGTGTAAGACTGCCCGGACCCGCCCAGCAAATCCAGCTGCCATAAATGCCAGTCTAATGTGAGAGGTCTTTATGAGGTTATGGCCTTAATGAACTAAGAAATACTTAACCAGATAATCATGTAAGGTGGGACATGGGGGTTAAGTAGGTGCCTTGGGTGGCATGAGGAATCTGGTGGTTGCCTTTAGAGGCATTTGAAATACGAATAGACTTAACCAAACACACATGTAAATGAACATGACTAAGTGGGTTAAGTGGGATGGACTAATGGGGACAAGCTTAGGTGGAATGCTTGTGGTAAATAGTGGGGGCCCATTTCAACCAGTATCCCAAAACGTATCTTTGTGGGCTCGACCCAAGTCGAGGACGGGACACGCATACTGGGTTTGACTATAAGAGGCCAAAACAGGGAGCGGTGGCAACGCAAGTCCAACGGGTTTCATATGCGTGTGTGGACCCGGGCTGGTAGGTAAGACGTTGTTGCATCGTGTAGGTATAAGCCGTGCATGTCCGTTGTATCAGGTTGCCACTTTAGGGGAGTGATACACCCCACTGTGGGGCCAGCACGGGTATCTACGAGTTAGGGAGCCGATCGAATAATGGGAAGTAGGGTACACCTAGTGGAGATAGGGGCAGGCGACACCTATGTACAGCTAGGGGTACGTAAAGCCATTGGGAAAGTTTCTAAGTGAAGCTAAGTGGGATGAATCTTTAGGGTGACTGGTGTGGTGCAGTATAGTGTTTATCCTTTAGTATTTAGGAGCGCCTATAACGTTGCCTTTAGCGATTGTCTATGTCCTTAATCTGCTCTTCATAGACATTTTCTTGTTTTCCAGCTTATGCCTTAGTCCAGTTATTTTGGTAATAGTATTGTAGAATTATCATATTCACCAGACTTTATGTCTGACCCCCTCCTTTCCATCCTTTTTCTCCCTTCAGGTCCGCAGGTTGGGCCAAGTTCTAGTGGAGTCTAGTTGGATCGCTTATCTTCTGGAAAGCTTGGACTGCTGAAGTAAAGTCCAGCTTGTTATCTTTCTTTTTAATGGCTATTCATGTAATGGGATTATGTACTTGTTTTATCAAGATAGATATTGTACTTGACATTGAATATGGTGTTATGATGAAATCAAACATGTTTTGACTTCTGCTACAATGAAATAAAGTTTTTGAATTTCCAAGTACTATTTTATATCTGTCTTGTTGTAATTTTACTATTCTATATTCACTTAAAACCTCCATGGAAGTTAATGCATTCCCTTTGTGAGTGACATTAATGGACGTGGGGTGTTACACTTGGTATCAGAGCATAAGGTTACCAGAACAGATAAAAAAAATTTTTAGAAAAATATTTTTTTTCTAAAGTATTTTTGGAAGAAGTGCTTTCAAAAAAAAAACATGTTATTTAAAGAGAGTTTTTATGAAAAACATAATCCCAAATAGCCACATCCTTATCTTTATCTTTCGAATTCTCCATTTTGAATCTTTCCTTTTTCGTTTCAGCATGGCTGAAGATCTTAATCTCCCAGAAGGTGTGACGATTCCAGGGTGGTTTAGGAGATACTTGGAGGCTAGGGCCACCACTGCAGGCCCAGCGGATACTCCTCCACCCCTAGTTGCACCCATTTCTCCTCCTCCTCCTCCTCGTGTTGACACTTTTGCAAAGACGTGCAAGGAATTCAAGGCTATGGAAGGAAAAACTTTTCAAGGAACTGAGACGTTTGTGGAGGCCAGAGATTGGCTTAAGGAGACCGAGGAATTGTTGGATATCTTTGAAGTGGAAGATGGGAGGAAAGTCCGTTTAGCTGCTTGGTTAATGAAGGGAGAGGCCTCGTTTTGGTGGGAGGTCACTAACGGGGAACGTCCAGTTGATTCATGGGCGGATTTCAGACGAAGGTTTGAGGCAAAGTTTCTTTCAAGGGCAGTGGAGAACTTAAATATGGAAAAATTCCTGGCACTAAAGCAAGGGAGCTCATCAGTAAAGGAATATGTCAATAAATTTAATCAGTTAGCAAGGTTTGGCTTGGAGTTGGTGAACACGCCAGAGAAGAAAGCTTTGAGGTTCGTTAGAGGCTTGAATGAACCGTTGCAAGGGTTGGCTATGACCCACATCCCTATGGGAGCCACCTTTGAAAAGCTAGTAGAAATGGCACTTATGCATGAGGATAAGGCAGTTGAAAAGAAAGGGGATCAGAAGAAACCCCAACAGCAAAATAAGAAGGGTGGTAAAAACAATAATGGCAAAGGGAAGAAGAAATGCTTCAATTGTGGGATGCCTGGCCATCTCAGCAAAGATTGTAGAAAGAAAAAGAAGACTGGTTGTTTTCATTGTGGAGATGCGGGACATTTAGTGAAGGACTGTCCAAAGAAGGGGCAGAGGGCAGGGTCTACCTCGGGAGGACAGGTGCAGGCTCTTATGGCACCAGGGCAGGCAAGGGGGCAAGTTCAGGCTATTGCGGCCCCACCGCTGCAAGAAAGAGGTAGAACAATTTCTGTTGAAAGCTTAGTTTTTCTGTTTGATCATCCTGTCCGTACCTTATTCGATTCTGGCGCATCTCATTCGTTTATCTCTGCATCATTAGTTGAATCACTGCACTTGAACACCAGTTTAGTAGAGGATCCCTTGGTCGTTTCAAATCCAATTGGGGGTTCGGCTCATTTGACCATGATATGTTTGGATTTGAAAATCTCTATACTTAGCGTTGAATTTAGATGTGATGCTTATGTATTGGGCTTCACGGGCTATGGGCTAATTTTAGGAATGGATTGGTTGTCTAGAAATAGGGCCATTCTTGATTGTGAAAGGAGAGTAGTTAGGCTTGTGACTCGCCTTGGTAATGCTCTCGACATCTTTTGTAATCCCATAAATTCCGTTATGCTAAGGTATCTTGAATCGCTTGACGCGTCTGTAGAGAACCTGCGATCGGTAGAAGTGGTCCGGGAATATCCGGATGTGTTTGAGGAGGTGAAGGGCTTACCTCCAAAGCGGGAGATAGACTTTCGAATTTATCTTGTGGATAATGCTAAACCCGTATCTTTGCCAGTGCGCCACATGGCTCCTCGTGAAAGGAGGGAACTCAATAAGCAAGTAAAGGAGTTGCTTGAGAAGGGGTTTATAAGACGTAGTATATCGGAGTGGGGTGCTCCAGTAGTTTTTGCCACAAAGGCGGATGGGTCTCTTAGACTTTGTATGGACTATAGAGAACTAAACAAGCTTACTAAAAAGAACCGACACCCACTGCCGAGGATTGACGATCTCTTTTATCAGTTAGTTGGCGTCTCAGTGTTTTCGCAGTTGGACTTAGCCACTGGCTTTCATCAACTGAGAGTGGCTGAGGATAGTATAGATAAGACTGCTTTTAGGACTCCTGACGGATTCTATGAATGGCTAGTGATGCCCTTTGGTTTGACAAACGCCCCTGCATATTTTGTTGATTTGATGAGTAGGGTGTTTAGGAAATACCTTAACAAATTCATGGTAGTCTTTGTGGATGACATCTTAGTCTTTTCTAAGAATAAAGAAGAGCACTCCCTACATCTTAGGGAAGTGTTGGAAACCCTTCGAGCGCATAACCTTAAGGCAAAATTTTCTAAGTGTCACTTCTGGAGGAAGGAAGTACGGTTCTTAGGGCATGTGGTTTCCAAAGAAGGGATAGCAGTGGATCCCACAAAGGTGGTGGCCATCCAAGATTGGAAGGTCCCTAAAAATGCAACCGAAGTAAGAAGTTTCTTGGGGTTGGCTGGTTATTATAGGAAGTTTATCAAAGACTTCGCAAAAATATCAGCTCCATTAACACGGTTAACGAAGAAGAACCTGGTTTTTACGTGGGACAAAGATTGCGATGATGCGTTCCAACGTTTAAAGAGAGCCTTAACTTCAGCCCCAGTCTTAGTGCTGCCAGACGGGAATAAACCGTTTACCATCTATACTGATGCTTGTGGGACGGGACTTGGCGCGGTCCTCATGCAAGAGGGAAGAGTAATAGCCTATGGTGGAAGGCAGTTGAGGGTTCATGAAAAGAATTACCCCACGCATGACTTAGAGCTAGCCGCAATTGTTTTCGCGCTTAAGTCTTGGCGTCACTATCTTCTTGGTGAGAAATTCGAACTGTTCACTGACCACAAATCATTAAAATACTTATTCTCTCAGTAGGATTTGAATTTAAGGCAGCAACGGTGGATGGAATTCTTAGCCTCCTACGATTTTGAAATAGCATATACCCCGGGCAAGCGTAACGTGGTGGAAGACGCCTTAAGTAGGAAAAGGTTGTCCTTGAGTCCGTTGTTTGTTGAACGACAAAGCTTAGAATTCATCTCTATGTTTGACTTTAGACCCTCCGTTGACTTAGTACCCGGTCTGTTAGCATCCTTGGAGGTTAGACCTACACTTCTAGGACGGGTTGGTGAGGCACAGCGAGACGACCCACAGTTGGTTGAGATAGTAGAAAAGCTCAAAGGGGGGGAGTCGTCAAGCCATCTTCGTAGGTATACCCTAGACGATAAGGGTTGGTTACGAAGGGATAATAGACTTTGTGTACCACAAGACGAAGACTTAAGGAAGGCCATTCTTGATGATGCTCATCGCTCAAAAATGACCATTCATCCCGGCGGGGATAAGATGTACAAAGATATGAAGCGGGTTTTCTTTTGGGCCGGTATGAAAAAGGATGTGGCCGAGTACGTCGCTAGATGCCTGGTGTGCCAACGAGTTAAAGCAGAACAAAAGAAACCCGGTGGGTTGCTTCACCCATTAGAAGTTCCACTATGGAAATGGGAAAGCATCTCAATGGATTATGTGGATGGATTACCAAGATCAAGGAAGGGTAACACGGGGATTTGGGTTATAGTAGATAGACTTACTAAAAGCGCCCATTTTATTCCCGTGAAAAGTAAGAGGACTGCTCTGTGGTTGGCTTCTGTATACATTAAGGAGATAGTTCGTTTGCACGGTATTCCTTCTAGTATAGTAAGCGACCGTGACCCCATCTTTACTAGCGAATTTTGGAAGAGTTTACAAGAGGTGGTAGGGACTCAGCTATGTTTGAGCACCGCATATCATCCTCAGACAGACGGCCAGACCGAGAGGGTGAATCGCATTCTAGAGGATCTTTTAAGGCTTTGTATCCTAGACTTTGGGGGTACATGGGAAGAGCACCTTCCGTTAGTAAAATTCGCATATAATAATAGCTTTCAGTCTAGTATTGGCATGGCACCTTTCGAAGCTCTTTATGGAAGGCCTTGCCGTTCGCCTACATGTTGGTGGGAATCTACCGATAAAATCCTACTTGGGCCCGATATGGTTAGGGAAACCTCGGAGAAGATTGAGTTGATTCGAAGGAGGATGAAAGCAGCACAAGATAGGCAAAAATCGTATGCTGATAAGAGGAGGACAGATCTTGAGTTTGACATTGGGGACATGGTTTTTATCAAAGTATCTCCGTTACAGAATGTTGTTCGCTTTGGGTCCATGGGGAAATTAGCACCAAGGTTTGTAGGGCCGTTTCCTGTAAAAGACAGGATTGGGAAGATGGCATATAGGGTGGAGTTGCCTGAGAAACTTAGTGGAGTACACGACGTATTCCTTGTATCACATTTGAGGAAGTGTTTGCACAAGACCGCGGAGGTGGTAGAGCCGAGCTTGCTTAAAGAGGTGGAAATAGAGCGTGATGCAACAATTAGACGAGCTCCTACATGCATTCTTGGGTCGGAGATCAAAAAGTTGAGGAATCGAGAGGTCAGACTGGTTAAAGTGCAATGGGGAGATGATGAGAGCAACGCAACTTGGGAGACAGAAGAGAAGATGCGTTCGTTGTACCCTTTTCTTTTTGAGGGTATGTCTTTTAATTTCTCCTTTATCGCTTAGCTTATCTTATCTTATCTTTAGTATGTCCTCTCATTAGTATCTTTGACCTTTAGTTAGGATAATCCTATGGTTGAAACATGTGTTTGAGACATGTTATGTATGATGGATGCAAAATGGATGCAAGTGTTTGCTAGTGGTTGCTCGTGGATGCATATATACACACACTTTAGGCACTAGATCGGCTCAGTCACTTCATATTGCATATTGCATATATATGGATGTATTTAGTATAATGGATGTATAATGGTTGTACCATCATATGGATGCTGCATTCGGTTGAATGGGTGTGCACGCATATAGAAGTAGTATGTAAGCAATTAGGATCTTTTGCATACATAATGGATTCATGACACTTACATAATTTGCATTAAGGAGGTCAACTGAATCAGTAGACCGCCTGATTTCGCATTAGGTAAGGACATGTACACACACTTGCATATGATCATAAAGCATTAGAAGTCTTTTAAGGACAATGGATGCCTGTGTATGATGGATGAGTAGATGGACGTTTGGATGGTAGGATATACATTCTTCCAGACTTGAAGATTTCGAGGACGAAATCCTAAAAGGAGGGGAGAATGTAACACCCCGAATTTTCTATTAACACTAAAGTTGCAAAAATATTAATAAGTGTGTTAGAGAGGGGATGTATCTAATATGAATATAAAAATATTAATAAGTGTGTAAGAGAGGGGATGTATCTAATATGAATATAAAAATATTAATAAGTGTGTAAGAGAGGGGATGTATCTAATATGAATATAAAAATATTAATAAGTGTGTGAGAGAGGGGATGTATCTAATATGTATATAAAAACAATAATAAGTAAAGGGGGATGTATCTAATATGTACATTGTAGAAAAAATATATATATTTATGACATGAATAGAAGTTTATTAATATGCTGAGTGTTTGCTGAGTCACTTCTGACTCATTGCTGAGTCAACAAGATAAACCCCATCTTGTCTGAACGGTTGCGGTTATTTCTAGGTTAAATCTAATGGCCTAAATGAATTCTAAAATCTATAAATAAGTGGGTAGACCCTAGACCTAAATCACTTGTAAAATTAGAGAAGCTACCGTCATGCTGCTGCCATGGAGTTCAGCATAGCCGTCACAAACTAAGAAGAGGAAGCCTAATCATCTACAACTAAATCTACACAAATCAAATCAAAAGATCTCTCTTTCTCTAATTCTTTTCTTTTGTTGGTGAGTATGATGATTCTCACAAGACTATTACAAACTAATTTGACTCAGTTATGAATGGATCACAAGAAAGTGATGTGATTTGTAATTGAAAATTCTATATATTGTGGATTCTCTTATTATGTTATTATGTTGTCGTATGATGTAAATTATATATGCTATGTCATGCTATGTTGTAAATTCTCTTATGCTATGTCGTGCTATGTTGAGAATCATGTCAAGCTATGTTATACTATCATACTATGCCATGTTATAAATCATGCTATATTATGTTGAAAAATCATGATGTTGTTGGATCATGCTTAAAGTTATGTTTTTTTTCTTAATTTAAATGGATCTTGTTTATGGGAATTTGCCTATTAGGTTAGGTGTACCCATAAACTTGAAACTATAATTAAATAAAACTTGATTATGGGAATTTTCCTATTGAGTTAGGTGTACCCATATAAAACCATGTTGTTAAAAAAATTAGATGATGTTGATTCACACATGTTCATATGTAAGTTTATGAAAATTGATTGAGATTATATTAGGTGAATTTTGAACAAGTTGACACCTTTAGGTCCATGACATGTATAATCTATGCCAGTTGGACATATGCAAGTTTCACCCCTTATTATGATTCATTTGGTCACATATACATGTTGTTATTATGATAATCTCTTTTATGCTATGAGTTAGGCTATTCGAGTCTAACATATATTTTGCGAATAAACGTTCAAACGTGGGGTAGGGGTAATATTAGGAATTAATAAATTGGGTGCAATTTTGTAAGATTTTGCATACCATGAATGGATGTCCATAATTGAGTCAATTATGGACATTGTTAAAAATTGGAAGTAATTAATAATTCAAGTAGGGAATTATTAAAATTGGGGGAAAGTGGATTATTATTAATAATCAATGCTTAGGACACGAGGTTGGACCCGTTTGTGATGTAAACCTGCCCGGACCCGCCTGGCAAATCCAGTAGTCACAAATGTCGGCCCAATGTGAGAGGTCCTAGGCCCAAACTAAAGCATAACAGTTGTAAAGACACGAGGTTAGACTCTTTTATGGTGTAAGACTGCCCGGACCCGCCCGGCAAATCCAGCTGCCATAAATGCCAGTCTAATGTGAGAGGTCTTTATGAGGTTATGGCCTTAATGAACTAAGAAATACTTAACTAGATAATCATGTAAGGTGGGACATGGGGGTTAAGTAGGTGCCTTGGGTGGCATGAGGAATCTGGTGGTTGCCTTTAGAGGCATTTGAAATACGATTAGACTTAACCAAACACACATGTAAATGAACATGACTAAGTGGGTTAAGTGGGATGGACTAATGGGGACAAGCTTAGGTGGAATGCTTGTGGTAAATAGTGGGGGCCCATTTCAAACAGTATTCCAAAACGTATCTTTGTGGGCTCGACCCAAGTCGAGGACGGGACACGCATACTGGGTTTGACTATAAGAGGCCAAAACAGGGAGCGGTGGCAACGCAAGTCCAACGGGTTTCATATGCGTGTGTGGACCCGGGCTGGTAGGTAAGACGTTGTTGCATCGTGTAGGTATAAGCCGTGCATGTCCGTTGTATCAGGTTGCCACTTTAGGGGAGTGATACACCCCACTGTGGGGCCAGCACGGGTATCTACGAGTTAGGGAGCCGATCGAATAATGGGAAGTAGGGTACACCTAGTGGAGATAGGGGCAGGCGGCACCTATGTAGTCAGCTAGGGGTACGTAAAGCCATTGGGAAAGTTTCTAAGTGAAGCTAAGTGGGATGAATCTTTAGGGTGACTGGTGTGGTGCAGTATAGTGTTTATCCTTTAGTATTTAGGAGCGCCTATAACGTTGCCTTTAGCGATTGTCTATGTCCTTAATCTGCTCTTCATAGACATTTTCTTGTTTTCCAGCTTATGCCTTAGTCCAGTTATTTTGGTAATAGTATTGTAGAATTATCATATTCACCTAACTTTATGTCTGACCCCCTCCTTTCCATCCTTTTTCTCCCTTCAGGTCCGCAGGTTGGGCCAAGTTCTAGTGGAGTCTAGTTGGATCGCTTATCTTCTGGAAAGCTTGGACTGCTGAAGTAAAGTCCAGCTTGTTATCTTTCTTTTTAATGGCTATTCATGTAATGGGATTATGTACTTGTTTTATCAAGATAGATATTGTACTTGACATTGAATATGGTGTTATGATGAAATCAAACATGTTTTGACTTCTGCTACAATGAAATAAAGTTTTTGAATTTCCAAGTACTATTTTATATCTGTCTTGTTGTAATTTTACTGTTCTATATTCACTTAAAACCTCCATGGAAGTTAATGCATTCCCTTTGTGAGTGACATTAATGGACGTGGGGTGTTACAGAATTAAATATTAAGGATGACCCAGTTCACATTATATTGTCAATTCATTATTTCTGGTTATTTCTGAATTAAATATATTATTCTATTATTTAATTAAATTAAATATTCACTATAATTTAATTAACGACGATTTATTTCCCTAAATCACTATTTATATAATTAAATAAATTAATTATTATACCTCTGCCAATGCGGGTCATTACAATCTTTCCCACTTAAAATAATTTCATCCTCGAAATTGCTAAAAGGTAGAGGATGACCCTATCGACTGGTTAGAACATATTTGTTCACTTCTTAACTCCAATTTTAACTGAACCAATTTAATTTCAATTAAATTATTAATTAATTCTTATCAACGAAAATTTCCAAAAATCCTGAAAATTTTCTAACGACTTAACTCTTCGAAAATTTTCGCCAGCACCTCCTTTGTACTGGACAATCGGTCAAACTCCAACTTGCCTCTCTGGGCTATCTCCAACTCAAAAGAAAATCAAACAGCCAAGCGGCTTGCCTATTCGGCTCATAAATCTTATATCCAATAGAAATATAAACTTGTACTTTTTTGTCGGGCATATCAACTCTATTACTTCCATATGCCATCAACTTAGCATATATCAATGTTATCCCAATCAAATTCTAATCTGCTTTTATCCACAACACCACCATTCGCTTATATCCGAGCCAAATATCATTTCAACTCGAGTTTCTTCTTGATTCCCAACTCTTAACTTGATTATCACATTACACTTCAAATTTGAATCTCACAATCCAATTTGTCTTGATATCATTCTAATTCAATCTCAGTAACCACTTTACTGGCTTTACTTTAATTCAAATTTTCTTTCACAAATTTATGTTAATTTTGTTTTTAATTCAAACAGTCTTTCCCTGGGAGTTTTTAAACAGTTTACTCTTTTCAAAAATCAATTTTTCCTTTTGAACATGTCACTGAGCCCTTAATTAATATTCCATTAGTTAAATCACTTCTCTATTTCTTTATCAATATTTGTTAATCCAAATATTTTCAACAACCATATTGGCCTTTTATGTTATTTGGAAAACATTTCCGAATATCGCCTTCCTTTATTTTTTAAACTTTAGAAAATATATGCTATTTATAATTGGAAAATATTCCAATTACTTATCTCCTTTCCGATTTCATTTATTTCTATACTTAGAAAGTATTCTTTATTATATTTCCAAGCTTACACTTACTTGGGTTAAAACGGATGTTGTGTAAAACATCGTTACGACAATCCAAATACTATATTCAACTAACTCTTATTCGACATTGATCTTCGAGCCTGAAATCTTACTATTTATTTGTTAATAATGAAATCAATCGAGTTGGGGTATAACTACCTCTCAGACCTTGACTGAATAACATTTATAACGTCAAAACAGATATGACTACTTACTCGAATAATCAATACCATACAACTACTGATTCACTTTTAAACACATATACACCTTCTCTTTTTCTCCTTACGAGATTTTATTCTTAGTCTTCCTTTTTGATTTTACTATTCCATTTCTAAGTTCGTTTACTTATGGACTTCTATATATTTATCGATATGTTGATTTCTAACTATCAAATTATCTTAAAAATATTCTAACTCCTTAAATTCCTGGAAAAAAATTCGCCATAACCTCCTTTGTACCAGGAGCATCAGGATATTTCAAATAGCCTCCCATGGCTCTCACCAATCCAAAAGAAAAAGAAAAAGCCAAGCGGCTAGCCGATACGGCGCATAAAGTCTCATATGTGAATTAAATACATACCTTTTCGTCGAGCATTCTATCTATATACCTTCATACCTTATCCATACCTTATCCATACCTATCACATATATATTTATACCTGCCCAATCTATTTTAACTATACCTGATCGTTTTAACACAATTCGTTAATTAATTTGTTAATTGACTCTTTAGTCTATTTCACTTTTATATTTGAACATGACATGTTCAAATATAATTTAACTTGCTTATTAACTAATTTGAATCCAAATTTCAAATTTAAGTTCTATATTTGATTTCGAATATCCATTTACAAATCCAATCCACCTTTCAAAATTCAACTTCAAATTCAAAACTCGATTAACTAATTTCTCTTCGACTTAGTTAATTCTATTCAATTTCTATTCAAATTTTATATTATAAATCCCATTTGAATTTCTATATTCAAATTCCATATATTCAAATTCTGTATTTGAATTCCTTTATATTTTCTATATTCAAATTCTATATTATAATTCCATTTGAATTTATATATTCAAACCCCATTTGAATTTCTATATTCAATTTCTATTTCAAACTTTCTTTATTCATTCTTTATTATAAATCCCATTTTGAAATACAACACAACTTGTCTTTCCCAAAACAAGTTCAAAACAATATCTCTGGTAGTAATTCGTCACTTAGCAACTTGAAAATGAACACTGGTGATGCAGCTGTCATCATAAGAATTTATTTCCTGGCCATCGAAGTGAGTTCAATACTATAAAACCATTTCTAAACATTTCCCCTTTGAAATTCATTTCAAAATATAATTCACACTGCTGGTAAAACAATTTAAAATCTCCCAAGATCTTAAATTTTCCTTATTTTTAATCCAAATCCATTTACAAACACTTATCAAATTTTCCAAAATTTTAATTCAATTTTTGGTTTAAAATTTCAGATTTTAACTCATCTGATTTCACGTATTACACTTGTATGAATTCTGATTGGTTTTTTTACATAACCATTTAATTTATAATCTTACACGATTATAATCACAACCAATATATCCACTATAATATAATTTTGATAAATATATCTTCTCTATATCAAGATATACCTTGGGTAAACTTATTTTAATTTACAAACTTTTCAAAACATATCGTGTCGACCCATCGTATTCTAGTGTTTATTTACTCCTACCGATACAATGGATCAAACTGATCGATCAGAACTCATAAACAACTCAACCAATGAACCTCCACAACATAAAACAAATTTTTATATCAATAACAAATACGTTCACTCGTATATATACACTCAAACTCAATCTAGGGTATTACTAACCCTATCTCTACCGAGTCACGCCACAGAGCCAAGGTAATTCACTTAACTTAAGCTCTGATACCAACTGTAATAACCCGCGATTTTGACGATTTTGGTTATCACCATAAACTCAATGATGACTAACCAAACATCGAAAAATCCCGGTAATTAATGAAAGAAATTAGAGGGTGAGAATAGAAAAGATAGAAACTTAGAATAGAAGAAGAAAAGAAGAACTTACATCATCAGAGTAACACGAATCTCACAGCGGAACGAATAAAATATAATATATAACAAAATTTTGAAATATAACAGTTATGTATACAATAGCACTTTATCAGAATACAACACTTACAACACAACGGAAAAACAATAGCTATAAAATCTTGAAACCTCCTGCTCCAAGTTCTCCAAGTATATCTGTAAATCCCGACTACTTGACTGCCCGTACAAATTTAGGCACCCAAGAGTTTAGGGAAAACAACAAAATAAACTCCGGGTCAGTCATGGGACTGGTGTGAGTAAAATAGTTTAACACAGTTTAACATATATATGATATCTCATAAGACCACGCCGTGAATACGGAACGGGTTTTTCCCTCATGAGAATCCAAACTTCTTTGACAAGCAATATCATTCTGATATTATAATAATGTCTAAATACAAATAGATATCAATCTAGCAGAAACGCTTTCATCTCACGTTCTACATATATAGTATACAAATCAAAATCGCAAGCACATATTGGATAATGGATTTCCAACTATGACAAGGTATGGAACCACCTTCTGCTAGTGTACCTCTAGAGAGGAATACACTGGGTTCAACAAGAACATCTTGCAACCCGGCCACACATGACCGACCACTCATTTCGCTTGAGTGTATCGAATGTATATCACCAACGGTTGGGATCAGCAACCGTTTCCCGAATGGGACAACATCGACAATAGGTTATAGAAATAAATGAAACTCTAGATCAGGTGATTATACACCCTAATAGGTGCGACCTACATAGCCATGCTACCTGCTCGATTTCTGTTATTTACCGGATGTGAGGCTAGAAGCTACGCTTTATCATCACCCCAGATTCACTTTGAATGCCACATCATCAAATCCATTCAATCACCGATTGACGTCCTCAACAATACATTATGTGTTAGCTAAAAGAAGTTTCCTTCTCCGCTTCCACTCTTGGTACGGTTGGAGAAATCAATATACGTGATCATCTGGAAATACTCTGCCAGACATCCATCTTTATTCACTTAAAATGTCACATCGTCATACCCGCCAAATCACAAATTGACTTATCCAAAAATAACACGGGTATACAGCTAAGAGAAACGAATTCCTCCACCACCAACGTATATACGTTTGAACAGATCAACTTACACAATCTATTGGATATACTCTGTCAGACCTACGTCCATACAAGTTGTCCTAGGACTGGACAAACCGAAGGCACTATTCAGTATATCCATCTTAGTCACTGTTATCTAAGACTTATACAACAGCCCTTGCACTTTATTCCGTCTTCAATTATCTTTGGCATATATGATTCGCAATGCTTATGCCAATACAGAGTGGTTCTTTGGATAATAATCCAACCGGTCTCTCCATATTAACAACGTTAAATGGTCAAAACTTCGATAGTCTGTGAGTTAACTATGAAAGAAAAACAAGTGTGCAATCAACGATATTATTTCCAGGTGGAAATTATATCGAACAAACATCATTTAACATTAATCTCTTTAGTTCATTTTACTCTCCTGTTCCCCTATATTCAACATTTGCTATTTCCTATATTTAGAAAATATACGTTATTAACACTGGAAACATTTCCATTCCTTGTTTTCTGTATTAGAAAAACATTTCTGATTCTTATTGGAAAAACATTTTCAAAACTCTTACATTGGACTTAGACGGATGTTTAGATAAAACATCGCTATGCCAACTCAACCATTTCCTTTAATTACTAAATTCACTTTACCATCCTTTACTGCCGAATCAAGTTGGGGTATAAGTACCTCTCAGACCTTAACTGAACAACATTTCTAACCTTGAAATAGGTAAAGTTCACTTTAAATTTCTTTAACTAACTTCCTTACTTAACCTTTCTTTCGAATAACTAGATTTGATTAACTCTTTTCTCCTAACTCTATTCGATTAACTCCTTTGGATTAACTCTATTCGATTTACTCTATTTGATTTACTCTATTTTCTTAACTCCTGTCGAATAAACTATATTCGATAACTCCTCTAACTCTTTTCGATTAAACTATATTCGATTAACTCCTCTAACTTTATTCGAATAAATTGTATTTGATTAACTCCTCTAACTCTATTCGAATAAACTGTATTCGAGTAACTCCTCTAACTCTATTCGAATAAACTATATTCGATTAACTCCATTTAAATAACTTCTAGTTCTATTAACTCCCTTTACTCTATTCGAATAAACTATATTCGATTAACTCATTTTACTTTCTATTCGAATAAACTATATATTCGATTAACTCCTTTTAAATAACTCTAGTTCGATTTAACTCTATTCAATAAATTCTAGTTCGATATAACTCTATCAATTTACTTTAACTGATTAACACTAACTGTTTAACTCTAACTGGTTTACCCTAATGGTTTAACCTAACTGATTTACTCTAACCAATTTAACTTTAACTGGTTAACCCTAACTGATCAACTCTAACTGGTTAACTCTAATCAATTTATTCTATTCAATGAATTCTGATCGAATAACTCATTTTGGCTAAACTATTTTCGAATACCTCCTTTTAACTTTATTTGATAACTTCCTTTATTCTATTCGAATAACTAATTCGATTAACTCCTTTTCGAATAAACTATTCATTTATAAAGATTTACTTTAAGTAACGGTTCTTCACTTTACAAATGATTTCCTTTTATTCTAACTTATCCTTTGATTTTATAAATATTTCTTTTATAAAAATCCTTTTCCTTTTCTATATAAAATCCATCGATTTTATATAAATAATTCATTTTCAAAATACACTTTGAAAAATCCCCTTTCCCATATCCAGTATTTCTTATGGTATTTAACATACCATAAAACAACGATAAATATCGTCCAAACACACATAATCAACAACAGATTATATATCACATCATATATCACAATACATGAATCACAGTAAAATAAATGTTGAGGAATCCAATTGGATTCCTCCAACCTGTTTCCCTGCATCACAGATGTCAAACAATATAATTAACATCGATTTCACTTCGATGTGAAATATTTTGATAAACAGAATCGACATATAAATATTTAACGGTTTATATATATATATATACAGATATATATATATAATTTCTACTAACCGACTAGCAGTTCAATCAAACAATCAACACACAATCAAACAGACAATATTTAACAGTTCTAAGAATACACTGTAAAAATAGAACTATTCAGAGTTGGTGAGTTTTACTCACATCGGCGCGTTAACCGTTGAATAACGGTTTGCGTTATTTGATTCAGTCGGACAATTTATTTCACCATAAATTGTAACGAGCTCCAATCCACTCTCAGTCAGCTCCATTGGGTAGTGTCCGTCCATACGATCCTAACGGATCCTGTTTTTCTGAATTTTGTTCACGTATGAATTTGTTATGATTTACGCAAGTTATACATATATTTTAAATAAAACAAACTTGAAAAAATATATATGAATTGGGCCTTAACTTTTATCAAGCCCACACCACTTCAAAGCCTAACCCGACTTCGTGTCTTCTTCCCCGATACCCATTCGCTATCTCCAGTAAACACCCAACACTTCCACTATTTCAAACTCACACCACACATCCATTCCTCCACCGAATTTGAAATCGAACTCACCATTTCCTTCTCCTTCGCACTCTCATTAGCATCCTACCACAAAGGAGGAGCTCGCATCTCATCAGTACCTTACGAACTCCAGCTTCTCTCGCGACAGTACACAACCATCGACAAATTTCCATCACTAATCCATTCGGATTTTGCAAACACCAGCTATCCACTCCCTTAAACCCGATTTCAAACTCCATTCCTCCCAATGATACCCCAAAATCAAATAGACCCAAACCCTAACAGTTCGGTTGAAAAACCCAACTCAGTGAAGAACGTCGAACTCAAGGAAATGAGCACCAGGCTGAAGCTTTCCTCACCACAAACTCATATATGTACATCATACGATTTATAGGATTTACTGGAATTTTGTTTGATTTTTTGAAAGAGGATCCAATTGGTTTTCTTTTTCTCTGTAAGAAAGGAACGACGCATTTTTTCCCTCTTTGACTTAGTGATGAGTTGAATTAGGTTTTGGATTTTTGGTTATGGTATTTATAGTAAATATATATATTTTTATATTAAATTTTGTATTATTTTACAAGCAACTGTTGTTTCCATTTGTCCTCGCAAATTTCTGTAGTCACATACGATACCCAAAAATCACGAAAATTGACACGCCACTAGAGTTTGACATTACAGTCCCAACGAAACTAGTTTCGTCGAATTCCGACTCCGTTTGCTCACACAGCGTATTTTTAACTATCAAAATACTAACTGTTTTTCACTCTAAAAATCCGTACGGTCACACAGTGACTCTAAAAATCACGAAACTGGGAATCTAACAACTATTTGACATTGCGGATCCAATAAAATTAGTTTCGTCGAATTCCGACTTCGTTTGCAAAAATGGCTATTTTTAAAGCTTTGGATGACCCATTTAAATATATAAATAAATTTAAATATAATTAAATTAAATATAAATAAATTTATATTATCGTATATATTCACACCAGAATACCATACAGCTCCAGAATAATTATATATGGATTTACAGCTCGATATTTCATCATCCGAGTTATATCGATATTCGATTTATATTGAAATTCCTTTTTAAAATATAAATAATTCCTTTATAAAATATAATGGAATTCCACAACGACTTTTCTAAAATTTGATTTGGACATATCTCAAAATCTACACAATGAAATCCTGATTTTTCTCTTCCACTAGAAAGATATACTACACCAGCTCCACACGTTTCTTGTTTCACAGAAATCCAGCTTAAAACGAATCATGTACATTTAGTTGAAATTCAAATCGCCAAATAGCGAACTGCAGCGCCATTTCAAGCTCGATTTTAATTATATTATAACTCTACGTTCAAACAGACGTCGATTGAATATATTCGTCAATATACTTCAACTCTGAGCTGAATTAAATATTAAGGATGACCCAGTTCACATTATATTGTCAATTCACTATTTCTGGTTATTACTGAATTAAATATGTTATTCTATTATTTAATTAAATTAAATATTCACTATAATTTAATTAACGATGATTTATTTCCCTAAATCACAATTTATATAATTAAATAAATTAATTATAATACCTCTGCCAATGTGGGTCATTACAGTCCTAAGCTTGTAAATAGTTCATGTTGGCTTTAAGTAAATTGCTTGTTTTACTTTTTCCATTTTTTACCAAATCATTGTACTAGTATTCAAGTAATGTATATTTATAGGATAACGTCACATGGAAGAACTATCACTACAAGAAAACACGGAATTTGTAGCGGACAATCTGTCGCAAATCCATCGCTAAGCATGAATTAGCGACGAATTTACGATGGATAGCACTGATCGGTAAACTTCACGTCAGTATTTTAGTGATTATTTGCGATGGAAGTTAACACCAATTCTCTAACACTATACCGTCATTTGTCAATATATATAAATTTAAAAAAATTTACTAACATTTTATCGATGGATATATATTTCTTTAATATTTTTTTTTTAAATTCATCGGAGATCCCTTGCCAAACATCAAGGGATTAGAAATGGATAATTTCAACTTTTGCTTTACCTTAGATATCTGTCGGTAATTCGTCATAAATACTTACATTTTAGCAAGGTTATTGGTGATAGTTGTTTTTATTTTCGTCGGCAACCACACACAGATTTGCAAAATCCACTCGTATTCCCTTTCTATTCCATCGTTAAATGTTACTACAGTAAAATACTAATTTACAACTGACAAACGCCAATGTTAATTAAGATATTTAGTTAATATGAACTAAAAAATAATACCATTCATAATCAAATAATGAAATAGAATATCAATTAACATACAAGCACAATACATAAATAAGTTGTTAAATTCAATACATAATCAATACTTTCATAAGAATTATGGAATAACAAAAGACAATTTATATTTCATAGTGAAATTATACAAATACCTAATACGAAAACAAGAATAGCACACAGAAGCACCAAAATTGACTCGCCAAAGAACGCAAACCGCCAATGGAGATGGTTTCGAACCTGGATTTACATGGATACAAGTAATATCAGATTACAGGATTTCAATTACAATTAAACATTTTTTACTTAAATAAGTGAAGTAACCAACTATTGTAAGTTTTTGGAAAAGATAATTTCACACTAGTTTGTGAATTTGCAAACGATTTTAAGCATATAACTTGGATTTACATTTGGTCAGGTTGATTCGTTTAAATTAGTTTAAACACACATATAGTAGTAAGAAACCATATGACTATGCTTAAATTAGTTTAAATGTACCTACATTTGTCTAGCAACATATTTTTCAAATGATCCAGGAATCCAAAGTTACCCCGTGGGAGAAGTCCAAATGTACTTGTACGGACATTGAGCACTAAAAACGACATGACAGAAATCTGAAGTTGCCCATTGAGAAGATCAAGACAATAAAATCCAAATGTCACTGCTGCTAACTCTCGAATACATGCTACATGTTATACAACTAGCGGATTTGAAAACTATGAAGTGTAAACAAAATGTTACACAATAGCCTAAGCTACTATATCTGAAAATAAGATAGATACATACCTGCTATGAATATCTAGATATGCAAACTAGCAGGTAATGGAATCAAAACATGGGCAGGCAGTAACCAAAAGCACCCAAAACAATTCAACATCATAACAAAAAAGAAAGCAAGGCTCACCATCGACCCAGACCTAAATGATGGGATAAAACTAATCGGTTATATTATTAAGGAGGGATTGAAAGCTTATGGTTAGCAGCATAAAGCATAAAGGCTATGCTGCCGTATAATAACATTTCAACAAGTTATAACTAAAAAACTCGTATCAAAAATAGTTTAGGATATTCACAATCAAGTAACTACTGTATTACTCGGTTTAAGAGTGTCGATCAATCAATCTCCAAACCTAAGTATGGTTCGTACCCAACCTGTAGTTTGAAAAAGATGAAGAAATCATGATACTGATATTTGTATTGAAATAAACCAAATACTCCTGATCTAATATATCTTTTGTTTTATTACTGCCTTCTACTTTTATTTTCCACGTCTTCTAATACATTCAGACTGCTATCAACACCAAAATATGTTCTTACCTTGCATTATCATTCTTTCATTTAATAACTAACAAGTGTGTTTAAAACTCAAGCAAGTTAATGCACTTGCTTATGTCGATAGAATGGGTGCTGGAATGGCAGCTTCTGATTGCTATTAGTGTTTGAAATGGTAACTTGAAGTATAATAAGGTTAAACAAAGATAGTTTGTGTTCCTAATATCGATAATCGAGATACTTACAGAGATGTCATCATAAACACGCCATATAGCGAAACACCCCACCTCTGTTAAGGTCACTCACAAAGGGAATGCCTTAACTTTGATGGAGCATTATAGGTAAAAGATGCAGATAAATTACAAGACAGACAAATAAAGCAGCGGAAAATGAAACTTTACTTTATTTATAAAATACTCGTACAAAGATTGTCTATAATACTAAAGTATCTATCTTGTTTTACAAAATAAAGAAGCATAAATGACGATAATTTTCAACAATAGAGTAGTAGCCAGCCATAGCAGCGGAAAAGAAAGTCCAGAGCAATACATCGACTAATCATCAATTCTTGCAAAGAGAAACGGTCCAAACTAAGTTGAGCTATTTCCTCCCTGACTACCTACGGGGGGGTGGGGGGGGGACGGAAGAAAAGAAGACGAAAGAAAGTAGGTCAGACAATAAGTCTGGTAAGTTCAGTGATTACTAGCATTTAAATAGGAAAAGAATCATGACATGGGATAAGCTGAACATAGGAAAATACTCTACAGTAAGACAACAAGGGTAGTAAGATAACATAAGTTTAGCACAAGATATGATAAGACAACATAAAATGAATGCACTTCTACTCTTTCTCTGCTTCGCACTACCCTGTTATTCTGATTTCTATATCTCTGCACCACCTAACTAGTGTCCCAACTAGTAATCTATATAAAAGGATTATATTACAACGTGATCCCAATCCCCCCAATTGTGGTAGCCTTCAGGTGTAAATCTATTATGAGGATTCCACCTCAGTCAGCCTAATTGCCATAAAGATGTTAGATGTACCCTTACTACCCTATCGATCGGCTCCCTTCTTGTACAAATAGTCCATGTGTCTGTGTCAATCGGCCCCTTCAAGTGCGTGTGGATACCCTATGCTAGTCCCACCATAATGTGTATCAATCCTTATGATAGCGACCCGACACGAATCAAGATGCACAGTGTATAACTACGGGTACCCAGTGCCTACTTTTTCCCACTCCAGAGTACGTGCATGCCCGTAAACCGTCGGAACCTACACTGACGTAACCCCTGCCGTTGTTTTGACCGCTTATAATCAGCCTAGTAACCGTGTCCCACCCTGCCTAGCTCAGGGTACCGTGATACATCTATGTGGGTTACTGCTGAAATGGGTCCCCGTTACTAGGGTTTCCTATTGGTTAAGTTTGTGGGCCTATATTTACTAATATTACCCACCAACCCGATATATACTTAACCCTCCCACCGATTCAAGCATGTTTATATAATGGTTAAGTTTTGTGGGCCTATATTTACTAATATTACCCACCAACCCGACGTATACTTAACCTTCCCATGGATTCAAGCATGTTTATATAATGGTTAAGTTTTGTGGGCCTATATATTTACTAGTATTACCCACCAACCCAATGTATACTTAACCTTCCCATGGATTCAAGCATGTTTATATAATGGTCAAGTTTTGTGGGCCTATATTTACTAATATTACCCACCAACCCGACGTATACTTAACCTTCCGACGGATTTAAGCATGTTTATATAATGGTTAAGTTTTGTAGGCCTATATATTTACTAATATTACCCACCAACCCGACGTATACTTAACCTTCCCACGGATTCAAGCATGTTTATATAATGGTTAAGTTTTGTGGGCCTTTATATTTACTAATATTACCGACCAACCCGACGTGTACTTAAACCCTCCTACTCATCATGCCATGTTGGTTAAATGGTTCTTATTAACTTAACCCTTCTCACTTATCATGTTGGATTGGTTAAGTGTGATTTATTAACTTAACCCTATTCATTCATCAGGTTATATTGGTTAAGTATTTCCCATTTAACTTAACCCCATTTGTTCATCAAGTTATATTGGTCAAGTGTCATTAATCAATTCAAGTTAACTTAACCCACCCACTCGTCTTGTCATGTTGGTCAAGTGTTTTCTTCTGGTGTTAACTTGACCCTACCTCAAATCATGTTATATTGGTTAAGTGTTGCCCTCTTGTGTTAACTTCACCCTTCCCATACATCGTGTTATATAATTGGTTAAGTGTTTTCCTCTTGTATTACTTAACCCCACCACATGTCATTATATATTGGTTAAGTGTATCCTCTTGTGTTACTTAACCGTACCACAAGTCATTATATATTTTGTTTAAGTGTTACTTTAGATAACTTAACCCTAACATCTGCTTAATTAACATGTTATGATGGTTAAGTGCTGCTTTAGTTAACTTAATCCTACCATCTGTTTAGTTAACATGTTATAACGGTTAAGTGTTCTCTTAGTTAACTTAACCCTACCCTATATCATGTCTTGTTGGTTAGGTGCCCTTTGTCCATTCATGTTTAACTTAACCCACCCATATGTCATATTTGTCAAGTATCAATTAACCTAACCCTCCCATACTTAGCAAGTGTCAGTAGCATTAATTCATTCATTAAAGCACCAACCACTCACATTAGATAGGTACTGTTGCGGTCACTGGATGTGCCGGTCGGTTCCGGGCAGTTTTACACCGCAACTCAGTCTAACCTCGGGTTCTTATTGGGCTTAATGCCCTAACCTCCCACATTAGACACGTATTGTTGTGGTTACCGGACAACCGGGCAGTTCCGGGAAATTTTACACCACAACTAAATCTAACCTCGGGTTAGGCATATTCATCTTTCCTACAATTTACATATTTCTTATTTATGACAAATTCCATATGTAAATTATTCCCAATTTAATTATGCCATAATTATCCTTTTAATTATGCTCACAATTAATGGTATACTAAATATACCATTTCATGAACCAATGTATGCCATGTAATTTTCATGTTTATCCTTCATATTTATATGTAAATTATAAATCAATTATTGTCATGGCCCACTTCCCTTCTAAATCTGTTCATAATTTTGGTATATAAATTATACCGTTACATGCCATAAACCATTTACATGGTTATGAGCCAAATATGTCAATTACATGAAATTTCAAGTTCCCCCCCAACGTTATCCCCGTTAAACATTTGCATAAATTACGTAGAATGTTTAGGCTTCGCAATTTAGCCTACCTCAAAGTCATAAGGGGAAAAAGAAGAAACATGTAGCATTCAACAAACATAATATGGGTCCAACATATGTCACATAATATTTGGCATAGAATAATGAAGTTGCATTTTTAATTTAATATGAAACATAAGCATATGAATTTGCATAGAACTACACAAATTAGACTTAGAATGTAAAGGTGAACTTGCAATGAATTAGATCTAATTAACCTAGATCTAAATCGTATAAGGTTATAGATCTAAACATGTAGGCATATGTGAACATTATTCTGCCTAAAGCTTGCATGTACATAATAAGATAGAATCACCAAGCTTGCATATAACATGATAGTTTTAACACCAACAAGTCTCATAAACACGATGGATTCCATTATGTCAAACAAATCAGTTTCATAGGCATAATGGGTTATTTTATGTCAATCACCACAATCTTATAACTCACAATAGGCATGATCAATCACAATAGTTTCAGAATTATTGGTAATTCAAAATGGACAAGAATCAGATTTCATTTGTCTTAAATATGAACATCGTTCTAGATTCAAGTTACAACATGTCATGATTTCATTTAAGAAATTCGTTTAAATCTAAGTAATAACCAACTTACAAACAAAAGAGAACTCTTGAGTTCTGAAATCTGTTTTCTGAAAATGAATTGCTCGCCTTTGATGTAGACTAATCGTTGTTCTAATTAGATATGATTCGATGTTCTTCTTAATCGATTGCTAGTTTGGATTTGATTTTCTAGTTTAGAGAGAATGAATGGAGGCTTAGGCTAGCTTGTAGATGGACATCATGACGCACCATAGTTTTAGGGTTATGATGTTAGGGTTTAGGTTTAGCTACGTATATATAGATGTCTAGGATTATTTAGAGCCCTTAGATGAACTAGGAGTCCATCAGAACCACCCAGCTAAAATACACATCATCCGGCCACTCAGAAGAAGACACATCATCACAGAACACTCCAAAATTCTTTGCTGGATTAGTATGGGCGCACTTGGCAGGTGCACCAGTGCATTTTTGTACCGGCGCACTTGTGAAGTGCGCCAGTGCATTTTGGTCGACTTTCGGTTTTTCTGCCTAACTTCGTTCGCCCATATCTTTTTCATACGGTATCCGTTTTACGCAAACTCGGACTCTATCTCAAGCAGAATTTCGAGACGAACGCAATGGCTTAACCCGTTTCATTTAATTCTTCTTTCAATAATTAGTTATTCTTTAATTATCTCTTATACCCTGTTTTAAAATTACTGGGTGTTACATTCTCCCCTCCTTAAAGGATTTCGTCCCCAAAAACTTCAAGTCAAGAAGAATGTATCCTACCATCCAATATCCATCTACTCAACCATTCAATCACAGGCATCCATTTTCCTTAAAAGGATTTCTAATGCTTTCATGATTCTATGCATAGTGTGTGTACGTGTCCTTATCTAATGCAAAATCAGGCGGTCTACTGATTTAGTTGACCTCCTTAATGCTAATTATGTCAGAGCCATGAGTCCATCATGTATGCAATTATCCCTAGTCATGTAAGTACTATATGCGTGCATATTCATTCATCCATATGCAACATTCATATGATAACACATCAAGTTTCCATCCATATACAAATACATTCATATGCATATGCAATATGAAAGTGACTGAGCCGATCTAGTGCCTAATATGTGTATATGCATCCACGAGCAACCACTAGCAACCACTTGCATCCACTTGCAACCATTAATCATAACATGTTTCAAATACATGTTTACATCCATTGGCTTCTACCTAAGGATCAAAGATATGACCTAGAGGATATACCTAAAAGATGGAAACAAGCATGTATAAAATTCTTAGAAAAAGAGATCAAGGATATACCCTTAAGAAAAGGGTATGATGCATGAGTCTTTCAGTCTCCCATGTCGCGTCTTCTTGAGCTTCATTCCACTGTATCTTAACCAGTTCAACTTCACGATTGCGAAGCTTCTTGACCTCCATTTCCAAATCCCACTAGTAGAGACAGGACCTCGATCACTTACTATGCTAGCGGGTGTCCAATGTAGTCGAACTATCTTTCCAAGAAAAACAAATGTTAATCATTATACCAAGTGTATATACTTAAGATGATTAGAAGTATATCCTCTACTTAACTTATCCATCATGTTACAAATGTAAGGTTCTAAAGCTAAAGGTTGCTATGTACTTTTTACCTCTCTTGAGGTCAGTCTTTTTTTTTCTGCTTAGGGCGCCTGCCACAACCATTTATTTTTCACGCAAACCATCCTAGTCGAACTCATCATCCCTCAAGTACAAGTCCCAAAGGCCTAAACCAGTATAAGACAAGCACTTAAGGAATACTTCCTCCGAATTTGGACGATTTACGTGAGATGATACTAGCAAGACAACTAAACAATTGAGCACTTAACCGACTCTGGCTATCCTTGCCAATCTTGCTCCAAAACTATCGTTGATCGCACAACTGGCTTTGCATTGTCAACTAGATATATGCGGAAGTCTATCTCGAGTTTTAGGGGAAACCCCTAACCTAATCAAAACATCTGCGTATTCATGGACTACTCTAATGGGTCGCAAATCGTCGATAGATGCATCAAGCGATTCTAGGTAGCTAAGCCTAACTGATCCCCTTAGGATCGCACAAAATCTCGAGGGTGTTCCAGAGGCAAGTAAAAAGTCTAACTACCCTGCTTACTAGCTAACCGACCCATGCCTAGAATCAACCCATAGCCCATGAAACCAAAAACATAAGCAATACACTTAAACCTAATACTTACGATAGATATCCTCAAATCCTTACAAACCAAATATAAATGAGTCGAACCACTAATTGGATTTGAGATAATAATGGGATCTTCTAATATACAGGTACTAAGGTGCAGAGACTCAACTATGGAAGCAGATATAAACGAATGTGAGGCGCTAAAGTCAAGAAGAGTACTAACAGGAGGATCGGAAAGATAAACTAAGCTCTACCTCTCTCTCAGGTACGCTAGCAGTGAGAGCATGCACTTGCCCTCCTGAAAATCCTGTCCTTTATTCTTGCCCTTGTTCTTAATTATATGACCCGTTATACCGTAATAAAGACACTTCCTCTTGACTTAGGTTTTTTTATTCTTTGCTTCCTTCTTGTTCTGATTCTTACACTTACACCTCTTTCTTTTTACCTTCGTTGCGAACTAAGTCCATATCCATGAGTTACTCATCCTTGGGTTGTGCTCCGTAACCAAACTCCCTCATTACCATCCTTGTGTAACATGTTGACAAGTCTCTCGAAAACTGCCTCCATCGCATGGAAAACCCTACAAAGCTCGAAATAAAATTAGTCGTAGGTGAAACTACTGCGGCTATAGATGGAAGTTGGGCGCTTATTTGTCCTTTGTCAGGTGTCGTAGTCTCATCAAGCCTACGGAACCATGCCGCGATGAGGTTACCTCCTAGAAATCTAGGAGCCCGGGAGACTAAGGAAAGAAGGAGACAAGGATTCAAACAGGGATCAAAAGATAATGCATATGGCTTTGGGGAATATGCATTTAAAACAAAAACTTTTCTTTTGAAAATGCTTCTTTTAAAACCGTTGAATATAATTTCTCAAATATTTTATTTGATCCGGTTACCTTCAGATCTGACACCAAGTGAAACACCAAACCTCTGTTAAGGTCACTCACAAAGGGAATGCATTAACTTTGATGGAGTATTATACATAAAAGATGCAGATAAATTACAAGACAGACAAATAAAGCAGCGGAAAATGAAACTTTACTTTATTTATGAAATAGCTTGTACAAAGATTGTCTACAATACCAAAGTATCTATCTTGTTTAACAAAATAAAGAAGCATAAATGACGGTAATATTCCCCAATAGAGCAGGAGCCAGCCATAGCAGTGGAAAAGAAAGTCCAGAGCAATACATCGACTAATCTTCAATTCTTGCAAAGAGAAACGGTCTAAACTAACTTGAGCTATTTCCTCCCTGACTACTTGGGGGGAGGGGGAATGGAAGAAAAGAAGACGAAAGAAAGTAGGTCAAACAATAAGTCTGGTAAGTTCAGTGATTACTAGCATTTAAACATGAAAAGAATCATGACATGAGATAAGCTAAACATAGGACAATACTCTACAGTAAGACAACAAGGGTAACAAGATAACATAAGTTTAGCACAAGATATGATAAGGCAAGATAAAATGAATGCGCTTCTACTCTTTCTCTGCTTTGCTACTACCCTGTTATTCTGATTTCTATATCTCTGCACCACCTAACTAGTGTCCCAACTAGTAATCTATATAAAAGGATAATATTACAACGTGATCCCAATCCCCGCAATTGTGGTAGCCTTCAGGTGTAAATCTATTATGAGGATTCCACCTCAGTCAGCCTAGTTGCCATAAAGATGTTAGATGTACCCTTACTACCCTATCGATCGGCTCCCTTCTTGTACAAATGTTCCATGTGTCTGTGTCAATCGGCCCCCTCTTGCGTGTAGATACCCTGTGCTGATCCCACCATAAGGTGTATCAATCCTTATGATAGCGACCCGACATGAATCATGATGCACAATGTATAACTACTAGTACCCAGTGCCTGCTTTTTCCCACTCCGGAGTACGTGCACGCCCGTAAACCGTCGGAACCTACACTGATGTACCCCCTGCCGTTGTTTTGACTGCTTATAATCAGCCCAGTAATCATGCCCCACCCTGCCTAGCTCAGGGTACCGTGATACATCTATGTGGGTTACTGCTGAAATGGGTCCCCGTTACTAGGGTTTCCTACTGGTTAAGTTTGTGGGCCTATATTTACTAATATTACCCACCAACCCGATATGTACTTAACCCTCCTACCGATTCAAGCATGTTTGTATAATGGTCAAGTTTTGTGGGCATATATTTACTAATATTACCCACCAACCCGACGTATACTTAACCTTCCCCCAGATTCAAGCATGTTTATACAATGGTTAAGTTTTGTGGGCCTATATATTTACTAATATTACCCACCAACCCGACGTATACTTAACCTTCCCACGGATTCAAGCATGTTTATATAATGGTTAAGTTTTGTGGGCCTATATTTACTAATATTACCCACCAAACCGACGTATACTTAACCTTCCCACGGATTCAAGCATGTTTATATAATGGTTAAGTTTTGTGGGCCTATATATTTACTAATATTACCCACCAACCCGACGTTTACTTAACCTTCCCACGGATTCAAGCATGTTTATATAGTGGTTAAGTTTTGTGGGCCTATATATTTACTAATATTACCCACCAACCCGACGTGTACTTAACACTCCTATTCGTCATGCCATGTTGGTTAATTGGTTCTTATTAACTTAATCTTTCTCACTTATCATGTTGGATTGGTTAAGTGTGATTTATTAACTTAACCCTGTTCATTCATCAGGTTATATTGGTTAAGTATTTCCCATTTAACTTAACCCCATTCGTTCATCAAGTTATATTGGTCAAGTGTCATCAATCAATTCAAGTTAACTTAACCTACCCACTCGTCTTGTCATGTTGGTCAAGTGTTTCCTTCTGGTGTTAACTTGACCCTACCTCAAATCATGTTATATTGGTTAAGTGTTGCCCTCTCGTGTTAACTTCACCCTTCCCATACATCGTGTTATATATTTGGTTAAGTATTTTCCTCTTATATTACTTAACCCCACCACATGTCATTGTATATTGGTTAAGTGTATCCTCTTGTGTTACTTAACCCTACCACAAGTCATTATATATTTTGGTTAAGTGTTACTTTAGTTAACTTAAGCCTATCATCTGCTTAATTAACATGTTATAACGGTTAAGTGCTGCCTTAGTTAACTTAACCCTACCATCTATTTAGTTAACATGTTATAACGGTTAAGTGTTCCTTTAGTTAACTTAACCCTACCCTATACCATGTCTTGTTGGTTAGGTGTCCTTTGTCCATTCATGTTTAACTTAACTCACCCATATGTCATATTGGTTAAGTATTAATTAACTTAACCCTCCCATACTTAGCATGTGTCAATAGCATTAATTCATTCATTAAAGCACCAACCACTCACATTAGACAAGTATTATTGCGGTCACTGGATGTGCCGGTCGGTTCCGGGCAGTTTTACACCGCAACTCAGTCTAAACTCGGGTTCTTATTGGGCTCAATGCCCTAACCTCCCGCATTAGATATGTATTGTTGTGGTTACTGGACAACCGGGCGGTTCCGGGCAGTTTTACACCACAACTCAATCTAACCTCGGGTTAGGCATATTCATCTTTCCTATAATTTACATATTTCTTATTTATGACAAATTCCATATGTAAATTATTCCCAATTTAATTATGCCATAATTATGCTTTTAATTATGCTCACAATTAATGGTATACTAAATATACCATTTCATGAACCAATCTATGCCATGTAATTTTCATGTTTATCCTTCATATTTATATGTAAATTATAAATCAATTATTGTCATGACCCACTTCCATTCTAAATCATGTTCATAATTTTTGGTATATAAATTACACCGTTACATGCCATAAACCATTTACATGGTTATGAGCCAAATATGTCAATTACATGAAATTTCAAGGTTTTCCCCTCAAAGTTATCCCCGTTAAACGTTGGCATAAATTACATAGAATGTTTAGGCTTCGCAATTTAGCCTACCTCAAAGTCATAAGGGGAAAAGAAGAAACATGTAGCATTGAACAAATATAATATGGGTCCAACATATGTCACATAATATTTGGCATAGAATAATGAACTTGCATTTTTAGATCCAATTTAATATGAAACATAAGCATATGAATTTGCATAGAACTACACAAATTAAACTTGGCATGTAAAGGTGAACTTGCAATGAATTGGATCTAATTAACCTAGATCTAAAACATATAAGGTTGTAGATCTAAACATGTAGGCATATGTGAACATTATTCTGCCTAAAGCTTGCATGTACATAATAAGATAGAATCACCAAGCTTGTATACAACATGATAGTTTTAACACCAACCAGTCTCACAAACACGATGGATCCCATTATGTCAAACAAATCAGTTTCATAGGCATAATGGGTTATTTTATGTCAACCACCACAATCTTATAACTCACAATAGGCATGATCAATCACAATAGTTTCAGAATTATTGGTAATTCAAAATGGACAAGAATCAGATTTCATTTGTCTTAAATATGAACATCATTCTAGATTCAAGTTACAACATGTCATGATTACATTTAAGAAATTCGTTTAAATCTAAGTAATAACCAACTTACAAACAAAAGATAAATCTTGGTTATGAAATATGTTTTCTGAAACTGAATTGCTCGCCTTTGATGTAGACTAATCGTTGTTCTAATTAGATATGATTTGATGTTCTTCTTAATCGATTACTAGTTTGGATTTGATTTTCTAGTTTGGAGAGAATGAATGGAGGCTTAGGCTAGCTTGTAGACGAACATCATGACGACACCATAGTTTTAGGGTTATGATGTTAGGGTTTAGGTTTAGCAACGTATATATAGATGTCTAGGATTATTTAGTGCCCTTAGATGAACTAGGAGTCCATCAGAACCACCCAGCTCAAATACAC
This sequence comes from Allium sativum, assembly GCA_030737875.1. Taxonomy (NCBI): domain Eukaryota; kingdom Viridiplantae; phylum Streptophyta; class Magnoliopsida; order Asparagales; family Amaryllidaceae; genus Allium; species Allium sativum. Next base: position 166,757,592 of record CM060916.1, on the reverse strand, counting down.
ATCATCCGACCACACAGAAGAAGATACATCATAACAGAGCACACCAGAATTCTGTGCTAGATTAGTATGGGCGCACTTGGCAGGTGCAACAGTGCATTTTTGTACTGGCGCACTTGTGAAGTGCGCCAGTGCATTCTGGTCGACTTCCGGTTTTTCTGCTTAACTTCGTTCATCCATATCTTCTTCATACGGTATCCGTTTTACGCAAACTCAGACTTTATCTCAAGAAGAATTTCAAGATGAACGCAATGGCGTAACCCATTTCATTTAATTCTTATTTTAATAATTAGTTATTCTTTAATTATCTCTTATGTCCTTTTTAAAAATTACGGGGTGTTACATATAGTTTCTCCCAAACGGTTTCTAACTGAAAGAATAGTTAACATAGGGAAGCACAGTTTACCTAAGATCGGAATAGTGTTTGTGATAATCACTTCTTGAAAGAGGCCACTAGATAGCCTCTCTGTCGCAGGAGGGCTACCATTAAAAAACAACCATTGAAATTACAAATATTGACATAAATAACTCAAGTATCAAATGTTTAATACAAAATATAGACTTTCATCACTGGATTATCATATATCGTTTTACTACCATGGTTTGTAAAGCTAACATTGTTCCAAAAAAGGGGAGAAAAAGAATAAATTCAACATAATATAATATGATAAATACTTAAAAGCAGCATTTCAACAAGCATTAAGTGGGCTTTCCCAATTCTTGAACCAGAAGGTTGAGCAACATACATACACATTGCAGAAAACAAACAAAAAGTTTCACGCAACTAGTGCATTGTAATTTGTAAGCACTAAATTAAAGAAACAAAATTTCATTTTCACGGAATCATGAAAGTTTGAAAAGGCAGCAGGATGAAGACCATATAATTTCACTTGACTGTATAATTCAGATTTGCAAATTCCATGGTAGAAATTGCATTTCAGAAACAAAAGGAGTACATTAGATCTACTCCAAATGTAGACTTCAGAACATAAATTTTACAATATGGAACAGTAATCAATAAATATTAACTGCCAAAATCATAGAGGTTTCTTCCCTGATGCTTGAGGGCAAAAAAAAAACATCCATTGTAACGGCAAGAATTTCGCTCGATCCGAATCAATCGTTAAACCAATCTAGACCGTTCGAAACCCCTGATCGTTTTGAGAACAGGACAAATTGGAATGCAGACAGAAGAACATTTCATTGTATATTACAACAATTCCATCAGATTACAAGAATATACAGAGTATGAATAAATATTACACATTCGATAAATATCAGAGATTACAATAAATTACATAGCAGCGGAAAAACAATAGAAAACACAACTGAAAGTAATACACGGATACAGAGCTTTTCGAGCATTGTTCCAGCTGTAAATCAGGATCCTGTGAATATAAATCTGCAAAACCAAAACTACTAGCTGCCCGTGTCGAAAATAAGGGCACCCAGAGTTTAGGTTAAAACAATAAACTCCAGGTCAGTCATGTGACTGGTGTGAGAACTAAAACAGTTATTTAAATCTTTACTTTAAAAGAGAGTAATTTAAGGGACCACGCCGTATAACACGGAACGGGTTTCCTCCCAAGAATACTAGTGCATATAACTAAACAGCGCAATGCTCTTTGGAAAAATGAAGCTATTATAAGACCCAGGTCCCATCACACAATGCAACGCAAGCCGGAGGATAGGGTTTTCCCTTATAATAGCCAAACATGCTTGGTACGTTTAAAACAAATCATTTGATACTATTATAGGTGTATAGTGTCAAAACAATTTTCAATCATAAATATCAATCATAGGCGGCATGGGTACCATCTATCATGTCGCCATACTAGTTCTACAAATAAAACCGAAATACACGTATTGGAAATTGGATTTCCGTCATGAGTTGAGGCAAGGGGCAAGCTCCTCTCCGCTTCGAGACACTCTAGCAAATGCCTCAGGACTACACACTCTGGGTAACCCTTGGATTCTTCAGGGCCGGTCCTCTCTTACGTTTGAGGATTGGCAATTCCTGAACACACGTTTGCCGGTCCTTACAGACCTAAAATCGAGGCGCCTCTTTCCAACAACCACATACGTGAAAAGTATATAAATGTCAGGGCTGGTAAGTCACTGACACCACCAAAGCTAGAAAGAAACGTCGTGCTCTCTCTGCAGTCCTTATCCCGTTTTTAGCTCATACAGAGGTGTGAGGCTCGCGAATTCACGTTATACAAAAAGCTATGCCATGTAGGCCGTGCTTTGATCATCAACCACAAGACTTTGCTTTTCAACAGAAGCCTTGATCAATTGCCACTTAGGCGTGCCACACTGGCAATTCACTCCATGCGACTGATGTCCATCGATATACAACCTCTGAGCTCGTATGTCTCAGAGAAAGGCGTTAAGCAAGAGAATAAATTCTCTGCCGCCAAATAGATGTATATTTAATAGAGATCAATCAACATAGAATAAAATCCAATGTCAGACACACGATCCATTTACAAGTTCGTTCTGGGTCTGAACGAAACCGGAGGCACTTTCCTCGCATATCCATCGATCTCCAAGTACGTCTGGACGATCACCAACTGATTCCCTCATTTTGGGTGTACAGCCCAATCAAGATCATCAGTAATCACCCAAACGATGTGAAGACTTCTGGTCTTCAACCATCGTCTTCATCTTCGACTTATTACCGAATCGGTTATTCAGAATGGGTATAAACCCGGCCTTTCTGAATGACCCGCGTATATAATAAACAAATGTTAAACAAACACAACCTACGCCTCATTCCAATTCATCAGTCACTAACCGTAAATTAGTAAGAGGACAATTCCCCAAATATTAACCCCGAAGGCCGAAACCAACATCAGATCAATACCCAAGAAACCATCCTTCTTGGCTAACCTACAGTTAGTTTCTAAATTTCACATTCTTAGGGAAAGGTTCCCATTAATTTTATCAAAGATAAATTCTTCTCAATTTATTCTTTAATCTTCCTTTGGATATCATTTCAAACCAAATTATGGTTTTCCAAACTAGTCGGGATTAGCGAACCACACCGAAGTAATTATTTATTTTATTTCCCAATCCCAACCTATTTATCCCATGAAGCAAAACTGGTAATACTCCATATCTAACACCACGGTGTTATCGGTAAAATTAATTACCATTTCACGTTCAAATCTATTTAAAGATTTAACTATCGCTTTGGAGCAAAACTGGTGATACTCCGTTCTCGATCATTTCAATCTAATTAAAGATTCATTAAAACTTCACTTAGTTTTAATCTTTAACTGGGTTAAAGAATCAGTGTCATTTAAATTACGGTCCACGATAAACCCAAAGCCACATTCCATTCTATCAGCCCTTAAACGTAAAATAGCAAGTGAGCAATTCCCTAAATATTGACCCCGAAGGCCGAAACCAACATCAGATCAATACCCAAGAAACCATTCCTTAACTAATCTCCGGTTAGTTTCTGATTTTCTTAACTCGGTTGGGTTTAAGAACCGTATTATTGAAGATACAATTCACGACAAACCAAAATTACATTGCATTAATTACCGGGTTAAAGAACAAGTGTTATTCAAAACACCGCTCACGATAAACCTAAAAACCAATTCAAATTCAATTTATTTATTTCAAAAATGAATTGAATTTAATTCTAGTTCAAAACTAGTTCATTTCGATAAAAATCTATTTTTATCTTTACAAATGTGGGATTTTTCACCCCAGTTCTTCATAAATCATTTCATATAATTTTACACAAATTATTGATATTTTTGATAATTTTATCAAGGTCCGTACAGTCGATTTCCATCAACGGCCATCGAACTGCACTTACAGCGACCTTTTCTGAAATTGATTTGGACAGATCTCCAATGTAATAACCCGCAAAATCTGGGCCAGTTTAAAATTTTTATTTTGGCAATTTTAGCTAATTTTGAATATTTAAAATAGATTATTTTAAATAATATCGACGAGAAATTTATTTCGAATATAATTCGAACGAACATATTTATATACGTCGTCGTTAGAATATAAATAATTATATATAATTATAAAAGGAATTGAAAATGGCGCGGTAGTTCGAAAATTCGATTTCTAATTTCAAATGAATATACAGAATTCAATATAAGTCAGAATTGAACGAAACAAGAAATATTTGAATCTGTATAACTATATCTTTGTAACGAAGTTAACAAACTGGGATTTCATCTTAGAAATGATAAGATATGTCCAGTTTAAAATTAGAAATAGTCGCTGTGGAATTTATATATATTTTTATATATATAAGGCCCTTAAAAATAGCAATTTTGCAAACGACCTCGGATTTCGACGAAACTAGTTTTGTTAGGTCCGTGTTGTTAAGTTATCGCTAGGTTTCAAATTTCATAATTTTTCGAATCAATATGTGAGCGTGGCAAAGGAAAACGTGTTTTGATCATTTCAGTTGATTTTAATCGACTGGAAATTGGCCATTTTTCCAACGGTCTCAGAATTCGACGAAACTAGTTTTGTTAGGACCGTATTGTCAATACGAAGCTAGAAAATATTTTTATGGAATTTTTCTAGTTAGTATGTGACCCCAGTAATTTGAAATGTACGTTTAAAATTCAATATAGTAATTTAAATGTAAATTTAACGGAAACTGATCGAAACGGTCAAATCAGCTTGCGATACATATCCCATTGTGTTCGGAATGGGGGTGAAACGCTATGGGCGACAGTCGGTGGGCCTCGTTTCGAAGTCGAATAAAAAGTCAACTCTAAGGAGAATATAAATTAAAATAAAATTAAATATTAATAACCTTTTTCATTTAAACCCCCCCCCCCGATTCATATCAGAGCAAAATCGAAAAGAAAAGGAAAAAAAAAAAAAAGATTAAACCTAATCGATCGACGGGGAGGGCCGCCGCCGCCTCCATCGCGCCCCCCCCCCGGCGTTCGCCACCACACGAAGACCCCCCCCCCCCTAGCGCCAGAGCCGCCGCGATGCACCAACCACCGCCCACCCTGACCGCGACCGCCACCGCTCGTGCGACCCCCTCCTCTGTTTCCAGCTCCCCCCTTCGACGAAGACCACTGCCAAACCCCCCCTCGACTGTAAGTGTTCGTTTTTTTTATTATTTAATATTTTATTTCTGATTTTTATTTTAAAATTAAAACTGTTTTTTTAATAAAAAGTTAAAACTGATTTTAAATAAAAAGTTAAAACTGATTTTATTTTATATTTTTGGTTTAGGAAAACTGATTTTTAAAAGATATAAAAACTGATTTCTTTAAGAAGTCAAAAGTAAAAATCATATTTTTATATTTTTAAAGCAATAAAAATTCGATTTTTATATATTGAATAGCATACTAAAAATTCGATTTTTATATATTGAATAGCAGAGTAAAAATTCGGTTTTTACATATGTAGTGAAAGCAGCAACGAAGGTGACAAAAAGGCGAAACGACGAAGACTTCTGCAGGAAGAGCCGTGGAGCTAGGATAGCTATAAGTGAGAACTTCTCACCTTTCAATTTAATTTTTCTAGTTATATATATACTAGGATGCAGACGGTGCTTAGTAGCACCCGACACCCGTCATCCACAGACCATGGATGGCTTGTTTGTTAAATTGATTGGTTGAGTAGTTGGTTAGATTATTTGATTTGGATTGGATTGTTTTGGTGAAATTGAAATTGATATGATTGATGTGTGAATGGCGTGGGCCTTCACTAGACCGGGGATAAGGCTAGGCCTTGTCCCGTTTCTAGTATCGTGCCGTTATGCCGCCGAAATTTTCTAAAATATGTTAGAAAAATAAAATTATCATTTTATTTAAAGAATGAACTGAATTGAAATTCATATGTCGAAATAAAATGTTTTATCGTTAAAAATATAATTTTTAACGTGAATGTGAATAAATAAATATTCATTTACAAACCCGACGGTTTGTTTATGTACACCTATTTGAAGAACATTGATTGGGTCGATAAATTTCACACATCGCCCAACTGCACAAATAAAATATGTGTTGGATTGTTTGAAAACCCCACACGGGTGTTAGGATGAAATTTGAAGTTCACTCATCCTGATTGATTAAATATGTCGATCGATCGATTGACAGGCTGTTATAAGCGTTAGATATCTATATTTGATGCTTATACAGTGTAGTGCACTTTGGTTGATGGTTGATTATTTTCCATGCTATTATATACATGTGTTGTATGAAAATCCATATAATTAACGTTATATGGTAATTGATTGGGCCTCATTCCAATTTGAAAAATAAAGAATATTATAAAATAAAAGTTCATGTGTTGACAGTACTCATTCATTGAGATTGGTCATGTGTTGAACGAAATATTTTAGTAATAAAATTTACATCTTTATCAAAATAAAATAAAAGTTCATGTGTTGACAGTACTCATTCATTGAGATTGGTCATGTGTTGAACGAAATATTTTGATAATAACGACTATTTTGAATAAAGAAACATTTGAAATAGAATATTTGAAAATAGAAATTTATGAAGCCGTGTTGATTTGTTTGACGCCATTTTGACATGAACGATATTTATATCGATTTTATTCATTTCGAAATGAATTGAATTGAAAACGATTTCGAAATGAATTGAATTGAAAACGATTTCGAAATGAATTGAATTGAAAACGATTTCGAAATGAATTGAATTGAAAACGATTTCGAAATGAATTGAATTGAAAACGATTTCGAAATGAATTGAATTGAAAACGATTTCGAAATGAATTGAATTGAAAACGATTTCGAAATGAATTGAATTGAAAACGATTTCGAAATGAATTGAATTGAAAACGATTTCGAAATGAATTGAATTGAAAACGATTTCGAAATGAATTGAATTGAAAACGATTTCGAAATGAATTGAATTGAAAACGATTTCGAAATGAATTGAATTGAAAACGATTTCGAAATGAAATAGAAATGAATTTTAAAACGAAATTATAAAGAAGAATTCAATTTTGCTTTGAATTGAAATAGAAGTTGAAATAGATTTTGAAACGAATTTTAAAACTATTTATATAATTCGTTTTGAATAGAAATCGACGAAATATATATTATATATATTATATATATAATATAATGGCCTGAATAGAACGCGCCGCGCCGCGGCAGTTCGCGAATTTCGACCATTTATTTCAAACGGACATTGCGGGAGATCCGACCGTCGGATCCTCCTAAAACCGGAACCGTTGGGTTCGGATCGAAAAGAGCTTTCTAACGAATATTAGAAATTTGAAATCTAACGGTTGGATTTGGAGATACGTCCAAATCAAATTCGAAAAAGGTCGCTGTAAGTGCAGTTCGATGGCCATTGATGGAAATCGACTGTACGGGCCTTGATAAAATTATTAAAAATAGTAATAATTTGTGTAAAATCATAAGAAATGATTTGTGAGGATTTGGGATGAAAAACTCCATATTTGAAAAGATAAAAATAGATTTTTATCGAAATGAACTAGTTTTGAACTGGAAATATAATTCTATTTATTTTTAATAAATAAATTGAATTCGAAAAGGGCTTTGAAAATAACCAAAATTTCCAATGATTGCATTGGAGTGGATTTGAATCGAAATTGTCTTCGGAATATTTCGATGTTGGAATTCGTGATTATACAGGTGTTGTTATGGAAATTTGAAAGATATATATTTATATCGTTATTTCCAATACGACATTTGTTGATCATAGAATTTGATATTGAATATAGGCCGATATATTTTCTATTCAGAGCCTTATATTGAATATCAAATGTGATTTGGGTTTGTCGTGAATGGTGTCTTCACTAACACTGTTCTTGAACCCAGTTGAGAAAAGATTAAATCTTTTTATTTAGATTTAATGAAGTGTACCAATTAAATAATATTTAATTGGAATTGAATGGATATTGATTTTTGGGTTTATCGTGAACAGTGTTTTAAATAACACTTGTTCTTTAACCCGATAATTAATGAATGTGGTTTTGGGTTTATCGTGAACCGTGTTTTAAATGACACTGATTCTTTAACCCAGTCACAGATTAAAACTAAGTGGAGTTTTAATGAATCTTTAATTAGATTGAAAAGATCGAGAATGGAGTATCACCAGTTTTGGTCCAGGCGATAGTTAAATCTTTTATTAGATTTGAATGTGAAATTTAGAAACTAACTGTCGGTTAGCTAAGCGGAATGGTTTTCTGGATATTGATCTGATGTTGGTTTCGGCCTTCGGGGTTAATATTTGGGGAATTATTCTCTTGATTAATTTACGGTTAGTGACTAATGAATTGGAATGAGGCGTATGTTGTGTTTGTGTAACACTTTTATAATATATACGCGAGTTATTCGGAAAGACCGGGTTTATCCCATTCTGAATAACTGATACGACGATAAGTCGAAGATGAAGACGATGGTCGAAGACCGGAGGTCTTCACGTCGTTTGGGTGATAACTGATGATCTTGATTGGGCTGTACACCCAAGAAGATGGAAACAGTTAGTGATCGTCCAGACGTACTTGGAGATCGATGGATATGCGGGGTACTAGGTGCCTCCGGTTTCGTTCAGACCCAGAACGGACTTGTAAATGGACTGTGTGTCTGACATCGGATTTCATTCTGTGTGACTGATATCGGTTGCATAGGATGGTTTGCCTGTGTGGCATGCTAAGATGCAATTGATCGAGGCTTCTGTTGAAAAGCAAAGTCTTGTGGTGATGATCAAAGCAAGGCCTTTGTGGCGTAGCTTTGTGTAACGTTTGCCTCGCGAGTTTCACACCCGGTATGAACCAAAAACGGGAGGGACATCAGGGAGGACTTGCGTTTCTTTCTAGCTAGAAGTGGCGTCAGTGGTTTTACACGCCCTGACGAGTTTGACTTATGTGGTTGTTGCTGTTGCGAGGCGCCTCGGATTGATCGGTCGTTCTCGAACCGATGGAGTCATTTAGTTGGCTCGCTTACGCCCCAAAGGGCGGAGAAACGTAGTGTTCAGGCATAATAATCCACATCGGTGGACCGGCCCTGACGATCTAAAGGGTTGATGCGTTCTGATCCTGAGACATGGGCTAGATTGTCTCGAATCGGTTGAGGACTATCTTTTGCCTCGGTTCATAGACGGAAATCCAATTTCCAAATACGTGACTTTGCGGTTTTATTTGTAAACCTATATATGGCGACATGATATATGGTACCCATGCCGCCTATGATTGATACTTATGATTTGAAGTTGTTTTATACACTATGCACTTATAATAGTATCAAATGATTTGTTTTGAACGTATCAAGCATTCTTTGGCTGTTATAAGGGAAAACCCTATCCTCGACTGCGTTGCATTGTGTGATGGGACCTGGGTCTTATAACAGCTTCATTTTTCTTTATTTAGCATTGCGCTGTTTGTTTTATGCACTGGTATTCTTGGGAGGAAACCCGTTCCGTGTTATACGGCGTGGTCCCTTGATTTACCTAACTTTAAAAATAAAGATTAACTGTTTTAGTTCTCACACCAGTCACATGACTGACCTGGAGTTTATTGTTTTAACCTAAACTCTGGGTGCCCTTATTTTGACACGGGCAGCTAGTAGTTTTGGTTTTGCAGATTTATATTCACAGGATCCTGGTTTACAGCTGGAACGATATCCGGAAAGCTTTGTATCCGTATATCTCATTCTAGTTGTGTATTGTATTATTTTCCGCTGCTATGTATTTAAATGTAATTTAAATCTCTGATATTTCTGTGTAATATTTATTTATACTCTGTATATTCTTGTAATCTGATGCATTGTTGTAATATACAATGAAATGTTCTTCTGTTTGCGTTCTGATTTGTCCTGTTCTCAAACGATAGGGCGTTTTCGAACGGTCTGGGTCGGTTTAGCGACTGATTCGGACCGAGCGAGATTCCTGGCCGTCACATCCAAATCCAACCATTAGATTTCAAATTTCTAATATTCGTTAGAAATCTCTTTTCGATACGAACCCAACGGTTCCAGTTTTAGGAGAATCCGACGGTCGGATCTCCCGTAATGTCCGTTTGAAATTAATGGTCGAAATTCACGAACTACCGCGGCGCGGCACGTTCTATTCAGACCATTATATTATATATATAATATATATAATATATATTTCGTCGATTTCCTTTTTAAAATGAATTTTATAAATCATTTTAAATTCGTTTCAAAACAATTTCAACTTCCATTTCAGATTCAAATCAAAATTGAATTTCTCCTTATAAATTCGTTTTAAATTCATTTCAAATTTCAATTCAATTTGAATTCATTTCAAATTGATTTTGATTCTATTTCAATTTGTTTTCAATTAAATTCTAATTCGTTTTATATTCAATTCAATTCGAATTCGCTTTATATTCAATTCAATTCGAATTTGTTTTCTATTCAGTTCAATTCGAATTCGTTTTATATTCAATTCAATTCGAATTCGTTTTATATTCAATTCAATTCGAATTCGTTTTATATTCAATTCAATTCGAATTCGTTTTATATTCAAATCAATTCGAATTCTCCTTATATTCAATTCAACTCGAATTCGCTTTATATTCAATTCTATTCGAATTCTCTTTATATTCAATTCAATTCGAATTCGTTTTATATTCAATTCAATTCGAATTCGTTTTATATTCAATTCAATTCGAATTCGTTTTCCATATATTCGATTTTTAAATCTCTTTTCAATATTCATTATAGAAACGAATATAGTCGATATAAATATCGTTCCGTCAAAATAGCGCATCTCTAATCAACATGGCTTTATATTTTTCAATGACCTTGTTATTTTATTCAACAAATGAATATTTATTCTATTCAACAAATGAATATATATTTCAACACATGACTAATCACAACAAATGAGTGCTGTCAACACGTGACTATTTTTGTTATTTAATATATTTTATAAAAATTATGGTATCTATCGTTTGATTTCAAATCAGACTCCAACCGTAAATTAGTAAGAGAACGATCCCCTAAATATTAACCCCGAAGGCCGAAACCAACATCAGATCAATATCCAGGAGACCACTCATCTTATCGATTTTCCAGTTAGTTTCTAATTTTATATATGATAAAGATGTAAATTTTATTGTTAAAATATTTCGTTCAACACATGACTAATCTCAAAGAATGAGTACGGTCAACACATGATCGTATATTTTATAATATTCTTTATTTTCTAAATTGGAATGAGACCCAATCAATTACCATATAATGTTAATAACATGGATTCCATACAACACATGTATATAATAGCAACGACAAATAATCAACCATCATCCAAAGTGCATTACACAACTGCATAAGCATCAAATATAAATAATTAACGCTTACACAGTCTGTCAATCAATCGATCGACATACAGCTAATTATTGGGATTAGTGTATGTTATATATTATCCCAATACCCGTGTGGGGTTTCAAATCAACAAACACAGATTTTTATTTGTGAAGTTGGGCGATGTGTAAAATTTATCGTCCCAATCAATGTCCTTCAAAAAGGTGTACATAAACAAACCGTCCGGTTTGTAAATGAATATTTATTTATTCACATTCACGTTAAAAATTAAATTTTTAACGATAAAATATTTTTAACTATATAAATATTTTATTTTATTCCATATCACACAATCAGTTCAATTACATTTATCAACCAAACAAATAAATCAAACAAACAAGTCGTCCATGGTCTGTGGACGATAAGTGTCGGGTGCTACTAAACACCATCTGCATCCTAGTATATATTTTAACTAGAAAAAAAGATTTAAAGTGAGAAGTTCTCATCGACAAGCTAAACAAAATGCCACGACTCTTCTTATGTAGGAAGTCTTCGCTGTTCTCACCCTTTGTCAATTTCACTGTCCGTAGCCACTACATATATAAAAATCACATCTTTACTTCGCTACTTCATACAAGGAAGGATTATATTTTTACGATGCTATTCTATATAAAAAGATTATATTTTTACCCTTTCTATAATATAAAAATTGAATTTTTACTTTGTTTTCTACATAAGAAAAATCATATCTTTTCTTTAAAGATCAACTCTTTACTTCTTTAAAAATCGTATCTTTTTATATGATAGAAATATAAATTTTTTTCTCCTTTTTATATTATAAAAAAATTAGTTTTTTTACTCTAATCAACATAAGTTATTATACTAATTAAAAGTCAGTTATTACACTAATTAAAAATCTGAACTCTACAAAAATTAAAACTCTGAACTTAATGACATAAAAAAAAATCAGATTTTCATTAAATAAATGAAAATAGAACAGAAGAAGACTTACAGGTTCTTATCTAAAGAGGGAGGGCTGTTTTGTGCAGATCGAAGAAGAGGGGGGCCTAGGTGGTCACGGTCAGGTGGTGGGGGAAGGCGCGCAGAGGTCTGGGGGGTCTTGGGGGAGGTGCGGCGTCGGAGTTGGGGCCTAGGTCGCGGGCGGCGCGATCTCCAGATGAAGAGGTTTGTTGCGGTGACGCGCGAGCGCATCAGGGGCTGAACGGCTATTCGATTGGGGCTTGGGGACATCGTGGGATCGGAGAAGAGAGGGAGAAGAGAAGCGGAGGGCGGAGGGAAGGTCGGAGGCGGCGGTGGCCTTGCGCCAGGGGCGGTGGGCTGACCGCGTCAGTCTGGAGGGAGGTGACATCGATTGAAATCGCGGGGGAGGGGGGCTCTGAATAATGGTTTGACTTATGGGGAGAAGTGAATAAGGGTTTGACTTATGGGGGAGGGTTATATATATATAAATATTTTATTTTATTATTCTTCAAAAAGTAATCTTTCCATTCGAACCCCGATTCAAACCCAACGACTGTCACCCCTAGCTAATTACCCCCGTTCCGAACACAATGGGATATGTTTCATAAGCCAGTTCGATCGTTATGATCAGTTTTCATTAGATTTAACATTTAAATCATTATATTGAATTTTAAACGTACAATTCAATTTACTGGGGCCACATACGAACCCTAAAAATTCCCGAAAAATATTTTCTAGCTTCGTATTGACGATACGGTCCTAACAAAACTAGTTTCGTCAAATTCTGAGACCGTTGGAAAAATGGCCAATTTCCAGTCGATTAAAATCAACTAAAACTGGTCAATCGAGTTTTCCTTTGCCACGCTCACATATTGATTCGAAAAATTATGAAAATTGGAATCTAGCAATAACTTGACATCACGGATCCAACAAAAGTGATTTCGTCGAAATCCGAGGTCGTTTGCAAAATTCCCATTTTTAAGGGCCGAAATTCCATAGCGACTATTTTGAAATTTCAAGTGGACATAACTTTTTATTCCCGCTATGAAATTTTGATTTTTCTGATTAGTTGGAAAGATATTCCCAATTAGATTCTATTATTTTTGGTTTCACCAAAATCCGGTTTATTTTGCACCCGGTACATTCATTTGAATTTTGAAATCGAATTATCGAACTACCGTGCCATTTTCAATTCCTTTTAAAATTTAAAATAAATATTTATATTCTAACGACGATCTATATAACTATACACATTCTATCTCTATTCAAATTAAATTTCACATCGATATTATTCAAAATAATCTATTTTAATGTTCCAAATTCGCTAAAATTTCCAAAATAAAATTTTTAGATTGGCTCGCATTTCCGGGTTGTTACATTCTCCCCCACTTACAACTTTTCGTCCCCGAAAAGGAACAAAGCCGAAAGTTGTTTAACTCATCAACTCAACTTCCATTATTTTCATTACGGCTTAAGTTCTTCAACTTTTCAGTTTCTAAGAACTTTTCAAAATTTTCAAAAATTTGGCTAACATCCTAAATTTTCGAAAATTTTCGCCATAACCTCCCCTGCACCGGGAGCACCGGGAAAATCCTGAAATTGCCATACAGGCCCTTTGATCTCAAAAAGAAAAAGAAAAAGCCAATCGGCTCATAAAATCATCATCACCCAAACAAAATAGTAAATTATGGTAAACATGTACCTATTTGTCGGGCAAACAAATTTTATTCTTCTGCTCTAGCCTCCTTGCTATGACCTGTTCAATGTAAGTACATGTATATGCAAGCAAATGCAACCAATTTTCAATACAATTCAATATTTGATTTAATTAGGCATAATGGTTCAAAATTATCAAACAAATAAACAAACAACACAACCATCAATCAATTAGTGGATTAACGTTTCAAATTCATAATTTTACTACATACAAAGAAAATCATGTTTTTGATGCCACATCACAACAATAAACCTAATCTAGTTTTGGTTCTCACACCAGTCTAATGGAAATATATATAGATATCACACCTTCGAAACATGAACATAAATACTGATGATGTGGCCACATCACCAGAATTATCCCCGGGTGTCTAGAATGTGATCCTATATCTATCCAGTATATTAAAACTTCAAATATACGTTCATGACGCGTATATGCAAAATCTTTATATATTGGATTGTCCAAATTCAATATAAATAAATATTCAAATACGTATAAAACGATTTAAATTTCAAAACAAAATTTGTTTTCATTTGAAAAATATACTCTTCACACTCGTTCTAGGATACTACTGATCCTATCTCTAACGAGTCATTCTAATTGGATATTACTAATCCAATATCTGATGAATTCTTTCGTATGGTTCTCATGTGTCTTGTTCTCGAGCTCTATAAACCAAAGCTCTGATACCAACTGTAACAACAAGAATTTTGCTCGATCCGAATCAGTCGTTAAACCGATCTAAACCGTTCGAAACCCCTGATCGTTTTGAGAACAGGACAAATTGGAATGCATACAGAAGAACATTTCATTGTATATTACAACAATTCCATCAGATTACAAGAATATACAGAGTATAAGTAAATATTACACATTCGATAAATATCAGAGATTACAATAAATTACATAGCAGTGGAAAAACAATAGAAAACACAACTGAAAGTAATACACGTATACAGAGCTTTCCGAGCATCGTTCCAGCTGTAAATCAGGATCCTGTGAATATAAATCTGCAAAACCAAAACTACTAGCTGTCCGTGTCGAAAATAAGGGCACCCAGAGTTTAGGTTAAAACAATAGACTCCAGGTCAGTCATGTGACTGGTGTGAGAACTAAAACAGTTATTTAAAACTTTGCTTTAAAAGAGAGCAAGGGACCACGCCGTATAACACGGAACGGGTTTCCTCCCAAGAATACTAGTGCATATAACTAAACAGCGCAACGCTCTTTGGAAAAATGAAGATATTATAAGACCCAGGTCCCATCACACAATGCAACGCAAGCAGGAGGATAGGGTTTTCCCTTATAATAGCCAAACATGCTTGGTACGTTTAAAACAAATCATTTGATACTACTATTGGTGTATAGTGTCAAAACAATTTTCAATCATAAATATCAATCATAGGAGGCATGGGTACCATCTATCATGTCGCCATACTAGTTCTACAAATAAAACCGAAATACACGTATTGGAAATTGGATTTCCATCATGAGTCGAGACAAGGGGCAAGCTCCTCTCCGCTTCGAGATACTCTAGCAAATGCCTCAGGACTACACACTCTGGGTAACCCTTGGATGCTTTAGGGCCGGTCCTCTCTTACGTTTGAGGATTGGCAATTCCTGAACACACGTTTCCCGGTCCTTACAGACCTAAAATCGAGGCGCCTCTTTCCAACAACCACATAGGTGAAAAGTATATAAATGTCAGGGCTGGTAAGTCACGGACACCACCAAAGCTAGAAAGAAACGTCGTGCTCTCCCTGCAGTCCTTGTCCCGTTTTTAACTCATACCGAGGTGTGAGGCTCGCGAATTCACGTCATACACAAAGCTATGCCACGTAGGCCGTGCTTTGATCATCAACCACAAGACTTTGCTTTTCAACAGAAGCCTTGATCAATTGCCACTTAGGCGTGCCACACTGGCAATTCACTCCATGCGACTGATGACCATCGATATACAACCTCTGAGCTCGTATGTCTCAGAGAAGGGCGTTAAGCAAGAGAATAAATTCTCCGCTGCCAAACAGATGTATATTTAGTAGAGATCAATCAACACAGAATAAAATCCAATGTCAGACACACAATCCATTTACAATTTGGTTCTGGGTCTGAATGAAACCGAAGGCACTTTCCTCGCATATCCATCGATCTATAAGTACGTCTGGACGGTCACCAACCGATTCCCTCATCTTGGGTGTACAACCCAATCAAGATCATCAGTAATCACCCAAACGATGTGAAGACTTCTGGTCTTCAACCACCGTCTTCATCTTCGACTTATTGCCGAATCGGTTATTCAGAATGGGTATAAACCCGGCCTTTCTGAATGACCCGCATATATAATAAACAAATGTTACACAAACACAACCTACGCCTCATTCCAATTCATCAGTCACTAACTGTAAATTAGTAAGAGGACAATTCCCCAAATATTAACCCGAAGGCCGAAACCAACATCAGATCAATACCCAGGAAACCATCCTTCTTGGCTAACCTACAGTTAGTTTCTAAATTTCACATTCTTAGGGAAAGGTTCCCATTAATTTTATCAAAGATAAATTCTTCTCAATTTATTCTTTAATCTTCCTTTGGATATCGTTTCAAACCAAATTATGGTTTTCCAAACTAGTCGGGATTAGCGAACCACACCGAAGTAATTATTTATTTTATTTCCCAATCCCAACCTATTTATCCCATGAAGCAAAACTGGTAATACTCCATACCTAACACCACAGTGTTATCGGTAAAATTAATTACCATTTCACGTTCAAATCTATTTAAAGATTTAACTATCGCTTTGGAGCAAAACTGGTGATACTCCGTTCTCGATCATTTCAATCTAATTAAAGATTCATTAAAACTTCACTTAGTTTTCTTTAACTGGGTTAAAGAATCAGTGTCATTTAAAACACGGTCCACGATAAACCCAAAGCCACATTCCATTCTATCAGCCCTTAACCGTGAAATAGCAAGTGAGAAATTCCCTAAATATTGACCCCGAAGGCCGAAACCAACATCAGATCAATACCCAAGAAACCATTCCTTAACTAATCTCCGGTTAGTTTCTGATTTGCTTAACTCAGTTGGGTCTAAGAACAGTATTATTGAAGATACCGTTCCCAACAACCCAAAATTCCATTGCATTAATTATCGGGTTAAAGAACAAGTGTTATTCAAAACATCGCTCACGATAAACCCAAAAACCAATTCAAATTCAATTTATTTATTTCAAAAATGAATTGAATTTAATTCTAGTTCAAAACTAGTTCATTTCGATAAAAAATTATTTTTATCTTTACAAATGTGGGATTTTTCACCCCAGTTCTTCACAAATCATTTCTTATAATTTTACACAAATTATTGATATTTTTGATAATTTTATCAAGTCCCGTACAGTCGATTTCCATCAACGACCATCGAACTGCACTTACAGCGACCTTTTCTGAAATTGATTTGGACATATCTCCAAATCCAACCGTTAGATTTCAAATTTCTAATATTCGTTAGAAAGCTCTTTTCGATACGAACCCAACGGTTCCGGTTTAGGAGAATCCGACGGTCGGATCTCCCGTAATGTCCGTTTGAAATTAATGGTCGAAATTCACGAACTGCTATGGCGCGGCGCATTCTATTCAGGCCATTATATTATATATATAATATATATAATATATATTTCGTCGATTTCCTTTTTAAAATGAATTTTATAAATCATTTTAAATTCGTTTCAAAACAATTTCAACTTCCATTTCAGATTCAAATCAAAATTGAATTTTCCTTATAAATTCGTTTTAAATTCATTTCAATTCAATTCAAATTTCAATTCAATTTGAATTCATTTCAAATTGATTTTGATTCTATTTCCATTCGTTTTCAATTAAATTCGAATTCGTTTTATATTCAATTCAATTCGAATTCGCTTTATATTCAATTCAATTCGAAATCGTTTTATATTCAATTCAATTCGAATTCGTTTTATATTCAATTCAATTCGAATTCGTTTTATATTCAATTCAATTCGAATTCGTTTTATATTCAATTCAATTCGAATTCTCTTTATATTCAATTCAATTCGAATTCTCTTTATATTCAATTCAATTCGAATTCTCTTTAAATTCAATTCAATTCAAATTCGTTTTATATTCAATGCAATTCGAATTCATTTTCTATATATTCGATTTTTAAATCTCTTTTCAATATTCATTATAGGAACGCATATAGTCGATATATATATCGTTCGCGTCAAAATAGAGCATCTCTAATCAACACGGCTTTATATTTTTCAATGACCTTGTTATTTTATTCAACAAATGAATATTTATTCTATTCAACAAATGAATATATATTTCAACACATGACTAATCTCAACAAATGAGTACTGTCAACACGTGACTATTTTTGTTATTTAATATATTTTATAAAAATTATGGTATCTATCGTTTGATTTCAAATCAGACTCCAACCGTAAATTAGTAAGAGAATGATTCCCTAAATATTAACCCCAAAGGCCGAAACTAACATCAGATCAATATCCAAGAGACCACTCATCTTATCTATTTTCCAGTTAGTTTCTAATTTTATATATGATAAAGATGTAAATTTTATTGTTAAAATATTTCGTTCAACACATGACTAATCTCAACGAATGAGTACGGTCAACACATGAACCTATATTTTATAATATTCTTTATTTTCTAAATTGGAATGAGGCCCAATCAATTACCATATAATGTTAATTACATGGATTCCAAACAACACATGTATATAATAGCAACGAAAAATAATCAACCATCATCAAAAGTGCATTACACAACTGCATAAGCATCAAATATAAATAATTAACGCTTACACAGTATGTCAATCAATCGATCGACATACAGCTAATTATTGGGATTAGTGTATGTTATATATTATCCCAATACCCGTGTGGGGTTTCAAATCAACAAACACAGATTTTTATTTGTGAAGTTGGGCGATGTGTAAAATTTATCGTCCCAATCAATGTCCTTCAAATAGGTGTACATAAACAAACCGTCCGGTTTGTAAATGAATATTTATTTATTCACATTCACATTAAAAATTAAATTTTTAACGATAAAATATTTTTAACTATATAAATATTTTATTTTATTCCACATCACACGATCAGTTCAATCACATTTATCAACCAAACAAATAAATCAAACAAACAAGTCGTCCATGGTCTGTGGACGACGGGTGTCGGGTGCTACTAAACACCGTCTGCATCCTAGTATATATTTTAACTAGAAAAAAAGATTTAAAGTGAGAAGTTCTCACCGACAAGCTAAACCAAACGCCACGACTCTTCTTATGTAGGAAGTCTTCGCCGTTCTCGCCCTTTGTCAATTTCACTGTCCGTAGCCACTACATATATAAAAATCACATCTTTACTTCGCTACTTCATACAAGGAAGGATTATATTTTTACAATGCTATTCTATATAAAAAGATTATATTTTTACCCTTTCTATAATATAAAAGTTGAGTTTTTACTTTGTTTTCTACATAAGAAAAATCATATCTTTTCTTTAAAGATTAACTCTTTACTTCTTTAAAAATCGTATCTTTTTATATGATAGAAATATAAATTTTTTTCTCCTTTTTATATTATACAATAATCAGTTTTTTTACTCTAATCAACATCAGTTATTATACTAATTAAAAATCAGTTATTACACTATTTAAAAATCAGTTATTACACTAATTAAAAATCTAAACTCTATAAAAATTAAAACTCTGAACTTAATGACATAAAAAATAATAATCAGATTTTCATTAAATAAATGAAAATAGAACAGAAGAAGACTTACAGGTTCTTATCTAAAGAGGGAGGGCTGTTTTGTGTAGATCGAAGAGGAAGGGGGCCTAGGTGGTCACGGTCAGGTGGTGGGGGAAGGCGCGCAGAGGTCTGGGGGTCTTGGGGGAGGTGCGGTGTCGGAGTTGGGGCCTAGGTCGCGGGCGGCGTGATCTCCAGATGAAGGGGTCTGTTGTGGTGGCGTGCGAGGGCATCAGGGGCTGACCGACTATTCGATTGGGGCTTGGGGACATCGTGGGATCGGAGAAGAGAGGGAGAAGAGAAGCGGAGGGCGGAGGGAAGGTCGGAGGTGGCGGTGGCCTTGCGCCAGGGGCGGTGGGCTGACCGCGTCAGTCTGGAGGGAGGTGACATCGATTGAAATTGGGGGGGGGGGGGTGGGGCGCTCTAAATAACGGTTTGACTTATGGGGGGGAGTGAATAAGGGTTTGACTTATGGGGGGGTTATATATATAAATATTTTATTTTATTATTCTTCAAAAAGTAATCTTTCCATTCGAACCCCGATTCAAACCCAACGACTGTCACCCCTAGCTAATTACCCCCATTCCGAACACAATGGGATATGTTTCACAAGCCAGTTCGATCGTTACGATCAGTTTTCGTTAGATTTAACATTTAAATCATTATATTGAATTTTAAACGTACATTTCAATTTACTGGGGCCACATACGAACCCTAAAAATTCCCGAAAAATACTTTCTAGCTTCGTATTGACGATACGGTCCTAACAAAACTAGTTTCGTCATATTCTGAGACCGTTGGAAAAATGGCCAATTTCCAGTCGATTAAAATCAACTGAAACTGGTCATTCGCGTTTTCCTTTGCCACACTCACATATTGATTCGAAAAATTATGAAAATTGGAATCTAGCAATAACTTGACATCACAGATCCAACGAAAGTGATTTCGTCGAAATCCGAGGTTGTTTGCAAAATTCCCATTTTTAAGGGCCGAAATTCCATAGCGACTATTTTGAAATTTCAACTGGACATAACTTTTTATCCCCATTATGAAATTTTGATTTTTCTGATTCGTTGGAAAGATATTCCCAATTAGATTCTATTATTTTTGGTTTCACCAAAATCCGGTTTATTTTGCACCCGGTACATTCATTTGAATTTTGAAATCGAATTATCGAACTACCACGACATTTTCAATTCTTTTTAAAATTTAAAATAAATATTTATATTCTAACGATGATCTATATAACTATACACGTTCTATCTCTATTCAAATTAAATTTCACGTCGATATTATTCAAAATAATTTATTTTAAATGTTCCAAATTCACTAAAATTGCCAAAATAAAATTTTTATATTGGCTCACATTTCCGGGTTGTTACATCCATGGCGGTCACCGTCTTCCTGCGAGCATGTTCCGTATAGGTAATAGCGTCGCCGATAACGTTCTTTCGAAAGAACTTGAGCACGACACGAGTCTGGGAGGAGGAAAAGGAAAAGCTGATGCCAGACGTGAGTTTTGAGCACGGAAATTTTCATAAGCTGAAAGTTTTCGAGAACGAGAATGTGGATCTGCAGATTTTTTAGAGTGAGTTTAGAGACGATAATATTTGGCACTTTCGGCCAAAATTTTCATTAGATCCTGCCATATTTTCGTTAGATGCCGCCATTTTTTTGGTAGTCAAATTATGTGTTCACCAGTTTTTTCAGAAAACGAATTAGAAATTGGAATTAATAAGTGAAATTTTATATTGATAATAATATGAATTTCTTTGATTTCTTAAAAAGCATTAAATATTACATTTTAATTATTTTTTGTTACTTTTTAACTATAATTGGATGTTACTTGTCGAAAGTTAATTATTAAATATATATTAGCAATTGTTAAATATCAAATATTTAATAGTTGTTGTTACTTTGAATATTCAATACAAATTATCAAAAACTAATCACTACTTATTAATCATTGATTATTAAGTACTTATTATAAGTAATTGATAATTATTTATTTTTAAATAGAATTGATTAATTATAAAAATTAATTATTAAATATTTAATATTAAATTCTAAGTACTAAAAGTTAATTACTAAATACTTTTAGATTGTAGTACTTTTGTTAATTTATTAACTACTATGAAATATAAATATGATTAATAGTTAAATATTAAATGCTACTTTCTTAATACTTATTACATATATTTTATTATTAAACATTTTTACTATTAATCGAATATTAATATCACTAATATTTAATTACTAAATATTATAATTAAAATATATTATATTGTACTTTATCTTAGTCAGAATTTATAGAAAAAATTAAAATTAGAATATGAAGTATTATACAATTCAAGCTAAACTATTAAATGAACTTTTTTAATATTTTAAAGTTTATAAATTTTGGTTATGTTGTGTCAAACAATAGTTGGTTTTATAAAATTTATGATTTATTTCTAATTTATTCAAGATTATTTCAAAATTTTCAAATTTTCGAAATATAAAATATAAGTGTCAACTATAATTATCAACTGTAATTATTAAATACAATTATTTAAAATTAATTATTGAATACTAGATACCATTTCATAAGTATTAAATTTTATTATTAATTATTAAATAATTATTATAATAAACTGATATTTTCATCTCTTGCAAATCGATTGGAATTCTGCTGCAAAATAGCTTCAATAAATATTCGTCGGTATTCTGCCTGGATTTGCAGCGGAAAATAGCAGCAAAAAATTTCTATTGGTAGTTTGATGCAATTTGCAACAACTTAATGAGGGATGAAAGAAGACGCCAGTAATAAATGAAAGGAAAAAAAG
Organism: Allium sativum; assembly: GCA_030737875.1. NCBI lineage: Eukaryota > Viridiplantae > Streptophyta > Magnoliopsida > Asparagales > Amaryllidaceae > Allium > Allium sativum. The sequence continues at coordinate 166,735,010 of CM060916.1, read as the reverse complement.
TTGAAAAAACGAAAAACTATCCCTTGTAGATCACATGGAAATCCGTCGCAAATTAGCCAAGGAAATTTTCGCTTCTAAATATATGACGCTAAATCAGTGTTTTCTTGTAGTGCATGAGTAAGAAACAAATCGTGGATGAATCAAACCCAGGTGGCTCCTCTACTTCTTAGCGAGAGCCTAAAATTGTTCAACAACATTCTCTCATTTGATCACATGATGAAGTGGATGAAATTCTTGAAAATTTTGGAATGACTGGTATAGAAGATATTTTCCCTTTTGAAGTTGATACCATTCAAAATCCTCTAGAAGGATTTTTTGCTTATTCAGTAATTCACATTTGGAAAGGTGTTTTTTCCTTTACCAGATTTTATCTCCAGGCTTTTACAGCATCTTCAGCTTGCTCCAATTCAATTGACTCTGAACACCAACACTTGTTTTTTATGCCTTGAGCTGGTCACTTGAGTCGGGGCAGACCACTCTGAATGCATGCATCCTTCATCATTTGCTAACGTTGTCTACAGTTAAAGGAGTAGATTTGCCTATCTTTCGTGCGAACCCTACAAAGAAGCTGATTAGAGATGGTGTTAATAAATTTAAAGATTGGGAAACACAATTTTTCTATATCAGCTGTCCCCCGGGTATCACAGGCACTTTTTCCAATCCCGATGAGCTTTTTACTTTTCTTGATTTATTGTGTTATCTCCACGCTCTGCCTAATCTTTATTATTTTCAGCTCCCACTCCCAAAAATAAAAAGCTTGAATGACGAGGAAGTTATGATCATTGATAGATGTAACGACCCGGAGGATTTTCGACTCCGAAAATTGACACAAATACCAATGTCGACTATTCAGACATCGGAAATACCAGATAGTTAATAAAAAGAAGTTAGAGGGTGAGAATAGTTAAGGTAGAACTATTAGAATAGAAGAAGAAGAAGAAGAAGAAGAAGAAGAACACAACAACATCAGAGTAACATGAATCTTACAGCGGAACGAATAAAATATAGTATACAAAGTAACATTGAAACACAAATCTGTATTTGCATATTAGAGTACAACACTTACATTATAGCGGAAATAAACAATAGCTATACAATGCTGCCCAAGCCTCCCGCTCCAAGCTCCATCTAGTGTATCAGTAAATCCCGACTACTTGACTGCCCGTACAAATTTTGGGCACCCAAGAGTTTAGGTAAAACAAAACAAAACAAACTCTAGGTCAGTCATGGGACTGGTGTGAGTAAACTCCAACCACTTGGTTTAACTTTTCAAAATTCATTTTCAAAAGAAACGATAATCGAAAGACCGATCCACACATAAACATGGATGGTTTTTACCTTACGATAACCCAAAACATTTTCAAAATCAATACTTTTCTTATATTATAATAATGTCAAATCACAAATAATTAACAATCTAGCAGAACGCTTGCATCTCACGCTCCACACATATATAGTATACACTCACAACCGCAGGCACTTATTGAAGATTGGATTCCGACTAAGACAAGGTATGGAACCACCTGCCGATAGTGTATGTCTAGAGAGGAATACACTGGGTTCAACAAGAACGTCTTGCAACCCGGCCACACATGACCGACCACTCATTTCTCTTGAGTGTATCAAATATATTGTCACCTATAGTTGCTAGCAACATAACCGTTCCCGGGAGATACAGAAGCGACAAGAAGTAACAAATATGAATATTCTCTAAATGGTGACAATACACCCTAATGGGGACGACCCACATAGCCATGCTGCCTGCCCGATTTTTGTCATTTCCCGGTTGATGAGGCTTGAAGTCATACGTATCTTCTGACCGATCACACATCCATTTACTTTAAATGCCACATCGTCATGCCCGCCAAATCACAAATTGATTTCCCTAAAAATATCACGGGTATAAAGCTAAGAGAAACGAATTCCTCTGCCACCAAACATGGAAACGTTTGAAGCGATCAACTTACGTGATCCATTAGATATACTCTGTTAGACATTTGCCCATACACGTTATCCTGGGTCTGGACAACCGAAGGCACTATTCTGTAAATCCATCTTAGGAAATTTCTACCTAGGATCGCCAGAATAGCCCTTGCACAACTCCGTCTTCAATTATCTTCATCATATTTGATTCGCAACGCTAATGCCCAAACAGAGTGGTTTTCAGATAATGAATTTGATCCCGGTATCTCCGTATTGACGACGGAAAAATAGTCAAAAACTTCGATAGTCGGTGATTTAACTATCAAAGAAAAATATGTGTACAACCAACGATCTTATTTCCAGATAGAAATTCGATCGATCAATCATCAATCAACATTTATCTCTTTATATTAAATTATCATTAATTTATCCATTTACCCATTTCCTGTTTCCATATATTCGTAAGTTCTTATTTTCTAAATTTAGAAATATACGTTATTAATCATTAGAAAACATTTCCATTTTTACTCCTATTTCTTATTTTCTATATTGGAAAACATTTCTGATTCTTATTTAGATAACATTTCCAAAACTCCTTCATTGGACTTAAACAAATGTTTAAATAAAACATCGCTATACCAACTCAAACCATCACACTCATTAACTAAATTTACTTAACCAACCTTCACTATCGAACTTTAACCACTCCTTAGTTAAAATTGAAGTCAATCAGGTTGGGGTATAACTACCTCTCAGACCTTAACTGAACAACCTTTCTAACCTCGAAATAGACAAAGTTCGCCTTTTAAATCTTTAACAAACTTCCTTACGTAACTCTCGGATTCTATTTACGAATCCACTTCCTTTATAGAATTCAATTGATTATAATAATAGTGTTATAAACCCATACTTCCGATATTTATATAATAACTTAAATATAACTTTTATTTATTAATTTGAATAAATAAACAACTAAATAACAATTTATTTATAAATAAATAAATCTTGATTAAAAATCGGAAAGTAAATAATACTTTCCTACATTCGATATAGTCGAATCCCAATGTATAATTCTCTTTCGAATAATCTCTATTCGATAACTCCGTCTCGAATAAACTATATTCGATAACTCTTTTTTGAATAAACTATATTTGATAATCTCTCCTTCGAATAAACTATATTCGATAATCTCTCTTTGAATAACTTATATTCGATAATCTCTCGTTCTTATACTTTACATTTGATTAACTCTCCTCGAATCAATTATATTCGATTAACTCTTATTCGATAACTCTATTCGAATAACTAATATTCGATTAACTATCTTTTGAATAACTATATTGAATAAATTCTCTTTCGAATGACTTACATTTGATTAACTCACTTCGAATAACTTAGATTCGATTAATTCACCTCGAATAACTTATACGATTATAACTATTAGTTTCTAGTCGAATGCTAATTACACACCTTTGCGGATTTTATTTAATCCTTTTTACGTTTCGAACATCGAAATGGATTTCATCGTTTCCTTTTTAAAACAACTTCCAATTTCCCATTTTTCATTCACTGTTGCATTTGCAATCTCAATTGTCCACTAATAATTATAATTTAATCCATTTATGAACATTGTTTATAAATCTGACCACTTGTTTTTATTATTAAACAAGTTATTTATTTCTTATCATTCAGAATTTCATTTCTGTTTGAATTCCTGTTTAAAAATCCAATTTCCTTTAAAATATGTTTATTTGTAAAGTATTTGTTTGATTTTATCATTCGCATCGAATGTGAAAAATGTTTCCTTTTATATACTCCATTTCATTTGATTTCGTATTTAAAATAATATTCCATTTCCAAATTCTATTTATATTTCTATTTATAGAATTATTCATACGAAATCTCTTTTTTATTTCTAACACTTAAATCTCATTTATGAATCCTTTATAATTGCTATACTTAATTTCAATCTCAAATATCGGTGTTAAAACCGATTTTTATTCTATATATAAATTCAGACTTATATATTCAATTTATCCAATGATAAATAATTTACTTAATCTATAAAACATTATTTATAAATTAAACTTCTCCATTTTATCTATCAGAACATATTTCTATTTAATTCTACTTTTAAAAAATCTTTTTCCTTTATCTGTTAAAAACAAATTTCCATTTAATATTTATTTTCCACTTATTTTCTTTTATAAAATTCTATTCATTTTATAAAATACTTCCTTTTATGATATCCTATTTATATCCTATAAGTAGTCCATTTATAATATCCTATTTATTTCATATAAATATTTCCTTTTCCAATTCTATTTGTTTCCAAATATTTCTATTTCACTTCCATTTGTTTTCCAATCGGTTCTTTTTATAAAATCCATTGATTTTATAAAATTCTTAAATTCCATATCCACTTTGAAATTCCTTTATATAATTCTACTTATTCTCCAAATAAATATTCCTTTCTATAATTCTATTTATTTTCTAAATATATATTCCTTTTATAGTTCTATTTATTTTCTAAATAAATATTCCTTTTATAATATCCTTTGACTTTATAAATATTTTATTTTGAATATACATTTGAAAATTTCTTTTTATACATTCTGGTATCACTTACGGTATTAAAATACTTAATCAAAAGGATCAATCATCATCCAAACATACATAATCAATAACATATTATATACCACATCATATATCAGAATATATGAAAGCAAACAGCGTTATAAATATTGAGGAATCCAGTTGGATCCCTCCAACCTGTTTCCGTGCATCCACAGATGTTAAACAACATAAATACTTTAATTTCATTTCAATATGAAATATTATCATAAACAGAATCGATATTTGGTTAACGATATATATATAAATCTATATCGATAATTTCAACTAATCATTCAACAGTCCAACCAACCAATCAACACACAACAATCAACCAATATTCATTAGTTTTAAAAATACGTTATGAAAATATAAACTGAGCAGAGTTAGTGAGATTTACTCACATTGGACGATCATCGTTAAGTAACGATAACTGTCGCTTGATTCAGACAAAAAATTTATTTCGCTATAAATTGTAACGAGCTCTAATTCACTCCCAGTCAGTTCCATTGTGTAGCCCCCGTCCATACGATTCCAACGGATCTTGTTTCGCTGAATTTCGATCACGTATGAATAAGTTATAACATTTACAAGTTTGTATACTAATTAAATACAAATAACTTAATTTATTTTAATATCCAATCGGCCTTACCCTTTCAAATAACATCGGCCCATCTAAGAACTTTCCACCCGACCCGCCATCTCCATCTTCCTCTTTAACGCATTCCTCCAGTAAACAAAAACCCATTGTCGATCTCTTTCTCCCAACCTCCCTCCTTCTCTTCGACTTGTAAAATCAAACTAACACCATCAAAATGCACCTCTCTATCTCCTCTTTAACCTCATATCTATATTGCCATATTTGAATTTGAATCCCAAAATCCGACGTTGCACAAGCCAACGCCATTACAGGAAGTCGGGCGTCACTTTTTACTCTCGAATCCCACCAAAAAATCGAAACCGAGGCCAAACTCCATCGTGAATTCAATTATCACATCCATTTCTGCAAGCGATGACCAGAAATCCTCAAACATTTTAGTCATAGTTTTACAGTATTTTTTAAATTACCCCAAAACTGAATCGCAAGTACTAAAACCGGCATGGAACTAATGAGCAAGTACTAAAATCGGCAAGTACTAAATCCTCAAACATTTTAGCCCTAATTTTACTGTATTTGAAAATTTGATTTGGACATAACTAAAAAACTACATGACAAAATTTCGATTTTTCTCTTCCATTACAAAAATATAGTTCATCAGCTCCGAACGTTTCTTGTTTCAATTACGAACTGTCGGCATGGAACTAATGAGCAAGTACTAAAACCGGCATGGAAGTTCGAATCGCCAAATTACGAACTGCCGTGCCATTTCGAGCTCGATTATAATGAAAATATAAATTATACATTGAACTAACATTTATAAATAAATTCGTTATTATAATTCGATTATAAACTGAATTAAATTTCTAATACTATCCAATTCACACAATATTGTGAATTCCACCATTTCCGACTAATTTAGAAATTAAATATATTATTCTAGTATTTATATGAATTAAATATTCAATATTATTTAATTAAACGACGATTTAAATCTCTAAATTACTATTTAAATAATTAAATTAATTAATTATTATATCGCTAAAAATACGGGTCGTTATAATAGAATTCAGAAAGCTTCTGAGAAATTGGGAAAGTGATCCCTTTTGTTGGCTAGGGACAATCTCCAAAAGTGCACCCTTCTCCCTTTAGGACAAATGACTTTGGGGGCAACCACCATACCATTTCCTTGGTGCCAAACATTTATCTTTGGGAACCGATATGTTTACTCAACTATCTCCTCTGTTTTCATAGAATTCAAGTAAAATAGCTCTTCTAAGGCATTTGCAAAATTTTATTTCTTATTTTATCTATCTGACTCTATTTTCCTGATGTCATTAGCTACTGAACCTTCATCAACCCCGAAAGTGGAGCAATTTGTTTTGGCTGCTATAGCCTAATCCAAGGAAGCAACTAAGAGAAAATTTAAAACAAAACCTACTGATGAACCATCCCCCAAAAGGCAAAAGGGTGAAGCTTCGACTTCTTCCTCCCCGACAAAGAAGTTGTCACTGAATCCGCTGAGCAGCCTACCCCTGATATTATTATTCCTTCTGCCCGAGTTACTCCTACCGCCGATTCTTCCCAGACAACGACCATAGAGATTGATTTTGTTTGTCGTATTTTGGTGTCTAACGCTTTGAGGACTTTGGATTCAATTGACCATGAGCTAACTTTTCGTCCATCTCCTGGACATGCCAGTCCCTCAAGGCCTTCTTTACAGACTCAAGATTTTGATGAAACTGTAAGGCTTGCTCTATCTTTTGAAGACAATGGCAACATTTCTCTATCCTCTTCTTCCTCGGACTTGATGAAAATCCGACAATCTCTTGTCGAGCAACAACTTATAGTTAATATTGTTTTCTTAGCCATTTTTGTCTTTTTTTCTTACATAAATGCTGATTTTGTTTTCTTCTTTTTAGATAACTAAAAGATGGTTCTCCCTTTAGGATGTTACTACTCAGTTTTCCTTCAAGATTGCAAAAATTAAAGAGGAGAATTCTAATCCAGGATTCAAGGTCAATGTTCTAAGTGCGGCGAAGGCGAAACACGAGAAAGAATGTCGAAAATAAAATCTTTCCTTAAGAGGGATGAGTCGGAACTTATGGAGGAGAGAAAAGTTAATAACCTTCGGTCTGATGAAGTTATGGATCTTAATTTTTCTCTGCAAGAACTTGAGGATGAAAAGGCAAGGATGATAGCTAGCCGTGATGAAAACTTAAAAGAGAAAGATGATCCTGTTTCCAAATCTCAAACTACGATCTCTAATGCCAAACGGATAGTTTATAAGGCCAAACAAAGAATTTCCTCATTCTTAGAATCCCACTTTCCAAATGCAATTTTAAACTATTATGAAAGTGCTCTTTTCTTAGTGTATTCTGATAATTACCGAAAGTGCACTAAAATTGAATTACCTTCAATTGCCCCTTCCATCGTGGACAAAGTTATGAACAAAATCGGGGGATTCAAGCTATTGAAAGAGAAATAATGGGCCTTAAGTAGCTTCTTTTCATTGAAGATTTTTTTGATGAACTAGAATTATGCAAAGGAGAGGAGGAAGGTGATATTGCCGCTACTGATAACAATGAGGATGATGATTGCGGTAAAGATGGTGATGGTCAAGGTCCTAGTCATAGAAATGAAGATCGTTATGATGACTTCGGTGGAGGAGACGTCAACTGTCTTCGTTCTGCCGGTGGCACTCATCGTTCCGAGAAGGCAAACCTCGATCGGATACTCCTATCATTCAGGATCCAATGGAAACTTCTACTAAGGATAGTGGTCCTTTCGACAATGGGTCAAAAGAAAGATAAAAACCTGCTTAGACTGAATTTCCTATTTCTCAGGTGTAGCTTTAACTTTTGAAGTACTTTCCTCCCACTTGAATTCATGGTAACTGATTCGTTACAATTTATACATAAGGAAAAATATTGCCTTACTTTATAAGCCAGAGTTAAATTAAAAACAAAGAGAAATAATTCAGTCTCGTATAGAGCAAGAAAAAATGCTAAAAGACTATAATGCTTTATCCTAAAAATACTATCATCTTGATAAATGTGTTTCAATACTTATGTCTTGAAAGAGAATGAGGACGGGCCAAGATTAAAAACAGCACAACTTCATGGTGAGAGAATTCTTAAGGAAAACGTAAAGTTGATGACTTTATTCTGGATGCTGCCAGAAGATAGGGATATCGATAGATTTCTTGTATAAGGTCTATAACCTATTTGAAGCAATAGATTTTCCTTCTTGGGGGAGTTTAATTGTGGTTTACTTCGACATCTTCACAGTCGAGCTTAGATGAGCATGGGGTAGACCTTCATCTTGGGGATTGTTGGAATCTGACAAGGGTTCATTCAATCCCCAGGGACTTACCCCCAGAAAATCTCAAGTATAAGAAGAACATATGTATTTTTGAATTATTTAAAAATTTGATTTTGTATGAACAAGATGATCATCTGTAAAATTGTAGAATTATAAACATATACTTTGGACGATAGATTCTTACATCCATGATTTCTAATTCCATTTTATGTTATGGCAGACTTATATTCTTCACAAAGATGTAATTCCCAAAGATGCCATACACTTATTTTTTAGATTAAGAAAAGAATACTCAACAAAAACATCATGTAGATTTGGACGTGAACATTTCCTAGGAGATCTTCGGCGTATTTACATGGAATACCCTCAACTTCCCTTCGATTTTTTGGGTGTTGACCCGAAAATAGTTCTAAAGAGACTTAGAACTCGTCATGCTAAATTGATTTTTAATTTAAACAAAAGCTATTCTGATTAACATGATCTCACTTTGTAATTTTCAGTCTGCGCATGCTAAAATCATTCAAAGCTTGTTTGAATAAATCCAAGAGCTTCTTGTAATAGGCTTCTCTGGTAATGACAAGTATAGTTTTATTAATACTGTTCCATGTGAATAGCACCTGTGAATAATCATATTTCATGCTGTCATGAATAGGGGACTAATCCGAAATGATATCTCCCCCAGCCTTCGGGATTAACAGTTGATCACTAGCAGTAGTAAACAAGGGGGATGCTCCCAAAGATGCACCCACTCCAACTCGAAAAAGAACATTATTAATTTAGAAGTTGTCCATTAAAAATTTGAATGAGCACGTAGGTTCTTTAGAAGGTCAATTAAAAGAAAATGTAAAACTATTCTTGAAATAAAGATAAAAACGAAGGCCAATCCTTCCATTGACTTTGATGAAGATATGAGTAAACTGTTTCAATGGATTACTGACTTGGAAATCGAATTGGATGACACAAAAGCATGTTATAAGGCATGGAAGTTTGCCTTCGGGGATACTATTCCCCATGTGGTTGTTGCTGCTCATATGTCCTCCAGGACAGCGAATAGGTTAAAAGTCTTAGTTGTTAAAAAATTTCCTCACTTGGTAAACCCCCCTACAAGGTTAGAAGAGTTAGTCGTTGCTGAATGGTGCAGAAGGGTAAAAACTGAAGTTAATAGGTATTATGAGTCTAAGTATAAGGATGACACGCTTTGTTGTATCAATGGATACATCTCCCAAATTAATCAATTACAGGAGGAGAAATATATTTTGTAGAAGCGTGATTTCGAGTTGGAGAAAGAAACTGAAACATTAAGAGTTGTAGGTAGAGCTAGAGCTCTAAGTTTCAAATTGAAACTATAGACAGTTCTTAGGAGATTAGGTTAAAGGAGATAAAGCTTAAAGAGCTCATGTCTATCTCAATTCATCATGCTATTAATCCTTCTATAACTGATGATGATCTAGAGGTGTAAGATATTTGATGTGATTGTGATATTAAGATCCAACTTTTGTACTTAACAATCTATGAAATGACTTTGTAAGTAAATTTGTGAAATAACTTTGTTAATTTTACAGATATCACCTGATGTACACCCTTTGTCAGTGTTTCAAACATCCTAATCTAGGATTTCCTCTTTATTATTCTACATAAAACTCAACACACAACATTTTGTGTTAGTCTTTTGCTTAGAGTAGGATGCATAAAATAATTTTCTCATCTCATGTTAGACACCATCTTGATTGAAACCAAGTAATAGATGAAACCCGCGATATAATAATATGATCATTCATATTTATATTTTGCTGGAATAATGAGTTGCAATTTATTTAGAAAACCTCCCAGTGTGAGGTGGTGAGAAATCACAACCTTCGTTAGAAGGTTTCAAATAGAAGACCCAGAATACCAACCCCAGTACTGATTTAAAATGTTAGGGACTGTGGAATGGATCGTTCAGGCAATGCAAACACTAGAGGGGGGAGGGGGTGAATAGTGTTTGTAAGAATTTAAACAAAACTAAAAATCTAAAGTGAACTACAGGATGAATCAAACAACATAAACACAATCACAGATTCAAACGCAGAACCAAAATAAACAGAAAATAAAAGTGCAAAATAGGAAAGAACACACCGTATTTTATACTAATTCAAACGTCTAGTCCCGCACAACGTTGGATTGTGCAGAGTTTTATTACTATTTCCAATAGTCAAATACAACCTCCTTGATTACGCGGCTCAACAAGGAGACATCGACTCCTATCCCTTGATTTCATGGCTCAACAAGGGCATACCGACTCCTATTCCTTTATTTCACAGCTACAAGGATACACCGATTACTCTTTGACTTACAAACAAGGTTTATTCAACCCAAGTAATTACAAAACAGCCCTATATCTCTTCAGTAGAACTTGATTCAGAGAGTAGAGAGTGTAGATAGAAGAAGTTTGATCAATTCAGAAGTGAATTCAGCAGAATATAAGTGTAAAAACCATAAAAATGATTAAGAATAATGGAGGGATGAAAGAGGATGAAGTTGGAGAAGAAGATGTGTTAAAAAATTTGGTTTTAACCTCTTTTTATATAGTATGAAGGGTTGTAACGGTTCTGAAGTGCTTCAAATAGTGAAAAGACACTTCCCTTCAAAATTAGAAAATAGCTGTTATAGTTCGACATACATATTTTGCTATGTCGACATATTCATGTACATTTTTGATTTTCAAAACATTTTCAAGTGTTTTGATATAAAACTAATTCTGAAAATTCTTTAATAAAATTCTAATGTTGTAAATCAATATCCTATGATAGAAAATCGTATGAAAACATACTTTTAAACTATATAAATATATTTATAAAATTATATGGTTTTAAACTATAGAAAGTATAAATATAAATTATAAAAAATTAAGTTTGAAAAACAAAGAAGAATAAAAATAGAAACACATAGAAAAACAAAATAGAGAGGATTGAGGAAAAAATTGAAAACCAAAATAGAGAGGATTGAGGATAGAATTGAAAATCAGATTTTGAATTTGAACCTAGAGTGCTATTTAGAGTCTTACAAAATCTAGACTCTATGTGACGGCCGGGAATTTCGCTCGATCCGAATAGGTCGTTAAACCGACTAAGACCGTTCGAAATCCCTGATCGTTTTGAGAACAGGACAAATCAGAACACAAACAGAAGAACATTTCATTGCTATTACAACAATTCCATCAGAATACAAGAATATACAGAGTATAAATGAATACTATACATTCGATAAATATCAGAGATTACAATGAATTACATAGCAGCGGAAAAATAATACAAAGCACAACTGAAAGGCGATATACGGATACAGAGCTTTCCGGATATCATTCCAGCCGTAAACCAGGATCCTGTGAATATAAATCTGCAAAACCAAAACTACTAGCTGCCCGTGTCGAAAATAAGGGCACCCAGAGTTTAGGTTAAAACAATAAACTCCAGGTCAGTCATATGACTGGTGTGAGAACTAAAACAGTTACTTAAAACTTTATTTTAAAAGAGAGTAATTCAAGGGACCACGCCGTATAACATGGAACGGGTTTCCTCCCAAGAATACTAGTGCATATAATAAACAGCGCAATGCTTTTTCGAAAAATGAAGCTATTATAAGACCCAGGTCCCATCACACAATGCAACGCAAGCCGGAGGATAGGGTTTTCCCTTGTAATAGCCAAACATGCTTGGTACGTTTAAAACAAATCATTTGATACTATTATAAGTGTATAGTGTCAAACATTTTCAATCATAAATATCAATCATAGGCAGCATGGGTACCATCTATCATGTCGCCATACTAGTTCTACAATTAAAACCGCAATACACGTATTGGAAATTGGATTTCCGTCATGAGTCGAGGCAAGGGGCAAGCTCCTCTCCGCTTCGAGACACTCTAGCAAATGTCTCAGGGCTACGCACTCTGGGCAACCCTGGATCTTCAGGGCCGGTCCTCACTTACGTTAGAGGATTGGCAATTCCTGAACACACGTTTCCCGGTCCTTACAGACCTAAAATCGAGGCGCCTCATCCAACAACCACATAGGTGAAAAGTATATAAATGTCAGGGCTGGTAAGTCACCGACACCACCAAAGCTAGAAAGAAACGTCGTGCTCTCCCTGCAGTCCGTATCCCGTTTTTGACTCATACCGAGGTGTGAGGCTCGCGAATTCACGTTATACACAAAGCTACGCCACAAAGGCCGTGCTTTGATCATGAACCACAAGACATTGCTTTTCAACAGAAGCCTTGATCCATGCAACTCAGCATGCCACACAGGCAATTCATGCCATGCGATTGATATCTATTGATATATAACCTCTAAGCTCGTACGTCTCAGAGAAGGGCGTTAAGCAAGAGAATAAATTCTCCACCGCCAAACAGATATATATTTAACAAAAATCAATCAACACAGAATAAAATCCAATGTCAGACACACAATCCATTTTCAAGTTCGTTCTGGGTCTGAACGAAACCGGAGGCACTTTCCTCGCATATCCATCGATCTCCAAGTACGTCTGGACGACCACCAACTATTTCCATCCTCTTGGGTGTACAGCCCAATCAGGATCATCAGTAATTATCCAAACGATGTGAAGACTTCTGGTCTTCAACCACCGTCTTCATCTTCGACTTATCGTCGAATCTGTTATTCAGAATGGGTATAAACCCGGCCTTTCCGAACAATCCGCGTATATTAAAACTAATGTTACACAAACACAACATATGCCTCATTCCAATTCCACATTCTTAGGGAAAGGTTCCCATTAATTTTATCCAAGATAAATTCTTTAAAATTTATCCTTTAATCTTCCTTTGGATGTCATTTCAAACCAAATTATGGTTTTTCAAGACTAGTCGAGATTAGCGAACCATACCGAAGTAATTATTTATTTTATTTCCCAATCCCAACCTATTCATCCCATGAAGCAAAACTGGCAATACTCCATATCTAACACCATGGTGTTATCGGTAAAATTAATTACCATTTCACGTTCAAATCTAATTAAAGATTTAGCTATTTGCTTTGGAGCAAAACTGGCGATACTCCATTCTCGCTCATTTCTAAATTTGATAATTTAAATTATCAATTCCCCATTTCAATCTAATTGCAGATTCATTAAAACTCCTTTTACTGGGTTAAAGAACTAGTGTCGTTTAAAACACAGTTCACGATAAACCCATGAATCAATTCTATTTAAACCCATTTCAAATCCAGTTTATTTATTTAAAAATAAATGGGTTTTAATTTCAGTTCAAAACTAGTTCATTTCGATAAAAATCTACTTTTATCTTTTCAAATATGGAGTTTTTCATCCCAATTTTTCCCAAATCATTTTTTATGATTTTAAACAAATTATTGATATTTTTAATAATTTTATCAAGGCCCGTACGGTCGATTTCCATCAACGGCCATCGAACTGCACTTACAGCGACCTTTTCCAAATTTGATTTGGACGTATCTCCAAATCCAACCGTTAGATTTCAAATTTCAAATATTCGTTAGAATGCTCTTTTCGATACGAACCCAACGGTTCTGGTTTTTAGGAGAATCCGACGGTCGGATCTCCCGTAATGTCCGTTCGAAATAAATGGTCGAAATTCATGAACTGCCACGACGCGGCGCGTTCTATTCAGGCCATTATATTATATATATAATATATATAATATATATTTTGTCGATTACTATTTAAAACGAATTTTATTAATAGTTTTGAATTCGTTTCGAAAACAATTTCAACCTTTATTTCAATTCAAATCAAAATTGAATTCTTCCTTAAAAATTCGTTTTAAAATTCATTTCTATTCAATTCGAATTTCAATTCAGTTTGAATTCGTTTCCAATTCAATTCGAATTGGTTTTCAATTCAATTCAAATTGGTTTTCTATTCGATTCAATTCAAATTCGTTTTCTATTCAATTCAATTCAAATTCGTTTTCTATTCAAATCAAATTTGTTTTCTATTCAAATCAAATTCGTTTTCTATTCAAATCAAATTCGTTTTCTAATTAAATCAAATTCGTTTCCTATTCAACTCAAATTCGTTTCCTAATTAAATCAAATTCGTTTTCTATTCAACTCAAATCAAATTCGTTTTCTAATCCATTCAATTCAAATTTCTTTATCTATTCGATTCAATTTGAATTTCTTTATCTATTCAATTTAATTCAAATTCGTTTTCTATTCAAATCAAATTCGTTTTCTATTCAAATCAAATTCGTTTTCTAAACCATTTCAATTTTATATTCAATTTTAAATCAAAATTGAATATTTCCTATCATTACTATATAAATGATAATATTTTCAAAACGTTATATTTTGAAATCACTTCCTTTTCAATATTCATTATAAAAACGAATATAATCGATATAAACATCGTTCACGTCAAAATAGCGCAACTCTAATCAACACGGCTTTATATATTTCAATAAATTCGTTATTCTATTCAACAAATGAATATTTATTCTATTCAATACATGAATCTATATTTTTGTCAACACATGACTAATCTCAACGAATGAGTACTGTCCACGTGTGACTATTATTGTTATTTAATATATTTTATAAAAATTAAGGTATCTATCGTTTGATTTCAAATCAGACTCCAACCGTAAATTAGTAAGAGAACGATTCCCTGAATATTAACTCTGAAGGCCGAAACCAACATCAGATCAACATCCAGGAGACCACTCATCTTATCTATTTTCCAATTAGTTTCTAATTTCAAATATGATAAAGATGTAAATTTTATTGTTAAAATATTTCGTTCAACATATGACTAATCTCAACGGATGAGTACAGTCAACACTTGAACCTTTATTTTATAGTGATAAAGATATAAATTTTATTGTTAAAATATTTCGTTCAACACATGACTAATCTCAACGGATGAGTACAGTCAACACATGAACCTTTATTTTATAATATTCTTTATTTTCCCGATTGGAATGAGGCCCAATCAATTACCATATAATGTTAATTATATGGATTCCATACAACACATGTATATAATAGCAACGATAAATAATCAACCATAATCCAAAGTGCACTACACTGTATAAGCATCAAATATAGATATCTAACGCTTATAACAGCCTGTCAATCAATCGATCGACATACAACTAATTATTGGGATTAGTGTACGCCGTATTTTATCCCAATACCCGTGTGGGGTTTCAAACAATCAAACACAGATTTTATTTGTGCAGTTGGGCGATGTGTAAAATTTATCGACCCAATCAATATCAGTCAAATCGGTGTATACAAACAAATCGGCCGATTTGTTTATAATTATTTATTATTCACATTCACGTTAAAAATTATATTTTTAACGATAAAACATTTTATTTTAACACATGAATTTTTATTCTGTTCATTTACAAAATAAAAATGATATTTTTATTTTTCTAACTTATTTTAGAAAATTTCGGCGGCATAACGGCGCGATACTAGAAACGGGACGAGGCCTAGCCTTATCCCCGGTCTAGTGAAGGCCCACGCCATTCACACATCAATCAAATCAATTTCCATTCACCAAACAATTCAATTCAAACCAAATAATCTAACCAACTACACAGCCAAACAAACAAGTCCATCGTCTGTGGACGATTGTGTCGGGTGCTACTAAACACCGTCTGCATCCTAGTATATATATATAACTAGAATAAGAAATTGAAGAGTGAGAAATTCTCACCAATAGCTTTCCCAACTCCACGGCTCTTCCTTTGTAGAAACCTTCGTCGTTCTCGCCTTTTTGTCATCTTCGTTGCCCGTATTCTCTACATATGTAAAAATCGAATTTTTACTTCGCTATTCAATATATAAAAATCGAATTTTTACTTCACTATTCAATATATAAAAATCCTATTTTTACTTTGCTATTCTCTATATAAAGATCTCGCCTTTTTATCTTTAAAGATTTCGCCTTTTCAAATTTAAAGATTTCACCTTTTCAAATTTAAAGATTTCGCCTTTTCAAATTTAAAGATTTCGCCTTTTCAAATTTAAAGATTTCGCCTTTTCAAATTTAATGATTTTATTTTTATACCGCTACTTCTATAATGGAAAAATATAATTTCTATCGCTACTTCTATAATGGAAATCTAATTTTTTTCTTCACCTTCTTATATGGAAAATCTAATATTTACTTTAGTAACTTCTATAGAAAAATTGTATCTTTCTTCGAATAAAAATCTCACCTTCATGAATATAAAAATTCAACTTTTATATTATTGAAAATCATTTCCTTTTGCTATGAAAAAATCGCTTCTTTACAATGATAAAAATATCGTCTTTATAATGGTAAAAATATCCGATCTTTCCATAGTTAAAAACCAAACTTTTTTCAAGGTTAAAAAATCAAATTCCTTCATAGTTTAAAAATCAAATCTTTTATAGTTTGAAGATCTAATCTTTTCTACTAAAATATGTTTTAAATTTTAAAGTAAATAAGTTTTCAGTTTTAAAGTAAATAAAATAAATGAATAAAAATGAAAACTAACAGCATTTCAGTCGTCGGAGGACCCGAAGAGGGGGTGGAGGGGCGGTGGTCGCGGTCAGGGCCTGAGGTGGCGAAATGGGCGCGGGTTTTGGTGTAGATGGTTGCGGATTTCAAAGGAGGAAGAAGAGGAAAAAGGAGAAGAGGGGGGACGGGGCTGAGGCGCGCAAGGGGGGGGGGGTCGGGGACAACGGAGGTGGGCTAGGGTTGGGTGCGGCGCTGGTGGATTGCGAGGCTAGGGGGTGGCGGAGGGAGAAGAGGGAGTAAGCAACGGAGGAGAAGGGTCGCGAGGGGAGGAAGAAGGAGGGCGGCGGCTCCTCCCACGGCGGTGCGATGAGCGGTGGGGTGGCGCTCCGCCCCCTTCCTTTTTTTTTATTTGTGATTTTGATTTTAAATCGAACGGGGGGGGGGGGGGGGGGGCAGAAAGAATATAGAGAGGGAAAAGTGGGGCTTTTATTTTATTATTTTAATTGCAAAAAGTTGACTTTTACATACGACCTCAAAACGAGGCCCACCGCCTGTTGTCCGTAGCTAATTACCCCCATTCCGAACACAATGGGATATGTTTCGTCGGCTGATTCGATCGTTTCGATCAGTTTCCGTTAAAATCAACATATAACTCTATATATTGAATTTCAACGCGCATTTCAATTTACCGGGGCCACATACTAGCTCGAAAAATTCTAGAAAAATATATTCTAGCTTCGTATTGATGATACGGTCCTAACAAAACTAGTTTCGTCGAATTCCGAGGCCGTTGGAAAAATGACCATTTTCCAGTCGATTAAAATCAACTGAAACTGGTCAAACACGTTTTCTTTTGCCACACTCACATATTGACTCGAAAAATTATGAAATTTGGAATCTAGCAATAACTTTACATCACGGACCCAACAAAAGTGGTTTCGTCGAAATCCGAGGTCGTTTGCAAAATGTCCATTTTTAAGGGCCTGAATTCCATAGCGACTATTCCGAATTTTCAACTGGACATATTTTTTATTCCCGCTATGAAATTTGGATTTTTCAGATTCGTTGAAAGATATTCTCAATTAGATCCTAATGTTTTTCGTTTCACCAAAATCCGGATTGTTTTTCACCCGGTACGTTCATTTGAAGTTTGAAATCGAATTATCGAACTACCGCGCCATTTTCAATTCTATTTATAATTATATATAATTATTTATATTCTAACGACGACGTATATAATACATACGTTCGAATTATAATCAAAATAAATTTCTCGTCGATATTATTTAAAATAATTCATTTTAAATATTCAAAATTCGCTAAAATTGCAAAAATAAAAATTTTAAACTGGTTCAGAATTTCCGGTTTATTACAATCTCTCCCACTTAAAACTTTTCGTCCCCGAAAAGGAACAAAGTCGAAAGTGGTTTGATTAATCAGTTCCACGTTCTATCTGGCTTCCGTTCTCCAACTTTTCAGTTTCTGAGAATTTTCCAATTCTTCAAAAATTTGGCTAACACCCTAAATTTTCGAAAAATTTCGCCATAACCTCCCCTGCACCGGGAGCCACGGGAAAATCCTGAAATTGCCGTATAGGCCTTTTGATCTCAAAAAGAAAAAGAAAAAGCCAAGCGGCTAGCCAATAGGCTCATAAAATCATCATCATCCAAACAAAACAGTAAATTATAGTAAACATGTACCTATTTGTCGGGCAAACAAATTTTATTCTCTGCTCTAGCCTCCTTGCTATGACCTGTTCAATGTGAGTACATGTATATGCAAGCAAATGCGACCAATTTCCATTACAATTCAATATTTTATTCAATTAGGCTTAATGGTTAAAAATTATCAAACAAACGAACAAACAACATAAACATCAATCAATTAGTGAATTAAAGTTTCAAATTCATAATTTTGATATATATACAAAAATCATGTTTTTGATGCCAAATCACAACAAATAAATCTATCTATATAAGTTTTGGTTCTCACACCAGTCTAATGGAAATATATAGAAATCACACCTTCGAAACACGAAAATAAATACTGGTGATGGCGCGCCATTATCAGAATCATGTCTGGGCGACTAGAGTGCGGTTCTATATCTATCCGGTATATTAAAACTTCGAATATACGTTCATGATGCGTATATGCAAAACCTTTATATACTAGATTGTCCATATTCAAAATATACAATTATGCAAATACGTGTACTTGAATTTAACTTTCAAAACAAAAATGTTTTCATTTGAAAAATATACTCTTCACACTCGTTCTAGGATACTACTGATCCCATCTCTAACGAGTCATTCCAATTGGATATTACTAATCCAATATAAGATGAATTCTTTCGTATGGTTCTAATGTGTCTTATTCTCGAGCTCTGTAAACCAAAGCTCTGATACCAAATGTGACGGCCGGGAATTTCGCTCGATCCGAATAGGTCGTTAAACCGACTAAGATCATTCGAAATCCCTGATCGTTTTGAGAACAGGACAAATCAGAACACAAACAGAAGAACATTTCATTGCTATTACAACAATTCCATCAGAATACAAGAATATATAGAGTATAAATGAATACTATACATTCAATAAATATTAGAGATTACAATGAATTACATAGCAGCGGAAAAATAATACAAAGCACAACTGAAAGGCGATATACGGATACAGAGCTTTCCGGATATCATTCCAGCTGTAAACCAGGATCCTGTGAATATAAATCTGCAAAACCAAAACTACTAGCTGCCCGTGTCGAAAATAAGGGCACCCAGAGTTTAGGTTAAAACAATAAACTCCAGGTCAGTCATGTGACTGGTGTGAGAACTAAAACAGTTATTTAAAACTTTATTTTAAAAGAGAGTAATTCAAGGGACCACGCCGTATAACACGGAACGGGTTTCCTCCCAAGAATACTAGTGCATATAATAAACAGCTCAATGCTTTTTCGAAAAATGAAGCTATTATAAGACCCAGGTCCCATCACACAATGCAACGCAAGCCGGAGGATAGGGTTTTCCCTTATAATAGCCAAACATGCTTGGTACGTTTAAAACAAATCATTTGATACTATTATAAGTGTATAGTGTGTAACACCCACCTCCGCTTGGGTCACTCACAAAGGGAATGCACTAGTTTTGGAGGGGTATTATCGAGATAACATCACAGAATCATCACAAGACAGAACATAAAAAAAATTTAAGTAAACAGCGGAAGAATTTATGAGCAAAATACAACTTCATTTTATTCCAAAATAAACCATGTTTCTTACAAACATTTCAAATAACTTCATTACAACTGTCTTGTAATAATAGCCAAAGAAGCAATAACTTAAAAACAGCTTATTCCCCAAGTGCAGTAAAAAGAAGCAGCCCTAGCAAACCGTACATGCTGAGCCAAAGCAAGTGATATCCAAGCTAAGAGATAGTGTTTCCACCCTGAGAACCTGGGGGGGGGAACGAAAGAAAAAGAGGCGAAAAGAAAAGGGCCAGTCATAAAGATTGAGTAAGTCCTAGTGACTTTCAGTGTAAAAACGGTTAAAACAACCTGTCATGTATGAACTGGAACTAAACTTAAGAATGGTGTCAAGGTGAACAAGATAGACTAAGGTGATCAGGATAAGTCAAGACAAGTCAAGTAAAGCATCACACGTTCGAGATTCGTTGCATCGACTGTACTAGTATACTAAGCCCATATCACAAGTTAATCACGAAATAAATCCCTCAGCCCAATATCTCGAGATGACCCTGAAACGGGGTCTGACCCAAGTACGGGGTCCTACGGAGCGATTATCTAGTCGATCGGCTCCCTACAAGTTCTAGCTCGTCAAGTGTCCGTGTAATACGGCTAATCACGAATGTAGTCACCTGTGCTGGGTCCACCTTCGGGTGTATCAGCCCTAGGGTGTCAACCCCTGACACGATTCAAGATGCACAGATAAATCTACGGATACCCAGTGCCTGCCCCGGAATACGTGCATGACCGTAGTCCACCGAACCTACACTGGCATACCCCACTGCCGTCGTTCACCTCTTACAATCAGCCCAGTAATCGTGCCCCACCCGGCCTAGCCCCAGGGTACCTTGATACATCTAGAGGGTTACTGCTGAAAAGGGTCGTGTCTAGGGTTTCGCCTAACAGATTAGGTCATGTAATTTGTGACCCAACCGGCCTAACCGATTAAGTCATGTAATTCGTGACTTAATCCTTTTCCAGTCTAGTTGTGTCAAGATGGTTAAGTATGTCATTTAAATTCGCGACTTAACCCGCCTACGTGTCATGTCAAGTTGGCTAAGTGTTGTCGTTTCAAGTTCATGACTTAGCCCTACAAATCGTGTTCAAGTTGGTTAAGTTGTCTTTTCATGTTCATGACTTAACCCTAATTGGCATTAGTTGATTCGTTAATGCACTGAACCACTCACATTGGATCCTATTGTTCGTAGCCACTGGATTTGCCGGGCGGTTCCGGGCAGGTTTACGCTACGAACTCAACCCAACCTCGGGTTTCAAGCGCGATGTGACCAACTACCCACATTGGATCCTATTGTTTGTAGCAACTGGATTTGTCGGGCGATTCCGGGCAGATTTACACTACAAACTCAACCCAACCTCGAGTTGGCCACTTTCTTGTTTTCTAAAGTCATGCCCATGTTCTTATCAGATTCGTGCTATTTTCATAGCATGTTCATGTGTCAATTTCGTGCCCAACTAAGGCATGTTTCAAGTCAAGTTATGGCATGTTCAAGTCGAGTTTTCGTGCCATATTTCATGTTCTACTTATGCCAAATTTCACGGTTTATGATTATAATCAATTCAAGTTTTTTCCTATTCTACCCAATCGTATCCCCAACGTATATAAACGTACTTCGTTCACAAGCATAAACAATTCAAGAGATAAAGGGGAATAACACCAAACATGTGATAGGCATACGTGACAATTCCAATGTCACTTGCATGATAAACAGGCTATAACATATCACATGGTTTCAATACTAGCATGATGATAACTTGGCATAGTAATGGTTCCAACTTAGTTCAACATGATGAATTCAACTTTACATCCTAGGCATAATAATCATTGCGGGCATAATAATAATTTTATTACAAACATGAAACATTAAAGGCATGGTAATTCTAATAGGCATAGTGGATTCCAATTTAGTATTTTTAACATAATGATTCTCATCTAGCATTATAAACATAATGATTCCAACTTTTCATCATGACCTAGCAATTCCCAATTTGTCATTAGCATGATAGGTATATTAACATCACATACATAGTATCATTAATATCATAGACATGGTTTAATTAGCATCATAGGCATGGTTTAATCAACATGAGGATTTCAATGAACATAATGATTCCATGGACATGTATTTGTTCAACTTGCAATAAAATTAAGCCCAAGTGATTCGTAACAACATCAACATCATGATAAGTTTAACTTGCAACATTAACATAGCAATATTCCCAAATTTTGATTCAAAGTTAAACAATATAAACGTGGATTAATAATAGTTCCTTAATCCGGTTTCAATTCATAGCATGTCCATGTTATTTTAGCGTTTTTGCCTAAAAAGTGACATAGAACTTACAATATGAAGCAAGCAATCCAAATCAAAACTTTAAATCAAATAGCCCCAAATCCGTTGTCTAAAGCGTCGTAGTTGTTGTAGCTTCTAGTTGTAGCCTTCAAGAATCATCCTTCGTCTTCTTTAATTTTTTGTTCTTTGTATTTTTAATTTAGAGTTCTAGGTTTAATGGCGGCTGCATGAGTGCTAAAATGAAATAGTATGATTTAGGCTAGGTCTTAGAGTCTTTTTATAGTTGTAGGAAATTGATTTCAGCCTTTAGATTTACCCTAGAATAGGTCTGAGCCATCCAAAATCGTCACAAGCCCCTAAAACAAGACCTAGGAGCCAAAACAGGTGCACCAAAAAAATTGGTCCGACCGGGGGGTCTACCCCAGGGTCGACATGGGTGTCGACCCATTGGGGGGGTCGACACTAGTGTCGACCCCTGTGTCGACCCTGCCTGGGGCGGGAAAATTCCCGCCCATTCTGCCTTGGTTGTAATTCGAATCTGAATTCGAATTTGAACTATTTTCGGGCTTGGAATTTTCTGAAAACTTCATTGGGCCATAACTTGGTCATACGGACTCCGTTTTTCGAAAACTCGGACTCTATTTCGCGTATTTTTCCGAGACGAACGCAATGGCAAAGCCTGTTTCCCTTGATTCAGATTTTAGAATTTAATTCTGCCTTGATTTACATTATAATATGTTATTAAAAATACGGGTTGTTACATTCTCCCCTCCTTAAAGGATTTCGTCCCCGAAATCTCTAAGTTAGGAAGAACGTATCCTACCATCCATCATCCATCTACTTAAAACATCATCCACAAGTAACCATTGTCCTTATAAAGATTCTAAATGCTGTATGAACATATGCAAAAGGTGTGTGTATATGTACTTATCTAATGCAAAAATCAGGCGGTTACTGATTCAGTAAATCTCCTTAATGCAAAGTATGTTAGTGAAATGAGTCCATATGTATGCAAATTCCTAACATAATTTATAATCTCTACATGAGTGCACATAACATTTATTCATATGCAACATCCACGTGATAGCACAACAAGTTTCATCCATGAATAAGCATAAACACTCATGCATATGCAACATGAAAGTGTGTGAGCCGATCTTAGTGCCTAATGTGCATCATGCATCCACGAGTATCCACTTGCAAACACTTGCAACCACTTGCAACCATCAAGCATAACATGTTTCAAATACATGTTTCATCCAAAGAGTTTCTACCTAAGGTTCTCATGACACGATTACGAGATAACAAGATAAAACAAAGCATCTAGAAAAAGAAGTTAAAGATGTACCCCCGGAAGGTCCGGTCTGCTTCTAACGGCAGTCCTTGCTGATGTGTCCAGTCTCCCCACAATGAAAACATTCACCTCGCTTTCTTTTCCTCTTTCTACAATCCTTGGCTATGTGCCCTTCCGTACCACAGAAATTGCATTTCCTTTTATCACGTGAGTTGTCGTTCTTGCCTCCTTTCTCGAGGTCTACCATCTTATTCTGAGAATCATTGGGCTTGACCTCTTTCTTTCCCTTCTTATCTTCCTCATACAGTAGGGCCATATCCACCAAGCTTTCAAAGGTCTCCCCCATGGGCACATGAGTCATGGCCATACCATGTAGTGGCTCGTTCAAGCCTCGTGCAAAACGTAGCGCCTTTTTTTGAGGAGTGTTGACTAACTCCAATCCGAAGCGAGCAAGCTGATTGAAACGGTTCACGTATTCTTTAACTGTCATATTTCCTTGTTTAAGGGCCAGAAACCGTTCCATTTGGAGACTCTCCTCTGCCGATGACAAGAACTTAAGCCCAAATCTCCCTCTAAAGTCCGCCCAAGTCTCAATGGGCCTAGTAGCGTTGGTGACTTCCCACCAATAAGAAGCTTCCTCTTTCATGAGCCACGCCGCCAACTGTACTTTCCTATTGTCCTCTACCTCAAAGATAACAAACAAGTCTTCGGTTTCCTTCAACCAATTCCGTGCCTCAACAAAAGTCTCAGTTTCTAGGAAATCCTTTCCGCCCATGGCCTTAAAGTCCTTGCATATCTTTGAAAAAGCGGTTTCTCACGGAGGTTGAGGAGGATGAGGATTGGCTGGGCCTGCCACATTAGCCCGAGCCTCGAGGAAACGACGGAACCAAGTGGGTATATTGACCCCCTCGGGAAGATTAAGGTCGTCGGCCATGATAAGCTGAAAACGAAAAAGGAAAAGATTCAAACGAGGAAACAAAGATAGTGCTAATGGCTTTGGGGAATATGCCTTTTAATCAAAACAAAATTTCCTTGAAAAATGCTTCTTTGTAAACGGTTTTTCAAATAGTTTTCAGAAGGTTTTAAAAACTTTTGCCCAGTCTAGAAACCTTCTGCTCTGATACCAAGTGTAACACCCCACCTCCGCTAGGGTCACTCACAAAGGGAATGCACTAGTTTTGGAGGGGTATTATCGAGATAACATCACAAAATCATCACAAGACAGAACATAAAAAAAATTTAAGTAAACAGCGGAAGAATTTATGAGCAAAATAGAACTTCATTTTATTCCAAAATAAACCATGTTTCTTACAAACATTTCAAATAACTTCATTACAACTGTCTTGTAATAATAGCCAAAGAAGCAATAACTTAAAAACAGAAAAACAGCTTATTCCCCAAGTGCAGTAAAAAGAAGCAGCCATAGCAAACCGTACATGCTGAGCCAAAGCAAGTGATATCCAAGCTAAGAGCTAGTGTTTCCTCCCTGAGAACCTGGGGGGGAAACGAAAGAAAAAGAGGCGAAAGGAAAAGGGTCAGTCATAAAGACTGAGTAAGTCCTAGTGACTTTCAGTGTAAAAACGGTTAAAACAACCTGTCATGTATGAACTAGAACTAAACTTAAGAATGGTGTCAAGGTGAACAAGATAGACTAAGGTGATCAGGATAAATCAAGACAAGTCAAGTAAAGCATCACACGTTCGAGATTCGTTGCATCGACTGTACTAGTATACTAAGCCCATATCACAAGTTAATCACGAAATAAATCCCTCAGCCCAATATCTTGAGATGACCCTGAAACGGGGTCTGACCCAAGTACGGGGTCCTACGGAGCGATTATCTAGTCGATCGGCTCCCTACAAGTTCTAGCTCGTCAAGTGTCTGTGTCATACGGCTAATCACGAATGTAGTCACCTGTGATAGGTCCACCTTCGGGTGTATCATCCCTAGGGTGTCAACCCCTGACACGATTCAAGATGCACAGATAAATCTACGAATACCCAGTGCCTGCCCCGGAATACGTGCACGACCGTAGTCCACCGAACCTACACTGGCATACCCCACTGTCATCGTTCACCTCTTACAATCAGCCCAGTAATCGTGCCCCACCCGGCCTAGCCCCAGTGTACCTTGATACATCTAGAGGGTTACTGCTGAAAAGGGTCATGTCTAGGGTTTCGCCTAACAGATTAGGTCATGTAATTCGTGACCCAACCCGCCTAACCGATTAAGTCATGTAATTCGTGACTTAATCCTTTTCCAGTCTAGTTGTGTCAAGATGGTTAAGTATGTCATTTAAATTCGCGACTTAACCCGCCTACGTGTCATGTTAAGTTGGCTAAGTGTTGTTGTTTCAAGTTCATGACTTAGCCCTACAAATCGTGTTCAAGTTGGTTAAGTTGTCTTTTCATGTTCATGACTTAACCCTAATTGGCATTAGTTGATTCGTTAATGCACCGAACCACTCACATTGGATCCTATTGTTCGTAGCCACTGGATTTGCCGGGCGGTTCCGGGCAGGTTTACGCTACGAACTCAACCCAACCTCGGGTTTCAAGCGCGATGTGACCAACTACCCACATTGGATCCTATTGTTTGTAGCAACTGGATTTGCCGGGCGATTCCGGGCAGGTTTACACTACAAACTCAACCCAACCTCGAGTTGGCCACTTTCTTGTTTTCTAAAGTCATGCCCATGTTCTTATCAGATTTGTGCTATTTTCATAGCATGTTCATGTGTCAATTTCGTGCCCAACTAAGGCATGTTTCAAGTCAAGTTATGGCATGTTCAAGTCGAGTTTTCGTGCCATATTTCATGTTCTACTTATGCCAAATTTCACGGTTTATGATTATAATCAATTCAAGTTTTTTCCTATTCTACCCAATCGTATCCCCAACGTATATAAACGTACTTCGTTCACAAGCATAAACAATTCAAGAGATAAAGGGGAATAACACCAAACATGTGATAGGCATACGTGACAATTCCAATGGCACTTGCATGATAAACAGGCTATAACATATCACATGGTTTCAATACTAGCATGATGATAACTTGGCATAGTAATGGTTCCAACTTAGTTCAACATGATGAATTCAACTTTACATCCTAGGCATAATAATCATTGCGGGCATAATAATAATTTTATTACAAACATGAAACATTAAAGGCATGGTAATTCTAATAGGCATAGTGGATTCCAATTTAGTATTTTTAACATAATGATTCTCATCTAGCATTATAAACATAATGATTCCAACTTTTCATCATGACCTAGCAATTCCCAATTTGTCATTAGCATGATAGGTATATTAACATCACATACATAGTATCATTAATATCATAGACATGGTTTAATTAGCATCATAGGCATGGTTTAATCAACATGAGGATTTCAATGAACATAATGATTCCATGGACATGTATTTGTTCAACTTGCAATAAAATTAAGCCCAAGTGATTCGTAACAACATCAACATCATGATAAGTTTAACTTGCAACATTAACATAGCAATATTCCCAAATTTTGATTCAAAGTTAAACAATATAAACGTGGATTAATAATAGTTCCTTAATCCGGTTTCAATTCATAGCATGTCCATGTTATTTTAGCGTTTTTGCCTAAAAAGTGACATAGAACTTACAATATGAAGCAAGCAATCCAAATCAAAACTTTAAATCAAATAGCCCCAAATCCGTTGTCTAAAGCGTCGTAGTTGTTGTAGCTTCTAGTTGTAGCCTTCAAGAATCATCCTTTGTCTTCTTTAATTTTTTGTTCTTTGTATTTTTAATTTAGAGTTCTAGGTTTAATGGCGGCTGCATGAGTGCTAAAATGAAATAGTATGATTTAGGCTAGGTCTTAGGGTCTTTTTATAGTTGTAGGAAATTGATTTCAGCCTTTAGATTAACCCTAGAAGAGGTCTGAGCCATCCAAAATCATCACAAGCCCCTAAAACAAGACCCAGGAGCCAAAACAGGTGCACCAGAAAAATTGGTCCGACCGGGGGGTCGACCCCAGGGTCGACATGGGTGTCGACCCATGGGTCGACATGGGTGTCGACCCATGGGTCGACATGGGTGTCGACCCATTGGGGGGGGGTCGACACTGGTTTGACCCCTGTGTCGACCCTGCCTGGGGCGGGAAAATTCCCGCCCATTCTGCCTTGGTTGTAATTCGAATCTGAATTCGAATTTGAACTATTTTCGGGCTTGGAATTTTCTGAAAACTTCATTGGGCCATAACTTGGTCATACGGACTCCGTTTTTCGAAAACTCGGACTCTATTTCGCGTATTTTTCCGAGACGAACGCAATGGCACAGCCCGTTTCCCTTGATTCAGATTTTAGAATTTAATTCTTCCTTGATTTACATTATAACATGTTATTAAAAATACGGGTTGTTACATAGTGTCAAACATTTTCAATCATAAATATCAATCATAGGCGGCATGGGTACCATCTATCATGTCACCATACTAGTTCTACAATTAAAACCGCAATACACGTATTGAAAATATGATTTCCGTCATGCGTCGAGGCAAGGGTCAAGCTCTTCTCCGCTTCGAGACACTCTAGCAAATGTCTCAAGGCTACGCACTCTGGGCAACCCTGGATCTTCAGGGTCGGTCCTCACTTACGTTAGAGGATTGGCAATTCCTGAACACACGTTTCCCGGTCCTTACAGACCTAAAATCGAGGCGCCTCATCCAACAACCACATAGGTGAAAAGTATATAAATGTCAGGGCTGGTAAGTCACTGACACCACCAAAGCTAGAAAGAAACGTCGTGCTCTCCCTGCAGTCCGTATCCCGTTTTTGACTCATACCGAGGTGTGAGGCTCGCGAATTCACGTTATACACAAAGCTACGCCACAAAGGTCGTTCTTTGATCATCAACCACAAGACTTTGCTTTTTAACAGAAGCCTTGATCCATGCAACTCAGCATGCCACACAGGCAATTCATGCCATGCGATTGATATCTATCGATATATATCCTCTAAGCTCGTACGTCTCAGAGAAGGGCGTTAAGCAAGAGAATAAATTCTCCGCCGCCAAACAGATATATATATTTAACAGAAATCAATCAACACAGAATAAAATCCAATGTCAGACACACAATCCATTTACAAGTTCGTTCTGGGTCTGAACGAAACAGGAGGCACTTTCCTCCCATATCCATCGATCTCCAAGTACGTCTGGACGACCACCAACTATTTCCATCCTCTTGGGTGTACAGCCCAATCAGGATCATTAGTAATTATCCAAACGATGTGAAGACTTTCGGTCTTCAACCACCGTCTTCATCTTCGACTTATCGTCGAATCGGTTATTCAGAATGGGTATAAACCCGGCCTTTCCGAACAATCCGCGTATATTAAAACGAATGTTACACAAACACAACATACGCCTCATTCCAATTCCACATTCTTAGGGAAAGGTTCCCATTAATTTTATCCAAGATAAATTCTTTAAAATTTATCCTTTAATCTTCCTTTGGATGTCATTTCAAACCAAATTATGGTTTTTCAAGACTCGTCGAGATTAGCGAACCATACCGAAGTAATTATTTATTTTATTTCCCAATCCCAACCTATTCATCCCATGAAGCAAAACTGGTAATACTCCATATCTAACACCACGGTGTTATCGATAAAATTAATTACCATTTCACGTTCAAATCTAATTAAAGATTTAGCTATTCGCTTTGGAGCAAAACTGGCGGTACTCCATTCTCGCTCATTTCTAAATTTGATAATTTAAATTATCAATTCCCCATTTCAATCTAATTGCAGATTCATTAAAACTCCTTTTACTGGGTTAAAGAACTAGTGTCGTTTAAAACACAATTACGATAAACCCATGAATCAATTCTATTTAAACCCATTTCAAATCCAGTTTATTTATTTAAAAATAAATGGGTTTTAATTTCAGTTCAAAACTAGTTCATTTCGATAAAAATCTACTTTTATCTTTTCAAATATGGAGTTTTTCATCCCAATTTTTCCCAAATCATTTCATATGATTTTACACAAATTATTGATATTTTTAATAATTTTATCAAGGCCCGTACAGTCGATTTCCATCAACGGCCATCGAACTGCACTTACAGCGACCTTTTCCAAATTTGATTTGGACGTATCTCCAAATCCAACCGTTAGATTTCAAATTTCAAATATTCGTTAGAAAGCTCTTTTCGATATGAACCCAACGGTTCTAGTTTTTAGGAGAATCCGACGGTCGGATCTCCCGTAATGTCCGTTCGAAATAAATGGTCGAAATTCACGAACTGCCACGACGCGACGCGTTCTATTCAGGCCATTATATTATATATAATATATATTTCGTCGATTACTATTTAAAACGAATTTTATTAATAGTTTTGAATTCGTTTCGAAAACAATTTCAACCTTTATTTCAATTCAAATCAAAATTGAATTTTTCCTTAAAAATTCGTTTTAAAATTCATTTCTATTCAATTCGAATTTCAATTCAGTTTGAATTCGTTTCCAATTCAATTCGAATTGGTTTTCAATTCAATTCAAATTGGTTTTCTATTCGATTCAATTCAAATTCGTTTTCTATTAAACTCAATTCAAATTCGTTTTCTATTCAAATCAAATTCGTTTTCTATTCAAATCAAATTCGTTTTCTATTCAAATCAAATTCGTTTTCTAATTAAATCAAATTCGTTTTCTATTCAACTCAAATTCGTTTCCTAATTAAATCAAATTCGTTTTCTATTCAACTCAAATCAAATTCGTTTTCTAATCCATTCAATTCAAATTTCTTTATCTATTCGATTCAATTTGAATTTCTTTATCTATTCAATTTAATTCACATTCGTTTTCTATTCAAATCAAATTCGTTTTCTATTCAAATCAAATTCGTTTTCTAAACCATTTCAATTTTATATTCAATTTTAAATCAAAATTGAATATTTCCTATCATTACTATATAAATGATAATATTTTCAAAATGTTATATTTTGAAATCACTTCCTTTTCAATATTCATTATAAAAATGAATATAATCGATATAAACATCGTTCACGTCAAAATAGCGCAACTCTAATCAACACGGCTTTATATATTTCAATAAATTCGTTATTCTATTCAACAAATGAATATTTATTCTATTCAATACATGAATCTATATTTTTGTCAACACATGACTAATCTCAACGAATGAGTACTGTCCACGTGTGACTATTATTGTTATTTAATATATTTTATAAACATTAAGGTATCTATCGTTTGATTTCAAATCAGACTCCAACCGTAAATTAGTAAGAGAACGATTCCCTGAATATTAACCCCGAAGGCCGAAACCAACATCAGATCAACATCCAGGAGACCACTCATCTTATCTATTTTCCAATTAGTTTCTAATTTCAAATATGATAAAGATGTAAATTTTATTGTTAAAATATTTCGTTCAACATATGACTAATCTCAACGGATGAGTACAGTCAACACATGAACCTTTATTTTATAGTGATAAAGATATAAATTTTATTGTTAAAATATTTCGTTCAACACATGACTAATCTCAACGGATGAGTACAGTCAACACATGAACCTTTATTTTATAATATTCTTTATTTTCCAGATTGGAATGAGACCCAATCAATTAACATATAAAGTTAATTATATGGATTCCATACAACACATGTATACAATAGCAACGATAAATAATCAACCATCATCCAAAGTGCACTACACTGTATAAGCATCAAATATAGATATCAAACACTTATAACAGCCTGTCAATCAATCGATCGACATACAACTAATTATTAGGATTAGTGTACGCCGTATTTTATCCCAATACCCGTGTGGGGTTTCAAACAATCAAACACAGATTTTATTTGTGCAGTTGGGCGATGTGTAAAATTTATCGACCCAATCAATATCAGTCAAATCGGTGTATACAAACAAATCGGCCGATTTATTTATAATTATTTATTATTCACATTCACGTTAAAAATTATATTTTTAACGATAAAACATTTTATTTTAACACATGAATTTTTATTCAGTTCATTTACAAAATAAAAATGATATTTTTATTTTTCTAACTTATTTTAGAAAATTTCGGCGGCATAACGGCGCGATATTAGAAACGGGACGAGGCCTAACCTTATCCCCGGTCTAGTGAAGGCCCACGCCATTCACACATCAATCAAATTAATTTCCATTCACCAAACAATTCAATTCAAACCAAATAATCTAACCAACTACACAGCCAAACAAACAAGTCCATGGTCTGTGGACGATTGTGTCGGGTGCTACTAAACGCCGTCTGCATCCTAGTATATATATATATATATAACTAGAATAAGAAATTGAAGAGTGAGAAATTCTCACCAATAGCTATCCCAACTCCACGGCTCTTCCTTTGTAGAAACCTTCGTCGTTCTCGCCTTTTTGTCATCTTCGTTGCCCGTATTCTCTACATACGTAAAAATCGAATTTTTACTTCGCTATTCAATATATAAAAATCGAATTTTTACTTCACTATTCAATATATAAAAATCCTATTTTTACTTTGCTATTCTCTATATAAAGATCTCGCCTTTTTAGCTTTAAAGATTTCGCCTTTTCAAATTTAAAGATTTCGCCTTTTCAAATTTAAAGATTTCGCCTTTTCAAATTTAAAGATTTCGCCTTTTCAAATTTAAAGATTTCGCCTTTTCAAATTTAAAGATTTCGCATTTTCAAATTTAAAGATTTCGCCTTTTCGAATTTAAAGATTTCGCCTTTTCAAATTTAAAGATTTTATTTTTATACCGCTACTTCTATAATGGAAAAATATAATTTCCATCGCTACTTC
The DNA here is from genome assembly GCA_030737875.1 of Allium sativum. Classification (NCBI taxonomy): domain Eukaryota; kingdom Viridiplantae; phylum Streptophyta; class Magnoliopsida; order Asparagales; family Amaryllidaceae; genus Allium; species Allium sativum. The sequence goes on along the minus strand of CM060916.1, from coordinate 166,702,406 downwards.
TATAATGGAAATCTAATTTTTTTTCTTCACCTTCTTATATGGAAAATCTAGTATTTACTTTAGTAACTTATATAGAAAAATCGTATCCTTCTTCGAATAAAAATCTCACCTTCATGAATATAAAAATTCAACTTTTATATTATTGAAAATCATTTCCTTTTGCTATGAAAAAATGCTTCTTTACAATGATAAAAATATCGTCTTTACAATGGTAAAAATATCCGATCTTTGCATAGTTAAAAATCAAACTTTTTTCAAGGTTAAAAAATCAAATTCCTTCATAGTTTAAAAATCAAATCTTTTATAGTTTAAAGATCTAATCTTTTCTACTAAAATATGTTTTAAATTTTAAAGTAAATAAGTTTTCAGTTTTAAAGTAAATAAAATAAACGAATAAAAATGAAAACTTACAGCATTTCAGTCGTCGGAGGACCCGAAGAGGGGGTGGAGGGGCGGTGGTCACCCTCAGGGCCTGAGGTGGCGAAATGGGCGTGGGTTTTGGTGTAGATGGCTGCGGATTTCAAAGGAGGAAGAAGAGGAAAAAGGAGAAGAGGGGGGACGGGGCTGAGGAGCGCAAGGGGGGGTCGGGGACGTCGGAGGTGGGTTAGGGTTGGGTGCGGCACTGGTGGCTTGCGAGGCTAGGGGGTGGCGGAAGGAGAAGAGGGAGGAAGCAACGGAGGAGAAGGGTCGCGAGGGGAGGGAGAAGGAGGGCGGCGGCTCCTCCCACGGCGGCGCGATAAGCGGTGGGGCGGCGCTCCGCCCCCTTCCTTTTTTATTTTTTTAATTTGTAATTTTGATTTTAAATCGACCGGGGGGTGGCAGAAAGAATATAGAGAGGGAAAAGGGGGGCTTTTATTTTATTATTTTTATTATTTTAATTGCAAAAAGTTGACTTTTACATACGACCTCAAAATGTGGCCCACCGCTTGTCATCCATAGCTAATTACCCCTATTCCGAACACAATGGGATATGTTTCGTCGGCTGATTCAATCGTTTCGATCAGTTTCCGTTAAAATCAACATATAACTCTATATATTGAATTTGAACGCGCATTTCAATCTACCGGGGCCACATACTAGCTCGAAAAATTCTAGAAAAATATTTTCTAGCTTCGTATTGACGATACGGTCCTAACAAAACTAGTTTCGTCGAATTCCGAGGCCGTTGGAAAAATGGCCATTTTCCAGTCGATTAAAATCAACCGAAACTGGTCAAACACGTTTTCTTTTGCCACGCTCACATATTGACTCGAAAAATTATGAAATTTGGAATCTAGCAATAACTTTACATCACGGACCCAAAAAAAGTGGTTTCGTCGAAATCCGAGGTCGTTTGCAAAATGTCCATTTCTAAGGGCCTGAATTCCATAGCGACTATTCCGAATTTTCAACTGGACATATCCTTTTATTCCCGCTATGAAATTTCGATTTTTCGGATTCGTTGGAAAGATATTCTCAATTAGATCCTAATGTTTTTGGTTTCACCAAAATCCGGATTGTTTTGCACCCGGTACGTTCATTTGAAGTTTGAAATCGAATTATCGAACTACCGCGCCATTTTCAATTCTATTTATAATTATATATAATTATTTGTATTCTAACGACGACGTATATAATATATACGTTCGAATTATATTCAAAATAAATTTCTCGTCGATATTATTTAAAATAATTCATTTTAAATATTCAAAATTCGCTAAAATTGCAAAAATAAAATTTTTAAACTGGTTCAGAATTTCCGGGTTATTACACTCTATAATTATATTAATCTTGAACTCTTGAAATCTTGATTACTCATGAGTCTTGAAATTTCTCTGATCTTTGAATCTCTATCATCTTTATAACTGTACAGTCTTTAGTAATATTTCCTGTATATAATTTCTACACACACACACATATATATATATATATTCTATACAAAAAGTGTTAGCATATATTTTATGATCAATGATAATTAAAATAAGGTTGTTGTTATCAAAACTCCATTCTCTAACAATCTCCCCCTTTTTGATGATGACAACCTTAGTTTATAAAATATCGTACCTGTATATACATGTTTGATGATGATCCTCTTATACTCCCCCATCTATAAGAATTCTATAAAACTATGCCTATATTTTATAATTTCTCCCCATTTGGCATTATCAAAAATAATAAAAGATACTTTCCCTAAGTTATATTATTCTAGAATCTATGTGAAAACCCGTAACTTCCCCGTTAAGGAAAGCGCGGATACTTTGAGAACACGCCACAACAGAACGCATACGGAAGAACATTTCACTGTATATTACAACAATGCATCAGATTACAAGAATATACAGAGTATAAATGAATATTACACAATCAGAGATTTAAATTACATTTAAATACATAGCAGCGGAAAATAATACAATACACAACTGAAGGAGATATACGGATACAAAGCTTTCCGGATATCGTTCCAGCTGTAAACCAGGATCCTGTGAATATAAATCTGCAAAACCAAAACTACTAGCTGCCCGTGTCAAAATAGGGGCACCCAGAGTTTAGGTCAAAACAATAAACTCCAGGTCAGTCATGTGACTGGTGTGAGAACTAAAACAGTTAATCTTTATTTTAAAGTTTGGTAAATCAAGGGACCACGCCGTATAACACGGAACGGGTTTCCTCCCAAGAATACCGGTGCATAAAACAGCAGCACAATGCTAAATAAAGAAAAATGAAGCTATTATAAGACCCAGGTCCTATCACACAATGCAACGCAAGCCGGGGGATAGGGTTTTTACCTTATAATAGCCAAAGAATGCTTGATACGTTTAAAACAGATTATTTGATACTATAATAAGTGCATAGTGTATAAAACAACTTCAAATCATAAGTATCAATCATAGACGGCATGAATGACCCATACCACTATGTCGCCATATATAAGTTTATAATCAAAACCGCAATGTCGTATTGGAAGTTGGGTTATCATTTATGGTATGAACCGAGGCTAGGGGCAAGATCCTCTACCGATTCGAGACAATCTAGCCCATGTCTCAGGACCCAGACTCAGGTGGGCCTTGGATCGTCAGGGCCGGTCCACCGATGTGGATTATTATGCCTGAACAATGCGTTTCCCCGCCCTTTGGGGCGTAAGCCTGGCCCGTCAGCCGACCAGAAGCATCGGCCGAAACCGATATCACGAGGCGCCTCGCTTTTCAGCAAGTAATAATAAGCAACATCCACATGAGTCAAACTCGTCAGCCAGTTCAAGCACTGACGCCACTCCTAACTAGAAAGAAACGCATGTCCTCCCTGATGTCCGTCTCCCGTTTTTGGTTCATACCGGGTGTGATGCTCGCGAATCAACGTTACACAAAGCTACGCCACACAAGGCCGTGCTTTGATCATCAACCACAAGACTTTGCTTTTCAACAAAAGCCTTGATCCATGCAACTCAGCATGCCACATTGTCAGTCCATATTGTACCACTGATTTCTGCCAATATATAACCTCTAGGCTCGTACGTCTCAGAGAAGGGTGTATAGCAAGAGAATAAATTCTCTGCCACCAAACAGATATATATTTAGCAGAGATCACCAAATACAGTATAAAGGAATACAACGTCAGACACACTATCCATTTACAAGTCCGTTCTGGGTCCCAACGAAACCGGAGGCACCTTGTACCTCGCATATCCATCGATCTCCAAGTACGTCTGGACGATCACCAACTGTTTCCATCTTCTTGGGTGTACAGCCCAATCAAGATCGTCAGCAATCACCCAAACGACGTGAAGACCTCCGGCCTTCGACCATCGTCTTCGTCTTCGACTTGTCGTCGTATTCATTATTCAGAATGGGATAAACCCGGTCTTCCCGAATAACTCGCGTATATTTTAAATAAGTGTTACACGAACACAACATACGCCTCATTCCAATTTATCAGTCACTAACCGTAAATTAATCAAGAGAATAATTCCCCAAATATTAACCCCGAAGGCCAAAACCAACATCAGATCAATATCCAGAAAACCATTCTGCTTGGCTAACCGACAGTTAGTTTCTAAATTTCACATTCACAGGGAAAGGTTCCCATTAATTTTATCCAAGATAAATCATTAAAATTTATTCTCAAATCTTCTTTTGAATTTCAATTCAACTAGTCGGGATTAACGAACCTTACCGAAGTAATCATTTGTTTTAATTTCCAATCCCAACCTATTCATCTCATGAAGTAAAACTGGTAGTACTTCATATCTAACACCACGGTGTTATCGGTAAATTCAATTACCATTTCACGTTGAAATCTAATTAAAGATTTAACTAACGTCTGGAGCAAAACTGGTGATACTCCATTTCGATTATTTCAATCTAATTAAAGATTCATTAAAACTCCACTTAGTTTTAATCGCTAACAGGGTTAAAGAATCAGTGTCATTTAAAACACGGTTCACGATAAACCCAAAATCACATCACATTAATTATCGGGTTAAAGAACAAGTGTTATTTAAAAACACTGTTCACGATAAACCCAAAAATCAATATCAATTCAATTAAATATTATTTAATTGGCACACTTCATTAAATCTAAATAAAAAGATTCAATCTTTTTCTCATCTAGATTCAAGAACAGTGTTAATGAAGACACCATTCACGACAAACCCAAATCACATTTGATATTAAATACAAGGCTCTGAATAGAAAATATATCGGCTTATATTCAATATCAAATTCTACGATTAACAAATGTCGTATTGGAGATAACGATATAAATATATCTTTCAAATTTCCATAACAACATCTGTAAAATCATGAATTCCAACATCGAAATATTCCGAAGACAATTTCGATTCAAATCCATTTCAAATTCAATTTATTTATTTAAAAATAAATAGAATTATAATTCTAGTTCAAAACTAGTTAATTTCGATAAAAATCTATTTTTGTCTTTTCAAATATGGAGTTTTTCATCCCAATTCTTTCTTAATCATTTCTTATGATTTTACACGAATTATTACTATTTTTAATAATTTTATCAAGGCCCGTACAGTCGATTTCCATCAATGGCCATCGAACTGCACTTACAACGACCTTTTTCAAATTTGATTTGGACATAATTCCAAATCCAACCGTTAGATTTCTAATTTCTAATATTCGTTAGAAAGCTCTTTTCGATACGAACCCAACGGTTCCGGTTTTAGGAGAATCCGACGGTCGGATCTCCCGCAATATCTGTTCGAAGTCAATGGTCGAAATTCGCGAACTGTCGCGGCTCGGCGCGTTCTATTCAGGCCATTATATAATATATATAATATATATAATATATACTTCATCGATTTCCTTTCGAAATGAATTTTATAAATCGTTTTAAATTCGTTTTCAAAATGGTTTCAACTTCATATTCAATTTCAAATTAAAATTGAATATTCCAATTTAAATTCATTTTATATTCATTTCAAATTGATTTCAATTCAAATTGATTTCTAATTCAATTTCAGTTCGTTTTCAATTCAATTCAATTTCAATTCGAATTTATTTCTATTCTATTTCAATTCGAATTCGTTTATATTCAATTTCAATTCGAATTCGTTTATATTCAATTTCAATTCGAATTTATTTATATTCAATTTCAATTTGAATTTATTTATATTCAATTTCAATTCGAATTTATTTATATTCAATTTCAATTCGAATTTATTTATATTCAATTCTTTTCAAAGTATCAGATTTTGAAATCACTTTCGATATTCATTATAAAATGAATAAAATCGATATAAATATCGTTTACGTCAAAATGGCGTCAATCTAATCAATACGGCTTCATATATTCCTATTTTCAAATATTCTATTTCAAATATTTCCTATTATCAACATATTTGTTATTATCAAAATATTTCGTTCAACACATGACTAATCTCAACGGATGAGTACAGTCAACACATGGACCTTTATTTTATAATATTCTTTATTTTCTAAATTGGAATGAGCCCCAATCAATCACCATATAATGTTAATTATATGGATTTTCATACATCACACGTATATAATAGCATTGAAAAATAATCAACCATCAACCAAAGTGCACTACACTGTATAAGCATCAAATATAGATATCTAACGCTCATAACAGCATGTCAATCAATCGATTGACATATTTAATCAATCAGGATGAGTGAACTTCAAATTTCATCCCAACACCCGTGTGGGGTTTAAAACAATCAAACACAGATTTTTATTCGTGCAGTTGGGCGATGTGTAAAATTTATCGACCCAATCAATATCAGTCAAATCAGTGCATATAAACTAATCGGCCGATTTGTCTATAAATATCTATTTATTCACTTTCACGTTAAAAATTATATTTTTAACAATCAAACTATTTTATTTTAACATATGAATTTCTATTCAGTTCATTTATTCCATAAAATTGATATTTTTATTTTTCTAACATATTTTAGAAAATTTTGGCGGCATAACGGCATGATACTAGAAACGGGACGAGGCCTAGCCTTATCCCCGGTCTAGTGAAGGACCACGCCATTCACACATCAATCAAATCAATTCATTTCACCAAACAATTCAATTTCAATCAAATAATCTAACTAATTTTTGCAATCAAACAAACAAGTCCATGGTCTGTGGACGATTGTGTCGGGTGCTACTAAGCACCGTCTGCATCCTAGTATATAAATATAGCTAGAAAAGAAATTGAAAGGTGATAAATTCTCACCGATAGCTATCCAATCATCTTGACCCTTCCTTTGCAGAAGTCTTCGTCGTTTTCGCATTTTTGTCATCTTCGTTGCTGTAGCCACCATATAAGTAAAAATCGAATTTTACTTCGCTATTCAATATATAAAAATCGAATTTTTACTATACTATAAAGATTTCGCCTTTTCAAAAATAAAGATTTCGCCTTCATAAAACTACCACTTTATTTCAACGTATATATAATAAAAATCATATTTTTATTTTGCTACATATATAAAGATGATATTTTTATATTCTCTATCTCATAAAGATTACATTTTTAGTTCCTACTATGTAAAAATCATATTTTTACATCTTCTACTTAATAAAGATTATATTTTTAATACTTTAAAAATATAAAAATCATATTTTTAATACTTTAAAAATATAAAAATCATATTTTTATCATCGTTAAAAATCAAATCTTTGACGCCATTACAATCTAATTCTTATTCATATTCTTATCTATATTTTTAAAACTGTAAAAACTGATTTTTAAATACCGTAATTACTGATTTTATTAAATAAATAAATTGAAAAGCTTACAGCGAATGGGACTGAGGGGCGCACTGTTCGTCGGAAGGGTGACAGAATCTGACATGGCCAGAGGATGATCTCACGGTGGTCAGGAGGAGGCGGAGGGCTGTCTGCTGCAAACTGCGGAGGGGGAAGAGGTCGCGCGCGCGCTGGTGGGCCAGGGGAGCAGGCGGTTGTGACGGCGGGCGGAGCAGGCGAAAGGGGGGGGTCTTCGTTGCGTCCGTGTGATTTGGGGGGGGGGGGGCTTGTCTGGCGACAGCGATCATCGGGGGGGGGGGGTCTTCGGGAGTCGCGCCGCTGGGGGGAGGAGGGAGGCTGGACGGAGGGGGCGGTTGGGTGGTGGCGTTCGCTTCGGGGGGGGCTGTCGATAGTTTAGGGTTTTTTTTTCTGTCGATTTGATTTTTGAAGGGGGCGGGCCAGAATGAATAAGGAGAGGGAAGGAATATTTTTTTTATTTTTATATTATTTAATTTATTTTAATTTCAAAAAGTTGACTTTTACATACGACCTCTAAACGAGGCCCACCGCCTGTCGTCCATAACGTTTTACCCCCATTACGAACACAATGGGATATGTATCGTAGGCTGATTCGATCGTTACAATCAGTTTCCTTTGAATTTACATTTAAATCACTATATTGAATTTTAAACGTACATTTCAAATTACCGGGGTCACATACTAACTCTAAAAATTCTCGAAAAATATTTTCTAGCTTCGTATTGACGATACGGTCCTAATAAAACTAGTTTCACCGAATTCTGAGACCGTTTGAAAAATGGCCATTTTCCAATCGATTAAAATCAACTAAAACTGGTCAAACGCGTTTTCCTCTGCCACGCTCACATATTGATTCGAAAAATTATGAAATTTGGAATCTAGCAATAACTTTACATCACGGACCCAACAAAACTGGTTTCGTCAAAATCCGAGGTCGTCTGCAAAATTCCCATTTTTAAGGGCCTGAATTCCATAGCGACTATTCAGAATTTTCAACTGGGCATATCTTTTTATTCCCGCTATGAAATTTCAATTTTTCGGATTCGTTGGAAAGATATCATCAATTAGATCCTAATTTTTTTGGTTTCACTAAATTCCGGATTGTTTTGCACCCGGTACATTCAATTGAAGTTTGAAATCGAATTATCGAACTACCGCGCCATTTTCAATTCCATTTATAAATATAAATAATTATTTATTTTCTAACGACGACATATATAATGTATACGTCGAATTATATTCGAAATAAATTTCTCGTTGCTATTATTTAAAATAATTCATTTTAAATAATCAAAATTCGCTAAAATTGCCAAAATAAAAATTTTAAACTGGCCCAGATTTCCGGGTTGTTACAATCTCCCCCACTTAAAACTTTTCGTCCTCGAAAAGGAACAAAGTCGAAAGTGGTTTGATTAATCAACTCTACGTTCGATCTGGCTTCCATTCTCCAACTTTTCAGTTTCAGAGAATTTTCAAAAATTTCAAAAATTTGGCTAACACCCTAAATTTTCGAAAAATTTCGCCATAACCTCCCCTGCAATGGGAGCATCGGGAAATCTCAAATAGCTTCCCCGGTCCTTCAGATCTCAAAAAGAAAAAGAAAAAGCCAAGCGGCTAGCCAATAGGCTCATAAAATCATCATCACCCAAACAAAACAGTAAATTATGTAGTAAACATGTACCTATTTGTCGGGCAAACAAATTTTATTCTCTGCTCCAGCCTCCTTGCTATGACCTGTTCAAGGTAAGTACAAGTATATGCAAGCAAACACAACCAATTTTCAATAATACTCACTATTTGATACAATTAGGCATAATGGTTCAAAATTATCAAACAATTAAACAAACAACACAAACATCAATCAATTAGTGGATTAACGTTTCAAATTCATAATTTTGATATATATAAAGAAAATCATGTTTTGATGCCAAATCACAACAATGTATTCTAGCTATATTAGTTTTGGTTCTCACACCAGTCTAATGGAAATGTATAGAAATCCCACCTTCGAAACTCGAATATAAATGTTGATGATGCGATCGCTATCATCAATATCATCTTCGGGCGACTAGAGTGTGATGCTATATCTATCCAATATATTAAAACTTTGAATATACGTTTGCAAGGCGTATATGCAAATTCTTTATATACTGAATTGTCCAAAATCAATATAAATAAATTATTCAAATACGTGTAAAACGATCTAAATTTCAAAACAGAATTGTTTTCATTTGAAAAATATACTCTCTACACTCGTTCTAGGATACTACTGATCCCATCTCTAACGAGTCATTCTCATTGGATATTGCTAATCCAATATCTGATGAATTCTTTCGTACGGTTCTAATGTGTCTTGTTCTCTAGCTTTGTAAACCAAAGCTCTGATACCAACTGTGAAAACCCGTAACTTCCCCGTTAAGGAAAGCGCGGATACTTTGAGAACACGCCACAACAGAACGCATACGGAAGAACATTTCACTGTATATTACAACAATGCATCAGATTACAAGAATATACAGAGTATAAATGAATATTACACAGAAATATCAGAGATTTAAATTACATTTAAATACATAGCAGCGGAAAATAATACAATACACAACTGAAGGAGATATACGGATACAAAGCTTTCCGGATATCGTTCCAGCTGTAAACCAGGATCCTGTGAATATAAATCTGCAAAACCAAAACTACTAGCTGCCCGTGTCAAAATAGGGGCACCCAGAGTTTAGGTCAAAACAATAAACTCCAGGTCAGTCATGTGACTGGTATGAGAACTAAAACAGTTAATCTTTATTTTAAAGTTCGGTAAATCAAGGGACCGCGCCGTATAACACGGAACGGGTTTCCTCCCAAGAATACCGGTGCAAAAAACAGCAGCGCAATGCTAAATAAAGAAAAATGAAGCTATTATAAGACCCAGGTCCTATCACACAATGCAACGCAAGCCGAGGGATAGGGTTTTTACCTTATAATAGCCAAAGAATGCTTGATACGTTTAAAACAGATTATTTGATACTATAATAAGTGCATAGTGTATAAAGCAACTTAAAATCATAAGTATCAATCATAGACGGCATGAATGATCCATACCACTATGTCGCCATATATAAGTTTACAATCAAAACCGCAATGTCGTATTGGAAGTTGGGTTATCATTTATGGTATGAACCGAGGCTAGGGGCAAGATCCTCTACCGATTCGAGACAATCTAGCCCATGTCTCAGGACCCAGAATCAGGTGGGCCTTGGATCGTCAGGGCTGGTCCACCGATGTGGATTATTATGCCTGAACAATGCGTTTCCCCGACCTTTGGGGCGTAAGCCTGGCCCGTCAGCCGACCAGAAGCATCGGCCGAAACCGTTATCATGAGGCGCCTCGCTTTTCAGCAAGTAATAATAAGCAACATCCACATGAGTCAAACTCGTCAGCCAGTTCAAGCACTGACGCCACTCCTAACTAGAAAGAAATGCATGTCCTCCCTGATGTCCGTCTCCCGTTTTTGGTTCATACCGGGTGTGATGCTCGCGAATCAACGTTACACAAAGCTACGCCACACAAGGCCGTGCTTTGATCATCAACCAAAAAACTTTGCTTTTCAACAAAAGCCTTGATCCATGCAACTCAGCATGCCACATTGTCAGTCCATACTGTACCACAGATTTCTGCCAATATATAACCTCTAGGCTCGTACGTCTCAGAGAAGGGTGTATAGCAAGAGAATAAATTCTCTGCCACCAAACAGATATATATTTAGCAGAGATCACCAAATACAGTATAAAGGAATACAACGTCAGACAAACTATCCATTTACAAGTCCGTTCTGGGTCCCAACGAAACCGGAGGCACCTTGTACCTCGCATATCCATCGATCTCCAAGTACGTCTGGACGATCACCAACTGTTTCCATCTTCTTGGGTGTACAGCCCAATCAAGATCGTCAGTAATCACCCAAACGACGTGAAGACCTCCGGCCTTCGACCATCGTCTTCGTCTTCGACTTGTCGTCGTATCCGTTATTCAGAATGGGATAAACCCGGTCTTCCCGAATAACTCGCGTATATTTTAAATAAGTGTTACACAAACACAACATACGCCTCATTCCAATTTATCAGTCACTAACCGTAAATTAATCAAGAGAATAATTCCCCAAATATTAACTCCGAAGGCCGAAACCAACATCAGATCAATATCCAGAAAACCATTCTGCTTGGCTAACCGACAGTTAGTTTCTAAATTTCACATTCATAGGGAAAGGTTCCCATTAATTTTATCCAAGATAAATCATTAAAATTTATTCTCAAATCTTCTTTTGAATTTCGATTCAACTAGTCGGGATTAACGAACCTTACCGAAGTAATCATTTGTTTTAATTTCCAATCCCAACCTATTCATCTCATGAAGTAAAACTGGTAGTACTTCATATCTAACACCACGGTGTTATCGGTAAATTCAATTACCATTTCACGTTCAAATCTAGTTAAAGATTTAACTAACGTTTGGAGCAAAACTGGTGATACTCCATTTCGATTATTTCAATCTAATTAAAGATTCATTAAAACTCCACTTAGTTTTAATCGCTAACAGGGTTAAAGAATCAGTGTCATTTAAAACACGGTTCACGATAAACCCAAAATCACATCACATTAATTATCGGGTTAAAGAACAAGTGTTATTTAAAAACACTGTTCACGATAAACCCAAAAATCAATATCAATTCAATTAAATATTATTTAATTGGCACACTTCATTAAATCTAAATAAAAAGATTCAATCTTTTTCTCATCTGGATTCAAGAACAGTGTTAATGATGACACCATTCACGACAAACCCAAATCACATTTGATATTAAATACAAGGCTCTGAATAGAAAATATATCGGCTTATATTCAATATCAAATTCTACGATTAACAAATGTCGTATTGGAGATAACGATATAAATATATCTTTCAAATTTCCATAACAACATCTGTAAAATCACGAATTCCAACATCGAAATATTCCGAAGACAATTTCGATTCAAATCCATTTCAAATTCAATTTATTTATTTAAAAATAAATAGAATTATAATTCTAGTTCAAAACTAGTTCATTTCGATAAAAATCTATTTTTGTCTTTTCAAATATGGAGTTTTTCATCCCAATTCTTTCTTAATCATTTCTTATGATTTTACACGAATTATTACTATTTTTAATAATTTTATCAAGGCCCGTACAGTCGATTTCCATCAATGGCCATCGAACTGCACTTACAGCGACCTTTTTCAAATTTGATTTGGACATAATTCCAAATCCAACCGTTAGATTTATAATTTCTAATATTCGTTAGAAAGCTCTTTTCGATACGAACCCAACGGTTCCGGTTTTAGGAGAATCCGACGGTCGGAATCTCCCGCAATATCCGTTCGAAGTCAGTGGTCGAAATTCGTAAACTGCCGCGGCGCGGCGCGTTCTATTCAGGCCATTATATTATATATATAATATATATAATATATACTTCATCGATTTCCTTTCGAAATGAATTTTATAAATCGTTTTAAATTCGTTTTCAAAATGGTTTCAACTTCATATTCAATTTCAAATTAAAATTGAATATTCCAATTTAAATTCATTTTATATTCATTTCAAATTAATTTCAATTCAAGTTGATTTCTAATTCAATTTCAGTTCGTTTTCAATTCAATTCAATTTCAATTCGAATTTATTTCTATTCTATTTCAATTCGAATTCATTTATATTCAATTTCAATTCGAATTCGTTTATATTCAATTTCAATTCGAATTTATTTATATTCAATTTCAATTCGAATTTATTTATATTCAATTTCAATTCGAATTTATTTATATTCAATTTCAATTCGAATTTATTTATATTCAATTCTTTTCAAAGTATCAGATTTTGAAATCACTTTCGATATTCATTATAAAATGAATAAAATCGATATAAATATCGTTTACATCAAAATGGCGTCAATCTAATCAATACGGCTTCATATATTCCTATTTTCAAATATTCTATTTCAAATATTTCCTATTATCAACATATTTGTTATTATCAAAATATTTCGTTCAACACATGACTAATCTCAACGGATGAGTACAGTCAACACATGAACCTTTATTTTATAATATTCTTTATTTTCTAAATTGGAATGAGGCCCAATCAATCACCATATAATGTTAATTATATGGATTTTCATACATCACACGTATATAATAGCATTGAAAAATAATCAAACATCAACCAAAGTGCACTACACTGTATAAGCATCAAATATAGATATCTAACGCTCATAACAGCCTGTCAATCAATCGATTGACATATTTAATCAATCAGGATGAGTGAACTTCAAATTTCATCCCAACACCCGTGTGGGGTTTCAAACAATCAAACACAGATTTTTATTCGTGCAGTTGGGCGATGTGTAAAATTTATCGACCCAATCAATATCAGTCAAATCAGTGCATATAAACAAATCGGCCGATTTGTCTATAAATATCTATTTATTCACTTTCACGTTAAAAATTATATTTTTAACAATCAAACTATTTTATTTTAACATATGAATTTCTATTCAGTTCATTTATTCCATAAAATTGATATTTTTATTTTTCTAACATATTTTAGAAAATTTCGGCGGCATAACGGCACGATACTAGAAACGTGACGAGGCCTAGCCTTATCCCCGGTCTAGTGAAGGCCCACGCCATTCACTCATCAATCAAATCAATTCATTTCACCAAACAATTCAATTTCAATCATATAATCTAACTAATTTTTGCAATCAAACAAACAAGTCCATGGTCTGTGGACGATTGTGTCGGGTGCTACTAAGCACCGTCTGCATCCTAGTATATAAATATAGCTAGAAAAGAAATTGAAAGGTGAGAAATTCTCACCGATAGCTATCCAATCATCTTGACTCTTCCTTTGCAGAAGTCTTCGTCGTTTTCGCATTTTTGTCATCTTCGTTGTTGTAGCCACCATATATGTAAAAATCGAATTTTACTTCGCTATTCAATATATAAAAATCGAATTTTTACTATACTATAAAGATTTCGCCTTTTCAAAAATAAAGATTTCGCCTTCATAAAACTACCACTTTATTTCAACGTATATATAATAAAAATCATATTTTTATTTTGCTACATATATAAAGATGATATTTTTATATTCTCTATCTCATAAAGATTACATTTTTAGTTCCTACTATGTAAAAATCATATTTTTACATCTTCTACTTAATAAAGATTATGTTTTTAATACTTTAAAAATATAAAAATCATATTTTTAATACTTTAAAAAATATAAAAATCATATTTTTATCATCGTTAAAAATCAAATCTTTGACGCCATTACAATCTAATTCTTATTCATATTCTTATCTATATTTTTAAAACTGTAAAAACTGATTTTTAAATACCGTAATTACTGATTTTATTAAATAAATAAAATAAATAAATTGAAAAGCTTACAGCGAATGGGACTGAGGGGCGCACTGTTCGTCGGAAGGGTGACAGAATCTGACATGGCCAGAGGATGAGCTCACGGTGGTCAGGAGGAGGCGGAGGGCTGTCTGCTGCAAACTGCGGAGGGGGAAGAGGTCGCGCGCGCGCTGGTGGGCCAGGGGAGCAGGCGGTTGTGACGGCGGGCAGAGCAGGCGAAATGGGGGGGGTCTTCGTCGCGTCCGTGTGATTTTGGGGGGGGGGGGGGGGCTTGTCTGGCGACAGCGATCATCTGGGGGGGGTCTTCGGGAGTCGCGCCGCTGGGGGGAGGAGGGAGGCTGGACGGAGGGGGCGGTTGGGTGGTGGCGTTCGCTTCAGAGGGGGCTGTCGATAGTTTAGGTTTTTTTTTTCTGTCGATTTGATTTTTGAAGGGGGGGGCAGAATGAATAAGGAGAGGGAAGGAATATTAATTTTTTTATTTTTATATTATTTAATTTATTTTAATTTCAAAAAGTTGACTTTTACATACGACCTCTAAACGAGGCTCACCGCCTGTCGTCCATAGCGTTTTACCCCCATTACGAACACAATGGGATATGTATCGTAGGCTGATTCGATAATTACAATCAGTTTCCTTTGAATTTACATTTAAATCACTATATTGTATTTTAAACGTACATTTCAAATTACCGGGGTCACATACTAACTCTAAAAATTCTCGAAAAATATTTTCTAGCTTCGTATTGACGATACGGTCCTAACAAAACTAGTTTCGCTGAATTCTGAGACCGTTTGAAAAATGGCCATTTTCCAATCGATTAAAATCAACTAAAACTGGTCAAATGCGTTTTCCTCTGCCACGTTCACATATTGATTCGAAAAATTATGAAATTTGGAATCTAGCAATAACTTTACATCACGGACCCAACAAAACTGGTTTCGTCGAAATCCGAGGTCGTTTGCAAAATTCCCATTTTTAAGGGCCTGAATTCCATAGCGACTATTCAGAATTTTCAACTGGGCATATCTTTTTATTCCCGCTATGAAATTTCAATTTTTCGGATTCGTTGGAAAGATATCATCAATTAGATCCTAATGTTTTTGGTTTCACTAAAATCCGGATTGTTTTGCACCCGGTACATTCTATTGAAGTTTGAAATCGAATTATCGAACTACCGCGCCATTTTCAATTCCATTTATAAATATAAATAATTATTTATTTTCTAACGACGACATATATAATATATACGTCGAATTATATTCGAAATAAATTTCTCGTCGCTATTATTTAAAATAATTCATTTTAAATAATCAAAATTCGCTAAAATTGCCAAAATAAAATTTTTAAACTGGCCCAGATTTCCGGGTTGTTACAATCTCCCCCACTTAAAACTTTTCGTCCTCGAAAAGGAACAAAGTCGAAAGTGGTTTGATTAATCAACTCTACGTTCGATCTGGCTTCCATTCTCCAACTTTTCAGTTTCTGAGAATTTTCAAAAATTTCAAAAATTTGGCTAACACCCTAAATTTTCGAAAAATTTCGCCATAACCTCCCCTGCAATGGGAGCATCGGGAAATCTCAAATAGCTTCCCCGGTCCTTCAGATCTCAAAAAGAAAAAGAAAAAGCCAAGCGGCTAGCCAATAGGCTCATAAAATCATCATCACCCAAACAAAACAGTAAATTATGTAGTAAACATGTACCTATTTGTCGGGCAAACAAATTTTATTCTCTGCTCTAGCCTCCTTGCTATGACCTGTTCAAGGTAAGTACAAGTATATGCAAGCAAACGCAACCAATTTTCAATAATATTCACTATTTGATACAATTAGGCATAATGGTTCAAAATTATCAAACAATTAAACAAACAACACAAACATCAATCAATTAGTGGATTAACGTTTCAAATTCATAATTTTGATATATATAAAGAAAATCATGTTTTGATGCCAAATCACAACAATGTATTCTAGCTATATTAGTTTTGGTTCTCACACCAGTCTAATGGAAATATATAGAAATCCCACCTTTGAAACTCGAACATAAATGTTGATGATGCGATCGCTATCATCAATATCATCTTCGGGCGACTAGAGTGTGATGCTATATCTATCCAATATATTAAAACTTTGAATATACGTTTGCAAGGCGTATATGCAAATTCTTTATATACTGAATTGTCCAAAATCAATATAAATAAATTATTCAAATACGTGTAAAACGATCTAAATTTCAAAACAGAATTGTTTTCATTTGAAAAATATACTCTCTACACTCGTTCTAGGATACTACTGATCCCATCTCTAACGAGTCATTCTCATTGGATATTGCTAATCCAATATCTGATGAATTCTTTCGTACGGTTCTAATGTGCCTTGTTCTCTAGCTTTGTAAACCAAAGCTCTGATACCAACTGTGAAAACCCGTAACTTCCCCGTTAAGGAAAGCGCGAATACTTTGAGAACACGCCACAACAGAACGCATACAGAAGAACATTTCACTGTATATTACAACAATGCATCAGATTACAAGAATATACAGAGTATAAATGAATATTACACAGAAATATCAGAGATTTAAATTACATTTAAATACATAGCAGCGGAAAATAATACAATACACAACTGAAGGAGATATACGGATACAAAGCTTTCCGGATATCGTTCCAGCTGTAAACCAGGATCCTGTGAATATAAATCTGCAAAACCAAAACTATTAGCTGCCCGTGTCAAAATAGGGGCACCCAGAGTTTAGGTCAAAACAATAAACTCCAGGTCAGTCATGTGACTGGTGTGAGAACTAAAACAGTTAATCTTTATTTTAAAGTTTGGTAAATCAAGGGACCACGCCGTATAACACGGAACAGGTTTCCTCCCAAGAATACCGGTGCATAAAACAGCAGCGCAATGCTAAATAAAGAAAAATGAAGCTATTATAAGACCCAGGTCCTATCACACAATGCAACGCAAGTCGGGGGATAGGGTTTTTACCTTATAATAGCCAAAGAATGGTTGATACGTTTAAAACAGATTATTTGATACTATAATAAGTGCATAGTGTATAAAGCAACTTCAAATCATAAGTATCAATCATAGACGGCATGAATGACCCATACCACTATGTCGCCATATATAAGTTTACAATCAAAACAGCAATGTCGTATTGGAAGTTGGGTTATCATTTATTGTATGAACCGAGGCTAGGGGCAAGATCATCTACCGATTCGAGACAATCTAGCCCATGTCTCAGGACCCAGACTCAGGTGGGCCTTGGATCGTCAGGGCCGGTCCACCGATGTGGATTATTATGCCTGAACAATGCGTTTCCCCGACCTTTGGGGCGTAAGCCTGGCCCGTCAGCCGACCAGAAGCATCGGCCGAAACCGATATCACGAGGCGCCTCGCTTTTCAGCAAGTAATAATAAGCAACATCCACATGAGTCAAACTCGTCAGCCAGTTCAAGCACTGACGCCACTCCTAACTAGAAAGAAACGCATGTCCTTCCTGATGTCCGTCTCCCGTTTTTGGTTCATACCGGGTGTGATGCTCGCGAATCAACGTAACACAAAGCTACGCCACACAAGGCCGTGCTTTGATCATCAACCACAAGACTTTGCTTTTCAACAAAAGCCTTGATCCATGCAACTCAGCATGCCACATTGTCAGTCCATACTGTACCACCGATTTCTGCCAATATATAACCTCTAGGCTCGTACGTCTCAGAGAAGGGTGTATAGCAAGAGAATAAATTCTCTGCCACCAAACAGATATATATTTAGCAGAGATCACCAAATACAGTATAAAGGAATACAACGTCAGACAAACTATCCATTTACAAGTCCGTTCTGGGTCCGAACGAAACCGGAGGCACCTTGTACCTCGCATATCCATCGATCTCCAAGTACGTCTGGACGATCACCAACTGTTTCCATCTTCTTGGGTGTACAGCCCAATCAAGATCGTCAGTAATCACCCAAACGACGTGATGACCTCCGGCCTTCGACCATCGTCTTCGTCTTCGACTTGTCGTCGTATCCGTTATTCAGAATGGGATAAACCCGGTCTTCTCGAATAACTCGCGTATATTTTAAATAAGTGTTACACAAACACAACATACGCCTCATTCCAATTTATCAGTCACTAACCGTAAATTAATCAAGAGAATAATTCCCCAAATATTAACCCCGAAGGCCGAAACCAACATCAGATCAATATCCAGAAAACCATTCTGCTTGGCTAACCGACAGTTAGTTTCTAAATTTCACATTCATAGGGAAAGGTTCCCATTAATTTTATCCAAGATAAATCATTAAAATTTATTCTCAAATCTTCTTTTGAATTTCGATTCAACTAGTCGGGATTAACGAACCTTACCGAAGTAATCATTTGTTTTAATTTCCAATCCCAACCTATTCATCTCATGAAGTAAAACTGGTAGTACTTCATATCTAACACCACGGTGTTATCGGTAAATTCAATTACCATTTCACGTTCAAATCTAATTAAAGATTTAACTAACGTTTGGAGCAAAACTGGTGATACTCCATTTCGATTATTTCAATCTAATTAAAGATTCATTAAAACTCCACTTAGTTTTAATCGCTAACAGGGTTAAAGAATCAGTGTCATTTAAAACACGGTTCACGATAAACCCAAAATCACATCACATTAATTATCGGGTTAAAGAACAAGTGTTATTTAAAAACACTGTTCACGATAAACCCAAAAATCAATATCAATTCAATTAAATATTATTTAATTGGCACACTTCATTAAATCTAAATAAAAAGATTCAATCTTTTTCTCATCTGGATTCAAGAACAGTGTTAATGAAGACACCATTCACGACAAACCCAAATCACATTTGATATTAAATACAAGGCTCTGAATAGAAAATATATCGGCTTATATTCAATATCAAATTCTACGATTAACAAATGTCGTATTGGAGATAACGATATAAATATATCTTTCAAATTTCCATAACAACATCTGTAAAATCACGAATTCCAACATCGAAATATTCCGAAGACAATTTCGATTCAAATCCATTTCAAATTCAATTTATTTATTTAAAAATAAATATAATTATAATTCTAGTTCAAAACTAGTTCATTTTGATAAAAATCTATTTTTGTCTTTTCAAATATGGAGTTTTTCATCCCAATTCTTTCTTAATCATTTCTTATGATTTTACACGAATTATTACTATTTTTAATAATTTTATCAAGGCCCGTACAGTCGATTTCCATTAATGGCCATCGAACTGCACTTACAGCGACCTTTTTCAAATTTGATTTGGACATAATTCCAAATCCAACCTTTAGATTTCTAATATTCGTTAGAAAGCTCTTTTCGATACGAACCCAACGGTTCCGGTTTTAGGAGAATCCGACGGTCGGATCTCCCGCAATATCCGTTCGAAGTCAATGGTCGAAATTCGCGAACTGCCGCGGCGCGGCGCGTTCTATTCAGGCCATTATATTATATATATAATATATATAATATATACTTCGTCGATTTCCTTTCGAAATGAATTTTATAAATCGTTTTAAATTCGTTTTCAAAACGGTTTCAACTTCATATTCAATTTCAAATTAAAATTGAATATTCCAATTTAAATTCATTTTATATTCATTTCAAATTGATTTCAATTCAAATTGATTTCTAATTCAATTTCAGTTCGTTTTCAATTCAATTCAATTTCAATTCGAATTTATTTCTATTCTATATCAATTCGAATTCGTTTATATTCAATTTCAATTCGAATTCGTTTATATTCAATTTCAATTCGAATTTATTTATATTCAATTTCAATTCGAATTTATTTATATTCAATTTCAATTCGAATTTATTTATATTCAATTCTTTTCAAAGTATCAGATTTTGAAATCACTTTCGATATTCATTATAAAATGAATAAAATCGATATAAATATCATTCACGTCTAAATGGCGTCAATCTAATCAATACAGCTTCATATATTCCTATTTTCAAATATTCTATTTCAAATATTTCCTATTATCAACATATTTGTTATTATCAAAATATTTCGTTCAACACATGACTAATCTCAGCGGATGAGTACAGTCAACACATGAACCTTTATTTTATAATATTCTTTATTTTCTAAATTGGAATGAGGCCCAATCAATCACCATATAATGTTAATTATATGGATTTTCATACATCACACGTATATAATAGCATTGAAAAATAATCAACCATTAACCAAAGTGCACTACACTGTATAAGCATCAAATATAGATATCTAACGCTCATAACAGCCTGTCAATCAATCGATTGACATATTTAATCAATCAGGATGAGTGAACTTCAAATTTCATCCCAACACCCGTGTGGGGTTTTAAACAATCAAACACAGATTTTTATTCGTGCAGTTGGGCGATGTGTAAAATTTATCGACCAAATCAATATCAGTCAAATCAGTGCATATAAACAAATCGGCCGATTTGTCTATAAATATCTATTTATTCACTTTCACGTTAAAAATTATATTTTTAACGATCAAACTATTTTATTTTAACATATGAATTTCTATTCAGTTCATTTATTCCATAAAATTGATATTTTTATTTTTCTAACATATTTTAGAAAATTTCGGCGGCATAACGCACGATACTAGAAACCGGACGAGGCCTAGCCTTATCCCCGGTCTAGTGAAGGCCCACGCCATTCACACATCAATCAAATCAATTCATTTCACCAAACAATTCAATTTCAATCAAATAATCTAACTAATTTTTGCAATCAAACAAACAAGTCCATGGTCTGTGGACGATTGTGTCGGGTGCTACTAAGCACCGTCTGCATCCTACTATATAAATATAGCTAGAAAAGAAATTGAAAGGTGAGAAATTCTCACCGATAGCTATCCAATCATCTTGACTCTTCCTTTGCAGAAGTCTTCGTCGTTTTCGCATTTTTGTCATCTTCGTTGCTGTAGCCACCATATATGTAAAAATCGAATTTTACTTCGCTATTCAATATATAAAAATCGAATTTTTACTATACTATAAAGATTTCGCCTTTTCAAAAATAAAGATTTCGCCTTCATAAAACTACCACTTTATTTCAACGTATATATAATAAAAATCAGATTTTTATTTTGCTACATATATAAAGATGATATTTTTATATTCTCTATCTCATAAAGATTACATTTTTAGTTCCTACTATGTAAAAATCATATTTTTACATCTTCTACTTAATAAAGATTATGTTTTTAATACTTTAAAAATATAAAAATCATATTTTTAATACTTTAAAAATATAAAAATCATATTTTTATCATCGTTAAAAATCAAATCTTTGACGCCATTACAATCTAATTCTTATTCATATTCTTATCTATATTTTTAAAACTGTAAAAACTGATTTTTAAATACCGTAATTACTGATTTTATTAAATAAATAAAATAAATAAATTGAAAAGCTTACAGCGAATGGGACTGAGGGGCGCACTGTTCGTCGGAAGGGTGACAGAATCTGACATGGCCAGAGGATGAGCTCACGGTGGTCAGGAGGAGGCGGAGGGCTGTCTGCTGCGAACTGCGGAGGGGGAAGAGGTTGCGCGCGCTGGTGGGCCAGGGGAGCAGGCGGTTGTGACGGCGGGCGGAGCAGGCGAAAGGGGGGGGGGGGGGTCTTCGTCGCGTACGTGTGATTTGGGGGGGGGCTTGTCTGGCGACAGCGATCATCTGGGAGGGGTCTTCGGGAGTCGCGCCGCTGGGGGGAGGAGGGAGGCTGGACGGAGGGGGCGATTGGGTGGTGGCATTCGCTTCAGGGGGGGGCTGTCGATAGTTTAGGGTTTTTTTTTTCTTTTTCTGTCGATTTGATTTTTAAAGGGGGGGCCAGAATGAATAAGGAGAGGGAAGGAATATTTTTTTTATTTTTATATTATTTAATTTATTTTAATTTCAAAAAGTTGACTTTTACATACGACCTCTAAACGAGGCCCACCGCCTGTCGTCCATAGCGTTTTACCCCCATTACGAACACAATGGGATATGTATTGTAGGCTGATTCGATCTTTACAATCAGTTTCCTTTGAATTTACATTTAAATCACTATATTGAATTTTAAACGTACATTTAAAATTACCGGGGTCACATACTAACTCTAAAAATTCTCGAAAAATATTTTCTAGCTTCGTATTGACGATACGGTCCTAACAAAACTAGTTTCGCCGAATTCTGAGACCGTTTGAAAAATGGCCATTTTCCAATCGATTAAAATCAACTGAAACTGGTCAAACGCGTTTTCCTCTTCCACGCTCACATATTGATTCGAAAAATTATGAAATTTGGAATCTAGCAATAACTTTACATCACGGACCCAACAAAACTGGTTTCGTCGAAATCCGAGGTCGTTTGCAAAATTCCCATTTTTAAGGGCCTGAATTCCATAGCGACTATTCAGAATTTTCAACTGGGCATATCTTTTTATTCCCGCTATGAAATTTCAATTTTTCGGATTCGTTGGAAAGATATCATCAATTAGATCCTAATGTTTTTGGTTTCACTAAAATCCGGATTGTTTTGCACCCGGTACATTCAATTGAAGTTTGAAATCGAATTATCGAACTACCGCGCCATTTTCAATTCCATTTATAAATATAAATAATTATTTATTTTCTAACGACGACGTATATACTATATACGTCGAATTATATTCGAAATAAATTTCTCGTCGCTATTATTTAAAATAATTCATTTTAAATAATCAAAATTCGCTAAAATTGCCAAAATAAAAATTTTAAACTGGCCCAGATTTCCGGGTTTTTACAATCTAAGTAATATCCCTAAAAAATACTCCCCCTAAATTATATAACTCTCTGAATAGAACATAAGTAACTATCTCTAATAAAAATACTCCCTGTTAATTTGATGTTTATATAAATATGTTTTAGAAGGATATAACTATACTAACCATAAATGATAATTTTACTAAACAAACACGTTTACATATACATGGATTTATACACATATACAACATATTATAAGAATGTAATAAAATGAAATCTAGACAACCGTTAGACACTTAATTATTTGACAATGGAAGATTAGTGAATTGGACAATTTGGATAATGGAGACAAAATTCTCCATTCTTTTTAGTCACATTCCCATTTTCGTCAAATAGGACCTCTCCTATGCACCCAACGTTATCGCCTTCGTCTGCAACCATTGGTGGAGCTTCTTTTTGTTCTTCCTCCTCCATCATTTCTTCTTCCTCTTCTGGTTCTTCTTCTGGTTCTTCTACTGATTCTTCCTCTTCTTCCATTGGTTGATTATCATCATTGATGATAATCAAATTAGTCTCATTATCCATTATAAACTTTAAGAAACTTCTCATTACCTTTCCTTGTTTGTTTTTCTCTTGACTTAGTCTAATTTGAAGTACTTGCACCTCAGCCACCATTTGCAGTAAATACTCAATTTTCCCTTCGATTTTGATCACTCTAGAAAGCGTAGACCGTTGAAATGGACCCTCGGATGGTCCAGCGTATGAATCAGAGTTGTTTTGAGTATTTGGATTAGTGGAAGCCATTGTAATTTTTACTTTAGAGTTTTTACAGTGAAGAAGAATGAGAATGAAGAAGAAAAGTCGAATTAAAGGATATATATAGCTGAAATAACTAACTTTTGGTGGAAATTAATTTTAAAAATTTTTAGTTATATGTCGACTTAGCAGAAAATTCATGTCGACATAGTGTTGTTTAAAATTTCATTATTTTAATTCCTTAGTTTATATATATATATATTATTACTTTAATTATTCTAATTCACTTAATGAACATAAACCTAATTCTCTCCTAAATTTAGTAAATGTTGCTTCATTTAATGGTTTGGTTAATATATCGGCTATTTGTTTATCTGTTTCTATAAATTCAAGTGAAATCTTCTCTTTACTTACATTATCTCTTTGAAAATGATGTCACACATCAATATGTTTAGTTCTCGAATGATGAGTAGGATTTTAAAAAATATTTATAGCACTTGTATTATCGTAGTATATAGGTGATATACTTATGTTCAAACCAAAATCGTTTAAAGTTTGTTGCATATAAATTAATTGTGAACACGCCAAAGCAGCAGATATATATTCCGCTTCAGTTGTTGACAAAGATACGATATTCTGTTTCTTACTAAACCAAGATATAAGGTAATGTCCTAGGAAGTGACATGTTCCACTAGTGCTTTTACGATCGGATTTACATCCCACATAGTCAGCATCACAATATGAAATTATATCGAATGAATCATTTTTAGGATAAAATAATCCAAAATCTTATGTATGCTTTACATATCTCAGAATACGTCCTACGGCTATTAAGTGAGTTTCCTTAGGTTGTGATTGATATCTTGCACAGAGACATACACTATGCATTATATCTGGTCTATTAGCGGTTATATATAATAATGATCCTATCATTCCTCTATATAGTTTTTGATCAACATCTTTTGATGTATCATCTTTACTTAAAGCAATATTAGTTGCCATAGGTGTTGGTCTACCATTTGTTGTTGTTAGATTGTGTTTATTAATTAAATCTCTTGCATATTTTTATTGATTAATAAATATTTCATTCTTTAGTTGTCGAATTTGTAAACCTAAAAAGAATGATAATTCTCCCATATGGCTCATTTCAAACTCTTTGGTCATACTGTCCGAAACTCGTTGTTCATTTTTTCATTTGTTGACCCAACGATTATGTCATCAACATATATTTGTACTAATTGTATATCTTTGTTATTTTTCTTAATAAACAATGTATTATTAGGTTTTCCTATTTCAAAGTTTGATTGTAATAAATAATTTCGTAATTTATCATACCAAGCTCTTGGAGCTTGTTTTAATCCATATAACGCTTTCTTTAGTTTATATACATGATCGGGTAATTTTTCATCTCCAAATAGGAGTGGTTGCCCTACATATACGTCTTCTTTGACAAATCCATTTAGAAATGCGCTGTTGACATCCATTTGATATAATTTAAAATTATTATAGTTTGCAAAAGCTAGTAAAATTCTAATAGATTCTAGTCTTGCTACGGGGGCAAAAGTTTCATCATAATATATTCCTTCTTCTTGAGTATATCCTTGTGCTACTAGTCATGCCTTATTTCTTACTACCTCACCATGTTCATTCAATTTATTTTTATAAACCCATTTGGTTCCTATAATTGTTTTATCCTCTGGTCTTAGAGCAAGTTCGCATACTTCATTCCTAGTAAATTGATTCAATACTTCTTGCATAGCAAGTATCCATGAATCATCGGAAGAAGCTTCCTTTGGATTTTTGGGTTCAATAGTGGATATAAATGCAATATAACTCATATTATTTAATTGATTACAAGTTCTAACAATGGATTCAATATCCCCTAAGATATTTTCTACATAATGATTTCTGAGTAATCTAATTCGTTTATTTTTTGGTTATCTTCATTATTTATTTCAATAATTTCATCCTCACAATCGTCTTTATCATTTTGAGTTATACTTTTATAGTTTTCGTCGAAACGTAGCGACCCAAACTTCCCCGTGAAGGAAAAAACGAATTGCTTTGAGGACACGACAAATCAGAACACAAACAGAAGAATATTTCATTGCTTATTACAACAATTCCATCAGAATACAAGAATATAACAGAGTATGAATGAATAACATACATTTGATAAATGTCAGAGATTTAAATTACATTACATAGCAGCTGAAAAATAATACAATACACAACTTAAAGGGATAAATGGATACAGAGCTTTCTGAATATCATTCCAGCTGTAAACCAGGATCTTGTGAATATAAATCTGCAAAACCAAAACTACTGGCTACCCGTGTGGATAATAGGGGCACCCAGAGTTTAGGTTGAAACAATAAACTCCAGGTCAGTTATACCGTGTGGATATAAATCTGCAAAACCAAAACTACTAGCTGCCCGTGTGGAAATGGTTAACAAATATAACATAGAATAATAAAACGAAATCAGAATCTCACATAGCAGAAGGGACAAAATATAATAACTTAAAATAGTTATACCTTTAGATTAAAACCATCGTAAATATCTGTTGCAACGAGTCTCATGCAATAATTGGTACATCATAATTAATTATCCCAACATAATAATGCTTCCATAATGCCTAAGTTATGGATCCTTTATCATTAGGCTCGATCATCATTTCGTCCATTGAGTCGTTACCACACATATGTACCTATTTGATATGTTAAGGAGTGAGGTCAGAACATAAAGTCCTGTGTGACTGGAAATAATATTTGCTCAAAGATCATATTCTAGATTTAGCAGGTTATCACTACAAGAAAAACTGCATATAGCAGCGGTAGTATCCGCTTCTATTCCATCGCTAAACAGGCCTTAGCGACGGATTTCCTGCATGATGGTGTGGTCGGTAAAAACCATGATGGTATCTGTGTCAGATTTCTGCAATGGAACTCAGCATGAGTTTTCCGATAGTTTTTCGTCATTTTACTAATTATATAATAAAAATATAATTTTATTTATTAATTTAGTTTTAATTTATTTACCAACGGATAAGTAGTTTATAATAAATTATTATTTATAAAAGGCGTTGATAAACCCTTACTAATTACTAAGGGATTAGTGACATATTTTAATTTATTTTAGCATTTAATCTACCATCATCTTTTAGTAATTTGTTGCTGTTCCCTTTCTAATCTGCAAATATATATTTAATTATATAGATACACACAACTGTATATACACACACACATAAACATACATATACACATACATAAATACATACATGTATATTTATTGAACTAATATCAATCAACTATAAACATTGAAATAAATAACATATCCAAAAATACAAAGATAAATTTGCAGTTATGATTTATTTCTTCGCTCGGTACATTCAACTTTGATAACTACATATTGTCTTGAACTTTTTAATATATTCGCTCTATTACAAGTAATATATTCGCTTTCAGACCATCCAGTTACCACATCCAATCCATAGTTACATTTTTCCTGTAAAGATTCCTCATATCGTCTCCATCCACCATTAAAAAACAAGATAAGGAATAAATGCAGATAGGGAGCAATGTCCATGTTGAGATTGTCAAGCATCTGTTCACAATTGAAATTTTAGTTTCTAGTTAGTCAAAAAATATAATTACCCAATATAATTTACCTATAGAAAGCTAGTATTATGTCAACTAAAGGTAAATTCATAGTGAATTCACACAGCCATATAATATACTCAGTCTGTATACTCATTTACCTGCTTTTTTTTCAAAGTACTAGAAGTAACACATTATTAATTACCATAATATGCAGACTTACCTTGAAAACATGTGTATCAAAATATGTACATAAATGTCTTTGTGAAACAAGAAATATGATAGATTTATAAGTTCAACCTGTACCTAGTATGTCCAGAGTTTGTCCTCATCAACAAGGAACCTGAGCCTGATCCAGAAGACCCATCGAACCTCATACACACTGAAGACCCACTTATCATGCATGTCCCAACTGGAAAGCTAATTAATTACATTGAGGATGAGGAGCATGGCATTCGCCTTTTTTGGCGGCACGAACTGAAAGAAGGTGAAGAAATTGGTGAATCAAACATTGAATTTTTACCTCTCGGCTACGATGAATTCTTCGGAAAAGATGAACCTAGCAAGCCAAAACAAGGCAAACTGATGATGCAAAATATGCAAAATTTGGTAGAAAACCATACCTTCTGGTGATGCAAATGTCATACCAAGTCTACTGTTTACATTTGACTCAAATTACAAATTACAAATGAATGTGTTTGATAAACACAATGAAATAACAAATATTAAATTACCTGATTCCATTTTCAAGCGATTCCTTGCCTTGTTCTATCCATTTTTATGTACCCAAATAATTACAACTATATTGGAAGAATAGTATAGACATTTAGTGCCTTCTCAGAATCTGTAGCCGTGCTCCCTTAGCTGTGGATGATACAAAATATGCAATGGTTTGTGCTATATTATGGACAAGTTTAGTTCTAAGTATGAATGTTACATACGAAATAAAATTAATAAATTGTGCAGATGGTGAAGCCTTTCACTACAAACTTTGTATATAGCTTCCTACACTGTTTCTTGCTGAAATAATTTAGACATTTATGTTGGTAGATTTTTCCTATTACTGCATCAAAAGGTAATTAACAAACAACAATTTTACACTTCATGGTTCATTTTCATGACTGGAATGGACAAGCTAAGTTTGTAACTCAACTAATATCGTGACATATGCATACATCTACATGGAAAGACAGATATATATAGAAAACATATTTCATATTTCGTTCCACTACTATACAAATCCGTGTAACTGGATATAAAAATATCAATAATTTACTAACCCATATACAAATAATAATAGCAAAGTAAATGAACAATAAACACGGCATAACTGCTTATATGTAACAGTATACAACTATTGAGATATTTGAAAATATCTTTTGTCGTTCTGTGAGAAAATTATGCGCTAATCCTATCATATTGACGCTCAAAATGGAAACAATAAGTTTAATCTTGATTTAATCAAATTATAAAATAAAATCGTGGGAGAAGGCGATATTGTTTTGGAAGAGCAATAAAGAAGCCGAGCCATACTCCTATTGATTTATTACTTTATGTATAGAGCACTGTTGAAACGACCCGAACTTCCCCTGTGAGGAAAGCCCAGATTGAGTCGAGGACAAGCCACAAAAGAACGCAGACGGAAGAACATTTCATTGTATATTACTGTAATGACCCGCATTTGCAGAGGTATAATAATTAATTAATTTAATTATTTAAATGGTGAATTAAAGGATTTAATGGTCGATTAATTAAATAATGGTGAATATTTAATTAAAATAATAAATTTAATTCTGAAATAATCAGAATTGGCGGAAATGGCGATATGGTGTGAACTGGATCATCTGTGATATTTAATTCAGCTTGGAATTGAATTTGAATAACGAATATATTATATAAATGACAGTTTGAACGTATAATTATATTATAATTAAAATCGAGCTTGAAATGGCGCTGCAGTTCGCGATTTGGCGATTTGAACTTCAACTGAATGTACAGGATTCGTTTTAAGCCGGATTTCTGTGAAACAAGAAACGTGTGGAGCTGGTGGAGTATATCTTCCTAGTGGAAGAGAAAAATCAGGATTTCATCGGATAGATTTTGATTTACGTCCAAATCAAATTTCAGAAAAGTCGCTGTAGAATTCCTTTTTAATTTGCGACGCTTTATATACGTTATAAAAGGATTTTCGATATAAACTGAATATCGATAAATCTAAAACCTGAAATATCAAGCTGTAAATTCTGATATGATATTCTGGAGCTGGACGATATCATATGTGAAGATACACGATAATATAAATTTATTTATATTTAATTTAATTTAATTTAAATATATTTATGTATTTAAATGGGTCATTCAGAGCTTTAAAAATAGCCAGTTTTGCAAACGAAGTCGGAATTCGACGAAACTAATTTGGTTGGATCCGCAATGTCAAATAGTTGTTAGATTTCCAGTTTCGTGATTTTTAGAGTCACTGTGTGGCCGTACGGATTTTTAGAGTGTAAAACAGTCAGTATTTTGATGGTTAAAAATATGCTGTGTGAGCATACGGAGTCGGAATTCGACGAAACCAGTTTCGTTGGGTCCGTAATGTCGAACTCTAGCTACATGTCCAGTTTCGTGATTTTTGGGTATCGTATGTGGTCACAGGAATTTTTAGAATTCAGAAACGAATATAAAAGATTTAATAAAAATATTAAAATATTAATATAAAAATATCTAGATATTTTGACACCCTATAAATAGCCCCCACTATTTCGTCCTCTCTTTATTTTTGGTCAACAGATTTTATTTCCGCCGTTCTTCATTTACAGGAAAAATGAATCCCCTTTCTAAATTCATATCAAATAGAAATAAATCCTATAAATCTCCAACCAAGTCTCTTTGAAATCAAAAGAGAGTGCTTTTGAATCCTATACCATTTTCATACGGTTCGATTCAAGTTTGGGTTGTTGTGTATTTCCAGCGAAGGGTTCTTCGAAGTTAGGGTTCCGGGTTTTGTACAGTTGAGGCCGCGACGGAGGAAAGTGGCAAGGGGGTTGAGATACTGGTGGCAAGGCGCAACAGATGGTGGAAGTTGAGGAGGATCAACACTGAAAAGTGTCGATGATAGCGTCAGGTCGCGATGAGCAAACAGGGGCCGAATTCATTTTAATGGTGATGGGAGAATGAAGAACGAGGAGGCGAGGTCAGTAGTGGTGGCGGCGCTCGGGATTGATGACCGGTGGAGGAGTTAGGCGCGGTCAAAAAGGGGGTCAACGTTGGGTGTTTTGGGATACTGGAAAACACAAAATCAATTGGGGAAGAAGGATTCTTGGTCGGGTTTGGTATTTAAAGGGGGTTTGGGCCTTAAGGTAAAAAGAGAAGCCCAATGAAAGTTTAAATTTTAGTTTAAATTTAATTTAAATTATCATATAACTTGTATAAATGATAACTTACTCATACGATATCGAAATTCAGCAAACCAAGATCCGTTGGGATCGCGGGGACGGTGGCTACACGCTGGAACTGACTAGGAGTGGATTGGAGTTCGTTTGAATTTGCGGCAAATTAAATTGTTTGATTCAAATCAAATAACAGTTTATCGTTCTTCAACGATGAACTGCAAATGTGAGTAAAACTCACCAACTCTGAACAGTTATATTTTTATAATGTATTTTTAGAACTGTTAATCATCTGTTGATTGCTGTGTGTTGGTTGATTGATTGAACTGCTAGTTAGTTAGTGAAAATTATATATATATATGTAATTATATATATATAAACCATTAAATAATTATATATTGATTCTGCTATCAGAATAATTTATATTGAACTGAAAGTGATGATAATCATATTGTGTAACATCTATGGATGCAGGGAGACAGGTTGGAGGAATCCGACTGGATTCCTCAATAGTTGTTTTATTGTTTTTCATATATTGATATATGATGTGATATAAAATCTGTGGGCGATTATATGTGCTTGGACGATATTGAACATCGTGATTTGATATGATAGAATACTATAACATACCAAAATGTTGATAAGGGGATTTTCAAAGTGATATTGAAAATAGAATATTTATAAAATGGGATATTTATAAATAAGAGATATTTATAAAGTAGAATATTTATAAATAAGAAATGTTTATAAATTGGAATATTTATAAATAGGAGATACATAGAAAAAGAAAATAATTTCAAACCATTTTCTTTGGAGTGGAAAGGCCTGTGTGGTAGGTTTGGGGATTTTCTCGATGCTCCCGATACAAAGGAGGTTATGGCGAATTTTCCCGGAAATTTAAGGAGTTAGAATATATAAAAGGAATATTTGTGAAAAACAAATATAAGGGAAATATTTATGGAAACCAAATATAAAAGGAAATATTTATGTAGGAAATAAATAAAGAGTTAAAAGGAAATATTTATGTAGGAAATAAATAAAGAGTTAAAAGGAAATATTTATGTAGGAAATAAATAAAGTTATAAAGGAAATATTTATATGAAATAAATATAGGCAAATTGAAAAGGAAAAATCATTTTTAAAGTGAAGAACCGTTACCAAAAGTAAATCTTTTCAAATGAATAAAACGTTGTTAAAAGGAGGTAGTCGAATATAGTATTCAAGAAGAGTTAATCAGTAGGGTTAACCAGTCCAGTAGAGTTAACCAGTTCAGTAGAGTTAACCAGTTCAGTAGAGTTAACCAGTCCAGTAGAGTTAACTAAGTAAGTCGAGTTTACCAGTTGGGTTAAGTAAGTCGAGTTAATCGGTTAGAGTTAACCAGGTAGAGTTAACCCGTTAGAGTTAACCAGGTAGAGTTAACCAGTTAGTGTTAATCAGTTAGAATAAATCGATTAGAGTTAAAACGAACTAGAGTTAATCAAATATAGTTATTTGAGACAGAGTTAGTCAAACATAGTATTCAGGGTAAGTTGCCATCTCGTATGACTGCTAGCGAAATTCGCAGGGCTGTAAATAGCCTAAGGCGATCGGATGTTTCCTGAGGGAATCAGGTGTAACCATTTTTGACCGCTGTGATCTAGAGTCAAACGAATGGAGTCAAATCGAATCTAGTTATTCGATAGGAGTTAATCAAGTTAAGTTAAATAACTTAAGTAAATCGAATCTAGTTATTCGAGAGGAGATTATCGAATATAGTTTATTCGAAGGAGTTATCAATTATTAGTTATTCGAAGTGAGTAGTCGAATATTGGTTATTCGAAGTGAGTTAATCGAATATTGGTTATTAGAAAAGGGGAGTTATCAAATCGAATAGATTAAAGGAGTTAATCGAATATAGTTTATTCGAGTAGAGTTAGAGGAGTTATCGAATATAGTTTATTCGACAGGAGTTAAGTGAATAGTAAGATTAATCAAAGTGAATTATTTAAGTTAAACTAAGTGAATTAGTTAAGTGAATTGGTTAAGATAACCAAAGTGAATCTGTCGAGTTAATCAAAGTGATTAGTTCAGTTAATCGAGTTGAATTTGTCAGTCGAGTTAATAAATGGAGTTAGTCAAACCAAGTAAAACCAGTTAGAGTTAATCAATCAGAGTTAATCAAATAGAGTTAAGTAAAATTAGAACTGACTAGAGATTAGTAAATTGAATGGTTTTCTAAGTGTCTATCTGATGTTGGTTTCGGCCTTCGGGATTTATACTTAGGGAATTGTTCTCCTACTAGTTCACAGTCAGGGACTGATAGTTGGGGAAGAGTAGTGATTTGTAAATAAGCAAATGGAAAACGTTTTCCAGTGTTAATAACATATATTTTCTAAACATAGAAAATAAGGCAATGTGAATATATATAGATATATGTTGATGATTTACCGATATAATTTCCATCTGGAAATAATATCGTTGTTTGCACACATGTTTTTCTTTGATGGTTAAATCACAGACTATCGAAGTTTTGACCATTTTAACGTTGTTAATATGGAGAGACCGGTTGGATTATTATCCAAAGAACCACTCTGTATTGGCATAAGCGTCGCGAATCATATATGCCAAGGATAATTGAAGACGGAGTAAAATGCAAGGGCTGTTGTATAAGTCTTAGATAACAGTGACTAAGATGGATATACTGAATAGTGCCTTCGGTTTGTCCAGTCGCAGGACAACTTGTATGGGCGAAGGTCTGACAGAGTATATCCAATGGATCGCGTAAGTTGATCTGTTCAAACGTATTCACGTTTGGTGGCAGAGGAATTCGTTTCTCTTAGCTGTATACCCGTGTTATTTTTGGATAAGTCAATTTGTGATTTGGCGTGTATGACGATGTGATGTTCTAAGTGAATGAGGATGAATTATGAATGAATATCTGAAAGAGTATTCCCAGAAAGGTCACGTACATTGATTTCTTCAAACGTACCAAGAGTGGAAGCGGAGAAGGAAACTTCTTTAGCTAACACGTAATGTACTGTTGTAGACGTCAATTAGTGTTTTTAGATGGATCTGACAATGTGGCATTCGAAGTGAAGCTAATGTGATGATAACGCGTAACTTCTAGCCTCATCATCCGGTAAATGACAGAAATCGGGCAGGCAGCATGGCTAAGTCGGTCGCACCGAAGTAGGGTGTATAATCACCTATCTAGAGAATATTCATTTGCTTCTTTAATCTATCAATGCTGTCCCATATATATACGGGAACGGTTGCTGATCCCAACCGTTGGTGATATACATTCGATACACTCAAGCAAAATGAGTGGTCGGTCATGTGTGGCTGAGTTACAAGATATTCTTGTTGAACTCCAGTGTATCGTTCCTAGAGTACACTGATCGGAAGGTGGTTCCATATCTTGTCATAGTTGGAAATCCATTACCCAATACGTGCTTGCGGATTTTGATTGTATACTATATACGTAGAACGTGAGATGAAAGCGTTTCTGCTAGATTGATATCTATTTGTACATAGACATTATTATTATATCAAAAGTTTTTTGATATAAAGATATTTTGGATTCTCATAAGGGAAAAACCCGTTCCGTTCTGCGGCGTGGTCTTATGAGATATCATTTACTTGTTCATACCTGTTTAAACTGTTTTACTCACACCAGTCCCATGACTGACCTGGAGTTTACTTTGTTGTTTTCCCTAAACTCTTGGTGCCCAATTTTGTACGGGAAGTCAAGTAGTCAGGAATTTACAGATATACTTAAAGAGCTGGAGCAGGAGGCTTCTGATCATATAGCTATAGTTTATTTCCGCTGTGTTGTAAGTGCTGTACTCTGATAAGTGCAATTGTATACATAACTGTTATATTTCAAAGTTATGTTATATATTATATGTTATTCGCTCCGCTGTGAGATTCGTGTTACTCTGATGATGTAAGTTCTTCTTTTCCTTCTTCTATTCTAAGTTTCTATCTTATCTATCCTCACCCTCTAATTTCTTTCATTAACTACCAGGATTTTTCGATGTTTTGGTTATCGACATCGAGCTTATGTCGATAACCAAAGTCGCTCAAAATCCGGGTCGTTACAATTACAACAATTCCATCAAAATACAAGGATATACAGAGTATAAATGAATATTACACATTCGATAAATATCAGATATTACAATACATTACATAGCAGCGGAAAATAATACAATACACAACTAGAAGCAATACGCGGATACAAAGCTTTCCGAGTATCGTTCCAGCTGTAAATCGGGATCCTGTGAATATAAATCTGCAAAACCAAAACTACTAGCTGTCTGTGTCAAAATAAGGGCACCCAGAGTTTAGGTTAAAACAATGAACTCCAGGTCAGTCATGGGACTGGTGTGAGAGCTAAAACAGTTGTAAATCTTTATTTTAAAGTTAGGTAAATCAAGGGACCACGCCGCTAACGCGGAACGGGTTTCCTCCCAAGAATACCAGTGCATAAAACAAACAGAGCAATGCTAAATAAAGAAAAATGAAGCTATTATAAGACCCAGGTCCTATCACACAATGCAACGCAAGCCGGGGGATAGGGTTTTACCTTATAATAGCCAAAGAATGCTTGATACGCTAAATTTCATGTTTTTTATTTTTTAATCACACTCCAACTGTAAAATTGTAAGAGAACGATTCCATAGGTATTAACCCCGAAGGCCGAAACCAACATCAGACCAATACCCAGGAAACCACCCATCTTAGCTCGTTTCCAGTTAGTTTCTAATTTTATAGAACAATCATAAATATCAATCATAGACGACATTAATGCCCCATACCACTATGTCGCCATATATAGGTATACAATCAAAACCGCACAGTCACGTATTTGGAAATTGGATTTCCGTCATGAACTAAGGCAAAAGATAGTCCTTACCGACTTCGAGACAATCTAGCCCATGTCTCTGGAACAGTCGCAACTGCCCCTTGGACCGACAGGGCCGGTCCACATGGAGTGGATTATAGTGCCTGAACAATACATTTCCCCGCCCTTTGGGGCGTAAATGAGCCAACAAATGACTCCATCGGTCCCGGATCGACAGATATAACCGAGGCGCCTCGCAACAGCAACAACCACACAGGTGAAAAGTGTAACGACCCAGCGGATTTCGGCCTCGAAAATCGACATAAATACCTTCACCGTAACTCATGCCGACCTTCGAACACCGAAAACACTGGATAGTATTAGAAAGAAATTAGAGGATGAGATAAGGAGGAAAGAAATATTAGAATAGAAGAAGAAGAGGAACCAAACACAACACAGAGTCTCACATCGCGGCGGAACAAAATATAATACATAAATAAATCTTTACCGAGAGCTTTTTAAAATACTTACAATATCAGAGTACACATCTGGACAGTGATAATAATCTGTCCTCATATATCACACAGCGGAATAGTAATATCATACGTCTGGACTCTTCCATCTCGTCCCTTCTCAGCAGTTGATAACCTGAACCTGTACAACCCGGTCTAACCCGAGCATTTACAAAACACCGGGTCAGTCTGGTGGACCAGAGTGAGATAAACTCGCACAGTATTAAGGGTAAATCATCCAACAAGATTTTAAAGTTCAAAATCTCTTCAAAAGAAAAGGATAATCGTAAGACCAAATCCACACATAAACACGGACGGTTTTTACCTTACGATAACCCAAAACATCTTTTGAAATCATATATTGATCTGATATTATGATAATGTCTAGATACAAATAAATATCAATCTAGTGGAACGCTTGCATCTCACGCTCCACATATATAGAATACAATCAAAACCGCAGGCGCTTATTGGAGATTGGATTCCAACCTTGACAAGGTATGGGACCACCTTCCGCTCGTGTATCTCTAGAGGCGAATACACTGGGATCAACAAGAACGTCTTGCAACCCGGCCCTCACATGACCGACCACTCATTTCGCTTGAGTGTATCGAATGTATATCACCAACGGTTGGACTCAAACCACCGTTCCCGAATGGGCAGAATCGATAGAATAAGAAACAAAAGGAATTTCTCTAGATAGGTGATTATACACCCTAATGGGAGCGACCCACATAGCCATGCTGCCTGCCCGATTTTTGTCCTTTCCCGGTTGATGAGGCTTGAGGCAAGAATTCATCTCTTCGAACATCTGGCCATCATTCACTTTGAATGCCACATCGTCAGATCCGTCAAATCACTAATTGACGCCCACAAATATACTCTGGTATTGAAGAAGTGCCCCTCTTCGCCACCAACTCGGTGTATTTGTAAAAATCAACGTACGTGGTTCTTAAGGAAATACTCTGTCAGACATTCGTCCATACAAGTCATCCAGGAACAGGATGAACCGAAGGTACTCTCCTACTGCATCTCATATAGGAATCACCCCAAGGATCAGTAGCGAGAAGTCCTTGCAACCCGTGGATTCCAACCACGACAGAATCACAGTGTATCTCGGGCCGCTAAACCAGAGATTATAAGTAATCCTTCCGTTTATGAAGATCCACGGTCTTCAATGCTCCATGTCGACCGCCTTCTGATATCTTCACGTATTTGTTGGTCGGAATGGTTTTCGAATATAAATTCGATCCCAGTCTTTCCGTACCAACAATCGTATGGGTCCGAATTGATAGTCGGTGATTTAACTATCAAAATAATCAGTGTTTCAATCATGACAACCCACTGAGTTCACTGGCTCAGTATTCAGCACCACTTGGCCTCTAACAACTGATTTACTTTTGTTAAACCAAAACTTCTAGCTCTTTTAACATTCAAAATACGATATTTGAATAATTCTACTTCGATTAAACTCCAATCGATTAACTCTAATTGATTAACTTTAACTGGTTAACTCTAACTGATTAACTTTACTTGTTTAACTTCTATCGATTAACTAATACTCGACTTACATCCATTCGCTTGACTCTAGATCACAGCGATCACAATGGTTACGCCTGATTCCCTCAGGAAACATCCGACCGCCGTAGGCTATCAGCAGCCCTGCGAATTACGCTAGCAGTCGTACGAAATGGCAACTCGTCCTGCATAATTATGTTTGACCAACTCTAACTTGAATCACTATATTCTTATATACTAATGACCTCAGAACCATTATGTTATAATACTTAGTAAAATACTTTATAACCATATACAATTTCCACTCCATTCCTCTTTCAAAACATTCATTGTATTAACATGAATCCCTTTTACGATTGCCAACTAATATCAGCTTCAGATAATCCCGATGTTGTTCAAGTTGGGGTATTTTAATTACCTCTCAGACCTTGATCAAGCAATGTTCTTATCCTCAAATGAATATCAGTTGAAATCACAAAATCAATATTCCCATTTCCATATCGAAATACATTCCATTATAACTTGGGTTTAGTTATACAATCCTATAACCCACTTCTTTAACCAGATTCATTTATTTCCAATCTTCTTTCAAATCTGTTTGACCATTCCCCACTTTTGAAATCTTATTTCAAATTTCCCTTTTTACTTGGTCTCATTTTCAAATAACGTTAATTCAATATTAATGATTTTCATCTTGAAAACTCATCTATATATTCTGGTTTATCTTAAACCCTTTTTTTAAAACCTTATCTAAATTTAAACGATATTTAATCCAAAAACACATTAATTTGATAATCAATTCAAATTCCAAATGGTTGATTTAATTTCCTCAAATTTGATTATCTCGTTAGCCGATTCCAAATAAATTCTCACTTTAAATCAATTAATTATATAATTAATTTTAAATAATTCCATAAATTTCTTCTTCACAAAAACCAATTACCAAGGTGTAACTATGCGACCTTATTTCTCATCTTATACTTTCAAATCAATCTAATATCAGCATTTATTCTATAAGATAAATTCCTAACAAATCAAAAATCTTAAATAAAATATTTATTTATTTCCCCTTTTTAACTTTTATTCAAAATAATATATTCAAAAACCAACTTCAGTTATAAAAATAAATTTTTATAACTTCATCTTTTCAGTTCACCTGATTGTGAATCAATATTCATGACACGATTGATTTTATAGGCCATACGCTGCCAAATACCCAACCAATATCACCCATTGGTTTAAACCAAACAGATGTTGAATATCAAATCCAATAATACAACAGGGCAGTTCATATATGAGAATATGAAAATAAATAATATATTTGAGGAATCCGGTTGGATTCCCCCAACCTGTCCTTCCCTGTATACAAATGGTTATTTCAAATCAAATCATTCAACCATTTAACTGATACTAACGACCATTAAATCCAACCACAAGCAATTCAAACAATTTAACAATTTAAACACGTTTATTTTATAAACGTGACCAACAAGGTAAGTTACCTTTATTGGAACCAATCGTTAGAATAACGATTTGGTATTTCACTGAAATTAAACACAGTTTAATTTCATCAGTTAAACCAGCAAGCAAACAGTCAACCATTGGCAAGCAGAGCACACAAAATAAAAACTCAATTTATATAAAAATATAAATAGGAAAAACTGAGTGAGTTTAACTCACCTTGATTTGATTCGGTTTGTTTATAGTTAAATTAAACAGTCGTTTAATTTAACTGTAATCTCCAGCTGTTTCCGTCCTTATTCAAAACAGTTCCATAATGCCTTATTCTCCATCATGATTCCGGTGTAACTCGTTTGTCGGTTTCTGTTAACATATGTAGAAGTAATATCCGTCATGATTTATCCGATATTAATTAAATTAATGAACTAAATAATTAAACATAATTTCTTAATTAATGATTATTTTATAAACCTTAATTACTTTGTATGATCAGACGATACCCATTTGAGTTTCTTCGTACCGGATTGTTTCCATTTGAAATGAATATATCCGATCCCTTTTTGAATAGACCCATTCGTTTCATTTTGCCTTCCCCAAGTGTCTTCATGCTGCCATACTTCCCTATTGTTCACGTATGGGTGTGATGCTACACTTTAAAGTTTATATGTAATTTAAATTAAAAAGTAAACTTAATAATAAAATTAAATTATACGGGCCTCACGTTTCTTCTTACCGCAACCCTTCCCAGTACACTTTAATTTAACACTAACCATTATATATTTAGTTTTAAATTAATTGGGCATGTTAATATAAAGTGGATGGACTAGACATTATACTAACAAGTCACGTGTACCATTATGTATATATACTTAGTATATAAAAACCAAACTTACAGCATGGATTGGCAAAACGATGTACTGTTCATCTCCTCTTCTAAATACCGAACTGTACATACATTATTTCCTCCAACCTCAAATGCCACCATGCCTCCCCTTATCGCATGACTTCCTGCTCGTACCCCACCTTACCAACCAACTTTGTTTAAAGAAACCCATGCAAGCTTCTTTCCCATGCAACACCACCCGTCTTCACGTCTTGCACTCCCCCCCCCTTCTTCCTTCTCCACACGCTCAACATGCCTCCTGTCTTTTTTTTTTTTTTTCTTTTTTCGCTTTTTCTTCGAAAGGTACCCTAGTCCAAATGGGTACATGCAGCGCACGTCAGTACACAACATTCTTGTATTCTCCATCCCCTGACTATTCCGCAACGTCCACTTTTGTTCCCCATCATTTTTCCCAAGCTGCTCGTGAGCGGATGAAGGAAATTTTCGGTTTCAGCCATGGAGATAAAAGAAAACGAGAGGAGAAGCTCCTTTTATAAGAGAGGGGTACGTGGTGAGCAAGGCATTTAGGTATAGGTCTGCAGATAAAAGAGAGTAGGGTTGGACTCGAGGATTTACTTGGTCGGCACGGTGTTCGTGATAGACAGACAAAGAAATGAAGTGTTGGGACATGAAGCTGCAGTGTTTTAATTAGAACAGGACTTGTGAGAAACAACATCCACAGCTATTCCGCACGTTAAAAGCTGATAAGATAGGCTAGTGCAAAAATGTATGGTGGAAGCTTCATCAATTATTATTGTATTTCTAACGAAACTTCACGCTGAAGTAACACGCAGAAACTACCACAAACGACTTTCGTTTACTGATAAAAAAGCTAATCTTGGTGTAAAAAGGTATTCCAGACCCAATGGGACAAGTTTCGTCGAAATCCGAGGTCGTATGAAAAAATTTCCTTTACGAAACCGGAAATGAACACGCATTTAATTTTTTCACGGTCACCAGATAAATCAAATCCACTTGAAACTGCGAACATCGACCATAACTTTTCGATACGAACCCAACGGCACTAATTTCGTCGCATTCTGAGACTGTTGCCCCGGTAGGCTATTTTTACCTCGAACCGCCCTACCCTTTTTAACGCCAAATTTCTCAATCTCTAAAAATAACAAACTATATACATATCCTGACTCTAATCAACGATACGAACTCAACGGAACTGGTTTCGTGGCCTAATTCGATCGTCTGCTCCAGTTGTATCCCAATAACCCTTTATTGAATTAATAATGCGCTATATAATTTGAACGGACGTTTACAACTACCGTGGTCACATACGACACCTGTTTGCCACGCCATTCAACATCGTACAATAATTTAATGATACGGTTCCAATGAAACTGATTTCGTCGAAATTTGAGTCCGTTTGCAAAATGGCTATTTTAAAGGCCTAAAATTTAATAACGATTTTCCATAGCGACTATTTCAAAATTTGATTTGGCCATAACTAACAATCTATAACACGGAATCTGGATTTTTCTCTTTCATATGAAAACTATCGTCAACACGGTTCTAGCGTTTCTCGTTTCACAGAAATCCGACTTATATCGGACTCTGTATATCCATTTGAAGTTCAAAATTCAATATTACGAACTGCACGCCGTTTTCAAGCTCTATTTAAAATTATATAAATATATATCGTTCAACTTCGTTTAAATAACGAATTTAATATTAAATTCCATTAATATTTCCAACATAATATTTAAAACTAATTTAAATATTCATATTCAAATGGTCGAAAAACACGGGTCGTTACAAAAAGTATATAAATGTCAGCCAGTTTAAGCACTGACACCACCTAGCTAGAAGAAAACGCATGTCCTCCCTGAGGTCCTCGTCCTGTTTTTGGTTCATACCGGGGTGTGAGGCTCGCGAATTAATGTTACACA
Source organism: Allium sativum (assembly GCA_030737875.1). Taxonomy (NCBI): domain Eukaryota; kingdom Viridiplantae; phylum Streptophyta; class Magnoliopsida; order Asparagales; family Amaryllidaceae; genus Allium; species Allium sativum. The sequence continues at coordinate 166,660,106 of CM060916.1, read as the reverse complement.
AAGCTACGCCACAAAGGCCGTGCTTTGATCATCAACCACAAGACTTTGCTTTTCAACAAAACCCTTGCTCATTTGCATCTTAGCATGCCACACAGGCAAACCACTCCATGCAACCGATATTCATCAATCACACAGAATGATTTCCAATGTCGAACACACAGTCCATTTACAAGTCCGTTCTGGGTCTGAACAAAACCGGAGGCACCTTGTACCTCGCATATCCATCGATCTCCAAGTACGTTTGGGCGATCACCAACTGATTCCCTCCTCTTGGGTGTACAACCCAATCAAGATCATCAGTAATTATCCAAACGATGTGAAGACCTCCGGTCTTCGACCATCGTCTTCATCTTCGACTAATCATCGAATCAGTTATTCAGAATGGGATAAACCCTGTCTTTCCGAATAACTCGCGTATATAATAAACAAGTGTTACACAAACACAACATACGCCTCATTCCAATTCATCAGTCACTAACCGTAAATTAACCAGAGAATAATTCTCCAAATATTAACCCCGAAGGCCGAAACCAACATCAGATCAATATCCAGAAAACCATTCTGCTTAGCTAACCGACAGTTAGTTTCTAAATTTCACATTCTTAGGGAAAGGTTCCCATTAATTTTATCAAAGATAAATCCTTTAAATTTATTCTTTAATTTACTTTTGAATATCAATTCAAACTAGTCGGGATTAGCGATCCATACCGTAGTGATCATTTATTTTATTTCCCAATCCCAACCTATTCATCCCATGAAGTAAAACTGGTAATACTTCATATCTAACACCACGGTGTTATCGGAAAATTCAATCACCATTTCACGTTCAAATCTAATTAAAGATTTAACTATCGCCTGAAGCAAAACTGGGGATACTCCATTCTCGTTCTTTTCAATCTAATTAAAGATTCATTAAAACTCCACTTAGTTTTAATCTTTAACTGGGTTAAAGAATCAGTGTCATTTAAAACACGGTTCACGATAAACCCAAAATCACATCACATTTCAATCAGTCCCTAACCGTAAATTAGCAAGTGAGCAATTCCCTAAGTATTAACCCCGAAGGCCGAAACCAACATCAGATGAATACCCCAAAAACCATTCAACTTAACTAATCCCCAGTTAGTTTCTGATTTTATTAACTCCTTTGGGTCTAAGAACAGTATTATTGAAGATACCGTTCACGACAACCCAAAATCACATTTCATTGATTATCGGGTTAAAGAACAAGTGTTATTTAAAACACTGTTCACGATAAACCCAAAAATCAATACCAATTCAATTCCAATTAAATATTATTTAATTGGTACACTTCATTAAATCTAAATAAAAGGATTTAATCTTTTTCTCAACTGGGCTTAAGAACAGTGTTAATGAAGACACCATTCACGACAAACCCAAATCAAATTTTATATTAAATACAAGGCTCTGAATAGAAAATATATCGGCTTATATTCAATATCAAATTCTACGACCAACAAATATCGTATTGGAAATAACGATATATATATCTTTCAAATTCCCATAACAATATCTGTATCACCACGAAATCCAACATCGAAATACTCCGAAGACAATTTCGATTCAAATCCATTCCAATGCAATTATTGGAAATTCTGGTTATTTTCAAAACCATTTCAGATCCAATTTATTTATTTTAAAAAAACAAATAAATTATTATTCTAGTTCAAAACTAGTTCATTTCGATAAAAATCTATTTTTATCTTTTCAAATATGGAGTTTTCCATCCCAATTCTTCACAAATCATTTCTTATGATTTTACACAAATTATTACTATTTTAAATAATTTTATCAAGGCACGTACAGTCGATTTCCATCAACGGCCATCGAACTGCACTTACAGCGACCTTTTCCAAATTTGATTTGGACATAATTCCAAATCCAACCGTTAGATTTCAAATCTCTAATATTCGTTAGAAAGCTCTTTTGGATACGAACCCAACGGTTCCAGTTTTAGGAGAATCCGCCGGTCGGATCTCCCGTAATATCCGTTCGAAGTCAATGGTCGAAATTCGCGAACTTCCACGGCGCGTTCTATTCAGGCCATTATATTATACATATAATATATATAATATATACTTCATCGATTTCCTTTCGAAACGAATTTTATAAATCGTTTTAAATTCGTTTTCAAAACGATTTCAACTTCCGTCTCAAGTTCAAATCAAAATTGAATCTTTCCAATATAAATTCGTTTTAAATTCATGTCTAATTGATTTCAATTCAAATCGATTTTCAATTCAATTTCAATACGTTTTAAACTCAATTCAAAACGATTTCAATTCTATTTCAATCTAATTCGAATTTCAATTCTATTCAGTTTAATTCGAATTTCAATTTTATTCAGTTTAATTCGAATTTCAATTCATTTCAGTATAATTCGAATTTCAATTCTTTTCAATATAATTCGAATTTCAATTCTTTTCAAAATAATTCGAATTTCAATTCTTTTCAAATATAATTTGAATTTCAATTATTTTCAATATAATTCGAATTTTGAAATCACTTTCAATATTCATCGAAAACTGAATAAAATCGATATAAATATCGTTCGCGTCATGCGTCAATCTAATCAACTCGGCTTCATATATTTCTATTTTCAAATATTCTATTTCAAATCTTTCTATTTCAAATATTTCTTTTTCAAATATTTCTATTTCAAATATTTCTTTTTCAAAACTGGAATGAGGCCCAATCAATTACCATATAATGTTAATTATATGGATTTTTCTACAAAACATATATAAAATAACAACGATAAATAATCAACCATCATCCAGAGTGCACCACACCACTGCATAAGCATTAAATGTAAATAATTAACGCTTACACAGTCTGTCAACCCATCGATTGACATACAACTAAACAATCGGGATTAGTGTATGTCAAATATCATCCCAATACCTGTGTGGGGTTTTCAAACAATCAAACACAGATTTTATTTGTGCAGTCGGGCAATGTGTAAAATTTATCGTCCCAAACAATATCAGTCAAATGTGTGTATATAAACAAATCGTCCGATTTGTCTATATTTATTTATTCACATTCATGTCAAAAATTATGTTTTCAACTATAAAATATTTTTAACTATATAAATATTTTAATTCTTTTCCCATCACATCACACAATCAACTACACATCAAAATCAAAGAAACAAGCATACAAGCCGTCCATGGTTTGTGGACGACGGGTGTCGGGTGCTACTAAACACCGTCTGCATCCTAGTATATATTTTAACTAGAAGATTAAATTAAAAGTGAGAAGTTCTCACGGAGGGTTCCACTCCACCATGCTTTACTTCTGAACTGCTGAACCGTCTGGATCTGTTTGAAATTATAATGTAGTCCTTGCCCCGCAGTCCAAAATAAAAATTATATTTTATTCCTTCATTCAATAAATAAAAATCACATTTTCATTTCTACTTCATATATAAAGATCGAATTTTTATTTCATCGCTATAAAAATTACATTCTTATTTCAATATATATATAATAAAAATCATATTTTTATTTCACTACATATATAAAGATCAAATTTTTACTAGTTATATAATATAAAAATCGTATTTTTATTCTTCCTATACTATAAAAATCACATTTTTGTTATCTACATTATATAAAAATTATATTTTTACATTGCTATTTCTATAAAGATCACATCTTTATTATTTATACTATATAAAAATTATATTTCTATTTCTAAAAATCTAACCTTCCCTTAATACAAAAATCTATTTTTCAACTCACCTTTTCTACTATAAAAATCCAATTTTTTCTTATTTATAAATTAAACCCTTTTGTTATTTAGAAATCAAACCCTTCTGCTCCATAAAAAAAATTTCTTCTTTTTCTACAATAAAAATCTAATTTGTTATTATGCTATATATTTTTTAAACTGATTATCTTTACTATGTAAAATATAGAATATAAAATAAAAACTGCTTTTCTTAAAATAAAAGAAATAAAGAAAAATAAAAATATAAGCTTACAGTTGTCGGAGGAGGAGGGGTTCTTCCTGCGTGTTGCCGGAGGCGGAGCAAGGGCGGCGGGGTCCTCTGGCGTGGGCGGCGCGTTCTGATTTGGTGGCGTTGGATTGGGGGAAAGAGGATGGAGAAGGAGGTGCGCGAGGGGTGCGGGTTGGTGTAGCTGTCAGGGGCGGCTGCCGCGTCACGGTGGTGGGTCACGGTGGGACTGGATGTGGAGGGGGAGGCTGCGGTTTTAATTGGGGAAGAAGGAGAGAGGGAGGAGGAGAGGAGATCGGAGGAGGAGGTAGGGGGCTGTGGCAGGTGAAAGCGGCGGTGGGGGGATGGGGGAAAGAGGAAGGTCGACGGGATATTTTTTTCCTTTTCTGATTTTGAGATCTGAACGCCGGGGGGGGGGGGGAGGGGGGTCTAAGGAGAAAAAGGGTTGACTTAATAATATATATTATATTTAATTTTAATTTTCCCCCAAAAAGTAACTTTAAAATCCGAACTCGAAACGAGACCCACCGACTGTCGTCCCTAGCTAATTACCACTATTCCGAACACAATGGGATATGTTACGAAGGCCAATTCGATCGTTACGATCAGTTTCCGTTGAATTTACATTTAAATCATTATACTAAATTTTAAACGTACATTTCAAATTACCGGGGTCACATACGGACTCGAAAAATTCCAGAAAAATATTTTCTAGCTTCGTACTGACGATACGGTCCTAACAAAACTATTTTCGTCAAATTCTGAGACCGTTTGAAAAATGGCCATTTTCCAGTCGATTAAAATCAACTAAAACTGGTCAAACGCGTTTTCCTTTGCCACGCTCACATATTGATTCGAAAAATCATGAAAATTGGAATCTAGCAATAATTTGACATCACAGATCCAACAAAAGTGGTTTCGTCGAAATCCGAGGTTGATTGCAAAATGGCTATTTTTACCGGCCAGAATTCCATAGCGACAATTTTGAAAATTTAACTGGACGTAACTTTTGATTCCCGCTATGAAATTTTCATTTTTCGGATTCGCTGGAAAGATATTTTCAAATAGATTCTATTTTTTTTGGTTTCGCCAAAATCCAGTTTATTCTGCACCCGGTATGTTGAATTGAAATTTGAAATCGAATTATCGAACTACCGCGCCATTTTCTATTCATTTTATATATATAAATAAATATTTATATTCTAACAATGACGTATATAAATATATACGTTCCAATTCTATTCAAAATAAATTTCTCGTCGATATTATTTAAAATAATTCATTTTATATATTCAAAATTCAATAGAATTGCCAAAATAAAAATTTTAAATTGGCTCGGATTTCCGGGTCGTTACAACTGTGTGTCATACTTTATTTATTACTTTATTTATACAGCAATAAAGAAGCGAGCACGGTAAGAGAGAGCAGCAACGACAACGAGCACAAAAAAGAAGCAAGCGGAACAACTAGAAGAGAGGGAATCGAGTAGCTATAGAAGCAAGCGAGCGCAATTTAGTTTTCCTGATAACAACGAGGAGAGACAGAGAGTAGCGGTAATGAAGGAGGTGGAAGTGAATTTTAGGGATTTAGGTTATAAAAGTTTGGATTCGTGAAGCAACAGGGAAGATAACTTGAAATAATTGGAGGCGCGCAAAAAGTTATGCTTAGAGCCAAAATTTCAGATGTTTGGAGCCAAAATTTCAGACATATAGATTGAAGTTTGATATATTTTAGAGTAGAATATTTGAGTAAAAATTTATGTTTAGAAAATTCGGGTTTTGAAACTAAAAATTTAGGGTTGGAGCTAACGCAGATTAGATTTGGAGCCATAATTCCAGGTGTTAGCCAATGTAAAAACCTTTCATATGGTAGTCAAAAGAGTAATAATATTTTACATTTTCCAAATTTTGAAATATTAAAAAAAAACAAAACCTTGTACTTGTTAATGAAAAAAGTGGCACCGTTTTTTATATTTCATAAATTTCAAATATTGATTGTTAAATGTTAAAATTTTGCAACGTAATATATAAAATATAGTATTTTTTTTGTATTTCAAGCTATAGTATGTGATAAAATCAATCTTTTTATTGCCTTTTTTATAATTTCCTAATTTATATAAGGAAAATATATTCAATTATATTATCTCAAAAAGTGAAGATAAAAATGAAAAAACAAGAGTAATTATTTGTAAATTAATTATTCTAACATTCTAATCAATTGCAAACATAATCAAAACATGTACATGTGACAAGCGTCTTGTTCGAACTAGTTAGGAATTCTTTATAATTTTGAATATTTTACAAACTTTTAGATTTATTTAAGAAAATATTTCAAATTTTATGAAAACTTCAAAATTTTATATTTAAAATTTATGAATAATATTAAATATACTTTATAAAATTCCAAAATTTTACTTTTTTAATTAATACATATTAAATATGATTTCAATTATAATTATTAAATATTAAAGAATAAATGATAAATATTATTTTTCAATTATTAAAGACTAATATTAATAATTAATTATTAACATTAATCTATATTAAACAACAAAAATTATATTTAATTATTTAATTATGACTATTAATTAGTCAATATATTATTCAATATATTATTCAATATTTTTAATAATTATTTATAACTAATAGTAATTATTTAGTTTTTGCTATAATTAATTATTACTAGTATCAATTATTTAGTAATAATTTCTAATCAATAAAAAATTATTATTAAAAATTATTTTTTAGTTATTAAGTATTAATTATTGGTTATTGATTATTAAATATGTATATTACAAGAATCATTATGACTAAATTGTATAAGCCTTCCCAAGTCTTATTTTAGAAGTAAGCATCCCTTGCAAATTCCTTGGAAAATCCATCGCAAAATAGCTTCAAAATGCTTATGTTTGGAATCTATCTTAATTTGCAATGGAATTTAGTGCCAAAACTTATCCATCGGTAAATTGACGCAATTTTCAACGGTTCAGTGGCAGATATAAAAAAGGTCGGTGATAATATAGGAAAAAATAAAATAGAAAAATCATAAGATTATCCCTTATAAATCACTCGCAAATCCGTCTCTAATTTGCAATAGAATTTTCCGCTGCTTAAATATGTAGCTATTTACGCTTTTTCTTGTAGTGTATATATGTCAAGGTATGTCTACGAAACACACAAGCACACATATAAACAAGAAGTATCTAACTAATGAGGTGGATATCCGAGTCAATCGCTTAATACCTCCATTAGTGCATTTAGGTTGAAGACCCAATGAGGTAGGCATTCTCAGTCACTTAAGGGCCTAAGGCCCATATTGACTTATTTAATAAAGGTGGATTCTTATGATCTCTTATAACCCTGAGGCGGACCCTAGCCCCTTAGGACCGCATCTTAATACATCACCATTTCTAAGTCTATATTCTCACAAGTAATATGATAAGTAGTATCTCGCTTCTTAACACTGGTTTCAAGGTAGTCCCACACATAGCCATTTAAGACCCCTCCGATGGATGTTGTATGTTACTACATAACGAATATTACGGTAGAACACCTATGACACTTAAGACTTCCCTTAGACAGTTGGTGTATTAAATAGCATGCTATGTAACACATAAACCAAATCTATCCCTAGATTATCCTTTACAAGCTCTTAGAAGAAGTGGACATCTCCCGTGAACTACCCTACTATGTTACCGCTATGCCTAACCACTTTCAGAGAAGGAGGAACCATAGACTTACTTCGAATTTAATAAGGGTAGGTCCCTTAACTTTGGTACTTATCCAAGGAATAAGCCTTCAGAAAAGATCCTAGTCCTAACCAATTAAGACCCAAACTAGATAAGAAGAGAGTCGACCACTTAAGATCTTCCCAAGCATAGTAAACCTGCCTATTTCCACACATAATGGGTTTATATATATATATATATATATATACACACTAGACCTCTCACATTAAATGATCTACCTGTAGATGCTGGATATGTCGGGCGGTTCCGTGCAGACTTCAACTATAGGTGGGTTTAGCCTCATGTCATAGTGTACTAAACTTCAATGGCCCATGGAACCCAGACCTCTCACACTAGTCATACCCACTTGTGGTTGCTGGATTTTGCCGATTGGCTCCGGGCAGACTTCTACCACAAACGAAGACTAACCTCGTGTGTATATGTCATTATTTAATATATAGATAAGCCATTCTACACACACAAGCAACCATTATATATGGACATTTCAAATTCTAGTTATATTTTAACGTATTTATTACGTTGAATTGCATTGATTACGCTACATAAGTATAATATTTAATATGTATAATAAATGTAACAACCCAAATTCCGACAAACCGATTTTTTTTTGAAATTCTAATCCATCGAAACCCATGTTGGTTGCTCTGGTATCCTGCAGAAAAGATAGAGATATAAAATATATCAGAGCTCAGAAAATATCTCACAGCGGAATGGATAAAGTACAATATAATCAAAGTATAGCCTTACCGTAGCAATAATACTGCCTAACCAGTATCCAAAATTATCATATCTCTGCCACAAATCTAATCTACGAGTATGTTATGAGGAGGGTGTCAGAACACAAGTTCTGGTGACTGGATTTAAACTATACACTTTGGATATTCCTACATATACCGTTCAATCACATTTTCTTATTTATTAGGTTACTTGGGTTAAAAGCACTCGAGGCTTACACACACGTCGTACCCATTTACTTCCCAGTGGATTAACCTAATACAGTATATATGTAGCTACCCTCCCAATATTGAGGTGTACCCCATGGTACCACACTCCCATGGTCTCCACCGTAATGCCACAGAAACGAACGCAGTCCCTCATCCTATGACGGAGTGACGTATAGATCTCTACATAATAATGTTACATTTCACATATATTTGTCATTACTATGCTACATAAGCATACGGACTGCCACCTTTGATCGAATCAGATTCCATCACAGAGTAATTCCCTCAAGTCTACGATACACCACCCAGAGCAGACATGCATGTATCTAGACTTTCTCACGTACGCATCGTCAATCGTATTTGATGCCTTAACTGCACATAACCTCTAATGTGCATTGAGTTCCGTAGCAAGGCTATACAAGAAACATGGAACTCGGTCGAGAGCTTTTCCATATCTATAAAGGCCCGCCTTTAAGGGCCTCAAATTACAAATATCCATTGGGTCTGTTTTTCATGGTGGCTATAGCCCCACCACGGCCCCTCCCTCAACTAGTAAAGACTACAAGAGCTAAGCGACTTTCCGCTAACAAACAATCTAAACATCCAGTTGGTGTCTCCCCTCAACCACCATACCTTGATAGTGAAAGGTGAATGGTATCTTGGGCTTAGCTCTAGTCTTTTTGCATCCCACTAGCTACCGATGACGCGTACCTGACGATTTACTATCCTTGTTGGTCTTTACCTCGCCTCCTGTTGAGGCGATCGCCGAATCACCCTAGTTTCACCTCGTCACAACATTCTAACTGCAAAGCTACTTTTCCAGTCAAGGCCCACCCACCTGGTAGTAACGCGCAGACCCAACCTCTGTGAGCACAGCCTAAACATCTTCCACCGCACAGAGGACTACCAGAAGTGCCTTACGTATCTCAGGAAGTGACATGCTTCCCCTTCCAGTCCTTCGGAGCTAACAGAATAACCAGATGGACGTGCGCTCCCCTCGTGCCTCATGACACTGCGATGATCTATCCCATTGGGTTATTTACCTTAAATGTGCGGACTGGTCCAAGCACCTTATTTTAATATGTTATTAGACCCTATGTCTAAACATTCTATTTTGTGCTTGCTTTACCTCATCGGGTTTCCATTTAACTTGGATATTCCCATTTACATTGACTTTTTATTCAAGTTACCAAGTTCCTCTTGCTTATTAATTTCAATCATATAACTTAGCCCATTTAAGCCTATTAGTAAGCCCACAACATGTTATTTTCTATATTGTGATCCAAGGTCTTTAATCCATAATCCCTTTATATTCTTTTTTGATTTCATAGTCGCAATAACATGTTCTTGCTTAATATGTAATTAAGTATATCTGTGACGGCCCACCTCGGACCAGCCGACATTTTCTCCGAAATGAGCTGCGCCAATGTCTAACTAGCACGGGACGGTCATCAAAAGAAAAGAAGCGAGACGATGAACTAACAAGGAACCTGTAGTATATCTCACAGCGCATGGATTAAAATATAGTAATAACATAACTTTTTACATAAAACAGGCAACATAGTGCATAAGCTGAAAACTAAACCATCATAGCAGCGGAAATCCAAAATACAGCTTATGATCCAAACTGTTATTACAACTTCAAAATACTGTCTCTAAAGAAAAATAGAAAGGTACACCACTAGTGCCCAAAGTAGTGACCATCAACAACACAGGGAGAATATGTGTAAAATAATACATGGAAGCCTCCTGCTCGTCTCCGGACAGCTACTCGTGCATACCACCTGACCTATCTCTAGTCTGCTCATTTAGGAGCACCCAAAGTAATAAGAAGAGACATAAAACTCTAGGTCAGGAAAAAGTCTGGTATGAGCGATAAGCAGCAGAACAAAACAAAACAGCAGGTATAAATAAATCATACCTGAACCTGGACCTGCAACCAAAGAGTTAGCACAACAAGATGTACAGTACTCTAAGGTAACACTAACATAAAGTGTAAGTGGAAGTGTGCATGTCATGGTGATAGCAAACATCAAACGTAGCAATCATCCTCACATCTCTCACTCAGTGCGTATAGCATACGATATCCACCACTTTGGTCACCTAATACTTTGCTGCGATCACTTTGCTCTTGGGCTCATAATGACCCCATTGCACTGATCCACAACCACTAATCCTTTACTATGTCCACTTTGCCCCTTTGGAGTCATGACGACTCCATTGTACTGGCTCATAACCACGCTACGATCACTTGCTCTTGGGAGTCTTAACAGTCCCATTGCGCTGGTCCATAGCCGCTAATCCGTCTCTCAGTGGTGAACCAAAGCTATAGTTCTCGACAACCCCTTTGCACACATCCCGCAGCAAAGCCCAACTCATGAAATTAACTCGTTGGTTCCCATTTGGATCCTGAGTTCTGACTTCCTATTTGGACTACCTTTGCATTTCGGGTTTTGGTCATTGTCCCGGTTCGTGACTCTTCAGCTTCCATTCTGTTCAGCTCATGCCCTTCGTCATGTCTCGATTCGATACTCAAGTCCAAAGCTCAGCTCGTGGTTCGTGGATGCTCCGGGTCGTGGTGATGCTCCAGGCTTGTGAATCATGGTTGGCTCGTGGACCGCCTTCGGGTCGTGGGACCCTCCTCCAACTCGCGGCTCGTGACACCATGGTCTGCTAACGATGGTCAGTTCATGAAACCTGGTCTGGTCCAGCTCGTGGAGGTGGTTCATGATTAGATGCTCAGTTTGTGGCTCACTTGGACGGTCGGCTCGTGGTGGAGTCTTCAAGCACGGTTCGTGGAGCTTGGTCCGCTCGTGGAGTGCAGTGTCACGATCGGGGCGTGATACGTGCTTCACGAATGGGTGTATGACCAATTGCCTGCAACTTTTTCAACAAGCTATTTACGCCACACAACGACGTTTTCGACCATTCTAAATTACTAAGCATCACAAAGCATACCAAATAGTAATAGCAACATGTATAATCAATCATAAACACCAAAACGACAATTTAACATGTTAATATGGATCAAACACACCCAAAACTATGATTTTCCCTTTAATCCCCTTAATCATGATTTAACCATACGATTAGCAAAACATGTCCAAATTAACCCAAATTTCTAGCAGAGGCATAAAATATTATTTAAGAATTTCTACATATTTATCCAGATTTTTATAATGTGTTATTTCGTTAATTAACAATAATCACCCCTAATTAGCTGTAATTAGTGAAAAACAGTGCAAATCACTCACCTTACCACAAATAATTTATAGTTCTGAAGTCTCCACTAATTTGGGTCGAATTCCTATGTAACACAGCAGCTCCAACTCTGATTTGATGCTATTTTGACTTGATTTGATGTTGATTCGCTTAATATGTGATTAGAAAGTGATCAAGGATGAATTTAGAAGGTGGAGGCCATTGCTAGGTCTTAAGAGATGTAAGTGGCTGCTAGAAAAATGATAAAAACTGATTTACCTAACCCTACCAGCCTCCCCATAACCCTAATCTCGAAATGGGTTATGGGCCCGTACGCTAATTACCCAAATTAGGCCCGGTTAAGCTGTTTTTCACCTTCCAAACCTTATTTTAGCCATATCTCCCAAATGTTAAGTCCGTTTTATCAATGTGACCACTCTACGGAAAGGTAAACTATCATCCGAATCCAATAGAAGTGGTTTTAGGTCAAAAATCCTTACCAATCAAAAGTTTAAGGAGAAACAAGATTCGCCGGGGGGAAACGGTCATTTAAAATTTGGCAAAAATCATGAAGATGGGAAATGACCCCAATAGTCATTCCCCAAGGTTACACGACTATACGACTTCTTATAAGAATGAAATAAATATTTTACGATCCTCCGATATGTAGAGTGCTGGTCGTTACATTCTCCCCCCTTAAGAAATTTCGCCCCCGAAATTCCTTAACCAAAACATGCAAAGGTGCTCCGCATGCCTATCAGCTATTTACAAACGATCAAATATACATAATAGCACAAAAATTCTATCCTAGCATGAGGAATAACTAAATCGCAATTAAAACCTTACCAGGCAAAGAGTTCTGGATACGACTTCTTTATGTTCCCTTCTGTTTCCCGAGTACAGTCGTTCCCATTATCACCCCATTGGACCTTCACTAATTTCACAGTCTTCCTCTGAAGTTGCTTCTTATCATACTCAACAATAAGAATCGGCCCCAACCGCCTCGGGTTCTACCTCTATATCGTCCAACTGATCTGTTGAAATAGTCATACCAGGGTCGTGCACAAACTTCCTTACTGGGAAACATGAAATACGTTGTGAACTCCCGCCATCTTGTCAGGCAACTCAACTTTATACGCCAAATTCCCAACTTGCTCGAGAACTGGAAATGGACCAACAAACCTTGGTGCCAACTTGTCTATCCTCCCAAATTGGATCACCTTCTTTAGCGGAGAGATCTTGACAAAATACTAAGTCTCCAATGGAGAATTTCAATTCTCTTCGTCTCTTATCAACATAACTCTTCTTCCTATATTGGGCAGCCTTCATTCGCTGTTGAATAACCTTGATCTTATCTGAAGTTTCTCTTAATACATCTGGCCCAAGTACAAATTTCTCACCTGTTTCCAACCAACATGATGGTGAGTTGCATGGTCTTCCGTACAAAGCTTCAAACGGAGCCATACCGATACTGGATTGGTAACTATTATTATACGCGAATTCAACCAGATGCAAATGGTCATCCCATGATCCAACAAAATCCAATATGCAAGCTCTTAGGAGATCCTCTAATACATGATTCACCTTCTCTGTTTGATCGCCAGTTTGAGGATGGTATGCGGTACTGAGATATAATTCTGACCCTAAAGCCCCTTGTTAGCTGTTCCAAAACCCACTAGTAAATAACAGAACTTGGTCACTCACAGTACATTTAGGTATTCCATGAAATCTCACCACCCACTTCATATACAGTTCCACTAACTTAGCTGCCATTCTATTTGATTTGACTGGTATAAACCTTGCACTTTTGGTCAATCAATCCACAATCACCCAAATACCGTCATGACCGGATCTCGTCCTTGGCAAACCATTGATAAAATCCATTAAGACTTGTTCCCATTTCCATTTTGGAATTTCCAATGGTTGTAACAAACCACTAGGCTTCTTTTGCTCAGCTTTAACTAACTAGCAATTCATGCACTTGGATATAAACTTCCCAACGTCTCTTTTCATCCCTTCCCATTAGTAGGTCAGCTTCGTATCCTGATACCTTTTGTTACTACCGGGATGTATGGTCAGTTTTGAGTGATGACACTCTCTAAGAACTTCATCTCTCAATCCATTAACGTTGGGTACAACCAACCTCCCATTCTTTCGAAACCATTCATCTCGATCAAGTCCATACATGCTCATCTCCTCACCATCGATACCCATATTTACTCTGGAGACGATTTCCAATAGGTTAGGATCATCCCCCTACTGGAACCAATCGCTCAATTAAAGTTGGTCTGATTGTAACGACCCGACTTTTCGACCCTCAAATGTCGACACTAATACATCCACGGTATTCACGTGCCGAGCACCCAAGTGCCGGAAAGACGAAAAGTTAGGGTGAAATAAAATAAAAAGAAAATAGACTAAGGAAGAAGAGGACACAATATCAGAATCTCACAACGGAACGGTAACATATAATATAATGAATGATCTTTACCAAATAAAACTGTATGATTACAACTATCAGAGAAGACTAACCTATCATCAACTTGGACAGTTATAACAACTCGTCCTCATAAATGTTGAACTACAACATAAAATGCAGCGGATATAAAAAGTATGTTAAGATGAACTCCAACTCTCTTCCAAAAGCTCCAAGGCATCCAAAGTAAAACCTTCCATATTCAGCCTACTCGAAGGAGTACGTGATGATTTTAAGGAAAACAAAAACCAAGCGTCAGACGTCAGTCTGGTATGAGAAACTCAAGATACACATTGCATGTAACAACACTGAGGGGACTGTGCAGATAACCGCTCCAGATTTCCCCTCAATTGAAACCAACCATTTATTAGGAGAAGTATAGTTGTATTATAAATAATGTCTAGGGTGTAGAATATAAATAAATTCACATAGAAGGAATGGTTACATTGGTTACATTCGACAACTATTAAGTGTACAAACAAAACCGATAAGGCACGTTCGCATATTGGATTTTCCATCGGAGATCTCTCAATACAGATCCAAACTCCATGCACAAGGGTCAGAAAGTACCTCCGAGCGTCGCATATCTCTAGATAAAATATACCAAAAGGTAAACACAACTGGCCCACGCACGAAACACCGAAGTGTACCACGTGGAACCAAATATATCCAACTCCCGCGCGCAACTTCGAGGAGCTCCCGCACGATTTGATAATAAGCATACACTAGATATGGAGTCAATATATCCTGCCGTAGGTTAGCAAAACCCCAGATTGTGCTCCTACTCTGTTTTTAGCCATTTCCGATGTCGAGGTTTCGTTCGGCATCTTTCACGCGAGTATTCATCACTCGAACAGAACAAGAATTCCCAGTTGGAATCCCACAGCTCAATAGATCTTGGAATCACACATAGACTCCTTCACAGATCTCGGAATCATACATGGATTCCAATACATCAACAGATCTTGGAATCACACATAGATTCTTTCATAGATCTTAGAATCACTATATGTGTTCGAGCATCTCAACAGATCTCGAATCGCCATATGGCCTTCAGTTCACAACCGCTTCCAAAACATAGAACCCGTATACTAGTTTTGAAGTGGTTTTCGATAAGTAAAACACTTACCAATCCCGGTCTCCTCAAAACCAGTCGCTAAATTTAAGGACAAGTTCCATAGTCGAAACCGACTATAGTACACACAATAAATGATTGTATATGGAAAACAGCCTCGCTTAATTTCCATAACAAACGAATAAACATTCAAGGCACTATCAAGATCATGAAGCATGATAAACAATCAAATCACTATCAAGTCACATAGCATGATAATAGTCAAAGCACGATTAACTCATATAAACGGCTTCTAATTCCTTTCCCATTTAATTAATCTTTCATTAATTAATACTCCTTTATTAGTAAACTTCTTTTATCTAATAAAACTTCATTTATCTAACAAGACCTCCTTATTAATCAATAACTCATACGCGATTAATATTCCTTTATTAGTAAACTTCTTTTATCTAATAAAACTTCATTCGTCTAACTAGACTTCCTTATTAATCAATAATTCATACTCGATTAATACTCCTTTATTAGTAAACTTCTTTTATCTAATAAAACTTCATTTGTCAAACTAGACTTCCTTATTAATCAATAACTCATACTCAATTAATATTCCTTTATATACTTGTGTATATATTCAATTATACATATAAAAGGTATATATGTATATATTCTACTAATTTACTATTCCTTTATAGTCTTAATACTTAAAAGGTATTAATATACTTATCCCTATGGTATAAGTATAATCACAATTCATTTTCAAGATTTCCTTTCTTAGCTTCTATACTTCAAAATGTATTCATATACTTATCCCTCCGGTATAATTATATCCATAATTCATTTCTAAGATTCCCTTTATAACTTCAATACTCCAAAACGTATTTATATACTTATCCCTCCGGTATAAGTATATCCATAATTCATTTCTAAAATATCCTATAATATAATCAAAGAGGTTAAAACCAATGTTTAATAAAGAACCTCTTTTCTTTTATAAGTTAAACATTTTATTCAATATCTTTATCCCGAAAGATTTCTATACTTGTTTCTATCTTTAAAATCAATTATTAAAGATCTAAGTATATTCAAAATCATTAAACCGTATATTTTTGTTTAACTACATTCCAAGGGTTTCAAAACAAGTGTTGCTAAAACAATGTTTACAACAAACCCAAAACAAATCATTATAATCATCTTTAAACATTCGTTTAAAGATTCAATTATATTTACTTCGATGATATATCTGAGAGGGTTAAAGAATAATGAAATTAACACATTGTCACGACAAACGCAAAACCATTTTATGCTTATAGTAATCACACTTCGTGCACTTAACTCGTTTTCGACATTATCAACTTAACTATCCCTCGATCAAGATTGAGGCCAGGTAAGTTAGAGCACTGGTTGCATATCACCCCTTGCCTAGACACCCCATTCTTGACACTCACAGATAGATAAGCCTACTCGTCGACTTATTAGAATTAAGCACAGTAATCATGATATTCAATAAAAAGTAATTAGGAAGTGCACTTATATGACTATTCTATTTTCACACACTTTCAAACTTACTTCAATTTAACATACAAGTTAAACAACCGTTTTAATATGACAAGAAATCACTAAGGATGTCATTGCAAAGTTTCATACAAAGTGTTGAAAACACAACAATTCAAACTGCATCCATAGCGACTTTCGCTATAAGTGCACTTTCAAGTTCAAGTCCATAATATGTTAATCCATACTAATCCTTATGTGCTTTGTTTCAAATCCATTCCACTTGTTATACAAGTCAATTCAAATCCAATTCCAAGTCCATTCAAGTCCATTCCAATCCATTAACATGGATCACATATGTTGCTTACTTTTAAAGTAAGAATCAAGTTAACATTTTTAACATAAGTTACCAACATTCAAGAAACTTTAGGAAGAGTTAAAAACATGTGAAAGGGTTTATGTTTGTTGTCCTAAATAGTGAGTAAACTCACCTTAATCCTTCACAAATCCGAGAACCAAGAATAAGAATAAAGATCCAAGAATAAGAACAAAGATCCAAGCTAGCAACCTCCTTCCTTTCCTTGCTTTCCCTTCTTATAAAGCTCACGGCCAAAGATGAAAATAGAGAAGGACTTGGAATTTTCAACTTCTAACTTTCTAGAAGGTCTTGTAATGGCATAAGAAGGCTACACTCAAAGTTTGAGTTGATTTGGAGTTGGTTTGAGTATAGTTTGAGAAAGTTAGTAAGGAAGAGGAAGAAGATGAAGAGAAACCAATAAAAAGCTTCATTAAGCTTAGGAATTTTTTGTAAGAAATAAAGAGGCATACCACTCCTTATATAGGAAAAGGAAGGTGAATGGGAAAAGACCAAAATGCCCTTAAAACCCTAATGGCATTAATGAGTTATGGGATGGTGTGTAAGGTGAAGTGAGAGGTGTGTAAGTTGATGTGAGAGGTGTGTAACATGATGGTAAGTTTGCTTTTTCAAAGCTTAAGGATTAGGCTTCCATTTGTATACATATAAGGAGCTTATATACATACACTTAGGATATTTTCTAAACTCTTGATGTGACTAATTATGATTACATATATATGTGTATGTGCATATATACAAATATATCAAACAACGTTGCAACGATATGAAACAACTTCTATTCAACGATAGGATGTGAATCTGGAAGTTGAACCTCGATCATATTTTTAGTTCTTTATCAAATGATTTATTCAAGTAAACAAAACTTGGAAATAAATTCATTAACTTATTTAAACAATTAAAACAAGCATATTCAAATTATAAAACATTTATTTGAATATTTAAATATCCAAAATACAAAAACTTTCCTTAAATGCTCATTTTTGAAAATGATGACATCATCAAAATAGTTAACCATAAATATGAAAAATACTTTTATTAGCTAACTACTTCCCTAATGATTAATTAGACATTCACTAAAATTTTCAACCACTTTTACTGAGAAAATAACCATTTATTGATAAAACGATTTTCGGTCATTTTATAAATATTTTACCAAAAATATATTTTTGAAAGCATTTTTCCAAAACGAGTCTAGAATTATAAATTACTAATTAAATGATGTTTAACAAGGTTATAAAATCATATTTATAACACTTAACAATATAAATTGTTATGTTATTCAAAGATTAAGTGTTCGAATTTTCCGGGTCTTTACATTCTCCCCCACTTAAAATATTTCGTCCCCGAAATTGCAACACGAGAAACCAAAGAAACATCAAACATTGATACCTAACAGTATCATACTACCAGCATACAAAACTCATGGCTTGATCAAGTTCAAACCCCCTTATCGCATAAGGATGATAAACAACCTACTAAGTGCGCCTTACGCTCAACAGCCTTAGGGATTACTCAGTCGATAATTCACAATACCTCATAACAAATCAAAGAGTCGTTTCCCAAACCCTCCACTAGCTACCAAACATAATAAATCCCATACGATGTTAATAAACCATCTGTACACATTGTTTGATCATATCACTTTCCCGATCATAAGACTTCGTTTCCGAACTAGTATACCACACTTGACATATCTAGTGCGTACTTCGATCTAGTTTCTTGACCAGAAACTTCCATCTTCCTTACATAGCCATACACTATGATAGAAAACTTCAGGATCATATCAAAAATCCATATCAAGTATTCACTATCAAAGTCTAGTGAAGAACCCTTGTTCGGACCAGTGTAAATCACCTTCAAAATCCTGTACTCGAATCTGTACCAAGATCAACTATGCGAATAAAACGATCTACGTGCAACTCACGTATTTTATCCTATCGGTTTCTTAACCACCAATATCCTTTATTAATTCTTCTATATGTATAGTATGCCATTTTATTCTAATATCCTTCCTCTTTTTTCGACATTCAATTATCGCTTAGTATTTCTTTATTAATACTAAAACCACTTATGAATCATTTCATAAAACTTTACTTCAAGTTATTAAACACTGTATAACTTAAGTTTGTACACATATAATACTCTAATACATTCTATGAGTATATCCAAACATCAAATTTGTTGAGTATGTTAATCAAATTTTGAACTTGTTCCAACTTGCTATCTTAATAATTCAAGTGTTATATAAACTCAATTTATATTTTCACAAACACTTAACTTCAAGTTCCATAATAATTCAAAAGTTTTCAACTATCCAAAATCGTTGAAAATCCCGTTTCATTTTAACAAATGAAACCGACCAAACTACAAATCATGGCATTATTCACATTTATACAATCTTAATGCATAGACTATATGGTTCCATAAAATGACTTAATCGAGTTTCAATAATTTATATAAAGCACTTCTTTATCTAACTTATTTCACAAATTCTTATCATTATTCGGATTATAATTGACGGATCATGTTAAAATTAAATTTAACCTAACATCATCATTAAACGCCTTATAGTCAAACTATGAAACTTAATTCACAAGGTGTTCATATCTAATCTTCTCACTTATTCCCATCTACCCAACCCATGTTTTTAAAAGGTAAACTAGTTATAAGTCAACAAGCAATAGTACATGCTCATAAACTGATCAAGCATAACTAATAATAGTTGAATATTATCATTCCTAACAACCAAACACATCATAAATAACTATATCAATTTATGAAAGTTTATATTTTGTACAAAAATATAAGCCTAGGTAAAAAAAATTTCATTTACCAATTTGAAACCAATATTGTGTCGATTTGCCTTGTTTAAGTATTTAGAAATCCCTATCGATACCATGGCGTCCCACATATCGACCAGAATTCATAAACCACTCAATAGATTAACTAACACAACATAAAATATATTTATAGCACTAACAAATACGCGCTCTCTTATATATAATACACTCAACTCATGTTAGGTCATCCCATTACCCTATCTCTTGATGAGTCATACCCAACCTAAGCCAAGGTGTTCGCTCAACCTTGTGCTCTGATACCAAATGTAACGACCCGACTTTTCGACCCTCAAATGTCAACACTAATACATCCACGGTATTCACGTGCTGAGCACCCAAGTGCCGGAAAGACGAAAAATTAGGGTGAAATAAAATAAAAAGAAAATAGACTGAGGATGAAGAGGACACAATATCAGAATCTCACAACGGAACGGTAACATGTAATATAATGAATGATCTTTACCAAATAAAACTGTATGATTACAACTATCAAAGAAGACTAACCTATCATCAACTTGGACAGTTATAACAACCCGTCCTCATAAATGTTGATCTACAACATAGAATGCAGCGGATATAAAAAGTACAGTAAGATGAACTCCAACTCTCTTCCAAAAGCTCCAAGGCATCCAAAGTAAAACCTGCCATATTCAGCCTACTCGAAGGAGTACGTGATGATTTTAAGGAAAACAAAAACCAAGCGTCAGACGTCAGTCTGGTGTGAGAAACTCAAGATACAAATTGCATGTAACAACACTGAGGGGACTGTGCAGATAACCGCTCCAGATTTCCCCTCAATTGAAACCAACCATTTATTAGGAGAAGTATAGTTGTATTATAAATAATGTCTAGGGTGTAGAATATAAATAAATTCACATAGAAGGAATGGTTACATTGGTTACATTCGACAACTATTAAGTGTACAAACAAAACCGATAAGGCACGTTCGCATATTGGATTTTCCATCGGAGATCTCTCAATACAGATCCAAACTCCATGCACAAGGGTCAGAAAGTACCTCCGAGCGTCGCATATCTCTAGATAAAATATACCAAAAGGTAAACACAACTGGCCCACGCACGAAACACCGAAGTGTACCACGTGGAACCAAATATATCCAACTCCCGCGCGCAACTTCGAGGAGCTCCCGCACGATTTGATAATAAGCATACACTAGATATGGAGTCAATATATCCTGCCGTAGGTTAGCAAAACCCCAGATTGTGCTCCTACTCTGTTTTTAGCCATTTCCGATGTCGGGGTTTCGTTCGGCATCTTTCACGCGAGTATTCATCACTCGAACAGAACAAGAATTCCCAGTTGGAATCCCACAGCTCAATAGATCTTGGAATCACACATAGACTCCTTCATAGATCTCGGAATCATACATGGATTCCAATACATCAACAGATCTTGGAATCACACATAGATTCTTTCATAGATCTTAGAATCACTATATGTGTTCGAGCATCTCAACAGATCTCGAATCGCCATATGGCCTTCAGTTCACAACTGCTTCCAAAACATAGAACCCGTATACTAGTTTTGAAGTGGTTTTCGATAAGTAAAACACTTACCAATCCCGGTCTCCTCAAAACCAGTCGCTAAATTTAAGGACAAGTTCCATAGTCGAAACCGACTATAGTACACACAATAAATGATTGTATATGGAAAACAGCCTCGCTTAATTTCCATAACAAACGAATAAACATTCAAGGCACTATCAAGATCATGAAGCATGATAAACAATCAAATCACTATCAAGTCACATAGCATGATAATAGTTAAAGCACGATTAACTCATATAAACGGCTTCTAATTCCTTTCCCATTTAATTAATCTTTCATTAATTAATACTCCTTTATTAGTAAACTTCTTTTATCTAATAAAACTTCATTTGTCTAACAAGACTTCCTTATTAATCAATAACTCATACGCGATTAATATTCCTTTATTAGTAAACTTCTTTTATCTAATTAAACTTCATTCGTCTAACTAGACTTCCTTATTAATCAATAATTCATACTCGATTAATATTCCTTTATCAGTAAACTTCTTTTATCTAATAAAACTTCATTTGTCTAACTAGACTTCCTTATTAATCAATAACTCATACTCGATTAATATTCCTTTATATACTTGTGTATATATTCAACTTATACATATAAAAGGTATATATGTATATATTCTACTAATTTACTATTCCTTTATAGTCTTAATACTTAAAAGGTATTAATATACTTATCCCTATGGTATAAGTATAATCACAATTCATTTTCAAGATTTCCTTTCTTAGCTTCTATACTTCAAAATGTATTCATATACTTATCCCTCCGGTATATGCATATCCATAATTCATTTCTAACATTCCCTTTATAACTTCAATACTCCAAAACGTATTTATATACTTATCCCTCCGGTATAAGTATATCCATAATTCATTTCTAAGATATCCTAAAATATAATCAAAGAGGTTAAAACCATTGTTTAATAAAGAACCTCTTTTCTTTTACAAGTTAAACATCTTATTCAATATCTTTATCCCGAAAGATTTCTATATTTGTTTCTATCTTTAAAATCAATTACTAAATATCTAAGTATATTCAAAATCATTAAACCGTATATTTTAGTTTAACTACATTACAAGGGTTTCAAAACAAGTGTTGCTAAAACAGTGTTTACAACAAACCCAAAACAAATCATTATAATCATCTTTAACATTTGTTTAAAGATTCAATTATATTTACTTCGATGATATATCTGAGAGGGTTAAAGACTAATGTAATTAACACATTGTCACGACAAACCCAAAACCATTTTATGCTTATAGAAATCACACTTCGTGCACTTAACTCGTTTTCGACATTATCAACTTAGTAATCCCTCGATCAAGATTGAGGCTAGGTAAGTTAGAGCACTGGTTGCATATCACCCCTTGCCTAGACACCCCATTCTTGACACTCGCAGATAGATAAGCCTAATCGTCGGCTTATTAGAATTAAGCACAGTAATCATGATATTTAATAAAAAGTAATTAGGAAGTGCACTTATATAACTATTCTATTTTCACACACTTTCAAACTTACTTCAATTTAACATACAAGTTAAACAACCATTTTAATACGACAAGAAATCACTAAGGATATCATTTCAAAGTTTCATACAAAGTTTTGAAAACACAACAATTCAAACTGCATCCATAGCGACTTTCGCTATAAGTGCACTTTCAAGTTCAAGTCCATAATATGTTAATCCATACTAATCCTTATGTGCTTTGTTTCAAATCCATTCCACTTGTTATACAAGTCAATTCAAATCCAATTCCAAGTCCATTCAAGTCCATTCCAATCCATTAACATGGATCACATATGTTGCTTACTTTTAAAGTAAGAATCAAGTTAACATTTTTAACATAAGTTACCAACATTGAAGCAACATTAAGAAGAGTTAAAAACATGCAAAAGGGTTTATGTTTGTTGTCCTAAATAGTGAGTAAACTCACCTTAATCCTTCGCAAATCCGAGAACCAAGAATAAGAATAAAGATCCAAGAATAAGAACAAAGATCCAAGCTAGCAACCTCCTTCCTTTCCTTGCTTTCCCTTCTTATAAAGCTCACGGCCAAAGATGAAAATAGAGAAGGACTTGGAATTTTCAACTTCTAACTTTCTAGAAGGTCTTGTAATGGTATAAGAGGGCTACACTCAAAGTTTGAGTTGATTTGTAGTTGGTTTGAGTATAGTTTGAGAAAGTTAGTAAGGAAGAGGAAGAAGATGAAGAGAAACCATTAAAAAGCTTCATTAAGCTTAGGAATTTTGTGTAAGAAATAAGGAGGCATACCCCTCCTTATATAGGAAAAGGAAGGTGAATGGGAAAAGACCAAAATGCCCTTAAAACCCTAATGGCATTAATGAGTGATGGGATGGTGTGTAAGGTGAAGTGAGAGGTGTGTAAGTTGATGTGAGAGGTGTGTAAGATGATGGTAAGTTTGCTTTTTCAAAACTTAAGGATTATGCTTCCATTTGTATACATATAAGGAGCTTATATACATACACTTAGGATATTTTCTAAACTCTTGATGTGACTAATTTTGATTACATATATATGTGTATGTGCATATTTACAAATATGTCAAACAACGTTGCAACGATATGAAACAACTTCTATTCAACGATAGGATGTGAATCTGGAAGTTGAACCTCGATCATATTTTTAGTTCTTTATCAAATGATTTATTCAAGTAAACAAAACTTGGAAATAAATTCATTAACTTATTTAAACAATTAAAACAAGCATATTCAAATTATAAAACATTTATTTGAATATTTAAATACCCAAAATAGAAAAACTTTCCTTAAATTCTCATTTTTGAAAATGATGACATCATCAAAATAGTTAACCATAAATATGAAAAATACTTTTATTAGCTAACTACTTCCCTAATGATTAATTAGACATTCACTAAAATTTTCAACAACTTTTACTGAGAAAATAGTCATTTATTGATAAAACGATTTTCGGTCATTTTATCAATAATTTACCAAAAATATATTTTTGAAAGCATTTTTCCAAAACGAGTCTAGAATTATAAATTACTAATTAAATGATGTTTAACAAGGTTAGAAAATCATATTTATAACACTTAACAATATTACAAATTGTTATGTTATTCAAAGATTAAGTGTTCGAATTTTTCGGGTCTTTACACTGATCGTCAAACTTGCTAACATTTCTAGATCCAATTCGCACTTAGGTCTAAAATCGTATCCCGCGATATACTCTAGTTGCTTCCATTCCAGAAACACAGCCCCCAAGCTGGCATATCTCCTACTCAATGCATCAGCTAACACATTGCCCTTCCCAGGTGTGTAGGCGATATTGAAATCATAGGAAGCCAAGAATTCTAACCATCTTTGCTGACGAAGATTCAAATCATTTTGAGAGAAAAGATAATTTAAAGACTTATGATCGGTAAACAACTCAAATCTTTCTCCCAAGAGATAGCGTCTCCACATCTTCAACGCGAACACGATCGCTGCCAATTCCAAATCATGGGTAGGATATTTTGTCTCATGTGGTTTCAGTTGTCGACTAGCATAAGCTATAACCCTACCTCCTTGCATCAGTACAGCACCTAGTCCGGTACCACAGGCATCCATGTATACAGTCATCTCTTAGTGCCCTTTAGGAATAACTAATACTGGTGCACATGCCAACTTTTCCTTTAGACTCTTAAATGCATTCTCGCACCTTTCGTCCCAGATCAAAGCTTGATTCTTCTTGGTCAACAAAGTTAACGATGTTGCTATCTTGTAGAAGCCTTGGATGAACTTACGATAATATCCAGCTAATCCCAAGAAACTTCTTACATCTGTTGCATTCTTGGGCGTAGACCAGTCTTGTACCAGAGCCACCTTCGCAGGATCTATAGCAATGCCATTTTCTGAAACAACATGGCCCAAGAACCTCACTTCCCTCCTCCAGAAGTGACACTTAGAAAATTTCGCTTTGCATTGGTTTTTTCTCAACACCTCCATCACTAACCTCAAATGTTCCTGTGTTCTTCCTCTGTCCTCGAGTAGACCAAGATATCATCCACGAACACAAGAACAAACTTATTCAACTGATCCTCGAATACTCTATTCATAAGATCCACAAAATATGTTGCTGCATTGGTCAACCCGAATGGCATAACCAACCACTCATAAAATCCAGACGGTGTCCTAAATGCCGTTTTAGGAATACTCTCAGCTGCCACTCGGAGCTGATGAAATCCTGTCGCGAGATCCAACTGGGAGAACACTCTCGCCCCACTTAACTGATCAAACAAAACATCTATCCACAGAAGAGGATACTTATTCTTCCTCGTCACCTTATTCAACTCGGGTAGTCCACACACAATCGAAGGGAACCATCTGCCTTCGTAGCAAATACAACCGTTGCTCCCCACTCGGAAACACTTCTTCTGATAAATCCCTTCTTCAAAAGATCGCTCACTTGCACCCCAAGCTCTCGCTGCTCCCTTGGCGTCATACGACGATGAGGCATCACTATAGGTATGGCATCTTTCACTAAATCAATCTAAAACTCGATCTCTCGATGTGGTGGGAGTCCGGTCACTTCCCCGAAGATGTCCGGATACTCGCCAGCAATAGACACATCTGACAACTCATCATGCGGGATGTCGAGGGAATTTAGAAAATGAGCCATCACCCCATCACTAGGTAGGCTACCAAACAGTTGAAAGTGTGTGCGTGTACTTGTCAGGTAATAGTACACTCGGATCGTGTAATATGGAACAACACACAACTATTTATCTAATACAATAGTTATGCAAATAAATATGAAATATAAAGATCTCACAGTAGCAGTATCACAGATATGTAAATGCAGTAAAAGGAAAATCAAACCAGGAATTTTTATACTGGTTCGGAGCACCGTCCTACGTCCAGTCCCAGACCTCTCTCTGGATTTTCACTAATCAACCACCTCGCTTCACCCGGAGGAACAGGTTCACAATACACCACTTGATTTCACGGGCTACAAGCTTACCCACTTGATTTCACGGGCCATAAGCTTACCCACTTGATTTCACGGGCCATAAGCTTACCCACCTGATTTGAACGGCTACAGGCACCGGAATTTCAATACAAAGTAGTTGACGATTGACTATATATTGTGTCTTCAATACACGGACTAGTCACTTGTAGTACACCCTTCCTATAATCTTATCCTCGAGTATATAATTTGAATGCATAGTTTTAAGGAAGTAGAATGCTTGTTGAATCAAATGATATTAAATTGATTCAAGGATTCAACAAGTATTTGAAATTTGGAGAGCTTTTGTTTTGCAAAGAATATGAAAATGCAATTCAGAAATTAGAGAGAATATAGAATGATTTCGTTATTGTAAAACAAGTTTGAAGTTGTTTATATAATAGTAGAAAGGTAGTAATTCTTCTTGAAGAGTTTCTATAAAAAGTTATGTCCATTTCCTTTGATTATTGAATAGAAATCTCTTCACAAATAGAAGCAACCTTTCAGAAAAAGCTTGCTGTTTGAAAACGGTCGACAGGTCAAAAATCACCAGTCGACTGGTTGAATTTAAAAAACCCAGAAAAATAGCCGTTATGTGCAAAAATACACAGACCGGTCGACTGGTCCGTATTCACCGGTCGACTGGTTCGGGTGAGAAAAGTTTTGTTTCCAAAACAGAAACATGAACGGTCGACTGGTGGTATTTTGGGCGGTCGACCATTTTATTGCTGTGGACCAGAGGACCTCGGTCCACAGTCTAGATCACTCTGCACTCCTTCCCGGTCGGAGCCTAGACCGTTTGGGCTTTTTCTGTGACTTTTCAATTCCTCAAATATGCAGATTTCAGCAATGAAGATATGATATTGTTTTGCG
Organism: Allium sativum; assembly: GCA_030737875.1. Taxonomy (NCBI): domain Eukaryota; kingdom Viridiplantae; phylum Streptophyta; class Magnoliopsida; order Asparagales; family Amaryllidaceae; genus Allium; species Allium sativum. The sequence goes on along the minus strand of CM060916.1, from coordinate 166,632,567 downwards.
CGTTCGTGTTATACTTTGAGGATAGAGTTTAACATATTTCTAACACGACTCAAAGTAAAAAAACCTTATCTCTATGAAATGATCTTCATTGCACCTTTATATGTTGGCATCGATCAAAATCTTGTCTCAACATTCTCACCCCTTTTGATTGATGACAACACTTTGGATTTTCTCCCTCTAAATATAAAGCTCCCTCTGAATTTCTGCAACATTTGTTAGTTCATAATATAAATAATCTTACCTTTTGATTCCTGTATTAACAAATGTTAACACACATATACTATTACCATGTTAATCACATAATTTTAAATGATAGTATATGTAACATGAATGATATGTATCATCATGAGAGAAAATATTTCTCCCCCTTTGTCATCGATTAAAAAGAATAAATACCATAATAAACACAGTAATCGAGAGTAGTAAATAATTATAGCACCTTTAGTCCAATATCCACTTTCCTCTTTTCTTAATTGGGACCTACAAAAAAATACAATTAAGTCCATGGTACCCACTTTTTATGGGGTCCTAAGAGTTAGGTCTTAGGAGTCCAAACCCGTACGGGTCCGGTATCCCCTTTAGATATATAATTAGAATTATGATGCACAGTATTTATGAGCTGCTGAATACATTTGTTCCTAATCAAATTATTATTTGTTTTAGGAATCCATATTTTGATAGTCTTGACATTTTTCTTCTGAAAATTCATAACTGGTTTTGGCTTGGTATATAACAAACTAGAATTCTTCTTAGCTTTTACATTCTTCTTTTTGTAAGAATGATATTTCTGAGTTCCTTGTTTCTTATATCCCAACCCTTGCTTATTTGATACAGACTATGAATTTTCAATAATCTTTGTCAAATTTTCTCGACCTTTGTTGAAGTTAGAAACATTTTGAGTGATGTTATCTAACTTAGTTTGTAAACCAGCCTTTTCTAGGTCTAGAATTTTGACTTTGCCTTAAGTTCATGATTTTCAGCAGTAAGAGCAGCGTTTTTCTCTTTTTGAGTTTCATTTTCTTGACTCAGAAGAGATAAATGAGAATCAATATTAGATGATGATTCTTGAAGTTTTTCAAGTTCTTCTTCTAATATTATCTGCTCGTCTTTTAACATATCTCGTTCAAACTATGCTCTACTCAAATCAGCTTTGGCTTGTTTGAGTTGTCGTTTTATGTCTTTAAATTTGACTACCAAATCAGCATTAATACCAAGCATTTCATCAAATGTAGGAATTTATACCTCATTGTCTGTTCCCATGAAACAAACGTTTGCTTGTTCATTTTCTGTATCACTTTCACTTTCTGATGAAGACGAGAATGAATCATCCCATGTTACTGAGAGTGCTCGTTTCTTTGATTTGTCCTTCATGTATTCGAATTTGTCATTTTCTGACTTCTTCTTTTGTTCTGGACAATCCTTGTGCATGTGCCCCCTTTGTGGCAGTTGAAACATTCTTCAAATGATGATGATGGTCTATTTGATCCACTTTTCTTTTTGTTATAACGACTTGCTTTTTTTCATTTCAAGAATTTCTTGAAACCTTTTGCAATGAATGCCAAGTCTTCATCTTCAGAATCTGATTCATCTTCGTCTTTTTCATCATGAAATGCTACATTTTTCTTTTCTTCTTTCTGTTCTTTTCTAGCCTGCAAATTAGCTTCATAGGACATTAGATTTCCTATCAATTCATCTGGTTTCATGATGGAAAGGTCATTAGCTTCTTCAATCGCTAATACTTTTCCTTCCCATTCACTAGTCATAGAATGTAGGACTGTTGAAACAACATCAAAATCTGAATACTTTTGTCCTAAACCGATAAGTGCATGATGAATAGTTTGAAACCGTGAATACATATCGTTAATTGTTTCATTCGGTTACATTTTGAAATTTTGAAACTAACTTTTCAACATAGTTATCTTGGCTTGTTTAACCTTGTTAGTACCTTCATGAGTGGTTTTCAGTGTTTGCCAAATTTGATATGCGGTGGTACAGATACTAACACGGTTGTATTCATTTTGGTCTAATGCACAAAACAACATGTTTATTGTTTTTGCATTTACGGCTGCTGCCGTTTTCTCAGCTTGTGTCCATTCTGAATATTCAGTTATTGGAATCACTATTTCTTTTTGTGTAGCGTTCCAGGCATCATAGCTATTTGACTGCATGTAAAATGACATACGTGTTGCCCAATAGATATAATTAAGGCCATTAAAGAAAGGAGGTCTTTGTGTCGATTGACCTTCCGTGTAAGTGGTATTAGTGCTACTACTTGGGTTATTTGCCATATTACTAGAATATATCAAATAACTGTGTTACGGTTATGTGATAACCTTGCTCTGATACCAATTGAAAGTGTGTGCGTGTACTTGTCAGGTAATAGTACACTCGGATCGTGTAATATGGAACAGCACACAACTACTTGTCTAATACAATAGTTATGCTAATAAATATGAAACAGAAAGATCTCACAGAAACAGTATCACAGATATGTAAATGCAGTAAAAGGAAAATCACACCAGGAAATTTTATAATGGTTCGGAGAACCGTCCTACGTCCAGTCCCAGACCTCACTCTGGATTTTCACTAATCAACCACCTCGCTTCACCCGGAGGAATAGGTTCACAATACACCACTTGATTTCACTAGCTACAAGCTTACCCACTTGATTTCACGGGCCACAAGCTTACCCACTTGATTTCATGGGCCATAAGCTTACCCCCCTGATTTGAACGGCTACAGGCTTACCGGAATTTCAATACAAAGTAGTTGACGATTGACTATATATTGTGTCTTCAATACACGGACTAGTCACTTTTAGTACACCCTTCCTATAATCTTATCCTCAAGTATATACTTTAAATGCATATATTTAAGGAAGTAGAATGCTTGTTGAATCAAATGATATTAAATTTATTCAAGGATTCAACAAGTATTTGAAATTTGGAGAGCTTTTGTTTTGCAAAGAATATGAAAATGCAATTCAGAAATTAGAGAGAATATAGAATGATTTCGTTATTGTAAAACAAGTTTGAAGTTGTTTATATAATAGTAGAAACGTAGTAATTCTTCATGAAGAGTTTCTATAAAAAGTTATGTCCATTTCCTTTGATTATTGAATAGAAATCTCTTCACAAATAGAAGCAACCTTGCAGAAAAAGCTTGTTGTTTGAAAACGGTCGACAGGTCAAAAATCAGCGGTCGACTGGTTGAATTTAAAAAACCCAGAAAAATAGGCGTTATGTGCAAAAATACACAGACCGGTCGACTGGTCCATATTCATCGGTCGACTGGTTCGGGTGAGAAAAGTTTTGTTTCCAAAACAGAAATATGAACGGTCGACTGGTGGTATTTTGGGCGGTCGACTGTTTTATTGTTGTGGACCCGAGGACCTCGGTCCACAGTCTAGATCACTCTGCACTCTTTCCCGGTCGGAGCCTGGACCGTTTGCGCTTTTTCTGTGACTTTTCAATTCCTCAAATATACAGATTTCAGCAACGAAGATATGATATTGTTTTGTGCATTCATGTTATACTTTGAGGATAGATTTTAACATATTTCTAACACGACACAAAGTAAAAAACCTTATCTCTATGAAATGATCTTCATTGCACCTTTATATGTTGGCATCGATCAAAATCTTGTCTCAACAACAGTAACCTCCGCCCATCATCCGCCCTAACGGTCACTGAAGACCCCTCATAGTCCACCATTACCCCATACCTTTGGAGCCAATCGACTCCGAAAATTATGCCAAAATCAGTAAAGCCCAAAACAAAGAAATCACAAGCCAACATACATCCATGACTCAATAAGACCACATTATGACAAATCATACTAAGGCTAGTTGAACCACCAATCGGGTTCGTCACAACTAAAGGTCGATCGACTATTGCGGGTTCCAATTCCAACCTATCTATCAGGTCATTAGATATGAAGGAATGGGAAGCTCGGGTATCAAAAAATACTCGAACAGGAACACCATAAACAGAAAGCATACCTTGAATAATGATATTCTTTCCCTTCTCTACCGCAGTTGGGGCATTCGACGAAGAAGGAATAGCACTGATAACATATGCTTTCACGATCTGCTTCTCTTTAAGGGGTTGCGGACATTTCTCCTTAAGATGTCCCACTTGGCCACAGTTGAAGCACTTCCTGTCTGCAGGCTTGGCCCTACAATCTTTGGCATAGTGGCCCTTCTTGCCACAGCTAAAGCACTTGATATCTTTCTTGTCTTTCTTTCTCTGGCCATCCTTGGTCTCGTTCTGCTTCCTCTTATTCTGAGAATTATTCTTGCCTCCACCGCTTGCATGCGGCTTTGGCTCTCCTGTAGATGCAATAGCAACCTCGGTCTTTGACTTAGGGTAAAGACTCTCTGATCTCAATGCCTTTTCCATAATGGATTCAAAAGTCTCATCGGTGTGGTTTATAAGTCTTCCACTCAAGTACCCATCTAAGCCGGTTATGAACTTCTCATTCTTCATCTCGGTAGTATTGATAAGGGGTAATCCATATTTCGATAAAGTATCAAACTCAACAATATATTCCGAGACTGCCCTACCATTCTGCTTAAGCTCCAAGAATTTCCTAAACAATTCCGATTTCTGTGTTATCACTGAAGAGAATCTTAAACTGATTCCAAGTAGCTACTTTAATAGCATTCCACCAATTCATAGCTCATCCTTGAAGTTGACGGGATGCTAGCTTCCTCTTCATTGCATCTTCGATTCCCAAATCCTCAAAGATGCGCTCACAACTATCAAGCCAATACCGAACCTCTGTAGCCGACTCCATTCTGTGGAACGGCTTCCCACCAAGACTAGTATAATCCTTGCATAACTTGGCGAAATCGGCCCTAGGCGCCTGCATTACTACACCACCACTATTAGCAGCATTAGGAACTGCTCCCTAAACATCCTCAACCATCTCGCTCATGAAGGTAGCAAACATCGCCCTTATATCAGGAACATCCCTGTTGTTTGCTACTGAACCCGTACTCCTCGTATATCGGCTCATCGTTCAATCTGCAAAGAGAAAACGATTACCCATCTTCTTAGTGGTGCAAGTGCAGTGCGACTTCATCCTTAGATATACTAATAGTATATATATATAGCTTTTGAAAACCAAAATATAACAAATACGCGCTCTCATATACATATACTATCTCTCCCTGATGTCTTCCCCTAGGTTAACTACACAACCTAAAGCTCAGATGCCAAATGTGACGGCCCGCCCTGGACCAGCCGACATTTCCTTCGAAATGCGCTGCGCCAATGTCCAACTAGCACAGGACGGTCATCAAAAGAAAAGAAGCGAGACGATGAACTAACAAGGAATCTGTAGTATATCTCACAGTGCATGGAAGAAAATATAGTAATAACATCACTTTTGACATAAAACAGGCGAGACAGTGCATAAGCTGAAAAACTAAACCATCGTAGCAGCGGAAATCCAAAATATAGCTTATCATCCAAACCATTATTACAACTTCAAAATACTGTCTCTAAAACAAAATAGATAGGTATACCACTAATTCCCAAAGTAGTGACCATCAACAACATAGGGAGAATATGTGTAAAATAATAAGTGGAAGCCTCCTGCTCATCTCCGGACAGTTACTTGTGCATACCACCTAACCTGTCTCTAGTCCGCTCATTTAGGAGTACCCAGAGTAATAAGAAGAGACATAAAACTTTGGGTCAGACAAAAGTCTGGTATGAGCGATAATCAGTAGAACAAAACAAAATAGCTGGTATAAATAAATCATACCTGGACCTGCAACCAAAGAGTTCACACAACAAGATGTACAGTACTCTAAGGTAACACTAACATAAAGTGTAAAGTGGAAGTGTGAATGTCATGGTGATAGAAAACATCAAACATAGCAATCATCCTCACATCTCTCACTTAGTGTGTATAACATACAATATCCACCACTTTGGTCACCCAATACTTTGCTGCGATCACTTTGGCCTTGGGCGTCATAATGACCCCATTGCACTGATCCACGGCCACAAATCCTTTGCTATGTCTACTTTACCCCTTTGGAGTCATGAAGACTCCATTGAACTGGCTCATAGCCACGCTATGATCACTTGCCCATGGGAGTCTTAACGGTCCCATTGCGCTGATCCATAACCGCTAATCCGTCTCTCAGTGGTGAACCAAAGCTATAGATCTCAACACCACCTTTGCACACGTCCCGCAGCAAAGCCCAACTCATGAAATTAACTCGTTGGTTTCCATCTGGATCCTGAGTTCTAACTTCCTATTTGGACTACCTTTGCATCTCGAGTTTTGGTCATCGTCCCAGTTCGTGACTCTTCAGCTTCCATTCTGTTCAGCTCATACCCTTTGTCATGTCTCGATTCGATACTCAAGTCCAAAGCTTATCTCGTGGTTCATGGATGCTCCGGCTCGTGGCTCGTGGTCGGCTCGTGATGATGCTCCAGGCTCGTGACTCATGGTTGGCCCGTGGACCACCTTCGGGTCATGGGAACCTCCTCCAACTCATGGCTCGTGACACCATGGTCTGCTAGTGGTGGTCAGTTAGTAAATCCTGGTCTGGTCCAGATCGTTGAGGTGGTTCGTGATCAGGCGGCTCGGTTCGTGGCTCACTAGGATGGTCGCCTCGTGGTGGAGTCTTCAAGCACGGTTCATGGAGTATGGTCTACTCGTAGAGTGTAGTGTCACGGTCGGGTCATGACACATCTTCACGAACGGGTCTATAACCAATTTCCTGTAACTTTTCCTACGAGCTATTTATGTCATGCAACGGTGCATTCGACCATTCTAACTTTACTAAGCATCACAAAGCATACCAGACAGTAATAACAACATGTATAATCAACCGTAGACAACAAAATGACAATTTAACATGTTGATATGGATCAGACATCCCCAAAACTAAGATTTTCCCTTTAATCCCCTTAATCATGATTTAACCATACGATCAACAAAACATGTCCAAGTTAACCCAAATTTATAGACATAAAATAATATTTAAAAATTTCTACATATTTTTCTAGATTGTTATAATGCACAATTTCGTTAATTAACACTAATCACCCCTAATTAGTGAAAAACAACGCAAATCACTCACCCTAGCCACAAATAATTTATAGATATGAAGTCTCCACTGATTTAGGTCAAATTCTTATGTAACACAGCAGCTCCAACTCTGATTTGATGCTATTTTGACTTGATTTGATGTTGATTAGCTTAATATGTGAAGAAAGTGATTAAGGATGAATTTAGAAGGTGGAGGACATTGCTAGGTCTAAAGAGATGTAAGTGGCGGCTAGAAAAATGATAAAAACTGATTTCCCTAAACCTATCAGCCTCCCAATAACCGTAATCCCAAAATGGGTTATGGGCCCATAAGCTAATTACCCTAATTAGGCCCGGTTAAGCTATTTTTCACCTTCCAAACCTTATTTCGGCCATATCTCCCAAACGGTAAGTCCGTTTTGTCAATGTGACCACTCTATAGAAAGGTAAACCATCATCTGAATCCAATGGATGTGGTTTCAGGTCAAAACTCCATAACAATCAAAAGTTATAGGCGAAACAAGATTCACCAAGGGCAAAACGATCATTTAAAATTCGGAAAAAATCACGAACATGGGAAATGACCCCAATAGTCGTTCCCTAAAGTTACACGACTATACGACATCGTATAAGAATGAAATAAATATTCTACGATCCTCCGATACGTAGAATGCGGGTCATTACAATATCTCAACTCACATGTTTTCTATTTAACATGTCACTTATTATTTATGATTAAATATAACTTATTTCATTTCATAAGTTTGCTTAATTCTTTCTTATTTAATCATAATCCCATTTTACATTGTCACTACAACTTATCGTTGTTTACTTATTAACTTAGTTCTCTCAACTAAGGTTCACTAATAAGTCTCCTTTCCATAAATATAACTTATGTTGTCCTCATCTGTAGATTTCAGGTTTTCGTTCTTACAAATAACATAATTTACAATCAAGTACAACTTATCTCATTGCATAAGTTATTCCATTCTCTTTATCTTTTATTATAACCTAAGTTGTAATCCCCACTTGTCCTTAGGACAAGCCTACTTATTATATAACATTCTCATTAATGTAATTTATTTATAATAGGTTATTATCATTCCCCATTCATTCCAATCCTTTTACTGTTGTAACTTCCATTCTTTTCCTTATCCATTACCATTAATCACAATTAGTGCCATTTATCTCTATCCTTATATATATATATATGTTTATGCACTAGACGCCTCACATTAAGCCTACACTAGTGGATGCTGGATTTGCAGGGCAATTCCGGGCATACTTCTTCCACAAGTTTACTTAACCTCATGTTTTAGCACCGTTACATGTTTTATTTATGCACTAGACCTCTCACATTAAATTAATAACTTGTGGACACTCGATTTGCCGGGTGGTTCCGGGCAGACTTCTACCGCAAGTTGAATTTAACCTCATGTCTAGGTGCGTTACAGTTTTCTATTTACTGTAAATTTAGGCATATTATTCTTTCCACATTTTTACTACAACCTATTTTATATTTCATCGTATTAAGCCCATGTTAACCGACTTTTTGGTCTAGTTCCCAGGAGGGCATCAGATACGCTCAACCAACAAACCACGTGAAGCTGAGGCCGAAAAGGGACATACAAGAGTGAAGGAAATAGGATCAAGAAGGGATTACACCGCTTGTAACCTCACGGCATCCAAAAGACATCCGCGAAACAAGGCCTCGGACCCCGAAGGAGCTACGAGCCTCGACCACCCGGTCCCGGGATCCTCGCATCGCTCGGAAGGACTACACGCCAGACATGACGCAGAATGTAACACCCCGCCTCTGCTAGGGTCACTCGCAAAGGAATGCACTAGCTTTAGAGGGGCATTATTGGTAAACATGCACAGAAATATCACAAGACAGAACATATAAAATAGCGGAAGTAAAATCGAACTTCTATAAACATTAATAATTCAGGTCTAAAGCCTTTTACATCAGAGTACATCAAAACCTGTCTTGCAATAGTAAAGAAGCATAAAGACTTTTTCATAATTTATTCCCCAAGTAAAAACAGTAAAGTAGCCATAGCCAAGAAAAGTCCAAGCCATCCATGATGACCTTCAAGCAGAAGAAGTCCGAACTAAACAGCAGTATTCCCTCCATGTAACCTGGGGGGGAAACGGAAGAAAAGAGGCGAAACAAAACGGGTCAGTCAAAAAGACTGAGTAAGCCCTATCTACTATTAGTATAAAAACTAGTAAAGTTAACTGTCATGAGGAACTGAGATGAACATAAGCATGATAACAAGATAGATAAGCTAAATCAAAATAACAGGATGAGCTACTGAACTCAGGTAAACTAAGGTGTCATGATAAATTACGATGTCAAGATAAAACAAGGTATCACATCGTCAGGTTTCTATCAAGTATAATATCCCAAGGTATCTACCCCGTCTAACATCCCACGGTATCTATTCCGTATGTTCTTCCTGGTTCTAACATGTATATTTGCTCTGCACCCTCCGTACTAGTATCCCAGCCTTGTTATGTGTTAACCATGAATGTCCCTTACTCAAAGTCGTGTAATGGTCCATGTCAACCTAATATATCGCATATATAGGTTACTCAAATCATATGTTTCTTTCCATGTATATAAGTTCAGTCCTTTGCCGTACCTCGTACGGGCTTCCTCATGTCGTATTATCCTTGAAATCGTTTGGACTGTCACCCTTGTTCTAGCTAGGCTCTTCCATATGAATCATCGTTTGAACTACTAGGACTTACGCCACCTAGCACCACTAGGGATTACGCTTACCTATTGCACGCTTTCGTATTTCGGTTTGGGTTAAACCACCTAGGCCACTAGGGATTACGCTAACCGTCAACCGCGCCCTTTTTCCCACGCATTCATCGTGAATCGTTTTTCTATAACTGTATGCACATGTATCACATCGTGCCATCCGAGTCCTGTCACAGGGCAAAACAAGAAATACAGGACTCGGTCGGGAGCTTTAGATTTATCTGCCGATGCAGATACTAAGGTCTGCTTTTTTTTTACACGTGGCTATGGTCCCACGAGACCCCTCCCTCAACTAGTGAAAGGCAACACAAGAGAAAATCTTGCATGAGAACTACACTCCGGCCAGCCCACATCCTACGGCCTACCTCACCCATAATTAGATAGCAATTATGGTCTGTTGGGTGTTCCCTGCCTTTCCGTACGTACACGCTTGACTCAAGATGGTAGATGATCGACGAACTTGCTATCTCGGGCACCTTATGTATTCGTCGACTCACTGCTATCCACCCCAGTCTTTAGGTCGCTCGCATAGCAACCAAGGCATATTCTTGGTTCTTCTACCGCAGACCTCAACCTCTCGTGAGCCTAGTATATTGACCTGGCAGCTCACAGAGGGATCCCAAGAATATCCTCACGTTCCCCGAAGCCGCTGCTTCGTTACCCAGTTCGTTGGAGCCTTTATCTAAATCAGATAGCCTGCTCCTACACGCATACTTAAACGTTGACCTAACGTATCGGGTTACTAATCTATCTAAGAAATGGTCCAAATTTCCTTGACTAAGAATTATTACTTAGTTTCCCTTAACTAAGGTTTACCACTTAGCCTTATTTCCATAATCCTTGTTAACTATGGTTATTTACCTAATCCTCCGAATTAGGGTTTATCTAATGGGTTAAGTGTCACTTAAGTTCATAACTTAGCCCGTCTACAAACCATGTCAAAATTGGCTAAGTATCCAAGTCCAAGACTTAACCCTACAAACCATGTGTCAAGTCGGCTAAGTATATTAAGCAATCCATAACTTAACCTCGTCTAATTATCATTTTAGATTGGTTAATTATATAAATTAACTTGACCTTGTCAAATTACCGAGTCAAATTGGTCAAGCGTATTCAAGTGATTCGTGACTTAGCCTTATCATGTTTTCACGTTAGATTGGTTAAGTATAGGTCACTTAACCTCATTGAATTACCAAGTTTAGTTTGGTTAAGTGTTTAGCTTAACCCCATCGAATTACCGTGTCGAGATCAGTTAAGTGTCAATTACTTAACCCCGTTTAATTACCGTGTTTAGATTAGTTAAGCCTTAATTACTTAACCCCATCTAATTACCAAGTCGGATTAGTTAAGTGTAAATTACTTAACCCCATCTAATTACCAAGTCGGATTAGTTAAGTGTAAATTACTTAACCCCATCTAATTACCAAGTCGGATTAGTTAAGTGTAAATTACTTAACCCCATCTAATTACCAAGTCGGATTAGTTAAGTGTAAATTACTTAACCCCATCTAATTACCAAGTCGGATTAGTTAAGTATCATTAGCCTAATCAATTTACTTAACCCCTTTATCCATGTCATATTTGGTTAAGAGTCATTAATCAAATTAACTTAACCCTATCATGTGACATTAATTACTTAATGCACCCCAACCTCTCACATTAGACTTTGTTGTGGTTACTAGTTAAGCCGGTCGGTTCCGGGTAGCTTTACACCACAACTTGGTCTAACCTCGGGTTCAAGCACAACATGACCAACTTCTCACATTGAGTCCTATTGTTTGCAACTACTAGTTAGGCCGGTCGGTTCCGGGTAGTTTTACGTTGCAAACTCAACCCAACCTCGAGTTGGCCACTTTCATGTTTAGTCTAGTGTCATGTTCATAGTCAAGTTTTCAAGCAATTGGGTAGACCTAACTTAATAGGTAAATTCCCAATGGGTAGACCTAACTTAATAGGTAAATTCCCAAGCTTATGTTTTTATGCATACTTACATGTCAACTTCCATGTTATATTTCAAGTCATGTTTTCAAGTATAAACACATGTCATATTTAACGTTACATGTTGTCATGTTTATACCCATTTACCCAAGTCATATTCATGTCATTATGTTTTCCCATAATGTGAACCCAACGCTTTTTAAACTCGCATGTACGTTCGCAACCACGTAATGGATTAAAAGAAGAGACTTGGAAAAGGCATAACGAAAATGGATATTAAGCCACAAGTTAATCATGGTGGCGAATGAGGCACAACTGTGGTCATTAGCTTGCATGTTACATTCTTAAGCCTCACAAAAACATGCATAAACCCAAACTTGGTACATAAGCGAATCATGGTGACAAAAGACATGGAATGATGACTAGTAACTCGCATATATCATCATATAAGGGTTATGACTTCATATGCAAGTTGACATAAAGATTATGAAAGTTCTCATGTTGCATAATGCAACATTTCAACATAAAGGTTGTAGCTTTTTGCTCATAAGATCAAGATAATGACTTCATAGACTTGCATAACATGATAGCATGCATCATTCTCAATGATCAAACCCAAACTTTCAACATGAACATTTAACTTCATAGTTAATATCTAAGAGTAGGGAAGGGCTTACATTGCTATGAAGGCCTACATCGATTAAACTAAAGCTTGTGATGAAGCCTATGCATGCCATCACCCAAAAACCCAAAGATGAACCCTCCAAATCAACAAAAACACTATCTTTATGAACAAAGATCAAAGCTTTTGCCTTGAAATCAACTTGAGAAGCTCTCATACTAACATAGGGACTCTCTAACACTCTCATGATCAAGAAACCTCTCATAGGAATGAAGTGGAGGCTAGGATAGTTGAGTGGAGGCCATGAGAGTAGAAATTTGGCCATAGTTTAGTTACATGAGTGAATAATGAGGGTTTAGGGGTAGGTTTAGGGTCTTTTTATAGATTAGGCAAGTGTTTTAGGCCATAGGATTAAACCTAGATTCAATCCAAGCCATCAAAGCATGTCTTGGGGAAGAAGTCAAGTGTAGGAACCATCTAGGGCCTTTAGATTAAAGATGAACCATGAGAACCATCCAAATGCATAATCTGCATTTGAGCGAATCGGCCCACGGGTTGACAGCCAAACACCCTGGATTAACCCCTAGTCGACCCAGCGAGCTCGGGTCGACCTCAAAAATCGGCCGGTTCGGTTATTCCCCTCCCCCAATTCGCTGTTTTGAACATTTTTGCATATTTATTTATTTAATTTTCAATTATATATATATATATATATATATATCAATATATATATATATTTCTCTGCGCAACCCATTTCACTTAATTAAGTATACTTTAATTTGGGAATTTTTCGTGAAACTTCGCGAGGCCATATCTTGGTCATACGGACTCCGATTTTCGAAAACTCGGACTCTATTTCGCGTATTTTTCCGAGACGAACGCAATGGCATAGCCCATTTCACTTGATTCAGAATTTAAAATTAAATTCTGCCTTGATTCTTGTCTTAATCATGTTATCGAAATACGGGTTGTTACATTCTCCCCACCTTTTAGGATTTCGTCCCCGAAATCTCCAAGTCAGGAAGAACATATCCTACCATCCATCATCCATCTACTCAAAACATCATCCACAAGCAACCATTGTCCTTAGATGATTTCTAATGCTGTATGAATATATGCAAAACGTGTGTGTACATGTTCCTTAGCTAATGCTAATGATCAGGCATGAATAATCTTTCTAATGCAGAATATGTATAGTGCCATGAATCCAACATGTATGCAAATAGTCCTAGTCATATAGATACTATATGCGTGCACAATCATTCATTCATATGCAACAACCGCATGATAATACATTCAATTTCATCCATAAACAAGTATAAATACTCGTGCATATGCAATATGAAATGTGACCGAGTCGAGCTAGTGTCTAATGTGTATTCGCGCATCCACGAGCAACCACTTGCAACCATATCAATCATAACATGTTTCAAATACATGTTTACATCCATAGGGTTCTACCTAGGATTCCCTGAAACAGGGTCGAGAAGATAAACAAGACAAACTCCTTACGGGGTTTGTAACCGAAAATAGGATCGAAAGGATGTCCACAAAAGATAGCCTACAAGTACGCTCCACAGAAACAGGGATCAAGGATATACTCCCAAAAGAGATATCATGCGCGCATCTAGTCTTTGATCATCAAAGTCGTATTTCCTAGAGCTCAATTCCATCGTGCCTTGACCGTCCTTTAACTTCGTGATTTCGTAGCTTCTTATTTCCTGTTTCCATAACATGAGCTGGAACTCATTTCTTCGTCGCCTCTCGTTCTACTCGCACACTTGGCGCAAACATGACTGCGTACTCATGATCTCATGCAAGCTTTCCAAAATTCACTAGTGAATCTCGGACCTCGTACCATAAGGTATTCCACGTAGAAGAACTTTCTCTTGAAAGTAAACAGATGCCAACCAGGTTATCAAGCGCACTTACTAGGGTGATTTCTATAACCCATGCATAAGTGAAATAAACCATCCGTCTTATCGGCGAACACCACTCGATCGGGCTTCAAATTTCCAATAAAGGTATCAAGGGATTCTAGGTAACTAATCATGACCGAACCCAAAAGGTTCCAAGAGACTTCGAGGGTATTACCAAGTCTAGTCAAGAGTCTAACTACCCTCCTATCAAAACCGAGAGTGGCACCCCTTACTGGATAACCACTTCATCCCTAGAATCCATCCATAACCGAGGCATGTCATTCTCAAATCCAAAACAAGTCATGAATAAATGGACCGATTCTCCACAGGACTTGAGACAAAAATGGGATTCTCTAATACGCTAGTACTTAAGGTGCAGAGACTCCACTGTCGAAGAAGACTTAAATGATACGATGATCAAAACAAAGTCCTAACGGGATGATAGAGAAGAAAAGCTAAACCTTTAACAAGATCGTTACCCTCCTTCCGAGGTACCCTAGAAATGAGAGCATACTACTGCCCTCCCGATGATCTTGTCCTTGTCCCATGATACTTAACTATCCGCCCCGTTTCACCCTACCAAAGGTACTCTCTCGTCATGGGTTTCCTTGTTCATCTTTCTCTCTCATTCTGGGTTGAGCCATACCAACAAGTTGCTCATCCTTAAACTCGTATTCTTTATCCTCTTTCTCACTATCCTTTCTTATAACGCGGCCACTGGTCTCTCGAGAACCACCTCCATCGCATGGAAAGCACTTTCGTAGATAGGAAAGACTAGTCGCAGTTAAAACCACTGTGACTACAGATGGAGGAAAGAAAGGAAAAGAGACTCAATCAAGGAAACAAGGATAGTGCTAATGGACTTTGGGGAATAGCCTTTCTCTTCTAAAAGAAAATTTTCTTGAAAAATGCTTCTTTATAAACGATTTTCAAATAGTTTTCAGAAGGTCTTTAAAAACTTTTGCCCAGTCTGGTAACCTTCTGCTCTGATACCAAATGTAACACCCCGCCTCTGCTAGGGTCACTCGCAAAGGAATGCACTAGCTTTAGAGGGGCATTATTGGTAAACATGCACAGAAATATCACAAGACAGAACATATAAAATAGCGGAAGTAAAATCGAACTTCTATAAACATTAATAATTCAGGTCTAAAGCCTTTTACATCAGAGTACATCAAAACCTGTCTTGCAATAGTAAAGAAGCATAAAGACTTTTTCGTAATTTATTCCCCAAGTAAAAACAGTAAAGTAGCCATAGCCAAGAAAAGTCCAAGCCATCCATGATGACCTTCAAGCAGAAGAAGTCCGAACTAAACAGCAGTATTCCCTCCCTGTAACCTGGGGGGGAAACGGAAGAAAAGAGGCGAAACAAAACGGGTCAGTCAAAAAGACTGAGTAAGCCCTATCTACTATTAGTATAAAAACTAGTAAAGTTAACTGTCATGAGGAACTGAGATGAACATAAGCATGATAACAAGATAGATAAGCTAAATCAAAATAACAGGATGAGCTACTGAACTCAGGTAAACTAAGGTGTCATGATAAATTACGATGTCAAGATAAAACAAGGTATCACATCGTCAGGTTTCTATCAAGTATAATATCCCAAGGTATCTACCCCGTCTAACATCCCACGGTATCTATTCCGTATGTTCTTCCTGGTTCTAACATGTATATTTGCTCTGCACCCTCCGTACTAGTATCCCAGCCTTGTTATGTGTTAATCATGAATGTCCCTTACTCAAAGTCGTGTAATGGTCCATGTCAACCTAATATATCGCATATATAGGTTACTCAAATCATATGTTTCTTTCCATGTATATAAGTTCAGTCCTTTGCCGTACCTCGTACGGGCTTCCTCATGTCGTATTATCCTTGAAATCGTTTGGACTGTCACCCTTGTTCTAGCTAGGCTCTTCCATATGAATCATCGTTTGAACTACTAGGACTTACGCCACCTAGCACCACTAGGGATTACGCTTACCTATTGCACGCTTTCGTATTTCGGTTTGGGTTAAACCACCTAGGCCACTAGGGATTACGCTAACCGTCAACCGCGCCCTTTTTCCCACGCATTCATCGTGAATCGTTTTTCTATAACTGTATGCACATGTATCACATCGTGCCATCCGAGTCCTGTCACAGGGCAAAACAAGAAATACAGGACTCGGTCGGGAGCTTTAGATTTATCTGCCGATGCAGATACTAAGGTCTGCTTTTTTTTTTACACGTGGCTATGGTCCCACGAGACCCCTCCCTCAACTAGTGAAAGGCAACACAAGAGAAAATCTTGCATGAGAACTACACTCCGGCCAGCCCACATCCTACGGCCTACCTCACCCATAATTAGATAGCAATTATGGTCTGTTGGGTGTTCCCTGCCTTTCCGTACGTACACGCTTGACTCAAGATGGTAGATGATCGACGAACTTGCTATCTCGGGCACCTTATGTATTCGTCGACTCACTGCTATCCACCCCAGTCTTTAGGTCGCTCGCATAGCAACCAAGGCATATTCTTGGTTCTTCTACCGCAGACCTCAACCTCTCGTGAGCCTAGTATATTGACCTGGCAGCTCACAGAGGGATCCCAAGAATATCCTCACGTTCCCCGAAGCCGCTGCTTCGTTACCCAGTTCGTTGGAGCCTTTATCTAAATCAGATAGCCTGCTCCTACACGCATACTTAAACGTTGACCTAACGTATCGGGTTACTAATCTATCTAAGAAATGGTCCAAATTTCCTTGACTAAGAATTATTACTTAGTTTCCCTTAACTAAGGTTTACCACTTAGCCTTATTTCCATAATCCTTGTTAACTATGGTTATTTACCTAATCCTCCGAATTAGGGTTTATCTAATGGGTTAAGTGTCACTTAAGTTCATAACTTAGCCCGTCTACAAACCATGTCAAAATTGGCTAAGTATCCAAGTCCAAGACTTAACCCTACAAACCATGTGTCAAGTCGGCTAAGTATATTAAGCAATCCATAACTTAACCTCGTCTAATTATCATTTTAGATTGGTTAATTATATAAATTAACTTGACCTTGTCAAATTACCGAGTCAAATCGGTCAAGCGTATTCAAGTGATTCGTGACTTAGCCTTATCATGTTTTCACGTTAGATTGGTTAAGTATAGGTCACTTAACCTCATTGAATTACCAAGTTTAGTTTGGTTAAGTGTTTAGCTTAACCCCATCGAATTACCGTGTCGAGATCAGTTAAGTGTCAATTACTTAACCCCGTTTAATTACCGTGTTTAGATTAGTTAAGCCTTAATTACTTAACCCCATCTAATTACCAAGTCGGATTAGTTAAGTGTAAATTACTTAACCCCATCTAATTACCAAGTCGGATTAGTTAAGTGTAAATTACTTAACCCCATCTAATTACCAAGTCGGATTAGTTAAGTGTAAATTACTTAACCTCATCTAATTACCAAGTCGGATTAGTTAAGTGTAAATTACTTAACCCCATCTAATTACCAAGTCGGATTAGTTAAGTATCATTAGCCTAATCAATTTACTTAACCCCTTTATCCATGTCATATTTGGTTAAGAGTCATTAATCAAATTAACTTAACCCTATCATGTGACATTAATTACTTAATGCACCCCAACCTCTCACATTAGACTTTGTTGTGGTTACTAGTTAAGCCGGTCGGTTCCGGGTAGCTTTACACCACAACTTGGTCTAACCTCGGGTTCAAGCACAACATGACCAACTTCTCACATTGAGTCCTATTGTTTGCAACTACTAGTTAGGCCGGTCGGTTCCGGGTAGTTTTACGTTGCAAACTCAACCCAACCTCGAGTTGGCCACTTTCATGTTTAGTCTAGTGTCATGTTCATAGTCAAGTTTTCAAGCAATTGGGTAGACCTAACTTAATAGGTAAATTCCCAATGGGTAGACCTAACTTAATAGGTAAATTCCCAAGCTTATGTTTTTATGCATACTTACATGTCAACTTCCATGTTATATTTCAAGTCATGTTTTCAAGTATAAACACATGTCATATTTAACGTTACATGTTGTCATGTTTATACCCATTTACCCAAGTCATATTCATGTCATTATGTTTTCCCATAATGTGAACCCAACGCTTTTTAAACTCGCATGTACGTTCGCAACCACGTAATGGATTAAAAGAAGAGACTTGGAAAAGGCATAACGAAAATGGATATTAAGCCACAAGTTAATCATGGTGGCGAATGAGGCACAACTGTGGTCATTAGCTTGCATGTTACATTCTTAAGCCTCACAAAAACATGCATAAACCCAAACTTGGTACATAAGCGAATCATGGTGACAAAAGACATGGAATGATGACTAGTAACTCGCATATATCATCATATAAGGGTTATGACTTCATATGCAAGTTGACATAAAGATTATGAAAGTTCTCATGTTGCATAATGCAACATTTCAACATAAAGGTTGTAGCTTTTTGCTCATAAGATCAAGATAATGACTTCATAGACTTGCATAACATGATAGCATGCATCATTCTCAATGATCAAACCCAAACTTTCAACATGAACATTTAACTTCATAGTTAATATCTAAGAGTAGGGAAGGGCTTACATTGCTATGAAGGCCTAAATCGATTAAACTAAAGCTTGTGATGAAGCCTATGCATGCCATCACCCAAAAACCCAAAGATGAACCCTCCAAATCAACAAAAACACTATCTTTATGAACAAAGATCAAAGCTTTTGCCTTGAAATCAACTTGAGAAGCTCTCATACTAACATAGGGACTCTCTAACACTCTCATGATCAAGAAACCTCTCATAGGAATGAAGTGGAGGCTAGGATAGTTGAGTGGAGGCCATGAGAGTAGAAATTTGGCCATAGTTTAGTTACATGAGTGAATAATGAGGGTTTAGGGGTAGGTTTAGGGTCTTTTTATAGATTAGGCAAGTGTTTTAGGCCATAGGATTAAACCTAGATTCAATCCAAGCCATCAAAGCATGTCTTGGGGAAGAAGTCAAGTGTAGGAACCATCTAGGGCCTTTAGATTAAAGATGAACCATGAGAACCATCCAAATGCATAATCTGCATTTGAGCGAATCGGCCCACGGGTTGACAGCCAAACACCCTGGATTAACCCCTAGTCGACCCAGCGAGCTCGGGTCGACCTCAAAAATCGGCCGGTTCGGTTATTCCCCTCCCCCAATTCGCTGTTTTGAACATTTTTGCATATTTATTTATTTAATTTTCAATTATATATATATATATATATCAATATATATATATATTTCTCTGCGCAACCCATTTCACTTAATTAAGTATACTTTAATTTGGGAATATTTCGTGAAACTTCGCGAGGCCATATCTTGGTCATACGGACTCCGATTTTCGAAAACTCAGACTCTATTTCGCGTATTTTTCCGAGACGAACGCAATGGCATAGCCCATTTCACTTGATTCAGAATTTAAAATTAAATTCTGCCTTGATTCTTGTCTTAATCATGTTATCGAAATACGGGTTGTTACATTCTCCCCACCTTTTAGGATTTCGTCCCCGAAATCTCCAAGTCAGGAAGAACATATCCTACCATCCATCATCCATCTACTCAAAACATCATCCACAAGCAACCATTGTCCTTAGATGATTTCTAATGCTGTATGAATATATGCAAAACGTGTGTGTACATGTTCCTTAGCTAATGCTAATGATCAGGCCTGAATAATCTTTCTAATGCAGAATATGTATAGTGCCATGAATCCAACATGTATGCAAATAGTCCTAGTCATATAGATACTATATGCGTGCATAATCATTCATTCATATGCAACAACCGCATGATAATACATTCAATTTCATCCATAAACAAGTATAAATACTCGTGCATATGCAATATGAAATGTGACCGAGTCGAGCTAGTGTCTAATGTGTATTCGCGCATCCACGAGCAACCACTTGCAACCACTTGCAACCATATCAATCATAACATGTTTCAAATACATGTTTACATCCATAGGGTTCTACCTAGGATTCCCTGAAACAGGGTCGAGAAGATAAACAAGACAAACTCCTTACGGGGTTTGTAACCGAAAATAGGACCGAAAGGATGTCCACAAAAGATAGCCTACAAGTACGCTCCACAGAAACAGGGATCAAGGATATACTCCCAAAAGAGATATCATGCGCGCATCTAGTCTTTGATCATCAAAGTCGTATTTCCTAGTGCTCAATTCCATCGTGCCTTGACCGTCCTTTAACTTCGTGATTTCGTAGCTTCTTATTTCCTGTTTCCATAACATGAGCTGGAACTCATTTCTTCGTCGCCTCTCGTTCTACTCGCACACTTGGCGCAAACATGACTGCGTACTCATGATCTCATGCAAGCTTTCCAAAATTCACTAGTGAATCTCGGACCTCGTACCATAAGGTATTCCACGTAGAAGAACTTTCTCTTGAAAGTAAACAGATGCCAACCAGGTTATCAAGCGCACTTACTAGGGTGATTTCTATAACCCATGCATAAGTGAAATAAACCATCCGTCTTATCGGCGAACACCACTCGATCGGGCTTCAAATTTCCAATAAAGGTATCAAGGGATTCTAGGTAACTAATCATGACCGAACCCAAAAGGTTCCAAGAGACTTCGAGGGTATTACCAAGTCTAGTCAAGAGTCTAACTACCCTCCTATCAAAACCGAGAGTGGCACCCCTTACTGGATAACCACTTCATCCCTAGAATCCATCCATAACCGAGGCATGTCATTCTCAAATCCAAAACAAGTCATGAATAAATGGACCGATTCTCCACAGGACTTGAGACAAAAATGGGATTCTCTAATACGCTAGTACTTAAGGTGCAGAGACTCCACTGTCGAAGAAGACTTAAATGATACGATGATCAAAACAAAGTCCTAACGGGATGATAGAGAAGAAAAGCTAAACCTTTAACAAGATCGTTACCCTCCTTCCGAGGTACCCTAGAAATGAGAGCATACTACTGCCCTCCCGATGATCTTGTCCTTGTCCCATGATACTTAACTATCCGCCCCGTTTCACCCTACCAAAGGTACTCTCTCGTCATGGGTTTCCTTGTTCATCTTTCTCTCTCATTCTGGGTTGAGCCATACCAACAAGTTGCTCATCCTTAAACTCGTATTCTTTATCCTCTTTCTCACTATCCTTTCTTATAACGCGGCCACTGGTCTCTCGAGAACCACCTCCATCGCATGGAAAGCACTTTCGTAGATAGGAAAGACTAGTCGCAGTTAAAACCACTGTGACTACAGATGGAGGAAAGAAAGGAAAAGAGACTCAATCAAGGAAACAAGGATAGTGCTAATGGACTTTGGGGAATAGCCTTTCTCTTCTAAAAGAAAATTTTCTTGAAAAATGCTTCTTTATAAACGATTTTCAAATAGTTTTCAGAAGGTCTTTAAAAACTTTTGCCCAGTCTGGTAACCTTCTGCTCTGATACCAAATGTAACACCCCGCCTCTGCTAGGGTCACTCGCAAAGGAATGCACTAGCTTTAGAGGGGCATTATTGGTAAACATGCACAGAAATATCACAAGACAGAACATATAAAATAGCGGAAGTAAAATCGAACTTCTATAAACATTAATAATTCAGGTCTAAAGCCTTTTACATCAGAGTACATCAAAACCTGTCTTGCAATAGTAAAGAAGCATAAAGACTTTTTCGTAATTTATTCCCCAAGTAAAAACAGTAAAGTAGCCATAGCCAAGAAAAGTCCAAGCCATCCATGATGACCTTCAAGCAGAAGAAGTCCGAACTAAACAGCAGTATTCCCTCCCTGTAACCTGGGGGGGAAACGGAAGAAAAGAGGCGAAACAAAACGGGTCAGTTAAAAAGACTGAGTAAGCCCTATCTACTATTAGTATAAAAACTAGTAAAGTTAACTGTCATGAGGAACTGAGATGAACATAAGCATGATAACAAGATAGATAAGCTAAATCAAAATAACAGGATGAGCTACTGAACTCAGGTAAACTAAGGTGTCATGATAAATTACGATGTCAAGATAAAACAAGGTATCACATCGTCAGGTTTCTATCAAGTATAATATCCCAAGGTATCTACCCCGTCTAACATCCCACGGTATCTATTCCGTATGTTCTTCCTGGTTCTAACATGTATATTTGCTCTGCACCCTCCGTACTAGTATCCCAGCCTTGTTATGTGTTAACCATGAATG
Source organism: Allium sativum (assembly GCA_030737875.1). Taxonomy (NCBI): domain Eukaryota; kingdom Viridiplantae; phylum Streptophyta; class Magnoliopsida; order Asparagales; family Amaryllidaceae; genus Allium; species Allium sativum. The sequence continues at coordinate 166,610,076 of CM060916.1, read as the reverse complement.
TCCCTTACTCAAAGTCGTGTAATGGTCCATGTCAACCTAATATATCGCATATATTGGTTACTCAAATCATATGTTTCTTTCCATGTATATAAGTTCAGTCCTTTGCCGTACCTCGTACGGGCTTCCTCATGTCGTATTATCCTTGAAATCGTTTGGACTCTCACCATTGTTCTAGCTAGGCTCTTCCATATGAATCATCGTTTGAACTACTAGGACTTACGCCACCTAGCACCACTAGGGATTACGCTTACCTATTGCACGCTTTCGTATTTCGGTTTGGGTTAAACCACCTAGGCCACTAGGGATTACGCTAACCGTCAACCGCGCCCTTTTTCCCACGCATTCATCGTGAATCGTTTTTCTATAACTGTATGCACATGTATCACATCGTGCCATCCGAGTCCTGTCACAGGGCAAAACAAGAAATACAGGACTCGGTCGGGAGCTTTAGATTTATCTGCCGATGCAGATACTAAGGTCTGCTTTTTTTTTACACGTGGCTATGGTCCCACGAGACCCCTCCCTCAACTAGTGAAAGGCAACACAAGAGAAAATCTTGCATGAGAACTACACTCCGGCCAGCCCACATCCTACGGCCTACCTCACCCATAATTAGATAGCAATTATGGTCTGTTGGGTGTTCCCTGCCTTTCCGTACATACACGCTTGACTCAAGATGGTAGATGATCGACGAACTTGCTATCTCGGGCACCTTATGTATTCGTCGACTCACTGCTATCCACCCCAGTCTTTAGGTCGCTCGCATAGCAACCAAGGCATATTCTTGGTTCTTCTACCGCAGACCTCAACCTCTCGTGAGCCTAGTATATTGACCTGGCAGCTCACAGAGGGATCCCAAGAATATCCTCACGTTCCCCGAAGCCGCTGCTTCGTTACCCAGTTCGTTGGAGCCTTTATCTAAATCAGATAGCCTGCTCCTACACGCATACTTAAACGTTGACCTAACGTATCGGGTTACTAATCTATCTAAGAAATGGTCCAAATTTCCTTGACTAAGAATTATTACTTAGTTTCCCTTAACTAAGGTTTACCACTTAGCCTTATTTCCATAATCCTTGTTAACTATGGTTATTTACCTAATCCTCCGAATTAGAGTTTATCTAATGGGTTAAGTGTCACTTAAGTTCATAACTTAGCCCGTCTACAAACCATGTCAAAATTGGCTAAGTATCCAAGTCCAAGACTTAACCCTACAAACCATGTGTCAAGTCGGCTAAGTATATTAAGCAATCCATAACTTAACCTCGTCTAATTATCATTTTAGATTGGTTAATTATATAAATTAACTTGACCTTGTCAAATTACCGAGTCAAATCGGTCAAGCGTATTCAAGTGATTCGTGACTTAGCCTTATCATGTTTTCACGTTAGATTGGTTAAGTATAGGTCACTTAACCTCATTGAATTACCAAGTTTAGTTTGGTTAAGTGTTTAGCTTAACCCCATCGAATTACCGTGTCGAGATCAGTTAAGTGTCAATTACTTAACCCCGTTTAATTACCGTGTTTAGATTAGTTAAGCCTTAATTACTTAACCCCATCTAATTACCAAGTCGGATTAGTTAAGTGTAAATTACTTAACCCCATCTAATTACCAAGTCGGATTAGTTAAGTGTAAATTACTTAACCCCATCTAATTACCAAGTCGGATTAGTTAAGTGTAAATTACTTAACCCCATCTAATTACCAAGTCGGATTAGTTAAGTGTAAATTACTTAACCCCATCTAATTACCAAGTCGGATTAGTTAAGTATCATTAGCCTAATCAATTTACTTAACCCCTTTATCCATGTCATATTTGGTTAAGAGTCATTAATCAAATTAACTTAACCCTATCATGTGACATTAATTACTTAATGCACCCCAACCTCTCACATTAGACTTTGTTGTGGTTACTAGTTAAGCCGGTCGGTTCCGGGTAGCTTTACACCACAACTTGGTCTAACCTCGGGTTCAAGCACAACATGACCAACTTCTCACATTGAGTCCTATTGTTTGCAACTACTAGTTAGGCCGGTCGGTTCCGGGTAGTTTTACGTTGCAAACTCAACCCAACCTCGAGTTGGCCACTTTCATGTTTAGTCTAGTGTCATGTTCATAGTCAAGTTTTCAAGCAATTGGGTAGACCTAACTTAATAGGTAAATTCCCAATGGGTAGACCTAACTTAATAGGTAAATTCCCAAGCTTATGTTTTTATGCATACTTACATGTCAACTTCCATGTTATATTTCAAGTCATGTTTTCAAGTATAAACACATGTCATATTTAACGTTACATGTTGTCATGTTTATACCCATTTACCCAAGTCATATTCATGTCATTATGTTTTCCCATAATGTGAACCCAACGCTTTTTAAACTCGCATGTACGTTCGCAACCACGTAATGGATTAAAAGAAGAGACTTGGAAAAGGCATAACGAAAATGGATATTAAGCCACAAGTTAATCATGGTGGCGAATGAGGCACAATTGTGGTCATTAGCTTGCATGTTACATTCTTAAGCCTCACAAAAACATGCATAAACCCAAACTTGGTACATAAGCGAATCATGGTGACAAAAGACATGGAATGATGACTAGTAACTCGCATATATCATCATATAAGGGTTATGACTTCATATGCAAGTTGACATAAAGATTATGAAAGTTCTCATGTTGCATAATGCAACATTTCAACATAAAGGTTGTAGCTTTTTGCTCATAAGATCAAGATAATGACTTCATAAACTTGCATTACATGATAGCATGCATCATTCTCAATGATCAAACCCAAACTTTCAACATGAACATTTAACTTCATAGTTAATATCTAAGAGTAGGGAAGGGCTTACATTGCTATGAAGGCCTAAATCGATTAAACTAAAGCTTGTGATGAAGCCTATGCATGCCATCACCCAAAAACCCAAAGATGAACCCTCCAAATCAACAAAAACACTATCTTTATGAACAAAGATCAAAGCTTTTGCCTTGAAATCAACTTGAGAAGCTCTCATACTAACATAGGGACTCTCTAACACTCTCATGATCAAGAAACCTCTCATAGGAATGAAGTGGAGGCTAGGATAGTTGAGTGGAGGCCATGAGAGTAGAAATTTGGCCATAGTTTAGTTACATGAGTGAATAATGAGGGTTTAGGGGTAGGTTTAGGGTCTTTTTATAGATTAGGCAAGTGTTTTAGGCCATAGGATTAAACCTAGATTCAATCCAAGCCATCAAAGCATGTCTTGGGGAAGAAGTCAAGTGTAGGAACCATCTAGGGCCTTTAGATTAAAGATGAACCATGAGAACCATCCAAATGCAAAATCTGCATTTGAGCGAATCGGCCCACGGGTTGACAGCCAAACACCCTGGATTAACCCCTAGTCGACCCAGCGAGCTCGGGTCGACCTCAAAAATCGGCCGGTTCGGTTATTCCCCTCCCCCAATTCGCTGTTTTGAACATTTTTGCATATTTATTTATTTAATTTTCAATTATATATATATATATATATATATATATCAATATATATATATATATATATTTCTCTGCGCAACCCATTTCACTTAATTAAGTATACTTTAATTTGGGAATATTTCGTGAAACTTCGCGAGGCCATATCTTGGTCATACGGACTCCGATTTTCGAAAATTCGGACTCTATTTCGCGTATTTTTCCGAGACGAACGCAATGGCATAGCCCATTTCACTTGATTCAGAATTTAAAATTAAATTCTGCCTTGATTCTTGTCTTAATCATGTTATCGAAATACGGGTTGTTACACAGAATTCGCAACCAGCCGGGTGCGAAATCTCACACCTATGCCTGGGTTCGAAATTTCGAACCCATACCTGGGTTCGAAATTTCGAACCCAGTGGGTGCGAGGTCTCGAGCCCATCGGGTGCGAAATATCGCACCCATGGCTAGGTTCGAGATTCCGAGCCCTGCGGGGGCGAAATCTCGCACTCATGGCTGGGCTCGAGATTCCGAACCCAGCGGGAGCGAGATGTCTCACCCGCGCCAGTCGAAATTTCGAAACCAGCGGGTTCGAGATTTCGAACCTAGGGGACTCGAAATTTCGAAACCAGGGGACTCGAAATTTCGAACCCGTGCTTGGGTTCGAAATTGCATGGGTTCGAAATTTCGAAGCGCGCAGGTGGTGGGTTCGAATTTCCTGCATGTGGTCCCTATTTCTACCTAATCCTATCTACTCCTACCTACTCCCACTCCTACAAATAGCCCATGGTCTCACACTTCAAAAGGGTTGGATTTTCTTCACTTGAGACCTTCCTAGAGTTCCATGAACTCCTTTAATGGCATCTCCTATTTGAGGAAGAAGGAGAATTAAATATTCTTTTTCCCTTATACCTAGCATATAGCAATTATAAAAGTGCATGTAATGAGCATGGCTCTGCCTTGTAATTCTTGAGTGATTAATAAAAGTTCAACATCCTTCCAAAGTGGACATAGGCCTAAACCACGGCCGAACCACTATAAATTCTCGTGACGTTTACCGCTTTCTCTTACTTAGTCTTGCGACCAAATTAACTATTCCTAGTAATAGGAATCTTTGGTGTTTACGACATTTTTTGCCATCAACATTTGGTGCTTTAACTGTGAATCGAACTCAAGGCTTGCGTCTTTCTTTCACATTATCATCTTGACTTCGACGAGCTTAAGGTTCCTTGCTCAACCTATTGTCGAGTCCGCTTATGATGGTAAAGAAGTCAAAGAACGCAATGGTCGGCTCTTCAGCCGCAGCCGAGGTCGGTACCTCCTAACAACCTCAATCGAAGATGTCTCGGTCCCTAATGAAACCGTCCCTCCTGTTGTGGACCCCAAAGCGCCCGTTACCCAAGCTCACATTCGCGCGCTTAATGAAAGATATGAGAACACCGCGGTCGAGCTCAACCAAGCATTAAAGGATAACATCGGCCTTATGCGGCAACTTCAAGAAAGTCAATGCGTCGTCGCCCGACATCAATTAACTTGGAACAGTGCTCGACCCCGACCAACTACATCGGAAACTTCCTCTTCCGAGTCAAGGGGCCCAAACTAAAGGAGGAGGTTTACCTCATCAACAATGTCGCCACTCGTACCAACACCCTCGATAACGGTAACGACTGTGCCAATGAGAATGGGAACGGCGACTGAACTACAATCACATACAACGAGGGGGCGCAGTACTGAGATCGTTCTCGCCTAATTATCAATGATGGACCCGATCCCACAAACCAACCTCTTACTCGACAAAACCCAATGGTCGCAAATCAGTGTGATGGGCCAGCTATTCCAACGGCCCGTGCTCCTCCAGAACAGGATCCACATCACCCCTCTCCACCTCACCATCCACACCAAAACCCAATCATAGATGTCGAGGACATAGAGGAAGATGATCTAGACATCCATCATAAGAGACGACCTTGCAACAGGACTCCAGAGCCGCGTCAAAATCCGTGGATCCTAATAGCGGATCCCCATCCAACTTATCTTCCCGACATGGTACGAAGGGTCATGAGGGAAATGCGAGGGGGCGCACACGGTGCATGGGAAGCCCACATTAGGTGTAACCCCTTCACAAGAAGAGTTGATGAGGCCGAATGGCCGAGGCGCTTTAGCATGCCACAAATGCCACTCTACGATGGTACCACTGATCCTTGTGCCTTCTTGAATCGCTATGAATAGCAAATGGACTCGAGCCATGGTGACGATCCAGCCAAATGTAAATGCTTCCCGGTCTTCCTGTCTGGTACCGCTTTACTTTGGTTCTCGTGCCTCCCTCTTGATTCCATTAACAACTTCGGACAACTAGCAATAGAGGTGGTCAAGCAATTTAGGGTGCACATCCCAACTCCAAAGAATGCCCTCACTTTATCCAACCTATACCAGGGGCACGCCGAGTCGCTTAGAAGCTACCTTTCCTGGTTCAACACAACTCTCACCGAGGTCAAGGATCCGGATCCTTGCACCATACTCTTTCAACTAGCTAAAGGTGTCCTCCCTACTTCAGAGTTCGGGTCCTGGATCGATCGAAAACAGCCCAAGAGCCTCGACGCCTTCTATGAGAAGGCAGATCAATACTTGGGCCAAGAAGAGGCAAGACGGAATTGTCTCTCCACCATAAGTCGTCCCAATGATCCCCAAGCGGATACTGCCAATAACCACTTCAGAGATAGGCGAGGCGGGAAGCCCTTCGACCAAAACAGGCGGGCGGGTCCCCAAAAGCAAAAACCAAACAATGGCAGGCAGGATGGACGAAATAACAGGCAAGCCCCAACAGAATTAAGAAAGTTCAACCCTCACCAAGCTTTCGAGACCTACACTCCATTGAATGAAGACAAAGAGACAATCTACTTGGAAACGTGTAACACCTTGCCATACAAGAAGCCGCGCGTCAGAGAATCAACTGATCACGAGAAGAACATTGGGAGGTATTGTCGGTACCGCGACGTGTACGGGCACGACACCAACGAATGCCGCCAACTTAAGGATGCAGTCGAGAAATTTATTCGTGAGAAATGGCTTGAGCAATATGTCCAAGAGCCCTTCCCCCTTAAAGCAAACTTGCAGCCTCCAGTGCCAGTTCCACAGGCAGCCACCAAGGGAGCTCCGGGACCATCTAACACAAGACGAGGAATCGTGATCAACACCATATGTGGCGGACCCTACCCCACACATGACAGCTCTCGAAAAATGGAGGAATATGCGAGTTCAATAAAATATGCTACTTACGAAGCCTGCTCCGCTCTCCCTGAGTCTATCCCATCCAAGCTACAAAAGACCATGAGGGACGACATCGTCTTCCAAGAAAGAGAATCAACGGGGCTGGAAATCCTGACCACCGATCCATTAGTCATCACTGCCGAGATTGGTGCCGCTTCTGTTCGAAAGATTTTAATCGACTCAGGGAGTTTAGTCAACATCATCTTCAAGGCCGCCTACGACCAGATGAAACTAGAAACGAATGACTTGAAGCCGTGTCACGCCGCAATTCACAACTTCAATGGGGCCTCTAGTTCCCCCGTAGGGATGATCAACCGACCTGTAGAATTGGGCGAGGAGGATCGAAGCCGAGTCTGAATTCTCACCTTCATGGTCATAGACATCTAATCTCCCTATAACACTTTCCCAGGGCGCCCCGTTCTCATCGAATTTCGAGTTTACATGGCACCATGGTCTCTCTTAATAAAATTCCTGATGGAAAATGGGATCAGAACTGTTAAGGGTGACCAAGTAAGCGCTAGGGAATGTTACGCAATATAATGGAAGAACTCGTGCGACAAGGCCAAGGGCAAAGCCATGCCCATGCCTTCTTGCGCTAAGAACGTCTCAGCATAGCCATCAGCGGCGTCTAGGGCCTGACTCAGGCGCCACTCCTGTCTTTCTGATGACCTCGATCCACAGAAATATGAAGAGCCCGAATATGAGAGGGCTACCCTGGTCGAATCCACAGTGGACGTTCCCGTCAACCTCGACGACCCAACAAGGGTGTTGAAGGTAGGGTCACAACTCCACCTAGCAATTAAAGAAGATCTCATATGCTTCCTGAAAGCCAATTTAGATGTGTTTGCATGGAATCACTCCGACATAAAGGGCATCGACCCTGCAATCGCTTGCCATTCCCTTTGCCTAGATCCCAGAATGCCTCTAGTTAAACAGAAGCGCCGCTTTTTAGGGCTCAAGAGGTCCATGGCCCTCGAAGAAGAGGTAGGCCATCTGCTCAACAATAACTTCATCCGCGGAGCTGACCATCCCGAATGGGTTTCCAACCCAGTTTTGGTTAAGAAAGCCAACGGTAAATGGCGAACATGCATCGACTTCTCTGATCTGAACAAGGCATGCTCCAAGGACAGCTTCCTGCTCTTGAAGATTGACTAATTAGTCGACTCGACCGCCGGATACCAGCTACTATCCTTCATGGATACCTACTCAGGCTACAACCAGATCCCGATGAGCCTCCGCGACCAAGATCATACCTCTTTCATAACCGTCCTCGGGCTCTACTGCTACCGTGTTATGCCCTTTGGCCTCAAAAATGCCAGCGCCACTTACCAACGAATGGTTAATCGACTCTTTAAAAATCAAATTGGAAAGTCCATGGAGGTGTACGTGGACGATATGCTGGTGAAATCTAAAATATCAAGCGATCACGTCCACGACCTCTCCGAAATGTTCGATGTCCTTTGCCAGTACGACATGAAACTCAACCCCCTGAAATGCTCCTTCAGAGTTGCCTCGAGAAAATTCTTGGGTTTTATTGTCAATTCCCAGGGCATCGAAGCTAACCCATAAAAAATCCAAGCTATTCGGGACATTCGAGTCCCCGAGAACATCAGAGATTTCCAGAGTCTAAATGGAAAGGCCGCCTCTTTAAGTCGGTTCATTTCTAAGGCCACAGACAAGTGCATCCCCTTCTTCGATTTACTCCGAAAAGGGAAACGCAACTTCGAGTGGACCCACTAATGCGTCTCCACATTCAAGGAAATTTTGGATCACTTAGAGAGACCACCTATCCTCTCTAAGCCTATAGACCATGAGGACTTATATATTTACATGGTTGTTTATGCGCAGGCAATCAGCTAGGCACTAATACACCTCGAAAACCACACTCAACGGCCCGTCTACTGTATCAGCAAGCGGTTGATGGGGGCAAAGAAGAACTACCCGAAGCTAGAGAAGCTGGCATTCTGCTTATTGATTTCCTCTAGAAAGCTCCGACCGTACTTCCAGTCGCATCCCATAAAAGTTTTCACTGACCAGCCAATGCGTTCGGTCCTACAGCGACCCGAGGCGTCAGGACGATTATTGAAGTGGAGCATAGAGTTAATCCAGTTCGAGATAACCTACATCCCATGGCAAGCCATCCTCGGCCAAGCACTCGCAGATTTCATCGTGGGGTTCACAGGCCCCGAGAGGATCCCACAGAGAAAGTTGGAACTCCCGTCGCTCAGTGGAAATTATTCGTAGACGGCTCCTCTAACAGAAAATGCTTCGGGGCCAGAGTCGTGCTCATCACCCCTGAAGAGTGCCCGATGTATTATGCATTAAGGCTAAATTTCCCGGCTACTAACAACGATGCGGAATACGAGGCCTTAATTGTTGGGCTTTGAATCGCGATCGAACTCAAGCTAGAGACCGTCCACATCTTCTCCGATTCACAACTTATCGTCCAACAAGTACTGGAAGAGTATCAAGCGAAAGAGGGACAGCTTGCCTGGTACCTGGCCCGGGTTCAGGGGCTACTCTTCTACCTTGAGCATTTCACCATCACCCATATCCCACGCAAGAAAAATGAAAAAGAGAATTCACTCGCTAGGATGGCAAGCTCCAAAGATCCGCAACTTAATGGATTCTCCCCGGTTGAAATCCTAAACACCCCAAGCATCAAGCCCGGGAAAGATGAGACGATCATGAGCACCGAACCCGAGCCGGAGTCATGGATGACACCGATCAGAAGTTACTTGCGGCACGGGATCCTACCAAAGTACTACAAGGAAAGGCGCGCGCTCACTCGCCAGTCAGCCCGTTACCTTCTCATGGACGGAGTACTCTACCGCAAAGATTTTTCAGTTCCCTTGCTCCGGTGCATAGCTTACAACGATGCCCTCCGAGTGCTAAGCAGTGTGCATGAAGAGGCGAATGTGGCAATCACATTGAGGGAGCAGACCCTGGCCAGAAAGATTCTCAGACATGGTTATCACTGGCCCACACTTGATCAAGACGCCGCAGGCTATGCTCGCAAGTGCGGTAAGTGCTAGCACTTCTCCAAGATCCCAAGAGCCCCGCCTACCGAACTATCTCAAATGGTCTGCCCATGGCCGTTCGCCATGTGGGGAATCGTCATCATCAGAACTCTTCCAATGGACAGAGGTAGGGCACGATACGCCGTCGTCGCAGTGTATTATTTCACCAAGTGGGCAGAAGCTGAAGCTCTCGCCACCATCACCACGAAGAAGATGATCAACTTTGTTGTCCGCAACATCATTACCCGCTATGGAGTGCCTCAAGCTATCATCTCCGACAACGACACTCAATTCGAGAGCACCGAGTTTAAAGCCTTCTGCCAGTGCCACAAGATCGATAAAAGATTCTTAGCAGTGGCTCATCCCCAAGCCAATGGGAAAGTCGAGGCAGTTAACAAGGTCATCAAGTCCATCATCAAAAAGCGTCTGGAAAAGGTTAGGGGCATGTGGGCAGATGAACTTCCTCTAGCTCTATGGGCTTACCGCACCACCCACAATACTGCAGCATGTCATACTCCTTTCGCCCTCATATACGGGTTTGAAGCCGTCATTCCCATTGAGCTGAAGCTTCAGTCCCATCGAGTCACGTACTTCGATCCAAAGACAAAACCAAGATCTACTTCTAGGACCACTCGACTTGCTGGAAGAAAAAAGAAACGAGGCCAATATCAGAGCTGCCGCCCAACGATAACGAGTAGCTCGATACTTCAATTTCAGGGTCCGCCACAAGGACCTCAACATCGGTGACCTTGTTCTTAAGCGAGTTTTCCCCTTCCAACAAGCCTCGTGCCTCGCCGGGGAGGCCCGTACTCCATACATCGAAAGCTCAGCGATGGAACCTTCAAGCTCGCCACCTTCGACGGAGCTGAACTCCCAAGGGCATGGAACAACGAACATCTCCACCGCTACTTTACATAACTCTGTTTACGGTCGCTTTATGCTCTTCAAACAGTTTCTATTTTTTTAGAAATCTAAAGAATTTTAAAGGCTACTACTACCAAAGTTATCAGTAGAAGTGATGTTCAATTTCCTATCTCCTTGTTGTTTACTTCTCACATAATGCGTCATGTTATTTCCAACAACTAGCTCGATTCATGCCTATGACCGCCGCATCGGCACTCTGAGCATAGGAGCCAGCATGACCATTTCAATTTCTAGGCAGCATCAAGTCTAGGACACTTGGCTATACCCGGCATCCCGAGCATGGGAGCCGGTAACGCTACTCGAATCGCCGGCCCGTGGCGCGACCGAGTATAAACAACCTCTAACTCGAACCTCGGCCCAGTGCCGAGGCTGAGGATAAATCGTTCCGCGTCCTAGTCCAGGCTGCTTGGCGCCATTCTACGACCAACAAAGATTGATGCAAATCTCTCTTTGCCGGTTGCGGGTGCCGGTCGAATCTTGGCGCAGCATCAAGACCGACCTTAAATCATTTCTTCCCCTTAGCTCTCAACTCTAGGGGCAGCCTGTGGCCACGATCGGACCTTACGAGCTGATGATCGAGGCTAAAAACTACGCTTGTGAATAAACAACGTTTGGCGGCTTACCTCAACCGATGAACGATGGGACAGCCACCCACCTGGCGGACCGCACAACCCGATGCCCTACGCCTTCGCTATACTTGAGTTCCGGGCCACCAAAAACAACAAGCGCACAGCCTGGATTCACAAGCTATGGGTTCCCTGAGCTGAGGGGAACTTACTGAAACTAGCGCTCTACCTTAGCTCTCTGGAATAATTTACCCAGAGACGGCCCCTAATCGCTTTTGTGACAAGTATAACTATACGTAAGTTTATGCAAGTATAGGACGCTGGAAAACAAAAAAAGAACATCTGAACACTTGGCATAAACAACGATCTTTACTAATTCATATTTCCTTTTCACACACACACTAAACAAACTACGTGTCTAACACTTTTACTTTCTAATGACAGGGTGTACATGAGAACCACACCGTGTCTTGAAAAACCAAAAGCGAGGGCCGTACTCGCATAAACTATCGTCCTACAATACCAAAATAATGGTAATTTCTACTTAGGCTGCTAACACTAATCGTGTCTTTTCTTCTTTTGCTTGTGCCTTTTTGCAGATTCAACATTCGATGGTTCGTCACCAGTACCATACCTCTTCCGACCAGATCCCTTTCTGCACGATCGACCCTTCGGGGGAGTAACCGATTTGTGAGTGATAGAGAGCCGATGACCCCCCACAACGTCATCACTGGAGATCTCCGTGACATCAGTAGTAACGGCACACGACGTAGGCACGAGGACCTTCCCGGCATCAGGACCTGCCACAGCCTCGCTCTACTTGGGATCTCCTTTCCTTCCTGCTCAGCCCTCTCCGGCTCCTCCACCTTCTCATGCTGGGCCACCATCTTGGCCTCTTGAGTCGCCACCATAGCAGACATGCGGACACATCAACGTCCACTGGACCTCTGGTCAGGGCGCTCTATCCATCGGCCGCCTCTCCTTCCTCGTTGAGAATGTCCACCATGCTAGGAGTCACCCCTATGTCAGAAAAAGTGTCAAGTTGGTCGCTGCCCTCTCTAAACTGTGTCCCCATGAGGCCTGGCCTAGATACGGTCACCTGTGGGATCACCAGGGCGGGGTCCGCTGCCGTCGTGGACTCAGGAGGAACTACATAGCAAAGACACAACCGTTTTAGTCCACAAATTCGGTAATCACTTCATCCTCAGGGATGCAGGGTAAAAGGAGTTTAATTATGGTCAAGGGTGGCGTAGGAATGACAGGAAGGGTGCTGGAGGCGATAGGTAATGAGAGACTGGTATCCCCTGGTGCCGGGAAGTCGGGATTGTACTCGGCAGCGGTCTGGGCCAAAGCCCCAGGGCCACTCACCATAGCAGACCCGAGGTCCAGAGGATGATAGGAACTCCCCCCTGCAAATGTTTCTGTCACCACCACACTATCGGTTGGCACGAACTTCCCCTTCTCCTTAGCAAGTCTCGCCAATCTTTCATTCTTAGCATCCTCTCGCAACAGTCTCCTTCCTTCCTTCAGCTTCTCACGTTCACCACTGTCAGGAAGAACATTTGCCAGCTGACGCTCATCTAAAGTGCAAACATCCACTTAACGTAGGAAGGCCTCGTAGGGGATTAACCTCTCCCAAGTTCTGGAAAGCTCACGGGGATAGTCTTCGACCCATGAAATCCCTCGGAATCTCAAAGCCTTGACATACATATTGTGGATACTCTCCTCGAAGGAGGACCCAACGCGGAACTCCGCGTCGTTCAGCTGTTCCCTCAGTAGCTCTGTCTCCCTTAAGTATTCAGCCTTCAAACCCTCGGACTCACTCAACACATCCCTGTTGCTAGCTTCGGCATCCTCCTTCGCCTTTCTCACCACCTCGAGCTGCTTCTTCAACTCAGCGACCTCGGCATTCTCGGCCCACAACCTTTCATTTTCCGCCCTTAAAGCGACATTATCATTCTGGAGCTTGGTGAGTCTCGTATTATCCTTCTCCAAGATGTCACACGCTCGCTTTAGATCAGCTTTGTCCTTTTTTAGAGCTATGGTCTCGATAGTTAAATCTGCCACGGTGGCTTTAAAACTCGAGAGGGCATACTCTGACTCCCTCTTTAGTGCATCATAAGCCTGCGTCATATCAGCTGCAGCGAAAAAGCTATTGTCAAAGGGTATGATAATGCATGAAAGAGAACTTACAATGTAGGGTACGAGCATACCTATCTATTTTTTCAAAGCTTCGACGGTGGTCTACCCTGCAGCATTAGTCGACCTCTGATTAGCAATCTGCCGGTTTTTCCTTTTGATCAGCTCCGAAAGCAGAGGGAATACTTGGTAAACTTGTTGGTTTGGTGATATGAAGCTTTCACATGCATCCACACCTCCCCAGATTCTCTATCAGGAGCTGGATGGAGGTCAGGGATGAATCTCAACTCATCAAAATAATGACGGGGGAAATGGTGTTTCAGGAATGTCCTTCGCTCTTCTGTCGATAGCCCTTCAAACTAGGGTTCTGTCAAGTCTGGAACCTCTATCTCAGTCTCTCTCTCTCCGACCTCGACTGGCCAAAATGCGCCTCCTCCTCCCTAATAAGATGAACGAGGGCCGGAGGAGCGATAGATGGGGGAGTTGTCGAAGGCAAAGATCGAGATCCACCTATGTTTAGCCGAGTATTCCCCACGGACATGCGAATAGGAGGAGGAGGAGGGGGAGGCATCGGAGATCGCCTAGACCGGTCCCGGCCTTGAGGCCCGCCGCTTAGTTCTAGTGGAGGTGGAGCACCATACAAGCTGGCGGATCTTCGGAATTTCTCAAAGGAAGAACTCTGGAGAGGGTGGCGATCCCCGCGCCCATAACTTCGTCCGCCACATCCTCCTGATATGACACCTGCTAATGGAACAAGCCAAAGTTAGTCAAATAACTCATGTAGGCAAACATCTAATTATGCAGTGTTATGGATGTATGCCCTAAGTGTTTTCTCAACAGACCAGATTGCGGTCTGATCGAGGGATTTAACTCCTCAACAGTGTAGGAAAGTTCTTCCAGGCTCATCGTGTATGGCCATGGAGTCATTACTAAGGCAATTCCCTTTAAGCCATCAAACTAGGCCATGGGTTCGAGCGAGGCAGTGGCCCTTGAGTGAGTCGCGGGAGACTGCGGTCTAGCCAACACTCCTTCCCCCTCCCTTGTCGTAGGCGGGATGGGAGTGCTTGGCGACCTCTCATATCCGGCAACCTCCTCTTGACCATGAACCTCGCCTCCGCGCACATCTCCTCGAGGCGGAGCAGTCTTTTGCGGTTCTCCTCCTGTTGGGGGCATTTTCCTCTTTCGCCAATAGGGGTAAAGCCTGCTGCAACTTCGTCCTTTCGCACACTAATAGCAACCGCGGGTCTAATCACAGCCTGGTTGTCCGGCAACAACCCAGCGTGGCGGAGGCGATCCTGACTTATCACGGTACTCATATCACGGAGATTCTCTGGTATCACCTGCAAAGCATTTAGGTGTTGCCGATATTCATCCCCCGTGGCCGCCTTTGGATTTTCTGTCATATCCCATTTAAATCCATGAATAAAGGAAGGAATTCTAAAATTATGGCAAGGAACGGAGTTAGAGAAACACTTACTTACCTCGATCCACCTTCTGGCAAATCCGGGAGGGAAGCTAACGAAGAACCACTCGCGCTTAAACACTGACAGCCTGGGCCACGTCCCGACAAAGAATTTTGTTGCAGCTATCGCTTCCAAAAACCACTGAGAGGGGGAGGTAGTACATGTTTTCCTTATGTGGAATAAATATCGAATGTCTTCCCCGGTGGGTTCCCTTTGCAGAAACTCGTGGAAGAGAACGTAAGTACCCAGGAGGGAAGCGTAAGCATTAGGATGTAGCTGTGATGGCGTAGGACGGAATTAGAACAGCATATCCCGAATGAAGTCGTTAGCCGATGGCACGCACCCAGCGAGGCAAACTAGTCGGTTCCAGGCAGTGAGACCCTCGGGCGGCACATGGGCTCTGTCATCTCTTCCGGGGGCATGGGCATCATCCACCGGTATGTTAAATCGCACTGCCATTTTACTAACCGTAGTAGCATCCAGGCACGATGGTACTGAATCGATGGGATTCTCCAAAATCACAGCATCAGGCAACATTCCGGAGCCACCGGAGGTGCGGGTGCGTCCTCGCCCATGATATCTACATTCTCGGCCTCTTCCATCACGACCAGAGAATATTACCGCTCAAGTTGCTCCCCGTGCTCAGACATCTCGGGTGACCTGGTCAACTGAGAAGGAGTCGATCCTTCGGTGGTCTCAAGCTCCCTGCCAGACGAGCTACCTCTAGGGGTAGGGTCGGATGTGTGTAAGGCGGGCTGAGAAGCCTCGGATTCCATAGTCTTTCCGGTCCTTGATCTGGTTTACATCTCTCGCTAACCTTTAAAGCGTCGGTGTTAGAACGGGCAGTGTAGTGACCTGTACCCCTCGTGTTGGTGACAACTAATATGTTCATGTAATGCTATGCAAGGATGAGCTACATAAAGAAATTTCAGAACGAATCATAACAGTCCAAGTCCCAGTCCGGTTGTATGCTCTACCCTATGTGAACAATCCTAAACCCTGCTCGCACGATTAACAATATATTCATCAATGCTAAGCATGCAAATCCAGCGGCGAATATTCAGAAGTAAAAGTCCATTGGCATGACAAATTGGAAACCCGACAATGGCCATGTCCCGAACCATGTCGGGCTCCAAACTTCGAGCTCCAGGTTTGAAATTTCGAACCCAGAAGGGTTCGATGTTCTAAACCAACCTGGGTTCGAAAACACGAGCCCCTATGAATTCGAAATTTCGAATCCAGACAGGGGGTTCTAGAATTCAAACCCACGGGGTTCGAAAATCCAAACCCAGAAGGTTCGATGCCTCGAACACCCTAGGTTTGAAAATTTGAGCCCATGAGGGCTTGAGACTTCGAACCCACTGAGGTTCGAAAATTCGAACCCATGGGGGTTCGAAAATTCGAAGCTGGCTGGGTTCGACAAATTGAACCCACGAGGTCTCGAGGTCTCCGCCATGGCCCTTCGACCTCCTCCCCTTCTTAACACCTCGATTCAAGGCCTCACCTAGTTCGGATCGAAATTATTGGGCTCGAAATTATAGGGTTCGAAGCTTTCGGCAACGGCGGCCAGTGAAATAAAAGTTAGAAGGAAAAAAGTGAAGGGGGGCCTATTTATAAAAGAAAATCGTGTCTTTTCGCATTCCAGCGCGGGTTCAAGATTTTCGAACCCATGGGGTTCGAAATTTCGAATCTTATGGGTTCGAAATTTCGAACCTCAGGGGATCGAATTTATGAAGCCTTGGGCTTGAAATTTCGATCCACTTGGGCTCGAAATTTCGAGCCTAGGGGAATGAATTTCCGAGCCCCCAGGGTTCAAAATTTCGATCCCCCGGGGCTCGAAATCTCGAACCCCCAGGATCGAATTTTCGAGCCTCATGGTTCGAAATTTCGATACCCTTAGGCTCGAAATTTCCGACCCCAAAAATAAAAATAAATGAAATAGCGACGAGACACGCTCTCTCGTGCGCGTGCTCCACGCATGTGCGTACTGACTCCCGTACATCCACGGAGACTATGCACTATGGACACTTAACGACTTGAGTGCGGTGCATCCACCAAACGACGGCTCATCTACATCACCAGGGAGAACGAGCCCCACAACTAATGCCTATTTACATTTTGAATTACAAGAAAAATTAGCCGCTTCGCCACTACCTCATCCTACACAAAGCACATCAGGTCATAGTCAAGACGTACTTTGGGGGGCAAATATTAACCAGATTTTTGGTCCGGTTCCCAAGAGAGCATCAAATACGCTCAACCCAACAAACCACGTGAAGCTAAGGCCGAAAATGGACACACAGAGTGAAGGAAGCAGGAACAAGAAAGGATTACACCGCTTGTAACCTCATGGCATCCGAAAGACATCCGCGAACCGAGGACTCGAACCACGAAGGAGTTATGAGCCCTGACCACCCAGTCCCGGGATCCTAGCACCCCATGGAAGGACTTCACGCCAGGCATGACGCGGAATTCACACCCAGCCGAGTGCGAAATCTCGCACCCATGCCTGGGTTCGAAATTTCGATCCCATACCCAGGCTCGAAATTTTGAACCCAATGGGTGCGAGGTCTCGAGCCTAGCGGGTATGAAATCTTTCACCCATGGCTGGGTTTTAGATTTCGAGCCCAACGGGGGAAAAATCTCGCACCCATGGCTGGGCTCGAGATTCCGAACCTAGCGGGAGTAAGATGTCTCACCCGTGCCTGGGTTCAAAATTTCAAACCCGTGCCCAACATCGAAATTTTGAGGCGCGCAGGTGGTGGGTTCGAATTTCCTGCATATGGTCCCTATTTCTACCTAATCCTACCTACTCCCACCTACTCCCACTCCTATAAATAGCCCATGGCCTCACACTTCAAAAGGGTTGGATTTTCTTCACTTGAGACATTCCTAAAGCTCCATGAACTCCATTAATGGCGTCTCCTATTTGAGAAAGAAGGAGAATTAAATATTATTTTTCCCTAATTCCTAGCATATGGCACTTATAAAAGTTCATGTAATGAGAATGGCTCTACCTTGTAATTCTGGAGTGATTAATAAAAGTTCAACATCCTTCCAAAGTGGACACAGGCTTAAACCGCGGCAGAACCACTATAAATTCTCGTTTCATTTATCGCTTTCTCTTACTTAGTCTTGCGACCGAATTAACTATTCCTAATAATAGGAATCTTTGGTGTTTACGACATTTTTTGCCGTCAACAGCCCATTTTAAGTCATATGTTCTTCCTAACATATAATTAATTTCATCTCAAAATAACATGTGATCGTCAAATCATGTAATTATTCTAATTTAACATGTGATCATTTGATCATGTAACCGTTCAAATCTAACAAATTAACATGTCATTTTCTCAATTCTACAGCTATCATTCAAGTACATAATATGCCACAAGTGAATCATGTAATTACAACAGTAATCGTTACACATATTTTAACAAGTTTGCATTTCAATAAATGACCATTTCAGCATATTAAACATTTCAACATATGAATTTTCCAACATATTAATATTTTAACATACTAATATTTCAACATGTCATATTAGAAGTTCATCACTTTTCATTACATAGTAGCGGGGAATGTTAAATGATAATATATCATTATAAAAAATGATATAACTTAAATCCACTCACCTAAATTGCTTTCCAATTCATGAACCTGGTCCAGATTAACATTCCATGGTATTTCCCTAACTGGATTTAGAACCTAACAACCATGGATCCACATTTCTTACTAAAAGAAAAAGGGAAGAAAGAAGAAGAAAATCGAATAGACCAGATCTAAGAATTTACATTACTTTGCATATGATTCTGAACACCTAATATTCATTCGTTTCCTCTAGATCTTGATTCAGAATTTTCCTAAACTAATTATCCTATTTTTATAAAGAGATTTGAGGAGGAGGAAGAATGGCCGAGCTTAGACGTTGTCTCAGAGAATGTGAGATTTAGGCTAGGCTCTGCTAGCTATTTATAGGTGTTCAGGATCTTGTCGTACACGCAATGCTAAGTTAGCATTGAACGTTGTTAAGAAAATAGTCCAGATTCATCGATGAATCTGGCTGGATCGGGGAAGGTGTCGACCCTAGTGTCGACCCCCCATAGGGGTGTCGACCCCGGTGTTGAACCCCCTACAGGGATGTTAATCCCCATGGGTCCCACGAGCTGTTTTGGCGCAAAAATTTGATTTTCGAATGTTTGAATTTCTGGAATTTATTTACCTGTTATATTCACATGTAATCTTCTTATGTGTATACAAATCTTCTAATGACATTTTACGCATATATATACGCACAACTTTTGATTCGTTGTCAAAATTCAAACGGTATTGCACCATTATTTGATTCTTGCCATATTTCTTTAATTGCAGCCTTATGTTGAACTTTATCTCTTATATATATATATTTGCACATATATACATATACATTTTCATATATATATATATACACATATATTTTCTTTACTTCGTTATATGTATATTTTTCCTTATATGTGCGTTTATACATATTTTCTCTCATGAACATGTATTATTTTGGCCGTTCTCTTAAAACAAAAATATGACGAAGGCAAGAATCGAACTATGTTCCTCTTGTATGCAAGTCACATGCTCTAACCAAATGGACTACTAAGGCTATTGTTAACAAGGCTTAAACAATGGTAGTTATTATTCTCTTTTTATTCCTCTTTTTCATGTTTGTTACAATATTTCTTTGCATGAATCTTTTTCTTTTATTTTTCCTTTATTATTATTGCATAATCAGTGCACGCAACATATTTACACTGCATGCAACCAATTCTTTCTTTTAATGCATGCATTACATTTTTATTTGCATTAACCTTATTCTTCATATATATATATATATATATATTTACGTCTGTGCATACATATATATATATATATATGCATTATTTAATTAATAAATTGTCATAAAATGTGGGGTGTTACATTCTCCTGCCCTCAGGAAATTTCGTCCCTGAAATTTTATAAGGGTAAAAATCAATTAATGCCTCACATAATATACATCCATCATGTGTGCATCCAATTTTTGCAAACATTATGCACTTGTGCAAAGTGAAATACAACATAATAATGCATGTATGCCTAAGCGGTAACTCCTATGTGCATGCAAATTTTTTAAAAATTCTTTAGAAACATGATGCTCGCATCCTAAATATACTGGTAGTTCTACATGAATGCAATTAATATTTTGAAAATCAAAATACATTTTCATCTAAAATTTCTCATATACTCGTAGAGCAAGAGTGCAGTTCATCCAATTGTTGCATCCAAAATCCTACCAACCAACTTTATTTTTTGGATTTCAGAAAAAATCTAATTTTCTAAATTTGATTTCTTATGTTACAAAAAGGTGGAAAATGGAAAATTTCACATCTTCCGTTTTTCCTTTATGTACTTTTTTCCAACCATACTTGGATTTTATATAACTATTTATAAAGATTCCCTATTTTCCTATCCAAGCACAACCCCCATAAGAAAATTTTCTCTGTTATAGTTGTTTTTTTCGACTTGTCTTGGAAATTTTTACTCTTATTCATTTTTTCTCATAATCTGTCAGGTTTGTCGCTTTGAGAATTTGTTGTTTCCTTTTTAGTTGTACCAAGTTGAGTTTTCAAATAAGCTTTCTAGTCCTTCAACTAAAACAGGAAAACATACACCTACACAGCTACTACTAAGGGCTAAGAATCTCGGGACTATGTCCCCCTTAGACAGCAAGCTTGAACCACGGGATCAATGACAAGTTTAGGTGTTACCCTAACTATCCAACAGGAACAAAATAACAGAACGATCCCAACAGATATGCAATAATGGGTTGTACCCCTAACATGAAAATTAGCGACAGGATCAAGATACTTACTTGCACTTTACTATCTAGTAGTCACAACTAGTCCTAGCTGTGTACCAACAATCATTTCAAGCAACACCTTAGGCTTTTCAATGCTTACGCATTCTACGGGAACTTACCATTATTCCAAGATAATTATCGCTACTTACTTCATAGCCTCAAAACTTTTTTCCCCCGTCTTTCTTAGGCACGAATCCTTACCTACTCCACACTTTTTAAAACATGGTTTGGCCTTTTCATTTAAATTTCCTTCTAAAAATTAAAAGTGTCAAAACTGGAGTAGATAAGGACATTTTATAAGAAAAATGTAAATCATTTTTTTTTCAAATCACAAAAACTGGAGTAGATAAGGAAAACTATTTTTCAATCGAGTTTATAACTTGTTCTTACCTATAAGGTCGGTTCAGTTACTTCCTACAAGGTGCGAACATCCACTTTATTCTTGATTTCTACAACTTATTTTGTCCACCTAACTAAATTTTCTCCTTTAAAACAAATTATCAAAAGTGATTGTCAAAAGAATAGAAATTTCAAAAATTTCTTTACTAAGGATTTTAGCAAAATGCAATAATTTCTAACTTTTTCCTTTAAATCCTTTCATGCAATGTAACAAGAAAACCAGCGAGCTATACATGCTCTAGAATATGCACCTTTTTCTAAGAGAATTTTACTTCAGACAAAATTTTCGCAAGAAATCATTGTTTCAAAAATATACCCCATTTTACTTTAAAACTCAATATGTGTACTTTACATATTTTAAAACTATAACATTTAATATTAAAACTTGAAAACACCATAAAACTTTTTCCCAAATGTTTTACAATTCCAAGTTCTTAAAAGTTAACAATATAGTTAGACTCAAAGCGGGTTTTTAGTTTTCTAGGCTTTCCTATACACTCCCACAAAGTCAATTCTCTCAACTATATATATTCCTAATCCATTTTTCTCTTTATAACCTTTTCCAATTTATAAGGTTTTACTGCCAAACCCACTGACCTAAAAATACTAATCATATGGGATTCATCTTCCTTCCGTACAAAGTACAATGTCCACCTTTCACCCAAATTACCTAAGGGTCTCAGATTTCCTATATTCATTCCTTTAGTGTACAAAATGAACATCCTAATTCTTACCATATTATACTCTTTCTATTTAGTGGGTTTCTCTATGGATCTAGGTATGTATATAAGATTTATATTCTTAAAACTACAAATACGTTCACTCAATATTTATGTAGGAATCCTAAATCAAAGCTCTGGTACCAGATGTAACAACCCGAATTCCGACAAATCGATTTTTTTCGAAATTCTAATCCATCGAAACCCGTGTTGGTTGCTTTGGTATCCTTCAGAAAAGACAGAGATATAAAATATACCAGATCTCAGAAAACATCTCACAGCAGAATGGTTGAAATTTAATATAATCGAAGTATAGCCTTACCGTAGTAATAATACTGCCTAACCACTATCCAAAGTTATCATATCTCTGCCACAAATATAACCTGTGAGTATGTTATGAGGAGGGGGTCAGAACACAAGTCCAGGTGACTGGATTTAAACTATACACTTTGGATAATCCTACATATACTATTCAATCACATTTTCTTATTTATTAGGTTACTTGGGTTAAAAGCACTCAAGGCTTACACACACGTTGTACCTAATTACTTCCCAGTGGATTAACCTAATACAGTATATATGTAGCTACCCTCCCAATATTGAGGTACACCCCATGGTACCCCACTCGTACGGTCTCCACAGTAATGCTATAGAAATGAACGCAGTAACTCATCCTATGCCGGAGTGACATACATATCTCTACATAATAATGTTACGTTCCACATATATCTGTCATTACTATGCTACGTAAGCGTACGGACTTCCACCTTCGATCGAATCAGATTCCATCACAGAGTAATGCCCTCAAGTCTACGATACACCACCCAGAGCAGATATGCATGTATCTAGACTTTCCCATGTATGTATCGTCAATCGTATTCGATGCTTTAACAACGTATAACCTCTAATGTGCACCGAGTTCCATGGCAGAGCTATACAAGAAACACTGAACTCAGTCGGGAGCTTTTCCATATCTGTACAGACCCGCCTTTAGGGGCCTCAAAATACTGATATCCCTCAAGTCTGTTTTTCATGGTGGCTATGGCCCCACCTAGGCGCCTCCCTCAACTAGTAAAGACTACAAGAGCTAAGCGACTTGCCCCTAACAAACAATCTAAACATCCAGTTGGCGTCCCCCCTCAACAGCCGTACCTCGATAGTGAAAGGTGAATGGTATGTTGGGTTTAGCTCTAGTCTTTTTGCATCCCACTGGCTGCCGATGACGGGTACCCGACGATCTACTAACCTTGTTAGTCCTGACCTCGCCTCCTGTCGAGGCAATCGCTGAATCACCTTAGTGTCACCTCGTCATAGCATTCCGAATGCAAAGTTACTTTTCTAGTCAAGGTCCACGCACCTGGTGGTAAAGCGCGGATGCAAGCTCTGCGAGCATAGCCTAAACATCTGCCACCACACAGAGGACTACCTGGAGTACCTTACGTATTTCAGGAAGTCACGTGCTTCCCCTTCCAGTCCTTTGGAGCTAACAGAATAACCAGATGGACGTGCGCTCCACTCGCGCCTCATGACACCGCGATGATCTACCCATTGGGTTATTTACATTAAACATGCGGACCGGTCCAAGCACCGTATTTTAATATGTTATTAGACCCTATGTCTAAACATTCTATTATGTGCTTGCTTTACCTCATTGGGCTTCCATTTAACTTGATTATTCCCATTCACATTTAATTTTTATTCAAGTAACCAAGTTCCTCTTGTTTATTAATTTCAGTCATATAACTTAACTCATTTAAGCCTATTAATAAGCTCACGACATGTTATTTTCTAGATTGTGATCCAAGGTCTATAATCCACAATCCCTTTATATTCTTGTTAGATTTCATAGTTGCAATAACATGTTCTTGCTTAATATGTAATTAAGTATATCTCAACTCACATGTTATTTATTTAACATGTCACTTATTATCTATGATTAAATATAACTTATTTCATTTTATAAGTTTGCTTCATTCTTTCTTATTCAATCATAATCCCATCTTACGCTGTCACTACAACTTATCATTGTTTACTTATTATCTTAGTTCTCTCAACTAAGGTTCACTAATAAGTCTCCTTTCCATAAATATAACTTATGTTGTCCTCATCCGTAGATTTCAAATTTTCGTTCTTACAAATAACTTTATTTACAATTAAGTACAACTTATCTCATTGCATAAGTTATTCCATTTTCTTTATCTTTTATTATAACCTAAGTTATAATCCCCACTTGTCCCGAGGACAAGCCTACCTATTATATAACATTTTAATTAATGTAATTTATTTATAATAGGTTATTATCATTCCCCGTTCATTCCAATCCTTTTACGGTTGTAACTTCCATTTTTTCCTTATTCGTTACCATTAATCATAATTAGTGTCATTTATCTCTATCCTTATATATATATATATGTTTTTGCACTATATCTCTCACATTAAGCCTAAACTTATGGATGCTTGATTTGCTAGGCGGTACCAGGTAGACTTCTTCTATAAGTTGACTTAACCTCGTGTCTTAGCACCGTTACATCACTACAAGAAAAAAGCTTATCTACAATAGTAGAAGACAACGTTTTCTCCTCCTTGTTGTAAAAATCAAACTTTAATATGTGATTTTAACCATAAAACGCTAAGATATATTAAAGCAGGGATTTTTTTACTTCCCTCCGCTCCTTCCAAATTCGGCCGCGAAATCCAAATAAAAATCCCTATCTTTTACTTTTCCCTCTTTGTGATTTTCATTTCCCTCTTGTCAAATTTACGCTTCTTCTGCGCATCTCCCTTGTTGGCCGTTTTACGAGCATCGGACCCCCTAAACTTGTCAAAAATGGTAAGTTTTTTATTCTTAACCCTAGTTTTTAGTTTCAAACTTCATGACCCAGTTCAGACCCGTCTCTCTGCAATTTAGTTTCCAATTATTTAGGTATTGGTTTTACTCATTCAACTTTTTCATGCTTTTAACCTGTATGAATTCACGGATGTCTGGGACTCTTGTCAAAATTAGTATTGATTTGGTTTAATTTGATGTTATATTTTCAGATTATGATTGATAATGGGATATTGCTGTTTACCCTGTCAAAGCCTGAAGGGATTGTCACTAGAAATTAGTATAATGGTGTTGATAATTTGATGGAAGTTCTCAACGAGGTTGATAACAGAGGGTTCTATTTTCATTTCTGTACTTATTTCTGTTTTCTGAGTAGATGACAGTTTCTATTACCTTTTGTTTATACAGAGGGTTTTATTTTCATTTCAGTTGATTATTGAGGTGAATTGTAAATAATGATTTAAACTAAACTTCAGTATCTTTGCAAATGATGCTCTTCTGTCTGGTATTTGTAGTAATATATATGTTTGGTAATGATATCCACAATGCTGATGCCATGTCTATGTTGACATCAACTGAAGTTCCATCTTTTCCCTCCGTCACTGCTTTTGAGAATGGAGCTCTGTGAATTGTGTTTAATTTCACAAAGCCTGCAGGAAAACCACAAGTTACAGTGATTAAGGCCACCTTTTGGAATTTAACCTCGGATGCTTATACATATTTTATATTTCAAGCAGCTATTCTGAAGGTAAAATACTAATGATGTGAAGTGCGATATTTTGCTTTTGATCTAGTTTGCTCGTATAGGAACATAATAGCATCATCAATACAAGTATCCTGGGTCTATATATTCTTCTTTTGTTTTGTTATGCTAGGTCAAGTTATCAAAGTATGGTGTAAAGTAACATGAAGTGAACCAATACATTATTGTATTGATGTTTGTTTAGAAATAATAACATATTACCGGTTGTTTTTGGCAGTTTATTCAGATTCACTTGGAACCAACAAGCAGCAGTACTCTTCCTACGAATAGCTCTAGTTCAGTAACTCAAACACTCACAATAACAAATAGCCAGCGTGGTCAGGTAAATGTTTTGCTTTCGTTGTTTTTGGTTTTAAAAATAGGTGAATGTGAATTAGCACGATATCTTGAATTTAGCACAACAATCCATCTGCTTAATAACAAGACTAATTTTGTTTATCATAGATGATTTAACCCACTAAAAATCACACACCCCTCATTTAGATCTTCAAGGGGTTTTTCTTTTGGGCTAATAATTGATTTACTTTTTCTCCAAGTTCTATATTTCAGTTACTAGAAGGTAGTCAGTGGAAATTGTGTTCATGGAAGAAAATTTTGAGTTATGGCAAGCTAATATCCCAACTGAGGTGCATGCATTCTTACTGAAAGCAGCATGATTACACAATCAAGATTTTAAATAATGGAATTGAGATGGATTTTCATCTTCTTAGGTCTCATAGTATAGGTTTTTCATGAATTACCTTTTCTATTCCATTATTTGGTTGTCTAATTGATTGATTTTCCAAGTAATATTTGCTTAATTACTCAACAGCCAACTTAAAAATGTTTCATTCATTCTTTAAGTCGACATATGTCGATGTGAGTGGGCATGGACAGGATGTGGACAATTTATATGCTGAAAGACCAAAGAGAACGTAGCTTGTATTTAATAGTTATTCATCTATAGTAACATGGTTTTCTTTTCAAGATACCTCTAATATCCAGTAAAGTAGATAATGTGGCCTTAGCTATGATTGAACTTGTTAAATCATAAATCTTCTATAGTTTCGATCTGAATGCATTCTTCTATAGTTTCTATTGTGTACAGAATGTTCACTGTACAGGCAAGTAATCTTCTATACTTTACTAGTATAGAAGATAATGCATCCAGTAAAGTAGATAATGCATTCTTCTATAGTTTCGATCAAAACTTGTTAAGGAGAATGTTTTCTGTACAGGCAATTAATCTTTTATACTTTCAATTGTGCGCAAAACGGGAATTAAACCCATGACTTCTTGCATCATAATACTAATAGTTTGAATAAGGTGTGTGTCAACTTATATTATTACTAGTATAGACCCCGTGCGATGCAACTTCTTAAACAACGAACACCATGTGCAAATGGGTAAGACTACGTGCTCACTCTTTCTTTTTTTAATTTTCCGAGGTCCTTTTCGCTGCTCTCTAAAAGTCTTTAGTCATGGGGGCTGCTTGCTTTTGTGATCTTACCTACAATTACTCGGGTCATCTACAGTCGTACAAAATTGCTGAAATTTTGCTGACCCTTCGAGATCGATAGCAATTGGACGATTTTGTTCTACCTTGTTTTAACACAGATTACTATGCCTGGTATTTAGTGCGCCAATATTCCTTTCACAACAAAGTAGGAAATCAACCTCAACTGCTTTCTTTCATTTACAAGTTTATATTAGTAATCAACTTTTTAACTATTTTATTTATGTTTCATTGTTTTAATATTTTTAGATTATGTTATATCTTAATATACTTTAAATATTTTAGGTTTATGTTTATACATGTTTCCAAATGTTTTAATATTTTCTTTGAATTTAAGTATGGTTCATTATTTATACTTTATATGTGTTTTTCAAAGAGAAATTTATATTTAAATCCTTGTATATTATATATTTCAAAAATTATATTATAAAACTTTTCTATAATTGAAATATGTATAAATTGTTTAAATAATCAAAACCTTCAACTTATAAAATGAATCTTCTGTAGTTTCGATTGTGTACAGAATGTTTTCTGTACAGGCAATTAATCTCCTTAACAAGTTCAAATCTGGATGCATTCTTCTATACTTTACTGGATGCATTATCTACTTCACTGATTGAACTTGTTAAATCATAAATCTTCTATAGTTTCGATCTGAATACATTATCCAGTAAAGTAGATAATGTGGCCTTAGCTATGATGCAAGAAGTCGATCTGAATGCATTATTCTTCTTAAATCTGATAGGCTAACTGAACTCGTTTGATTGACCAAGCATAGCTGAATTGCAGATAAAATGAAAAATGGTCAGAAAACATACTCATAAAGCATGGATGAATATCTTGTACAGAAGATTATTGCTTGACATCAACATACTCATGCTAATTCACAATTGGGTATGTTCATTTTTTGACCAAATAATTTCCTTTTTAATCTCCATAATGTATGCTTCTACAATTAAATGCATGCCCAATTCTGTTTTCCTCTACTAAAAGCAATTATGCAAAAGTTTAATATCACTAGTAAATATCTATTCTATATTTGCAGGGTCTAAATTATAAAGACATGGCTATTATACATAAAATTTAATATTTATTGTGCATGTATCACATTCACAGGTTTCTTCAGTCTTTATATATATGTACATATAATAACCAGCAAACAGAACTTCCGTTAATTTATTTCAAGTCATTATATGAATAGGCTCACTACTTTGACGATGTAAACAATTTAGTTGGATTAGCCGCAACTGTTCTTGGCAACCGATATGTTTCCGAAAATGCAGGTATGCCGTCTGCGATATTTTTGATTTTTCATGCATCCAACCATGGATTTGACAAGATAATTGCATTTGGTATATGACTGCAAATAGTACATGGGAGGAACAATATAATTTAATAAAAGTGTATGGCAGTACCAGGAAAGATGCAAATAATATAATTGAATAAGAAAATCAGAGCAGGTCAGACGTCTGAAATAAATTTCAGACGTTTGAACCAGGTCTAAGAATTGCCAGAGAACATTACCAGATGTCTGAAATAAATTTCAGACTTTTGAAATGGTTTCAGGGCGTTGCCAAAATCTATTTTAGAAGTTTGAAACCTGTTTTCAGACGTTTGAACCAGCTCAGACGTCTGAAAATATGTTTAGACGTCTGAAATTTGCTGATGTTTCTAGTTTTCTGTAACACCACGAATTTTCAGTTAATATTAACATTCACAAATTAAAGAATAACTAATCCCAGATGTGGGAATTAGGGGAAACGGGTTGCACCATTGCGTTCGTCTCGGAAAAATACGCGAAATAGAGTCTGAGTTTTCGAAAATCGGAGTCCGTATGAAGAAGATATGGACGAACGAAGTTAGGCAGAAAAACCGAAAACAAGCCAGAATGCACTGGCGCACTTGTGAAGTGCGCCAACACAAAAATACACTGGCGCACTTGGGAAGTGCGCCCATGTCGAGCCAGAAACCTGTACAGCTTTCTGGTTTGACCCTGGCTGGCCTGGTGCACCATTTTAGGGTTTGGCTGTGTTTTGGGCTATTCTCTAGAAGCTTCCGAGATCTGATGGTCCTAATCTAATTTAGGGTTAATCTAATGGCCTAAAACACTTGCCTAATCTATAAATACACCCTAACACTACCCTAATTGATACTAAAAATAGATTCAATGGCCTCATGCCGTCAAATCAAAACTAGAAGGAGCCTCCACCAAATTTGAGAGGAAGTTGGCATCTCAAATCAACTCTAATCAAGTCCTAATCCACTCTAGCAACTTAATCTTCCTCATTGGAGTGCTAATTAGTTATTTGTGAGTTCCTATGCCTTTAGCAAGCAATTGCTAAACTAATTAGGATAGGATATTAGGAGGCTATGGATGTAAATGTGGATCTATGCAAGTTGTGGTTGTCATATGTTATAAGTTCATATGCAAATTTGTCTCTTTTTATGATATGATGTGTTATGCAAGTTCATATGCAAGTTTATATGCAAGTTCATATGCAAGTTTGTCTCTTTTTATGATATGCATAACATATGCAAGTTTGCCTTTATGATATGACACGATATGCAAGTTTATATGCAAGTTCATATGCAAGTTTGTCTCTTTTTATGATATGCATAACATATGCAAGTTTGCCTCTATGTATGACATGATATGCAAGTTCATATGCAAGTTCATATGCAAGTTTGTCTCTTTTTATGATATGCATAACATATGCAAGTTTGCCTCTATGTATGACATGATATGCAAGTTCATATGCAAGTTTATATGCAAGTTCATATGCAAGTTTACATGCAAGTTCATATGCAAGTTTGGGTTAATGATTTGTGCTAGTTGGTTTTAATGTTATGATGCAAGTTGACACCTTTTAAACCCATGTAAATGCCAATGTTGTGCTAAGTTGAACCCATTACATTTATGGTGAATCTTCCCATTTATATGTCATGTCATGAGAGCGAATTACGTGGGAAACGATGGGGTTAATATGCATTTTAATAGAAATGTGTAAAGTTGGTATGCTTAAGCATAACATAAAATGAATGGACATAATTGGGAATTTACCTATTTAGTTAGGTCTACCCATATTATGGAGTTGGGAATTTACCTATTAAGTTAGGTCTACCCATACTATGGAATTGGAAATTTACCTATTGAGTTAGGTCTACCCATATTCTTAAAAATGTGTAATTAATTAGGGATAATTAATACAAATTATGGGGGGTGATTAATTAGGTGTAATTAATCAACTAAGACACGAGGTTGGACCCTTTTGTAGCGGAAGTCTGCCCGGAACCGACCGGCAAATCCAGCAGCTACAAATGATTGGCCCAATGTGAGGGGTCTTAGTCATAAATTAAATACGTGATTAAAGTAAAGACACGAGGTTAGACCCTTTTATGACGGAAGTCTGCCCGGACCCAACCGGCATATCCAGCAGTCGTAAAAGGTGGTCTAATGTGAGAGGTCTTTATGAGGTCATGATCTTAATTAATTAATTAAGAAACACTTAACCATATTAGCATGTAGAGGGACATGAGGGGTTAAGTGGGTGCCTTGGGTGGCATGTGGAAATCTAGTGGTTGCCTTGGGTGGCAATAGAAAATACGATTAGAATACTTAACCAAAGTGGAACATGTAATTAAAACATGATTAAAGGGTTAAGTGGTATACACTAGAAATGACAAGCTTAGGTGGGTAGCTTGTGGGGGCCCATTTCAACCAATATCCCAAACGTATCTTTGTGGGCTCGACCCAAGTCGAGGACGGGACACGCATATTGGGCTTGACTATAAGAGGCCAAAACGGGGTAGCGGTGGCAACGCGAGTCCAACGGGTTTCATATGCGTGTGTGGACCTGGGCTGGTAGGTAAGACGTTGTTGCATCGTGTAGATATAAGCCGTGCACCATTTGTTGTATCGGGTTGCCACTATGGGGAGTGATACACCCCATTGTGGGGCCAGCACGAGTATCTACGGTAGGGAGCCGATCGCTTGGGAGTAGTGGGTACACCTATTGGAGATAGGGGCAGGCGGCACCTATGTAGTCAGCTAGGGGTACACGAAACTACTGGGTAAATTTACTAATTCCTTGGGAGGGATCAACCTTTAAGTAGGAATGACTGGTGTGGTGCAGTGTAGTAATTATCCTTGGGTGGGTAAATGCGTCTTTATCGTTATCTTAGTTCATTCTAAGTCTGATTGGCTACTGAGTGTTGTCATTTATCCCCAGTCACACCATACCAAGTTATATCATACCCTAATTACTTTAATGATTGCATTGTTAAAGTTATAGGACTCGCTCAGACTTATGTCTGACCCCGTTGTTTTTATCTTTTTCCCAACCCTCAGGTTCTCAGAGTGGGCCCAGCACGAGTGGGCTTTGATCAGGCTGCTTTTATTACTCTCTTGGAGCTTGGACCCTAGATGTAGAGCTCAGCTTACCCTTTTCTTTTATGGCTATCAGTTCATGTATTGGGATTATGTATTTTTATTTATCAGGATGGATATTTTGTACTTGACTCTTATTATGGTTTTGTGATGTAACCAAACATGTTTTACTTTCCGCTGCAATGAAACGATGTTTTAAATTTTCAAGTATTACTTATATCTGTCTTGCTGTAATTTCTCTGTTCTATATTCACTTAAAAATACTCCACCGATGTTATGGCATTCCCTTAGCGAGTGACCATAGCGGGAGTGGGGTGTTACACGTGGTATCAGAGCAAAGGTTACCGGAACAGATAATTTTTTTTTAGAAAACTATTTTTTTTCTAAAAACATTTTTGGAAGAGATATTTTCAAAAACATGTCTTTAAAGAGAAAAGTTTTTGAAAGAAAAGCATAATCCCCAATAGCCATATCTTTATCTTTCGAATTCTCCGTTTTGAATCTTTCCTTTTTCGTTTCAGCATGGCTGAGGATCTTAACTTTCCGGAGGGTGTGACGATACCAGTATGGTATAGGAGATTGATGGAGGCTAGGGCCACCACTGCGGGTCCAGCAAATGTTCCTCCACCAACCGTAGCACTCGATCTTCCTCCTCCCCCTCCTCCTCGCACGGATACTTTTGCTAAGACTTGTAAGGAATTTAAAGCTATGGGAGGGAAACCTTTTCAAGGATCTGAAACTTTTGTGGAGGCTAGAGATTGGCTTAAGGAGGTGGAAGATTTGATAGATATCTTTGAGATGGAAGAAGGAAAGAAAGTCAAGTTAGCTGCTTCGTTAATGAAGGGAGAGGCCTCATTCTGGTGGGAGGTCACTAATGGAGAACGCCCCGTTGACTCTTGGGCGGATTTTCGGCAAAGATTTGTGGCAAAGTTTCTCTCAAGGGCGGAGGAAAACTTGTATATGGAAAGATTCTTGACTCTAAAGCAAGGAAATCTCTCAGTGAAGGAATATGTCAACAAGTTTAATCAATTGGCAAGGTTTGGCCTAGACATGGTGAATACACCGGAGAAGAAGGTTTTGAGGTTCGTGAAAGGCTTGAATGAACCGATGCATGGATTGGCTATGACTCAT
Source organism: Allium sativum (assembly GCA_030737875.1). Classification (NCBI taxonomy): domain Eukaryota; kingdom Viridiplantae; phylum Streptophyta; class Magnoliopsida; order Asparagales; family Amaryllidaceae; genus Allium; species Allium sativum. Next base: position 166,577,657 of record CM060916.1, on the reverse strand, counting down.
ATCCCTATGGGGGCCACCTTTGAGAAGCTAGTTGACATGGCACTCATGCATGAAGAAGAGAAGGGTCCCAATGCTAATAAGGCACCCGAGAAGAAGGGAGATCAAAAGAGACCTCAGCAACAACAGCAAAACAAAGGTGGGAAAGGCAACGGTGGCAAGGGGAAGAAGAAGTGCTTCAATTGCGGGATACCAGGCCACATAAGCAAAGATTGTCGAAAGAAGAAGAAGACTGGCTGCTATAACTGTGGCGAAGCAGGGCATCTAGTGAAGGATTGCCCTAAGAAGGGGCAAAGGACGGGATCTACCTCAGGAGGACAGGTGCAAGCTCTTATGGCACCGGGTCAAGCTAGGGGGCAAGTACAGGCTCTCGCGGTTCCACCGGTTCAGGAAAGAGGTAGAACTATTTCCGTTGAAAGTCTGGTTTTTCTGTTTGATCATCCTGTCCGTACATTGTTTGATTCTGGCGCATCGCATTCGTTTATCTCATCCTCATTAGTTGAGTCACTGCACTTAGACACCAGTCTAGTAGATGATCCCTTGGTTGTTTCAAACCCAATTGGGGGCTCCACTTATTTGTCCATGATATGTTTGGGTTTGAAGATTTCTATACTTGGCATTGAGTTTAGATGTGATGCTTTTGTTTTGGGCTTCACGGGCTATGGGTTGATTTTGGGCATGGACTGGTTATCCAGTAATGGTGCCGTTCTAGATTGCGAAAGGAGAGTTGTTAGGCTCATGAACCGCTTGGATAACACTCTCGAGATTTCTTGTAATCCCAGGGATTCTGTTATGCTAAGTTATCTTAAATCGCTTGACGCTTCGGCCGAGAGTTTGCAATCTGTTAGAGTGGTCCGGGAATACTCGGATGTGTTTGAGGAGGTGAAGGGCTTACCTCCGAAGCGGGAGATTGACTTCCGAATATATCTGGTGGATAATGCTAAACCTGTATCTTTACCAGTGCGCCACATGGCTCCTCGTGAGAGGAGGGAACTCCATAAGCAAGTAGGGGAGTTGCTTGAGAAGGGGTTCATAAGACGAAGTATATCGGAGTGGGGTGCTCCAGTAGTTTTTGCTACGAAGGCGGATGGGTCCCTCAGACTTTGTGTAGACTATAGAGAACTCAAAAAGCTCACAAAGAAGAATAGACACCCATTGCCGAGGATTGATGATCTTTTCGATCAATTGGTTGGCGCTTCAGTATTTTCTCAGTTGGAATTAGCCATGGGGTTTCATCAGTTGAGGGTGGCTGAGGATAGCATAGACAAGACTGCCTTTAGGACTCCGGATTGCTTCTATGAGTGGCTGGTGATGCCATTTGGGTTGACGAACGCCCCTGCATACTTTGTTGATTTGATGAGTAGGGTGTTCAGGGGGTTCCTTAATAAGTTCGTGGTGGTCTTTGTGGATGACATCTTGGTCTTTTCTAAGAGTGAAGAAGAGCATGCCCTACATCTTAGGGAAGTGTTGGGGACTCTTCGAGCGCATAGCCTTAAGGCTAAATTCTCTAAATGTCACTTTTGGAGGAAGGAAGTGCGGTTCTTAGGGCACGTGGTCTCCAAAGAAGGGATAGCTGTGGATCCCGCGAAGGTAGTGTCAATCCAAGATTGGAAGGTTCCGAAGAATGCTACCGAGGTGAGGAGTTTCTTGGGGTTGGCTGGCTACTATAGGAAGTTTATCAAGGACTTCGCGAAGATATCAGCCCCATTAACTCGCTTGACAAAGAAGAATCTAGTCTTCACATGGGACGTAGATTGTGATGATGCGTTCCAACGGTTAAAGAGAGCTTTAACCACTGCTCTAGTTTTAGTGTTGCCAGATGGGAGTAAGCCATTTGTTGTCTATACCGATGCTTGTGGGACAGGACTGGGCACAGTCTTAATGCAAGAGGGAAGGGTAATAGCCTATGGTGGAAGGCAGTTGAGGGCACATGAGAAAAATTACCCTACCCATGATTTAGAGTTGGCCGCTATTGTTTTTGTGCTTAAGACTTGGCGCCATTATCTTCTTGGTGAGAGGTTCGAATTGTTCACCGACCATAAATATTTGAAGTACTTGTTTTCTCAGAAGGATTTGAACTTAAGACAGCAAAGGTGGATGGAGTTCTTAGCATCCTATGATTTCGAGATAGCGTATACCCCTGGCAAGGGTAACGTGGTGGCGGACGCCTTGAGCAGAAAGAGGTTGTCCTTGAGTCCATTGTTCGTGGAACGACAAAGCTTGGAATTTATCTCGATGTTTGATTTCAGACCTTCCGTTGACTTTATACCCGGTTTGCTAGCATCCTTGGAGGTCAGACCTACTCTTTTGGGGCGGATTGGAGAAGCACAGAGGGACGACCCACAGTTGGTTGAGTTGGTAGAGAAGCTCATAAGGGGGGAGTCGTCCAGCCATTTGAGTAGGTACACCCTAGACGATAGGGGGTGCTTGCGTAGAGACGGTAGACTCTGTGTACCGCAAGACGAGGGTTTGAGGGAGGCTATTCTTGATGATGCACACCATTCTAGGATGACCATTCATCCCGGTGGGGACAAGATGTACCAAGACATGAAGCGAGTTTTCTTTTGGGCCGGTATGAAGAAAGATGTGGCCGAGTATGTCGCTAGATGTTTGGTGTGCCAACAAGTGAAGGCGGAGCAAAAGAAACCTGGTGGGTTGCTTCACCCATTGGAAGTTCCGCAATGGAAGTGGGATTGCGTCTCGATGGATTTTATCGATGGATTACCGAGATCGAGGAAGGGTAACACGGGAATTTGGGTTGTGGTAGACGGACTTACTAAGAGCGCCTATTTCTTACCCGTGAAGAGTAAGAGGACTGCTCCATGGCTAGCTTCAGTTTACCTTCGAGAGATAGTTTGGTTGCATGGTGTACCTTCTAGCATAGTGAGCGATCGAGATCCTATCTTCACTAGCGAATTTTGGAAGAGTTTGCAAGAGGCAGTAGGGACTCAGTTGTGTTTGAGCACCGCATATCATCCTCAGACGGACGGCCAGACTGAGAGGGTGAATCGTGTCCTAGAAGACCTTTTGAGGCTTTGTATCTTAGATTTTGGAGGTACATGGGAAGAGCATCTTCCATTGGTGGAGTTCGCATATAATAACAGCTTTCAGTCCAGTATTGGTATGGCTCCTTTCGAAGCTCTTTATGGAAGGCCTTGTCGATCACCTACATGTTGGTGGGAATCTACGGATAAGATCTTGCTTGGGCCTGATATGGTTAGGGAGACTTCTGAGAAGATTGACTTGATTCGAAGAAGGATGAAAACAGCGCAGGATAGGCAAAAATCTTATGCGGACAAGATGAGGACAGATCTTGAGTTTGAAGTTGGGGACATGGTCTTTGTCAAAGTGTCTCAGTTACGAAATGTGGTTCGCTTTGGATCTGTTGGGAAGTTAGCACCAAGGTTCGTAGGGCCGTTTCCTATTAAGGAAAGGATAGGACGGATGGCATATAGAGTGGAGTTGCCCGACAGACTTAGTGGTGTACATGACGTATTCCATGTGTCACATTTGAGGAAGGGCCTACATGAGACCGCAGAGGTGGTAGAGCCGAGCTTGCTTGGAGAAGTGGAAGTAGAGCGTGATGCGACTATTCGACGAGCTCCTACTCGCATCCTTGGGTCAGAGACTAGGAAATTGTGGAATCGAGAGGTTCAACTAGTCAAAGTACAATGGGAAGAAGATGAGGGCAACGCTACTTGGGAGACGGAAGCGAAGATGCGTTCATTGTACCCATTCCTTTTTGAGGGTATGTCTTTTAACTTCTCCTTTATCGTTTGTCTAGTACTTATCTTATCTTTAGTATGTCCTCTCGTTAGTACTTTTGACCTTTAGATAGGATAAACCTATGGTTGAAACATGTGTTTGAGACATGTTATGGTTGATGGATGCATGTAGATGCAAGTGTTTGCTAGTGGTTGCTCGTGGATGCATATACACACACTCTAGACACTAGATCGGCTCAGTCACTTCATATTGCATAGTGCATATAATTGTGTGTAGGTAGCTATATTTATGGATGTATAATGATTGTGTTATCATATGGATGATGCATTTTGGTGAATGATTGTGCACTCATGTAGATGTTGTATGTGTCGATAGGGTTCTCTCGCATACATAATGGATGCATGGCACTATCATGGTTTGCATTAAGGAGGTCAACTGAATCAGTAGACCGCCTGATTTTGCATTAGACAGGGTACATATACACACACTTTTTGCTTATGTTCATACAGTATTAGAAACTTTAAGGACAATGGATGCCAGTGTTTGATGGTTTAGTAGATGGTTGTTTGGTTGGTAGGATGCATTCTCCTTATCTTGGAGATTTCGGGGACGAAATCCTTTAAGTAGGGGAGAATGTAACACCCCGAATTTTCAGTTAATATTAACATTCACAAATTAAAGAATAACTAATCCCAGATGTGGGAATTAGGGGAAACGGGTTGCTCCATTGCGTTCGTCTCGGAAAAATATGCGAAATAGAGTCTGAGTTTTCGAAAATTGGAGTCCGTATGAAGAAGATATGGACGAACGAAGTTAGGCAGAAAAACCGAAAACAAGCCAGAATGCACTGGCGCACTTGTGAAGTGCGCCAACACAAAAATACACTGGCGCACTTGGGAAGTGCGCCCGTGTCGAGCCAGAAACCTGCACAGCTTTCTGGTTTGACCCTGGCTGGCCTGGTGCACCATTTTAGGGTTTGGCTGTGTTTTGGGCTATTCTCTAGAAGCTTCCGAGATCTGATGGTCCTAATCTAATTTAGGGTTAATCTAATGGCCTAAAACACTTGCCTAATCTCTAAATACACCCTAACACTACCCTAATTGATACTAAAAATAGATTCAAGGGCCTTATGCCGTCAAATCAAAACTAGAAGGAGCCTCCACCAAATTTGAGCGGAAGTTGGCATCTCAAATCAACTCTAATCAAGTCCTAATCCACTCTAGCAACTTAATCTTCCTCATTGGAGTGCTAATTAGTTATTTGTGAGTTCCTATGCCTTTAGCAAGCAATTGCTAAACTAATTAGGATAGGATATTAGGAGGCTATGGATGTAAATGTGGATCTATGCAAGTTGTGGTTGTCATATGTTATAAGTTCATATGCAAATTTGTCTCTTTTTATGATATGATGTGTTATGCAAGTTCATATGCAAGTTTATATGCAAGTTCATATGCAAGTTTGTCTCTTTTTATGATATGCATAACATATGCAAGTTTGCCTTTATGATATGACACGATATGCAAGTTTATATGCAAGTTCATATGCAAGTTTGTCTCTTTTTATGATATGCATAACATATGCAAGTTTGCCTCTATGTATGACATGATATGCAAGTTCATATGCAAGTTTATATGCAAGTTCATATGCAAGTTTGTCTCTTTTTATGATATGCATAACATATGCAAGTTTGCCTCTATGTATGACATGATATGCAAGTTCATATGCAAGTTTATATGCAAGTTCATATGCAAGTTTACATGCAAGTTCATATGCAAGTTTGGGTTAATGATTTGTGCTAGTTGGGTTTAATGTTATGATGCAAGTTGACACCTTTTAAACCCATGTAAATGCCAATGTTGTGCTAAGTTGAGCCCATTACATTTATGGTGAATCTTCCCATTTATATGTCATGTCATGAGAGCGAATTACGTGGGAAACGATGGGGTTAATATGCATTTTAGTAGAAATGTGTAAAGTTGGTATGCTTAAGCATAACATAAAATGAATGGACATAATTGGGAATTTACCTATTTAGTTAGGTCTACCCATATTATGGAGTTGGGAATTTACCTATTAAGTTAGGTCTACCCATACTATGGAATTGGGAATTTACCTATTGAGTTAGGTCTACCCATATTCTTAAAAATGTGTAATTAATTAGGGATAATTAATACAAATTATGGGGGGTGATTAATTAGGTGTAATTAATCAACTAAGACACGAGGTTGGACCCTTTTGTAGCGGAAGTCTGCCCGGAACCGACCGGCAAATCCAGCAGCTACAAACGATTGGCCCAATGTGAGGGGTCTTAGTCATAAATTAAATACGTGATTAAAGTAAAGACACGAGGTTAGACCCTTTTATGACGGAAGTCTGCCCGGACCCAACCGGCATATCCAGCAGTCGTAAAAGGTGGTCTAATGTGAGAGGTCTTTATGAGGTCATGATCTTAATTAATTAATTAAGAAACACTTAACCATATTAGCATGTAGAGGGACATGAGGGGTTAAGTGGGTGCCTTGGGTGGCATGTGGAAATCTAGTGGTTGCCTTGGGTGGCAATAGAAAATACGATTAGAATACTTAACCAAAGTGGAACATGTAATTAAAACATGATTAAAGGGTTAAGTGGTATACACTAGAAATGACAAGCTTAGGTGGGTAGCTTGTGGGGGCCCATTTCAACCAATATCCCAAACGTATCTCTGTGGGCTCGACCCAAGTCGAGGACGGGACACGCATATTGGGCTTGACTATAAGAGGCCAAAACGGGGTAGCGGTGGCTACGCGAGTCCAACGGGTTTCATATGCGTGTGTGGACCCGGGCTGGTAGGTAAGACGTTGTTGCATCGTGTAGATATAAGCCGTGCACCATTTGTTGTATCGGGTTGCCACTATGGGGAGTGATACACCCCATTGTGGGGCCAGCACAGGTATCTACGGTAGGGAGCCGATCGCTTGGGAGTAGTGGGTACACCTAGTGGAGATAGGGGCCGGCGGCACCTATGTAGTCAGCTAGGGGTACACGAAACTACTGGGTAAATTTACTAAGTCCTTGGGAGGGATCAACCTTTAAGTAGGAATGACTGGTGTGGTACAGTGTAGTAATTATCCTTGGGTGGGTAAATGCGTCTTTATCGTTATCTTAGTTCATTCTAAGTCTGATTGGCTACTGAGTGTAGTCATTTATCCCCAGTCACACCGTACCAAGTTATATCATACCCTAATTACTTTAATGATTGCATTGTTAAAGTTATAGGACTCGCTCAGACTTATGTCTGACCCCGTTGTTTTTAACTTTTTCCCAACCCTCAGGTTCTCAGAGTGGGCCCAGCACGAGTGGGCTTTGATCAGGCTGCTTTTATTACTCTCTTGGAGCTTGGACCCTAGATGTAGAGCTCAGCTTACCCTTTTCTTTTATGGCTATCAGTTCATGTATTGGGATTATGTATTTTTATTTATCAGGATGGATATTTTGTACTAGACTCTTATTATGGTTTTGTGATGTAACCAAACATGTTTTACTTTCCGCTGCAATGAAATGATGTTTTAAATTTTCAAGTATTACTTATATCTGTCTTGCTGTAATTTCTCTGTTCTATATTCACTTAAAAATACTCCACCGATGTTATGGCATTCCCTTAGCGAGTGACCATAGCGGGAGTGGGGTGTTACATTTTCCTTCTATCGACTAGTTGGTTGTATGCGATGTCAACTTATTACTTGATTTTCTTGTGCAACTTTTGGCCCTTTTGTTAATGAGACATGCCTTGAGCCTTTCCAATGGCGACGATGATGATGACGCTTCTGCATATTTTTCTGTAAGTAATTATATTCGTCATACTACATGTTCATAGCATTCATGTATTACAATCCTTCTTTTTTCCTGATATACAAGAGGCTAAATTTAAAAAAAAATCTTTGATATAAAATACGCATTCTGGAATGGTGGTATAAAAATACAAAACATAACTAAACTTCTATAATAATAATAACAATAAGATTTATAATAGTAGTAAATTAACTAAGATTTATAAAAATTAACTAACTATTATAAAAAAATTGACTAAGTTTACTGATTTTATAAAAAATAAGAAGTTATTTTATAAAAGTTAATAATATAAAAATATAAAATATTACCAGGTATTCTATAATAATAATAGCAATAATTAAAAATTAACTACGTATTATAAAAATTAACTAACTATTATAAAAAATTGACTAAGTTAACTACTTTATAAAAAACTAAGTGGTTTAGTTTATAAAAGTTAAATAAGTATATAAAAGCATAAAATATTACCAAGTAATATTGTAACGACCCGGAAAATCTGAACCAATTTAAAATTTTTAAATTGGCTAAAATAATGGATTTTAAATATTTAAAATAAATATTTTAAATAATAGCAATGAAAACGGAGTTTGAATCGACAATTGAAAACGAATATAATTAATTCTAATTATAAACAAGGCTTGAAAAGGCGCGGCAGTTTCAAAAATTGAATTCAAACTTTGTCGGATTGTACCGGGTGCAAAACAAAACGGATTTTAGTGAAACCAAAAATATTTAAATCTGTTAGTGAATACCTTTCTAACGAATCTGAAAAATCTAATTTTCATAGCGGAAAGCAAAAGTTATGGTCGAATGAATTTTCAGAAAGGTCGCTATGGAATTTATATAGCCCGTGAAATTGGCCATTTTGCATACGACCTCGGAATTCGACGAAACCACTTTTGTTGGATCTGGGATGTGAAGTTATTGCTAGGTTTCAAATTTCATAATTTTTGAAGCTAGTATGTGAGCGTGGCAAAGGAAAATGTGTTTTGGTTAATTACAGCTAAATTGGATCGACCAGAAATGGGCCTTTTTGCAATCAGTCTCAGAATTCGACGAAACTAGTTTTGTTGGGACCGTATCGTCAAAACATAGCTAGATTTATTTTTCTGGAATTTTTTGAATCAGTTTGTGGCCCTGGCAAATTGAAATGTACGTTCAAATCAAATATTGAATGTTATATATTTTAATTTGAAGGAAAACTGACTGAAACAGTCGAATGGGCCTACGAAACATATCCCATTGTGTTCGGAATGGGGGTAAAACGCTAGGGACGACAGTCATTGGGTTTAGATTGGTGGTCGTGTCAGAAAACCCCTTTAAAACCTCCCCGACCAATCAAAATTTTTATAAAAAAAAAATTCCCTTTTTCTCTCTCCCCGTTATACGGCGGCTCCCCTTCCAAACTTATCTCTTCGTTTTCTCCTCCATTCCTCCACGATATCGAGCGCCCTTGGTACCATTTTGAAGAGCTCGGCAAGAGCTTCAAATCCATACCCACGATCGTCAGTTTCGTGGCCTGTGGAGAGCGGGTCGGGCTTGGGAATCGGCGACTTTAGTTCGCCGCCGCCGTCACCAGAAGCCACCGAACTGGCCCTCCTTCCTGGCGCACGTGCGCCTCACGTAGCTCTTCGACACTGCGCAACCCGATCGTGAAACCGTTACTCCGTTTGATCGCAAATTCAAAACCTAGTTTTGAACGATTTCTGAAAGGTACGGCTATATATATTTTCAACAGTTTTAACACCTTTAAACCATTGCAAACTTTGAAAAATCATATCTTTTTCGTTTCTTGACGAAATTCAGTGAAACAAGAGACAGTGGACTCGTGTGGACGTCTTCTACATTCTAGAAGAGACCGCATATTTTTCTGAGCCTTCTGCTATTTTTGGTGGAGTGGAACCCAATGTGAGATTTCTAATTTATAAACAATATGGAAAACGACGATGTATAAATTATATGGTCGATGTATGAGTTATCTAAGCATTGTACACCTCATGTATAAGCGTTGTATAAGTTGTACGTTCGATGTATAAGTTGTATATGCGTTGTAAAAATTATATATGTGTTGAAATAGAAGTGAATTGCTATATATATATATATATATATATACACGCCCCTCGTCCACAAACCATGGACGATATTTATTGGTTGTGATTTGTGTGAAAATTGATTGATAGCGAACGGTTGTTCGGGATTGTTTGTGGTTGATATTGATTGATTGTGGTTGAAAAATACCCATTTGTGGTTGAGAAATATTTGGTTGAAACCACATAGGATTAGTTTGTGGAAATGAAATAAATATATACATGCCACCTGCGTGCGAACTAGATGCATGATCCCCATTGTCAAAAACCGCGAGGTTTTAAGGTAGAGCGAGGAGCCGTACTGGGGACGGTCCTGGTTTTAACTACCCTGCCGTTATGCTGCCGAAATTTTGAATAATATTCATGTGTTTGAATTATTTTCATTTGTTGAAACTATATTTATTCGTTGAATAGAAAACCTTCATGTGTTGGATCGATATTCATTCGTTGATTAGAAATTCATGTGTTGAAAGGTGTTCGTGTTTTAAACATAAAAATCACATTTTTATCTATATATATATAAACTATAGAAAACCTTCATGTGTTGAATCGATATTCATTCGTTGAATTGAAATTCATGTGTTGAATGGTATTCATATTTTGAAAGGAATTGTTTTATAATAAAAATCCCATTTTTAACATCAATATGAAAAGTGTAAAATAACCCTGTTTTGAAATAAATTGCTTTACAATAAAAATCCTATTTTTATCCCCTATATTAACTATACGAAATAATAGTGTTTTGAAATGAACTGTTTTATAATAAAAATCCCATTTTTAACATCAATATGAAAAGTGTAAAATAACCCTGTTTTGAAATAAATTGCTTTACAATAAAAATCCTATTTTTATCCCCTATATTAACTATACGAAATAATAGTGTTTTGAAATGAATTGTTTTACAATAAAAATCATTTTTATTATATAAACGAATTGTTAAAAATAGTGAAGTGTTGAAACAGAACACAGTTAGATAAAAATATCATTTTTATCAAATGAATGAAAAGAATGTAGCTTTGAAATCGAAGAATCAATATATATATTTAAATAGAATTGAAATATATCAAATAACGACGCTGCAGTTCGTATTTTGAAACCGTGATTTCAAACGATTAGTACGGGAGATCCGACCATCGGATTTTCTTGAAATTGCAACCGTTGGGTTCGCCTTGGAAATATCTTTCAAACGGCACCAACTTTGTAAAAATCCAATGGTTGGATTGTCTGGAATGTTTAATTCAAATCTGAAGAAAAACAGCGCCAGCAATGATTTTATTTATATATATATATAAATATAATTATATTTAATCGAATAACGAAGCTGCAGTTCGTATTTCGAAATCGAAACTTCAAACGATTGTACGGAGAGATCCGACCGTCGGATTTTCCCGAAACTGGAACCGTTGGATTCGTTTTGAAAAGATCTTTCTAATGATGTAAATTTTGTGAAGATCCAACGGTTAGATTTTCAGATATGTGTAAATCAAATCTGGAGAAAAACAGCGCCACGATCGCGTTATGGCCCGAAGCGTCGTTTTGAATAAAATGGCTATTTTAAAATAAATAAAAATGGCAATAGATCATTATAAAATATTATAAACGATATGGATGTGATTTAGTAATTAACTGAAGGTTGGCTAAGACGAATGGTTTCCTGGGTGTTGATCTGATGTTGGTTTCGGGCTTCGGGGTTAATATTTGGGAAATCGTTCTCTTACTGATTGACGGTTAGTGACTAATGAATTGAAATGATGCGTGTATATGTTAGTGTTGCACTTGTTTATTATATATGCGAGTTGCTCAGAAAGACCGGGTTTATCCCATTCTGAATAACTGAACCGACGATAAGAAATCGAAGATGAAGACGGTGGTCGAAGACCGGAGATCTTCACCTCGTTTGGATGGTAACTGAGGTCCTGATTGGGAGGCATCCCGAAATATGGATAATGAGTGGTGATCGTCCAGCCGTACGTGGTGATCGATGGGTTTACGAGGTATTTAGTGCCTCCGGTTTCGTTCAGACCCAGAACGGACTTGTAAATGGACTGTGTGTCTGACATTGGATTTTATTCTGTGTTGATTGATCTCTATTTAATATACATCTGTTTGGCGACGGAGAATTTATTCTTTTGCTTAATGCCCTTCTCTGAGACGCATGAGCTCAGAGGTTGTATATCGATGGACATCAGTCGCATGGCATGAATTACTAGTGTGGCACGCCTAGGTGGAAAATGATCAGGGCTTCTGTTGAAAAGCAAAGTCTTGTGGTGATGATCAAAGCAAGGCCTGTGTGGCGAGGCTTTGTGTATAACATGAATTCGCGAGCCTCACACCCCGGTATGAACCAGAAACGGGAGAGGACCTCAGGGAAGACATGCGTTTCTTTCTAGCTAAAAGTGACGTCAGAGGTTTTACACGCCCTGACGAGTTTGACTTATGTGGTTGTTGCTATTGCGAGGCGCCTTGGTTTGATCGGACGATCCGGGTCCGATGGAGTAATTCGTTGGCTCATTTACGCCCCATAGGGCGGGGAAACGCATTGTTCAGGCATTTTAATCCACATCGGTGGACCGGCCCTGACGATCCAAGGGTCACTCGAGCTCTGATCCTGTGGCTCGGGCTAGAGAGTCACGAATTTGGTAAGGACTATCTTTTGCCTTGGTTCATGACGGAAATCCAATTTCCAAATACGTGACTGTGCGGTTTTGATTGTATATATATATGGCGACATGATATATGGTACCCATGCCGCCTATGATTGATAGTTATGATTCAAATTGTTTTTGAAACCTATAAACACTAGTAATAATATCAAATGCTTTTGTTTTATTCGTATCAATCATATTTTGGCCATTATAAGGTAAAACTCTATCCTCCGGTTTGCGTTGCATTGTGTGATGGGAACTGAGTCTTATAATGGCTTCATTTTTATAAAATGCATTGCGTTGTTTAAAAGAAAGTTTTGTCTTAAAGCACTGGCAATCCAATGGAGTAAATCCGTTCCACGAAAGTGGCGTGGTCCTGTGATTTGCCATATTTTAAATGTGTTGAGTAGATTTCTCATACTAGTCCCATGACTGACTCGTAGTTTGTTTCACTTTCAAACTCGGGTGCCCCTTTTTCTACACGGGCAGCCTTGTATTCAAGTTTAGCTGGTTCTTTCTGGATAGCTGGAGCTGAAGATGGATTCTATCATTTATCTCTTTTTATGCTGTTCAGCTCCTATTGTACATATTTTGTTTGTTTCCGCTGTAGACTCATATGTATAGTTGAACTGTATTTGTACTAAGTAATATCCTGTATACTGTGTAACTCTGATGATTACTTTTATCCAGTATATTCTATTGTTCATTATCTGGTGTATTTATTTAATTCTGTTCTGCTATTATCTGTTTCTGTGTTATATTCCAAAGATAACCCTTGTCTCCGTCTGAACGGGGTTTGGGGTCGTCTCAACGTGGTATCATAGCTTTGGTTAAGCTTAGTGCTGGAATATAACATATTAACGAACTCGTCAGAAATAGAACCAGTAGTGTTCTAGGATGGGTAACTCTATACAGATAGGATCAGTAATATCCTAGTATGAGTAAAACAGAATGAAATTACACCTCGATATACACATTTACATATGAAGTATGTGTTTCTATATTTTTAATTATCTTTTCTGTGACCTGACACTTGATCTGCCATTTGCAGAAGTACTAGAAAAATGAGTGTCAGAAACAGGAGAAATGCAAAACCCGATCTAGAGGCTTTATTTAAGAGATATCAAAATCTGGGTGGAGCACAATTCTCGGGAAATGAATCTATTATTCAAACTCAAGCTTGGATGAGCTCTGCAGAAAGGATATTTGAGCGTTTCCAGCTGAGAGGCGACCAGAAAAGATTAGTAGCATCTTGGGCGCTCAATGGAGAAGCTTTAATATGGTGGGAAACAATCATAAAAGATAATCCAGAAGGTGATATCACCTGGGATAGATTCAAAGAGATTTTCCTAGGAAGATTTACTCCTCCCAAAGCAACCGAGCGATTATGTGATGAATTTTCTTATTTGATACATGGTGATATGACCGTTCCAGAATATCATAAGAAATTCAACGAACTTGCTCACTTTGCTCCTCATCTGATTCAAGATCCAAAGAGGAAAAAGCTGAGATTTATTCATGGCCTGCAAAGGAGATATCAGAATAGTGTACTGAGGAATGTGAAGCTTCCTTTTTTTGAAATGATATACATGGCTTATCAGTATGAAGATCTCCATAATAAAGGAATGTTGCGGGACGAAGAGGAAGTCTGTTCTAGTAACAAAGAGGAGTCTGAAACTGATATTCTAGAAGCCAGTACGAGGTCTGAGGTCGGTAAGAAGCCCAGTGCCAAGAGGAAAAGGGCTGAATCTGGGAAAGAACTAGTAACGACGGCTGTATGCAGTAACTGCAATAGGCAAGGGCATCTCTCGGTAAGTTGCAGATCTCTAAAGAAACGATTAAAGGATGGGTCTAAATCCAGTAAGAAGTTTCAAGAGATTAGAAAGTGCAGTCAATGCCAGCAGACCGGTCATCTTTCAAAGGCTTACCCGCTATTCAAAAAGCCTGAAATAGTTCAAGTGAATGAAGTAGCAGAAACTTCCGAGCCCTCAGCTAGTCAAGAAAGGGCTGATGTTTTAGAAGGAACACTTACTGTCAAAAACATTCCAGTCAAAGTACTGTTTGATACTGGCGCGTCACGAAGCTTTATAGCAAAGGATGCAGCTAAGAAGCTGGATTTGAATTTGAAGAAGCTCAAGGAACCAATGACTGTCCAGAATCCAGTTGGGGGTTCCATTGATCTCAGTTGGGTTTGTGGAGTGCCGGTTTTTTTCTCTCGTTATCGTTTTCCTACCATCGCAGTCTTCATGAATTTTAAAGAGTTTGATCTTATCTTGGGGTTAGACTGGTTGACCAAATATGAAGCTGAAGTTAAATGTGCCGACAGAGTCGTAAAGGCGAAGATTAAATCAGGTGATTATATAACCATTCCCTGTGAAGGTCAGAATGCTAATAGAAAAGACTTCTGGGCAGCTTTGAATGTTTCTCCAGCCCAAATAGAAAATATCCCTGAAGTTACAGAGAATATTCCTGACCTCATCAAAGATATTCCTGTCGTCAAGAACTATGCAGATGTGTTCGAAGAAGTTGTTCGCTTACCTCCGCAGAGAGAAATAGATTTCAAGATTGCTTTGATTCCGAATGCAAGGCCGGTAGTTCACGCTATTCGAAGAATGTCCTTGAAAGAGAAGGTGGAATTAGACAATCAAACATGACAGCTAGTATGGAAGGGTCTGATCAGGCCTAGTTTCTCTGATTGGGGTGCGGTAGTGGTGTTTGTCCCAAAATCTGACGGTACTCTACGTCTATGTGTGGATTATCGTGATCTGAACAAACAGACGATAAAGAATAAATATCCATTGCCACAGATTGACGATTTGTTGGATCGATTAAATGGCGCACAAGTATTCTCAAGAATGGACCTAGCTACAGGTTTCCATCAGCTTCGAATTGCCGAAGAGTGTGTTCCATTGACAGCATTCAGAGGTCCCGACTTATTCTACGAGTGGTTAGTAATGTCGTTCGGCTTATGTAACGCTCCAGCCTATTTCGTCGATCTGATGAATAGAGTGTTCAGAGGGGTTTTGAATAAATTTGTTCTGGTTTTTATTGACGATATTCTAATCTTCTCTAAATCAAAAGCCGAACATGAAAAACATTTGGAACAGGTTCTGGAATTCCTCAGAAGGAATGTATTGAAAGCCAAACTGTCCAAATGTATATTCTGGCAAGATGAAGTAAAATTTCTGGGCCACGTCGTATCGAAGGAAGGAATTGTTGTAGATCCGAGTAAAATCACAGCTATTCAGAATTGGAAACAGCCCAGTACCCCCATTGAAGTCCGCAGTTTTCTCGGATTGGCTAGCTATTACCGGAAGTTCGTTAAAAACTTTTCGAAGATATCTGGCCATTTAACGAAGCTTACAAAAAAGCACTCTAAATTCAAATGGACTCCAGAAAGCGAGGAGGCTTTCGAAGAGCTAAAGTTAAGATTGACGACAGCTCCAGTGTTAACCATCATCGATGGCAATCAGGATTTGAAAGTCTGGACTGATGCTTCTAGAGTGGGCCTTGGCACAGTGTTAATGTAAAGGGGTCAAGTGATTGCTTATGCTAGCCGTCAACTGAAGCCGCACGAAAAGAACTACGTAACTCATGATCTTGAGTTATTGGCTATAGTTTTCGCTTTGAAAATCTGGAGACACTACCTTCTGGGTGAGAGATTTGAACTGTTTACAGATCATCAGTCGTTAAAGTATCTGTTCACCCAAAAGGACTTGAATCTGAGGCAGCAACGTTGGCTAGAGTTCCTTGCAGCATACGACTTTGAAATTATATAGACTCCAGGAAAAGCCAATGTCGTGGCCGATGCATTAAGCCGAAAGAATGAAATGATCGCTAGTTTTATTATCCCGATTTCATTGCTAGATAAGATATCTACTCTTCAAAAGGATGATCACTTCATTCAGAAGGTCAGAGAGATAATTCAAAAGGCGAACCCTCGAGTTTTCAAGTTGATAATGATGGGATTCTAAGGCTCAAAGGTCGAATCTGTGTCCCTAACATTCCTGAGCTTCGAAAGGAAGTACTGGATGAATGCCACAAGTCAAAACTTAGTATCCATCCGGGAGTAAGCAAAATGTATAATGACATCAAACGCACTTTCTGGTGGAAGTCGATGAAGAGGGACATTTCTTTATATGTTAGCCGATGCCCTACTTGCCAACTAGTCAAGAGCGACCAACAGAAGCTTGCTGGACTGTTACAACCGCTAGACGTTCCTGGTTGGAAGTGGGAACATATTTCTATGGATTTCATTGAGGTCTGCCCAGAACCAGAAAAGGGAATGACCGTATTTGGGTGATCGTAGAACGCTTCACGAAGACCGCCCATTGCATACCTGTCAGATCGAACAGAACTGCTCAGAGTCTGGCGCAGATATATTTCAAGGAAATAGTTAGACTACATGGAGTGCCGCTCAGTATAGTCAGTGATAGAGACACAATATTCACTAGCAAATTCTGGGAGGCGTTTCAAGTCGAGCTGGGGAAGCTGAACTTGAGCACCGCTTATCATCCTCAGACAGATGGTCAGACTGAGAGGGTAAATCGTATTTTAGAAGATCTATTGCAGGCTTGTGTTCTAGATTTCAGTGGATCATGGGAATACCACCTACATTTGGCTGAATTCTCTTATAACAACAGCTACCAGGCGAGTCTGACAATGTCTCCATTTGAAGCATTGTATGGTAGACCGTGCCGGTCTCCTGCTTGTTGGGTCGAACCTGGAAATAGACTTGTGTTAGGGCCTGATATGATCCGAGAAGCTGCCGACAAAGTCGATTTTATTAAGAAACGACTACTGGCCGCTCAAAGCCGACAAAATAGCTATGCCGATAGGAGAAGAAGAGATATATCCTTTGCTGTTGGCGACTATGTATATTTGAAAGTATCGCCGATGAGAGAAGTTATCCGGTTCGGTAAGACTGGAAAGTTGGCACCCAAATTCATTAGTCCGTTTCCTATTCTGGAACGGGTCGGAACTCTCGCTTACAAGGTTAAACTGCCTGATTGGTTGCTTGGAGTTCATGATGTATTTCACATATCTCAACTTTGAAAGCACGTTCATGATCCAGACTTGATCGTGGAAGAGGCAGCTCAACAGGATATTGAAATTACTCCAGAATTAGCTGTGAGACGAGAGCCGCTAAAGATCATCGGCAAAGAAACCAAAGAGCTGAGGAACAAGAAGGTTCACTTAGTCAAAGTGCAATGGAGTGGAGATCCACGAGATTGTACTTGGGAAACTGAGGAGAGCATTCAGAAAGCCTATCCCAGTTGTCGAGTAGATATCTCTGATTGACTCCGGTGCAAGGTATATTTACCATACTTTGCATTACCATTTAATTCTCTACTCTGTTGTTATTTTCTTTCCATGGATGTGCACTTTTAATTCTATAGTCTGAATGATTTTAAAGAAATATAGAAATTGATTTGTATGATTTTGAAAAGTTAAAAACAATTTGATTGTTGTTTGTGTTGTGTGTTAGTAAATTTGATTAATTAAAATTATTGAAACGATAGTTAATTTAATCAACAATAGAATATTGGTAGAATTTATTCATTTAAATCACACATTGAACTGAGTTAAAAATTGATAAGAATATATATATCTGTGCATTATATATGTTTGAACAGGTAAATGGATAGCTGTTGAGTAAAGATTTTATTTGCGTGCCCGACAAATAGGTAAACCTTAATGAGTTGGATGCGAAATATTATTATATCAACTCCTGTGAATGCCATTGGATGCGGAGTGCTGGTTTTTCTGTATGAAATAATAAATATCGCCATAGGATAGTAACAATTAATTTTGAACTACACCACATGGCATACTTCAGAAGATAGGCATACTTCATCATATACCACATAAGCATTTGGAGCTTGTGTGACGAGGTGGAAGATTTACCATACAAGCGAGAGGCTTGTATGGCGATGACTATATTTTACAGGTTGAACTGATGACTGATATGGACTATTTAAATTGTAACGATTAAATTGCCAGATTAATAAAAACCCCACACGGGTCTGGAGTTGACATTAATCACGTCTCTCTAGTCATTTAGATATAACACATGGACTATTTATTTCCCACACGGGACGAGGTGACGAGGATTTATCCTCTGGAGCATTTTAAAAACACACTCCCTCAGGCTTTGACAGGGTGACGAGAATTTATTCTCTGGAGTTATGATCAATACACACTCCCCTGTAAACACCAGAATATATCACTATAAATATGTGTATGCTTATTAGGATTTATTGGGTACCTAATACGGCCCAATAAATTTCCAAACCCCTCCCCGTACAAAGGAGGTTATGGCGAAATTTTTCGAAAATTCCGGGTGTTAGCCAAATTTTTGAAGAATTTGAAAATTCTCAAAAACTGAAAAGTTGGAGAATTGAAGCCAGATCGAACGTAGAGTTGACGAATCAAACCACTTTCGACTTTGTTCCTTTTCGGGGACGAAAAGTTTTAAGTGGGGGAGATTGTAACGACCCAGAAAATCTGAACCAATTTAAAATTTTTAAATTGGCTAAAATAATGGATTTTAAATATTTAAAATAAATATTTTAAATAATAGCAATGAAAACGGAGTTTGAATCGACAATTGAAAACGAATATAATTAATTCTAATTATAAACAAGGCTTGAAAAGGCGCGGCAGTTTCAAAAATTGAATTCAAACTTTGTCGGATTGTATTGGGTGCAAAACAAAACGGATTTTAGTGAAACCAAAAATATTTAAATCTGTTAGTGAATACCTTTCTAACGAATCTGAAAAATAGAATTTTCATAGTGGAAAGCAAAAGTCATGGCCGAATGAATTTTCAGAAAGGTCGCTATGGAATTTATATAGCCCGTGAAATTGGCCATTTTGCATACGACCTCAGAATCCGACGAAACCACTTTTGTTGGATCTGGGATGTGAAGTTATTGCTAGGTTTCAAATTTCATAATTTTGAAGCTAGTATGTGAGCGTGGCAAAGGAAAATGTGTTTTGGTCAATTATAGCTAAATTGGATCGACCAGAAATGAGCCTTTTTGCAAACGTTCTCAGAATTCGACGAAACTAGTTTTGTTGGGACCGTATCATCAAAACATAGCTAGATTTATTTTTCTGGAATTTTTCGTATCAGTTTGCGGCCCTAGCAAATTGAAATGTACGTTCAAATCATATTGAATGTTATATATTTTAATTTGAAGGAAAACTGACTGAAACAGTCAAATGGGTCTACGAAACATATCCCATTGTGTTCGGAATGGGGGTAAAACGCTAGGGACGACAGTCGTTGGGTTTAGATTGGTGGTCGTGTCAGAAAACCCCTTTAAAACCTCCCCGACCAATCAAATTTTTTATATAAAAAAAAAGAAAATTCCCTTTTTCTCTCTCCCCAATATACGACGGCTCCCCTTCCAAACTTCTCTCTTCGTTTTCTCCTCCGTTCCTCCACGATATCGAGCGCCCTTGGTACCATTTTGAAGAGCTCGGCAAGAGCTTCAAATCCATACCCACCATCGTCAGTTCCGTGGCCTGTGGAGAGCGGGTCGGGCTTGGGAAGTCGACGACTTTAGTTCGCCGCCGCAATCACCAGAAGCCACCGAACTGGCCCTCCTTCCTGGCGCACATGCGCCTCACGTAGATCTTCGACACTGCGCAACCCGATCGTGAAACCGTTACTCCGTTTGATCGCAAATTCAAAACCTAGTTTTGAACGATTTCTGAAAGGTATGGCTATATATATTTTCAACAGTTTTAACACCTTTAAACCGTTGCAAACTTTGAAAAATCATATCTTTTTCGTTTCTTGACGAAATTCAGTGAAACAAGAGACAGTGGACTCGTGTGGACGTCTTCTACATTCTAGAAGAGACCGCATATTTTTATGAGCCTTCTGCTATTTTTGGTGGAGTGGAACCCAATGTGAGATTTCTAATTTATAAACAATATGGAAAACGACGATGTATAAATTATATGGTCGATGTATGAGTTATATAAGCGTTGTACACCTCATGTATAAGCGTTGTATAAGTTGTACGTTCGATGTATAAGTTGTATATGCGTTGTAAAAATTATATATGTGTTGAAATAGAAGTGAATTGCTATATATATATATATATATATATATATATATATATATGCCCCTCGTCCACAAACCATGGACGATATTTATTGGTTGTGATTTGTGTGAAAATTGATTGATAGCGAATGGTTGTTCGGGATTGTTTGTGGTTGATATTGATTGATTGTGGTTGAAAAATACCCATTTGTGGTTGAGAAATATTTGGTTGAAACCACATAGGATTAGTTTGTGGAAATGAAATAAATATATACATGCCGCCTGCGTGCGAACTAGATGTATGATCCCCATTGTCAAAAACCGCGAGGTTTTAAGGTAGAGCGAGGAGCCGTACTAGGGACGGTCCCGGTTTTAACTACCCTGCCGTTGTGCTGCCGAAATTTTGAATAATATTCATGTGTTTGAATTATTTTCATTTGTTGAAACTATATTTATTCGTTGAATAAAAAACCTTCATGTGTTGAATCGATATTCATTCGTTGATTAGAAATTCATGTGTTGAAAGGTGTTCATGTTTTAAACATAAAAATCACATTTTTATCTATATATATAAACTATAGAAAACCTTTATGTGTTGAATCGATATTCATTCGTTGAATTGAAATTCATGTGTTGAATGGTATTCATATTTTGAAAGGAATTGTTTTATAATAAAAATCCCATTTTTAACATCAATATGAAAAGTGTAAAATAACCCTATTTTGAAATAAATTGCTTTGCAATAAAAATCCTATTTTTATCCCCTATATTAACTATACGAAATAATAGTGTTTTGAAATGAATTGTTTTATAACAAAAATCCCATTTTTAACATCAATATGAAAAGTGTAAAATAACCCTGTTTTGAAATTAATTGCTTTACAATAAAAATCCTATTTTTATCCCCTATATTAACTATACGAAATAATAGTGTTTTGAAATGAATTGTTTTACAATAAAAATCACATTTTTATTATATAAACGAATTGTTAAAAATAGTGAAGTGTTGAAATAGAAGACAGTTAGATAAAAATATCATTTTTATCAAATGAATGAAAAGAATGTAGCTTTGAAATCGAAGAATCGATATATATATATATTTAAATAGAATTGAAATATATCGAATAACGACACTGCAGTTTGTATTTTGAAACCGTGATTTCAAATGATTAGTACGGGAGATCCGACCATCAGATTTTCCTGAAATTTGTAACAACCCGCAAATTCTGGGCCAGTTTAAAATTTTTATTTTGGCAATTTTAGCGAATTTTGATTATTTAAAATGAATTATTTTAAATAATATCGACGTGAAATTTATTTTGAATATAATTCGAACGTATATATTATACGCATCGTCGTTAGAATATAAATATTTATATATAATTATAAATAGAATTGAAAATGGCGCGGTAGTTCGATAATTCGATTTCAAACTTCAATTGAATGTACCGGGTGCAAAACATTCCGGATTTTAGTGAAACCAAAAATCATAGGATCTATTTGATAATATCATTCCAACGAATCCGAAAAATCGAAATTTCATAGCGGGAATCAAAAGATATGTCCAGTTGAAATTTCTGAATAGTCGCTATGGAATTCAGGCCCTTAAAAATGGACATTTTGCAAACGACCTCGGATTTCGACGAAACCACTTTTGTTGGGTCCGTGATGTAAAGTTATCGCTAGGTTTCAAATTTCATAATTTTCCGAATCAGTATGTGAGCGGGATAAAGGAAAACGTGTTTGACCAGTTTCAGTTGATTTCAATCGACTGGAAATTGGCCATTTTTCAAACGGTCTCAGAATTCGACGAAACTAGTTTTGTTAGGACTGTATCGTCAGTACGAAGCTAGAAAATATTTTTCGAGAATTTATAGTTTTGTTATGTGACCCCGGTAATTTGAAAAGTACGTTTAAAAATTCAATATAGTGATTTAAATGTAAATTCAACGAAAACTGATCGAAATAGTCGAACCAGCTTGCGATACATATCCCATTGAGTTCGGAATGTGGGTAATTAGCTAGGGACGACAGTCGTTGGGCTCGATTAGGGATTCGAACGAAAAGTCAACCTTAAGGAATTAAATATAAAATAAAATTAAAATAAATATAAACCCCTCCCTCACTTTCTCTCTCCACCCCTCAAAAGAAAAAAAACCCGTTCAAACCAGAAACCCCCCCCCCCCCCCCCCGTCATGCCCAATCGCCATCGCCCCCCCTTTTTTCTCGCCGCCGTTCACCGCCGTGCTCTTCCCCCCCCCCCCCCCCAACGCCGGCGCCTCCAACCCCTCCTTCCTCCGACTTACTTCTTCTTCCCTAATTGAAACCGCAGCCCACAACCCAAATCGCGAAACCCTAAGGCCGCCGCCCCCATGCTCCACCAACGGCGATGGCTCCAGCGAACCCCGATGCGCCTGCGCAACCCTCTTCTTTCTCCAATCCGCGAGCAAACATCCTCCTCCTCCGATTAAAGGTGAACTTTTTAAATTTGGTTTTATTTTA
Organism: Allium sativum; assembly: GCA_030737875.1. Classification (NCBI taxonomy): domain Eukaryota; kingdom Viridiplantae; phylum Streptophyta; class Magnoliopsida; order Asparagales; family Amaryllidaceae; genus Allium; species Allium sativum. The sequence goes on along the minus strand of CM060916.1, from coordinate 166,554,810 downwards.
TGATAAAATCTGATTTTCTTTCAAGTATAAATAGCTTAGGATTAAAAACTGAATTTTTATTTACATATAGGATTAAAAACTGAATTCTTATATGTATCAAAAGATAGTGAAGATTCGATTTTTAAGATAGTAAAGATTCGATTTTTAAGATAGTAAAGATTCGATTTTTAAGATAGTAAAGATTCGATTTTTAAGATAGTAAAGATTCGATTTTTAACATAGTAAAGATTCGATTTTTAACATAGTAAAGATCCGATTTTTAACATAGTAAAGATCCGATTTTAAGATAGTAAAGATTCAATTTTTAAGATAGTAAAGATTCGATTTTTAACATAGTAAAAATAGAATTTTTATATATTGAACTTCGAAGTAAAAATAGAATTTTTATATATTGAACTTCGAAGTAAAAATAGGATTTTTATATATTGAACTTCGAAATAAAAATAGGATTTTTATATATTGAACTTCGAAATAAAAATAGGATTTTTATATATTGAACTTCGAAGTAAAAATAGAATTTTTATATATTGAACTTCGAAGTAAAAATAGAATTTTTATATATTGAACTTCGAAGTAAAAATAGGATTTTTATATATTGAACTTCAAAATAAAAATAGGATTTTTATATATTGAACTTCGAAATAAAAATAGAATTTTTATATATTGAACTTTGAAATAAAAATATGATTTTTATATATGGAATAGCGAAGTAAAAATTCGATTTTTATATATATAGTGACTACGGGCAACGAAGATGGCGATGATGCGATAGCGATGAAGATTTCTATCAATGAAGTGCCGTGGAGCTAGGATAGCTATATGTGAGAACTTCTCACCTTTCAATTTAATATTTCTATTTGTATATATATATACTAGGATGCAGACGGTGCTTAGTAGCACCTGACACCCGTCATCCACAGACCATCGATGGTTTGTTTGTTTAATTGTTTGGTTGAGTAATTGGTTAGATTAATTGAAATTGATTTGTGTGGTGAAATGAATTGATTTGATTGATGTGTGAATGGCGTGGGCCTTCACTAGACCGGGGATAAGGCTAGGCCTTGTCCCGTTTCTAGTATCGTGCCGTTATGCCGTCGAAATTTTCTAAAATAAGTTAGAAAAATAAAAATAGCATTTTATTTAAAGAATGAACTGAATAGAAATTCATATGTTGGAATAAAATGTTTTATCGTTAAAAATATAATTTTTAACGTGAATGTGAATAAAATAAAATATTCATTTATAAACCGCATGGTTTGTTTATGTACACCCATTTGAATGATTGATTGGGTCGATAAATTTTACACATCGCCCAACTACACAAATAAAATATGTGTTGGATTGTTTGGAACCCCACACGGGTGTTGGGATGAAATTTGAAGTTCACTCATCCTGATTGATTAAATATGTCGATCGATTGATTGACAGGCTGTTATAAGCGTTGAATATCTATATTTGATGCTTATACAGTGTAGTGCACTTTGGTTGATGGTTGATTATTTCAATGCTATTATATACATGTGTTGTATGAAAATCCATATAATTAACTTTATATGGTAATTGATTGGGCCTCATTCCAATTTGAAAAATAAAGAATATTATAAAATAAAAGTTCATGTGATGACAGTACTCAACCATTGAGATTGGTCATGTGTTGAACGAAATATTTTGATAATAACAACTATTTTTGAAAAAGAAATATTTGAAATAGAATATTGGAAAATAAAAATTTATGAAGCCGTGTTGATTAGATTGACGCCATTTTGACGTGAACGATATTTATATCGATTTTATTCGATTTCGAAATGAATTGAATTGAAAACGATTTCGAAATGAATTGAATTGAAAACGATTTCGAAATGAATTGAATTGAAAACGATTTCGAAATGAATTGAATTGAAAACGATTTCGAAATGAATTGAATTGAAAACGATTTCGAAATGAATTGAATTGAAAATGATTTCGAAATGAATTGAATTGAAAACGATTTCGAAATGAATTGAATTGAAAACGATTTCGAAATGAATTGAATCGAAAACGATTTCGAAATGAATTGAATCGAAAACGATTTCGAAATGAATTGAATTGAAAACGATTTCGAAATGAATTGAATTGAAAACGATTTCGAAATGAATTGAATTGAAAACGATTTCGAAATGAATTGAATTGAAAACGATTTCGAAATGAAATGAATTGAAAACGATTTCAAATTGAATTGAAAGCGAATTGAAATGAATTCAAATTGAATTGAAATTTGAATTGAATAGAAATAAATTTTAAAACGAATTTATAAAGAAGAATTCAATTTTGATTTGAATTGAAAAGAAAGTTGAAATAGCTTTTGAAACGATTTTAAAACTATTTATATAATTCGTTTTAAATAGAAATCGACGAAGTATATATTATATATATTATATATATAATATAATGGCCTGAATAGAACGCGTCGCGCCGCGGCAGTTTGTGAATTTCGACCATTTATTTCAAACGGACATTACGGGAGATCCGACCGTCGGATTCTCCTAAAACCGGAACCGTTGGGTTCGTATCGAAAAGAGCTTTCTAACGAATATTAGAAATTTGAAATCTAACGGTTGGATTTGGAATTATGTCCAAATAAAATTTGAAAAAGGTCGCTGTAAGTGCAGTTCGATGGCCATTGATGGAAATCGACTGTACAGGCCTTGATAAAATTATTAAAAATAGTAATAATTTGTGTAAAATCATAAGAAATGATTTGTGAAGATTTGGGATGAAAAACTCCATATTTGAAAAGATAAAAATAGACTTTTATCGAATTGAACTAGTTTTGAACTAGAAATATAATTCTATTTATTTTTAAATAAATAAATTGAATTTGAAAAGGGTTTTAAAAATAACCAAAATTTCCAATGATTGCATTGGAATGGATTTGAATCGAAATTGTCTTCGGAATATTTCGATGTTGAAATTCGTGATTATACAGGTGTTGTTATGGAAATTTGAAAGATATATATATTTATATCGTTATTTCCAATACGACATTTGTTAATCGTAGAATTTGATATTGAATATAAGCCGGGATATTTTCTATTCAGAGCCTTGTATTTAATATCAAATGTGATTTGGGTTTGTCGTGAATGGTGTCTTCATTAACACTGTTCTTGAACCCAGTGGAAAAAGATTAAATCTTTTTATTTAGATTTAATGAAGTGTACCAATTAAATAATGTTTAATTGGAATTGAATTGGTATTGATTTTTGGGTTTATCGTGGACAGTGTTTTTAAATAACACTTGTTCTTTAACCCGATAATTAATGAAGGTGATTTTGGGTTTATTGTGAACTGTGTTTTTAAATGACACGGATTCTTTAACCCAGTCACAGATTAAAACTAAGTGGAGTTTTAATGAATCTTTAATTAGATTGAAATAATCGAAATGGAGTATCACCAGTTTTGCTCCAGGCGATAGTTAAATCTTTAATTAGATTTAAACGTGAAATGGTAATTGAATTTACCGATAACACCGTGGTGTTAGATATGAAGTATGACCAGTTTTACTTCATGGGATTAATAGGTTGGGATTGGGAAATTAAAACAAATGATTACTTCGGTAAGGTTCGTTAATCCCGACTAGTTTGAATTGATATTCAAATGGAGATTATAGAATAAATTCAAGAAATTTGTCTTGGATAAAATTAATGGGAACCTTTCCCTATGAATGTGAAATTTAGGAACTAACTGTCGGTTAGCTAAGCAGAATGGTTTTCTGGATATTGATCTGATGTTGGTTTCGGCCTTCGGGGTTAATATTTGGGGAATTATTCTCTTGATTAATTTACGGTTAGTGACTAATGAATTGGAATGAGGCGTATGTTGTGTTTGTGTAACACTTTTATAATATATACGCGAGTTATTCGGAAAGACCGGGTTTATCCCATTCTGAATAACTGATACGACGATAAGTCGAAGATGAAGACGATGGTCGAAGACCGGAGGTCTTCACGTCGTTTGGGTAATTACTGATGATCTTGATTGGGCTGTACACCCAAGAAGATGGAAACAGTTAGTGATCGTCCAGACGTACTTGGAGATCGATGGATATGCGGGGTACTAGGTGCCTCCGGCTTCGTTCAGACCCAGAACGGACTTGTAAATGGACTGTGTGTCTGACATTGGATTTTAGTCCGTGTGGTTGATCTCTATTAAATATATATCTGTTTGGCGGCGGAGAATTTATTCTCTTTCTTAACGCCCTTCTCTGAGACGTACGAGCTCAGGGGTTATATATTGATGGATATCAAACGCATGGAGTGAATTGCCTGTGTGGCATGCCTAAGTGGCAATTGATCGAGGCTTCTGTTGAAAAGCAAAGTCTTGTGGTGATGATCAAAGCACGGCCTTTGTGGCGTAGCTTTGTGTAACGTTTGATTCGCGAGTTTCACACCCGGTATGAACCAAAAACGGGAGACGGACCTCAGGGAGGGCCTGCGTTTCCTCCTAGCTAGAAGTGGCGTCAGTGGTTTTACACGCCCTGACGAGTTTGACTTGTGTGGTTGTTCCTGTTGCGAGGCGCCTCGGTTTGATCGGACGATCCGGGTCCGATGGAGTCATTCGTTGGCTCATTTACGCCCCAAAGGGCGGGGAAACGCAGTGTTCAGGCATTTTAATCCACATCGGTGGACCGGCCCTGACGATCCAAGGGTCACTCGAGCTCTGATCCTGAGACTCGGGCTAGGCAGTCTCGAATCGGTTGAGGACTATCTTTTGCCTTGGTTCATAGATGGAAATCCAATTTCCAAATACGTGACATTTGCGGTTTTATTTGTAGAGCCTAGTATGGCGACATAGTGGGATGGGGCACTCATGCCGCCTATGATTGATACTTATGATTTGAAGTTGTTTTATACACTATGCACTGATAATAGTATCAAATGATTTCTTTTAAACGTATCAAGCATTCTTTGGCTGTTATAAGGGAAAACCCTATCCTCGGCTGCGTTGCATTGTGTGATGGGACCTGGGTCTTATAACAACTTCATTTTTCTTTATTTAGCATTGCGCTGTTTGTTTTATGCACTGGTATTCTTGGGAGGAAACCCGTTCCGTGTTATACGGCGTGGTCCCTTGATTTACCTAACTTTAAAATAAAGATTAACTGTTTTAGTTCTCACACCAGTCACATGACTGACCTGGAGTTTATTGTTTTAACCTAAACTCTGGGTGCCCTTATTTTCGACACGGGCAGCTAGTAGTTTTGGTTTTGCAGATTTATGTTCACGGGATCCTGGTTTACAACTGGAACGATATCCGGAAAGCTTTGTATCCGTATATCTCCTTCTAGTTGTGTATTGTATTATTTTCCGCTGCTATGTAATTTAAATCTCTGATATTTCTGTGTAATATTTATTCATTTATACTCTGTATATTCTTGTAATCTGATGCATTGTTGTAATAACAATGAAATGTTCTTTTATATGCGTTCTGTTGTGGCTTGTTCTCGAACTATCCGACGCTTTCCTTTACGGGGAAGTTACGGGCTTTCACAGTTGGTATCAGAGCTTTGGTTTACAAAGCTCAGAGAACAAGACACATTAGAACCATATGAAAGAATTCATCAGATATTGGATTAGTAATATCCAACGAGAATGACTCGTTAGAGATGGGATCAGTAGTATCCTAGAACGAGTGTGAAGAGTATATTTTTCAAATGAAAACAATTTTTGTTTTGGAAATTTAAATCAACTATTCGTATTTGATTATTTATTTTAATGAATTTGGACAATCCAGTATATATAGATTTTGCGTATACGTCTGATCCAGGTGTATTCGAAGTTTTGATATACTGGGTAGATATAGGATCACCTTCTAAGTCGCCCGGAGAGAACTCTGATGATTGATGCATCATCATCAGAATTTATATTCGAGTGATGAACTTGTAATATCTATATATTTCCATTAGACTGGTGTGAGAACCAAAATTAGATAGGGCAAATTGTTGTGATTTGGCATCAAAAACATGATTTTTGACTACGCATCGAAATTATGAATTTGAAACGTTAATTCACTAATTGATTGATGTTTGTGTTGTTTGTTTAATTGTTTGATAATTTTGAACCATTATGCCTAATTTGATCGAATAATGAATTATATTGAAAATTGGTCGCATTTTCTTGCATATACATATACCTATATTGAACAGGTCATAGCAAGGAGGCTAGAGCAGAGAATAAAATTTGTTTGCCCGACAAATAGGTACATGTTTACTACATAATTTCCTGTTTTGTTTGGGTGATGATGATTTTGTGAGCCTATTGGCTAGCCGCTTGGCTTTTTCTTTTTCTTTTTGAGATCTAAAGGACCGGGGAAGCTATTTGAAATTCCCCGATGCTCCCATTGCAGGGGAGGTTATGGCGAAATTTTTCAAAAATTTAGGGTGTTAGCCAAATTTTTGAAGTTTTGAAAATTCTCAGAAACTAAAGAGTTGGAGAATGGAAGCCAGATCGAACGTAGAGTTGATTAATCAAACCACTTTCGACTTTGTTCCTTTTCGGGGACGAAAAGTTTTAAGTGGGGGAGATTGTAACAACCCGCAAATTCTGGGCCAGTTTAAAATTTTTATTTTGGCAATTTTAGCGAATTTTGATTATTTAAAATGAATTATTTTAAATAATATCGACGTGAAATTTATTTTGAATATAATTCGAACATATATATTATACGCGTCGTCGTTAGAATATAAATATTTATATATAATTATAAATAGAATTGAAAATGGCGCGGTAGTTCGATAATTCGATTTCAAACTTCAATTGAATGTACCGGGTGCAAAACAATCCGGATTTTAGTGAAACCAAAAATCATAGGATCTATTTGATAATATCATTCCAACGAATCCGAAAAATCGAAATTTCATAGCGGGAATCAAAAGATATGTCCAGTTGAAATTTCTGAATAGTCGCTATGGAATTCAGGCCCTTAAAAATGGACATTTTGCAAACGACCTCGGATTTCGACGAAACCACTTTTGTTGGGTCCGTGATGTAAAGTTATCGCTAGGTTTCAAATTTCATAATTTTCCGAATCAGTATGTGAGCGGGATAAAGGAAAACGTGTTTGACCAGTTTCAGTTGATTTCAATCGACTGGAAATTGGCCATTTTTCAAACGGTCTCAGAATTCGACGAAACTAGTTTTGTTAGGACCGTATCGTCAGTACGAAGCTAGAAAATATTTTTCGAGAATTTATAGTTTTGTTATGTGACCCCGGTAATTTGAAAAGTACGTTTAAAAATTCAATATAGTGATTTAAATGTAAATTCAACGAAAACTGATCGAAATAGTCGAACCAGCTTGCGATACATATCCCATTGAGTTCGGAATGGGGTTAATTAGCTAGGGACGACAGTCGTTGGGCTCGATTAGGGATTCGAACGAAAAGTCAACCTTAAGGAATTAAATATAAAATAAAATTAAAATAAATATAAACCCCTCCCTCCCTCACTTTCTCTCTCCACCCCTCAAAAGAAAAAAACCCGTTCAAACCAGAAACCCCCCCCCCCCCGTCATGCCCAATCGCCATCGCCCCCCCTTTATTCTCGCCGCCGTTCACCGCCGTGCTCTTCCCCCCCCCCCCCCCCCCCCCCAACGCCGGCGCCTCCAACCCCTCCTTCCTCCGACTTACTTCTTCTTCCCTAATTGAAACCGCAGCCCACAACCCAAATCGCGAAACCCTAAGGCCGCCGCCCCCATGCTCCACCAACGGCGATGGCTCCAGCGAACCCCGATGCGCCTGCGCAAGCCCTCTTCTTTCTCCAATCCGCGAGCAAACATCCTCCTCCTCCGATTAAAGGTGAACTTTTTAAATTTGGTTTTATTTTATGATAAAATCTGATTTTCTTTCAAGTATAAATAGCTTAGGATTAAAAACTGAATTTTTATTTACATATAGGATTAAAAACTGAATTCTTATATGTATCAAAAGATAGTGAAGATTCGATTTTTAAGATAGTAAAGATTCGATTTTTAAGATAGTAAAGATTCGATTTTTAAGATAGTAAAGATTCGATTTTTAAGATAGTAAAGATTCAATTTTTAACATAGTAAAGATTCGATTTTTAACATAGTAAAGATCCGATTTTTAACATAGTAAAGATCCGATTTTAAGATAGTAAAGATTCAATTTTTAAGATAGTAAAGATTCGATTTTTAACATAGTAAAAATAGAATTTTTATATATTGAACTTCGAAGTAAAAATAGAATTTTTATATATTGAACTTCGAAGTAAAAATAGGATTTTTATATATTGAACTTCGAAATAAAAATAGGATTTTTATATATTGAACTTCGAAATAAAAATTGGATTTTTATATATTGAACTTCGAAGTAAAAATAGAATTTTTATATATTGAACTTCGAAGTAAAAATAGAATTTTTATATATTGAACTTCGAAGTAAAAATAGGATTTTTATATATTGAACTTCGAAATAAAAATAGGATTTTTATATATTGAACTTCGAAATAAAAATAGAATTTTTATATATTGAACTTTGAAATAAAAATATGATTTTTATATATGGAATAGCGAAGTAAAAATTCGATTTTTATATATATAGTGACTACGGGCAACGAAGATGGCGATGATGCGATAGCGATGAAGATTTCTATCAATGAAGTGCCGTGGAGCTAGGATAGCTATATGTGAGAACTTCTCACCTTTCAATTTAATATTTCTATTTATATATATATATATACTAGGATGCAGACGGTGCTTAGTAGCACCTAACACCCGTCATCCACAGACCATGGATGGTTTGTTTGTTTAATTGTTTGGTTGAGTAATTGGTTAGATTAATTGAAATTGATTTGTGTGGTGAAATGAATTGATTTGATTGATGTGTGAATGGCGTGGGCCTTTACTAGACCGGGGATAAGGCTAGGCCTTGTCCCGTTTCTAGTATCGTGCCGTTATGCCGCCGAAATTTTCTAAAATAAGTTAGAAAAATAAAAATAGCATTTTATTTAAAGAATGAACTGAATAGAAATTCATATGTTGGAATAAAATGTTTTATCGTTAAAAATATATTTTTTAACGTGAATGTGAATAAAATAAAATATTCATTTATAAACCGCATGGTTTGTTTATGTACACCCATTTGAATGATTGATTGGGTCGATAAATTTTACACATCGCCCAACTACACAAATAAAATATGTGTTGGATTGTTTGGAACCCCACACGGGTGTTGGGATGAAATTTGAAGTTCACTCATCCTGATTGATTAAATATGTCGATCGATTGATTGACAGGCTGTTATAAGCGTTGAATATCTATATTTGATGCTTATACAGTGTAGTGCACTTTGGTTGATGGTTGATTATTTCAATGCTATTATATACATGTGTTATATGAAAATCCATATAATTAACTTTATATGGTAACTGATTGGGCCTCATTCCAATTTGAAAAATAAAGAATATTATAAAATAAAAGTTCATGTGATGACAATACTCAACCATTGAGATTGGTCATGTGTTGAACGAAATATTTTGATAATAACAACTATTTTTGAAAAAGAAATATTTGAAATAGAATATTGGAAAATAGAAATTTATGAAGCCGTGTTGATTAGATTGACGCCATTTTGACGTGAACGATATTTATATCGATTTTATTCGATTTCGAAATGAATTGAATTGAAAACGATTTCGAAATGAATTGAATTGAAAACGATTTCGAAATGAATTGAATTGAAAACGATTTCGAAATGAATTGAATTGAAAACGATTTCGAAATGAATTGAATTGAAAACGATTTCGAAATGAATTGAATCGAAAACGATTTTGAAATGAATTGAATCGAAAACGATTTCGAAATGAATTGAATCGAAAACGATTTCGAAATGAATTGAATTGAAAACGATTTCGAAATGAATTGAATTGAAAACGTTTTCGAAATGAATTGAATTGAAAACGATTTCGAAATGAAATGAATTGAAAACGATTTCAAATTGAATTGAAAGCGAATTGAAATGAATTCAAATTGAATTGAAATTTGAATTGAATAGAAATAAATTTTAAAACGAATTTATAAAGAAGAATTCAATTTTGATTTGAATTGAAAAGAAAGTTGAAATAGCTTTTGAAACGATTTTAAAACTATTTATATAATTCGTTTTAAATAGAAATCGACGAAGTATATATTATATATATTATATATATAATATAATGGCCTGAATAGAACGCGTCGCGCCGCGGTAGTTTGTGAATTTCGACCATTTATTTCAAACGGACATTACGGGAGATCCGACCGTCGGATTCTCCTAAAACCGGAACCGTTGGGTTCGTATCGAAAAGATCTTTCTAACGAATATTAGAAATTTGAAATCTAACGGTTGGATTTGGAATTATGTCCAAATAAAATTTGAAAAAGGTCGCTGTAAGTGCAGTTCGATGGCCATTGATGGAAATCGACTGTACAGGCCTTGATAAAATTATTAAAAATAGTAATAATTTGTGTAAAATCATAAGAAATGATTTGTGAAGATTTGGGATGAAAAACTCCATATTTGAAAAGATAAAAATAGACTTTTATCGAATTGAACTAGTTTTGAACTAGAAATATAATTCTATTTATTTTTAAATAAATAAATTGAATTCGAAAAGGGTTTTAAAAATAACCAAAATTTCCAATGATTGCATTGGAATGGATTTGAATCGAAATTGTCTTTGGAATATTTCGATGTTGAAATTTGTGATTATACAGGTGTTGTTATGGAAATTTGAAAGATATATATATTTATATCGTTATTTCCAATACGACATTTGTTAATCGTAGAATTTGATATTGAATATAAGCCGGGATATTTTCTATTCAGAGCCTTGTATTTAATATCAAATGTGATTTGGGTTTGTCGTGAATGGTGTCTTCATTAACACTGTTCTTGAACCCAGTGGAAAAAGATTAAATCTTTTTATTTAGATTTAATGAAGTGTACCAATTAAATAATGTTTAATTGGAATTGAATTGGTATTGATTTTTGGGTTTATCGTGGACAGTGTTTTTAAATAACACTTGTTCTTTAACCCGATAATTAATGAAGGTGATTTTGGGTTTATTGTGAACTGTGTTTTTAAATGACACGGATTCTTTAACCCAGTCACAGATTAAAACTAAGTGGAGTTTTAATGAATCTTTAATTAGATTGAAATAATCGAAATGGAGTATCACCAGTTTTGCTCCAGGCGATAGTTAAATCTTTAATTAGATTTAAACGTGAAATGGTAATTGAATTTACCGATAACACCGTGGTGTTAGATATGAAGTATGACCAGTTTTACTTCATGGGATTAATAGGTTGGGATTGGGAAATTAAAACAAATGATTACTTCGGTAAGGTTCGTTAATCCCGACTAGTTTGAATTGATATTCAAAAAGAGATTATAGAATAAATTCAAGAAATTTATCTTGGATAAAATTAATGGGAACCTTTCCCTATGAATGTGAAATTTAGGAACTAACTGTCGGTTAGCTAAGCAGAATGGTTTTCTGGATATTGATCTGATGTTGGTTTCGGCCTTCGGGGTTAATATTTGGGGAATTATTCTCTTGATTAATTTACGGGACTAATGAATTGGAATGAGGCGTATGTTGTGTTTGTGTAACACTTTTATAATATATACGCGAGTTATTCGGAAAGACCGGGTTTATCCCATTCTGAATAACTGATACGACGATAAGTCGAAGATGAAGACGATGGTCGAAGACCGGAGGTCTTCACGTCGTTTGGGTAATTACTGATGATCTTGATTGGGCTGTACACCCAAGAAGATGGAAACAGTTAGTGATCGTCCAGACGTACTTGGAGATCGATGGATATGCGGGGTACTAGGTGCCTCTGGCTTCGTTCAGACCCAGAACGGACTTGTAAATGGACTGTGTGTCTGACATTGGATTTTAGTCCGTGTGGTTGATCTCTATTAAATATATATCTGTTTGGCGGCGGAGAATTTATTCTCTTGCTTAACGCCCTTCTCTGAGACGTACGAGCTCAGGGGTTATATATTGATGGATATCAAACGCATGGAGTGAATTGCCTGTGTGGCATGCCTAAGTGGCAATGGATTGAGGCTTCTGTTGAAAAGCAAAGTCTTGTGGTGATGATCAAAGCACGGCCTTTGTGGCGTAGCTTTGTGTAACGTTTGATTCGCGAGTTTCACACCCGGTATGAACCAAAAACGGGAGACGGACCTCAGGGAGGGCCTGCGTTTCCTCCTAGCTAGAAGTGGCGTCAGTGGTTTTACACGCCCTAACGAGTTTGACTTATGTGGTTGTTGCTGTTGCGAGGCGCCTCGGTTTGATCGGACGATCCGGGTCCGATGGAGTCATTCGTTGGCTCATTTACGCCCCAAAGGGCGGGGAAACGCAGTGTTCAGGCATTTTAATCCACATCGGTGGACCGGCCCTGACGATCCAAGGGTCACTCGAGCTCTGATCCTGAGACTCGGGCTAGGCAGTCTCGAATCGGTTGAGGACTATCTTTTGCCTCAGTTCATAGATGGAAATCCAATTTCCAAATACGTGACATTTGCGGTTTTATTTGTAGAGCCTAGTATGGCGACATAGTGGGATGGGGCACTCATGCCGCCAATGATTGATACTTATGATTTGAAGTTGTTTTATACACTATGCACTGATAATAGTATCAAATGATTTCTTTTAAACGTATCAAGCATTCTTTGGCTGTTATAAGGGAAAACCCTATCCTCGGCTGCGTTGCATTGTGTGATGGGACCTGGGTCTTATAACAGCTTAATTTTTCTTTATTTAGCATTGCGCTGTTTGTTTTATGCACTGGTATTCTTGGGAGGAAACCCGTTCCGTGTTATACGGCGTGGTCCCTTGATTTACCTAACTTTAAAATAAAGATTAACTGTTTTAGTTCTCACACCAGTCACATGACTGACCTGGAGTTTATTGTTTTAACCTAAACTCTGGGTGCCCTTATTTTCGACACGGGTAGCTAGTAGTTTTGGTTTTGCAGATTTATGTTCACGGGATCCTGGTTTACAGCTGGAACGATATCCGGAAAGCTTTGTATCCGTATATCCCCTTCTAGTTGTGTATTGTATTATTTTCCGCTGCTATGTAATTTAAATCTCTGATATTTCTGTGTAATATTTATTCATTTATACTCTGTATATTCTTGTAATCTGATGCATTGTTGTAATAACAATGAAATGTTCTTTTATATGCGTTCTGTTGTGGCTTGTTCTCGAACTATCCGACGCTTTCCTTTACGGGGAAGTTACGGGCTTTCACAAAATTGCAACCGTTGGGTTCGCCTTGGAAATATCTTTCCAACGACACCAACTTTGTAAAAATCCAACGGTTGGATTGTCTGGAATGTTTAATTCAAATCTGAAGAAAAACAACACCAGAAACGATTTTGTATATATATATATATATAATTATATTTAATCGAATAATGACGCTGCAGTTCGTATTTCGAAATCGAAACTTCAAACGATTGTACCGAGAGATCCGATCGTTGGATTTTCCCGAAACTGGAACCGTTGGATTCGTTTTGAAAAGATCTTTCTAATGATGTAAATTTTGTGAAGATCCAACGGTTAGATTTTCAGATATGTGTAAATCAAATCTGAAGAAAAACAGCGCCACGGTCGCGTTATGGCCCGAAGCGTCGTTTTGAATAAAATGGCTATTTTAAAATAAATAAAAATGGCGATAGATCAATATAAAATATTATAAATGATATGGATGTGATTTAGAAATTAACTGAAGGTTGACTAAGACGAATGGTTTCCTGGGTGTTGATCTGATGTTGGTTTCGGCCTTCGGGGTTAATATTTGGGAAATCGTTCTCTTACTGATTGACGGTTAGTGACTAATGAAATGAAATGTTGCGTGTATATGTTAGTGTTGCACTTGTTTATTATATACGCGAGTTGCTCAGAAAGACCGGGTTTATCCCATTCTGAATAACTGAACCGACGATAAGAAATCGAAGATGAAGACGGTGGTCGAAGACCGGAGATCTTCACCTCGTTTGGATGGTAACCGAGGTCCTGATTGGGAGGCATCCCGAAATATGGATAATGAGTGGTGATCGTCCAGCCGTACGTGGTGATCGATGGGTTTACGAGGTATTTAGTGCCTCCGGTTTCGTTCAGACCCAGAACGGACTTGTAAATGGACTGTGTGTCTGACAATGGATTTTATTCTGTGTTGATTGATCTCTATTAAATATACATCTGTTTGGCGGTGGAGAATTTATTATTTTGCTTAACGCCCTTCTCTGAGACGCACGAGCTCAGAGGTTGTATATCGATGGACATCAGTCGCATGGCATGAATTGCTAGTGTGGCACGCCTAGGTGGCAAATGATCAGGGCTTCTGTTGAAAAGCAAAGTCTTGTGGTGATGATCAAAGCACCGCCTGTGTGGCGAGGCTTTGTGTATAACGTGAATTCGCGAGCCTCACACCCCGGTATGAACCAGAAACGGGAGAGGACCTCAGGGAGGACATGCGTTTCTTTCTAGCTAAAAGTGGCGTCAGTGGTTTTACACGCCCTGACGAGTTTGACTTATGTGGTTGTTGCTGTTGCAAGGCGCCTCGGTTTGATCAGACGATTTGGGTCCGATGGAGTCATTCGTTGGCTCATTTACGCCCCATAGGGCGGGGAAACGCATTGTTCGGGCATTTTAATCCACATCGGTGGACCGGCCCTGACGATCCAAGGGTCACTCGAGCTTTGATCCTGTGGCTCGGGCTAGAGAGTCACGAATTTGGTAAGGACTATCTTTTGCCTTGGTTTATGACGGAAATCCAATTTACAAATACGTGACTGTGCGGTTTTGATTGTATATATATATGGCGACATGATATATGGTACCCATGCTGCCTATGATTGATAGTTATGATTCAAATTGTTTTTGAAACCTATAAACACTAGTAATAATATCAAATGCTTTTGTTTTATTCGTATCAATAATATTTTGGCCATTATAAGGTAAAACTCTATCCTCCGGTTTGCGTTGCATTGTGTGATGGGAACTGAGTCTTATAATGGCTTCATTTTTATAAAATGCATTGCGTTGTTTAAAAGAAAGATTTGTCTTAAAGCACTGGCAATCCAATGGAGTAAACCCGTTCCACGAAAGTGGCGTGGTCCTGTGATTTGCCATATTTTAAATGTGTTGAGTAGATTTCTCATACCAGTCCCATGACAGACTCGTAGTTTGTTTCACTTTCAAACTCGGGTGCCCCTTTTTCTACACGAGGCAGCCTTGTATTCAGGTTTAGCTGGTTCTTTCTGGATAGCTGGAGCTGAAGATGGATTCTATCATATATCTCTTTTTACGCTGTTCAGCTCCTATTGTACATATTTTGTTTGTTTCCGCTGTAGACATATATGCATAGTTGCACTGTATTTGTACTAAGTAAGATCCTGTATACTGTGTAACTCTGATGATTACTTTTATCCAGTATATTCTATTGTTCATTATCTGGTGTATTTATTTAATTCTGTTCTGCTATTATCTGTTTCTGTGTTATATTCCAAAGATAACCCTTGTCTCCGTCTGAACGGGGTTTGGGGTCATCTCAAATATTCTATAATAATAATATCAATAATTAAAAATTAACTAAGTATTATAAAAATTAACTAACTATTATAAAAAATTGACTAAGTTTACTACTTTTATAAAAACTAAGAGGTTTAGTTTATAAAAGTCAAATAAGTATATATAAATATAAAATATTACCAAGTAATATTCTATAATAATAATATCAATAATTAAAAATTAACTAAGTATTATAAAAATTAACTAACTATTATAAATTTTTTTACTAAGTTTACTATTTTATAAAAACTAAGTGGTTTAGTTTATAAAAGTTAAATAAGTATATAAAAATATAAAATATTACCAAGTAATAAAAGTTAACTAACTAAGTATTAGGTATTATAAAATTAACTAAGTATTATAAAAATTATCTAATTATTATAAAAATTAACTAAGTATTATAAAAATTAAAAAAGTTTACTAAATTTATAAAAAAATTAGAAGTTTAGTTTATAAAAGTTAACTAAGTATATAAAAATATAAAATATTACCATATTCTATAATAATTGTAACAAAAATTAAAAATTAACCAAGTATTATTTACATTAACTAAATAGTATAAAAATTTAACTAAGTTTACTAATTTTATAGAAAGGAAGAAGTAGTTTATAAAAGTTAACTAAGTATATAAAAATATAAAATATTACCAAGTATTCTATAATAAAAATAATTAAAAATTAACTAAGTATTATAAAAATTAACTAACTATTACAAAATAGTACCAAGTATGCTATGTTGTTAGTTTTCAACTTTCTCCTTATATTATTTTTTCTTGTTGTCGAGCATTGTTTTCTTGCTAATGTGTAAACATGACCAAATGCTAACATGAAAACATGTGTATAGGTACTAGAGGTGGGCATCTTTGTGCATTCAGCTATAATCAGAATATCATTAGGCACTTCGGAAGATCCCACAACAAAAAGATCGCTTGTGGTATCTGCTAACGAAGAAAGCGGTAACTTTTAGATGTTCATTTTTTTGGTATTCGACGCAAACTTGTTTTATGGAAATTTTGTTTTATTTGTAGATATCGTGACTTTGTTCGACGGATATTGTGTAAATTTAGTTTATGGTGTTATTATTTTATGGAAATTATGAAAAGTTTGTTTATTGATGATGTCTTTGTGTATGAATATTGTGTTATATAATTAGTTGGTTGATATATATTTACATGTTGATATGTTTGTGCATGAATATTTTAATACTACAATATGTAAATGCTGTGATAGATGCAGAAAATGTTGTGATATGTGGCAAAATGTTGTGGTAGTAAAGAACATGTAAACTTCCAGAAACGCTGTGATATGTGGCAAAACGATGTGATAGTAAATAATTTGTAAACTTCGAGAAAAGTTGTGATATGTGGCTACACGCTGTCGAAAAGGGAAGATAACAACATTTCTGAAACAATGTAAAATGTTGTATAAACATAAGGATAACACCATTTGAAATGCTGTAATATGTCAATTTTCTACTATATTTTTGAAAACACTGTAATATATCTAGGGACCTATAACAACACGTTGGTAGACAGTGTTCATCAAAACGCCGTTAAGGGCTATAACAGCGTTTTTTCAACGCTGTGAATAGACATATTTCTTGTAGTGCATGTTTTGTTTACACACTAGACCTCTCACAATAAATTAACAACTTGTGGACGCTAGATTTGCTGGGCGGTTCCGGGCAGAATTCTACCACAAGCAGAATTTAACCTCATGTCTAGGTGCGTTACAGTTTTCTTTTTACTGTAAATTTAGGCATATTATTCTTTCCACATTTTTACTGCAACCTATTTTACATGTCATTATATTAAGCCCATTTTTTGTCATATGTTCTTCCTAACATATAAATAATTTCATCTCAAAATAACATGTGATCATCAAATCATGTAATTATTCTAATTTAACATGTAATCATTAACTGTTCAAATCTAACAAATTAACATGTCATTTTCTCAATTCTACAGCAAATCATTCAAGTACATAATATGCCACAAGTGAATCATGTAATTACAGTAGTAATCGTTACACATATTTTAACAAGTTTGCATTTCAAAAAATGAACATTTCCGCATATTAAACATTTCAACATATGAATTTTCCAACATATTAATATTTTAACATATTAATATTTCAACATGTCATATTAGCAGTTCATCACTTTTCATTACATAATAACGGGGAATGTTAAACGATAATATATCATTATAAAAAATAATATAACTTAAACCCACTCGCCTAAATTGCTTTCCAATTCGTGAACCTGGTCCAGATTAGCATTCCATGGTTTTTCCCTAACAGTATTTAGAACCTAGCAACCATGGATCCATAATTCTTACGAAAAGAAAAAGGGAAGAAAGAGGAAGAAAATTGAATAGACCAGATCTAAGAATTTACCTTACTTCGCATATGATTCTGAACACCTTCTTTTTAATTTTCATTCTTTTCCTCTAGATCTTGATTCAGAATTTTCCTAAATTAATTATCTTATTTTTATGAAGAGATTTGAGGAGGAGGAAGAATGGCAAAGCTTAGACGTTGTCTCAGAGAATGTAAGATTTAGGCTAGGCTCTACTAGCCTATTTATAGGTGTTCAGGATCTTGTCGTACACGTAGCGCTGAGTTAGCATTTAAAGTTTT
Organism: Allium sativum; assembly: GCA_030737875.1. NCBI lineage: Eukaryota > Viridiplantae > Streptophyta > Magnoliopsida > Asparagales > Amaryllidaceae > Allium > Allium sativum. The sequence goes on along the minus strand of CM060916.1, from coordinate 166,536,546 downwards.
TAAGAAAACAGTCCTGATTCATCAATGAATCTGGCTGGATCTAGGAGGTGTCGACCCCCCATATAGGGGTGTCGACCCCCATGTGTCCCACGAGCTGTTTTGGCGTAGAAATTTTGTGACGGCAAGGAATTTCGCTCGGTCCGAACCAGTCGCTAAACCGACCCAGACCGTTCGAAACGCCCTATCGTTGAGAACACGACAAAATAGAACGCATACAGAAGAACATTTCATTGTATATTACAACAATGCATCAGATTACAAGAATATACAGAGTAAAAAGAATATTACACAGAAATATCAGAGATTTAAATTACATTTAAATACATAGCAGCGGAAAAATAATACAATACACAACTAGAATGAGATATACGGATACAAAGCTTTCCGGATATCGTTCCAGCTGTAAACCAGGATCCTGTGAATATAAATCTGCAAAACCAAAACTACTAGCTGCCCGTGTCAAAATAGGGGCACCCAGAGTTTAGGTTAAAACAATAAACTCCAGGTCAGTCATGTGACTGGTGTGAGAACTAAAACAGTTATTATCTTTATTTTCAAAGTTAGGTAAATCAAGGGACCACGCCGTATAACACGGAACGGGTTTCCTCCCAAGAATACCAGTGCATAAAACAACAGCGCAATGCTAAATAAAGGAAAATGAAGATGTTATAAGACCCAGGTCCCATCACACAATGCAACGCAGCCGAGGATAGGGTTTTCCCTTATAACAGCCAAAGAATGCTTGATACGTTTTAAAACAAATCATTTGATACCACTATAAGTGCATAGTGTATAAAACAACTTCAAATCATAAGTATCAATCATAGGCGGCATGAGTGCCCCATCCCACTATGTCGCCATACTAGGCTCTACAAAATAAAACCGCAAATGTCACGTATTTGGAAATTGGATTTCCATCTATGAACCGAGGCAAAAGATAGTCCTCAACCGATTCGAGACGCTCTAGCCCGCCCCTCAGGCAAGCGCGCAGGCAAGCCTTGGATCCTCAGGGCCGGTCCACCGATGTGGATTATTATGCCTGAACACTACGTCTCCCCACCCTATGGGGTGTAAGTCTGGTCCGTCAGCCGACCAGAATGCATCGGCCGAAACCGATATAACCGAGGCGCCTCGCAACAGCAACAACCACATAAGTCAAACTCGTCAGGGCGTGTAAAACCACTGACGCCACTTCTAGCTAGAAAGAAACGCATGCCCTCCCTGACGTCCGTCTCCCGTTTTTGGTTCATACCGGGTGTGAAACTCGCGAAGCAAACGTTACACAAAGCAACGCCACAAAGGCCTGGCTTTGATCATCACCACAAGACTTTGCTTTTCAACAGAAGCCTCGATCAATTGCCACTTAGGCATGCCACACAGGCAATTCACTCCATGCGTTTGATATCCATCAATATATAACCCCTGAGCTCGTACGTCTCAAAGAAGGGCGTTAAGCAAGAGAATAAATTCTCCGCCGCCAAACAGATATATATTTAATAGAGATCAATCACACGGACTAAAATCCAATGTCAGACACACAGTCCATTTACAAGTCCGTTCTGGGTCTGAACAAAACCGGAGGCACCTAGTACCCCGCATATCCATTGATCTCCAAGTACGTCTGGACGATCACCAACTGTTTCCATCTTCTTGGGTGTACAGCCCAATCAAGATCATCAGTTATCACCCAAACGACGTGAAGACCTCCGGTCTTCGACCATCGTCTTCATCTTCGACTTATCGTCGTATCAGTTATTCAGAATGGGATAAACCCGGTCTTTCCGAATAACTCGCGTATATTTTAAATAAGTGTTACACAAACACAACATACGCCTCATTCCAATTCATTAGTCACTAACCGTAAATTAATCAAGAGAATAATTCCCCAAATACTAACCCCGAAGGCCGAAACCAACATCAGATCAATATCCAGAAAATCATTCTGCTTGGCTAACCGACAGTTAGTTTCTAAATTTCACATTCAAAGGGAAAGGTCCCCATAAATTTTATCCAAGATAAATTCCTTGAATTTATTCTTTATTCTATTTTTGAATCTCAATTCAAACTAGTCGGGATTAGCGAACCTTACCGAAGTAATCATTTATTTTAATTTCCCCATCCCAACCTATTCATCTCATGAAGTAAAACTGGTAATACTTCATATCTAACACCACAGTGTTATCGGTAAATTCAATTACCATTTCACGTTCAAAATTGGTACACTTCATTAAATCTAAATAAAAAGATTTAATCTTTTCATAACTGGGTTCAAGAACAGTGTTAGTGAAGACACCATTCACGACAAACCCAAATCACATTTGATATTCAATACAAGGCTCTGAATAGAAAATATATCGGCTTATATTCAATATCAAATTCTACGACTAACAAATGTCGTATTGGAAATAACGATATAAATATATATCTTTCAAATTTCCATGACAACACCTGTATAATCACGAATTCCAACACCGAAATATTCCGAAGACAATTTCGATTCAAATCCACTCCAATGCAATCATTGGAAATTTTGGTTATTTTTAAAACCCTTTTCGAATTCAATTTATTTATTTAAAAATAAATAGAATTATAATTCTAGTTCAAAACTAGTTCATTTCGATAAAAATCTATTTTTATCCTTTCAAATATGGAGTTTTTCATCCCAATCCTTTCTAAATCATTTCTTATGATTTTACACAAATTATTACTATTTTTAATAATTTTATCAAGGCCCGTATAGTCGATTTCCATCAACGGCCATCGAACTGCACTTACAGCGACCTTTTTCAAATTTGATTTGGACATAATTCCAAATCCAACCGTTAGATTTCAAATTTCTAATATTCGTTAGAAAGCTCTTTTCGATACGAACCCAACGGTTCCGGTTTTAGGAGAATCCGACGGTCGGATCTCCCGCAATGTCCGTTTGAAATAAATGGTCGAAATTTACGAACTGCCGCAGCGCGGCGCGTTCTATTCAGGCCATTATATTATATATAAAATATATATAATATATTTCGTCGATTTCTATTTAAAACGAATTATATAAATAGTTTTAAACTCGTTTCAAAAGCAATTTCAATTCCATTTCAATTCAAATCAAAATTGAATTCTTCTTTATAAATTCGTTTTAAAATTCATTTCTATTCAATTCAAATTTTAATTCAATTTGAATTCATTTCATTCAATTCAATTTGAATTCGTTTTCAATTCAATTCATTTCGAAATCGTTTTCAATTCAATTCATTTCGAAAATCGTTTTCAATTCAATTCATTTCGAAATCGTTTTCAATTCAATTCATTTCGAAATCGTTTTCAATTCAATTCATTTCGAAATCGTTTATTTCGAAATCACTTTTCAATATTCATTTTAAAATGAATAAAATCGATATAAATATCGTTCACGTCAAAATGGCGTCAATCTAATCAACACGGCTTCATAATTTCTATTTTCAAATTTTCTTTATTTTTCAAATTGGAATGAGGCCCAATCAATTACCATATAAAATTAATTATATGGATTTCCCTACAACACATGTATATAATAGCATTGAAAAATAATCAACCATCAACCAAAGTGCACTACACTGTATAAGCATCAAATATAGATATTCAACGCTTATAACAGCCTGTCAATCAATCGATCGACATATTTAATCAATCAGGATGAGTGAATTTCATATTTCATCCCAACACCCGTGTGGGGTTTCAAACAATCAAACACAGATTTTAGTTGTGCAGTTGGGCGATGTGTAAAATTTATCGTCCCAATCAATGTCATTCAAATAAGTGTACATAAACAAACCGTCTGGTTTGTAAATGAATATTTATTTATTCACATTCACGTTAAAAATTATATTTTTAACGAAAAAACATTTTATTCCAACCTATGAATTTCTATTCAGTTCATTTTTAAATAAAATGATATTTTTATTTTCTAACATATTTTAGAAAATTTCGGTGGCATAACGGCACGATACTAGAAACGGGACAAGGCCTAGCCTTATCCCCGGTCTTGTGAAGGCCCACGCCATTCACACATCAATCAAATCAATTCGTTATGCAAACCACAAAATTTGGAGTAAGAGTCTAACCTAGCCTTACTCCTTCGCCTTATAACGGCGCACGTCTAATCCTAACCAATTTATCGATTCGATTTTTCACACCACAAACCACATTCAAACCAATATCGCAATCAATCACCAAACAGCCAACCAAACAAGTCCATGGTCTGTGGACGATTGTGTCGGGTGCTACTAAACACCGTCTGCATCCTAGTATATATATATATAACTAGAAAAGAAATTGAAAGGTGAGAAATTCTCACCGATAGCTATCCTAGCTCCACGGCTCTTCTTTTGCAGAAGTCTTCAACGTTCTCGCCTTTTTGTCATCTTCATTGCCCGCGGCCACTACATATGTAAAAATCATATTTTTATTTCGAAGTTCATTATATAAAAATTCTATTTTTATTTCACTACACATATAAAGGTGATATTTTTAATTCTCTATATGAACAAAAATCATATTTTTACATCTTCTATATAGTAAAGACTATATTTTTAATACTTTAAAGATATAAAAATCATATTTTTATTTCGACAATATAAAAGATTATATTTTCCTTTCGACAATATAAAAGATTATATTTTCCTTTCGACAATATAAAAGATTATATTTCCTTTTCAAATCTTTTTAAAAATTAGTTTTCAATCTTTTTTTTAAAAAAAATCAGTTTTTAATCTTGTTAAAAATCAGTTTTTAATCTTGTTAAAAATCAGTTTTTAATCTTGTTTTAAATCAGTTTTCAATCTTTTCCTTTTTTAAAAATCTTAGAATAAAATAAAATCAGTTTTATTTCTTTACAAAAATCAGTTTTATTTCTTTTACAAAAATCAGTTTTATTTCTTTAAAAAAAAACAGTTTTATCCTTTTTTTTTTAAAACCAGTTTTTAAATCCAAAAAAAAGTATTCTTTCTTTTTAAATTATAACCAAAATACAGTTTTTAAATGCTTTTAAAATTGGAATTTCAGAATTGAAAAATAAAAATAAAGTAAAGTAAGAAAAGAACTTACATCGATTAACTAGGGTGGGGGTTTTCAGTGGTCGTCGGCAAGAAGTGGAGGGAGAGGAGCGGGACTGGAGGGGGTGCTGCTCGGCTTTGGTCGCCTGCGGCGCGGTGGGGTGCTCCTGACGTGGCGGCATCGGCTGAAGCAGGGCGACGCTCGAATTTGGGGAAGGGGATCGACTGTGTCGAGAGGGGCTTGGCGCGTCGCGATCAAGGGGGAGAAGAGAGAGAGAGGCGGAGCGGGATGGAGGTGTGCTTGGCGCGGCGGCTCGATGAACGGGGGGGGGGGGGGGGAGGGGGGGTTTGCTGATCGTCGGGGGGGGGGGGGATTTCTCGATTTGGAAAATAGAACGGGGGGGTTTGACTGAAAGAATGAAGATGGGGGGGTTATCAGAAAAAAATATATATTTTTATATAATTTAATTATTATTTTATTTTAAATTTCAAAAGGGTACTTTATAATACGAACTCAAAATCAAGTCCACCGACTGTCGCCCATAGCTAATTATCCCCATTCCAAACACAATGGGATATGTATCGCCTGCTGATTTGATCATTTCGATTCGTTTCAGTTGAATTTACATTTAAATCACTATATTGAATCTTAAACGTACATTTCAATTTACCGGGGTCACATACTAACTCTATAAATCCCAGAAAAATATTTTCTAGCTTCGTATTGACGATACGGTCCTAACAAAACTAGTTTCGTCGAATTCTGAGACCGTTAGAAAAACGGCCATTTTCCAGTCGATTAAAATCAACTGAAACTGGTCAAACGCGTTTTCCTTTGCCACGCTCACATATTAATTCGAAAAATTATGAAATTTGAAACCTAGCAATAACTTGACATCACGGACGCAACAAAACTGGTTTCGTCGAAATCCGAGGTCATTTGCAAAATGTCTATTTTTAAGGGCCTGAATTCCATAGCGACTATTCAGAATTTTCAACTGGACATATCTTTTGATTCCCGCTATCAAATTTCGATTGGACGGATTCGTTGGGAAGATATTATCAATTAGATCCTATCATTTTTGGTTTCACTAAAATCCGGATTGTTTTGCACCCGGTATATTCAATTGAAGTTTGAAATCGAATTATCGAACTACCGCGCCATTTTCAATTCTATTTATAATTATATATAAATATTTATATTCTAACGACGACGTATATAATATATACGTTCTAATTATATTCAAAATAAATTTCTCGTCGTCTTTATTTAAAATAATTCATTTTATATAATCAAAATTCGCTAAAATTGCCAAAATAAAAATTTTAAACTGGCCCAGATTTTCGGGTTGTTACAATCTCCCCCACTTAAAACTTTTCGTCCCCGAAAAGGAACAAAGTCGAAAGTGGTTTGATTAATCAACTCTACGCTCGATCTGGCTTCCCTTCTCTAACTTTTCAGTTTCTGAGAATTTCCAAAAATTTCAAAAATTTGGCTAACACCCTAAATTTTCGAAAAATTTCGCCATAACCTCCCCTGCACCGGGAGCATCGGGGAATTTCAAATAGCTTCCCCGGTCCTTCAGATCTCAAAAAGAAAAAGAAAAAGCCAAGCGGCTAGCCAATAGGCTCACAAAATCATCATCACCCAAACAAAACAGGAAATTATGTAGTAAACATGTACCTATTTGTCGGGCAAACAAATTTCATTCTCTGGCTCTAGCCTCCTTGCTATGACCTGTTCAAGGATATATATGTATGCTAGCAAACGCAACCAATTTTCGATATAATTCAATATTTGGTTCTGTTAGGCTAAATGGCTAAATATTAGCAAACAAATAAACAAACAACACAAACATCAATCAATTAGTGAATTAGAGTTTCAAATTCATAATTTGATACATATACAAAAATCATGTTTTTGATGCCAATTCACAATAATGTGTCCTATCTAATTTTGGTTCTCACACCAGTCAATAGGAGATATATAGATATTACACCTTCGTCACACGAATATAAATTCTGACGATGAGTACTCAACCATCAGAATCATCTTCGGGCCACTAGAGTATGATTTTATATCTATCCAATATATTAAAACTTCGAATACACGCGGATCAGACGTATACGCAAAATCTTTATATACTGGACTGTCCAACTCAATATAAATAGATAATCAGATACGAATAATTGATTTAAATTTTCCAAAACAAAATTTGTTTTCATTTGAAAAAAATATACTCTTCACACTCGTTCTAGGATACTACTGATCCCATCTCTAACGAGTCATTCTATTTGGATATTACTAATCCAATATCTGATGAATTCTTTCATATGGTTCTAATGCGCCTTGTTCTCTTCTTTGTAAACCAAAGCTCTGATACCAACTGTAAAAACCCGTAACTTCCCCGTAAAGGAAAGCGTCGGATAGTTCGAGAACAAGCCACAACAGAACGCGAACAGAAGAACATTTCATTGTATATTACAACAATGCATCAGATTACAAGAATATACAGAGTAAAAAGAATATTACACAGAAATATCAGAGATTTAAATTACATTTAAATACATAGCAGCGGAAAAATAATACAATACACAACTAGAATGAGATATACGGATACAAAGCTTTCCGGATATCGTTCCAGCTGTAAACCAGGATCCTGTGAATATAAATCTGCAAAACCAAAACTACTAGCTGCCCGTGTCAAAATAGGGGCACCCAGAGTTTAGGTTAAAACAATAAACTCCAGGTCAGTCATGTGACTGGTGTGAGAACTAAAACAGTTATTATCTTTATTTTCAAAGTTAGGTAAATCAAGGGACCACGCCGTATAACACGGAACGGGTTTCCTCCCAAGAATACCAGTGCATAAAACAACAGCGCAATGCTAAATAAAGGAAAATGAAGCTGTTATAAGACCCAGGTCCCATCACACAATGCAACGTAGCCGAGGATAGGGTTTTCCCTTATAACAGCCAAAGAATGCTTGATACGTTTTAAAACAAATCATTTGATACCACTATAAGTGCATAGTGTATAAAACAACTTCAAATCATAAGTATTAATCATAGGCGGCATGAGTGCCCCATCCCACTATGTCGCCATACTAGGCTCTACAAAATAAAACCGCAAATGTCACGTATTTGGAAATTGGATTTCCATCTATGAACCGAGGCAAAAGATAATCCTCAACCGATTCGAGACGCTCTAGCCCGCCCCTCAGGCAAGCGCGCAGGCAAGCCTTGGATCCTCAGGGCCGGTCCACCGATGTGGATTATTATGCCTGAACACTACGTCTCCCCACCCTATGGGGTGTAAGTCTGGTCCGTCAGCCGACCAGAATGCATCGGCTGAAACCGATATAACCGAGGCGCCTCGCAACAGCAACAACCACATAAGTCAAACTCGTCAGGGCGTGTAAAACCACTGACGCCACTTCTAGCTAGAAAGAAACGCATGCCCTCCCTGACGTCCGTCTCCCGTTTTTGGTTCATACCGGGTGTGAAACTCGCGAAGCAAACGTTACACAAAGCAACGCCACAAAGGCCTGGCTTTGATCATCACCACAAGACTTTGCTTTTCAACAGAAGCCTCGATCAATTGCCACTTAGGCATGCCACACAGGCAATTCACTCCATGCGTTTGATATCCATCAATATATAACCCCTGAGCTCGTACGTCTCAAAGAAGGGCGTTAAGCAAGAGAATAAATTCTCCGCCGCCAAACAGATATATATTTAATAGAGATCAATCACACGGACTAAAATGCAATGTCAGACACACAGTCCATTTACAAGTCCGTTCTGGGTCTGAACAAAACCGGAGGCACCTAGTACCCCGCATATCCATCGATCTCCAAGTACGTCTGGACGATCACCAACTGTTTCCATCTTCTTGGGTGTACAGCCCAATCAAGATCATCAGTTATCACCCAAACGACGTGAAGACCTCCGGTCTTCGACCATCGTCTTCATCTTCGACTTATCGTCGTATCAGTTATTCAGAATGGGATAAACCCGGTCTTTCCGAATAACTCGCGTATATTTTAAATAAGTGTTACACAAACACAACATACGCCTCATTCCAATTCATTAGTCACTAACCGTAAATTAATCAAGAGAATAATTCCCCAAATACTAACCCCGAAGGCCGAAACCAACATCAGATCAATATCCAGAAAATCATTCTGCTTGGCTAACCGACAGTTAGTTTCTAAATTTCACATTCAAAGGGAAAGGTCCCCATAAATTTTATCCAAGATAAATTCCTTGAATTTATTCTTTATTCTATTTTTGAATCTCAATTCAAACTAGTCGGGATTAGCGAACCTTACCGAAGTAATCATTTATTTTAATTTCCCCATCCCAACCTATTCATCCCATGAAGTAAAACTGGTAATACTTCATATCTAACACCACAGTGTTATCGGTAAATTCAATTACCATTTCACGTTCAAAATTGGTACACTTCATTAAATCTAAATAAAAAGATTTAATCTTTTCACAACTGGGTTCAAGAACAGTGTTAGTGAAGACACCATTCACGACAAACCCAAATCACATTTGATATTCAATACAAGGCTCTGAATAGAAAATATATCGGCTTATATTCAATATCAAATTCTACGACTAACAAATGTCGTATTGGAAATAACGATATAAATATATATCTTTCAAATTTCCATGACAACACCTGTATAATCACGAATTCCAACACCGAAATATTCCGAAGACAATTTCGATTCAAATCCACTCCAATGCAATCATTGGAAATTTTGGTTATTTTTAAAACCCTTTTCGAATTCAATTTATTTATTTAAAAATAAATAGAATTATAATTCTAGTTCAAAACTAGTTCATTTCGATAAAAATCTATTTTTATCCTTTCAAATATGGAGTTTTTCATCCCAATCCTTTCTAAATCATTTCTTATGATTTTACACAAATTATTACTATTTTTAATAATTTTATCAAGGCCCGTATAGTCGATTTCCATCAACGGCCATCGAACTGCACTTACAGCGACCTTTTTCAAATTTGATTTGGACATAATTCCAAATCCAACCGTTAGATTTCAAATTTCTAATATTCGTTAGAAAGCTCTTTTCGATACGAACCCAACGGTTCCGGTTTTAGGAGAATCCGACGGTCGGATCTCCCGCAATGTCCGTTTGAAATAAATGGTCGAAATTTACGAACTGCCGCAGCGCGGCGCGTTCTATTCAGGCCATTATATTATATATAAAATATATATAATATATTTCGTCGATTTCTATTTAAAACGAATTATATAAATAGTTTTAAACTCGTTTCAAAAGCAATTTCAATTCCATTTCAATTCAAATCAAAATTGAATTCTTCTTTATAAATTCGTTTTAAAATTCATTTCTATTCAATTCAAATTTTAATTCAATTTGAATTCATTTCATTCAATTCAATTTGAATTCGTTTTCAATTCAATTCATTTCGAAATCGTTTTCAATTCAATTCATTTCGAAAATCGTTTTCAATTCAATTCATTTCGAAATCGTTTTCAATTCAATTCATTTCGAAATCGTTTTCAATTCAATTCATTTCGAAATCGTTTATTTCGAAATCACTTTTCAATATTCATTTTAAAATGAATAAAATCGATATAAAAATCGTTCACGTCAAAATGGCGTCAATCTAATCAACACGGCTTCATAATTTCTATTTTCAAATTTTCTTTATTTTTCAAATTGGAATGAGGCCCAATCAATTACCATATAAAATTAATTATATGGATTTCCCTACAACACATGTATATAATAGCATTGAAAAATAATCAACCATCAACCAAAGTGCACTACACTGTATAAGCATCAAATATAGATATTCAACGCTTATAACAGCCTGTCAATCAATCGATCGACATATTTAATCAATCAGGATGAGTGAATTTCATATTTCATCCCAACACCCGTGTGGGGTTTCAAACAATCAAACACAGATTTTAGTTGTGCAGTTGGGCGATGTGTAAAATTTATCGTCCCAATCAATGTCATTCAAATAAGTGTACATAAACAAACCGTCTGGTTTGTAAATGAATATTTATTTATTCACATTCACGTTAAAAATTATATTTTTAACTAAAAAACATTTTATTCCAACCTATGAATTTCTATTAAGTTCATTTTTAAATAAAATGATATTTTTATTTTCTAACATATTTTAGAAAATTTCGGTGGCATAACGGCACGATACTAGAAACGGGACAAGGCCTAGCCTTATCCCCGGTCTTGTGAAGGCCCACGCCATTCACACATCAATCAAATCAATTCGTTATGCAAACCACAAAATTTGGAGTAAGAGTCTAACCTAGCCTTACTCCTTCGCCTTATAACGGCGCACGTCTAATCCTAACCAATTTATCGATTCGATTTTTCACACCACAAACCACATTCAAACCAATATCGCAATCAATCACCAAACAGCCAACCAAACAAGTCCATGGTCTGTGGACGATTGTGTCGGGTGCTACTAAACACCGTCTGCATCCTAGTATATATATATAACTAGAAAAGAAATTGAAAGGTGAGAAATTCTCACCGATAGCTATCCTAGCTCCACGGCTCTTCTTTTGCAGAAGTCTTCAACGTTCTCGCCTTTTTGTCATCTTCATTGCCCGCGGCCACTACATATGTAAAAATCATATTTTTATTTCGAAGTTCATTATATAAAAATTCTATTTTTATTTCACTACACATATAAAGGTGATATTTTTAATTCTCTATATGAACAAAAATCATATTTTTACATCTTCTATATAGTAAAGACTATATTTTTAATACTTTAAAGATATAAAAATCATATTTTTATTTCGACAATATAAAAGATTATATTTTCCTTTCGACAATATAAAAGATTATATTTTCCTTTCGACAATATAAAAGATTATATTTCCTTTTCAAATCTTTTTAAAAATTAGTTTTCAATCTTTTCTTTTTAAAAATCAGTTTTTAATCTTGTTAAAAATCAGTTTTTAATCTTGTTAAAAATCAGTTTTTAATCTTGTTTTAAATCAGTTTTCAATCTTTTCCTTTTTTAAAAATCTTAGAATAAAATAAAATCAGTTTTATTTCTTTACAAAAATCAGTTTTATTTCTTTTACAAAAATCAGTTTTATTTCTTTTAAAAAAAACAGTTTTATCCTTTTTTTTTTAAAAACCAGTTTTTAAATCCAAAAAAAAGTATTCTTTCTTTTTAAATTATAACCAAAATACAGTTTTTAAATGCTTTTAAAATTGGAATTTCAGAATTGAAAAATAAAAATAAAGTAAAGTAAGAAAAGAACTTACATCGATTAACTAGGGTGGGGGTTTTCAGTGGTCGTCGGCAAGAAGTGGAGGGAGAGGAGCGGGACTGGAGGGGGTGCTGCTCGGCTTTGGTCGCTTGCGGCGCGGTGGGGTGCTCCTGACGTGGCGGCATCGGCTGAAGCAGGGCGACGCTCGAATTTGGGGAAGGGGATCGACTGTGTCGAGAGGGGCTTGGCGCGTCGCGATCAAGGGGGAGAAGAGAGAGAGAGGCGGAGCGGGATGGAGGTGTGCTTGGCGCGGCGGCTCGATGAACGGGGGGGGGGGGGTTTGCTGATCGTCGGGGGGGGGGGGGTTTCTCGATTTGGAAAATAGAACGGGGGGGGGGGGGGTTGACTGAAAGAATGAAGATAGGGGGGGTTATCAGAAAAAAAAAAATATTTTTATATAATTTAATTATTATTTTATTTTAAATTTCAAAAGGGTACTTTATAATACGAACTCAAAATCAAGTCCACCGACTGTCGCCCATAGCTAATTATCCCCATTCCGAACACAATGGGATATGTATCGCCTGCTGATTTGATCATTTCGATTCGTTTCAGTTGAATTTACATTTAAATCACTATATTGAATCTTAAACGTACATTTCAATTTACCGGGGTCACATACTAACTCTATAAATCCCAGAAAAATATTTTCTAGCTTCGTATTGACGATACGGTCCTAACAAAACTAGTTTCGTCGAATTCTGAGACCGTTAGAAAAACGGCCATTTTCCAGTCGATTAAAATCAACTGAAACTGGTCAAACGCGTTTTCCTTTGCCACGCTCACATATTAATTCGAAAAATTATGAAATTTGAAACCTAGCAATAACTTGACATCACGGACCCAACAAAACTGGTTTCGTCGAAATCCGAGGTCATTTGCAAAATGTCTATTTTTAAGGGCCTGAATTCCATAGCGACTATTCAGAATTTTCAACTGGACATATCTTTTGATTCCCGCTATCAAATTTCGATTGGACGGATTCGTTGGGAAGATATTATCAATTAGATCCTATCATTTTTGGTTTCACTAAAATCCGGATTGTTTTGCACCCGGTATATTCAATTGAAGTTTGAAATCGAATTATCGAACTACCGCGCCATTTTCAATTCTATTTATAATTATATATAAATATTTATATTCTAACGACGACGTATATAATATATACGTTCTAATTATATTCAAAATAAATTTCTCGTCGTCTTTATTTAAAATAATTCATTTTATATAATCAAAATTCGCTAAAATTGCCAAAATAAAAATTTTAAACTGGCCCAGATTTTCGGGTTGTTACAATCTCCCCCACTTAAAACTTTTCGTCCCCGAAAAGGAACAAAGTCGAAAGTGGTTTGATTAATCAACTCTACGCTCGATCTGGCTTCCCTTCTCTAACTTTTCAGTTTCTGAGAATTTCCAAAAATTTCAAAAATTTGGCTAACACCCTAAATTTTCGAAAAATTTCGCCATAACCTCCCCTGCACCGGGAGCATCGGGGAATTTCAAATAGCTTCCCCGGTCCTTCAGATCTCAAAAAGAAAAAGAAAAAGCCAAGCGGCTAGCCAATAGGCTCACAAAATCATCATCACCCAAACAAAACAGGAAATTATGTAGTAAACATGTACCTATTTGTCGGGCAAACAAATTTCATTCTCTGGCTCTAGCCTCCTTGCTATGACCTGTTCAAGGATATATATGTATGCTAGCAAACGCAACCAATTTTCGATATAATTCAATATTTGGTTCTGTTAGGCTAAATGGCTAAATATTAGCAAACAAATAAACAAACAACACAAACATCAATCAATTAGTGAATTAGAGTTTCAAATTCATAATTTGATACATATACAAAAATCATGTTTTTGATGCCAATTCACAATAATGTGTCCTATCTAATTTTGGTTCTCACACCAGTCAATAGGAGATATATAGATATTACACCTTCGTCACACGAATATAAATTCTGACGATGAGTACTCAACCATCAGAATCATCTTCGGGCCACTAGAGTATGATTCTATATCTATCCAATATATTAAAACTTCGAATACACGCGGATCAGACGTATACGCAAAATCTTTATATACTGGACTGTCCAACTCAATATAAATAGATAATCAGATACGAATAATTGATTTAAATTTTCCAAAACAAAATTTGTTTTCATTTGAAAAAAATATACTCTTCACACTCGTTCTAGGATACTACTGATCCCATCTCTAACGAGTCATTCTATTTGGATATTACTAATCCAATATCTGATGAATTCTTTCATATGGTTCTAATGCGCCTTGTTCTCTTCTTTGTAAACCAAAGCTCTGATACCAACTGTAAAAACCCGTAACTTCCCCGTAAAGGAAAGCGTCGGATAGTTCGAGAACAAGCCACAATAGAACGCGAACAGAAGAACATTTCATTGTATATTACAACAATGCATCAGATTACAAGAATATACAGAGTAAAAAGAATATTACACAGAAATATCAGAGATTTAAATTACATTTAAATACATAGCAGCGGAAAAATAATACAATACACAACTAGAATGAGATATACGGATACAAAGCTTTCCGGATATCGTTCCAGCTGTAAACCAGGATCCTGTGAATATAAATCTGCAAAACCAAAACTACTAGCTGCCCGTGTCAAAATAGGGGCACCCAGAGTTTAGGTTAAAACAATAAACTCCAGGTCAGTCATGTGACTGGTGTGAGAACTAAAACAGTTATTATCTTTATTTTCAAAGTTAGGTAAATCAAGGGACCACGCCGTATAACACGGAACGGGTTTCCTCCCAAGAATACCAGTGCATAAAACAACAGCGCAATGCTAAATAAAGGAAAATGAAGCTGTTATAAGACCCAGGTCCCATCACACAATGCAACGCAGCCGAGGATAGGGTTTTCCCTTATAACAGCCAAAGAATGCTTGATACGTTTTAAAACAAATCATTTGATACCACTATAAGTGCATAGTGTATAAAACAACTTCAAATCATAAGTATCAATCATAGGCGGCATGAGTGCCCCATCCCACTATGTCGCCATACTAGGCTCTACAAAATAAAACCGCAAATGTCACGTATTTGGAAATCGAATTTCCATCTATGAACCGAGGCAAAAGATAGTCCTCAACCGATTCGAGACGCTCTAGCCCGCCCCTCAGGCAAGCGCGCAGGCAAGCCTTGGATCCTCAGGGCCGGTCCACCGATGTGGATTATTATGCCTGAACACTACGTCTCCCCACCCTATGGGGTGTAAGTCTGGTCCGTCAGCCGACCAGAATGCATCGGCCGAAACCGATATAACCGAGGCGCCTCGCAACAGCAACAACCACATAAGTCAAATTCGTCAGGGCGTGTAAAACCACTGACGCCACTTCTAGCTAGAAAGAAACGCATGCCCTCCCTGACGTCCGTCTCCCGTTTTTGGTTCATACCGGGTGTGAAACTCGCGAAGCAAACGTTACACAAAGCAACGCCACAAAGGCCTGGCTTTGATCATCACCACAAGACTTTGCTTTTCAACAGAAGCCTCGATCAATTGCCACTTAGGCATGCCACACAGGCAATTCACTCCATGCGTTTGATATCCATCAATATATAACCCCTGAGCTCGTACGTCTCAGAGAAGGGCGTTAAGCAAGAGAATAAATTCTCCGCCGCCAAACAGATATATATTTAATAGAGATCAATCACACGGACTAAAATCCAATGTCAGACACACAGTCCATTTACAAGTCCGTTCTGGGTCTGAACGAAACCGGAGGCACCTAGTACCCCGCATATCCATCGATCTCCAAGTACGTCTGGACGATCACCAACTGTTTCCATCTTCTTGGGTGTACAGCCCAATCAAGATCATCAGTTATCACCCAAACGACGTGAAGACCTCCGGTCTTCGACCATCGTCTTCATCTTCGACTTATCGTCGTATCAGTTATTCAGAATGGGATAAACCCGGTCTTTCCGAATAACTCGCGTATATTTTAAATAAGTGTTACACAAACACAACATACGCCTCATTCCAATTCATTAGTCACTAACCGTAAATTAATCAAGAGAATAATTCCCCAAATACTAACCCCGAAGGCCGAAACCAACATCAGATCAATATCCAGAAAATCATTCTGCTTGGCTAACCGACAGTTAGTTTCTAAATTTCACATTCAAAGGGAAAGGTCCCCATAAATTTTATCCAAGATAAATTCCTTGAATTTATTCTTTATTCTATTTTTGAATCTCAATTCAAACTAGTCGGGATTAGCGAACCTTACTGAAGTAATCATTTATTTTAATTTCCCCATCCCAACCTATTCATCCCATGAAGTAGAACTGGTAATACTTCATATCTAACACTACAGTGTTATCGGTAAATTCAATTACCATTTCACGTTCAAAATTGGTACACTTCATTAAATCTAAATAAAAAGATTTAATCTTTTCACAACTGGGTTCAAGAACAGTGTTAGTGAAGACACCATTCACGACAAACCCAAATCACATTTGATATTCAATACAAGGCTCTGAATAGAAAATATATCGGCTTATATTCAATATCAAATTCTACGACTAACAAATGTCGTATTGGAAATAACGATATAAATATATATCTTTCAAATTTCCATGACAACACCTGTATAATCACGAATTCCAACACCGAAATATTCCGAAGACAATTTCGATTCAAATCCACTCCAATGCAATCGTTGGAAATTTTGGTTATTTTTAAAACCCTTTTCGAATTCAATTTATTTATTTAAAAATAAATAGAATTATAATTCTAGTTCAAAACTAGTTTATTTCGATAAAAATCTATTTTTATCCTTTCAAATATGGAGTTTTTCATCCCAATCCATTCTAAATCATTTCTTATGATTTTACACAAATCATTACTATTTTTAATAATTTTATCAAGGCCCGTATAGTCGATTTCCATCAACGGCCATCGAACTGCACTTACAGCGACCTTTTTCAAATTTGATTTGGACATAATTCCAAATCCAACCGTTAGATTTCAAATTTCTAATATTCGTTAGAAAGCTCTTTTCGATACGAACCCAACGGTTCCGGTTTTAGGAGAATCCGACGGTCGGATCTCCCGCAATGTCCGTTTGAAATAAATGGTCGAAATTTACGAACTGCCGCAGCGCGGCACGTTCTATTCAGGCCATTATATTATATATAAAATATATATAATATATTTTGTCGATTTCTATTTAAAACGAATTATATAAATAGTTTTAAACTCGTTTCAAAAGCAATTTCACTTCCATTTCAATTCAAATCAAAATTGAATTCTTCTTTATAAATTCGTTTTAAAATTCATTTCTATTCAATTCAAATTTTAATTCAATTTGAATTCATTTCATTCAATTCAATTTGAATTCGTTTTCAATTCAATTCATTTCGAAATCGTTTTCAATTCAATTCATTTCGAAATCGTTTATTTCGAAATCACTTTTCAATATTCATTTTAAAATGAATAAAATCGATATAAATATCGTTCACGTCAAAATGGCGTCAATCTAATCAACACGGCTTCATAATTTCTATTTTCAAATTTTCTTTATTTTTCAAATTGGAATGAGGCCCAATCAATTACCATATAAAATTAATTATATGGATTTCCCTACAACACATGTATATAATAGCATTGAAAAATAATCAACCATCAACCAAAGTGCACTACACTGTATAAGCATCAAATATAGATATTCAACGCTTATAACAGCCTGTCAATCAATCGATCGACATATTTAATCAATTAGGATGAGTGAAAATCATATTTCATCCCAACACCCATGTGGGGTTTCAAACAATCAAACACAGATTTTAGTTGTGCAGTTGGGCGATGTGTAAAATTTATCATCCCAATCAATGTCATTCAAATAAGTGTACATAAACAAACCGTCTGGTTTGTAAATGAATATTTATTTATTCACATTCACGTTAAAAATTATATTTTTAACGACAAAACATTTTATTCCAACCTATGAATTTCTATTCAGTTCATTTTTAAATAAAATGATATTTTTATTTTCTAACATATTTTAGAAAATTTCGGCGGCATAACGGCATGATACTAGAAACGGGACAAGGCCTAGCCTTATCCCCGGTCTTGTGAAGGCCCACGCCATTCACACATCAATCAAATCAATTCGTTATGCAAACCACAAAATTTGGAGTAAGAGTCTAACCTAGCCTTACTCCTTCGCCTTATAACGGCGCACGTCTAATCCTAACCAATTTATCAATTCGATTTTTCACACCACAAACCACATTCAAACCAATATCGCAATCAATCACCAAACAGCCAACCAAACAAGTCCATGGTCTGTGGACGATTGTGTCGGGTGCTACTAAACACCGTCTGCATCCTAGTATATATATATATATATAACTAGAAAAGAAATTGAAAGGTGAGAAATTCTCACCGATAGCTATCCTAGCTCCACGGCTCTTCTTTTGCAGAAGTCTTCAACGTTCTCGCCTTTTTGTCATCTTCATTGCCCGCGGCCACTACATATGTAAAAATCATATTTTTATTTCGAAGTTCATTATATAAAAATTCTATTTTTATTTCACTACACATATAAAGGTGATATTTTTAATTCTCTATAAGAACAAAAATCATATTTTTACATCTTCTATATAGTAAAGACTATATTTTTAATAATTTAAAGATATAAAAATCATATTTTTATTTCGACAATATAAAAGATTATATTTTCCTTTCGACAATATAAAAGATTATATTTTCCTTTCGACAATATAAAAGATTATATTTCCTTTTCAAATCTTTTTAAAAATTAGTTTTCAATCTTTTTTTTTTTAAAATCAGTTTTTAATCTTGTTAAAAATCAGTTTTTAATCTTGTTAAAAATCAGTTTTTAATCTTGTTTTAAATCAGTTTTCAATCTTTTCCTTTTTTAAAAATCTTAGAATAAAATAAAATCAGTTTTATTTCTTTACAAAAATCAGTTTTATTTCTTTTACAAAAATCAGTTTTATTTCTTTAAAAAAAAACAGTTTTATCCTCTTTTTTTTTAAAACCAGTTTTTAAATCCAAAAAAAAGTATTCTTTCTTTTTAAATTATAACCAAAATACAGTTTTTAAATGCTTTTAAAATTGGAATTTCAGAATTGAAAAATAAAAATAAAATAAAGTAAAGTAAGAAAAGAACTTACATCGATTAACTAGGGTGGGGGTTTTCAGTGGTCGTCGGCAAGAAGTGGAGGGAGAGGAGCGGGACTGGAGGGGGTGCTGCTCGGCTTTGGTCGCCTGCGGCGCGGTGGGGTGCTCCTGACGTGGCGGCATCGGCTGAAGCAGGGCGACGCTCGAATTTGGGGAAGGGGATCGACTGTGTCGAGAGGGGCTTGGCGCATCGCGATCAAGGGGGAGAAGAGAGAGAGAGGCGGAGCGGGATGGAGGTGTGCTTGGCGCGGCGGCTCGATGAACGAGGGGGGGGTTTGCTGATCGTCGGGGGGGGGGGATTTCTCGATTTGGAAAATAGAACGGGGGGGGGGGGGGGTTTGACTGAAAGAATGAAGATAGGGGGGTTATCAGAAAAAAATATATATTTTTATATAATTTAATTATTATTTTATTTTAAATTTCAAAAGGGTACTTTATAATACGAACTCAAAATCAAGTCCACCGACTGTCGCCCGTAGCTAATTATCCCCATTCCGAACACAATGGGATATGTATCGCCTGCTGATTTGATCATTTCGATTCGTTTCAGTTGAATTTACATTTAAATCACTATATTGAATCTTAAACGTACATTTCAATTTACCGGGGTCACATACTAACTCTATAAATCCCAGAAAAATATTTTCTAGCTTCGTATTGACGATACGGTCCTAACAAAACTAGTTTCGTCGAATTCTGAGACCGTTAGAAAAACGGCCATTTTCCAGTCGATTAAAATCAACTGAAACTGGTCAAACGCGTTTTCCTTTGCCATGCTCACATATTAATTCAAAAAATTATGATATTTGAAACCTAGCAATAACTTGACATCACGGACCCAACAAAACTGGTTTCGTTGAAATCCGAGGTCATTTGCAAAATGTCTATTTTTAAGGGCCTGAATTCCATAGCGACTATTCAGAATTTTCAACTGGACATATCTTTTGATTCCCGCTATCAAATTTCGATTGGACGGATTCGTTGGGAAGATATTATCAATTAGATCCTATCATTTTTGGTTTCACTAAAATCCGGATTGTTTTGCACCCGGTATATTCAATTGAAGTTTGAAATCGAATTATCGAACTACCGCGCCATTTTCAATTCTATTTATAATTATATATAAATATTTATATTCTAACGACGACGTATATAATATATACGTTCTAATTATATTCAAAATAAATTTCTCGTCGTCTTTATTTAAAATAATTCATTTTATATAATCAAAATTCGCTAAAATTGCCAAAATAAAAATTTTAAACTGGCCCAGATTTTCGGGTTGTTACAAATTTGATTTTCGAATGTTTGAATTTCTGGAATTTATTTATTTGTTGTATTTAAATGTAATCTTCTTATGCGTATACAAATATTCTAATGACATTTTACGCGTATATATATAAAAACAACTTTTGATTCGTTTTCAAAATTGAAACGATGTTGCACCGTTATTTGATTCTTGTCATATTTCTTTAATTGCAGCCTTATCTTGAACTTTATCTCTTGTATATATATATATGCACATATATACATATATATTCTCATATATATATATATACACACATATATTTTCTTTACTTCCTTATATATATATTTCATTATATGTGCGTTTATACAAATTTTCTCTCATGAACATGTATTATTTTGGTCGTTCTCTTAAAACAAAAATATGACGGCAACGGGGATCGAACTCTGTACCTCTTGTATGCAAGTCACATTCTCTAACCAACTGGAATACTAAGCCTATTGTTAATAAGGCTTAGAACAATGGTAGTTATTGTTCTCTTCTTATTCCTCTTTTTCATATTTGTTACAATATTTCATAATATGAATCCTTTTCTTTTATTTCTCCTTTATTATTAATGCAAAATCCGTGCATGCAACATATTTACACCGCATGCAACCAATTCTTCCTTTCTTTTAATGCATGCATTACATTTTTATTTGCATTAATCTTTATTTTATTCTTCATATATATTTATGTCTGTGCGTATATACACACACACACACATATGCATTATTTAATTATTAAATTGTCATAAAATGCGAGGAGTTACAATAAATGCTATTTTGCGTATGAGCGAAGAAACGTTTTAATGGTGTAAAATTTCAACTTAATCTACATTTAAGGCATACAAGTTAACTTCCACACCAGACTGATAAATACATGGCATAATGGCATAATTAATGATAGTAGCGATGGAAAAATACAACATAATAATCAAAACTTGCATCCCTAGGCCTATTTGAATAATTTAAGCAATGAATCAAGAACGAGGTGTAAATTATATACATGTATTTTCATGAATACATGTGCATAGACCTTTTTTTAACTTAATTTATCCTTCTTATGTTGTTCATAAAAGCGTTGGCATTTGATTTGTTTCAAATCTGAATACGTTTAGATTATCCATTTAGAATGGAAATCCAAACCTATTCAAATAATAAAACTATTCATATCTAAACGATATTACATTACAAATGATGATTTAGATAACAAGGATAAATCAAATAAATAAAAGTATATCACCCAAATGTTCTTTATCTGCTACTAAAAAAATCCACAAACCTAATATCAATCGAAAATTCATGCGAAATACATACAAAAGCAGGAGATTTTGGTTTTTATAGTTTCATATTATCGTTATTCCAAATCTCCTTAAGCATACTAATACATATACTAATCTACAAATGCAGAATATGTCAAAGCAAACTAATTCCACTCACAATGATTGGAAATGCTGCAGATCTGACGTTGTTTTCTTATTTGATGCAAACTCAAATCCCTAAAGATCTATATACATAAGAATCAAATAATTATAATTCTTATATATATATATATATATATATATATCTTGTGATTCCAGATCTATAATCTAATTCAAATCCTATAAGAAAAAGATATTAGAAAAAGAAGAACTGATTTTTAGAGAAGAAGAGAACCTATTACGAATTTCTTTGGAATCAATGGCAGAGTGGAAGCAAAAATAAAGAGAGTGGCTAGGTTTAGGTATGGAGTCTGTAGGGTTATTTATAGGTGTGTGTGTTTGTAAATAAGAACCATAGGATTATTAAGATATAATCCTAGCTGTTAATCCTTATAAATTAACCCTAAAACCTAACCCAAACCCAGCCTTATTGGGCATTTGCAGCGCCAGGCAGTCGACCAGCGATCAACACCCCTTCTAGGGGGATGTCACCTCCTGGTCGCTGATTTCCCCAATAAACGCTTGGAAGGGCTGGAAAGTTTTTTTTTATAAATAACGTTAATCAATTTAGTTTATTTCTTACCTTATAAACATTATTCTTGTCCCTTTATCTTTAACTCTTCATTTAAAATTCAAATCTACCTATGAGAATGTTATTATTATCCAAATTATTTTATCCCTTAGATATATATTATTAATTCAATCACATACTTATCGTATGATTTCATACTGAATTGTAATATCTTCATATGGACACCATTTTTAACATATTATATATGAAAACGTATCGGAATTTCATCATGAACATAAATAAAATATTTTCGTGGATAAATTCTTAATGTTGCAAACTTCCATTTTTTTAGCCCATTCATATTTTATTACTTTTCATTATTTATTATTAATTAGTTTCAGCTATACTTTTACAGGGTATTACAACTTCCCTTTTCTTATTCATGGTTCGCAAAGCTTCCATTCTTAGACTTTATTCTACAGTAACTCTTGGATCATTAATGTCTGAATCCATGGTCTAGCTCTTCCATGTCCAACCAACATAATGGAATAACTAGGGATGTGGTAGGTTATCCAAAGGATCGGAGGTTCAAGGCCTCCTTCTAGTGCCAAAATGTTAACAATAAAAATCGTGAACACCAGAATGTAGGGTATAGTAATGGACCTGGGTGTAGTTTAGTCCTTCCAAGCTCAGCTTAATTCACCATTTCCTAGATATCAATGTCCCAAGTATGAAGATCAGTTACTCTTCCTTCGAGAGGTGAGTATCATGCTTACAATACTTAGGAAGAAGCTATCTTATGATAAGGGCTTTATAAGATCATTGCTAGTTAGAGCTAAAGATTCATTAAGGATGGGTCGACAAACTTTTCCAATTTAAGGGATTAAATTTGAAGTAATAGTTAAAAGACAAGTACAATTGGTTGCGAGTGTAAGTATCTCCTTTGTTGATCAATTTGATGTAGTATATAGAAGTCTACATGAGAAATCCCTAATTTTATTTCTATATTCGGGTTTAGACTCTAAGAATTGAGTACAAGATTTTGGAATGAGGAATGTCCCCCCAAAATGTGACCCATGGGGTCTTATTTATAGAGGATTTGGACCACCTTTTGGTAGCAATCTTTCGATCTCGGCCCGCTTTAGTGATTTCTACTTTCGATGCCTCCTTCGTACCATGGTATTGACACCAAGACTGCTGGTGTGGATAACTTCTTTTTCTCCAAAATATTTGTTATTGGTCCCTGCACTACCCCTTTATGAATTGGTTACGGTCTCACACTTCCCATTAATGCATCCATTGCCGATTTAACTGATTCCCATCCTTTGTGCTTGGTTTTGCCTCCAGTAACACTGGCTCTATGTATATGATTTTGTCTTCGCTGTTTCGGTATCATCTTCATGCTTTTACCCTGTTCTCTTGGTATCGTCTTTATGCCTTATATCTTGTTTGTTCGATATCGACACTAAGCCAACTGCTTATTGCATGTTGCACTACAACAAATTTGGCTATTCACAGCGTTGGAAAAACGCTGTTATAGACTTTAACAGCGTTTTGATGAACGCTTTCTACCAACAAGTTGTTATAGGCTATGGAAATACCACAATACATACCAAAATGCTGTAGAAAAATGACATACTACATCGTCTCAAACAGTGTTGTTCTTATGTTTATACAGTGTTTTATATTGTTTCAGAAATGTTGTCAACTTCCCTTTTCTACAGCGTTTTTCCACATATCACAACATTTCTGGAAGTTTGCATGTTCTTTACTATCACAACGTTTCGCCACATATCACAGTATTTCTGGAAGTTTACATATTCTTTACTATCACAACATTTTGCCACATATCACAATGTTTTTTACGTCTATCACAACATTTACAAATTGTATTATCAAAATATTCATGCACATACATATCAACAACATGTAAATATATATCAACCAATTATATAGCACAATATTCATACACAATCGCATCATCAATAAACCAAGTTTACATAATTTACATAAACAAAAATAACACCGAAAACTAAATTTACACAATATCCGTCAAACAAAGTCACGATATCTATAAATAAAACAAAATATCCATAAAAGATGTTTGCGCCGAATACCAACAAATGAACAACTATAAGTTACCGCTTTCTCCATAATCAGCTGCCACAAGTGATCATATTGTTGTCGGATCCTCATAAGCACCTAACGAAATTACGATTATAGCCGAATGCACAACGATGCCCCTCTCCAATACCTAACACATGTGTTCATGTTAGCATTTAGTCATGCTTACACATTAACAAGAAAACAATGTTCGACAACAAGAAAAAAGAATACAAGAAGGAGCAACTCGAAGAATACTTAGTTAGTTTTTAATTATTGCTATTATTATTATAGAATACTTGGTAATATTCTATATTTTTGTACACTTAGTTAACTTTTATAAACTAAACTTCTTAATTTTTATAAAATTAGTAAACTCAGTTAACTTTTATAATACATAGTTAATTTTTAATTATTGCTATTATTATTATAAAGTAATTGGTAATATTTTATATTTTTATATACTTAGTTAACTTTTATAAACTAAACTTCTTAATTTTTATACAATTAGTAAACTTAGTTAATTTTTTATAATAGTTAGTTAATTTTTATAATACTTAGTTAATTTTTAATTATTGCTATTATTATTATAGAATACTTGGTAATATTTTATATTTTTGTATGCTTAGTTAACTTTCATAAACTAAACTTCTTAATTTTTATAAAATTAGTAAACTTATTTAATTTTTTATAACAGTTAGTTAATTTTTATAATATTTAGTTAATTTTTAATTATTGCTATTATTATTATTATAAAATAATTGGTAATATTTTTTATTTTTATATAATTAGTTAACTTTTATAAACTAAACTTCTTAATTTTTATACAATTAGTAAACTTAGTTACTTTCTATAATAGTTAGCTGATTTTTATAATACTTAGTCTATTTTTAATTATTGCTATTATTATTATAAAATACTTGGTAATATTTTATATTTTTATATACTTAGTTAACATTTATAAACTAAACTTCTTAATTTTTATAAAATAAGTAAACTTAGTTAATTTTTTAAAACAGTTCATTAATTTTTATAATACTTAGTTTTTTAATTATTGTTGTTATTATTATAAAATACTTGGTAATATTTTATATTTTTATATACTTAGTTAACTTTTTTTTTTTTGAAAATGGCTAAACCGCCTCGTTAAAAACCCGAACTAGAACTCAGCGTGAGGACTAGTCGGGAAAAAAAAAGTGCGCTGTTTTATTGACAACGAATCAATAAAGAGTACAAGAATATGTACAATCTGTGCAACAATTCAACAAAATACCTGCTGCCGTACCCAAAGAAAGGACCGTATACAATAAAAAAAAGACTGGTCAAACATCAACAAAAGGGTAAAAAAAACACCAGGTGTCTACCCACTGAAACGATCCATTGAAGTGAAACAAAGACCAACAGACTCTTTTAATTCCAAAAAAGAGCACCCATCTTCCCCAAATTGCGGAAGAACACCTGCTCCTCTACTCCAAAAAACTCACCCATTAACCGACATCAAGAAGATTAACTCCCCACCTCTTAGATATTATTAAATCTGATTGTCTTCGAATACACTTCCACTTCGATTTCTGTAGTAAGTATTTGATTTCGATTTCCATAAAATCCCATCTTCTGAATTTATCCCAACGCTCATTACTGTGTAGTCTGAGATTTCGTTCCGTCCATATGTGGTAGACCGTAGTGACCAGGCAACAAAAGGCTACATCTTGACTGAAGGAAGCTGAATTGAAAGTGGTTTTCCATTAGCTCCAGTTCGTTTTTAAGGTCCACAGGCATGTTGTTGGTCGGTGGAAGGCCAAGTTTGAGTCTGCACCGTACCTAGAGGTATGTAGTATACGGGCAATTAAAAAAGAGGTGATTTTTATTCTCATTCTCTTGATTACACAAAACACATATGGGATCAACGTTATATCCCCAGACTTCCATTATGTCCTTCGTACTCAACTGATTTTGAATTGCTTTGTAAATACACATAGACATGTTAGGACTGTTAATGTAATGCCATACTAAATTACACCACCCTGGTTCGTTGTCGTGAGTTCTAGAGATGTTCCAAGCTGAGAAAAAAGAAAAACCGTCCTTTTTATTGTTCCAGCTCCAGAAATCTGTATCCCTAATATTATGGATATCAATATCATTAATATGAGAAGATAATTGCCTTGCAGCAAGAAAACAACTCGGTGTAAGATCCCCATTTCGAATGATGTAGTTGACAGTGAGATCAACTCTTCCATATAAACTTAGCTCTTCCCAGCCTAAGAGTTTGACCATTATGTCACTGTTAAGCCAAGGGTCAAACAACAATTTTGTATCTCTACCGTTGACTATACATCTGTTAATACATTGCAGTCCTTTTTGTCTGTGTTTAAGAATAGATTTCCATGTTCCTGAGCTGTTGTTTTCAATATCCATCACCCAAAAAAGCTTGTCCAAACAATGTCTTTTCATCATCCATTCTTTCCACAGACCATTACCATTAAAAAAATCCCACAAAAGTTTTAGCGTTGCTGCAGTCTTTATGTCCTTAAAATTGCGCAACCCTACACCGCCTTCTGATTTAGGTTTGCACAAATTTCCTAAGCTAACTTGTGTGTTTTCCGTGCCCAAATAAAGTTGACACACAGCTTGTTAATTTTACCGATTGTCGCCTCAGGTAATTGATAAACTAGCAACCAATACATGACCATCGGGGTAATAACCGATTTGATCAATTCAATTTTCCCCGACATCGATAATAATCTACAGTCCCAACTTTCCATCTTACCTCTGATTTTATCAAACAAATCACCACAATCAGAAAAACGAAGATAATTGTTAGATAGAGGAGCGCCCAGATATTTAACAGGAAGTTTGCCTTCTTTCATATTCAGCTCTTGAAGCACCTGCAATTTGTTATCCACACCCTTAATAAAGAACACTTTCGATTTCATATTATTAATTTTCAGGCCATCCATCTCGTTGTTGCTTTAAAATGGAATTAATCACCTTTATACCATTTAATTTGGCTTTAGAAAAGATCAATAGATCGTCATCATATATCAAGTGAGTTATAAACGGCTCATGCTTGTATATAGGTTGAATTATTCTAGCATCCGCTGCTTTGAACATAAGAATTGAAAAGAATTCCATCACTACACAAAATAAGTAAGGTGAGAGAGGATCTCCCTGCCTAAGACCCCGATTGCTGTGTATGAACCCTTTGGGACTACCTTGAACCAAAATAGCGAATATAGGAGTAGAAATACAAGTTTTAATGATGCGGACAATCTTCATAGGAAAACCCATTTTAAGCAACATGTGGCATATGAAATTTTTGTTTACCATATCATAAGCTTTTTGAAGATTAATTTTAACGCAAATATTACCCCTGCCTTTCAGGTTGAAATGTCTTATCTGTTCATGCACAAGCAGGATATTTTCAGCTATATATCTTCCCGGGATGAAAACAGACTGATTGTAAGATATCAAATGTTGGAGGTAAGGTTTTATTCTATTGTAAATAACTTTAGAAATAATCTTATATAAGACGTTACAACATGCAATGGGTCTATAGTCGGATATAGCTCTGGGATTGTTATTTTTGGGAATAAGAGTTAAGAAAGTGTGATTTACTCCCTTAGCAAGTTTACCAGTGCGAAATACCCCATTAATCATCTCTAGCATATTCATTTTAAGCTCCTCCCAATGAGTTTTAAAGAATTTGGCCGTAAAACCATCCAGCCCAAGACTTTTATTATCTAAGATAGAGAAAGTAGCACTGCAAATTTCTTCAATACTTATCTCATGTTCCAACCATCTTCTGCCTCTGTCATTTATAATATTTATAAATTAATTTCAGGAAAAGAATCAGTCAGAATTGAATCAGAATTAAAAATTCCTAGGTAAAACTGAATAACCTTCCTTTCTATGATTTGAGCATCATGCACCAGGTCTCCGTTTCTCATGAGATCGTTACTCCAATTATTAATATGCTCACGCAGTGACATTTTCGCATGACAGAATTTAGAGCACAAGTCCCCTTCAGTGAGCTAATTAATCTTAGCTTTTTGCTTTGCATTAGTCGCCTCAATATTACACCGAAACTTCCATTCATCAGATGCATCCTTGAGGTTATCATAATTATTTGCATTAGTGGGATCTTCATCAATCTCAACGAGAGTCTTCCTGTACTTTTCCTCCAATATCCTAAGAATATCTGAATCTTTAAGGCTATTATAATTCCAGCTTTTCAGGTAGTATTTACACATTTTTAAAAACACTTGAAATTTATAAAACTTAGATCCTTGCAAGGAAGAAATCAACATAGTATAAGCCACTTGATTTGTAGCATCTTTGTAACCATCTATGGCACTCCAGGAATTTATATATTTAAATGGCACATTTTTGCAAGCATTAAAATTTTTCTTAAAATTGAAACAAATAGGAATGTGGTCACTTATAGGATTAGCTACCCCGAATGCATTTAGTTCAGGAAACACGTCAAGAAAAAGGTGATTACATAGAATATTGTCAATTTTGGTAGCATCCCCCCTCTTTCTCCAAGTATATTTAAAACCGGCTATTGGGATATCCATAAGGCCAGCGTTGGAGACACAGTCAATAATCCCTGCAATATGATGAAAAGGAACAGTAGTGCCCTTTTTTTTTGTTATTTGGAGAAATAATATTATTGAAATCTCCTAAAACCAACCACGTTATATTAACATTTCGAGATTCATTCACCAAATAGTCCATAGCTTTTCTCTGTTGCTAAGAAAATTACTAGCATAAATAAATGTCAATCTACATGAGAAAACACTTGTTTTTTCAGCCATTATAGATATATGCTGATAAGACATAGTGTCAACATTTATCTTCCAAATGTCCGAATCCCAAATTAAGAGGATCCTACCCTTACATCCTATACAATTATTGTCCAGACTATGCCATTTACTTTGCAATTTATTTTTTAACATGCTTATCACATTGTTGTTCAGTTTATGCTCTAAGAGGCCAACCACGGATGGCCTATATTTGTTAGGGTATTTAAATGCTTCAAACTGTTTGTTTATGGCATTTAATCCCCTAACATTCTAGGCTACTATATTCATTTATATTTACCTTGGCTCCTTGTCGATACTTTAGGAGGAGCAGTGGGGGTAGTTTTACTAACTTTCTTTTTGTTATTCCTATTAGCAATCTCTAATTCATCTAAAAATTTCTGAATTTTCTCAATGTGAGCTGATACGCCTTTTTCCTTTACATGTTGACTCGGATTATCCTCTTCAGTGGCTAAAAGTTTAATGATGTTGTCTCCCTCCGAGTTGTCCAAATCTCCAACCAAAACTTCTTCCATGGATGACGCTTTAGGAGGAGCAATATCGTCTGAAAAATTCAAGTTGTTCTCTGTCAGACTTTCCGCCGCATTTCTTATAATAGTTCCACCGTTATTAATATTATTCAATTGTATTATTTGGTACATGAAGTCCTTTTATTATATTACATTTCCTCTTAGTATATTAGAACTACTTCCACCAATATAGGCATTGTCAGTTATAACATTACCCGTTTTATTTCTAATTGTAATATTGGAAACTGCATGCTCTAAATTCTTTAGACTGGCAATAACATTAGCATCTGGCTGTTCATCTGACGTGTTTGTGATACTAATATTGTTTGTAACCTCTTTTACACCTACATTTATCAGATTGTTATTAGTGCCTGCATCTGATGATGGATGAGGTAACACATTATTATTTGTAGAACCAAAATGTTCCATAACTTCAATGTTATCATTCATATTAGACTCCATGCAGTTATTATTATCATTTTTAACTGATGGACTATCATCTGGATCATCAACATTCTCTTTATTTCCACAATTATTTAAAACATCCCTCGTATCTTTGGTTTTTGGTACCCATGTCTCTAGCATTTTGGATTTACATTGATTCAGAGAATGTCCAAATACCCTACAAACTTTACAACACAGGGGCTTGTACATATATTCCACTTTCACTTTCAACTCCTCCCCAGTGTGCATAAGCACTTCGACTTCATTTGGAAAATCCGATCCCGCTTCAATCTCTACTAAAATCTTTGCGAAAGCAACTCTAGACTCATTCGCAGTTATTTTGTTCATTTTGATGGGTCTGCCTAACACACTAACAACAGCGCTCAAAGCTTCTCTGTCCCATAACTCCAGTTCAAGATTAGAAAATTTCACCCACAGAGGCATTGCTGAGAGATCTTTCCTGAATCTCATCCCCATATTCCATTTTTTGAGTATAATTATTTTATTATCAAACAAGTATGGACCCCCTTTTAATATTCAGTCACAGTCTATGTTGTTATCAAATCGTATGATAAAAAAACTGTTCTCTTTAGATAATAATTGAAAATTTCCTGATGGTTTCAATGTACGTTCGACATTTTCAAATAGAGATGGTAAGGTCTTATGCCGTATACATAAAAAATGAGTGAATTTCTCCACTTATTTATAGATATGGAGGTAGCTAATTCAGAAAGTATTGCTTTCCTTTTCAAATTAACAATCTTTGGAGCAATATAACTTGGATTGACATATTCTGAATCGTCTTGACTAGTCCCTCCAGCCGCTGCCTGAACCCACGATTTTGCCCTACCAGCCGCTAGATCTTCCTTGACTCCTTGCCAATCAAAGCAGTTTAGTCCAGATCTCTGAACCTGTCGACCTCTAGATCTGGATCGAGCATTCGCTCCCCCCCGAGAACTGGGATCGAGGAGGATGTTCCACCATACCGGTAGTATTTTGAGGCTGTGATGAACCTCGTCTCTCCGCAGGTCAGATCAGTGAGTGCTCTGATTAGAAGAAACCCTAGGCTTTCCTCCATTTGCTACCGAGATCCAGCCGTTGTTATCCAAGCCTTCATCTCTATCTTCAATCACCACTTCTTTCCCAGGCCTTCGATCAGGAGGACGGTCTAAATCGCTCGCGTTAGAAGAAATGAAGTCTGAAGTCGTGGTCACCATTTTATTGATAATCATGTACAAAGTCTAATATAAATATACTTAGTTAACTTTTATAAACTAAACTTCTTAACTTTTATACAATTGGTAAACTTAGTTAATTTTTTATAAGAGTTAGTTAAATTTTATAATACTTAGTGAATTTTTAATTATTTCTATTATTGTTATAAAATACTTGGTAATATTTTATATTTTTGTATACTATGGTGACATTCTTTATATGTTAATACATAGTACTATAAATAAGGAACTTACAAAAGGGTTTGGTGGCAATAGGCATTCCACTTATTTCAGCTGTGTACTCCTTCATCGGAGAGTCTACTATCCCTAGAAATAAACAATAGTAATTATTATAAAGTGCTCATTTCAAGTGTCAGTTCTATTCTGAAACAACCTAAATTATCGACTTTGGTCTCCACTGATCGATAGAAGGAAAAATAGAAACAACAGCAAATTACAAACGTCTGAACCTATTTTTAGACATCTGATCTGGTTCAAACGTCTGAAAATAGGTTTCAGACATTTGAAATGGATTTCGGCCAACACCCTGAGACCATTTCAGACTTTTAAAATTTATTTCAAACGTCTGAAAATGTTCTCGGGCAATGCCTAGACCTGGTTCAGACGTCTGACCTGCTCTTATATTGTTTTCCACATCAAACGCACTATAAAACCTCCATACTTGTTAAATAGAAATATCATATATTAATAACTTGGTATATTCAATGAATGCTAGTTGAAGAAATTTCAGATCTGCTGCAAAGTAGTGTGTACCGATTCATAAATTAAAATATGTGCATTTACTAATTACCGATTCACTGTAGTCACGAGAGGAACGATATATATATATATATATATATATATATATATATATGTATGTATGTATATGTCGATAGGTGAATGAAGCTGTCCAAAGAGGGAAAAAGATACCGTATCTTTCTTTTAAAAATACTAAGTTCTTTCATAGAGATAGAGTGTGTGCAATACTAATCACATTCAAAGAACATGTTTATTCTAAGATGAGCATATATAGCTCCATATTAACCATACTATTTATTATTTATTCCAAGACGAATATGTTTATTCAATGCATCATCGTATATGTGTTTTCACTTGTATAAGT
The DNA here is from genome assembly GCA_030737875.1 of Allium sativum. Lineage (NCBI taxonomy): Eukaryota > Viridiplantae > Streptophyta > Magnoliopsida > Asparagales > Amaryllidaceae > Allium > Allium sativum. The sequence continues at coordinate 166,503,570 of CM060916.1, read as the reverse complement.
TACATACCATACCAATGCATACAAATGAATGGACTGCGTTTAGCAAGTACTACAAGGATGTACTAACATGCAAATTTTACTCATGTAAATGAACAGCTAGTTGAATTTATCTGAATTTTATAGGATTGACTAACTTGGCAATTCAGAATGAATCTAGAAAGTCTATCAGTATCAATCCACTGCACTATGTCGATTAATATCAGAATTGAAAGTACACACCATGAATAGTAGACCTGAAGTGGGATAGTTTTTTCCTTACCAAAGGAAAAATAGTTATAAATATCATACTATTGAGTTATTCAAGCTCTTACTTCTTCATCATCTTAATATATCTTCACAACACTTGTCTGAATCATGTCGAAGATAGAGAAGATCAGAAAAGCTCAAGCATGGCAAAGGGCCATCCATCGTGTTAGCCATTGGTACAGCCATGCCTAAAAATGTGGTATATCAAAACGAGTATCCTGATTATTACTTCAGGATCACTAAGAGTGAACATATGACTGATCTTAAAGAGAATTTTAAGAGAATGTGTAAGCTTTCCTTATCTTTTGTTAACTTACATGCATTCGTGTACATAGAAAAAATAAAGTTATTTTATATTTTTTTTCTACAATCTTCATGTCTACTTCTAAGAACCATTGGTAGTGTAACAGAAAGTTTCCAACATGCAGTTATGTTATTTACATGATGTGCAACTAGCAATGAAAAGGCACATCACTATAAATGCGTAATCAACAAACGATATAATAATGAATATTCATTGACAACAATCCAAACTTAAACCTTTCACACAAAAAATATCTCACCTTTGCTTACTTTGTGCATTTTACTAGTAGCATCTAAGTATGTAAGAGTGGTTCTTTTATCAGTTTTCCTTTTCTAGTGTCAATTAATAGTGTACGCTCCCCAAGATGGCTCTACTCAAGATTATGATAAAGGTAAAGGCATAAAGCATGAATTTTGCATTGATTACTAATCTCTATATATGGTATATGCAACTATTAATAAACTCAATTTTCAAACCATGTGATCCTTTATACATTATATAACTTATATTAGCAGTTCATATTTGTAGCCATTATGCACAAAACTTAAGCAACTATAATGCAATGTAATTGTTTTTTGAAGCTTTTTATTCTAGGAAAAGAAGGAAGAATTGTGATCAAAGCATCACCATATCCAATAGGTTCTGCATTTATGTACTGGTTATTGAAAATATATATAGCGGACAAATTAGAAAAGTTTATGTGTTTAAATTTGGAGTACATACCGCCATCTTTTCTTAATATCTTGATGACCTCTCCAGAAATCTCAGACTTGTTGATCAAGGAAAATAAAATATGTAAAACAAATACATCATGTGATCTGAGAAAATTAAGCTTAGTAGTCGTGTACCTTAATCGGCATTTCACATCCTAATTGCTTTACATAACATTGAACTTGACCCTATTCAATTTCTTGTTTCTGCAATGAATACTTTGACGTTTTAAATCAGTTTGAACATCTATCTAGATGGAAAAAAGAACAAGTTATAAGCGTTAACCTGGGTGACATGCAATAACCAGAAAAAAGCAGAAGCAATAGAAAATATTACTATAAGCATTAACCTGAGTGACATACAACATCAAAGATGTCCACAGACTAGACAAGCAATAACACACACTTTTTGCTTTCAATAATCAATATGTGTGGCCTTTCAATAGGATTTAATAATCTAAACCTCTAATATATATTTAAAATCGATGCTAAAATTGTATTTCAATACATCAAAATACATATGAATTTAAGTGTATCTGCATTCGTATTGAACAAAAAGTTCATAGTTTCTTAGGTGTCTGCAATTTAAATGCTGTAGAAGTAAACATGTACTTACTCAGGCGGCATATAGCCAAACATACCGACAAGCCGTGTCTGTAGAGAAGTGCTGCCGACTTCAATGAGTTTGGTTAGTCAAAAATCCATGAGTTTTCCATGGTAGTTCTTGTCTATCAATATACTGCCTAGCTTAATAACATAGTGTATGTACACTGGACTGTATGTTCATGTATGTATTCAAGTCCGCTTGTAGACTCAAGTGCAATATGAACCCTAGCAGGCCATGATAATGGTTCTGGGTCTAAAAAGTAAATCACGGTTTTTTAGTGCAAGTAGTATATGTAAGATTATTGAAATTGAAGTGGCTTCAATTGCACCATTTTCGCGTAAATGTTCACAAAAACTTCCGTTCTCTATGTACTCATGTTTTCACCAAAAATGGATCAAACACCAAGGGTACAATGTATGTACTTCACCAATATGGTTAGAAAATAAGTGGAGCCGCACTCAACAACAATTGAAAGTAAAAATGCAAAGGAAACAAAATGAAGTCGAGGTTTTATAGTGGTTCAGCCTTGTGTTAGGCCTACATCCATTGTGAATAGAGTTCGCATTATCATGATGATGATTGCAAGACATATCAGCTCTTGCTCTTTATACATCCTTTTATCCACTCAATATAATTTCAATTTTATATATAAATTCCGTTTAGATTCATGAGGTTCGATGGAGGAGTAAAAGGATCGATGAGGAAGAAGGACAGATAGGCCATGGAGGAGGAGGATGTCCTGGATCTTTCACACTTATCAGATTTTGACCGACGCCATGGCTGAACGGATAAAGGATTTGTGGATGATGATGATCATTACTGAATTTTTTTAAAGAATGGCTAAGGATGGAATTTAGCAACAATTTGTGGTAGTCGGAGCTCCTCCTTCTTAGTGAAGGGTGTGTCCTATTTATAGGTGAGCCCCTGTGGAGATTTGAACTTAAATCCATCCGAGTCGGTTGTCCCATTAATTGCTAAAATGCCATTGCCTCGTTGTAGCCAGCTGTTAGTAATCGTTTCTGGCTGTCCAGTGTGGGTGACTTTACAGGAGCGAACGTCCTTCTGAGAGTGAGCGACCGCTTTCGGTTCAAACAATCTAGACGAACGATTCCATGCAGGCGAGTGGGTTGTATTTGACAGTTGATGAGTGGGCGAACATTACCACAATTGAAGGATAGTGCCTGACTGAAATAATGATGACTGATTGAGGAGCAATAGATTAGGGCTATAATTTGTAAGTGGACATAGAGTGCATGCGCGACCCTTAGTATTTCGGACTTTCATCTGACTAATCGGGAGTGGAATGTGCCACTGGAATAATTCTTCTCCTTTTTCTGTTCAATCGAATTTTCTTGACATGGGGATGATTGGAGCGACCTTCCAAGTTGCACGAGCTTTACTATTGTCGTGTCGTGTGTGGTCGCCCCTGACCTTTTATAGACTATTTGAGTGTACTAGATAGCATTTTGCACGACTGGGTTTAATGACGTTCGACCCATAATGTGGATTTAATAGATGGGTGGTCTCTAATGCACATATGATCCTTAAGGGATAAACATTTTCCCCTTAAAGTTTGTAATTTTCATCTTGTGAAGATTACATGCTTCGAAATAATGAAATGTAATATCATTTAATGGATTGAGTCCGATCTCTTGTGTGATGATCGCGCTTTCAAGGTTCATATGTATATGTATACCTAATTAGGTTTACGGCCGTGCGCGCGCTAACCCACTTGGCTGAACCTAAGCTCATTCGCGTGTTATGTACGAGCAAGCAAATTGATGCGTTGCTTCGGTCCGTGGGTTCTTTTAACCTTCCTTTTACTTTATATTTCGCCTCCTTTCTTTTCCGTTTCTTATTTCCTTTCTTCCAAAGGAACGTTTAATGGCGGCATTGTCCTAAGCACTTGCGCATCGTTGAAACCCCCAATTACTTTGGCCTTTTCAACATTTTGACTTTCAACCACTTGCGGTACCTCTACTGAAATCCTGCAACTTCAACATCGACTTAAGCGGTCTTCTTTCCCAGACTTGAGATTGTTCGTTCGCTTGTAAGTCGATTTTTCTTTTTAATATTTATTCTGATTGAATCTAGAGCATGAATTTGATAAACTGAATGCCCCAAATTTTAACCAGGATTATCCCCTACAGATTTCTCAAAGACTCTTGTGATTCCGATTAGGTTTTTACAGGGTTATACGAGTGAATTTTTGTTTGTAAAAAATATATAGCCTTTTCCAATCTTTCAGTAGTGCGCTTGCCTTATTGCATGTTTGTACAATCCGGTTGATTGCCATCCGAATTATCAACAATTTTTGTCTTTGTATCGCGGAATTGAGGAATTTATAAAAAACCGTACGTTATCTGTATCTGTCCTGATTTTGTAAATTTTCCTTTTCCTCTATCGTGCATACTTATGCTTGAGTTCTGTGGTCGCCCACCTTTAGTTTGATATGGGTCATTCTAGCTCGGCTTCTCTATGAAGTTGGTTATGAACGAATTATCATGTCTGAATATGTGCGACCGCCTTGAATTGAACTTAAGTAGTCGACCTGAAATAGTTATGCGTGCATATGCTGAAAACGGTTTGAACTCAGATATGGAAGCTGGTTGTCCACATGCTAGTGATCGAAACCCGCTACGGCTAGCCAAGCAGATGTTGTGCAATAGTAAAAAATCTGGGTTGTGTTATCCCTTAATGAGTTAAATTCAGCTGGGCTATTTTCATTTGTCCTATAAGGATTAGTCATACATGGCTTCATTTTTGTTTGCACTTGTTCAGCTTCTGTCCTTTTAATAAAATTAATTCTTTGGTGACATGCTAACTCGTGATTATTCACTTTAGAGTCCTGAAACAAAATCATGTCTGGCAAAACTAGGGGTTCTGACCAAACTGCTACAATCACGCCAGACATTGCCCCTGGTGTAGATACTGCTCGACGTTTCCCAAAGCCCCAAGCTCTTTCTACTATTCCTTGTGAAAGGCATCCGACAGAGCTTTCTGTTAGCTTATTTCAACAATTGTGCAACCAGTTTGGAATTTCGGAAAAGGAAGAAGCCAAGCTACCCGGTGAGAAAGAGTTCGCGGATATTCCTCCAACTGGATATGTTGCCGTCACTCGTGATATGCTGTTAAGTGGAGCCATTCCTCCTTTTAATCCTTATTTGGAAATGATTATTCGGAGTCTGGCCATTGCCCTATACCAACTACACCCAAATGGCTGTGCGATTTTAACAAGCCTTTATGTCCTTTTTATGAGGAAAAAGCTACGTGCCCTTTCATTTGAAGATATATGATCCTTATATTCTTTCAGGAAGAGGAATCAACGTCCCTCCATTATTTTTATAGAAAGCTGGGGTCCTAGAATTATTACTAGCCTGGTGGAAAGTGTTCGGGGATTCCCTAGTCAATACTTTTTTGTTCAATGCCCTGATAATTTCTATGGCTTATGGATGGAAGGCAGTGGGCATATTTACTTCTCAAACCCTTCTTCTTCTTTTTTTTACAAAACCCATTACTCAAGTCCTTAGTTATGTTTCAGTAATTCCCAACCAGAAAGTCGCATTTAATCAAGATCTTTGTGACTCTTTACTGGCTATTGGGGAAGATGAGAGGAGTAGGACTTTTTGATTACTGAAGACTTTCTTTGTCACTACGGCCTGCTTTGTCCTTTGTGTAATCTTGCAGTTGATGCTTCTGAAAAAAGGGTGCTGCCGGCAAATCTCCGGTTAAAAGAGCCTCGAAAAAGAAGTGTTCTAGCCCCGCGAAAAGCAGCAAAGCAACTCTTAGGCCTAAATTGGCTTCTGCCAAAATTGTGGTATCCGAGCGTCGCAAGGGTAAAGATCTCATGATTTCTTCGGAACAGACTGAGAGGGAGAGTCTTTCCTTTGGGGCGACTGACCAGGATAATGCAAGTGAAGCCTCCTCAAGAACTGCTTTGGATCTAGTGAAAGAGAGTGAACGACCCAATGATATTGGGGCGACCTCTACGGAAATTTTAAATGTTGATGAATGTTTTCCTGTTCGCGATAACCAAGAAGAAGGTGGTTCAATGACTTTTAAAGATTTTGGTGCTCTTGATTTGGCTGAAGGCTTTGTCTAAGGTAATGTGGTCGCTCAAATAGTTAGACTCCAAATCTTTAGCACATGGGTTCCCAGAGCTCTTATTCTCAAGTTATGACAGTATTATCACAGAATTAGGGATCGCTTCAGTTCCTCCTTATATACCTAGCATATCTTCTTTCTCATTTTGCCCTAGTATTTTTCGGTACCAGTGCTAAAAAAATTCTTTTTTCTTTCTTTCCAGAATCAGGAATGGGATTATCTTTGTCAGACAGTTTCTCCCAACAAGTTGGTCTCGTTAGTCCACAAAATCTTCTACTGTCCCATCTTTTTCAATGTTCCAAGCGTCCTCGATTACCTTCAGACTCCTAAGATGAACAAGCTTCTGAGCCATCGTTGGCGAATTAGTGGAAGAAGAAGAAGCATGATTATTTTCAAGTATCCGAAAAAGAGGCTACTAGTAGTGAGAGTGCTCAGGAGAAGGGAGATAATGATGAATAAGGTGAGGATGAGCCCAGGAAAACTCATAAACCGATCGAACTCTTAGGCTCCAGTTTTCGGGTTCCCCCGGAACCATCTTCTGCAACTTCTCAACTTATTGTCTCCACTTCCTGTCAGATCCAATGATCCTTAACATGCCTCGTTACGAGATTGTCCCTGGCAATCCAAAGCTGAACGATCAACTCGAAGGCTGGGATTTAAGAGGAATAGATCTCGATTTGGACTTACTCCCATATGATGACCGAAATGTCGTTGGAGAGATGAGTGCTATAAAACATTATATGACCGCCCAACTTGATATTGTTAAGAACCAACTTGAGGCACAATTAAATGAAGCTGAGGATACTAGTACAAGCCGATTTGAGTCATGGAACAAACTTTGCTTTGAGTTCCAGAAATTAAACACTCAACATCTCGAGCGTATTGAACTTCTTAAAAGTGACAAGTTCGAGCTGATCCGTATAATTAAATCTCAGGAATTCGATATTATATCTTTGAAGAGTGGATGTCATAGGACAAATAGTTTGGAAGCTGAAAATGAGAGACTTCGGGCGGAGATTGAGGCTATCGATAAAGAAGTTCAAGAGGTTCAATCTGGCAAAGAATCTGCTGAATTTCAATTGGCTCTGGAACGACAAACTGTAGCTTCTTGCCAACGGAAGAGGATAGCTCTGGAAGAACAGGTTGCTTCCTGGGCCACAGCCCTCAAAACTTCAGAAGAAGAAAAGGAAAAGCTAACCAATGATCTTGAGCAAGCTAAAATTAAAACTGACAAAACCCTGTTCCAATTTTACGTTTTCAGTGTTATTAATCGCGGAAGCTTGAGTTTTCTGAACAAGGATTTCCCTCGAACGCTGGCTCTTGTTTGGGAACAAGTACTTAAATATTCCAAGGGTAAAGAAGACAACGCCCTCCAAGAGACCCTCCTAGATGCAGTGGACCGTGCTGCTTTAGATAAAGGCAGAAAAATACTAGTAGGTGAACGGGCTCAGTCTCTAGGGAAAGGGGCTCCAAATATTGTCCTGGTTTACACTCCTTGTCCTGGTGACGTCGAAGCTTCAAGCTCTCAGATTCCTCCTGCGAATGCTCCCATTATTTACGAAAATGCTTCTGAGGCTCTACTCACTGACGATCACGCTGTTCGAGATAGCAGCTCCAAGCAATATACTGGGGATGGTGAAGAGGAATGATGATCTTCTGACTGTTTGTGTATGCGAGTGCCAGTCCTCGCTCGCTACTTTATACTTGTGTTGCCCACTTTATGACCCTGCATCTGATCTGTGATTCTGCGATGAGTTTGTGTTTTGCTTAGTTAACTTTTCCGCTGGTACGTTGCATATTATACTCTCATAGTGGTTTATTTGTATCAGATTATACTTTATTCGTCGTACGATAGTTACGTTTTCGTGGTGCGTTATGCTAGTATTGCAGGTTCGTTTTAATCGTCATAGTTATGCCCCCATAATGAGGTTCGCTGCTATCTTAGAATCTGACTTCAATTCTTCGCTTCTCCTTAAGGGGTCTTATTTTATTGCACATTTATTTATATTTCTCAATACTTTGGTAATTCAAACCCTTTTAAGTTTGCGTTCGAATACATGCCCACTCCCTGGAAAGATGCATGTATCCTATAATGCATCTAATCGTGTTTCAGACCGACCCGGCGTCCCAGATCTTTCTGAAACTTAGTTAGACGTATACTCGTATATATATATATATATATATATATATATATATATATGTGTGTTTTTTTTGTGTACTCAACCCCACTTTGGAAACTAGTTTTGAGTACGTGCTCCCATGGAAGGACTTGGGTTTCAAGTTTTCAAACCAATCTTGGCCCTGTTTAATTTGGTTTATTAAGTTCAAACACGGACCTAAATTGGATACCCACTTTCGGCTAGTATTTCCGTTACCCCTTTTCGGCTAGGATTTCTGAATTGCTTTTGTACTCCCTTTCGGCTAGTACCCCTTTCGGCTAGGATTTCTGAATTGCTTTTGTACTCCCTTTCGGCTAGGATTTCTGAATTGTTTTAGTACCCCCTTTCGGCTAGGATTTCTGAATTGGACGTTTGCTGGAAATTGTGTTTTTTGTAACGAGAAGCGCAACTTTTCTGGCTTGATGTGTTCCCATCTTCTGACCCAAAATGATACTTTCTTTTGGGATTTGCAAGACGATTGGCTTGATTATTTTGCTTGGTTTGAATGGTGTTGTTGGCGTTTGATGCCGGAATTACTCCAATCAAGATGTGCTTGGGAAGTTTTTGTTCATGGTTGAGCCGCGAATGAGCGGTCATCCGTCTCTTTTCGGCTCTATATTTAAGAGATTAATTTTAGTGTGAGCCTGCAAACATATGATTTTTGTAAGCAAATAACTTTCAACTTGTAGAGCTCTTGCTAGGTAAAATACAAATAAATCACAGATTTTTTGCAGGAACAAAGCAAGAAGTAAACCAAAGCAAAGTAATTGTAAAATAAATGCAATGGGGGTTGCACATTTTTATCATTGGATATTGAATTGTAGTTGATAGTTGTTATCGATGACTGACCGTAAGTCTACGGATGCTTGGGTTTTCTCATATGCCCCTAGTTGACCGGTAGTATTACTCTACCTCTAGGCTGCTAGAGCATTTTGAGGATTTTTGACATAATACTGAAGTTGATTCTTTCGGATGAGATCCTCGATTAAGCTTCTCAGGTGTCGGCATTCATTTGTGTTATGCCCTGGCTGATTATGAAACCGAAAGAATTTCCTGGAGTTGGCTTGCTGCTCCGTGATCCTTTGAGGTTTTAACTGAGGGAATACTCCAGAGTCTTTTGTAGCAGAATAAATCTTCTCTAGGGTTTCATTTAAGGGAGTCAGCTCTGTATGCTTAAAAAATCGTGACTTCTTGTGTGCTTTATTATCCTTCTCATCGGGTCCTCTTTTCTGCCCAAGGTCGTTCTTTTGCCCTTCCTGGGACTCGTTACTTTTTCCTTCTTTGGTAGTATTACCGTCTGTGCTCTTCTGGATATTTGGGGCATCATCTTCCATGCTCATGTACTCTTCGGCTTTCTTGTAGAACTTCTTCAAAGTCTTGGGTTTCTTCGTTTTGAGCCATTTCCCAAATTCTAATTTCTTATCGATAGCACCTTTCAGAGCTGCCAATAAGTACCAAGGCTCCAGTTCTACGACCTCAGCCACCGCGGCATGGAATCGGGTAAGGAAAGCTTTGATGGTTTCTACAAACATTTGCTCCATTTCGTTGAGCGACATTATGTCTCTTACTTTGGTAGTTTGTAGACAGAATTGGTCTTGGAATCTTCTTGCTAAGTCGGCAAATTGATCAACGCACTTAGATGGGAGTCTAGCGAACCGTAGCGATGCTACACCTTCTAGGCATATAGGGAAGTACAAGCATTTTATCTCATCGGTTGCTCTAGCTCCGTTCATGTGTTGATCATATCTGAACAGGGTTATGTTTGGATCTCCAGTTCCACCATAAGGCACTATAGTCGGGGGTGTGAATTTCTTAGGAAAATTTGTTTGTCGGATCCTTTCTGTAAATGGGTTTTTACTGGGTGAAAACTCCCATTCTTTCTTATCGTCTTCTCGATCTACTCTTTCTTTCATTATTCACTGAATCATGTCCGTAATACGCTTTTCGTCATTGGCTCGCTCCCCTGGACTAACATATAAGTTTTTGCTGGTGCGAACACGGTTCGAGCTCTGACACCTTTTATTCCTTTTGGGAGGGCTTGAGGTACTTTGAACTGCACGCTTCCCTGTAAGCTGCAGATATCTGACCTTAGAGTCCTCAACGCCGGCCTCCCCCTTATCTCCCGCTAAAAAGTGGGGTCGGTTAGGGTCTGAGGCTGAAGAGTCCTCTCTTTTGTCAACATTGTTCACAGCATTTGGTTGTGGAAGATTGGCTCGAGTATTAATCATGGTATCAAGCCTTTCCATCATCATTTTGGTCGTGACATCCATTTTTTCATTGAGATCAGTCACAGCCACATTCAATTCATCTCGTGATACAGATGGCCTGGAGGGTTCTTCAACTTCTCGACGTAAAGCCTGCGGTGTAGTTTTGTCACCGCGAATATCCCCAATGGCCATGGTAGTTTTACTGGATTTGTTATTTTTCTTTGAACTGGACATGGCTTCGAGAAAAGAGAGCAGTTCAGGATTTTGAAAGTAGGTTGCTGAATTTTAGGGGAAAGTGGGAGGAAGGATATTGAAACACCCCACCTCCGTTAAGGTCACTCACAAAGGGAATGCCTTATCTTTGGTGGAGCATTATAGGTAAAAGACACAGATAATTTACAAAACAAACAAATATAAGCAGCGGAAAAACCAAATTTATTTCATACGCGGTTCATAACAAAACATTACAGCAAAATGTCTCAAAACAACTTCCAAATCATTACATCAAAATCTATGCCTTGATTATTACATAAAGAAGCATAAAACATAAATAAAATTGCATAAATCCCCAAGTAGTAGTGTGTCCAAAGCCATATCCATAGATAAGAGGTTCCAAGCTATACATAATAGAGTCTTCAAGCTTGGAAAGATGAATGATCCAAATTAAGCTGAGTTATTCCCTCCCTGGCTACTTGAGGGAGGAAGGGAGGAGAAACGAAAGAAAGGAGAGCGAAAGAAAAATGGGTCAGACATAGGTCTGGTAAGTCCAGTGATTATTCAGCATGTAAACTGGTAAGATAACCATGACATGAATAAATTGGAAGTAGGACAATAACAAAGAAATAAGGTAACATAGGATAAGGCAAGGTAAACTAATCATACTATCGCACACGTGTTCATATTCTCTGCACCTACTAGATATTTCAACCATCATCATGAGTTCAAACCCAGTGATCCCTTTTTTTATCGATCGGCTCCTACTCACCCGCATTTACTACTTATGTCATACGACCCTGCTCGATTGTAGATACCTGTGCTGGTCCCACCATGGGGTGTATCAAATCCTATGGTGGCAAGCCGACACGATTCAAGATGCACAGTGTATAACTACTGAAGCCCAGTGCCTGCTTTTTCCACTCCGGAGTACGTGCACGCCCGTACTCCATCGGAACCTACACTGACGCACCAACCGCCATTGTTTTGACCGCTTATAATTAGCCCAGTAATCGTGGCCCACCCTGCCTAGTTCAGGGACCATGATACATCTATGTGGGTTACTACTGAAATGGGTCCTCTTTACTAGGGTTTCCTAGTCAACATGTTAAATTGGTTAAGTGTCCAAGTTAACCTCACCCCACCCATCAGTTTAGTTAACATGCTGTATTGGTTAAGTGTTGCCTTAGTTAACTTAACCCTGCCATTCCCGACTTAGCTTTAATTCATTCATTAAAGCACCAACCACTCAGACTAGACAGGTATTGTTGCGGTTACTGGATGTGTCGGTCGGGTCCGCGCAGTTTTACCCTGCAACTCAGTCTAACCTCGGGTCCTTTGGGCTCGATGCACTAACCTCCCACATTAGATATATATTGTTATGGCTGCTGGATGTGCCGGGCGGTTCCGGGAAGTCTTACACCATAACTCAATCTAACCTCGGGTTAGGTATATTCGTCTTTTCTAAATTTACATATTTATCTCTTTATATTTATGTGTAAATTATTGTCATTCAAGTCAAGCCCCACTTTCCCTTTTAAAATCAAGTTCATAATTTTAGGTATAAAAATTTATACCACTTTATTCCATAAAAAATTTACATGTTTATGAGCCAGATATGCCAATTATATGTAACTTTCGTGTTTTTCCCCAACGTTACCCCCGTTAAACGTTTGCATAAATCACATAAAATGTTAGGCTCGATACATAGCCTAACTCATACACAAAAGGGGAAAAAGAGGAACATGTAATAATTCCAACATCATAAAAATATGGATCTAACTACACATGTATCATATGAATTTGGCATAGAACAATATACATTTATTTATGAACTTGCAAATTTAGATCTACTCAACATGAATCACGAAACAGGGTTTTGCATAGAATTACATAAACTTAAAATTAGGCATGTAGTTTTGAATTTGCTAATTTAGTTGGATCAAATTCAACATGAACCTAATCATATTGGCATGTAGTTTTGGTCATATATGTGATCATGGTTGAACTTGCATAAACATAGCAAAATTCCCAAATTGACATACAAAATATATGCGTCATTATGATATGTCAGCGCCAAAATTATACAACATGGTATGTCATTGCCAAATTACACAACATGATATGCCATTGCCAAATTATACAATCATAATATGTCATCGCCAATTTATTTAAGATATATGTCATCGCCAAAGTATACACATAATATGTCATCGCTAAATTACACAACATATATGTCATTGCCAAATTATTCCACATATGGATTCATTGCCAAGCATTTAACATTTATCATCAAATTACATACAACATGATCACAAGCTTAACATGATAAGAGTCATAGTATTAATCAATTCAGTTTTAACAAAAAGGATAGGAACAGATTTACATTAGGCGTTGTTCTACATCCAGTTATTTAGTCACGATTCTAATATCATTTAGGTCTAAATGATAGCTGGACTTACAAAAAAGGAGACTAGTCTTGTGTTTTGGGATCTGTATTCTGAAATTAAATAGCTCTCCTTTGTTGTAGACGTTGAATTCTCTTAGTTGAATTAGATTTGATTTGTGATTCCTAACTTGCTTCCTAGTTGAAAGAGAACGGCGGCTACTCTAGGTTGAGTGCTAACAGCATGAGAGTCATAGGAATATTTTTGTGTGGCTTAGGGTTTGGATTTATGTTGCTTATATAGAAGTTTTATTTAATAGGAGCCGTCAGATCAACCTAGGGCCAATCAAAGCCATTCGAACCTAAAAGAACCAACCAGAACTTGCCACACAAGCCCTAATGACACAACAAATCGTCACAGGAGAAAACACGTCAGTTTTCTTATCTGACCCGTGGGGGGTCGACCCCCAGGTCGACCTGTATGGGGGGAGGTCGACCCCCTGGTCGACCTCCTGGTCGACCTGGCTTTTGGCGGGAAAATTCCCGCCCAACCCGCTTCTGCTTCTGATTTTGAAATTTGAATTTTCTGAACTTTAATATGAGCTGTTTATTTAAATTATTGAATCTTCTGAAGTCATAACTCCTTCATACTGAATCCGATTTACGCAAACTCGGACTCTATCTCAAGCAAAATTCCGAGATGAACGCAATGGCGTAACCCGTTTCCCTTAGTTCTCACATTTGTAATTAATTATTCTTTAATTCATTACTTTAATGTTTATAGAAAATACGGGGTGTTACATTCTCCCCTCCTTAAAGGATTTCGTCCCCGAAATCTTCAAGTCAAGAAGAACGTATATCCTACCATCCAATCGTCCATCTACTCAACCATCAAACACAGGCATCCATTGTCCTTAAAAAGACTTCTAATGCTTCATGATCATATGCATAGTGTGTGTACATGTCCTTATCTAATGCAAAATCAGGCGGTCTACTGATTCAGTTGTCCTCCTTAATGCAAGTCATGTCGGTGCCATGAGTCCATTATGTATGCAATCATCCCTAATTATACTTTCTACATGAGTGCACAATCATTCATACAAATGCAACATCCACATGATAACACATCAAGTTTCAATCATATACAAGTACATACATGCATATGCAATATGAAAGTGACTGAGCCGATCTAACACCTAATGTGTGTGTACATGCATCCACGAGCAACCACTAGCTATCACTTGCACCCACGTGCAACCATCAATCATAACATGATTCAAATACATGTTTACATCCATTGGTTTCTACCTAAGGATCAATTACAACATTGAGGAAAATACTAAAAAGATAGATACGAGCATGGACAAACTTAAAAGAAAAAGAGATCAAAGATGTACCCTAAAAAAGAAAAGGGTAGGCTGCGCGTATCTTGGCCTCAGTCTCCCAAGTCGTGTCTTCCTCAGTGTTACTCCATTGAACTTTAACAAGTTTGACTTCGCGGTTGCATAGCTTTTTGACTTCTGTCCCCAAGATATGAGTTGGAACTCTTCTCATAGTTGCCTCTCGTTCTACTTCTACTTCCTCTAATATGCTTTATTCCACCACTTCCGCATACTCATGTAAGCAATTCCGTAGGTGAGAAACATGAAAGACATTATGAACTCCAGCCAATCTTTCGGGCATCTCTACTCTGTAAGCCATCTTTACAATCCTTTCAATAATAGGAAACGTCCCAACAAATCTTGGTGCCAACTATCCTGCGGATCCAAAGCAAACAACGTTCCTCAAAGGAGATACTTTAAGGAAAACCCTGTTTCCAACCTCAAACTCAAGGTCGGTCCTTCTTTTATCTGCATAGGACTTCTATCTATCTTGGGCAGTCTTCATTCTTCTTCATATCAAGTCCACTTTCTCTGAAATTTCTCTAATCATATGTGGTCCAAGTATGAGCTTGTCTGTAGACTCCCACCAACAAGTTGGTGATCGGCATGGTCTTCCATATAAAGCTTCGGAGGGTGTCATGCCTATGGTGGCTTGGTAGCTATTGTTGTAGGCAAACTCCACCAAAGGAAGATGATCCTCCCATGTTCCTCCCAAGTTAAGAATACATAATCTCAAGAGGTCTTCTAATACTTTGTTCACCCTTTCCGTCTGACCATCGGTTTGGAGGTGATAGGCCGTGCTTAAGCATAGGTGTGTGCATACAGCCTCTTGCAAGCTCTTCCAAAACTCGCTCGTAAAGATAGGATCTCGGTCACTCACAATGCTGGAGGGTATCCCATGGAGTCGAACTATCTCTTTAAGATAAATGGATGCTAAAGATGAGGCAGTCCTTCTACTTTTAACAGGTATAAAGTGAGTGCTTTTTGTGAGCCTGTCCACTATTACCCAAATACTGGTATTGCCCCTTCTTGACCTAGGTAGCCCATCGATACAGTCCATTGAAATGCTACCCCATTTCCACTATGGGACCTCCAGGGGATGAAGCAAACCACCAGGATTCTTTTGCTCTGCCTTGACTTGTTGGCATATTAAGCACTTAGAGACGAATTCAACTACATCCCTCTTCATGCCATTCCAAAAGAAAACCCTTTTTACGTCTTTATACATCTTGTCTCGACCTGGGTGTATGGCCAACTTGGAATGGAGTGCCTCTTCGAGATCCTTCTTCATGAAATCCCTTGCTTGTGGGACTCATAGCCTTCCATCTTGCCTCAACCAACCCTTATCACTGATGGAGTATCTATTGAGTTGACTAGAAGTCTCACCCCTAATTAGCTTATCCATCACATCAACTAGCTGAGATTCTTCACATTGCGCGGTTCCTATTAAGTCCAAAAGAGTAGGCCGCACTTCTAGTGATGCTAACAAACAAGTCACATGATCGACAGAGCGTCTAAAGTCAAAATTGGCTATGTACTCCAAGCTCTGCCCTTCTACAAAGAGAGGGCTTAAGGTCAGCTTCTTTCTACTCAAGTCGTCTGCTACTACATTGCCCTTGCCAGGGATATAGGAAATCTTGAAATCGTAAGATGCCAAGAATTCCATCCATCTTTGTTGCCTCAAGTTAAGATCTTTCTGCGAGAAAAGGTACTTCAACGATTTATAGTCAGTATATAATTCAAACTTCTCACCTAGGAGATAATGGCGCCAAGACTTAAGCGCAAAGACGATGGCAGCCAACTCTAGATCATGCGTTGGGTAGTTTTTCTCATGAACTTTCAATTGTCTGTCTCCATAAGCTACTACCTTACCTTCTTGCATCAAGACAACACCTAGTCCCGTACCACATGCATCCGTGTATATGGTAAACATCTTTCTCCCATCCGGCAATGTCAGAACTGGGGCAGTTGTTAGAGCCCTCTTCAATCGTTGGAAAGCAACATCACGATCCCAATCCCAATTAAAAGTCAGGTTCTTCTTCGTCAACCTTTTAAGTGGAGCTGAGATTTTCGCAAAGTCTTTGATGAAATTTTGGTAAAAGCCTGCTAGCCCGAGGAAGCTTCGGACTTCGGTCGCATTCCGTGGAACCTTCCAATCTTATACCGCAACTACTTTTGCGAGGTCCACAGCTAACCCTTCCTTGGACACCACATGTCCATGAAATCTTACTTCCTCTCTCCAGAAGTGGCATTTGGAGAATTTGGCTTTCAACTGATGTGCTCGAAGAGTATCCATAGCTTCTTTTAAATGCTGAGCATGCTCTTCCTCACTTTTTGAGGAAATCAAAATGTCATCTATGAAGACCACCACAAACTTATTGAGGAACTCCCTGAACACCCTGCTCATCAAATCAATGAAATAAGCGGGTGTGTTTGTTAGGTTGAAAGGCATGACAAGCCACTCGAAGAAACCATCCGGAGTTCTGAACGCGGTCTTATCAATGCTGTCTTCAGCCAGTCTTAGCTGATGAAACCCAGTAGCTAGATCTAGTTGGGAGAAAACCGATGCACTTACAAGCTGATCGAACATGTCATCTATTCTTGGGAGTGGGTTCCTATTCTTCTTGGTCTGCTTGTTTAGCTCCCTATAATCAACGCATAGGTGAAGCGAACCATCTGCTTTGGTTGCGAATACTACTGGAGCACCCCATTCAGAAATACTCCGCCTTATAAACCCTTTCTCAAGCAACACTTTAACTTGCTTGCTGAGTTCTTTCCTCTCCCTTGGAGCCATGTGTTTAACGTGTAAAGCAACGGGTTTTGCATTATCCATGAGGTATATGCGGAAGTCTATCTCTCGCTTCGGAGTTAACCCCTTCACCTCTTCAAAGACATCCGAGTATTCATGGACTACTCTAACAGACTGCAAATTCTCAACAGACGCATCAAGAGATTCTAAATAGCTAAGCATAATAGAGTTCATGGGATTACAAGAAATTTCGAGAGTGTTACCGAGGCGAGTCATGAGTCTAACCACTCTCTTTTCACAATCGAGGATGGCACCGTTACTGGATAGCCAATCCATGCCTAGAATCAACTCATAGCCCGTGAAGCCCAAAACATAGGCACTACATCTAAACCCAACGCTTAGTATAGAAATTTCCAAATCCAAACAAATCATTGACAAATAAGTTGAGCCTCCAATTAGATTTGAAACAACCAATGGATCCTCTACTAAACTGGTGTCTAGGTGCAGAGATTCAACTAAAGCAGTAGATATAAAAGAGTGCGATGCGCTAGAATCAAAGAGCGTATGAACAGGATGATCAAAAAGATAAACTAAACTCTCAGAAGAAACATTTCTACCTCGTTCTTACGGAGGTGCCATGAGAGCATGAACCTGCCCTGCCGAAGTAGATCCAGCTCTCTGCCCTTGCCCTTGCTTCCTTGGGCAGTCCTTAGCCATGTGTCCCGTCTCGCCGCAATGGAAACAGCCACCCATCTTCCTCTTTTTCTTTCTGCAGTCCTTAACTAGATGCCCGGGAATGCCACAAAAATTACACTTCCTCTTGTCACGGGGTTTGTTGTTCTTCCCGCCCTTGTTGGAATCTGTCTTCTTGCTCTGTGTCCCCTCCACTTTCTTATCTTGAATTACTTCCACCTTTGTCTCTTTCTTGCCAGCCTTATCTTCTTCTTGTAACAGTGCCAAGTCCACCAGCCTCTCATAAGTCGCACCCATAGGTATATGGGACATAGCTACGCTGTGCAGCGGCTCATTCAATCATTTAACAAAATGGAGAGCCTTCTTATGTGGAGTGTTCACTAACTCCAATCTAAATCTAGCCAGCTGGTTGAATTGGTTAACGTATTCCTTGACTGACATACTCCCCTGTTTGAGAGCTAAGAACTTCTCCAATTGTAGGCTTCGTTAAGCTTGTGAGAGTAATTTTATTTCAAACCTCATTCTAAAATCCATCCATGTTTCAGCTGGTCTTTCAGCGTTAGTGACTTCCCACCAATAGGAGGCTTCGTCTTTAAGCAGCCATACGGCCAACTGTATCTTTTATCTATCGTCCACTTCGAAGATATCAAACAAATCATCAGTTTCTTTGAGCCAGTTTCTTGCTTCCACGAAGGATTCATTTCCATTGAAGTTCTTTCCACCCATGGCTTAAAAGTCCCTACATATTTTTGAGAATGCATTTACACGTGGAGGAGGAGGAGGAGGGACCACTGCAGCTGGGGGAGGAGGAACGTCTGCTGGGCCTGCGACATTAGCCCTAGCCTCTAGGTACCTTCTGAACCAGCCAGGTACCGGTACGCCCTCTGGAAGGTTAAGATCCCCAGACATGCTAAATCGAAAAAGGAAAGATTCAAAACAAAAGGGTGGAAAGATAGTGCATATGGCTTCGGTGTATTATGCCTTTTTAAATTAAAACACTTTTTCTTGAAAATTGGTTCTTTAAACTTCTTTTTGGAAAACAGTTTTCAAAAAATTTGTCTGACCTAGTAAACCTTTGCTCTGATACCAAGTGAAACACCCCACCTCTGTTAAGGTCACTCACAAAGGGAATGCCTTAGCTTTGGGGGAGCATTATAGGTAAAAGACACAGATAATTTATAAGACAGACATATATAAGCAGCGGAAAAACCAAATTTATTTCATACGTGGTTCATAACAAAACATTACAGCAAAATGTCTCAAAACAACTTCCAAATCATTACACTAAAGTCTCTGTCTCGATTATTACATAAAGAAGCATAAAACATAAATAAAATTGCCTAAATCCCCAAGTAGTAGTGTGTCCAAAGCCATAGCTATAGAAAAGAGGTTCCAAGCTATACATCACAGGGTCTTCAAGCTTGGAAAGATGAACAATCCAAATTAAGCTGAGCTATTCCCTCCCTGGCTACCTGAGGGGGAGGGAACGAAGGAAAAGAGAGCAAAAGAAAAATGGGACAGACATAAGTCTTGTAAGTCCAGTGATTATTCAGCATGTAAACTGGTAAGAGAACCATGACATGAATAAACTGGACGTAGAACAATAACAAAGAAATAAGCTAACATAGGATAAGGCAAGGTAAACAAGGCAAGGTAAACTAATCATACTATCGCACACATATTCATATTCTCTGCACCTACTAGATATTTCAACCACCATCATGAGTTCAAACCCAGTGATCCCTTTTTTTATCGATCGGCTCCTACTCGCCCGCATTTACTACTTGTGTCATACGACCCCGCTCGATTGTAGATGACTGTGCTGGTCCAACCATGGGGTGTATCAAATCCTATGGTTGCAACCCGACACGATTGAAGATGCACAATGTATAACTACTGATGCCTAGTGCCTGCTTTTTCCACTCCGGAGTACGTGCACGCCCGTACTCCGTCGAAACCTACACTGACGCACCAATCACCGTTGTTTTGACAACTTATAATCAGCATAGTAATCGTGCCCTACCCTGCCTAGTTCAGGGTACCATGATACATCTATGTGGGTTATTGCTGATATGGGTCCCTATTACTAGGGTTTCCTAGTCAATATGTTAAATTGGTTAAGTGTCCAAGTTAACCTAACTCCACCCATCAGTTTAGTTAACAGATTGTATTGGTTAAGTGTTGCCTTAGTTAACTTAACCCTACCATTCCTGACTTAGGTTTAATTCATTCATTAAAGCACCAACCACTCACATTAGACTGGTATTGTTGCGGTTATTGGATGTGCCGGTCGGGTCCGGGCAGTTTTACACCGCAACTCAGTCTAACCTCGAGTTCTTTTGGGCTCAATGCACTAACCTCCCACATTAGATATATATTGTTGCGGTTGCGGGATGTGCTGGGCGGTTCCGGGCAGTCTTACACCCTAACTCAATCTAACCTCGGGTTAGGCATATTCGTCTTTTCTAAATTTACATATTTACCTCTTTATATTTATATGTAAATTATTGTCATTCAGGTCAAGCCCCACTTTCTCTTTTAAAATCAAGCTCATAATTTTAGGTATAAAAATTTATACCACTTTATGCCACAAAACATTTACATGTTTATGAGCCAAATATGCCAGTTATATGTAATTTCATATTTTTCCCCAACGTTACCCCCATTAAACGTTTGCATAAATCACATAAAATGTTAGGCTCGATACATAGCCTAACTTATACACAAAAGGGGAAAAAGAGGAACATGTAATAATTCCAACATCATAAAAATATGGATCTAACTACACATATATCATATGAATTTGGCATAGAACAATATACATTTAATTATGAACTTGCAAATTTAGATCTACTCAACATGAATCATGAAATAGGGGTTTTGCATATAACTACATAAACTTAAAATTAGGCATGTAGTTGTGAATTTGCTAATTTAGTTGGATCAAATTTAACATGAGACTAATCATATTAGCATGTAGTTTTGGTCATATATGTGATCATGGTTGAACTTGCATAAACATAGCAAAATTCCAAAAATGACATACAACATATATGTGTCATCAAGATATGTCATCGCCAAAATTATACAACATGGTATGTCATCGCCAAATTACACAACATGATATGCCATTGCCAAATTATACAATTATAATATGTCATTGCCAATTTATTCAAGATATATGTCATCGCCAACGTATACACATAATATGTCATTGCTAAATTGCACAACATATATGTCATTGCCAAATTATACCACATATGGATTCATTGCCAAGCATTTAACATTTATCATCAAATTACATACAACATGATCACAAACTTAACATGATAAGAGTCATAGTCTTAATCAATTCAGTTTTAACAAAAAGGATAGGCACAAATTTACATTAGGCGTTGTTCTACATCCAGTTATTTAGTCACGATTCTAATATCATTTAGGTCTAAATGATAACTGGACTTACAAAAAAGGAGACTAGTCTTGTGTTCTGGGATCTGTATTCTGAAATTGAATAGCTCTCCTTTGTTGTAGACGTTGAATTCTCTTAGTCGAATTAGATTTGATTTTTAATTCCTAACTTGCTTCCTAGTTGAAAGAGAACGGCGGCTACTCTAGGTTGAGTGCTGACAGCATGACGGTCTTAGGGATATTTTTGTGTGGCTTAGGGTTTGGATTTAGGTTTCTTATATAGAAGTTTGATTTAATAAGAGTCGTTAGATCAACCTTGGGAAAATCAAAGCCATTCAAACCTAAGAGAACCAACCAGAACTTGCTACACAAGCCCTAATGACATAGCAAATCGTCACAGGAGAAAACACATCAGTTTTCAGATCTGACCCGAGGGGGAGGTCGACCCCCAGGTCAACCTATATGAGGGGAGGTCGACCCCCTGGTCGACCTCCTGGTCAACCTGGCTTTGGGCGGGAAAATTCCCGCCCAGTCCCCTTCTGCTTCTGATTTTGAAATTTGATTTTTCTGAACTTTAATCTGAGCTGTTTATTTAAATTCTTGAATCTTCTGAAGGTCATAACTCCTTCATACGGAATCGGATTTACGCAAACTCGGGCTCTATCTCAAGCAGAATTCCGAGACGAACGCAATGGCGTAACTCATTTCCCTTAATTCTCGCACTTGTAATTAATTATTCTTTAATTCGTTACTTTAATGTTTACAGAAAATACGGGGTGTTACAGATATGAGAATCGGCCCCATGGTGGGCGCCAAAATGTTTCCACCAAAAATGGTTCAAACTCTAAGGGTACAATGAATGTACTTCACCAACACGGTTAGAAAATAAGTGGAGCCGCACTCAACAACAATTGGAAGCAAAAATGCAAAGGAAACAAAATGAAGACGAGGTTTTATTGTGGTTCAGCCGTGTGTTAGGCCTACATCCATTGTGAATAGAGTTCGCATTATCTTGATGATGATTACAAGACATATCAGCTCTTGCTCTTTATACATCCTTTTATCCACTCAATATAATTTGAAATTTACGTACAAATTCGGCTTAGATTCACGAGGTTCGATGGAGGAATGGCAGGATCAATGACGAAGAAGGACAGATAGGCCACGGAGGGGGAGGATGTCTTGGATCTTTCACACTTATCATATTTTGACCGACGCCATGGCTGAACGGATAAAGGATTTACGGCTGATGATGATCATGACTGAAGATGTTTAAGGAATAGCTAAGGATGGAATTTAGCAACACTTCGTGGTGGCCGAAGCTCCTCCTTCTTGGTGGAGGGTGTGTCCTATTTATAGGTGAGCCCCTGTGGAGATTTGAACTTAAATCCATCCAAGTCGGTTGTCCCATTAATTTCTAAAATGCCATTGCCTCGTTGTAGCCAGCTGTTAGTAATCGTTTCTGGCTGTCCAATGTGGGTGACTTTACAGGAGTGAACGTCCTTCTGAGAGTGAGCGACCACTTTCAGTTCAAACAATCTAGATGAACGATTCAATGCAGACGAACGGGTTGTATTTGACTATTGATGAGTGGGCGGTTGTTACCACAATTAAAGGAGAGCGCCTGACTGAAATAATGATGACATATTGAGGAGCAATCGCCTAGGGCTATAATTTGTAAGTGGACATAGAGTGCATGCGCAACCCCTAGTATTTTGGACTTTCATCTAACTAATCGGGAGTTAAATGTGCCACTGGAACAATTCTTCTCCTTGTTCTGTTCAATCGAATTTTCTTGATATGGTGATGAGTGGAGCAACCTTCCAAGATGCGCGAGCTTTATTGTTGTCTTGTTGTGTGTGGTCACCCCTGACCTTTTATAGATTGTTTGAGTGTACTAGATAGCATTTTGCACGACCGGGTTTAATGACGTTTGACCCATAACGTGGATTTAATAGATGGGTGGTCTCTAATGCACATATGATCCTTAAGGGATAAACAACTCGTAAACAAGGAATAAGGAACCCTTTATACAGTATCCAATGAAGCGCACTTGTGTTTTGAGTAATTCCATCAAGTTTGAGTTGTCTACGTCTAGAAATTTGAATTTAAACGAAGTGCTAACAAGATTTAACAGATGAATATGTGTCAAAACTTTGAGTTCAGCAAGAAATTCTCTTGATGCTTGCATATCCATCTTCTTAATCGCTGCTTTCTGCAAGATACCATTTATAATCAATGTTTCAAGCTAAAAATTGTTCAATTTGCTTCAACAGAAAGATCATGTACAGTATTTTGAAGAATAACCTGTTGTGGAGTATCATGAAACAAAAGAGCATTTAAATAGTAGAATAAAAATAGATAGCACAAAATGAGAATGCATGATACTCCTTTATGTTTCAGATTGGTATTGTATAAAATGATGCATACATACATACATTGAAAGTAAACTAATAATGGTGAAACTTTACTGCAACATTTTTGCATACATAATCATAAAAATGACAGTTTGAGTGTAGATTAATGCAAATATTTGCAAAACATTATACTCCATGTGGATATTGTTGAAACGATGATGAAATTATGATAGAATATTAAAATGAGATTCAGTATACCATTTACTGATACTTAAATCGATACAATTGCAAACTGAAACAAAGGATAGCTACTATGGTGCTTTTTTGATGATTTGGATAAAGCTAAAGAAGGGATAATATTAAAAGTTAGTAAGACTGTATTAGTTACAAATATAATCCCTGATATTTACATCATATTAACAATCAGTTGTCGGTAACCCAATTGCTAATTCAGTGCTTTAATTCTGTGGTTGCAAATCAGTTTATATGACGAACTACAATCTCAAAAGAAAATTAAATCGATGAAATTCAAAAACGTTTATCGACGTATACTCTTAAGTCATTTCCTTTTATTTTTGATTGGTTGAACCAACCCAAATGCTTCATCTGCTTTGCACAGGGAAGAAGAAAGAAAAAATGTTAATAACATTTCAAGAAAACAGGAATGTGTATTCAAGGGTGAATAATTTTATAAACGAAGGCAGCCAGAAAAGGACCGTATTTGTTAAATACGAATATTAAAACACAGTATTGAATAATGTTAGTGTCATTCCTAGATCTCATTTCACACAAATTCAAACACAATATTGAATAAAAATATTAAGAAATAACATTAAATCGGCTTTCATAAGAGAATCGATCGATAAGGCACTCCTACTTATCGATTGAACTCAAAATTGGATTCGCCCACTAATATTTCCGAGGACGGATATAAAGGACTTAGGGCTCGAGAAACCTGGATGTTGTTGGTGGAATTACGCCATGAACAAAATTTCATCGGAGATTCAAACGATTTTTATTAGGTTTAAAAGAATTTTGAGAAAAGGGATGTGATTTTTGATTGACAAAGGGACTATGATTTTTGGTTGAAGAGGGAAATGAATTTTTCACGGCAGTGGGAATTTCAGAGTGACTGCCTCTTTGGGAAATATCTGAATAAAGATCTCAGCATTTCACATAGCTGTGTTTGGTTTTTCTTATGTTCAACAACCGTTTATGGAAACAAAGAGGAGAAAACGCTGTTTATTGCTATTGTTGATAACCACTTTTCTTGTAGTGTGGGTATCGACAACGTTCTTTTACCACCATCTCTTCTTAGTATCGACACCAAGCCATTTGCTCTTTTATGTTGGTGTTGATAGCTTACAAAGTCATCATTTCAGTGCTGGCATCCTTTAAATCTATGATATCAATATGCTATCTCGGTATTGGTTCCCTTATTATTCCTCCAAGCTCTTAGTGTTTGTTTTACTTGTATTGCCCCAGCTTCTGGGTGCCGGCTCTACTGTCTCTTCTTTGCTTTGGTATCGATTGAACTCTCCTCAAGCTTCTATTATGGTGTCAACTTTACCACAATGCCCCTTCACCTTGCTTTGGTTTTGTTGTTGAATTTTTGTAGTAACATCGAGAAATTTATTTTAGTAATTTATCATATTCTCTCCTCGCATTTCAAGCTTTTAGACCTTACAATGGAAGGCTTCCCTTAATCAGTACATCAAAACAAATTCAAACGATTAATAATCATCGCTTTTACTTTATTCAATTACAATATTTACCTTCATGCAAGAATATCTTACTAACATTGTATTATTTTCATTCCCTTCATATTGAATATGTTAACAAGTGGACATACCTTGACTCCATGGAAGGCATCCGCACCTGTAGATTATTTGATAGTAAATGATATCATAATTAAGGAAAATAGCAATAATGATACAAACACATTGGACAATGAAGAACAACATAATCAGTTGATAAGTATTAGTAAACATGCAACGATAATCAATTGAATGTACCATATGGACTTTAATTTTAAAATTATTACCACAGAATATGAACATTAAGAAGGTTGAAATTGGAACATGTATAGTAAAAGCTTAAAGAAAACTCATTGTTCTATACATAGGAAAACATGTCGGAAGGCTATTAGATGAATTTAAATATAACGATGACACTATTAGAAATTCATTATGAAGAAGATGTATCCATTTTATTGTTACTGCACTATTTATGAATATTCATCTATGTCAATGCTTGACGAATTTAAAAATAAATCATTAATATGGTATTTGTGTGGATCCCGCTCAACATGTACTTAGATGTTGAGAGTCTAAAATTCTCAATTGTAACATGTATTGAACATTGAGCCAGATACAAAAGGCTTTGCAAATTGGATATGTAGGCTAAGCACATATTTATTAAGGGAAAAAAAATTTGTCAAAATGATTACGAAAACCTTGTATATATCGTATTCCTCATAATGTATTTCGAAAGAACATCAAGTATCTTGTAGCGACCCGCATTCTACGTATCGGAGGATCGTAGAATATTTATTTTATTTACATACATAGTCATATGGTCATGTAACTTTGGGAAACAACTATTGTGGTCATTTCCCACATTCATGATTTTTGCCATATTTTAAATTATCGTTTTGCCCTTGGAGAATCTTTTTTTGCCTATAACTTTTAACTGGTAAGGAATTTTGACTAGAAACCATTTGCATTGGATTCGTATGATGTTTTACCTTTCCGTAGAGTAGTCACATTAATCAAACGGACTTAACGTTTGGGAGATATGGCTGAAATAAGATTTGAAGATGGAAAAATGACCTAATCGGGCTTAATAGGGTGATTAGTAGCTAGGCCCAAAACCCATTTTGGGATTAGGGTTATGGGAGGGCTGAAAGGAGTTAGAGAATGATTCCTTTTCATTTCCTCAGTCGCCACAAATCTTGCTCTAACCCTAATAATGGCTTTCATCTCTCAAATCACTCTTTAATCACTTTCTAATCACATATTAAGCAAATCAACATCAAATTAAGGAGGATTAGCATCAAAATCGAGATAGAGCTGCTGCAATACATTGGAATCCGACCCAAATTAGTTAGAGTTTCAGATCTAATATTCTTTTGTGGCTAAGGTGAGTGTTTAGCATGTTTATTCACTAACTGCGGCTAATTAGGGGTGATTAGTGATAATTAGCGAAATTATGACTCAGAAAAATATAAAAAATATGCATAAATTCTAAAATATTATTTTATGTCACTGGTAAAAATTCGGGTTAATTTGGATTAAGTTTGCTAATCCCGGAATTTAGTGGGTTAAGGGGAAGTTCATGAATTTGGGTATGTTTGAACTAAAATAGCCTATGTAATTGATGTTTTGATCTTTTTGATTTTCCCCATATGTTGTTACTGCTGTTTGGATGTTTTATGATTGCATAGGAAATTTAGAACAGTCGAGAATGCCGTCGTGAGGCGTAAATAGCTTGCTGTGAGAAGTGTAGGAAACCGGATCCGGTCATGAACCCCGCACCGACCCGCCTCGTGACTATGGTACCACGACTCAGGTGAAGCTCCACAACCTCGACCCCAACCCCGAAGCGGTGGAAGAACCATGACCCATATACCGATGGAGAGGGAAGAAACCGACCCGAGGAGTGCACTACGAACCGACTCCTAGAAGCTCATGAACCGACCCAATGTTGTGGAGGAGGTATCATGAACCAGACCAGACAGTGTACCATGAACCGGACCAAACAATGTATCACGAACCACCCACTTCAGAAGTACCCAAACCGATGGAGACCCGAACCGAAATGCATCACCAACCGACCCCACTGACGACTCCAAACCGAATCGGAATAGGAAGTTCTACTACGTGATGACGACCGTGAACTCTTCTGATGATCAACTTTGATTCGACCAAATCCCAAGATATAAAGGAAGTCCAAATGAGGAGTTATTACTCAGGATCCAGATGGGAACCAACGAGTTAACTTCTAGAATTAGGCTTTGCTGTGGGACATGAGCAAAGGGGTTACCGATACCTGTAACTTTGGTTCACTATAGAGAGAATGGGTATTAACTATGGACCAGTGCACTGAGGTCAGAGGTTGTATGGAGTCGGACTCCATCAGGGCCCCAAAATGGAAAAGTGGTCGTAGTGATAGTTGTACGGAGTTGGACTCCGTGTTGGCCCTAATGGTTCCAGTGATCAAAGTGGTGGATATCGTATGCTTTACGCACTGAGTGAGAGATGTGAGGATGGTTGCTATGTTTGATGTTTGATATCACTATGACACGCACACCTCCAATTTTACACTATATGTTTGTGTTACCTTAGAGTATTGTACATCATGTTGTGCTTACTCTTTGGTTGTATGTCCAGGTTCAAGTATGATTATCTATGCCTGTTATTGCTTTATGTTGCTGCTATCTCTCATACCAGACTTTTGTCTAACCCATAGTTTTATGTCTCTTCTTATTACTCTGGGTGCTCCTAAACGAGTAGACTAGTGACATGTTAGGTGGTTATGCACAAGTCGCTGTTTAGAGATGACTAAGAGACTTCCACGTACTATTTACATATATTCACCATGTGTTATTGCTGGTCACTACTTTGGGCATTAGTAGTGCACCTCTTTTATTTCCTTTTAGAGACAGTATTTTAAAGTTGTAGTAATGGTTTGGATCATAAGCTGTATTTTGGATTCTTCTACTCTGATGGATATGGTTTAGTTATCAGCTTATGCATTGTCTTGTCTGTTTTATATTAAGTTATGTTATTATTATATTTTATCCCATGCACTGTGAGATATACTATAGGCTCTTGATGATTTTTAGTTTCAAATCCCTTTCTTTTGACAACCATCCTGTACTGGTTGGACATTGGCACAACGCACTTCAGGGGAAAATGTCGGCTGGTGCGGGGTAGGCCATCACACTTGGTATTAGAGCCTAGGTTGCATAGTTTAACCTAGGGAAAGACACCATGGAGAGATAGTATACGTATATGAGAGCGTGTATTTGTGATATTTTAGTTTTCAAGAACTATATATATACTATTAGTATATCTACGGATGATGTCGCACTGCACTGGCATCATTAAGGAGATGGTTAATCGTTTTCTCTTACAGATTGAACGATGAGCCGAAATACGAGGAGCATGGTGAGGAATCCCGCACTGGGAGTTGAGGAGGTAATAGGTTCTGGGGCCAACAATGGGAATGTCCCCGATATAAGGACGATGTTTACTGCCTTCATGCAAGAGATGCTTAGGGATGCTCAGGGAGCAGTTCCTAATGCTGCTAACGGTGGTGGTGCAGTAGT
The DNA here is from genome assembly GCA_030737875.1 of Allium sativum. Lineage (NCBI taxonomy): Eukaryota > Viridiplantae > Streptophyta > Magnoliopsida > Asparagales > Amaryllidaceae > Allium > Allium sativum. Next base: position 166,474,713 of record CM060916.1, on the reverse strand, counting down.
GCTGGCGCCTAGAGCAGATTTCGCCAAGCTTAACAAGGATTATACTAGTCTTGGTGGGAAGCCGTTCCATGCAACAGAATCGGCTACGGAGGTGCAAGATTGGCTTAATAGCTGTAAGCGCGTCTTCGAGGATTTGGGGTCGATGATGCAATGAAGAGAAAGCTAGCATCCTGTCAGCTTCAAGGACGAGCAATGAATTAGTGGAATGCTATTGAAGCGGCTACTCCCGAGGATCAAGTTACCAGGAATTATTTTAAGACTCGCTTCAGTGACAAGCTTATTCCAGCTGCTTAGAAATCAGAACTGTTTAGGAAATTTTTGGAGCTTAAGCAGAGTGGTAGGGTAGTCTCGGAATATATTGCTGAATTTGATACCTTATCAAAGTATGGATTATCTCTTATCGATACTGCCGATAAGAAGAACAAGAAGTTAATAATTGGCTTAGATGAGTACTTGGGGGAAAGACTTATAAACCATATCGATGAGACTTTCGAATCTATTATAGGAAAGGCATTGAGATCAGAGAGCCTTTACCCTAAGTCGAAGACCGAGGTTGTTTTTGCATCTACAGGAGAGCCAAAACCGCAGGAAAACGGTGAAGGCAAGAAGGATTCCCAGAATAAGAGGAAACATAATCAAACTAAGGATGGTCAGAAAAAGAAGGACAAGAAAGATGTCGAGTGCTATAGCAGCGACAAAAAGGGCCACTATGCAAGAGACCGCTGAGCGAAGCCAGGGGACAGGAAGTGCTTCAATTGCGGCCAAGTGGGACATCACAAGGATAAATGTCCCCAACCCCCTAAGGAGCGGTAGATCATGAAAGCATATGCTATCAACGCTGTTCCTTCTTCATCGAATGCCCCAACCGCGGCGGAGAAGGGAAAGGGTGCCGTTATCCAAGGTATGCTTTCTATTTATGATGTTCTTGTTCGGGTACTATTTGATACCGGGGCTTCCCATTCCTTCGTATCTAGTGACCTGGTAGATAGGTTGGAATTGGAACCCGAGATTGTCGATAGACCTTTAGTTGTGACGAACCCGACCGGTGGTTCGACTAGCCTTTGTATGATTTGTGGTAATTTGGTCTTATTGATTCATGGATGTAGGTTTGCTTCTGATTGCTTTGTTTTAGGCTTTACTGGGTTTGGCATTATTTTGGGAGTCAATTGGCACCAACATGGTGGTGGTAGACCGTAAGGGGTCTTCGATGACCATTAGAGAGGATGATGGGCGGAGGGTGTTATTGGGATACCTACCTAGTGATGGGGTGATGGCTAGTTTTCTAAATTCCGTCGACATCCTGCATGATGAGTTATCAGATGTGCCTACTGTTGGCGAGTATCTGGACATCTTCGGGGAAGTAACGGACTTGCACCACACCGAGAGATCGAGTTTCGGATTGATGTAGTGAAAGATGCCAGCCCTATAGCGATGCCACTTCGTTGTATGGCGCCAAGGGAGCAGCAAGAGCTCGAGATGCAAGTAGGCGTTCTTTTGAAGAAGGGATTTATTCGAAGAAGTGTTTCCGAGTAGGGAGTGCTAGTTGTATTTGCTACTAAGGCTGATGGTTCCCTTCGCTTATGTGTGGACTACCGCGTGTTGAATAAGGTGACTAGGAAGAATAAGTATCCTCTTCCACGGATAGATGATTTATTTGATCAATTAAGTGGAGCAAGAGTGTTCTCTAGTTGGATCTCGCAACGGGTTTCCATCAGCTCCAAGTAGCAGCTGAGAGTATACCTAAAATGTCATTTCAGACGCCGTCTGGATTCTATGAGTGGTTGGTCATGACATTCGGGTTGACCAATGCACCCACATATTTTGTGAATCTTATGAATAGGGTTTTCAGAGATCAATTAAATAAGTTTGTTCTTGTGTTCGTGGATGATATCTTGGTTTACTCGAGGACAGAGGAAGAACACAAGGAGCATTTGAGGATAGTGATGGAGGTGTTGAGGAAACACCAATTGAAAGCAAAATTTTCTAAGTGTCACTTCTGGAGGAGGGAAGTGAGATTCTTGGGCCATGTTATTTCAGAGAATGATATTGCTGTGGATCCTACGAAGGTGGCTATAGTGCAAGATTGGTCTATGCCTAATAATGCAACGGACGTAAGAAGTTTCTTGGGGTTAGCTGGATATAAACGTAAGTTTATCTAAGACTTCTCGAAGATATCGGCACTATTAACTAAGTTGACCAAGAAGAATCAAGCTTTCATCTGGAACGAAAGGTGTGAGTATGCATTTAAGAGTCTTAAGGAAAAGTTGACCTATGCACCAGTGTTAGTTATTCCTAAAGGGAACAAAGAGACGACGGTATACACGAATGCCTGCGGTATTGAACTAGGTGTTGTACTGATGCAAGGAGGTAAGGTTGTAGCTTATGCTAGTCGGCAAATGAAACCGCATGAGAAAAGATATCCTACCCATGATTTGGAATTGGTAGCGATTGTGTTCGCGTTGAAGATGTGGAGACATTATCTCTTGGGAGAAAGATTCGAGTTGTTTACTATCATAAGTCGTTAAAGTATCTTTTCTCTTAAAAGGATTTAAATCTTCGTCAACAGAGATGGTTAGAGTTCTTGGCTTCATATGATTTTAATATTGCATACACACCCAGGAAGGGCAATGCGGTAGCTGATGCATTGAGCAGGAGACATGCCAGTTTGGGGGCTATGTTTCTGTAATGGAAGCAACTGGAGTATATCGATATAATTTTAGACTTAAGTGTGAATTAGATTCAGAGATGTTAGCAAGTTTGACGATCAGTCCCACTTTGATTGAGCGGATCAGTTCCAGTCAGAGGGACGATTCTAATCTATTGGAAATTATCTCCAAGGTAAGATGGGTATCGATAGTGAGGAGATGAACAAGTATGGACTTGATAGAGAAGGATGGCTTCGAAATAATGAGAGATTAGCTGTACCTAATGTTGATGGATTGAGAGATGAAGTGCTTAGAGAATGTCATTACTCGAAACTGACTATACATCCCGGTGGTAACAAAATGTATCGAGACATGAAGCAGACCTACTATTGGGAAGGGATAAAGAGAGACGTTGGGAAGTTTATATTCAAGTGCTTGAATTGCCAGTTAGTTAAAGCTGAGCAAAAGAAGCCTAGTGGTTTCCTACAACCACTGGAAATTCCCGAATGGAAATAGGAACAAGTCTCAGTGGATTTCAATGATGGTTTACCAAGTACTAGATCGGGTCATGATAGTATTTGGGTGATTGTGGATCGATTGATCAGGAGTGCAAGGTTTATACCAGTCAATTCGAATAGAATAGCAGCTAAGTTAGCAGAACTGTATATGAAGTGGGTAGTGAGATTTCATGGAGTACCTATAGGTATTGTAAGTGACTGAGATCCATTATTTACTAGTGGGTTTTGGAAGAGCTTAAAAGAGGCTTTAGGGTCAGAGTTACATATCAGTATCGCATACCATCCCCAAACCGTTGGTCAAACAGAGAGGGTGAATCATGCATTAAAGGATCTCTTGAGAGCTTGTATATTAGATTTTGGAGGATCATGGGATGACCATTTGCATTTGGTCGAGTTCGCATATAATAATAGTTATCAGTCCAGTATTGTTATGGCTCCATTTGAAGCTTTGTACGGAAGACCGTGCAACTCACCATCATGTTGTTAGAAACCATTTTGTGCTTAAGCCAGATGTAATAAGAGAAACTTCAGATAAGATTAAGGTTATTCAACAACGAATGAAGGCTGCCCAAGATAGGAAAAAAAGTTATGCTGATAAAAGGCGAAGATATTTTAAATTCTTCATTGGCGACTTGGTATTCGTCAAGATTTCTCCGTTGAAGAGTGTGATTCGATTTGTCAGGAGAGGTAAGTAGCACCAAGATTCATTGGTCCGTTTCCAATTCTCGAACAAGTTGGGAATTTAGCGTATAGAGTTGGATTACCTGACAAGGTGGTGGGAGTGCACAACATATTTCATGTATCTTTGTTAAGGAAGTTTTTGAATGATTCTGATATGACTATTTCACCAGATTAGTTGGATGATATCAAGGTAGAATCTGAGGTAGTTGGAAGCCGTAGAAAGAGTCGTATTGTCGGACACGATACGAAGCAACTTCAAAGGAAGACGATGAAACTGGTTAAGGTCCAATGGGTGATAATGAGAATGACCGTACTTGGAAAACCGAGGAAAGCAAAAGGAATTCATATCCAGAACTCTTTACTTGGTAAGATTTTAATCGCGATACAGTTATTTCCCTGTTAGTAAACCACATGCTAGGATAGGCTTGTTGTGTTATTATGTATGTTTGATTGTTTGTAAATGGATGATAGGCATGTGGGACACCATCGCTTGTTTTCTTAGTTAAGGAATTTCGGGGGCGAAATTTCTTAACGGGGGAGAGTGTACGACTCGCATTCTACGTATCAGAGGATCATATGATATTTATGTTACGTACGTACGAAGTCATATGGACGTGTAACTTTGGGAAATGACTATTGGGGTCATTTCCTACATTCACGATTTTTGCCAAATTTTAAATGATCGTTTCGCCCCTGACGAATCTTGTTTCGCCTATAACTTTTGATTGGTAAGGAATTTTTACCTGAAACCACTTCCATTGGATTCAGATGATGATTTACCTTTTCGTAGAGTGGTCACACTAATCAAACGGACTTACCGTTTGGGAGACATGGCTGAAATAAGTTTTTTAGATGGAAAAACAACATAATCGGCTTAATAGGGTGATTAGCAGCTAGGCCCATAACCCATTTCGGGATTAGGGTTATAGGAGGTTGAAAAAAGTAAGAGAATGATTCCTTTTCATTTCCTCAGCCGCCACTAACCATGCTCTAAGCCTAATAATGACTTCCATCTCTCAAATCACCCTTTAATCACTTTCTAATCACATATTAGGCAAATCAACATCAAACTAAGGCGGATTAACATAAAAATTGAGAGAGCTGCTGCAACAAATTGGAATCCGACCCAAATCAATTAGAGTTTCAGATCTAATATTCATTTATGGCTAAGGTGAGTGTTTAACATGTTTATTCACTAATTAGGGCTAATTAGGAGTGATTAGTGATAATTAGCGAAATTATGACTCAGAAAAATATGAAAAAATATGCCTAAATTCTAAAATATTATTTTATGTCACTGGTAAAAATTAGGTTTAATTTGGATTAAGTTTGTTAATCCCGGAATTTAGGGGATTAAGGGGAAAATCATGAATTTGGGTATATTTGACCTAAAATAGGCTATGTAATTGATGTTTTCATCTTTTTGATTTAGCCCATATGTTGTAATTGCTGTTTGGGATGTTTTATGATTGCATAGGAAAGTTAGAACAATCGAGAATGTCACCGTGAGGCGTAAATAGCTTGTTGTGAGAAGTGTAGGAAACCGGATCGGGTCATGAACCCCGAACCGACCCACTCGTGACTATGGTACCACGACTCAGGTAAAGCTCCAATGACCCCGACCCCTACCCCGAACCGGTGGAAGAACCATGACCCATGAACAAATGTTGAGGGCACGAACCGACCCGAGCAGTGCACTACGAACCGACCCCCAGAAGCTCACGAACTGACCCGATGTTTTGGAGGAGGTATCACGAACTGGACTAGACAGTGTACCACGAACCGGACTAGACAGTGTACCACGAACCACCCACTTCATAAGTACTCGAACCGGTGGAGACCCGAACCGAAATGCATCATGAACTGACCCCATTGACGACTCTGAACCGAATCGGAATTGGAAGTTCTACTACGTGAGGACGACCGTGAACTCTTCTGAAGATCAACTTCGATTCGACCAAAACCTGAGATGCAAAGGAAGTCCAAATGAGGAGTTATTACTCAGGATCTAGATGGGAATCAAAGAGTTAACTTATAGAGTTGGGCTTTGCTGCAGGATGTATCCAAAGGGGTTATCAATATCTATAACTTTAGTTCACTATTGAGAGAGGGGTATTGACTGTGGACCAGTGCAACAGGGTCAGAGGTTGTATATAGTCGGACACCATTAGGGCCCCAAATGGCAAAGTGGTTGTAGTGATAGTTGTACGGAGTTGGACTCCGTCTTGGCCCCAATGGTTCTGGTGATCAAAGTGGTGGATATCATATGCTTTACGCATCGAGTGAGAGATGTGAGGATGGTTGCTATATTTGATGTTTGTTATCACCATGACATGCACACCTCCATTATTACACAATATGTCAGAGTTACCTTAGAGTATTGTACGTCTTGTTGTGCTAACTCTTTGGTTGCAGGTCCGGGTTCAGGTATGATTATCTATACCTATTATTGCTTTATTTTGCTGCTATTGCTCATACCAGTCTTTTGTATGACCCAGATTTTATGTCTCTTCTTATTACTCTGGGTGCTCCTAAACGAGCAAACTAGAGACAGGTTAGGTGGTTATGCACGAGTAGCTGTCCGGAGATGAGCAGGAGGCTTCCACGTACTATTTACATATATTCTCCCTGTGTTGTTGCTGGTTACTGCTTTGGGCATTAGTAGTGCACCTCTTTTATTTTCTTTTAGATATAGTATTTTAATGTTTTAATAATGGTTTTGATCATAAGTTGTATTTTGGATTTTGCTACTCTGATGGATATGGTTTAGTTTTCAGCTTATGCACTATCTCGCCTATTTTATATTAAGTTATGTTATTATTATATTTTATCCCATGCGCTGTGAGATATACTACAGGTTCTTGGTGATGTATAGTTTCAAATCCCTTTCTTTTGACGACCGTCCCGTGCTGGTTGGACATTGGCACAACGCATTTCAGGGGAAAATTTCGGCTGGTGCGTGGTGGGCCATCACATATCTGTTACCCATCTGCATTTATTAATGGAAATAAACATAAAAAATTGTAAAAAGTGTTAGCGGCAACTAAGAAGAAACTACGAATCCAAGTAACAGTTTATCTTTGATCATCCAATCCATGTTGCATTGTTAATTTAGTACATAAACTTATCAATATATGCCATCGATTAGGAAAAAAACACTGCCATCATTTTTCTAGAAAAGAAGTACGAAATATGTAACTTCCCAAACATTGTAGCAAGTTAAAATCATCAAAATGGGCATGAGTTATAAGATGTAGCACATAATAAAAATAGGCAAGCATGATTTTGGTAAATGTAATCATATAATAGACCTAAATTGAATTCAATAGGAGTAAGTTATGTTGAAACTGTGTGCATTGAATTTTTCCACATCAGCATTGATAAGTTCATGTTTTCTTATTGAAGTAATATATTGCTTTGATATATTTCTTTTTTTTTCTGATAAAAACTTTTGAATGACAGAACACCAATAAATTAGAACTCTATAGTGGTTTCCTGATACATTTAAAATAGTTATAATTTGTGATATAACAAGATTATTTAACTGAATAGAATAAATCTGCCATAAATATATTAAAATGTGGTCCGCCCACATAAAAACTCGAAAATGTAGTTACTTTTTCCAATTCATATACGTAAGCCTCTTTGTTTCGGACAAACATTGCAAGCCTTACTTTATTGTTCTTCATTCAACCAAAACAAAAAACACCCAATATATTAATTGGTAACAATCAAATAATTAAAAAAATAATAGCCCATTCATATTGTATTTTTTTTAATTTGTTTGCATTTAACAAGTTGAGCATCCTTTGACCTTAGAGTTGATATTGTAAATTAACACATGTGAGTGGTGATATAATAGGGAATTAAGTTGAAACCTTGTAACTTATGCTTGAGTTATCACAACTATATTATTCCACTTGAACAAAAAATGTCATTGGCATCATAACTTGCATAACTAATACTTTGGAGCTGAGTAAACATGAGTAGGTAAACACATATTTTTCGTCAATTACTGCTAAAACATCAGTAAATGCATAAAGCAACAACAAATTGGATCTACAACTTTACAAGCTCTCTTTTAGAAATTTCTTATGTGGTTTTCTTTTAAACTTCCTAGTGATATATTTTAAAAATGCACATAGGCTATGCGTAAAGACTAACTTTGTTGTGCTAAAACCTATTTAATTTGTTGATTCAAATATTGTTTGAAGAGGAAAGTATTTAATTAATTGATTTGATCAGTCAGTTAATTTGATTTGTATGTGAGGATGGATGCTAATTATATTGTCAATCAGTCAGTTAATCGGGGAGGTATAAAAGAAGAAAGATATCCATTTTTGATCGATTGATTTTATAATGGAAAGAAATAAAAGATAAACTTTGGAGTTTTTTTAGGCCTAATTCGGGTATTTGATTGAGTCTTCTATTTGCCTATATAAGCAACTTTTAGGTTTGGATTATTTGTACTGTAAGAGGGAAAAGTTATTGCTTTTGTTTGGGTATTGAGATATCTTCTCAATTTTTTAGGTTTTATTTGTAATCAATTTGTGGATTAATAAAGGTTTTATTGGAAGGAATCCAATTGTTATTTTTTCTTCTTCTCTCTTCTATAATCTAATTGTGTAAAAATCCTAAGGAAACCTAACAATTGGTATCAGAGCTTTCTACAAATTTTTTTGAAGAGGGTATGAATATGGAGAAAATAACCATTGAAAAGCTTAATGGGAGAAATCAGGGATTATGGAAGCTGAAGTTGGAAGATTTTCTTTATCTTATTTGAAGTGACCCGAACTTCCCCGGTCTCCGAAGAGTTGAGAAAGAACGAATTACTATGAGGATAAGACAAAACAGAACGCAGACGGAAGAACATTTCATTGCTATTACAACAATTCCATCAGATATAAGAATATACAGAATATAAATGAATGAACTACATTCGATAAATATCAGAGATTACAATAAATTACATAGCAGCGGAAAATAATACAAAGCACAACTGAAGGTGATTTACGGATACAGAGCTTTCCGGATATCATTCCAGCTGTAAACCAGGATCCTGTGAATATAAATCTACAAAACCAAAACTACTAGCTGCCCGTGTGGAAAATAGGGGCACCCAGAGTTTAGGTTAAAACAATAAACTCCAGGTCAGTCATGTGACTGGTGTGAGAACTAAAACAGTTATTTAAAACTTTACTCTAAAAGAGAGTAATTCAAGGGACCACGCCGTATAACACGGAACGGGTTTCCTCCCAAGAATACCAGTGCATAGAATAAACAACGCAATGCTTTTTCGAAAAATGAAGCTATTATAAGACCCAGGTCCCATCACACAATGCAACGCAAGCCGGAGGATAAGGTTTTCCCTTATAATAGCCAAACATGCTTGGTACGTTTAAAACAAATCATTTTGATACTATAATAAGTGTATAGTGTCAAAACAATTTCATTCATAAATATAAATCATAGACGGCATGGGTACCATATATCATGTCGCCATACTAGTTCTACAATTAAAACCGCAATATCACGTATTGGAAATTGGATTTCCGTCATGAGTCAAGGCAAGGGGCAAGCTCCTCTCCGCGTTCGAGACACTCTAGCAAATGTCTCAGGACTACACACTCTGGGCAATCTTGGATGCTTCAGGGCCGGTCCTCACTTACGTTAGAGGATTAGTATTCCTGAACACACGTTTCCTGGTCCTTACAGACCTAAAATCGAGGCGCCTCATCCAACAACCACAAAGGTGAAAAGTATATAAATGTCAGGGCTGGTAAGTCACTGACACCACCATAGCTAGAAAGAAACGTCGTGCTCTCCCTGCAGTCCGTATCCCGTTTTGACTCATACCGAGGTGTGAGGCTCGCGAATTCACGTTATACACAAAGCTACGCCCCGTAGGTCGTGCTTTGATCATCAACCACAAGACTTTGCTTTTCAACAGAAGCCTTGATCATTGCAACTCAGCGTGCCACACAGGCAATTCATGCCATGCGATTGATATCTATCGATATATAACCTCTAAGCTCGTACGTCTCAGAGAAGGGCGTTAAGCAAAAGAATAAATTCTCCGCCGCCAAACAGATATATATTTAACAGAAATCAATCAACACAGAATAAAATCCAATGTCGGACACACAATCCATTTACAAGTTCGTTCTGGGTCTGAACGAAACCGGAGGCACTTTCCTCGCATATCCATCGATCTCCAAGTACGTCTAGACGACCACCAACTATTTCCATCCTCTTGGGTGTACAGCCCAATCAGGATCATCAGTAATTATCCAAACGACGTGAAGACTTCCGGTCTTTGACCACCGTCATCATCTTCGACTTATCGTCGAATCGGTTATTCAGAATGGGTATAAACCCGGCCTTTCCGAACAACCCGCGTATAGTAAAAACAAATGTTACACAAACACAACATACGCCTCATTCCAATTCATTAGTCACTAACCGTAAATCAGTAAGAGGGCAATTCCCCAAATATTAACCCCGAAGGCCGAAACCAACATCAGATCAATACCCAGGAAACCATTCTTCTTAACTAACCTACAACTAGTTTCTACATTTCACATTCTTAGGGAAAGGTTCCCATTAATTTTATCCAAGATAAATTCTTTAAAATTTATCCTTTAATCTTCCTTTGGATGTCATTTTAAACCAGATTATGGTTTTCCAAACTAGTCGAGATTAGCGAACCACACCGAAGTAATTATTTATTTTATTTCCCAATCCCAACCTATTCATCCCATGAAGCAAAACTGGTAATACTCCATATCTAACACCATAGTGTTATCGGTAAAATTAATTACCATTTCACGTTCAAATCTAATTAAAGATTTAGCTATCGCTTTGGAGCAAAACTGGCGATACCCCATTCTCGCTCATTTTTTCAAATTTGATAATTCAGATTTTCAATTCACATTTCAATCTAATTGCAGATTCATTAAAAACTCCTTTTACTGGGTTAAAGAACTAATGTCATTTAAAACACAGTTCACGACAAACCCAAATCATATTCTATTTATTACCGGGTTAAAGAACAAGTGTCATTTAAAGCACCCTTCACGATAAACCCACAAATCAATTCTATTAAAACTCGTTTCAAATCCAATTTATTTATTTAAAAATAAACGGGTTTAATTTTAGTTCAAAACTAGTTCATTTCGATAAAAATCTATTTTTATCTTTTCAAATATGGAGTTTTTCATCCCAATTTTTCCCACATCATTTCTTATGATTTTACACAAATTATTACTATTTTTAATAATTTTATTAAGGCCCGTACAGTCGATTTCCATCAACGGCCATCGAACTGCACTTACAACGACCTTTTTCTAATTTGATTTGGACGTATCACCAAACCCAACCGTTAGATTTCAAATTTCTAATATTTGTTAGAAAGCTCTTTTCAATACGAACCCAACGGTTTCGGTTTTAGGAGAATCCGATGGTCGGATCTCCCGTAATGTCCGTTCGAAGTCAATGGTCGAAATTCATGAACTGCCGTGGCGCGGCGCGTTCTATTCAGGCCATTATATTATATATATAATATATATTTCTTCGATTACTATTTAAAATGAATTTTATAAATAGTTTTGAATTTGTTTCAAAAACAATTTCAACTTTTATTTCAAATTCAAATCAAAATTGAGTTTTCTATTATAAATTCTTTTTACTTTCATTTCTATTTGATTTCAATTCAAATCGATTTTTATTCGATTCGAATTCATTTTCTTTTCAATTCAATTCAATTCAATTCGAATTCGTTTTCTTTTCAATTCAATTTGAATTCATTTCCTATTCAATTCAAATCAAATTCGTTTTCTATTCAAATCAAATCAAATTCGTTTTCTATTAAATTCAATTCAAATTCGTTTTCTATTCAAATCAAATCAAATTCGTTTTCTATTCAAATCAAATTCAATTTGTTTTCTATTCAAATCAAATTATAAAAACGAATATAATCGATATAAATATCGTTCGCGTCAAAATAGCGCATCTCTAATCAACACGGCTTTATATATTTCAATAATTCCGTTATTCTATTCAATAAATGAATATTTATCCTATTCAATACGTGAATCTATATTTTTGTCAACACACGACTAATCTCAACGAATGAGTACTGTCCACGCATGACTATTTTTGTTATTTAATATATTTTATAAAAATTATGGTATCTATCGTTTGATTTCAAATCAGACTCCAACCGTAAATTAGTAAGAGAACGATTCCCTGAATATTAACCCCGAAGGCCGAAACCAACATCAGATCAACACCCAGGAGACCATTCATCTTATGTATTTTCTAGTTAGTTTCTAATTTTATATATGATAAAGATGTAAATTTTATTGTTAAAATATTTCGTTCAACACATGACTAATCTCAACGGATGAGTACTGTCAACACATGAACCTTTACTTTATAGTATCCTTTATCTTCTAAATTGGAATGAGGCCCAATCAGTTACCATATAAAGTTAATTATATGGATTCCATACACACGTATATAACAGCAACGATACATAATCAACCATCATCCATAGTGCACTACACTGTATAAGCATCAAATATAGATATCTAACGCTTATAACAGCCTGTCGATCCATCGATCGACATACAACTAATTATTGGGATTAGTGTATGCCGTATTTTATCCCAATACCCGTGTGGGATTTCAAATCAACAACCACAGATTTTATTTGTGCAGTTGGGCGATGTGTAAAATTTATCGTCCCAATCAATGTCCTTCAAATAGGTGTACATAAACAAACCGTCTGGTTTGTAAATGAATATTTATTTATTCTCTTTCACGTTAAAAATTATATTTTCAACGATCAAATTATTCTATTCAACCTATGAATATTCTATTCGGTTCATTTATTAAATAAAATGATATCTTTATTTTTTTTCTAATTTATTTTAGAAAATTTCGGCGGCATAACGGCACGATACTAGAAACGGGACGAGGCCTAGCCTTATCCCCGGTCTAGTGAAGGCCCACGCCATTCACACATCAATCAAATCAATTTCATTTCACCAAACAATTCAATTCAACCCAAATAATCTAACCAACTACACAGCCAAACAAACAAGTCCATGGTCTGTGGACGATTGTGTCGGGTGCTACTAAACACCGTCTGCATCCTAGTATATATATATATAACTAGAAAAAGAAATTTAGAGTGAGAAGTTCTCACCGATAGCTATTCCAACTTCACGCCACTTCAAATGTAGAAGTCTTCGTCGTTCTCGGTTTTTGTCACTTTCGTTGTCCGTAGCCACTACATATGTAAAAATCGAATTTTTACTTCGCTATTCAATATATAAAAATCGAATTTTTACTTCGCTATTCAATATATAAAAATCGAATTTTTACTTCGCTATTCAATATATAAAAATCGAATTTTTGCTTCGCTATTCAATATATAAAAATCGAATTTTTACTTCGCTATTCAATATATAAAAATCGAATTTTTTCTTCGTTACTATATAGGTAAAAATTCTATTTTTATCACGCCATTCTCTATATAAAGTTTCCGCCTTTTCAAAAATAAATCTTTCACCTTTTCTAAAATAAAGATTTCGCCTTTTCAAAAATATAGATTTCGCCTTTTCAAAAATATAGATTTCGCCTTTTCTAAAATAAAGATTTCGTTTTTTTTCACTCTTTCTATAATATAAAAATCATATTTTTATTTCTCCTACTATAATAAAACTATGTTTTTACCACATAAAAATCGTATATTTTTCAGTTTTTAAAAATCATATTTTTTCGATGCAGAGAAATCATACTTTACTAAATAAAAATCAAATCTTTACTCTTCATAAAAATCAAATTTTTATTACTTTAAAACTGAAAATAAATTTCATACTTTATAAAAACTGAAATTAAAACTGAATTTAAAAATAAAAAAATCACCTTTTCCTTATAGTTTTTAAAGATCATATTTTTCCTAATACATTAAATCAGAAAAAGAAAGTAAAAAAAAACAAATTAAACACTTACAGCGGATAGGGAAAAACGGCGTTGGTGGAGCTCGACTGGAGGAGGGGGGTCTGGCGTCGGTCAGCAACAAGAAGGGGGGGTTTCGAGGTTCAAACGAGGAGGAGGGGGGTATGGGGTATTGCGAGGCAGGGGGGGTTCGGGCATCGCGAGGCAGGGGGGTTCGGGCGTCGCTCGAGAGGAGGGGAGGGGGACCTCCGACTGGCGGTGGCGACTTCGGCGAAGGAGGGTGGAGGGAGGCTGGCCATCATTCGCGGTTGGGTTTTCTTTTTTTTTTTCTTTTTTTTTCTCTGAATGCCAATTGAAAATCAAAGGGGGGAGGGCCAGCGGAATTTAAGGGGAGAAGAGAAGGATATTTTTATTATTATTTAATTATTTAATTCAAAAAGTTGACTTTTATTTTCGACCTCGAAACGAGGCCCACCGCCTGTCGTCCATAGCGTTTTACCCCCATCCCGAACATAATGAGATGTATCGCAAGCTAATTCGATCGTTTCGATCAGTTTTCGTCAAAATCAACATATAACTCTATATATTGAATTTGAACGCGTATTTCAATTTATCGGGGTCACATACGAACTCTAAAAATTGCAGAAAAATATTTTCTAGCTTCGTATTGACGATACGGTCCTAACAAAACTAGTTTCATCGAATTCTGAGACCGTTGGAAAAATGGCCATTTTCCAGTCGATTAAAATCAACTGAAACTGGTCAAACGCGTTTTCCTTTGCCACGCTCACATATTGATTCGAAAAATTATGAAATTTAGAATCTAGCAATAGTTTGACATCACGGACCCAAAAAAAGTGGTTTCGTCGAAATCCGAGGTTGTTTGCAAAATTCCTATTTTTAAGGGCCTGAATTCCGTAGCGACTATTCAGAATTTTCAACTGGACATATCTTTTGATTTCCGCTATGAAATTCTGATTTTTCGGATTCGTTGGAAAGATATCCCGAAATAGATCCTATTATTTTTGGTTTCATTAAAATCCGGTTTGTTTTGCACCCGGTACATTCAATTGAAGTTTGAAATCGAATTATCGAACTACCGCACCATTTTCAATTCCATTTATAATTTAAAATAAATATTTATATTCTAACGACGACATATATAATATATACGTTCGAATTTTATATTCAAAACAAATTCCTCGTCGATAATATTTAAAATAATTCATTTTAAATATTCAAAATCCATTAAAATTGCCAAAATAAAAATTTTAAACTGGCCCAGATTTTCGGGTTGTTACATTATTGATCTTCATCAACCATTAGAGAACAGCGGGGAGAAACTTTGGAACTTATCTGAAGCGAAATGGGAGACTTTGGATAAAATGGTTGTTGTGTCTATTCGGTGTTTTTTGGATAATTCAGCGTTTCATATTGCTTCTAATGAAACATATGCTTATGCAATTTGGAAGAAATTGGAAGGAGTTTATGCAAAGAGCAACGCAACACATAAGGCTCTTCTTATAAGAAGATTGGTGAATATGAAGTTTAAAGAAGGTGGACCAATTGGAAGGTGGACCAATTGGAGAGCATCTTGATGATTTTTAGGAAATTGTAAATCAATTGGTTGTCGTATGTTGAATCATCAGATTTTGACCAAGACATGATAAAAGATCAACTCAAACAAGATGTCACACAAATACGACAAAGACTCTATAAGTATGTTAGCTATTAATATTAAGTTGAGTCTTGTGATTAGATCATGAATGTTAAATCTCTCATCGAAGTTTTTATTTTAAAATTTCTCGAAAAGTTTATGTATGTAAATGTGAATCTAGATAATACATGTTTCAATCGACTGGTTTATCCAGTTCAGCCAGCTGATTATATGTGCACATGAAAGTTGTGTGAATGTTCCAGATTCAGTCGGCTAAATATACCTATTCAGTCGACTAAATCTGAACGTACGCAAAACTTTTATTTTCTCCCAAGTTCAGTCAGCTGAATTGAGTTCCAACTGTCATATTCTAAAGAGATATGACTTTTATGAAGAGTTTTCTTTGATCTAAAAGAATGCGACTCTTTGATTTCGGCCATGAATATTCACCACAGTTGCAACTCTTTATTTAATGTATATACATGCAAGAATGATATCTCAATCACCTTTACATGATCTCAATCTTATCTATTATATTCAATCCAAGTCCTTGCTTATTCTAAGTGCTTAATTCTTGCTTTCTAGATCTCTTTGAATTCTGTGATTATAATTCAAACATCATTTGAATTCAAAAGGTATCAAAATCCTATTCAATCTGCACTTACTCACATTTCTCAATATTTAAAATTGAGGAGAGGATTATAGGATATTATACTTCATTTGTGACAAATAAGTGTCGTACTAGAACAAAAACAAGTCATTTATACTCTTGTAACAAAGTCCTGCAAAGGTGGTAGAAGATCCTAGAGGCAATTCAGGTGGTGAAGTCCTAGAAGCGAGTCCAAGCGAAAAAATCCTAACTGGTAGAGTCTAGGTGGAAAGAAGTCCGGTAACAACGGTAATGACCTATTCCTCCAGGTGAAGTGAGAGTTTATAGTGAAAGGCCTAACGGTATCTTAGGGACTGAACGTAGGACAATACTCCGAACCAGAATATATATTCCTGAAGTCTTTAATTTTATTTGCAATTTTTATACCGCTTATCTGTGATATCATTTCTATATATTTATATCATTAAATATTTTCTTGCATAGAACAAGTTAGTAAATCATCTATTAGTAATTCCGCATTTGCTATAATACACATACTTCCGCATTAATCGATCGTACTATGTCACTCTTTCAATTGGTATCAGAGCAAGTTTATCATGTAACCGTAAAACATTTATTTGATATCTCAATTATATGGAAAATAAAACTAACACTAATACTAGTTTCATAGAAGATCAGTCAATTGCACGACCTCCAATTTTTAATGGTTTAAACTATAGTTATTTGGCTACACGAACGAGAATCTATATGCAAGCAAATGGTTTCGATTCATGAAATATAACATAGAAAGAATATACACCTTCTACTACTAATTATTCTTAATGGTCAAATGCAAAAAAAGTAGATGCTACTGTAAATGCTAAAGCTATGAGTATGTTGCATTATGCCTTGGATAGAAATGAATTAAACCTATTTGCATGTGTAATACTACATGCGAAATATGGCTAACACTCAAAGTAACTCAATAAGGAACCAATAAGGTTAGATAAAGCAAGATATCCGTGCTTAAGTTTCTATTTCAAAATTTTAGAATGAATGGAAATGAATCCATTAATGACATGTTTTCTAGGTTTCAGGATATTTATCATTCATTACTAGGCTTAGGAGAAAAGTATTCTGATTTGATATAATATCAAATCCTAAACTCTTTAATGGAAGAATGTAAAAGGAAAGTCTTAGCTATCGAAGAAGCTAATGATCTCTCAACCATGATATCCGAAGAGTTAATAAGAAATCTAATGTCATACGAAGTGAATTTGCAAGCAAAAAGAATTCATGCACATGACAAAAAGAATCTTGCATTCCATGTTGAAAAGGAAGAATATTCAAATTCCGATAATGAAGAAGATCTAGATTTCAGTACAAAAAAATTCAATAAATTCTTGAAATGTAGAAAAGGAAGTAAGGTTATCTTCAAGATAAAATCTAGCAATAATAACTCAACATAACCATTAGCCTCGGTTTTAGAATGCTACAACTATGGAAAGAAAGGCCATATGAAGAAATACTGTTCAGAGAAAAAGGAAGAATATCAAAACAAAAAGGATAAATCTTGGAAGAAAGCTTTCTCTATAACATGGGATGATCCCGACTCATTATCATCAGATAATGATAGTGATAATGGCACTGAACAAGCTAATGTATGCTTCATGGCTAAAGATAATGATGTAAGTAATTTTTCTTATAAAGATATGCAACAAATAAATTCTGAATTATTAGAGTCTAGAAAAAAATTCAAAAAATAATAATATAAACAAGCTAATGAGGATTAGAAAAAGGCAGAATTCAAAAGTATTCTAAATGATGAAAAAAATACGTTAGAAGAATAAATTAAAAAACTTCATGAATATCTTTCTAATGCTAATTCTCAACTTTCTTTATTGAGTTAAGAAATTGAAACTCAAAAAGAAAAGAATAACACCCTTATTTCTGAAAATTATGAGTTGAAAACTAGGATTAAAATAGTTGAAATAGATAACTCTAGTCCCAATATAAAAATTCGATGATGCTACTAAGAATGTATCTAATTTTAATAAAGGAAGAAAGAATTTATCTAAAATTATAGAAATTTCTTAACCTACATCTAGTAAAAGGGATTAGGTTATAAAAAAAGGTTGATATTAAACCTAAGAAAAAGTTGAACAAAAACAGTAAAACTAGTAACCCAGAAAATCCTGTTACAAAAACAGTTTCCAAAATCATTAACATTTGGATTCCTAAAGAAAATAATTTTTTGATTAGGAATAACTATATAAAATCGTTCATTGAAACTTTCCATTAAAATAAGAATTATATTTGTTAAATGGACACTGAACCCTCTTGGGTTTGGTTTCCTAAGACTTAACTCTTAGGACCCTAACAGAGGAAGTGTGTAACAACATCATTACATATTTTTTGCAGGCCCCACTCAAGAAAATTGGATAATGGATACTCGACAGTGGTTGTTCAAAACACAAGACAAGGACAAAGAAATGCTTACAAATATTATCTACTCGAAAGGAGGAACTGTCACTTTTGGAGATAATTCCAAGGGATACATCATCGACAAAGGTGATGCAAGCAATTACAGTACATCTAATTTACCTCTTATTACCGATGTTTTGTTAAAAAAAATATTAAAACATAATTTTCTTCATATTAGCCAATTATGTGATAAGGACTTTAAAATATCTTTTTGAGAAAATAAATGTAGTATTTCCAATAAAAATTAAAATCTATTTTTTGAAGGGTATAGATATAAAAATATCTGCATTCTGAATATAAAATTAATAATAATCCAAACTTTTGTTTATTAGCTAAAGAAAATGATCCTTGGCTATGGCACAAAAGATTTTGTCATATTAACTTTAATACAATAAATAAAATCTCAAAGAATGTATTAGTAAAAGGATAACGAAAAATAAAATTTAAAGTCTTTGTGATGCTTGTCAATTAGGTAAATTAACGAAATTTTGAGTTAAATCTAAAAGGGTCATTTCAACATTACGACCATTAGAATTACTACACATGGATTTGTTTAGCCAACCTAAGTTCAGTCCACAAATCATAGTGAATATATTTTTGTAATTGTTGTTGATTTTTCTAGGTACACTTGGACAATATTTGTGAAAAACAAAAGTGATACTTCTGAACATTTTGAACAAAAAACTCAAATTTTGAAAGGATTTAAAACTAAAAATATAAGAAGTGGTCACAGAGGAGAATTTGAAAACAAAATATCTGGTCAATATTGTAAGAAGAAGGGTATTTTTCACAATTTTCATTTCCTACAACTCCACAACAAAATGGTGTTGTAGAACAGAAAAACAGAACTGTAAAAGAATGTGCTAGAATATTACTTAACTGAAGTACATTGCCAAAACAATTTTAGACAAAAGCAGTTGCAACATCCGTTTGTGTTTTGAATCGTGTTTCTATTCGACCACTTAAGAAAAATACTCCATATAAACTTTTTAATGATAGAATACCAAATATTTCATTTTTTTAAAATTTTTGAATCGAAATATTTTTTTAAACCCTATGTATAAGCTGGAAAATTTTGATTCAAAATCCCATGAAGGAATATTCCTAAGATAATATGATCGAAGCAAAGCAAATCGTGTTTATAATAGAAGAACAAATAAAATTAAGGAAACACTTCACGTATCTTTCGACGAAAATTGTACTTAAAATTCATATATTAATGAAAATTTAAAAATAAAAATTCTGGAGTAGTCGAAAATTTTATTCATAATTATAGAGAAGATGAAAACGTTATTCACAATAGCAATAATGAAAATATTTCCGGTAATACAAAAAATAAAAATATTGTTTGAAATAATAATCAAATGCGAGCACCACCAAAAATATTACGAGATCACCTAGTTCAAAATATTATTGAAGATATAACTTTAAATGTAAAAACTAGAAATTAATTAAATTTAGTAAGTCATGTAGATTTCTTGTCTAATATTGAACCCATAATTCTAAAAGAAGCATCTACTGATGCAAATTGGATTATAGCTATGCAAGGAGAATTTAATCCGCTTGAATGCAATGAATTTTGGGAATTAGTTCCTAGACCAAGTGATTATGCTATTATTAGTACAAAATGAGTTTATAAAAATAAAGCTGACGAATTAGGAAATATAACTAGAAATAAAGCAAGACTAGTTGCGCAAGGATATAATCAAGAAAAAGAAATAGACTACAAAGAAACTTTTTCTCCAATCGCTATAATAGAAGCAATTCGTATCTTACTAGCCTATGTCAATTTTCATAACTTTAATTATATCAAATGGACATGAAAAGTACTTTCCTAAACGGATATATAAAAGAAAATGTCTACATTAAACAACCTCCTTTATTTTCACCTGAAAAATACCCTGATTATGTATATAAACCAAAAAAGACTTTATATGGTTTGAAACAAGCACCCCGTGCTTGGCATAAATGTCTTAATAATTATTTTATAAGTTCGGGTTTTCAAATTGGAAAAGTTGATCAGATTTAATTTATAAAACGAACTAACAAGGATATAAGAATAATTCATGAATATGTAGACAATATTATTTTCATTTCTACTAATGAAAAATTATGTCAAGAATTTTCAGAAATTATGACTAAGGAATTTGAAATTTCTCGCATAGGAGAATTATATTATTTTCTTGGTCTACAAATTAAACAATTATCGAATGGTATCTTTATAAACCAAGAAAAATATTGTAATAATTTAATTAAACGTTTTGGAATGGAAGACAATTATTCTAAACCAACTCCTATGAGTAAAACAACACAACTCGATAGAGATGGAAATGGTAAAAGTGTTATCCATAAATTATATCGTAGTATGATAGAATCATTATTATATTTAATAGCAAGAAGAGCTGATATAATGATGAGTGTTTTTATATGTGCATAATTTCAAGCCAATCCAAAAGGATCACACTTACGAGCAGTAAAATGTATATTGTGTCATCTAAGCAATATTAAGTATTTTGGACTTTACTAACTGAAAGTTGTTCTTTCGAATTAATGTCCTATAGTGATGCAGATTTCGGAGGATCACGGATGGATTGAAAAAGTACAAGTGGCACTTGTATTTCATTCACAAATCGCTAGTCTCTTGGTTTAGCAAGAAACAAAATTGTGTTTCATTATCTACGTGTGAAGCTAAATATATATATATCAACACCTTGGTTTGTGCTCAAGTGGTATACATGCAACAAACACTTAAAGATTTTAATATAATTTTATTAAAATCAACAACCGATTGTGATAGTACTAGTGCAATAAAAATATCCAAAAATCCACTTAATCATTATCAGACTAAACATATTGATATAGGTCATCACTTCCTACGTGACAACATTCAAAAAGAAATAATCAACTTAGAATTAGTTTCTTCAGGAAATGAAATAATTGATATCTTTACTAAACCATTACTGGAAAATACGTCTACAAAACTAAGACGAGAATTAGGAATCGTATCATATAAAGATTTATATTTTTTTAAACAATTTTTTTAAATTTATTCATCAACCGGGACGTGAACCCTAGTGGTTTGAGTACTAGCTAGATACCTTAACCATTTGTCTATTTGTTGTTTTCTGTTTACCAGAAAACAACATTCATCTTATATTGCAAGTATTCGTATCAACAATGAAAACCACTAAATAAAAACCTATATATATATATAATTAATTATTGGCTATTATTTAAAGTCTTTTTAAACAACAGAACAGTTTCCTTAAATTAAGAAATACGCAACTATAAAATACAAGCTGTATATCTACTAGTTTAAAACAAAGATAAAGTATTATCAAAAAGGAAAATGTCTTCAAATGATCATCCATCCTCAATTGCTTTTACTCCGCATACGATGGAATCCTCACCATTATCACCTTCATTACCAACGTCACCAAAGACTCAAACTCTAATCCAATGACATGATCCCATTTACAAATGGTTAAATTATTATACAAGTTATACACCGGATAACAAAAAGATGAAACAACCTATGATTGTTTATCCATTAACTAAAGAAAAGATAGACGATATTCATCATTATCAACTTCAAAAAAATGAAGCGTCAACGTGAACTATACTTCAAGCAAAAAGTCATAGCACGTCGCTTGAGCTTTCTCGAATAAATTACTATAAAAGCTTATGGATTCATCAAACTGGATATACACGAACCTTCTCCTTGACCTTCTTCATCATGGAAACCTTGGGATCAAAGTCCAAAACAACCATCATATTCACCAAATAACTAGGATAACAACTATGATAAAAATGAAGGAGCTAACATGGGGAGGAAAGAATCTACTAAGAAATCAAATTCATCAAAATAATTTTTGGTTATGTTATATATGTCATACAATTATAATATATTCATGTATAACTAATTAAGCATCAATGAATTTTCCTTATAGCAAATAATTTTAAACTATTTTCATTTCAAGAAACTCATATTTGTAGTATTCAGTTGACTAAATAACCTTAATCAGTCGACTGAATAACCATTTGCTTTCGGGTTTTGAATTCTTTTATAACTAGTCGACTAAACTTCAAAAACCAATCTACTGAATTCAAGGCTAAAAATCTTGGGATAATGCAAATCAATCGATTGAACACAACAAATCAGTCGATTGAATCATCAAACCTGCTCTTGGGTTGGAAATCTGAAACATTTAGTCGACTGAATCTTCTAACTCAGTCGACTGAATCTGTTATAAAATTAGCATATCTACCTCTTCCCCTCATTTCACTCATTCCTCTAAAAAACTTCTGAAATTCCTCAAAACCCTAGAATTTCATAACAAAAACCATAATCAATAGCACCTAAAAGAAAAGGGAAGCGTCTTCATCTAACGGACCATCTAAATCTCTAACAGAATCTTGACTACTAAGTCAAAAAGCTAAAAATAGATTCAAGACGATGAAGAACACCAGAATAATTGAAGGTTTGTTTACAAAATTATCTAATTTTGAATCCTGTAAAATACATCCAATTTTTTAACAAAGTGGTCTTGAATCACTTCTCTCATATACTCCAAACAATGTCAACATCTATCCTTTATTACTAAAACTCTTCTTCGCAAATATGAATCTTCATCAACAAGAACCCCAGAATGAGAACACATAACGTATGAATATTTGTGGAGTACATATTTTGTAACATCCTGGATTTTTAGCCATTTAATAATGAATATTTATATTTGTTTTAAATATTGATCTGGAATAATAAGAGGATTCTTATATTTATCGATTTAATAACCAATGTACTAACTAATATCGAATATATCGAAACGATAATAATCGAATTCAGGATTTAAACTGAATCAAAACAACTCAGTTGATTAATATAAATTTAATATTGAATTAGAGCAATAATAATAATAGTAATAATTTATTATTGATAAATTTAATTGTTTGAAATCAATTTATATTTTAAATCAAATTTAATTTAAATTGTTAATTTGCTGTTATCTCGTCTATATAGTCAAATTAAATTTTAGAATATGTTCAGTTAAGTTCAGAATAACGCAATAATCTGGTAACGTCGGTTATTACGTTAAAATAACAGTTTGGGTACCGCGAGATATTTTACTTTAATTAATTTAAAACAAAATCTAATCAAATTTATTTAAATTCTTATTAGCTGACCTATAAACAAAAATCACGCATGTAACAACCTGGAAAATCAGAACCAATTTAAAATTTTTATTTTGGCTATTTTAATGAATTTTGAATATTTAAAATGATTTATTTTAAATAATAATGAAGAGATATTTATTTTGAATAGAATCAGAATGTATAAATTTATTTAATCGAAATTAGAATATAATTATTTATTTTAGCTATAAAAGGAATTGGAAATGGTGCGGTAGTTTGAAAATTCGATTTCAAATTTCCAATAAATGTATAGGATTCAAAATAAACCGGATTTTAGTGAAACCAGAAATATTTGAATCTGTTTGAAAATATATTTCCACCAGATGTGAAAAATCCAGAATTCATAGCGGGAATAAAAAGTTATGCCCAGTTGAAAATTAAGAATAATCGCTATGGAATTTATATATATATTTTAATATAATATATAGCCATTTGGAAAACAACCTCCATTTTTGAGGAAACCACTTTTGTTGGATCCGGAATGTCAAATTATTGCTTGACTCCAATTTTCATAATTTTTGGAATCAATATGTGAGCGTGGTAAATTTAAACGTGTTTGGCCAATTCAGTTTGAATTTAATCAACTGGAAAATGACCATTTTTCAAACAGTCTTCAAATTCGACGAAATTAGTTTTGTTAGGACCGTATCATCAAAACATTGCTAGATTTATTTTTTGGGAATTTTTCGAGTCAGTATGTGGACCCGATAAATTAAAATGTACGTTTAAATTCAATATATATTGATTTATATTTTAAATTTGACGAAAACTGATCAAAACATTAGAATTGGCTTACGAAACATATCCCATTGTGTTCGGAATGGGGGTATTTAGCTGGGGGAAACAGTCATTGGGTTTGATATGGAGATCATACGCGAACCTTCACGTTTAAACAAAAATAGAATTAAATATTAATATTTAAATAGTATAAATACCCCATACCAAAACAGTCAAACCCTATTATCCCTCAACTTTTGGTCAACATGGGTCTGAACGCCCCCCTCAAATTCGATGGCCTTTATCTTCCTAAATTCGATCCTAATTATCTCCAAATCCTCACAATAAAAACCAAATCGTTTAAAGGGAAAACTAAAAAATTATGTGGCGGGGGGGTGGGGTCTTTCGATCTAAAGTGGTTTGAGGATTTATCGTGATGTGTGGAGCTCAGAATTCGCATAGGAACCACCGCCGTTCAACCTGGATTTCACTGCCGATGGGACCACCGAATGGCATGCCCTTTTAGGCGTTCATGGAGGAGGGTCCGACACTTCGTTGGCCGCTGATCGATGGACCTCCGGTCATTTCAGGGTGGTGCAATATCGAACCCTAGGAATCGAGCAACTTGGAGCGTGATACAGTGAAGAGGACGCAGTGTAAACCTTAAACCATGTAATTAATTTTAGCGAATTTGGGTCAGTTTAAAAGTTTTATTTTGGCAATTTTAGCGAATTTTGTTTATTTAAGATGAATTATTTTAAATATAAACGATGAGAAAATTTATTTTGAATAGAATTCAAACATATATATATTTATATAGATCGACGATAGAATATAAATAAATATTTATATTTATAAAAGGAATTGAAAATGGTGCGGTAGTTCGATAATTCGATTTCAAACTTTAAATGAATGTACCGGGTGCAAAATAAACCGGATTTTAGTGAAACCAAAAATAATGGAAACTAATAGTGACTATCTTTCCAACGAATCCGAAAAATTGAAATTTCATAGCGGGAATCAAAAGATATGTCCAGTTGAAAATTCTGAATAGTCGCTATGGAATTCAGGCCCTTAAAAATGGAGATTTTGCAAACGACCACGGATTTTGACGAGACCACTTTTGTTGGATCCGTGATGTCAAATTATTGCTAGGTTTCAAATTTCATAATTTTTCGAATCAATATGTGAGCGTGGCAAAGGAAAACACGTTTGACCAGTTTCAGTTGATTTTAATCGACTGGATAATGGCCATTTTTCCCACGGTCTCAGAATTCGACGAAACTAGTTTTATTAGGACCGTATCGTCAATACGAAGCTAAAAAATATTTTTCTGGAATTTTTCGAGTTAGTATGTGACCCCAGTAAATTGAAATGCACGTTCAAATTCAATATATAGAGTTATATGTTGGTTTTAACGGAAACTGATCGAAACGTTCAAATCAGCGTACGATACATATCCCATTGTGTTCGGAATGGGGGTGAAACGCTATGGACGACAGGCGGTGGGCCTCGTTTAGAGGTCGTATGTAAAAGTCAACTTTTTGAAAATAAAATAATAAATATAAATTAAATATTTCCCCCCTTTCTCTCTATACCTTGCCCCCTCATTAGCTTCAGATCAGAAAAAAAAAAGAAAAAAAAACCCTACTGCCGATCGATACCCCCCCAAGGCGGCGCGCCACCGCACGATCCCCCCTCCCTGCGCCACCACGCGACGGAAACCCCCATGCCTCGCCGCGACACGCGGTAAACTCCCCCTACCCTATGCTGCCGCGATCGAAGACCCCCCCTTTTCCTCCTACTGCCGATCGATACCCTCCCCCCCAAACCTCCTGCTGTCGACGAAGAAGCACAGCCCCCCCTTCGACCAAAATCTGTAAGTTTTTAATTTTATTTTTATTTATAAAATCAGTGATTTTTATATAGTGTTTAAGGAATAAAAATTCGATTTTTATTTTATGAATAGAATAGAAAAGATTAGATTTTTAAAATAGAAAAGATTAGATTTTTAAAATAGAAAAGATTAGATTTTTGAAATTGAAAAGGCGAAATCTTTACATATTGAATAGCATCGTAAAAATTCGATTTTTATACATTGAATAGCAAAGTAAAAATTCGATTTTTATATATTGAATAGCGAAGTAAATTCGATTTTTATATATTGAATAGAGAAGTAAAAATTCGATTTTTATATATTGAATAGCGAAGTAAAAATTCGATTTTTATATATTGAATAGCAAAGTAAAAATACGATTTTTATATACTGAATAGCATAGTAAAAATTTGATTTTTATATATTGAATAGCGAAGTAAAAATATGATTTTTATACATTGAATAGCAAAGTAAAATTTCGATTTTTATATATTGAATAGCGAAGTAAAAATATGATTTTTCAATATTGAGTAGCAAAGTAAAAATGTGATTTTTACATATGTAGAGAATACAGGCAGTGAAAAGTGACAAGAGACGAGAACGGCGGAGATTTCTACCTAAGAAGAGTCGTGGCGTTGGATTAGCTATTCTGTGAGAATTTCTCACTCTTTAAATTTATTTCTAGTTAAAATATATACTAGGATGCAGAAGGTGTTTAGTAGCACCCGACACCCGTCGTCCACAGACCATGGACGGCTTGTACGCTTGTTTGTTTGATTTTGCTGTGTAGTTGATTGGGTGTTGTGATGTGAAACGAAATAAAATATTTATATAGTTAAAAATATTTTATAGTTAAAATAGAATTTTAACGTATATATGAAATGAAATAATAATAAACATATCGGACGATTTGTTTGTATACACACATTTGACCGATATTGATTGGGACGATAAATTTTACACATCGCCCAACTGCACAAATAAAATCTGTGTTTGATTGTTTGAAACTCCACACGGGCATTGGGATGATATTTGACGTACACTAATCCTGATTGTTTAGTTGTATGTCGATCGATTGATTGACAGACTGTTATAAGCGTTGAATATTTATATTTGATGCTTATACAGTGTAGAATGCACTTTGGATGATGGTTGATTATTCATCGTTGTTATTGTATACATGTTGTAGAAAATCCATATAATTAACATTATATGGTAATTGATTGGGCCTCATTCCAGTTTTGAAAAAGAAATATTTGATAAAAAAAGAAATATTTGAAATAGAATATTTGAAAATAGGAATATACGAAGCCGTGTTGATCAGATTTACGCCATTTTGACGTGAACGATATTTATATCGATTTTATTCATTTTATAACGAATATCGAAAGTGATTTCAAAATCTGAAATTTTGAAAAGAATAGAAATTCGACTTAAATTGAAATTGAATTGAATAGAAAATGAATTCGAATTAAACTGAATAGAATTGAAATTCGGATTAGATTGAAATAGAATTGAAATCGTTTTGAAATGAATTCGAATTGAAATTAAATAGAAATGAATTTGAATTGAAATTGAATTAATTTGAAATTCAAATTGAATTGAAAACGAATGGAAATTGAATTAAAAATCGTTTTGAAAAAAAATCGATGAAGTATATATTATATATATTATATATATAATATAATGGCCTGAATAGAACGCGCCGCGCCGTGGCAGTTCGCGAATTTCGACCATTGACTTCGAATGGATATTGCGGGAGATCCGACCGTCGGATTCTCCTAAAACCAGAACCGTTGGGTTCGTATAGAAAAGAGCTTTCTAACGAATATTGGAAATTAGAAATCTAATGGTTGGATTTGGAATTATGTCCAAATCAAATTTGGAAAAGGTAGCTGTAAGTGCAGTTCGATGGCCGTTGATGGAAATCGACTGTACGGGCCTTGATAAAATTATTAAAAATAGAAATAATTTGTGTAAAATCATAAGAAATGATTTGTGAATATTTGGGATGAAAAACCCCATATTTGAAAAGATAAAAATATATTTTTATCGAAATGAACTAGTTTTGAACTAGAATTATAATTCTATTTAATTTTAAATAAATAAATTGAATTTGAAATGGTTTTGAAAATAACCAGAATTTCCAATGATTGCATTGGAATGGATTTGAATCGAAATTGCCTTCGTAATATTTTGATGTTGGATTTCGTGACTATACAGATGTTGTTATGGAAATTTGAAAGATATAGATATATATATCGTTATTTCCAATACGATATTTGTTGGTCGTAGAATTTGATATTGAATATAAACCGGTATATTTTCTATTCAGAGCCTAGTATTTAATGTCAAATGTGATTTTGGGTTTGTCGTGAATGGTGTCTTTATTAACACTATTCTTGGACCCAATTGAGAAAAGATTAAATCTTTTTATTTAGATTTAATGAAGTGTACCAATTAAATAATATTTAATTGGAATTGAATTGATATTGATTTTTGGGTTTATCGTGGACAGTGTTTTAAATAACACTTGTTCTTTAACCCGACATTTAATGAAATGTGATTTTGGGTTGTCGTGAACGGTATCTTCAATAATACTGTTCTTAGACCTTAAGGAGTCAAGAAAATCAGAAACTAACTGGAGGTTAGTTAAGTTGAATGGTTTTTGAGGTATTGATCTGATGTTGGTTTCGGCCTTCGGGGTTAATACTTAGGGAACTGCTCACTTGCTAATTTACGGTTAGGGACTGATTGAAATGTGATGTGATGTTGGGTTTATCGTGAACTGTGTTTTAAATGACAAGGATTCTTTAACCCAGTCACAGATTAAAACTAAGTGGAGTTTTAATGAATCTTTAATTAGATTGAAATGATCGAGGATGGAGCATCACCAGTTTTGCTCCAGGCGTTAGTTAAATCTTTAATTAGATTTGAACGTGAAATGTTAATTGAATTTACCGATAACATCGTGGTGTTAGATAAGAAGTATAACCAGTTTTACTTCATGGGAGGAACAGGTTGGGATTGGGAAACTAAAACAAATGATTACTTCGGTAAGGTTCGTTAATCCCGACTAGTTGAATCGAAATTCAAAAGTAGATTAAAGAATAAATTTTAATGATTTATCTTTGATAAAATTAATGGGAACCTTTCCCTATGAATGTGAAATTTAGAAACTAACTATCGGTTAGCTAAGCATAACGGTTTTCTGGATATTGATCTGATGTTGGTTTCGGCCTTCGGGGTTAATATTTGGGGAATTATTCTCTTGTGAATTTACGGTTAGTGACTGATGAATTGGAATGAGGCGTATGTAGTGTTTGTGTAACACTTATTTAAAATATATGCGAGTTATTCGGAAAGACCGGGTTTATCCCATTCTGAATAACTGATACGACGATAAGTCGAAGATGAAGACGGTGGTCGAAGACTGGAGGTCATCACGTCGTTTGGGTGATTACTGATGATCTTGATTGGGATGTACACCCAAGAAGATGGAAACAGTTGGTGATCGTCCAGACGTACTTGGAGATCGATGGATATGCGGGGTACTAGGTGCCTCCGGTTTCGTTCAGACCGAGAACGGACTTGTAAATGGACTGTGTGTCTGACATCGGATTTCATTCTGTGTGACTGATATCGGTTGCATAGAATGGTTTGCCTGTGTGGCATGACTAAGTGGCAATTGATCGAGGCTCCTGTTGAAAAGCAAAGTCTTGTGGTGATGATCAAAGCACAGCCTGTGTGGCACAGCTTTGTGTAACGTGAATTTGCGAGCCTCGCACCCCGGTTGTGAACCAAAAACGGGAGAGGACCTCAGGGAGGGCATGCGTTTCTTTCTAGCTAGGGTGGTGTCAGTGACCTACCAGCCCTGACATTTATATACTTTTCACCTGTGTGGTTGTTGCTGTTGCGAGGCGCCTCGTTTTGATCGGACGATCCGGGTCCGATGGAGTCATTTGATGGCTCATTTGCGCCCCAAAGGGCGGGGAAACGTAGTGTTCAGGATTTCGTCTAATCCACATTGGTGGACCGGCCCTGTCGCTCCAAGGGTCGATGCGTTCTGATCCTGAGACATGGTAGGCTAGATTGTCTCGAATCGGTAGAGGACGATCCCTGGCCTCGGTTCATAGAAGGAAATCCAATTTCCAAATACGTGACATTTGCGGTTTTATTTGTAGAGCCTAGTATGGCGACATAGTGGGATAGGGCGCTTATGCCGTCTATGATTGATACTTATGATTTGAAGTTGTTTTATACACTATGCACTTACAATAGTATCAAATGATTTGTTTTAAACGTATCAAGCATTCTTGGCTATTATAAGGTAAAAACCCTATCCTCCGGCTTACGTTGCATTATGTGATGGGAACTGGGTCTTATAATAGCTTCATTTTTCTTTATTTAGCATTGCGCTGTTTGTTTATGCACTGGTATTCTTGGGAGGAAACCCGTTCCGTGTTATACGGCGTGGTCCCTTGATTTACCTAACTTTAAAATAAAGATTAATAACTGTTTTAGTTCTCACACCAGTCACATGACTGACCTGGAGTTTATTGTTTTAACCTAAACTCTGGGTGCCCCTATTTTGACACGGGCAGCTAGTAGTTTTGGTTTTGCAGATTTATATTCACAGGATCCTGGTTTACAGCTGGAACGATATCCGGAAAGCTTTGTATCCGTATATCTCTTCTAGTTGTGTATTGTATTATTTTCCGCTGCGATGTATTTAAATGTAATTTAAATCTCTGATATTTCTGTGTAATATTCATTTATACTCTGTATATTCTTGTAATCTGATGCATTGTCGAAATATACAATGGAATGTTCTTCCGTCTGCGTTCTGTTTTGTCTTGTTCTCAAAACGATAAGGGGTTTTCGAACGGTCTGGGTCGGTTTAGCGACTGATTCGGATCGAGCGAAATTCCTTTTCGTCACATTTGGTATCAGAGCTTTGGTTTACAAAGCTTAGAGAACAAGGCACATTAGAACCATACGAAAGAATTCCTCAGATATTGGATTAGTAAAATCCAATGGGAATGACTCGTTAGAGATGGGATCAGTAGTATCCTAGAACGAGTGTAAAGAGTATATTTTTAAAGTAAAAACAAATTTTGTTTTGAAATTTAAATCAATTATTTATATTTGATCATTTATTGTATATTGATTTGGACAAACCAATATATAAAGATTTTGTATATATGTCTTGCAAACGTGTATTCGAAGTTTTAATATACTGGATGGTTATAGAATCATACTCTAGTTGCCCGGGGATAATTCTGGTGATGGGGCACCGTCGCCAGTATTTATTTTCGAGTAACGAAAGTGAGATTTCTATATATTTCCTATTGACTGGTGTGAGAACCGAAACTAGATAGGGCTTATTGTTGTGATTTGGCATCAAAAATCTGATTTTGACTATGTATCAAAATTATGAATTTGAAATGATAATTCACTAATTGATTGATGTTTGTGTTGTTTGATTATTGTTTGTTAATTGAAATTTTGAACCATTTAGCCCAATTGAACCAAATAGTGAATTTTATTGAAATTTGGTCGCATTTGTTTGCATATACATGTACTTACATTGAACAGGTCATAGCAAAGAGGCTAGAGCAGAAGAATAAAATTGTTTGCCCGACAAATAGGTACATGTTTACTATAATTTACTGTTTTGTTTGGGTGATGATGATTTTATGAGCCTATTGACTAGCCGCTTGGCTTTTTCTTTTCCTTTTTGAGATCAGAAGGCCTGTATGGCAATTTCGGGATTTTCCCATGGCTCCCGGTGCAGGGGAGGTTATGGCGAAATTTTTCGAAAATTTAGGGTGTTAGCCAAATTTTTGAAGAATTTGAAAATTCTCAGAAACTGATAAGTTGGAGAATGGAAGCCAGATCGAACTTAGAGTTGATTGATCAAACCACTTTCGACTTTGTTCCTTTTCGGGGACGAAAAGTTTTAAGTGGGGGAGATTGTAACAACCCGAAAATCTGGGCCAGTTTAAAATTTTTATTTTGGCAATTTTAGCGAATTTTGTTTATTTAAGATGAATTATTTTAAATATAAACGATGAGAATATTTATTTTGAATAGAATTCAGACGTATATATTTATATAGATCGACGATAGAATATAAATAAATATTTATATTTATAAAAGGAATTGAAAATGGCGTGGTAGTTCGATAATTCGATTTCAAACTTCAAATGAATGTACCGGGTGCAAAATAAACCGGATTTTAGTGAAACCAAAAATAATGGAATCTAATAGTGACTATCTTTCCGACGAATCCGAAAAATTGAAATTTCATAGCGGGAATCAAAAGATATGTCCAGTTGAAAATTCTGAATAGTCGCTATGGAATTCAGGCCCTTAAAAATGAAGATTTTGCAAACAACCTCGGATTTCGACGAGACCACTTTTGTTGGATCCGTGATGTGAAATTATTGCTAGGTTTCAAATTTCATAATTTTTCGAATCAATATGTGAGCGTGGCAAAGGAAAACGCGTTTGACCAGTTTCAGTTGATTTTAATCGACTGGAAAATGGCCATTTTTCCCACGGTCTCAGAATTCGACGAAACTAGTTTTATTAGGACCGTATCGTCAATACGAAGCTAGAAAATATTTTTCTGGAATTTTTCGAGTTAGTATGTGACCCCAGTAAATTGAAATGCACGTTCAAATTCAATATATAGAGTTATATGTTGGTTTTAACGGAAACTGATCGAAACGTTCGAATCAGCGTACGATACATATCCCATTGTGTTCGGAATGGGGGTGAAACGCTATGGACGACAGGCGGTGGGCCTCGTTTAGAGGTCGTATGTAAAAGTCAACTTTTTGAAAATAAAATAATAAATATTAATTAAATATTTCCCCCCTTTCTCTGTATACCTTGCCCCCCCCGTTAGCTTCAGATCAGAAAAAAAAAAAAAAAACCCTACTGCCGATCGATACCCCCCCAAGGCGGCGCGCCACCGCACGATCCCCCCTCCCTGCGCCACCGCGCGACGGAAACCCCCCTGCCTCGCCGCGACACGCGGTAAACTTCCCCCTACCCTATGCTGCCGCGATCGAAGACCCCCCCTTTTCCTCCTACTGCCGATCGATACCCTCCCCCCAATCCTCCTGCTACCGACGAAGAAGCACAGACCCCCCTTCGACCAAAATCTGTAAGTTTTTAATTTTATTTTTATTCATAAAATCAGTGATTTTTATATAGTGTTTAAGGAATAAAAATTCGATTTTTATTTTATGAATAGAATAGAAAAGATTAGATTTTTAAAATAGAAAAGATTAGATTTTTAAAATAGAAAAGATTAGATTTTTGAAATTGAAAAGGCGAAATCTTTACATATTGAATAGCATCGTAAAAATTCGATTTTTATACATTGAATAGCAAAGTAAAAATTCGATTTTTATATATTGAATAGCGAAGTAAATTCGATTTTTATATATTGAATAGCGAAGTAAAAATTCGATTTTTATATATTGAATAGCGAAGTAAAAAATTCGATTTTTATATATTGAATAGCAAAGTAAAAATACGATTTTTATATATTGAATAGCATCGTAAAAATTCGATTTTTATATATTGAATAGCGAAGTAAAAATATGATTTTTATACATTGAATAGCAAAGTAAAAATTCGATTTTTATATATTGAATAGCGAAGTAAAAATATGATTTTTCAATATTGAGTAGCAAAGTAAAAATGTGATTTTTACATATGTAGAGAATACGGGCAGTGAAAAGTGACAAGAGACGAGAACGGCGGAGATTTCTACCTAAGTAGAGTCGTGGCATTGGATTAGCTATTCTGTGAGAATTTCTCACTCTTTAAATTTATTTCTAGTTAAAATATATACTAGGATGCAGAAGGTGTTTAGTAGCACCCGACACCCGTCGTCCACAGACCATGGACGGCTTGTATGCTTGTTTGTTTGATTTTGCTGTGTAGTTGATTGGGTGTTGTGATGTGAAACGAAATAAAATATTTATATAGTTAAAAATATTTTATAGTTAAAATAGAATTTTAACGTATATATGAAATGAAATAATAATAAACAGATCGGACGATTTGTTTGTATACACACATTTGACCGATATTGATTGGGACGATAAATTTTACACATCGCCCAACTGCACAAATAAAATCTGTGTTTGATTGTTTGAAACCCCACATGGGTATTGGGATGATATTTGACGTACACTAATCCCGATGGTTTAGTTGTATGTCGATCGATTGATTGACAGACTGTTATAAGCGTTGAATATTTATATTTGATGCTTATACAGTGTAGAATGCACTTTGGATGATGGTTGATTATTCATCGTTGTTATTGTATACATGTGTTGTAGAAAATCCATATAATTAACATTATATGGTAATTGATTGGGCCTCATTCCAGTTTTGAAAAAGAAATATTTGAAAAAAAAAGAAATATTTGAAACAGAATATTTAAAAATAGGAATATACGAAGTCGTGTTGATCAGATTTACGCCATTTTGACGTGAACGATATTTATATCGATTTTATTCATTTTATAACGAATATCGAAAGTGATTTCAAAATCTGAAATTTTGAAAAGAATAGAAATTCGACTTAAATTGAAAATGAATTGAATAGAAAATCAATTGAATAGAAAATGAATTCGAATTAAACTGAATAGAATTGAAATTCGAATTAGATTGAAATAGAATTGAAATCGTTTTGAAATGAATTCGAATTGAAATTGAATAGAAATGAATTTGAATTGAAATTGAATTAATTTGAAATTCAAATTGAATTGAAAACGAACGGAAATTGAATTAAAAATCGTTTTGAAAAGAAAATCGACTAAGTATATATTATATATATTATATATATATAATATAAAGGCCTGAATAGAACGCGCCGCGCCGCGGCAGTTCGCGAATTTCGACCATTGACATCGAATGGATATTGCGGGAGATCTGACCGTCGGATTCTCCTAAAACCGGAACCGTTGGGTTCGTATCGAAAAGAGATTTCTAACGAATATTGGAAATTAGAAATCTAATGGTTGGATTTGGAATTATGTCCAAATCAAATTTGGAAAAGGTCGCTGTAAGTGCAGTTCGATGGCCGTTGATGGAAATCGACTGTACGGGCCTTGATAAAATTATTAAAAATAGAAATAATTTGTGTAAAATCATAAGAAATGATTTGTGAATATTTGGGATGAAAAACTCCATATTTGAAAAGATAAAAATAGATTTTTATCGAAATGAACTAGTTTTGAACTAGAATTATAATTCTATTTTATTTTAAATAAATAAATTGAATTTGAAATGGTTTTGAAAATAACCAGAATTTCCAATGATTGCATTGGAATGGATTTGAATCGAAATTGGCTTCGGAATATTTCGATTTTGGATTTCGTGACTATACAGATGTTGTTATGGAAATTTGAAAGATATAGATATATATATATCGTTATTTCCAATACGATATTTGTTGGTCTTAGAATTTGATATTGAATATAAGCCGGTATATTTTCTATTCAGAGCCTTGTATTTAATGTCAAATGTGATTTTAGGTTTGTCGTGAATGGTGCCTTTATTAACACTGTTCTGGGACCCAATTGAGAAAAGATTAAATCTTTTTATTTAGATTTAATGAAGTGTACCAATTAAATAATATTTAATTGGAATTGAATTGATATTGATTTTTGGGTTTATCGTGGACAGTGTTTTAAATAACACATGTTCTTTAACCCGACAATTAATGAAATGTGATTTTGGGTTGTCGTGAACGGTATCTTCAATAATACTGTTCTTAGACCTTAAGGAGTCAAGAAAATCAGAAACTAACTGGAGGTTAGTTAAGTTGAATGGTTTCTGAGGTATTGATCTGATGTTGGTTTCGGCGTTCGGGGTTAATACTTAGGGAACTGCTCACTTGCTAATTTACGGTTAGGGACTGATTGAAATGTGATGTGATGTTGGGTTTATCGTGAACCGTGTTTTAAATGACAAGGATTCTTTAACCCAGTCACAGATTAAAACTAAGTGGAGTTTTAATGAATCTTTAATTAGATTGAAATGATCGAGGATGGAGCATCACCAGTTTTGCTCCAGGCGTTAGTTAAATCTTTAATTAGATTTGAACGTGAAATGGTAATTGAATTTACCGATAACACCGTGGTGTTAGATATGAAGTATAACCAGTTTTACTTCATGGGAGGAATAGGTTGGGATTTGGAAACTAAAACAAATGATTACTTCGGTAAGGTTCGTTAATCCCGACTAGTTGAATCGAAATTCAAAAGTAGATTAAAGAATAAATTTTAATGATTTATCTTTGATAAAATTAATGGGAACCTTTCCCTATGAATGTGAAATTTAGAAACTAACAGTCGGTTAGCTAAGCAGAACGGTTTTCTGGATATTGATCTGATGTTGGTTTCGGCCTTCGGGGTTAATATTTGGGGAATTATTCTCTTGTTAATTTACGGTTAGTGACTGATGAATTGGAATGAGGCGTATGTTGTGTTTGTGTAACACTTATTTAAAATATACGCGAGTTATTCGGAAAGACCGGGTTTATCCCATTCTGAATAACTGATACGACGATAAGTCGATGATGAAGACGGTGGTCGAAGACCGGAGGTCTTCACGTCGTTTGGGTGATTACTGATGATCTTGATTGGGATGTACACCCAAGAAGATGGAAACAGTTGGTGATCGTCCGGACGTACTTGGAGATCGATGGATATGCGGGGTACTAGGTGCCTCCGGTTTTGTTCAGACCCAGAACAGACTTGTAAATGGACTGTGTGTCTGACATCGGATTTCATTCTGTCTGACTGATATCGGTTGCATAGAATGGTTTGCCTGTGTGGCATGACTAAGTGGCAATTGATCGAGGCTCCTGTTGAAAAGCAAAGTCTTGTGGTGATGATAACGTGAATTCGCGAGCCTCGCACCCCGGTTGTGAACCAAAAACGGGAGAGGACCTCAGGGAGGGCATGCGTTTCTTTCTAGCTAGGGTGGTGTCAGTGACCTACCAGCCCTGACATTTATATACTTTTCACCTGTGTGGTTGTTGCTGTTGCGAGGCACCTCGGTTTGATCGGACGATCCGGGTCCGATGGAGTCATTTGATGGCTCATTTGCGCCCCAAAGGGCAGGGAAACGTAGTGTTCAGGATTTCGTCTAATCCACATCGGTGGACCGGCCCTGTCGCTCCAAGGGTCGATGCGTTCTGATCCTGAGACATGGTAGGCTAGATTGTCTCGAATCGGTAGAGGACGATCCCTGGCCTCGGTTCATAGAAGGAAATCCAATTTCCAAATATGTGACATTTGCGGTTTTATTTGTAGAGCCTAGTATGGCGACATAGTGGAATGGGGCGCTTATGCCGTCTATGATTGATACTTATGATTTGAAGTTGTTTTATACACTATGCACTTACAATAGTATCAAATGATTTGTTTTAAATGTATCAAGCATTCTTGGCTATTATAAGGTAAAAACCCTATCCTCCGGCTTGCGTTGCATTGTGTGATGGGAACTGGGTCTTATAATAGCTTCATTTTTCTTTATTTAGCATTGCGCTGTTTGTTTATGCACTGGTATTCTTGGGAGGAAACCCGTTCCGTGTTATACGGCGTGGTCCCTTGATTTACCTAACTTTAAAATAAAGATTAATAACTGTTTTAGTTCTCATACCAGTCACATGACTGACCTGGAGTTTATTGTTTTAACCTAAACTCTAGGTGCCTCTATTTTGACAAGGGCAGCTAGTAGTTTTGGTTTTGCAGATTTATATTCACAGGATCCTGGTTTACAGCTGGAACGATATCCAGAAAGCTTTGTATCCGTATATCTCTTCTAGTTGTGTATTGTATTATTTTCCGCTGCGATGTATTTAAATGTAATTTAAATCTCTGATATTTCTATGTAATATTCATTTATACTCTGTATATTCTTGTAATCTGATGCATTGTTGAAATATACAATGGAATGTTCTTCCGTCTGCATTCTGTTTTGTCTTGTTCTCAAAACGATAAGGGGTTTTCTAACGGTTTGGGTCGGTTTAGCGACTGATTCGGATCGAGCGAAATTCCTTTTCGTCACAGTACCGCGAGATATTTTACTTTAATTAATTTAAAACAAAATCTAATCAAATTTATTTAAATTCTTATTAGCTGACC
The DNA here is from genome assembly GCA_030737875.1 of Allium sativum. Classification (NCBI taxonomy): domain Eukaryota; kingdom Viridiplantae; phylum Streptophyta; class Magnoliopsida; order Asparagales; family Amaryllidaceae; genus Allium; species Allium sativum. The sequence continues at coordinate 166,436,203 of CM060916.1, read as the reverse complement.
TATAAGCAAAAATCACGCATGTAACAACCCGGAAAATCAGAACCGATTTAAAAATTTTATTTTGGCTATTTTAATGAATTTTGAATATTTAAAATGATTTATTTCAAATAATAACGAAGAGAAATTTATTTTGAATAGAATTAGAACGTATAAATTTATTTAATCGAAATTAGAATATAATTATTTATTTTAGCTATAAAAGGAATTGGAAATGGTGCGGTAGTTTGAAAATTGGATTTCAAATTTCAAATAAATGTATAGGATTCAAAATAAACCGGATTTTAGTGAAACCAGAAATATTTGAATCTGTTTGAAAATATATTTCCACCAGATGTGAAAAATCCAGAATTCATAGCGGGAATAAAAAGCTACGTCCAGTTGAAAATTAAGAATAATCACTATGGAATTTATATATATATATATTAATATAATATATAGCCATTTGGAAAACAGCCTCCATTTTTGAGGAAACCACTTTTGTTGGATCCGGAATGTCAAATTATTGCTTGACTCCAATTTTCATAATTTTTGGAATCAATATGTGAGCGTGGTAAATTTAAACGTGTTTGGCCAATTCAGTTTGAATTTAATCGACTGGAAAATGACCATTTTTCAAACAGTCTCCAAATTCGACGAAATTAGTTTTGTTAGGACCGTATCATCAAAACATTGCTAGATTTATTTTTCGGGAATTTTTGGAGTCAGTATGTGGCCCCGATAAATTAAAATGTACGTTTAAATTCAATATATATTGATTTATATTTTAAATTTGACGAAAATTGATCAAAACATTAGAATTGGCTTACGAAACATATCCCATTGTGTTCGGAATGGGGGTATTTAGCTAGGGGAAACAGTCGTTGGGTTTGACATGGAGATCATACGCGAACTATCACGTTTAAACAAAAATAGAATTAAATATTAATATTTAAATAGTATAAATACCCCATACCAAAACAGTCAAACCCTATTATCCCTCAACTTTTGGTCAACATGGGTCTGAGCGCCCCCCTCAAATTCGATGGCCTTTATCTTCCTAAATTCGATCCTAATTATCTCCAAATCCTCACAATAAAAACCAAATCGTTTAAAGGGAAAACTAAAGAATTATGTGGGGGGGGGGGTCTTTCGATCTAAAGTGGTTTGAGGATTTATCGTGTTGCGTGGAGCTCAGAATTCGCATAGGAACCACCGCCGTTCAACCTGGATTTCACCGCCGATGGGACCACCGAATGGCACGCCCTTTTAGGCGTTCGTGGAGGAGGGTCCGACACTTCGTTTACCGCTGATCGATGGACCTCCGGTCATTTCAGGGTGGTGCAATATCGAACCATAGGAATCGAGCAACTTGGAGCGTGATACAGTGAAGAGGACGCAGTGTAAACCTTAAACCATGTAATTAATTTTTTGTAGAAAATAACATTATTTTTTTTATCTGATTTTTTTGGGGTGTATATATATATAACTATAAAATAAAATTTTGGTTTTTATATATATAATTTTAAAAATAAAAATACCATTGTTTTGAAATATTAATAACATTATTAGGAAAATATAATTATACATTGTTTTAAAAATATAATTATACATTATTTTAAAAACATAATTATACATTATTTTAAAAATATAATTATACATGGTTTTAAAAATATAAATATACATCGTTTTAAAAATATAAAATAACATGGTTTTAAAAATATAAAAATACGATTTTTAAAATATAAAGCAATGTTTAGAAATGTGAATTTTCAAGGTAATAATATTGTTATAAAAATGTAAATTTTTATAAAGAAATGGTTTAAATAAAAATGTGATTTTCATTGTTTAAATAAAAATGTGATTTTCTATGTTTAAATAAAAATGTGATTTTCTTTGTTTAAATAAAAATGTGATTTTTATTTATATATTAACAGAATAAAAATGTGGTTTTTAATATAAAAATCATGTGAAACAGATTGCGATGGAAGTGGTGGAAAACAAATCAAAATCTGAACAGTTTAGAAATAAAGAACGGAGGAGTGGATCCCAATGTGAGAACTTCTCACTCAAATTTATTTTCTAGTTAAATATATACTAGGTTGCAGACAGGGCTTAGTAGCTCCCGATACCATCATCCACAGAACATAGACGACTTGTTTGATTGTGTTGTGTGGTGGAAATTGATTGTGATTGTATTGTGAAATGGAAAAATATTCATGTGATGAATAGAATATTGGAATAATAAAAATATCATTTTTATGGTATAAATGAACTGTATAAAATATTCATATGCTGAAATAAATATTTTATCGTTAAAAATATAATTTTTAACGGGTATATGAATGAAAATAAATATTCAATTACAAATCAGACGATTTGTTTATATACAGACATTTGACTGATTTTGATTCAGGCGATATATTTTACACATCGCCCAACTGCACAAATAGAATCTGTGTTTTGATTGAAACTCCACGCGGGTATTGGGATGATATTTGACCTACACTAATCCCAATTATTTAGTTGTATGTCAATTGATTAGTTGACAGGCTATTGTGAGCATTAATTATTTATATTTAATGCTTATACAGTTGTGTAATGCACTCTGGATGATGTTTGATTGTTGTTGTATACATGTGTTGTATACATGTGTTTTATACATGTGTTGTATTAAATCCATATAAATAAATTATATGGTAATTGACTGTGTCTGATTCCAATTCAGAAAGAACAAATATTTTAAATTAACGAATATTTTAAAATGAAGAAAAATGAATATTTTAAAATAACTAATATTTTAAAATAATATTCAGTAATGGATCAAAATATGATTTTGATGTCCGATTTGGGATGGATACGAAATTTTTTAAATATATAAAGCGTGTTGATTATATTAACGCCATTTCGACATGAACGATATTTATATCGATTTTATTCATTTTTAAAATGAATATCGAAAAGGAAATGATTCAAAATCTGATATTTTGAAAATATTATCATACATATGTTAATGATATGGAAAATTCAATTTCGATGTAAAATTGAAAATGAAGTTGGAATCGTTTTAAATCGAATTTATAAACGAATTTATAAAATACGTTGTAAATGGAAATTGATGAAATATATAATATATATATATTATATATATTTAATGGCCTGGATAGACGCGCTGCGCCGAGGCGGTTCGCGAATTTCGACCATTGACTTCGAATGGGCATTACGGGAGGTCTGACCGTCGAATTCTCATAAAAGTAGAATCGTTGGGTTCGTATCGAAAAGAGCTTTCCAACAAATATAAGAAATTTCAAATCTGACGGTTGGATTTGGAATTATGTCCAAATCAAATTTTGAAAAGGTCGTTGTAAGTGAAGTTCGATGGCCGTTCATGGAAACCGATTATACGGGCCTTGATAAAATTATTAAAAATATTAATAATTTGTGTAAAATCATAATAAATGATTTGGAAATAATTGGGATGAAAAATTCAATATTTGAAAAGATAAATATATACTTTTATCGAAATGAACTAGTTATGAACTAGAATTATAATCCAATATTTTTAAATAAAATGGATTTGAAATGGTTTTAAAAATAACCAGGATTTCCAATACATAAATTGGAATGGATTTGAATCGAAATTATCTTCGAAATATTTCGATGTTGAATTTCGTGATTATACAGATATTGTTATGGAAATTTGAAAGTTATGTTTATATCGTTATTTCCAATACGATATTTGTTAGTTTCAGAATTTGATATTGAATATAAGCTGATATATTTTCTATTCAGAGCCTTATTTAATATCAAATGGGATTTTGGGTTTGTCGTGAATGGTGTCTTAAATAACACTGTTCTTAAACCACGTTGAGGAAAGAATAAATCATTTTTTTAAGGTTTAGTGAAATTTTCCAATTAATTAATATTTAATTGGAACTGAATAAAAGAATTGTATTTTGGGTTTGTCATGGATGGTGTCATCATCAACACTGTTCTTAAACCCCGTGTGAAAGGAATAATTCTTTTAATTAAGATTATTAGAGTTTCCAATTATATTTAGTAATTGGAATAAAATGGAATGTGAATCGGGTTTATCGTGAACTGTGTTTTTAATGATATTTGTTCTTTAACCCGATTAACAGTGAAATGTGATTTGGAATTTATAAATCTTTTAATTAAGATTTAGGGAAAATTTCCAAAGTGAAGTTTTCTAATTTAATAAAATAAATTGGAATGGAATGGAATTCGATTTGGTAATAATCGAAGGAAACTTCCATGGAGAAAGACTGCTACTATATATGGAATTTAAAAGGCTTTGTCGTTATTCCATTTATATTGTCGCTTGGATATGGAAGTTTATATCGATTATATATATTGATCTGTTTTCCGTGAAGATTCTATTGTTAATGGAATGAGATTTTGGGTTTATCATGAACTGTGTTTTAAATGACATTAGATCTTTAACCCAGTTAAAGATAAGATTAATTTTTAACTTTGAAGAAAATAGATAAGTAATGATTTTTGAGATTAAAACTGAATTAAAGTTTTAATGAGTCTTTAATTAGATTGAAATGTGAATATGATAACTAAAATTATTAAATTCAATAAATGATCGAGAATGGAGTATCACCAGTTTTGCTCCAAGCGATAGTTAAATCTTCAATTAGATTTGAATGTGAAATGGTAATTAATTTTACCGATGACACCGTGGTTTTAGATATGGAGTATTACCAGTTTTGCTCCATGGGATGAATAGGTTGGGATTGGGAAATTAAACAAATGATTACTTCGGTAAGGTGTGCTAATCCCAACTAGTTTGGATAAACCCTAATTTGGTTTGGACTGATATCCAAAGGAAGATTAAAGAATAAATTTAAAGAATTTATCTTTGATAAAATTAATGGGAACCTTTCCCAAATGATACGAATATTTAAATAAAAGAATATTCAAAATTGGAATGAGGCATATGTTGTGTTTTTATAGCACTTGTTCATTATATACGCGAGTTATTCGGAAAGACCGGGTTTATCCCTTTCTGAATAACTGAATTGGCGATGAGTCGACGATGAAGACGGTGGTTGAAGACCGAAGGTCTTCACATCATTTGGATGATTACTTATGTCTTTATTGGGCAGTACACCCAAGACGAGGTAATAAGTGGTGATCATCCAGTGTACTTGGAGATCGACCGGATATGCGAGGACCTCTCTCCTATATTGGAAATATAGGACAAGGAATAAGGTGCCTTCGGTTTCGTTCAGACCCAGAATGAACTTGTAAATGGATGTGTGTCTGACGTTGGATTTTATTCTGTGTTGATTGATCTCTATTAAATATATATCTGTTTGGTGGTGGAGAATTTATTCTCTTGCTTAACACCCCTCTCTGAAATGTACGAGCTCAGAGGTTATTTATCGATAGACATCAGTCGCATGACGTGAATTGCCTATGTGGCATGCTGAGATGCAAATGATCAAGGCTTCTGTTGAAAAGCAGGGTCTTGTGATTGATGATCTAAACGCGACTTTAATATAGCATAGTTTTGTGTATAACGTTAATTCGCAAGCCTCACACCCCGGTGTGAACCAGAAACGGGAAGGACCTCAGGGACTACATGCATTTCCTTCTAGCTAGGAGTGGTGTCTGGGTCTTGCAAGCGCATACATTTTACTTATGTGGATGATGGATAGCGAGGTGCCTCAGTTATATCGGTCTCTATGGGGCCGATGGATATTCTAGTCGACATACTGACCAGATTTACGCCCCATAGGGCGGGGAGACACATGTTCAGGGATTTTTAATCAACTTAAAATGTGGACCGGTCCTATCGCTCTGGGTGCAGTTGCAGCTGAGACCTGAGACATGGGCTAGATTGTCTCGAATTGGCACAAGATGTTCCCTTTGCCTTGGTTCACTGATGGAAATCCAACTTCCAATACATGACTTTGCGGTTTTAATTATAGAACTACTATGGCGACATGATAGATGGTACCCATACCGTCTTTGATTGATACATTTATATTTGAAGTTGTTTTATACACTATGCACTTATAATAGTATCAAATGATTTGTTTTAACGTACCAAGCATGTTTGGCTATTATAAGGGAAAACCCTATCCTCCGGCTTGCATTGCATTGTGTGATGGGACCTGGGTCTTATAACAGCTTCATTTTTCCAAAAAGCATTGCGTTGTTTTGTTTGATGCACTGGTATTCTTGGGAGGAAACCCGTTCCATGTTATAAGGCGTGGCCCCTTGATTTTCTTTATTTTAAAGTAAAGTTCAAATAACTGTTTTAGTTCTCACACCAGTCACATGACTGACCTGGAGTTTATTGTTTTAACCTAAACTCTGGATGCCCCTATTTTCCACACGGGCAGCTAGTAGTTTTGGTTTTGCAGATTTATTCTTACAGGATCCTGGTTTACAGCTGGAGCAATATACGGAAAGCTCTTTATCCGTGTATTTCTTCTAGTTGTGTTATGTATTATATTTTTCGCTGCATTGTAATTTAAATCTCTATTATTTTTCTAATGTAAGTTGTTGTAACAAGCAATGAAATGTTCTTCTGTTTGTGTCCTGATTTGTTGTGTTCTCAGACAATTCGTTCTTTCTCTTCTCTTCGAAGACCGGGGAAGTTCGGGGCGTCACAATTTGGTATCGGAGCTTTGGTTTACAGAGCTTGAGTACAAGACACGTTAGAACCAAACGAAAGAATTCCTCAGAGATTGGATTAGTAATATCCAAGGAGAATGACTCGTTAGAGATGGGGTCAATTGTATGCTAGAACAAGTGTGTAGAGTAGTGTTTTTAAAATAAAAATGAAAACAAATATTGTTTTGAAAATTTAAACCATTTGATACGTATTTGAATATTTATTTTAAATTGATTTTGGACAATCAAGTATATGGAGATCTTGAATATACGCGTAATTAACGTGTATTCGAAGTCCCAAATATACTGGATAAATGTAGAATCACACTCTAGTCGCCCGGAGATGATTCTGATGATTAATCAAGCATCATCATAATTTATGTCCGAGTTTCGAAAGTGGGATTTATATATATTTCCAATTGACTGGTGTGAGAACCAAAACTAGATAGGGTTATTTGTTGTGATTTGGCATCAAAAACATGATTTTTGAGTATATAAAAAAATTATGAATTTGAAAAGATAATCAACTAATTGATTGCTAGTTGTGTTGTTTGATTATTGGTTTGAATAATTAAAATTTTGAACCATTAAGCCAAATTGAATCAAATGTTGAAGTGACTTAAAAATTGATTGCAATTGCATGCATATACATGTACATACATTGAACAGGTCATGGCAAGGAGGCTGGAGAAGAGGAATAAAATTGTATGCCCGACAAAAAGGTACATGTTTACAAATTTATTGGGTTTTGGATGATTTTATGAGCCGATTGGCTAGCCGCTTGGCTTTTTCTTTTTCTTTTTGGATGATGAGGGCCCTGCATGGCTAGTTGCAGTTTTAAATGTCTCCCCGTACAAAGGAGGTTATGGCGAAATTTTTCGAAAATTTAGGGTGCTAGCCAAATTTTTGAAAAAATAGAAATTCTTAGAAACTGAAAAGTTGAAAAATGAAAGCCAGAGTGAAAGTCGAGTTGGTTAGTAAAACAACTTTCAGCTCCGTTCCTTTTCAAGGGCGAAAAGATTTTAAGTGGGTGAGATTGTAACAACTCGGATAATCAGAACCAATTTAAAATTTTTATTTTGGCAATTTTAATGAATTTAGAATATTTAAAATGATTTATTTTAAATAATAACGACGAGAAATTTATTTTGAATAGAACTAGAACGTACGAATTTATTTAAATCGAAATTAGAATATAAATATTTATTTCAATTATAAAAGGAATTGGAAATGGTGCGGAAGTTTGAAATTTTGATTTCAAATTTCAAATGAATGTACATGATTCAAAATAAAACGGATTTTAGTGAAACTAGAAATATTTGAATCTGTTTGAAAATATTTTCCAACGGATGTGAAAAATTCAGATTTCATAGCGGGAATAAAAAGTTATGTCCAGTTGAAAATTCAGAATAGTCGCTATGGGATTTATATATATATTTTAATATAATATATTGCCATTTGGAAAACAACATCCGTTTTCGAAAAAACCACTTTCGTTGGATCCGGAATGACAAATTATTTCTTGATTCCAATTTTCATAATTTTCGAAATCAATATGTGAGCGCGGTGAATTTAAACATGTTTGGTCAATTTAGTTTGAATTTAATCGACAGGAAAATGACCGTTTTTCAAACGGTCTCCAAATTCGATGAAATTAGTTTTGTTAGGACCGTATCGTCAAAACATAGCTAGATTTATTTTTCAGGAATTTTTGGAGTCAGTATGTGGCCCAGTAAATTAAATGGACGTTTAAATTCAATATATATTGATTTGTATTTTAAATTTGATGAAAATTGATCAAAACATTAGAATTGGCTTACGAAACATATCCCATTATGTTCAGAATGGGGGTATTTAGCTAAGGGCGACAGTCGTTGGGTTTGATTTGTAGATCATACGCGAAATGTCACGTTTAAAAAAAATAGAATTAAATATTAATATTTAAATGGTATAAATACCCCATACCAAAACAGTCAAACCCTATTACCCCTCCCCCTTTGGTCAACGCGGGTCTGAGCGTCCCCCTCAAATTCGACGGCCTTCATCTGCCCAAATTCGATCCTAATTATCTCCAAATCCTCACAATAAAAACCAAATCGTTCAAAGGGAAAACTGAAGAACTAAGGAGGGGGCTTTCGATCTAAATTGGTTTGAGGATTTATCGTGTTGTGTGGATTTCAGAATTCACATAGGAACCACCGCCGTTCAACCTGGATTTCACCGCCGATGGGACCATCAAATGGCACGCCCTTCTAGGTGTTCGTGGAGGAGGGTCCGACGCTCCGTTCACCGCCGCTCGATGGGACTCCGGTCATTTCAGGGTAGCGCAATACTGAACCCTAGGAATCGAGCAACCTGGAGCGCGATACAGTTAAGAAGACGCAGTATAAACCTTAATCCATATAACTAAATTTTTGTAGAAAATAACATTGTTTTTTTCAATCAGATTTTTTTGGGGTGTGTGTGTGTATATATATATATATAACTGCAAAATAAAAATTTGGTTTTTATATAAAACTTTAAAAATAAAAATACCATTTTTTTGAAATATAAATAACATTATTTAAAAAATATAATTGTACACTGTTTTAAAAATATAATTATACCCTGTTTTAAAAATATAATTTTCATTGTTTTGAAAATATGAAATAACATGGTTTTAAAAATATAAAAATATGATTTTTAAAATATAAAGTAATGTTTAGAAATGTGAATTTTCAAGGTAACAACATTGTTATAAAAATGTAAATTTTTATAAAGAAATGGTTTAAATAAAAATGTGATTTTCTTTGTTTAGATAAAAATGTGATTTTCTTTGTTTAAATAAAAATGTGATTTTATTTGTTTAAATAAAAATATGATTTTTAATTATATAATAACATAAAAAAAATGTGATTTTTAATATAAAAATCGTGTGAAATAGATTGTGATGGAACTGGTGGAAAACAAATCCAAATCTGGACAGTTCAGAAATAAAGTATGGAGGAATGGATCCCAATGTGAGAACTTCTCACTCAAATTTATTTTCTAGTTAAATTTATACTAGGTTACAGACGAGCTTACTAGCTCCTGACATCGTCGTCCACAGACCATGGACGACTTGTTTGATTGTGTTGTGTGGTGGAAATTGATTGTGATTGTATTGTGAAATGGAAAAATATTCATGTGATGAATATAATATTAGAATAAAAAAATATCGTTTTTATTGTATAAATGAACTGTACAAAATATTCATATGTTGAAATAAATATTTTATCATTAAAAATATAAATTTTAATGAGTATATGAATGAAAATAAATATTCATTTACAAATCAGACGATTTGTTTATGTACACACATTTGACTGACATTGATTGGGATGATATATTTTACACATCGCCCAACTGCACAAATAAAATCTGGGTGTGTTGATTGAAACACCACACGAGTATTGGGATGATATTTGACATACACTAATCCCTATTGTTTAGTTGTATGTCAATCGATTGGTTGACGGGCTGTTGTAAGCGCTAATTATTTATATTTAATGCTTATACAATTGTGTTATGCACTCTGGATGATGTTTGATTGTTGTTGTATACATGTGTTGTATGAAATCCATATAAATAAATTATACGGTAATTGACTGTGTCTGATTCCAATTCGGAAAGAACAAATATTTTAAATTAACGAATATTTAAAAATGATGAATAACGGATATTTTAAAGTAACTAATATTTTAAAATAATATTCAGTAATGGATCAAAATATGATTTTTGACGTCCGATTTGGGATGGACACGAAAATATTTAAAAATATAAAGCCGTGTTGATTAGATTAACTCCATTTTGATGTGAATGATATTTATATTGATTTTATTCATTTTTAAAATGAATATCAAAAAGGAAATGATTTCAAAATTTGATATTTTGGAAATATTATTATATATATATATATATATTAATGATATGGAAAATTCAATTTTTATTTAAAATTGAAAATGAAGTTGGAATCGTTTTAAAACAAATTTATAAACGAATTATAAAATACATTTTAGACGGAAATCGACGAAATATATATATAATATATATATTGTATATTTAATGGCCTGAATAGAACGCGCAGCGCCGCTGCGGTTCGCGAATTTCAACCATTGACTTCGAATGGACATTACGGGAGATCCGACTGTCAGATTCTCCTAAAACCAAAACCGTTGGGTTCGTATCAGAAAAGTCTTTCCAACGAATATAAGAAATTTGAAATCTGACAGTTGGATTTGGAATTATGCCCAAATCAAATTTGGAAAAAGTCGCTACAAGTGCTCTTCTGTGGCCGTTATTGGAAACAGATTGTACGTGCCTTGATAAAATTATTAAAAATATTTATAATTTGTGTAAAATCATAATAAATGATATGGAAAGAATTGGCATGGAAAATTCCATATTTGAAAAGTTAAAAATATGCTTTTATCGAAATGAACTAGTTATGAACTAGAATTATAATCCAATATTTTTAAATAAATTGGATTTGAAATGGTTTTAAAAGTAACCAGGATTTCCAATATGTAAATTGGAATGGATTTGAATCGAAATTAACTTCGGAATATTTCGATGTTGGATTTCGTGATTATACAGATATTGTTGTGGAAATTTGAAAGATATATTTATATTATTATTTCCAATATGATATTTGTTGGTTCCAGAATTTGATATTGAATATAAGCCGATATATTTTCAATTCAGAGCCTTGTATTTAATATCAAATGCGATTATGGGTTTGTCGTGAACGGTGTCTTAAGTAACAATGTTCTTAAACCCAGTTGAGGAAAGAATAAATCTTTCTATTAAGATTTATTGAAATTTTCCCATTAATTAATATTTAATTTGAGTTGAATAAAAGAATTGGATTTTGGGTTTGTCGTGGATGGTGTCCTCATTAACACTATTCTTAAACCCCGTGTGAAAATAATAAATCTTTTAATTAAGATTATTATAGTTTCAAATTATATTTAGTAATTGGAATAAAATGGAATATGAATCGGGTTTATCGTGAACTGTATTTTTAACGACATTTGTTCTTTAACCCGATTAACAGTGAAATGTGATTTGGAATTTATAAATCTTTTAGTTAAGATTTAGGGAAATTTCCCAAAGTGAAGTTTTCTAATTGAATAAAATAAGTTGGAATGGAATGGAATTCGATTTGGTAATAATCGAAGGAAACTTCTGTGGAGGAAGACTGTTACTATATATGGAATTTAAAAGGCTTTGTCGTTATTCCATTTATATTATCAGTTGAATATGGAAGTTTATATCCATTATATATATTGATCTGTTTTCCGTGAAGATTCCATTGTTAATGGAATGGGATTTTGGGTTTATCATGAATTTTTTTTTAAATGACATTTGTTCTTTTACCCAGTTAAAGATAAGATTAATTTCTTAACTTTGAATAAAATCAATAAATAATGATTTTTGGAGATTAAAACTGAAGTAGAGTATTAATGAGTCTTTAATTAGATTGAAATGTGAATCTGATAACTAAAATTATCAAATTCAAGAAATGATCGAGAATGGAGTATCATCAGTTTTGCTCCAAGCGATAGTTAAATCTTTAATTAGATTTGAACGTGAAATGGTAATTAATTTTACCGATAACACCATGGTGTTAGATATGGAGTATTACCAGTTCTGCTCAGGTTGGGATTGGGAAATTAAACAAATGATTACTTCGGTAAGGTGCACTAATGCCGACTAATTTGGATAAACCTTAATTTGGTTTGGATTGATATCCAAAGGAAGATTAAAGAATAAATTTAAAGAATTTGTCTTTGATAAAATTAATGGGAACCTTTCCGAAAAGATATGAATATTTAAATAAAAGAATATTCAGAATTGGAATGAGGCGTATGTTGTGTTTTTATAGCACTTGTTCATTATATACGCGAGTTATTCGGAAAGACTGGGTTTATCCCATTCTAAATAACTGAATCGGCGATGAGTCGACGATGAAGACGGTGGTTGAAGACCGGAGGTTTTCACATCATTTGGATGATTTCTGATGTCTTTATTGGGCAGTACACCCAAGACGAGGTAATGAGTGGTGATCGTCCAGACGTACTTGGAGATCAACCGGATATGCGAGAACCTCTCTCCTGTATTGGACATATGGGACGAGGATTAAGGTGCCTCCGGTTTCGTTCAGACCCAGAACGAACTTGTAAATGGATGTGTGTCTGACATTGGATTTTATTCTGTGTTGATTGATCTCTATTAAATATATATCTGTTTGGTGGCGGAGAATTTATTCTTTTTCTTAACACCCCTCTCTGAGACGTACGAGCTCAGAGGTTATTTATCGATAGACATCAGTCGCATGGCGTGAATTGCCTATGTGGCATGCTGAGATGCAAAATGATCAAGGCTTCTGTTGAAAAGCAGGATTTTGTGGTTGATGATCAAAGCACGGATTTATTACAGCATAGCTTTATGTATAGCATTAATTCGCGAGCCTCACACCCCGGTGTAAACCAGAAATGGGAAGGACCCCAGGGAGGACATGCGTTTCCTTCTAGCTAGGAATGGTGTCTAGGTTTTGCAAGCCCAGACGTTTTACTTATGTGGATGATTGGTAGCGAGGCGCCACGGTTATATCGGTCACTACAAAGCCGATAGATGTTCTGGTCGACATACTCACCAGATTTACATCCTATAGGGTAGGGAGACACATGTTCAGGGATTTTTAATCCAATTAAAATGTGGACTGGCCCTGTCGGTCCCGGTGCAGTTGCGGCTGAGACCCGAGACATAGGCTAGATTGTCTCGAATTGGCATAGGATGTTCGCTTTGCCTTGGTTCACAGATGGAAATCCGGCTTCCAATACGTGACTTTGCGGTTTTAATTGTAGAACTAGTATGGCGACATGATAGACGTTACCCATGCCGTCTATGATTGGTACATTTATAGTTGAAGTTGTTTTATACACTATGCACTTATAATAGTATCAAATGATTTGTTTTAACGTACCAAGCATGTTTGACTATTATAAGAGAAAACCCTATCCTCCAGCTTGCATTGCATTGTGTGATGGGACCTGGGTCTTATAATAGCTTCATTTTTCCAAAAAGCATTGCGCTGTTTTGTTTTATGCACTGGTATTCTTGGGAGGAAACCTGTTCCGTGTTATACGACATGGTCCCTTGATTTACTTATGTTAAAGTAAAGTTTGAATAACTTTTTTAGTTCTCACACCAGTCACATGGCTGGCCTGGAGTTTATTGTTTTAACCTAAACTCTGGGTTCCCCTATTTTCCACATGGGCAGCTAGTAGTTTTGGTTTTGCAGATTTATTCTTATAGGATCCTGATTTACAGCTAGGGCTATATACGAAAAGCTCTGTATCTGTGTATTTCTTCTAGTTGTGTTATATATTCTATTTTCTGCTTCATTGTAATTTAAATCTCTGATATTTTTCTGATGTTAATCGTTGCAATAGGCAATGAAATGTTTTTCTGTTTGCGTCCTGATTTGTCGTGTTCTCAGACAATCCGTTCTTTCTCTTCTCTTCGGAGACCGGAGAAGTTTGGGGCATCACAACGCAGGTCTACTGTTTTTATCGAGTAGTAATAAATTGCCTTCCAGCTTTGATACCAAGGGGACAGAAAGATTAATGGTGTGTACTCCTTGTTTTCCCTTCGTAATTATATAAAGGAGCCGAGTATTCTAAAAACCAACAAACACTTCAAGCCTCTCTCTTCGTTCCCTTTTCGGTCAAATGAAATCGATTTCATCAATTCAAAGAAAAAAAGAATTTGAAATCGCAATTTAATCCACTGAAATCCCTAAAGCTCAGCAACATACTGGAACTGCGATCGATTTTTTCGAGGTCCCTGGAGCTTCGTTAGGAACCATTCACGATTTAGGGGGATATGGAGATATTTGTCATGGGCTTATTCGAAGATCACGATGTTGATATTTGTGGGAGGCTGACCATCAAGTGCGATCGACAGATGGTGAATGCGGGTTCACTTGTCGAGGTTGTACACCGCTGAAAGGTACGAACTCGGATTCCGATCTTTGTTGGGGGTGCAAACTGGTTTGAGTGGAGATGGGAAATCGATATTGATTTGTGCGATGGCTTTTATCTAAGGAAAGCACGATTGTTGATGGCGAGGTGATTTGGGAGGCTACGATGAACTTATGATGTTACTCGATGGGTACAGCGGTGAGCTAGAAGGCGAGTTGGATAGTGTTGAGGGGATTCACCTGGGTAGCTGCAGTGATCGGTTTCCATGAAGTTGGTTTGTGTGGATTGAGAGAATAGGAGGTAGGATTATTGGAAAATGGGCAGAGTTCGATGGTTTGGTGGTGGAGCTGGAGGGCTGATGAGGGTGCAACGTTAAGGCAGTAGGGTGATTAAGAGTCTGGTTTGGGACTTTGACAGATGGTGGATGCAGTCGGTGCAGGTAAGGGATGGCAAGCTGCAACATGGTAATGAAATTGTAGTGATGGTTTGAAGCATTGAAATAGAAATCATTGTTGTGTGTGTAGTGGAGTGTTGGGGGGATGTTTGAAGAAATGCCAAGGTGAATAATTGCAGTGCTCGGCTGTAACACCCCACCTCCGTTAAGGACACTCACAAAGGGAATGCCTTAACTTTGGTGGAGCGTTTTAGTAGACAGAACAGAAATTTACAAGACAGATAAACAATACTTGAGAAATTATAACTTTATTACAGCGGAAAACAGAAATCAGTTTGGTTACATCTTTACCAAAAACTCAAGTACATAAATATCAGTCTCGTTCAGAAAATCATCAGAGTACAAAACTTTAAAATCATAATCCCCACAGAACAGAAGCTATAAAGAGCCAAGCCATACTTCAAGTACTTCAAGCAGAAGGAATCCGGATCAAGCTAAAGTATTCCCTCCTTGGATAACCTAGGGGGAAACGGAAGAAAAGAGGCGAAACAAACTAGGTCAGACATACGTCTGGTGAGTCCAGTAACTTTTAGCCAGTAAATAAATAAAGGTAAACATGGCAGGCATACAAAGTGGATAAGTGGATTCATGGTACAGATGGCAGGTATGACAGGACAAATAAGGTAAGATGTATACTTCACTACAAACTACTCTGCACTATTACTAGTATAACAGGATTAGGTGTTACTCTAGTGTCTAAACAGAAACAGAAACATAATAATGGGCCTTTACCACCCTAACAGAATGATGGGCCTAAACAGAAACAGATGGCAGATTAGGTGTTACCCTAATGTAGAAACAGAAATAGAATAATGGACCTTTACCACCCTAACAGGATAATGGGCCTAAACAGAAACAGAAACAGAAACAGATGGCAGATTAGGTGTTACCCTAATGTCTAAACAGAAATAGAATAATGGGCCTTTACCACCCTAACAGAAGGTACAGAAACATAATGCTAATAATGGGCCTTTACCACCCTAACAGAAGGTACAGAAACATAATGCTAATAATGGGACTTTACCACCCGAACAGAAAGTACAGAAACAAAATGCTAGTGATGGGCCTTTACTCCCGAACAGAGACAGAAACGGAAACAGAATAATCCCTACGGAAACAGAATGTTAGAATTAGGTGTACACTAGTAAATGGGCCTTTACCACCCGGACAAACGGTACCACGCAGAAACAGACAGGTGTTGCCACCCAACAGAAACAGACGGTACCAACAGAAACAGACAGAACTAAGTGTACCCTAAAACCCTACCCCAAGCGATCGGCTCCCTAATACATAAATACCCTGTGTCGGCCCCACAGTAGGGTGTATCACTCCCTAAAGTGACAACCAATTGGCACAGACCTATTTACAGATGTCACGGTGTCTTACGTCCACAGAGGCTGGCCGAGATCCATGCATGCACATGACCCGGTTGGAACGCACCATCAACACACCTCGCCATTATTAGAATGAACCACTTATAACTAGTTCAGTAAGCGTGCCCGGACCCTACCTACTGTTGGGTCAAAGTTTTGATACCAGAAAGGGTTACTGACTAATACGGGTCCCAAACAATAGATGACACAAGTAATTTCCCTCCTAACCTTGTGTCCCCAAACTAACAGATTTCAGATTAACTTGTTTACAAGTTCAAACATTCAGAATTCAGATCAATCAGTTCACAGATTAGACAAGTTTTCAGACCAACGGATCAGATATACGGATTTAACAGACTTACAGATTAACCGGTTACAGATTAACAGACTTACAGATTAACCGATTACAGATTAACAGACTTACAGATTAACCGATTACAGATTAACAGACTTACAAATTGTCTAACTCTGTATTGGGCCTACAGATTCATGAAACGGGTTTGTAAAATTCATCAGTCCAATTGGTTTAACCCTATCCACCCAACACGTTTAAGACATCATATTTATCTCAGATTTGCATTAGTTAATTATTGAAATATCTAATCGTATTTCACATGCCACCCCAGACACCCACTTAATTCCACATGCCAACCAAGGCACCCACTTAACCCCCTCATGTTCCTCTACATGCTTATCTGGTTAAGTGTTTCTTAATTCATTAAGGCCGTAACCTTATAAAGACCTCTCACATTAGACTGGCATTTGTGGCAGCTGGATTTGCCGGGCGGGTCCGGGCAGTCTTACACCACAAAGGAGTCTAACCTCGTGTCTTTACAACTGTCACGTATTTAATTTATGCCTAAGACCTCCCACATTAGACTGGCATTTGTGGCAGCTGGATTTGCCAGGCGGGTCCGGGCAGTCTTACACCACAAAAGAGCCTAACCTCGTGTCTTAGACGATTAATTACTCCTAATCAATCTTTCCCCAATTTGAATTTCTTTCCCTATTCAAATTATCAATCAGTTCCAAATTTAACGATGTCCATAGTTGACTCAATTATGTCCATCCAATTATGGTATGTAAAATCATACCAATTTTCACCACAATTATATTTTATGCCTTTTAAGGCATTTAATCCAATTAAATCTTTATAAATCTTCAGGCTTTAATTGCTTGACTATTCCTCTTTTGATTAATTAAATTAATTAATCCTTTCCTCTTTTTATAGGTGTTAATACCTATCTTATTAACAATTTGAATTTCCTTTCCGTAAATGGTCATATTCAAATTGTACCATTTTTACCCAATTTTACCTATGTCATAATAGGTAATTATCTATGTGTTTTCCTACTAGAATCATGTGCCCAATTTACATGATCACTATGTAAATTATGCCTATTACAAATTCCCCATTTCCCCCGTTTCTTAACTAGCGTAACCATTTGCGTTTTGGCGTCATCGAGGCTACTAAATAGTCTCGCCATAACAATAAAATAAAGGGAATGACAAGGTGATCGTTTTCAGTACAATTTTTGGCATAAGCATGACAACTAGGGAAAATGACATGATAACTTCGCATATAATTATGATTCAGCACATAAATAACAACTTGCATAGATTCACAACAACTTGCATAGGTTCATGAATTAACAACTAACATAGGTTCATGATTCTCATCATAGTCAAAAACTTATATAGGTTCAAGATTCACAATATAACGACTTGCATGATTCATAACATAAGTTCTTACATAGATGACTTACATAGGTTCATGATCCACAACATAACAACTAGCACAAGTTCATGAATTCATCACACAATAACTTGCATAGGTAACTTGTATGATCCCATAATAAATTGGCATAGATTCATGATAACAACTTGCATAATAACGACTTGCATAGATTCATGATAACAACTTGCATAGATTCATAATAACCACTTGCATAGATTCATGATAACGACTTGCATAGATTCATCATAACGACTTGCATAGATTCATAGTTTCTCAACATAATAACTTGCATCATATCATGATTCACAACAATAATAAACTTGCATCATATCATGATTCACAACAATAATAAACTTGCATCATATCATGATTCACAACAATAATAAACTTGTATAACTACAAACAACATATACCTAAATCATAGTCTACCACAATTCACTTTTATTTATTTAAACCTAAAAGTGAGTAGAACTCCCCGAATAAGGGTCTTCAGTTCTGGGTTCTGAATTCTGTAATTGATTAGCATTCCCTTGTTGTAGACAATTACGTTGTTGTAGTTTTAGGCTTGATTTGATTTGTATTGAGTTGCTTTACTTTGCTTCTAGTTTATGGCGGCTATTCTAGGGTTTGGAGTGACAACATGACGGCTACTGATCTAATTTTTGATTTGATTCTAGGGTTTGGGTCTACACATGTTTATATAGAATTTCAATTTAATTATATCCATCGATGAAGCTAGGGTTAATCAAGGCCATCCATCTCAAGAGAAGCCAATCAGAAAGTGATAAGTTAGCCCTAGTGACACAGCAGAGCTCAGCAATTCGACCAGAACCCGACCAGACCAGCCAGGGTCAAACCAGAAAGCTGTGCAGGTTTCCTCTCGGCCTGGGCGCACTTGGGAAGTGCGCCAATGTAAATTTGTACTGGCGCACTTCCCAAGTGCGCCAGTGCAAACTTTTTTTTTTAGCCACCAAACTTTGTTCGTCCATATCTTCTTCATACGGTATCCGTTTTCCGCAAACTCGGACTCTATTTCAAGCAGAATTCCGAGATGAACGCAATGGCATAACCCGTTTCCCTTGATTCTTATTTTTGTAATTAATTATTCTCTGATTTGTTACTTATACATTCCTAGAAAATACGTGGTGTTACATTCTCCCCTCCTTAAAGGATTTCGTCCCCGAAATCTTCAAGTTAAGAAGAATGTGTCCTACCATCCAATCATCCATCTACTCAACCATCATCCACAAGCATCCATTGTCCTTAGAAAACTTCTAATGCTGTATGAACATATGCAAAAGTGTGTGTATATGTTCCTTATCTAATGCAAAGATCAGGCGGTCCACTGATTCAGTTGACCTCCTTAATGCGAATTATGTCGGTGCCATGAGTCCAACATGTATGCAATTTTCCTATTTGATACACATCATTTCTAAATGTGTGCGCAATCATTCATCCAAATGCAACATCCATGTGATGAGTCAATCATTTTGCATCCACAGAAATTGAAAATGCTCACACGTCCATATGCAGTATGAGAGTGTATTCGAGCCGATCTAGTGCCTAGTGTGTGTATATGCATCCACGAGCAACCACTAGCAACCACTTGCATCCACTTGCAACCATCAAACATAACATGTCTCAAGCACATGTTTACACCCATTATTTTCTACCTAAAGTTCGAAGATTCGATCGATAGGATACAGTCGAATGATGGAAGCGAGTACAGATAAAACAAAAACTTGGTTTCCATTAGACCTTGGTTGAGAGACAAACTCCCCTAAGTATCAACCCCGAAGACCGAAATCAACATCAGACTGACACCCAGAGGATTACCCTCCTTAGACAATGTCAAAACTGGAAATCTTAACCTTATCAGAAATATTCAGATATTTACAGATTACTGGTACAGATCAGATTATCGAATGATTCTTAGAAAACTAAGCATGGGAAAATCCCACCATATCCCTCAAAAACCCAGAATGTATGCATTAAAATCGACTTGACGCCTAACTCAGGTACCCTCAAACCCCAACTTATCACCAACAGATGAGTCGTAACCCTTATGGGATTTGAGACTATAAGCAGATCAGAAACAAGACTAGTATTAAAGTGCAGAGACTTGACTGCAGAATCAGAATGCCATAATCGGAAAGAGTTCTAACTCAATAATCAGATAAGGAAACTAAACTCTCTATGGAAATTTTCCTACTTCTATCCTATCCACCAACTATGAGAGCATTCGCCTGCCTTCCCTAAGTAGGTCATGTCCTCTATCCTTGCCCCCATTTCTTCGGGCAGTCCCTAGTGAAGTGTCCCATCTCACCACAGTTGAAGTGTGTGTCCTTCCTTTTTGCCTCCTTTGTGAACCAAGTCCATATCCATGAGTTTCTCATCCATGGGTTGTGCTCCTTAGCCAAACTTCCTCATTCTCATCTTTACTATCTGTGTGTAACACGTTGACAAGTCCCTCAAAAGCTGCCTCCATTGCACGGAAAATCCAACAAAGCTCAAAAGAAAATTATCCGTAGGTGAGACTACTGCGGCTATAGATGGAAGTCGGGCGCTTATTTGCCCTTTAACCGGTGTCGTAATCTTATCAAGCCTACAGAACCATGCCGCGATGAGGTTACCTCCCAGAAAGCCAGGAGCCCTGGAGAAAGAAGGAAACAAAGATTCAAACAGAGAATCAAAAGATAGATATATGGCTTTTGGGGATTATGTTTTTCAAAAATAAGCTTTACTTTTGAAAATTCTTCCTTTTTAAAACCTTTTTTTTTTAAAATAGTTTTCAAAACTTTTTATCAAATCCGGTAACCTTCAGCTCTGATACTAAGTGTAACACCCCACCTCCATTAAGGACACTCACAAAGGGAATGCCTTAACTTTGGTGGAGCATTTTAGTAGACAGAACAGAATTTACAAGACAGATAAACAATACTTGAGAAATTATAACTTTATTACAGTGGAAAACAGAAATCAGTTTGGTTACATCTTTACCAAAAACTCAAGTACATAAATATCAGTCTCGTTAAGAAAATCATCAGAGTACAATACTTTAAAATCATAATCCCCACAGAACAGAAGCTATAAAGAGCCAAGCCATACTTCAAGTACTTTAAGCAGAAGGAATCTAGATCAAGCTAAAGTATTCCCTCCTTGGATAACCTGGGGGAGAGGGAACGGAAGAAAAGAGGCGAAACAAACTAGGTCAGACATACGTCTGGTGAGTCCAGTAACTTTTAGCCAGTAAATAAATAAAGGTAAACATGGCAGGCATACAAAGTGGATAAGTGGATTCATGGTACAGATGGCAGGTATGACAGGACAAATAAGGTAAGATGTATGCTTCACTACAAACTACTCTTCACTATTACTAGTATAACAGGATTAGGTGTTACTCTAGTGCCTAAACAGAAACAGAAACAGAATAATGGGCCTTTACCACCCTAACAGAATAATGGGCCTAAACAGAAACAGAAACAGATGGCACATTAGGTGTTACCCTAATGTAGAAACAGAAATAGAATAATGGACTTTTACCACCCTAACAGGATAATGGGCCTAAACAGAAACAAAAACAGAAACAGATGGCAGATTAGGTGTTACCCTAATGTCTAAACAGAAATAGAATAATGGGCCTTTACAACCCTAACTGAAGGTACATAAACATAATGCTAATAATTGGCCTTTACCACCCGAGCAGAAAGTACAGAAACAGAATGCTAGTAATGGGCCTTTACCACCCGAACAGAGACAGAAACAGAATAATCCCTACGGAAACAGAATGTTAGAATTAGGTGTACACTAGTAAATGGGCCTTTACCACCCGGACAGACGGTACCACGCAGAAACAGACAGGTGTTGCCACCCAACAGAAACAGACGGTACCAACAGAAATAGACAGAACTAAGTGTACCCTAAAACCCTACCCCAAGCGATCGGCTCCCTAATACATAAATACCCTGTGTCGGCCCCACAGTAGGGTGTATCACTCCCTAAAGTGACAACCAATTGGCACTGACCTATTTACAGATGTCACGGTGTCTTACATCCACAGAGGTAGGCCGAGATCCATGCACGCACGTGACCCGGTTGGAACACACCATCAACACCCCTCGCCATTATCAGAATGAACCACTTATAATTAGTTCAGTAAGCATGCTAGGACCCTACCTACTGTTGGGTCAAAGTTTTGATACCAAAAAGGGTTACTGACTAATATGGGTCCCAAACAACAGATGACACAAGTAATTTCCCTCCTAACCTTGTGTCCCCAGACTAACAGATTTCAGACTAACTTGTTTACAAGTTCAGACATACAGAATTCAGATCAATCAGTTCACAGATTAGACAAGTTTTCAGACCAACGGATCAGATATACGGATTTAACAGACTTACAGATTAACCAGTTACAGATTAACAGACATACAGATTAACCGATTACAGATTTACAGACTTACAAATTAACCGATTACAGATTAACAGACTTACAGATTGTCTAACTTTGTATTTGGCCTACAGATTCATGAAACGGGTTTGTAAAATTCATCAGTCCAATTGGTTTAACCCTATCCACCCAACACGCTTTAGACATCATATTTATCTCAGATTTGCATTAGTTAATTATTGAAATATCTAATCGTATTTCACATGCCACCGCAGACACCCACTTAATTCCACATGCCCCCCAAGGCACCCACTTAACCCCCTTATGTTCCTCTACATGCTTATCTGGTTAAGTGTTTCTTAATTCATTAAGACCTCTCACATTAGACTAACATTTGTGGCAGCTGGATTTGCCGGGCGGGTCCGGGCAGTCTTACACCACAAAAGAGTCTAACCTCGTGTCTTTACAACTGTCATGTATTTAATTTATGCCTAAGACCTCCTACATTAGACTGGCATTTGTGGCAGCTGGATTTGCCGGGCGGGTCCGGGCAGTCTTACACCACAAAAGAGCCTAACCTCGTGTCTTAGACGATTAATTACTCCTAATTAATCTTTCCCCAATTTGAATTTCTTTCCCTATTCAAATTATCAATCAGTTCCAAATTTAACGATGTCCATAGTTTACTCAATTATGTCCATCCATTTATGGTATGTAAAATCATACCAATTTTCATCACAATTATATTTTATGCCTTTTAAGGCATTTAATCCAATTAAATCTTTATAAATCTTCAGGCTTTAATTGCTTGACTATTCCTCTTTTGATTAATTAAATTAATTAATCCTTTCCTCTTTTTATAGGTGTTAATACCTATCTTATTAACAATTTGAATTTCCTTTCCGTAAATGGTCATATTCAAATTGTACCATTTTTACCCAATTTTACCTATGTCATAATAGGTAATTATCTATGTGTTTTCCTACTAGAATCATGTGTCCAATTTACATGATCACTATGTAAATTATGCCTATTACAAATTCCCCTTTTTCCTCGTTTCTTAACTAGCGTAACCATTTGCGTTTTGGCGTCATCGAGGCTACTAAATAGTCTCGCCATAACAATAAAATAAAGGGAATGACAAGGTGATCGTTTTCAGTACAATTTTTGGCATAAGCATGACAACTAGGGAAAATGACATGATAACTTCGCATATAATTATGATTCACCACATAAATAACAAGTTGCATAGATTCATAACAACTTGCATAGGTTCATGAATTAACAACTAACATAGGTTCATGATTCTCATCATAGTCAAAAACTTATATAGGTTCAAGATTCACAATATAATGACTTGCATGATTCATAACTTAAGTTCTTACATAGGTGACTTATATAGGTTCATGATCCACAACATAACAACTAGCATAGGTTCATGAATTCATCACACAATAACTTGCATAGGTAACTTGTATGATCTCATAATAAATTGGCATAGATTCATGATAACAACTTGCATAATAACGACTTGCATAGATTCATGATAACAACTTGCATAGATTCATAATAACCACTTGCATAGATTCATGATAACGTCTTGCATAGATTCATCGTAACGACTTGCATAGATTCATAGTTTCTCAACATAATAACTTGCATCATATCATGATTCACAACAATAATAACCTTGCATCATATCATGATTCACAACAATAATAAACTTGCATCATATCTTGATTCACAACAATAATAAACTTGCATAACAACAAACAACGTATACCCAAATCATAGTCTACCACAATTCACTTTTATTTATTTAAACCTAAAAGTGACTAGAACTCACCGAATAAGGGGTCTTCAGTTCTGGGTTCTGAATTCTGTAATTGATTAGCATTCCCTTGTTGTAGACAATTACGTTGTTGTAGTTTTAGGCTTGATTTGATTTGTATTGAGTTGCTTTACTTTGCTTCTAGTTTATGGCGGCTATTCTAGGGTTTGGAGTGACAACATGACGGCTACTGATCTAATTTTTGATTTGATTCTAGGGTTTGGGTCTACACATGTTTATATAGAATTTCAATTTAATTATAGCCGTCGATGAAGCTAGAGTTAATCAAGGCCATCCATCTCAAGAGAAGCCAATCAGAAAGTGACAAGTTAGCCCTAGTGACACAGCAGAGCTCAGAAATTCAACCAGAACCCGACCAGGCCAGCCAGGGTCAAACCAGAAAGCTGTGCAGGTTCCCTCTCGGCCTGGGCGCACTTAGGAAGTGCGCCAATGTAAATTTGTACTGGCGCACTTCCCAAGTGCGCCAGTGCAAACCTTTTTTTTTAGCCACCAAACTTTGTTCGTCCATACCTTCTTCATACGGTATCCGTTTTCCGCAAACTCAGACTCTATTTCAAGCAGAATTCCGAGACAAACGCAATGGCGTAACCCGTTTCCCTTGATTCTTATTTTTGTAATTAATTATTATATGATTTGTTACTTATACATTCCCAGAAAATACGGGGTGTTACATCGAGGATGATTTCAGTTGAAACTAATTAAGAAAATTGATCTATTAATTTACAAAGCAACAAGGTATATGCTATTTAAAAATTTAAATTTCGTAGAATAATTAACAATCGCTTAATCGATAAAATAAAATAAATCACCATAGGTGCTAAATAGACTTAGTCGAGACAACCTGGGTAGATGCGTGGTCGCGGGATTCAGAATAAAAAAGATGTTCGACAACTGCAATTTCGGTAAGTAAATCTCACTTAAAAATTTATTTTTATCATTAGAAATGAATTTTTGGTTGCTTGGTTGCATTTATAAATTGTTTATCAGTCTTGGTTATTATATATGTTAGTTATATTAGGCTTGGTGGTTTTGGCTATTATATATATATTGGCTTTCCCGCAGTACCATTAGCGGATGCCCGCAGTATCATTAGCGGATGACCCTATCGCCCCACGATATATGAGTGGATGAGCTTCTATATCGCGATATCCTGCCTTGAAGCAGGATTGGTATTATTTATGTTGTTTGACATTTGTTAATGTAGGAAAACAGGTTGGCGGAATCCAACTGGATTCCTCAAAATTTATTATTGTTTGTTTCCATATATATAATCATATATGATGTGTTATAAACTTGTGATTTGAAGTCGTGTATTTTGAATGTTTGAATATCACTAGCCCTAGGTATTGACATTTAAAAATATTATACAAAGGGATTTTTAGATTTAAAAGGGAAAATTTAACTTTCGAATTTGAAATGGAATTTCGAATGAACTGGGAAATATTAACTTGTTCTTATTAATAAAAACAATTGGCTGAATTTATAGACGAAGTTTATAAATGAAAAGAAATACTATCATTTGAAAATTTTAAATTTTAAATTCAAATATGAATTTAAAAAGGAAAATTTTATTTTTTGAAGTGTAAATTGGATTTTCAAATGGAATTTGAAATTGAAGCTTGTTTTAATATTTAAAACAAGAAGTGGAATTTATAAATGATGTTTATAAATAAAGAAAAAAACTATTATTAGATAGTTTGAATTTTTTATTTTAGTATGAATTTGAAAAGTGAATTTGGAATCGTTTCGAGAAGAAAACGATAAAATTTATTCCGGTGTTCGGATTATAAATTTAATTGAAATAAATCCATCAGATTTATTTTTAGAATTCGACTATGTCAAATCTACAAATGCTTACTGTTTCAGAAAGGAAGTTTTAACAACCCGGAAAATTCGAGCCAATTTAAAATTTTTATTTTGGCAATTTTAATGAATTTTGAATATTTAAAATGTATTATTTTAAATAATAACGACTAGAAATTTATTCGATTAGAATTAGAACGTATATATTTATATAAATCATCGTTAAAATATAAATATTTATTTTTAATTATAAAAGGAATTGAAAATGACGTAGTAGTTCGAAAATTCGATTTCAAATTTCAAATGAATGTATAGGATTCAAAATAAACCAGATTTTAGCGAAACCAAAAATATTAGAATCTTTTTGAAAACACATTTCCAACGAATCCGAAAAATTAAAATTTCATAGCGGGAATAAAAATGCCCAGTTGAAAATTCAGAATAGTCGCTATGGAATTTTGGCCCTTAAAAATGGAAATCTTGCAAACGACCTCGGTTTTCGACGAAACCACTTTTATTGGATCCGGGATGTCTAGTTGTTGCTTGATTCCAAAATTCATAATTTTCTGAATCAATATGTGAGCGTGGCGAAGGAAAACGTGTTTTAATAGTTTCAATCAATTTTGATTGACCAGAAAATGGCCATTTTTCAAACGGTCTCAGAATTTGACAAAGTTAGTTTTGTTAGAACCATATCGTCAATACAAAGCTAGAAAATATTTTTCGGGAATTTTTAGAGTCTGTATCTGGCCTCGGTAAAT
The DNA here is from genome assembly GCA_030737875.1 of Allium sativum. NCBI lineage: Eukaryota > Viridiplantae > Streptophyta > Magnoliopsida > Asparagales > Amaryllidaceae > Allium > Allium sativum. Next base: position 166,409,196 of record CM060916.1, on the reverse strand, counting down.
TGAAATGTGCGTTCAAATTCAATGTATAGATTTATATTTTGATTTTGACGGAAACTGATCGAAACAATCGAATTGGCTTACGATACATATCCTATTGTGTTCTAAATGGGGGTAATTAGCTAGGGACGACAGTCGGTGGGTCTTGTTTGGAGGTCAAAATAAAAAGTTACTTTTTGAAATTTAAAAATAATAAAATATATAAATTTTTATATACACCCTCCCTTCCCACTTTTCCCAGTCAACGCCCCCCGATTATTCTCGTTCAAACAAAAAAAAAGAAAAAAGAAAAGAAAAGGGCACGCTATCGCGCAACCCCGTCCCCCCAATCGTCGTCGCCACCGCCGCCTAGGAGAGCACCACCGCCGCAGGCGATGCCCCTCCTCCCTCCAAGGCCGATGCCCCTTTTCCCTCCTAAATCCCAGACGCAATCGAAGAAAACGAGCACCACAAGACCTCCCAGAAACCCTAGGCCGCCGCCGGCGAGTTCAGCCACACCTCCGACCGCTCCAACGCCCTGCGCTGCCTCCCCTCAGTCCATCTCCGACCCCACGCCTTCCCATTCGCTGAAACCCTAATAAAAGGTGAGTTTTTAATTTTATTTTTACTTATTTAGGTAATTAAAAATATGGGTCTCCTTGTGTAGGAATATAGAGATAAAGGTTTGATTTTTAATATAGAAAATGTTTGATTTTTATTTTAAAAGAAAGCTTGGATTTTTATAGAAGAAATTTTTGATGGAAAATATAATCTTTATACAGAAATAGATAATAAAAATATCATTTTTATATTATAGAAAGAATAAAAATATGATTTTTATATTATAGAAAGAATAAAAATATGATTTTTATATAATGGAAAGAATAAAAATATGATTTTTATATAATGGAAAGAATAAAAATATGATTTATATATAATGGAAAGAATAAAAATATGATTTTTATATAATGGAAAGAATAAAAATATGATTTTTATATTATAGAAAGAATAAAAATATGATTTTTATATTATAGAAAGAATAAAAATATGATTTTTATATAATGGAAAGAATTAAAGTATGATTTTTATATGACAGAGAATATAAAAATACGATTTTTATATATGTTGTCGCAAAATAAAAATTCGATTTTTATACGAGTAGCGGATTGAAAATAGAATTTTTATATGATAGAGAATATACAAATATAATTTTTATATATGTAGCGAAATAAAAATATGATTTTTATTATATATATAATGAGATAAAAATGTGATTTTTAATGTGAACAGCGTAATAAAGGTTTGCATTGGAATTTCGGGCAAATTCAAGCCATTCAGAAATTCAGCAATAGAGAATGGCGGAGTGGAACCCAAAGGTGAGAACTTCTCACTTTTATTTATTTTTCTAGTTGAAGTGTATACTACGATGCAGACGGTGTTTAGCAGCACCCGACACCCATCGTCCACAGACCATGGATGACTTGTTCATTTGATTGATGTGTTAGGAAAATTGATTGTGTGACGGGAATGCATAAATATTTTATAGTTAAAAATATAATTTTTAACGTGTATATAAAATAAATATTTATAAACAAATTGGATGATTTGTTTATGTACACATATTTGACTGATATTGATTGGGACGATAAATTTTACACATTGCCCAACTGCACAAATAAATCTGTGTTCATTGTTTGAAAACCCCACACGGGTGTTGGGATGAAATTGGACACACACTAATCCCAATAATTAGCTGTATGTCGATCAATTGATTGACAGGCTGCTATAAGCGTTAAATATTTATATTTGATGCTAATGCAGTGTAGAATGCACTCTGGATGATGGATTGCTGTTTTCATTGTTGTTATACACATTTGTTGTGTAAAATCCATATAATCACATTATATGGTAATTGACTGCGTCTGATTACATCTCAGAAAGAATGAATATTTTAAAACAACGATTATTTTAAAATAACGAATATTTTCAAACATTATTCAGAAAAGAATCAAAATATGATCTTGATGTCCGATTTGGGATGGACATGAATATATTTAAATATATAAAGCCGTGTTGATTAGATTAACGCCATTTAACGTGAATGATATTTATATCGATTTTATTCATTTTTATAATGAATATCAAAAAGGAATTGATTTCAAAATATAATGTTTTGAAAATATTATCATTTATATATCGATGATATGGAATATTCAATTTTGATTAGAAATTGAATACGAAGTTGAAATCGTTTTGAAAACGAATTTAAAATGATTTATAAAATACGATTTAAATGGAAATCGACGAAATATATATAATATATATATTATATATATAATGGCCTGAATAGAACGCGCCGCGCTGCGGTAGTTTGTGAATTTCGACCATTGACTTCGAATGGACATTACGGGAGATCCGACCGTCGGATTCTCCCAAAACCAAAACCGTTGGGTTCGTATCAAAAAGAGCTTTCTAACGAATATTAGAGATTTGAAATCTAACAGTTGGATTTGGAATTATGTCCAAATCAAATTTGGAAAAGGTCGCTGTAAGTGCAGTTCGATGGCCGTTTATGGAAATCGACTGTACCGGCCTTGATAAAATTATTTAAAAAAGTAATAATTTGTGTAAGCTCATAAGAAATGATTTGGAAAGAATTGGGATGAAAAATTCCATATTTGAAAAGATAAAAATAGATTTTTATCGAAATGAACTAGTTTTGAATTAGAATTATAATCCATTTATTTTTGAAATAAATAAATTGGATTTGAAAGTGTTTTAAAAGTAACCAGAATTTCCAATAATTGAATTGGAATGGATTTGAATCGAAATTGTCTTTGGAATATTTCGATGTTGGATTTCGTGATTATACAGATATTGTTATGGAAATTTGAAAGATATATTTATATCGTTATTTCCAATACGATATTTGTTGGACGTAGAATTTGATATTGAATATAAGCCGATATATTTTCTATTCAGAGCCTTGTATTTAATATTAAATTGCATTTGGGTTTGTCATGAATGGTGTCTTCATTAACACTATTCTTAAACCCAGTTGAGAAAAAGATTAAATCTTTTTATTTAGATTTAATGAAGTATACCAATTAAATGGTATTTAATTGGAATTGAATTTGAATTGATTTTTGGGTTTATCATGAATGGTGTTTTAAATAACACTTGTTCTTTAACCCGATAATTAATGGAATGTGAATTGGGTTTATCGTGAACTGTGTTTTAACGACATTCGTTCTTTAAACCGATTTACAGTGAAATGGGATTTAGAATTTATAAATCTTTTTGATAAGATTTAAAGGAGATTTTCCAAAGTAAAGTTTTCCAATTTAATAAAATAAATTGGAATGGAATGGAATTCGATTTGGTAATAATCGAAGTGAATTTCTATGGAGGAAGACTGCTAATATATATGGAATTAATAAGGCTCTGCCGTTATTCCATCTAAATTATTTGTTGGATACGGAAGTTCATATCGATTATATATATTGATCTGTTTTCCGTGAAGATTCCATTGTTAATGGAATGAGATTTTGGGTTTATCGTGAACTGTGTTTTAAATGACATTAGTTCTTTAACCCGGTTAAAGATAAGATTTATTTCTTAACTTTGAATAATCATTAAATATTGATTTTTCGAAATTAAAACCGAATTAGAGTTTTAATGAATCTTTAAATAGATTGAAAGGTGAATTTGACGACTAAAATTATCAAATTTAGAAAATGATCGAGAAAGGAGTATCACCAGTTTTGCTCCAAGCGATAGTTAAATCTTTAATTAGATTTGAACGTGAAATGGTAATTGTAATAACCCGAAAATCCAAGCCAATTTAAAATTTCTATTTTGGCTATTTTAGCGAATTTTGAATATTTAAAATGGATTATTTTAAAAAATAACGACGAGAAATTTATTTTGAATAGAATTCGAACGTATATATTTATTTGAATCTTCGTTAGAATATAAATATTTATTTATATATATAAAAGGAATTGAAAATGGCGCGGTAGTTCGATAATTCGATTTCAAAATTCAAATGAGTGTACAGGATTTAAAATAAATCGGATTTTAGTGAAACCAAAAATATTTTAATCTAATTGAGAATATCTTTCCAACGAATCCGAAAAATCAAAATTTCATAGCGGGAATCAAAAGTTATGTCCAGTTGAAATTTCAGAATAGTCGCTATGGAATTTCAGCCCTTAAAAATAGCCATTTTGCAAATGACCTCGGATTTCGACGAAACCACTTTTGTTGGATCCGCGATGTCAAGTTATTGCTAGGTTTCAAATTTCGTAATTTTTCGAATCAATATGCGAGCATGGCAAGGGAAAACGCGTTTGACCAGTTTAAGTTGATTTTAATCGACTGGAAATTGGACATTTTTCAAACAGTCTCAGAATTCGATGAAATTAGTTTTGCTAGGACCATATCGTCAATACGAAGCTAGAAAATATTTTTCGGGAATTTTAGAGACTGTATGTGGCCCCGGTAAATTGAAATGTGCATTTAAAATTGAATATATAGATTTAAATTTTAAATTTGACGGAAACTGATTGTAACGATCAAATCAGCTTACGATACAGATCCCATTTTGTTCGGAATGGGGGTATTACGCTAGGGACGACAGTCGTTGGATTGGATTTCGAGTTCGAATTGAAAAGTCGACTTAAGGAGAAAATGAATAATAATTAAATAAAACTATATAACCCCCTACCCTCTCTCTCTTGCCATACTCTCTCTCCCCGAACACTTTACAGAAAAACCCCAAATCACCCCGTTGACTGCGCCGCCCACCACCCTCCATCGCATCGCCGCCGACGGACCCCACCCATGCACCTTCGCCTCCCTCATCTCCGTCGACCCTCCTTCCCTCTTCCATTCGAGGCAGCGAGCACCCCAGTTTTGAAGACACCCGCCGCCCTTTCTCTTCCAGGCCACCGCACCTCATCGCCGCCGACCCCAACGCCACCTCGCCCTCCCCCAGTCGCCGCCTCCTCCTCCAGAGCAGCCACACCCCCATCCCTCTCCACGATACTTGAAACCCCCTCTACAAACCTGCTGACAGCCGCAGTGGACCACCAAAAGGTCATCTCCGATCGCCTGAAACCCCCTCGTCGACCACCAGACTTCGACAACCTTCTTCCGATCAAACGCAGTGAGTTTTACCGATTTTGTTTTATTTTATTTTATAAAAATCCGATTTTAAATTAGATTAAAACCTGATTTTATCATATGGGAAAATGTGATTTGTAGTAATGTAAAAAAAATATATAATCTTTTATATTGTAGAAGTATAAAAATATAATCTTTTATATTGTAGAAGTATAAAAATATAATCTTTTATATTGTAGAAGTATAAAAAAATATAATCTTTTATATTGTAGAAGTATAAAAATATAATATTTTATATTGTAGAAGTATAAAAATATAATCTCACTATAGAAAGTAGCGCTATAAAAATAGAATTTTTATCTATATAGTAGCGGTAGAAAATATAAAATAGAAGTAAAAATAGGATTTTTATTTATTAGAATGAAGTAATAAAAATATAATTTTTATTATGAACAGCGTGAAAAGAACTGCATTGGAATTTCAAGCAGATCCAAACAGTTCAGCAGTTCAACAACAAAGCACGGCGGAGTGGAACCCTCTGTGAGAACTCCTCACCTTTTATTTAATTTTCTAGTTAAAATATATACTAGGATGCATACGGTGTTTAGTAGCACCCGACACCCGTCGTCCACAGACCATGGACGGCTTGTATGCTTGTTTGTTTGATTTTGATGTGCAGTTGATTGTGTGGTGTGATGTGAAATGAAATAAAATATTTATATAGTTGAAATAAAATATTTTATAGTGGAAAATATTTTATAGTTGAAAATAGAATTTTTAACGTATATATAAAATAAATATTTATGAACAAATCAGAGATTTGTTTATATACACTGATTTGATTGATATTGATTGGGACGATAAATTTTACACATCGCCCAACTGCACAAATAAAATCTGTGTTTGATTGTTTGAAAACCCCACACGGGTATTGGGGTGATATATGACATACACTAATCCCAATAATTAGTTGTATGTCGATCGATTGATTGACAGACTGTTATAAGCATTGAATATTTATATTTGATGCTTATACAGTGTAGAACTCACTTTGGATGATGGTTGATTATTCATCGTTGTTATTGTATACATGTGTTGTAGAAAATCCATATAATTAACATTATATGGTAATTGATTGGGCCTCATTCCAGTTTTGAAAAAGAAATATTTGAATAGAAATATTTGAAAAAGAAATATTTGAAATAGAATATTTGAAAATAGGATATATGAAGCCGTGTTAATTAGATTGATGCCATTTGACATGAACGATATTTATATCGATTATATTCGTTTTTATAATGAATATTGAAAAGTGATTTCAAAATCGAATATTTTGAAATGAAATTCGAATTATATTGAAAAGAATAGAAATTCGAATTAAATTGAAAAGAATTGAAATTCGAATTAAACTGAATAGAATTGAAATTCGAATTAGATTGAAATAGAATTGAAATCGTTTTGAATCGAGTTTAAAACATATGGAAATTGAACTGAAAACCGATTTGAATTGAAATCAATTTGAAATGAATTTAAAACGAATTTGTAATGGAAAATTCAATTTTGATTTGAATTTTAAAATGAAGTTGAAATCGTTTCGAAAACGAATTTAAAACGATTTATAAAATACGTTTTAAAAGGAAATCGTTGAAGTATATATTATATATATTATATATATAATATAATGGCCTGAATAGAACGCGACGCGCCGCGGTAGTTCGCGAATTTCGACCATTGACTTCGAATGGATATTGTGGAGATCCGACCGTCGGATTCTCCTAAAACCGGAACCGTTGGGTTCGTATCCAAAAGTGCTTTCTAACGGATATTAGAAATCAGAAATCTAACGGTTGGATTTGGAATTATGTCCAAATCAAATTTGGAAAAGGTCGTTGTAAGTGCAGTTCGATGGCCGTTGATGGAAATCGACTGTACGGGCCTTGATAAAATTATTAAAAATAGTAATAATTTGTGTAAAATCATAAGAAATGATTTGTGAAGAATTGGGATGAAAAACTCCTTATTTGAAAGGATAAAAATAGATTTTTATCGAAATGAACTAGTTTTGAATTAGAATAATAATTTGTTTATTTTTAAAATAAATAAATTAGATTTGAATTGGTTTTGAAAATAACCAGGATTTCCAATGATTGAATTGGAAGGGATTTGAATCGAAATCATCTTCGGAATAGTTCGATGTTGGGTTTCGTGATTATACAGATGTTGTTATGGAAATTTGAAAGATATATATATATATATATATATCGTTATTTCCAATACGATATTTGTTGGTCGTAGAATTTGATATTGAATATAAGCCGATATATTTTCTATTCAGAGCCTTGTATTTAATATCAAATGTGATTTGGGTTTGTCGTGAATGGTGTCTTCATTAACACTGTTCTTAAGCCCAGTTGAGAAAAAGATTAAATCTTTTTGTTTAGATTTAATGAAGTGTACCAATTAAATGATATTTAATTGGAATTGAATTGGTATTGATTTTTGGGTTTATCGTGAATAGTGTTTTAAATAACACTTGTTCTTTAACCCGATAATTAATGGAATGTGATTTTGGGTTGTCGTGAACGGTATCTACAATAGTACTGTTCTTAGACCCAAAGGAGTTAAGAAAATCCGAAACTAACTGGAGATTAGTTAAGTTGAATGGTTTCTGGGGTATTGATCTGATGTTGGTTTCGACCTTTGGGGTTAATACCTAGGGAATTGCTCACTTGCTAATTTACGGTTAGGGACTGATTGAAATCTAATGTGATTTGGGGTTTATCGTGAACCGTGTTTTAAATGACATCGATTCTTTAACCCAGTTAAAGATTAAAACTAAGTGGAGTTTTAATGAATCTTTAATTAGACTGAAAAGATCGAAAATGGAGTATCACCAGTTTTGCTCCAGGCGATAGTTAAATCTTTAATAAGATTTGAACGTGAAATGGTAATTGAATTTACCGATAACACCGTGTTGTAAGATATGAAGTATTACCAGTATTACTTCATGGGATGTATAGGTCGGGATTGGGAAATTAAAACAAATGATTACTTCAGTAAGGTTCGTTAATCCCGACTAGTTTGAATTGATATTCAAAAGAAGATTAAAGAATAAATTTAAAAGAATTTATCTTTGATAAAATTAATGGGAACCTTTCCCTAAGAATGTGAAATTTAGAAACTAACTGTAGGTTGGCTAAGAAGAATGCTTTCCTGGGTATTGATCTGATGTTGGTTTCGGCCTTCGGGGTTAATATTTTGGGGAATTAGTCTCTTGTTAATTTACGGTTAGTGACTGATGAATTGGAATGAGGCGTATGTTGTGTTTGTGTAAAACTTGTTTATTATATACGCGAGTTATTCGGAAAGACCGGGTTTATCCCATTCTGAATAACTGATATGACGATAAGTTGAATGTGACGAGAAGGAATTTCGCTCGGTCCGAACCAGTCGCTAAACCGACCCAGACCGTTCGAAACGCCCTATCGTTTGAGAACACGACAAATCAGAACGCATATAAAAGAACATTTCACTGTATATTACAATAATGCATCAGATTACAAGAATATACAGGGTATAAAAGAATATTACACAGAAATATCAGAGATTTAAATTACATTTAAATACATCGCAGCGGAAAATAATACAATACACAACTAGAAGGAGATATACGGATACAAAGCTTTCCGGATATCGTTCCAGCTGTAAACCAGGATCCTGTGAATATAAATCTGCAAAACCAAAACTACTAGCTGCCCGTGTCAAAATAAGGGCACCCAGAGTTTAGGTTAAAACAATAAACTCCAGGTCAGTCATGTGACTGGTGTGAGAACTAAAACAGTTATTAATCTTTGTTTTTAAAGTTAGGTAAATCAAGGGACCACGCCGTATAACACGGAACGGGTTTCCTCCCAAGAATACCAGTGCATAAAACAAACAGCGCAATGCTAAATAAAGAAAAATGAAGCTGTTATAAGACCCAGGTCCCATCACACAATGCAACGCAGCCGAGGATAGGGTTTTTCCCTTATAACAGCCAAAGAATGCTTGATACGGTTAAAACAAATCGTTTGATACTATTATAAGTGCATAGTGTATAAAACAACTTCAAATCATAAGTATCAATCATAGGCGGCATGAGCGCCCCATCCCACTATGTCGCCATACTAGGCTCTACAAATAAAACCGCAAATGTCACGTATTTGGAAATTGGATTTCCGTCTATGAACTGAGGCCAGGGATCGTCCTCTACCGATTCGTGACTCTCTAGCCCGAGCCACAGGCAAGCGCGCAGGCAAGCCTTGGAGCGACAGGGCCGGTCCACCGATGTGGATTATTATGCCTGAACACTACGTTTCCCCACCCTATGGGGTGTAAGTGAGCCAACCAAATGACTCCATCGGTTCGTGAACGACCGATCAATCCGAGGCGCCTCGCAACAGCAACAACCACATAAGTCAAACTCGTCAGGGCGTGTAAAACCACTGACGCCACTTCTAACTAGAAAGAAACGCATGCCCTCCATGAGGTCCGTCTCCCGTTTTTGGTTCATACCGGGTGTGAAACACGCGAAGTAAACGTTACACAAAGCTACGCCACAAAGGCCTTGCTTTGATCATCACCACAAGACTTTGCTTTTCAACAGAAGCCTCGATCAATTGCCACTTAGGCATGCCACACAGGCAATTCACTCCATGCGTTTGATATCCATCAATATATAACCCCTGAGCTCGTACGTCTCAGAGAAGGGCGGTAAGCAAGAGAATAAATCCTCCGCCGCCAAACAGATATATATTTAATAGAAATCAATCACACAGACTAAAATCCAATGTCAGACACAGTCCATTTACAAGTCCGTTCTGGGTCTGAACGAAACCGGAGGCACCTAGTACCCCGCATATCCATCGATCTCCAAGTACGTCTGGACGATCACTAACTGTTTCCATCTTCTTGGGTGTACAGCCCAATCAAGATCATCAGTAATTACCCAAACGACGTGAAGACTTCCGGTCTTCGACCATCGTCTTCATCTTCGACTTATCGTCGTATCAGTTATTCAGAATGGGATAAACCCGGTCTTTCCGAATAACTCGCGTATATTTTAAATAAGTGTTACACAAACACAACATACGCCTCATTCCAATTCATCAGTCACCGACCGTAAATTAATCAAGAGAATAATTCCCCAAATATTAACCCCGAAGGCCGAAACCAACATCAGATCAATATTCAGAAAACCATTCTACTTGGCTAACCGACAGTTAGTTTCTAATTTCACATTCATAGGGAAAGGTTCCCATTAATTTTATCCAAGCTAATTTCTTGAATATATTCTCTAATCTTCCTTTGAATTTCGATTCAACTAGTCGGAATTAGCGAACCTTACCGTAGTAATCATTGGTTTTAATTTCCCAATCCCAACCTATTCATCCCATGAAGTAAAACTGGTAATACTTCATATCTAACACCACGGTGTTATCGGTAAATTCAATTACCATTTCACGTTCAAATCTAATTAAAGATTTAACTATCGCCCGGAGCAAAACTGGTGGTACTCCATTTTCGATCTTTTCAATCTAATTAAAGATTCATTAAAACTCCACTTAGTTTTAATCTTTAACTGGGTTAAAGAATCAGTGTCATTTAAAAACACAGTTCACGATAAACCCAAAATCACATTCATTAATTATCGGGTTAAAGAACGAGTGTTATTTAAAACACTGTTCACGATAAACCCAAAAATCAATATCAATTCAATCCCAATTAAATATTATTTAATTGGTACACTTCATTAAATCTAAATAAAAAGATTTAATCTTTTCTCAACTGGGTTCAAGAACAGTGTTAGTGAAGACACCATTCACGACAAACCCAAACACATTTGATATTCAATATAAGGCTCTGAATAGAAAATATATCGGCTTATATTCAATATCAAATTCTACGATTAACAAATGTCGTATTGGAAATAACGATATAAATATATATCTTTCAAATTTCCATAACCCATCTGTATAATCACGAATTCCAACATCGAAATATTCCGAAGACAATTTCGATTCAAATCCACTCCAATGCAATCATTGGAGATTCTGGTTATTTTTAAAACCCTTTTCAAATTCAATTTATTTATTTAAAAATAAATAGAATTATAATTCTAGTTCAAAACTAGTTCATTTCGATAAAAATCTATTTTTATCTTTTCAAATATGGAGTTTTTCATCCCAATCCTTCTCAAATCATTTCTTATGATTTTACACAAATTACTATTATTTTTAATAATTTTATCGAGGCCTGTACAGTCGATTTCCATCAACGGTCATCGAACTGCACTTACAGCGACCTTTTTCAAATTTGATTTGGACATAATTCCAAATCCAACCGTTAGATTTCTAATTTCTAATATTCGTTAGAAAGCTCTTTACGATACGAACCCAACGGTTCCGGTTTTAGGAGAATCCGACAGTCGGATCTCCCGTAATGTCCGTTTGAAATAAATGGTCGAAATTCACGAACTGCCGCGACGCGGCGCGTTCTATTCAGGCCATTATATTATATATATAATATATATATCGTCGATTTCTATTTAAAACGAATTATATAAATAGTTTTAAAATTTGTTTCAAAAGCAATTTCAACTTCCTTTTCAATTCAAATCAAAATTGAATTCTTCTTTATAAATTCGTTTTAAAATTCATTTCTATTCAATTCAAATTTCAATTCAATTTGAATTCATTTCAATTTGCTTTCAATCCAATTTGAATTCGTTTTCAATTCAATTCATTTCGAAATCGTTTTCAATTCAATTCATTTCGAAATCGTTTTCAATTCAATTCATTTCAAAATCGTTTTCAATTCAATTCATCTCGAAATCGTTTTCAATTCAATTCATTTCGAAATCGTTTTCAATTCAATTCATCTCGAAATCGTTTTCAATTCAATTCATTTCGAAATCGTTTTCAATTCAATTCATCTCGAAATCGTTTTCAATTCAATTCATTTTCAAATCGTTTTCAATTCAATTCATCTCGAAATCGTTTTCAATTCAATTCATTTCGAAATCGTTTTCAATTCAATTCATCTCGAAATCGTTTTCAATTCAATTCATTTCGAAATCGTTTTCAATTCAATTCATCTCGAAATCGTTTTCAATTCAATTCGTTTCAAAATCGTTTTCAATTCATTTCATTTCGAAATCGTTTTCAATTCATTTCATTTCGAAATCGTTTTCAATTTAATTCATTTCGTTATGAATAAAATCGATATAAATATCGTTCACGTCAAAATGGCGTCAATCTAATCAACACGGCTTCATAAATTTCTATTTTCAAATATTCTATTTCAAATATTTCTTTTTCAAAATAGTTGTTATTATCAAAATATTTCGTTCAACACATGACCAATCTCAATGGATGAGTACTGTCAACACATGAACCTTTATTTTATATATTCTTTATTTTTCAAATTGGAATGAGGCCCAATCAATTACCATATAAAGTTAATTATATGGATTTTCATGCATTACACACATATAATAGCATTGAAAAATAATCAACCATCAACCAAAGTGCACTACACTGTATAAGCATCAAATATAGATATCTAACGCTTATAACAGCCTGTCAATCAATCGATCGACATATTTAATCAATCAGGATGAGTGAACTTCAAATTTCATCCCAACACCCATGTGGGGTTTCAAACAATCAAACACATACTTTATTTGTGCAGTTGGGCGATGTGTAAAATTTATCGACCCAATCAATGTCCTTCAAATAGGTGTACATAAACAAACCGTCGGGTTTGAAAATGAATATTTATGTATTCATATTCACGTTAAAAATTATATATTTTAACGATAAAACATTTTATTTTAACTTATGAATTTCTATTCAGTTCATTCTTTAAATAAAATGATATTTTTATTTTTCTAACATATTTTAGAAAATTTCGGCGGCATAACGGCACTATACTAGAAACGGGACGAGGCCTAGCCTTATCCCCGGTCTAGTGAAGGCCCACGCCATTCACACATCAATCAAATTCACCAAACAACCAAATTCAAATCAAATATCCAACTAATCTATGCAACCAAACAAACAAGTCCATGGTCTGTGGACGATTGTGTCGGGTGCTACTAAGCACCGTCTGCATCCTAGTATATATATATATAACTAGAAAATGAAATTGAAAGGTGAGAAATTCTCACCGATAGCTATCCAATCATCTTGACTCTTCTTTGATAGAAATCTTCTTCGTTCTCGCCTTTTTGTTACCTTCGTTGCCCGCTTTCACTACCTATGTAAAAATCGAATTTTTACTTCGCTATCCAATATATAAAAATCATATTTTTATTTCGAAGTTCAACATATAAAAATCATATTTTTATTCCGAAGTTCAATATATAAAAATCATATTTTTATTTCGAAGTTCAACATATAAAAATCATATTTTTATTTCGAAGTTCAATATATAAAAATCATATTTTTATTCCGAAGTTCAATATATAAAAATCATATTTTTACTTCGAAGTTCAATATATAAAAATCATATTTTTATTCCGAAGTTCAATATATAAAAATCATATTTTTATTCCGAAGTTCAATATATAAAAATCATATTTTTACTTCGATGATCAATATATAAAAATCTTATCATTATATTTTGTTTTCTAAAACAAAATATAATTTCCTTTTTCTAAACAAAGTATATTTTTTTCAAAACAAGGTTCATTTTTCCTTTCTAAACATATGTATATTTTCTCTTTTCAAAACAATGCGATATATATGTTTTTCAACACTAATGTGTATATACATATTTCTATGAGCTAAAATCATATTTTTTTCTTTGTGTTTCATATATAAAAATCTGTAATTATACAATATTTTTTTTCATCTAAAAATCTGAAATTTAAAGCAATGTTTTTTTTTTTTCAAAAAGAAGCTGAAATTTACTTACTATTTTAATTCCTCAGTAATACTGCTTCAGGCTGTGTCGAACTGGGTTCCAAGCTAGGGTTGGTCGTTGCTTCGCCAAAGGGTCGTTGGAGGTCGATCAGAGTGCACCTCCTACTTCGCCATCGAGAGGGCTTCCCGTCGACACCCCACTTGGCCAGCTCGGTGGCCAGGACGGCGCGCAAAACGAGGCGATGCGGCGGCTTCTTGGAGGCTCGATTCGAACGATTAACACCCTGATGAAAGGCGAGGTCGGTATAGATTGGAAGAGCAAAAGATCCTCTACAATCTTTGCTTTATGATTCCAAAGATTATTGAGTGGATAAATCGATTTTTGAGGGAGAAAATTCGAGCGGTTTTGACCATCGATTTTATTCTGGCGGCCTGGACGTTGAATTAGGGTTAAGGGGGAAATTCCTAGTATATTGATATTATTATATATTAATATTATATTCTACTTTTGCTTTGTTATCAAATTTAACACCACGAACCCCAAATCAAACTCAACGACTGTCTCCCCTAGCCAAATACCCCCATTCCGAATACAATGGGATATGTATCGTAGGCTGATTCGACTGTTTGAATCAGTTTCCGTTAAATTTACATTTAAATCATTATATTGAATTTTAAACGTACATTTCAAATTACTGGGGTCACATGCTAACTTTAAAAATTCCAGAAAAATATTTTCTAGCTTCGCATTGACGATACGGTCCTAACAAAACTAGTTTCGTCCAATTCTGAGACCGTTTGAAAAATGGCCAATTTCCAGTCGATTAAAATCAACTGAAACTGGTCAAACGCGTTTTCCTTTGCCCCGCTCACATATTGATTCGAAAAATTATGAAATTTGGAATCTAGCAATAACTCGACATCACGGACCCAACAAAACTGGTTTCGTCGAAATCTGAGGTCGTTTGCAAAATGGCTATTTTTAAGGGCCGAAATTCTATAGCGACTATTCAGAATTTTCAACTGGACTTATCTTTTGATTCCCGCAATGAAATCTTGATTTTTCGGATTCGTTGGAAAGATATCATCAATTAGATCTTAAGACTTTTGGTTTCACTAAAATCCGGATTGTTTTGCACCCGGTACATTCAATTGAAGTTTGAAATTGAATTATCGAACTACCGCGCCGTTTTCAATCCCTTTTATAATTATATATATAATTATTTATATTCTAACGACGACGTATATAATATATACGCTGAATTCTATTCAAAATAAATTTCTCGTCGTTTTTATTTAAAATAATTCATTTTAAATATTCAAAATTCGCTAAAATTGCCAAAATAAAAATTTTAAACTGGCCCAGATTTTCCGGGTTGTTACATCGAAGGTGAAGACAGTGGTTGAAGACCGGAGGTCTTCACGTCGTTGGATAATTACTGATGATCTTGATTGGGCTGTACACCCAAGAGGAGGGAAACAGTTGGTGATCGTCCAGACGTACTTGGAGATCGATGGATATGCGGGGTACTAGGTGCCTCCGGTTTCGTTCAGACCCAGAACGAACTTGTAAATGGACTGTGTGTCTGACATTGGATTTTAGTCTGTGTGATTGATTTCTATTAAATATATATCTGTTTGGCGGTGGAGAATTTATTCTCTTGCTTAACGCCCTTCTCTGAGACGTACGAGCTCCGGGGTTATATATTCATAGATATCCATCGCATGGAGTGAATTGCCTGTGTGGCATGCCTAAGTGGCAATTGATCAAGTCTTCTGTTGAAAAGCAAAGTCTTGTGGTTGATGATCAAAGCACGGCCTTTGTGGCATAGCTTTGTGTAACGTTTACCTCACGAGTTTCACACCCGGTATGAACCAGAAACGGGAGAAGGACCTCAGGGGGGACATGCGTTTCTTTCTAGTTAGAAGTGTCGTCAGTGGTTTTACACGCCCTGACGAGTTTGACTTATGTGGTTGTTGCTGTTGCGAGGCGCCTCGGTTTGATCGGACGATCCGGGTCCGATGGAGTCATTCGTTGGCTCATTTATGCCCCAAAGGGCGGGGAAACGCAGTGTTCAGGCATTTTAATCCACATCGGTGGACCGGCCCTGACGATTCAAGTGGATTGACTGAGTACTTGCCCTGAGACTCGGACTAGACAGTCTCGAATCGGTTGAGGACTATCTTTTGCCTCGGTTCACAGATCGAAATCCAACTTCCAATACGTGACTTTGCAGTTTTATTTGTAGAGCCTAGTATAGCGACATAGTGGGATGGGGCGCTTATGCCGTGTATGATTGATACTTATGATGTGAAGTTGTTTTATACACTATGCACTTATAATAGTATCAAATGATTTGTTTTAAACGTATCAAGCATTCTTGGCTATTATAAGGTAAAAACCCTATCCTTCGGCTTGCGTTGCATTATGTGATGGGAACTGAGTCTTATAATAGCTTCATTGTTCTTTATTTAGCATTGCGCTGTTTGTTTTATGCACTGGTATTCTTGGGAGGAAACCCGTTCCGTGTTATACGCGTGGTCCCCTGATTTACCTAACTTTAAATAAAGATTTACAACTGTTTTAGTTCTCACACCAGTCCCATGACTGACCTGGAGTTTATTGTTTTAACCTAAACTCTGGGTGCCCTTATTTTGACATGGGCAGCTAGTAGTTTTGGTTTTGCAGATTTATATTCACAGGATCCTGGTTTACAGCTGGAATGATATCCGGAAAGCTTTGTATCCGTATATCTCTTCTAGTTGTGTATTGTATTATTTTCCGCTGCTATGTATTTGAATGTAATTTAAATCTCTGATATTTCTATGTAATATTCATTTATACTCTGTATATTCTTGTAATCTGATGGTATTGTTGTAAAAATCAATGAAAAGTTCTTCCGTCTGCGTTCTAATTTGTCGTGTTCTCAAAACAATCAGGCATTTCAAGATCGATGGATATGCGGGGTACTAGGTGCCTTCGGTTTCATTTAGACCCAAAACGAACTTGTAAATGGACTGTGTGCCTGACATCGGATTCCATTCTGTGTGATTGATATCGATTGCATAGCGTGAATTGCCTGTGTGGCATGCTAAGATTCAAATGATCAAGACTTCTGTTGAAAAGCAAAGTCTTGTGGTTGATGATCAAAACACAGCCTGTGTGGCGTAGCTTTATGTAATATTGATTCGCGATCCTCACACCCCGGTAGTGAACCAAAAACGGGAGAAGGACCTCAGGGAGGACATGCGTTTCTTTCTAGCTAGAAGTGGCGTCAGTGGTTTTACACGCCCTGACGAGTTTGACTTATGTGGTTGTTGGTGTTACGAGGCGCCTCAGTTTGATCGGACGATCCGTGTCCGATGGAGCCATTCGTTGGGTCACTTACGCCCCAAAGGGCGGGGAAACGCAGTGTTCAGGAATTTTATTCCACATCGGTGGACCGACTCTGTCGCTCCAAGGGGCAGTTACGGCTGTTCCTGAGGCTCGGGCTAGACAGTCTCGAATCGGTTGAGGACTATCTTTTGCCTCGGTTCACAGATGGAAACCCAACTTCCAAATACGTGACATTTGCGGTTTTATTTGTAGAGCCTAGTATTGGCGACATGATATATGGTACCCATGCCGCCTATGATTGATATTTATGATTTGAAGTTGTTTTATACACTATGCGCTTATAATAGTATCAAATGATTTGTTTTAAACGTACTAAGCATGTTTGGCTATTATAAGGGAAAACCCTATCCCCCGGCTTGTGTTGCATTGTGTGATAGGACCTGGGTCTTATAATAGCTTCATTTTTCTTTATTTAGCATTGCGCTGTTTGTTTTATGCACTGGTATTCTTGGGAGAAAACCTGTTCCGTGTTATACGGCGTGGTCCCTCAATTTACCTAACTTTAAAAATAAAGATTAATAACTGTTTTAGTTCTCACACCAGTCCCATGACTGACCTGAAGTTTATTGTTTTAACCTAAACTCTGGGTGCCCTTATTTTGACATGGGCAGCTAGTAGTTTTGGTTTTGCAGATTTATATTCGCAGGATCCTGATTTACAGCTGGAACGATACTCGGAAAGCTTTGTATCCGCGTATTACTTCTAGTTGTGTATTGTATTATTTTCCGCTGCTATGTAATTTATTGTAATCTCTGATATTTATCGAATGTGTAATATTGAGTTATACTCTGTATATTCTTGTAATCTGATGAATTGTTGTAATATACAATGAAATGTTCTTCCGTCTGCGTTCTGATTTGTCTTGTCCTCACAGTAATTCGTTCTTTCTCTTCTCTTCGGAGACCGGGGAAGTTCGGGTCGCTACATTTGGTATCTGAGCTTTGGTTTACAGAGCTCAGAGAACAAGACACATTAGGACCGAACGAAAGAATTCATCAGAAATTGGATTAGTAATATCCAATGGGAATGACTCGTTAGAGATGGGATCAGTAGTATCCTAGAACGAGTGTGAAGAGTGTATTTTTAAAATGAAAACCAATTTTGTTTTGAAAATTTAAATCACTTATTCGTATTTGATTATTTATTATATATTAATTTGGACAATCCAATATATAAAGATTTTGCATATATGTCTTGCAAACGTGTATTCGAAGTTTTAATGTATTGGATAGTTATAGAATCACACTCTAGTGCCCGGGGATAATTCTGGTGACGGGGCACCATCGCCAGTAATTATTTTCGAGTTTCGAAAGTGAGATTTCTATATATTCCAATTGACTGGTGTGAGGACCAAAATTAGATAGGGCTTATTGTTGTGATTTGGTATCAAAAATGTGATTTTTGACTATATATCAAAGTTATGAATTTGAAATGATGATCAACTAATTGATTGATGGTTGTGTTGTTTGATTATTGGTTGATTAATTAAATGTTGAACCATTTTGCCAAATTGAACCAAATAGTGAATTGTATTGGAAATTTATCACATGTGCTTGCATATACATGTATTTACATTGAACATGTCATAGCAAAGAGGCTAGAGCAGAAGAATAAAATTGTTTGCCCGACAAATAGGTACATGTTTACCATAATTTACTGTTTTGTGTGGGTGATGATGATTTTATGAGCCGATTGGCTAGCCGCTTGGCTTTTTCTTTTTTCCTTTTGAGATCAGAGGGCCTGTATGGAAATTTCGGGATTTTCCCCGTGCTCCCGGTGCAGGGGAGGTTATGGCGAATTTTTTCGAAAATTTAGGGTGTTAGCCAAATTTTTGAAAATTTTGAAAAGTTCTTAGAAACTGAAAAGTTAAAGAACTTAAGCCGTAAAGTAAACAGTGAAAGTTGAGTTGATTTGTTAAACAACTTTCGGCTTCATTCCTTTTTGGGGACGAAAAGTTTTAAGTGGGGGAGATTGTAATAACCCGAAAATCCGAGCCAATTTAAAATTTCTATTTTGGCTATTTTAGCGAATTTTGAATATTTAAAATGAATTATTTTAAATAATAACGACGAGAAATTTATTTTGAATACAATTCGAACGTATATATTTATTCGAATCGTCGTTAGAATATAAATATTTATTTATATATACAAAAGGAATTGAAAATGGCGCAGTAGTTCGATAATTCAATTTCAAAATTCAAATGAGTGTACAGGATTCAAAATAAACCCGATTTTAGTGAAACCAAAAATATTTGAATCTAATTGAGAATATCTTTCCAACGAATCCGAAAAATCAAAATTTCATATCGGGAATCAAAAGTTATGTCCATTTGAAATTTCAGAATAGTCGCTATGGAATTTCAGCCCTTAAAAATAGCAATTTTGCAAACGGCCTCAGATTTCGACGAAACCACTTTTGTTGGATCCGTTATGTCAAGTTATTGCTAGATTTCAAATTTCGTAATTTTTCGAATCAATATGTGAGCGTGGCAATGGAAAACGCGTTTGACCAGTTTCAGTTGATTTTGATCGACTAGAAATTGGACATTTTTCAAACGGTCTCAGAATTCGATGAAATTAGTTTTGTTAGGACCATATCGTCAATACGAAGCTAGAAAATATTTTTTGGGAATTTTTAGAGACTGTATGTGGCCCCGGTAAATTGAAATGTGCATTTAAAATTGAATATATAGATTTAAATTTTAAATTTGATAGAAACTGATTGTAACGTTCAAATCAGCTTACGATACATATCCCATTGTGTTCGGAATGGGGGTATTACACTAGGGACGACAGTCGTTGGATTGGATTTCGAGTTCGAATTGAAAAGTCGACTTAAGGAGAAAATAAATAATAATTAAATAAAACTATATAACCCCCTGCCCTCTCTCTCTTGCCATACTCTCTCCCCCGACCACTTTACAAAAAACCCCAAATCACCCCGTTGACTGCGCCGCCCACCCCCCTCCATCGCATCGCCGCCGACGGACCCCACCCATGCACCTCCGCCTCCCTCGTCTCCGTCGACCCTCCTTCCCTCTTCCATTCGAGGCAGAGAGCACCCCAGTTGTGAAGACACCCGCCGCCCTTTCCCTTTCAGGCCACCGCACCTCATCGCCGCCGACCCCAACGCCACCTCGCCCTCCCCCAGTCGCCGCCTCCTCCTCCAGAGCAGCCACACCCCCATCCCTCTCCTCGATACTAGAAACCCCTCTACAAACCCACTGACAGCCGCAGTGGACCACCAGAAGGTCATCGCCGATCGCCTGAAGCCCCCTCGTCGACCACCAGACTTCGACAACTTTCTTCCGATCAAACGCAGTGAGTTTTACCGATTTTGTTTTATTTTATTTTATAAAAATCCGATTTTAAATTAGATTAAAACCTGATTTTATCATATTGGAAAATGTGATTTGTAGTAATGTAAAAAAAATATAATCTTTTATATTGTAGAAGTATAAAAATATAATCTTTTATATTGTAGAAGTATAAAAAATATAATCTTTTATATTGTAGAAGTATACAAATATAATCTTTTATATTGTAGAAGTAACAAAATATAATCTCTCTATAGAAAGTAGCGCTATAAAAATAGAATTTTTATCTATATAGTAGCGGTAGAAAATATAAAATAGAAGTAAAAATAGGATTTTTATTTATTAGAATGAAGTAAGAAAAATATAATTTTTATTATGAACAGCGTGAAAAGAACTGCGTTGGAATTTCGAGCAGATCCAGACAGTTCAGCAGTTCAACAGCAAAGCACAGCGGAGTGGAACCCTCTGTGAGAACTCCTCACCTTTTATTTAATTTTCTAGTTAAAATATATATTAGGATGCAGACGGTGTTTAGTAGCACCCGACACCCGTCGTCCACAGACCATGGACGGCTTGTATGCTTGTTTGTTTGATTTTGATGTGTAGTTGACTGTGTGATGTGATGTGAAATGAAATAAATTATTTATATAGTTGAAATAAAATATTTTATAGTGGAAAATATTTTATAGTTGAAAATAGAATTTTTAACGTATATATAAAATAATTATTTATAAACAAATCGGAGATTTGTTTATATACACTGATTTGATTGATATTGATTGGGACGATAAATTTTACACATCGCCCAACTGCACAAATAAAATCTGTGTTTGATTGTTTGAAAACCCCACATGGGTATTGGGGTGATATATGACATATACTAATCCCAATAATTAGTTGTATCTCGATCGATTGATTGACAGACTGTTATAAGCGTTGAATATTTATATTTGATGCTTATATAGTGTAGACCGCACTTTGGATGATGGTTGATTATTCATCGTTGTTATTGTATACATGTGTTGTAGAAAATCCATATAATTAACATTATATGGTAATTGATTGGGCCTCATTCCAGTTTTGAAAAAGAAATATTTGAATAGAAATATTTGAAAAAGAAATATTTGAAATAGAATATTTGAAAATAGGATATATGAAGCCGTGTTGATTAGATTGACGCCATTTTGACGTGAACGATATTTATATCGATTATATTCGTTTTTATAATGAATATTGAAAAGTGATTTCAAAATCGAATATTTTGAAATGAAATTCGAATTATATTGAAAAGAATAGAAATTCAAATTAAATTGAAAAGAATTGATATTCGAATTAAACTCAACAGAATTGAAATTCGAATTAGATTGAAATAGAATTGAAATCGTTTTGAATCGAGTTTAAAATATATGGAAATTGAACTGAAAAACGATTTGAATTGAAATCAATTTGAAATGAATTTAAAACGAATTTGTAATGGAAAATTCAATTTTGATTTGAATTTGAAAATGAAGTTGAAATCGTTTCGAAAACGAATTTAAAACGATTTATAAAATACGTTTTAATAGGAAATCGACGAATTATATATTATATATATATTATATATATAATATAATGGCCTGAATAGAACGCGCCGTGCCGCGGTAGTTCCCGAATTTCGACCATTGACTTAGAATGGATATTGCAGGAGATCCGACCGTCGGATTCTCCTAAAACCGAAACCGTTGGGTTCGTATCGAAAAGAGCTTTCTAACAGATATTAGAAATTAGAAATCTAACGGTTGGATTTGGAATTATGTCCAAATCAAATTTGGAAAAGGTCGCTGTAAGTGCAGTTCGATGGCCGTTGATGGAAATCGACAGTACGGGCCTTGATAAAATTATTAAAAATAGTAATAATTTGTGTAAAATCATAAGAAATGATTTGTGAAGAATTGGGATGAAAAACTCCATATTTGAAAGGATAAAAATAGATTTTTATTGAAATGATCTAGTTTTGAACTAGAATAATAATTTGTTTATTTTTAAAATAAATAAATTAGATTTGAAATGGTTTTGAAAATAACCAGGATTTCCAATGATTGAATTGGAAGGGATTTGAAACGAAATCATCTTCGGAATAGTTCGATGTTGGGTTTCATGATTATACAGATGTTGTTATGGAAATTTGAAAGATATATATATCGTTATTTCCAATACGATATTTGTTGGTCGTAGAATTTGATATTGAATATAAGCCGATATATTTTCTATTCAGAGCCTTGTATTTAATATCAAATGTGATTTGGGTTTGTCGTGAATGGTGTCTTCATTAAAACTGTTTTTAAGCCCAGTTGAGAAAAAGATTAATTTTTTTTTAGATTTAATGAAGTGTACCAATTAAATGATATTTAATTGGAATTAAATTGGTATTGATTTTTGGGTTTATCGTGATCAGTATTTTAAATAACACTTGTTGTAATAACCCGGAAAATGTGAACCAATTTAAAATTTTTAAAATTGGTTATTACCAAAGAATTTGAATAGTTGAAATAGCATGTTTCAATAAAATAGGGAAATGGGTATAGTATTGTAGTTTGAAATTTTGAATACAAACTTTGTCTGACTGTACCAGGTGGAAAATATAACGGATTTTAGCGAAACTGAAAATATTTAAATATGTTTATGAATACCTTTCTAACGAATCTGAAAAATCGAAGTTTCATAGCGGGAATCAAAAGTTATGGCCAAATGAATTTTCAGAAAGGTCGCTATATAGCATATATAGCCCTTGAAAATTGATATTTTGCATACGACCTCGGAATTCGATGAAACCACTTTTGTTGGGTCCGGGATGTCAAACTATTGCTAAGTTTCAAATTTCATAATTTTTGAAGCTAGTATGTGAGCGGGGCAAAAGAAAATGTGATTGGTCAATTTCTGTTAAAAAGGGTCGACCTAAAAATGGCCATTTTTCAAACGAGCTCAGAATTCGACGAAACTGGTTTTGCTAGGACCGTATTGTCAAAAAAAAGCTAGATTTATTTTTTTGGAATTTTTCGATTCAGTTTGTGGCCCTGGCAAATTGAAATGTACGTTCAAATTAAATATTGAATGTTTTATATTTTAATTTGAAAAATAACTGACTATAACAGTCGAATTGGCCAACGAAACATATCCCATTGTGTCCGGAATGGGGGTATTTAGCTAAGGGCGACAGTCGTTGGGTTTGATTTCGAGTCCGTTTGTGAAAACACTATTTAAAATTTCCTATATAGCTTCGACCAATAGGAATTTTTCTTTAAAAAAAAAATCGAAAAACCCTAGCCGCCTTAGCCGATTTGGACGATCCAGGAAGCTCCGTGCTTCTCTTCCATTTTCCGACCGCCACAGGCGACGCTAAGCCGCGCCACCACCCCAGTTCGACTAGCCTTCGCCTCCTCTCCACATCCGACCAAGCGCCGCCCTCCACCTTCGTCGGAATCGCCTGAACAACGTCGAGGAAGTCGTCGACTTCCCAGCGCCGCGCCGCCTTCCTCCGACCACCGAAGGGAACCGCACCACCACCGACATGAAGCTGATTCGTAGCCCTTCCACGTGGCACTACCTGATCGGAGCAGAGATCGACGGATTTCACGGATTTTGCTGACCTAGTTTCGAATCAAAAATAAAGGTATGACCTTTATTATTCTGAAATGAAAATAACACTATAAAGCGTTGCAAAACTTTGAAAAATAATATCTTTTTCGTTCGTTAACGAAATTCGATGAAACAGGAGACACCGTGACCGCAAGGAGGCTCTCTACCATCTAGAAGAAGTCACGGATTTTTCTGATCTTCCTATGATTTTTAGCACTGCAATAACCAATGTAAGGAATCTAAACTAATTGTGTGAATGAAATCGCGTTGTATAAATTATATAAGCAAACTGTAAATTATATACGCATTGTATACCTCATGTACATGTGTTGTATAAGTTATAGTAGCGATGTATAAATTATACAAGCGTTGAATGAAACATATATGCTTTGAATTGTGATGAAATGCAAGTGAATTATAATATAATATATATATATACACACTCCCCTCGTCCACAGACCATGGACGATATTTATTGCTTGTGATTGACGTGATATTATATGGTATGACGAATGGTTGGAAATAATTGTTTGTGGTTGATATTGTGGTTGAAAAATACCTTTGTGGTTGAAAAATACCCTCTTATGGTTGAAACAAAATAGAATAGGATTGTGGAAATGAAAATAAAACATGCCGCCTGCGCGCGAACTAGATGCATGATCCCCATTGTCAAAAACCGCGAGGTTTTAAGGTAGAGCGAGGAGCCGTACTAGGGACGGTCCCGGTATTAACTACCCTGCCGTTATGCTGCCGAAATTTTCTGAAATATACATGTGTTAGAATAATTTTCATTCGTTGAAATAAATTACATATGTTGAAACAAATATTCATGTGTTGAGTTGCAATTCATTCGTTGAGTTGAAATTCATGTGTTGAATATTATTTGAATTTAAACAAATAGCTTTAGCGAAAAAAAATCACATTTTTATATTTATACAAACTATAGCAAATATTCATGTGTTGAGTTGCAATTCATTCGTTGAGTTGAAATTCATGTGTTGAATATTATTTGAATTTAAAAAAATAGCTTTAGCGATAAAAATCACATTTTTATATATATACAAACTATATAGAATATTCATGTGTTGAATTGCAATTCGTTCGTCGAGTTGAAATTCATGTGTTGAATATTATTTGAATTTAAACAAATAGCTTTAGCGATAAAAATCACATTTTTATATATATACAAACTATATAGAATATTCATGTGTTGAATTGCAATTCGTTCATCGAGTTGAAATTCATGTGTTGAATGTTATCGTATTTTAAAATAAAATGAATCGACAATAAAAACTACATTTTTATTGTGAATATGAAGTGTTAAAAACATTCACGTGTTGAATAAATATTTTTGACGATGAAAATATTTCTTTTATCATGTATACGCTTTGATAAAAATACACACGTGTTGAAATAAATAATAGTTTGCTAGAAATATTATTATTAGCTTTGTTCTGCATATATATACATGTGTTGAACAGGAAAAATGGATTAGCTGTAGAGTAAAGAAATTATTTGCGTGCCCGACAAATAGGTAAACCTTGATGAGTTGGCTGCGCAATTTTATTTTTATATCAACTCCTGTGAATGCCATTGGATGCGGAGTGCTGGTTATTCTGTGTGAAATAATAAACGTCGCCATAGGATAGTAACAATTAATTTTGAACTACACTACATGGCATACTTCTTGACGATAGGCATACTTCATAATATTCCACATAAGCAATTGGAGCTTGTGTGATGAGGTGGAAGATTTACCATACGAGCTAGAGGCTCGTATGGCGATGATTATATACTACAGGTTGAACTGATGATTGATATGGACTATATAAAATATAACGATAAATTGCCAGATTAATAAAAAAACCCCCACGGGTCTGGAGTTGACGATAACCACGTCGCTCTAGTTATTAGATACGACACATGGACTATTTATTTCCACACGGAAACGGGGTGACGAGAATTTATTCTCTGGAGTGATTATCAGTACATACTCCCCCGTAAACACCAGAATATATCACTGTAAATATGTGGATGCTTTTTAGGATTTATTGGGTACCTAACACGGCACAATAAATTTCCAAACCCCTCCCCGTACAAAGGAGGTTATGGCGAAATTTTTCGAAATATTAAGGCGTTAGTGAAATATTCGAAGTGAAAACGAAGTTGAAAATATAGAATAAACTATAGTTGGAATTATAGAATGAACTATATATATATATATAAATATAAATATAATTGAAAGGAATCGAAGCCGTGCAGTTCGTGTTTCGGAATCGCAATTTGAAACGATTAGTACGAGAAATCCGACCATCGGATTTTCCCGAAACCGCAACCGCTGGGTTCGCCTTGGAAATATCTTCCCAACGGCACCAACCTTGTAAAAATCCAACGGTTGGATTGTCCGGAATGTTTAATTCAAATCTGAAGAAAAACAGCGCCAGAAACGTTTATATTTATATATAAATATAAATATAATTAAAATAAATCGAATAACGACGCTGCAGTTCGAATTTTGAAACCGTAACTTCAAACGACTAGTGTGGAAGATCCGACCGTCGGATTCTCACGAAACTGGAACCGTTGGGTTCGCTTTGGGAATACCTTCCCACTGATATAGACTTCGTAGAAATCCAACGGCTAGATTTTCCGATATGTGTAAAACTAATTAGGGGAAAAACAGCGCCAGTGCCACGGCACGACCTGAAACGTCGTTTAATTAAATATGGCCATTTTTAAATAAATAAAAATGGCGAAAAATCGTTATAAAATATTATAGGCAACATAGATTGCAAATAAACCAATTGGGCTTGAATTGTTTGATATTTGATGGTTGTATGTGCTTGACACGAAAATAACACTAAAGAACTGAAATATAGATGTCGAAAAATATAACCATGGAAAGAATCGATTTAAATTCTAATTACGTGAATTATTTGAAAAGGCCGAGCTAACCCTCATTTCAAATAATTTATCGAGCGATTCGAATTGGAAGATACAAAGATGATTCAAGACTGACGATCTTCGTATCGGTTGGATGGGCGCTGCTGAGGTTGCTGACCGGAGTAGCTACCCTGAAGGGACGGAAGTAGTAGCCGTCTGAACGTATGTGTTGATTGGATGGATATACGAGGAATTGACGCCTCCGGTTTCGTTCAGACCCAGAATGGACTTGTAAATGGACGGTGTGTCTGACATTGGATTTTGTTCTATACTGATTGATCTCTGTTAAATATATATCTGTTTGGCGGTGGAGAATTTATTCTTTTGCTTAACGCCATTCTCTGAGACGTACGAGCTTAGAGGTTATATATCGACGGAAATCAATCGTATGGAGTGGACTGCCTATGTGGCATGCCAAGATGTTTTGATCAAGGCTTCTGTTGCAAAGCAAAGTCTTGTGGATGATGATCAAAGCACGGTCTGCGTGGCCTGGCTTTGTGTATAGCGTGGATTCGCGAGCCTCACACCTCGGTATGAGTTAAAAATGGGATACGGACCGCTGGGAGAGCACGACTTTTCTTTCTAGCTATGGTGGTGTCAGTGACTTACCAACCCAGTCATATATATCTATTTTTCACCTATGTGGTTGTTGGAATGCGAGGCGCATCGATTACAGGTCTGTAAGGACCGGGAAACGTGTGTTTAGGAATAAATAATCCTCAAACGTAAGAGAGGACTGGCCCAGCCGATCCAGGGGTTACCCAGAGTGTGTAGTCCTGAGGCATTTGCTAGAGTGTCTCGAAGCGGAGAGGAGCTTGCCCCTTGCCTCGACTCATGACGGAAATCCAATTTCCAATACGAAATAACGGACTCGATTGTAGAACTAGTATGGCGACATAGTATATGGTAGCTATGCCGCCTATGATTGATATTTATGATGCTATTCATTTTTGAAACATATATGCACTAGTAATAATATCAATTGATTTTGCTTTATACTTATCAAGCATATTTGGCCATTATAAGGTAAAACTCTATCCTCCGGCTTGCGTTGCATTGTGTGATGGAACCTGAGTCATATAATGGCTTCATCCTTTTAAAAAGCATTGCGTTGTTTTAAATAATTGACTTTGTTTTAAATGCACTAGTAATCACTGGAGTAAACCCGTTCTGCGAAAGTGGCGTGGTCCTATGATTTGCTTATTACTGTGGTTTAACTGTTAAATAGATTTCTCACACCAGTCCCCATGACTGACTCGTTGTTTGTTTCACTTTGCAAACGCGGGTGCCCTTATTTTCACACGGGCACCCTAGTTCACAGGTGACAGGTTGTTTTTGGCTCTGCACTGTTGCATAGAGTGCATTTTGGCTCATGGCGAGGCTGACTTCACAGAGACGACTTTGACATTTTCCGCCATTACTGTACTTATATTATGATTCCGCCACGGGCGATGCAGACTGATTTACTTTCCGTACTTCTTATTGTATGTATATGTACCGCCTTCGGCGATGTAGACTGATACCCTTATTATGTCTCACTGCATGTATGTATTCCGCCTCTGGCGATGATGACTGATCACTTCCCTTTTATTTACTAAGTTATATCCTACGCTATGCTGTTCTGATGTTGTTACATGTTGTGATTCCGCTGTCATATTCATGTAAATTATTCTATTTATTGTTTTTGCTATTATCTGTACTCTGCTATGATGATTAATGTGTTATATTCCAATGATTATCCTTAATACCGCCCCTCGGATTTTGGGATCGTCACAGTTGGTATCAGAGCTTTGGTTAATCTTAGCTCCGGGATCTAACACATTAAACACCTCGTCAGAATAGAATCAGTAGTGTTCTAAGGCGAGTAGCTCATTAGAGATAGGATTAGCAATGTCCTAGAATGAGCTAAGCAGATTAGCAAAATAAATTGATCAGTACATCATTTCCTTTTCTTATATTCCCCTGCTTTATCATATTCGAAAATGATCAAATCTGTGAGCTTGACTCTTTTCTTGCTTATACAGTACTCTCTCTAATGGCTACACGAGCAGCAGCAGCTAGAGGAGGCCGTGGAGGCCGAGCAGAAGCAGCAGGAGGACGGGGGAATATCCCCGTAGTTGAGGAAGGCCCTATTGTTCAGCCACCAGCACCCGAGGACTTCGAGCTAGACAGAGTAGCGAAGAGGTATAGGAACCTTGGGGGAAAACCCTTTTCAGGCACAGGCACAGTGACAGAAGCTATTGCTTGGTTGAAGACCTGTGAGAAAATCTTTGAAGGCATGGGTCTGGGGACCAACAACAAAGCACGACTAGGTATTTGGCTCCTACAGGAGGAAGCAGAGCTGTGGTGGGATGCCATCACCTCAAAGGACGCAACAGGTACTGTCAGGACCTGGGAGCAATTCAAAACCATGTTCAACGAGAAGTTTGTACCTGAACAGGCTTTAGAGAGGATGCGAGAGCAGTTTGCTAATCTCCAGCAAGGAGATCTCTCTATTCAAGATTACCTCAATATATTCACCCAGTTGTCGCGCTATGCTCCAGAGCTTATTATGACCAACAAAGCAAAGAACAAGAGATTCATATTTGGGCTAAAGCGCAAGTACCATGACAGAGCTATGAGCAACATCAAACTCTCCTTCTCAGAATTAGTAGAAATGGCTTGCAATTATTAAGATATGGATGAAAGGCACGCTAGCCAAGACCGCGCCAAAAGCCAAGCTGGAAATAAGCGCAAGGCTTCAGCAGATCAGCCCGAGTCTAGCATTACTGCGGCCGCCACTCAGAAACCTGGAAAGATCCCCAAAGGAAATTGCTACAACTGCAGGAAGCCAGGACATTTTTCTAATGTGTGCAAAGCTCCGAGGAAACCAAAGGCAAATGACTCAGCCGAATGCTACAACTGCCATAAGAAGGGGCACTATAGCAGGAATTGTCCTCTGAAACAGAATGCGCAAGTGGCTCATGTGTATGACGGGAAGACCCCGCCAGCTACCACCGATGGATCAGGTAAACCCGACGTCTTGGGAGGTACCCTTACCATTAAAAATATTCCTGTTTCTGTACTTTTTGATACTGGTGCATCACGTAGCTTCATTTCTGGTAACATCGTTCACAAGTTAAAATTGAAACAAGGAAAACTTAAAGAACCAATTAAAGTTCAAAACCCGATAGGAGGTTCTGTTAGTCTCAGTACATATTGTAAAGTACCTATTTCCTTCTCTCGATACCAGTTCTCTTTTAAAGTGATTGTCATGGACCTTTCCGAATTTGATATTATACTGGGGCTGGACTGGTTGACAAAATATAAGGCCGAAGTTAGATGTGCCGAGAGGATCGTTAAAGTCGAAATGAAGCTTGGACCTATATATATACCATGCCATGGTTCAGCAATTAATAGAACAGAATTTTGGTCTTCTTTAGAAGTTACTCCCCCTTCATTAGAAAAGATACCGGTCGTTAAAAACTACGCGGATGTGTTTGAAGAAGTAGAAAACTTACCACCGCAAAGAGAAATTGAATTCAGGATAGATCTAATTCCTAACGCCCGACCAGTAGTACATCCAATTAGAAGAATGGCCCCGAAAGAAAAAGAAGAGTTAGGTAGTCAAACCCGAGAATTGCTTTGGAAAGGTCTGATCAGACCGAGCTTTTCAGCTTGGGGAGCAGCTATAGTATTTGTCCCGAAATCAGACGGTACTCTAAGACTTTGTGTTGATTACCGAGATCTCAATAAGCAGACACTGAAGAACAAATATCCCTTGCCTCGAATAGATGATCTGTTAGATCAATTAAATGGAGCAACAGTATTCTCCAGAATGGACCTAGCTACAGGTTTTCACCAATTACGTATAGCCGAAGACTGTGTTCCTTTGACAGCCTTCAGGGGTCCCGATTTATTCTACGAATGGTTAGTAATGCCATTCGGCTTGTGTTACGCTCCGGCATACTTCGTCGATCTAATGAACAGAGTGTTCCGTGGTGTATTGAATAAATTTGTGCTAGTCTTCATCGATGACATTTTAATCTACTCCAAGTCGGAAGACGAACATGCAAAACATTTAGAACAAGTGTTGAAAATTCTAAGGAGAAATGTCTTGAAAGCTAAATTTTCTAAGTGTGTCTTCTGGCAGGATGAAGTTAAGTTCCTAGGCCATGTCGTATCAAAAGAAGGGACTGCTGTAGACCCATGCAAAATTACAGCGATTCAGAACTGGAAACAACCTACTACTCCCACAGAAGTTCGAAGTTTCCTTGGATTGGCTAGTTACTATCGGAAATTCATTCAGGATTTTTCAAAGATATCTGGTGTATTGACAAAGCTTACAAAGAAGCAAGAGAAATTCAAATGGACTCCCGAATGTGAAGAAGCTTTCCAGGAGCTGAAACTGAAGTTGACAACCGCTCCAGTATTGACCATTATAGAAGGCAACCAAGACTTGACTGTATGGACAGATGCTTCTATTAGAGGGCTAGGCGCAGTGTTAATGCAAAAAGGCCAAGTTGTCGCTTATGCCAGCCGTCAGCTGAAGCCACATGAAAGAAACTATGCAACTCATGATCTTGAGTTATTAGCTATCGTATTTGCTTTGAGAATCTGGAGGCATTATTTACTGGGCGAGAAGTTTGAACTATTTACCGATCATCAATCTTTGAAATATCTATTCACTCAGAAAGATCTAAACTTGAGACAACAGCGTTGGTTAGAATTCCTTGCAGCATACGATTTTGAAATTCTGTACACTCCAGGGAAAGCCAATGTTGTAGCAGATGCGCTCAGCAGAAGGAATGAAATCATCGCCAGTTTTGTCATCACATCTTCATTAATAGACAGGATCTCGACTCTTCAAAAAGACGATGAATTTATTCAAAGAGTCAGTCAGAGAGTCAAAGAAGGTGAATCCACAAGTTTCCGACTCGATGACAAAGGAGTTCTTAGATTAAAGGGCAGAATTTGCATCCCAAATCTTCCTGAGCTCAGAAGAGAAATACTTGATGAGTGCCACATGTCCAAATTAAGCATCCATCCCGGTGTGAGTAAGATGTATAACGATATCAAACGCACATTCTGGTGGAGGTCAATGAAAAGAGATATTTCATTATATGTTAGTAGATGCCCCACTTGTCAGCTAGTTAAGAGTGATCAACAGAAATTGGCTGGATTATTACAACCATTAGAAATTCCAGGATGGAAGTGGGAGAAAAGTTCGATGGACTTCATTGATGGCTTGCACCGAACTAAGAAAGGAAACGACAGTATATGGGTAATCGTAGATCGCTTCACGAAGACTGCCCATTTCATACCTGTTCAATCCAACAGAACGGCTCAAAGTTTAGCACAGATTTACTTCAAAGAAATAGTTAAGCTACATGGAGTGCCGCTCAATATAGTCAGTGATAGGGATCCCTTGTTTACTAGCAAATTCTGGGAAGCATTCCAGACAGAATTGGGAACCAAATTAAATTTAAGCACCGCTTATCACCCACAGACAGACGACCAAACTGAGCGGGTGAATAGAATTCTAGAAGATTTACTGCGGGCTTGCATTATTGATTTTGGAGGCTCATGGGAAGATCACTTACATTTAGCCGAATTCTCTTATAACAATAACTATCAAGCAAGTTTGGGAATGTCTCCATTTGAAGCATTATATGGTAGACCGTGCAGATCTCCCGCATGTTGGGTAGAACCTGGCAACAGACTTGTGTTAGGGCCCGATATGATTCGAGAAGCATCGGATAAAGTCGATTTCATTAAGAAGCGATTGAAAACCGCACAGTGCCGACAGAAAAGTTATGCTGATGGGAGAAGAAGAGATTTATCATTTGCCGTTGGCGATTATGTTTATTTGAGAGTATCTCCAATGCGAGGAGTAATCAGATTTGGCAAGACTGGGAAGTTGGCACCGAGATTTATTGGTCCCTTTCCTATACTAGAACGGATTGGAACTCTTGCATATAGGGTTTCATTACCTGATTAGTTTCCTGGTGTACATGATGTGTTCCACGTGTCTCAACTCAGAAAACATGTTCATGATCCAGATCTTATTGTAGAAGAAGCAGCGCAACAGGATATAGACATAACTCCAGAATTAGCGCTCAGAAGAGAGCCATTAAAGATAGTTGGCAAAGAAACTAGAGAGCTAAGGAGCAAAAAGATTCATTTAGTCAAAGTGCAGTGGAGTAGTGATCCTAGAGACTGTACTTGGGAGACTGAGGAAAGCATTAAACAAGCCTACCCCAAATGCAGAGTGGACATCTCTGACTAACTCCGGTGCAAGGTACCTTTACAATACTTTGCATTTACATTTTATTTCCTACTTAGCTGTTATTTCCTTTTCGAGGACGAAAAGTTTTAAGTAGGGGAGATTGTAATAACCTAGAAAATGTGAACCAATTTAAAATTTTTAAATTTGGTTATTACCAAAGAATTTGAACAGTTGAAATAGCATGTTTCAATAAAATAGGGAATTGGGTATAGTATTGCAGTTTGAAATTTTGAATACAAACTTTGTCTGACTGTACCGGGTGGAAAATATAACGGATTTTAGCGAAACTGAAAATATTTAAATCTATTTATGAATACCTTTCTAACAAATCTGAAAAATCAAAGTTTCATAGCGGGAATCAAAAGTTATGGCCAAATGAATTTTCAGAAAGGTCGCTATATAGCATATATAGCCCTTGAAAATTGATATTTTGCATACGACCTCGGAATTCGACGAAACCACTTTTGTTGGGTCCGGGATGTCAAACTATTGCTAAGTTTCAAATTTCATAATTTTTGAAGCTAGTATGTGAGCGAGGCAAAAAAAAATGTGATTGGTCAATTTCTGTTAAAAAGGGTCGACCTAAAAATGGCCATTTTTCAAACGACCTCAGAATTCGACGAAACTGGTTTTGTTAGGACCGTATTGTCAAAACAAAGCTAGATTTATTTTTTTGAAATTTTTCGATTCAGTTTGTGGCCCTGGCAAATTGAAATGTACGTTCAAATTAAATATTGAATGTTTTATATTTTAATTTGAAAAATAACTGACTATAACAGTCGAATTGGCCAACGAAACCTATCCCATTGTGTTCGGAATGGGGGTATTTAGCTAGGGGCGACAGTCGTTGGGTTTGATTTCGAGTCCGTTTGTGAAAACACTATTTAAAATTTCCTATATAGCTTCGACCAATAGGAATTTTTCTTTAAAAAAAATCGAAAAACCCTAGCCGCCTTAGCCGATTTGGACGATCCAGGAAGCTCCATGCTTCTCTTCCATTTTCCGACCGCCACAGGCGACGCTAAGCCGCGCCACCACCCCAGTTCGACTCGCCTTCGTCTCCTCTCCACATCCGACCAAGCGCCGCCCTCCACCTTCGCCGGAATCGCCTGAACGACGTCGAGGAAGTCGTCGACTTTCCAGCGCCGCGCCGCCTTCCTCCGACCACCGAAGGGAACCGCACCACCACCGACAGGAAGCTGATTCGTAGCCCTTCCACGTGGCACTACCTGATCGGAGCATAGATCGACGGATTTCACGGATTTTGCTGACTTAGTTTCGAATCAAAAATAAAGGTACGACCTTTATTATTCTGAAATGAAAATAACACTATAAAGCGTTGCAAAACTTTGAAAAATAATATCTTTTTCGTTCATTAACGAAATCCGATGAAACAGGAGACACCGTGACCGCAAGGAGGCTCTCTACCATCTAGAAGAAGCCGCGGATTTTTCTGATCTTCCTACGATTTTTAGCACTGCAATAACCAATGTAAGGAATCTAAACTAATTGTGTGAATGAAATCGCGTTGTATAAATTATATAAGCGAACTGTAAATTATATACGCATTGTATACCTCATGTACATGTGTTGTATAAGTTATAGTAGCGATGTATAAATTATACAAGCGTTGAATGAAACATATATGCTTTGAATTGTGATGAAATGCAAGTGAATTATAATATAATATATATATATACACATTCCCCTCGTCCACAGACCATGGACGATATTTATTGCTTGTGATTGACGTGATATTATATGGTATGACGAATGGTTGGAAATAATTGTTTCTGGTTGATATTGTGGTTGAAAAATACCTTTGTGGTTGAAAAATACCCTCTTGTGGTTGAAACAAAATAGAATAGGATTGTGGAAATGAAAATAAAACATGCCGCCTGCGTGCGAACTAGATGCATGATCCCCATTGTCAAAAACCGCGAGGTTTTAAGGTAGAGCGAGGAGCCGTACTAGGGACGGTCCCGGTTTTAACTACCCTGCCGTTATGCTGCCGAAATTTTCTGAAATATTCATGTGTTAGAATAATTTTCATTCGTTGAAATAAATTACATATGTTGAAATAAATATTCATGTGTTGAGTTGCAATTCATTCGTTGAGTTGAAATTCATGTGTTGAATATTATTTGAATTTAAACAAATAGCTTTAGCGAAAAAAAATCACATTTTTATATTTATACAAACTATAGCGAATATTCATGTGTTGAGTTACAATTCATTCGTTGAGTTGAAATTCATGTGTTGAATATTATTTGAATTTAAACAAATAGCTTTAGCGATAAAAATCACATTTTTATATATATACAAACTATATAGAATATTCATGTGTTGAATTGCAATTCGTTCGTCGAGTTGAAATTCATGTGTTGAATATTATTTGAATTTAAACAAATAGCTTTAGCGATAAAAATCACATTTCTATATATATACAAACTATATAGAATATTCATGTGTTGAATTGCAATTCGTTCGTCGAGTTGAAATTCATGTGTTGAATGTTATCGTATTTTAAAATAAAATGAATCGACAATAAAAACTACATTTTTATTGTGAATATGAAGTGTTAAAAACATTCACGTGTTGAATAAATATTTTTGACGATAAAAATATTTCTTTTATCATGTATACGCTTTGATAAAAATACACACGTGTTGAAATAAATAATAGTTTGCTAGAAATATTATTATTAGCTTTGTTCTGCATATATATACATGTGTTAAACAGGAAAAATGCATTAGCTATAGAGTAAAGAAATTATTTGCGTGCCCGACAAATAGGTAAACCTTGATGAGTTGGCTGCGCAATTTTATTTTTATATCAACTCCTGTGAATGCCATTGGATGCGGAGTGCTGGTTATTCTGTGTGAAATAATAAACGTCGCCATAGGATAGTAACAATTAATTTTGAACTACACTACATGGCATACTTCTTGACGATAGGCATACTTCATCATATTCCACATAAGCAATTGGAGCTTGTGTGACGAGGTGGAAGATTTACCATACGAGCGAGAGGCTCGTATGGCGATGATTATATACTACAGGTTGAACTGATAACTGATATGGACTATATAAAATATAACGATAAATTACCAGATTAATAAAAACCCCACACGGGTCTGGAGTTGACAATAATCACGTCGCTCTAGTTATTAGATACGGCACATGGACTATTTATTTCCACACGGAAACGGGGTGACGAGAATTTATTCTCTAGAGTGATTACCAGTACATACTCCCCCGTAACACCAGAATATATCACTATAAATATGTGGATGCTTTTTAGTATTTATTGGGTACCTAACACGGCCCAATAAATTTTCAAACCCCTCCCCGTACAAAGGAGGTTATGGCGAAATTTTTCGAAATATTAAGGCGTTAGTGAAATATTCGAAGTGAAAACGAAGTTGAAAATATAGAATAAACTATAGTTGGAATTATAGAATGAACTATATTTATATATATAAATATAAATATAATTGAAAGGAATCGAAGCCGTGCAGTTCGTGTTTCGGAATCGCAATTTGAAACGATTAGTACGAGAAATCCGACCATCGGATTTTCCCGAAACCGCAACCGCTAGGTTCGCCTTGGAAATATCTTCCCAACGGCACCAACCTTGTAAAAATCCAACGGTTGGATTGTCCGGAATATTTAATTCAAATCTGAAGAAAAACAGTGCCATAATCGTTTATATTTATATATAAATATAAATATAATTAAAATAAATCGAATAACGACGCTGCAGTTCGAATTTTGAAATCGTAACTTCAAACGACTAGTGTTGAAGATCCGACCGTCGGATTCTCACGAAACTGGAATCGTTTGGTTCGCTTTGAGAATACCTTCCCACTGATATAGACTTCGTAGAAATCCAACGGTTAGATTTTCCGATATGTGTAAAACAAATTAGGGGAAAAACAGCACCAGTGCCACGGCACAACCTGAAACGTCGTTTAAATAAATATGGCCATTTTTAAATAAATAAAAATGGCGAAAAATCGTTATAAAATATTATAGGCAACATAGATTGCAAATAAACCAATTGGGCTTGAATTGTTTGATATTTGATGGTTGTATGTGCTTGACACGAAAATAACACTAAAGAACTGAAATATGGATGTCGAATAATATAACCATGGAAAGAATCGATTTAAATTCTAATTACGTGAGTTATTTGAAAAGGCCGAGCTAACCCTCATTTCAAATAATTTATCGAGCGATTCGAATTGGAAGATACAAAGACGATTCAAGACCGACGATCTTCGTATCGGTTGGATGAGCGCTGCCGAGGTTCCTGACCGGAGTAGCTACCGTGAAGGGACGGAAGTAGTAGCCGTCTGAACGTATGTGTTGATTGGATGGATATACGAGGAATTGATGCCTCCGGTGTCGTTCAGACCCAGAATGGACTTGTAAATTGACGGTGTGTCTAACATTGGATTTTGTTCTATACTGATTGATCTCTGTTAAATATATATCTGTTTGGCAGCGGAGAATTTATTCTTTTGCTTAACGCCCTTCTCTGAGACGTACGAGCTTAGAGGTTATATATCGATGGAAATCAATTGTATGGAGTGGACTGCCTATGTGGCATGCCAAGATGCTGTGATCAAGGCTTATGTTGCAAAGCAAAGTCTTGTGGATGATGATCAAAGCACAGTCTGCATGGCCTGGCTTTGTGTATAGCGTGGATTCGCGAGCCTCACACCTCGGTATGAGTTAAAAACGGGATACGGACCGCTGGGAGAGCACGACGTTTCTTTCTAGCTATGGTGGTGTTAGTGACTTACCAACCCTGACATATATATATATATATCTATTTTTCACCTATGTGGTTGTTGGAATGCAAGGCGCCTCGATTACAGGTCTGTAAGGACCGGGAAACGTGTGTTTAGGAATAAATAATCCTCAAACGTAAGAGAGGACCGGCCCAGCCGATCCAGGGGTTACCCAGACTGTGTAGTCCTGAGGCATTTGCTAGAGTGTCTCGAAGCGGAGAGGAGCTTGCCCCTTGCCTCGACTCGTGACGGAAATCCAATTTCCAATACGAAATAACGGACTCGATTGTAGAACTAGTATGGCGACATAGTATATGGTAGCTATGCCGCCTATGATTGATATTTATGATGCTATTCATTTTTGAAACATATATGCACTAGTAATAATATCAATTGATTTTGCTTTATACGTATCAAGCATATTTGGCCATTATAAGGTAAAACTCTATCCTCCGGCTTGCGTTGCATTGTGTGATGGGACCTGAGTCTTATAATGGCTTCATTCTTTTATAAAGCATTGCGTTGTTTTAAAGAATTGACTTTGTTTTAAATGCACTAGCAATCACTGGAGTAAACCCGTTCCGC
Source organism: Allium sativum (assembly GCA_030737875.1). Classification (NCBI taxonomy): domain Eukaryota; kingdom Viridiplantae; phylum Streptophyta; class Magnoliopsida; order Asparagales; family Amaryllidaceae; genus Allium; species Allium sativum. Next base: position 166,370,261 of record CM060916.1, on the reverse strand, counting down.
GAAAGTTACGTGGTCCTATGATTTGCTTATTACTGTGGTTTAACTGTTAAATAGATTTCTCACACCAGTCCCCATGACTGACTCGTTGTTTGTTTCACTTTGCAAACGCGGGTGCCCTTATTTTCACACGGGCACCCTAGTTCACAGGTGACAGGTTGTTTTTGGCTCTGCACTGTTGCACAGAGTGCATTTTGGCTCATGGCGAGGCTGACTTCACAGAGACGACTTTGACATTTTCCGCCATTAATGTACTTATATTATGATTCCGCCACGAGCGATGCAGACTGATTTACTTTCCGTACTTCTTATTGTATGTATATGTACCGCCTTCGGCGATGTAGACTGATACCCTTATTATGTCTCACTACATGTATGTATTCCGCCTCTGGCGATGATGACTGATCACTTCCCTTTTATTTACTAAGTTATATCCTACGCTATGCTGATCTGATGTTGTTACATGTTGTGATTCCGCTGTCATATTCATGTAAATTATTCTATTTATTGTTTTTGCTTTTATCTGTACTCTGCTATGATGATTAATTTGTTATATTCCAATGATTATCCTTAATACCGCCCCTCGGATTTTAGGATCGTCACACTTGTTCTTTAACCCGATAATTAATGAAATGTGATTTTGGGTTGTCGTGAACGGTATCCACAATAATACTGTACTTAGACCCAAAGGAGTTAAGAAAATCAGAAACTAACTGGAGATTAGTTAAGTTGAATGGTTTCTGGGGTATTGATCTGATGTTGGTTTCGGCCTTCGGGGTTAATACTTAGGGAATTGCTCACTTGCTAATTTACGGTTAGGGACTGATTGAAATGTGATGTGATTTTGGGGTTTATCGTGAACCGTGTTTTAAATGACACTGATTCTTTAACCCTGTCAAAGATTAAAATTAAGTGGAGTTTTAATGAATCTTTAATTAGATTGAAAAGATCGAGAATGGAGTATCACCAGTTTTGCTCCAGGCGATAGTTAAATCTTTAATTAGATTTGAACGTGAAAAGGTAATTGAATTTACCGATAACACCGTGGTGTTAGATATGAAGTATTACCAGTATTACTTCATGGGATGAATAGGTTGGGATTGGGAAATTAAAACAAATGATTACTTCGGTAAGGTTCGTTAATCCCGACTAGTTTGAATTGATATTCAAAGGAAGATTAAAGAATAAATTTAAAGGAATTTATCTTTGATAAAATTAATGGGAACCTTTCCCTAAGAATGTGAAATTTAGAAACTAACTGTAGGTTAGCTAAGCAGAACGGTTTCCTGGGTATTGATCTGATGTTGGTTTCGGCCTTCGGGGTTAATATTTGGGGAATTATTCTCCTGTTAATTTACGGTTAGTGACTGATGAATTGGAATGAGGAGTATGTTGTGTTTGTGTAACACATGTTTATTATATATGCGAGTTATTCAGAAAGACAGGGTTTATCCCATTCGGAATAACTGATACGACGATAAGTCAAATATGAAGACGATGGTAGAAGACCGGAGGTCTTCACGTCGTTTGGATAATTACTGATGATCTTGATTGGGCCGTACACCCAAGAGGAGGGAATCAGTTAGTGATCGTCCAGACGTACTTGGAGGTCGATGGATATGCGGGGTACTAGGTGCCTCCGGTTTCGTTCAGACCTAAAACGAACTTGTAGATGGACTGTGTGTCTGACATCGGATTTCATTCTGTGTGATTGATATCGATTGCATAGCATGAATTGCCTGTGTGGCATGCTAAGATGCAAATGATCAAGAATTCTGTTGAAAAGCAAAGTCTTGTGGTTGATGATCAAAGCATGGCCTTTGTGGCGTAGCTTTGTGTAACGTTGATTAGCGAGCCTCACACCCCGGTAGTGAACCAAAAACGGGAGAAGGACCTCAGGGAGGACATGCATTTCTTTCTAGCTAGAAGTGGCGTCAGTGGTTTTACACGCCCTGACGAGTTTGACTTATGTGGTTGTTGGTGTTATGAGGCGCCTCAGTTTGATCGGACGATCCGAGTCCGATGGAGCCATTCATTGGCTCACTTACGCCCCAAAGGGAGGGGAAACGCAGTGTTCAGGAATTTTAATCCGCATCGGTGGATCGGCCCTGTTGCTCCAAGGGGCAGTTGCGGCTGTTCCTGAGGCTCGGGCTAGACAGTCTCGAATCGGTTGAGGACTATCTTTTGCCTCGGTTCACAGATGGAAACCCAACTTCCAAATACGTGACATTTGCGGTTTTATTTGTAGAGCCTAGTATTAGCGACATGATATATGGTACCCATGCCGCCTACGATTGATATTTATGATTTGAAGTTGTTTTATACACTATGCACTTGTAATAGTATCAAATGATTTGTTTTAAACGTATTAAGCATGTTTGGCTATTATAAGGGAAAACCCTATCCCCCAGCTTGCGTTGCATTGTGTGATAGGACCTGTGTCTTATTATAGCTTCATTTTTCTTTATTTAGCATTGCGCTATTTGTTTTATGCACTGGTATTCTTGGGAGAAAACCCGTTCCGTGTTATACGGCGTGGTCCCTCGATTTACCTAACTTTAAAAATAAAGATTAATAACTGTTTTAGTTCTCACACCAATCCCATAACTGACCTAGAGTTTATTGTTTTAACCTAAACTCTGGGTGCCCTTATTTTGACACGGGCAGCTAGTAGTTTTGGTTTTGCAGATTTATATTCATAGGATCCTGATTTACAGCTGGAACGATACTTAGAAAGCTTTGTATCCGCGTATTACTTCTAGTTGTTTATTGTATTATTTTCCGCTGCTATGTAATTTATTGTAATCTCTGATATTTATCGAATGTGTAATATTGATTTATACTCTGTATATTCTTGTAATATGATGAATTGTTGTAATATACAATGAAATGTTCTTCCGTCTGCGTTCTGATTTGTCTTGTCCTCACAGTAATTCGTTCTTTCTCTTCTCTTCGGAGACCGGGGAAGTTTGGGTCGCTATAGTAATTGAATTTACCGATAACACCATGGTGTTAGATATGAATTATCACCAGTTTTACTTCATGGGATGAATAGGTTGGGGTTGGGAAATTTAACAAATGATTACTTCGGTAAGGTTCGTTAATCCCGACTAGTTTGGATAAATCATAATTTGGTTTGAATTGATATTCAAAAGAAGATTTAAAGAATAAATTAAAAATTAGTCTTTGATAAAATTAATGGGAACCTTTCCCTATAGATGTGAATATTTGAATAAAAGAATATTCTGAATTGGAATGAGGCGTATGTTGTGTTTATGTAACACTTGTTTATTATATACGCGAGTTATTCAGAAAGACCAGGTTTATCCCATTCTGAATAACTGATTCGACGAGGTGTCGAGGATGAAGACGGTGGTCGAAGACCGGAGGTCTTCACATCGTTTGGATAATTACTGATGATCTTGATTGGGCTATACACCCAAGAGGAGGGAGTCAGTTGGTGATTGTGCTGACATACTTGGAGATCGATGGATATGCGAGGAATAAGGTTCCTCCGGTTTCATTCAGACCCAGAACGGACTTGTAAATGAATGTGTGTCTGACATCGGATTTCATTCTGTGTGATTGATATCGGTTGCATAGTGTGAATTGCCTGTATGGCATGCTGAGATGAAAATGATCCAGGCTTCTGTTGAAAAGCAGAGTCTTGTGGTTGATGATCAAAGCACGGCCTTTGTGGCGTTGCTTTGTGTATAACGTTAATTCGCGAGCCTCACACCCCGGTTGTGAACCAGAAACGGGAGAGGACATCAGGGAGGGCATGCGTTTCCTTCTAGCTAGGGTGGTGTCAGTGACCTACCAACCCTGACATTTATATTATTTTCACCTGTGTGGTTGTTGGATTGCGAGGCGCCTCGGATATATCGGTGACTATGTGGAGCCGATGGAGTCATAGGACTCATTTACGCCCCAAAGGGCGGGGAAACGCAGTGTTCAGGCATTATAATCCACATCGGGTGGACCAGCCCTAACGATCCATGGGGCAGTTGCGGCTGTTCCTGAGACTTGGGCTAGATTGTCTCGAAGCGGTGAGGACGATCGCTTTCCTCGGTTCATAGATGGAAATCTAACTTCCAATACGTGACTTTGCAGTTTTGATTGTAGAGCCTAGTATGGCGACATAGTGGTATGAGGCACTTATGCCATCTATGATTAATACTTATGATTGAAATTGTTTTGACACTATACACTTATAGTAATAATAAAAGATGAAATTTAGTGTATCAAGCATTCTTTGGCTATTATAAGGTAAAACCCTATCCTTCGGCTTGTGTTGCATTGTGTGATGGGACATGGGTCTTATAATAGCTTCATTGTTCTTTATTTAACATTGCGTTGTTGTTTTATGCACTGGTATTCTTGAGAGGAAACCCGTTCCGTGTTATACGGCGTGGTCCCTTGATTTACCTAACTTTAAAATAAAGATTAATAACTGTTTTGGTTCTCACACCAGTCACATGACTGACCTGGAGTTTATTGTTTTAACCTAAACTCTGGGTGCCCCTTTTTGACACGGGCAACTAGTAGTTTTGATTTTGCAAATTTATATTCACAGGATCCTGATTTGCAGCTGGAACGATATCCGGAAAGCTCTGTATCCGTATATATCTTTCAGTTGTGTATTGTGTTATTTTTCCGCTGCAGTAATATTATTAAATCTCTGTTATTTCTCAATATTTATTCATACTCTGTATATTCTTGTATTCTGATGGAACTGCTGTAAATAAGCAATGAAATGTTCTTCTGTTTGTGTTCTGATTCGTCTTGTCCTCAACACAATTCGGGCTTTCCTTCACAGGGAAGTTCGGGTCGTGTCAGAATTTACTATTATATTTAGTTGAAATTATATTTTAGAAATATAATCCAAGAAGCTGATACTTCAGTATTTAAATATGAAAATATATTCGATGTTCATATATATAAGTTGTAATAATAAAATAAAATGGAAATCAAGTTTCAAATGGAATTTAAATTGGAATTTTTCTTTAAAATATGAAATGAGGCAGTTAATGTATAAACAACGTTTATAAATGGAATATAAACCATATTTTTAATGGACCAGAAAGTGGGATTTTAATCGAGTATTTTGAACTATGAGCTTTTATCAATCTCAAGATAAGAACGTTGTCAGTCAAGGTATGAGAGGTAAATAAAATACCCCAACTTGAATGACTTCACTATTATCAAGGGATGATATTAGTTTGTAATGGTGAAGTATGTTGTAATAATTATTCCTCATAAAAGAATTTATAATTGAAATTCGATTATATCAGATTTTAATAAGCTAATTTCATATGAATTGGAATTGAATATACAAATTGGAGTTGAATTAGTTTATAGCTGAGTAAGATTATGGAATAAAATCATCGACGAGTTTGAGAAATCAGGATTGTTAAGTTTAGATTTGGATAACAGGTTTTTTTAAAATATTGAAAATGGAGTTGGAATTTATTTACTAAACGAAGTTTAACGTTATATTTAAATTATAATTAAAATAAACTCGTCGCGGCGTGGTAGTTCATAATTTGGTATTCCGAACTTCAATTGAGAATATAGAACTTGATATAAGTCGGAATTTGATGAAACTAGAGACTTTTGGATTTATTAATAATAATTTTCAAATGGAAGAGAAAAATCTGAATTTTGTCTTCTAGATTTTGAGTTATTTCAAAATCAAATTTTCAGAAAATAGCGCTATAATCGTTTTAAAACCGTAATGGTTTATTTAATTAAATAAAAGGATTTTTATTGAATAAAAATCCGAATTTCCATTAGTAAAATCCGAACTTGAGCTATAAATTAATTACGAACTCAAGTCGAGTAAATGGATTAATTTTTGGAACAAAAATCAGACTTTTAATTATCGAATAAGGTTAATTAATTTCAAAAGGAATTAGTTAATAGAGTTTTGATTCGCACTTAATTTAATTTAGTGAATTGGATTTGTTAATCAAGATTGGAAATTTGAATATAAAACTCGGCTTATAATTTGGAAGCGAGCAAGTAGATTGGGTTTGAATTGTGTATAAGTAAATACAAACATGAACGTGATATGTTTAAATTAAAAGCAGATTTAGTAAAGAAGCTAATTAGTAAAATAATTAGCAAATGGAAAGAAAAATGATTGAATTGATTTGAAATAAATTCGAAGTGGACGTATATATGTTAACAGGTATGTGATGAAGAGTAGGAAGAGAGTATGGAGATTAAAATTTAAGCGCCTGACAAAAAGGTACATGTTTAAATTCCATATGAGTTTTTATGCACTGAATCGACAAGCTGCTTGGCTTTTTGATTGGAAAGGCCCTAAAGAGGCGAGTTGGGGTTTGAACTATTGACCGATACAAAGGAGGTGCTGGAAAAATTTAAGCAGTTGGAATATTTTTAAGAAGTTTTGATAACTAGAAATCAATATATCGACATATATAGAATTTGATAAGGAATTTGGGAAATAGTTAAGAATGAATATTAATTAGAAAGGGCCAGTGATTTGTGTGATGGATGTTTGTTTTCCTTTGATAGCTAAATCACCGGCTATCAAAGATTTTTTTTACCATCGTTGTCAATACGAAGAGACCGTTGGATTTATTATCTAAAAACCCACTTCGTATAAGCATAGGCATTGCGAATTAGATTATTCGAAGATAATCGAAGATGGGGTAAAGCACAATGGATGTTCTGTTTGTCCAGACCCAGGACAACTTGTATGGACGAATGTCTGATAAGGTATTCCTAATGGATCACATAAGGCGATCTTTTCAAGGTATTACGTCTGGTGGCGGAGGAATTCATTCCTTTTAGCTTTTTATACCCGTAATATCTTGAGAAGATCAACTAGTGATTTGACAGGTTTGACGATGTGGCATTCAAAGTGAATGGTGGCCAGATGTCCTAAAAAGATAGACGTAGCCTCAAGCCTCACAACCAGAAAATGACAAAAATCGGGCAGGCAGCATGGCTAGTTGGGTCATACCCATGCAGGGTATATTTGTCACCGATCTAGAGAAAATTCAATTATTTGTTGTTCTTTTGATTCTGTATCTTATGGATTACGGTTGGACGGCCGACAACCATGGGTGACAATATATTCGCTACACTCAAGCTAAATGAGTGAGCGGTCATGTGTAGCCGAGTTGCTAGATGTTCTTGCTGAACCCCAGTGTATCCCCTCTAGAATACACCGAGCGGAAGGTGGTCCCATTCCTTGTCATAGTTGGAATCCAATCTACAATAAGCGCCCTGCGGTTTTTGATTTTATATTATCTATGTAGAGCGTGATATGCAAGCGTTCTACTATTTGGATATTTATTTGATTAGACATTGTTATAATATCACTGGATTTTGATATCAAAAATGTTTTGGGTTATAGTAAGGTAAAAACCGTCCATATTTATGTGTGGGATGGTCTTACTATTATCCTTTTCTTTCAATAGGTTTTTCAAAGTTAAACAATATGGTTGAAGTTTACTCACACCAGTCCCATGACTGACCTAGAGTTTATTTAGTTGTTTCTTTCCTAGACTCTTGGGTGCCCAAATTTGTATGGACAGTCAAGTGTTTCATGCCTTTACAGATGCACTTGGAGGAGCTTGAAGCAGGAGGCTTCATTGTTAGATATTTTAGAGTTATTTTCCACTGTATCAAATGTTGTATTGTACTGTAACATCCTGATATTAATGTGTTTTTGGAACAAAATTGCTTTAAATACTAAAATTAATGAATTTATAAATTTTGGAATTTCATTTATATTGAAAATTTTAAATTAGTTTACATGGTAATAATATACACTCGTTGTTTGCGTAATGAAGGTCGACTGGTAATAAGTGTCATTATTTATGTAGATTTAAAATATAAATTATAAATTGATTTGTATTGTAATTATTGAGGGTTATTTGGACTTAATTTAGTCAACAAATTTAGAATTAAACTTTAAATATTGAAATTATATTAATGCCTGGTGGAAGCTTAAATAAATTGTCTAAGTGATTAGTTTTAACTTATTTTGATAATTATAGCATGTATTGATTGTTAATAATTTTGTGATCTTGTTTATTGGTTAACATGGAAGGTTAGAATTTAATAATTAATGAGATTGATGTAATTAATAATTTATAATTAAAATAAATTTGATTTACCAAGTTAAAATTAAATTTATTTTGATATTAATAAGGTTGATTAGTTTTTGAAATTTAATTTAATATAATTATATGAATTGGGAATTCATAGCGAATTTCATACGAACGTTAATTTAACATGTTTTCATATGTTATTTTTCTCGCATTAACGCATTGAACACAATGATATTTTATTTCGTGTGTTTGGATGTTCGGTTTGAAATGTGCGACATTGTTTTGAACTTACAACGTTCACATTTTAGAATCTTGGTTGGTTATTTGTTGGTCTATATTAAGTATAACCAAATAAACCAAAATTTTGTTTAATATTTTCTTGTACATGAATTAAAGAAAGGATAAATATTTATTGCCATACTGTGAAATTTATTGTCATGCATGTATGTAGCTTACTGTTTTCATGTACATGTGAAACCAAATTTATGGATAGAAAAATATAAATTTATGCATGTATTTTATAACGTGTGAAAGGAAGTTATTGCATTTGTACTTTTTTTTATCTTCTTTCCTTAATGCTGAGCATTTCATGGTATATGTATGAAACAAAGGATGGAAATGTATAAACCTCTACGCATGAAGCATACTGTTGTGGCACTTGACATTAATGTTTCACGCGCACGGACCACAAAAAAGAAAGAAAAAGAAAAAAAGAAAATGAACAAATGAAAACGTAAATATATAAAACAAAGAGTTAGTGTGTCCTGTTCGGTTGAAAATTGGTATGTAAAGCATTTAAGGACCTATTTGGACGTAAATGAAATTTATGAACTTTTAAATTAGAAAAAAGTGAATATATAGCAATTGAAATAAATGTTATATGCATGTGTAAAAAAATGCTAATTGTGTCCACATGATATTTATGGCTAATGAAATCATAGTATAAGTGTTCATTAGAACATTTAATAATATCCAATGGGTTTCGTGCCAATGATTTAGGTAATGTATAATTAATGAGACGAACATTGAAAGATATTAGAAATCTAATGTATAAATAATATTTAAATTTTGTAACTAAGGGTCCTCTATTATGCATACTAATAAAATACCTTAGACACATCAGTCAATTTGTGTGGTAATTGATTAACGTTAAAAAGGGAAAAATATTTGAATAGCTGTGACTGATTGATTATTTATGGTGGATTTATCTATTTATGTTTTCATTTCCATGCAACCATTTTTTCTTCTTTCTCCTTATCAATGGCAGAAAAATATATTCTTCAAACCCTTACCTTAAACTCAAATTTAAAATTTAAAAATGAAATCTCCACAAAACTTCAACATATTATATACCAAATCGAAGATCGCGATTAGTAGAATCCAGATCTACAATTCTTTTTTGCATGCAAGCGGTGGTGACGTGGTAAGACGGATATTTTATTTGTTTATAATAATATTATATATCTTGTATAACTTCTAATGTTAATAACTATTGCATATGAGGTCGGATTTGAGCGTCGTTTGTTGCGTTGTAATCATGGTAAAATTGCGGATGTTCTAGTACTGATTTGGCTATGGGTGAAGGCTATAAATTTTGGGCTTTGGTTAGACGTTCGATTGACTAAAGACCCAAAGGTGAGTAGATTTCTCGCTCACAACTTACTGAATTATTCCCATATTTGTTAAGTTAAATTATGAAATAAGTTGGTTGTATAGTTGAAATGGATTGTTGATTGATTGTTTAAAAATTTGACATGCAATTGTGTTAATGTGCAAATTGAGGTTGATAAATGTAACAACTCGTAAAATCTGAACCAGTTTAAAATTTTTAAATTGGCTATTTTAGTGAATTTTAAGTATTTAAAATTAATATTTTAAATAATAGCGATGAAAAGTGTAGTTGAATTGATGTTGAAAATGAATATAATTAATTTGAATTATAAACATGGCCTGAAATGGCGCGGCAGTTTCAAAAATTGAATTCAAACTTTGACTGACTGTACCGGGTGCAAAATAAAATGTATTTTAGTGAAACCAAAAATATTTAAATCTGTTAGTGAATATCTTTTTGACGAATCTGAAAAATCGAAGTTTCGTAGTGGGAGTCAAAAGTTATGGCCAAATGAAGTTTCAGAAAGGTCGCTATAGAATTTATATAGCCCGTGAAAATAGACATTTTGCAAACGACCTCGGAATTCGACGAAACCTCTTTTGTTGGATCCAGGATGTGAAGTTATTGCTAGGTTTCAAATTTCATAATTTTTGAAGCTAGTATGTGAGTGTGGCAAAGGAAAATGTGTTTTGATCAATTATAGTTAAATTGGATCGACCAGAAAATGGCCATTTTACAAACAATCTCAGAATTCGACGAAACTAGTTTTGTTGAGACCGTATCATCAAAACATAGCTAGATTTATTTTTTTGCAATTTTTCGAATTAATTTGTGGCCCTGGCAAATTGAAATGTACGTTCAAATCAAATATTGAATGTTTTATATTTTAATTTGAAGAAAAACTGACTCAAACAGTCAAATGGGCCTACGAAACATATCCCATTGTGTTCGGAATGGGGGTATTTAGCTAGGGACGATAGTCGTTGGGTTTGGATTGGGGTCCATATAGATAAAAGGGTATTTTTGGATTTAATAGAATTAAATATATAAATAAAAATTCTTGGCTAATCACAATCTTTCTCCTACATCGCTCAGGCCCGTAACCCCCAATTCCAACAGCGGCTCCTCCTTGAAACTTCTCCCCTCGATTTCTCCTTCCTCACTCATCAAAACCCCATGGCCCTTTGGAGTTATTGGTAGATCTAATCTCCCTCTTCCAATCCATGTAAAGTACACCCCCCCATCGTTTTGTATATCGCGTGAATCACCCTGTCAAAGTGCGGCCGTTCGAAGGCCTGTGCCATCGCCAGACCGCGTGCGAGTTCATCATGGTGGGGACCTCCAGGCGCGCCTCTCCAAGGTGGTCATCGTGGTGCAATCGGATTTCAACATCGAGCTGTGGATTTCGCGAAAACTGAAAACCTAGTTTTGAATCAAAACTAAGGTATAACGGGTGTTATATATTAAAATGTTTTAATAGCACTTCTATGCACTACCGTTTATGATTTTACTATAAAAATCATATCTTTTTCGTTTGTAGACGAAATTCAGTGAAACAAGAGACAGTGGACTCGTGTGGACGTCTTCTACATTCTAGAAGAGACCGCATATTTTTCTGAGCCTTCTGCTATTTTTGGTGGAGTGGAACCCAATGTGAGATTTCTAATATTATAAATGATATGGAAAACAAGATTTATAAATTATATAGTCGATGTATGAATTATATCAGCATTGTACACCACATGTATAAGCGTTGTATAAGTTGTATGTTCGATATATAAGTTATATATGCGTTGTAAAAATTATATGTGTGTTGAAATGAATTGAAGTGAATCGAAATATATTTATATACGAATATATATATATATATATATATATATATATATATATATATATATATATATACTCCCCTCGGCCACAGAACATGGACGATATTTATTGTTTGTGATTGGTGTGAAAATTGGTTGATAGTGAATGATTGATTATAATTGTTTGTGGTTGAAATTGATTGGTTGTGGTTGAAAAATACCCATTGGTGATTGAAACAAAATTAGAATAGATTGTGGAAATGAAAATAAAACATGCCGCCTGCATGCGAACTAGATGCATGAATCCCCATTGTCAAAAGCTGCGAGGCTTTAAGGTAGAGTGAGGAGCCGTACTAGGAACGACCTCGGTTTTAACTACCCTGCCATTATGCTGCCGAAATTTTCAATAATATTCATGTGTTAGAATTATTTTCATGTGTTGAAACTATATTCCTGTGTTGAATAGAAATTTATGTGTTGAACGACATTCATGTTTTGAAATAAATTGTTTTATAATAAAAATCATATTTTTATCATCTATATGAACTATATAAAATAGTCATGTTTTGAAATAAATCGTGTTACAATAAAAATCAAATTTTTACTATATACATGAATTGTTAAAAATAGTGAAGTGTTGGAATAAATGTCTGTTGGATAAAAATATCATTTTTATCAAATGTGTAAAGTGGAAATCATTTTGAAATGAAAGGAAGAATTATATTTATATATATCTACATAAATAAAATCAAAATATAGCGAATAACGATGTTGCAGTTCGTATTTTGAAATCGTGATTTCAAACGATTAGTGCGGGAGATCCGACCATCGGATTTTCCCGAAACCACAACCGTTGGGTTCGCCTTGGAAATATCTTTCCAACGGCACCAACTTTGTAAAGATCCAAAGGTTGGATTGTCTGGAAAGTTTAATTCAAATCTGAAGAAAAACAGCTCCAGAATCGATTATATATATATATATATAATTAAATTAAATCGAATAACGACGCTGCAGTTCGTATTTTGAAATCGAAAATTCAAACGATTAGTGAGGGAGATCCGACCGTCGGATTTTCCCAAAATTGAAACCGTTGGATTCGTTTTGGAAAGATCTTTCTAATGATATAAATTTTGTGAAGATCCAATGGTTAAATTTTCAGGTATGTGTAAATCAAATCTGAAGAAAAACAGCGCCACGGCCACGTTATGGCCTGAAGCGTCGTTTGAATGAATTGGCTATTTTTAATTAAATAAAAATAGCGACAAATCGTGATAAAATATTATAAATGATATGGAATGGAATTAAACTGAATTTGCTCGATTTATGTGATATTTGATGGTTGAATATGTTTGGTGTGAAAATTACATTAAAGAACAGAACTAGTGATATTGAATAATTTAACCATCGAAATGAATTGATTTGAAATTCTTAATATACGTGAATTATTTGAAAAGGCCGAGTTAATTCTCATTTCAAATAATTGATCGACGAGTGAAGGTCGAAGATATGAAGACGGTGCAAGACCGATGATCTTCACGTCGAATGGAGGAGTGCTACTGATGCTCATGATAGGAGTAGCTACCTTGACGGGGTTGAAGTAGTAGCCAACCGGACGTACTTGTTGATTGTATGGATATGCGAGGTATTGAGTGCCTCCGGTTTCGTTCAGACCCAGAACGAACGTGTAAATGGACTGTGCGTCTGACATCGGATTTTGTTCTGTGCTGATTGATCTCTATTAAATATATATTTGTTTGGCGGCGGAGAATTTATTCTCTTGCTTAACGCCCTTCTCTGAGACGTACGAGCCCAAAGGTTATATATCGATAGAAATCAGTCGCACAGAGTGAATTGCCTGTGTGGCACGCCTAAGTGATAGATGATCAAGGCTTCTGTTGAAAAGCAAAGTCTTGTGGTTGATGATCAAAGCATGGCCTGTGTGGCATAGCTTTGTGTATAACGTTGTTTGGCGAGCCTTACACCCCGGTATGAGCCAGAAACGGGAGACGGACTTCAGGGAGGACATGCGTTTCCTTCTAGCTAGGAGTGGTGCTTTGGGTTTTACACGCCCGGGTATTTTACTTATGTCGATGATGGGAAGCGAGGCCTCGGTTTGCTTCGGTCTCTTCGGAGCCGATGGTGTGGCCAGATATGACCAGTTTACGCCCCATAGGGCGGGGAAACGCAGTGTTCAGGAATTTTAATCCACATCGGTGGACCGGCCCTGACGATCCAAGGCTTGTCTGCGCGCTTGTCTGAGACATGGGCTAGATTGTCTCGAATTCGGTGAGGACGATCTTTTGCCTCGGTTCATGACGGAAATCCAATTTCCAAATACGACATCGTGCGGTTTTGATTGTATATATATATGGCGACATGATATATGGTACCCATGCCGTCTATGATTGATAGTTATGATTGAAATTGTTTTTGAAACATATATACACTAGCAATAATATCAAATGATTTGTTTTGCTCGTACCAAGCATATTTTGGCCATTGTAAGGTAAAACTCTATCCTTTGGTTTGTGTTGCATTGTGTGATGGGAACCGAGTCTTATAATGGCTTCATTTTTATAAAAAGCATTGCGATGTTTAAAAGAATTTTTTATTTTAAAGCACTGGCAATCCAATGGAGTAAACCCGTTCCGCGAAAGTGGCGTGGTCCTATGATTAACCATATTTGAAAATGTGTTAAGTAGATTTCTCATACCAGTCCCATGACTGACTCGTAGTTTGTTTCACTTGCAAACTCGGGTGCCCATATTTCTACACGGGCAGCCTTGTATTCAGGTTTTAGCAGGCTCTTTCTGGATAGCTGGAGCTAAAGATGGATTCTATCATTTATCTCTTTTTATGTTGTTCAGCTCCTTATCGTAGTAGACATTTATGTATAGCTGAAATGTATTTGTTCTAAGTATGATCCTATATACTGTGTAACTCTGATGATTATATTTATCCAGTGTATTCTATTGTACCTTATCTGGAGTATTTATTTATTTCGGTTCTGTTGTTATCTGTTTATGTGTTATATTCCGAAGATTACCCTTGCACCGTCTTATCGGGAATGGGGTTGTCACAATAAATAATTATTTTAATTAAATTAATCTCTAATTGAAATCCTGAACTTTATTAACCAATGAAATGATTTAAATAATTACCATTTGAATGAAATGGTTGTGATGAATGCTTTGATTTGAAATTGACTGTTGGACTATTATTTACACTTGAACGTTCATTGAATTTGTTAAGGCCATTATTCCAAAATAAATTGGGAATTTGGAAATGTGATTTAAATATGACTTTTATTACTCAAATTTAATCGTTTAAAACTAAATTTATTAATTCTCTTTATATTTAATTTAAAATAAGGGTATTTGATGATTTTGGAAGTGTTCGAGATTTTGGATTAAATATGAAATTAAATCCTTTTAGATTTAAAAGGTCGGAATTTGGATGTGTTTGGAATCGAGATTTGGAAATGTAATAAACTTTATCGGAACTGGAATATAACTTTTAAGTTATTAAAAATTTGGAAGAAAGAAACAATTATGGTTTTAAATTAGTTAACTATACATATATATACTATAGTTTTGAAATAAATTATATTATATTTATTATTCAAAGATTATTTTAGTAAAGTATTTAATATATATATAACTATAATTTGAATAAAGTAAATTGTATTATATTATTTATAGATTTTTTTAGTATAACAATTAATATATATATATAATATGACATTTCTTCCAATACACATACACATTTATATACCAAAACGTTCTAGGGTGACAGAGAGGATAGCGTCTAAGGCTTGGGTTTGGAAAATACAAGTTTCCTTCTCTCCCTGGCTATCCCTAGCTGATTCGATGGACGGGATGGTATTTTCAAAATCAAATTTGGAAGTTAATTAAAACCCCTTGAATTTAGAACAAATTTTGGAATCTTACAGTGTCATTTATTATTTAAAATAATTTGAGTAAAAGATTTGAACCTTAAATTATGTTGAACCTATTTGGTAAGTAGCTAATCTATAGTACTTAATGAAACGTTTTACGATTCCATGAAAATGATTAAATTTGAGAACTATTATAAAAAAATTGTGTATAAATTTTGAAAAGACGAATGGAAATGATAAAAGCGAATAAAGAGTTTTGAATAGGGATATGTAAAGAAGAGATAAGACGGAAATTAAGGAAATTAATTCACTCCAAAAAATGAATTGATAACAAATTGAAACCGGTATAGTCCATAGATTTTATTTTTGAAACATGCTAATTACTTGGAAAGACCGAGATTGGATTTAAGTCCGAAAACCATTCCGAGTAATAATATGACGTTATTTGAAGACTTGGAAAGGACAAATGAAGACCCCGGGAATCTTTGGATTATTTGGATTGATTGCTAATGTCTTGAATCGAGCCGTACACCTGAAACAAGGTTATAAGTGGCATGAGGCCTGAATATATTTAAGGATATTCGGAGTTGTTCCATTCAGACCTAGAATGGACTTGTATGGATTGTGTGTCTGACATTGTAATTGACTGCATGACACTAATTTTTATTAATATATATATATATATATATATATATATATATATATTGGGTCCTAGCAATTAATTATTCCCGTCTCTAAGTTTTACGTACTTAGAGGTTATGTATTGATAGAAATCAGTGACATGTTGTAAATTGACAATATGGCATACTCAAGTTACGAAATGAGCTAGTGATGATAGCATTGTGTATATCGTGACTTCGACGAACCTCACATCTCGGATTGATGGTAAACTGACGGTTAGGTTGTATACATTTTATTGAAACTTGAAAGCTTCGGTGATAGATCTACTTTGAAACTTGCATAAAAAAAGGGTATGTTTGGTGTCCGTGTCTGGATGTTAACCGGTGATTTACTTGGTGTTTGGTGTCTGAGCCTGAATGAAAACCATGAACCGTGAGGTTGCACCTAGTTCCGGATTGATCTTTCGTGTCAGGAACCATCATATTGGAACCCAACAACCAATACGAGCCTTTCGATTTGTTTATAAACTGTATGTAGGCATAGTCACTATGCTTGCTAAGATTAATATATTTATTTGTGAAATGGTTTTTAACACTATGCACTAATAATAGTATAAAAGAAGTTTTTCACGTATGAAAGCATGTTTGGTTATCATAAGACAAAACTCGCTCATTTGGTGTGCGCTTGCATTGTGTGATGTGGGACGAGCTTATGGTAGCTTCATTTTTCCAAAATCATTTGCGAATTTTCCATAATGCTTCTTTAGATTACTGCACCCATAACACTCATGTTATTTCATATTTTAATTTGACTAATATGTGAATGATTTAGTTCTGATCCGAGTGTTTGTTGTATTTCTTTTTATGGAATACGCTCAGGTCAGCCAAAGTTGCATTTAGCGAAGATTACCTTCCCTTGAAGATACTATTATGAAGATGAAGATGGAGCTCAACAAACGTATTATTATTACTATTCCTCTATAAAATTATTGGTATGTTGTATAATAGTTAACTCTGACAATTGTTGTAAAATATAATCAAATATATGTTTTAACAACATCATGAAATGTTATTTATTTATTATATTTTGTCCTTCCGCTGCGGCATTCTGTATTTGTTTTCTTCTTCTATTCTTTTTCTTATATAAATCCTAATAACTATTCGTATTTTTTGATTTGTTTAAGTTGACAATTGAGGATCATTGTCAATCTAAACGGTCAAAAATCACAGATGTTACATGTACTCTGGTATGGTATGCATATAAAGTACAGATTTGTATTTCAAAGTTATCATATATGATATTATATTTTATTTATTTTGCTGTGAGATTCTGTTTGTTATTTCAGTTCTTCTTCTATCTGTTTCTATTTCTTTAACCCTAATGACTCGTATTTCTGTATTATTTGAGTTGGACGTGTGTTGTATTAGTCAGCTCAAATAGTATGGATTTTTGGGCCATTACAGTTGGTATCAGTGTTTAGGTTGGGCGAACACCTAGGCTTTGGTGGGAGTTTACTCATTAGAGATAGGGTCAGTAGCACCCTAGAATGAGTTGAGTGTATATATATGAGAGAGCATATTTGTAAGTTGATTTAAAAACTGTTTTATATTGTGTTGGCTAGTATGTTGAGTGGTTTATGAATTCTGGTTAGTACAGAATGTACAACTGTATCGATAGGTGTTTCTAAACACTAAAACAGAGCAATTAAACACAATGTTGTTTTAAAAGTGGGTAAATGAAATAATTTTACACAAAATTACATTTTTGATATAAAATAAATATTTTTCAAGAATTGTTTATATATGGATGAGTTGATTGTTATTATTTTAATTAGATGAGATTATAAAATCGAAAGGATTTTAGATAACCAAATAGAATTTTATGAGAATAATAATACAAATAAGATGAAATTGAATTTGATTCAAAACCAAATTGGAAATTAAGTCTTGAATGTTTGGAAAATATTTTTCCAAAGTATATTAAAGTAATACAACATTGTTTTGGGAGATTTTTGAATAAAAATCAGGTTGAATGAATGTTAGAAAATAATAAAGCACTGAACTCACTTCAGTTGCTGGAAAATAATTCCGATGATGATCCGAACATCAACGATGTTCATTTTCGAGTTTCTAAGTGTTGGATTGCTACCGTAGTGAGATTTCCAATGGAAATTTATTTTAGAAAATGAGTTGTTTGGAAAATTCAAGTGTTTTGAATTTGTGATGGTTATAAATATATCTATGTATATATTTAAATAGTTTCAAAGGAATTTGAAATAAAAAAAACCTGGGAATTTGAATTATAGAATTTTACTTAATCAACTTAAATAAATCGAAATGTGAGAAACCAGTTAAATTAACTGAAAACTGAATATTCCTATAAAAACATAAAGTTGTAGGGGAATTTAGTTATAGAATTTGGAATACTATGTTATAACAAAGTGTATTTGAGAAAAAAAATTAATGGGTCTGTATCATTTCTTCTTTAGTGATTTCAGGGAAGAAATTCTTTTAAGGGGGAAGGAATGTAACATCCCAGATTTTTAGCCATTTAATAATGAATATTTATATTTGTTTTAAACATTGATTTGGAATTATAAATGGATTCTTATATTTATCGATTTAATAATCAATGTACTATTTAATATTGAATATATCGAAATGATAATAATCGAATTTAGGATTTAAAACTGAATCAAAACAATTCAGTCGATTAATATAATTTTAATATTGAGTTAAAGCGATAATAATAATAATTTATTATCGATAAATTTAATTGTTTGAAATCGATTTATGTTTTAAATCGAATTTAATTTAAATTGTTTATTTAAGCTGTTATCTCTTCTGTACAGTCAAATTAAATTTCAGAATATGTTCATTTAAGTTCAGAATAACGCAATAATCTGGTAACGTCGGTCATTATGTTAAATAGCAGTTCGGGTACCGTGAGATATTTTACGTTAATTAATTTTAAAAAAAATCTAATCAAATTTATTTAAATTTTTATCAGTTGACCTTTAAAAAAAATCATGCAGGCCTACTATTTTTATCGAGCAGTAATAAATTGTCTCCCAGCATTGACACCAAGGAGACAGAAAGATCAATGGTGCATACTCCTTTTTTTCCCTTCGCAATTATATAAAGGAGCCGAGTATTTTGAAAACCAACAACCACTTCAAGCCTCTCTCTTCGTTCCCTTTCCGATCAAATGAAATTGATTTCATCAATTCAGAGAAAAAAATGAATTAGAAATCGCAATTTAATCCACTGAAATCCCTAAAGCTCAGCAGCATACTGGAATCACGATCGATTATTTCGAGGTCCCTGGGGCTTCTCTCATTGTTAGGAACCGTTTGCAATTTAAGGGAAGATTGAGACGACCTGAACTTCCCCGTGAAGGAAAGCCCGAATTGAATTGAGAACAGGACTAATCAGAACACAAACAGAAGAGCATTTCATTGCTTATTACAACAATTCCATCAGAATACAAGAATATATAGAGTATGAATAAATATTACACATCAGAAAAATATTAGAGATTACAATACATTGCATAGCAGCGGAAAAATAATACAACGCACAACTGAAGGAGATATACAGATACAGAGCTTTCCGAATATCGTTCCAGCTGTAAACAGGATCTTGTGAATATAAATCTACAAAACCAAAACTACTAGCTGCTCATGTGGAAATACAGGCACCCAGAGTTTAGGTTAAAACAATAAACTTCAGGTCAGTCATGTGACTGGTATAAGAACTAAAACAATTATTTAAAACTTTATTTTAAAAGAGAGTAATTCAAGGGACCACGCCGTATGACACGGAACGAGTTTCCTCCTAAGAATACTACTGCATAATAAACAACGCAATGCTTTTTGGAAAAATGAAGCTATTATAAGACCCAGGTCCCATCACACAATGCAACGCAAGCCGAAGGATAGGGTTTTCCCTTATAATAGCCAAATAATGCTTGGTACATTTAAAACAAATCATTTGATACTATCATAGTGTAAAGTGTATGAGAACAACTTCAAATATAAATGTATCAATCATAGACGGCATAACATCCCATGCTATTATGTCGCCAATACTAGGCTCTACAATCAAAACTGAAATTTCACGTATTGGAAATTTGATTTTCGTCATGAGTTGAGGCAAGGGGCAAGCTCCTCACCGGCTTCGAGACACTCTAGCAAATGCCCCAGGACTACACATTCTGGGTAGCCCTTGGAATCGGCTGGGCCGGTCCTCCGTTACATTTGAGGATTAGTTATTCCTAAACACACGTTTCCCGGTCCTATCAGACCTATCCATCAGCTCCGAAGAGACCGATATATCTGAGGTGCCTCGCATTCCAACATCCACAAAGGTATAATAATCAACGATGTCAGGGCTAGTAAAACGGTAACACCACCCATAACTAGAAAGAAACGTCGTGTTGTCCCAGCGGTCCTTATCCCGTTTTTAACTCATACCAAGGTGTGAGGCTCGCGAATCAACGCTATACACAAAGCTACGCTGTATGAAAGCCGTGCTTTGATCATCAACCACAAGACTCTGCTTTTCAGCAAAAGCCTTAATCACTGCATCTCCGCATGCCAGACAGGCAATTCATGCCATGCAACTGATATCTATCGATACATAACCTCTGAGCTCGTATGTCCCAAAGAAGGGCGTTAAGCAAGAGAATAAATTCTCTGCCGCCAAATAGACATATATTTAATAGAAATCAATCAGCATAGAATAAAATCCAATGTCAAACACACAATCCATTAATAAGTCCGTTCTGGGTCTGAACGAAACCGGAGGCACCTTATTCCCCCCCCACATGTCCAATACAGGGGAGAGGTCCTCGCATATCCGTCGATCATCAAGTACGCCAGGACGATCACCACTTATTGCCTCGGCTTGGGTGTACAGCCCAATCAAGACATCAGTAATCATCCAAACGATGTGAAGACCTCTGGTCTTCAAACACCATCTTCATCGTCGACCTATCGTCGAATCAGTTGTTCAGAATGGGTATAAACCCGGCCTTTTTGAATAACTCGCGTATATAATAAACAAGTGTTATAAACCACAACATACTCCTCATTCCAATTTGGAATATTCTTTTATTCGAATATTCACATACTTTGGGAAAGGGTCCGATTAATTTTATCAAAGATTAATTCTTTTAAATTTATTCTTTAATATTCCTTTGGATTTCAATTCAAACCGTATTCTGTCTTTAACTGGGTTAAAGAACCAATGTCATTTAAAACACGGTTCACAGTAAACCCAAAATCACATTCCATTCCATCAGCCTCTAACCGTAAATTAGAAAGTGAACAATCCCCTAAGTATTAACCCCGAAGGCCGAAACCAACATCAGATCAGTACCCAGGAAACCATTCAACTTAACTAATCTCCAATTAGTTTTTGATTTTCTTAACTCCATTGTTAATCGGGTTAAAGACCCAGTGTTATTTAAAACATCGTTCATGATAAACCCAAAGACCAATTTCAATTTAATTCCAATTAAATATATTAAATTGAAAAAATTTACTTTGGAAAATTCCTGTTAAATCTTAATAAAAAGATTTATATATTCCAAATCTCATTTCACTATAAATCGGGTTAAAGAACGAATGTCGTTGAAAACACAGTTCATAACAAACCCAAAATCCAATCAGTCTCTAACTGTAAATTAGTAAGAGAACAATTCCCTAAGTATTAACCCCGAAGGCTGAAACCAACATCAGATCAATACTTAGGAAATCATTCAACTTAACTAACCTCCAGCCAGTTTCTAATTTTGTTAACTACATTCGGTTTAAGAACAGTATTATTAAAGATATCATTCATGACAAACCCAAAATCCAATTTGATATTAAATACAAGGCTCTGAATACAGAACATATCAGCTTATATTCAATATCAAATTCTGAAACCAACAAATATCGTATTGGAATAACGATATATATCTTCCAAATTCCTTTACAATATTCGTAAAATCACGAAATACAATATCAAAATATTCCGAGCATAACTTTGATTCAAATCCATTCCAATTCATATATTGGAAATCCCGGTTATTTTTAAAACCATTTCGAATCCAATTTATTTATTTTAAAAATATTGGATTTATTATTCTATCTCAAAACTAGTTCATTTCGATAAAACTTATTTATATTTTTTCAAATATGGAATTTTTCATCCTAATTCTTCCCAAATCATTTATTTTGATTTTACACAAATTATTAATATTTTTAATAATTTTATCAAGGCCCATACAGTCGATTTCCATAAACGGCCATCAAATTGCACTTACAACGACCTTTTCCAAATTTGATTTGGACATAATTCTAAATCCAACTGTTAGATTTCAAATTTCTAACATTTGTTAGAAAGCTCTTTTCAATACGAACCCAACGGTTCTAGTTTTAGGAGAATCCGACGGTCGGATCTCCCATAACGTCTGTTCGAAGTCAATGGTCGAAATTCGCGAACTGCTGCAACGCGGCGCGTTCTATTCAGGCCATTATATTATATATATATATATAATATAATATATATTTCATCGATTTACATTTAAAACGTATTTTATAAATCGTTTTAAATTCGGTTTCAAAACAGTTTCTACTTCATCTTCAATTCCAAATCAAAATTGAATTTTCCATTATAAATTCGTCTTAAATTCATTTCAAATTGATTTCAGTTTCAATTCAATTTCATTTCATTTTGAGTTCATTTTGAATCGATTTCAATTCAATTTCAATTTCAATTCATTTGAATTCATTTCAAATTGATTTCAATTCAATTTCAAATTCAAATCAAAATTGAATATTCTATATCACTTCAATATTTTCAAAACATCAGATTTTGAGATCACTTTTCGATATTCATTATAAAATGAATAAAATCGACCAAATGCCCGTTCGTGTTCAAATGGCGTTTAACTACTTAACACAACTTCACGTTGCAATATTCACTAAATATTATTTTAAAATATTCGTTAATCCTGAATTGGAATCAGACTCAATTAATTACCATATAATTTCAATTATATAGATTTCATCCAATACATGTATACGACAATGACGATAAACAATCATTAAAAATTCAAACAACATCCAGAGTGCATTCTACAACCGTATAAGCATTAAAATAAATAAATAACGCTTATACAGTCTGTCAACCCATCGATTGACATATCACTAATTACTGGGATTAGTGTATGTCAAATATTATCCCAATACCCGTGTGGGGTTTTCAAACGACAAATACTGTTTATTATTTGTGCAATTGGGCGATGTGTAAAATTTATCGTCCCAATACATAAACAAATCGTCCGATTTGTTTATAAGTATTCATCTCAACTCATGAATATTTTATTCAGTCCATATATACAATAAAAATGAGATTTTTATTATTTAAATATTTTATTCAACTTGAATATTTTATTTACTTCATATACACAATAAAAATGTGATTTTTATTGTTCAAACTATTTATTCACATATGGATATTTTTAAAACTTCATTCCACATCACAAAAATCATTTTTCACAGCACATCAATCAAACAAACAAGTCATCCATGGTCGGTGGACGATGGGTGTCGGGTGCTGCTAAGCACCGTCTGCATCCTAGTATATATTTTAACTAGAAAACAAAATAAAAGTGAGAAGTTCTCACCTTTGGGATCCACTACTCTATTCTCTATTTCTGAACGGTTTGGATTCCGTTTTGATTTAAGTTCGTTCCATCGCCATCTGTTTCACGTAATTGATATTAAAAATCATATTCTTAATACGATATTTACATTACAAAAGTCCCATTTTTAACACGATGTTTATATTATAAAAATCACACCTTTATCTTGCTATTCATAATAAAAATTATATCTTTATTCTTCTAACTTCATAATAATAATCATATTTTTACTATGCTATGATATATATAAAAATCAAATTTTTACTTCAACGCTATATAGATAAAAATCACATCTTTATTTCGACTTTATATATATAAAAATCATATTTTTATTTCGCTAATATGTAAATAAAAATCCCATTTTTCCATAAGAAAAATCTAATCTTTCTACTTATAAAAATATATTCTTTTCTATTTTAAAAATCTAATGTTTCAACATAAAAAAATTCAAACTTTTATCATATAAAAATGCAATCTTTAATATATACACTATATGTATAATAATTACAATTTCATTCCCATATCATTTAGATAAAAATCAGAAACTTAAAACAAATTTTAAATTAAATAAACAAAAAAAACTTACCATCCGTCGGAGAGAAAGGGGGATGGCCATCTACGACGGAGGAGGGGGCCCGGTAGTGGCTAGCGCCAACGGCGGCGCCTGGGCAGTGGCCTGTGGGTGTGCGTGGTCTCGCGCGATGGGGGAGAAGTCATAGGGGGGAGGCTTCGATCGAGAGGCCTCTGGAAGAGGAAGGAGGCTGGAGAGGTGCGACGTCACCTGGGTGTGGGGCGCAGTAGGTGGAGCGGCGGCGGTGCCCCCCCCCCCCCCCGGAGGCACGGCGACGGGCTAGGGCATGAGCCCCTTTCTTCTTCTTTTTTTATTTCTAACTGACCAGGGTGAAAGAAAAGTGAGGGAGGGGATTTTATGAAAAGAATATATATTAATTTATTTATTATTTAATTTATTCCATAAAGCAACTTTTTATTTCGAACTCAAAATCGAACCCACCGACTGTCGCCCCTAATTAAATACCCCCATTTCGAACAAATGGGATACGTTCCGCAAGCTGATTTGACAGTTTCGATCAGTTTTCGTCAAAATTAATAGATAAATCTATATATTTGATTTTAAACATACATTTCAATTTACTGGGGTCACATACGGATCCCAAAAATTCTAAGAAAATTATTTCTAACTTCGTATTGATGATACGATTCTAACAAAACAGATTTCGTAGAATTTGAAGACTGTTTTAAAAATGGCCATTTTCTGGTCGATCCAAATTGACTAAAACTGTCAAAACACGTTTTGTTTTTCAACGCCAAATATTGATTTTAAAAAATTACAAAAATTGGAATCTAGCAATAACTTGACATCCCTGATCCAACAAAATGGTTTGGTCGAAAACGGAGGTCGTTTGCAAAATCGCTACTTTTAAGGGCCAAAATTCCATAGCGACTATTCTAAAATTTCAACTGGACATAAATTTTTATTCCCGCTATGAAATTTCAATTTTTTGGATTCGTTGGAAAGATATTCTCTAGTAGATTCTAATATTTTTGGTTTTGCCAAAATCCGGTTTATTTTGAATCATGTACCTTCATTTGAAATTTGAAATCGAAATTTTCAAACTACCGCGCCATTTCCAATTCCTTTTATAATTAAAATAAATATTTATATTCTAACGACGATTCAAATAAATATATACGTTCTAATTCAATTCAAAATAAATTTCTCGTCGTTATTATTTAAAATAATTCATTTTAAATATTCAAAATTCATCAAAATTGCCAAAATAAAAGTTTTAAATTGGTTCGGATTTTCTGGGTTGTTATAGAGATGGAGATTTTTCTCGTGGGCTTGTTCGAAGATCGCGATGTCGATACTGGAGGGAGGCTGACCGTTAAGTGCGATCGGCAGATGATGGGTGTAGGTTCACTTGTCGAGGTTGAACAACACTGAAAGGTATGAACTGGGATTCCGATCTTTATTAAGGGGTGCAAACTGATTTGAGTGGAGATGGGAAATCGATATTGATTTGTGCGATGGTGTTTATCTAAGGGAAGCATGATTGCTGATGGCGAGGTGATTTGGGAGGCTGCGATGAACTTATGATGTTACTCGATGGGTACAACAGTGAGTTGGAAGGCGAATTGGATGGTGTTGAGGGGCAGTGATTGGTTTGCAGGTAGTTGGTATGTGTGGATTGAGAGAATACGAGGTAGGATTGTTGACAACTGGGCGGAGTTCGATGGTCTGATGGTGGAGCTGGAGGGCTGATGAGGGTGCAACGTTAAGGTAGTAGGGTGATTAAGTGTCTGGTTTGGGGTTTTGAGCGATGGTGGATGTGATCGGTGTAGGTAAGGGATGGTAAGTTGCGGCATGGCAATGGAATCGTAGTGATGGTTTGAAGCATTGAAATAGAAGTCATTGTTGTGTTTCTAGTGGAGTGTCGGGGAGATGTTTGAAGAAATGCCAAGGTGAATAATTGCAGTGTTCCGGGATGATTTCAGTTGAAATGGATTGGGAAAATTGAACTTTTAATTTACAAAGCAACAAGGTATATGCTATTTAAAAATTTAAATTTCGTAGAATAATTTAATTTTTTATGTTAGTAGTTAATTTTAATTAATAATCGTTAAATCGATAAAATAAAATAAATCACCATAGGGTGCTAAATAGACTCAGTCGAAACAACATGGGTAAATGTATGGCCGCGTGATTCGGAATAAACAAGATGTTCGACAACTGCAATTTCGGTGAGTAAATATCACTTAAAAATTTATTTTTATCATTAAAAATAAATTGTTGGCAGCTTGGTTGCATTTATAAATTGTTTATAGTCTTGGTTATTATATATGTTAGTTATATTAGGCTTGGTGGTTATGGCTATTATATACATAAGCTTTCCTGTAGTACCATTAGAGGATGCCCGTAGTATCATTAGCGGATGACCTTATCGCCCCACGATATATGAGTGGATGACCTTCTATACCGCGATATCCTTCCTTGAAGCAGGATTGGTATTATTTATGTTGTTTGACATTTGTAAATGCAGGAAAACAATTTGGAGGAATCCAACTGGATTCCTCAAAATTTATTATTGTTTGTTTCCATATATATAATCATACATAATGTGCTATAAACTTGTGATTTGAAATTGTGTGTTTTGAATGTTTGAATATCACTGGCCCTAGGTATTGACATTCAAAAATATTATACAAAGGGATTTTTAGATTTAAAAGGGAAAAATTAATTTTCGAATTGGAAATGGAATTTCGAACGAATTGGGAAATAATAACTTGTTCTTATTAATAAAAACAAGTAGCTGAATTTATAAACGATGTTTATAAATGAAAAGAAATACTATCATTTGAAAATATTAAATTTTAAATTCAAATATCAATTTAAAAAGGAAAATTTTATTTTCTGAAGTGGAAATTGGATTTTTAAATGGAATTTGAAATCGAAGCTTGTTTTAATATTTAAAACAAGAAGTGGAATTTATAAATGATATTTATAAATAAAGAAAAATAACTATTATTGGATAGTTTGAATTTTTAATTTTAGTATGAATTTAAAAAGTGAATTTGGAATAGTTTTGAGAAGAAAACGATAAAATTTATTCTGGTGCTCGGATTATAAATTTAATTGAAATAAATCCATCAGATTTATTTTTAGAATTCGACTATGTCAAATTTACAAACACATATTGTTTCAGAAATTAAGTTATGATTATATTTAGTTGAAATTATATTTTAGAACTATAATCCAAGAAGCTGATACTTCAATATTTAAATATGAAAATATATTCGATGTTCATATATATAAGTTAGAATAATAAATAAAATGGAAATCAAGTTTCAAATGGAATTTAAATTGGAATTTTGCTCTAAGATATGAAATGAGGTAGCTAATGTATAAACAATGTTTCTAAATGGAATATAAACCATATTTTTATCAGACCAGAAAGTGGGATTTTAATCGAGTTTTTGAACTATGAGCTTCTATCAATCTCAAGATAAGAACGTTGTCGGTCAAGGTCTGAGAGGTAAATAAAATACCCTAATTTGAATGACTTCACTATTATCAAGGGATGATATTAGTTTGTAATGGTGAAGTATGTCGTAATAATTATTCCCAGAAAAGAATTTATAATTGAAATTCAATTATATCGAATTTTAATAAGCTAATTTCATATGAATTGGAATTGAATATGGAAATTGGAGTTTGAAATAGTTTATAACTGAGTAAGAATATGGAATAAGATCATCGATGAGTTTGGGAAATCGGGATGTTAAGTTTAGATTTGGATAACAGGTTTATTTTAAATATTGCTAAATGAAGTTTAACGTTATATTTAAACTGTAAACTCGCCGCGGCGCGGTAGTTCGTAATTTGGTATTCTGAACTTCAATTGAGAATATAGAACTCGATAGGAGTCAGAATTTGATGAAACTGGAGACGTATGGACCTATTGAATAATAATTTTCTAATGGAAGAGAAAAATCTAAATTTTGTCTTATAAATTTTGAGTAATGTCAAAACCAAGTTTTCAGAAAAACAATGCTATAATCGTTTTAAAACCGTAATGGTTTATTTAATTAAAAAATAAGATTTTTATTGAATAAAAATATGAATTTCCATTAGTAAAATCCGGACTTGAGCTATAAATTAACCGTGAACTCAAATCGAGTAGATGGATCGATTTTTGGAACAAAAATCAGACTTTCAATTATCGAATAAGGTTAACTAATTTCAAAAGGAATTAGTTAATAGAATTTTGACTCACACTTATTTTAATTTTAGTTAATTGGATTTGTTAATCAAGATTGGAAATTTGAATATAAAACTAGACTTATTAACGATATAATTTGAATATAAAAAGAGTATTTGAATATAAAAAGAGTAGATTAGAATGTTATATTATCATGGTCAAAGTAGAAAGACAATAAAAAGAGTAGAAATAAAAGAGACTTTTTATCGTCATTTTAGATGCGATAAAAAGAGTAGAAATAAAGATTATATTTTTATCGTCATTTTAGATGCGATAAAAAGAGTAGAAATAAATATTTTATTTTTATCGTCATTCTTGTTGCGAAAAAAAGAGTAGAGATAAAAGTTACACTTTTATTGACATTTAATATGCAAAGAAAAGAAATAGGATTAAAATACGTTTACATTAAAAACCTACACTTTTAATGCTAGGTAAAGAATTACAGAAATGTTCATGTTTTAGGATTTAAACATGATTTTATCATCAAAAATAAACTAGAACTGTCAATAAAGGTGAAAGAATCATTTTTGTGGTTTATACATACATTAGAATTTTTATGCGAAGTTAAATATTATTTTGTATGTAGAGTTAAATGCGTTAGCAGATTCGCCAAAAGATTTATATTTATAGTAATATAAATATAAATTAAATTTAAACAAAACACGCGCGGTAGTTTGCGTTTCAGCAGTCATGACTTTAAACGGTTATACCGAAAGATCCGACCGTTAGATTTTCCCAAAATCGGAATCGTTTGGACTGCCTTGGGAAGTTCTTTCCAACAATATAAATTTCGCCAAAATCCAACGGTTATATTTCAAGATATGTGTAAATCAAATTTTGGTAAAAACAACGCTAGGGCCACCGATCGACCCGAAGCGTCGTTAAATTAATTTATCTATTTTTATACAAATAAAAATAGTGATAAATCGTTATAAATAAATATTAACGATATAAAATGAATTAAATGATAATTATTCGAAAAATTATTTGAAAAGACCGAGTTCAACTCATTTCAAATAATTACTACGATGATTTAAGTCGGAGATTCGAAGACGGTGATACAAAACCGACGATCATCACATTGAATGGATGAGGACTACCGATGTCTGTGATTGGAGTAGCTACCTTGAAGGGGCTGCAGTGGTAGTTGTCCGGACGTATTTGTTGATTGTTCGGATATGCGAGGAATAAGGTGCCTCCGGTTTCGTTCAGACCCAGAACGGACTTGTAAATGGATGGTATGTCTGATGTTGTATTCCTTTATGCTCTACTCTGTTTGGTGTTTAACACCCTTCTATGAGACGTACGAGCTTAGAGGTTATATATTGGTAGGAATCAATGGTATGGTATGGATTGGCAATGTGGCGTGCTAAGATGCATGGATCAAGGCTTTTGTTGAGAAGCAGAGCCTTATGGTTGATGATCAAAGCACAGCCTGTTTAGGCGTAGCTTTGAGTATAGCGTGACTTCGCGAGCCTCACACCCCGGTATGAGTCAAAAACGGGATCAGGACCGTAGGAGTGCACATGTTTCTTTCTAACTAAGAAGTGGTGTCAGCGTCTTACCAGCCCTGACATTTTTATTTATGTGGATGATGGATTATGAGGTACCTTGGATTTATAGGCCGGAAGTGGTCATATTAGAGGTCCAAAAGGACCGGGAAGCGTGTGTTCAGGAATTGCCAATCCACTAAAGTAGATGTGGACCAACCCTACCGCATCCAAGGGTTCGCCAGAGTCCGAATCTTGAGGCATTTGCTAGAGTGTCTCGAATCGGAGAGGACGATCCCTAGTCTCGATTTCATGATGGAAACCCAACTTCCAATATGACACCATGCGGTTTTGATTGTAGAACTAGTATGGCGACATAGTATGATGGGGTACTATGCTGTCTATGATTGATACATTATGATTGAAATTGTTTTTTTTAAAACATATATACTAGTAATAATATCAAATCCGTTTTTATCGTATCAAGCATTTTTGACCATTATAAGGTAAAACTCTATCCTCCAGTTTTTGTTGCATTATGTGATGGGACTTGAGTCTTATAATGGTTTCATTTTTCTAAAAAGCATTGCGTTGTTTAACGTTTTACTTTATTTTATGCACTGGCAATCCAATGGAGTAAACCCGTTCCGCGTTAGCGGCGTGGTCCTGTGATTAGCCTTATTATTAGATTAGTTAAGTTAAATTTCTCACACCAGTCCCATGACTGACCTGTAGTTTGTTTCACTTGCAAACTCGGGTGCCCTCTTTTCCACATGGGCAGTCGAGTAGCTTTTTGCAGATATTTATCTCTTGAACAGGATTCTTGATCGAAGCCTAAAGCTATGTCCAGAGCATAGAAAGTATTCCGTTGTGTATTGTATTAATTTATTGTAATAAGTCTTCCGCTGTATTTTATTTATCGATGTACACTGATATTCTGTACTCTGATGTAACATTATTATGATGTTTGTAAAAGTTTGCTGTTATTGTTCTAATGTATTGTATTCCCAAAGTTAACGTATGCGGGTTTTGAACGATTTTAATCGATCGATTAAGGTCGAGCAAAATGCGTGTCGTTACATGTCTCCACTGGACGCTCTCCATTTGTAACCTCCCACCAAAACGAGGCTTCGTCCTTCATTAACCAAGCAGCTAATTGGACCTTCCTTCCATCTTCTACCTCGAAAATACCAAATAGATCTTCCACCTCCTGAAGCTAATTTCGAGCTTCTACAAACATCTCTGATCCGTGAAATGGTTTCCCTCCCATTGCCTGAAAATCTTTGCATATCTTCGAAAAAGTATCAACGCGAGGCGGGGGAGGAGGAGAAGCGACTGCAGCTGGGGGAGGAGGGACATTTGCTGGGCCTGCGGCAGTGGCCCTAACCTCCAGATACCTTCTTAACCAGCCCGGTATCGGTATACCCTCGGGTATCTCAGGTTCCCCAGACATGCTGAAAAAGAAAAAGGAAGCGATTCAAAATGGAGAATCGAAGGAAAGATATATGGCTTTTGGGGGTTATATTTTTAAAACAAACTTTTCTCTTGAAAATACTTTCCTTAAAACATATTTTTGAAAGTATTTCTTTATAAAATGTTTTTGAAAAACATTTTTTCAAAATTCATATCTGTTCTGGTAACCTTCAGCTCTGATACCACGTGTAACACCCCACGTCCATTAATGTCACTCTCAAAGGGAATGCATTAACTTTCATGGAGCATTATTAGTGTATATAACATAATATAACAAGACAGATACATAAATTTGTACTTGAAAATTTTAAAACAACTTTTATTGCAGCGGAGAAATAGTTTGATTACAACAACTTCATAAACCAATAGTAAAACCAAGTACACTTAATATCCATCCTGACAAATTTGTTTTCTGAGTACATAAAGAAAAAAGCATAACTCCAACACAAGTAGCCGTAAAAGAGATGAGCTGAACTTTACTTTCAGCAATCCAAGCACTTCCAAAAGAGAAAGAAAGAGATCCAAGATCAAGCTCCACTAGTACTAGTCCCACCCTGAGAACTAGGAGGGGAAAGGAAGAAAAGAGGCGAAAACAAGGGGGTCATACATAAAGTATGGCGAGTATAATAACTTTAACAATATAATTATTAAAGTAATTAGGATAAGGCATAAACTGGTAAAACAAGGTATGGCCGTGAAACAAGTGGGCATGACAAAGCAAATAAGAGGAATATTCTGGCATTAATCTCGTTCCTAATCACTTTAGGACAATTACTATACTGCACCATTACTAGTCACCCTAAAAGTTGATCCCGCCTACAGAACATAACAATGATAATGGTAGTTACAGAACATAACAATGATAATGGTAGTTTCGTGTACCCCTAGTTGTCTTCTTAGGTGCCGCCTGCCCCTATCTCCACTAGTTGTACCCACTACTCCCATGCGATCGACTCCCTAACTTGTAGATACCTGTGCTGGTCCCATGGTGGGGTGTATCACTCCCCAAAGTGGCAACACGATACCACTAAAGATGCACGACTTATATCTACACGATGCAACAACGTCTTACCTACCAGCCCGGGCCCACGCACGCACATGACCCGTTGGACTTGCGTTGCCACCGCTAACCCGTTTTGACCTCTTATAATCAAACCCAGTAAGCGTGTCTCGTCCTCGATCTAACTCAAGCTCACAAAGATACTTAATGGGTTACTGGTTTGAAAAGGGTCCCCATGTTTGACACAAGCTTTCCACATATGCTTGGTCCCCACTAGAACTTCCCACTTAACCCCTTCTTATTTATGTCTTCTTACATGTTTTCAACTTGGTTAAGTGTTTCTAATTGTATTTCACATGCCACCCAGGCCACCCACTTAACCCCCATGTCCCACAACATGTTTTTATGGTTAAGTGTTAATTCATTAGAACCGTAACCTTGTAAAGACCTCCCACATTATACTACCGTTTACGGTTGTTGGATTTATCAGGCGGGTTCGGGCAGTCTTATACCGCAAACGAGCCTAACCTTGTGTCTTTACAATTGTCACGCATTTAAGTCGTGCCTTTGACCTCTCACATTAGACTACCGTTTGTGGTTGCTGGATTTGTCGGGCGGGTCTAGGCAGTCTTATACCACAAACGAGTCTAACCTCGTGTCTTAAGCGGTTAATTATTACACATAATTATTTAACCTGAAATTGGATTAATATCCCTATTAAAATTTGTCAGTAAATTCCAAATCAATTTATGTCCATAATTGTCACCTAAATTATGTCCATAATTTCAGGTATATAAATTTATACCAATTAATGTCTCAAATTAATTATATGCCTTTAAGGCCATTTTAAGCCAATTCACAATTATGTATATTTAATATTTTCCCATTGTCCCCATGTTATTCATTCGTTTTGATAAGACATATGTTAGACTCGCAATTGTCTAACTTATAAAAAGAAAAGCAACATCACAACCTGCATAACACATAAAATAGATCTAAGAATCATGACATAAGTTTACATAGCCAATAACTTGCATAGGCAATACACAAATTTGCATAAACTATCATGGATCTAAATATAGATCTAAACATAAAGATGTGAACTTGCATATATGGATATGGTTTTCCTATAACTTGCATATGAATTTCATTCAAACTAGCATATGATTCACATACAAAACTAGCATAGGCAATGGGCATATAGAACATAAATTTGCATAACTATGTACTACCATGGATCTAAATATAGATCTAACCATAAAGATGTGGACTTGCATACGGATCCATACATGTAAATTAATGTCATATGTTTTGCATAAAAACTAGCATATTTATCTACATGATTCACATATGAACTTGTGTATAATCCACCTACAGACTTGCATAAGATTCACATATGTTTTAATGTCCCAACTTGTTAAAATTCATAAACTAGCATATGATTTATCACACCAAACTTGCATAAGATTCATATACATATGATTTAACACAAATTAACATAAAATGAATCAAGTTACAATCAAACATATGAAATAGATCCACAATAACAAAACTGTCAACCATCGCATCACATGATTCAAAGTCATATTCTCATAATCCCAATTTTTAACTTATCACAATTAAATTAATTAATTAATTTGTGAAAGAAATTATACTCACAAACAAAAGAATAGTCTTGTTTTTCTGGGATCTATATTCTGAAACTGAATTGCCCGCCTTTGATGTAGACTAATTGTTATCCTAATTTAGATTAGACTTGATTTGGATTCTTGATTCTACCTTGTTTTTAAAAGAGAACGACGGCTACTCTAGGTTCTCCATTGACGGCATGGCGGCTCTTGGTATGAATTAGTTTGATTTTAGGTTGAGAGTTAGGTTGCTTATCTAGAATTTTAGTTAATTAAGAGCCGTCAGACTAACCTAGAATCAATCATGACCACCCAGTCGACATATAATAACACCTTAACCCTAATGACTCAGCAATGAGTCGAAACAGTGTCATCTTTCAGATGTGCCCGGGAGGGGGGGGGGGAAGGTCGACCCCCTGGTCGACCTGTATAG
Organism: Allium sativum; assembly: GCA_030737875.1. Taxonomy (NCBI): domain Eukaryota; kingdom Viridiplantae; phylum Streptophyta; class Magnoliopsida; order Asparagales; family Amaryllidaceae; genus Allium; species Allium sativum. Next base: position 166,335,735 of record CM060916.1, on the reverse strand, counting down.
GGAGGTCGACCCGTGGTCGACCCCCTGGTCGACCTGGCTTTGGGCGGGAATTTTTCCGCCCAGCCCGCTTCCCTGTTTGAAATTTGAATTTAAAATTTTCAGAACCTGAGCTGTTTTTAATTTATTTAAATTCTGAAACTTCGGAAGGCCATAACTTCTTCATACGAAGTCCAATTCACACAAATTCGGACTCTATCTCAAGCAGAATTCCGAGATGAACGCAATGGCGCAACCCTTTTCCCTTAATTCTAACATTTGAAATTAAGTATTCTTTAATTCTTTAAGTTTAATATTTAAAATCACTGGTTGTTACAGTTAGAGTAGTCCGTGAATACGCGGATGTCTTTGAAGAGGTGAAAGGCTTACCTCCAAAGAAAGAGATAGACTTCTGCATATACCTTGTTGATAACGCAAAACCTGTTGCCTTACCCATTAGACACATGGCTCCAAGGGAAAGGAAAGAGCTCAGTAAACAAGTAAAAGAGTTACTTGAGAAAAGGTTCATAAGGCGAAGTATTTCAGAATGGGGTGCTCCAGTTGTTTTCGCTACAAAGGCAGAAGGTTCACATCGCTTGTGCATAGATGATATTTTGATTTTCTCTAAGAGTGGAGAAGATCATGCTTTGTATCTGAGGGAAGTTATGGATACTCTTCGTGCACGTCAGCTGAAAGCAAAATTCTTCAAATGCCATTTTTGGAGAAAAGAAGTAAGGTTTCTAGGACATGTGGCGTCCAAAGAAGGGTTAGTAGTAGATCCCACAAAAGTAGTTGCGGTACAAGACTGAAAGGTCCCAAGGAATGCAACAGAAGTAAGGAGCTTTCTTGGACTAGCGGGTTAATATAGGAAGTTCATTAAGAACTATGCGAAGGTATTAGCCCCACTTACTGGATTAACGAAGAAGAATCTAACCTTTGCTTGGGATATTTATTGTGATGTCGCTTTCCAATGATCGAGGATGGCTCTTACAACGGCCCCAGTTTTGACCTTTACCTTACAGTAGTAAAAGGTTTATGGTATACATGGATTCATGCGGCACGGGACTAGGCGCCATTTTGATGTGAAAAGGAAGGGTAAGGTCGTAGTGGATGCCTTAAGAAGAAAAAGGTTGACTTCAAGTCCTCTTTAGGTGGAAAGGAAAAATTCAGAATACATATCAACCCTTGATTTTAAAACCTTCCGTTAAGTTAGCAGTTGGCATCGCTAGGAGTAAAACCTACGCTTTTGGATCAAATAGGGACTTCACAAAGAAAAGACTATCAGATAGTTGACGCAATGGATAAGTTAAGTTGAGAAGATACCTCTAATCACCTTAATAAATGCACTAGGTAACATGGTTAGCATCTGTTTATTTTCAAGAGATAGTTCTTCTACATGGAATACCCTCTAGTTAATTTTGAAGACCCTTTGAGGAAATGTTAGCATGACACAGCAGAAGTTTTAGTCCCGAGTATACTAGAAGGAGAAAGGGTGGAACAAGAGGCGACAGTGAAATGAGTTCCAACTCTTACTTTGGAAACAGAAATTAAGAAGCTACGCAATCGTGAAGTTAAGACAGTCAGAGTACAATGGGGTGAAGCTCAAGAAGATGCGACTTAGAAGGCTGAAGACTAGACACGCGCATCATACCCTTTTTGAGGGTATATCCTTCATCTCTCTTTTTCTGTAAATTTATTTGCATGCTAGTCTTTATCTTTTAAGTATATCCTCTCGGTCCTATCCTCGATCCTTAGGTAGAAGCCAATGGCTGTAAACATGTGTTTGAGACATGTTATGTTTGGTGGTTGCAAGTGGATGTAAGTATTTGCTAGTGGTTGCTCGTGGATGCATATACACACACACTAGGCACTTGATCGGCTCAGTCACTTTCATATTGCATATGTATATATGTATTTGTATATGGATTGAAACTTGATGTGTTATCATATGGACGTTGCATTAGTATGAATGATTGTGCACTCCTGTAGAGGTTATAATGTACGATTAGGAATAATTGCATACATAATGGACTCATGGCACTGACATAATTCGCATTAAGGAGGTTAACTGAATTAGTAGACTGCCTGATTTTGCATTAGATAAGGACATATACGCACACTATGCAAATGATCATGAAAGCGTTAGGAATATTTTTAAGGACAGTGGATGCCTGTGATTGAATGGTTGAGTAGATGGATGTTGGATGGTAGGATATACATTCTTCTTGAATTTGAGATTTCAGGGACGAAATCCTTTAAGGAGGGGAGAATGTAACACCCCATAATTTTAAAACTTAAAATTAACAAATTTAAGAACACCTAATTTTTATATACAGAATTAAGTGAAACGGGTTGCGCCATTGTGTTTGTCTCGGAATTCTGCTTCAGATAGAGTCCGAGTTTCTGTAAATCGGGCTCCGTATGAAGAAGTTATGGAGCTCAGAAGATTTCAAGTTTAAATAGAAATTAAATTAAAATAATAATCAAAGGTCAAAACTGTTCAAAATTCGAAATTTGGTCAGAGCGGGCTGAGAGGGAAATTTCCCACTCAGAGGTGTCGACCCCCCTTGGGGGATTCGACATTGGTGTCGACCCTCTATAGGGGAGTCGACATAGGTGTCGACCCCCCTATAGGGGTGGTGTCGACCCCCCTGTAGGGAGTCGACCCCTTTGAGATCCTCTTCCAATGACGAATTTTTGAAGCCCTAAGATGATGTGGCCTTCTCTGATTAGCCTATGACTAATTTCTGAGGTATTAGGGCTTATGTTTCGTGCTATGGTTAGCTGGATGACACATCTCTTTGGTTTGATGGCTCTGATTTCTCCTAGACTAATCTAAAGGCTAGAATTGAACCTAGACTTCTATATAATCACCCCAAACCTCAACCCTAGAACCCATTCTATGAAGTCGTCATGCTGTTCGTCTACCAACTGGCCTAGCCTCCATTCATCTACTCCAAACTAGAGAATCAAAATCAAACTAGGAATCAATTAGAAGAACTAGAGAATCAAACATCTACATCAAAGGATAACTTTTCTAATTCAGAAATTAGATCCCAGAAATCAAGATCCGTCCTTTTTCGGTAAGTACAATTATTGTTTAGATGTGAACACCTAATAAGAAATCATGACAGTAATAACTGGATCTAGAACTATGCCTAATTCTATTCATGCCTATCCTTTTGTCAATTCTGATTTGCCTATGCCTATGAGGCTATTGTGATTGATGTAATGACACCTATCGTGCCTATGAGACTATTGTGATTGACATAATGAAACCTAACATGCCTATGAGACCGTTGAATTGACAAAATGGAACCTATCATCCTATGGACCAGTTGTGATTGATTTATCATGTTGTACATCCTATGCCTATGAGACTACTGGACTAACACAATTGAACCTACCAAGTTGTATATGCAAATTACATGATAAGTTATGTTCATACATGCTTACATGTTTAGATCCAAGCTAGTACCCATGTTTAAGTTCTATATAAATTCATGCTTATACAATTAGATATATGCTAGTTCGCATGTTTATTGGATCTAATTTAAATGTAAGATCAAGTTCATGTGCTTAATTAAGTTTATGTTGTTCTATCCCAAATTTATACTATGCATGTTGATCTATATTGTTTAGGCCTGTTGGAATGTTACATATCCCTTTCTTTTCCCTTTTGTTTTTAAGTTAGGCTAATTTGCGAGCCTAACGTTCTATGTGAATTATGCGAATGAATAACGGGGGAGATTTTGGGAAAAATATATTAAACTACATGTTATTGGCATAGATTGGCTCATAATCAAGTAAATAATTAGTAGCATGAAATGGTAGAATTTGTATACCTAGAATTATGGACACAATTTAGAGGGTAAATGGGGGCATGACCTGAATTGACAACACTTGTGGTAATTCACATATGAACATAAATTGTAAATATGTAAATTAATTAAAAAATAAATATGCCTAACCCGAGGTTAGATTGAGTTACGGTGTAAGACTGTCCGGAACCGCCCGGCACATACAACAACCATAACAATATAGATCTAATATGAGAGGTTAGCGCATTAAGCCCAAAAACCGGAGGTTAGATTGAGTTGCAGTGTAAGACTACCCGGAACCGCCCGACACATCCAGCGACCGCAACAATATAGAACTAATGTGAGAGGTTGGTGCTTTAATGAATGAATTAAAGCTAAGAAACAGACAAGCCAAGAATGGTAGGGTTAAGTTAACACAACAGGGCAACACTTAATCAATGTAACATGACAAATGATAGGGTTAAGTTAACACAAAAGGGCAACACTTAACCAATGTAACATGACAAGTGATAGGGTAAAGTTAGCACAACAGGGCAACACTTAACCAATGTAACATGACCAGTGGTAGGGTTAAGTTAATGAAAGCAACACTTAACCAATATAACATGATGTGTGATAGGGTTAAGTAACACAGAGGGCAACGCTTAACCAATGTAACATGACAAGTGGTAGGGCTAAGTAACACAAGAGGGCAACCAATGTAACATGACCAGTGGTAGGGTTAAGTTAACACTTAACCAATGAACGAGTGGGGTTAAAGTTAATGGGAAACACTTAACCAATATAATATGATGAATGAATAGGGTTAAGTTAATAGAAATTACAACATGATGAATGAGAAGGGTTTAGTTAATAAGAAACACTTAACCAACATGACATGGCGTGTGGATGGGTTAAGTTAACTCGAATGGATCGATAACACTTAACCAATTTGGGGGGTATACGAATAGACCCTAGAAAACACTAGTAACGGGGACCCATTTTAGTAGTAACCCACATAGATGTATCACGGTACCTTGAACTAGGCAGGGCAGGGCACGATTATTGGGCTGATTATAAGCGGTCAAAATAGCAGCAAGGGGTGCAGTAGTGTAGTTCCGACGGAGTATGGGCGTGCACGTGCTCCGGAGTGGAAAAGCAGGCACTGGGCATCAGTAGTATACACTGTGCATCTTGAATCGTGTCGGGGCGCTACCATAGGGATTGATACACCTTATGGTGGGACCAGCACAGAGTATCTACATGCAAGAGAGGGTCGATTGATACAGACACAAGGAAAAATTAATACAAGTAGGGAGCCGATCGATAGGGTAGTAAGGGTACATCTAACATTTTCTTGGCAATTAGGCTGATTGAGGTAAGATCCTCATACTAGATGTACACCTGATGGCTACCACAATTGCGGGGTTGGGATCACCTTAATTTATAACACAGGAAGTTGGGACACTAGTAGGGGATACAGATCCTTTTTCACAGGATACTAGTTGGGACACTAGTAGGGAATACGAATCGTTCTATAAAAGACATTAGTTGCGATGCTAGTTGGGTGGTGTAGAGAAATTAGGAAATCAGAGAAAGAACTGAAGCGCATTCAGTGTATCCTACCTTGTCACATCTAACGATCATCATTTGTTGTCTTGCTTATTATCATGGTTATGTATGGTATTCAGTTTATTCATATCATGATCCTTTTACCAGTTTACATGCTGAATAATCACAGGACTTACCAGACTTATGTCTGACCCGTTTTCTTTCACCTTCTTTTCTTCCGCTCCCCCCAAGGTTCACAGGGAGGGAATATCACCACTTAGCTCAGTTTTCTTTCCAAGCTCGAAGATAGACGATGTATTGCTTTGGACTCTCTTTTCTACTGCTATGGCTGGCTCATGCTTTATTGGGGAATATCATTGTTGTTTTATGCTTCTTTATTTTGTTAAACAAGATAGATGCTTGTTGTAATGGGTAAGGGTATTTTGGTGTTGGAAAACAATCTTTGTACAAGCTTTTTTTCCAAGCTGCTTTTTTATTAATGAAGTAAAGTTTTATATATTTTCTGCTATTTAAATTTTTTTGTCTATTTTGTAATTCGTCTGTTCTATACACTTATGACGCTCCACTGAAGTTAATGCATTCCCTTTGTGAGTGACCTTAACGGAGGTGGGGTGTTATAGTAATAATGTTGACTTTGATCGTTCTACATCATCTTTGACATATACGACAAATGATGGTTGTATGCACCAACCACAGAACGTTAATGATAATGCTGTTGTGGGGCGGTAGAATGAACATGAGGAAAGTTAGAAGAAATGTGTGGTTAGTACGGTTGAGTATATGGAAAACCTAAGTATGAGGAGTATCCTTACTCAAGCGATGGACAGACTATTTTTTGTTGTTGTATTTGACGTTGATTGGAAAATACAAAGGAATGTGATTTGGATATTGGTTTTTTTACGCATAACCTTCTTGTCGGGTCATTTGGATGTAGAAGGCATTTTGTAGAAGTAGAAAATGAAGAAAATATTGATAAGTTTTTGTAAAAGAGGAGATGGTAGGTTGGTGAATATAGGGAGGTAAAATAGAGCCGTTGAAGTAGCCATTTAGGCCAACGATCTCTTGGAGTATAACGACAAAGTGTTTGATGTTATACACTTATAGCGGCAAAGAGTTCGCCATTATAAATTATAACAACAAAGTCTTTGCCATTATAAGTGTATAACGACAAACACTATGTCATTATACTCCTCCTGCCCTTATCCAGTGAACCAGACATAAAACTGTTTCCAACCAGCCACGAACTAGTCACGGAGGACTGAATAAGCCACATCTGAATGCTCTGTGGCTTGTTTAGTAACTGAACAAGTTATTATTGGTTGTGCTCTAAGAAAAATTGTCTAATTCTATGATAAACACGAAGTATATATTAGAATATATTATCATTTTCTTCTAAACGTTCACATTCCTGTGAAATCCATATATTGGCTTTAAGGTTTGTACAAGAATACATGTTTGTAAACCATGGCTTCAATTCCAGAATTTAAGTGTAATCTACTTACTTGAACATGGAAATGAAGTTCGGGTCTCATTTAGGAAACCGACATGATAGAAGCCTGTGATAATCATCTTCTATATGTACATAATAACACATTCACTTCACATTAATTATGTCTTGCAATTTTTATTATTTTTCTATAAATTCGTATTAATTCAATTATTAATGGCAAACTAGAGATGGTGTAACGACCCGCTTTCTATGCATTGAAGGATCATAGAATATTTATTTCATTCACATACGAAGTCATATGGTCGTGTAACTTTGGGAAACGAGTATTGGGGTCATTTCCCATATTCACGATTTTTGACGAACTTTAAATGATCATTTTGCCCCTAGCGAATCTTGTTTCGCCTATAACTTTTGATTGGTAAGGAGTTTTGACCTGAAACCACTTCCATTGAATTGGATGATGATTTACCTTTCCGTAGAGTGGTCACATTAATCGAACGGAATCACCATTTGGGAGATATGGCTGAAATAAGGTTTGAAGATGGAAAAACAGCTTAACCAGACTTAATTAGGTGATTAGTGGTTAATCCCATAACCCATTTCGGGATTAGGGTTATGGGAGGGCTGAAACGATTTGGGAAAACATTTCATTTCATTTTTCTAGCCGCCACAAACATTCCTCTGACCCTAGTAATGGCCTCCACCTTCCAAATTCGTCCTAATCACTTCCTAATCACATATTAAGCAAATACACATCAAATTAAGGCGGATTGACATCAAAATCAAGATAGAACTACTGGAACACATAGGAATTCGACTCAAATTAGTGGAGTTTTCAGATCTGAGATTCATTTGTGGCTAAGGTGAGTGATTTGCACTTTTATTCACTAGTTATGGCTAATTAGGGGTGATTAGTGATAATTAGCGAAATTATGCATCATAAAAATCTAGAGAAATACATAAAAATTCTTAAATATTATTTTATGCCTCTGGTAAAAATTTGGGTTAATTTGGATTAAGTTTGCTAATCCTATAGTTAAAACGTGGTTAAGGGGATTAAGGGGAAAATTATATTTTTGGGCATATTTGATCTAAAATAATTCATATGATTAATGTTTTAATGTTTTTGATTTGTCGTATGTGTTTTTGATACTGTTTGGAATGTTTTATGATTGCTTAGTGAAGTTAGAATGGTCGAAAATGCCGTCATGTGGCGTAAATAGCTTGCTGTAACACTGTAGGGAAGTACGGCTCGTGACCATGGTTCGTGACATAGGCATCACGACCCGACCCGGATGAAGCTCACGAACTGCGAAGTTGTAGACACCCACTAGCCGAACCATGAAGTATCTCGAACCGATCCATTGCCTCGAACCAAAGTGCACGAGCCGATGGCCAGGAGGAAGCCAAGAACCGATCCATGACCTGGAGTGCCATTTACGAACCGACCAAGAGGGTCATCGACGAACTGACCCGAAGGATGAAGGACCATGAAACGGAGCACCACTCGAACAGAATGGAGAACGATTCAAACCGGTTGCTCCATCACGACCCGAGTAAGAACCCCGAACCGGTTACACCCGAACCGAAGTGTGAGCTCAAACGGAAGCTTGGAGTCACGAATCGAACCAAGGACAAGACCAAACTGAACCGGAAGAGACTAAGAACCCAAAATGCAAAGGGAGTCCAAATGAGAAGTTGTCACTCAGGATCCAAATGGGAACCAACGAGTTAACTTCTAGAGTTGGGCTTTGCTGCGGGACGTGTGCAAAGGGGTTATTAATATCTGTAACTTTGATTCACTATTGATGGGGGGTGTTGACTATGGACCAGGGAAGTGGGGTCAAAGTTGTATGGAGTCGAACTCCATCAGGTCCCCCAAGCACTACTACAAAACAGGTCATTTGCGACGGTTGTTTATTTTCATTTGCGACAGTTCAACAACCGTAGGAAATGCAGACGTCGCAAAATGAAAAAACCTTTTGCGGCGGTTTTAAAACCGTCGCTCAATATGCCTTTTTGCGATAGTTTTTACAAAAGCAGCCGCATAACAAAGAGTATTTGCGACTGTCTTTTGTAATAGTAGTCGCAAATTAATGTTGCATAGTTTCAAAACTACCGTAGCTAAAAAGCTATTTTTTGCGTTTGGTTTTAATATAGCCGTAGCAGTTGACTTGCTGGTGCTTTAAAAGTTTGTCTTTTTGCTACGGTTTTTAATATTAACCGTCGCGAATAACAATTTTCTAGCTACCCCACACTGTCCTATATTTCAAAAAAACAAAAAACTATGAGTATCGTAGAATTAATATGCAAATGAGCTTAGATAACAATCCACGTAACTCAGCATAGACTATACAAATGAACATGCATCAAACGTACTTCCAACAATCAACATTTAACACAAACAATGTTATATGTATAAATCAAAATAATAACAATAGTCAATTTACCATATTTAACACAATTTCATATGTTACATAATTTACCATTAACGTCATAATACTTTAAAATATATATGGTTCCAGACACAAGACATTTCAAAGTAAAAATATATTACTGAATATCTATTACAAGAAGATAATTACACAACTAAAATGATAGAAGAAAGGAATGCATAACCTCTACATGATCCAACCATCCTTACATAAGTCAATGTTACAATTATGTTGATTTTGGCCAGCTCTAACAATTCATCAAATCTAAACGGAAAAAAATTAACACACGACGTAAGTCAACATATTTCAAATAAGCACACTTTAAACTAACAATACACCATTTAAAATAATTTTCTTCCTTTTTTCCCCTAATTCGTTTTTTTGAACTAGCTTCTAATTTGTTAAAAAAATGAGGGAATGAGGATGGACTATTATTTTCAATTTTTAACCCAACTTTCTCGACTTGGCCTTTGTTGCTCAAATGTTCGATTAAGGGTTCTAGCAAATGGTGATCCACTTTTGCGGTACAAACTCAACTTCTATTACATGGCAAGTAACTGATCTATTTTATTCCCTTGAACAAAATATTTTATATTTCAATTTTTTGTGTACATCAAGTAACAGATAGAATCTAGCTCTTCCATAATTCATAAAAACATATTTGGGGTATAACATGTTAATACTAAAAGATAGATCATGCTGATTGACAAGGTCTTTAGAAAATAGATTTAAAAGTGACAATTTTTAACAAATCTAAAAAATCATCATCAAAATACCATATGGGTATAAAAATGTAATCATTGTATTATAAATGTTACCTCATATGAAATGGCAGACAGATAAAATTTGTGTCATCAACTGTAAAAAAAGGTAAGCTAATACAAATCAGTTGTGGTTGGTTGAACTTTTATTGCAAAAGAAAATAACTATTTTTGAACAGTTTGATAAGAATTTAGTTTTAAATAAAGCTAGGGAGATAGTAGTAAAATTATGTGTATACAAACATACCTTTGTACGTGCATATGGGACTGGGAGAACTTCTATAATAAAATAAAATGTGGAATGAATACATAATAGACTATAGTTAGTAAATATGATTGGAAGTAAAATTAAGTGAAAATGTAACCATAGACTACTGTGTGACCGCTTGTTCATTTACCTGTGTGTGTACAATGCCAATTTCATTATAACCCCATGACTGATTGTGTAAAATTTGCTTAATTTTATGAAATAGCATTTTATTATACAATAATTTGATTAAACTAAAACAAACATATTACATAAAATTATTGTCAGGTATGTTGGTAAATAAAGATCTGATAATGATATTTTTCGGTTGTGTTAGAAATCTCATTTAACATTGTGCATTGGAAACTTGTCATATGTAATTGAAGCTTGTGATATTCATATACTAAGAAAGTGCAAAATCGCGGTCAGTGGTATCTTTATCTACAGTTCATATGAATATGAATATATTGCATTGCCATTGACAATAGGACATGCAATAGAGTGGTGGACATAATCCATGTTTACTCACTTGTTTTTACAAATTGAAATCTTTAAATGCATAACAGATGAAAAGAATCAAAAGTAGACTACTGTCATTAGAAGGAAAAGCAGTAAATAAATTTACTGCAACTCAAAGAAAAAGCAAAACATACAAGTAGCACATGCGTTTGCATAAAAGGTTGGACAATTATACAGCTGACCATCAAGACTAATGAATCAAGTACACAGTGATCTGATTAAAGTGTAAAATCATTTTGTCAACTTGGTAGAAATTTGAAAAAAAAAAGATTTGGAACAAATAATAGCCTTCACAATTCAAGAGTGAAGTTAGATCTCAGTCCATGTAAGCCGTACAATTATATTCTGAAGTCAGATACTGAATGCCCATATTTAATTGTGATTTCAATTTAAACATCAAGTTGATACAAAAGTAAAATGGGTGCAGTTAGGAATAGCGAACCAAATTATACAGCTAGAACGGAATAAAGAGAACTAAAAGAAACGACAGCAATGCATACCTGAATTGGTCCTGTTCTCATACATTGTCTTGGTTTCATCCCTCTATCAATCTTTGACTCGTGAGTAGAAATCACAATAGGCATAATGATTAGAACCCTCTTACCATTTAGAACTGATACACAAAATAGTTGATTCCTGCAATAGGTAGAGTTTACGCCTTGTTGACTGAAACCATAAAATAAAACTGAGATTGAAATTGAGCTGCAGCATAACGATATTCAGCACCGTAAATCCAGACAGAGAGAATTAATGAAAAATTAGGTTTTATGATGCAGATATAGTAGAAAGCGAAGAAAATAAAGGAATGACTAACCTACCATGTTCTAACATAAAGATGCGTCATAGTTGACAATTAGTATGATTTCGGGAAACCGAATCCATTGTTGAGTTGAACGGCTCCATTTGGGAAGGTGAGAGGATTGTTCAGAAACCCACCTTTTCCTATTTCACGCTGGAAGTTATTAGTGATGATTCCCAACTCGGAAAATGTGAAATTTATTTTCTTTCTTACAACTGTGATTTCAGCATTATCATTCAGATTCCGACATTTCTTATCTACCAAATGCAGTACAAAGTAAGAGAGTCAGACAGAACATACAAGGGTTCTTCTAATCTGAAATTAGGGCAAATAGACAAAAAAGTGTGAGCACCCTTGTTTCTTTTTCATTGACTTAAAGAAGAGTGCAACAAATAAAAAGCAAGTGTGAAGAGTCCTGAAAAAATAACTAGCAATACAATTTCGACAGTCCTGTTTTTTTTACTTGCATGATGATGGTTTTGAAAAGTAAGAAGTAATTGGAGCTTGAAATATATAAGATACTGCTATCAGAAAAAAGAAAAAAACCATCCACAAAATTAACCATGGTATGCTACATGTATGTCAATTTCGGTTGTGCAATAAAACTACATTATAATTAATAGTTAAATAGCTATGCTCCACGCTAACATAATTTCCAGACTTGTGTGATTAACGGTATCGATTAATTCATTTTATTTGGTTCAAATAATATTATACTTGAGGAATTTATTAACATAACTCAAAAGAAAAGAAAAAACTGATAGAACCTGAATGTAATGTTCCCACTCTGATTTCTAGCAAGAAGACCTGGAGGTATTGATCCACTGAACAGATTTTCTGATAAGTCCCTGCAAGATGGTACTGATGGAGTGAACCTCAAAAACATACTTATAAGATTTGATGGTTGTAAGCGTGAACTTACATGATTTTGAGGGAAGTTAACTCTGACAGAAAATTAGGTATCATTCCATTTAACTGGTTCTCAGATGAATCCCTAACATAATTCATAGCGTTAACCGTTGTTAGTAAATAATAAGTAGAACCTACAATGAGGGTTTATGCGGCAACAACTGGAACCAAATAGCAATTTAAACGTGCACCCCTCCCCCCAAACACATGTACCCTCCTCATCCCACCCCTTATTTCCACCGCTGGTTTCCAGGTCCATGCCTTTTTTTGGTCAATAATCGTTCAGAAATGAAATGGAAAAGAATCTACTGATAATAATTTTCAAAATCAAAAAATAGGTAAAATTATGAAAATGAGTTGAATAAAAGAGAAAATGACAACAGAAATTGTGAATATTAATAATAATAACTGATGGGAATAGTCGAACTTCAAAAAAGTTAGATTAAAAACATAGTTACAAAATTGTAAAACCTAGGCCACAACAATTTTCTGGAATCATTATAGCAGCAAGACTACTCTTTTATTATAAAATTATAACATAACTTATCATCATTGAGAAGCATATGCATGCGCAGTTATTAAGAAAACCATAAAATGAAACAAAATGCAAATAGCTCACGGCTGTGATAAAGTTGGTGTTATTTCATTTTATAGACAAACTTTTTTCGATCATGTATTACCATTTCCCAGAAATGTAAGAATCCTGTAGCCTGTCCATAATGTATTACCATTTTTGTGTTCAATTAAAATTAGTTAGAAGTTCACATGTTGGATTGAAAACAACAAATATTCAAGAGAAAAACACGAAATTGGGGAAAGATGCATTGTATCAAATTGAATATACAAATGGGTAAAACATTATCCCAGTATTAAACAGGCAACATAAAAAACTATGTTACGAACATGTCACACATTCGACAGTTATTGTAATAATTAAAGCATGACTGAATCAAAGTGAGACAAAGATGTTACAATTTAGGGAAAAAAGCCTTGAGTTATTCATTATCAAAATGGTAAAATTGGACAAAATTGAAGCAGCTGAGTAGAATATCTTACATCAGAAAGCAAGCAATTAGTTAGTAGGAACAAAACAGATGAGCAACTTTAGCCAATAATCAGAGCTCAATTATATCTAATATTCCTTTACTTTCCATTAACGAATAGCCGTAAATCCAAACCATCTAATCTATTTGTTACCTTTGTCCTATTCTTGCAAATGATTTCAAGCAAAAATGTTTGCAGTTTCAGTAATATTAGATGTTGCAAGAAAATAAGTAACAATTACATAAGAGCAGCAATTATGTTGTAAGGTTCAGTAGGTCCAGAAACCATTGAATCATATATTAAATGAATGAAAAAGGAAACAAAAATTTATATGTCTTGTCTAATATACTTGCACGTTATACGGCATGTCTAATATACTTGATTCTTTGATGCAATCCTATAATTTTCATATAAAAGATTTTTGACAAAAAAGTATATGTAATTATAATTTCTAACCAAATAGTTGAATGAAAGCTCGTGATTTTTTTTTAAAAAATTACTTATCAAAACCAAATATATGGTCTAAGGGTAAGCTCGGCATATATAACAATGTTGCAAATTGATAAAGAGCATTCAATAATAAAAATTAAACCCCCAATCATCATAGTATAAGAAAAATAGGAAATCATAAGTGAAAAATCAATAATATGATTTGATTTTTATAGTAATTTCTTGACTAAAGAACTAACCTTGACTACCATATGGAAAGTTTCTTCATCTGTAATAACATGCCGGATCTCCTTCAGTAGTCACGTAGGCTCCTTTGGTTTGCATGACAGTTCTCTCTATCCAATGTATTCATCTAACATAACATCTAAATATGATTTTAAGAAAAGTAATATGATTGACAGAAATTTAGAAAAACAACTATGGAAAAACCCATGATTTTGGCTCTACGTTATCTGTTCCAAATGTAGTCTAGAAATCGAATAGCTCCAGTTATAAAGGAAAAACAAAAATGAAAAAAAGGTTGAAAAATAAAAAAAACCTTCCAAATTTACTTCCACGTATCTTTTGCAATAATAAAAATACACGGAACCTGATTTTCTCCGTATTTTACATATGGATTTCTTTTAGTGTGAACATGAGGGAAATATGAAAATAAATATAAAGGCAAATTGTTAAGAAAAAGTAAAAGGAAAAAGTGAATGAAAAAGGATAACGAAAACATGAATCGTCTCAGTTAAGAGCCTGACTGCCACCGCAGTTTTCCTCCTATTATTGTTTAAAAGCCCTAATTTAATGTCGGTTAATCAAGATGGAAGGATCTACAACTAATATATCATACAAAGGATCAGTAACTGATGCGATCTCCAAGACATAAAGGCAGAAAAAAAATGTTGTCTATATTTCAGGCAACGATGCAGATTCAACACTTCTAGAGAAGTTAGTTTGGGCAAACAACAGAGTCGCAGTATCCATATCGAAGTATTTGCATTTTTTTACATCTGGTGCAAGCAAGCATTGATGCAATGCAATTTTCTACCTTATACCCACCGAAGTCTGTTCCTAGTATGACGGCTGTTGGTTTTAATGGCATAAAGTTATGGCAACATGAGGGTTAGATCAGTGTGGAAAATTTTGTAGCAAACGTAGAGAAGGCTTGGGCATCTCTCCATCTTCAGGAAACAACTTTAATATTACTGACACAAGTATTGGAAGCAAAGAAACCTAAGACTTTAGGTTCCGGTTCACAGATTGCTGGAGAAAGTTCTACGTTCAACACTAGATCATCATCTGTAGCAAAAGTCATAGGTAACTTGGATGACAAACCTACATAAGAACCTAAACAATAGGAATAGGAGATGCTAAGTGTAACAGTGAAAGATAAATACAGCTTAAGCTGAAATTACTTAATTGGGAGTTCATACTCACATGGTTAGGTAAGTTAGCCTACACTCCAACAACAATTTCTTTGATTTGTGAACTCTTCATCGCCAACATAGCTTAAAAAAGTAGGCATGATATGCCTTAAGCCCCTTAAACAACCATAAGTTCTATCTTTGCTGGAAATTCATGTCTTTTATACCATAAGCAAAGACAAATGCAAAGAGTAAAGTGAAATGTGACTGCACCTATGAAATCCAGATTGGTCGTCGATGTATGCCTTGGTACTTTGGTTCTCTTGACCCGGAACCCTAATGATATCATCCAATACTCCAAACTATGGAGTTACCAATCCATTGATTGTCCATGCAGTAGGGCATTTCCAATCGTACCATATCCACCATTTAGGGATACTCGCTTTAGCAACAAAAAACCAGAGAACATATTAAAGAGCGTATAAAATGTAGGAAAACCAGCATACTACTTGAAGCTTGATGAGATGGCTACACACGTCATCCCTTAATAAGTGAAGTACAGGATGTGAAGGAAGCAAAAAAGAACCATGAAAAATTCAACAATATCCACCTGAAACCCAACATGCTATATAATATGAGATCATAGACTAGGGTCTGAAGAAATACATAAGGTAACTGGAAAAAGCATAAGGAAGAGCAGGGTACATTCCATAAGCCCTTTCTCTATAAAATACCATCCTTTTAACTACAACAAAAGGTTGTACTGTTGAGGCATTGCTGAATCCTGTGAATAATATAGAAGAATACATTATTCCAATTATCGTCATGAAATCAAGCGAAGATTCTCTAATGTGTCAGATATCCCCAAAAATTGAACCTAAAAGAAAACCAGTGAACCAATAGAAGGAAAACCGAACAAGGTTGTCATTAGTACTCCTCCAGTAGGTCCACCATTGCTTCCAGCGACAGGAGTTGACTTGCTGATAACCAAACTGAGCATATTGTGCTGGGAAATGTAGATCACTTGTGCCCGGAAGTGGTTTCTTAAGTCCTTCAACTAAAGCCTTGTTATTCCTGTATAAGGAAGATGACTTGTAGAGATTAGCAAAGTCAATTACTATCTTACTTCAGTGGATACAGAACTAGCATCCAGCATCCATGTTGCAGGGTTGCATTTGTCATTGTGTTTAGGGACTCCAGGAATAGACTCAAAAAACTTGATTATCTTGCAAGAAATTTTACCCAGTGGACCCGAGTAAATCACTTGGCCCCCTCTCTTCAATGGCACAATACAGTCTAAGAATCCTACTTAAAAAATAATATAAACTAACAAAATGCTAATCATTCTTATATCATCGGACAACAACAAACAAAGCATGCGAGAACTTCTTAATCCATTTTTTATATTTAATAGCATTACTTGACTAACTTAATCAAGTTTCTTTTCCCCAATTAAACCAACCATTAGTGAAGACACACAAAGCCGCTCATCACTTCTTATAAAATGCTAAAATTAGGAACAAATGAAATTTGAACTAATTATCAGAAAAAAAACACAGTGTTGCAATTTAACTGCCTGGAATGCATCACATATTCGGGCATCTTTTCCAGAAGATGATAAAGTAGAAAGAAAGCAGAGAGAAGGATGTAAGATCTTATAACAATTGAAAGAGATTGAAAGATGTAAGAAATCAAATCAGTATGCCCAAAAACATGATAGTTCTGAAAGTGCTGAAAACCTAATTATTAGGTGACATAAAAAAGAGGAAAAAGAGGAAAAGGAAAGTAAAATCAAAATTCACGTATTAATTTGCTCAGCAGAGGAAGAATCGGAATAGAGAGGAAGATGGTGAATATAATCGGAACAGTAATGGAGGACGAGCGTGGAAGAAATTTTCAGGTGAAAATGAGATAATACGACCGAATATAACTCGCTTCAGAAATGGTCACGTTGAAGAAAACCTTTTTTGCTATGTGCGACTATTTTATGTTCAACAGTCGTAGAATAAAATTTCTCCAATTCCAACTCTATTTTATTTGCCATGGGCTTATAAATAACCGTAGAAAATAGTAATATTTGTTACTATTTTTATAAAAACCCATCTCAAGTTTGTATTCTCGCATCATTTCCCTGAAAATCTGCTACAGTTGTAACTAAAACAGTCGCACATAACCATATGTGCTACTGTTTTTAGCTAAACCGTCGCAAATAAGGCGTCGCAAATAAGCAGTTTTGTACTAGTTAAGGGCAAAGTGGTCGTAGTAAGATTTGGACGGAGCTGGGCTCCGTCATGGCCCCAATGGTTCGGGTGACCAAAGCGGTGGATATCGTATGCTTTACACAATGAGCGAGTGATGTGAGGATGATTGCTATGTTTGATGTTTGCTATCACCATGACATGCACACTCCCATTTTTACACTATATGTTAGAGTTACCTTAGAGTGTTGTACATCTTGTTGTGCTAACTCTTTGATTGCAGGTTCAGGTATGATTATCTATACTTGTTACTTTTTATTTTGCTATTGTCGCTCATACCAAACCTTTGTCTGGCCCAGAGTTTTATTTCTCTTCTTATCACTCTGGGTGCTCCTAAATGAGCAAGCTAGAGACAAGTTAGGTGGTTATGCATGAGTAGTTGTTCGGAGATGAGCAGGAGGCTTCCACATACCATTTACATATATTCTCCCTGTGTTGTTGCTGGTCACTGCTTTGGGCATTAGTAGTGTACCTTTTCTTGCTTTAGAGACAGTATTCTAAAGTTGTAATATAATAATGGTTTGGATCATAAGCTGTATTTTGAATTCCGCTGATATAATGGTTTAGTTTTCAGCTTATGCACTGTCTCGCCTGTTTTATGTCAAGTTATGTTATTATTATATTTTATTCCATGCGCTGTGAGATATACTACAGGTTCTTTGGTGATTCATAGTTTCAAATCCTTTTTCTTTAACGACCGTCCCGTGCTAGTTGGATATCGACACAGTGCATTTCGGGGAAATGTCGGCTGGTTTGGGGCGGGCAGTCACAGATAGTATGAGTGAAAGACAATTCTATCAAGTCCCACTTTATAAATTAGACACCGTTCAAAAGGTTGTCATACTCCAGAATTTTATCATTTAATTATTTTGTTGTTTTCCATGTTCATGTTTACGTTAACGTTTTATGTAATGCAACCATGTGCTTTTTAGAATTATCAGCCTCCTTAGATATTTGTTAATATTAAAAAGCATCATTGCACGGGGTTACATGCAAATAACCATAAGAGCAATCCCAACCAGAGGGTTTCTTTCAGTCGATTCGTAGGGGTCAACTGAAAGCAACCCCCCACGGGAAAAAAGAAATCATATCTACGTCGGGTTATTTTATGTCGATTAAGAAATTTTACGCAGATTACAATTCAAGACCGTTAGATTACAATCTGCGTGGTGGTGTAGAGTTAAATCCATACCACCAGCTTAACCGAATTTAAATAAGCCAGCTAAGCTTCGGCTTTGTATAGTCAGCTTAGGTAAAGCCGGCTATATACCAACCCTCCCCATTTCTTCTACCGCCTTTCTCCTCCTTTCTCCGCCACCTTCAACTTCCTAAAAAATTTGTTTAAAAGAAAAAATAGTTTATAAACAGTAAGACAAGCATTGAGGGCACTTTGTGGATCCTGGAGGAGAAGAGCTGCAAATGAAAATCGACACGAGGAGAATGCATCTGCAGTAGAAAATGTACCGACCCACGGTATTGGAGATTGTCGTGTAATGACTATCAGCAGAAAACGAGTCATTGGAGGCAGTGACCATGCAATTCTGAAACTCACAAAGACCCAAACTTGTGACTAGACAAGAAGTTGGCTAAGTTTGTGAACTTCCTGAAGGCGAAGAACACGTCAGCACTTTAGTTAACGAATATATAAGATTTATTTATCTTCTTTTTATGAGGTTAATATAGTACAAAAATAAATAACCCCCCAGTATATAATATTAAGCTCGACGCGAGCGTACAGGTGGCTCTTGGGTTAGCATTGTCTATATATACAACATGTTTCATTCTTACGACACATAGGCCACTATTTAGGGGTTTATTCGTGATATCAAATTGGATGACATTTTGAGTACTTTTTTTCATGCATACCTAGATATTTATTTTATGTTCTTTTTTAATTTGCTATTAATAGTGTATGATTGTCTAAATAGGTATAGAAAACCTTTTAAATAATGATGTTCATTTATGTTGTGCATTGGCTGCTTGTTGTGGAAAATAACTCATACATTCCACTGTAGTTTTGGGGAGTTAGGTTTCTCCCTACTAGACTTTCTATGCTTATTAGTTTAGCCATCGGTCAAGATGAAACCTTACCATATGATGTACGGTATTAGGACTATGATTTTTTTGCTATTATACTACCATATCATGAATTATATAGTAGCATCAGTTATGATTCCATATTAGATGCTTGTACATCAAACAAGCAAATCAGGAATTAGTACAAGTACATTCTACAGATAACCATTTGGAGATTGCTAAACTTTTTGTTTTTATATGATGGGTAATTTTTTTTCAAATGCTTCAAGCACACTACCTTGTGTTTATGTGGTTTAAGCTGTGCAGTTTACATTTGATAGTACTCCTCCTGTGTATGATTGGGGTACACCTATATTAGCCACTTATATAGGGGATTGAACCAATAGTGCGTCGTTAGACCTAGGATTGCTTCAATTATAGGTTTTTGGTAGATTTTGCAGTACTAGAACTACGAGTACTTTCATAATATGAGTTGTCCTATCTTGGATCCCACACTATCTTGTATTTTTCTTGAGTTAGAGTGTGGACTCTTGATAACCATAGGAAGGTTCCAAGAGGAAAGACTGGACAAGTCTTTGTAGTGGCTTGTAACCAGATTAAGCTATGGGTCACCAGAGAGTCTGTTGGTTGGCATCCTTATAATGGTTTTCCATTTATGACTGAACCTAGCATAGTACAGGCTAATTTTCTTTCAAGAAGACGTTATCCATTTGTATCATCGACAGATATTTGATGGTGATTTCGTCCACAATGACCCATACCCAAATACAATTCATTTGAGAGTTTACACTAGCTCTGACTTATAGCACTACGAGGGGAAATTGTGGCCAGCTTGTGACTCCATAATTATAGGTAAGAACTACAATTCTTTCTGGCATCATTTTTACAACCCACCATATATGACATGTTTTGTGCATGTCTTTTCAGTTAATTTGGTTGGTCCTTCTGCTATTCGGAGTGGACTTGTCCCCTTAGTTTTTTCAGGACATTTCACAGAGTAATCAAGTTTACCGGCCTCTACAGCCTTTTGAGATACCAGACTATGGTTGGACCATTGACATACCCACTATGTATAGAGCTGATATATACTTTGATATTCCATAACCAAAGGTTACACAATATCCAGATCCTGCCATATTTCCTTATGTGGATCTGGTCAAGATACAGAGGGGCTTCGACAGGTGATGTACGGTGAGCACTAAAGGAGTTTAGATGAGTTGAATGCTCGTATTAACAAGCTAAATACTCCTGATGAGGAGAGATATCAACCTCGATGGAGAGTCGATGATGATGGCCAGTGTGCAGTTGTTCTATTCGATGATACATACCAATTTGATGAGCCTTAGTTCATGTAATGAAATTTCTATTATCCTTGCATGTTTCATTATATTTTATCTTAGTACATTTTAGTAGGTTATTTGCATATATGTTCAATATTTCTATCAATTATTTTTAGAAATTGGAGTGTTTCCCATGTTATTGTTGCTATCACTATCCATACCTCTTGTATGTAATTACAACATACATATCATGTCTTCTAATTTTATTAGTTAATGCCCATTGTGTATGTATTAGTATTACCTTTACTATTATCCGTAGTTGATGTAATTAGTTAGCAATATATGTTGTACTCTCATTTGTACACTTGTACTTGTTCATATTATTGTAGTGTATTGAAAGAAATTGATTGCAATTATTGATTTTTTGATAAATGTTTGTTAGTTATGACTGCATTTGATAAAAGCATTAAAACCCTTGAATGAAACCAAAATCACATAACATTAAATCTTAAGTTCTTATACAACACTCCTTAGACGCCTTATCTCTTGCTCCAATTCATTTGCATATGCAATTCCTCATACATATAAATGATCGTCCACCCATACTGAATAATCGCAATCTTTAGGCCAAGATGGACATAGCTAGATTCTACGACCAATGTTTTCTTCATCTGCTCTGACTACAACCTTCACTGCATAACCGCAATGGAAACAAACATTACACGAATCAACCTCTTGATCACTCGGAGCTTGAACAAGTGAAGCTTGGTTTACCTCTGGTTTGTATAGAGTTTGGTTATCTGAGAATTGGTCGGTTGCTTGTTGAATTGGGGGCTGAGCAAATAAACCATGAGCAACTACTGTTCATAATGAGGTTCTGAAGGCCCCTAAAGCCGAAGTTGGTCAAGATTTGGGAACTCACGATGGACGTCCTCATAGTGTTGGTCTTGATATTCGATTATCCAATTTCATTGGTTTGTGGACTATAACAAGGTCCAGTCACCGGCCACTGATCAAAATAAATAGATGATGGCCATGAAGGCAATGTTTCTAGTATGCGGAGGTGTGGGGAAGAAGGATTTTAGTTGAGTTAAGAAGTGTTAGATAGATATATATTGCAAGTCATATTTATACGTGTGACAATCTATATTGAAAAATGGACAACCCTAGTTGTCTAACTCCTTCTCTCACAAGCCTAACCTAAAGCTGAGTTTATTAGTTGATACAATGACCGTGTACCACGTTGGATATGAATACATGTAGATCGAGTCAATGATGTTGACAACACGTTGATATCTACATTGTAGCCACGTTGTACTAAGAAAATAAAACGAACAAAGATGATGTTAACAACACGTTGTTATTCACACTGTAGCTACGGTGTATTAAATAAAGAAAACCGAAAAAATGAAGTTGACAACATGTTGCAATGTACATTGTAGCCATGTTGTAGTTTACATGATCTATTCTCTCCTTCGGTATTATAGTTATTAAACGGAATATAAAGGAAATATAGCGACATTGCGTAATTCTCGGGTTTAAATTTCAAATTGGATTACTGAATTTAATACACGTCGCAATTCCTTGAAAGAAGAATCTCATAGATCAATTACAGTAAGGTTTCCAAACAAAAATATAAAAATCAAGATTCCATCATTTTGATTTTCAGGTATGTCCAAATTAAAATATTTTAAAAATCAAGGTGATAGTTTATTAAATGGAATATAAAGGAAATAATTATATTTAATCAATTCGGGCTCGTCGGGCAGCGGTAGTTTGTAATTCTCGAGTTTGAATTTCAAGCTGGATTACTGAATCAAATACACGTTGTAATTCTTGGAAACAAGAATCTCATGGATCAACTACACCAAGGTTTCCAAACAAAAAATAAAATTCAAGATTCCATCTTAGATCTTCAGATATGTCCAATTTAAAATATTTAAAAAAACGCGGTACGGTTAATTAAACGGATTATAATACAACAAACATTTTACGATAGCAAACAAGTTATACGTCGTTCGATAAAAGAAGATATATGGGTGAGAACATGCTATAAAGGTAGTCAGTTCATACTTGTATTGTCCTATTGCTTTTCTTTGTTTTTTACTTCAAACTCGAATTGGAAACTAAAATCTATGCAAATTCATTCATCTAAGTCGTTAAGGTACAAAATTTGCTTAATTCTTTGATCCACGTTGATGTTTATAGTTATATACCTCGCTCATATTTCACATTGTTTTTACTTTAGGAATTTTATTCAAGATTTGTCTTGGTTATAATGAACGATTGGGAAGTCAGTAAAGAAATTATGAAAAAAAATGCATGATGAGTACAAAATCACCAAGAACAAATACAAAGAGGTTGGATTTGTTCCTGAGACCCAAATATAAGAGGTATATGAAGAGGTTCAAATTGAGCTCATATGTGGTACGCAACGAAATGTGGAAGTAGTGAATCCACAACCACTTCAATAGTCATACCATGTTAGGCTAATGAGTGTGCTAGCTCGACAAAACCCCAATAGGTCATGGGTTATTCGGTACTTTGCAATTGCAGAGTGGAATGTGAAGTTATTGTTTCTAGAAGTAAGACGAATGCAAGATGTTGCTTTTACGATTATAAAGCATTTATTGATGCAGAGACATGCCATGGGATGTAAAGTTGTAAATCTTTTGCTTAGATTGATCCACTGCTAACCGAAAGAGGGGTCCTATATGCACTTGAGATGCAAGCTGAAAATGATCGGTTGAATAGATGAATATTGCCATTAAGAATAAAATGCTTAATGGATGCTACCATTTACCACGAAATTGACTGTTTCGGTGTTGATTTTGTGTGTATTATGCATGAATTCGTTTCTACATTTGTCGTACTAGATATTTAAGTGTGTTAACTATGTAGAAGATTAAGTGTTATGTGTGTTGAACTTCTATAGACTTGTAATATCTTTGTATTACTCTATATAAAGTATAAAACATAACCAGTAATTTAAATTTCATGGACATCTTAAAGCTTCTCCATTAAAGTTGAAGTTGGCAACAAGCTGTAGTGTCATTATGTATTGAAAAATGGTGACCCAAGTTGTTTAACTCCTTCTCACAAGCCATACAAAAGGTTGAGTTTATTAGTGGATACAGTGACTGTCTACCATGTTGGATATGAATACACACTGACTGGGTCAATGATGTTTACAATACACTGCTATTGAAACTGTACAAATGAGTCCACAGACACGTTAAATCTAATTAGGGTGGCTGTTGATATAGTGACTACTCAGTGACTCGACTATTATTCAATTGCGCTGACAAATTCCACTGAAAACTTTAAAGGTGGCACTATCTTTATTTATACAATCTTTTCAGAATACTGTAACACTATATTTATTAATAATATTACTAATATTTTAAATTCGCACTAAATGACAAATGAGTGAATGTTTAACTAAATAACGAATGCATTAAAGTGAGTAACGTAGTAAAATGATAATAGTGTGACGTCCCGCCCCGGACCAGCTGACATTTCTAATGAAACGTGCTATGCCAATGCCCGACTAGCACAAGATGGACGTCAAAAGAAAAGAAAGAAGGTGATGAATCAACAAAGAACCTGTAGTATATCTCATAGCACATGGAACTAAATATAATAATAACATAACTTGATATAAAACAGACGAGACAGTGCATAAGCTGAAAACTAAACCATCGTAGCAGCGGAAAATTCAAATACAGCTTATGATCCAAACCACCATTATTACAACTTTTAAAACTGTCTCTAAAGAAAAATAGGAAGGTACACTACTAATGCCCAAGGTAGTGACCGGCAACAACACAAGGAGAATATATGGAAATGATACGTGTAAGCCTCCTTCTCGTCTCCGGACAGCTACTCATGCATAACCAGCTAACCTGTCTCTAGTCTTCTCGTTTAGGAGCACCCAGAGTAATAAGAAGAGACATAAAAATCTGGGTCAGAAATAAGTCTGTTATGAGCGATAAGCAGCAAAAATAAAATAATAACATGTTACATAACCATAACTGAACCTGGACCTGAAACCAAAGAGTTAGCACAACAGGATGTACAATACTCTAAGTGATACTAACACATGGTGTGAAAATAATGGGGAGGGGGTGTGCGTCTCATGGTGATAACAAACATCAAACATAGCAATCATCCTCACATCTCTCACTCAGTGCATAAAGTATACAATATCCAGAACTTTGATCACCCAATTCTTTGCTACGATCACTCTACCCAAGGGAGTCATGATGGTTCCACTGCACTGATCGGTAATCATTAATACTTTGCTATGTCCACTCTACCCTATGGAGTCATGACAACTCCACTACACTGGCTCATAGCCCTGCTACAATCACTTTGCCCCATGGGGTCATGACAACTCCATTGCACTAATCCATAGACAATATACATCTCTCAGTGGTGAGTCAAAGCTATAGACATCGATAACCCCTTTGCACACGTCCCGCAGCAAAGTCCAACTCATGAAATTAACTCGTTGATCCCAATTTGGATCCTGAGTAACAACTTCCCATTTGGACTTCCTTTTCATCTTGGGTTTTGGTCAAATTGGTGTTTGGTTCGGTTATTCTGCTCATTGGCCATGTATGATGCTCAAGCTTCAGCTCGAAATACATTACTCAACCTTCATGTTTGGTTCAGATATTTACACCCCGGTTTGGTTTGCGTTGCCACCTTCCATTCGGTTTGGGTCCTCCTACCACCACTCCAACTCATTTTGGTTCGATTGCTCCAGCCTCGGTTCGTGTAAAAACCCGCAAATTCTGAACAAATTTAAAATTTTTATTTTAGAAATTTTAATGGATTTTGGATAGTTAAAATAATTTATTTTAAATAATAATGACTAAAAATTTATTTAAATCAAGGTTAGAACGAATATATTTATTTTAATTATAAAAGGAGTTAGAAATAGTGCGGTAGTTTGAAAATTTGAATTTGAACTTTGATTGACCGTACAGGATGCAAAATTTAACAGATTTTAGTGAAACCAAAAATATGTAAATCTATTTAAAAATATCTTTCCAACGAATCCAAAAAATTGAAATTTCATAGCAGGAATCAAAAGTTATGCCCAATTTAATTTTCAGAATAGTTGCTGTGGAATTTATATACATATATATATATATATATTTTAATATTAAAAATAGTCATTTTTCAAACGACCTCCGTTTTCGATGAAACCGCTTTCGTTGGAACCGGAATGTCAAATTATTGCTAGGTTTCAAATTTCATAATTTTTAGAATTAATATGAGAGCGTGGAAAAAGAAAACGTGTTTTATCAGTTTTAGTCAAATCTAATCGACTAGAAAATGGCCATTTTTCAAACAGTCTCAGAATTCAACGAAATTAGTCTTGTTAGGACCGTATCGTCAAAACATAGCTAGAAATAATTTTTCTGTATGGTAAATTAAAATGTACGATCAAATTTAATAATTAAATGATTTAGATTTAAATTTAAAGAAAAACCTATCGAAACAACTGAATTGGGTTACGAAACCTATGCCATTGCGTCCGGTAGGGGGATATTTGGTTGGGATCAACTCTCGCTAGGCTGGAATTGGAGTTACAATAAGTTAATGGGCTTTTCTGAAAATTAAGGAATTGAATATTATAATATTATAAATATCCGAACTAATGAAACCCTAATTACTAAAACAAACACAGCCGCCTCTTATCATATCAATGGCTGATATTGTCGATTTTTTATTCCACAAGTATTCATAATCTGTTGTGAATTAAATCATGATTCCTAAGCGAAGATGGAAGATATTTTCGTGCTCGTTAAACTGATATGGGTTTGATCATTTTTCTGTGTGTAAATTGCGAAAACTCCTTGCTCAAAGAGCTCGAGTTCGACCTCGTTTATGGGGGAGGATGGACTATCGAGTTCAACGCCATTGATGGCATCAGGATAGTTGACGATGGCGAGCAGGATGGCGGTCCCCGATCGACTTCTGATCAACGGTAGGAGGAGCGACGTGAAGCCCTAGTCAATGATGGGTGGGTTCGTATTCGGTCCAGTATTAAACGAAGAGGACGGTGAAAGAGATAACAAAAGGAAAGGCCTAATTTTCTATGTGACTAAGGTTAAGGAAAATATATTAATTAAAGTTAACAATTAATGTAATTAATATTTCAAACGTTCATATCTTGTTCATTTTAGATCAGAATTCGATGATTTTCATCGCGTTGGAATCCTGAAATCCAGATCTACGCCATGAAGCTGATTAGAGCTGATACCAAGCATGTGGAAATTTCAGACAGAAATTGATGTGAGAATTCTGATTTAATAATTAAATTAAATTTTAATTATTTTTCTTGCTTTGAAAATCATTGTATGTATGTTGATAATTCAGATCTGCGATGTTTGTGATTTAGAATGTGTTGATTGTTGTTTGTGGTGTACTCTGATGTTCATAGTTTGCTAGAATCAACAAATGGAATTTTCCCCTTTTTGTTGAATTAGAATCAACAAATAAAATTGTCCCTCTTTGTTGAATTAGAACCCGCAAATAAAAATTGTCCTTTTTGTTGTATAATGATCAACAAAATATAAAAGTGTCAAAGTTGCGGTATCAGAAATGTAGAATAAAATATTATTTTGGTCATTTTTATTGAATTGAATTAGTTTGTCAATTCAACTAAAAATATCATTTTAGTCATATTTGTTAAATTGAATTAATTTGTCAATTCAATTAAAAATATCATTTTAGTCATATTTGTTAAATTCAATTAGTTTGCCAATTCAATTAAAAGTATCATTTTGTTTATATTGTTGAATTGAAATAAAATTGTCAATTTAAAGAAAAATATTTCATTTTTTTTTGCATATTTAGATGCAAATAAACACCGAAGAAAAAGATTTTATTTTTATTTGCATATTTAGATGCAAATAAACACCGTAGAAAAAGATTACATTTTTATTTGCATATTTGGATGCAAATAAACACTGTAGAACAAGATTACCTTTTTGAATTTTAGATGTAGAAATAAAACATGAAATAAAAGTTATACTTTTATTTGCATTCTTTGATGCAAATAAACTTTGAAATTCAAAGTTATAATTTTTATTTGCATTTTTTTTTTGATGCAAATAAACATTGAAAATGAAAGTTATATTTTATTTGCATTCTTTGATGCAAATAAACTTGAAATTTAAAAGTTATATTTTTATTTGCATTCTTTGATAAAAATAAACATTGAAATAAAAAGTTATATTTTATTTGCATTCTTTGATGCAAATAAAATATTTCAATAAAAAGTTGAATTTTAATTTGCATTCTTTGATGCAAATAAAAGGTGGAAATAAAGGTTGCATTTTTGTTTGCAATTTTAGATGCAAGCAAAACATTAATTAGAGTTGCATTTTTGTTTGTATTTAGATGTAAATAAAAACATTAAAATGAAAGTTATACTTTTGTTTGCATTTTTGATGTGAATAAATTATTGATTTAAAAGTTGCATTTTTATTTGCATTCTTTGATGCAAATAAAACATGAATTAAAAAGGTTACCTTTTTGTTTGCATTTCAGATGCAAATAAAATAGCATTTTTTTTATAAAATTTGCATTCGGAATAAAATAGCATTTTTGTTATAAAATATGGCGTTGGAGAAAGTAACATTTTTTTTATAAAATGGGTCATTAGATTAAAATAGCAATTTGTTGAGCAAGATAAAAATAACATTTTTTTTTGTTAAGAAAGGTTACATTAGATTTTGTATACAAAATGAAAATAAACATTTTATTTTTATATTATGTTAGATTTGTAAACAAAAGGTAAATAAACATTTTGTTGTAATTTGTTACATAAGGGAAAACAACATTCTCATTATTAAAATGTTACAATAGATTAAACATGTCATTTAGAGTATAAAATGTTACACTGGATAAAAATAACATTTTAATATGAAATGTTGTATGAGAATAAAATAATAATTTTTGTTATAAAATGTTGCATGAGAACAAAAGTATCATTTTCATTTATATTGAAATTTGAATTGTCACTTTTATTTATGTTGAAATAGGAATTATCGACAAAAGAAAATTGTCTTTTATTTCATCGCTAAAATATGAGACATGTGATACAAATAAAAGTATCTCTTTTTATTTTCCATGCTTAAAATAGAATTGTAATGCGAATAAAATATTCTTTTTGTTCGACATCAGAATTGGTTAAAATCATTAACCAATAATCTATTTAGATGAACTGTTGTTGCTTGAAAACCCCACACGGGTGTTGGGATGACATACACTAGTCCCAATGTTTAACTGTACGTCAATCGATGGATTGACAGTTTATGTTGAGAGTTATTTATTTATTTATACGCTCACACAATTATAAATTTCACTCTGGTTGTGAATGGATTGCTCAGTGATTATGTATCATTATTGTTGTTTTATACATATGCAATGTACGAAATCCACATGATGAATTTATATGGTAATTGATTGAGTCGCATTCCGATTCAGAATATTTTCAATAAAACAATATTTTAAATA
Source organism: Allium sativum (assembly GCA_030737875.1). Taxonomy (NCBI): domain Eukaryota; kingdom Viridiplantae; phylum Streptophyta; class Magnoliopsida; order Asparagales; family Amaryllidaceae; genus Allium; species Allium sativum. The sequence continues at coordinate 166,306,308 of CM060916.1, read as the reverse complement.
AGAATATCTTTATATAAAGAATATTCAAAAATAAAGATTCTTTTAAAATAAAGAATATTTTAGAATAATGAATATTTTAAATAATATTCAGTGAAGAAGAAAATGTGAAGCCGAATTAAGTAGCAACCGCCATTTTTAACCCGAACGAGTTTATCGATTGATTTATTTCATTTTAAAATGAATATAAATGGGGAAGTAATTTCAAAAAATAATATTTTGAAAAAATTATTATTTTAATATAATAAGGAAATAGAATTTCAATTTATATTTAAAATTGAAAATGAAGTTAAAATCATTTTAAAACGAATTTATAAATATTTTATAGAACGATTTAAATAGAAATCGACGATATATATATTATCTATTTATTTAATGGCCTGAATATAACGCGCAGCGTAGCGACCATTCGCGAATTTCGACCAATAACTTCAAATTGGCGTAACGGAAGATCCGACCGTCGGATTCTTCTAAAACCGGAACTGTTGGGTTCGTATCGAAAAGAGCTTTCCAATAAACATAAGAGTTTTGAAATCTAACGGTTGGATTTGAAATTATGTCAAAATAAAATTTGGAAAAGGTCACTATGGATGCAGTTCGGTGGCCGTTATTGGAAACCGACTGTACGAGCGATAATAAAATTATTAAAAATATGGAAAAATTATGAAAAATCATAATTAATGATTTGAAAAGATTATAGATGAAAATTCCATATTTCAAAAGATAAAAATACATTTTTATCGAAATGAACTAGTTATTAACTAGGATAAATCTTTAAATTAAGACTTAATGGAATTTTTCTATTAATTAATATTTAATTGGAATTAAGTAGAATAAACTGGATTTTTGGGTTTGTCGTGAATGGTGTCTTCAATAACACTATTCTTAATCCCAGTCGAGAAAAGAATGAATCTTTTAATTAAGATTATTAGAGTTCCCAATTGTATTTGGTAATTGGGATAAAATGAAATGTGAATTGGGTTTATTGTGAACTATGTTTTAATGACATTTATTCTTTAACTCAATTAACAGTGAAAGTATAATTTGGAATTTATAAATCTTTTTATTAAGATTTAATGGAAATTTTCCAAATGTAAAGTTTTCCAATTTAATATATTAAATTGGAATTGAATGGAATTCGATTTAATAATAATCGAGATGAGCTTCTATAAATGAAGATCGTTACTATATATGGAATTTAAGAGGCTTTGTTGTTATTCCATTTATATTATTAGCCTGATACAAAAATTTATATCGATTATATATAGATTTTATTTCTCTGAAAATTCCATATTTAATGGAAGATGATTTTGGGTTTATCACGAACAATGTTTTTAAATGACATTTGTTCTTTAACCCAGTTAAAGATAAGATTTATTTCTTAAACTGAATAATCATAGAGTAATGATTTTGGATATTAAGGCTTTTGTTGAAAAGCAGAGACTTGTGGTTAATCATTAAAGCACAGCTTTAAATAGCATAGCTTTGTGTTGAGTTACTTCCCGAGCCTCATACCTCGGTATGAACTAGAAATGGGAGAAGGATCCAGGGAGGACATACGTTTGTTTCTTGCTAGAAGTAGTGTCATCGACTTAACATCCCTGACATTTTTACTTATGTGGATGATGGAATGAGGAGCCTCGGTTTTGAGTCCCTAGTGGCTCTATTTATGCCCCATAGGGCGGGGAAACATATTGTTTAGGAATTATATATAATCCACTAATATTAGTTGTGGACCGGCCCTGTGGCTCCTAAGGGTCACTCGAGCTATGATCCTGAGACATGGGCTAGATTGTCTCGAATTCGGTAAGGACTATCTCTTGCCTTGGTTCATGATGGAAATCCAACTTCCAATACGACCCATGCGGTTTTGATTGTATAATTAGTACGGCGACATAGTATATGGTAGCTATGTCGTCTATGATTGATACTATGATTGAAATGTTTTAAACATATACACACTAGTAATAATATCAAATCCGTTTTTATCGTATTAAGCATTTTTGACCATTATAAGGTAAAAATCTATCCTCTGGTTTGTGTTGCATTGTGTGATGGGACTTGAGTCTTATAATGGTTTCACTTTTCTAAAAAGCATTGCGTTGTTTAACGATTTACTTTATGCACTGGAAATCCAATGGAGTAAACCCGTTCCGCGTTAGCGGCGTGGTCCTGTGATTAGCCTTATTATTAGATTAGTTAAGTTAGATTTCTCATACTAGTCCCATGACTGACCTGTAGTTTGTTTCACAAGCAAACTCGGGTGCCTATATTTTCCACATGGGCAGTCGAGTAGCTTTTGTAGATATCTATTCTCTTGAGCAGGACTCTGGATCGAAGCCTAAAGCCGTGTCATGAACATAGAAAGTCTTCCGCTGTTTATTGTATTAATTTATTGTAATAAGTCTTCCGTTGTATTTTATTTATCAATGTACTCTGGTATTTTGTACTCTGATGTAACATTATTATGATGTTTATAAAAATCTGCCGTTATTGTTCTGATGTGTTGTATTCCCAAAGTAAAAGTATTCGTGGATTTCCAACTTTTGGATCAGACCTGTGTGGTTTATGGTCGATCCAAGGTGCGGGGATTTACGGGTCTTTATAGTTTGGTTCGTGCTCACCATTTCCGATCTGATCCCCACGCCCTCGCTTCCGATCCAAACCCAAATCCAACTCTATGCAAATGGCCTTCCTTCTTGCCAAGCCTCCTCTTATGCCAAGTTTTGGTCTGGTTCGAATTTCCTTACTTGGTTCATCGATCCGATCCGAGCCCTATAATCCGATCCGAAACCCTGCACAATTTCCAACGAGCATATACCGTCCATATTCGCTATACAGTGGCATTTTCAACCATTCTAACTTTACTAATCAATCATACAACATTCCAAACAGTAGCAGTAACATATAGGATCAATCAACAAGGTCAAAACATCAGCATATAGGTTATTATCGATCAAACATACCCAAAACCCATGGTTTTCCCCCTTAATCATGTTTATCCATAACTAATGATAGTATTAGTGAACTTACTCCAAATTAACCCAAATTTTTATCAGAGCCCTAAAATAATATTTAAGAAATTTTACATATTTTTCCATAATTTGAACATGCATAATTTCGTTAATTAACATTAATCACCCCTAATTAGCCATAATTAGTGAAAAACAATGAGAATCACTCACCTTTGCCACAAATTAATTATAGATCTAAACTTTTTTATTGTTTTGGGTCGAATTCCTATGCAACACAGCAGCTCCAACTCTAATTTGACACTAATCCTCCTTGATTGGGTTTAGATTAAGCTAATACGCGATCAGAGAGCGATTTGGGAGTGGTTTAGAAGGTGGAGGCCATTGCTAGGGTTAGAGGAATGTTTTAGGTGGCGTAGAAAATAAAATAAAATCGTTTCCTAACTAATTTCAGCCTCCCCATAACCCTAATCCCGAAATGGGTTATGGGCCTAGCTGTAATCACCCTAATTAAGCCCGGTTAAGCTGTTTTTCACCTTCCAAACCTTGTTTCAATCATATCTCCCAAACGGTAAGCCTGTTTGGCTAATGTGACACTCTACGGAAAGGTAGACCATCTTGCAAATCCAATGGAAGTGGTTTTAGGTCAAAACTCCTTATTAATCAAAAGTTATTGGCGAAACAAGATTCACCAGTGGCCAAATGGTCATTTAAAAATCGGAAAAAATCGTGAACATGGGAAATAACTCCAATAGTCGTCCCCCAAAGTCACACGGCTATACGACCTCATATGAAAATGAAATAAATATCTTTCGATCCTCCGATGCATAGAATGCGAGTCGTTGCATTCTCCCCCCCTTAAGAAATTTCGCCCTCGAAATTCCTTAATCAAAACATACAATGGGTCCCGCATGCCTAACAGTCATTTACAAAAAATCAAACACACATAATAAGACAACAAGTCTATCCTAGCATGTAGTTTGCTTACACGGGATAACTATCGCTATTAAAATCTTACCAAGAAAAGAGTTCTGGATGGGACTTCCTAATGCTCTCCTCTGTTTCCAAGTACATTCGTTCTCGTTATCACCCCACTGGACTTTGACCAGTTTCACCATCTTCCTTCAAAGCTGTTTCGTATCGTACTTGACAATACGAATCAGCCTGCGATTCCCAACCGCCTCGGGTTATTCTTCGATGTCATCCAACTGATCCGGTGAAATAGTCATATTTGGGTCGTGTACGAAATTCCTTAACTGGGAAACATGAAATACGTTGTGAACTACTACCATCTTGTCACGTAACTCAACTTTGTATGCCAAATTCCCAACTTGCTCGAGAACTGGGAATGGACCAACAAATTTTGGTGCTAACTTGGCTCTCCTACAAAATCAAATCACGCTCATTGACGGAGAAATCTTAACAAACATCAAGTCACCCACGGAGAATTTCAATTCTCTTCGTCTCTTATCAGCATTACTCTTCTGCCTATCTTGAGCAGCCTTCGTTCGCTGTTGGATCACTTTGATATTATCTGAGGCTTCTCTTATCACATCCGGTCCAAGTACAAACTTCTCACTGGTTTTCAACCAACACGATGGTGATTGCACGGTCTTCCGTATGGGGTCTACCAATACTGGACTGATAATTATTATTATATGCGAACTCCAGCAAATGCAAATGGCCATCCCAAGACCCTCCAAAATCTAATATACAAGCGCTCAAGAGATCCTCCAATATATGATTCACCCTCTCTGTCTGACCGTCAGTTTGAGGATGGAACGCGGTACTAAGTTGTAATTCTGATCCTAAAGCCTCTTGTAATGTAACAACCCGGAAAATCCGAACCAATTTAAAATTTTTATTTTGGCAGTTTTAGTGAATTTTGAATATTTAAAATGGATTATTTTAAATAATAACGACAAGAATTTTGTTTTGAATAGAATTAGAACCTATATATTTATTCGAATCGACGTTAGAATATAAATATTTATTTTTAAATATAAAAGGAATTAGAAATGGCGCAGTAGTTCAAAAATTCGATTTCAAATTTCAAATGAATGTACAGGATTCTAAATAAATCGGATTTTAGCAAAATAAAACATATTAGAATCTATTTGAAAATATCTTTCCAACGGATCCGAAAAATTGAAATTTCATAGCGGGGATAAAAAGTTATGCCCAGTTGAAATTTCAGAATAGTCACTATGGAATTTTAGCCCTTAAAAATGGAAATTTTGCAAACGACCTCCGTTTTCGATGAAACCACTTTTGTTGGATTCGGGATGTCAAATTATTGCTAGATTCCAAAATTCACAATTTTTGAAATCAATATGTGAGAGTGTCGAAGGAAAACGTGTTTTAACAATTTCAATCAATTTGGATCGACCAGAAAATGGCCATTTTTCAAACGGTCTTCAAATTTGACGAAATTGGTTTTGTTAGGACTGTATCATCAATACGAAGTTAAAAATAATTTTTCTATAATTTTAGAGTTAGTATGTGGCCCCGGTAAATTAAAATATTGTTAAAAATCAAGTTTGACGGTTATATTAATTTTTATTTTAAATTTGACGAAAACTGATCGATACGATTGAATTGGCTTACGGGACATATCCCATTGCGTTCGTAATGGGGGTAATTAGTTATGTATGATAGTCGATGGGTTCGATTTGGAGTTCGAAATAAAAAGTTACTTTTTGGAACTAAATATAATATTAAAATATATTCAATTATTTTGGTCAACTCCCTTTTTCCTCTCAGCCCCCCCCCCCACCCGTCATTTTCTCAAATTCGAAACAAATTTAAAAAAAGGGAGAATCCCGATCCTCGTCGCTCCAAACGCCGATGACGCCTCCGACTCCCCCCCGGCAGCAGTGCCCGCCCTCCAGCCACTCCCTCTCCCCTCGTCTTCGCCTCGAGCAGCGAGCCCCACATCACGAACCCCCAAATCCGCGCCAACGCCTCCAGAAGGCCGCCGGCCAACTGACGCCGCTTCGCCCACCTCAGCTTCCCCCTCGACGTCGAACAGCACCCCCCCAATCTCCGATGACCACCAGCAAGCCCCCTTTCTTCAAACAAAAATGTGAGTATTTATTTTAATGATTTTAATGATTTTCTTAGATGTAAAAATATGATTTTCTTTGATAATAAAGATATGATCCTTTAATATAAAAGGTTGAGTTTTTTATTCATAAAAAGACTTGATTTTTATTCATAAAAAGAGTAGATTTTTATTTATATAAAGATCGGATTTTTGATAGCAAAAGTTATGATTTAAAACTATGATTTTTGTTGATAGAAAAATATGATGCTTTTTTAAGAAAGATTATATTTTTAACATAGAAAAAGATTATATTTTTAAAATAGAAAAGATAAGATTTTTAGAATAGAAAAGATAAGGCTTTTAAAAATAAAAAAAATTAGTTTTTTAATATAGAAAAGATTAGATTTTTAGATTAGATAAAAATTTGATTTTTATTATATGTAATGAATATTTTTAGTTGATAAAAATATAATTTTTAGTTGCATAAAAATATTGTTTTATCGTATGAAAGAAAATATTTCTAGTTATGTAAAAATATAATTTTGAGTGAAATAAAACTAGGAAGTAGCAATATAAAAATATTATTTTTATATACATGAAGATGTGATTTTCATATGAACAATATTGATCTAAAAATATGATTTGCATATGAATAGCATAATAAAAATATGATCCTTATTATATGAGAAGTGATATAAAAATATGATTTTTAGTGTATATGAAGCGAAATAAAAATTTGATCTTTATATAAGAAGTAGAAATATAAAAATATATTTTTTATATAGAAAGAAGCGTGGTAAAAAATATATGAAGTAGAAATAAAAATATGATTTTTATTTATTGGAATGAAGCGATAAGAATATGATTTTTACTATGAATAGCGGGAAAAGGAGTGCGATGGAACGACCTGACTGAACCATTCAGAAATATAGAATGGAGGAGTGGATCCCCAAGGTAAGAACTCCTCACCATATTTTCTTGTTCGGTTATTTATTTTATAACTACTTATATGAACCGCTCCCCGTCGTCCACAAACCATGGACGACTTGTTTGATTGTTTGGTTTGGTTGATTGGATAATTTGGTTGAATTTGATTTGGGAAATGAAATGGAATTGATTAGATTGGAATGTGTATGGTGCAGGCCATTATTAGACTGGGGATAAGGCTAGGCCTTATCCCGTTTTTAGTATCGTGCCGTTATGCCGCCGAAATTCTCGAAAATATGTTAGAACAATAAAAATATCATTTTTATTGTATAAATGAACTGAATTAAATATTCATTTACAAATTAGATGATTTGTTTATGTACACTGATTTGACTGATATTGATTGGGACAATAAATTTTACACATCGCCTAACTACACAAATAATATTCAGTATTTGTTGTTTGAAACCCCACACGGATATTGGGATGATATATGACATACATTAGTCCCAGTAATTAGTTGTATGTCGATCGATTGATTGACAGGCTGTTGTAAGCGTTAAATATTCATATTTGATGCTTACACAGTGTAGAATGCACTCTGGATGATGGTTGAATGTGTTTGATTGTTGTTGTGTACATGTGATGTATGAAATCCATATAATCACATTATATGGTAATTGACTGCATCTGATTCCAGTTCAGAAAGAATGAATATTTTAAAATAACGATTATTTTAAAAATAATGAATATTATAAAATAATATTCAGTAAAAGATCAAAATTTGATTTTTATGTCCAATTTGGAATGGACACGAAAATATTTAAAAAAATATAGTCGGGTTGATTAGATAACGCCATTTTGACGTGAACGATAGTTATATCGATTTTATTCATTTTTAAAATGAATATCGAAAAGGAATTGATTTCAAAATCTAATGTTTTGAAAACACTATCATTCATATATCGATGATATGGAGTATTCAATTTTGATTTGAAATTGAATATGAAGTTGAAATTGTTTTGAAAACAAATTTAAAACGATTTATAAAATACGTTTTAAGAGGAAATCGACGAATTTTATATTATATATATAATATAATGGCCTGAATAGAACGCGCCACGCTGCGGCAATTCACGAATTTCGACAATTGACTTCGAACAAACGTTATGGGAGATCTGACACTGGAACCTTTGGGTCCGTATCGAAAAGAGCTTTCTAACGAATAATAGAAATTTGAAATCTAACTGTTGGATTTGGAATTATGTCCAAATCAAATTTGGAAAAGGTTGTTGTAAATGAAGTTCGATGGCCGTTTATGGAAATCGACTGTACGGGCCTTGATAAAATTATTAAAAATATCAATAATTAGTGTAAAATCATTTAAAATGATTTGGAAAGAATTGGGATGAAAAATTCCATATTTGAAAAGATAAAAATAGATTTTTATCGAAATGAACTAGTTTTGAATTAGAATAATAAATCTAATATTTTTAAAATAAATAAATTGGATTTGAAATGGTTTTAAAAATTACCAGGATTTCCAATATATGAATTGGAATGGATTTAAATCGAAATTATGCTCGAAATATTTCGATATTGGATTTCGTGATTATATGGAGATTGTGGAGGAATTTGGAAGATATATATATCGTTATTCAAATATGATATTTGTTGGTTTCAGAATTTGATATTGAATATAAGCCGATATATCTTTTATTCAGAGCCTTGTATGTATTATCAAATTGGATTTTGGGTTCGTCGTGAATGGTATCTTTAATAATACTGTTCTTGAACCGAATGGAGTTAAGAAAATTAGAAAGTGACTGCAGATTAGTTAAGTTGAATGGTTTCCTGGGTATTGATCAGATGTTGGTTTCGGCCTTCGGGGTTAATACTTAGGCGATTGCTCTCTTACTAATTTACGGTTAGAGGCTAATGTGAATTGGGTTTATTGTGAACTGTGTTTTTAACGACATTCGTTCTTTGACCCGATTTACAGTGAAATGTGATTTGGGTTGTCGTGAATGGTATCTTTAATAATACTATTCTTAGACCCAATGGAGTTAAGAAAATCAGAAACTAACTCGAGATTAGTTAAGTTGAATGGTTTCCTGGGTATTGATCTGATGTTGGTTTCGGCCTTCGGGGTTAATACTTAGGGAATTGTTCACTTGCTAATTTACGGTTAAAGGCTGATGGAATGGAATGTGATTTTGGGTTTATCGTGAACCGTGTTTTAAATGACATTGGTTCTTTAACCTAGTTAAAGACAGGGTATGATTTCCCAAGTTAAACAATCGTGAATATTGATTTTTGGGAAGATTAAAACCAAGTGGAGTTTTAATGCATCTTTAATTAGATTGAAATGATATCCAAAGGAAGATTAAAGAATAAATTCGAAGAATTTATCTTTGATAAAATTAATGGGAACCTTCCCCAAAGTATAAGAATATTTGAATAAAGGAATATTCTGGATTGGAATGAGGCATATGTTGGGTTTTTATAGCACTTGTTTATTATATACGCGAGTTATTCAGAAAGGCCGGGTTTATCACTTTCTGAATAACTGATTCGATGATATGTCGAGGATGAAGACGGTGGTCGAAGACCGGAGGTCTTCACATCGTTTGGATGATTACTGATGTCTTGATTGGGCTGTACACCCAAGGCAAGGTAATAAGTGGTGATCGTCCAGACGTACTTGGAGATAGACCAGATATGCGAGGACCTCTCCCCTATAATATTGGACATATGGGGGAGGAATAAGGTGCCTCCGATTTCGTTGAGACCCAGAACGAACTTGTAAATGGATGTGTGTCTAACATTGGATTTCATTCTGTGCGATTGATATACATCGGTTGCATAGCGTGAATTGCCTGTGTGGCATGCTAAGATGCAAATGATCAAAACTTCTGCTGAAACGAAGAGTCTTGTGGTTGATGATCAAAGCATGGCCTTTTTGGCATAGCTTTGTGTAGCGTAATTCACGAGCCTCACACCCCGGTGTGAACCAGAAACGGGAGAGGACGTCAGGGAGGGCATGCGTTTCTTTTTAGCTAGGAGTGGTGTCAGCGTTTTACTAGCCCTGGCATTTTACTTATGTGGATGATGGGTTGCGAGGCACCTTGGTTATATCGGTCGATCCAGGACCGATGGTCTGGTCGATATATGACCAGTTTACGCCCCATAGGGTGGGGAAACACATTGTTCGGGCATTTTAATCCACTCCATGTGGACCGGCCCTGATGATCCAATGTGCAGTTGCGGTTGTTCCAGAGACATGGTAAGCTAGATTGTCTCGAAGCGGTAAGGACGATTCCTTGCCTTGATTTACAGATGGAAATCCAACTTCCAATACGTGACAATTGCGGTTTTGATTGTAGAGCCTAGTATTAGCGACATGATATATGGTATCCATGTTGTCTAGGATTGATACATTTATATTTGAAGTTGTTTTATACACCATGCACTTATAATAGTATCAAATGATTTGTTTTAACGTACCAAGCATGTTTGGCTATTATAAGGGAAAACTCTATCCCCCGGCTTGCGTTGCATTGTGTGTGTAACGAACTGGGATTTTCGACTCCGAAAATCAACACAAAACTACCATGTTGACTATTCAGACATCGGAAATACCTGATCATTAATAGAAAGAAATTAGAGGGTGAGAATAGATAAGATAGAAAATTAGAAGAGAAGAAGAAGATCACCACAGAACAGAATCAGAGTAATACAAATCTCACAGCGAAACGAATATAATATATAACATAACTTTGAAATAAACGGTATATATATGCAACAACATTATCAGAGTACAACACTTACACACAGTGGAAATAATAAATAGGTATGTAATCCTGAAGCCTCCTGCTTCAAGCTCCTCCAAGTATATCTGTAAAGACCTGAACTACTTGACTGCCCGTACAAATTTGGGCACCCAAGAGTTTAGGGAAAACAAAACAAAATAAACTCTGGGTCAGTCATGGGACTGGTGTGAGTAAACTCAAATCATTTAGTTTAACTTATAAAAATCCCTTTTCAAACGAAAAGATAATCGTAAGACCAATCCACACATAAACACGGACGGTTTTTACCTTACGATAATCCAAAACAGTTTTGGAAATCAATGCTTTTCTGATATTATAATAATGTCTAATCACAAGTAAATAACAATCTAGCAGAACGCTTGCATCTCACGTTCCACATATTTAGTACACAAACAAAACCGCGGGCGCTTATTGGAGATTGGATTCCAACTATGACAAGGTATGGGACCACCTGCCGATAGTGTATCTCTAGAGGCGAATACGCAGGGTTCAACAAGAACGTCTTGCAACCCGGCCCACACATGACCGACCACTCATTTCGCTTGAGTGTATCGAATGTATATCACCAATGGTTGGGAGCTACCCACCATTTCCCAAAAAGGGATAGCAACGAATAGATAAAAGAATGAAATGGATTTTCTCTAGATAGGTGATATACACCCTAATGGGAGCGACCCACTTAGCCATGTTGCCTGCCCGATTTTTGTCATTTCCCAATTGACGAGGCTTGAGGTCATAATGTATCTTTTGGACACCTGACCGCCATTCAGTTTGAATGCCATATCGTCATACCCGCCAAATCACAAATTGATTTCCCCAAAAATACCACGGGTATAAAGCTAAGACAAACGAATTCCTTTGCCACCAAACGTAAGTACGTTTGAAGAGATAAACTTACGTGATCCATTAGATATACTTTGTCAGACATTCGTCCATTCACATTTGTCCTAAGACTGGACAAACCGAAAAGTTTCTTTTATATCTTCTCAATTTTCTTTTATAATTCTACTTATTTTTCCAAATAATTTCTTTTATAATTCAATTTGATTTATTAAATATTTCCTTTCAATTCTATTTGTTTTCCTAATATTTACTCCATGAAGTTCTTTATTTACTTCTTGTTACTTTCATTTAGTATTTTAACCAAATCGGTCTTTCAAACTTCCATATAACTGTTGTTAACTTCATATAGAAGTCTTTTATTTAATTTTCAAATATCTCCTTTTAATAAGTCCATTTGATTCTATAAAATTCCAAAATCCCATATTTACTTCATACATTTCTTTTTATATAATACTTCGATTTTATACGAATATTTTTATTTCAATATACATTTTGAAAATTTTCTTTTTATATAAAATCCTTTGATTTTATATAAATATTTTATTTCAAATTATAGTTTGAAATTTCCCTTTTCACATTCCAGTATTTATTATGGTATTAAAAATACCAAATAACGGTGATCAATACCGTCCAAACACACATAATCAAGAACAGATTATAATCACATCATATATCACAATATATGAAAAACAGTAAAATAAATGTTGAAGAATCCAGTTGTATTCCTCCAATCTGTTTTCCCTGCATCCACAGATGTTAATCAACACAAATAACATGAACATGAAATATTCTGATAAACCGAATCAATACTCAATTACGATTTATATATATATTTCGTTATCGATAATTTCAACAAGTTACTAGCAGTTCAACCAAACAGCCAACACACAGCAAACAACCATTATTCATCAATTCTAAAAATACGTTATAAAAATATAAGTTGAGCAGAGTTAGTGAGATTTACTCACATTGGACGGTTATCGTTAAATAACGATAATTGGTCACTGATTTGATTCAGGCGTTTAATTTCACCATAAATTAAACGAGCTTCAGTTCACTCCCGGTCAGTTCCAATGTGTAGTGTCCGTCCATACGCTCCCATCGAATCTTGTTTTGTTAAATTCTGATCATGTATGAAATAGTTATACCTTTTCTAAGTTAATAAACATTTTAATTTATATAAAACTTGAATTTATTATACCCGGCCTTACCATCATTATCCCAGCCCAATACCCGTATATTACTTCTTCTTCCTAGATCGTGAAACACAATATGCTGTACCTCACGAAACAAATACCATAGCCGCCTCTTTACCCCTTCCGTACTCCTTCACCTCTTCACTGAACCCCAACAAACATCACCACTCTTCTTCTCTCGAACTCCTCTTCAATCTCACGTATTTCCCCTTATACTCGATCACATCCTCTTGATCCCGACTCCCAGCTCCAAGCCGCGTCATCAGTAAACCATCGACATTTTTTTTATTTCCAAAAAAAATCGAAATCAATGCTAAATTCATCTCCAAACATGAAAATAATACTAATTTCAACCATCGATGCTCCTATTCCAAGAATTCAAGAACCCTAACTTTCGCTGACTTTCGCTCTATACATTTCGCACTAACCCAAACATAACCGCGTCCGTCAAAACACATACCAGATTGTAGAGGAGCATCCTAGGATCAAAAATCTACATGTGTTGGGATTTATAGGATTTTCTTTGATTCTTTATGTATTTACAAACTCATGATTTTATTTGAGGAAGCTTTCTACGGCGGCGCAAGTGCTTTGACCAGAGAAAAAGATGCGACTTAGGTTTAGGGTAAAAGATGGTATTTATATGATGGTTTTATATTTTTTTATTCGGTTTGTTTATTTAATTTTAATGAATCATTGTCTTCATTCTATGTTTAAAAATCCCTACGATTACATACAATACCCAAAAATCTTGAAAATTGGCATGCAACTACAGTTTGACATTACGGTCCTAACGAAACTGGTTTCGTCGAATTCTAACTCAGTTTGCTCACACAGCATATTTTTAAAGTCAGAAAATTGACTGTATTTCACATTAAAATCCCTTACGGCCATACACTGACCCCAAAAATCACGAAAATTGAAATCTAACAATAATTTGACATTATGAATTCAACAAAATTGGTTTCGTCGAACTTGGAGGTCGTTTGAAAAACTGGCTATTTTTAAAGCTCTAAATAACCCTTTTAAATATATAAATATATTTAAAAACAATTAAATTAAAAAAATCCAATATTATCGTATATATTCACACTAGAAAATCATACAACTCCATATCGGGATTCATAACTCGATATCACAAAGTTCCCAGTTATATCGACATTCAATTTATATAAAAATCCTTTTATAATATAAATAATTCAATATAAATTATAAAGGAATTTCATAGCGACTATTTGAAATTTTGATTTGATCATAACTAAAAATCTACACGACGAAATCCTGATTTTTCTCTTCCATCAGAAAAATATACTTTATCAGCTCCTAACGTTTCTTGTTTCACAGAAATCCGACTTAAAACGGATTCTGTATATTCGTTTAAAGTTCGAATCGCCAAATTACGAACTACCGCGCCATTTCGAGCTCGATTATAAAAATATTATAATTATAAGTTCAAACTTCGTTTAAATAATATATTTGTTAATATAATTCAACTCTAAACTGAATTATATCTTGTAGATGATCCAATTCACACAATATTGGGAATTCAGCTATTTTCGACCATTTCGAAAATAAATATGTTATTCTATTTTTTATATTAATTAAATATAAATATTATTTAACTCAAATTATCGATGTCATCAAATCGATATTTAATAATTAAATAAATTAATTATTATACTGTAAAAATACGGGACGTTACATTCTTCCCCCTTTAAAATAATTTCATCCTTGAAATTGCTATGGTAGAAAACAAACCCTATTAACTTGGTAAAAATTATTTGTTTTATTTTACTTTAGTTTCAACTGAACCAAGTTTAATTTCAATTAAATATTGATTTATTTCTACTAACGAAAATTTACAAAAATTTTGAAAATTTTCTAACACCTTACATTTCCGAAAAATTTCGCCAGCACCTCCTTTGTACCGGTCAATAGTTCAAACCCCAAACTCGCCTCTCTAGGCCCTTTCCTTTGAAAAAGAAAATCAAAATGCCAAACAGCTTGCCGGTTCGTTGCATAAAACCTCATATGGAAATTTCAACATGTACCTTTGTCGGGCATATCATTATATCCTTGCACTTGCTTCTACCCAATACCTGCTGATCATATATCCATCTATACTAATCGATTTCCAATAAATTTCAGTCAATCAAATCTCAACACAATTATTCACTTATCCAAAGCCAAATTCCATTTCAAACTCGAGTTCTATTCTCGATTCCAAACTCCTAACTCACCAATCCAATAGCATTTCAGATTCTTATCTCATAATTCAAAATCTGATTCTACTTAATATATTATATTCCAATTCAATTTCTAGTTAAATTGATTTCAATTCAATTCGTATTTGCTTTCTCAAATTTCTACTTTAATTTATTTTTATTTAGATGATTTTTTTCCTGGGAGTTTTAAATAACTTTGCTTTTCACAAAAATCAAATAGTCCCTTTTCGAGATTCAAAACAACTTGTTTTCTTCAAAACAATTCAACACAAAATCCTTGGTAGTAATCCATCACTTAGGACACGAAAATGAACACTGATGATGTGGCCAGCATCGTCAGAGTTATTTCCTAGCTACTGAAGTGAGTTCAATACTGTACCACTATTCTAAAATCATATTTAAACAAATTCTATTTTGAAATTATTTCAAAATACCATTCACAATGCTTGTAAACAATTTAAAATCTCCTAGGATTTTAAGATTTTCTTATACTTAACTCAAATCCATTTACAAACACTTATTCAAATTTTACGGATTTTAATTAATTCTGATTTTAATTCAGATTTAATTCATCTGATTTCACATATTACACTTATACGGGTTCTGTTTGGTTATTTACATAACCATTTTACTTTTATAAATCTTATTCGATTATAATAACAACCAACACATCCAATATACTATAATAATTCGAATATAGATATTTTCTTTATATCGAAATATACTTTGGGTAAAATTATCTCATTTACCCTCTTTCAAAACATACTATGTCGGTTTATCGTATTTGAGTGTTTAGAAACCCTTATCGATACAGTGGATCAAATTGATCGACCAGAATTCACAAACTACTCAACCAATAAATCTCCACAATATAAAACAATTTTCTTATAAAATCTACAAATACGTTCACTCGTATATATACATTCAAACTCAATCTAGGGTGTTGCTAACCCCATCTCTACCGAGTCATGACACAGGCCAACGTAATCACTTAACCTTCAGCTTTGATACCACTGTAACGAATTGGGATTTTCGACTCCTAAAATTAACACAAAACTATCATGTTGACTATTTAGACATCGGAAATACCTGATCATTAATTGAAAGAAATTAGAGGATGAGAATAGATAAGATAGAAAATTAGAATAGAAGAAGAAGAAGATCGCCACAAAACAGAATCAGGGTAATACGAATCTCACAGCGGAACGAATATAATATATAACATAACTTTGAAATAAACGATATATATATATGCAACAACATTATCAGAGTACATCACTTACACACAATGGAAATAACAATAGCTATATAATCCTGAAGCCTCCTGCTTCAAGCTCCTCCAAGTATATCTGTAAAGACCTGAACTACTTGACTGCCCGTACAAATTTGGGCACCCAAGAGTTTAGGGAAAACAAAGCAAAATAAACTCTAGGTCAGTCATGGGACTGGTGTGAATAAACTCAGATCATTTAGTTTAACTTTGAAAAATCCCTTTTCAAACGAAAAGTAATTGTAAGACAAATCCACACATAAACACGGACGGTTTTTACCTTACGATAATCCAAAACAGTTTTGGAAATCAATACTTTTCTGATATTATAATAATGTCTAATCACAAGTAAATAACAATCTAGCAGAACGCTTGCATCTCACGTTCCACATATATAGTACGCAAATAAAACCGCAGGCACTTATTGGAGATTGGATTCCAACCATGACAAGGTATGAGACCACCTACCGATAGTGTATCTTTAGAGGCGAATACACTGGGTTCACCAAGAACGTCTTGCAACCCGGCCACACATGACCGACCACTCATTTCGCTTGAGTGTATCGAATGTATATCACCAACGGTTGGGAGCTACCTACCATTTCGCAAAAAGGGACAGCATCGAATAGATAAAAGAATGAAATGGATTTTCTCTAGATAGGTGATATATACCCTAATGGGAGCGACCCACTTAGCCATGCTACCTGCCCGATTTCTGTCATTTCCCGGTTGATGAGGCTTGAGGTCATAACGTATCTTTTGGACACCTGACCGCCATTCACTTTGAATGCCACATCGTCATACCCGCCAAATCACAAATTGATTTCCCCAAAAATACCACAGGTATAAAGCTAAGAGAAACGAATTCCTCCGCCACCAAACAAAAGTACGTTTGAAGAGATCAACTTACGCAATCCGTTAGATATACTTTGTCGGACATTCATCCATTCACGTTTGTCCTGGGACTGGACAAACCGAAGGCACTATTCTATAAACTGGACAGGCCTTGCATAACTCCGTCTTCAATTATTTTCATTATATTTGATCGCAACGCTAACATCCATGCAGAGTGGTTTTCAGATAATAAATCTGATCCCGGTCTCACCGGATCGACGACGTAGAAATGGTCAAAAACTTCGATAGTCGGTGATTTAACTATCAAAGAAAAACAGGTGTGCAACCAACGATATTATTTCCAACTGAAAATTCTATCAATCAATCATCATTCAACATTTATCTCTTTTTAAATTGATTTATTATTAATTTATTCATTTCCCTTTTCTATATATTCGTAAATCCTATTTTTCCAAATTTAGGAAATATACTTTATTATCATTGGAAACAGTTCCAGATTTACTCCCTTTTCTTATTTTCTATATTATAAAACATTTCTGATCTTTATTTGGAAAACGTTTCCAAAACTCCTTCATTAGATTTAAAAAGACGTTTAAATATAACGTCACTATGCAAACTCGAATCATTACACTCATTAACTAGATTCACTTAACTAACCTTCACTATCGAACCTTAACCATTCCTTAGTTAAAAACGAAGTCAATCAAGTTGCGGTATAATTACCTCTCTGACCTTAACTGAACAACATTTCTAACTTCGAAATAGATAAAGTTCACCTTTCAAATCTTTAACAAACTTCCTTACGAAACTCTCGGATTCTATTTACGAATCCACTTCTTTTACCAAAATCATTTGATTATAACCATAGTTATATAATCTCATACTTTCGAAATATAATAACTTAAATATAACTTTTCTTTCTTAATTTGAATAAATAAACAAACACCTAATTTATTATTAAATTAGTAAAACTTGATCTGAAACGGGAAGTAAATATTACTTTTCCTTAATTCGATATAATTGATTCTGATGTATAACTCACTTTCGTGTAATCTCTATTTGATTAACTCTCCTTCGAATAACCTATATTCGATTTACTCTCCTTTGAATAACCTATATTCGATTTACTCTCCTTTACGGATTTTATTTAATCCTTTTAACATTTCGAATATTGAAATGGATTTCATCGTTCCCTTTTTAAAACAACTCCGAATTTCCAATTTTATATTCATTGTTGAATTTTCCATCTCAATTATCCACTGATAATTATATTTTAGTTCATTTATAAACTTTGTTTATAAATCACAACACTTGTTTCATTATTAAACAAGTTCTTTATTTCTTAACCATTCAGAATTTCATTACTGTTTGAATTCTTGTTTCAAAACCCAATTTCCTCTACACATGTTTTTATTTGCAAAATCTTTGCTTATTTTCATTATTCACATCGAATGTGAATAATGTTTCCTTTATATAATCTATTCAGTTTGATTTCATATTTAAAAACAATATCTCATTTTCAATTTCTATTTATATTTCTATTTATTGAATTATTTGTACAAAAACCCCTTTTAACTTCTAACACTTGAAATCTCATTTAAATTTTCCTTTATAAATGCTGGATTCATATTCCATAAAATATCGGTGTTAAACCGATTTCTACTTCTCTATATAAGTTCGACTTATATATTTTCATTTATCAAAAGATAAATATTTTTATTTGATTTATAAAATATTATAAATTTCACTTCTCAATTTATCTGCTAAAACAGATTTCTATTTAATATCTACTTTGAAACCATCTCCTCGTTGTTTATTTATATCTTCTCAATTCTGTTTTATAATTCTATTTATTTCCCCAAATAATTTCTTTTATAATTCAATTTGATTTCCGAAATATTTCCTTTCAATTCTATTTGTTTTCCTAAATATTATATATACTCCATAAAGTCCTTTATTTACTTCTTATTACTTTCATTTAGTATTTTAACCAAATCGGTCTTTCAAACTTCCATATAACTGTTGTTAACTTCATGCAGAAGTCTTTTATTTAATTTTCAAATATCACCTTTTAATAAGTCCATTTGATTTTATAAAATTCCAAAATCCTATATTTACATCATACATTTCTTTTTATAAAATTCACTGATTTTATACGAATATTTTTATTTCAATATACATTTTGAAAATTTCCTTTTTATATAAAATCCTTTGATTTTATATAAATATTTTATTTCAAATTATAGTTTGAAATTTCCCTTTTCACATTCCAGTATTTCTTATGGTATTAAAAATACCAAATAACGGTGATCAATACCATCCAAACACACATAATCAACACCAGATTATAATCACATCATATATCACAATATATGAAAACAGTAAAATAAATGTTGAACAATCCAGTTGGATTCCTCCAACCTGTTTCCCCTGCATCCACAGATGTTAATCAACACAAATAACACGAACATGAAATATTTTGATAAACTGAATCAATACTCGATTACGATTTATATATATATATTTCGTTATCGATAATTTCAACAAGTTACTAGCAGTTCAACCAAACAACCAACACATAGCAAGCAAACATTATTCATCAATTCTAAAAATACGTTATAAAAATATAAGTTGAGCAGAGTTATTGAGATTTACTCACATTGGACGGTTATCGTTAAATAAAGATAATTGGTCATTAATTTTACTTAGGCATTTAATTTCACCATAAATCCAAACGAGTTTCAATTCACTCCCGGTCAGTTCCAATGTGTAGTGTTCGTCCATACGCTCCCGACGAATCTTGTTTTGTTAAATTCTAATCATGTATGAAATAGTTATACCTTTTCTAAGTTAATACACATTTTAATTTATATAAAACTTGAATTTATATACCAGACCTTACCATCATTATCCCAGCCCAATACCCGTATACTACTTCTTCTTGGATAGTTTAACACAGTATGTCGTTCCTCACGAAACAAATGCCATAGCCACCTCTTTACCCTTTCCGTACTCCTTCACCTCTTCACCAAACGCCAACAAACATCACCACCATTTTTCTCTTGAACTCCTCTTCAATCTCACGTATTTCCTCTTATACTCGATCACATCCTCTTGATCCCGACTCCCAGCTCCAAGCCGCGTCATCAGTAAACCATCGACAATTTTTTTTTATTTCCTAAAAAAATCAAAATCAATGCTAAATCCATCTCCAAACATGAAAATAATACTAATTTCAACCATCGATGCTCCTATTCCAAGAATTCAAGAATCCTAACTTTCGCTGACTTCCGCTCTGTACATTTCGCACTAACCCAAACATAACCGAGTCCCTCAAAACACATACCAGATTGTAGAGGAGCATCCTAGGATCAAAAGTCTACATGTGTTGGGATTTATAGGATTTTCTTTGATTTGTTTATGAATTTACAAACTCACGATTTTATTTGAGAAAGCTTTCTATGGCGGCGCAAGTGCTTTGACCAGATAAAAAGATGCGCCTTAGGTTTAGGGTAAAAGATAGTATTTATAGGATGGTTTTATATTTTTTTATTCGATTTGTTTATTTAATTTTAATGAATCGTTATCTTCATTCTATGTTTAAAAATCTCTATGATTACATACAATACCCAAAAATCTTGAAAATTGGCACGCAGCTTCAATTTAACATTACGGTCCCAACGAAACTGGTTTCGTCGAATTCTGACTCCGTTTGCTCACACAGCATATTTTCAAAGTCAGAAAATTGACTGTTTTTCACATTAAAATCCTGTACGGCCACACACTGACCCCAAAAATCACGGAAATTGAAATCTAATAATAATTTGACATTCTGAATCCAACAAAATTGTTTTCGTCGAATTTGGAGGTCGTTTGAAAAACTGGCTATTTTTAAAGCTCTAAATAACCCTTTTAAATATATAAATATTTTAAAAACAATTAAATTAAATAAAAATAATCCAATATTATCGTATATATCCACACTAGAAAATCATACGGCTCCATATCGGGATTCATAACTTGATATCCCAAAGTTCCCAGTTATACCGACATTCAATTTATATAAAAATCCTTTTATAATATAAATAAATCAATATAAATTATAAAGGAATTTCATAGTGACTATTTGAAAATTTGATTTGATCATAACTAAAAATATACACGACGAAATCCTGATTTTTCTCTTCCATCAGAAAAATATACTTTACCAGCTCCTATCGTTTCTTGTTTCACAGAAATCCGACTTAAAACGGATTATGTATATTCGTTTAAAGTTCGAATCGCCAAATTACGAACTGCCGCGCCATTTCGAGCTCGATTATAATTATATTATAATTATACATTCAAACTTCGTTTAAATAATATATTCGTTAATATAATTCAACTCTAAACTGAATTATATCTTGTAAATGATCTAATTCACACAATATTGGGAATTCAGCTATTTTCGACCATTTCAAAAATAAATATATTATTCTATTATTTATATTAATTAAATATAAGTATTATTTAATTCAATTTATCGATGTCGTCAAATCGATATTTAATATTTAAATTAATTAATTATTATACCGTAAAAATACGGGACGTTACAGTGTGATAGGACCTAGGTCTTATAATAGCTTCATTTTTCCAAAAAGCATTGCGCTGTTTTGTTGTATGCACTGGTATTCATGGAAGGAAACCCGCTCCATGTTATATGGCGTGGTCCCTTGATATATCTGATTTTGAAGTAAAGTTTTAAATAACCATTTTAGTTCTCACACCAGTCACATGGCTGGCCTGGAGTTTATTGTTTTAACCTAAACTCTGGGTGCCTCTATTTTCTGCACGGGCAGCTAGTAGTTTTGGTTTTGCAGATTTATATTCGCAGGATCCTGGTTTACAGCTGGAATGATATTCGTAAAGCTCTATATGCGTATATTCTTTTTAGTTGTGTTTTGTATTATTTTTCCGCTGCACTGTAATTTGCAAATCTCTAATATTTAGTAAATGCGTAATATTTATTCATACTCTGTATATCCTTGTATTCTGATGGAATTGTTGTAATAAGCAATAAAATGTTCTTCTGTTTGTGTTTTGATTTGTCGTGTTCTCAACTCAATTCGTTCTTTCATTCACGGTGAAGTTCGGGTCGTGTTAGTTTGGTATCAGAGCTTTGGTTTACAGAGCTCGAGAACAAGACACGTCAGAACCATACGAAAGAATTCATCAGAGATTGGATTAGTAATATCCAATGAGAATGACTCGTTAGAGATGGGATCAGAAGTATCCTAGAATGAGTGTGAAGAATATATTTTTAAAATAAAAACAATTTTTGTTTTGAAAATTTAAAACCATTTCATATGTATTTGAATACTTATTTGTATTGAATTTGGACAATCCAATATATAAAGAATTTTCATATATGCCTTGCAAACGTGTATTCGAAGTTTTAATATACTGGATATATATAGAATCACACTCTAGTCGCCCGGTGATGAAACTATTGATGACTGTACAACATTAGTCGTTTGTATTCGAGTTTCGAAGGTGTGATATTTATATATTTCCAATTGACTGGTGTGAGAACCAAAAATAGATAGGGCTATTCTGTGAATTGGCATCAAAAACATGATTTTCTGTATATGTATCAAAATTATGAATTTGAAACATTAATTCATTAATTGATGGTTGTGTTGTATGATTATTTGTTATCTAATAAAACCACATGTGAAAGGAAGGTAAATTTAAGCCAAATTTTATCGAATATTGAACCGTATTAAAAATTGTTTGAAATTGCATGCATATACTTGTGTATCCACTGAACAGGTCATTGCAGAGAGGCTAGAGCGGAGGAATAAAATTGTTTTCCCAACAAATAGGTACATGTTTATTGTATTTCTTCGGTTTTTGATGATTTTATGAGCAGATTGACTAGCCGCTTGGCTGTTTATTTTTCTTTTTGGATTGGAGAGGCCTACATGGCAATTTCGGGATTTACCCGGTGCTCCCGTACAGGGGAGGTTATGGCGAAATTTTTCGAAATTTTAGTGTGTTAGCCAAATTTTTGAAGAATTTGAAAAGTTCTTAGAAACTGAAAAGTTGAAGAACTTAAGCCATAATGGAAATAATGAAAGTTGAGTCGGTTTGTAAAACAACTTTTAGCTCCGTTCGCTTTCGAGGACGAAAAGATTTTAAGTGGGGAAGATTGTAACAACCCGGAAAATCCGAACCAATTTAAAATTTTTATTTTGGCAATTTTAGTGAATTTTGACTTAAAATGGATTATTTTAAATAATAATGACAAGAAATTTGTTTTGAATAGAACTAGAATGTATATATTTATTCAAATCGAAGTTAGAATATAAATATTTATTTTTAAATATAAAAGGAATTAGAAATGGCACGGTAGTTCGAAAATTCGATTTCAAATTTCAAATGAATGTACAGGATTCAAAATAAACCGGATTTTAGCAAATCAAAAATATTAGAATCTATTTGAAAATATCTTTTCAATGAATCCGAAAAATTGAAATTTCGTACTGGGGACAAAAAGTTATGCCCAGTTGAAATTTCAGAATAGTCGCTATGGAATTTTGGCCCTTAAAAATGGAAATTTTGCAAACGACCTCCGTTTTCGATGAAACCACTTTTGTTGGATCCGGGATGTCAAATTATTTCTAGATTCCAAAATTCATAATTTTTGAAATTGATATGTGAGTGTGGCGAAGGAAAACGTGTTTTAACAATTTAAGTCAATTTGGATAGACCAGAAAATGGCCATTTTTCAAACTGTCTTCAAATTTGACGAAATTAGTTTTGTTAGGACCGTATCATCAATACGAAGTTAGAAATAATTATTCTAGAATTTTTAGAGTTAGTATGTGGCTCTGGTAAATTAAAATATACGTTAAAATTAAGTTTGATGATTATATTAATTTATATTTTGAATTTGACAGAAACTTATCGAAACGATCGAATTGGCTTACAGGACATATCCCATTGCGTTCGGATTAGGGGTAATTAGTTAGGAATGATAGTCGGTGGGTTCGATTTGGAGTTTTAAATAAAAAGTTACTTTTTGGAACTAAATATAATATTAAAATATATTCAATAATTTTGGTCAACTCCCTTTTTCATCTTAGCCCCCCGATCATTTTCTCAAATTCGAAACAAATAAAAAAAGGGAGAATCCCGATCCTCGTTGCTCCGGACGCCGATGACGCCTCTGGCTCCCCCCCCCAGGTGGCGGCGCTCGCCCTCCAGCCACTCCCTCTCCGCTCGTTTTCGCCCCGAGCAACGAGCCCCACAGCACGAACCCCCAAATCCGCGCCAACGCCTCCAGAAGGCCACCGTCCAACTAACGCCGCTCCGCCCACCTCAGCTTCCCCCTCCGACGTTGAACGGCACCCCCCAATCTCCGATGACCACCAGCGAGCCCCCTTTCTTCAAACGAAAATGTGAGTACTTATTTTCATGATTTTAAGGATTTTCTTAGATTAAAAATATGAGTTTCTTTGATAATAAAGATATGATCCTTTAATATAAAAGGTTGAGATTTTTATACATAAAAAGACTTGATTTTTATTCATAAAAAGAGTTGATTTTTATTTATATAAAGATCGGATTTTTAATAGCGAAAGTTATGATTTAAAACTATAATTTTTATTGATAGAAAAATATGATGTTTATTTAAGAAAGATTATATTTTTAACATAGAAAAGATTATATTTTTAAAATAGAAAAGATAAGATTTTTAGAATAGAAAAGATAAGGCTTTTAAAAATAAAAGGATTTGATTTTTAATTTAGAAAAGATTAGATTTTTAGATTAGATAAAAATGTGATTTTTATTCTATGTAAGGAATATTTTTATTTGATAAAAATATAATTTTTAGTCTCTTAAAAATATGGTTTTATCGTATGAAAGAAAATATTTCTAGTTATGTAAAAATATATTTTTTAGCGATCTGAAAATATAATTTTGGGTGAAATAAAAATAGGAAGTAGCAATATAAAAATAAGATTTTTATATACATGAAGATGTGATTTTCATATGAACGATATTGATTTAAAAATATGATTTTCATATGAATAGCATAATAAAAATATGATTTTTATTATATGAGAAGTGATATAAAAATATGATTTTTATTGTATATGAAGCAAAATAAAAATTCGATCTTTATATAAGAAGTAGAAATATAAAAATATATTTTTTATATATAAAGAAGCGTGGTAAAAATATATGAAGCAGAAATAAAAATATGATTTTTATTTATTGGAATGAAGCAATAAGAATGTGATTTTTACTATGAACAGCGGAAAAAGGAGTGCGATGGAACGGCCTGACTGAATCGTTCAGAAATATAGAATGGCGGAGTGGATCCCTAATGTGAGAACTCCTTACCATATTTTCTTGTTCAGTTATTTATTTTATAACTGCTTATATGAACTGCTCCCCGTCATCCACAAACCATGGACGACTTGTTTGATTGTTTGGTTTTGTTGATTGGACAATTTGGTTGAATTTGATTTAGGAAATGAAATGGAATTGGTTAGATTGGAATGTGTATGGCGCAGGTCATTATTAGACTAAGGACAAGGCTAGGCCTTATCCCGTTTCTAGTATCGCGCCGTTATGCCGCCGAAATTCTCTAAAATATGTTAGAACAATTAAAATATCATTTTTATTGTATAAATGAACTGAATTAAATATTCATTTACAAATCAGACGATTTGTTTATGTACACTGATTTGACTGATATTGATTAGGACGATAAATTTTACATATTGCCCAACTGCACAAATAATATTCAGTATTTGTTGGTTGAAACACCACACGGGTATTGGGATGATATATGACTTACACTAGTCCCAATAATTAGCTGTATGTTGATCGATTGCTATTGTAAGCGTTAAATATTCATATTTGCTGCTTATGCAATGTAGAATGCACTCTGGATGATGGTTGAATGTGTTTGATTGTTGTTGTGTACATGTGATGTATGAAATC
Source organism: Allium sativum (assembly GCA_030737875.1). Taxonomy (NCBI): domain Eukaryota; kingdom Viridiplantae; phylum Streptophyta; class Magnoliopsida; order Asparagales; family Amaryllidaceae; genus Allium; species Allium sativum. The sequence continues at coordinate 166,280,147 of CM060916.1, read as the reverse complement.
CATATAATCACATTATATGGTAATTGACTATGTCTGATTCTAGTTCAGAAAGAATGAATATTTTAAAAATAATGAATATTATAAAATAATATTCAGCAAAAGATCAAAATCTGATTTTTATGTCCGATTTGGGATGGACACGAAAATATTTAAATATATATAGTCGGGTTGATTAGATAACGCCATTTTGTTGTGAACGATAGTTATATCGATTTTATTCGTTTTTATAATGAATATCGAAAAGGAATTGATTCAAAATCTAATGTTTTGAAAATACTATCATTCATATATCGACGATATGGAATATTCAATTTTGATTTGAAATTGAACATGAAGTTGAAATTGTTTTGAAAACGAATTTAAAACGATTTATAAAATACATTTTAAAAGGAAATGGACAAAATATATATTATATATATTATATATAATATAATGGCCTGAAAAGAACGCACCGCGCTGCGGCAGTTCACGAATTTCGACCATTGACTTCGAACGAAATGAAACGACCCGAACTTCCCCGGTCTCCGAAGACAAGAGAAAGAACGAATTGTTTAGAGAACACGACAAAATAGAACGCAGACGGGAGAACATTTCATTGTATATTACAACAATGCATCAGATTACAAGAATATACAGAGTATAAATGAATATTACACAGAAATATCAGAGATTTAAATTTCATTTAAATACATAGCAGCGGAAAATAATACAATACACAACTAGAAGAGATATACGGATACAAAGCTTTCTGGATATCGTTCCAGCTGTAAACCAGGATCCTGTGAATATAAATCTGCAAAACCAAAACTACTAGCTGCCCATGTCAAAATAAGGGCACCTAGAGTTTAGGTTAAAACAATAAACTCCAGGTCAGTCATGGGACTGGTGTGAGAACTAAAACAATTAATCTTTATTTTAAAGTTCGGTACATCAAGGGACCACGCCGTATAACACGGAACAGGTTTCCTCCCAAGAATACCAGTGCATAAAACAAACAGCGCAATGCTAAATAGAGAAAAATGAAGCTATTATAAGACCCAGGTCCTATCACACAATGCAACGCAAGCCGGGGGATAGGGTTTTCCCTTATAATAGCCAAACATGCTTGGTACGTTTAAAATAAATCATTTGATACTATTATAAGTGTATAGTGTCGAAACAATTTCAAATCATAAGTATCAATCCTAGACGGCATGGGTACCATATATCATGTCGCCATACTAGGCTCTACAATCAAAACCGCAAATGTCACGTATTTGGAAATTGGATTTCCATCTATGAATCGAGGCAAAAGACAGTCCTCAACCGATTCGAGACTGTCTAGCCCGAGCCTTAGGAACAGCCGCAACTGCCCCTTGGAGCGACAGGGCCGGTCCACCGATGTGGGTTAAACTTAAATCCTGAACACTGCGTTTCCCCGCCCTTTGGGGCCTAAGTCTGGTCCGTCTGCCGACCAGAATGCATCGGCCGAAACCGGTATAACCGAGGCGCCTCGCAACAGCAACAACCACATAAGTCAAACTCGTCAGGGCATGTAAAACCACTGACGCCACTTTTTAGCTAGAAGGAAACGCATGCCTTCCCTGAGGTCCGTCTCCCGTTTTTGGTTCATACCGGGTGTGAAACTCGCGAAGTAAACGTTACACAAAGCTACGCCACAAAGGCCGTGCTTCGATCATCAACCACAAGACTTTGCTTTTCAACAGAAGCCTTGATCATTTTCCACTTAGGCATGCCACACAGGCAATTCACTCTATGCGTTTGATATCCATCAGTATATAACCCCTGAGCTCGTACGTCTCAGAGAAGGGCGTTAAGCAAGAGAATAAATTCTCCGCCGCCAAACAGATATATATTTAATAGAAATCAATCACACAGACTGAAATCCAATGTCAGACACACAGTCCATTTACAAGTTCGTTCTGGGTCTGAACAAAACCGGAGGCACCTAGTACCCCGCATATCCTTCGATCTCCAAGTACGTCTGGACGGTCACTAACTGTTACCATCTTCTTGGGTGTACATCCCAATCAAGATCATCAGTAATCACCCAAACGACGTGGAGACCTCCGGTCTTCAACCACCGTCTTCATCTTCGACTTATCGTCGTATCAGTTATTCAGAATGGGATAAACCCGGTCTTTCCGAATAACCCGCGTATATTATAAACAAGTGTTACACAAATACAACATACGCCTCATTCCAATTCATCAGTCACTAACCGTAAATTAACAAGAGAATAATTCCCCAAATATTAACCCCGAAGGCCGAAACCAACATCAGATCGATATCCAGAAAACCATTCTGCTTAGCTAACCGACAGTTAGTTTCTAAATTTCACATTCATAGGGAAAGGTTCCCATTAATTTTATCAAAGATAAATTCCTTGAATTTATTCTTTAATCTTCTTTTGAATATCGATTCACTAGTCGGGATTAACTAACCTTACCGAAGTAATCATTTGTTTTAATTTCCCAACCCCGACCTATTCATCCCATGAAGTAAAACTGGTTATACTTCATATCTAACACCACGGCGTTATCGGTAAATTCAATACCATTTCATGTTCAAATCTAATTAAAGATTTAACTAACTCCTGGAGCAAAACTGTTGATACTCCATTCTCGATTTTTTTAATCTAATTAAAGATTCATTAAAACTCTACTTGGTTTTAATCTGTTACTGGGTGAAACAATCAGTGTCATTTAAAAACACGGTTCACGATAAACCCCAAAATCACATCACATTTCAATCAGTCCCTAACCAAAAATTAGCAAGTGAGCAATTCCCAAAATATTAACCCCGAAGGCCGAAACCAACATCAGATCAATATCCCAGAAACCATTCAACTTAACTAATCCCCAGTTAGTTTCTGATTTTCTTAACTCCTTTAGGTCTAAGAACAGTATTATTGAAGATACCGTTCACGACAACCCAAAATCATGTTTCATTAATTGTCGGGTTAAAGAACGAGTGTTATTTAAAACACTGTTCACGATAAACCCAAAAATCAATATCAATTCAATTCCAATTAAATATTATTTAATTGGTACACGTCATTAAATCTAAATAAAAAGATTTAATCTTTTCCTCAGCTGGGCTTAAGAACAGTGTTAATGAAGACACCATTCACGACAAACCCAAATCACATTTGATATTAAATACAAGGCTCTGAATAGAAAATATATCGGCTTATATTCAATATCAAATTCTACGACCAACAAATATCGTATTGGAAATAGCGATATATAAATATCTTTCAAATTTCCATAACAACATCTGTATAATCACGAAATCCAACATCGAAATATTCCGAAGATAATTTCGATCCAAATCCATTCCAATTCAATTACTGGAAATTCTGGTTACTTTTAAAAACCCTTTTCAAATTCAATTTATTTATTTAAAAATAAATATAATTAAAATTCTAGTTCAAAACTAGTTCATTTCGATAAAAATCTATTTTTATCTTTTCAAATATGGAGTTTTTCATCCCAATTCTTTCTAAATCATTTCCTATGATTTTACACAAATTATTACTATTTTTAATAATTTAATCTAGGCCCATACAGTCGATTTCCATCAATGGCCATCGAACTGCACTTACAGCGACCTTTTTCAAATTTGATTTGGACATAATTCGAAATCCAATCGTTAGATTTCTAATTTGTAGTAATCGTTAGAAAGCTCTTTTCGATACGAACCCAACGGTTCCGGTTTTAGGAGAATCCGACGGTCGGATCTCCCATAATGTCCGTTCGAAGTCAATGGTCGAAATCCGCGAACTACAGCGGCGCGGCGCGTTCTATTCAGGCCATTATATTATATATATAATATATATAATATATACTTCGTCGATTTCAATTCAAAACGTGCTTTATAAATCGTTTAAATTCGTTTTCAAAACGGTTTCAACTTCATATTCAATTTCAAATCAAAATTGAATATTCCAATATAAATTCGTTTTAAATTCATTTCAAATTGATTTCAATTCAAATTGATTTCTAATTCAATTTCAGTTTAATTCGAATGCAATTCCTTTCGATTTCAATTCGACTTCAATTTAATTCAATTTAATTCAAATTTCAATTCAATTCAATTTCAATTCGAATTCATTTCTATTCAATTTCAATTTGTTTTCATTTCTTTTCAAAATATCAGATTTTGAAATCACTTTTGATATTCATTATAAAATGAATAAAATCGATATAAATATCGTTCACGTCAAAATGGCGTCAATCTAATCAATACGGCTTCATATATTCCTATTTTCAAATATTTCTTTTTCAAATATTCTATTTCAAATATTTCATTTTCAAATATTTTATTTCAAAACTGGAATGAGGCCCAATCAATTACGATATAATGTTAATTATATGGATTTTCTACAACACATGTACACAATAACAACGATGAATAATCAACCATCATCCAAAGTGCATTCTACACTGTATAAGCATCAAATATAAATATTTAACGCTCATAACAGTCTGTCAATCAATCGATCGATATACAACTAAACAATCGGGATTAGTGTACGTCAAATATCATCCCAATACCCGTGTGGGGTTTCAAACAATCAAACACAGATTTTATTTGTGCAGTTGGGCGATGTGTAAAATTTATCATCCCAATCAATATCAGTCAAATGTGTGTAGATAAACAGATCATCCGATTTGTTTATTTTATTTCATTTCATATACACGTTAAAAATTCTATTTTTAACTATAAAATGTTTTCCACTATAAAATATTTTATTTCGTTTCACATCACACAATCAACTACACATCAAAATCAAACAAACAAGCATATAAGCCATCCATGGTCTGTGGACGACGGGTGTCGGGTCCTACTAAACACCGTCTGCATCCTAGTATATATATATAACTAGAAAAAGAAATTGAAGAGTGAGAAATTCTCACAGATTAGCTAATCCAACGCCGCGACTCTTCTTATGTAGAAATCTTCGTCGTTCTTGCCACTTGTCACTTTTCACTGCCCGTATTCTCTACATATATAAAAATCACACTTTTACTTCGCTATTCAATATATAAAAATCGAATTTTTACTATGCTATTCAATATATAAAAATCGAATTTTTACTTCGCTATTCAATATATAAAAATCGAATTTTTACTATGCTATTCAATATATAAAAATCGAATTTTTACTATGCTATTCAATATATAAAAATTGAATTTTTACTTTGCTATTCAATATATAAAAATCGAATTTTTACTTCGCTATTCAATATATAAAAATCGAATTTTTACTATGCTATTCAATATATAAAAATCGAATTTTTACTATGCTATTCAATATATAAAAATCGAATTTTTACTTTGCTATTCAATATAAAAAAAATCGAATTTTTACTTTGTTATTCAATATATAAAAATCAAATTTTTACTATGCTATTCAATATATAAAAATCGAATTTTTACTTTGCTATTCAATATATAAAAATCGAATTTTTACTTCGCTATTCAATATATAAAAATCGAATTTTTACTATGCTATTCAATATATAAAAATCGAATTTTTACTATGCTATTCAATATATAAAAATCGAATTTTTACTTTGCTATTCAATATAAAAAAAATCAAATTTTTTACTTTGTTATTCAATATATAAAAATCGAATTTTTACTTTGCTATTCAATATAAAAAATCGAATTTTTAATTTGTTATTCAATATATAAAAATCGAATTTTTACTTTGCTATTCAATATATAAAAATCGAATTTTTACTTTGCTATTCAATATAAAAAAATCGAATTTTTCACTTGTTATTCAATATAGAAAAATCTAATTTTTTTTTCTTTTTATTCAATATAGAAAAATCTAATTTTATTCCTACCATAAAAATTTAACTATTTAAAAGAAAATAATAAAAATAAATAATGATGAATAAAAAAAAGAACTTACAGGGGGTCTGACGTGTAAAGGGGAGGAGGTGAGACGCAGATAGGGGGGCTGGCGGACTTGCTGAGGCGTCAGATGTGGGTCAGGGGCAGGCGGCGCTGGAGGAGTGGGTGGTCGGAGATGGCTGCTCAGGGGGTTTGGGTTCGGGCGCGTCACGATTCGAGGGTAGAAGAGGGGAGAGAAGAAGAAGCAGCGGCAGCAGCTACAGGAGGAGGGGGTGGCGGCGTGCGGAGGTGGCGGCGCCTACTGGGGCTGAGCGACGCGATGGTCAACGTCGGGGGGGGGGGAGGCTAGGTTTTTTCTTTAAATCGGTTTTTTTTATTTTTTGACTGAGAAGGGAAAGTAAGAGAGAGGAGTGAGGTGAGTTATATAATATAATATATTTTAAATTATTTTAAATTTCAAAAAGTTGACTTTTTATTCGACCTCTAAACGAGGCCCACCGCCTGTCGTCCACAGCGTTTCACCCCCATTCCGAACACAATGGGATATGTACCATAAGCTGATTCGACTGTTTCGATCAGTTTCCGTTAGAATCCAAATATAACTCTATATATTGAATTTGAATGCGTATTTCAATTTACTGGGGTCACATACTAACTTGAAAAATTCCAGAAAAATATTTTCTAGCTTCGTATTGACGATACGGTCCTAACAAAACTAGTTTCGTCGAATTCTGAGACCGTTGGAAAAATGGCCATTTTCCAGTCGATTAAAATCAACTGAAACAGGTCAAACACGTTTTCCTTTTCCACGCTTACATATTGATTCGAAAAATTATGAAATTTGGAATCTAGCAATAACTTTACATCACGGATCCAACAAAAGTGGTTTTGTCGAAATCCGAGGTCGTTTGCAAAATTTCTATTTTTAAGGGCCTGAATTCCATAGCGACTATTCAGAATTTTCAACTGGACATATCTTTTGATTCTCCCTATGAAATTTCAATTTTTCGAATTCGTTGGAAAGATATTATCAATTAGGTTCTATTATTTTTGGTTCACTAAAATCCGGATTGTTTTGCACCCGGTACATTCAATTGAAGTTTGAAATCAAATTATCGAACTACCGCGCCATTTTCAATTCCTTTTTATATATATAAATAAATATTTATATTCTAACGACGATTCAAACGAATATATACGTTCGAATTATATTTAAAATAAATTTTTTGTTGTTTTTATTTAAAATGATTCATTTTAAATAATCAAAATTCGTTAAAATTGCCAAAATAAAAATTTTAAACTGGCCCAGATTTTCGGGTTGTTACACGAACGTTACAGGAGATCCGACCATCGGATTCTCCTAAAGCCAGAGTCGTTGGGTTCATATTGAAAAGAGCTTTCTAAGAATATTAGAGATTTGAAATCTAACGGACGGATTTTGAATTATGTCCAAATCAAATTTGGAAAAGGTCGTTGTAAATGCAGTTCGATGGCCGTTTATGGAAATCGACTGTACGGGCCTTGATAAAATTATTAAAAATATTAATAATTAGTGTAAAATCATATAAAATGATTTGAAAAGAATTGGGATGAAAAATTCCATATTTAAAAAGATAAAAATAGATTTTTATCGAAATGAACTAGTTTTGAATTAGAATAATAAATCCAATATTTTAAAAAAAATAAATTGGATTTGAAATTGTTTTAAAAAAAACCAGGATTTCCAATAAAAGAATTTGAATGGATTTAAATCGAAATTATGCTCGGAATATTTCGATAATGGATTTCGTGATTATACAGAGATTATGGAGGAATTTGGAAGATATATATATATATATATATATATATATATATATATATATATATATCGTTATTCCAATGCGATATTTGTTTGTTTCAGAATTTGATATTGAATATAAGCTGATATATTTTCTATTCAGAGCCTTGTATTTAATAACAAATTGGATTTTGGGTTCGTTGTGAATGGTATCTTTAATAATACTGTTCTTGAACCGAATGGAGTTAAGAAAATTAGAAACTGACTGGTGATTAGTTAAGTTGAATGGTTTCCTGTGTATTGATCTGATGTTGGTTTCGGCCTTCGGGGTTACTACTTAGGGGATTGTTCTTTTACTAATTTACGGTTAGAGGTTAATGTGAATTGGGTTTATTGTGATATGTGTTTTTAACGACATTCTTTCTTTAACCCGATTTACAGTGAAATGTGATTTGGGTTGTCGTGAATGGTATCTTTAATAATACTATTCATAGACCCAATGGAGTTAAGAAAATCAGAAACTAACTGGAGATTACTTAAGTTGAATGGTTTCCTGGGTATTGATCTGATGTTGGTTTCAGCCTGCGGGGTTAATACTTAGGGATTTTTTCACTTTCTAATTTACGGTTAAAGGCTGATGGAATGAAATGTGATTTTGGGTTTATCGTGAATCGTGTTTTAAATGACATTGGTTCTTTAACCCAGTTAAAGACAGGATATGATTTCCCAAGTAAAACAATCGTTAATATTGATTTTTGGGAAGATTAAAACCAAGTGGAGTTTTAATGCATCTTTAATTAGATTGAAATGATATCGAAAGGAAGGTTAAAGAATAAATTTGAAGAATTTATCTTTGATAAAATTAATGGGAACCTTTCCCAAAGTATAAGAATATTTGAATAAAGGAATACTCAGGATTGGAATGAGGCGTATGTTGGGTTTTTATAGCACTGTTTATTATATACGCGAGTTATTCAAAGAAGCCGGGTTTATCCCATTCTGAATAACTAATTCGACGATATATCGAGGATGAAGACGGTGGTTGAAGACTGGAGGTCTTCACATCGTTTGGATGATTACTGATGTCATGATTGGGATGTACACCTAAGGCAAGGTAATAAGTGGTGATCGTCCAAACGTACCTGAAGATCGACCGAATATGCGAGGACCTCTCCCCTGTATTGGATATATAGGGGAGAAATAAGGTGCCTCCGGTTTCGTTCAGACTCAGAACGAACTTGTAAATGGATGTGTGTCTGACATTGGATTTCATTCTATGCGATTGATATACATTGGTTGCATAGCGTGAATTGCCTGTGTGGCATGCTGAGATGCAAATGATCAAGGCTTCTGTTGAAAAGCAGAGTCTTGTGGTTGATGATCAAAGCACGACCTTTGTGTCGTAGCTTTGGGTAGCGTTAATTCGCGAGCCTCACACCCCGGTGTGAACCAGAAACGGGAGAGGACATTAGGGAGGGCATGCGTTTCTTTCTATCTAGGAGTCACTACAAGAAAAATACCCTATTGCAACTAGCTATTTGCAACAGGTCTCAAATGTCAGTTGCAGTAAATGATATTTAGCAACAGGCCTTTCGTACCCGTTGCAATAGATAAGATTTAACAACAGGCTTTTCCTTCCTGTTGCGAAAAGTATATTTTTTGCAACAGCGCTTTCATGCCTGTTGCGAAAACATACTTTTAGCAACAGCTCTTTCATTCCTGTTGCAATAGGCATATTATTTGCAACTACACTTTCAAACCAGTTGCAAAAAATATATATTTAGCAACTGTTTTCACCAGTTGCGATAACTTTAATTTTTTTGCAACAGGTAAAGCCACTTGCAAAAAACACACACTTTTAAAAATTATTTTTCCCCAAGTAATATTCAGTTATAATATAAGAAGTATAAGCATAATAGTTAATATATATATATATATTATATATATATATACACACACACATATACATATATATACACACACATATACATATATATATATATATATAATTTGTAACCGCGCTTCCAGACCTGTTGCAAAAAGTTATCTTTAGCAAGTGTTTTCACCACTTGCAATAATTAATAGTATATATTCAATAATTTATAATTAGTCATTAATACACACACACACTTATATATATATACGCGTAATTAATTTTCAAAAATATATATACATAATTACTTAATAATTTTGAATAATTATATTAAAAGGTAATAAATAGTAATTAAGAGGTAATAGTTAATTTGTAATACTTTAGAAGTAGTTTTAATATATGTTTAAAAAATATTCAAGAAATTCATATTATAATTAATATAAATTTCACTTGTTAATTCTTGTTTCTAATCCGTGCCGTACAAAACGGTAACAAAATTTGGGTGGCAATTAATGAAAACTGGGCGGCATTAATTCAAAATTTGGGCGGCAACTAATGAAAACTAATGAAGTGCCAAAATAATTCGCTCCAAAAGCTCACCTCATTTTTCTTTCTACGCGGCTCCACCCATGTTTTTCCTCTTTTCTTCTGCTTCTCCTGCTCCCAAACTCGTGCAACCCCTGCCAAAGTACCATTGGCTTTCCTTACTAAAACCGATACTCTGCAAATCTCTAATCTCAAACGCAACAAGACGGGCACCAGTCTCAACCGCTAAAAATAGATTTCCCCTCAGAAGGTCTGACAAACCCAACTTCAGCATGCAAAAAAAGGACGCCAAAACCTAATTTACTTGCAAATCCAACATACGTCTGGACAGCGAACTCACTGCGCAAAATAAACTTTTAAATATTATTTTTCCCCCCACCTTTGATAGGCATAATTACAATTAACTACAAAAGTATGAAGTAATAGGTGATATTTAGTTATAATTTGATAAGCATTAAGTAATAATAATTAATTGAAAAGAATTAGTATTTTAATAATTTTTCATGATTAGTTATTAATAGTATGTCAATTGCATTTAACAATTATTAATTACATATAATAATTAATAATTCTAATTAACAACAAATATTAATTAATTAATAAATATTCAATCATATATTGTATTGAGCAAGTAAGAAGTCAAAACCTGCGTTTAACCGGTTAGAAGTGAAAAAAAAGGCGGCATCCTAAAATTTCAGATCCCGCTCTCATTTCGGTTTGACCGCCTACCTCTTCGTCATTAAACCTAAATCTAAAACCTCATTAGTTCAAAACCCCTAAGACCGATCTCTAAAATCACAAAATCACGAATCACAAATTGCCTACCCAGCAAATAAAGCGATAAAATCGATAACAAAAAATTTATCTAGTGTGGCGTACCAATATCCATGGAAAGAGAAGCTACAGAAATACAAGACAAAGCTTGCAAGAGGCGTTTGGGGATCTTGGCATCTCGGAGCGTGGAAGCCTCTTCCTCTCAGCGCTAGGAAGCGTGCAAGACTCAGAAAAGAAGTTCTTTTAGTTGGAGAGTAAGTTTTGATTATATCAAGTAAAGGTTCCATCTTGGAATAATTTGATTTATTTTCTTCTCCTTTATTGGTGTTTTCTTCAGTTTTGTGTGGTCGGTGCTTTTCTTCTTATTGAATATTGACATAATTTAGGGGCTAGCCGTATGTTCCACCAAAAGAGAGCAGAGGACGAAGAGGAAAGGGCATACAGTTGATCGGATTGCTGCTGAAAAGTACCTTTTTTTTCAATATATATATTTTTATTACTAGGGCTATATTGCTAATGAACTTTATCTAATTTTTGTTTAATTTGGATAGGAGGGAAAATACAGCTGAGTTGATGAAGAAGATGCCTGACATGCTACTTGATTACAAGGTTAGAGTATTTCGTTAGAGTATTTCTTGTCTACTTAATTTTAAATTTATGAATGGTGATATCTATTGCACTGCTAGAGTCCCTTATTTTTGTGAAGCCATTGGAATACAAGTTATTGAATTTAAAGTTTTTTACGCATCGGTAACCCTGTCCAGAATGATGTCTTTAGATCAGTTTTTAAGTTAGATTCTACTTGGGTTTTGAGAAGACCGTAAAGGGTGAGGTAGATTTTGTTGAGGTGTTGAGAAGACATACTCGGTCCATCCCTTGAAGAATGTGATTTTGACTTTGTCCGTAGATAATAATACACATTTTACTTTTCAATATTGTTCCAGGTGTTTGTCAGTTGCAAAATTAACAGTTTTTTGTTAAAACCTGAGAAATTCGTTTGTAGTGAACATAGGTATTAATATTTTTGTAAAGATTATGGTTGTTGAATCCTACAATTCTTATCGTGACAACATGCAATACAACAAGAATACTAAATTTATGATTAAATTTTCACTACTGTAAGTGCTTTATGGCAATGGGAAGTAGTTAGTTGTACGCTTAGTCTTCCATTTGGGACCTTCTACTTAATTTTTATTTATAAAATGTGATATTAGTGTTATTAACACACTTATCTATATCTTTTGTTTTCCAATGTTAGCATTAGAAATTAAGCATAAGGACTGTATAATTTGATATGAATGAGAGTATTGTTCTTGTGATCTAATAGTGCACTTACAGGACTGTATAAAAAGATTCATGTTGACATGCTCTTTTGGGCGGTCGACAATCCGCCTCCTGCAAACTATTTACTTGTATCCGGTGATCGTGACTTCTCTAATGCTCTGCATCAACTCCGATTGAGGCGGTACAATATTCATTTTGCACATGCTCCTGTTTCCCAAGCACTTGTTGCTGCGGCAAAGAAAGTATGGCAATGGTCAAGTCTTTTATCCGGTGGACCACTAGTACAAGATTTAGAACCAGGTGCCAGAACGTCAGGTGCAAACAGATCAAGTTTTAATGTTATAAAAGAACATATAGCAAAACGTTTAAAATGGAGAGACTAAAATGCCAGGGAGACACAAAAAACATTTGGTGTACCGCAAAGTGAAGAAGGTTGTGATACACATTAAGAACTTGTTTCTTTTCCTAGAGTATCGCTGCCTGAACTAAATGAAATTACTGGACTGAAGTGTGCACCAATGACTGACCTTTCTCATGAGATTGTATGTGCTAAAAGACCAAGGGATTCACTTAATTCTTTGGAACAAATGCCTGTTGAGAGCATGTTGCATTCAGGCAATGATAGAAATCCATTCAATGGCCAGCCATTTAAGTGCATTCCAGTGAGGTACGTCGTCATATAGGATATATTGCAAGTGCACTTGCTGAACTGAGAGCTAACAAAATAGCTCCAACTGAAGAAAATATGAGTAGAAAATACTCTATTCGAAAAAAATGTGTTGTGTGATAGAAGAAATTGTTATACATGAATGGTGTATGAAAATTGTAGAAACTTTATTGTAATTGTTTGTAATATTAAAACTTTGCTAGAATAGAAATTTTATTTGTTTATTTCATTCTTCGATATACACTATTACTAAAACAAATACATTTAATATGTAATATTTATAAGCTGTAATTTTTTTTTACAGATTTATGAATCTATTGCAACAGGCATATACTGTTGCAAAATGATCTGTTGCAACAGCAAATGCCTGTTGCAAAAAAGTATACCGCAACATCTTATTGCAACAGGCAGAAAATGTTGCAGACTTTTAGCAACTTCGGCTATACCAACAGGCGTAGGTCTGTTGCAATAGGTCTACTGCAACAGATATCGCCTGTTGCGAAAAGTGTTTTTTGTTGTAGTGAGTGGTGTCAGCGTTTTACTAGCCTTGGCATTTTACTTATGTGGATGATGGATTGCGAGGCGCCTCGGTTATATCGGTCGATCCAAGACCGATGGTCTGGTCAATATATGACCAGTTTACGCGTTATAGGGTGGGGAAACGTATTGTTCAGGCATTTTATTCCACTCCGTGTGGACCGGCCCTGACGATCCAAGGTGCAGTTGCGGATGTTCCTGAGACATGGTAGGCTAGATTGTCTCGAAGCAGTAAGGACGATCCCTTTCCTTGGTTCACAGGTGGAAATCCAACTTCCAATACGTGACAATTGCGGTTTTGATTGTAGAGCCTAGAATTGGCGACATGATATATGGTACCCATGTCGTCTAGGATTGATACATTTATATTTGAAGTTGTTTTATACACTATGCACTTATAATAGTATCAAATGATTTGTTTTAACGTACCAAGCATGTTTTGCTATTATAAGGGAAAACCCTATCCCCCGGCTTGCGTTGCATTGTGCAATAGGACCTGGGTCTTATAATAACTACACTTTTCCAAAAAGCGTTGCGCTATTTTGTTATATGCACTGGTATTCTTGGGAGGAAACCCGCTCCTATTATATGGCGTTGTAACACCCTGAATTTTTTGTTAACGATAAATTAACAAATTGAAGTATAATTAATTCTAAACGAAAGAATTAAGGGAAACGGGTTACGCCATTGCGTTCGCCTCGAAATTCTGCTTGAGATAGAGTCCGAGTTTGCGTAAATCGGACTCCGTATGAAGGAGTTATGACCTACGGAAGTTTCAGAATTCGATTTAAAGTTCAAACAATCCGAATGCAAGTTCAAAATTCAAAACTGGACCAGAACTGGGCTGGGCGGGAATTTTCCCGCCCAGGACCCAGGTCGACCAGGGGGTCGACCTGGGAGTTGACCTGGGTACCCAGGTCGACTATGTAGTCGACCTGGGGGTCGACCAGCTTGGTCGACCTGACTTGCCTGGTCTGGTCCTGGCTCGATTTCTGGAGCTTGGTTGTGTCACTAGGGTTGATTTGTCACTTTCTGATTGGCTTCTCTTGAGATGGATGTCGTTGATTAACTCTAGCTTCATCGACGGCTCTAATTAGTTTGAAATTCTATATAAACCACCTTAGTCTCAACCTAAATTCACACAAATATAATAGTACTAGAGCCGTCACGCCGCTGGAAGGAAGCCAAGAGTAGCCTCCACTTGAAGAAAGATTAGAAACGAGCGAAACTAAAGTAAAAACAAGAATCAAACAATGTTTATCTACACAAAGGAAAGCATTGCAAATTCAGAACTCAGAATCCAGAATTCAAGTTCGTCGTTTGTTGTAAGTATAGTGATTTTTCCGATGGGAATAAAATTAAGATTTGATTCGATGTAAAATGGAAATGGAATTGTGCTATTGTATAACGACGATGTTAATTCATAACTATGTGCTGCAATGATAGTGTTGTGAATGGTATTGGGATTTTTGTGGTATAATTGACTTGATGTTGGATCCATTAGAATGTTTGTGGATTAATCTAGTTGATGTGCGATCTATTCAAATTCACATACAAGTTATTTGGTTCATATCTACACCTATATGTTTAGGTGATTATGACAAGTTGAATGCTGTACAATAGAACTTCTATGCCTAAATGGCTAAGTTCATATACATGCTCATATGTTTATACAAAAGTTGCAAGTTCATAATTGGATCCATGCCAAGATCCATTTTAATACAAGTTTCATGCTATAGTAGTAAACATGATTTGATCCAGTTCACACACATGTGATAAAATTACACATACTTTTTGGACATGTCATATTCTTGTCATATGCTAGTGATGTTCGATGTTATGCGTAGATCTAAACATGTTTAGGGTTATGTTGTCTAAATCATATGCTAATTCATGTGACACTTATTTGGTTAGATCCCTATTTCAATGCAAGTTCACATATATGTAAGTTGATTTAGTCTATGTTGCAAATTCACATATATGTAAGTTGATTTAGTCTATGTTGCAAATTCACATATATGTAAGTTGATTTAGTCTACGTTGCAAGTTCACACCTATGATATTCATGTTGACTATTTTGCAAGTTCACACCTATGATGTTCATATTGACCATGCTGAAAATGCCAAGTTTACACATATGTCATGTTCATGTTGATGAATTTCTTTATGCCAATTTTGTATACGTTAAATTAGGCTAAGTTTTTAGCCTAATATTATATGATAAAAATCATGCGGACGAAAAATTAGGCTAAGATTGTTAGCCCAATATTTAGATGGGGTAACGTTGGGGAAAATTGGTAATTATAGGAAACTTGACATAAATTGGTGAAAAATATATGTATTGGCATGTTTGGCACATGCCAATAATTGGTGGCTCTTAAATGGTATAAAATTATTATACCAAAAATGATGAACTTGGAAAGTAGGCCATAACATTTAATTGTTAACAAATGTACATTTTACAAGTAATAGAGACAAATATGTAAATTTAGAAAATACGAGTATGCTTAACCCGAGGTTGGATTGAGTTGTGATGTAAACCTTCCCGGACCCGCCCGGCTGTCCAGTAGTCACAACAATACCTATCCAATGTGAGAGGTTAAGCATTGAGCCCAGTAAGGACCCGAGGTTAGACTGAGTTACGGTGTAAACCTGCCTGGAACCGACCGGCACATCCAGTAACCGTAACAATACCTGTCTAATGTGAGTGGTCGGTGCTTTAAAAAGCTAAGGACAGAAAACTCAGGATGATAGGGTTAAGTTAACTAAAACACTTAACCAATTCAACATGTTAATTAAACTGATGGGTGGGGTTAGGTAAATACAGACACTTAACCACTAAACATGTTTGACTAGAAAACCCTAGTAACGGGGACCCATTTCAGCAGTAACCCAATTAGGTATCATGGTACCCTGAAACTAGACAGGGTGGGGCACGATTACTGGGCTGATTGTAAGCAGTCAAAAGCGATGGCGGTTGGTGCAGCAATGTGGGTTCTAACGGAGTGCGGGTGTGCTCACACTTCGGAGCAGACAAACAGGGCACTGGGCATCAGTAGTATAACCTATGCATTCTAGGATTGTGTCGGGCCACCACCACGGGACTTGATACACCCCATGGTGGGACCAACATAGGTATCTACAATCATTGGGGGCCGTATGACACATATGATTTTGCGAGTAGGAGCCGATCTTTAGAAAGGGGATCACTTCACCCTGATCATGGGGTGCCAGTTGAGACAGTACATGTAGGTGTAGAGATATAGTGTGGGGTGTGATTGTATATTCGGTTCAAACTGCTTTATCTTAGTTTATGATACTTTCCTATTTCCAGTTTATACCTATCATGCCCTTTTTCTTATTCTTATACTGAAGAGTCACTAGAATTTCCAGGCTTTATGTCTGACTCTATTTTTCTTTCGTCTTCTTTTCTCCCGTCCCCCCCCCCCCCAGGTCCACAGGGACGAAACAACCCAACTTAGTCAGATAATTTGCAAGCTTCAGGATAGTATATGTATGGTTTGGACTCTCTTTCCTTGGCTATGGCTTTTGGACACGTTCCATGGGGATTTATGCAGCTTTTATTATGTTTTATGCTTTTTTATTTAATAATCAAGACAGAAATGA
Source organism: Allium sativum (assembly GCA_030737875.1). NCBI lineage: Eukaryota > Viridiplantae > Streptophyta > Magnoliopsida > Asparagales > Amaryllidaceae > Allium > Allium sativum. The sequence continues at coordinate 166,263,192 of CM060916.1, read as the reverse complement.
TGATGTAATGTTTTGGAAGTTATTATGAGACAATGATGGAAATGTTTTGTATGAACATGTATCTATGAAATAAAAGTCTGTTTGTTTTCCGCTGCTTATACATATGTATTTATATTTGTCTTGTGTTTTATCTGTGACTTTTACTTATAAACCTCCACCGAAGTTAAGTCATTCCCTTTGTGAGTGACCTTAATGGAGGTGGGGTGTTTCACTTGGTATCAGAGCACAAATTTACCAGATTAGATAAAGGTTTTTGAAACTATTTTCAAAAAAGAAGTTTAAAGAAGCGTTTTTTTAAGAAAAAGCGTTGTTTTTAAAAGGTATAGGCCCCAAAGCCATACACACTATCTCTCTATCCTTTTGTCTTGAATCTTTCCTTTTTGTTTCAGCATGTCTAGAGATCTTAACCTTCCCGAAGGAGTATCGATACTTGGCTGGTTCCAAAGGTACCTAGAGGCTAGGGCCAATGGTGCCGGCCCAGCAGACATTCCTCCTCCCACAGTGGCAGCGGTTCCTCCTCCTCCTCCTCCTCGTGGAAATACTTTCGCTAAGACGTGTAGAGACTTCAAGGCTATAGGTGGAAAGGAATTTTATGGAATTGAATCCTTTGTGGTAGCAAGGAACTGGCTGAAGGAGACCGAAGATTTGTTCGTCATCTTCGAAGTTGACGACAGACAAAAGATACAGCTAGTAGTGTGGTTGCTTAAAGATGAAGCTTCCTATTGGTGGGAAGTTACCCATGCTGGGAGGCCAGTGGAAACTTGGGAAGATTTCAGGATGAGGTTTGAGATGAAATTCCTCTCCCAAGCTGAAAGAAGCCTGCAGATGGAGAAGTTCCTAACTCTTAAACAAGGGAGTATGGCGATCAGGGAGTACGTCAATCAGTTTAATCAGCTGGCCAGATTTGGGCTAGATTTAGTAAACACCCAACACAAGAAGGCCCTTCGCTTCGTCAAGGTCTGAATGAGCCTCTACACAGCCTAGCTATGACCCATATACCCATGGGGGCGACTTATGAAATCTTGGTGGACATGCCGCTGCTACACGAGGAAGATAAAGGCAAGAAAGAGGCAAAAGCAGAAGTGCCTCAAGACAAGAAGGGGGAAGGGTCACAGAAAAAGAAGGCTGATCCAAAGAAAGGCGGGAAGAACAACAAACCCCATGAAAAAGGAAAGTGTAATTTCTGTGGCATTGTTGGACATATAGTGAAAGACTGCAGAAAGAAGAAGGCGAAGATGAATGGTGGCTGTTTCCATTGCGGCGAGACTTGACACATGGCTAAGGACTGCCCAAAGAAGCGGGGGCAGGGACAGAGAACTGGATCCACTTCAGGGGGACAGGTTCACGCGCTGGTGGCACCTCCGCAGGAACAATGTAGAAATATTTCTGTAGAAAGCTTAGTTTATCTCTATGATTGTCCAGTTCGCACTCTCTTTGATTCTGGTGCATCACACTCCTTTATTTCTTCTACTTTAGTAGAATCTCTGCACCTAGACACTAGTATGATAGAAGATCTCTTGGTTGTTTCAAATCCAATTGGGGGCTCAACTTATTTGTCAATGGTTTGTTTAGATTTGAAAATCTCTATTCTAACTGTTGAATTTAGATGTAATGCCTTTGTTTTGGGATTCTCGGGATATGGACTGATCTTCGGCATGGACTGGTTATCCAGTAATGGTGCCATTCTTAATTGTGAGAAAAGAGTGGTTAGACTCTTGACTCGGCTCTATAACACTCTGGAAATTTCTTGTAATCCCTTGAATGTTGTTATGCTTAGTTATCTAGAGTCACTTGATGCTTCTGTTGAGAATTTGCAGTCGGTTAGAGTGGTCCGTGAATATCCGGATGTCTTTGAAGAGGTAAAGGGCTTACCTCCGAGGTGGGAAATAGACTTCCGCATATATCTTGTTGATAATGCAATGCCCGTAGCTTTACCTGTTAGACACATGGCTCCAAAGGAGAGAAAGGAGCTCAGTAAGCAAGTTAAGGAGCTTCTCAAGAAGGGGTTTATAAGGCGGAGTATCTCAGAATGGGGTGCTCCAGTGGTGTTCGCCACCAAAGCAGATGGCTCACTACGTCTTTGTGTAGACTATAGGGAGCTAAACAAGCTGACTAAGAAGAATAGACACCCGCTTCCCAGAATAGACAATTTGTTTGATCAGCTTATAGGTGCGTCGGTCTTCTCCCAACTTGATCTGGCTACTGGGTTCCATCAGCTAAGGGTAGGTGAAGATAGCATTGATAAAACGGCATTCAGAACCCCAAACGGTTTCTTCAAGTGGCTTGTCATGCCTTTCGGCTTGACAAACGCACCCGCTTATTTCGTAGACCTAATAAGAAGGGTGTTCAGAGAATTCCTCAATAAGTTCGTGGCGGTCTTCGTAGACGATATTTTGATCTTCTCAAAGAATGAGGAAGAACATGCTCAGCATGTGAAGGAGATCATGGAAACTCTTCGAGTTCATCAGCTAAAATCCAAATTCTCCAAGTGCCACTTTTGGAGAGAAGAAGTAAGATTTCTTGGACATATAGTGTCCAAAGAGGGGTTAGCTATGGACCTCGTGAAAGTGGTGGCGGTGCAAGATTGGAAGACACCAAGAAATACAATCGAAGTCCGAAGCTTTCTTGGGCTAGCCGGTTTTTACCAAAAGTTCATTAGAGATTTCGCGAAAATCTCAGCTCCACTCACAAGGCTAACAAAGAAGAATCTAGCATTCACTTGGGATTTGGATTGTGATATTGCTTTCCAATGCTTAAAAAGGGCTCTTACAACAGCCCCAGTTCTGACTTTGCCTTGTGGAAGCAAGATGTTCACAGTATACACGGATGCTTGTGGTACGGGGCTAGGCGTTGTTCTGATGCAAGAAGGTAAGGTAGTAGCTTATGGTGGAAGACAATTGAAAGTTCGTGAAAAGAACTACCCAACCCACGATCTTGAGTTGGCCGCCATCGTCTTTGCGCTTAAGTCTTGGCGCCATTATCTCCTAGGTGAGAAGTTCGAGTTATATACTGACCATAAATCGTTGAAGTATCTTTTCTCGTAGAAAGATCTTAACTTGAGGCAGCAAAGGTGGATGGAGTTCCTTTCCTCGTATGATTTTGATATTTCCTATACTCCTGGCAAGGGAAATGTAGTAGCAGACGCCTTGAGTAGAAAGAAGCTGAAGCCCTCTCTTTGTAGAAAGGCAAAGCTTGGAGTATATAGCCAGTTTTGACTATAGGCCCTCCTCTGATTTTGTAACTGGTTTGTTGGCATCTGTAACACCCCACGTCCATTAATGTCACTCACAAAGGGAATGCATTAACTTCCATGGAGGTTTTAAGTGAATATAGAACAGTAAAATTACAACAAGACAGATATAAAATAGTACTTGGAAATTCAAAAACTTTATTTCATTGTAGCAGAAGTCAAAACATGTTTGATTACATCATAACACCATATTCAATGTCAAGTACAATATCTATCTTGATAAAACAAGTACATAATCCCATTACATGAATAGCCATTAAAAAGAAAGATAACAAGCTGGACTTTACTTCAGCAGTCCAAGCTTTCCAGAAGATAAGCGATCCAACTAGACTCCACTAGAACTTGGCCCAACCTGCGGACCTGAAGGGAGAAAAAGGATGGAAAAGAGGGGGTCAGACATAAAGTCTGGTGAATATGATAATTCTACAATACTATTACCAAAATAACTGGACTAAGGCATAAGCTGGAAAACAAGAAAATGTCTATGAAGAGCAGATTAAGGACATAGACAATCGCTAAAGGCAACGTTATAGGCGCTCCTAAATACTAAAGGATAAACACTATATTGCACCACACCAGTCACCCTAAAGATTCATCCCACTTAGCTTCACTTAGAAACTTTCCCAATGGCTTTACGTACCCCTAGCTGACTACATAGGTGCCGCCTGCCCCTATCTCCACTAGGTGTACCCTACTTCCCATTATTCGATCGGCTCCCTAACTCGTAGATACCCGTGCTGGCCCCACAGTGGGGTGTATCACTCCCCTAAAGTGGCAACCTGATACAGCGGACATGCACGGCTTATACCTACACGATGCAACAACGTCTTACCTACCAGCCCGGGTCCACACACGCATATGAAACCCGTTGGACTTGCGTTGCCACCGCTCCCTGTTTTGGCCTCTTATAGTCAAACCCAGTATGCGTGTCCCGTCCTCGACTTGGGTCGAGCCCACAAAGATACGTTTTGGGATACTGGTTGAAATGGGCCCCCACTATTTACCACAAGCATTCCACCTAAGCTTGTCCCCATTAGTCCATCCCACTTAACCCACTTAGTCATGTTCATTTACATGTGAGTTTGGTTAAGTCTAATCGTATTTCAAATGCCTCTAAAGGCAACCACCAGATTCCTCATGCCACCCAAGGCACCTACTTAACCCCCATGTCCCACCTTACATGATTATCTGGTTAAGTATTTCTTAGTTCATTAAGGCCATAACCTCATAAAAACCTCTCACATTAGACTGGCATTTATGGCAGCTGGATTTGCCGGGCGGGTCCGGGCAGTCTTACACCATAAAAGAGTCTAACCTCGTGTCTTTACAACTGTTATGCTTTAGTTTGGGCCTAGGACCTCTCACATTGGGCCGACATTTGTGACTACTGGATTTGCCGGGCGGGTCCGGGCAGGTTTACATCACAAACGGGTCCAACCTCGTGTCCTAAGCATTGATTATTAATAATAATCCACTTTCCCCCAATTTTAATAATTCCCTACTTGAATTATTAATTACTTCCAATTTTTAACAATGTCCATAATTGACTCAATTATGGACATTCATTCATGGTATGCAACATCTTACAAAATTGCATCCAATTTATTAATTCCTAATATTACCCATACCCCACGTTTGAACGTTTATTCGCAAAATATATGTTAGACTCGAATAGCCTAACTCATAGCATAAAAGAGATTATCATAATAACAACATGTATATGTGACCAAATGAATCATAATAAGGGGTGAAACTTGCATATGTCCAACTTGCATAGATTATACATGTCATGGATCTAAAGGTGTCAACTTGTTCAAAATTCACCTAATATGATCTCAATCAATTTTCATAAACTTACATATGAACATGTGTGAATCAACATCATCTAATTTTTTAACAACATGGTTTTATATGGGTACACCTAACTCAATAGGCAAATTCCCATAATCAAGTTTTATTTAATTATAGTTTCAAGTTTATGGGTACACCTAACCTAATAGGCAAATTCCCATAAACAAGATCCATTTAAATTAAGAAAAAAAAACATAACTTTAAGCATGATCCAACAACATCATGATTTTCAACATAATATAGCATGATTTATAACATGGCATAGTATGATAGTATAACATAGCTTGACATGATTCTCAACATAGCACGACATAGCATAAGAGAATTTACAACATAGCATGACATAGCATATATAATTTACATCATACGACAAAATAATAACATAATAAGAGATCCACAATATATAGAATTTACAATTACAAATCACATCACTTTCTTGTGATCCATTCATAACTGAGTCAAATTAGTTTGTAATAGTCTTGTGAGAATCATCATACTCACCAACAAAAGAAAAGAATTAGAGAAAGAGAGATCTTTTGATTTGATTTGTGTAGATTTAGTTGTAGATGATTAGGCTTCCTCTTCTTAGTTTGTGACGGCTATGCTGAACTCCATGGCAGCAGCATGACGGTAGCTTCTCTAATTTTACAAGTGATTTAGGTCTAGGGTCTACCCACTTATTTATAGATTTTAGAATTCATTTAGGCCATTAGATTTAACCTAGAAATAACCGCAGCCGTTCAGACAAGATGGGGTTTATCTTGTTGACTCGGCAATGAGTCAGAAGTGACTCAGCAAACACTCAGCATATTAATAAACTTCTATTCATGTCATAAATATATATATATATTCTACAATGTACATATTAGATACACCCCCCTTTACTTATTATTGTTTTTATATACATATTAGATACATCCCCTCTCTCACACACTTATTAATATTTTTATATTCATATTAGATACATCCCCTCTCTTACACACTTATTAATATTTTTATATTCATATTAGATACATCCCCTCTCTTACACATTTATTAATATTTTTATATTCATATTAGATACATCCCCTCTCTTACACACTTATTAATATTTTAGCAACTTTAGTGTTAATAGAAAATTCGGGGTGTTACATTCTCCCCTCCTTTTAGGATTTCGTCCCCGAAATCTTCAAGTCTGGAAGAATGTATATCCTACCATCCAAACGTCCATCTACTCATCCATCATACACAGGCATCCATTGTCCTTAAAAGACTTCTAATGCTTTATGATCATAAGCAAGTGTGTGTACATGTCCTTACCTAATGCGAAATCAGGCGGTCTACTGATTCAGTTGACCTCCTTAATGCAAATTATGTAAGTGTCATGAATCCATTATGTATGCAAAAGATCCTAATTGCTTACATACTACTTCTATATGCGTGCACACCCATTCAACCGAATGCAGCATCCATATGATGGTACAACCATTATACATCCATTATACTAAATACATCCATATATATGCAATATGCAATATGAAGTGACTGAGCCGATCTAGTGCCTAAAGTGTGTGTATATATGCATCCACGAGCAACCACTAGCAAACACTTGCATCCATTTTGCATCCATCATACATAACATGTCTCAAACACATGTTTCAACCATAGGATTATCCTAACTAAAGGTCAAAGATACTAATGAGAGGACATACTAAAGATAAGATAAGATAAGCTAAGCGATAAAGGAGAAATTAAAAGACATACCCTCAAAAAGAAAAGGGTACAACGAACGCATCTTCTCTTCTGTCTCCCAAGTTGCGTTGCTCTCATCATCTCCCCATTGCACTTTAACCAGTCTGACCTCTCGATTCCTCAACTTTTTGATCTCCGACCCAAGAATGCATGTAGGAGCTCGTCTAATTGTTGCATCACGCTCTATTTCCACCTCTTTAAGCAAGCTCGGCTCTACCACCTCCGCGGTCTTGTGCAAACACTTCCTCAAATGTGATACATGGAATACGTCGTGTACTCCACTAAGTTTCTCAGGCAACTCCACCCTATATGCCATCTTCCCAATCCTGTTTTTTACAGGAAACGGCCCTACAAACCTTGGTGCTAATTTCCCCACGGACCCAAAGCGAACAACATTCTGTAACGGAGATACTTTGATAAAAACCATGTCCCCAATGTCAAACTCATGATCTGTCCTCCTCTTATCAGCATACGATTTTTTTCTATCTTGTGCTGCTTTCATCCTCCTTCGAATCAACTCAATCTTCTCCGAGGTTTCCCTAACCATATCGGGCCCAAGTAGGATTTTATCGGTAGATTCCCACCAACATGTAGGCGAACGGCAAGGCCTTCCATAAAGAGCTTCGAAAGGTGCCATGCCAATACTAGACTGAAAGCTATTATTATATGCGAATTCTACTAACGGAAGGTGCTCTTCCCATGTACCCCCAAAGTCTAGGATACAAAGCCTTAAAAGATCCTCTAGAATGCGATTCACCCTCTCGGTCTGGCCGTCTGTCTGAGGATGATATGCGGTGCTCAAACATAGCTGAGTCCCTACCCCCTCTTGTAAACTCTTCCAAAATTCGCTAGTAAAGATGGGGTCACGGTCGCTTACTATACTAGAAGGAATACCGTGCAAACGAACTATCTCCTTAATGTATACAGAAGCCAACCACGGAGCAGTCCTCTTACTTTTCACGGGAATAAAATGGGCGCTTTTAGTAAGTCTATCTACTATAACCCAAATCCCCGTGTTACCCTTCCTTGATCTTGGTAATCCATCCACAAAATCCATTGAGATGCTTTCCCATTTCCATAGTGGAACTTCTAATGGGTGAAGCAACCCACCGGGTTTCTTTTGTTCTGCTTTAACTCGTTGGCACACCAAGCATCTAGCGACGTACTCGGCCACATCCTTTTCCATACCGGCCCAAAAGAAAACCCGCTTCATATCTTTGTACATCTTATCCCCGCCGGGATGAATGGTCATTTTTGAGCGATGAGCATCATCAAGAATGGCCTTCCTTAAGTCTTCGTCTTGTGGTACACAAAGTCTATTATCCCTTCGTAACCAACCCTTATCGTCTAGGGTATACCTACGAAGATGGCTTGACGACTCCCCCCCTTTGAGCTTTTCTACTATCTCAACCAACTGTGGGTCGTCTCGCTGTGCCTCACCAACCCGTCCTAGAAGTGTAGGTCTAACCTCCAAGGATGCTAACAGACCGGGTACTAAGTCAACGGAGGGTCTAAAGTCAAACATAGAGATGAATTCTAAGCTTTGTCGTTCAACAAACAACGGACTCAAGGACAACCTTTTCCTACTTAAGGCGTCTGCCACCACGTTACCCTTGCCCGGGGTATATGCTATTTCAAAATCGTAGGAGGCTAAGAATTCCATCCACCGTTGCTGCCTTAAATTCAAATCCTTCTGAGAGAATAAGTATTTTAATGATTTGTGGTCAGTGAACAGTTCGAATTTCTCACCAAGAAGATAGTGACGCCAAGACTTAAGTGCGAAAACAATTGCGGCTAGCTCTAAGTCATGCGTGGGGTAATTCTTTTCATGAACCCTCAACTGCCTTCCACCATAGGCTATTACTCTTCCCTCTTGCATGAGGACCGCGCCAAGTCCCGTCCCACAAGCATCAGTATAGATGGTAAACGGTTTATTCCCGTCTGGCAGCACTAAGACTGGGGCTGAAGTTAAGGCTCTCTTTAAACGTTGGAATGCATCATCGCAATCTTTGTCCCACGTAAAAACCAGGTTCTTCTTCGTTAACCGTGTTAATGGAGCTGATATTTTTGCGAAGTCTTTGATAAACTTCCTATAATAGCCAGCCAACCCCAAGAAACTTCTTACTTCGATTGCATTTTTAGGGACCTTCCAATCTTGGATGGCCACCACCTTTGCGGGATCCACTGCTATCCCTTCTTTGGAAAACACGTGCCCTAAGAACCGTACTTCCTTCCTCCAGAAGTGACACTTAGAAAATTTTGCCTTAAGGTTATGCGCTCGAAGGGTTTCCAACACTTCCCTAAGATGTAGGGAGTGCTCTTCTTTATTCTTAGAAAAGACTAAGATGTCATCCACAAAGACTACCACGAATTTGTTAAGGTATTCCCTAAACACCCTGCTCATCAAATCAACAAAATATGCAGGGGCGTTTGTCAAACCAAAGGGCATCACTAGCCATTCATAGAATCCGTCAGGAGTCCTAAAAGCAGTCTTATCTATACTATCCTCAGCCACTCTCAGTTGATGAAAGCCAGTGGCTAAGTCCAACTGCGAAAACACTGAGGCGCCAACTAACTGATCAAAGAGATCGTCAATCCTCGGCAGTGGGTATCGGTTCTTTTTAGTAAGCTTGTTTAGTTCTCTATAGTCCATACAAAGTCTAAGAGACCCATCCGCCTTTGTGGCAAAAACTACTGGAGCACCCCACTCCGATATACTACGTCTTATGAACCCCTTCTCAAGCAACTCCTTTACTTGCTTATTGAGTTCCCTCCTTTCACGAGGAGCCATGTGGCGCACTGGCAAAGATACGGGTTTAGCATTATCCACAAGATAAATTCGAAAGTCTATCTCCCACTTTGGAGGTAAGCCCTTCACCTCCTCAAACACATCCGGATATTCCCGGACCACTTCTACCGATCGCAGGTTCTCTACAGACGCGTCAAGCGATTCAAGATAACTTAGTATAACGGAATTTATGGGATTACAAAAGATGTCGAGAGCATTACCAAGGCGAGTCACAAGCCTAACTACTCTCCTTTCACAATCAAGAATGGCCCTATTTCTAGACAACCAATCCATTCCTAAAATTAGCCCATAGCCCGTGAAGCCCAATACATAAGCATCACATCTAAATTCAACGCTAAGTATAGAGATTTTCAAATCCAAACATATCACGGTCAAATGAGCTGAACCCCCAATTGGATTTGAAACGACCAAGGGATCCTCTACTAAACTGGTGTTCAAGTGCAGTGATTCAACTAATGATGCAGAGATAAACGAATGAGATGCGCCAGAATCGAATAAGGTACGGACAGGATGATCAAACAGAAAAACTAAGCTTTCAACAGAAATTGTTCTACCTCTTTCTTGCAGCGGTGGGGCCGCAATAGCCTGAACTTGCCCCCTTGCCTGCCCTGGTGCCATAAGAGCCTGCACCTGTCCTCTCGAGGTAGACCCTGCCCTCTGCCCCTTCTTTGGACAGTCCTTCACTAAATGTCCCGCATCTCCACAATGAAAACAACCAGTCTTCTTTTTCTTTCTACAATCTTTGCTGAGATGGCCATGCGTCCCACAATTGAAGCATTTCTTCTTCCCTTTGCCATTATTGTTTTTACCACCCTTCTTATTTTGCTGTTGGGGTTTCTTCTGATCCCCTTTCTTTTCAACTGCCTTATCCTCATGCATAAGTGCCATTTCTACTAGCTTTTCAAAGGTGGCTCCCATAGGGATGTGGGTCATAGCCAACCCTTGCAACGGTTCATTCAAGCCTCTAACGAACCTCAAAGCTTTCTTCTCTGGCGTGTTCACCAACTCCAAGCCAAACCTTGCTAACTGATTAAATTTATTGACATATTCCTTTACTGATGAGCTCCCTTGCTTTAGTGCCAGGAATTTTTCCATATTTAAGTTCTCCTCTGCCCTTGAAAGAAACTTTGCCTCAAACCTTCGTCTGAAATCCGCCCATGAATCAACTGGACGTTCCCCGTTAGTGACCTCCCACCAAAACGAGGCCTCTCCCTTCATTAACCAAGCAGCTAAACGGACTTTCCTCCCATCTTCCACTTCAAAGATATCCAACAATTCCTCAGTCTCCTTAAGCCAATCTCTGGCCTCCACAAACGTCTCAGTCCCTTGAAAAGTTTTTCCTCCCATAGCCTTGAATTCCTTGCACGTCTTTGCAAAAGTGTCAACACGAGGAGGAGGAGGAGGAGGAGGAGGAATGGGTGCAACTAGGGGTGGAGGAGTATCCGCTGGGCCTGCAGTGGTGGCCCTAGCCTCCAAGTATCTCCTAAACCACCCTGGAATCGTCACACCTTCTGGGAGATTAAGATCTTCAGCCATGCTGAAACGAAAAAGGAAAGATTCAAAATGGAGAATTCGAAAGATAAAGATAAGGATATGGCTATTTGGGATTATGTTTTTCATAAAAACTCTCTATAAATAACATGTTTTTTTTTTTTGAAAGCACTTCTTCCAAAAATACTTTAGAAAAAAAATATTTTTCTAAAAATTTTTTTTATCTGTTCTGGTAACCTTATGCTCTGATACCACGTGTAACACCCCACGTCCATTAATGTCACTCACAAAGGGAATGCATTAACTTCCATGGAGGTTTTAAGTGAATATAGAACAGTAAAATTACAACAAGACAGATATAAAATAGTACTTGGAAATTCAAAAACTTTATTTCATTGTAGCAGAAGTCAAAACATGTTTGATTACATCATAACACCATATTCAATGTCAAGTACAATATCTATCTTGATAAAACAAGTACATAATCCCATTACATGAATAGCCATTAAAAAGAAAGATAACAAGCTGGACTTTACTTCAGCAGTCCAAGCTTTCCAGAAGATAAGCGATCCAACTAGACTCCACTAGAACTTGGCCCAACCTGCGGACCTGAAGGGAGAAAAAGGATGGAAAAGAGGGGGTCAGACATAAAGTCTGGTGAATATGATAATTCTACAATACTATTACCAAAATAACTGGACTAAGGCATAAGCTGGAAAACAAGAAAATGTCTATGAAGAGCAGATTAAGGACATAGACAATCGCTAAAGGCAACGTTATAGGCGCTCCTAAATACTAAAGGATAAACACTATACTGCACCACACCAGTCACCCTAAAGATTCATCCCACTTAGCTTCACTTAGAAACTTTCCCAATGGCTTTACGTACCCCTAGCTGACTACATAGGTGCCGCCTGCCCCTATCTCCACTAGGTGTACCCTACTTCCCATTATTCGATCGGCTCCCTAACTCGTAGATACCCGTGCTGGCCCCACAGTGGGGTGTATCACTCCCCTAAAGTGGCAACCTGATACAACGGACATGCACGGCTTATACCTACACGATGCAACAACGTCTTACCTACCAGCCCGGGTCCACACACGCATATGAAACCCGTTGGACTTGCGTTGCCACCGCTCCCTGTTTTGGCCTCTTATAGTCAAACCCAGTATGCGTGTCCCGTCCTCGACTTGGGTCGAGCCCACAAAGATACGTTTTGGGATACTGGTTGAAATGGGCCCCCACTATTTACCACAAGCATTCCACCTAAGCTTGTCCCCATTAGTCCATCCCACTTAACCCACTTAGTCATGTTCATTTACATGTGTGTTTGGTTAAGTCTAATCGTATTTCAAATGCCTCTAAAGGCAACCACCAGATTCCTCATGCCACCCAAGGCACCTACTTAACCCCCATGTCCCACCTTACATGATTAATCTGGTTAAGTATTTCTTAGTTCATTAAGGCCATAACCTCATAAAAACCTCTCACATTAGACTGGCATTTATGGCAGCTGGATTTGCCGGGCGGGTCCGGGCAGTCTTACACCATAAAAGAGTCTAACCTCGTGTCTTTACAAATGTTATGCTTTAGTTTGGGCCTAGGACCTCTCACATTGGGCCGACATTTGTGACTACTGGATTTGCCGGGCGGGTCCGGGCAGGTTTACATCACAAACGGGTCCAACCTCGTGTCCTAAGCATTGATTATTAATAATAATCCACTTTCCCCCAATTTTAATAATTCCCTACTTGAATTATTAATTACTTCCAATTTTTAACAATGTCCATAATTGACTCAATTATGGACATTCATTCATGGTATGCAACATCTTACAAAATTGCATCCAATTTATTAATTCCTAATATTACCCCTACCCCACATTTGAACGTTTATTCGCAAAATATATGTTAGACTCGAATAGCCTAACTCATAGCATAAAAGAGATTATCATAATAACAACATGTATATGTGACCAAATGAATCATAATAAGGGGTGAAACTTGCATATGTCCAACTTGCATAGATTATACATGTCATGGATCTAAAGGTGTCAACTTGTTCAAAATTCACCTAATATGATCTCAATCAATTTTCATAAACTTACATATGAACATGTGTGAATCAACATCATCTAATTTTTTAACAACATGGTTTTATATGGGTACACCTAACTCAATAGGCAAATTCCCTTAATCAAGTTTTATTTAATTATAGTTTCAAGTTTATGGGTACACCTAACCTAATAGGCAAATTCCCATAAACAAGATCCATTTAAATTAAGAAAAAAAAAACATAACTTTAAGCATGATCCAACAACATCATGATTTTTCAACATAATATAGCATGATTTATAACATGGCATAGTATGATAGTATAACATAGGTTGACATGATTCTCAACATAGCACGACATAGCATAAGAGAATTTACAACATAGCATGACATAGCATATATAATTTACATCATACGACAACATAATAACATAATAAGAGATCCACAATATATAGAATTTACAATTACAAATCACATCACTTTCTTGTGATCCATTCATAACTGAGTCAAATTAGTTTGTAATAGTCTTGTGAGAATCATCATACTCACCAACAAAAGAAAAGAATTAGAGAAAGAGAGATCTTTTGATTTGATTTGTGTAGATTTAGTTGTAGATGATTAGGCTTCCTCTTCTTAGTTTGTGACGGCTATGCTGAACTCCATGGCAGCAGCATGACGGTAGCTTCTCTAATTTTACAAGTGATTTAGGTCTAGGGTCTACCCACTTATTTATAGATTTTAGAATTCATTTAGGCCATTAGATTTAACCTAGAAATAACCGCAGCCGTTCAGACAAGATGGGGTTTATCTTGTTGACTCGGCAATGAGTCAGAAGTGACTCAGCAAACACTCAGCATATTAATAAACTTCTATTCATGTCATAAATATATATATATATATTCTACAATGTACATATTAGATACATCCCCCTTTACTTTTTATTGTTTTTATATACATATTAGATACATCCCCTCTCTCACACACTTATTAATATTTTTATATTCATATTAGATACATCCCCTCTCTTACATACTTATTAATATTTTTATATTCATATTAGATACATCCCCTCTCTTACACACTTATTAATATTTTTATATTCATATTAGATACATCCCCTCTCTTACACACTTATTAATATTTTAGCAACTTTAGTGTTAATAGAATATTCGGGGTGTTACAGCATCCCTAGAAGTACGGCATACTCTTTTAGACTCAATAGGGGCCGCTCAACCTGAAGACCCTCAGCTTGTGGATGTGATTGATAAACTAATTGGGGGTGAAACTTCTAGTTACCTTAATAAGTATTCCATCGATGATAAGGGTTGGCTGAGGCGAGATGGAAGACTATGCGTCCCACAAGCAAGGGATTTAGTAAAGATGGTTCTCGAGGAAGCACATCATTCCAAGATGATAATACACCCAGGAGGAGACAAGATGTACAAGGACGTAAAGAGAGTTTTCTATTGGAGCGGCATGAAGAAGGATGTGGCATATTTCGTTTCTAAGTGCGTAATATGCAAACAGGTCAAGGCGGAACAAAAGAAGCCTGGAGGACTACTTCATCCCCTAGAAGTCCCGCAATGGAAGTGGGATAGCATTTCAATGGACTTCATTGATGGGTTTCCTAGGTCAAGAAGGGGCAATACTAGCATTTGTGTAATAGTGGACAGGCTCACAAAAAGCGCACACTTTATACCTATCAAGAGTAGAAGGACTGCCTTGTCTCTAGCTTCTCTTTATCTCAAGGAAATAGTTCGACTCCATGGAATAACCTCCAGCATAGTGAGTGACCGAGATCCCATCTTTACGAGTGAGTTTTGGCAGAGTCTACAAGAACCTGTAGGCACACGGTTATGCTAGAGCATGGCCTATCACCCCCAAACTGATGGTCAGACGGAAAGGGTGCACAGAGTACTAGAAGATCTTCTAAGACTGTGCGTTCTTGACTTCGGAGGGACATGTGAGGATCATCTTCCTTTAGTGGAATTCGCCTACAACAACAGCTACCAAGCCACCATCGGCATGGCGCCCTTCGAAGCTTTGTATGGAAGGCTATGTCGATCACCAACTTGTTGGTGGGAGTCTACAGACAAGCTATACTTGGGCGAGACATGATTAGAGAGACTTCAGAAAAAGTGGACTTAATACGAAAGAGAATGAAAACTGCCCAAGATAGACAGAAATCCTACGCCGACAAAAGAAGGTCCGACCTTGAGTTTGAGGTTGGGGACAGGGTTTTCCTTAATGTATCTTCTTTAAGGAACGTCGTTCGCTTTGGATCCGCATGAAAGCTAGCACCAAGATTTGTAAGACCGTTCCCTATCATCGAGAAGATTGGGAAGATGGCTTATAGAGTAGAGCTGCCCAAATGGTTGGCTGGAATTCACAATGTCTTTCACGTTTCTCATCTCCGGAAATGTCTACATGAGTCTGCGGAAGTGGTGGAGCCAAGCATTCTAGAAGAAGCCGAAGTGGAACGCGAAGCAACTGTGAGGAGAGTTCCAACCTGCATCTTAGGAACTGGAATCAAAAAGTTATGCAATCGCGAAGTCAAGCTTGTCAAAGTTCAGTGGAGCGACACCGAGGAAGACGCGACTTGGGAAACTGAGGTTAGAATACACGCGACCTACCCTTTTCTTTTTGAGGGTACATCTTTAATCTCTCTTTTTCCTTAAGTTGTGCTTGTATCTATCTTTTTAGGTATATCTCCTCGATATTATCCTTTATCCTTAGGTAGAAACCCTTTTATATGTAAACATGTAATCGAAACATGTTATGGTTGATGGCTGCAAGTGGTTGCAAGTGGTTGCTCGTGGATGCATATACACACACAACCTAGGTTTTAGATCGGCTCAGTCACTTCATATTTCATATGCATATATGTATTCATATTTGTATGTGGTTGAAACTTGATATGTTGTCATATGGATATCGCATTTGTATGAATGGTTGCGCACTCATATCGAATTATGAGTAGGGAAAAAATTTCATACATAATGGATTCATGACACTTACATAATTTGCATTAAGGGGGTCAACTGAATTAGTAGACCGCCTAATTTTTGCATTAGATAAGGACATGTACACACACTATGCATATGATAATTAAGCATTAGAAGTCTTTTAAGGATAATGGACGCCTGTGTTTGATGGTTAAGTAGATGGACGATTGGATGTTAGGATATACGTTCTTTCAGACTTGAAGACTTCGTGGACGAAATCCTTTAAGGAGGGGAGAACGTAACACCCTGAACTTTCTATTAACGATAAATTAACAAATTAAAGTATAATTAATTCTAAATGAAAAAATTAAGGGAAACGGGTTATGCTATTGCGTTCGTCTCGAAATTCTGCTTGAGATAGAGTCTGAATTTGCGTAAATCGGACTCCGTATGAAGGAGTTATGACCTCCGGAAGTTTCAGAATTCGATTTAAAATTCAAACAGCCCGATCGCAAGTTCAAAATTCAAAACTGGACCAGAACTGAGCTGGACGGGAATTTTCTCGCCCAGGACCCAGGTCGACCGGGGGGTCGACCTGGGAGTCGACCTAGGTACCTAGGTCGACTATGTAGTCGACGTGGGGGTCGATCTACAGGTCGACCTGCTTGGTCGACCTGACCTGCCTGGTCTGGTCCTAGCTCGATTTTTGGGGCTTGGTTGTGTCACTAGGGCTAATTTGTCACTTTATGATTGGCTTCTCTTGAGATGGATGGCCTTGATTAACTCTAGCTTCATCGATAGCTCTAATTAGTTTGAAATTCTATATAAACAACCTTAGTCTCAACCTAAATTCACACAACTATAATAGAACTAGAGCCGTCATGCTGCTGGAAGGAAGCCAAGAGTAGCCTCCACTTGAAGAAAGATTATAGATGAGCGAAACTAAAGTAAAAACAAGAATCAAACTACGTTTATCTACCCAAAGGAAAACATTGCAAATTCAGAACTAAGAATCCAGAATTCATGTTCTTCGTTTGTTGTAAGTATAGTGATTTTTCCGATGGGAATAAAATTAAGATTTGATTCGATGTAAAATGGAAACGGAAATGTGCTATTGTATAACGACGATGTTAATTCATATCTATGTGTTGCAATGATAGTATTGTGAATGGTATTGGGATGTTTGTGGTATAATTGACTTGATGTTGGATCCATTAGAATGTTTGTGGATTAATCTAGTTGATGTTGGATCTATTCAAATTCACATACAAGTTATTTGGTTCATGTCTACACCTATATGTTTAGGTGGTTATGACAAGTTATATGTTGTGCAATAGAACTTCTATGCCTAAACAGCTAAGTTCATATACATGCTCATATGTTTATACAAAAGTTGCAAGTTCATAATTGGATCTATGCCAAGATCCATTTTAATACAAGTTTCATGTTATAGTAGTAAACATGATTTGATCTAGTTCACACACACGTGATAAAACTATACATACTTTTTGGACATGTCATATGTTAGTGATGTTCGATGTTATGCGTAGATCTAAATATGTTTAGGCTTATGTTGTCTAAATCATATGCTAATTCATGTGACACCTATTTGGTTAGATCCCTATTTCAATGCAAGTTCACATATATGTAAGTTGATTTAGTCTATGTTGCAAATTCACATATATGTAAGTTGATTTAGTCTACGTTGCAAGTTCACACCTATGATATTCATGTTGACTATTTTGCAAGTTCACACCTATGATGTTCATATTGACCATGCTGAAAATGCCATGTTTACACCTATATCATGTTCACGTTGATGAATTTCTTTATTCCAATTTTGTGTACGCTAAATTAGGCTAAGTTTTTATCCTAATATTATATGATAAAAATCATGCGGACGAAAAATTAGGCTAAGATTGTTAGCCAAATATTTAGACGGGGTAATGTTGGGGAAAATTGGTAATTATAGGAAACTTGACATAAATTGGTGAAAAATATATGTATTGGCATGTTTGGCACATGCCAATAATTGGTGGCACTTAAATGGTATAAAATTCTTATACCAAAAATGATGAACTTGGAAAGTGGGCCATAACATTTAATTGTTAACAAATTGACATATAATAAGTAATAGAGACAAATATGTAAATTTAGAAAATACGAGTATGCTTAACCCGAGGTTGGATTGAGTTGTGATGTAAACCTACACGGACCCGCCCGGCTGTCCAGTAGTCACAACAATACCTATCCAATGTGAGAGGTTAAGCATTGAGCCCAATAAGGACCCAAGGTTAGACTGAGTTACAGTGTAAACCTGCCCGGAACCAACCGACACATCCAGTAACCGTAACAATACATGTCTAATGTGAGGGTCGGTGCTTTAAAAAGCTAAGGACAGACAAGTCAGGATGATAGGGTTAAATTAACTAAAACACTTAACCAATTCAACATGTTAATTAATCTGATGGTTGGGGTTAGGTAAATACAGACACTTAACCACTTAACACGTTTGATTAGAAAACCCTGGTAACGGGGACCCATTTCAGCAGTAACCCAATTAGGTATCATGGTACCCTGAAACTAGGCAGTGTGGGGCACGATTACTGAGCTGATTGTAAGCGGTCAAAGCGACGGTGGTTGGTGCAGCAGTGTGGGTTCTAACGGAGTGCGGACGTGCACACACTTCGAAGCAGACAAACAGGGCACTTGGCACCAGTAGTATAACCTATGCATTCTAGGATTGTGTCGGGCTGCCACCACGGGACTTGATACACCCCATGGTGGGACCAGCATAGGTATCTACAATCATTGGGGGTCGTATGACACATATGATTTTGTGGGTAGGAGCCGATCTTTAGAAAGGGGATCACTTCACCCTGATCATGGGGTGCCATTTGAGACAGTACCTGTAGGTGCAGAGATATAGTGTGGGGCGCGATTGTATATTCGGTTCAAACTGCATTATCTTAGTTTATGGTACTTTCCTATTTCCAGTTTATACCTATCATGCCCTTTTTCTTATTCTCATACTGAAGAGTCACTGGACTTACCAGGCTTTATGTCTGACTCTATTTTTCTTTCGTCTTCTTTTCTTCCGTCCCCCCCCCGGTCCACAGGGAGGAAACAACCCAGCTTAGTCAGACTCTTTGCAAGCTTCAAGATAGTAGATGGATGGTTTGGACTCTCTTTCCTTGGCTATGGCTTTTGGACACGTTCTATGGGGATTTATGCAGCTTTTATTATGTTTTATGCTTCTTTATTTAATAATCAAGACAGAAATGATGATGTAATGTTTTGGAAGTTATTATGAGACAATGATGGAAATGTTTTGTATGAACACGTATCTATGAAATAAAAGTCTGTTTGTTTTCCGCTGCTTATACATATGTGTTTATATTTGTCTTGTGTTTTATATGTGACTTTTACTTATAAACCTCCACCGAAGTTAAGGCGTTCCCTTTGTGAGTGACCTTAATGGAGGTGGGGTGTTTCAGGCGTGGTCCCTTGATATATCTGATTTTGAAGTAAAGTTTTAAATAATTGTTTTAGTTCTCACACCAGTCACATGACTGACATGGAGTTTTTTGTTTTAACTTAAACTCTAGGTGCCCCTATTTTCCACATGGGAAGCTAGTAGTTTTGCTTTTGCATATTTATATTCATAGGATCCTAGTTTACAGCTAGAATGATATTCGAAAAGCTCTGTATCCGTATATTCTTTTCAGTTGTGTTTTGAATTATTTTTCCGCTACATTGTTATTTGCAAATCTCTGATATTTAGTTAATGTGTAATATTTATTCATAATCTGTATATCCTTGTATTCTGATGGAATTGTTGTAATAAGCAATGAAATGTTCTTCTGTTTATGTTCTGATTTGTCATGTTCTCAACTCAATTCGTTCTTACCTTTACGGGGAAGTTTGGGTCGTGTCATGTAAGCTCTTCCAAAATGCACTAGTAAACAACGGATCTCGGTCGCTCACAATGCCTTTGGGTGCTCCATGAAATCTCACTACCCACTTCTTATACAATTCCGCTGACTTAGCTGCCGTTCTGTTCGACTTGACCGGTATGAACCTTGCACTCTTGGTCAATCGATCTACAATCACCCAAATACTATCATGACCTGATCTAGTCCTCGGCAACCCATCAATGAAATTCATTGAGACTTGTTCCCATTTCCATTCCGGAATTTCCAACGGTTGTAACAAACCACTAGGTTTCTTTTGCTCAGCTTTAACTAGCTGGCAATTCATGCATTTTGATATAAACTTCCCAACGTCTCTTTTCATCCCTTCCCAGTAGTAGGTATACTTCATGTCTTGATACATTTTGTTACCACCGGGATGTATAGTTAGTTTTGAGTGATGACATTCTCTAATCACTTCATCTCTCAATCCATTGACATTGGGCACAACAAGTCTCCCATTCTTTCTAAGCCATCCACCTCGATCAAGCCCATACTTGCTTATCTCCTCACCGTGGATACCTATCTCTAACTTGGAGATGATTTCCAATAGGTTAGGATCGTCCCTCTGATTGGAACCAATCCGCTCAATCAAAGTGGGTCTGATCGTCAAACTTGCTCACATCTCTGGATCCAATTCACACTTTGGTCTGAAATCATACCCTGCGATATACTCCAGTTGCTTCCATTCAAGAAACATAGCCCCTAAACTGGTATGTCTCCTACTCAACGCATCATCTACCTCATTGCACTTTCCTGGTGTATATGCGATATGGAAATCATAAGAAGCCAAGAATTCTAAACATCTCTACTGACGGAGTTTAAGATCCTTCTAGGAGAAAAGACACTTTAACGATTTATGATCGGTAAACAACTCAAATCTTTCTCCCAAGAGATAATGTCTCTACATCTTCAATGCGAACATGATCACTGCCAATTCCAAATCATGGGTAGGATATCTTTCCCATACCACATGCATCCGTGTATACCATCATCTCTTCATTCCCTTTAGGAGTGACTAACACGGGTGCACACGTCAACTTTTCCTTTAGATTCTTGAATGCATTTTCACACCTTCCGCCCCAAACGAAAGCTTGATTCTCTTGGTCAATTTAGTTAACGGTGCCGCTATCTTGGAGAAGTCATGGATAAACTTACAATAATATCTAGCCAATCCCAAGAAACTTCTTACGTCTATTGCAATCTTGGGCGTAGACCAATCCTATACCGTAGCCACCTTCACAGGGTCGGCGGCAATACCATTCGCTGAAACAACATGGCCCAAGAATCTCACTTCCCTCCTCCAGAAGTGACACTTAGAAAATTTCGCTTTCAATTGGTGTTTCCTCAACACCTCCATCAATGTTCTTAAATGTTCCTTGTGTTCTTCCTCTGTCCTCAAGTAAACCAAGATATCGTCCACGAACACAAGAACAAACTTATTTAATTGATCCCTGAATACCCTATTCATAAGATCCACAAAATATGATAGTGCATTGGTCAACCCAAATGGCATGACCAACCACTCATAGAATCCAGACGGGGTCCGAAAGGCCATTTTAGGTAAACTCTCAGCTGCTACTTAGAGCTGATGAAATCCTATCGCGAGGTCCAACTAGGAGAACACTCTTGCTCCTTCCAGTTAATCAAACAAATCATTTATATGTGGAAGAGGATACTTATTCTTCCTAGTCACCTTATTCAACTCACGATAGTCCACACACAAACGAAGGGAACCATCTGCCTTAGTAGCAAATACAACTGATGCTTCCCACTCGGAAACACTTCTTCTAATAAATCCCTTCTTCAAAAGATCGCTTACTTGCACCCCGAGCTCTCGCTGTTCCCTTGGTGCCATACGACGAAGTGGCATCACTATAGGTCTGACATCTTTCACTAAATCAATACGGAACTCAATCTCTCGGTGTGGTGGAAGTCCGGTCACTTCTTCGAAGATATCCGGATACTGGCCAGCAATAGGAACCCCTGATAACTTGTCCTACGGAATGCCGAGGGAATTCAGAAAACTAGCCATCACCTCATCACTAGGTAGGGCACCAAACACTACCCTCCGCCCATCATCCGCTCTAATAGTCACCGAAAATCCCTCACAGTCTACCACCACCCCGTACCTTTGGAGCCAATCGACTCCCAAAATAATGCCAAATGCAGTAAAGCCCAAAACAAAGCAATCATAAGCAAACATACATCCATGACTCGATAAGACCGAATTTCGACAAATCATACTAGGGCTAGTCGAACCGCCAATCGGGTTCGTCACCACTAAAGGTCTATCGACTATCTTAGGTTCCAATTCCAACCTATCTACCAGGTCACTAGATATGAAGGAATGGGAAGCCCCGGTATCAAACAATACTCAAACAGGAACATCATAAATAGAAAGCATACCTTGAATGACGACATTCTTTCCTTTCTCCGTCGTAGTTGAGGGCATTCGACGAAGAAGGAACAACATTAATAGCATATGCTTTCACAATCTAATTCTCTTCGGGAGGTTGTGGACATTTATCCTTGTGATGTCCCACTTGGCCGCAGTTGAAGCACTTCCTGTCTGCTGGCCTTGCTCGACATTCTTTAGCATAATGGCCCTTCTTGCCACAGCTAAAGCACTCTACATCCTTCTTGTCTTTCTTTTTCTGACCGTCCTTGGTCTAACTCTGCTTCCTTTTATTCTGAGAATTATTCTTGCCTCCACCGCTTGCCAACGGCTTTGGCCCCTCTACAGATGCAATAGTGACTTCAGTCTTGGGCTTAGGATAAAGGCTCTCTGATCTCAATGCTTTCCCAACAATCGATCCAAAAGTCTCATCAATATGGTTTATAAGCCTTTCACCCAAGTACTGATCTAAACTAGTCATGAACTTCTCATTCTTTTTCTCGGGGGTATCGATTAGAGATAATCCATAATTTGATAAAGTATCGAACTCAGCAATATATTCCGAGACTGCCCTACCATTCTGTTTAAACTCCAAGAACTTCCTAAACAACTCTGACTTCTGGGTAGCTGGGATAAACTTATCACTGAATCGGGTCTTAAACTGATCCCAAGTAACTTGATCCTCTGGAGTAGCTGCCTTAATAGCATTCCACCAATTCATTTCCCATCCTTATAGCTGACGGGATGCTAGCTTTCTCTTCATCGCATCCTCAATACCCAAATCTTCGAAGATGCGCTCACAGCTATCAAGCCAATCCTGAATTTCTGTAGCTGTCTCCATTCCGTGGAACGGCTTCCCACCAAAACTAGTGTAATCCTCACAGAGCTTGGCGAAATCGGCCGTAGGCGCCTGCACTGCCGCACCACCACCGTTAGCAACATTAGGAACTACCCTCTGAACATCCCTAAGCATCTTTCTCATGAAGCCAGTGAACATCGTTCTCATATCAGGAGCATTCCTATCATTTGCTCCTGAACCAGTTTTCTTCATATATCGGCTCATCGTTCAATCTGTAAAGAGAAATCGATTAACCATCTCCATAGTGGTGCTAGCGCAGTGCGATTTCATCCTTAAATGTACAAATAGTATATATGTGTAACTTTTGAAAACGCAAAATATAACAAATACGCGCTCTCATATACGTACTACCTCTCCCTGGTGTCTTTCTCTAGGTTAAGTACGCAACCTAGAGCTCTGATACCAAGTGTTATGGCCCGCCCCGGACCAGCCGACATTTCCAAAGAAACGCATTATGCTTGTAACAACCCTAAAATTCTGAACCAATTTAAAAATTTTATTTTAGAAATTTTAATGGATTTTAAATATTTTAAATAATTTATTTTAAATAATAACGACTAAAAATTTATTTTTATCGAAGTAAAAACGAATAAATTTTATTTAACTATAAAAGGAGTTTGAAATGGTGTGGTAGTTCGAAAATTCGATTTCTAATTTCAATATAATATACAGAATTCATTTTAAATCAGAATTGAGCGAAACAAGAAATATTTAAATCTGTTTAATCATATCTTTCCAACGAATGTAAGAAACTGCGATTTCACTTTATAAATCATAAGTTATGTCCAGTTTAAATTTAGAAAAGTTGCTGTAAAATATATATATATATATATATTAATATAATATATGGCCCTTTAAAATAGCCATTTTACAAACGACCAACGTTTTCGATGAAACCACTTTTGTCGGAACCGGAATGTCAAATTATTGCTAGGTTTAAATTTTCATAATTTTTAGAATTAATATGTGAGCGTGGCAAAAGAATATGTGTTTTGTCAACTTCAGCCAAATTTAATCAACTTAAAAATGGCCATTTTTCAGACGATCTCCAAATTCGAAGAAATTAGATTTGTTAGGACCGTATCGTCAAAACATAACTAGATATGTTTTTTTCTGTAATTTTCAGAGTTAGTATGTGGTAACGGTAATTTAAAATGTACGTTCAAATTAAACATACATTGTTTTATATTTTAATTTAAAGGAACACTGGTCGTAACAACCGAATTGGTTATGAAACATGTTCCAATGTGTCCGGAATGGGGGTATTTGGCTAGGGGGACATTCATCGGGTTCAATTCAGAGTTAGTATCAACGAATAAATATTTTCTTGAATTAATTAATTAAATAATATAAAAAAATACTGTATGTATACCATCCAAATACGTATAACCCTAATTTCTAATACCAGCCGCCATCCCCTTACATCAATGGCCAAATCGCTCTGATTTTCTTCCTTGAATTCACGCCAATCCATTCAATGATTCCATAAATATTCTGAGGCAAATATGTTGCTCCCTTTGAGCTCTTCAAAATATACGGTTATGATTTGTTCTAGCTTCACAGATTGCTCTATTTCTGTGTCAAAACCGCCGGCGTTCATGTTGGATTTGCGAGCTGGAGGGGGGGCCGAGATGGCCATGGCTCAGGGCGGTGACAACTTATGGCAAGGGCGACAAAGTGGTGAAGGTTGACCGGCTTCAGGCCCTACCAGTTGTCATGCATTTCAATGCAAGAGGAGCGAGGAATGGGTTCGAGTTTGACATATCCTGGAGGAGTAATTGGGAGATAAAACCTTAAGTAATTATTAATTAAATAAATTATATGTTTTAAATCTCTTACCTATGTCATTAACGTTGAAAATACGAAAACTTGTTCATATCAGAACGGAGTTCAACGAAACGACTTGCGTTGGAGTCGGCATTGCAAGATCTACACAACCAAACTAACCAGATCTGAAACAGAGCATACTGGAAATTCAGATAAAATCATGGTGAGATTTCTCGTTTTAAATTTAAAATAAAAATTATATTGGAAATTCAAAAATACCATGTTAATAGAAATGTTATTTATTAGAAAATATCATCTATGTAAAAAGGTATCATTTTATTTGGAATGCCATGATAATGTGATTATATAAGAAATGTCATTTATTTAATAATGTCATGTTAGAAATTTCATTTATTTAATAATGTCATGTTGAAATTGTCATTTATTTGATAATGTCATGTTAGGAATGTCGTCATATTAGAAATGTCATTTTAGTTTAAAAATGTCATTTTAGTTTAAAAATGTCATTTTAGTAAAATATGCCATATAGAACAAAATAACATTTTCGTTATGAAATATTGCATTAGAAATAAAATAACACTTCTTGTTATAAAATGTTACATTAGAAAAGAAATAACATTTTCAGTATAAAATGTTGCATTATAAAAGAAATAACATTTTTGTTATAAAATGTTGCATTAGAATAAAAATAACATTTTTGTTGTAAAAATGTTGCTTTAAAATAAAAATATCATCTTTGTCATAGAATGTCATGTTTGATAAAATAATCATCTTTATTAGAAATGATTATTTGGAATAAAATGAACATCTTTATTAGAAATGATTATTTAGAATAAAAAGATCATCTTTATTAGAAATGATTATTTAGAATAAAAAGATCATCTTTATTAGAAATGACTATTTAGAATAAAAAGATCATTTTATTATAAATGATTATTTAGAATAAAAAGATCATCTTTATTAGAAATGATTATTTAGAATAAAAAAATCATCTTTATTAGAAATGTGTATTTAGAATAAAAAGGTCAATTGGTTAGAAATGTTATATTTGAAATAATATGTCATTATTGATAGAAATATCATTTCTGTATAAAAATGTTTGATTAGAATAAAATGTAATTTTATTTATAAATGCAATGTTAGAATAAAAATGTCATTTTATTTATAAATGCCATGTTAGAGTGTCATTTTATTTAGAAGTGCATATAGAAATGATTAAAATGATCATTAGATAGAAATATAAAAACATGTTAAAGTTAAATGTCACTTTGTTAGAATATTTTCATGTTAAATAATATGTCATTTATTTAGATTATATCCATGTTAAATGAATATGCCATTTGTTTAGGATAATGTTTTGTGAAATAAAAATGTCATCATGTTAGACAAGGACAAAAATAATTACTTGTCAAAATATATGGTAGTGGAAATTAAATTATAAATAGTCATTTATAATTTTAAATAGTGAAAATTGATTAAAGTTGAAATAATTCAAATTGAAATATAATTGGTTAAATTTATTAACCAATGATTTATTTATATAAACTGTTGTTGTTTGAAAACCCCATACGGGTATTGGGATGATATTTGACATACACTAGTCCCAATATTTAGCTGTATGTCAATTGATGGATTGACAATCTGTTATGAGCATTATTTATTTATTTATTTATTTATTTTAATGCTCATACAATTATAAATTTCACTCTAGATGTGAATGGATTGGTTAATGAATATTTATCATTATTGTTATATACATGCGATGTATGAAATCCATATAATTGAAATTATATGGTAATTGATTGAGTCGCGTTCCGATTTAGAATATCTTTATATAAAGAATATTCAAAAATAAAGAATCCTTTAAAATAAAGAATATTTTAAAATAATAAATATTTTAAATAATATTCAGTGAAGAAGAAAAATGTGAAGCTGAATTAAGTAGCATATGCCATTTTTAACCTGAACGGGTTTATCGATCGATTTTATTCATGTTATAATGAATATAAAAAAGAAGTGATTTAAAATCTAATATTTTGAAAATATCAATATTTTTATATGATAAAGATATAGAATATATTTTTTTAAAAATGGAAAATGAAGTTAAAATCATATTAAACGGAATTATAAATATTTTATAAATATGATTTAAATAGAAGTCGACGATATATATTATATATATTTATTTAATGGCCCGAATAGAACGCGTCGCGCAACGACCGTTCGTGAATTTCGACCATTAACTTCAAATTGATGTAACGAGAGATCCGACCGTCGGATTGTCCTAAAACTGGAACCGTTGGGTTTGTATCGAAAAGAGCTTTCCAACGAATGTAAGAGTTTTGAAATCTAATGGTTGGATTTGGAATTGTGTCCAAATCAATTTCAGAAAAGGTCGCTGTAAGTGT
This sequence comes from Allium sativum, assembly GCA_030737875.1. Taxonomy (NCBI): domain Eukaryota; kingdom Viridiplantae; phylum Streptophyta; class Magnoliopsida; order Asparagales; family Amaryllidaceae; genus Allium; species Allium sativum. Next base: position 166,235,636 of record CM060916.1, on the reverse strand, counting down.
AGTTCGATGACCGTTTTTGGAAATCGATTGTAAAGGCCTTAATAAAATTATTAAAAATATGGAAAAATTATGTAAAATCATAATAAATGATTTAAAAAGAATTTAGATGAAAAGTTCCGATTTTGTAAAGATAAAAATATATTTTTATCGATATGAACTAGTTATTAACTAGAATAAATCTTTAAATTAAGATTTGATGAAGTTTCCATTTGACTCATATTTAATTGGAATAAAATAAAATAAATTGGATTTTGGTTTGTCATGAATGGTGTCTTAAATAACACTATTTTTGAACCCTGTATGAAAAGAATAAATCTTTTAATTAAGATTTTAGAGTTTTTCAATTATATTTAATAATTGGAATAAAATGAAATGTAAATTAGGTTTATTGCGAACTGTGTTTTTAAATGACATTTGTTCTTTAACCCAGTTAAAGATAAGATTTATTTCTTAAATTTGAATAATTATAAAGTAATGATTTTGGATATTAAAACCCAAATTGGTGTTTTAATGAATCTTTAAGAAGAGGATCAATGAATAAATTTAAATGAATTTATCTTTGGTAAAATTAATGGGAACCTTTCCCTAATAATGTGAATATTTTATTTAAAAGAATATTCTGAATCGGAATGAGGCGCTTGATGTGTTTTTATAGCACTTTATTATTGATTATAAAATACGCGAGTTATTCAAAAAGACCTGGTTTAACCCAATTTGAATAATTACTACGACGATTAAAAGTCGAAGATGTAGACGGTGGTTGAAGACCGGAGGTCTTCACATCTTTTGGATGAATACTGATGTCTTGATTAGGAGGCATCCCAAGACAAGGTAGTAAGTGTTGATTATCCAGACGTACTTGGAGATCGATGGATATGCGAGAACCTCTCTCCTGTATTGGACATATGGAACGAGGAATAAGGTGTCTTCGGTTTCGTTCAGACCCAGAATGGACTTGTAAATGGATGGTATGTTTGACGTTGTATTCCTTTATGCTATATTCGTTGATCTCTGCTAAATATATATCTGTTGGTGGCGGAGAATTTATTCTCTTGCATAACACCCTTCTCCGAGACGTACGAGCTCAGAGGTTATATATTGAAAGAAATCAATGGTATGGCATGGATTGACAATGTGGCATGCTAAGATGCAAATGATCAAGGCTTATTGTTGAAAAGTAGAGCCTTGTGGTTGATGATCAAAGCACGGATTTAAAGAGCATAGCTTTGTGTATAACGTTACTTCGCGAGCATCACACCCCGGTATGAACCTGAAACGGGAGAGGACTACAAGGAGGACATATGTTTCTTTCTAGTTAGAAGTGGTGTCAGCGTTTACAAGCCCTGATATTTTTACTTATGTGGATAATGGAATGAGGCGCCTCGGTTATTTGAGTCCCTAGTGGCTCTATTTACGCCCCGTAGGGCAGGGAAACGTATTGTTAAGGCATTATTAATCCACTAACATTATTTGTGGACCGGCCCTGAAGATCCAAGGTGCAGTTGCGGCTGAGCCTGAGACATGGGCTAGATTGTCTTTAATTCGGTAAGGACTGTCTTTTGCCTTGGTTCATGACGGAAATCCAACGTCCAATACGACCCATGCGGTTTTGATTGTATAACTAGTATGGTGACATAGTATATGGTAGCTATGCCGTCTATGATTGAGGATTGAAATGATTTTGAAACATATATACACTAATAATAATATCAAACCCGTTTTATCGTATCAAGCATTTTTTGACAATTACAAGGTAAAACTCTGTCCTCCGGTTTGCGTTGCATTGTGTGATGGGACTTGAGTCTTATAATGGTTTCATTTTTCTAAAAAGCATTGCGTTGTTTAACGATTTACTTTATTTCTAGCACTGGCATTCCAATGGAGTAAACCCGTTCCATGTTAGCGGCATGGTCCTATGATTAGATTTATTATTAGAACAGTTTAGTAAATTTCTCGTACCAGTCCCATGATTGACTTGTAGTTTGTTTCACTTGCAAACTCGGGTTCCCTATTTTCCACACGTGCGGTCGAGTAGCTTATTTTGCAGATATTTATCTATTGAGTAGGATTCTGGATCGAAGCTTAAAGCTATGTCCAGAGCATTGATAGACTTCCGCGGCATTAGTTTATTTGTTTCCGCTGCACGGTATTACATCTTTTGTAATAAATCTTTCGCTACTGTATTTCTTCGATGTACTCTGATATTCTGTACTCTGATGTAACATTATTGTAATATTTATAAAAGTCTTCTGTTATTTTCTCTAATGTGTTGTGTGCCCAATGTTAGCGTATTCGGGTTTTGAACGGTCTTGGTCGATTTTACGATCGATTAGGTCCGGGCGAATTCCGAGTCGTTACAGTTGGTATCAGAGCTTTGGTTAGCTCAAATCTTTGGGGTACAACTCGTTAGAACTGAACAAAAGACTCATCAGAGGTAGGATTAGTTATATCCTATAAAAGAATACTCATTAGAGATAGGATCAGTTGTATTCTAGAATGAGAAAACTCGTTAGAGATGGGGTTAGAAATGCCCTAGAATAGGTTCAGAGTGATAAGTTTATTATTAACGTATTTGTGATTATATATATAATCCGATCTTAGAAAATATGATTTTTGAATATAAAAGTTATATATATTTGAAAAGTTAATCAACTAATTGATTGATGATTGTGTTGTGTGATTATTAGTTCAACTAATAAAATTATTGAAACCAGTAAAAGAATGAATGTTGAGTTGGTTAATTAAACAACTTTTAGCTTCGTTCCTTTTCGAGGACGAAAAAATTTTAAGTGGGGGAGATTGTAACAACCCTGAAATTCTGAACCAATTTAAAATTTTTATTTTAGAAATTTTAATGGATTTTAAATATCTAAAATAATTTATTTTAATAATAACAACTAAAAATTTATTTTTATCGAAGTTAAAATGAATAAATTTTATTTAATTATAAAAGGAGTTTGAAATGGCGTGGCAGTTCGAAAATTAGATTTATAATTTCAATTTAATATACAGAATTCATTTTAAATCAGAATTGAGCGAAACAAGAAATATTTGAAACTGTTTAATCATATCTTTCTATTGAATGTAAGAAACTGAGATTTCACTTCATAAATCATAAGTTATGTCCAGTTTAAATTTAGAAAAGACGCTGTAGAATATATATATATATATATATATAATATATGGCCCTTAAAAATAGCCATTTTACAAACGACCTCCGTTTTCGATGAAACCACTTTTGTTGGAACCGTAATGTCAAATTATTGCCAGGTTTAAATTTTCATAATTTTTAGAATTAATATGTGAGCGTGGAAAAAGAAATTGTGTTTTGTCAATTTTAGTCAAAATTAATCGACTTAAAAATGGCCATTTTTCAAACGATCTCCAAATTCGACTAAATTAGTTTTGTTAGGACCGTATCATCAAAACATAACTAGATATATTTTTTCTGTAATTTTCAGAGTCAGTATGTGGTATCGGTAATTTAAAATGTACATTCAAATTAAATATACATTGTTTTATATTTTAATTTAAAGGAAAACTGGTCATAACAACCGAACTGGGTTATGAAACATGTTCCATTGTGTCCGGAATGGGGGTATTTGGCCAAGGGCGACATTCATCGGGTTCAATTCGGAGTTAGTATCAACAAACAAATATTTTCTTGAATTAAATAATTAAATAATATAAAAAAATACTATATATATCATTTAAATACGTATAACCCTAATTTCCGATACTAGCCGCCATCCCCTTACATCAATGGCCAAATCACTCTGATTTTCTTCCTTGAATTCACGCCAATCCATTCAGTGATTCCATAAACATTCTGAGGCAAATGTGTTGCTCCCTTCGAGCTCCTCAAAATGTACGATTGTGATTTGTTCTAGCTTCATGGATTGCTCGATTTCTGTGTCAAAACTGCTGGCATTTGGGTTGGATTTGCGAGCTGGAGGGAGGGCCGAGATGGCCATGGCTCAGGGCGGTTGCAGGCTGTGGCAAGGGCGACAAAGTGGTGAAGGTTGATCGGCTTCTGTAACAACAAGGAATTTCGCTCGATCCGAATCGATCGCTAAACCGACCAAGGCCGTTCGAAACCCCTAATTGTTTTGAGAACATGATGAATCAGAACGCAAACAGAAGAACATTTCATTGCTTATTACAACAATTCCATCAGAATAAAAGAATATTACAGAGTATGAATGAATAAAATACATTTGATAAATATCAGAGATTACAATAAATTACTTAGCAGCGGAAAAATAATACAATACACAACTGAAAGAGATATACGGGTACAGAGCTTTCTGGATATCATTCCAGCTGTAAACAAGGATCCTGCGAATATAAATCTGCAAAACCAAAACTACTAGCTGCCCGTGCAGAAAATAGGGGCACCCAGAGTTTAGGTTAAAACAATAAACTCCAGGTCAGTCATGTGACTGGTGTGAGAACTAAAACAGTTATTAATCTTTATTTTAAAGTTAGGTAAATCAAGGGACCACGCCGTATAACACGGAATGGGTTTCCTCCCAAGAATACCAGTGCATAAAACAAAATAATGCGATGCTTTTTGGAAAAATGAAGCTATTATAAGACCCAGGTCCTATCACACAATTCAACGCAAGCCGGGGGATAGGGTTTTCCCTTATAATAGCCAAACATGCTTGGCACGTTAAAACAAATCATTTGATAATATTATAAGTGCGTAGTGTATAAAACAATTTCAAATATAAATGTATCAATCCTAGACGGCATGGGTACCATATATCATGTTGCCATATATATTTACAACCAAACCGCACAATGTCGTATTTGGAAATTGGATTTCCATCTATGAACCGAGGCAAAAGATAGTCCTCAACGAATTCGAGACTGTCTAGCCCGAGTCTCAGGCAAGCGCGTAGGCAAGCCTTGGATCGTCAGGGCCGGTCCATCGATGTGGATTATTATGCCTGAACACTGCGTTTCCCCACCCTTTGGGGCGTAAACGAGCCAAATGACTCCATCGGCTCTACATAGTCACCGATATATCTGAGGCGCCTCACAATCCAACAACCACACAGGTGAAAATAATATAAATGTCAGGGCTGGTAGGTCGCTGACACCACCCTAGCTAGAAGGAAACACATGCCCTCCCTGATGTCCTCTCCCATTTCTGGTTCAAATCGGGGTGTGAGGCTCGCGAATTAACGCTACACAAAGCTATGCCACACAGGCAGTGCTTTGATCATCAACCACAAGACTTTGCTTTTCAACAAAAGCCTTGATCATTTGCATCTTAGCATGCCACACAGGAAAACCACTCTATGCAACCGATATCCATCAATCACACAGAATGATATCCAATGTCAGACACACAGTCCATTTACAAGTTCGTTCTGGGTCTAAACGAAACCGGAGGCACCTTGTACCTCGCATATCCATCGATCTCCAAGTACGTCTGGACGATCACCAACGGATTCCCTCCTCTTAGGTGTACAGCCCAATCAAGATCATCAGTAATTATCCAAACGATGTGAAGACCACAGGTCTTCGACCACCGTCTTCATCCTCGACACATCGTCGAATCAGTTATTCAGAATGGGATAAACCCGGCCTTTCTGAATATCTCGTGTATATAATAAACAAGTGTTACACTAACACAACATACGCCTCATTCCAATTTAGAATATTCTTTTATTCAAATATTCTTATACTTTGGGAAAGGTTCCCATTAATTTTATCAAAGATAAATTCCTTAAATTTATTCTTTAATTTCCCTTTGAATATCATTTCAAACCAAATTATGGTTTATCAAAACTAATCGGGATTAGCGAACCTTACCGAAGTAATCACTTGTTAATTTTACCAACCCCAACCTATTCATCCCATGAAGTAAAACTGGTCATACTTCATATCTAACACCACGATGTTATCAGTAAATTCAACAACCATTTCACGTTCAAATCTAATTAAAGATTTAACTATCGCCTGGAGCAAAACTGGTGATACCCCATTCTCGATTATTTCAATATAATTAAAGATTCATTATAACTCCACTTGGTTTTAATCTTCCCAAAAATCACTATTAATGATTATTTAACTTGGGAAATCATATCCTGTCTTTAACTGGGTTAAAGAACCAATGTCATTTAAAACACGGTTCATGATAAACCCAAATCACATTCCATTTACAATGGAATCTTCATGGAAAACAAATCGATATACATATAAACGATATAAACTTCCACATCCGACTAATAATATAAATGGAATAACAGCAAAGCCTTTTAAATTCTAGATATATTAGCTGTCTTCCTCCACAGAAATTCACTTCGATTATTACCAAATGGAATTCCATTCCATTCCAATTTATTTTATTAAATTGGAAAACTTTACTTTGGAAAATCTCCTTTAAATCTTTACAAAAGATTTATAAATTCCAAATCACATTTCACTGTAAATCGGGTTAAAGAACGAATGTCGTTAAAACACAGTTCACAATATACCCAATTCACATTCCATTAATTATTGGGTTAAAGAACAAATGTTATTTAAAACGCCGTTCACGATAAACCCGAAAATCAATTCTAATTCAATTCCAATTAAATACCATTTAATTGGTATACTTCATTAAATCTAAATAGAAAGATTTAATCTTTTCCTCAACTGGGTTTAAGAACAGTGTTAATGAAGACACCATTCATGACAAACCCAAATCCCATTTATTATTAAATACAAGGCTCTGAATAGAAAATATATCGGCTTATATTCAATATCAAATTCTACGACCAACAAATATAGTATTGGAAATAACGATATAAATATATCTTTCAAATTTCCATAACAATATCTGTATAATCACGAAATCCAACATCGGAATATTTCAAAGACAATTTCGATTCAAATCCATTCCAATTCAATTATTGGAAATTCAGGTTACTTTTAAAACCATTTCAGATCCACTTTATTTATTTCAAAAATAAATGGATTATAATTCTAGTTCAAAACTAGTTCATTTCGATAAAAATCTATTTTTATCTTTTCAAATATGGAATTTTTCATCCCAATTCTTTCCAAATCATTTCTTATGATTTTACACAAATTATTACTATTTTTAATAATTTTATCAAGGCCCGTACAGTCGATTTCCATAAACGGCCATCGAACTGCACTTACAGCGACCTTTTCCAAATTTGATTTGGACATAATTCCAAATCCAACTGTTAGATTTCTAATTTCTTGTATTCGTTAGAAAGCCCTTTTCGATACAGAGCCAACGGTTCCGGTTTTAGGAGAATCCAACAGTCGGATCCCCCGTAATGTCAATTCGAAGTCAATGGTCGAAATTCGCGAACAACCGCGACGCGTTCTATTCAGGCCATTTAATATATATATTATATATATTTCGTCGATTTCAATTCAAAACGTATTTTATAATTCGTTTTCAAAACAATTTCAACTTCATATTCAATTTCAAATCAAAATTGAATATTTTATATCATTAATATATAAATGATAATATTTTCAAAATATTAGATTTTGAAATCACTTCCTTTTCGATATTCATTATAAAAATGAATAAAATCGATATGATTATCGTTCGCATCAAAATGGCGCATATCTAATCAACATGGCTTTTATTCAACACATGAATGTTTATTCTATTCAACACATGAATATTAATTTTATTCAACACATGAATATTTATTTTATTCAACACATGAATTTATATTTTATTCAACACATGAATTTATACTTTATTCAACATATGAATATTCTCAACACATGAGTATTTTCTTTTATTCAACACATGAATATATATTCTATTCAACGCATGAATTTTTATTCTATTTAACACATGAATTTTCATTTTATAATATTCTTTATTTTCCAAATTAGAATGAGGCCCAATCAATTACCATATAATGTTAATTATATGGATCCCATACAACACATGTATATAATAGCAACGATAAATGATCAACCATCATCCAGAGTGCACCACACAACTGCATAAGCATTAAATATAAATATTCAACGCTTATAACAGCCTGTCAATCTATCGATCGACATACAATTAAATATCGGGATTAATGTATGTCCAATATCATCCCAATACCCGTGTGGGGTTTTAAACAATCAAACACAGGTTTTATTTGTGTAGTTGGGCGATGTTTAAAATTTATCGTCCCAATCCATATCAATCAAATGTGTGTATATAAACAAATCGTCCGATTTGTTTATAAATATTTATTTCATATACACATTAAAAATTATATTTTTAATTATAAAATATTTATTCAATCCACATCACACAATCAATTTTCACCACACAATCAATCAAACAAACAAGCCGTCTATGGTCTGTGGACGACAGGTGTCGGGTGCTGCTAAACACCGTCTGCATCCTAATATATATTTCAACTAGAAACAAATTTAAAAGTGAGAAGTTCTCACCTTGAAGCTAAACCAAAAGCCACGACTCTTCATGTGTAGAAAATTTTCATCGTGCTTCTAACGGGATCTGTTTCACGCGGTATATGTTAAAAATTATATTTTTAACAACGCTAATTCCTATATAAAGATTATATTTTTATAACGCCACTCATATAAAAATCACATTTTTATATTCTCTAGTATATAAAAATCATATTTTTATCTTCATACTTATATAAAAATTATTTTTTTATCTTGCTACTTGGATAATAAAAATCGAATTTTTCTTCTTACTAACAATTGTATTTTTAACTAAACAAAGATCATATTTTTAACTTCACAAAGATCGTATTTTTAACTTAGCAAAGATCATATTTTTATATATACAAAATCATATCTTTTCCTTTTCGCTACATATTTGAAGATTTCATATTAAAAATCAATTCTTTTTTTCCTATTAAAAATCAATTCTTCTCTTCGCTTTCATACATATAAAAATCAAGTTTTTACTAACCTGAAAATCATGGCTTCATTAACATAAAAATCAGATCCTTTTTCAGTATTGTTTGAATTAAATTAACCTAGAATAAATAAATATTCACCTTTTTTCTTTGAATGGAGGAGGGGGGTTTTCTCGCGATGGCGCCGGATAGCTCGCGGCAAGCAGTGGGGTGCTGAGGGGCGGATTTGGTCGGGGGGGGGGGGGGGTAGCGGTTCAGATCGGATTTTGGGGTAGTTGGTGCGGTTTTAACTGTAGAAGAAGAGGAGAGGGAAAAGGAGAGGAGGTCAACGGTGAGGGGGGGACTGGACGAGGACGGCATCGACGTGGGAGGCACGGTGGCGCGTTGGATGGAAGGGGCGCGATGACAGGGTAGCAGCGAGTTGGGGGATAACTGATGGGGTTTGACTTCTGTTGAAATGAATAAGGGTTTGACCCAAATGAATATATATATTCTATTTTAATTATTTATTTATTCCCTAAAAGTGAATTTTCATTTTAACCCCAAATTGGACCCAACGACTGTTGCCCCTAGCTAATTACCCCCATTCCAAACACAATGGGATATGCCCTGCAAGTCAATTCAGCTGTTACGATCAGTTTCCGTTAAATTTAAAATTTAAATCAGTATATATTGAATTTAAATGCACATTTCAATTTACCGAGGCCACATGATGATCCCAAAAATTATAGAAAAATTATTTCTAGCTTCGTATTGACGATACGGTCCTAACAAAACTAATTTCGTCAAATTCTGAGACCGTTTGAAAAATGGTCATTTTCCGCCCGATCGAAATTAATTGAAACTGTTAAAACACGTTTAAGTTCGCCACGCTCACATATTAATTCAGAAAATTATGCAATTTGGAATCTAGCAATAAATCGACATCCCGGATCCAACAAAAGTGGTTTCGTCGAAAACAGAGGTCGTTTGCAGAATTTCCATTTTTAAGGGTTAGAATTCCATAGCGACTATTCTGAATTTTCAACTGGGCATAACTTTTTATCCCCGCTATGAAATTTCAATTTTTCGGATTCGTTGGAAAGATATTCTCAAATAGATTCTAATATTTTTCGTTTCGTTAAAATTCGGTTTATTTTGATTCCTGTACGTTCATTTGAAATTTGAAATCGAATTTTCAAACTACCGCGCCATTTTCAATTCCTTTTATAATTAAAAATAATTATTTATATTCTAACGACGATCTGTATAAATATATTCGTTCTAATTCCATTCAAGATAAATTTCTTGTCATTATTATTTAAAATAAATCATTTTAAATATTCAAAATTCACTAAAATTGCCAAAATAAAATTTTTAAATTAGCTCGGATTTCCGGGTTATTACAATCTCCCCCACTTAAAACTTTTCGTCCCCGAAAAGGAACGAAGCTGAAAGTTGTTTAACTAATCAACTCAACTTCTACTATTTTCGTTATGGCTTCAGTTCTTCAACTTTTTAGTTTCTAAGAACTTTTCAAATTTTTCAAAAATTTGGCTAACACCCTAAATTTTCGAAAAATTTCGCCATAACCTCCCCTGCACTAGAGCACCGGGAAAATCCCGAAATTGCCATACAGGCCTCTCCAATCCAAAAAGAAAAAGAAACAGCCAAGCGGCTCATAAAATCATCAAAATCCCCAAGAAATACAGTAAACATGTACCTATTTGTCGGGCAAACAACTTTATTCCTCTGCTCTAGCCTCCTTGCTATGACCTGTTCAATGTAAGTACATGTATATGCATGCAAATGCGACTAATTTTCAATACAACTCACTATTTGATACAATTTGGCTAAATGGTTCAAATTTTAATTAATCAACAAATAATCAAATAACACAATCAACAATCAATTTGTTGATTATCATTTCAAACTCATAACTTTGATATATAGTCAAAAATCACGTTTTTGATGCCAAGTCACAACAATATATTCTATCTAGCTTTGGTTCTCACACCAGTCAATTGGAATTATATAGAAATCCCATTTTCGAAACTCGAACATAAATACTGATAAAGCTGCAGCATTATCAAATCATTCCCGGGCGACTAGAGTGTAATTCTATATCTATCCAATATATTAAAACTTCAAATACACGTGGATCAGACGTATATGCAAAGTCTTTATATATTGGATTGTCCAAATCAGTACAAATGAATATTCAAATACGAATAATTGAATTTAATTTTTTTCCAAACAAAATTTGTTTTCAATTTTCATTTTAAAAAGAACACTCTTCACACTCGTTCTAGGATACTACCGATCCCATCTCTAACGAGTCATTCTTATTGGATATTACTAATCCAATCTCTGATGAATTATTTCGTATGGTTCTAATGTGCCTTGTTCTCCGAGCTCTATAAACCAAAGCTCTGATACCAACTGTAACAACAAGGAATTTCGCTCGATCCGAATCGATCGCTAAACCGACCAAGACCATTCGAAACCCCTGATTGTTTTGAGAACACGATGAATCAGAATGCAAACAGAAGAACATTTCATTTCTTATTACGAGAAATCCATTAGAATACAAGAATATTATAGAGTATGAATGAATAAAATACGTTTGATAAATATCAGAGACTACAATAAATTACATAGCAGCGGAAAAATAATGCAATACACAACTGAAAGAGATATACGAACATAGAGCTTTCTGGATATCATTCCAGCTGTAAACCAGGATCCTGCGAATATAAATCTGCAAAACCAAAACTACTAGCTGCCATGCGGAAAATAGGGGCACCCAGAGTTTAGGTTAAAACAATAAATCCAAGTCAGTCATGTGACTGATGTGAGAACTAAAACAGTTATTAATCTTTATTTTAAGGTTAGGTAAATCAAGGGACCACGCCGTATAACACGAAACGGGTTTCCTCCCAAGAATACCAGTGCATAAAACAAAACAGCGCAATGTTTTTGGAAAAATGAAGCTATTATAAGACCCAGGTCCTATCACACAATGCAACGCAAGCCGGGGGATAGCGTTTTCCCTTATAATAGCCAACCATGCTTGGTACGGTAAAATAAATCATTTGATACTATTATAAGTGCATAGTGTATAATGCAATTTCAAATATAAATGTATCAATCCTAGGCGGCATGGGTACCATATATCATGTCGCTATATATATTTACAACGAAACCGCACAATGTCGTATTTGGAAATTGGATTTCCATCTATGAACCGAGGCAAAAGATAGTACTCAACGAATTCGAGATTGTCTAGCCCGAGTCTCAGGCAAGCGCGTAGGCAAGCCTTGGATCGTCAGGGCCTGCCTGAACACTGCGTTTCCCCGCCCTTTGGGGCGTAAATGAGCCAAATGACTCCATCGGCTCCACATAGTCACCGATATATCCGAAGCGCCTCACAATCCAACAACCACACAGGTGAAAATAATATAAACGTCAGGGCTGGTAGGTCGCTGACACCACCCTAGCTAGAAGGAAACGCATGCCCTCCCTGATGTCCTCTCCCGTTTCTAGTTCACAACCGGGGTATGAGGCTCGCGAATTAACGCTACACAAAGCTATGCCACACAGGCGGTGCTTTGATCATCAACCACAAGACTTTGCTTTTCAATAAAAGCCTTAATCATTTGCATCTTAGCATGCCACACAGGCAAACCCCTCCATGCAACCGATATCCATCAATCACACAGAATGATATCCAATGTCAGACACACAGTCCAAGTCCGTTCTGGGTCTGAACGAAACCGAAGGCACCTTGTACCTCGCATATCCATCGATCTCCAAGTACGTCTGGACGATCACCAACTGATTCCCTCCTCTTGGGTGTACAGCCCAATCAAGATTATTAGTAATTATCCAAACGATGTGAAGACCTCCGGTCTTCGACCACCGTCTTCATCCTTGACACATCGTTGAATCAGTTATTCAGAATAGGATAAACCTGGTCTTTCTGAATAACTCGCGTATATAATAAACAAGTGTTACACAAACACAACATACGCCTCATTCCAATTCAGAATATTCTTTTATTCAAATATTCTTATAATTTGGGAAAGGTTCCCATTAATTTTAGCAAAGATAAATTCCTTAAATTTATTCTTTAATCTTCCTTTGAATATCAATTCAAACCAACTTATGGTTTATCAAAACTAGTCGGGATTAGCGAACCTTACCGAAGTAATCACTTGTTAAATTTCCCAACCCCAACCTATTCATCCCATGAAGTAAAACTGGTCATACTTCATATCTAACACCACGGTGTTATCGGTAAATTCAATTACCATTTCACGTTCAAATCTAATTAAAGATTTAACTATCGCCTGGAGCAAAACTGGTGATACCCCATTCTCGATCATTTCAATCTAATTAAAGATTCATTAAAACTCCAATTGGTTTTAATCTTCCCAAAAATCACTATTAATGATTATTTAACTTCGGAAATCATATCCTGTCTTTAACTGGGTTAAAGAACCAATGTTATTTAAAACACGGTTCATGATAAACCCAAATCACATTCCATTTACAATGGAATCTTCATGGAAAACAAATCGATATATATATATAATTGATATAAACTTCCATATCCGACAAATAATATAAATGGAATAACGGCAAAGCCTTTTAAATTCTATATATATATTAGTTGTCTTCCTTCATAGAAATTCACTTCGATTATTACCAAATGGAATTCCATTCCATTCCAATTTATTTTATTAAATTGGAAAACTTTACTTTGGAAAATCACCTTTAAATATTAACAAAAGAATTATAAATTCCAAATCACATTTCACTGTAAATCGGGTTAAAGAACGAATGCCGTTAAAACACAGTTCACAACAAACACAATTCACATTCCATTAATTATTGGGTTAAAGAACAAGTGTTATTTAAAACACCGTTCACGATAAACCCGAAAATCAATTCTAATTCAATTCCAGTTATATACCATTTAATTGGTATACTTCATTAAATCTAAATAGAAAGATTTAATCTTTTCCTCAGCTGGGTTTAAGAACGGTGTTAATGAAGACACCATTCATGACAAACCCAAATCCCATTTGATATTAAATATAAGGCTTTGAATAGAAAATATATCAGCTTATATTCAATATCAAATTCTACGACCAACAAATATCGTATTGGAAACAACGATATAAATATATCTTTCAAATTTCCATAACAATATCTATATAATCATGAAATCCAATATCGGAATATTCCAAAGACAAATTCGATTCAAATCCATTCCAATTCAATTATTGGAAATTCGGGTTACTTTAAAAACCATTTCAAATCCACTTTATTAATTTCAAAAATAAATGGATTATAATTCTAGTTCAAAACTAGTTCATTTCGATAAAATTTATTTTTATCTTTTCAAATATGGATTTTTTTTTTCATCCCAATTCTTTCCAAATAATTTCTTATGATTTTGCACAAATTATTACTATTTTTAATAATTTTATCAAGGCCCGTACAGTCGATTTCCATAAACGGCCATTGAACTGCACTTACAGCGACCTTTTCCAATTTTGATTTGGACATAATTCCAAATCCAACCGTTAGATTTCTAATTTCTTGTATTCTTTAGAAAGCTCTTTTCGATACGAACCCAACGGTTCCAGTTTTAGGAGAATCCGATGGTCGGATCTCCCGTAATGTCAATTCGAAGTCAATGGTCGAAATTCGTGAACTGCCGCGGCGCGTTCTATTCAGGCCATTTAATATATATAATATATATTTCGTCGATTTCAATTCAAAACGTATTTTATAATTCGTTTTAAATTCGTTTTCAAAACAAATTCAACTTCATATTCAATTTCAAATCAAAATTGAATATTTCATATCATTAATATATAAATGATAATATTTTCAAAATATTAGATTTTGAAATTACTTCCTTTTCGATATTCATTATAAAAATGAATAAAATCGATATGAATATCGTTCGCGTCAAAATGGCGCAATCTAATCAACACGACTTTTATTCAACACATGAAAGTTTATTCTATTCAACACATGAATATTTATTTTATTCAACACATGAATATTTATTTTATTCAACACATGAATTTATATTTTATTCAACACATGAATTTATACTTTATTCAACACATGAATATTCTCAACACATGAATATTCTCAACACATGAGTATTTTCTTTTATTCAACACATGAATATATATTCTATTCAACGCATGAATTTTTATTCTATTTAACACATGAATTTTCATTTTATAATATTCTTTATTTTCCAAATTAGAATGAGGCCCAATCAATTACCATATAATGTTAATTATATGGATCCCATACAACACATGTACATAATAGCAACGATAAATAATCAACCACCATCCAGAGTGCACCACACAACTGCATAAGCATTAAATATAAATATTTAATGCTTATAACAGCCTGTCAATCTATCGATCGACATACAACTAAATATTGGGATTAGTGTATGTCCAATATCATCCCAATACCCGTGTGGCGTTTCAAACAATCAAACACGGGTTTTATTTGTGTAGTTGGGCGATGTGTAAAATTTATCGTCCCAATCCATATCAGTCAAATGTGTGTACATAAACAAATCGTCCGATTTGTTTATAAATATTTATTTTATGTACACATTAAAAATTATATTTTTAACTATAAAATATTCATTCAATCCACATCACAATCAATTTTCACCACACAATCAATCAAACAAACAAGTCTTCCATGGTCTGTGGACGATGGGTGTCGGGTGCTGCTAAGCACCGTTTGCATCCTAGTATATATTTCAACTAGAAGACAAATTTAAAAGTGAGAATTTCTCACCTTGAAGCTAAACCAAACGCCACGACTCTTCATGTGTAGAAAATTTTCGCCGTGCTTCTAACGAGATCTGTTTCACGCGGTATATGTTAAAAAATATATTTTTAACAACACTACTTCCTATATAAAGATTATATTTTTATAACGCCACTCATATGAAAATCACATTTTTATATTCTCTAGTATATAAAAATCATATTTATATCTTCTTACTTATATAAAAATTATATTTTTATCTTGCTACTTGGATAATAAAAATCCAATTTTTCTTCTTACTAACAATCGTATTTTTAACTAAACAAAGATCATATTTTTAACTTCACAAAGATCGTATTATTAACTTAGCAAAGATCATATTTTTATATAAACAAAATCATATCTTTTCCTATTCGCTACGTATTTGAAGATTTCATATTAAAAATCAATTCTTTTTTCCTATTAAAAATCAATTCTTCTCTTCGCTTCCATACGTATAAAAATCAAGTTTTTACTAACCTAAAAATCATGGCCTCATTAACATAAAAATCAGATCCTTTTTCAGTATTGTTTGAATTAAATTAACCTAGAATAAATAAATAAATATTCACCTTTTTTCTTTGAATGGAGGAGGAGGTTTCCTCTCGGTGGCGCCCGGTGGCTCGCGGCAGACAGTGGGGTGCTGAGGGGCGGATTTGGTCGGCCGGGGGGGGGGGGAGGGGGTAGCGGTTCATATCGGGTTTTGGGGTAGTTGGTGCGGTTTTAACTGTAAAAGAAGAGGAGTGGGGAAGGGAGAGGAGGTCAACGGCGAGGGGGGACTGGCCGAGGACGGCGCCGACATAGGAGGCACGGTGGCGGTTTGGACGGAAGGGACGCGATGACAGGGTAGCGGTGATTTGGGGGATAAGTGATGGGGTTTGACTTCTGTTGAAATGAATAAGGGTTTGACCCAAATGAATACATATATTCTATTTTAATAATTTATTTATTCTCTAAAAGTGAATTTTCATTTTAACCCCAAACTGGATCCAACGACTATTGCCCCTAGCTAATAACCCCCATTCTGAACATAATGGGATATGTCCTGCAAGTCAATTAGGCTGTTACAATCAGTTTCCATTAAATTTAAAATTTAAATCAATATATATTGAATTTGAACGCCCATTTCAATTTACCGGGGCCACATACTGATCCCAAAAATTCTAGAAAAATTATTTCTAGCTTCGTATTGATGATACGGTCCTAACAAAACAAATTTCGTTAAATTCTGAGATCGTTTGAAAAATGGTCATTTTCCGGCCGATCAAAATTAATTGAAACTGTTAAAATACGTTTAAGTTCGCCATGCTCACATATTGATTTAGAAAATTATGCAATTTGGAATCTAGCAATAAATTGACATCCTGGATCCAACAAAAGTGGTTTCGTCGAAAACAGAGGTCGTTTGCAAAATTTCCATTTTTAAGGGTCAGAATTCCATAACGACTATTCTGAATTTTCAACTGGGCATAACTTTTTATCCCCACTATGAAATTTCAATTTTTCAGATTTGTTGGAAAGATATTCTCAAATAGATTCTAATATTTTTCGTTTCATCAAAATCTGGTATATTTTGAATCATGTACGTTCATTTGAAATTTGAAATCGAATTTTCAAACTACCTCCCCATTTTCAATTCCTTTTATAATTGAAAATAATTATTTATATTCTAACGACGATCTATATAAATATATTCGTTCTAATTCCATTCAAGATAAATTTATTGTCGTTATTATTTAAAATAAATCATTTTAAATGTTCAAAATTCACTGAAATTGCCTAAATAAAAATTTTAAATTGGCTCGGATTTCCAGGTTATTACAGCTTCAGGCCCTACTAGGTGGCGTGTGTTTCGATGCAAGAGGAGCGAGGTATGGGTTCGAGTTTGACGTATCCTGGAGGAGTAATTGGGAGGGAAAACCTTAAGTAATTATTTATTAATTAAATTATATGTTTTAAATCTCTTAACTATGTCATTAACGTTTAAAATACGATAACTTGTTCATATCAGAACGGAATTCAACGAAACGACTTGCATTGGAGTCGTCTTCGCAAGATCTACACAACCAAACTAACCAGATCTAAAACTGAGCATATTGGAAATTCAGATAAAATCATGGTGAGATTTCTCGTTTTAAATTTAAAATAAAAATTATATGTATATATATTTATATTGATTGTGATTGTAATATTAAATATATGCACGATGTAGAATTTAGATTGGTTGATTGATTGTGTTGATGATGATTTGTCGAATTATATTTTTGTTAGAATAGAAATATCGATCTGACTAGAAATATGTTATGATAATAAAAATAACATTTTTGTTAGAAATACATTTTGTAAATAAAAATAACATTTTTATTAGAAATGTCTGATTAGAATAAAATAACATTTTTGGTATAAAAATGTTTGATTAGAACAAATAACCTTTTTGGTATAAAATGTTTCATTAGAATAAAACTGTCATTTTTGTGATAAATGTTTTATTATAATTAATTTCATTTTTGTTATAAATGTTATGTTAGTATAAATTTGTCATCTTTTATTTGAATTAGAATTGACAATATAAATTTGTCATCTTTTATTGAATTAGGATTGACAATGTTAAATTGTCATTTATTAGAATTATGATATGTCATGTTATAAATGTCATTTATTTAAAAACATTATGTTAATATAAAAATACCATTCATTTAGGAATGTCATGTTATGAATGTCATTTATTTAAAAACGTTATGTTAATATAAAAATACCATGCATTTAGCCCATTTTGTTAAGACATGTTATATTAGATTAAAAATGTCCATTTTGTTAATACAGGTTATATTAGATTGAAAATATCATTTATGTTATAATCATGTCATGTAAATAAAAATATCATCTATGTTAGAATCATGCCATGTTAATAGAAATATCATTTTGTTTAGAAAATGTCATTCATATAAAAATATCATTTCATTAGAAATACCATGTTAATAGAAATGATATTTATTAGAAAATGTCATCTATGTAAAAAGATATCATTTTATTAGGAATGCCATGATAATGTCATTATATAAGAAATGTCATTTATTTAATAATTTCATGTTAGAAATGTCATTTATCTAATAATGTCATGTTAGATATGTCATTTATTTGATAATGTCATGTTAGGAATGTCGTCATATTAGAAATGTCATTTTAGTTTAAAAATGTCATTTTAGTAAAATATGTCATATTAGAATAAAATAACATTTTTGTTATGAAATATTGCATTAGAAATAAAATAACACTTCTTGTTATAAAATGTTACAATAGTAAAGAAATAACAATATTAGAATAAAATGTTGCATTATAAAAGAAATAACATTTTTGTTATAAAATGTCACATTAGAATAAAAATAACATTTTTGTTATAAAAATGTTGCATTAAAATAAAAATATCATCTTTGTCATAGAATGTCATGTTAGATAAAATAATCATCTTTATTAGAAATGATTATTTGGAATAAAAAGATCACCTTTATTAGAAATGATTATTTAGAATAAAAAGATCATCTTTATTAGAAATGATTATTTAGAATAAAAAAATCATCTTTATTAGAAATGTGTATTCAGAATAAAAAGGTCAATTGGTTAGAAATGTCATATTTGAAATAATAATGTCATTATTGATAGAAATGTCATTTTTGTATAAAATGTTTGATTAGAATAAAATGTTATTTTATTTATAAATGCCATGTTAGAATATAAATGTTATTTTATTTATAAATGCCATGTTAGAATATTAATGTCATTTTATTTAGAAGTGCATGTAGAAATGATTAAAATGATCATTAGATAGAAATATAAAAACGTGTTAAAGATAAATGTCATTTTGTTAGAATATTGTCATGTTAAATAATATGTCATTTATTTAGATTATATCCATGTTAAATGAATATGTCATTTGTTTAGGATAATGTTTTGTGAAATAAAAATGTCATCATGTTAGACAAGGACAAAAATAATTACTTGTCAAAATATATGGTAGTGCAAATTAAATTGTAAAAAGTCATTTATAATTTTAAATAGTGAAAATTGATTAAAGTGAAAATAATTCAAACTGAATTATAATTGGTTAAATTTATTAACCAATGATTTATTTATATAAACTGTTGTTGTTTAAAAACCTCACACGGGTATTGGGATGGTATTTGATGTACACTAGTCCCAATATTTAGCTGTATGTCAATCAATGGATTGACATTTTGTGAGCATTAATTATTTATTTATTTTAATGCTCACACAATTATAAATTTCACTCCGTATGTGAACGGATTGTTTAATGAATATTTAACATTATTGTTATACACATGCGATGTATGAAATCCATATAATTTAAATTATATGTAATTGATTGAGTCGCGTTCCGATTCAGAATATCCTTATATAAAGAATATTCAAAAATAAAGAATCTTTTAAAATAAAGAATATTTTAAAATAATAAATATTTTAAATAATATTCAGCGAAGAAGAAAAATGTGAAGCCGAATTAAGTAGCAAATCCCATTTTTAACCCGAATGGTTTTATCAATCAGTTTTATTCATGTTATAATGAATATAAAAAAGAAGTGATTTAAAATGAAAATATTAATATTTTAATATGGTAAAGAAATAGAATATTCAATTTTTATTTCAAATGGAAAATGAACTTAAAATCATATTAAACGGATTTATAAATATTTTACAAATACGATTTAAATAGAAGTCGATGATATATATTATATATATTTATTTAATGGCCTAAATAGAACGCGCCGCGCAGCGACCGTTCGCGAATTTCGACCATTAACTTCAAATTGATGTAACGGGAGATTCGACCGTCGGATTCTCCTAAAACTAGAACCGTTGGGTTCGTATCGAAAAGAGCTTTGCAAGAATATAAGAGTTTTGAAATTTAACGGTTTGATTTGGAATTATGTCTAAATCAATTTCAGAAAAGGTCGCTGTAAGTGCAGTTTGATGACCGTTTATGGAAATTGACTGTAAAGGCCTTAATAAAATTATTAAAAATATGGAAAAATTATGTAAAATCATAATAAATGATTTAAAAAGAATTTAGATGAAAAGTTCCAATTTTGTAAAGATAAAAATATATTTTTGTCGATATGAACTAGTTATTAACTAGAATAAATCTTTAAATTAAAATTTGATGAAATTTCCATTTAACTCATATTTAATTGGAATTAAATACAATAAATTGGATTTTGGTTTGTCGTGAATGGTGTCTTAAATAACACTGTTTTTTATCCCCGTATGAAAAGAATAAATCTTTTAATTAAGATTTTAGAGTTTTCCAATTATATTTAATAATTGGAATAAAATGAAATGTAAATTGGGTTTATTATGAACTGTATTTTTAAATGACATTTGTTCTTTAACCCAGTTAAAGATAAGATTTATTTCTTAAATTTGAATAATTATAAAGTAATGATTTTGGATATTAAAACCCAGATTGGTGTTTTAATGAATCTTTAAAAAGAAGATCAAAGAATAAATTTAAAAGAATTTATCTTTGTTAAAATTAATGGGAACCTTTCCCTAATAATGTGAATATTTTATTTAAAAGAATATTCTGAATAGGAATGAGGCACTTGATGTGTTTTTATAACACTTTATTATTGATTATAAAATACACAAGTTATTCATAAAAACCAGGTTTAACCTATTCTGAATAATTACTACGACGATTAAAAGTCGAAGATGAAGATGGTGGTTGAAGACCAGAGGTCTTCACATCGTTTGGATGGTTACTGATGTCTTGATTGGGAGGCATCCCAAGACAAGGTAATAAGTGGTGATCGTCCAGACGTACTTGGAGATTGATGGATATGCGAGAACCTCTCTCCTATATGGGACATATAGGACGAGGAATAAGGTGTCTCCGGTTTCATTTAGACCCAGAACGGACTTGTAAATGGATGGTATGTCTAGACGTTGTATTCCTTTATGTTGTATTCGTTGATCTATGCCAAATATATATATCTATTAGTGGCGGAGAATTTATTCTCTTGCATAACACCCTTCTCTGAGACGTACAAGCTAAGAGGTTATATTGATAGAAATCAATGGTATGGTATGGATTGACAATGTGGCATGCTAAGATGCAAACGATCAAGGCTTATTGTTGAAAAGTAGAGCCTTGTGGTTGATGATCGAAGCACGACTTTAAAGACCATAGCTTTGTGTATAGCGTTACTTCGCGAGCCTCACACCCCTGTATGAACCAGAAACGGGAGAGGACTGCGGGGAGGACATACGTTTCTTTCTAGTTAGAAGTGGTGTCAGCATTTACAAGCACTGGCATTTTTACTTATGTGGATGATGGAATGAGGCGCCTCGGTTATTTGAGTCCCTAGTGGCTCTATTTACGCCCCATAGGGCGGGGAAATGTATTGTTCAGGCATTATTAATCCACTAACATTATTTGTGGACCGGCCCTGAAGATCCAAGGTGCAGTTGCGGCTAAGCCTAAGACATGGCTAGATTGTCTCGAATTCGGTAAGGACTATCTTTTGCCATGGTTCATGATGGAAATCAAACTTCCAATACGACCCATGCGGTTTTGATTGTATAACCAGTATGGCGACATAGTATATGCTAGCTATGTCGTCTATGATTGATGATTGAAATGTTTTTGAAACATATATACACTAATAATAATATCAAACCCGTTTTATCGTATCAAGAATTTTTTGACCCTTATATGGTAAAACTCTATCCTCTGGTTTGCATTGCATTGTGTGATGGGACTTGAGTCTTATAATGGTTTCATTTTTCTAAAAAGCATTGTGTTATTTAACGATTTACTTTATTTCTTGCACTGGCAATCCAATGAAGTAAACCTGTTCCGCGTTAGCAGCGTGGTCCTATGATTAGACTTATTATTAGACAAGTTTAGTAGATTTCTCACACCAGTCCCATGACTGACCTGTAGTTTGTTTCACTTGCAAACTCGGGTGCCCATATTTTCCACACGGGAAGTTGAGTAGCTTATTTTGCAGATATTTATCTATTGAGAAGGAATCTGGATCGAAGCTTAAAGCTGTGTCCAGAGCATTGATAGACTTCCGTGGTATTAGTTTATTTGTTTCCGCTGCACAGTATTACATCTTTTGTAATAAATCTTTCGCTGTTGTATTTCTTCGATGTACTATGATCTTCTGTACTCTGATGTAACATTATTGTAATGTTTATATAAATCTTATGTTATTTGTTCTAATGTGTTGTATGCCCAAAGTTAGCGTATTCGAGTTTTGAATAGTCTTGGTCGATTTTACGATCAATTAGGTCCGGGCGAAATCCGAGTCATTACAGTGCCAATGCCCGACTAGCATGGGACGGTCGTCAAAAGAAAAGAAAGAAGGCGATGAATCAACAAAGAACCTGTAGTATATCTCACAGCGCATGGAACAAAATATAATAATAACATAACTTGATATAAAACAGGTGAGATAGTGCATAAGCTGAAAACTAAACCATCATAGCAGCGGAAAATTCAAATACAACTTATGATCCAAACCACCATTATTACAACTTTTAAAACTGTCTCTAAAGAAAAATAGGAAGGTACACTACTAATGCCCAAAATAGTGACCAGCAACAACACAAGGAGAATATATGGAAATGATACATGTAAGCCTCATGCTCGTCTCCGGACAGCTACTCGTGTATAACCAGCTAACCTGTCTCTAGTCTGCTCATTTAGGAGCACCCAGAGTAATAAGAAGAGACATAAAACTCTAGGTCAGACATAAGTCTGGTATGAGCGATAAGCAGCAAAAACAAAATAATAACACATATACATAGCCATACCTGAACCTGGACCTGAAACCAAAGAGTTAGCACAACAGGATGTATAATACTCTAAGGTGACACTAACACATGGTGTGATAATAATGGGGAGGGGGTGTGCATGTCATGGTGATAGCAAACAACAATCATAGCAATCATCCTCACATCTCTCACTCAGTTGGTAAAGTAAACGATATCCACAACTTTGATCACCCAATTCTTTGTTACGATCACTCTGCCCCATGGAGTCATGACGGCTCCACTGCAATGATCTCTAACCACTAATACTTTGTTATGTGCACTCTTCCCCCATGGAGTCATGACAACTCCACTGCACTGGCTCATAGCCCTGCTATGATCACTTTACCCCATAGAGTCATGACAACTCCACTGCACAGATCCATAGCCAATATCCATCTCTTAGTGGTGAGTTAAAGCTATAGACATCGATAACCCTTTTGCACATGTCCCGCATCAAAGTTCAACTCATGAAATTAACTCGTTGATCCCCATTTGGATACTGAGTAACAACTTCCCATTTGGACTTCCTTTGCATCTCGGGTTTTGGTCGAATTGGTGTTTGGTTCGGTTCTTCTGTTCAAGTCTTTCGGTTCGGTTCGGCCATGTATGATGCTCAAGCTTCAGCTTGAAATACATTACTCAACCTTCACGTTCGGTTTAGATATATAAACCCTAGTTTAGTTCGGGTTGCGACCTTCCATTCGGTTCAGGTCCTCCTGCCACCACTCCAACTCATTTTGGTTCGATTGCTCCAGCCTCGGTTCGGTTCGTGCTCACAATTTCCAATTCGATCCCCACGCCCTCGCTTTCGATTGAAACCCAAATCCAACTCTATGCAAATGGCCTTCCTTCTTGCTAAGCCTCCTCTTAGGCCAAGTTCCGGTCCGGTTCGAATTTCCTTACTCGGTTCACCGATCCGATTAGAGCCCTATAATCCGATCTGAAACCCTGCACAATTTCCAATGAGCATATATCGTCCATATTCGCCATACGACGGCGTTTTCAACCATTCTAACTTTACTAATCAATCATACAACATTCCAAACAGTAGTAGTAACATATAGGGTCAATCAACAAGGTCAAAACATCAAGCATATAGGTTATTATCGATCAACCATACCCAAAACCCATGGTTTTCCCCCTTTATCATGTTTATCCATAACTAATGATAGTATTAGTAAACTTACCCCAAATTAACCCAAATTTTTATCAGAGCCCTAAAATGATATTTAAGAATTTTTTACATATTTTTCCAGAATTTTAACATGCATAATTTCGTTAATTAACACTAATCACCCCTAGTTAGCCATAACTAGTGAAAAACAATGCAAATCACTCACCTTTGCCACAAATGAATTATAGATCTGAACTTCTCTACTGTTTTGGGTCGAATTCCTATGCAACACAGTAGCTCCAACTCTGATTTGACACTAATCTTCCTTGATTGGGTGTAGATTAAGCTAATACGCGATCAAAGAGCGACTTGGGAATGATTTTGAAGGTGGAGGCCATGGCTAGGGTTAGAGGAATGTTTTAGGCGGCTGAGTCCCTATATGGGTTATGGGTCGGCCTAGCTGCTAATCACCCTAATTAGGCCCGGTTACGAAAAGGTAAACCATCGTCTGAATCCAATGGAAGTGGTTTCAGGTCAAAACTCCTTACCAATCAAAAGTTATATGCGAAACAAGATTCGCCAGTGGCAAAACGGTCATTTAAAAATCGGCAAAAATCGTGAACTTGGGAAATGACCCCAATAGTCGTCCCCCAAAGTTACACAGCTATACGACCTCATATGAAAATGAAATAAATATCCTATGAACCTCCAATGCGTAGAATGCGGGTTGTTATAGGCTAGTTCCGTAAACATCTATTTAAATCGCATGTCAATATTAACTTTGACCGAACACACAAATATCTGCATACCAAGTAATATAAATATTAGGTCCTTCTGATCCTATCAATACGAAAAAAGTTTTCATTTCATTTAATTAACTATCATTCAACGAGTGCTTTAAAAAGTTTATGGTGCTTCACTTCTTTTTCATCATCAACGTCAAACGAGTATCAAGAACAAACTAACAACCAACAAAAAATATTTCAAGATGAAATGAGAGTTGCGATGGACCGTGATGTCGTTAAAATTTCATCTTTAACCCAAGCAGGAAATGTTGTTAGTAGAAAAGATTTATGCTTCGGATAGGACTATGCTAGTGCTTACAATCAACTGGTCAAGGATTACATTGTAGAAAACCTAGTATATCGAGATGTTTATTTCCTCGAAGATTTCGTATGTTAAAGACGGTATTTAATTGAGCACCCAACAAAGTATCTGCACCAAACATATTTTTCACCTACAAAAAAATGGAATCAATAAACTAAGAATTTCACCGCTAAAGATGGTTAAGGCTTCACTTCGTATGATATCATACAAAAGTTTTACTGATTCCCTAGATGACAAAATAAGAATTGGAGACTCAACGACAATATTACATATGAAGTAATTTTGCAAAACGGTTGTTCGTGAGTTCAGTGAAGAATATCCTAGATCTTTTACAGCTCGTGACATTAACAGAATATTAGAAATGGGAGCTCAATGTGGATTTCCAGGTATGATGAGTAGCTTGGATTGTATGCATTATATGGAAAAACTGTCAAGTGGAATTGCAAGGGTAGTACGAAGGGCATTGCAGAAAGTCTACGTTGATGTTAGAAGTAGTTGCTTTATTTAATCTTTACATATGGCATGCCTTTTTTTGGCGTTCCTGGTTCTTTTAATGATATTAATGTTTTATGATAGTCATATATGATTAATGACTTGTACAATGTCCTATCACCTCTATGCAACTACAAAATAGGAGGCAAAAAACATTATGTTGGATATTATCTTGTAGATAAAATATATCCAAAACGAAAAATGCTCGTGCAAGCATACAAAAGGCCAAACAATGAAAAGGAAGTCGTATTCACCAAACAAAAAGAGAGTTTAAGGAAATATGTTGAATGATTATTTAGAGTACTCCAAGGTAGGTTTCATATATTACGGAACGAAGTATACTACCACGATAAAGAAGTATTGTTGTGTTATTTTTGTATGCTGATAACATGTATTGTTGTATTATTTTTGTAATAAGCCACCCGGAATGGTCTTAAATTATAATCAAGAAAAGGGGCATCAGAACTTAAGCCACTCAAAACGGATCGTTGGTTCTTATAAGGATTAACTTAAATAGATATATAAAGCAATCTAAAACGGAAATCAGAGCTCACATATTGATAGGGAAAAATATAATAACATAAATATAATATGTACCAATTATTAAAAACCACAATTCAAAAATACAAAATATCTCAATCTTCAAGGTACATCATTATTATTCATCCCAATTACATAACAATAGTAGTAAATAAGTAATAGCCATAATAACTGAATCTTCAAGAGACTCCTCCTCCAAGAGATCATCCTCCATCCCTATTCACTTGTCCTACCTATTGTTCTATTATGGTTAAGAAGAGGGAAGTCAGAACATAAAATCTGGTGAATGAAGTATAAGTAAGTTTAGAAGGCTATTCCCTATAGTTGGTAGTTGTAAAATTTTCAGGTTACGTCTTCGCAATAAACACACAAGACAAATATATTGGGTGGACATCCTAACCGTAACATAATAACCCAAATTTAAATTTAGGGTGGACATTTTCTAACGATCACTTAATATTATATTTGTTTAGGACGGACACCTTTCTTGTCACTTAATACACAATGGTGGACCCCATGCCACTTAAGACCCCTTTCTAACGTTAACACGTCATAAGTGATAACTATCTTGTAGGGAGAGAAATTGTATTAGCTACTTAATAATAGGCTGTTGTCAGGAACACGGCTTCTTATAAGAATAACCCCCTTAGGGAACCCTCTTTGTGACGGCCGGGAATTTCGCTCGATCCGAATCAGTCGTTAAACCGATCTAGACCGTTTGAAAAATGGCCAATTTCCAGTCGACTAAAATCAACTAACACTGGTCAAACGCGTTTCCCTTTGCCACGCTCACATATTGATTCGAAAAATTATGAAATTTGAAACCTAGCAATAATTTAACACTGCAGATCCAACAAAAGTGGTTTCGTCGAAATCCGAGGTCATTTGCAAAATTTCCATTTTTAAGGGCCTGAATTCCATAGCGACTATTCAGAATTTTCAACTGGACATATCTTTTGATTCCCGCTATGAAATTTTAATTTTTCGGGTTCATTGGAAAGATATCATCAATTAGATCCTAATGTTTTTTGTCTCACTAAAATCCGGATTGTTTTGCACCCGGTACATTCAATTGAAGTTTGAAATCGAATTATCGAACTACCGCGCCATTTTCAATTCCTTTTATAATTATATATAATTATTTATATTCTAACGACGACGCGTATAAATATATACGTTCGAATTATATTCAAAATAAATTTCTCGTCGATATTATTTAAAATAATCTATTTTAAATAATCAAAATTCGCTATAATTGCCAAAATAAAAATTTTAAACTGGTTCGGATTTCCGGGTTATTACAATCTCCCCCACTTAAAACTTTTCGTCCCCGAAAAGGAACAAAGTCGAAAGTGGTTTGATCAATTAACTCTACGTTCGATCCGGCTTCCATTCTCCAACTTTTCAGTTTCTGAGAATTTTCAAATTTTCAAATTTTCAAAAATTTGGCTAACACCCTAAATTTCCGAAAAATTTCGCCATAACCTCCCCTGCACCGGGAGCCACGGGAAAATCCCGAAATTGCCATATAGGCCTTCAGATCTCAAAAAGAAAAAGAAAAAGCCAAGCGGCTAGCCAATAGGCTCATAAAATCATCATCACCCAAACAAAACAGTAAATTATGTAATAAACATGTACCTATTTGTCGGGCAAACAAATTTTATTCTCTGCTCTAGCCTCCTTGCTATGACCTGTTCAATGTAAGTATATGTATATGCAAGCAAATGCGACCAATTTTCAATACAGTTCAATATTTGGTTCAATTAGGCATAAATGGTTCAAAATTATCAAACAAATAAACAAACAACACAAACATCAATCAATTAGTGGATTAGAGTTCCAAATACATAATTTTGATATATATACAAAAATCCAGTTTTTGATGCCAATTCACAACAATGTGTTCTAGCTATATTAGTTTTGGTTCTCACACCAGTCTAATGGAAATATATAGATATCACACCTTCGTCACTCGAAAATAAATACTGGTGATGGTATACTTCATCATCAGGACCATGTCCGGGCGACTAGAGTGTGACTCTATATCTATCTAATATATTAAAACTTCGAATATACGTTCATGACGCGTATATGCAAAACCTTTATATACTAGATTGTCCAAATTCAAAATAAATAAATAATCAAATACATTTAAAATGATTTAAATTTCTAAACAAAATTGTTTTCATTTGAAAAATATACTCTTCACACTCGTTCTAGGATACTACTGTACCTATCTCTAACGAGTCATTCTAATTGGATATTACTAATCCAATATCTGATGAATTCTTTCGTATGGTTCTAATGTGTCTTGTTCTCGAGCTCTGTAAACCAAAACTCTGATACCAAATGTGACGGCCGGGAATTTCGCTCGATCCGAATCAGTCGTTAAACCGATCTAGACCGTTTGAAAAATGGCCAATTTCCAGTCGATTAAAATCAACTGACACTGGTCAAACGCGTTTTCCTTTGCCACACTCACATATTGATTCGAAAAATTATGAAATTTGAAACCTAGCAATAATTTAACACTGCGGATCCAACAAAAGTGGTTTCGTCGAAATCCGAGGTCATTTGCAAAATTTCCATTTTTAAGGGCCTGAATTCCATAGCGACTATTCAGAATTTTCAACTGGACATATCTTTTGATTCCCGCTATGAAATTTTGATTTTTCGGATTCGTTGGAAAGATATCATCAATTAGATCCTAATGTTTTTGGTTTCACTAAAATCCGGATTGTTTTGCACCCGGTACATTCAATTGAAGTTTGAAATCGAATTATCGAACTACCGCGCCATTTTCATTTCCTTATATAATTATATATAATTATTTATATTCTAACGACGACGCGTATAAATATATACATTCAAATTATATTCAAAATAAATTTCTCGTCGATATTAATTAAAATAATCTATTTAAAATAATCAAAATTCGCTATAATTGCCAAAATAAAAATTTTAAACTGGTTCGGATTTCCGGGTTATTACACTCTTGTTACTATCTAGATGTCCCTCCGGGTGAACTCCTAGCCGCTTAATGCTTTCCTTAGAAGGTGGTTCCTTAGGCCATGTATACATAATCCATCCTTAGGTCAGCCCACACTAGCCTTCTATAAAAGAAGCGAATATTACTTGGGGAACTACACCAGACACTTATCGTCTATTAGTACCATTTAACCAAAAACCATTTACTTCTCAAGGGAGGGCCCAATGGCTTAGTTCAGCCACTTAATACCCAATAGGAGATAGGTCAGCCACTGAGTACCTTTTCCCACGTTGGCCCACTTCACATATACAACATATTTTCTTTTTTTGAAATTGAGTATAAGCTTTATTGATAGTCTTGAAGCCCAAACAAAAACTAACGGCCCACGAACGGAAGTTATAGAATATACTTCTGCCACTTTACAACATACCGACATAACATTCCAAAAATTCACTTTAGTACAGATCTAAGCACAGAAACCCTAGTTTACTTCCATGACGGCTAGAACTAGTAATGGAAAAAGGAGCACAAGCTGCCTGTACTTTGGCACACAATCCATGCCTTTCACTGATCCTCATCTGGATTACCGTCTTCTCCAAGTGTCATTTATATGGTAAGCGTCTTTCTTCTTTTCATGGCGATTCTCAAGTCATTGTAAGTATACGCATACTGGATATTTCACTTTAGGCCTACCACTTGTAGATGCTAGATTTGTCGGGCGGTTCGGGGCTGACTTCAACTATAAGTTGGGCCTAACCTCGCATTGTAGCATGCTAATTATAATGGTCCATGACACCTAGACCTCTCACATTGACCAAATTTACTTGTATATGTTTGATATGCTGGTCGGTTCTGGGCAGATTTCTACTAAAGGTAATGGTTAACCTCATGTCTATGTGTCATTAATATTAATTAAGCCATTAACCCACACACATACAAGCATTCAAATCCTATGGGGACATTTAAATTCTATTCCTAATTTAATCATATTTATAATGCACTAGATACGCATTTATATACGTTGATTATATTATAGATATAAATATAGATATAAACATAATTTAAGCGAACGGAATTAATGTCCTTACCATGTATTTGAAATGTCAATCCTATCGAATTCTTAAGGTATGCAAGTCAAATTTCCCATATTTTCCTCAATCCATAACATAAGTGTGCATAAGACAATAAAATGGGAAAAACAATCACAATAATGTATAAACTAGCAACCCAGGTTTTGACTTGGTTATTACAACAATAAAAGATGGACATATCGTTAACTATATACATTTATAACTTCCATTTCGAAAAGATCCCCTTAATTATTTTTGTTCATTCGCAAAATGTTAATATTTAGATATATAGTAATTAATATGTTAAAATTCTCTTTTTCAAGGAATAGAGATTCAAACATGTTAATTTACAATTAAAAATATAATAAATAGGAGTGAATTCAATATAGGAAATCCTAAGTATAGAGAATTTGAACGAAGGATTGAACATTTCTATGAACAATAAAATAAACAAAAAAATTTAGGGGGTTTAATTATGTTTTCTTTTCGTATATCCCAAATCCCCCAAGGCACAACAGTCCATATCTATGACTAGATTACAGAAAATAGTAACTTAGCTAGATTCCATTCACAAAGTTACAAGAATAAACAACAAGAGAATTGAATGGATAAAATTATGGATTTGACCTTCGAGAACGAACAACACCAATCTTTCAAATATAAGAATCATATAGATTAGAATTCTTATATTCATAATTCTAAATCTTGGAATAATTCTAAATCGAAATCTAAATAGAATAGAATAGGATAAATGAAAATATATTAAGAAGAAAGAAGAAGAACCTATTTTCTTTTCCAAAGATTTAGCAGAAGGTAGCAAAGAGAGTGGTGATAGGGTTAGAATGAAGGTTTGATGGCCTACTTATAGTTCCTATCGTGTGTTTGAACTGTTAGATTACTTTGATTAAATCTAGACAGTCCAATTGATATATGTTATAAATAAGTCCCTACACAAAACAACCCTCACTGGGCTACCCAGTAGAAGGGGAGTCAACACCCTCCCTAGGAGGCGGTCGACCTGATGGTCGACACACTTCCTGAAGGGGCGGTCGACCCCTTTTCTAGTGCGAGGCCATGGGGAAATTCCTCTAGAACGTTACTTTTTTTGTTGTTCTTTAATAAATTCCTTTTATTTCTTTCGTTAGTTAATCTATTTTTATCCCCTACTTTGTGTGAATATATACATATAAGTCTGAAATGAAAGGGAATATTCTTTTCATGCTTATCTTATTTATTATATTCCGAGCTTGTATATATATATATATATATTTGAAATTCTAACCTTTGTCTATTAATATATATGTACAACATAATTAATTAATAACTTTTGCAGACGGACACTGTTTTTAGCAAGAAAATGAAAACTTATTAGAATCTCGCCACGAATGCAACTACAATACTTTCATTACTCAATTCTTAGATGTTCGAAATTCCATTTTCATCCCTTTAATACATTATTAATTATTATTGTTTATTTAAAAATTAAATTAATCTATTTCAAAATTACCTATATTTTACGGGGTATTACATTCTTCCCCTATTAGATATTTCATCCTAAAATCTTTAGAAGGGGCGAGGAACACAACTCGCTCTAAATGACCATGTTGTACACCTATGTTATTTTAAAAACATCCATAAAACATTCATAACTCATAGTGATTACGAACTACAAACATGTTATTGTGAGCTCAGTCCAAGCGTGTAAGTTTAATAAGTGATGTAGTATGTATGCAAAACATCTTAAGCCGAATTTAATTCTATATGAGTGCATATTGCATTTGTGTTACATCCATACCCTACCATTTAATCTAGTAACCATGATGCAACCAAAAACGTTAAATTAAGGGAAAATAGTTACCTTAAGAAAAGTTCTGATTGAGTAAGTTTCATCATTTCCACAGTTTCCCATGTGCTTGTTGTAATGTTATCTCCCCACTAAACTCGAGCAAGTCTAATAGATTTTTTACGGAGTCGTTTGATTCTGTGCTCCATGATCCCTGCAGTTGCATGGGGTACCCTATGCTTCAACTCATGGCTTCCTATGTCCCCAATATCGTCAAGCTCGAGTTTGTCGGCTGAATCTTGAAGGCATTTGCGAAGATGAAAAACATGAAAAATGTTTTGGACTCCCGACAAACGCTGGGGAAGATCCACTCGATAGGACATCTTCCCAAATCTATCAAAAATCTTAAAAGGCCCAATAAATATGTGAGCTTACTTCGCATTCTTTTTAAATCGAACGGTCTTCCTAAAAGGAGAAACTTAAACAAATACCAAATCTCTGACGTAAAATTCCAAGTCTCTTCTCCTTCTGTCAGCTTTGATTTTCCTTGATCTTGCGCAGCCTTCATTCTCTACCGGATCAAGTGATAATCTCAGTGGACTCACGGATAAGGTCAGGTCCGTGTAAAACCTTATTGGTAGTTTCTCACCAAAAAGTGGCGGTTTACATTGCCATCCATATAATGCTTCGAAAGTGGTCAAACCAATCGTCGCTTGGTAACTATTATTGTAGTAAAACTCGACTAAAGGTAAGCGCTGCTCCCATGCTACTCCAAAGTCGACTATGAAAGATCTAAGAAGATCCTCCAAAGCTCTATTAACTCTTTCCATTTGTCCATCTATTTGCGAATGATAGTTTGTGCTTAAGCTTAGTGTCGTTTCCAATGTTTCTTGAAGACTCTCCTAGAGTTCACTAGTAAATAATATTCTCTATCTCTCACAATATTAGTTAGAATTCCATGTAGCCTAATAATCTCCTTAACATACAATTGGGTTAACAAGGAGGTGGTCCGGTTCTCCTTAACGGGAATAAATGGGCACTTTTTGTTAATCGGTCCACTATCATTCAAATGGCCTCATCCCTTTCTTACTCCAAGGAAGCCAATCAATAAAATCCATTAAAATGTGCTCCCATTGCCAAGTGGGAACCTTTAATGGTAACAAAAGTCCTCCAAGCTTCCCATTTTCTGGCTTTACTCTTTGGAAAGGTAGGCATCTAGAAAATAACTTCGCCACATCTCTCTTCATTCTTTCCCAATAGAAACTCCACTTCATGTCCTTAAATATTTTATCACCTCTTGGGTGAATGGTCATCCTTGACCTATGGCACTCTTCTAGAATATTTTTATTAATATCCAAACTCTTAGGGACACAAACCCAACCATCTCTTCTCAAACTATTATCACTATTATCATTAGAATATCCACTAGAATGAGGGAAAGATTCTCCCCTATAAACTTCTTCCTTTAACGCCCTCAACTCATCGTCAAGGTCTTGTTCACCCTTTATTCTTTCAAGTAAAACGGGTCTTATCTCCATTGCTCCATGAAACCCTTGAGCTACCTTATATGGTGGTCACAGATTAAACCTAGAAAGAAACTCTAACTGTCCTCCACTTAGTAATCGCACCAAGGACAGCATGCTTATGACTCAAAGCGTCAGCCACGACATTACCCTTCCCAGGCGTATACTTAATGGAGAAATCAAAAGATAAAGATATTCCATCCACCTCTTCTGCTGAATTTTCAGACCCTTTTGAGAAAACAAATGCCTAAGGGATTTATGATTTGTGAATAACTCGAATTTCTCTCCAAGAAGATAATGCCTCCACATCTCAAGAGCGAAAACTACTGCTACTAATCCAAATCATGGATGTGGTACCTTTTTCCGTGATCCTTGAGTTGTCTACTTGCATAGGCAACTACCCTACCCTTTTGGATGATGACTTCTCCAAACCGTGTCCCATATGCATCGGTGGAAAAAGTAAACACCTTGGCTCCGTCCGCGATAATCAAAACAGGTGCACTTGTGAGTTATTCCTTCAATCTCTCAAGGGAATTTCCACACTTCTTAGTACAAAAAAACTTATGATCCATTTTAGTTAGTTGGGTTAGAGGGGTAGCAATCTTTGCGAAGTCCTTAATAAATTTTATATAATAACCTACTAACCCAAGGAAGCTTCTAACCTCAGACACATTTCTAGGTATCTTCCATTCCTGAACAACTTCAACCATAACAATGTCTACTGCTAATCGATTCCTTGAGATAATATACCATAAAAACTTATCTTCTTTCTTCCGAAAATGAAATTTTGTGAATTTGTCTTTAAGTTGGTTATCTCTTAAGATTCCTAGGACCCTACTCAAGTGATCTTCATGCTCCTTATGGTCTTTTGAAAAGATTAGTATATCATCTACAAAACACCACTACGATCTTATTAAGTACACCACTAAATACCCTACTCATCAGGTCTATAAAGAAAGCAGGGGCATTCGTTAATCCAAATGGCATAACCTCCCATTGGAATAGTCCATATGGCATCCTAAATGCCGTCTTGGGCTTAATCTTCTGAGATCCTTAATTAATGAAATCTAGTAGCTAGGTCCAATTGGGGAAATACTTGGGCTCCTCCCAAATGATCAAAAAATTTGTCAATTCTATGTAAGGGATACCTATTCTTCTTAGTTAGCTTATTAAGATCCTATAGTCAACACACAACCTTAAAGATCCATCTGACTTCATGGCAAATACTACTGGGGCACCCCATTCAGAGGTACTCTTATGAATGAATCGCTTATGCCACAATTTTGAGATTTTCTTGTCAAAATCTGTCCTTTACTTAGGAGCCATGTGCCTCAAAGGAAGTGCTATCGGCTTTGCATCCTTTTCCAGGTCTATTCTAAATGATATCCCTCAGTGAGGTATGAGTCCTATGACTTCCTAAAAAATGTCAAGGAACTCACATACAACTAGTACTGAGGAAGGTCCTTCGAAATCACAAGATAGAGAAAATAAGGTCAAACTCCTACTCCTTGTCCTTTAAGGAATCTCTATGTTGTGGCCTCCATGGCATCTCAAAAAAAAACCGCTGTCTTATCGTAGTTGAGGATAGCCCCATAAAATGATAGCCATTTCATATCCAAGACAAGACCATACCCCTCAAAATCAAGCACATACGCATTGTAAAGGAAGTCAACATCATCAATGTCTAATACTAGGTCTTTACAAACAACAGAAAGGTGCATAGCCCCCCGATAGGTTGGACAACACTTCAGATGGATAGCAAAGGATAAGGAAGTTTCAAAGAGTTTAAAACCTCCCTAAAAATATATGAACTGGTCGATCCAGAATCAAATAGGGTACAAAAAGAATTCCCTAGAATTGAAATTATAACTTCCGGTGCGGGCTATCTCTAATCCTTAGGGGATGGCTATAATTGGCGCAACTTCTAGTGCATAGTTATGGCCTCCTTGTACCATCCTTGGCTTTGGGCAATTCTTCGCTAGGTGTCTATCTTCGTGGCAGTTAAAGCATTTCCCTTTAAATTTTTTCTTTGCCAAGTTTACTCTATAGTCCTTCACTTCGTGCCCTTTCCTATGGCATCTAGAAGAACTCTGGCCTTCCTTTTTGAATTTACCGCCCTTCTTCTTCTTAAGCTAGTAATTCTTTTTCCTATTCCTCCCATCACCAAAAGTACTTTCTCCTTTATTAGTTGTCTTAACTCCTTTGACATTTTCAGCATAATATAAGATGGCTGCCTCGACCAAAGCTTCAAATATAGCTCCAAAAGTAACTTGTGTCAAAAGCATCTCCTTTAGTGGTGAACTCAACCCATTCAACCTAAGGGCTTATCCGTTAGGATATCCATAACCCCTGCCAAACTTAGACAATTCAATAAACTCTGCCACATACTCCTTCAACACCATTTCTCCTTTCTTTAGATGGAAAAATGTTTCTAGTTGTTGGGCTTCTCCGCGTTAGTCTGGAATTTGTTATCGGAACGAGCCCTAAATTCTGCCCAAGTAAATACTCTACCTATGTTCTCTTGGGACATTAGGTTCCACCACTCCAGGGCCTCCCCTTTCAAGTGCCAGGTTTCTACCCTACACTTTAATTCATCTTCCCATTGAGTAGCCTCAAAAATCCTCTTACACTCCAAGATCCAAGATTCTGCATCCACAATGTTCTCTGTTCCCGAAATGCCTTGCCTCCTAAACTTATAAAATCTTTACAAAGGTGAGGAAAAATTGAGTGCCCCTTCAACAAGATGAGCGGCAGATTCTGCTGGGGTAGGGTTAGCAACAGGAACATATTGCATAATCCTAACAAACTGTTGGAGCCATTCTGAAAGGTAACGAAGCCTTGCCTGGTTTTTGCGTTCAGGCTGGTTGTCGGCCATATATACTATCTAAAAAAGTAAAAACCTTCAGTGGACTTCCTATGATAGTATCGAGGCCCAAAAATAAAGATAATATTGCCTACTATGATCGTGTATGTTTTGGGGGATAGTTCATATATATGTATGCATGTATGCATGTGTGTATATATATATATATATATATATATATATATAAAAAAACCCTTTTCAAATAACAAATGTGTCTTTCATACGTATATTTCTCCGTAATCGGGTAACATATGATCAAATACCAAATGTAACAAACCTCCCCGAATGGGCCTAAATTCTGACTCAGAAAAGGCCTATCGAAACTTATAGCCATTCTAAATGGATTATTGGTTCCTATAAGGATTAACTTAAACAAATACACAGAGTAATCTAAAACAGAAATCAGAGCTCATACAGTGGATGAGACAAAATATAATAACATAAATTTAGGATGTACCAATAATTGAAAACCATAATTCAGAAATACAACATGTCTCAATCTTCAAGTTACATCATTATTATTCATCCAAGTTACATAATAGTAATAGTTAATAACCAATAGTATTAATAGCTAGATCTTCAAGAGGCTCATCTTCTAAGAGATCATCCTCCATCCCTAATAACCGGTCTCCCCTATTTTCCTATCAAGGTTAAGATCAGGGATAACAAAACATAACATTCTGGCTAATGAAATGTAAGTAAGCTAAGAAGGTTATTTCCTATAATTGGCAGTTGTAAACTTTTCAGGTTATGTCTTCGCAATAAACATAAAAGGCAACATATAGGGTATACAACCTAACAGTCGCTTAATACACAAAATTTAAATTGAGGCTGGACATATTCCTACGGTCACTTAATACCATATTTGTTTAGGGCGGACACCTTTCTAGTTAATTAATTCCCAATGTTGGACCCCATGTTACTAAAGACCCTGTTCTAACGTTAATACCTTATAAGTGATAACTCGCTTGTAGGGAGAGAAATAGTAACAACTACTTAATACTAGGTTATGGGCTAGGAACACAACATCTTATAAGAAGATCCCCCTAGTGAACCTTCTTGTTACTATCTAGACGTCCCTACAGGTGAACTCCTAGCCACTTAATACTCATGTTAGACGGTGGTCCCTTAGGCCATGTATACATAATCTGTCCTTGGGTCAGTCCTCACTTGTCTCCTAAATAAGAAGCGGACATTACTTGGAGAACTACCCCCACACACTTATCACCTATTAAGACCATTTAATACCTTATGGGAGAAATGCGGACCCAACAACCATTTACTTCTCACGGGCGGGCCCAATGACTTATGTCCTGAACCAAGGAGTGAACCTTAGGAACGAACCCAATCCTAACCACTTAATACCCAATAGGAGATATGTAAGCCACTTAATACCTTTTTCCCACGTAGACCTACTTCACATACACATAGTACACACACACACACACACATATATATATATATATATATGCATACTAGGTAACTCTTATTAGGCATACCCCTTGTATATATTGGATTTATCTGGCGGTTACTTGCAGACTTCTACTGCAAGTTGGGCCTAACCTCGCATCATAGCATGCTAATTATTATGGCCCATGACACATAGACCTCTCACATTAACCATATTTACAAGTAGATGCTGGATATGTTAGTCGGTTTTGGGCATGCTTCTTCTACAAGGTTAACCTCAAGTCTATGTGTCATTAATATAAATTAAGCCATTAATCCACACAAATACAAACATTCAAATCCTATGGGACATTTAAATTCTGTTCCTAAATTTATTGTATTTATAACACAATAAATATGCTTTTATATACGTTGATTACGTTATAGATATAGATATAAATGTAATTTAAGCGAATGGCATTAACGTCCTTACCATTTATTTGAAATGTCAATTCTATTAAATTCTTAAGGTATACAAGTAAAGTTTCCCAGATTTTCCTCAATTCATAACACATGTGTGCATATGACAATAAAATGGGAAAAACAATCACAGTAACATATAAACTTGAAACCCAGGTTCTGACTTGGTTTTTCAAGAATAACTATATACGTTTATAACTTTCATTTTGAATAAATTCCTTTTTTATGTTTGTTCATTCGCAAAACATTAATATTTAGAAATATGGAAACTAATGTTATTATCAAAATTTGATACCGGAAACAGAGAAAGACGAAGGGGTATCATGAAAGGATCGATACTAAAGCAATGACCTAAGAGAGGATCAAGCTGACACCGAAAGCAAGAAGGAAGAGCCACAATAGACGGAACTATAATGACCCGCATTTTTACGTATCGTAGGATCATAAAATATTTCTATTTAATTCTCCGAGGGTCGGATCATTCTCGTCTTTTGATATGTTGTTCATGGGGATGTGGGACATATCCATAATTTTTACCAATTTTATTTGTGACCATTTAGCCCCTGTCTGTTTTTTACACTGGGATCGAATTAGGTGCTGAGATCGATTTCATTGGAAAGGGAATGATGTTTCCAATTCCGTAGTGTAGTCAAATTAAAGATTTGGTTCAATGGTTTGGGAGGAATCACCGTTTTAGTGCTACATCATTTTGGACAAACTAGATAGTCATTAGTAGGCTGATTAGTGAGGCCCAGTTAGGCTAGGGGATGTTGTGTAACGACCCGCATTCTACATGTCGAAGGATCGTAGAATATTTATTTCTTTTTCATATGAGGTCGTATGGTCGTGTAGCTTTGGTAGACGACTATTGGGGTCATTTTCCATGTTCATGATTTTTGACGATTTTTAAATGACCATTTTGCCCCTAGCTGATCTTGTTTCGGCCATAACTTTTGATTGGTAAGGAGTTTTGACCTAAAACCACTTCCACTGGATTCGGACGATGGTTTACAATTCCGTTGAGTGGTCACATTAGCCAAACGGACTCACCATTTGGGAGATATGGCTGAAACAATGTTTAGAAGGTGAAAAAAACACTTAAGTGGTTTGATTAGGGTTATTAGCAAATGGGCCCATAACCCATTTCAGGATTAGGTTTATGGGGAGGCTAAAATGAGTTAAATTTTTATTCTATTTCAGTATTCTAGCTGCCATTTACCTCTTAGAACTCTAACAATGGCCTCCACCTTCTAATTTCATCCCAAATCGCTCTCTAATCAAGGATTAAGCTAATCAACATCAAATCAAGACAAATCAACACCAAATCAGAGTTGAAGCTGCTGTGTTGCATAGGAAAACGCCCCAAATCAGAGATAGTTTTAGATCAAAGTTTTATTTGTGGCTAAGGTGAGTGATTTGCATTGTTTTTCACTAATTACAGCTAATTAGGGGTGATTAGTGATAATTAGCGAAATTATAACTCAGAAAAATCTGAAAAAGTTTCTAAAATTCTAAAATATTATTTTAGGGCTATGATAGAAATTTGGGCTAATTTGGATAAGTTTTGCTAATTGTATGCTTAAACATGGTTAAGGGGGATTAAGGAAAAAACATTGGTTTTTGGGTATGTTTGATCCATTTTGACATGGTTAATTATAATTTTGGTGTTTGCGGTTGATGTTATATGTTGTTATGACTGTTTGGTATGATTTGTGATTGTTTAGAAAAGTTAGAATGGTCAAAAACGCCGACGTGTAGCGTAAAAACAGTCGTTGGAAATCATAGGAAAATGTGCAGGAAACCAGATCGGATCGCACCACCCGAACCAAACCACTCGTGAAGAGTACCATGACCCGACCCGCTCGCATTAGAGTGCAAAAACTGACCCGCTTGCGTCAGAGAACCATGAACAGATCCGATGAAGGGAGAGTACCACGAACCGATGGGTGTCACGAACCAGCGAGCACCAGAGTACCACGACCCGACTCGGAGAGGTTGTCACGAACCGGCCTGGACCATGGAGTGCTCACGAGCCGCACCGCTAAGAGGAGTAGACCCGGACCCGAACCAGTGAAGGAGCTTGACCCAACCCGGAGTATGTACCACGACCCGAATCGACCTGGATGGATACGCCTGACCCGACCCGGTTGGGTAATCACGACTCGAACCCGTACGACGATCACGAACCGAACCAGTTGGAGACCAAACTGCGATGGAGGCCAAAACCTGAGATGCAAAGGTAGTCCAAATGAGAAGTTAGCACTCAGGATCCATATGGGAACCGACGAGTTAACTTCATGATTGGGATTTGCTGTGGGATGTGTGCAAAGGGGTTACCGATGTCTATAGTTTTGATTCACCACTGAGAGACGAATATTGGCTATGGATCAGTGCAGTGGAGCCGCTAGGACTCCATGGGGCAGAGTGATCATGGCAAGGATTTGGGTGATCAAAGCAATGGATATAGTATGCTTTACGCACTGAGTGAGAGATGTGAGGATGATTGCTATGCTTGATTATTTTCCATCATTATGACATGCACACCCCCACCCTCGTATCTTTACACAATATGATAGTGTCACCTTGGGGTATTGTACATCTTGTTGTTCTAACTCTTTGGTTGCAGGTCCAAGTTCAGGTATGATTGGATTAAACCTGTTATTGTTCTGTTTTGTTGCTTATCGCTCATACCAGACTTTTGTCTGACCCAAAGTTTTATGTCACTTCTTATTACTCTGGGTGCTCTTAAAGGGAAGACTAGAGACATGTCAGGTGATTATGCACGAGTTGCTATACTAGAGACGAGCAGGTGGCTTCCACGTATGATATATATAGATACTCTCCCTGTGTTGTTGTTGGTCACTACTTTTGGCATTAGTAGTGTACCTCTTTCTTTTGCTTTGGAGACAGTATTTCATAGTTGTAATAATGATGGTTTGGATCATAAGTTGTACTTTGAATTTTTTGCTACTATGATGGTTTAGTTTTCAGCTTATGCAGTGTCTCACCTATTTTATATCAAATTTTGTTAGTATTATATTTTGTTCCGTGCACTGTGAGATATACTACAAGCTTCTTGTTAGTACAAATTACTTTCTTTTCCTTTCTTTGGCGACCGTCCCGTGCTAGTCGGGCATTGGCACAGCGCACTTTCATTGGAAATGTCGGTTGGTGCGGGGTGTGCCGTCACACTTGGTATCAGAGCTCTAGGTTGCGTAGTTAACCTAGCGAAAGACACCAGGGAGAGATAGTATGCGTATATGAGAGCGCGTATTTGTGATATTTTGGTTTTCAAAAGCTATATATATATATATATACTATTAGTATATCTAAGGATGGAGTCACACTGCACTAGCACCACATTGAGATGGTTAATCGTTTTCCATTTACAGACTGAACGATGAGCCGATATTCGAGAGTACAGGTTCAGGAGCAAACAATAGGGATGTTCCTGATATGAAGACGATGTTTACTACCTTCATGCGAGAGATGCTTAAGGATGCTCGGGGAGCAGTTCCTAATGCTGCTAACGGTGGTGGTGCAGTAGTGCAGGCGCCTAGGGCCGATTTCGCCAAGCTTAACAAGGATTATACTAGTCTTGGCAGGAAGCCATTCCACGAAACGGAGTCGGCTACGGATGTTCAAGTTTGGTTGGATAGTTGTGAGCACATTTTCGAGGACTTGGGAATCGACGATGCCATGAAGAGGAAGTTAGCATCGCATCAGATTCAAGGACGAGCTATGAATTGGTGGAATGCTATTAAAGCAGTTACTCCTAAAGATCAAGTTACTTGGAATCAGTTTATGACTCGTTTCAGCGAAAAGTTCATTCGAGC
Organism: Allium sativum; assembly: GCA_030737875.1. Classification (NCBI taxonomy): domain Eukaryota; kingdom Viridiplantae; phylum Streptophyta; class Magnoliopsida; order Asparagales; family Amaryllidaceae; genus Allium; species Allium sativum. Next base: position 166,192,886 of record CM060916.1, on the reverse strand, counting down.
TGCTCACAAATCTGAATTGTCTAGGAAATTTTTGGAGCTTAAGCAGAATGATAGTGTAGTCTCGGAATATATTGTTGAGTTCGATACTTTATCAAAGTATGGATTATCTCTTATCGACACTGTCGAAAAGAAGAACGAGAAGTTCATAACCGGCTTAGATGTATTCTTAGGGGAAAGGCTGATAAACCACATCGACGAGACGTTCGACTCTATAGTGGGGAAATCATTGGGATAGGAGAGTCTTTACCCTAAGTCAAAGGCCGATGTTTCCATTGCATCTGTAGAGGAACCAAAGCCGCAAGCAAGCAGTGGAGGTAAGAAGGAGTCTCAGAATAAGAGAAAATAGGATCAGACCAAGGGTGGTCTGAAAAAGAAGGACAAGAAAGATAAAGAGTGCTTTAGTTGTGGCAAGAAGGGCCACTATGCTAGAGATTATCAGCAAAAGCCTGGGGAAAGGAAGTGATTCAATTGCGGCTAGGTGGGACATCATAAGGATAATTTCCCCCAACCCCCTAAAGAGAAACAGATTATCAAAGCATATGCTATCAATGTTGTTCCTTCTTCGTCGAATGCCTCAACTGCGGTGGAGAAGGGAAAGGGCATCGTTATTCGAGGTATGCTTTCTATTTATGATGTTTCTGTTCTAGTTTTGTTGATAGCGAGGCATCTCATTCCTTCATATCTAGTGGCCTGGTAGATAAGTTGGGATTGGAACCTGAGATAGTCGATAGACCTTTAGTTGTGACGAACCCGATAGGTGGTTCAACTAGTCTTTGCATGATTTGTTTTAATGTGGTCTTATCGAGTTATGGATATATGTTTGCTTGTGATTGCTTAGTTGCTTTGCTATTATCTTCTCACGTAGATTGTCTGAATTCGGAGGAGATGTTCCTTGAGTCCTTGTCGGATATTGGTTTAGGCCTTTAGGGCTTGTGCTTAGGGAATGTCGAGTTCGATAGGATGGTTTGCGTGAGATATAAGTAGTTGTTGCGATTTCGATTTAATGATATCTCGGCTTACTCGAGGAGTGATGTGCAGCTGTGGCATGATAAGACTATTCAATGGTATGGACTGCCCCGAGTTGGATTCGATAGGGCTAGGAGATGACTTGAGTGGGACTTGAGGAAGCTGCAAGGTAATGGATTGTTTAGGACCTTATGTTGATGTTCTCTTTGGTTCAAGAATGGTAGAACTTTGAAGGGATAAAATGTGCTCGTTGATCATGGAGATACAACGAAGGTTAGGACGATTCAAGTTGGACTTGAACTTGTAAAGGAAAAATGGTTGTTCGTTGATCTTGGAGATGCAACGAATAGGGAGACAACTCATGTTGTACTTGAGTTTGTGCTCGAGTTTGTGGGTAATGGATACTCGAGAGTGGGTCTGAGTATGTGGGTAGAACTTCTTATGAGAGTACCAAGAAATCGTCGATACTTAGAGTGTTCTAGGCGGACTCGAAGCAGGGGTATCTGGGGATGCCCGTTACCTTGGATCCGTTGGACGTGTTCTAGTTATCCTTGGAGGATAAACGTACGTTGGACGTACGGTAGTCCGTATGGAGGCCGGGCTTCCATTAGCCTAGTGATTGGTTGGACCAGTCAAGTAGGCATCGACGTATGTATGGAGGCGGGGCTTCCATTAGCCTTGGATTTGGTTGGACCAGTCAGGTAGGTATCGGCGTATTTATGGCTTTAGCAGTTGATAGATAGACATGTTTAGTGGATGCTATGGTTGCTATGTTTGTTCCTATTTTTGTTCCCTTGAGTAGACTATCACCTGTAGGATTCTGGTAATAGAGAATGAAGGGATGACGGCATACACGGATGCCTGTGCTACCGGACTAGGTGTGATAGCTGATGCATTGAATAGGAGACATGACAGTTTAGATGCAATGTTTCTTGAATGGAAGCAACTGGAGTATATCGTGGGATATGATCTCAGACGTAAGCATGGATTGGATCCAGAAATGTTAGCAAGTTAGACAATCAGACCGACTTTGATTGAGTGGATTGATTCCGGTCAGAGGAACGATCCTAACCTATTGGAAATCATCTCCAAGGTAGAAATGGATATCTATAGCAAGGATATGAGAAAGTATGGACTTGATAGAGAAGGATGGCTTTGAAAGAATGGGGGAATGGTTGTACCCAATGTTAATGGAGTGAGAGATGAAGTACACGAATTGCCAGTTAGTTAAAACTGAGAAAAAGGAGCCTAGTGGTTGTTACAACCATTAGAAATTCTAGAATGGAAATGGGAACAAGTCTCAATGGATTTCATTGATGGGTTACTAAGGACTAGATCGGGCCATGGTAGCATTTGGGTGATTGTGGACCGATTGACCAAGAGTGCAGGGTTTATACCCATTAAATCGAATAGAACAGCGGCTAAATTAGCATAACTGTATATGAAGTCGGTAGTGAGATTTCATGGAATACCCAAAGGCATTATGAGCGACCGAGATCCGTTGTTTACTAATGGATTTCGGAAGAGCTTACAAGAGGCGTTAGGATCAGAATTACTTCTCGGTACCGCCTATCATCCTCAAACCGACGGTCAGACAGAGAGGATGAATCATATATTAGAAGATCTCTTGAGAGCTTGTATATTGAATTTTGGTGGATCATGGGATGGTCATTTGCATCTGGTTGAGTTTGCATATAATAATAGTTATTAATTAAGTATTGGTATGGCTCCATATGAAGCTTTGTACGGAAGACAATGCGACTCACCATCATGTTGGTTAGAAACCAGTGAGAAATTTGTGCTTGGACCGGACGTGATAAGAGAAACCTCAGATAAGATCAAGGTTATACGACAACGAATGAAGGCTTCCCAAGATAGGCAGAAGAGTTATGCTGATAAGAGGAGAAGAGAATTGAAATTCTCCATTGGCGACTTGGTGTTTGTCAAGATTTCTCCGTTAAAGAGTGTGATTCGATTTGGTAGGAGAGGCAAGTTAACACCAAGATTTGTTGGTCCATTCCCAGTTCTCAAAAATGTTGGGAATTTAGCATATAAAGTTGAGTTGCCAGATAAGATGGCAGGAGTCCATAACGTATTTCATGTTTCTTAGTTAAGGAAATTCATACACGACCCCGATGTGGCTATTTCACCTGATCAGTTGGATGATATCGAAGTAGAACCCGAGGCGGCTGGGAACCGCAAGCCGATTCGTATTGTCGAGCACGATACGAAGCAACTTCGAAGCAAAGCGGTGAATCTAGTTGTTTACACCAAAAATGGTCTCAACACCCAAGGTACTAAGCTGTACTTCACCAACTTGGTAAGATCTAAATGAGACCGTGTCTAATCAGCAATTAAAAATGAAAAAATGCAAGAAAAGTAAAGCAGAGGCGAGAATTAGAGTGGTTCAGCCGTTAACTAGGCCTATGTCCACTGTGAAGGTGAGTTTCAATCTTATAACGAGGATTACAAAATACATCAACTCTCTCTTTTCATACATCTTTATATTCACTCAATATACCCTTGTTTATATACTTCAACCTTGAGATTACACAAGAGAATGGTAAAATTTGAGGAGAAAGAGAGTGGATAGATGATTGAGAAAGAGGGTGGCGCCACATTCTATGATCATAAAATTATTCTTGATGCTATGACCGAATCAGTGGTTAAGGATAGAATTTGGCAGCCCTTTCTTCATTCAAAGATCGGATCCCCTTTATGTTGGTAGCCATCTTGTATTTATAGGCGAGATCCCCTTGGGAAATGACCTGAAGTCTGTTTATGCCAGCTGCAGGTCGCTCATTTTATTAATTACAACCATGCCATCGGCTAGCTGTAGCCAGCTGTCCGTGGCTGTATTCGGTTACCATGTGCGAGCGACTCAACGAATCGAGCGTCTTGAGTAGTCGTGCGAGCCTGTAGGAGCGGGCATCTAGGCGAGCTTGACCGCTTTGAGAGACTTTATAAGAGCAGAACGTGGGACTGGAACCAACTCTCCTTTGTTCCTAGTGCGACCGACCTTTTTGATTTTAGGGCGCTCGTTCTCTTGCTCCTTTTGTATGGCGCTGTCTGTCCCTACGGCTGTGCCATAAGGTCGCTTCCGCCGATGTTGAATGGGCGACTTGTTTTGTTTCTATGTTTGAGCGGTTTTCCCCAATATGAACAATCGACCTTGGCTCCTGCACCTAGGTCACGATTCGTGTCCAACTTTGATTGGAGATGCGGTCACAGGAGATGCTGCGAGTGCTTATTCCGCAGTTCCATCCCAGGTTTGGTCTTTTGGCGGGTTAAAATTTGCCCCTCGAAGTTTGTAGTTTTTAAGACATTAAAAACTACGAGCTTCTAAGTAATGAGATGTAATGCTGTTGAATGGAACTGCAAAATGGGCGTCCACACAGAAAGCTTGCGTTTTCAAATTTTGGATATTTCGACAGTTACATGTCTTTGGACATTTAGCGGGATATTTCCCGGGTATGCTAAACTAGATCACAGAACTTAATTGAGCTGTCATATCGTAAAAAGGGATTTCTAGTCCTTTTATACGTTGTCTCTTTATTTTCCCGCTTTTATATTTCTTTGATAACTTATTCCAATGGCGCATTCATCGTAGAAGTCCTTGCTGTTGCTTCTTGGAGCTCCAATTTTCTTTATTCTGATTGATTATCTTGCATGACCCTACTTCAGTTGATGATTTTATTCATCTTTGTTTCCAGCTACAACGCTCCTTTCTCCAAATTGAATTTTGCTCGTAAGTGAACTTCCTTTCTTTTATCTCTGATTCTGGGTTAATTCTCTTGGTTTTGTAAAGACGTCCTCAATCGGCGACATCGAGTCGCTGGAACACATGGTTGTGATATTTAAGAAGTGTTGATTTGACTTTGTATGTACTTGAACCTTCCGCGGAATTCTTTGGCGGTTCTGGCTTATGTGATAACTTTAGCCTTTTATGCTGGTAAATTATTCATTGAAATGCCTACGAAACAACATTTCCTAATTCATTATGCCTTTGCCGGATGTTTAATGGAATACTTATGTCATAGCAGGACTTCCGCTCTTCCCTTCTCATTATTTTCTTGGTAGGCGCGGTTAACAGTCGTAAGCGACCAAATCAGAACCTACGTTTCTCATACTTTTGAATTTATATTCCTTCTTTCATGCGATAGTAAACCCTTTTTATCGGATAGGGCTGATAATCTGGTTTGGAGGATGTATCTATCTTGAGTTGCTTTTTTTTAACTTTGAACAACTCAATTCATAATTTCTTTTTAAGCATGCTTATTTGTGCTGACATGTAGCTAACTGCTAATTCATCTTAATCCTAGTTAACCCATCATGTCTGGGAACGAGAGGGTTTGGATTAGGAACTTGAGGTTGCCCCGGCTACTGGCTCCGACTTGACAGTTTGTCAGATTCATCCTTAACCTTGCTTTTTTGATAGGGTGGCGACCGGTTGCCGTAAATCGACGCTTTCCTTTGATCAGTATTTACGAATGTGTGATCGCTTCAGGTTTTCAAATGGCGAAACCAGATTTCCCAGAATGGAAGAATTAGCAGATTGTCCACCCTCTGGGAATGTAGCGGTCAATTATCACATGCTATCTAGTGGGGGTGATTCCCCCCTTTAACCCTTGTCCAGAATCCATTTTGCGGCAACTGGCTATTGCCCCATATCAGCTGCATCCTAGTGGATATCAAATTTTGCTTGGGTTATACATACTTTTCATGAGAGTTCGGCAGCAGGTCCCCACGTTTGCAGATATTTGTTTATTATATACTTTTAAGAGGAGGGAGATAGACCGTCCTTCTTTATTTTTTATGGAAAGTATGCATGATAGAATCATCACTGGCCTAACAGACGGTGCTAAGGGGTTCCTGGATCAATATTTCTTCATCCGGTGTCCTTGTAAATTCTATGGACAATGGGCGGAAGGAGGTAACTATACCTTTGCTCTCCGGGTCCTTACCCTTTTTTCACTTTCTCATCTGGTTTTCTCTCTGATTCTTGTAGTGATCCCTTCCGTCGTGCGTCTTACTTTGGACCAAACCCTCCTTAATTCTTTAATTTCTATTGACAAAAAGGAAAGGAGCAGAGAGGTGCTGCTTTCAAAGGAAAACCTCCTCAAGTACCAGCTAATTCACTCTACACGATCTCCTGGAAAGACCTTAGTTCGCTCTCCATGTTCTGCTAGTAAGCCTTTTAAAAAGAAGCATCTAATCCTCGATGTAAGTGGCCAACCTTCATTGTTGATTATCGAAGGGAGTGACCTGTAACAACCCGTATTTTCAATAACCTGTTATAACATAAATTGAGGCAGAATTTAATTATAAAATGTGAATCAAGGGAAACGGGCTATGCCATTGCGTTCGTCTCGGAAAAATACGCGAAATAGAGTCCGAGTTTTCGAAAATCGGAGTCCGTATGACCCAGTTAAGGCCCATTGAAGTTTGCAGAAAATTCCTAAGTAAAAACAGATTTAAATTTTAAATTAAGAAACTAGGGTTAGGGCAAACTGGGCAGGCGGGAAAAATTCCCGCCCAGGACCCCATGTCGACAGGCCTGTCGACAGGGGTCTTAGCATGTCGACTGCCCTGTCGACAGCCCTGTCGACAGGGGGTGCCCGGCTGTTTAGCCTGGTGCACCATTTCTGATTAGGGTTGGGTCTTGTGGCCTGTTTCTAGAGAGTTCCGGGATCTGATGGACCTAATTGAATCTAGGGTTAATCCTATGGTCCAAATCACTACCCTAATCTATAAATAAGGCCCTAACCTACCCTAAATCACTCATTATTCATCCTAGCAACTAAACTATGGCAAAATCAAAACTCTCATGGCCTCCACCCTCTTCATACAATTCCTAAATTAATTCCTAAGTGATTTTCCATGCATACAAGTATATTTAGGCTTGTATGATCCTCCTTAGCTTGCATTAAAGGCTTGTTTCTCTATTGGCATCATAAAGGAGGAGTCTTGATCAAGTTTGCTTGCATTTGGGGGTTTTAATTAGTTGCATAAGGGGTTTCTTACAATTGCTATACTCATTTGAGTCCGCATAAGCATTGTAAGCCCTCTTACCTTCATTTTAGAAACTCTAAAGTTAATATGTGGTGAAAGTTGGGATCTTTGCAAGTTTATTTAGTTATGTATGTTTATGCATGTTCACCAAGCCATGATTTGCAAGTTCATTGAGTTATGCAAGTTCACTATGCCATGATTTGCAAGTTAAATGAGTTATGCATGTTTATGCGAGTCCACTATGCCATGATTTGCAAGTAAAATGAGTTATGCATGTTTATGCGAGTCCACTATGCCATGATTTGCAAGTTAAATGAGTTATGCATGTTTATGCGAGTCCACGATGCCATGATTTGCAAGTTAAATGAGTTATGCATGTTTATGCGAGTCCACTATGCCATGATTTGCAAGTTAAATGAGTTATGCATGTTTATGCAAGTTCATTATGCCATGTTATGCATGTTTAATAAGTTATGCATGCTTATGCAAGTTTAAAATGACAAGTTGTGCATGTTTGACAAGTTATGCATGCTTATGCAAGTTTAAAATGACAAGTTGTGCATGTTTGACAAGTTATGCATGTTTATGGTAATATGCAAGTTCACTATGCTAAGTTGTGCAAGTCTAACATGTTATGCATGATTGTTGTGCAAGTTTATCATGTATGTTGTGCCAAGTTCCCTCTTCCTATCCTTTATGCGTTATTACGAATATGTAAGCGATGGAATGACGTTGGGGGTTTTGGGTAAACTTAAAATACATGAAAATATAAGATTGGGAATTTACCTATTAAGTTAGGTCTACCCCTTGGGAATTTACCTATTAAGTTAGGTCTACCCAAGTATTTGTTAAACTTGTAATTATGTTTTGAAATAAAGTGGACATGACACTTAGAAAACATAAGTGTGGCCAACTCGAGGTTGGGTTGAGTTTGTAGCGTAATTCTACCCGGAACCGACCGGCTTAACTAGTGGCTACAAACAATAGGACCCAATGTGAGAAGTTGGTCATGTGGTGCCAAGACCCGAGGTTAGACCAAGTTGTGGTGTAAAGCTACCCGGACCCGCCCGGCTTAACTAGTAACCGCAACAAAGTCTAATGTGAGAGGTTAAGGTGCATTAAGTTAATTAATGCCTCATGATTAGGGTTAAGTCAGGGTCCACTAATACTTAATCCTCTTGGGGATTAGAGGGATTGAAATGGGGTTAAGTGTGAACGGTTGGTTACACTTAACCAGTTTAATCCAATTTGGGGGGTTCGAGGGATTAGAATGGGGTTAAGTTACACTTAACCAATTTAATCCATGATTAGTGAAGGGTTAAATCGCACTTAACCCTCTTAGAAAACCCTAGCAGCGGGTCTGTTCCGGCGGTAATCCCAGTTTGGTATCATCACAACCCTAGAGGACTAGGCTAGGGCGGGGCACGATTACTGGACGGATGTAAGCGACCAAAAGGCGATGGCTGAGTGGTACAGCGGTGCGGGTCCAGGCGGGCTACGGACGTGCACGTAGTCCGGTGTTGGACAAACTCGAGGCACGGGTACCAGTAGGTTAGGGCTGTGCATTACTGCTTAAGTGTCAGGGGTTGACACCCGAGGGCTTGATACACCCAAAGGTGGACCCAGCACAGTCTAACTACAACCATATGTGGGCCATATGGACACCAACACTTGACGTGTTAGGTTTATAGGGAGCCGATCGACTAGACCGTTGGGCTGGACCTTATATTAAGGTCACTTCATGTTATTGGGCCAAAGTTTGGGCTGAGGGATCAATACCTGTTATGTTGGTTTACTAGTACACAGTGGTGCAAAACTTAATCTTATTTATGCGATGACACCTCTATCTATCTTGTAGTTACTTTATCATGCCAGCATGTTGTTATCTATATCTCAGTTTCCATCATGATGTTAACTTTATTAGTTTATAGACTGATCGTAGCAGGGCTTACTCAGTCTTTTTGACTGACCCGTTTTGTTTCGCCTCTTTTCTTCCGTTTCCCCCCCAGGTTCTCAGGGAGGGAATATTGGAGCCTAGCTTGGATTTTAGCTGCTTCCTTGGATAGCTCAAGTATGCTTTGGACTTGAGCCCGCTATGGTTTATCACTCTTATTTGGGGATAGTACTTATGTATTTCAGTTTATCAGATGATGTATTTGTCTAGACTTGTAATTTTGGGAAATTGACATTTTGATGTACCAGACTTGTGTTTTGAAATGGTTTAAAAATCTTCCGTTGTTTTATCTACTTACTCTGTTTATTTACATATATATATGTCATGTCCTGCCTTGCTATATCATTATGCATGTTTACCTTATTTAAAAACGCCCCACCGAAGTCAGAGTTGCTTGCAAGAGCCACCCTGGTGGAGGTGGGGTGTTACATTTGGTATCAGAGCATATGGTTTACGAGAAGGGATAAAAAGGGTTTTTAAAACTTTTGAAAAACTATTTTCAAAACCAAGTATAAAGTATTTTCCAAAGAAAAGTCTAGTTAGTTTTAAAGGCTATTCCCCAAAGGCCATTAGCACTATCCTTTGACCCCTCGTTTGAACTCTTCTCTTTTCGTTTCCATCATATTTGATAATCTCATCTTGCCCGAAGGGGTAATAATACCCGATTGGTTTCGTCGGTACTTGGAAGTTACGACACCAGTCCTGGGTGTCTCTAACGTTATCTTTCCAGTCAAGGCCGCTGTTCCTCCTTCCCCCTTCCATACCTCTTCTCCCTCAGCCTCCACAAGCGAATTTTGCGGAAACTTGTAAGAACTTTAAGATGATGGGTGGCAAGAATTTTAGTGGAACAGAGACTCTTGTAGAGGCAAGGAATTGGTTGAAAGAAACCGAAGATCTTTTAGCCACCTTTGATAGGTGACCGGAGGAAGGTTTTATTAGCAGTATGGTTGCTAAAGGAAGAAGCTGCACGTTGGTGGGTAGTCACTACCGCTACTAGGCCAATTGAGACTTGGGATGACTTTAGGGGAAGGTTTGGACTAAGGACCTTATCACTAAAGCAAGGGGACATGACTAATAGGGAATACATAGATCAGTTTAGTCAACTGGCTCGGGTCGATTTAGACCTGGTTAACACAGCTCAGAAGAAGGCCCTACACTTTGCTCTAGGATTAAACGAGCCATTACATGGTTTGGCCATGTCTCATATACCCTTGGGGGCAACTTTCGAGAAATTTGGTAAATATGGCCCTACTCCAAGAGAGAATAGGAAGTGCAACTTCTGTGGTAAAGTTGGACTCATATCCAGGGAATGTAGGAAGAAGAAGAGAAAGCGGGGCGAATGCTTTCATGGTGGAGAGTCTGGACATCTGAGCAAGGATTGCCCGAGGAAACAAGGGCAAGTCAGACTCAGTATGCAGGACTATCTGGAGGGCGAGTTCATCCCCTCAACATCGTTCTTCCAGCTCATGAAAGAGGTGGCATTTCTGTTGAAAATCTGGTTTACATTTTCTGATTTTTCCTGTTCGTACTTTGTTTGATTATGGCACATCGCATAGTTTTATTTCATCTGATCTAGTTGAAAGTTTGCACCTAAGTACTAGTCTAGTTGATGATCCCGTATGTGTTTCAAATCCGATTGGGGGTTCTGCCCGCCTGTCTGTGGTCTGAGTGGATTTGAAAATTTCTATCTTGAGTATAGAATTCTCGTGGGATGTTTATATTCTCGGTTTCGGGGGATATGGGTTGGTTTTGGGCATGGAATGGTTGTCCTGTTTTGGGGCCATTCTGGGTTTTTGTATATAGTGTTGTGAGGCTCATGACTCGCCTCGATAGAACCCTAGAAATTTCTAGCAACCCTAGGGGTCCCGTCATGTTATGTTATCTTGAATCCCTCAACTCGTCTATCGATAGTTTGCAATCTGTGAGGGTGGTCCGAGAATATCCTGATATCTTGGGGAAGGTAAAGGGGTTACCCCTAGACGGGGGATAGATTTCCGCATTATCTGGTTGGTAATACCAAGCCAGTTTCGTGGCCGGTTAGGCACGTGACCTCACGAGATGAGAGTTAAGAAAGCAAGTCAAGGAGTTGCTTGAGAAGAACTTCCTGAGACAAAGCATTTTCGAGTAGGGTGCTCCAGTAGTATTCGTTACTGATGTGGACAGTTTGCTTCGCTTATGTGTTGATCTTCGTGAGAAGAATAGATAACCGTTACCAAGGATCAATGATTTGTTTGATCAGCTTGTAGGAGCATCCGTTTTCTTTTGATCTAGCTACCGGATTCCATCAGCTTAGGATGGCTGAGGATGGAATTGACAAGACTGCGTTTAGGACTCTAGATGGGTTTTAGAATGGCTAGTCATGCTATCTAGTTTGACTAATGCACCCGCGTATTACGTGAACTTGATGGGTAGGGTGTTTAGGGAGTCCTTGAACAAGTTTGTCGTGGTCGTCGTAGACGATATTCTGATCTCCTTAAGAGCATGTTAGACATCTCAAGAAGGAGATGGATACGCTTAGAGCCACCAGTTGAAGGTCAAGTTCTCCAAATGTCGCTTTGGAGGAAAGAAGTGGGATTTCTTGGGCACATAGTTCCTAAGTAAGGCTTAGCGGTGGATTCCGCTAAGTGGTTGCGGTTTAAGACCGGAAAATTCTGAGGAGGGCAATCGAAGTAAGAAGCTTTCTCCGTTTGGCTAGTTAGTTAGCATTCCCGGAGCTTAGGCTTACTCTTCTGGATCAAGAAGGGGGTTTCACAGGAAGAAAACCCGCAGTTGGTCCAGAACATGGACCAGTTGATTCGAGGCGAGATGTCAAGTCACCTCGCTAGATATATTATAGATGACAAGGGATGACTAAGGCGCGATGAGAGATTATGTGTTCCTCGAGTGAAAGACTTGGTAAAGAAGGATCTTGAAGATGCGCATCACTCGAGGAGGTGGCCGAGTTGGTCTTAGGATGCATGTTGTGCTACCAGGTCAAGGCCAAGTCATAGGAGCCCAGTGGGCCATTACCTCCATTTGGAGATTCCGCAAGGGAAGTGTGAAAACTTCTCGATAGATTATGTGGATGGACTACCTAGATCAAAGAAAGGGAATACGGGTATGGGGGTCATAGCAGGTAGACTCACGAAGAGTGCTCATTCCAGTCCAGTGAGGAGCGAAGGGACTGTGTCATGGTTAGCAACGGTTTACCCTCAAGAAGTTGGCCAATCTTGAAATAGCCTACAGGAAACCATGGGTAGGCAACTGAATCTAGGTATGGCCTATCACTCATAGGCGAATGGTTCATTTCGATTAAGCATGAGTTATAGAAAATCACGTTTATAAGGGTAATTGGCAACGTAGATTGGTATTTCCAAGAAAAGTTCTGCTGCGTGGGGTACTTTATAGTAAGCAGACGAGATCCAGGATTCCCTAGTGAATTTTGGAGAGCTTGCATGAAATCACGAGGTTACAGTTATGTTTAACCCAAGAATGCAGAAGAAGAATAAGTGGAAAAGGAGGACGAGAGGCGACGAGTTCCAACTCGAAATTGGGAAATAGGAGTTAGGAAGCCAAGAAGTCATAAAGTAAAAGACGGTAAAAGCACAGTGGAATTGAGCTCGAGGAGGCGTGACTAAGAAGGGTGAAGACTAGACACGCGCATCATATCTCTTTTTTTTAGAGTGCATCCTTGATCCTTGTTTTTCTGTGGAGCTTGCTTGCAAGTTATCTTTTGTATATATCCTCTCGGTCCCATTCTCGACCTTATTTCTGTTGTAAACTCCATAAGGGGGTTGAGACTCATCGGTTAGTACTATATGTCGAAGTTTGAATGGATTTCTTGTAATCCAAAAAGGAGTTTATCTTGCTAAGATCTCTTTTTAGCATATTTCTCTGTCCATGTTTATCTAGTTTATCGTGTTTATCTTGTCATGAGAACCTTAGGTAGAAACCCTTTTGTTGAAACATGTGTTTGAAACATGTTATGCTTGATGGTTGCAAGTGGTTGCAAGTGTTTGCAGGTGGTTGCTCGTGGATGCATTATACACGATTAGGCACTAGATCGGCTCGCACACTCCTCATATTGCATATGCATGGGTGTTTATGCTTATTCATGGATGGAAATTGTGTGTTATCACATGGATGTTGCATATGGACGTACGATTGAGCACGCATGTAGATATTCTACATTATGTTAGGAATTTGCATACATATGGATACATTGCACTAACATCTTTTGCATTGATCTTTGCATTAGATAAGTACATATACACACACTTTTGCATATGTTCATCCAGCATTTAGAATCTTGTAAGGACAATGATTGCTCGTGGATGATGTTTTGAGTAGATGGATGATTGGATGGTAGGATACATTCTTCCTAACTTGAAGATTTCGGGGACGAAATCCTTTAAGGAGGGGAGAATGTAACAACCCGTATTTTCAATAACCTGTTATAACATAAATTGAGGCAGAATTTAATTATAAAATGTGAATCAAGGGAAACGGGCTATGCCATTGCATTCGTCTCGGAAAAATACGCGAAATAGAGTCCGAGTTTTCGAAAATCGGAGTCCGTATGACCCAGTTAAGGCCCATTGAAGTTTGCAGAAAATTCCTAAGTAAAAACAGATTTAAATTTTAAATTAAGAAACTAGGGTTAGGGCAAACTGGGCAGGCGGGAAAAATTCCCGCCCAGGACCCCATGTCGACAGGCCTGTCGACAGGGGTCTTAGCATGTCGACTGCCCTGTCGACAGCCCTGTCGACAGGGGGTGCCCGGCTGTTTAGCCTGGTGCACCATTTCTGATTAGGGTTGGGTCTTATGGCCTGTTTCTAGAGAGTTCCGGGATCTGATGGACCTAATTGAATCTAGGGTTAATCCTGTGGTCCAAATCACTACCCTAATCTATAAATAAGGCCCTAACCTACCCTAAATCACTCATTATTCATCCTAGCAACTAAACTATGGCAAAATCAAAACTCTCATGGCCTCCACCCTCTTCATACAATTCCTAAATTAATTCCTAAGTGATTTTCCATGCATACAAGTATATTTAGGCTTGTATGATCCTCCTTAGCTTGCATTAAAGGCTTGTTTCTCTATTGGCATCATAAAGGAGGAGTCTTGATCAAGTTTGCTTGCATTTGGGGGTTTTAATTAGTTGCATAAGGGGTTTCTTACAATTGCTATACTCATTTGAGTCCGCATAAGCATTGTAAGCCCTCTTACCTTCATTTTAGAAACTCTAAAGTTAATATGTGGTGAAAGTTGGGATCTTTGCAAGTTTATTTAGTTATGTATGTTTATGCATGTTCACCAAGCCATGATTTGCAAGTTCATTGAGTTATGCAAGTTCACTATGCCATGATTTGCAAGTTAAATGAGTTATGCATGTTTATGCGAGTCCACTATGCCATGATTTGCAAGTAAAATGAGTTATGCATGTTTATGCGAGTCCACTATGCCATGATTTGCAAGTTAAATGAGTTATGCATGTTTATGCGAGTCCACGATGCCATGATTTGCAAGTTAAATGAGTTATGCATGTTTACGCGAGTCCACTATGCCATGATTTGCAAGTTAAATGAGTTATGCATGTTTATGCAAGTTCATTATGCCATGTTATGCATGTTTAATAAGTTATGCATGCTTATGCAAGTTTAAAATGACAAGTTGTGCATGTTTGACAAGTTGTGCATGCTTATGCAAGTTTAAAATGACAAGTTGTGCATGTTTGACAAGTTATGCATGCTTATGCAAGTTTAAAATGACAAGTTATGCAAGTTTAACATGTTATGCATGTTTATGGTAATATGCAAGTTCACTATGCTAAGTTGTGCAAGTCTAACATGTTATGCATGATTGTTGTGCAAGTTTATCATGTATGTTGTGCCAAGTTCCCTCTTCCTATCCTTTATGCGTTATTACGAATATGTAAGCGATGGAATGACGTTGGGGGTTTTGGGTAAACTTAAAATACATGAAAATATAAGATTGGGAATTTACCTATTAAGTTAGGTCTACCCCTTGGGAATTTACCTATTAAGTTAGGTCTACCCAAGTATTTGTTAAACTTGTAATTATGTTTTGAAATAAAGTGGACATGACACTTAGAAAACATAAGTGTGGCCAACTCGAGGTTGGGTTGAGTTTGTAGCGTAATTCTACCCGGAACCGACCGGCTTAACTAGTGGCTACAAACAATAGGACCCAATGTGAGAAGTTGGTCATGTGGTGCCAAGACCCGAGGTTAGACCAAGTTGTGGTGTAAAGCTACCCGGACCCGCCTGGCTTAACTAGTAACCGCAACAAAGTCTAATGTGAGAGGTTAAGGTGCATTAAGTTAATTAATGCCTCATGATTAGGGTTAAGTCAGGGTCCACTAATACTTAATCCACTTGGGGATTAGAGGGATTGAAATGGGGTTAAGTGTGAACGGTTGGTTACACTTAACCAGTTTAATCCAATTTGGGGGGTTCGAGGGATTAGAATGGGGTTAAGTTACACTTAACCAATTTAATCCATGATTAGTGAAGGGTTAAATCGCACTTAACCCTCTTAGAAAACCCTAGCAGCGGGTCTGTTCCGGCGGTAATCCCAGTTTGGTATCATCACAACCCTAGAGGACTAGGCTAGGGCGGGGCACGATTACTGGACGGATGTAAGCGACCAAAAGGCGATGGCTGAGTGGTACAGCGGTGCGGGTCCAGGCGGGCTACGGACGTGCACGTAGTCCGGTGTTGGACAAACTCGAGGCACGGGTACCAGTAGGTTAAGGCTGTGCATTACTGCTTAAGTGTCTGGGGTTGACACCCGAGGGCTTGATACACCCAAAGGTGGACCCAGCACAGTCTAACTACAACCATATGTGGGCCATATGGACACCAACACTTGACGTGTTAGGTTTATAGGGAGCCGATCGACTAGACCCTTGGGCTGGACCTTATATTAAGGTCACTTCATGTTATTGGGCCAAAGTTTGGGCTGAGGGATCAATACCTGTTATGTTGGTTTACTAGTACACCGTGGTGCAAAACTTAATCTTATTTATGCGATGACACCTCTATCTATCTTGTAGTTACTTTATCATGCCAGCATGTTGTTATCTATATCTCAGTTTCCATCATGATGTTAACTTTATTAGTTTATAGACTGATCGTAGCAGGGCTTACTCAGTCTTTTTGACTGACCCGTTTTGTTTCGCCTCTTTTCTTCCGTTTCCCCCCCCCCAAGGTTCTCAGGGAGGGAATACTGGAGCCTAGCTTGGATTTTAGCTGCTTCCTTGGATAGCTCAAGTATGCTTTGGACTTGAGCCCGCTATGGTTTATCACTCTTATTTGGGGATAGTACTTATGTATTTCAGTTTATCAGATGATGTATTTGTCTAGACTTGTAATTTTGGGAAATTGACATTTTGATGTACCAGACTTGTGTTTTGAAATGGTTTAAAAATCTTCCGCTGTTTTATCTACTTACTCTGTTTATTTACATATATATATATGTCATGTCCTGCCTTGCTATATCATTATGCATGTTTACCTTATTTAAAAACGCCCCACCGAAGTCAGAGTTGCTTGCAAGAGCCACCCTGGTGGAGGTGGGGTGTTACATGACCGAAGAGTCAATGACGATGCGGACAGTTCGAGGGCTGATGTGATTTCTGGAACGACCGTCGAAGTTATGCTTGTCCCATTACTCAGGCGGATGGTTCCTCAGGGACTTTTGGAGGTATGGGGGATTTGGACTCTGCCAAATACTTGATCCAGGGTGATGTTGTGATATCTGACCCCGCTTTTTCTGATATGGGAAGAATCCGAGGACCTTCTCAGTGTTCTGGAAAAGCTTCCGCTTTCATAACTTCCCCTGGAACTGGTTTTGATATCATCTTACTTGTAGCATAATTTCTCATAAACCTGATAATCTCCGAATGCTTGCCGGATTCATGCTTTATTTATTTTTCAGGTGTCAATGCGAACTACTCGTTGTCGGACAGCTTCTCTCAACAGACGGATCTTACTAATCCACAAAGCCTCTTATGGTCTCATCTTTCCTGTTATTTGAAGCGTCCCCAATTGTTTTCAAGTTCTCAGGTCCAACATACCGTTGAACTTCCAATGGTTGAATCTTTGAGGCGTGAGGGACTTGACCAGGCTAAGGTGCTTGCATGGACAGAACCTTTTGCAAGGTCCATTATCCCGACCCTTGCTCAAGTCTAGATAATATGCGATCGTCCATCTTATAGGGTTTCTTCTGGGAACTTAACGATTAAGGATCGCTTTAGCAGTTGGGACTTTAGGGGAATACATTTTGACCTGGATTTACATCCCAATGATAGGCAGGATACTGTGAAAAGTTTGGAAACCATAAGAAGTGGCATGACCCATTAGCTAAATGTTATTAAGAATAAATTTGAGACACAATTGAATACTGTCATGAAGGACGTTGATAGGCGACTAGAACATTGGGTCAAACTCGGTTACGAATTCTAGAAATTGAACGCTCAACACCTTGACCATATTGAAACCTTGGAAAACGACAAAGCCGGCCTGATCCACTTGATTAGATCCCAAGAATCTGAGATTACTTCTTTGAAGAACGGAAGCATTAGAGTGAGTGGTTTAGAGGCCAGGAATGTCAAGCTCAGGAGGGAGCTGGAGTGTGTGCGAGCGCGGGTTCTAGAAGCATAATTTACTCAAGAGCTTGCTGAGCAACACTTAGCTTTAGAAAAGCAAGCTTAACTTTCTTTAAAACAGGAAAACACAGCTCTTAGGGTCAAATTGCTTCTCAAGATGAAACCCTTAGGACCTTTGAGGAGGATAAAACCAGGTTGCAAAAAGATCTTGACGAAGCCAAGATTGGGATCGATAATACTCTGTTTCAATTCTATGTTTGCAGCGTTATGAGTCGTGGAAGCTTGAGTTATTTGAACAAGGATTTTCCGCGAACTCTGGCTCTTGTTTTAGAGCAAATACTTTCGTATTCCAATGACTTTGATGATGAGTTCCTTCAAGAACGGCTTTTAGAAGACAAAGACCGTAGGGCTCTATTTGAAGATAGGAGGATATTGGCAAACGAGCGAGCTCAATCGTTTAAGAGGGGACGTTCAGATGATACCTCTTCTTGTGCCCCACCTAACTCAGTCGGAATTGATACTTCGAGCTCCCTTGTTTGCCCTGTAGGTCGCTTTGCCTTAGGGGTCGCTAGAGTTCGACCCATTACTGAATGCCCAGATCAGGACAATGTTGTCACACAGTACACGAGCTACGGCAAAACTTCTTCAGATGCAAACGATTGTGGGGCTGACTTTGTATACCCAGCAACTTCAGGTAACACTGATATCTATCAATCTACCTCAGATTTGGTTTTACTTATTACTTCTCTTGAGATTGCTGGGTTTAGCGCTTGTTACCTATTTGCATCAGGTGTGCTTTCGCCACCCTCCTTATCTGCTTGCGGCGCCACTGCTCAGCCTGCCGCCATCGATTCTGTCTTAATATCTACCGGCACTAGTCCTCTCATCGCGCCTTCGCCAGATGACCCATCTTTACCAGATGTGCCCGATCCAGATGATGAAGATGAGATATGGAATACCTAGGCTGTGTCTACCCTGAAACGCAAAAGAAAGCTAGCTGGTTAATAGTTTAGGATCATAAGTTTCCTTTTGTCGACCCTTCTGTATGGACGGATCAGCAAATGCCAGAACGACCGGTTCATCTGCATAAGAAATAGCATTTGTGACCTTTATGGTTTCATTCCAGCTTATTTTCTTTCACCTGTTACGTATTCAGACCGGTTGTTTGTGCAAGTGCCAGCTGTTAGCCTGCTTTGTGACCAGGCTACCCAAAGCAAAGATCGTGTTGACACACCTCTCGGTAAATGCTGTCTGATATGGAATCTCTGGATAACACCGCTCTCTGGCATTGGAAGCTTCGTCAGAAGACACAAGGCAGTTTGGTCAAAATCACAACATCAGTATAAACTGGCCCGAAACCCCTATCAAATGACCTCATTTGGATCTATTCACCTCATATACTCGTAGCCCTTTGAATTAGCTTCAGTTTGAGCTTTGGTTTGGCTCAATCGGACTTACGGTTTGAAAGTTACGCCAATTTCCGTGAACGAGTGTAAGCTGGCATATGACCGCGATCCGATCCGCCCTTGCCTACGCGATCCGATCCGACCTTGCCTACGCGATCCTATCCGACCTTGCCTACGCGATTCGATCCGCCCTTGCCTACGCGATCCGATCCGACCTTGCCTACGCGATCCGACCCATGACCGCGATCCGACCTATGACCGCGATCTGAACTTTGGACATGTTCACACGCAGCTTGTTTTGACCTATTCTCAAGGCTACTGGCTCTCCTATTTTTCTGGATCGCCTGCCACGTACCCCATCACGAACCAGTCCTCCCAGGAGCTTTCCTATAGCTATAAATACACCTTCAGAGGGCATTTTCAGGGGACTTTTGGCAGCTCAACTTCCATGGCTTCCATGGCCAACACTTCTCCATGAATAACCACCATCTTCCTCAATAAATTCAATGGATTCGGAGAGAATTATTCATTGAATTCAAGTGATTGAAAGACAATATTCATTGTAATTGTAATCTATGAGTGAAATGAGAAAATATGAAGTGGACGTAGGCTCGTTAACGCCGAACCACTATAAAAATCCTGTTGTCTTGCTTTTTCTCTTATTTTTCAGTTATTCCTTCATATCATATGCTCGAAATATGACGATTTGGGTGTTAGAGCCAAATTTTGATCTAACATTTTGGTGCTTTCACTGAGAATTGAATTCTCAGCCTATCGGATTGCTATTCATTATTTGGATTTGAAAGTTCGAAGAAAACAGTCCGCGTTTCTACCATTTTTGAATATTTCGTTGATTTCATAAAATCAGAGCTTCATACCTTCGGAAAAAAAGGCTAAGGCTTCACAAGCTTCACGACCAAATGAGGATAATAAAGAAAATGTGCTGGAGCAGGTCGAGGGGATCGCGGATTGTGGATCGTGGATCGCGGATCGCGGATCGCGGGGAGACCACGATCCGGTCTCAAGATGAACCCACGACCCGACCGAGCAAGGAAGTCGCGATCCGACCCGATGATACTTCCACGACCCGACCTGGAGCAATTGTTGTGAACATATCCACGAACTGGAGAAGACCACGAACCGATCCGAAGCTGGAAGGTTGGAGTATCCCGATCGCCAAGCTGGACCACGAACTGGAGGACAGTAGCGAACCGCGACCCGGAAAAATGACGACGAACAAGGGTCACGACCCGATCCAAAAAAGTGACAATTTTTGAAAAAAAATACAATTTTCAGATCATTTCAGAAAAGGCTCCATGTTCCAAAATCAAAAAAATCGTGCGGTGCCCACATTTTCGACCTAACCGGTTAGGCCGATCGCCGCCGGGACTGCGGGGCCCTGGACCCCCGCCGGCGCTGCGCCCGGACCCGCTGACGGCCTCGCCTTCGGCTCGGAGCACGGCCTCGCCTTCGGCTCGGAGTATGGCTCATCTTCAGCTCAACATATATGTCGGCCAACAGCATTCATCAAAAGCTTGTCAATGAAGAATAAACGGATTGTCAAACAATTTGACAACGGAATGGCGACGACTGGAATTCCTCCAGAAGCCATGACCTCTATCTACCAGTGTTATTGAAAGTGAGGAGTTGTTGAAAAGATTCGACGCGCTGGCTATGGAAGTATACAAAATAATGATGGCCTCATAACAGCCTCCTCTTTTAATGGTGTATTGATTTGCCCAATGCAACTGATGTTTTTCATGAACGCGTAGTGATCACCTAGTTTACGTGACTTAAACCTGTCCTACAGGCGAAATACCAGATGGCATTGACATAGAACAATCCGGACACTATTCTGTAGATGACTCAGAAGATCCCAATGACCAAAATTCTCAATGGTGGGATACCCGATGGCAAATAAGGATCCTAGCACTACAAAGTTACCCTTCACCTGAATGGCATGGTGTAAGACATGTGTCCTGCAGTTCACTCCCTGAAAGGCTTAGCTAACATTTGCAATGCCTATTTGTCGTCAACCGCATCGAGGAAGACTGATTTCCATAGAATAAAGGGTAGATCAATGTACTTTGGTGCCCAGAGTTAGGTACCAATTGAACCACCATAGGCCATGATTGGGCATATGGATCCCTGCCCGAATGATAGCAACTTGACTACTCACCAGCCACCGCATGACCTTGGTCAAGAGATGAGAGCTTGGGATCAACAAAAATACAAATCAAATTTTAGCTCTCCACTTCATACAACAGTTGTGACAGGATATACGAAAATTACTTGAAGCCTCACAAGCTATGCTATCATGTTCAAGCTCATCTGATCAAGATTCAGACAGACCGGCTCCAACAGAATTCAGAGCCTACATTGCACCCTAGTGCCTATTGCTAAATATGCCAACCGAAGATGGAGCGGGAATGGTCTATGGTGACCAAGTTATTGGCGAAGATGACTATTCAGCTGGATGGACCATGCTACGCAACAAAGATGGCGTGAAACCCAAAGATGCTTCCCCTCTAGATGAAATGGAGTGTGAAGGAGGTATCAATATTGCGAATAATGGGAGCATCACAAATGGAATTGCCCAAGGATCTATCTGAAGATCTAGATCCCAGCAAGGATCATCATTCGGGATGCAGAAGGGTGACATCTAATGACGCAACTACACGTGTTCCGATTGGTGACGTTGACCTGACTAAGTTCTTGAAATCGGATCTCATTTAGACCTCTTCCGAACGAAGGAACTGACATGCTTTCTGCAGGCAAACCTGGATGTGTTCGCTTGGACCTATGCTAATATTCGCAGGATTTTACCATAGTTTATGAGTCATTTGTTGAGAATAAACCTGAAGTGTGTTCTTGCCAAGCAAACAAGACGTATGCTCGATCCAGGGAAAGCATCTACCATGAAAGAGGAAGTCGGAATGTTGAGAGGCAATGGTTTTATATGATGTGCCACACATCCCGCTTGGATATCAAATCCCGTCCTTGTCAAGAACGCTAATGGAAAATGGCGCACACGCATTGATTTCTTAGATTTGAACAAAGTTCGCCCAAAAGGAAGCTTCTCGTCAATCAGAATTGATCAGCTTGTGGATTCAATGACTAGACGTGAATGTATCCCTCTCATGGACGTGTGCGCAGCTTACAACCAAATTCTTATGCATGTGCCTGATCATGAATAAACATGTTTTATCATTGAACTCGAACTGTATTGTTATATGGAATTAGCATTCGGACTGAAGGATGCCGAGGCAACTTACCAGCGCTTACTGAATTGTATGGTCCACAACCAAAGTGCAAGGCCCATGGAAGTCCATGTAGGTGATAGTCTTATGGAGTCCGAGCGGTCAACCTACCACGTTTCGAATCTGACAGAGATGTTCAATATCTGGAATGAACCTAAAGGCCTCATAGTTAGCCATGAACAACAAAGAATTAAAGGCGTCTGAAGCTTGGCATGAAAGTTGGCACCACTTGTGTGTAAGGAGGATAAGGTCTGGAAACTAGTCAATAATGTGAGCAAGAAAGTAGTCGTGGTATACCCAAAGATTGAAAAACTCGTCTACAGCTTGCTGATTGCTCTAAGAAAGCTCCCCCATAACTTCCAAGTTCATCCGATGGTATGTACCCTCACTAACTGCTACGACAGGTCCTGCAACGACCTGAGGCATCTGGAAAATTGCTTGATCGAGACATAGTGCTAAATCAGTTTGATCTCAACTCCCTCTTAAAGAAGTCCATACAAGGGCAAGCATTAACCAACTACATCGCGGAATGTACCACTCCCGAAGAGGATGTGGCAGATGTAGAAGATGCACCTGGAAGATGTAATCAGACGATGAAAAGAATGATTGACTATCTGATGCCGGTGCCTTATTAATAACCCCTAAAGGGCGGTCAATTTACTATGCCTTGCGGTTGAAATTCTCCGCTACTGAGAACGGCTCCAAAGACGACACCCTGATTATCGAATTGAAACTCGCTAAGGAGTTGGGAATAATGGCATTGAACATATTTTTTGACTTTCACATTGTTGTTCGCCAGGCTCGAAAGGAATTCCAGACGAAGGAACCACCACTCGCAGCTTACCTAGAACCGGAAGAAGGGTTGTTGGATGTATTAGAACGTTACAACATATCTCATGTCCTGCGAGCAGAAGATCAGAAGGCAGATAATCTGACCAAGTTAGAAGGGTCCAACAATCTAGAAAAGATAGAGATGATCCCCATCAAGACACTATGAAATACAACCATTGATAAAATGGAAGTTGATCGAACGTTGGAGACCAAACCCGGAAGAGAGTCATGGTTAACTCCATGATAAACTTCCTACAGCACAGAATGCATCTAACAAGGTGAAGTGAAAGGCGTGCAATCGTTCTTTATGCCTCAAGATATGACATGCAATTCGACATTGCCTATTTCTCTTGGAAGGTTGTCCCAAAACAAACACCAACGAATGCAATTGCCAAATTCACCGCCCTGAATGATTCGACCAAATCACCAGTCAGCCACCCATTAGATGGGAGATGAACATGAATGAAACTTCTGGTGAACGGCGTTCTGAAGTTAGAAAGTGAAGACTCATACTTCCACTCTTTTCATCGATTATCTGCCAAATGACTCACTCCCCTAAGGCTGGGGGCAACTACAGATTTGAGCATAAATTGCTCGATATTACATCATCTAATTCAGAGCTGATACATCAATTGACTTAGTCTTGCCTGAAAGTTAGCAAGTTGAAGATCTAGAATGCTTACGCATGAATGTTGGTTGATTGTCGGCGCACCAACCCTTGTCCCCGATATGGGGTCGAGGGTATATCAACAAATTTATGTGATATGATTATCCCACCAGCAGTAATATCCTCTTTCCTAGCATGGAAAGTGCAAAAAATTTCTATAAGCATGAATCCATTGTTCTCATGCTAATTCACAACCTAACACCAATGCAAAGATGTGCTACCATTAGCAATCTAGTCATGACTTCCTGACACTCTATCCTTACCCTCAGCATAGGGGGCAAAGAGGCGATTCAAAAAGAGATGCGACCTCATCACTCGCTTATAGTACCTACTTAGCCGCCTTTGCCATCTCAAAACCCTGATCAAGGTCTATTCATTTTTTGGGACTGCCACCCTCATGATAGTTTGAAAAGATACCCCTCATCAACTAAAGGACTTTGGCAGCCCTTTATTGGCAGAGATAGGGCGAAGTAAAATGGACCTGCAATGAATATGCAACGCCATTTTTCACTCAGAATGATACTCATTCCTTTAACAGGATTATTCTATAACCATGACTCTTATATTTGCATGATTTATGAGTTATTGATGTAATTAACTCAGATGAATTAATATGTGGATGGTGTAGGTATCCAGGATTTGCTATCGATCAAACTTGTAACACCCGCATATAGAGCCATAGAGCAATACTATAACGAGCTCGACTGAACTGCTCGTTTACAAAGCCACGCTCTTCGTCTAAAGAATGCTGTATAGCTCAAGGTGGATCCGGGATGACCATCCAATCCTTGGCTCATACGTGGCAGACCACAAGACAATTGAACATAAATCATTGAGTTACAAAGTCATAGTCCGACTACAGATGGATGTGGTGTGACCGCCTACATGGCTCGATCCTATGCTCGACGCCACCAGATTACATGAATTCAAATAAAGGAGGCAACACTACCTCTTAATTTGCTTACTTTTCAATCATAAAATTTGCTTTCACATGCTTTCCGAGTTACTGACGTGACTAATTCGTGCGGTGTGAATAATGCAGGTACCCGAAGTCTGGTGCCAACCATTCCTCCCGTAGACTGTTCGGAGGAACTCAAAGCCTTGGCAAATGCTCCAACTGCTTGTCCGACTGGTTTTAATCCTCGGAGCTTGGATTAAAATGTAAACCTAGGACGAGTTTGATGAGCGTGCATGATTGCAGACCGCTTGATCCGTGACTCTAACTCTCCAGAGCTGAAAGAGAGTATAAAGGACGCGAAGATGACGTCCACATGGCATGGCGATGTACCATGATCGGAGCCGCCTAAGAAAAAATCTAACCTTGGCGACCGCCAGGAGAATATAAAAGCGTCCATGATTTGGCACTGAGAAAGGACTCTTACCCCGCTGAAGGATCGGGGAGCGATGGAACAGCTGAGTCCCAACTCTAACTCTCCAGAGTCGAGAGAGAGTATAAAAGCGTCCATGATTTGGCGCTGAGAAAGGACTCTTACCCCGCTGAAGGATCGGGGAGCGATGGAACAGCTGAGTCCCAACTCTAACTCTCCAGAGTCGAGAGAGAGTATAAAAGCGTCCATGATTTGGCGCTAAGAAAGGACTCTTACCCCGCTGAAGGATCGGGGAGCGATGGAACAGCTGAGTCCCAACTCTAACTCTCCAGAGTCGAGAGAGAGTATAAAAGCGTCCATGATTTGGCGCTGAGAAAGAACTCTTACCCCGCTGAAGGATCGGGGACCGATGGAACAGCTGAGTCCCAACTTTAACTCTCCAGAGTCGAGAGAGAGTATAAAAGCGTCTATGATTTAGCGCTGAGAACTTCTGCTCCGCTGAAGGATCGTTGAGCAGATCATGAACCGAGCTCGAACTCTAACTCGCTGAAGGATCGGGAGAGTATAAAAGCGCTAGAGATTCAGCGCCCCAACAACTCTAACCCGCTGAAGGATCGGGAGAGTATAAAAGCGCTAGAGACTTAGCGCCACGGAAAAAATTCCTCCCCCGTTAAAGGATCGGGGGGGGGGGGGGCAGGATGGAAGCTGATCCCAAATCCTCCATGTCCGGACATGGGGGCAACACAGTTATGGTCCTAATCAATCCTCAACAAGACCTGGCCAGGCACTAAGTTAATGATTGATTGGGGGCATACCTATACATACATACTACTTTACTGCACTTTCACTTATAAGTTGCACTGATAACTTATAATGTTTCATGACTTGTTTGCTTATTTGCGTTTCAAATGTTTAAATGCATAACTAATTATGGAATGCTCGCAGGTACAGGACAATGGGAAAGGACTCTCACCCCGCTGAAGGATCGGGGAGCGACTGAACAGCTAAGTCTGGACTCTAACCTTGGCGAACGCCAGGAGAGTATAAAAGCGTCTCCGATTGAGCGCTGAGAAAGAACTCTTACCCCGCTGAAGGATCGGGGAGCGACAGAACAGCTGAGTTCGAACTCTAACCTTGGCGACCGCCAGGAGAGTATAAAAGCGTCTATGATTAAGCGCTGAGAAAAGTGCTGGAGACTCAGCACCCCCCATAATTTCTGCTCCGCTGAAGGATCATGAGAGTATAAATGCATGACGACATATGCCACTCAAGGGATCCTATCCCGTCACACGACTGGGACCAAGAATGAAAATGGAGCTCGAACCACTCATTTCCGGGAATGGGGGGCAGCACACGAACACAGCAGTACAAAAAGAAATGGAATTTCATTCAATAAGTATAGGCTCACAAAACAAAGCTGGACAAAATGCGAGATCCGAACTCGCACAACAACAGCAGACCAGTAGGGAATAACTAAAGGGCCGCGTCCAAAAGGATGACGTAGGCGTATAATTCTAAGCTGCCTGTGCGACTCACGGCGACGACAGAAAAAGAAGCCTGGATAGTGAATTGTTCAGCGACATGTTATACAACTTCATACTCGCAACTGGAAGGACCTGGCGAGGCCCTGAGATTTTTTGATGTCTACCCTACCTTAGTACGATCTTGAGCGATCATTGATTCCTTGGCCTTAATACGATTCGACGTAATCGTGGAATTCTGGACATTTATGAATTACAGGCTTCTTGTACCATCCCAAACACGTCCTACTCCATGCTTGGATAGTATGATCGCTTGAATTCTGAAAGTGACTTCCTCTTCTCATGTATACATGTCTGAATTCGAAAGGGAAGTGATCCGACTGCATGTCTTTCGCACTTACCCTATAACTGGGGCCATGGCTATTGAAAATATTTAAAAACGGCATAACTTAAGTGCCCGTGTTTAACTTGTGTTGTGATCCTAACAGGCCCCCTTGAGGACCAAGAAACAAATGCAAAGAGAATGTCCATCTGCTGATCCCAACCGACTTCTAGAATGGGAAGCTCATATAAGGCTGGATATATCCCATACAGCAATTGGACAAGATGCAGCTATTTCGCATCCAACCTCTCCCTTCATGCAGAAAGCAAGTGGGAACACCCGAGATGAACACGAACCAATCAGCAGTCAAACAATGTGCAGCTTCGATTCAGAACGTCATGGATGGAAACACGGGCAATGGAACAGCTACCTGCAACATCCTAGATGAGAATGCAAGAATTGTGACAAACACAGATCATGCACGACCAGTTTTAACTCCAACTCGAATGAATACTCGAGCGACATTTCATACTCAGCTCCTAGAAAGAACGCAACAATTCGAAAAACAAGAACCCGGTCAGGTCGAATGACTCGAACCATGACCCGGGGGCAATATCGACGTGGAAACAAGAAATCAGCAAAGACCCCCTTTGTAATCTCAGATTCGATGCTGAGGGCACCAGCCAGGATCTTGATAATGTGCATCAATTCTTTGATGGCAACCTGCTCGCCAGTTTGATTCGGCGCCTCTCGAGAGGCGGCACTTCTCGAGATGATATGGATAACAACAATTACAGCCCTCACACGTGGGACGTCAGGATCCCCTGTTATTCCCCCAGACTTTAAATTTTCTCTATAACAAGACTTGCTCAGAGATTTTGATGAATTCAACCTTGAAGTGGATAGACTTTCATGACAAAAAGGTGTTAGCGTCGAGACGAATGACCTAGATGCCTTCCTGACTAAAGAATGGAGTACCTTCTAATTCCTGAAACGACAAGGACAAAGGAAAAGCCCTGGAAAACAATGACAAGAATGTGCAATTCTAAAGAGAATCTATACCACTTATCGAGCCTATGATCTTGTTTGATAAGCACAATTGAACCGAGCATGAGAAAGAGACTCAATAAGACTGTGATAACCATTTTGGACTATGCTGAAGCATAAACGGTGGGGCCCAACTAACTTCATAATGACATTTATTCACTCGCATTCAACAACCTTACTTGACTCCGCAACTGATCTGATGAGAGTAACCGAATTCACTGATGTCCGATGAGGCAATCCTCACTATCTGACTAAAGAGAAGAGATGATATCAAAGCAAATGTGGTTCAACCATTCGCATGTACAATTCCGATTTTTGCTAAATTGAGAAATAGTACAGAATGATCTGGGTCGACTAAGATTGTTGAACCCGCAACTCTTACCAGATGCAATGACAGGAAGTATAAAATCTTCACGATTAAATGCCTTATTGACTCAACTCAACCCCCATCTATACTAGGGGCATAAGTACTGACCTCGCTTGTCCTCCGATGGCACTGAGAGCACAACTGTCGGTTCATAGACTA
Source organism: Allium sativum (assembly GCA_030737875.1). NCBI lineage: Eukaryota > Viridiplantae > Streptophyta > Magnoliopsida > Asparagales > Amaryllidaceae > Allium > Allium sativum. The sequence continues at coordinate 166,164,472 of CM060916.1, read as the reverse complement.
ACTTTGAAGACAATCCTGGCATGAAATGGGATTCAAAACATGTACGTCATGCCTCCGGAGTACAACCTTACTCATCTTTGCCGACCAAGCGAGCTAGCTTGTGGATCGAATGTGAACTTACAGACTCAAACTACACCGAATGGAAGGTGTGACAAACCTATCTACTACCTTGCGATGGTAACGATCCTATAGGCACTGGTCCACATAATTTTAACAACATCCCTTACTGAATACTTCATATGTGAATATTGGATTAAGAAATGATCCGTAACAATTGTGGATTCTCTCGACTACGATCCAGAGTGATCATGGCTTTTGAATTCCTTACTGTTACGATTCAATGCGATTTTAAGATCCTGAATCAATATCAAGATATCAGGCTAGTCCAAACTTGAGTACGAATGACAAATTCGTATGTTGATTCTGATGTGCTTTATCTCAATAGTCCAGTTGTTAGCTCAGAGCCCAAGGATTCTTACATTGTCCCATGATTTGGTTGGCTACTCCATACATTGGCTCATATGAAAAAGAAAGTCCAGCCCTACCACGCGCTTAGCTTGCATAGAATGATGATGTTGTTTGGCAACGACCTGTGCGTGTAGAATCACGCTCGGGAGCCAATGATTTAGCATGACATTTGACGGATGAATTAGATCTTTTGATCCGACAAGGTTTAAACAATTTCTTGATCGTCTCGAATACTCCTTCCGTGGAACTTGGCCTGACTAGCTCCCAGGGAAGCAATGCAGTAGTTGGATGAAGCCTTCTCAAGGATAAATGACGTTCCAGAGAGATTTAGCTCAACATATTCAAAGCACATCTCATCTTCGATAAGATGTACTTTGGGGGGCAAAATGTTAGCCTGCTTTGTGACCAGGCTACCCAAAGCAAAGATCATGTTGACACACCTCTCGGTAAATGCTGTCTGATATGGAATCTCTGGATAACATCGCTCTCTGGCATTGGAAGCATCGTCACAAGACACAAGGCAGTTTGGTCAAAATCACAACATCAGTATAAACTGGCCCGAAACCCCTATCAAATGACCTCATTTGGATCTATTCACCTCATATACTCGTAGCCCTTTGAATTAGCTTCAGTTTGAGCTTTGGTTTGGCTCAATCGGACTTACGGTTTGAAAGTTACGCCCATTTCCGTGAACGAGTGTAAGCTGGCATATGACCGCGATCCGATCCGCCCTTGCCTACGCGATCCGATCCGCCCTTGCCTACGCGATCCGACCCATGACCGCGATCCGACCTATGACCGCAATCCGAACTTCGGACCTGTTCACACGCAGCTTGTTTTGACCTATTCTCAAGGCTACTGGCTCTCCTATTTTTCTGGATCGCCTGCCACGTACCCCATCACGAACCAGTCCTCCCAGGAGCTTTCCTACAGCTATAAATACACCTTCAGAGGGCATTTTCAGGGGACTTTTGGCATCTCAACTTCCATGGCTGCCATGGCCAACACTTCTCCATGAATAACCACCATCTTCCTCAATAAATTCAATGGATTCGGAGAGAATTATTCATTGAATTCAAGTGATTGAAAGACAATATTCATTGTAATTGTAATTTATGAGTGAAATGAGAAAATATGAAGTGGACGTAGGCTCGTTAACGCCGAACCACTATAAAAATCCTGTTGTCTTGCTTTTTCTCTTATTTTTCAGTTATTCCTTCATATCATATGCTCGAAATACGACGATTTGGGTGTTAGAGCCAAATTTTGATCTAACACTGGCCCTCGCTTAGTATTTTATGTTTGCGTACTTACGTGTATATTGTTTAGGTGTTACCATAGTTTTATTATTTTCATTCTTATGAGTGGTCGCACCTTTAGTTTGTTGTTCACACGAATCTTATCGTTCGAATAGTTCTCGTGATGAAGTAGTAACTAGCTTGTGGTATGTTTTGAATGGGCATTGGTGATTTTTAACACAATGGTGAAGTCCCCATATCAAAGCTCTTTTCAATTTCATAGATTCTGTTTATCTGAAGCATAATTTCATTTGATCAACTTATGATTTTTTTTTAAACAATGCATGGTTATTATGTGTTTTCTTTTTGGTGCCCCCATGGGAGGTCTTGGGTTCCAATTTCGACCCAATTTGGCCTTATTAGTCCTGATTTTTCTAGGACTGAAAGGCCTCGTTAGATACCCCCATACGACTAGGATTTCTGATTACCCCCTTTCAGCTAGGATTTATGATTTGCGTTGGTCCTTCCAGCATGTTTTGTCGGTCCTTCTGATAGTAGGATTGATGTTTCCAGCCTAGGTATTTATCCGTGGGACATTTTTTATTTCCCTTGTATCTTTTTTTTTGAAGCCTGATGTCAGCTTTTCCAGCAAGTGCTTGCTTAGGGAAGCTCCACCTTTTAGCTTGTTGTTTGTCTTAGGACAGCATGTCTTGTTGAGGTGATACATTTATACATCCAACTTGGTTTGCGTGCTTTTGTGATGCTTTCAAGCTGTTTTGCTCAAGACGTGCTTTGAGAACCTTCCCTTTGTAATTAGGATGGGTGTGATTAATTGCTTCTATCATGCCTGTATTTGAAAAATCAGCTTTTAGCGTGAAGTGAAAAAAAGACACCCAAATAGGCACACAATAATTTCCTTTGTACATGGCACTTGCTAGTAATTCATCGTCAAACATGAATATAGCAAGTGGCAAATCAAAGTAAAACGGCTACTATTTCTTAAGCAAACAAAATAAAAACGGAGTAATAAACAGGAGTCATGGGAACTTTAGTTCAAAATCGCATGATCAGAACACCGGCTACTGATCCTTAGCCAAACATTAGTTCTGGGCTAGTTTAGGCCTTCTCCTCGGAGGGTTTGCTACCCCTTGTTTGTAGAGAAGCGGGATAATGGTCTTGGACACATTGTTGCAAATGGTATTCCCTGACCAGCCTCTCGATTAACGATCTCAGGTGTCTACATTCGTTAATATCGTGTCCTGGTTGGTCACGGAATTGACAAAACCTTCCTGATTTCATGGTAGCATCTCTGACTGGCATCCGTTCTGGAACTGGATATTTTACAGTGTTTTTGGTTGCCTTGAAGATGTTCTATATGGTGTTGTTGAGGGAGGTGAATTCCGAATTCTTGAAAAAGAGCGGTTTCCTTCTATGCTGCTTGTTTTGCATGTGCGTGGCTTCACCTCTTGCACCTAAGATATACCTTCGCTTTTCATTCCGATCCATGGAACGAGCGCTTTTCTCCCAACCGGGCCTTTGCCAGGGCCTATAATCACGACACGCGGTTTTCGGGGTGGAACTTTCTTGCTCAGCAGAGAACTCCGTTTCGCTTGCTCGACCTGTTCGAGCGAACGGAGAATCAACGACACCTGGTGTGGTTCTTGTGACTGGGGCTTGGATAACGAACATTGACTCGATCTTCTTCAACAATGCGTTGGTTGTAGTAGTTATTTTGCTCGTTATCCTTATCATCTCTTCTTCCAACTCCCTCTTGGTTACAGCCGCCTCCGCTCTTACTGGTTCCTTTTCTCCGGGATGGATGGTAGGCGAGGTGGCAACGCCGAAGGCGTCGTCGACTTTGTCGGTGATTTCCTTTGGCGTTCTCATGATTTCAAGCACAGTGCCTCTCAGAAAACCTTATTGGATCTAAAATAGGAAGGAAGCGAACACGGCCCCATGGTAGGCTCCAAAATGTTTACACCAAAAATGGTCTAAACACTCAAGGTACTAAGCTGTACTTCACCAACTTGGTAAGATCTAAATGAGACCGTGTTTAGTCAGCAATTAAAAATGAAAAAATGCAAAATAAGTAAAGTAGATGCGAGATTTAGAGTGGTTCAGTCGTTAACTAGGCCTACGTCCACTGTGAAAGTGAGTTTCAATCTTATAACAAGGATTACAAAATACATCAACTCTCTCTTTTCAATCATCTTTATATTCACTCAATATACCCTCATTTGTATACTTCAACCTTGAGATTACACAAGAGAATGGTAAAATTTGAGGAGAAAGAGAGTGGATGGATGATTGAGATAGAGGGTGGCGCCGCCTTCTATGATCATAAAATTGTTCTTGATGCCATGACCGAATCAGTGGTTGAGGATAGAATTTGGTAGCCCTTTCTTCATTCAAAGATCGGATCCCCTTTATGTTGGTAGCCATCATGTATTTATAGGTGAGCTCCCCTTGGGAAATGACCTGAAGTCTGTTTATGCCAACTACGGGTCGCTCATTTTATTAATTACAACCATGCCATCGGCTAGCTGTAGCCAGCTGTCTGTGGCTGTATTCGGTTACCATGTGCGAGCGACTTAATGGAGTGAGTGTCTTGAGTAGTCATGCGAGCCCGTAGGAGCGGGCATCCAAGGGAGCATGACCGCTTTGAGAGACTTTATAAGAGAAGAATGTGGGACTGGAACCAACTCTCCTTTGTTCCTTGTGCGATCGACCTTTTTGGTTTTAGGGTGCTCGTTCTCTTGTTGCTTTTGTATGGCGTTCTCTGTCCCTATGGCTGTGCCACAAGGTCACCCACCTACGTTGAATAGGCGACTTGTTTTATTTCCATGTTTAAGCGGTTTTCCCCCAATATGAACGATCGACCTTGTCTCCTGCACCTGGGTCACGATTCGTGTCCAACTTTGATTGGAGATGCGGTCACACGAGATGGTGCGAGCACTTGTTTCGCAGTTCCATCCCAGGCTTGGTCTTTTGATGGGTTAACACTAGTCAAGGTTTAGTGGAGCAAGGATGAGAATGATTGTACTTGGGAGACCGAGGAGAACATTAGGAAGACGTATCCAGAACTCTTTGCCTGGTAAGGTTTTCATTTCGATTAGTCTTTCGTCATGCTAGGGTAGGCTTGTTGTGCTTGTTATGTATGTTTGATTGTTGTGTGTGACTGATAGGCATGCGGAACACCCTTGTATGTTTTTGTTAAAGAATTTCGGGGGCGAAATTTCCTAAGGAGGGGAGAGTATAACGACCCGCATTCTACGTATCGGAGGATCGTAGAATATTTATTTCTTTTTCATACGAGGTCATATGGTCGTGTACCTTTGGAAGACAACTATTGGGGTCATTTTCCATGTTCATGATTTTTGCCGATTTTTAAATGACCGTTTTGCCCCTAGCTGATCTTGTTCCGGCGATAACTTTTGATTGGTAAGGAGTTTTGACCTAAAACCACTTCCATTGGATTCAGATAATGGTTTACAATTCCGTAAAGTGGTCAATAAGCCAAACGGACTCACCGTTTGGGAGATATGGCTGAAACAAGGTTTAGGAGATGAGAAAAACTACTTAAGTGAGCTGATTAGGGTTATTAGCAAATGGGCCCATTTTCGGGATTATGGTTATGGGGTGGCTGAAATGAGTTAGGTTTTCATTCTATTTCAGTTTTCTAGCCGCCATTTACCTCTTAGAAACCCTAACAATGGCCTCTACCTTCTAATTTCATCCCAAATCGCTCTCTAATCAAGGATTAAGCTAATCAACATCAAATCAAGACAAATCAACACCAAATCAGAGTTGGAGCTGTTGTGTTGCATAGGAAAATGCCCCAAATCAAAGATAGTTTCAGATCTATGTTTTATTTGTGGCTAAAGTCAGTGATTTGCATTGTTTTTCACTAATTTCGGCTAAGTAGGGTTGATTAGTGATAATTAGCGAAATTATAACTCAGTAAATTCTGGAAAAAAATGTAAAATTCTAAAATATTATTTTAGGGCTCTGATAGAAATTTGGGCTAATTTGGATAAGTTTTGCTAATTGTATGCTTAAACATGGTTAAGGGGGATAAGGAAAAAAACACGGGTCTTTGGGTATGTTTGATCCATTTTGACGTGGTTAATTATCATTTCGGTGTTTGTGGTTGATATTATATATTGCTATGACTGTTTGGTATGATTTGTGATTGTTTAGAAAAGTTAGAATGGTCGAAAACGTCGTCGTGTGGCGTAAAAATAGTCGTTGGAAGTCGCAGGAAAATGTGTAGGAAACCGAATCGGATCGCACTACCCGAACCGACCCATTCGTGAAGAGTACCACGACCCCGACCCGCTCGCATTAGAGTGCACGAACCGACCAGCTTGCATCAGAGAACCATGAACAGATCCGATGAAGGGCGAGTACCATGAACCGATGGGTGTCACGAACCAGCGAGCATCAGAGTACCATGAATAAACCCGTAGGGGTTGTCACGAACTGACCTGGTCCACGGAGTGTTCACGAGCCGTACCGCCAGGAGGAGTAGACCCAGAGCTTGACCACGGAACTATGGAGCATGACCCGAACCAGTGAAGGAGCTCGACCCGACCCGGAGTATGTACCACGACCCGAATCAATCTGGATGGATACGCCTGACCCGACCTGGTTGGGTAATCATGACCCGAACCCATATGACGGTCACGAACTGAACCAGTTGGAGACCAATCCGCGATGGAGGCCAAAACCTTAGATGCAAAGGTAGTCCGGATGAGAAGTTAGTACTCAAGATCCATATAGGAACCGACGAGTTAACTTCATGATTGGGATTTGCGGCGGGACGTGTGCTAAGGGGTTACCAATGTCTATAGCTTTGATTCACCACTTAGAGACGGATATTGGCTATGGATCAATGTAGTGGAGTCGTTATGACTCCATGGGGCAGAGTGATCATAGCAAGGATTTGGGTGATCGAAGCAATGGATATCATATGCTTTACGCCTTGAGTGAGAGATGTGAGGATGGTTGCTATGCTTGATTGTTTGCCATCATTATGACATGCACACCCCCACCCCGGTATCTTTACACAATATGATAGTGTCAGCTTAGAGTATTGTACATCTTGTTATGCTAACTCTTTGGTTGGAGGTCCAGGTTTAGGTATGATTGGATTATACCTGTTATTATTCTGTTTTGTTGCTTATTGCTCATACCAGACTTTTTTCTGACCCAGAGTTTTATGTCTCTTCTTATTACTCTGGGTTCTCTTAAACAGGAAGGCTACAGACAGGTCAGGTGATTTTGCACGAGTAGCTGTACCGGAGACGAGCAGGAGGCTTCCACGTATGATATATATAGATACTCTCCCTATGTTGTTGCTGGTCACTACTTTGGGCATTAGTAGTGTACCTCTTTCTTTTGATTTAGAGACAGTATTTCATAGTTGTAATAATGATGGTTTGGATCATAAGCTGTACTTTGAATTTTCCGCTGCTATGATGGTTTAGGTTTCAGTTTATGCACTGTCTCACCTGTTTTATATCAAGTTATGTTACTATTATATTTTGTTCCATGTGTTGCGAGATATACTATAGGTTTCTTGTTAGTAAAAATTCCTTTCTTTTCATTTCTTTGGCGACCATTCTGTGCTAGTCGGGCATTGGCACATCGCAATTTCATTGGAAATGTCGGCTGGTGCGGGGCGGGCCGTCGCATGTTGGCTATAAATAGGAAGGTAATGGAAAGGAGAATTTTTTAGTTTCTTCATTTCTCTATTTGGTTGGGGTTTGAGATTCTCCCTACTCGAATCAAATACCCCTTCACTTCATTTAATTCATAGATGTAGATTAGCAGATTGAAGATCAACATCAAGGAAGAGTACATCTCATCAAAATGGATAGATCAACAATTCGTTACATTCTCACATAGATCCACAATTCCTCCATGCACTCCAACCTTTTTCTATCCTTTGTCGATCCATCGGCTCTGCCCCTTACCAAGTCCGTGAAACTGTGCATCGATTCATCAATGCCAATGTTGCCCGATCTATCCATACACCCGTGCCCGATCCATCTACTGCACCCATGTTGATCCATCAAAACGCTAGGCACTGCACGCATTTCAAATCGATCCACAAACTTCCCTGATCTGTAAGATTGTTGCCAACCAATCCATCATCAAATATTCTGATCCATCCATTTTGGCTTTTCCCGATCCATCAATCAACCAACTGCCGACCCATTACATGAAACCAATCTGATTCTTCATTTTCCACTGTTGATCCTTCAATCATGATGCCTTGCCGATCCAAGCAAATTTTCTTGCGCAACAAGCCATGGTCCCTCGATCCATCAATATTCGAACATATGCAACTCCGACTAGATCCATGTTTGAATTCATACTTTAATCTCAGCCAAAACTAACTAATTCCGATCAAATAACGAATAGAAAAATCAAGCAACGATCAACATACATACGAAATTCACCAAATCACGATTGAACAATGATAAAAAATAAATGGATTAAACTTAGAATTAACACATGAATTTATCATTATAATCTTATTAGATTAGATCCTATAGTGATTCGACTCAAAAATATACTTACATCGATCAGATCTTGGTGAAAGCGACTTGAAATGATGAAAATAAGATCAAACATCCCGTATACTTGATTGAATCTGTGTGAGAGATGTTATCACTCACCAAATCTTTAAAAGAGTTTAAAATCAACTAATCTCCAACCCAAGCAGCGAAGAACAGCCTTCAAATCAACTAATTTGATGCAATCTACTCTTCCTTGATGTTGATCTTCAATATACTTATCTAGATCTATGAATTAAATAAAGTGGAGATGTATTTGATTGGAGTAGGGAGAATCTTAAACCCCAAACAAATAGAGAAATGAAGAAACTAAACAATTCTCCTTGCCTCTACCTTCCTATTTATAACCAACATCCCCTAGCATTACCGGGCCTCACTAATTAGCCCTCTAGTGACAGATTAGTCTATCAAGAAACCGTGTAACACTAAAACAGTGATTTCTCATAAACGTTGAACCGAATATTTAATGTGACCACTCTATGGAATTGGAAACATCATCTCCTTTCTAATGAAATCGAACTTAGCACCTGATTCGATACTAGTCATATACAAAATTGACAAGGGGAAATGTTCACAAACAAAATTGGTAAGCATTATGGACATGTCCCACATCCCTATGAACAACATATCAAAAGATGAGAATGATCCAACCCTCGGGAAATTTAATAGAAATATTTTACGATCCTCCTATACGTAAAAACGTGGGTCATTAAATTCTCCCCCCTTTAGGAATTTCACCACCGAAACCCCAAGAAAATACAAGCAACTAGGACAAATTCTGCATGCCTATCATCCACGAGCAGCCAATCTATCATCCAAACTAGCATCCATCAAGCCACACATCCATAGCCTTATCCTAGCATGTAGAATTCTAATAGTAAATACAAGTTACAATGGTGTAAGGGTGACACAATATTAATGGGTCATACCAATGAAGAGTTCTGGACGGATCGTCTTCATACTCTCTTCCATTTCCCACGTACAATCATCATCATCCTTACTCAGTTGCACCTTGACTAGCTTAACCGTCTTCCTCCTTAGCTGTTTCGTGTCATTCCCCACAACACAAAGTGGATTACGAGGTCTCTTAACAACGGACTCGACTTCTAGGTCCCCGTTGTGATCCGGAGATACCACCACATTCGAATCATGCGCACACTTCGGTAGAAACGACACATGGAAAACATTGTGCACACTCGACAACTTCTAGGGAAAATCCAATTTGTACATGAGCTTTCCAATCTACTCGAATATCGATAACGGTACAAAGAACTTTGGACCTAACTTTCCTTTATTTTCGAACCAAACTACATTCTTCAATGGCGAATTCTTCACGAAAACCATGTCACCGACATCGAATTCAGAATCTTTTCATCGTTTATTAGCATAACTCTTCTGTCGATCTTAGGCTATCTTCATTTGTTGCCAAACTGTCTTGATATAATCCAAGGTTTCTCTTATCATTTCTGGCCCAAGCATCAACTTATCTCCAATCTCTATCCAACATGTCGGAGAATTACACAGTCTCCTATACAACGCCTCGTATGGTGCAACCCCAATGCTCGACTGGTAGTTGTTGTTATACGCAAACTCAACTAAATGCATATGGCCTTCCCACGATCCTCCGGAATCCAATACACAAGTTTAAAGGAGATCTTCCAAAACTCGGTTAACCCTCTCGGTTTGACCATCAGTTTGGGGATGATAAGTCGTACTCAAACATAGCTTGGTTCCTAAGTGTCTTTCAAACTCTTCTAAAATCCACTTCTGAACAATGGATATCGATCACTCACTATGCTCTTCGGGATACCATGGAATCAAACTATCCATTTTATATATATCTCGGCCAACTTCGATGTCGCCCTAGTTGACCTGACAGGGATAAACCTTGTGCTCTTGGTCAAATGATCCACAATGACCCAAATGCCTTCGTTTCATGCCCTATTTTTAGGTAGTCCATTGATAAAATCGATCGATGTCTACTCGCATTTCCACGTAGGAACTTGTAATGGCTGAAGCAATCCACTCGTCTTCTTCTGTTCAGCTTTCACCAACTGATAGTTCATGCATTTGGAAATAAACTTCCCAACATCCCTCATCATTCCTTCCCGGTAGTAAGTTCGCTTCATGTCCTGATACATCTTGTTACCACCATGATGAATCATTAATTTTGATTGATGACGTTCTCTGAGAACCTCATCTCTCAATCCATCAATATCAATAATAACCAGTCGTCCTTTCTTTCAGAGCCAACCCTCTCGATCTACTTTGAATTCCTTATCCTCTGGTTTTAACTTCTGGATAATCTCGACAAGCTTTGCATCATGCACCTGGCTTTCGCCAATCCTTTCGTTGGGAGTAGGTCTTAACGATAAGCTTGCCAACAACTCAAGCTCTAACTCGCACCTAGGCCTAAAATCGAATCCTGTCAAGCACTCGAGGTGCTTCCATTCTGAAAACATCGCTCCCAAACTTGCATATCTTCGACTCAACACATCTTCCACTGTGTTACCTTTACCAGGAGTATAGGCTATACCAAAATCATACAATGCCAGAAACTCTAAACCACCCTTGCTGCAGAAGATTCAAATCCTTCTGAAAGAAAAGATACTTCAATGACTTGTTTTCCGTAAACAGCTTGAATCAAACTCCCACCAGGTAATGTCTCTACATTTTCAGAGCAAACACGATCAATGCCAACTCTAAATCATGAGTTGGATAATTCGTTCCGTGCAACTTCAGCTGTCGACTCGCGTAGGCCACAACTCTATCCTTCTGCATCAGCACTTTTCCAAGTCCAGTACTGCATGCATTAGTGTATACCAACATCTCTTCATTTCAACTTGGAATCGTCAAAATAGGAGCACTCGTCAGTCTTTCTTTCTGGATTCCAAAAGCTTGCTCACACTTCGCATCCCATATGAACACTTTATTCTTTTTTGTTAATCCCGTTAATGGTGTAGTTATCATGGAGAAATCCTTGATAAAACCGCAATAATATCCCGCCAACCCAAGGAAACTCCGAACATCCATCGCGTTCTTAGGTCTATCCCAGTCTTGGATCGCTGCCACCTTAGCAGGATCCACCGCTATTCCGTTTCCAGAAACAACATGGCCTAAGAACCTCACTTCGCTCTTCCAGAGGTGACATTTCAAAAACTTAACTCTCAGCTGATGCTCTCAAGAATTCCAAAACAACTCGCAATTACGTCTTATGTTCTTCCTCATTCCGGGAATGAACCAGAATATCATCCACGAACACAAGAACAAAGTTGTTCAACTGATCTATGAAAACCCTATTTATAAGATCTATGAAATACGATGGCACCAGCCGTTCAAAGAAACCAAATGGTGTCCTAAAAGCAGTCTTCAGCACACTATCCTTTGCCACTCTCTACAGGTGAAATCACATCGCCTAATTCATCTGGGAAAACATCTTGTCCTCGAACAAATATCAATCCTTGGCAATGGATACTTATTCTTCTTGGTTACCTTATTCAGCTCACGATAATCCACAAATAATCTCAAAGATTCATTAACCTTAGATGCAAACACAACTGGTACACCCCATTTAGACACACTCCTCCAAATGAATTCCTTTCACAAAAGGTCATGTACTTGCGCCTGTAAACCTCGTTGTTCTTTAAGCATCCTTCGCCTAAGAGGCATAACTCTTGATCTTCTCATGGAATCATAAGTGAATATAAATAGCGCATGAAGACCACGTCTTCTAGATTACATCGAATAACAACCATTCTCCCTTCTACATTCTCGACTATCACCTCGAGCTTCTCGCAATCCACTTTTACCGCATACCTCTTGAGCCAGTCCATACCCAAAATAATCCCAAACCCAGCAGAGTTTAAAACAAAGCAATCAAACACAAAGGAGCGACCATGACTTGACAACACTATAGCATGACAAATCATACACAAACTGGACAAACCTCCATCTATATTAGTCACAATCAATGATCTATGACAAATCTCGGGTTCCAAACCCAAGCGACACACATGCTCATCGCAAATGAATGAATGTGATGCTCCAGTATCAAACAATACTCAAACTAAAACATCTCTAATGGAAAGAATAACTTGAAAGATGACACTCTTCCCTTTCTCCTCTATCGTAGGAGCCCTCAAAGAAGATGGAATTTCTTCCAAAGCGTACGCCTTCACAATTTGCTTTCCCTTCGGCGATTCTGGACAATCCTTCTAATTACGTCCAGGCTTGCCACAGTTGTAGCACTCCTTGTCGGCTTTCGGATTCTTACAATCCTTGGAATAGTGGCCCTATTGCTAGTAGTTGAAGCATATCACTTCGCTTTTCTGCTTTTTCTGACCATCTTTTCCTTTCTGTTATTGTTTCCTCTTTTTGTTATTACCACCTTGTTGTGATTTCTTCTTCTCTTTAGCTGCAATAATAGTCTCTTCCTTGGGAAACAAACTCTCATTTCTCAAATCTTTCTCCATGATCTTCTCATAAGTGTCATCCAAGTGATCAACCAATTGATTCCTAAGATATTTGTCCAAGCCCATGACAAATTTCTCATTCTTCTGGTAAGGAGTCGCAATATACGAACGAGCATACTTGGACAAAGCTTCAAAGTTAGAAACGTACTCTAACACTAATCACCCATTCTGCTTTAGCTCAACAAATCGCTTGAACAGAATAGACTTCTAATTGATAGAAATGAGTTTTGTCTCAAACTTGACTTGGAATTGATCCCACATGATCTTATCCTTTGGAGTCTCAAGAGTAATAGAGTTCCACCAATCCATAGCTCTACCCTGCAGCTATCTTAATGCAAGCTTCCTCTTAGTCGCATCGTTAATGCCATCGTCTCCAAATTTCTGAATGAAAGTATCAAGCCACCCCTGAATATTTACAATTGGGTATGTTCATTTAAATGGCTTCCCTTCTAGAGTAGTGAAGTCCTTGCACAACTTTGCGAAGTCCACAACCATAGGCACTTGTACCTTAACCCCCACATCTACCGTAGCTGTCTCTGGAGCGGGTGCCCTCCTCATGATCGCTGCCACCATGACCTCAAACATAGCTGGGTAATCTGGTATACCGCCATCTCCCGCTCCAGTAACATGCCCTTCCCTAGTAGTATGTCTCGACGTTCAATGACTCATCTAAATCTGAAACATAGAATTATTAGTCCACACATGAAAAAACTGCTAATGGAGTTCAAATGCCACTATTCTATACACTATAATATAGTATATATCCATCAGATAATACAAATACGTCTCTCGTACGTCACTATGTCATTGAACTTTGGCTAAAATTGATTAACCAGAGTTCTGATACTAAATATGACAAATGCCCATAATTCCCGCACATAAGAAAAGGAATTATGCGCTGAAAGATGTGTTAGGTAGTTATGGACGATCATCAGGGTAGGATAACATATGCAGAACCTGTCGTATAACTCATAGCGCAAGGATAAATTATATTAGAACATATACAATAATAGTGAAGCAGAATTGATCATAATTTCAAGCTTTCATATCATCATGAACTATCCAAACATCAAACTAGATACAACATCAAATCCTGTACAAAATGTCTCACTACAAGCCATTTAGAGAATACATCAAACACAACAGTGGAAAACCGCAAATAGTATATAGTAGGAAATAATACGCCAGCCTCCTGCTCGTCGTCACTCAGTGGCATCGTCCTCGTCAAGATCTACTACCTATTACTTGCTACTCATTCTGCCCATTCAAAACCTAATGAACATCCCAAAGTAATAAGAGGGAACATAAAACCTTGAGTTAGACAATAGTCATAACGAGCAATAAAATAGCTATCTAACATCATCAATAAAGTATATGAGAAACAGGCAGGTTAATCATCTAATCTACCAACACATCAATAGAGAAGAACCCAACCCGTCTCCACCACATCTGATAATGATAGCCTCCTGACCAAATAGAAAGAAACAAACAGTACATTCATAGCAACCAGTTATCCCACGTTGATCATCTTAATCGAATTCAACATCTCCCAAGCACAAGCTCTAAAGTCCTAAACCGACATCATACAAACACCCAAGAGATATTTCCTTCGACATCGGATAGTCTATACAAGATGCTACAAGCAAAACAACAACATCTAGTCTTTCATTGATACGCAGGGTACACAAGACGCTCCGAATGCCTTTCATCGATACGTAGGGTACTCGACTAACCATCTAGTCTTTTAGGCGTCCTTATTATACCTCTGCTTTGAGTCCGTTAGAACCTATAACAACCGTAATCCCTCGGCCTTCAATATCTCTAGTCATCATCATCGACTACTATTCATAAGTTCAAATCATCTTGAGTAGCCATTATCCATGAACTCAAATCATCTTGAGTCATCTCCACATTTATTGCATTACATCGATCAACGAACACTTCACGACACTTCGAACATTCCACCGTGAATTCCCGTCGAAGCTACATCCATTCTCGAGCCAAAAACAAACTTCATTTGGTTGATAGATGATACACACGTTTCACCCTTTTGCAATGCATCACAAACCATAGCGTTTCATCCTCTTTTTATTGCATTTTAAAATTGTTGTGATCCACTCAGTTTGGCTGATCCATCACAATTTATCATCCACACGTTCCCTCGGATCATTTGATCCACCTAAGCGCTACTGTGGTCGATCTACAATTCCAAGATGCGCTCTTGCCTTTCCTATCCTTGGCCAATCCACCATATTTGGCCGATCCATCGACTCTTCCTCTTGCCCGATCCATGGAAATGATCACCGATCGAGCAATGTCAAGGTTGCTCGATCCATCCACACATTCGTGCCTGACCCATCTGTTGTACCCATGCCGACCCATAAACACTAAGCGTTGCACGCATTTCCAACCGATCCACAAACTTTCCTGATCCATAAGATTATTGCACACCGATCCATCATCAAATACCGATCCACTAACTTTCCTGATCCATAAGATTATTACACACCGATCCATTATCAAATACTGCTGATCCATCCATTTTGGTTTTACCCGATCCACCTATCAACCAACCGTCGATCCATTACCTGAAACCGATTCAATCCATCATTTCGATCCGTCAATCTTGAAGATTTGCTAATCCATGCAAATTTCCTTATGCAACAAGCCATGGTCACTCGATCCATCAACATTCGAACATACACAAACTCCGACTAGATCCATGTTTGAATTCATGCATTCATCTCAAACAACACTAACTAATTCTGATCAAACCACCAATAGCAAAATCAAGCAATGATCAACATACATACAAAATTCACCAAATCATAATTAAACAATGATCAAATCAATAAATGGATCTAAACATAGAATTAACACATGACACTACAACAAAAATACCATATTACAACTGTAATTTTACAACTGTCACAAAATACCAGTGGTAATAAATGTTTTTTTACAACATTTATTTCCTAAAGGTTGTAATAAACGTATTTTAACAACTTTTTTATTTTTCTTGTCGTGATAGGTCCTTATTACAACTTTCTTTTTTGTCAGTTGTAATTGATGCCTATATTTGCCAACTCTTAATTTTTACCCATTGTAATAGATGGCTATTACAAAATTTAATTTTTGTTAATTGCAATAGAAGCATATTTTAAACATGTACATAATAATTAACTTTTAATTATTAATACTCTATTATAAGTAAGAAAAAATAAGTATTGTTTATAATAGCTATCACTATTTAATATTTCAAAAAATTCTTAGGAATTTCATGTTATATTTAATATATTTGTTTACTTATTAATTCTAACTTATAATATATTGAAAGTTTTTCAAATTGTTTTATCAAATATGTTCCCATAGGTTTTTTCAATAAAAAGAGGATGAAACGTTAAGGTTTGTGATGCATAGCAAAAGGGTGAAACGCTATGCATCATCTATCGACCAAATGAAGTTTGTTTTTGGCTCGAGAATGAATGTAGCATCGACGTGAATTCAAGGTGGAATGTTCAAAGTGTCGTGAAGAGTCGTTGATCGATGAAATGCAACGAATGTGGAGACGACTCTAGATGATTTGAGCTCATGGATAATGGCTGCGCAAGATGATTTGAGCTTATGAATAGTCGCCGATGACAACAACTAGAGATATTGAAGGCAGAGGGATTACCATTGTTGTAGGTTCTAGTGGACCCAAAGCAAGGGTATAATAGGATTCCTAGAAGACTAGATGATTAGTCGAGTACCCTGGGTATAGATGAATGGCCTAGAAACATATCGATGAAAGGCGTATGGAGTTTTTTTGTTAGAACCGGGGTTACCATTAGCCCTTAACAGATGGAAAGTTGAGGCAGTCATATGATTAACGATGGTTTCAAGGAAAGGTAGGTAGTGATAGCCAGTGTCATAGATGTTGTTGTTTTTCTTATATCGTCTTATGTGGACTGTCCAACATCGAAGGAGATATCTCTTGGTTGTTTGTATGATGTTGGTTTACGCCTTCAGAGCTTGTGCCTCAGATATGTTGAATTCGATTAAGATGATCTACGCTTGATAACTGGTTGTTGTGAATGTACTGTTTGTTTGTTTCTGTCTGGTCAGGAGGCTATCATTATCAGATGTGGAAGACATAGGTTGGGTTCTTCTCTACTGATGTATTGGTAGATTAGATGATTAATCTTCCTATTTCTCATATAATTTGTTGATAATGTTAGATAGTTGTTTTATCGCTCGTTAAGACTATTGTTTGACTCAAGGTTTTATGTTTCCTCTTATTACCTTGGGCTGTTCATCCGGTTTTGGATGGCCAGACTAAGTAGCACGTAACAGGTAGTAGATCTTGATGAGGATATTGCTGTTGAGCGACGATGAGCAGGGTGCTGGCGTATTATTTTGTACTATCTAATATTTGCGGTTTTCCACTGTTATGTTTGATGTATTCTCTGAGTGACCTGTAGTGAGGCAGTTTGTACAGAAGTTGATGTTGGATCCAGTTTGATGTTTGGATAATTCACGATGATATGAAAGTTTGGAATTCTGATCAATTCTACTTCATCGTTATTGCATGTTGTATACGTTTAATTATAATTTATCCATTCATTGCGAGTTATACGACAGGTTCTTTGTATGTTATCCTAGCCCGATGATCATCCATAGTTGCTTGGCACGTCTTTCAGCGCATTATTCCTTTTGTTAAGTGCGAGAGTTACGGGTGGTCGTCACAAGAACTGACACCAAAAGATAGGAATCATAAATGTGATGTCGATACCAGAACAACATAGGTGGAGATATAGAAAATTGCACCAAAACAAGTGTTTAGCTTATAAGCTATCAGTATCAACAAAGGAGAGCAAAATAGCTTGGTACCAGTACAAAGAAGATGGAAACAAAGGCATGGTACTGATACCAACGTACAACAAGCAGTCCAACTTTGTATCGGTATCAGACATTAAAGGCATGAAGTTGATACTGGAGAACAACATCTCAAGCAACGAGGACGAGACCGAGCCCAAGGAGTGAAAGCAATTAATTCGACATCAAATACACAAGCTTGGAATCGATATCGAATGCATAGGATGGAAGCAAAGAAGGGCTAATGTACTTGGTGTCGATACTACTGCATAAAGGCGATACAAGTGTTACAAAGGAAAGAGTATGAAAGTGATACTGAATTACTATGCAAAATCATGGTAGGGTACTCAGAAATACAAGCAATGCAGGATCAAAACTAACAGCAAGAGCACAAGAGCGGGTCGATACCAGTACTCAGGAGTCGCATTTTAGGGGACTACTCCTCATTCTAAAATCTGGTACTCATTTCTAAAAGACAAAACCCTAATTTCAAAATTGACTTGAGGATTTCTTATGTAATAATCTGTGTTCTCAGTCAAGTGAGCCCGAAAAGAGATACTTAGACCTTACTATCATTTATACTTTTCTTGCATCCAATAGTTTGAATTTAAGCCTTCAACTTAGAGATGACTACCGAATTATCCCCACTAAGCCACCTTGCTCTTGTTAGTACTGAGCTTATATAGCCCTATCCAGTAGTAACTGTTGTTCCTTCAGTCTTGTAAGTGTGATATTCTCCTCTCAAAGGAAGGTAAATAATATTCAGACTTAGGATGTTGATATCTTGGGAATGACAAATTAAGTCAGGCTTTGAGGAAATTGATTACCCTTAGATTCCCTTAAGTCCACAATCATAACCACATATTCTGGTGTTGACGAAAAATATTGTTAGCATTTTGGCGCTAGAAGGAGGGCTTGAACCTATGGTCCTTTGGATAACCTACCACATCTTTAGTTATTCCAAACTTTTAGTTAAATCTTGAAGAGCTAGATCATGAATAAAAAGTCACAATAAAAGTCTTCTACTTTAGACATTATTGATCCAAAAGTTATTGAAGAACGAAGGCTAAGAATGGAAGCCTTGTGAATCATAAATAAGAAAAGGGAAGTAGAGCAATATGACCCTGACCACTGGAGCATTAATCCTTTCCACATAGGACCAACCTCTATCTTTGCTTTAAGTGGTTCTAAATCAAAGGAATATAACCTATTTTCTCACATAAAGGAATCCATCCATGCACTGGCTAAGGGAACTATATTTGAGCAAGGAATAAAGAAAGATTTTAATTGCTTTACTTCTAAATGGTCTAATATAATTGTGCTTCAGTCTCAAGATACAGTGAAAAGAATATTTGAAGATATAGATGAAGCAACAAAGCTGAGTAATAAAAGGGCTAATTTCTGATGTCGAAAGGGAATCTTTGAGCCACGACTTCCAAAAGAATGCAATCTTATCACATCAATCGAGAATGTCTACTTCCTTACCAAAGATGAGCTTAACTATTGGCTATCATCAAAGAAGAAACCAAAATATGAAAGCAAATTAGAAGGGCTATACTGTCACTACCATATGATGAATGGACATGAAGCCAACCACTGCATGGTTCTC
The DNA here is from genome assembly GCA_030737875.1 of Allium sativum. Lineage (NCBI taxonomy): Eukaryota > Viridiplantae > Streptophyta > Magnoliopsida > Asparagales > Amaryllidaceae > Allium > Allium sativum. The sequence goes on along the minus strand of CM060916.1, from coordinate 166,145,244 downwards.
GAAGGAATGATCATCAAGTTCTTTAATCAAGGAAAATTACATAGATTTGTAAAAAGATCAAACCAGTTCTAACAAAGGATTCCTTGAAAAAATAATTTCTACATGGTCGGGAGTATAAAAAACTCCTTAAAAATTAGAACCACCTAAAATGGGTGAAGTTACCTACGATGGTAGAAAACTCTTATCTGCGCCAAGATGGCCATGGAAAGGCATCTCCTGGAGGAGGCGATGCACAGGCCTTTATCCACACCCAAATCAGAAAGGGCTAGGTTAAAGCATCAAAAGAGTAAGTTTCTGTCCCCGGGGTGGTGCATCTAAAACACTTACTCCTGCCTACAATGGCCTAGATAAGGCACACCTTGGAGGAGGGGTAAGTGTAAGCCTTTAACCGTGTCCATATCTGTAATGGCCCGAATTTCCGTACTCTTTGAGTTGACTATTTGCACCATTTGTCCAACCAAATTGCACAGAAATACGAATCATTAATAGAAAGAAGTTAGATGATGAGAAGTAGAAAGAAAAAAGTTAGAATAGAAGAAAACGAAGAACACAAATCTTAAGCGGAACGAATAAAATATATTAGATAACATAACTTTTGAAATACAAATCAGTAACAGTATATACATACCATTATCAAAGCACAACAGTTAATCCTGGAATAGTTATAAACACCTGTTTCCAAATACAACATAGTACACAGTGGAAAATATGATAGCCTATAGCTAACTGATGAAGCCTCCTGCTTCAAGCTCCTCCAAGTGACTTCCCGTACAAATTTGGGCACCCAAGAGTTTAGGGTAAAACAAAGAAAATAAACCTGGGTCAGTTATAGGACTGGTGTGAGTAAATCCAATCAATGGCTTAACTTTTGAAAACCCTTCCGAAAGAAATGATAATCGTAAGACCGATCCACACATAAACACGGATGGTTTTTACCTTACAATAACAAAAAATATTTTTGATATCAAATCCAATGATATTATAATAGTGTCTAAATTAAATAAATAGCAATCTAGTGGAACACTTGCATCTCACGCTCCATGTATAATATTAAATCAAAAACCGCAGGGTGCTTATGGGAGAATGGATTTCGACTATGACAAGGTATGGATCCAACTTCCGATCAATGTATCCTAGAGGGGATACGCTGGGGTAAAACAAGAACATCTTGCAACCCGACCACATAGCTGGTCACTCAATTAACTTGAGTGTACCGAGCTTATTATCACCAAAGGTTGTGATCAGCAACCGTTATCGAAATCATATAATAGTGAGTAGAATAAGAAGCAAATGAAATTTCTCTAGATCAGGTGATAATACCCCTAATGGGAATGACCCACTTGGCCATGCTTCCTGCCTGATTTCTGTTATTTCCGGTTGATGAGGCTTGAGGTCACGATTATCTTTCAGAACATCTGGCCGCCATTTACTTTGAATGTCACATCATTAGACATTCAGCAATATAAGTTGTCCTGGGACTGGACAAACCGAAGGCACTATCCCATCATTCCTGTAGCATCCCACTTTTCCGTACAATTAAAGATGATACTTAACTACTACAGTCAACCCTGATTATACAAAAAAGCAGAACATTAAGAGAAAGAAGTTAGAAGGTGAGTGAAGATAAGATAGAACTATTAGAATAGAAGAACAAGAATAAGAACCAGCACTACACAGAGTTTCACACTGCAGCTGAATAAAATATAGAAATAATCTTAATAAAGAATTTGAATAAATATACTTACATATAACGGAGTACAACAAACAAACCTGGACAGTTATAATATCCTGCCCTCATAAAATACACATCGGAATAATACTCCATATATATCTTACGTCTAGACTCCTCCAGCTTGTCTCTGAATCTTCACATCATCCGTTAACCTAAACCTGTTACTCGGGCTGACCCAGGACATTACAAATGCCACGGATCAGTCTGGTGAACCAGCATGAGAAAAATCACTAAGTTTATAATTAACATCCATAATGCTTAACTTTGAAAATATTTTTGGAAGAAAATGGTAATAGTAAGACCAGTCCACACATAAACACGGACGGTTTTTAACTTAGTATAACCAAACCATTTTTGAAATCAATACTGATTTGATATTATAATAGTGATGTAAATTAAGTAAATAACCAAGTAGAAGATAGCTTGCATCTCACACTCTATATATATTGTGTAAAATCAAAAACCGCTAGGCTCTTATTGGGGATTGGATTCCAACTATACAAGGTATGGGACCACCTTCCGATCAGTGTACTCTAGAGGGATTACACTGGGGTTCGACAAGAACGTCTTGCAACCCGGCCACACATGACCACCCATTTAGCTTGAGTGTAGCGAATGTATTATCACCCTTATGGTTTTAAGGGCCCACCACACATCCATGGAGATACAGAATCAAAAGAAGAACAAATAGGAATTTCTCTAGATTGGTGATAACACACCCTGCTTAGGAATGACCCACCTAGTCATGCTGCCTGCCCGATTTCTGTCATTTCCGGTTGTGAGGCTAGAGGCTACGTTTATCTTCTAGAACATTTGTCCACCATTCACTTTGAATGCCACATCGTCATACTCGTCAAAACACTAATCGACTTCCGAAAAATATTATGGGTATAAAGGCTAAGAGAAACGAATTTCTTCGCCACAAGACGTAATACCATTAAGAGATCAACCGTACGTGATTGGTTAGGTATACTCTGTTAGACATTCATCCATACAAGTTATCTTGGGACTGGACAAACCGAAAGCACTCTCCTATCGCATCCAAAGGATCGGTAGCGAGTAGTCCTTGCAAACCCGAAAAATCTCACTTACGACCGAATCACGTCAGAATACCTCCGGTTGCAATCCAGAGAATATTCGACAAGTAATCCTTCCACTCATGAAGATCCACGATCTTCAATTGCTCCATCTTAAATCTTCAACGTTACGTGTTTGCTGGTCGGAATGGTTTTCGAATATAAATTCAACCCCGAACTTTCCATACCAACACAGCTTGGGCCAGATTTTGATAGTCGGTTATTTAACTATCAAAATAAAACAACCATTCATCCATAAAAAGAAAATGAATTCACTTATTTAATGTCTAGCATCATTTGGCCTCTTTGATTAACCAGTGGTTAAAAAAACTCTAAAATCTGTAATCTTTCAATATTTGGAAACATTTTTATTTATCTCTATTCTACCCCAACTCAACTTGAAATTTAAACATCTAATATTTTGTCCAAAACCAAATACTCACTTAAAATCCTTATACCATATTCATTCACTAATCCCACTAATAGAACCCATTAATCACATCCCAGATCATAATGTTTGCAAAAATGTTTCTTATTTACGAAAATCCCTTCTTGTAAATTCTTTAGATCAAGTTCCATACATTTATGAATACTTTAACCCATTTAGATCTTTTGAAAACTTAGAGCTGACATTTCAAGTGTCCTTAATACATATATTCATTTATACGTTTAATTATAAATCACTTAACCAATTATGGAATAAGAAAATATCGAAATTTCTATTTACTTTAAATGATTATGAAGGCATAATTGAACTTCGATGATTTATTTTCAAAGATCATTTTTTAAATTTTTTTCCAAAATCTATATTTTCCCGATAATACTAAAGAGGCAAATGTCTACTAAAATATCAAACCATGAAATATCAGTCAATTTCACGTTCAATAACAATATATAATCATATTGGTAAACATTATTAATAATAGTGAGGAATCCGATTGGATTCCTCCAACCTGTCCGTCCCTGCATCAAAATGGGTTATTTCAAAAACTATTTAACGGTCAGAAATCGGTCAACAACATCCATTTAAGCATTCAATTATTTATTAAATATGCTTATATTATTATAAACGTAACCAACAAGGTAAGTTACCTCGTTTGGAATATAATCGTTAAATTAACGATTTAATCTGATTAAATTAAACAAATGTTTAATCTAAATAAGTTGTATAAAATATTCAGCATCCATGCAAACAATTAGTCAATCATCAATAATCAGTAGATGTTGCACACAAATTAAAAATCCGGTTTATAAAATATAAACGGGATAAACTGAGTGACTTGAACTCACCTTGAATTTATTCATCGAAAAACCAGTTCGTTTTAGTTAAATTAAAACAGCGTTTAATTTAACTGACAACTGCAGCTGCTTCCGTCACTGATTAGACCATCCTCACAGTGTAGCCTCCCCAGCTGCGATTCCAACGTAACTAATGGCGCCTTATTCCAACAACGTATGCACCTATTATTAACATTATAAGTTTATATATATTAAATAAGTAGTTTATATTAGTTTAAAACTAAATTGGGCCTTACCGTTTTCCAACGAGCCGTTATCCTTACTGTGAACCCACGTAACATTCCCATGTAGACGTCCCTTTCCACACGCTAATGATTTCCGCCACCCCCTACAGTCCAAATGACAAAGGCCACTTGAAAATTGCGGCCCACCCTCCCCTTGTCTTCTTCGCAATATAAGATTTGGAAACCTGAAGCTGCATGATCCCATCTCCATGTATCAGACCGTCCCTCAACTTCATAAACTCTACAATAAGTTCCCGCAACCATCCTACCAGAACCCCATCATCCCTATATCCTACCTTGTTCCCAACGTGTATGTTGCCATTCCTCTAGTACACGAGACAGCTCACCAGAATTCCAGCCACCCTGCCACCGGAACTGCGGCCACCACTACTGCGTGCACTTGCTCCCCCATCTGCAGTATTTCAACTGCACTCACCTTCTCCTCGATCATCAGTCCGACCACCGCACTTTGCCTCAAGCCATCAACTTTCCCCCATACAGTTCGCATGCAAAGGCAACACACCTCAACCCAGTTTCAAAACAAAATAGTCTGACATGGCCATCCAACACCAGAGAGCCATCTTTCTCTCCACTGTTTCACTTATTCTTGCCCACACAACCATCCTTCATGCTGCTACCATATGCAACTACTCAATTCTAGTTCGCTCCTCCCTTGTTCATGCATTTTTCTTTTTACTGCTTCTTGTACCCTTCTGATGCTCACGCACCATCTTTTCCCACTTCATAGGCCACCACTTCTCCCAACCCATGCAGTCCGCGCACATTCTATACCTTCATTCCATCGTTTCCGTACCCGCGCTGGACATGCCACTCCCTGTTTCTATGATTGAATGGAGCAAAAACACTTCAACTCCACCGTGGTTTCCATTAGCTTATACTGCTAAGGCTTTTGCTTCTTCTTCCCCATCATAATACTTTCATTCTTTCCCTTATTCAATGTACTGTGCTCCAGCTTTTAACTTATTTCTCTTGAACGCCTGTAGCCGACAGATCACGCAAAGACTATCTAGCTTGTGCTAGCCTTCATCTCCCTGTACGTTGTTACCCGAACCACCTGCAACTGTCCCTCTTGGCGTTGCTCCACCCAAGACGTGATAATTAATATATATAAATATATATATATATATGTATATGTATATATATGTATATGTATATTTTCTGTAGAGGCGACTTCTTCTTATGGTGAGCTTTACTGGGAAGAAACGAGGTTGTTTCCATGGTATGGACAAAAATAAAATAAAGTACTTCACTGTGTATATAGAGGAAAAAGAGACTTTAGATATAAACAAATGTTAGGATGTAGAATAGCCATGTTGATTAGCTGATTTAGGTGTATGGAAAATTAAATTCGAAAAGAGAGGAGCTATGATGAGGAAAGAAAATGAGATGCACTGTTGCTAAAAGGAAACAAGGTCATGCTATTTTAAATTTTGAAAGGGACATTGCATGGTTGGATATGGAATAGGCATGTCCCTGTTTATGTTAGGTAGTAGAAAAATCTGGAAAACATGTGTCAGCTAGCTGTGAAGAAAAGGAACACGGTTGGCTAGTTTATAAATTAAAACTTGCGTTTCCTGTAGAATTGAACCGAGCATGTGTGTTTATTATATTTTGTTTTTATTATCATAGTATTAAGTTTGACCGCATACCTTGTTTTTACTGCTAACCGTTAAATTTCTGTTGTCACGTCCGCATTTTAAATATAACGAAAAGGGAAGTACCACTATGTCTCAACGTTACGATCCCAATGAAATTTATTCCATTGAAAACGGACTATATTTGCACAACGACATTATTTTAAATTATCAGTTCACCTTTAAATTTTATGCACCGCCAAGGCAACTCCATTTGGCTTCAAACCGAAAATATAGAAAAAATTAGTTATACGTTTTCCAATGAATATTTTTAATTAGTAAATACGATATCTGCCCGTGTGCGGAGCACGGACCTCATCCCAGTACATATATATATAGTAGAATTTTCATTGAACGCTATAAATCCGTAGCAATATTGACGAACTTCATTTTTAATAAATAAACTTGATCTAAAATCCATTATATTTTCAATATAATATATAAAACAGATTTAAATATTCCATTTTAAATGGCAGGAAAATTTGGGATGTTACATTGTCCCCCTTAAAAGATTTCATCCCCGAAATTACAGGGTAAGAAGAATGCCCTGAACCCAATTATTTTTAAACTATCATCAAAATAAATTCAATCTCTTTAAAATTTTCGAAAATTTCGCCAGCATCTTCTCTGCCTCGCTCGATCGGTCCAACCACAACTTCCACTCAAGGCCTTAACTTCACCAAAGAAAACCAAAACCTAAATGTCTACCTAACTCCGGGGTATAAAATTGATCTTTCTAATCAATATATTAAGGTTTACCTCTTTGTCGGGCAACTCAATTCAAATTCCAAACCAAAACAACTAACTGCACTTCGTTTTCCAATCCACACTTCAATCTTTGTAGTCAAGCCAACTTCCATCGCCTTCTGGTATCTGCACTTAACTTAACTGACTATGCAAATAACCAATACGGGGTTAAAGAACTCAGTTTCCATTCAACTTCTTTAATTTTCTATTTGATGGATTTTGTTTAACCAATTCAACATCCAAATAACAATCAACCACATCATTTTGTCCAACATTGATACTTAATTACTAGATTCGCATTCACTTTGGTTTACCATTCATCAATATCAATCGATTAATATCTGGTTGATTTCTATTATTATCCATTCAATTTTCAAATTCCAAATTTATCTTATTCAATTCCATTTCTTAAATTAACTCTACTTGACCAAGTTAACCTTCATTTTTCTTTAAAAATATAATTTTGGCAAAATTATTTTATTTACCATTTTTATAAAACAATATTGTATCGATTCCTAGTTCAAAATGGTTTCCCAACACTTGAATCTATCAATCAACACAATACAAAATATTTTTATATATAATCTACAAATACGCTCTCCCGTATATAAACTCAAACTCAAACTAGGGTGTTACAAACCTGTGAAGACCCGAAACTTCCCCGTAAAGGAAAGCGTCGGATAGGTCGAGAACAAGCCACAACAGAACACATACAGAAGAACATTTCATTGTATATTACAACAATCCATCAGAATACAAGAATATACAGAGTATAAATGAATATTACACAGAAATACCAGAGATTTAAATTACATTTAAATACATAGCAGCGGAAAATAATACAATACACAACTAGAATGAGATATACGGATACAAAGCTTTCCGGATATCGTTCCAGCTGTAAACCAGGATCCTGTGAATATAAATCTGCAAAACCAAAACTACTAGCTGCCCGTGTCAAAATAAGGGCACCCGGAGTTTAGGTTAAAACAATAAACTCCAGGTCAGTCATGTGACTGGTGTTAGAACTAAAACAGTTATTAATCTTTATTTTAAATCATTAGGTAAATCAAGGGACCACGCCGTATAACACGGAACGGGTTTTCTCCCAAGAATACCAGTGCATAAAACAAACAGCGCAATGCTAAATAAAGAAAAATGAAGCTGTTATAAGACCCAGGTCCCATCACACAATGCAACGCAGTCGAGGATAGGGTTTTCCCTTATAACAGCCAAAGGATGCTTGATACGTTTTAAAACAAATCATTTGATACTATTATAAGTGTATAAAACAACTTCAAATCATAAGTATCAATCATAGGCGGCATAAGCGCCCCATCCCACTATGTCGCCATATATAGGATTACAATTAAAACCGCAAATGTCACGTATTTGGAAATTGGATTTCCGTCTATGAACCGAGGCAAAAGATAGTCCTCAACCGATTCGAGACGCTCTAGCCCGTGTCTCAGGAACAGAACGCATCGTCCCTTGGAGCGACAGGGCCGGTCCACCGATGTGGATTAAAATGCCTGAACACTACGTTTCCCCACCCTATGGGGTGTAAGTCTGGTCCGTCAGCCGACCAGAATGCATCGGCCGAAACCGATATAACCGAGGCGCCTCGCAACAGCAACAACCACATAAGTCAAACTCGTCAGGGTGTGTAAAACCACTGACGCCACTTCTAACTAGAAAGAAACGCATGCCCTCCCTGAGGTCCGTCTCCCGTTTTTGGTTCATACCGGGTGTGAAACACGCGAGGTAAACGTTACACAAAGCTACGCCACAAAGGCCGTGCTTTGATCATCACCACAAGACTTTGCTTTTCAACAGAAGCCTCGATCATTTACATCTTAGCATGCCACACAGGCAAACCATCCTATGCAACCGATATCAGTCACACAGAATGAAATCCGATGTCAGACACACAGTCCATTTACACGTCCGTCCTGGGTCTGAACGAAACCGGAGGCACCTAGTACCCCGCATATCCATCGATCTCCAAGTACGTCTGGACGATCACTAACTGTTTCCATCTTCTTGGGTGTACAACCCAATCAAGATCATCAGTTATCACCGAAACGACGTGAAGACCTCCGGTCTTCGACCATCGTCTTCATCTTCGACTTATCGTCGTATCAGTTATTCAGAATGGGATAAACCCGGTCTTTCCGAATAACTCGCGTATATTTTAAATAAGTGTTACACAAACACAACATACGCCTCATTCCAATTCATTAGTCACTAACCGTAAATTAATCAAGAGAATAATTCCCCAAATATTAACCCCGAAGGCCGAAACCAACATCAGATCAATATCCAGAAAACCATTCTGCTTGGCTAACCGACAGTTAGTTTCTAAATTTCACGTTCAAATCTAATTAAAGATTTAACTATCGCCTGGAGCAAAACTGGTGATACTCCATTCTCGATCTTTTCAATCTAATTAAAGATTCATTAAAACTCCACTTAGTTTTAATCATTATCTGGGTTAAAGAATCAGTGTCATTTAAAACACGATTCACGATAAACCCAAAATCACATTCCATTAATTATCGGGTTAAAGAACAAGTGTTATTTAAAACACTGTTCACGATAAACCCAAAAATCAATACCAATTCAATTCCAATTAAATATCATTTAATTGGTACACTTCATTAAATCTAAATAAAAAGATTTAATCTTTTCTCAACTGGGTTCAAGAACAGTGTTAGTGAAGACACCATTCACGACAAACCCAAATCACATTCGATATTCAATACAAGGCTCTGAATAGAAAATATATCGGCTTATATTCAATATCGAATTCTACGACTAACAAATGTCGTATTGGAAATAACGATACAAATATATATCTTTCAAATTTCCATAAAACACCTGTAATATCACGAATTCCAACATCGAAATATTCCGAAGACAATTTCGATTCAAATCCACTCCAATGCAATCATTGGAAATTTTGGTTATTTTCAAAACCATTTCAAATTCAATTTATTTATTTAAAAATAAATAGAATTATAATTCTAGTTCAAAACTAGTTCATTTCGATAAAAATCTATTTTTATCTTTTCAAATATGGAGTTTTTCATCCCAAACTTTCACAAATCATTTCTTATGATTTTACACAAATTATTACTATTTTTAATAATTTTATCAAGGCCCGTACAGTCGATTTCCATTAACGGCCATCGAACTGCACTTACAGCGACCTTTTTCGAATTTGATTTGGACGTATCTCCAAATCCAACCGTTAGATTTCAAATTTCTAACATTCATTAGAAAGCTCTTTTCGATACGAACCCAACGGTTCCGGTTTTAGGAGAATCCGACGGTCGGATCTCCCGCAATGTCCGTTTGAAATAAATGGTCGAAATTCACGAACTGCCGCGGCGCGGCGCGTTCTATTCAGGCCATTATATTATATATATAATATATATAATATATAATTCGTCGATTTCTATTTAAAACGAATTATATAAATAGTTTTAAATTCGTTTCAAAAGCAATTTCAACTTCCTTTTCAATTCAAATCAAAATTGAATTCTTCTTTATAAATTCGTTTCAAAATTCATTTCTATTCAATTCAAATTTCAATTCAATTTGAATTCATTTAAATTCGCTTTCAATTCAATTTGAATTCGTTTTCAATTCATTTCCTTTCGAAATCGTTTTCAATTCATTTTGAATTCGTTTTCAATTCATTTCGAAATCGTTTTCAATTCAATTCATTTCGAAATCGTTTTCAATTCAATTCATTTCGAAATCGTTTTCAATTCAATTCATTTCGAAATCGTTTTCAATTCAATTCATTTCGAAATCGTTTTCAATTCAATTCATTTCGAAATCGTTTTCAATTCAATTCATTTCGAAATCGTTTTCAATTCATTTTGAATTCGTTTTCAATTCATTTCGAAATCGTTTTCAATTCAATTCATTTCGAAATCGTTTTCAATTCAATTCATTTCGAAATCGTTTTCAATTCAATTCATTTCGAAATCGTTTTCAATTCAATTCATTTCGAAATCGTTTTCAATTCATTTCATTTCGAAATCGTTTTCAATTCAATTCATTTCGAAATATTTGATTTCAAAATTACTTTTCAATATTCATTTCAAAATGAATAAAATCGATCAAAATATCGTTCACGTCAAAATGGCGCATCTAATCAACACGGCTTCATATATTTCCATTTTCAAATATTCTATTTCAAATATTTCTATTATTAAAATATTTCGTTCAACACATGACCAATCTCAATGGATGAGTACTGTCAACACATTAACCTTTATTTTATAATACTCTTTATTTTTCAAACTGGAATGAGGCCCAATCAATTACCATATAAAGTTAATTATATGGATTTTCATACAACACATGTATATAATAGCATTGAAAAATAATCAACCATATGAATTTCTATTCAGTTCATTCTTTATATAAAATGATAATTTTATTTTTCTAACATATTTTAGAAAATTTCGGCGGCATAACGGCACGATACTAGAAACGGGACAAGGCCTAGCCTTATCCCCGGTCTAGTGAAGGCCCACGCCATTCACACATCAATCAAATTCACTTTCGTTATGCAAACCACAAAATTTGGAGTAAGAGTCTAACCTAGCCTTACTCCTTCGCCTTATAACGGCGCATGTCTAATCCTAACCAATTTATCGATTCGATTTTTCACACCACAAACCACATTCAAACCAATATCACAATCAATAACCAAACAGCCAAACAAACAAGTCCATGGTCTGTGGACGATTGTGTCGGGTGCTACTAAGCACCGTCTGCATCCTAGTATATATATATATATATATATAACTAGAAAAATAAATTGAAAGGTGAGAAATTCTCACATATAGCTATCCTAGCTCCACGGCTCTCCATTTGCAGAAGTCTTCATCGCTATCGCATCTTCGGCATCTTTATTGCCCGTAGCCACTACATATGTAAAAATCGAATTTTTACTTCGCTATTCAATATATAAAAATCGAATTTTTATTTCAAAGTTCAATATATAAAAATCGAATTTTTATTTCAAAGTTCAATATATAAAAATCGAATTTTTATTTCAAAGTTCAATATATAAAAATCGAATTTTTAGTTCAAAGTTCAATATATAAAAATCGAATTTTTATTTCAAAGTTCAATATATAAAAATCGAATTTTTAGTTCAAAGTTCAATATATAAAAATCGAATTTTTATTTCCACGCTATATGGATAAAAATGCTATTTTTATTTCGTTATTCTATATATAAAGATCTCGCCTTTTCAACTATAAAGATTTCATCTTTATAAAAATCAGCACTTTATTTCGACGAATAGAAAATAAAAATCAGTTTTTGCAATATATAAAAATTAGTTTTAACAAAATATAAAAATCAGTATTTAAACTTATTAATAAAAACAGAAATAACATATTAATAAAATCAGTATTTAAACTTATTAATAAAAACAGAAATAACATATTAATAAAATCAGTATTTAAACTTATTAATAAAAACAGAAATAACATATTAATAAAATCAGTATTTAAACTTATTAATAAAAACAGTTTTTTTTTTTTTTTTAAATTCTGTTTTATAAAATAAAATAAGACAATAAAATAAAATAAAAAGAATTGCTTACATGGGGGGGGCTCGTCCTCGTCGCCGGAAGTGGAGGGAGGGCGCAGGGGGTCGGGAGCCTCGGAGACGGCGTTGGCAGGCCGGAGGCGGCGGCTTCGAGCTGACCTAGGCCTGGGGGGGGGGGCGTGCGGGTTCTGATGGAGGGGGGCTGCGTCGTGGGGCTTCGGGTGCTTTGGCTGCGGAGGAGGGAGAAGCGAGAGGGGGAAGGGAAGGAGGGGGGATCGGAGAACAGGGGGTGGGGGCGGTGAATGACGGCGGCGCCAGGAGGGTGGTTCCCCGTCCGTCGATTTCCCTCTTTCTTCTTTTTTTCTTTTTTATTTTTTTCTTTTGAACCTGACGAATGATAGAAAAGGGGGGGGCCAGACGGTTAAAGGGGGAGGAGATAGGATTTTAAGATTTTTTTTTTTTTTTTTATTTAATTAATTAATTTACCACTAAAAAGCAACTTTTATTTACGACCTCTAAACGAGGCCCACCGCCTGTCGTCCATAGCGTTTTACCCCCATTCCGAACACAATGGGATATGTATCGCTAGCTGATTTGACCGTTTCGATCAGTTTCCTTTGAATTTACATTTAAATCTCTATATTGAATTTTAAACGTACATTTCAAACTACCGGGGTCACATACTAACTAGAAAAATTTCAGAAAAATATTTTCTAGCTTCGTATTGACGATACGGTCCTAACAAAACTAGTTTCGTCGAATTCTGATTCCGTTGGAAAAATGGCCAATTTCCAGTCGATTAAAATCAACTGAAATGGTCAAAACACGTTTTCCTTTACCACGCTCACACATTGATTCGAAAAATTATGAAATTTGAAACATAGCAATAACTTCACATCTCGGACCCAACAAAACTGGTTTCGTCGAAATCCGAGGTCGTTTGCAAAACGGCTATTTTTAAGGGCTATATATTATATAAAATATATATAAATTCCACAGCGACTATTCAAAATTTTCTACTGGACATATCTTATCATTTCTAAAGTGAAATCTCAGTTTGTCAACTTCGTTACAAAGATATAGTTATACAGATTCAAATATTTCTTGTTTCGTTCAATTCTGACTTATATTGAATTTTGTATATTCATTTGAAATTAGAAATCGAATTTTCGAACTACCGCGCCATTTTCAATTCCTTTTATAATTATATATAATTATTTATATTCTAACGACGACGCGTATAATATATACGATCGAATTCTATTCAAAATAAATTTCTCGTCGATATTATCTAAAATAATTCATTTTAAATATTCAAAATTCGCGAAAATTGCCAAAATAAAAATTTTAAACTGGCCCAGATTTTACGGGTTGTTACAATCTCCCCCACTTAAAACTTTTCGTCCCTGAAAAGGAACAAAGTCGAAAGTGGTTTGATTATTCAACACTATGTTCGATCTGGCTTCCATTCTCTGACTCTTTAGTTTCTGAGAATTTTCAAAATTTCAAAAATTTGGCTAACACCCTAAGTTTTTGAAAAATTTCGCCATAACCTCCCCTGCACCGGGAGCATCGGGGAATTTCAAATAGCTTCCCCGGTCCTTCAGATCTCAAAAAGAAAAAGAAAAAGCCAAGCGGCTAGCCAATAGGCTCACAAAATCATCATCACCCAAACAAAACAGGAAATTATGTAGTAAACATGTACCTATTTGTCGGGCAAACAAATTTTATTCTCTGGCTCTAGCCTCCTTGCTATGACCTGTTCAATGATATATATGTATATGCAAGCAAATGCGACCAAATGTGACCAAATTCCAATACAGTTCAATATTCGATCAAATTAGGCATACTAGTTCAAAATTATCAAACCACTAAACAAACAACACAAACATCAATCAATTAGTGGATTAACGTTTCAAATTCATAATTTTGATATATATAAAGAAAATCATGTTTTGATGCCAAATCACAACAATAGGCCCTATCTAATTTTGGTTCTCACACCAGTCAATAGGAAATATATAGAAAGCCCACTTTCGTCACTCGAACATAAATTCTAATGATGGAGCTCCATCATCAAAATCATCTCCGGGCGATTAGAGTGTAATTCTATATCTATCCAGTATATTAAAATTTCGAATACACGCGGATCAGACGTATACGCAAAATCTATATATACTGGATTGTCCACATCAATATAAATAGATAATCAAATACGAATAATTGATTTAAATTTTCTAAACAAAAATTGTTTTCATTTGAAAAATATACTCTTCACACTCGTTCTAGGATACTACTGATCCCATCTCTAACGAGTCATTCTAATTGGATATTACTAATCCAATATCTGATGAATTCTTTCGTACGGTTCTAATGTGTCTTGTTCTCTGCTTTGTAAACCAAAGCTCTGATACCAACTGTGAAGACCCGAAACTTCCCCGTAAAGGAAAGCGTCGGATAGGTCGAGAACAAGCCACAACAGAACACATACAGAAGAACATTTCATTGTATATTACAACAATCCATCAGAATACAAGAATATACAGAGTATAAATGAATATTACACAGAAATACCAGAGATTTAAATTACATTTAAATACATAGCAGCGGAAAATAATACAATACACAACTAGAATGAGATATACGGATACAAAGCTTTTCGGATATCGTTCCAGCTGTAAACCAGGATCCTGTGAATATAAATCTGCAAAACCAAAACTACTAGCTGCCCGTGTCAAAATAAGGGCACCCAGAGTTTAGGTTAAAACAATAAACTCCAGGTCAGTCATGTGACTGGTGTGAGAACTAAAACAGTTATTAATCTTTATTTTAAATCATTAGGTAAATCAAGGGACCACGCCGTATAACACGGAACGGGTTTTCTCCCAAGAATACCAGTGCATAAAACAAACAGCGCAATGCTAAATAAAGAAAAGTGAAGCTGTTATAAGACCCAGGTCCCATCACACAATGCAACGCAGTCGAGGATAGGGTTTTCCCTTATAACAGCCAAAGGATGCTTGATACGTTTTAAAACAAATCATTTGATACTATTATAAGTGTATAAAACAACTTCAAATCATAAGTATCAATCATAGGCGGCATAAGCGCCCCATCCCACTATGTCGCCATATATAGGATTACAATTAAAACCGCAAATGTCACGTATTTGGAAATTGGATTTCCGTCTATGAACCGAGGCAAAAGATAGTCCTCAACCGATTCGAGGCGCTCTAGCCCGTGTCTCAGGAACAGAACGCATCGTCCCTTGGAGCGACAGGGCCGGTCCACCGATGTGGATTAAAATGCCTGAACACTACGTTTCCCCACCCTATGGGGTGTAAGTCTGGTCCGTCAGCCGACCAGAATGCATCGGCCGAAACCGATATAACCGAGGCGCCTCGCAACAGCAACAACCACATAAGTCAAACTCGTCAGGGTGTGTAAAACCACTGACGCCACTTCTAACTAGAAAGAAACGCATGCCCTCCCTGAGGTCCGTCTCCCGTTTTTGGTTCATACCGGGTGTGAAACACGCGAGGTAAACGTTACACAAAGCTACGCCACAAAGGCCGTGCTTTGATCATCACCACAAGACTTTGCTTTTCAACAGAAGCCTCGATCATTTGCATCTTAGCATGCCACACAGGCAAACCATCCTATGCAACCGATATCAGTCACACAGAATGAAATCCGATGTCAGACACACAGTCCATTTACACGTCCGTCCTGGGTCTGAACGAAACCGGAGGCACCTAGTACCCCGCATATCCATCGATCTCCAAGTACGTCTGGACGATCACTAACTGTTTCCATCTTCTTGGGTGTACAACCCAATCAAGATCATCAGTTATCACCCAAACGACGTGAAGACCTCCGGTCTTCGACCATCGTCTTCATCTTCGACTTATCGTCGTATCAGTTATTCAGAATGGGATAAACCCGGTCTTTCCGAATAACTCGCGTATATTTTAAATAAGTGTTACACAAACACAACATACGCCTCATTCCAATTCATTAGTCACTAACCGTAAATTAATCAAGAGAATAATTCCCCAAATATTAACCCCGAAGGCCGAAACCAACATCAGATCAATATCCAGAAAACCATTCTGCTTGGCTAACCGACAGTTAGTTTCTAAATTTCACGTTCAAATCTAATTAAAGATTTAACTATCGCCTGGAGCAAAACTGGTGATACTCCATTCTCGATCTTTTCAATCTAATTAAAGATTCATTAAAACTCCACTTAGTTTTAATCATTATCTGGGTTAAAGAATCAGTGTCATTTAAAACACGATTCACGATAAACCCAAAATCACATTCCATTAATTATCGGGTTAAAGAACAAGTGTTATTTAAAACACTGTTCACGATAAACCCAAAAATCAATACCAATTCAATTCCAATTAAATATCATTTAATTGGTACACTTCATTAAATCTAAATAAAAAGATTTAATCTTTTCTCAACTGGGTTCAAGAACAGTGTTAGTGAAGACACCATTCACGACAAACCCAAATCACATTCGATATTCAATACAAGGCTCTGAATAGAAAATATATCGGCTTATATTCAATATCGAATTCTACGACTAACAAATGTCGTATTGGAAATAACGATACAAATATATATCTTTCAAATTTCCATAACAACACCTGTAATATCACGAATTCCAACATCGAAATATTCCGAAGACAATTTCGATTCAAATCCACTCCAATGCAATCATTGGAAATTTTGGTTATTTTCAAAACCATTTCAAATTCAATTTATTTATTTAAAAATAAATAGAATTATAATTCTAGTTCAAAACTAGTTCATTTCGATAAAAATCTATTTTTATCTTTTCAAATATGGAGTTTTTCATCCCAAACTTTCACAAATCATTTCTTATGATTTTACACAAATTATTACTATTTTTAATAATTTTATCAAGGCCCGTACAGTCGATTTCCATTAACGGCCATCGAACTGCACTTACAGCGACCTTTTTCGAATTTGATTTGGACGTATCTCCAAATCCAACCGTTAGATTTCAAATTTCTAACATTCATTAGAAAGCTCTTTTCGATACGAACCCAACGGTTCCGGTTTTAGGAGAATCCGACGGTCGGATCTCCCGCAATGTCCGTTTGAAATAAATGGTCGAAATTCACGAACTGCCGCGGCGCGGCGCGTTCTATTCAGGCCATTATATTATATATATATAATATGTATAATATATACTTCGTCGATTTCTATTTAAAACGAATTATATAAATAGTTTTAAATTCGTTTCAAAAGCAATTTCAACTTCCTTTTCAATTCAAATCAAAATTGAATTCTTCTTTATAAATTCGTTTCAAAATTCATTTCTATTCAATTCAAATTTCAATTCAATTTGAATTCATTTAAATTCGCTTTCAATTCAATTTGAATTCGTTTTCAATTCATTTCCTTTCGAAATCGTTTTCAATTCATTTTGAATTCGTTTTCAATTCATTTCGAAATCGTTTTCAATTCAATTCATTTCGAAATCGTTTTCAATTCAATTCATTTCGAAATCGTTTTCAATTCAATTCATTTCGAAATCGTTTTCAATTCAATTCATTTCGAAATCGTTTTCAATTCAATTCATTTCGAAATCGTTTTCAATTCAATTCATTTCGAAATCGTTTTCAATTCAATTCATTTCGAAATCGTTTTCAATTCAATTCATTTCGAAATCGTTTTCAATTCATTTTGAATTCGTTTTCAATTCATTTCGAAATCGTTTTCAATTCAATTCATTTCGAAATCGTTTTCAATTCAATTCATTTCGAAATCGTTTTCAATTCAATTCATTTCGAAATCGTTTTCAATTCATTTCATTTCGAAATCGTTTTCAATTCAATTCATTTCGAAATATTTGATTTCAAAATTACTTTTCAATATTCATTTCAAAATGAATAAAATCGATCAAACTATCTTTCACGTCAAAATGGCGCATCTAATCAACACGGCTTCATATATTTCCATTTTCAAATATTCTATTTCAAATATTTCTATTATTAAAATATTTCGTTCAACACATGACCAATCTCAATGGATGAGTACTGTCAACACATTAACCTTTATTTTATAATACTCTTTATTTTTCAAACTGGAATGAGGCCCAATCAATTACCATATAAAGTTAATTATATGGATTTTCATACAACACATGTATATAATAGCATTGAAAAATAATCAACCATATGAATTTCTATTCAGTTCATTCTTTATATAAAATGATAATTTTATTTTTCTAACATATTTTAGAAAATTTCGGCGGCATAACGGCACGATACTAGAAACGGGACAAGGCCTAGCCTTATCCCCGGTCTAATGAAGGCCCACGCCATTCACACATCAATCAAATTCACTTTCGTTATGCAAACCACAAAATTTGGAGTAAGAGTCTAACCTAGCCTTACTCCTTCGCCTTATAACGGCGCACGTCTAATCCTAACCAATTTATCGATTCGATTTTTCACACCACAAACCACATTCAAACCAATATCACAATCAATAACCAAACAGCCAAACAAACAAGTCCATGGTCTGTGGACGATTGTGTCGGGTGCTACTAAGCACCGTCTGCATCCTAGTATATATATATATATAACTAGAAAAATAAATTGAAAGGTGAGAAATTCTCACATATAGCTATCCTAGCTCCACGGCTCTCCATTTGCAGAAGTCTTCATCGCTATCGCATCTTCGGCATCTTTATTGCCCGTAGCCACTACATATGTAAAAATCGAATTTTTACTTCGCTATTCAATATATAAAAATCGAATTTTTATTTCAAAGTTCAATATATAAAAATCGAATTTTTATTTCAAAGTTCAATATATAAAAATCGAATTTTTATTTCAAAGTTCAATATATAAAAATCGAATTTTTAGTTCAAAGTTCAATATATAAAAATCGAATTTTTATTTCAAAGTTCAATATATAAAAATCGAATTTTTAGTTCAAAGTTCAATATATAAAAATCGAATTTTTATTTCCACGCTATATGGATAAAAATGCTATTTTTATTTCGTTATTCTATATATAAAGATCTCGCCTTTTCAACTATAAAGATTTCATCTTTATAAAAATCAGCACTTTATTTCGACGAATAGAAAATAAAAATCAGTTTTTGCAATATATAAAAATTAGTTTTAACAAAATATAAAAATCAGTATTTAAACTTATTAATAAAAACAGAAATAACATATTAATAAAATCAGTATTTAAACTTATTAATAAAAACAGAAATAACATATTAATAAAATCAGTATTTAAACTTATTAATAAAAACAGAAATAACATATTAATAAAATCAGTATTTAAACTTATTAATAAAAACAGAAATAACATATTAATAAAATCAGTATTTAAACTTATTAATAAAAACAGTATTTTTTTTTTTTAATTCTGTTTTATAAAATAAAATAAGACAATAAAATAAAATAAAAAGAATTGCTTACATGGGGGGGGGGGGCTCGTCCTCGTCGCCGGAAGTGGAGGGAGGGCGCAGGGGGTCGGGAGCCTCGGAGACGGCGTTGGCAGGCCGGAGGCGGCGGCTTCGAGCTGACCTAGGCCTGGGGGGGCGTGCGGGTTCTGATGGAGGGGGGCTGCGTCGTGGGGCTTCGGGTGCTTTGGCTGCGGAGGAGGGAGAAGCGAGAGGGGGAAGGGAAGGAGGGGGGATCGGAGAACAGGGGGTGGGGGCGGTGAATGACGGCGGCGCCAGGAGGGTGGTTCCCCGTCCGTCGATTTCCCTCTTTCTTCTTTTTTTTTTTTTTTTTTTTTTCTTTTGAACCTGACGAATGATAGAAAAGGGGGGGGGCAGACGGTTAAAGGGGGAGGAGATAGGATTTTAAGATTTTTTTTATTTATTTATTTAATTAATTAATTTACCACTAAAAAGCAACTTTTATTTACGACCTCTAAACGAGGCCCACCGCCTGTCGTCCATAGCGTTTTACCCCCATTCCGAACACAATGGGATATGTATCGCTAGCTGATTTGACCGTTTCGATCAGTTTCCTTTGAATTTACATTTAAATCTCTATATTGAATTTTAAACGTACATTTCAAACTACCGGGGTCACATACTAACTAGAAAAATTTCAGAAAAATATTTTCTAGCTTCGTATTGACGATACGGTCCTAACAAAACTAGTTTCGTCGAATTCTGATTCCGTTGGAAAAATGGCCAATTTCCAGTCGATTAAAATCAACTGAAATGGTCAAAACACGTTTTCCTTTACCACGCTCACACATTGATTCGAAAAATTATGAAATTTGAAACATAGCAATAAATTCACATCTCGGACCCAACAAAACTGGTTTCGTCAAAATCCGAGGTCGTTTGCAAAACGGCTATTTTTAAGGGCTATATATTATATAAAATATATATAAATTCCACAGCGACTATTCAAAATTTTCTACTGGACATATCTTATCATTTCTAAAGTGAAATCTCAGTTTGTCAACTTCGTTACAAAGATATAGTTATACAGATTCAAATATTTCTTGTTTCGTTCAATTCTGACTTATATTGAATTCTGTATATTCATTTGAAATTAAAAATCGAATTTTCGAACTACCGCGCCATTTTCAATTCCTTTTATAATTATATATAATTATTTATATTCTAACGACGACGCGTATAATATATACGATCGAATTCTATTCAAAATAAATTTCTCGTCGATATTATCTAAAATAATTCATTTTAAATATTCAAAATTCGCGAAAATTGCCAAAATAAAAATTTTAAACTGGCCCAGATTTTACGGGTTGTTACAAAACCCCATCTCTGCTGAGTTACGCCACAGAGCCAGGGTTACTACTCAACCAATAGCTCTGGTACCACGTTGTAACGTCCCACTTTTCCATACAACTAAAGCTGACACTTAACCACTACAGTCAACCCCGATTATACAGAAAAGAAAAACATTAAAAGAAAGAAGTTAGAAGGTGAGAGAAGATAAGATAGAACTATTAGAATAGAAGAACAAGACTAAGAACCAGCACTATATAGAGTTTCACATCGCAGCGGAATAAAATATAGAAATAATCTTTATAAAGAATTTGAATAAATATATTTACATATATCAGAGTACAACAAACAAACTGGACAGTTATAATATCCTGCCCTCATAGAATACAAAGTGGAATAATTCTCCATATATATCATACATCTAGACTCCTCCGCTCGTCTCTGAATCTTCACATCATCCGATAACCCAAATCTGTTACTCGGGCTGACACGAGACAATACAAACGCCACAGATCAGTCTGATGAACCAGCGTGAGATAAACTCACTAAGTTTATAATTAACATCCATATTGCTTAAGTTTGAAAATATTTTTGGAAGAAAAGGGTAATAGTAAGACCAGTCCACACATAAACACGGATGGTTTTTATCTTACTATAACCAAACAATTTTTGAAATCAATACTAATCTGATATTATAATAGTGGTGTAAATCAAGTAAATAACCAAATAGTAGATCGCTTCCATCTCACGCTCTACATATATAGTATAAAATCAAAAACCGCTAGGCACTTATTAGGGATTGGATTCCAACTAGATAAGGTATGGGACCACCTTCCGATCAGTGTACTCTAGAGGGATCACACTGGGGTTCAACAAGAATGTCTTGCAACCCGGCCACACATGACTGCCCACTCATTTAGCTTGAGTGTAGAGAATGCATTATCAGCCTTGTGGTTTTAAGGGCCTACCACACATCCATGGAGATACAGAATCGAAAGAAGAACAAATAGGAATTTTTCTAGATTGGTGATAACACACCCTGCTCGGGAATGACCCACCTAGCCATGCTGCCTACCCATTTTTGTCATTTCTGGTTGTGAGGCTAGAGGTTACGTTTGTCTTCTAGAACACCTACACACCACTCACTTTGAATGCCACATCGTCATACCCATTAAACCACTAATCGACTTCCGAAAAATAATACGGGTATAAAGGCTAAAAGAAACGAATTTCTCGGCCACCAGACGTAATACCCTTAAGAGATCAACAGTACGTGATTGGTTAGGTATACTCTGTTAGACATTCGTCCATACAAGTTATCCTGGAACTGGACAAACCGAAGGCACTCTCCTATCACATCCAAAGGATCAGTAGCGGGTAGTCCTTGCAAACCCAAAAAATCTCACTTACGATCGAATCACGTCAGAATACCTCTCGTTGCAATCCAGAGAATATTCGACAAGTAATCCTTCCGCTCATGAAGATCCACGGTCTTCAATTGCTCCATCTTCAATCTTCAACATTACGTATTTACTAGTCGGAATGGTTTTTGAATATAAATTTGATCCCGGTCTTTCCGTACCAACACCGCTCATGCCAGATTTTGATAGTCGGTAATTTAACTATCAAAATAAAACAACCATTCATCCATAAAAAGAAAATGAATTCATGATTTAATATCTAGCATTATTTGGCCTCTTTGATTAACCATCGATTAAATAAACTCTAAAATATTTAATCTTTTAACACTCGGAAACATTTTTATTTATCTTTATTCTACCCCAAATCAACCGAAAATTAAACATCTAATATTTTGTCCAAATCAAATACTCACTTAAATCCTTATTCCATATTCATTCACTAATCCCACTAACAGAACCCATTAATCACATTCCTAATCATAATGTTTGCAAAAATGTTTATTATTTTCAAAAAAACCCTTCTTGTAAATTCTTTAAATCAATTTCCGTACATTTATCAATCCTTTAACCCATTTAGATCTTTTGAAAACTTAGAGCTAACATTTCAAGTGTCCTTAATACCTATATTCATTTATACATTCAATTATAAACCACTTAACCAATTATGGAATAATAATACCTCAAAATTTCTATTTACTTTAAATGATTATGAAGATGTAATTAAACTTCGATGATTTATTTTCAAAGATCATTTTTTGAATATGATTCCAAAATCTATATTTTCCCGATAATACTAATGAGGCAAATGTCTACTAAAATATTAAACCGTGAAATATCAGTCAGTTTCACGTTCAATAACAATATATAATCATATTGATAAACATTATTAATAATAGTGAGGAATCCGGTTGGATTCCTCCAACCTGTCCGTGCCTACATCAAAATGGGTTATTTCAAAAGCAATTTAACGGTCAGAAATCGTTCAACAACATCCATTTAAGCATTCAATTATTTATTAAATACACTTATATTATTATAAACGTAACCAACAAGGTAAGTTACCTCATTTGGAATATAATCATTAAATTAATGATTTAATTTGATTAAATTAAACAAACACTTAATTTAAATCAGTTATATAAAATATTCAGCATCCATGAAAATAATTAGCCAACCATCAATCATCAACAGACATTGCAAACAAATTAAAAACCCGGTTTATAAATTATAAACAGGATAAACTAAGTGATTTGAACTCACATTTGAATTGATTCATCAATAAACCAGTTCATTTCAGTTAAATTAAAATAGCGTTTAATTTAACTGACAACTGCAGCTACTTCCATTACTGATTAGACCATCATCACAATGTAGCCTCCCCAGCCGCGATTCCAACGTAACTAATAGCGCCTTATTCCAACAATGTATGCACCTATTATTAACATTATAAGTTTATATATATTAAATAAGTAGATTATATTAGTTCAAAACTAAATTGGGACTTACCGTTTCCCATCGTGCCAGTTATCCTTACTGTGAACCCACATAACATTCACATGTAGACGTCCCTTCCACATGCTAATGATTTCCCCCATCCCCTACAATCCAAACTACAAAGCCCACTTGAAAATTGCGGCCCACCGTCCCCTTGTCTTCTTCACAATATAAGATTTGGAAACATTAAACTACTTGATCCCATCTCCATTTATCAGACCGTCCCTCAACTTCACAAACTCTACAATACGTGCAACCATCCTACCAGAACCCCATCTTCCCTATATGCTTCCTTGTTCCCAACGTGTATGTTGCCATTCCTCCAGTACACAAGATAGCTCACCAGAATTCCCACCACCGGAACTGTCGCCACCCTTGCTGCGTGCACTTGATCCCCCACCTGCAGTATTTCAACTGCACTCACCTTCTCCTCGATCATCAGTCCGATCACCGTACCTCGCCTCAAGTCATCCACTTTCCCCCATACAGTTCACATGCAAAGGCAGTACACCTCAACCCGGTTTCAAAACAAAATAGTCTGACACAGCCATCCAACACCAGAGAGCCTTCTTCTTCTCCACTGTTTCACTTATTCTTGGCCACACAACCATCCTTCATGCTGCTACCATATGCAACTACTCCATTCTAGTTCACTGCTCCCTTGTTCATGCATTTTTCTTTTTATTTCTTCTTCTACCCTTCTGATGCTCACACACCATCTTTTCCCACTTCATAGGCCACGACTTATCCCAACCCATGCAGTCCGCGAAACATTTGTTTCTACCACATTCTATACCTTCATTCCATCGTTTCCGTACCCGCGCTATACTTGCAACTCCCTGTTTCTATGATTGAATGGAGCAAAAACAATTCAACTCCACCATGGTTTCTGTTAGCATATACTGCTTAGGTTTTGCTTCATCTTCTCTATCATAATACTTTCGTTCTTTCCCCCAGCTTTTAACCCATTTCTATTGAACGCCTGTAGCAGACAGATCACGCAAAGCCTCTCTAGCTTGTGCTAGTCTTCATCTCCCTGTACGTTGTAACCCGAACCTCCTGCGACTATCCCTCCTGACGTTGCTCCATCCGAGATGCGATAATTAATATATATATATGTATATGTATATTTTCTATGGAGGCGACTTCTGCTTACGATGAGCTTTACTAGGAAGAAATGAGGTTGTTTCCATGGTTTGGACGAAAATAAAATGAAGTACTTCACTGTGCATATAGAGGAAAGAGAGACTTTGGAAACAAATGTTAGTATGTAGAATAGCCATGTAGATTAGCTGATTTAGGTGTATGGAAAATTAAATTCGAAAAGAGAGGAGCCATGCTGAGGATAGAAAATGAGATGCACTGTTGCTGAAAGGAAACAAGGTCATGCTGTTTTAAATTTTGAAAGGGACATTGCATGGTTGCATATGGAATAGGAGTTTCCCTGTTTACGTTAGGTAGTAGAAAAATCTAGAAAACATGTGTCAGCTAGCTGGGAAGAAAAGGAACATGGTAGGCTAGTTTATAAATTAAAACTTGCGTTTCCTGTGGAATTGAACTGGGCATGTGTGTTTATTATATTTTGTTTTTATTTTCATAGTATCAAGTTTGACCGCATATCTCGTTTTTACCGCTAACTGTTAAATTTCTGTCGTCACGTATGCTTTCTAAATATAACAAAAAGGGACGTACCGCTATGTCTCAACAATCCCAATGAAATTTATTCCGTTGAAAACGGACTCTGTTTGCGCAACGACATTATTTTAAATTTTCGCTTCACCTTTAAATTTTGTGCACCGCCAAGACAACTCCATTTGGCTTCAAACCAAAAATATAGCAAAAATTAGTTATACGTTTTCCAATTAATATTTTTAATTAGTAAATACGAGTATCTTCCCGTGTGTGGAGCACGGGCCTCATCCCAGTACACACACATATATATTTGTAGTAGAATTTTCGTTGAACGCTATAAATCCATACCAATATTGACAAACTTCATTTTTGATAAATTAATTTGATTTAAAATCCATTATATTTTCAATATAATGTATAAAACAAATTTAAATATTCCAATTTAAATGGCGGGACAGTTTGGGACGTTACAAATCCATCTTGGGCAATTTCTACCTAGGATTAACAAAACAGCCCTTGCTCTTTACTCCGTCTTCAATTATCTTCAGCATAAGTTGATTGTAACGCTTATGCCAATACAGAGTGGTTTTCAGATATTAAACCTGATCCCGGTCTCTCCGTATTGACAACAGAGGTATAAAATAAAACTTTGATAGTCGGTGATTTAACTAACAAAGGAACATCCATACAACCAACGATCCTATTTCCAAAAGGAAATTCTATCAATCAAGCATCAAGCAACACTAGGCTTTTTTTAAATTAGTTTCTTATTAAATTATTATTTCCAATTCCTGTTTCCCTATCTTTCATATCCTTTCAAAGCTCTATTTTCTCTCTCGATTCTTGGAAAAACATTCCTAATATCCTAATTTCTTTGTTCAAGAAAATATCTCTTATTTCGATTAGAAAACATTTGTAAATATTCACGAATCCTTATTTTCTATATTCATAAAATATACTTTATTAATATCGGAAAATATTTCCATTTTCGATTTGTTAATTCCTCGTTGACCAATTCATTTCATTTTCTATGCATAGAAAATATCTCTCATTTTATTTGGGGAAACATTTCAAGATCCTTTAAATTAACCCAATATTATAGAACAGCGTTATTATAACTTAAACCATTAATCATTTATTTACTAACCATATTGCTAACCAATCTTCACTACTGAACCTTAACTATTCTGCCATCAATCATGAAGTCAATCAAGTTGGGGTATAATTACCTCTCAGACCTTAATTGAACAACATTGTCAACTTTGAGATAGTTAAAGCTCACAGCTTCAAAAAAAATATCGCTTACTGACTCTCGGATTCAATCTAAGAATACACTTCTTTTACGGAAAAACATTGATTATAACGATAGCGTTATAATCGCTGTTTCCAAATATTTGATTTATAAAACATTTATTTTAACGATAGCATTACAATCGTCGTTTAGCTTTATAGAACATTGATTATAACAGTAGCGTTAAAATCGCTGTCTAGATTTACAAAGCATTTATTATAACAATAGCGTTACAATTGTTGTTTAGATTTACAAAACATTTATTATAACAGTAGCGTTATAATCGTTGTTTCCAAATATTTGATATTTTAAAAAATATAACTTGTACTTATTAAATTCAATTAATAACTAAATAAATAAATTTGATTCAAGATGGAAAGTAAAAGTAACTACTTCACTAAATACGATATAATCGAATTCCAATAAATAACTCTCTCTCTCTCTCTCGAATAATCTATATTCGATTTATATTCCGAACTTTGAAATTTGTCTACCATTTCAGGTTAATACAAATTCCAATTCATTTTGGAATTTATTCTTTCCAAATCACTACGAAATTCCTTTATAACCATTCCAGTTTACATAACGTTATCACACTTTATTTTATATTCTGAATTTTGAACCAAAACGCAGCATTTTCTTTTAAAACGATTACCCATTTCCCTTTCCATTTAATTTCTAATTTGGATTCATATTTCAAATCTAAATTTCCTTTAGAGAAATTTCATTTGCAAAATATTTCCTTTGAACCATTATTCATTTTAATCATGAATATATTTCTTTTATATACAATCAAATTAGTTTGATTTTGTACTTATAAATAATATTTTAATCGCAAATTCTATTTAATCGCAAATTCTATTTATAACTTCTATTCATATTTTTTTATACCAATCTTGTTTGTATTGCAATCATTTAAAATCTCCTTTATAATTTCCTTGTAAATTTGCTAAGTTCAAATCTTCTTTTCAAATATTGGTTTCAAAACCATTTTCCACTTTTTCATATAAATTCAAATTTGAGTTTGTATTTCAATTTATCCACTGTTAAATAATTCATTTAATTTATATTCTTGTTTATAAATAACTTCTTGATTTATCCATTTGAACGGGTTTTATTTTCAACTCTATTCGAAATTTTATCCCTATTTTGGAAATAAATTCCATTCTTAAATTCCAATTTCCTTGCTTATATCTAAAAATATTATATGATATTTAAATACTGAAATTCTTGGCCAGGCTAGCTCAAACACAACAAAGTCAATCACTGATTATATATATCACATCACATATAACAATCGAGGAAAAACAGTAATATAAATATTGAGGAACCCAGTTGGGTCCCTCCAACCTATTTCCCTGCATCCACAGATGTTAATCAACACTAATAATATTAATTTTCACATCAATATGACATATCATGGTGAATAGAATTTTAATCGATCAACGATATATCTATATCAACCAATTTAACTAATTTTTCAAACATTCATCCAAATAACCATCACACAGTAAAAAGTTACTGTAAATAAATTTAAAACTCATTTATATAAAAATATAAATGAATCAGAGTTTGAGTTTACTCACCTTGGTTTTCGGTTGACGGTTCTGTTTTTGTTTCATTTCAAAATCAAACAACATTTTATTTTATCATGAAATTCTAGTATTGTTTTTCTTAGCCCCGTTAGTTCCACTGCGTAGGTCTTGTATCCAAGATTCCGATGGATCCGATCGTGTTCAATTCTATTTACGAACGGAAGATATATAATATTTACAAATTATAAACAATTTTAAATTAATTAATTAATCATCCAACTATTAATTCTAATAAATTATTAATTACCATAATTAGGGTTGGTTAACTCCCAGCTAATCACGTTTAAATCTGTCTGCATCCATACCTCTAGGTACCAAAAGAAAACCAAGTTAACTTCGGACCTTCTCGTTCACTGTACTGTTGTTCTTTGTTTCTTCCTTTCTATGTACTTTTTTTTCGAATCAAAGAAATAAACCTTACTTTCATCTCCGATTGAAACCACAAATAGTACTTCTTCTTTATATTTCCTGATACATTCCTGCCATCGGTTTGTGATCAACGCATCCCATGCCAACCTGCAAGCTCCCCATTTCACTTATCCATCAAGTTAATTACCATCATGAACATAAAATCACATATTAACCCTTCATCATCCTAATCCGTTCCTTAATCAAACTCCCTATACGATTCCCTTGCCATTCGTTTGGATGAATACTGTTAATGTATAAATAAGACACTAAATATAATTTAAAATTTACTAACCCTTATCTACTTTATTATGTTAATTATTAGTTTTAGACTAACCTTTGCTTTTGTAAATAATCGTTCTTCCCATTTCAGTATATTTTCAGCCTTCATCCCAATATTCTTGCCGATACACACAAGTCCACCCTCAATCTCCAGGATCTTTCAAACCATTTACATTCTCCACCTGCGAGTTACAAGCAGCCGCAACCGGCGGCAAAACAGCTCCCCTCCAACTTCCTTAAATTCAAAACGAGATCCATCAAAACACTCTCCACTTCATTCTCTATATTTTCCTTACCATGACACAAAATCCCCAGCACCTCATTAAAATGTGACTTCCTCTTTAGGAAACCACACGCTGCCACAGCTTCCACTAACAAGCCCCTCCCAGCCAAGATGAACCCGGCTTTCTTTTCAAATCAAGTTTTTATATCGTTGCTTCTTTCAGAAACAGACCGCAACCCATCTCGCCCCCGCACTTCGAGTTCTGCACCACCAAAAAACGACCAGACGTCGATTGAGACTAGCCTCACCTTCCACCCCTCCACGGCCTTCTCCTTCCTTTCTCTTCACAACTGTCTCCATCGCGCCCAGAAGCGACGCTGAGGACCAGCCAACGTCGGCTATTTAAAGTCGACTTCCCCTCCAATGTTGCGGCGAATTTGTAGAAATAGCCATCAGGATGACGTCGATGGCAAAAAGGGAGAGACCCTTTTCATATTCGAACATGCAAAATATACAGGCTTCGAGAGTAGGAAGTTAACGAAAATTCGTTTAATGATATTGTATTTTTGATTTTTATTTGAGGATAAAATTATAGGAAGGGTGTACCACCAGTGACAAATTCGTGTTATCAAGAACACATATTGTCAACAACAATTGTATTCATCTTAGTTGAAGTCCTCGGTGTTGTAAGAGGCAAGTGTTGAAGTCCTTGGTGTTGTTAGAGGCGTGAAATCTCGTTCGTCTGCTTTGGTGTTGTATACATGTTCCTCCTGGTGAAGTATGGTGATTGTTAGTGAAAATCCCGATAGAAGTCTGGGACTGGACGTAGGACGATGCTTCGAACCAGTATAAAAATCCTTGGTGTGATTTTCCTATTTTTACTGCATTTACTGTTTTATATATATATATATATATATATATATATATATATATATATATCTGTGATTAGCTAATATTTCATACTTGTGTGTTATACACAATATTACATGATCCGTGCGTACTATACTAGCATGTACATGCATTTTCATTTGGTATCAGAGCTCGGTCATCTCATAACCGTAACACAGTTATTTGATATAATCTAGTAATATGGCGGAAAACGCAAGTACCAGCACTTTCACTCAAAACACCACTTACACAGAAGGTCAATCTACATAAAGATCTCCATTCTTCAATGGTCTAACTATAGTTATTGGGCAACATGTATGTCATTCTTTATGTAGTCAAATAGCTATGATGCCTGGAATGCTACCCAAAAAGAAATAGTGAATCCAACAACTGATTATTCAGAATGGACACCGGCTGAGAAAACGGCAGCAGCTGTAAATGCAAAAGCAAGAAACATGTTGTTTTGTGCATTAGACCAAAATGAATATAACCGTGTTAGTATCTGCACCACAGCATATCAAATTTGGAAAACATTGAAAACTACTCATGAAGGTACTAACAAGGTTAAACAAGCCTAAATAGCCATGCTGAAGAGTTTGTTTCAAAATTTCAAAATGAAGCTAAATAAGACAATCAATTATATGTATTCACGGTTTCAAACTATTCATCATGCACTTATCGGTTTAGAACAAAAATATTCAGATTTTGATGTCATTTCAACAGTCCTACATTCTTTGACCAGTGAATGGGAAGGAAAACTATTAGCAATTGAAGAAGCTAATGACCTTTCCGTCATCAAGCCAGATGAATTGATAGGAAATCTAATGTTCTATGAAGCTAATTTGCAGGCTAGAATGGAACAGAATGAAGAAAAGAAAATTGTAGCATTTCATGCCAGAAAAGATGAGGATGAATCAGATTCTGAAGATGAAGATCTAGCATTCATTGCAAAAGGTTTCAAAAAATTCCTGAGACAACGAAAAGCCAATCGGTATAACAAAAAGAAAACTGGATCAAATAAACCGTCATCATCCGCTATAGAATGTTTCAACTGCCACAAAAAGTGGCACATGCACAAGGATTGTCCGGAGCAAAAGAAGAAGTAAGAAAATGACAAATTCAAATACAAGAAGGACAAATCAAAGAAATGACCATTCTCAGTTAAATGGGATGATTCAAACTCGTCTTCATCAAAAAGTGAAAGTGATATAGAAAATGAACAAGCAAATGTTTGTTCCATGGCAGCAGAATGTAACAACCCGGAAAATCTGAACCAGTTTAAAAATTTTAAATTGGCTATTTTAGTGGATTTTAAATATTTAAAATAATTATTTTAAATAATAAAGATGAAAAGTAGGTTTGAATCGATGTTTAAAAATAAATATAATTATTTTTAATTACAAACAAGGCCTGAAATGACGCGGCAGTTTGAAAATTTCAATTCAAACTTTGACTAACTGTACCGGGTGCAAAATAAAACAAATTTTAGTGAAACCAAAAATATTTAAATCTGTTTATGAATATCTTTCTAACGAATCTGAAAAATCGAATTTTCATAGCGGGAATCAAAAGTTATGGCCAAATGAATTTTCAGAAAGATCGCTATAGAGTATATATAGCCCTTGAAAATAGACTTTTTGCAAACGACCTCAGAATTCGACGAAACCAATTTTGTTGGATCCGGGATGTCAAATTATTGCTAGGATTCAAATTCCATAATTTTTGAAGTTAAAATGTGTGTGTGGCGAAGGAAAATGTGTTTGGTTGATTTCTATTAAATTGGATCAACCAGAAAATGGCCATTTTTCAAACGGTCTCAGAATTCGACGAAACTAATTTTGTTGGGACCGTATCATCAAAGCATAGCTAGATTTATTTTTCGGAAATTTTTAGAATCAATATGTGGCCCCGGCAAATTGAAATGTACGTTCAAATCGAATATTGAATGTTTTATATTTTAATTTGAAGAGAAACTGACTGAAACAGTCGAATGGGCCTATGAAACATATCCAATTGTGTTCGGAATGGGGGTATTTAGCTAGAGGCGACGGTCGTTGGGTTTGAATTGGTGTTCATTTGGGAAAATCCTAATTTTCGAAAATATATATATTCTGACCAATTAAAAAAATTTATTCATTATTTAATTTTATAAAATAATCTCAAAACCCTCCGTCTCTCTCTCATACCCGACAGCGCCAGCTTTCCATCGTTCCCAGGCCGATTCCAGCGAAATCGCTCACCATTTCACCCCGATCCTTTGCAACTTTTTGTAGCCCTCTCCATCCTCTTCAAATCCATCTAAAGATTGAATTTTTTTGTGAGTAAATCAAGAGTTCTGGCCCCCCCAAAGTTCCGCCACCTCGTCGGCCGTAACCCCCCAGATCCGCCACCGAGTGCTACCATACCCCCGTCGATCTGAGCGCACTTCCTTGCTCTACGACGCGGTGAAGCCCGATTATTCCCTAGTGCAACGGATTGGAGATTAAATTGAAACCTAGTTTTGAACAGGTTTGAAAAGTATACGGCTTTGGTCTATTTAAACTGATTTTTACAC
Source organism: Allium sativum (assembly GCA_030737875.1). Taxonomy (NCBI): domain Eukaryota; kingdom Viridiplantae; phylum Streptophyta; class Magnoliopsida; order Asparagales; family Amaryllidaceae; genus Allium; species Allium sativum. Next base: position 166,112,364 of record CM060916.1, on the reverse strand, counting down.
TTTTATGTGTTGCAAACTTCTAAAAATCATATCTTTTTCGTTTCTTGTCGAAATTCAGTGAAACAAGAGACACCGGGACCGTGAGGACGTCCTCTACATTCTAGAAGAGACCGTATATTTTTATGAGCCTTTTGCAATTTTTGGTGGAGTGGAACCCAATGTGAGATTTCTGAATTATAAACGATATGGAAACGACGATGTATAAATTATATAGTCGATGTATGAGTTATATAAGCGTTGTACACCTCATGTATAAGCGTTCTATAAGTTGTATGTTCGATGTATAAGTTATATATGCTTTGTAAAAATTATACATGCGTTGAAATGGTATTGAAATGAAGTGAAATGAAATCAAAATATATTTATATACAAATATATATATATATATATATACTCCCCTTGTCCACAGACCATGGGCGATATATATTGGTTGTGATATTGTTTGGATTATTGGTTGATGTGAAATTTGGTGAATATCATGAATGGTTGATTGGAAATGATTTGTTGTGGTTGAAATCCCAATAGGATTAGTATGTGGGAAAATTCGTCAGCGTACGAACTAGATAATGAAAATCCCCATTATCAAAAGCTGCGAGGCTTTAAGGTAGAGCGAGGAGCCGTACTAGGGACGGTGCCGGTTTTAACTATCCTGCCATTATGCTGCCGAAATTTTCAATAATATTCATGTGTTAGAATTATTTTCATGTGTTGAAATTATATTCATGTGTTGAATAGAAATTCATGTGTTGAATAAATTCTTTGAAAGATAAAAATCACATTTTTATCATCTATATGAAGTATATAAAATAATCGTATTCTGAAATAAATTGTTTTACAATAAAAATCACATCTTTACCTTATGTATGAACTATAGAAAATAACCGTGTTTTGAAATAAATTGTTTTACAATAAAAATCACATTTTTACCTTATGTATGAAGTATATAAAATAATCGTGTTTTGAAATAAATTGTTTTACAATAAAAATCACATTTTTACCTTATGTATGAACTATAGAAAATTATCGTGTTTTGAAATAAATTGTTTTACAATAAAAATCACATTTTTATCATCTATATGAAGAATATAAAATAATCGTGTTTTGAAATAAATTATTTTACAATAAAAATCACATTTTTATCATCTATATGAAGTATATAAAATAATCGTGTTTTGAAATAAATTGTTTTACAATAAAAATCACATTTTTATCATCTATATGAAGTATATAAAATAATCGTTTTTTGAAATAAATTGTTTTACAATAAAAATCACATTTTTATCATCTATATGAAGTATATAAAATAATCATGTTTTGAAATAAATTGTTTGACAATGAAAATCACATTCTTTTTATATATATGAACAAGTGTGTGGCCTGTGCTATGCACACGGGCTTTTGTAAAGCACATAAATGTGGATATTGTACAATGCAAATTTTCTTTTGGTCTGATTATTTCTTCCTTTTATTGTCCATCCGTAGAGAATAATTGCTATATTTTATTGGAACCTCATTTTGGTTTTATTTGGAAGAAGTTATTGAGATATAGTAACGTAAAATGGTAAAGCGTGCATTTTTGTTTTGAATGTTGAAAAATAAGTATGCAAAAAATGTTTCAATTTTTGAATATATGAGTCATACTGTAAGTAACAAAATTTACTATGTGAATTGATGCATTTACATTTTATTCTGTGAAATAAATGGTAAATCTTATGTATATTGCATAAAGTGTTCAAATTCATTAGTCTATGAAAGCAAGTCTTTTTCAGAGTATAACAGTTGAATTAGCAAGTAAATAATTGTTTATCGCTATAAATATTTATATTTAAGCATGATACCTACACTTTTTATTTGTAGACATCTTTGTAAATATTTTTCATTGTAATAATTATGCTTTTTTTATATGTAAATGTTGATTGTTTTATCATAAATAAGAATTTAACATGTCATATTCAAATTAAGATAATTGTATCCATATTCTATGCATGGATCTCATGATCATTTTATTATTATATTTAACATTTTCTTTGATGTAGCATACGTAACATTTACAATCCTTTTCTCCAAACAATTTGAATTATAAAGCATTTAACAAATGATGGTCTTACAACTCACAAAACAAAAACAAAAAACACAAAATTCAAAATAAGTTATGTTCAAACATTTTAAACTATAGGAAATTACACCTTTAAAAAAAATCCAATTATAAGCAACGTTAATAATTCTACTCCCCTCCTACACTTCCAAGTGATATATTTGTGTGAACAATCCAGGAGCCATTCAAGTCTACAATATACTTCTATCTCGGCTAAACTTTCCATGCTTTTTCTTCTGCAAATGGTTAGTTTTACCATTTATTACCTTTTTTTAAAGCGGTGAGTGATTCTTAAACTATTTATAAGTAAATTACAACAGCGCACACACAGCTAGTTGAATGCTCAGGTTATATGAATCCTTATTTGATATAATCAGCTACCATCGCACAACAAACCATAGAGATTAAGTAAAAACTACAATCCACTGTTGTATTCGGACAAATTATTTTTCAAATTTTCATCCATAGTTTTGTTCATATTTAATTACTCGTGCCTTTGTTCCATTTAATAACATTAAATGTTCATGAATCAATATCTTTTTTAAAAAAACACCTGTAACAGCGCTACCAAAAAAAGCTTAGAAACTGCAGCCATGGCTGCCAAGTCCTTTCTCAATCCTGTTTTCGACAACTACCCTAATCAGAAAGGGGCTGTAACGACCCATATTTTTTGACCGTTCAAATCGACAATAAACCACACATGTCAACCCAAACAAATCGCAAATGCAGGTAGTTATTGGGAAAAAAAGAAAAAGAAAGAAGAAGAGAAAAACCAATCACAGAATCTCACAGCGGAAGGACAACATATAATAATTAAATACCAGCTATGACAAGTTAAATATTTATAAATCATGACATCAGAGTTATACATATACAACTTTCTCAACATGACAGCGGAAATAAATCCAGCGGAAAATACCATATGTAGATATAATACCAATCTTCGTCTTCGATCTCCAAAGCACTTCCACCTTCGGTAACTGCACACGTCTGCTGACCCGAGCGCATTGCATAAAAATAGAACACAACAAACACTCGGATCAGCACTAAATCATTCTCATATTAGTCAAATTAAAATACGAAATAATATCAGTGTCATGGGTGCAGTAACTCAAGAGATGTTACGGGATTTTCCATCTCTTAAGGATCCGTTAACTAATACATACATAATATAGTACGCTATTATGATAGTGTCAATCCAGTAAAGTATAAATACTGAAAATAGCGTAAGCGGGATTACCATATTACCCATACGTCGTTTATAGGCATCAACAGTCTATACAGTACCGTAAATTCACCGTATTGGTGTTATCAGAGGGCACTCCATAGAAGGCAATGCTAAATCAAAATCGTATGGGGCTCGATAAGGATATATATGACAAGGCACTCGAGGCAATGCCCAGGGTAGGATTCTACCAATTGCAATCCCGGACCGGTGGTAACGCATAGCAGCCACTACCTCCCACCTCGGAACACACTCCCAAAGTCATAAATGGGCCCAAATCATCATTATCATCATATTCATAGAAATAGTATCGAAGGACTGAGTCCGATCAAAGGTGCTACCTCAATTAGTCACGGTATAGCTCCTATTTTAGTCATTTTGATTCTGACCCGAAGGTCAGGGCTATTTCGCAATCGTTCATCTTCCTTCGATTAAATAATCGCCTTCAAGTCATCATATCTCATTCTGGATACGTCGGAACGTTCACAGATACGTCAAACGTTTATAGTCGTCAAAGTAGTATCGACACTGACAGAGAGTATGCCTTATGCCGGCTCCGGTCTCTTTGACAACCAACGCTTACATCTTTCACATCGGATGGTTCTTTTATATTTCAAAGGTTCGCTTCCATCTCAAATATCATATTTTGTTTTGAACCCATTTTTATTCAAAAGAATAAAAATTTCATATCAACATATCACAATCATACCCAAAACCGATTTTATTCTAAACTAGAATACATTTCATATCCTTATATTATACTCATATAATATTTCATAATCGTCTTATATACAAACAAAATATGTTTTACCTCAAAGGTCATACTTATCTCAAATCGATTTGAATTCTAAATCCGTTTATATTTAAAAGAGTATAAATCTCCATAACCCTCATTCATATCATTTATGAAATCCATTATATTCAAATAAAATATCAAGTTCATTTCATATAAAGCTGGTTAACATCGATTCCATATTTGAATACTTTATTTCAACTCCATCTTGAACTGGGGTTTAAATCCAGCAATTTCCATTCGGAAGAAAATTTACGATCATTGACAAAATTTAAAAACAGATGCTCTAAAATATCTTTATATAAAGTATATGTATAGAAATAATGGTTAAAACAAAATAATATAATTTAAATCATTATGAATATATATAATAAAAATTTCTAATTAGTTTTTAAATAATATAATATAAAAAAATTAGCTAGAATAAATAGTCTATAAGTAAAGGTTAAATGATAGATTTAAGGAAATAACTTATTTGAGCCCAAACATTTTTAAATACATATATAATAAATTCTTAAATCAAAAATTCTTCTTTCTTCCGAACTTCAAATACTTGAACCCACACTCCAGTCTCAATGGAGTTATAAAATTCAATATCTTGTTTCAAAGCCATTCAACCCAATCTTCGATTTAGGGAAATTCAACCCATATTCCTCGATCCTCTCTTCTTTTCAAGTTTAAATTCAAATAAAATATTTCATTCAAATCCAACCTAAATTTGAAAGTTTCAGATTTATCCAAACCTCATTTTAAGAATTCCACTTCCTTTGGAACAATTTCTTAGCCACTCAAAACACTTGTGATCCAGGTCCTTTACAGGAACAGGTTTATCGAGTATCGGTTCATTTCTTTAACTGAAATTTCTGTCAAATAAAATCCCAATATATTTGAAAATCATTTAACCAACCGATGTCGTTATAGAATTTCCTATCCAAAGGCCAAGTGATTAATTTCTAATTTCTCGATATTTCAGGGATAGATCTATCATTTCAATCCAAATCAGGGTCACAGAGGTTTATCATTTCACTCTATGTTCTTAATTTATTTTATCGATAAATCCCGGGTTCATTAGATGCCCGTAACATCAAGGGTAAATGGGATTTATCGTCATAATCAACATGCATTATAATATACTGAAATAAGGAGCATTAAAATGTCACAATACATTCAGTAATAAATTTCAACAAATATCCATCACACAATTTCATTCAACAAATCAGCATTAAACTGTTTCATGATTTTTCAAGGGTTCGAATTTTAATTTAGAAATTTAAATTAAATTAAATAACTAATCGTTACCTGAATTGCATGTTAACACACTTGCATGTCAAATTAAAACAACACATCAACAATCCAACACAACCATGCAACCAAATTTATTTCATAATGTAATTTAATAAATATGGGAAAAATTCAGTATTTCGTGAGTGAGAAAATCACTCACCTTTGGGTCCTTTGTGGATCGAACATCCAACCATAGCCCAAAATTTCACAGTCTCTAAACGCAGCTAGGTTAGTGCCAAAACGTCCGCAACTCCGCCACGATCCCAACGCAACAAACCGCGTCCAAATCCGAGTTAAAACGAGAGAGTTATCAGTGTTTAATCATTTGAATTTTAAATATATACAAAATAAATAAAACAAAACCCACCAATAAAATTCTGACACGTCACCCCGACCTCTTTCTTCCCGCTCATCCCCTTTCCATCCCGCTACAGTATTTCAATGTGGAAAAGAACCCAAAACTCAAAACTTTGACCACCAAATTCGCTTATCTCCGACCACCAGGAAGCGCGAGGCCGACGCCCCTAGGACCTGCATCGAATCCCGCGTCCACGGGCCCCAGTGCCACCAACTCCGGTGGGCTACTTCGCCGTCGGCGAACCAAGGAACGGAACCCATTTTCGAACTTCGTCGACGAAATTCCGACCGTCTACCACACTATATATCAAACGAATACCACCAACGGGCTCGTGTCGACCTACTCTTCAATACCCATATTACAGATTCTTCGATTTAGCTCAGAATCAAAATCCCCCAAATTGTGGCCTAGGGTTTCGAAAATCAGGAACTTTGACCACAAATTTCGACTACTCCGCTTACTGCATGTCGAAGCAAATGGTACCAGTAGCTTCGTATCGCCTAGAGCTTCGAATCGACATATAATTTGCTATGGTTTGAAGAGATTTAATTTTTCAAAGCATGGATTTTTATTTCTAGGGTTTTGAAAATCATTTCAGCCATTAGAGAGAAATGAAGGAGGAGGTATACGTATAAATGAAGAATGGACTGATTGAGTGTTAAGTGGGTTTTTATTTATATATATTTATAAGGCCCAAATATGAGAAATACCCAATTATCCATTTACAATGATTCGTTCACAATTTCTCTTGTACGATCAAACGGTAAGTCGGATTGTAACGCAAATTGAAATCCTATAATAATTCACTATTCCGGTTCCGATGGCGCCAGTTTCGTCGAATTCCGAGACAGTCGCCAAAACAGTTAAATTTCACCGTTAATTAATTAATTAAATAAATATTCAATTATTCGTTTAACCGTTTTAAATTCAAATTAAATATTCATTGAATTCAAATTTAAATCAAATTATAACTTAAATAAATTTCTACAAATAAGTTTCACACATTTTCAAATAATAATTTGATTATTTGAATCTTGATTGAAATTTCAGTTATAAATTAACGACTTAAAATTCCACCATCAAATCAATTAAATTTGAATTCCCTTTTTAAATTAACTCTCTCACATAAATTTAATTATTTAAATATTCAATTTCAAATTACTGCTTTTCAAAACTAAATTTGAAAAATATATTTACTCAATTTAAACAATCATCATCATAAAAAAAATTAACACAAATTTGATTTTCCCTATATATTCCAATTTATTTATTTTAAATTGAAATTTAAATATACTGAAAATTATGGGACGTTACATTCTCCCCCACTTAAAAATCTTTTCATCCTCGAAAAGAGAGCGAGGTAAGGTATTAAACAAGTCATACTTCCAAATCCATACTTATAAAATAACAGTTATAAAATAAGTATATAGTTGTAAAACCCCATAAATTTTCTAACTCCCGAAATCACGGAAAATTCCGGCAGCATCTCCCTTGTACGGAGGGCCCCGGGAAAAATCCGGATACATATATCAATCCAAAATATACATCTCATCAACGATGAGGCATCCCAAAATGGGGAAAAACAAAAATATAAACCACCAAAACTTTGTAACCCAATTACGTACCTTTCTTTAGCGTTTATTTGCATTTATATTACCTTAGCATTTAGCGTTTAGTGCAAGCGAGCTCCGTAGCGCAATACCACTTCCTCACACCTGTTACAACTCGCATACATATGAGAATCAATCATATATACAACATATAGCAATGGTATACAACTTACACAACATATATCGACCATTTCAATTCCAAAACCAAGATATTCATAACAGGCCAGCGAAGAAATCATCCATTATCACCCCATTAAAGTTGGAATTTGAATGAAGCACACTAGGAAAAAATTGTAGGACTCGTTTCAGGCTTTTCGAATTGTCCGGATTCATCAAATTCGGATAATCCGTTTGAAAGTTACGACATTTTTAGTGGAAGAGAACGCTTAAGCCCGCATAATGAAAATGCAGACCTGACTTGTGCAGGTCAGTTTTACCCTATTAAACATCAGAATTTGACTCGGCATATTTAGAAAAAAAATTGTTTACATTCTGGACTTTCCGAATTGTACTCGCACATCATGATCCGACGCTCGGTTAGGAAGTTATGGTCAAAAAATATTGATATACATCTCAGCATTAAAATTTCCTGCACATGTTATTATGGTTAAACTTGAATTTTGACTTAGCAAACATGAGAATTTCAACATGAATCTATAGACGAAAGTTTTAGTTCGGTTCTAAGGTTTCCGGAAAGTCCAAAATCGTCCGATTCCGAACATCCATTCAAAAATTATGTCCATATTACTACAGCCTATTGACTATTTCAGATTTTTGGCATAAACATTGATCGATTTTATTTCAAGTTCAAACTTTCCAATTCAAAATTTAAGCCAAACTTAAACCATCTAAATGAATCATTCCATTATGCTTGATTGTGGTTTAGCCTTTATCGCTCAAGTATACTCATTTTTTTTTCAACACATTTATTTATTTATCTAAGTCCATTATAGTATTTGCATTTACTTCATTATCCGAGCAATGGTTCGTATTCCATTTCTTATTTATCTTTTATAAGTGTTAAATCGTTATTCCTTCAATTAAATTGAATCCACTTATATTTAGTTCTAAATTGACTAAATTACCTTTTTCCAAGTTTACCTTCATTTGTTTAATTTACTTGACTTATTTGAATTGGTTTGGTTCTAAATTCTTTCGACACTCTACCTAATGATCTAAACTTTGGTTTTAAATTTCTTATACCTTTGTTCTTATTCCAATTTTCAAGTTTATTAAACTTCCATTTACTTACTTAATATTAATCGTTAGTACAAATCCAATTTTTACTTACTCCATCTAACCATCGGCATGAATTCTAGATTAACTTATAAGTTCTCTAAATTGATCTCTTTAATTGAATCCATCGTCTCAACTCAGGTTATATATTTTATATTTTATTCATGTGGTTCAAAAGGTTTTATTTTCTTAACTCAATCCATTTAATTTACTCACCAATCATCGATTGGGTTAAGAACTATTCATGACCAAATCTTATACTTAGTTCTCAAACATTATTATCATTCGATTCCTAAGTTACTAATTTAACTCGATTGCCTTGCACATCATCAAGTTACATTCCATTTCCCTTCATCATTTACACTTAGATTTATAATCGTTACATTGATCCACAGAAAGTAGTTTTATCGGCTTCGGAAGCCGTTTGAAAGATTTCTATTTAAACTTATATATTAATAAACTATATTTAAATATATATAAATTCCATAGCACTATTTCTAAATTTTAATTTAACCATAACTTACCATTTACAAAGTGAAAATTAAATTTCTTACATTCATTGGTGAGATATGATCAATCCGATCTTAATGTTTCTTGTTTTATCCAATTCTGACTTATATTGAATTTTTATATATTTCCAAAATTAAAGATCGAATTTCCAAACTACCGTGCCACTTCAGGCTCATATTATATAAATTCATACATTCCGAATTCAAGTTTCGTTTTAATAAATTTATAGTTATCATTAGTTAAAGTAAACTAAACGCTTGATCCCGGTTTTGCAAAACAAGTTCAAAATAACATACATATATACTTATATTATTTTATAAACCATACTATATGAAATTTCAAACCCGAACTTTTAGTTAAGCAAGAAATTTAAATTCTGGGTTTAAATTTAAATTAAACTTTGAATATAGTAAACTAATACCTTCAGAAAATTTATACGATATAGAGTTAAATCCAAAATTCTGCGGCAAACCCAATTATAATCATCATTGAGTGGTCTCTCCCCCACTTAGACTCTTCAGAATAACCATTGATAATGCGTGCACTCATTACCAAGGCTATTTCAAAGATCTGAGCAAGGGATTATACACTCGTTTATAAAGACTTTTGAAAGCCCCATTCTTTTTGATAATACTTATAATACGATATTATTTTCAAAATTCGACAAAACTATTTCATAAGTACCCCAGGATCAAGTTTTTAAGTTCCATTTTATTTTATCGCAAACCGTTTGCAACCGCTTAGATTTAAAGATATCATTTCATTTCAAATATTTTCTAAATCCCATAAAAATTTTCCTTATTAAATTTATTATCGAATCGACCATAATAGGTAATAACTTAATTTTATTACCTTCCCACGACCAATACATATACACTTAAAACAACCAATATACATATAATATATATATATAATATAATCGAAAACCATATTATGTCGATTCATTCTATTCGATTATTTAGGAATTCCTATCGATTCTATGGCGTCCCATATATCGACCAAAATTCATAAATATTCAACAGAACGAGCCAACACAATATAAAACCATTTTATAATAAAAATACAAGTACGCTCTCTCGTATATCTCTCAAACTCATTCTAGGGCGTTTCTAACCCTATCTCTAATGAGTAAATTCCCAACAGAGCCAAGGTTATCGCTAACCATCGCTCTGATACCAACTGTAACGACCCATATTTTTTGACTGTTCAAATCGACAATAAACCACACATGTCAACCCAAACAAATCGCAAATGCAGGTAGTTATTGGGAAAAAAAGAAAAAGAAAGAAGAAGAGAAAAACCAATCACAGAATCTCACAGCGGAAGGACAACATATAATAATTAAATACCAGCTAAGACAAGTTAAATATTTATAAATCATGACATCAGAGTTATACATATACAACTTTCTCAACATGACAGCGGAAATAAATGCAGCGGAAAATTCCATATGTAGATATAATACCAATCTTCGTCTTCGATCTCCAAAGCACTTCCACCTTCGGTAACTGCACACGTCTGCTGACCCGAGCGCATTGCATAAAAATAGAACACAACAAACACTCGGATCAGCACTAAATCATTCTCATATTAGTCAAATTAAAATACGAAATAATATCAGTGTCATGGGTGCAGTAACTCAAGAGATGTTACGGGATTTTCCATCTCTCAAGGATCCGTTAACTAATACATACATAATATAGTACGCTATTATGATAGTGTCTATCCAGTAAAGTATAAATACTGAAAATAGCGTAAGCGGGATTACCATATTACCCTTACGCCGTTTATAGTCATCAACAGTCTATACAGTACCGTAAATTCACCGTACTGGTGTTATCAGAGGGCACTCCATAGAAGGCAATGCTAAATCAAAATCGTATGGGGCTCGATAAGGATATATATGACAAGGCACTCGAGGCAATGCCCAGGGTAGGATTCTACCAATTGCACTCCCGGACCGGTGGTAACGCATAGCAGCCACTACCGCCCACCTCGGAACACACTCCCAAAGTCATAAATGGGCTCAAATCATCATTATCATCATATTCATAGAAATAGTATCGAAGGAGTGAGTCCGATCAAAGGTGCTACCTCAATTAGTCACGGTATAGCTCCTGTTTTAGTCATTTTAATTCTGACCCGAAGGTCGGGGCTATTTCGCAATCGTTCATCTTCCTTCGATTAAATAATCGCCTTCAAGTCATCATTGGATACGTCGGAACGTTCACAGATACGTCAAACGTTTATAGTCGTCAAAGTGGTATCGACACTGACAGAGAGTATGTCTTATGCCGGCTCCGGTCTCTTTGACAACCAACGCTTACATCTTTCACATCGGATGGTTCTTTTATATTTCAAAGGTTCACTTCCATCTCAAATATCATATTTTGTTTTGAACCCATTTTTATTCAAAAGAATAAAAATTTCATATCAACATATCACAATCATACCCAAAACCGATTTTATTCTAAACTAGAATACATTTCATATCCTTATATTATACTCATATAATATTTCATAATCGTCTTATATTCAAACAGAATATGTTTTACCTCAAAGGTCATACTTATCTCAAATCGATTTGAATTCTAAATCCGTTTATATTTAAAAGAGTATAAATCTCCATAACCCTCATTCATATCATTTATGAAATCCATTATATTCAAATAAAATATCAAGTTCATTTCATATAAAGCTGGTTAACATCGATTCCATATTTGAATACTTTATTTCAACTCCATCTTGAACTGGGGTTTAAATCCAGCAATTTCCATTCAGAAGAAAATTTACGATCATTGACAAAATTTAAAAACAGATGCTCTAAAATATCTTTATATAAAGTATACGTATAGAAATAATGGTTAAAACAAAATAATATAATTTAAATCATTATGAATATATATAATAAAAATTTCTAATTAGTTTTTAAATAATATAATATAAAAACATTTAGCTAGAATAAATAGTCTATAAGTAAAGGTTAAATGATAGATTTAAGGAAATAACTTATTTGAGCCCAAACATTTTTAAATACATATATAATAAATTCTTAAATCAAAATTTCTTCTTTCTTCCGAATTTCAAATACTTGAACCCACACTCCAGTCTCAATGGAGTTATAAAATTCAATATCTTGTTTCAAAGCCATTCAACCCAATCTTCGATTTAGGGAAATTCAACCCATATTCCTCGATCCTCTCTTCTTTTCAAGTTTAAATTCAAATAAAATATTTCATTCAAATCCAACCTAAATTTGAAAGTTTCAGATTTATCCAAACCTCATTTTAAGAATTCCACTTCCTTTGGAACAATTTCTTAGCCACTCAAAACACTTGTGATCCAGGTCCTTTACAGGAACAGGTTTATCGAGTATCGGTTCATTTCTTTAACTGAAATTTCTGTCAAATAAAATCCCAATATATTTGAAAATCATTTAACCAACCGACGTCGTTATAGAATTTCCTATCCAAAGGCCAAGTGATTAATTTCTAATTTCTCGATATTTCAGGGATGGATCTATCATTTCAATCCAAATCAGGGTCACAGAGGTTTATCATTTCACTCTGTGTTCTTAATTTATTTTATCGATAAATCCTGGGTTCATTAGATGCCCGTAACATCAAGGGTAAATGGGATTTATCGTCATAATCAACATGCATTATAATATACTGAAATAAGGAGCATTAAAATGTCACAATACATTCAGTAATAAATTTCAACAAATATCCATCACACAATTTCATTCAACAAATCAGCATTAAACTGTTTCATGATTTTTCAAGGGTTCGAATTTTAATTTAGAAATTTAAATAAAATTAAATAACTAATCGTTACCTAAATTGCATGTTAACACACTTGCATGTCAAATTAAAACAACACATCAACAATCCAACACAACCATGCAACCAAATTTATTTCATAATGTAATTTAATAAATATGGGAAAAATTCAGTATTTCGTGAGTGAGAAAATCACTCACCTTTGGGTCCTTTGGGTCCTTTGTGGATCGAACGTCCAACCATAGCCCAAAATTTCACAGTCTCTAAACGCAGCTAGGTTAGTGCCAAAACGTCCGCAACTCCGCCACGATCCCAACGCAACAAACCGCGTCCAAATCCGAGTTAAAACAAGAGAGTTTTCAGTGTTTAATCATTTGAATTTTAAATATATACAAAATAAATAAAACAAAACCCACCAATAAAATTCTGACACGTCACCCCGACCTCTTTCTTCCCGCTCATCCCCTTTCCATCTCGCTACAGTATTTCAACGTGGAAAAGAACCCAAAACTCAAAACTTTGACCACCAAATTCGCTCATCTCCGACCACCAGGAAGCGCGAGGCCGACGCCCCTAGGACCTGCATCGAATCCCGCGTCCACGGGCCCCAGTGCCACCAACTCCGGTGGGCTACTTCGCCGTCGGCGAACCAAGGAACGGAACCCATTTTCGAACTTCGTCGACGAAATTCCGACCGTCTACCACACTATATATCAAATGAATACCACCAACGGGCTCGTGTCGACCTACTCTTCAATACCCATATTACAGATTCTTCGATTTAGCTCAGAATCAAAATCCCCCAAATTGTGGTCTAGGGTTTCGAAAATCAGGAACTTTGACCGCAAATTTCGACTACGCCGCTTACTGCATGTCGAAGCAAATGGTACCAGTAGCTTCGTATCGCCTAGAGCTTCGAATCGACATATAATTTGCTATGGTTTAAAGAGATTTAATTTTTCAAAGCATGGATTTTTATTTCTAGGGTTTTGAAAATCATTTCAGCCATTAGAGAGAAATGAAGGAGGAGGTATACGTATAAATGAAGAATGGACTGATTGAGTGTTAAGTGGGTTTTTATTTATATATATTTATAAGGCCCAAATAAGAGAAATACCCAATTATCCATTTACAATGATTCGTTCACAATTTCTCTTGTACGATCAAACGGTAAGTCGGATTGTAACGCAAATTGAAATCCTATAATAATTCACTATCCGGTTCCGATGGCGCCAGTTTCGTCGAATTCCGAGACAGTCGCCAAAACAGTTAAATTTCACCGTTAATTAATTAATTAAATATTCAATTATTCGATTAACCGTTTTAAATTCAAATTAAATATTCATTGAATTCTAATTTAAATCAAATTATAACTTAAATAAATTTCTACAAATAAGTTTCACACATTTTCAAATCATAATTTGATTATTTGAATCTTGATTGAAATTTCAGTTATAAATTAACGACTTAAAATTCCACCATCAAATCAATTAAATTTGAATTCCCTTTTTAAATTAACTCTCTCACATAAATTTAATTATTTAAATATTCAATTTCAAATTACTGCTTTTCAAAACTAAATTTGAAAAATATATTTACTCAATTTAAACAATCATCATCATAAAAAAAAATAACACAAATTTGATTTTCCCTATATATTCCAATTTATTTATTTTAAATTGAAATTTAAATATACTGAAAATTATGGGACGTTACAGGGGCCTCTTCATCTCCCCAACCTCCCCCCAATTCCTCAGCTAGCACACCTCGTCCTCCCCCGGATTTTCAGGTTGATGAGGATGGGTTCACTAGGGTAAATCGAAAGAAAAATCCCAAATCTTTTACAAACCCTAAGAAAGTTACTGGCCAAGGCCAATTCCAACATGGGACTAATGGTTCAAACACACACATCAAGCAAGGGGCAGGCGGATCATCTGAAATCCCTGTCAAAGTAAGGCAAAAACCGTTCCCGGCCTCGAATGGAGAAAGATTTCAATCAAGAAGTGAGACCCAACCCAGAAATACTACAAGAAATGGTCAAGAACCACAGCAACAACACAAACAATTCCTGCCTAAAGATCTAAAGGCTTCATCTTGGGCGGATATGGTTAAAACTGGAGGACAAGACTCATTCTTTGATCTTAGTTATATTCCTCTGTTCGAGTCTATTGGAGAAAAGGGGGTTATTGTCTCCGAGGAGGCTAGCATCAGAACCGAGGGCAAGTGGAGGCTCAGTGTTGTCGCCTATGTGTTTGGCAAACGCCCCCCATATCACCATTTTAGGGCCTTTGTCGCACGCACATGGAATCCGATAGGGACATTCGAAATCTTCACGCGTGAAAACGGATTCTTCATTATCCGATTTACTAACGCGGAAGATTGTGCAAAACTTCTGCAAGGCGGACCTTATTTCATCAAGGGTAAACTTATCATCTTAAAGAAATGGACCAAAAAATCAATACTAGATCGTGACATTCTGAACACGATGCCAGTGTGGATCCGACTCCCTGAGTTGAATTTACGTTTATGGGATAAGGAGATATTCAGCGGAATAGCAAGCTTAGTTGGCACCCCATTGAAAATGGATGAGCAAACTGCCAAAGAAACACGATTGAGTTATGCTCGTATTCTTGTGGAGATTAGAGCGGATGCTGACCTCCCCAACGAGGCAGCAGTTTTCATGCCTGATGGGGAAGTCATAACACAGCAGATTTCATATGAGTTAATTCCAGATAGGTGCAAGTCATGTAAGTGCTTTGGTCATTCATTTGAAAATTGTGTTTATAATCAAGATTCGAACAAAGATCCTAAAGAACCAACCAATCTTGGATCGCATCCTGATCATAATGACGTTGGAATTAACTCACATGAATCTCCTGATGATTCTACTAAGCATACTAGGCCACCAAATGGCACCAACTCTGATGATATGAACATTGACACTACTGAGATTAACATAGCTGATAAGGATTATACGGCTATGCATTCAGCTCAGCAAATGCATAAAGTAGACAGTTCAGCTCAACAAGCAAAAGCAGCTGCAAGTTCAGATGAGAACTTACAAACTGACTGTAGTCAAAATGAAGCAGAGGAAGGATTAAACAATACTCCCTCAGTTCATCAGGAAACTATTTCAGAACCAAGCAAACAACACAACAGCACAGAGGGGAACAAAAATGAAAAGGTCATTGAGTCCTCCCCCCCAAAGGAGAACCCAAGCTTAATTACAAAAACTGATAATAAAAATTCAAAAGGAAAAGAGATAGATTGCAGTGAACTCCTAGCTGCTGATCCTATTTTCACTGACTTAAACTTGCTAGCTTCTGGACTTGATCCCATAAAGCCATCTGTTATAACTGAAGATAATATTCAGTAAGCTGTGAACTCAGTAGTTGCTCCCAAACCATCAAAACCTGCATCCCCAACAAAAACGAAGAAGAAATGCATGACTAAAAGTTTATCTGAAATAAACACTGTAGAGGAGACAGAGGATTCTACAGATCAAGATTTCAGGAAAAAATACATTAACAAAAACACCAAATGGGATAAGCAGTTAAAGACTTCTGATTTCACAATTTTCAAAAAAAGTGGCAAACAGAAGGAGGTTAGAGTGGACAACAGAAAGTTCAATGGTCCACCTTAGAGGTAATATCCTTTACACTATCCCCTTATTTTATTTTATTAATGGATATTATTGCTTGGAATGTTAGGGGTCTTAATTCCCCTGAAAGTCAACTAGATTTTGCCAATTTCTTACATCTGCATAAACCTAGTATTATAGGGATATTAGAACATAAACTTAGTGATATCAGGATTAATGAGTTACAAGTTAGAAGTCTCTCAAATTGGAGCATTATCAATAACAATCTGATGGGAGGAAATGGTAGGATTATGGTTCTATATAATCCTATCATTTGGATTCTCATCAGTTTTTTTATTGATCAGCAGTATATTCACTGCACATTTCAGAATAAGGGTGGTCTTGTTATAAAGATCACTTTTATATATGCTTCTAATTTTGAAAATGACAGACTCATGTTATGGAATTGTATTGAGCAATTCAGCTATACTATTAGCATACCATGGATGTTGATTGGGGATTTCAATACTATATTTCATAATTCTGAAAAAAAAAGAGCGAATCCTGTCCCTTTTTCTAAACTGGAAAAGGTGGCTAAATTTGTGATGAAATCAGGACTAATAGAACCTATCATTCATGGCAATAAATTAACATGGAAATCGGGTAAATTCAGAAATATTCACTGCAAGCTTGATAGGGTCTTATTAAATCAAAATTTCATCAATCTTTTTTCAAATGTGAAGTGTAGTACATTGCCTCAAAACACAAGTGATCATACACCTATACTTGTTTCACTCAACACAGGTAAAGGGAACTCTATTAGTTCCCCCTTTAGATTTGTGAATGGGTGGGTGTATGAAAAAAATTACAGAGAAACAGTGACTAAATGTTTTTCTAATACTCTGTTTGGAACTGCTCAGTACAAATTCAGTAAAACTTTGCAGTTAGTTAAATCTAATCTTAAAACTTGGAACATTGCTAGAAATAAAAATGACATCAAAGCTATTAGGGATGAATGTGAAGAGCTTCAGAATGAACTAGATAAAAATAGTTCAGACAAGACTAAGGCAGAGAATTTTTTTAATGCTCAAACTAAATTGGTCAATGCTCTTCATATTAACACTATAAATCTCAAGCAGAAAGCTAAGGTTGACTGGCTAACTGTTGGAGATGTGGCCAGTAATTTTTTTATACTAAAATGTCTTGCAGGAAAAATAGAAATAATATTGGTAAGTTAATAGATGCAAAGGGATTGGTAATCAATGAAGCCTCAAAATTAGAGCAAGAGGCTATAAATTTTTTCACCTCATTGTTTAACTCCAATAATTACCCTTCTATTTTTCCTGACTTTGATTTCAAATATGTAGCTAACAGCAATAGCTCTGATATTTTATTAGCCCCTATTAGGCAAGAAGAGATTAAGAATATCATTTTTAATGCATGTAATGACAAAAGCCCAGGACCAGATGGGTTTGGTGCAAAATTTTATAAGACTCATTGGGGTGAAATGCATTCTGTGTTATGTGATTCAGTAATTGAATTTTTCAATACTGGAAAGTTATTAAAAAACATAAATCACACTTTCTTAACCCTGATTCCAAAAGTAGAAAACCCTAGTGGACTTGATGAATATAGGCCTATAGCCTGTTGCAATTTTATTTATAAAATAATATCTACTCTTCTTTGCAATAGGCTAAAAGGCTTTCTTAAATTCATCATCTCTGAAAATCAGAGTGCTTTCATTCCTGGCAGACTGATATCAGATAACTCTCTATTAGCTCATGAATTGATTAGGAAGTTCAATATGAAAAATAAAAATCTCATGTGTATTAAAATAGATCCGCATAAAGCATTTGATAAGATCAACAGGAATTTTATCATCTACTTAATGCAGAAAATGGGATTTGATACCAGATTTTGTGAGCTGATTAGAGAGTGCATTTGTAATGTAACTTACTCTGTAATGGTTAATGGATCCCCCAAAGGATTTATACACAGCAATAGAGGAATAAGGCAAGGTGACCCTCTGTCACCTTACCTATTCTCTATTGTTATGGAATACTTCTCCATGCAAATGGAATTAGAAGTATTAAGGGGAAACATCAAACCAATAAATAGGGTAAAACCTCACATCACACACTTACTCTATGCAGATGATATGCTTTTATTTCTTAAGGCTGATAAAAAAGTGCCATTGCTGTTTTTCAAATTTTGGGAAACATGGAAAAGTATGCTGGTTTAGCTGTTAATGCTAATAAAAGCAAAATCTATTTCAGCAAAGATGTTTTAATTAAGCATGAAATTCTCCAGCTTTTAAAATTCAAGGAAGGTAATCTTCCTGTTAGATATCTTGGTCTTCCCTTAAGCTCTAATCAGATTAATGATAGAGACTGCTCTAGATTAATTGATATGATTCAAAATAAACTTAATGGTTGGTCTTGTAAGCTTTTATCCCTAGCAGGCAGAATAGAACTCACTCATACTGTTATTACAGCTATGATCATGTATTGGGTTCAAACTCACAATATCCCTGCTAGTGTCATTCACAAAATTGAGAAAATGTGCTCTAATTTCATTTGGAGGGGCAAGCAACATAAAGTAGCTTGAGATAGAGTTTGCAAGCCTAGGAAATTTGGTGGTCTTGGGCTTAGAAAAATAAGTGACATAGCTGAAGTAAGTAAGTTTAATTTTTTTTGGAAATTTCTGGATGGTAAATCCCTTTGGGCCAGGTGGATGAATGCAAAATACTTAAAAAAGAAAAACTTTTGGCTGACTAGAAAGGAAAATCACCATTCAGTAATTTGGAAAAACATTTTAGACTATAGGGACATGGGTAGGAATTTCATTTACAGGAAAATAAAAGATGGTAATCAAACCAGCCTTTGGTTTGGCCCATGGATTAGTGGTAATTCTCTCATTAACCTTTTAGGTTGGGGTAATCTTCATGTCCTAGGTGGTGTTAATGATAATGTAAATAGTTTAATCATTAACAATGTTTGGAGCTTTCATAACAACACAGCAGCTTTATTTTTTAGAAATGCCATTTCCTCTATTCATATTGACCAAAATTGTTTCAAAGATCATTGGGTTTGGAAAATTTGTTCTAAAGATAAATTATCTTTCAAAAAAGTTTGGGAGGTTTTGCAAGGAGATGAGGTAGAATTGGATTGGCATAAAGTCATCTGGAGCAAATCAAATTGCCCTAAAATGGCACATTGTGCCTATTTTGCTCTCTTAAATAAATTGCCTACTAGAGATAGGTGCTATAAATGGAATAAAAACTCTGAAAAAATTTGTTTGCTCTGCAAAAGTGAAGTTGAAAGCTCCAAACATCTGTTTTTTGAGTGTTTGTATTCTCAGTCCGTATGGTTTAATGCAAAAAATATTTTGGGTTTCAATCATAATTTTTCCTCACTTGACATTAGAGACAGTGTTGAGTATATTCTTAAATTTACTAAGCCCAAGTCCACTAATTTCAAAAAAGCCTGTGTTTTTTTGACTGCTTGTATTTATTATATATGGAGGGAGAGAAATCAAAGATTGCACCCTGGTAAGGAGACAAATAGTGTTCAGCTATGGAATTCTATTTTTTATGACAGTAATATTGTTATGAAAAAAGCTAACAGATGCATGCAGGACAAATTGAACAATCAAAATTATCATAGTAATAAGGATGACAGTGATAAGCTAGTTGAAGATCTCTTACTTAATGGGAAGCAGAAAGCTAATTTAGCAGCCTCAAATCCCCCTACTGGCGAAGCCTATCTCTATGCTACTCCAAGATCTTCTAGGAACACAGGGAGTAAACAAGTTACACTTAATTACAATTTAATTAATAATATGAACATTAATACCCCTCATTCACCTGATGTAGCCATTAGAGATCAGCTTCCACCCAGTAATGATTTTGAGACCACGAAAGGTGATTTTGACGAATCTGACATCCTCGCTGGGGCTTCCATCAACACTGCTCTCAAATCAAAAATCTGCGAGGGAAGTAAACATAATTACTTTTCAAAAGTGCGTAATTTTTCGAGTAAATCGAATAGTAAGCATATGTTTTTACCTGAAGCAGGTGGAGGTTCCTCCAGGAGTGCTCCAGACTCGCTCAATCACCTGGATAAAGGAAAATCAGAAGAAAAGATCAATTTTTTGCAAAAAATTGGGGATAATCACTACAAAAGCTTGCTCAACCACCAGATCTATCACTTATCTATCTGGTCAGATGGCGAGAGTAGCAGAGGTTGCTCCCCTAAAGACACCAGAGACATTTCTAGAAACAAGAGAAGCTTTGACAGCTTTAAAAGGTCAGATCTGATGGATTCGAACCCCTCGAACTCCATTAAACACCAGAAGCTCGTTTCAAGCAACTGGAGAAGGTGCCAGAGGGATCACGAAGTAAATCTCAAGCCTGAAACAACTGAGAAGAGTTGCGAAGCCATGGATGTTCTCGTTTGGAAGCCGCCTTGAAGACAGCGCTGCCTTTTCTTTTAAGGAGCTCGCCATTTTCAGCTCCTTTTCTCTTTAGGGTTTCGTTGTGTATTGTGAGGCGGCTAGGGTTAGTTACGAATGTGACTGGGTGTATTACATTGGGTTGTAACCCTCTTTGGGCCTTGGGCCTTTATGTTTTTACCTTTTCAAAAAAAAAATGTTCATGAATCTAATACATTTAAAAAAATAAAAAATAAATAGTGATATTAAATACAATATTTATTTAGATATGCATGCCGCTACAATTTCAATTAAAGAGGGAGTGCCGTAAATGAAGAACTCCTCATCTCAGTTTTCAATCAATACATCTAACTGAAATTTTGGTACTATAACATAACTTCCTAATCTCTCAGTGGATAGATATAAATCTAGATGACTAAAAAAGACGTGCATTAACACATGAAGGAGAATTAGTGATTAAGCAAACAAAATTTGATCAAATAAACCCAATTACGATTAAAATTTCAAAATCACATTATATGAAAATAGTACTTGTATCTACCATCAAAACCATTCAAGAAGCCTTCTTAGGCTGTTTGGCAGCAGTTCTTCAGGTGATTTTGGAATCTCAGATTCCTTAGCAGCATCCTTCTTAGGCAATGGGACAGGGTCGATGTTTGGAAACACTCCACCATGCACATTAGCCGTTCCACCTAACAGTTACTCCAAATCCTCATCATTTCTTATTGCAAGAAGAACATGTCTCGGAATGATTCAAATCTTCTTGTTGTCTTTGGCTACATTTCCAGCAAGCTCCAGTATCTTTGTTGTTAGATATTATAGAACAACGGCAAGATAAACAGGAGCTCCAGTACCAACATGTTGAAGTGTCGGTCGATATGGTCAATGGGGAATTGAATATCAACTTCGATCGACCCAGTGGCATATTTCTTCCCTGGGTACGCTTGGTCCTTTTCTACATCCAGCTCCCTTCTACGTTTCCCCTGCCTCCATTAATTCAAGTTTGGAATTTTAAACTAATCCTAGGGTTCCCTATTCTCTGCATGCATACAACTTTTTCGGAAGATGATAGTCATACCAAGATACAACGTTTACAGTGTTTCCATAATAATTGAAGATGATAGTCATTCAACTTCGATCGTCCTTACAATAGTTGAAGTCAAATTATGGGTTATAAGGCATGAAAATGGACCAAAAAGAAATTGGTTAATTTACGAATCTGGATCAAAAAGAATGAAACGTAATCAGAACTTTGAAGAGTGTAAATAGTGGATAATTGGTTTAGGAAATAAGACTTTACACTTGAAGTACATCACTGCATTGGACTTACCAATTGGATTTAACAATTCAACAATATGCTACCACCCGCTTTATATAACCTGAACATTGGACTTACCAATTGGATGAAAAAGTCCATGTGTTGTAAATGAAAATTTTGTCATGCATAAAATACCAAATTTGTAAATACCGTCACATATTTGTTATGTAAAACCTAGTGTAAATCAGCTGTTAAAACATGTATCTGACTGTGTAGCTACATTAACGAAACATATAAAAGAATGGTTCACATATACACACATAACTAAGATTTGTAAGGTTACATTATACTACATATGTTTTGAAAGCAAAGATGAACAAACTTTCATGTAAAAGCTAATCAATAATGCTCCCATGAGTATATGGCCCTGCCTTACCCAAATTACCTACTCCCATGAGTATATGGCCCTGCCTTACCCAAATTACCTGCCTATGACATTCTTTCAATGGTTGTGACCTGTATATTACCTTGTTGTTGTATGCTACAACTGATCTTCACTCTATTTGATGTAGTCTACTGTGGTTATAAATTAGTGCATCTTTAATTGTGACATGATAACCATTGTAGTTAGATTCTAAGGGTAATTTGATGGGAGAACAAAACTTACGTACCCTTTCCCTGTTTAGCCACCTTTTCTTCAAGTTGGCCTCTTGGCCCCACCACAGCTACATTCAACTTCAATATTCCTGATCATTAATAATTTCCTTCTTAGTCAAGCTTCTTCGCTGCAAAGCATTTAAAAAATTAATTATCAGTTGAACTAAAAAACAAATTTAATAAGGGTCAAAAAAACTGGATTATAAATCGATCACTTTTCCCCTTCTTTTTATTTTGCATTCTTTTGCATCAAATAAGGAAACGATGTGACAATATCAGCTATCAACAAAAAAAGGAAACACTAACCGTGATTCATTTACCCAAGTATTTCATGTGCCTAAAGAATGTAAACTATGATAAAAATAATTTGAAACATGGTCGCCTATATGCTAGAAGTTTAAACAATCACACGAATACAGTATACAGTTGGAGAAGTATTTGTATAAGTTGTTGGAAGCATATATTTATGCATTATATTAATGCATACACTATGCTAATATAATGTGAAAACCCGTAACTTCCCCGTAAAGGAAAGCGTCGGATAGTTCGAGAACAAGCCACACCAGAACGCATACAGAAGAACATTTCATTGTATATTACAACAACAATGCACCAGATTACAAGAATATACAGAGTATAAATAAATATTACACAGAAATATCAGAGATTTAAATTACATTTAAATACATTGCAGCGGAAAATAATACAATACACACTAGAATGAGATATACGGATACAAAGCTTTCCGGATATCGTTCCAGCTGTAAACCAGGATCCTGTGAATATAAATCTGCAAAACCAAAACTACTAGCTGCCCGTGTCAAAATAAGGGCACCCAGAGTTTAGGTTAAAACAATAAACTCCAGGTCAGTCATGTGACTGGTGTGAGAACTAAAACAATTATTAATCTTTATTTTAAATCAGGTAAATCAAGGGACCACGCCGTATAACACGGAACGGGTTTCCTCCCAAGAATACCAGTGCATAAAACAAACAGCGCAATGCTAAATAAAGAAAAATGAAGCTGTTATAAGACCCAGGTCCTATCACACAATGCAAACGCAAGCCGGGGGATAGGGTTTTCCCTTATAACAGCCAAAGGATGCTTGATACGTTTAAAAACAAATCATTTGATACTATTATAAGTGCATAGTGTATAAAACAACTTCAAATCATAAGTATCAATCATAGGCGGCATGGGTACCATATATCATGTCGCCATATATAGGTTTACAAATAAAACCGCAAATGTCACGTATTTGGAAATTGGATTTCCATCTATGAACCGAGGCAAAAGATAGTCCTCAACCGATTCGAGACGCTCTAGCCCGTGTCTCAGGCAAGCGCGCAGGCAAGCCTTGGAGCGACAGGGCCGGTCCACACGGAGTGGATTATTATGCCTGAACAATACGTCTCCCCACCCTATGGGGTGTAAGTCTGGTCCGTCAGCCGACCAGAATGCATTCGGCCGAAACCGATATAACCGAGGCGCCTCGCAACCGCAACAACCACATAAGTCAAACTCGTCAGGGCGTGTAAAACCACTGACGCCACTTCTAGCTAGAAAGAAACGCAAGTCCTCCCTGAGGTCCGTCTCCCGTTTTTGGTTCATACCTGGTGTGAAACACGCGAGGTAAACGTTACACAAAGCTACGCCACAAAGGCCGTGCTTTGATCATCAACCACAAGACTTTGCTTTTCAACAGAAGCCTTGATCATTTGCATCTTAGCATGCCACACAGGCAAACCATCCTATGTAACCGATATCAGTCACACAGAATGAAATCCGATGTCAGACACACAGTCCATTTACAAGTCCGTTCTGGGTCTGAACGAAACCGGAGGCACCTAGTACCCCGCATATCCATCGATCTCCAAGTACGTCTGGACGATCACTAACTGTTTCCATCTTCTTGGGTGTACAGCCCAATCAAGATCATCAGTAATTACCCAAACGACGTGAAGACCTCCGGTCTTCGACCGTCGTCTTCATCTTCGACTTATCGTCGTATCAGTTATCCAGAATGGGATAAACCCGGTCTTTCCGAATAACTCGCGTATATTTAAATAAGTGTTACACAAACACAACATACGCCTCATTCCAATTCATTAGTCACTAACCGTAAATTAATCAAGAGAATAATTCCCCAAATATTAACCCCGAAGGCCGAAACCAACATCAGATCAATATCCAGAAAACCATTCTGCTTGGCCAACCGACAGTTAGTTTCTAAATTTCACATTCATAGGGAAATGTTCCCATTAATTTTATCAAAGATAAATTCCTTGAATTTATTCTTTATTCTATTTTTGAATCTCAATTCAAACTAGTCGGGATTAGCGAACCTTACCGAAGTAATCATTTATTTTAATTTCCCCATCCCAACCTATTCATCCCATGAAGTAAAACTGGTAATACTTCATATCTAACACCACAGTGTTATTGGTAAATTCAATTACCATTTCACGTTCAAATCTAATTAAAGATTTAACTATCGCCTGGAGCAAAACTGGTGATACTCCATTTTCGATCATTTCAATCTAATTAAAGATTCATTAAAACTCCACTTAGTTTTAATCTTCGACTGGGTTAAAGAATCAGTGTCATTTAAAACACGATTCACGATAAACCCAAAATCACATTCCATTAATTATCAGGTTAAAGAACAAGTGTTATTCAAAACACTGTTCATGATAAACCCAAAAATCAATATTAATTCAATTCCAATTAAATATTATTTAATTGGTACACTTCATTAAATCTAAATAAAAAGATTTAATCTTTTCTCGACTGGGTTCAAGAACAGTGTTAGTGAAGACACCGTTCACGACAAACCCAAATCACATTCGATATTCAATACAAGGCTCTGAATAGAAAATATATCGGCTTATATTCAATATCAAATCCTACGACTAACAAATGTCGTATTGGAAATAACGATATAAATATATATCTTTCAAATTTCCATATCAACATCTGTATAATCACGAATCCCAACATCGAAATATTCCGAAGACAATTTCGATTCAAATCCATTCCAATGCAATCATTGGAAATTTTGGTTATTTTTAAAACCCTTTTCGAATTCAATTTATTTATTTAAAAATAAATAGAATTATAATTCTAGTTCAAAACTAGTTCAATTCGATAAAAATCTATTTTTATCTTTTCAAATATGGAGTTTTTCATCCCAAATCTTTCTAAATCATTTCTTATGATTTTACACAAATTATTACTATTTTTAATAATTTTATCAAGGCCTGTACAGTCGATTTCCATCAATGGCCATCGAATTGCACTTACAGCGACCTTTTTCGAATTTGATTTGGACGTATCTCCAAATCCAACCGTTAGATTTCAAATTTCTAATATTCGTTAGAAAGCTCTTGTCGATACGAACCCAACAGTTCCGGTTTTAGGAGAATCCGACGGTCGGATCTCCCGTAATGTCCATTTGAAATAAATGGTCGAAATTCACGAACTGCCGCAGCGCGGCGCGTTCTATTCAGGCCATTATATTATATATATAATATATATAATATATATTTCGTCGATTTCTATTTAAAACGAATTATATAAATAGTTTTAAAATTCGTTTCAAAATCTATTTCAACTTCCATTTCAATTCAAAGTAAAATTGAATTCTTCTTTATAAATTCGTTTCAAAATTCATTTCTATTCAATTCAAATTTCAATTCAATTTGAATTCGTTTTCAATTCAATTCATTTCGAAATCGTTTTCAATTCAATTCATTTCGAAATCGTTTTCAATTCAATTCATTTCGAGATCGTTTTCAATTCAATTCATTTCGAAATCGTTTTCAATTCAATTCATTTCGAAATCGTTTTCAATTCAATTCATTTCGAAATCGTTTTCAATTCAATTCATTTCGAAATCGTTTTCAATTCAATTCATTTCGAAATCGTTTTCAATTCAATTCATTTCGAAATCGTTTTCAATTCAATTCATTTCGAAATCGTTTTCAATTCAATTCATTTCGAAATCGTTTTCAATTCAATTCATTTCGAAATCGTTTTCAATTCAATTCATTTCGAAATCGTTTTCAATTCAATTCATTTCGAAATCTAATAAAATCGATATAAATATCGTTCACGTCGAAATGGCGTCAATCAAATCAGCACGGCTTCATATATTCCTTTATTTTCAAATATTCTATTTCAAATATTTCTTTTTCAAAATAGTTGTTATTATCAAAATATTTCGTTCAACACATGACCAATCTCAATGGATGAGTACTGTCAACACATGAACTTTTATTTTATAATATTCTTTATTTTTCAAATTGGAATGAGGCCCAATCAATTACCATATAAAATTAATTATATGGATTTTCATACAACACATGTATATCATAGCATTGAAAAATAATCAAGCATCAACCAAAGTGCACTACACTGTATAAGCATCAAATAAAGATATTCAACGCTTATAACAGCCTGTCAATCAATCGATCAACATATTTAATCAATTAGGATGAGTGAACTTCAAATTTCATCCCAACACCCGTGTGGGGTTTCAAACAATCACACACATATTTTATTTGTGCAGTTGGGCGATGTGTAAAATTTATCGACCCAATTAATATCAGTCAAATCAGTGTATATACAAACAAATCGGCCGATTTGTTTATAACTATTCATTTATTCACATTCACGTTAAAAATTATATTTTTAACGATAAAACATTTTATTTCAACCTATGAATTTCTATTCAATTCATTTACACAATAAAATGATATTTTTATTTTCTAACATATTTTAGAAAATTTCGGCGGCATAACGGCACGATACTAGAAACGGGACAAGGCCTAGCCTTATCCCCGGTCTAGTGAAGGCCCACGCCATTCACTCATCAATCAAATCAATTTCATTATGCAAACCACAAAATTTGTAGTAAGGGTCTAACCTAGCCTTACTCCTTCGCCTTATAACGGCGCACGTCTAATCCTAACCAATTTATCGATTCGATTTTTCACACCACAAACCACATTCAAACCAATATCACAATCAATAACCAAACAGCCAAACAAACAAGTCCATGGTCTGTGGACGATTGTGTCGGGTGCTACTAAGCACCGTCTGCATCCTAGTATATATATATATAACTAGAAAATAAATTGAAAGGTGAGAAATTCTCACATATAGCTATCCTAGCTCCACGGCTCTTCATTTGCAGAAGTCTTCTTCGCTTCGCCTTTTTGTCACCTTCGTTGCTGCTTTCACTACATACGTAAAAATCACATTTTTACTTCGCTATTCAATATATAAAAATCGAATTTTTATTTCAAAGTTCAATATATAAAAATCATATTTTTATATTCACTTCATATATTTAAAAATCGAATTTTGACTTCGTTATTCAATATATAAAAATCGAAATTTTACTCCACTCCTTAATATATAAAAATTATATTTTTATAACGCTAATTTCTATATAGAAATTATATTTTTATTTCTACACTATGCAGATAAAAATCACATTTTTCTACCGCTACTATATAGATAAAAATTCTATCTTTACTTTGATATTCATATAGTAAAAATCGAATCTTTATATCGCTATTTTCTATATAAAGATTATACCTTTATATCGCTACATAAATAAAAATCTCGTTTTTATTTTATGTTGTCTACATAAAAATCACTTCCTTTCTTCTAACTAAAAAAAATCAAATCTTTTTATCGCTAAAAATCAAATCTTTAACTTTGCCTTTCGCGTATAAAAATCCGATCTTTATGAACCATTCTAAAAATCTGATCTTTTCTAATCTTTTTCTTTATAAAATAAAATCAGTTTTAAAAAAAACCTTTTTCATATTCAATTTAAACCTTTTCAAATTCAGTTTAAACCTTTTTCTTTAATCTTATAATTAAAATAAAATCAGTTTTAATTCTTTTAAAACAAATCAGTTTTAAATCATTACAAAAATCAGTTTTAATTTCTGGAATGTAAATCACATAATAAATGATAAAGAAAGTAAAGCAAAAAAAATAAAATAAAATAAAATAAAATAAAACTTAAATTAACTTACAGGGGGGGGCTGTGCTTGTTCGTCAGTGGAAGGGGGGTTCGGAGCTGCGGAGGGGCTTCAGAAGGCGGAGGCTGGGGGTCAGAGGAGGGTGCGGTCGGCGGTTTAATTAGAGGAGAGAGGAGCGCCAGAGGGAAGGGGGAAGAAGGAAGAGATCGACGGACGAGGGGGGGGAGATCGATGGTGGTCTTCGCTCGCGAGCGACGGCGGAGGGCGCCTGGGCGACGGGGAGCGATTCCGATTTGGTTTTCTCTTTTTTTTTTTTTTTAATCTGAAATTTCATATTTTTTTTTGAACGGGGGGGGGGGGCCTGGAGGATAAAAGGGGAGATATTTTTTTTTTTTTATTATTATTATTTAATTTGGCCAAAAAGTTGACTTTTACATACGACCTCTAAACGAGGTCCACCGCCTGCCGTCCATAGCGAATTACCCCCATTCCGAACACAATGGGATATGCACTGCAAGCTGATTCGATCGTTACAATCAGTTTCTGCTGAATTTACATTTAAATCATTATATTGGATTTTAAACGTACATTTCAAATTACCGGGGTCACATTCTAACTAGAAAAATTCCAGAAAAATATTTTCTAGCTTCGTATTGACGATACGGTCCTAACAAAACTAGTTTCGTCGAATTCTGAGACCGTTGGAAAAATGACCAATTTCCAGTCGATTAAAATCAACTGAAACTGGTCAAACGCGTTTCCCTTTGCCACGCTCACATATTGATTCTAAAAATTATGAAATTTGAAACCTAGCAATAATTTGACACCACGGACCCAACAAAACTGGTTTCGTCGAAATCCGAGGTCGTTTGCAAAAAGTCCATTTTTTTTGGGCCTGAATTCCATAGCGACTATTCAGAATTTTCAACTGGACATATCTTTTGATTCCCGCTACGAACTTTTGATTTTTCGGATTCGTTGGAAAGATATTCACAATTAGATCCCATTATTTTTGGTTTCACTAAAATCCGGATTGTTTTGCACCCGGTACATTCAATTGAAGTTTGAAATCGAATTATCGAACTACCGCGCCATTTTCAATTCTATTTATAATTATATATAAATATTTATATTCTAACGACGACGTATATAATATATACGTCGAATTATATTCAAAATAAATTTCTCGTTCATTTTATTTAAAATAATCTATTTTAAATAATCAAAATTCGCTAAAATAGCCAAAATAAAATTTTTAAACTGGCCCAGATTTTACGGGTTGTTACAATCTCCCCCACTTAAAACTTTTCGTCCCCGAAAAGGAACAAAGTCGAAAGTGGTTTGATCAATCAACTATACGCTCGATCTTGCTTCCATTCTCCAACTCTTTAGTTTCTGAGAATTTTCTAAATTTCAAAAATTTGGCTAACACCCTAAATTTTTGAAAAATTTCGCCATAACCTCCCCTGCACCGGGAGCATCGGGGAATTTCAAATAGCTTCCCCGGTCCTTCAGATCTCAAAAAGAAAAAGAAAAAGCCAAGCGGCTAGCCAATAGGCTCACAAAATCATCATCACCCAAACAAAACAGTAAATTATGTAGTAAACATGTACCTATTTGTTGGGCAAACAAATTTTATTCTCTGGCTCTAGCCTCCTTGCTATGACCTGTTCAATGTAAGTATATGTATATGCAAGCAATTGCGACCAATTTTCAATATAATCCAATATTTGATTCAATTAGGCTTAATGGTTCAAAATTAGCAAACAAATGAACAAACAACACAAACATCAATCAATTAGTGAATTTAACTTTTCAAATTCATAATTTTGATATATATACTGAAAATCTTGTTTTTGATGCCAATTCACAACAAAGTGTTCTAGCTATATAAGATTTGGTTCTCACACCAGTCTAATGGAAATATATAGATATCACACTTTCGTCACTCGAAAATAAATGCTGGTGATGGTATACTTCATCATCAGGACCATGTCCGGGCAACTAGAGTGTGATTCTATACCTATCCAATATATTAAAATTTCGAATACACGCGGATCAGACGTATACGCAAAATCTATATATACTGGATTGTCCACATCAATATAAATAAATAATCAAATACGAATAATTGATTTAATTTTCAAAACAAAAATTTGTTTTCATTTGAAAAATATACACTTCACACTCGTTCTAGGATACTACTGATCCCATCTCTAACGAGTCATTCTCGTTGGATATTACTAATCCAATTTCTGATGAATCTTTTCGTATGGTTCTAATGTGCCTTGTTCTCTAAGCTTTGTAAACCAAAGCTCTGATACCAACTGTGAAAACCCGTAACTTCCCCGTAAAGGAAAGCGTCGGATAGTTCGAGAACAAGCCACACCAGAACGCATACAGAAGAACATTTCATTGTATATTACAACAACAATGCACCAGATTACAAGAATATACAGAGTATAAATAAATATTACACAGAAATATCAGAGATTTAAATTACATTTAAATACATTGCAGCGGAAAATAATACAATACACACTAGAATGAGATATACGGATACAAAGCTTTCCGGATATCGTTCCAGCTGTAAACCAGGATCCTGTGAATATAAATCTGCAAAACCAAAACTACTAGCTGCCCGTGTCAAAATAAGGGCACCCAGAGTTTAGGTTAAAACAATAAACTCCAGGTCAGTCATGTGACTGGTGTGAGAACTAAAACAGTTATTAATCTTTATTTTAAATCAGGTAAATCAAGGGACCACGCCGTATAACACGGAACGGGTTTCCTCCCAAGAATACCAGTGCATAAAACAAACAGCGCAATGCTAAATAAAGAAAAATGAAGCTGTTATAAGACCCAGGTCCTATCACACAATGCAAACGCAAGCCGGGGGATAGGGTTTTCCCTTATAACAGCCAAAGGATGCTTGATACGTTTAAAAACAAATCATTTGATACTATTATAAGTGCATAGTGTATAAAACAACTTCAAATCATAAGTATCAATCATAGGCGGCATGGGTACCATATATCATGTCGCCATATATAGGTTTACAAATAAAACCGCAAATGTCACGTATTTGGAAATTGGATTTCCATCTATGAACCGAGGTAAAAGATAGTCCTCAACCGATTCGAGACGCTCTAGCCCGTGTCTCAGGCAAGCGCGCAGGCAAGCCTTGGAGCGACAGGGCCGGTCCACACGGAGTGGATTATTATGCCTGAACAATACGTCTCCCCACCCTATGGGGTGTAAGTCTGGTCCGTCAGCCGACCAGAATGCATTCGGCCGAAACCGATATAACCGAGGCACCTCGCAACCGCAACAACCACATAAGTCAAACTCGTCAGGGCGTGTAAAACCACTGACGCCACTTCTAGCTAGAAAGAAACGCAAGTCCTCCCTGAGGTCCGTCTCCCGTTTTTGGTTCATACCTGGTGTGAAACACGCGAGGTAAACGTTACACAAAGCTACGCCACAAAGGTCGTGCTTTGATCATCAACCACAAGACTTTGCTTTTCAATAGAAGCCTTGATCATTTGCATCTTAGCATGCCACACAGGCAAACCATCCTATGTAACCGATATCAGTCACACAGAATGAAATCCGATGTCAGGCACACAGTCCATTTACAAGTCCGTTCTGGGTCTGAACGAAACCGGAGGCACCTAGTACCCCGCATATCCATCGATCTCCAAGTACGTCTGGACGATCACTAACTGTTTCCATCTTCTTGGGTGTACAGCCCAATCAAGATCATCAGTAATTACCCAAACGACGTGAAGACCTCCGGTCTTCGACCGTCGTCTTCATCTTCGACTTATCGTCGTATCAGTTATCCAGAATGGGATAAACCCGGTCTTTCCGAATAACTCGCGTATATTTAAATAAGTGTTACACAAACACAACATACGCCTCATTCCAATTCATTAGTCACTAACCGTAAATTAATCAAGAGAATAATTCCCCAAATATTAACCCCGAAGGCCGAAACCAACATCAGATCAATATCCAGAAAACCATTCTGCTTGGCCAACCGACAATTAGTTTCTAAATTTCACATTCATAGGGAAATGTTCCCATTAATTTTATCAAAGATAAATTCCTTGAATTTATTCTTTATTCTATTTTTGAATCTCAATTCAAACTAGTCGGGATTAGCGAACCTTACCGAAGTAATCATTTATTTTAATTTCCCCATCCCAACCTATTCATCCCATGAAGTAAAACTGGTAATACTTCATATCTAACACCACAGTGTTATCGGTAAATTCAATTACCATTTCACGTTCAAATCTAATTAAAGATTTAACTATCGCCTGGAGCAAAACTGGTGATACTCCATTTTCGATCATTTCAATCTAATTAAAGATTCATTAAAACTCCACTTAGTTTTAATCTTCGACTGGGTTAAAGAATCAGTGTCATTTAAAACACAATTCACAATAAACCCAAAATCACATTCCATTAATTATCGGGTTAAAGAACAAGTGTTATTCAAAACACTGTTCACGATAAACCCAAAAATCAATATTAATTCAATTCCAATTAAATATTATTTAATTGGTACACTTCATTAAATCTAAATAAAAAGATTTAATCTTTTCTCAACTGGGTTCAAGAACAGTGTTAGTGAAGACACCGTTCACGACAAACCCAAATCACATTCGATATTCAATACAAGGCTCTGAATAGAAAATATATCGGCTTATATTCAATATCAAATCCTACGACTAACAAATGTCGTATTGGAAATAACGATATAAATATATATCTTTCAAATTTCCATATCAACATCTGTATAATCACGAATCCCAACATCGAAATATTCCGAAGACAATTTCGATTCAAATCCATTCCAATGCAATCATTGGAAATTTTGGTTATTTTAAAAACCCTTTTCGAATTCAATTTATTTATTTAAAAATAAATAGAATTATAATTCTAGTTCAAAACTAGTTCAATTCGATAAAAATCTATTTTTATCTTTTCAAATACGGAGTTTTTCATCCCAAATCTTTCTAAATCATTTCTTATGATTTTACACAAATTATTACTATTTTTAATAATTTTATCAAGGCCTGTACAGTCGATTTCCATCAATGGCCATCGAATTGCACTTACAGCGACCTTTTTCGAATTTGATTTGGACGTATCTCCAAATCCAACCGTTAGATTTCAAATTTCTAATATTCGTTAGAAAGCTCTTGTCGATACGAACCCAACGGTTCCGGTTTTAGGAGAATCCGACGGTCGGATCTCCCGTAATGTCCATTTGAAATAAATGGTCGAAATTCACGAACTGCCGCAGCGCGGCGCGTTCTATTCAGGCCATTATATTATATATATAATATATATAATATATATTTCATCGATTTCTATTTAAAACGAATTATATAAATAGTTTTAAAATTCATTTCAAAATCTATTTCAACTTCCATTTCAATTCAAAGTAAAATTGAATTCTTCTTTATAAATTCGTTTCAAAATTCATTTCTATTCAATTCAAATTTCAATTCAATTTGAATTCGTTTTCAATTCAATTCATTTCGAAATCGTTTTCAATTCAATTCGTTTCGAAATCGTTTTCAATTCAATTCATTTCGAGATCGTTTTCAATTCAATTCATTTCGAGATCGTTTTCAATTCAATTCATTTCGAGATCGTTTTCAATTCAATTCATTTCGAAATCGTTTTCAATTCAATTCATTTCGAAATCGTTTTCAATTCAATTCATTTCGAAATCGTTTTCAATTCAATTCATTTCGAAATCGTTTTCAATTCAATTCATTTCGAAATCGTTTTCAATTCAATTCATTTCGAAATCGTTTTCAATTCAATTCATTTCGAAATCGTTTTCAATTCAATTCATTTCGAAATCGTTTTCAATTCAATTCATTTCGAAATCTAATAAAATCGATATAAATATCGTTCACGTCGAAATGGCGTCAATCAAATCAGCACGGCTTCATATATTCCTTTATTTTCAAATATTCTATTTCAAATATTTCTTTTTCAAAATAGTTGTTATTATCAAAATATTTCGTTCAACACATGACCAATCTCAATGGATGAGTACTGTCAACACATGAACTTTTATTTTATAATATTCTTTATTTTTCAAATTGGAATGAGGCCCAATCAATTACCATATAAAATTAATTATATGGATTTTCATACAACACATGTATATCATAGCATTGAAAAATAATCAAGCATCAACCAAAGTGCACTACACTGTATAAGCATCAAATAAAGATATTCAACGCTTATAACAGCCTGTCAATCAATCGATCAACATATTTAATCAATTAGGATGAGTGAACTTCAAATTTCATCCCAACACCCGTGTGGGGTTTCAAACAATCACACACATATTTTATTTGTGCAGTTGGGCGATGTGTAAAATTTATCGACCCAATCAATATCAGTCAAATCAGTGTATATACAAACAAATCGGCCGATTTGTTTATAACTATTCATTTATTCACATTCACGTTAAAAATTATATTTTTAACGATAAAACATTTTATTTCAACCTATGAATTTCTATTCAATTCATTTACACAATAAAATGATATTTTTATTTTCTAACATATTTTAGAAAATTTCGGCGGCATAACGGCACGATACTAGAAACGGGACAAGGCCTAGCCTTATCCCCGGTCTAGTGAAGGCCCACGCCATTCACTCATCAATCAAATCAATTTCATTATGCAAACCACAAAATTTGGAGTAAGGGTCTAACCTAGCCTTACTCCTTCGCCTTATAACGGCGCACGTCTAATCCTAACCAATTTATCGATTCGATTTTTCACACCACAAACCACATTCAAACCAATATCACAATCAATAACCAAACAGCCAAACAAACAAGTCCATGGTCTGTGGACGATTGTGTCGGGTGCTACTAAGCACCGTCTGCATCCTAGTATATATATATATAACTAGAAAATAAATTGAAAGGTGAGAAATTCTCACATATAGCTATCCTAGCTCCACGGCTCTTCATTTGCAGAAGTCTTCTTCGCTTCGCCTTTTTGTCACCTTCGTTGCTGCTTTCACTACATACGTAAAAATCACATTTTTACTTCGCTATTCAATATATAAAAATCGAATTTTTATTTCAAAGTTCAATATATAAAAATCATATTTTTATATTCACTTCATATATTTAAAAATCGAATTTTGACTTCGTTATTCAATATATAAAAATCGAAATTTTACTCCACTCCTTAATATATAAAAATTATATTTTTATAACGCTAATTTCTATATAGAAATTATATTTTTATTTCTACACTATGCAGATAAAAATCACATTTTTCTACCGCTACTATATAGATAAAAATTCTATCTTTACTTTGATATTCATATAGTAAAAATCGAATCTTTATATCGCTATTTTCTATATAAAGATTATACCTTTATATCGCTACATAAATAAAAATCTCGTTTTTATTTTATGTTGTCTACATAAAAATCACTTCCTTTCTTCTAACTAAAAAAAATCAAATCTTTTTATCGCTAAAAATCAAATCTTTAACTTTGCCTTTCGCGTATAAAAATCCGATCTTTATGAACCATTCTAAAAATCTGATCTTTTCTAATCTTTTTCTTTATAAAATAAAATCAGTTTTAAAAAAAACCTTTTTCAAATTCAATTTAAACCTTTTCAAATTCAGTTTAAACCTTTTTCTTTAATCTTATAATTAAAATAAAATCAGTTTTAATTCTTTTAAAACAAATCAGTTTTAAATCATTACAAAAATCAGTTTTAATTTCTGGAATGTAAATCACATAATAAATGATAAAGAAAGTAAAGCAAAAAAAATAAAATAAAATAAAATAAAATAAAACTTAAATTAACTTACAGCGGGGGGGGGGGGTGTGCTTGTTCGTCAGTGGAAGGGGGGGGTTCGGAGCTGCGGAGGGGCTTCAGAAGGCGGAGGCTGGGGGTCAGAGGAGGGTGCGGTCGGCGGTTTAATTAGAGGAGAGAGGAGCGCCAGAGGGAAGGGGGAAGAAGGAAGTGATCGACGGACGAGGGGGGGGGGAGATCGATGGTGGTCTTCGCTCGCGAGCGACGGCGGAGGGCGCCTGGGCGACGGGGAGCGATTCCGATTTGGTTTTCTCTTTTTTTTTTTTTAATCTGAAATTTCATTTTTTTTTTTTTGAACGGGGGGGGGGGGGGGGGCCTGGAGGATAAAAGGGGAGATAAATTTTTTTTTTATTATTATTATTTAATTTGGCCAAAAAGTTGACTTTTACATACGACCTCTAAACGAGGTCCACCGCCTGCCGTCCATAGCGAATTACCCCCATTCCGAACACAATGGGATATGCACTGCAAGCTGATTCGATCGTTACAATCAGTTTCTGCTGAATTTACATTTAAATCATTATATTGGATTTTAAACGTACATTTCAAATTACCGGGGTCACATTCTAACTAGAAAAATTCCAGAAAAATATTTTCTAGCTTCGTATTGACGATACGGTCCTAACAAAACTAGTTTCGTCGAATTCTGAGACCGTTGGAAAAATGACCAATTTCCAGTCGATTAAAATCAACTGAAACTGGTCAAACGCGTTTCCCTTTGCCACGCTCGCATATTGATTCTAAAAATTATGAAATTTGAAACCTAGCAATAATTTGACACCACGGACCCAACAAAACTGGTTTCGTCGAAATCCGAGGTCGTTTGCAAAAAGTCCATTTTTTTGGGCCTGAATTCCATAGCGACTATTCAGAATTTTCAACTGGACATATCTTTTGATTCCCGCTACGAACTTTTGATTTTTCGGATTCGTTGGAAAGATATTCACAATTAGATCCCATTATTTTTGGTTTCACTAAAATCCGGATTGTTTTGCACCCGGTACATTCAATTGAAGTTTGAAATCGAATTATCGAACTACCGCGCCATTTTCAATTCTATTTATAATTATATATAAATATTTATATTCTAACGACGACGTATATAATATATACGTCGAATTATATTCAAAATAAATTTCTCGTTCATTTTATTTAAAATAATCTATTTTAAATAATCAAAATTCGCTAAAATAGCCAAAATAAAAATTTTAAACTGGCCCAGATTTTACGGGTTGTTACATATAAGCATTATATACAAAGCATATTGATAAATCATAAGTTGTTGGCTTCTTTAGTTGATGGTCAGAGCAAGTACATCATAAATTAAACTAAGTATGCATAAAACATACCTTGTGTAAATGAAGAAACTATGATGTATGATCAACTAATTAATAGTATACTTTGTATAACCTTAATTATGTAATATACCCTATATAACCATATGTAACATACCTTATATATAATAGACCTCATGTGATATACCATGTATAACCGTAGTGTAAAGAATCTATTTTGTGAATACACTAAATGGTAATCAATTCTTAATGCTCATTCAAGATTTCACAATGATTTATTTTTTAAGATTGTTATCTAGCTAATTAGAAAGAACAGAGTAGAAATTATAACTAAATCAATCAGATATCAGATAAAACAGAGTAGAAATTAGACGGAATAGAACACAAAAATTCAAATCATGCTGGATTCATATAATAGAAAACATAGGACAAAAATATCTAACTCTGACATAGTATATGAATCATCTAGATTGGTAAGAAGAGTAAATGAAAATAGAGATTGATTGTGCTGAAGAAAATAGAAAATGCATAAATAAAATTTAGGTAAGAAATAGAACATGCTATTTTCATTTGTATAAAATGCTAGTATGTAATAGAACAATGACTGCTTATCATTCATATATGCTTACAATTTTTTAAGTTATTTCCATTTCTATGGCTCAAGATAACAGTTGAATGAATTAGGAACATAAAACTAAAATGCTATTAGAATTCCATTTTAGGTTTATATACGAAGATAATAGTACTAAAAGAGGAATCCAGACTACTATATTATATCAACATTGAAACCTTCCATGCAAATGATGATTTATGGACATCATTATTTTTGTCCAAATTATACAAACATCAATAAATAAAAATAGCACTCAAAATTCTTATTTCTGTATAATAATTTCAATAGTTGGTAACCAAGATTACACATGAAAGCAGTATAACCTTGTTTTTCTATTAAAAAAATGAAATCAAAAGAGTTTGCAATAATATGTCATTGAGATGTCATTTTATTGAAAAGATGAAATCTGTAGAAATGAAAGGTACATTTCTATAAACAATACCTAATTATTAGTTAAAATTTGTTCTTGTGGTACAAATTCTACTCAACAGTGTTTGTTTAACATTGTAGAAAATCAACAATGTCAGCATAGTTTTCAAAGATAATCAACTTCACTAATTTGGAAATTATTATCAATTGTTTTTTATGACCATTTATATTTGGAGTATTGCATTCATGGGTCACTCAAAAGGTAATCCCAAAATAGAAATGGTTATCAAAACAACAAAGCATGTTTTGAACAGAATGTAATTAAAAATTTATGCTCATCATCAAATTCCTCATTGCAAATCTGAAATTTTCAACACATAATAAATGACAATCAAATGAATTCAAATACATAATGTTGGAAGCTGTACCTAGCATAAAGGATTGAAAAAAAAAATACCTGGAAGTTATGATATTCAAATAAGTTGACAACTGAAGCGATGGTAGAAAGGCTGGTATTCTTGATTCAATAAGCTATAAATAAAGTTAACTAATCAATGGTAAGAAAGTTACAAATCAATATTACATCTTACATTGCAATATGGATGAAGTGATGACTGTCATGCAATTCAAGACACTTTTTGTCCCAATCTAGTTTACTCCTGAGATGAAGATACTGTAACCAAATTCTCGTTCAATTAAAAAAAAATTAGTAACATGTTGGGTCTATTGCTAGAGAAATCTAGATCTCATAATTGATGCTTTACCTGTTGCGTTCACAAACAAAAGAGGGAGCGGGCAAAATAGGAAGCAGTAACAGAAGAAATCAAAGATGGGGATGGTAGACAAATTATCCTTTTTGAAGAACAAATCAATACCAGCTCCAAACATGATAATAATCACCGGCAACGGCATCGTCAGAGCGTGTGGCATCAGTTTGCTCCTATTATATGGCGGCGGCGGCACCACTTTTTCAACGCTGGTCAACTTCTTCTGGCCGCTGCAGCTTTCCACTGGATTCTTCCTCGTCACTATCCTGCTTTTGTTCAGGATCTCCCCACAGCCGGCGTCGGTCAGCGATTTGGTCGGAGAGGAGCTGATTGATTATGTTGCTTACCAACATGAAGTAACAAAACAGTGAAGATTGAGATAATACGTCTACTTGTAAAAACCGACAATGTTTTATTACTAAACCTTGATGTTGTATAAGTTCTTGTATTGTCATTTGATGTTGTACTTGTTTCATAAAACTCAACAATACCTCTTTTATTGTACAGATATCAAATGGATGAAAGTTTGCAGTTGCTTTGTTCCTCATATTGCCCATCATAATTATGTTCATTAACCTTAATATGGTCTAAGTTTAAGACCGGAAAAAAAATTCAAAAGGTCTAATCTACTATTCTCCCATGTTGTCCTTGGGGTATTTCAAAATAATCCATTACCTTTGTAGGAACATTGTTATAGCTAATTAGAATACCATAATTCAATAGAAATAAGCCTAATAAGACAACTGATTTCAACTGTAATAAATGTCAAAAGATGTTACCAACAAAGGGAATGGATTACGACAGTTTACAAAACATGAAAAATATTGAAATAAAGATTAGGACTTACTAAATGAGTTAGCTTCTTTAACCAATATTTATTTTACATGGTATATTCTTCGTTGGACTGACGAATCTCACCATTAACCTCAAGCAGTTACATAAACTAAGCCTGAAAAAGCAACGATTTTTTTAACATTTTCTTCACCGGATTAATTTGTGTAATACTCGTGGAATAAAAAATTCAGACAACCTGTATGTATAAACTATATAAATATTCTTGGAACGTAAAAGGAAATCATCATATGAAGCTTTAGTAGAAATCGATATTTGAAAAACAACCATAGAATAAGAACTTTATTAAGCGAATTGATTAAACAGTGTCTGTTTACAAAATTCATTCGAAATAACAAATTTTAGAAAGAGATTTAATCTAGATCTACATGAGAACATCAATAAGTATAATTGCAAGGGGAAACTTAATTCAAAATGGATGAAATCGAAAATAAACAGAAGCGAAAAGTTTAAAATAATCATACCCGAAAATTTATGAGTCAACAAAATATGAAGAAAACTCAGCCCTTGAATGATTGACGATGAGTCAAAGAGCGATGATTTTTAATGAATATTTCGGGTTTAATTTGAAAATGTTGAATGATTCCGTATTAGTGATAAGAAATCAATATGAGAAATTCAAAGAGGAAAGTCGGAAGAAAGCAACTGCTCCTACAGTAACTGCCTAACTGTTATTACTTTTTGATGGCGTGGTTTTCGAAGGGCTTTTATATTTAAGGGTCACATGTCGATATTTGCACTGTTTGGTTTCTCCTTTCCTGTATAAGTAATAGAATAAGGTTAATGAGCCAAAAATCAACTTTCTCTTATGAGTAGACACTTCTTCCCTTAGTGTAAATAAAGCTCTTAACTTTCTTGTATCTCAAATAAGGTCTCTTACAACTTGCATTTTGACTTCAATCACGGCTTTGGACTGCGCACAGAAATAGGACTCATTTTAAAGTAAAATACAAAAAATAACATTCCAATGAATAATTTTGAACAAAAATCTACGATCGCTCCCATTTTAATTAATCTGAACTGTCTCCGAATAAGTTTAAATAGAAACTTACAAACTAAAGTACAACGTGTGGAAGCCAAACTTTAAGTTTATGTAAACTTTATTATAGTACAATCATTAATGAACATATTTGGAAGAAAACTCTGAAACTCACCCAGATTAATAAAGTATAAAAAACTCTAAACTCGCCCAGATTAATAACATATAAAAAAAACTTTCATCACCATTTATTATTATAATTGGTTAAGTCTGTGCATGTAGTCTTGACTTGAAAATCTATACATTCTACTTTTCTAATTGTTATGTTTGGTCGTTTTGAAATATGTCATAAAAAATCTGTTCCATATTCTGAAACAGTTTAAAATATATAGAACTGCCACTCAAATAAAGTTGCGAAAAAAATCCACCGAATGCTACTGATTAATAAGCAAAGCGAACTTAAGAGTAAGAAGAGAAATAACATTTAAGTAACCAACAAACGAAAATATGATAAAGTGTAAAATGGAGAATAATAACTCAATAAATTCGGAATACTCAAACATGTTACCATTTGATGTCGTTCTTCCTTGCATGGTCATTTTTCTCCTACATGATATCATCTGGTCTCTATTTTTTCTAGCAAACAGCGCAGGATTGATAACTTATTAATAGCGCTTTCAAAAAGAGGGTACACATGTTTCCGTTATGTAAGAATGAACATGTCTCATAAACACTGCACTGCATTGTAATCTTACGTAGAAAGATATGTAATTGTTTTTGGAATTCAATTATATAAGTTGTAATAAAAAAATAGATTATATAATACAAGATAATGAATAGACAACATAGACTATACATTATGATGTAATATAGGCCAATAATTTCAGATGAAATTTTGGAAAGGTGTTTTTTTGTATTAATTTTTTACAATGTAATTTCAAAATACAAATGATCACCAACTCATAAATTGCTTTTTTAATACTTGAGTAAATCTTTTACTGTCACCCTTCCACAAACTAAATTTATTGAAATGGATTTTAACCTCTTATATTTATCATAAATTTGTATATGTTGTCTGCATTTTGATGAATCTCTGGTTTGTCATTTTGGATGGTGCACTTCCAGTTGTTCTTAATCAGTGTGCCTATTTTTTTTTACATGTAATGTTCCGCTATCCTTATTTGATATATTTATATCTACTATTAGTTAAGCTCGTAAGATTACTTTCATGATTACACCTGCAGACTCATACTTAGATATAAACATATATATATATATATATATAAATTTCAAATCAAGGAAAATAAATTCCATAAGGTAAAATGCATAAAAGTCAAAAAAGGGGGGGGACAAATTTCCTAATGATTTAATATTTATATTTTCAATCTTGTTTAGAGCTATAGAAAAAAAATGAGAAGCCTTGAAATTTCTTATTGCAGTCCACTACCTACAAACCCCAAACAAGTCAGTCTGATTACCATTAATATAACTTATGACATAAACATGTACGGAAAAAGGGAAATAAATGAAAATACTTGCTAGTTGTAGGAAACAATCAATTATGGGGGCGTCTGTGCTAAATAATTCATGAAACTATACTCTAGCACTAAGTTATTCATATGTTGGAGATGCGAGGCATTTCAGAAAGATGAAAATGTAACCAAAATTATACATATAATAATTACAAAAACAACTAAACTATGTGCAGACTAACATTATGAATACAGAATCGTATAACAAAGGAGAAATTAAACTATTCAGAATTCACACATATTTGAGCAAGTGTTGGTTTATAGGACATTCATCAACATCAGCAATGAATTTCAGTAGGATTAATAAATTTTCACTAATCTTTTCATGTACAATCCCCAAAGTCGAAAAGAAGAAGAATTTAAAAAAAGTGCAGTGAATGCATAAATGAAAACTAATGACGCATTCATAAAGATTCTAATCAACTTAAGGAATAGACGATACCAATAAATTGTTTTTCATTAAAGAATGAAGATATAATGGATAAACAACATAAGAAAAATTGGTCATTAAAGTACCTTGAATGGAGAACATGAAGTCGATCTCGGAAGGAAACCATAGATTTTACGTAAGTACAAAAACAAATATTTCATTGATTTCAAAATTTGTGTTAATATGTAACAACCCGTATTTTAATAACTTGTAATAACCATAAATCAGGGCAGAACTAATTTTTAAAATAAGAATCAAGGGCAACGGGTTACGCCATTGCGTTCGTCTCGAAATTCTGCTTGGAAACGAGTCCGAGTTTTCGAAAATCGGAGTCCGTATGACCAAGTTATGACCCGTCGAAGTTTTCAGAAATTCTCAAGTCCAAAACAGCTCATAATTCGAATTCAAATTTCGAATTCAAACCCAGAACGAACTGGGCAGGAAATTTCCCGCCCAGGACCAGGTCGACCATAGTGTCGACCTGCCCAGGACCAGGTCGACTATAGAGTCGACCTGGGGGTCGACCTGGTGACAGAACCCATTTTTGAGTCTGAGTTCGTTTTTATGTTTCTGGCCTCGTTTCTGTCTACATTCGTTG
The DNA here is from genome assembly GCA_030737875.1 of Allium sativum. Lineage (NCBI taxonomy): Eukaryota > Viridiplantae > Streptophyta > Magnoliopsida > Asparagales > Amaryllidaceae > Allium > Allium sativum. Next base: position 166,068,204 of record CM060916.1, on the reverse strand, counting down.
ACCTGACCCTATATAAACCGCCCCTAACACTAGTCTCTCTACACAAAATTCTCTCTGACCTTATGCTGCTCTAATTCTGGTTGAAAAGTTAGAGAAAGCGACTACTTCTTCTACGTCGAAACTACGTTAAGAGAATTACTGATTTGGGAATTTCTGTTAGGACTCGACTAAGCATATAAATATTCAACATCGACTTTCTTTTTTCTAATTCTCGAACCACGATCTGTAAGCCCAAGTTACTTTTAGATTTAAACTATAAATGTAATATGAATATGTTGTAAATTGAAATTGGACATGTGTATGATGACTGTTTTACATCCATTCTTGTTCATCTTGGATCTTGACTTTTGGGTATATTACTATGACAATGATTTGGGGCCTATTCATGTTGTAAATCAAAAAGAAAAACCCCTAATATTATCATGCCTGCAATGTTGAATCTGCTATAAGTCACAAGTTTATGACTACCACCTTATGTCAACCGTTACCATGACTCTCACCTTATGTCAACTGTTATCTTGACTAGTACCTTATTTTTCTAGATTTGGAATCTTTATGTTTGAGGCCGATATTCCATATACTAGTAATGTTGTAATCATTTATCTCAAGTTATACCAGGCTATGCTAGTAATCACCTTTGCCACCGTATACCCGTCCCTTTTTATGTTATTCCCTAATTAGATTTATTTGTATCGATTCAAGTTTACGTGCGATGGGAATACAATTTGGGTAGATTAGGTAAAACATGAATTGGCTTTGAACTTGAACATGAACGTTATTATAACTTGAACCCGTATATGGACAAGAACTTGACATGAAATTTACATGAAACCTGACATGAAACTCGACATGAATTTTGACATGAAAACTTGAACATAGACATGACACTTAGATAAACTTGATAATGGCCAACTCGAGGTTGGGTTGAGTTTGCAGTGTAATTCTGCCCGGAACCGCCCGGCGAATCCAGTGACTGCAAACAATAGGATCCAATGTGAGTAGTTGGTCATATCGTACCTAAAACCCGAGGTTAGACTATGTTGTGGTGTAAATCTGCCCGGAACCGCCCGGCAAATCCAGTGACCACAACAACTAGTCTAATGTGAGAGGTTGGGGTGCATTAATGAATTTATGCTACCGGGTAAGGTTAAGTCATGAACAGCTTGAATATACTTAACCTATTGGCACGATGATTTGATAGGGTTAAGTCATGAACCGGTTGAACACACTTAACCAACTTGATACATGATTTGGATAGGGTTAAGTCACGAATTTGAATGACAACACTTAACCCATTAGAAACCCTAGTTACGCGGTCCTTTTCAGCAGTAACCCACTTAGATGTATCACAATACCCTGGGACTAGGCAGGGTGGGACACGATTACTGGGCTGATTGTAAGCGACCAGAACGACGGCTGAGTAGGTGTACCATTGTAGGTTCAGGTGGATTACGGTCGTGCACGTAGTACGGAGTTGAAAAAGTAAGCAATGGGCACCAGTAGGTTTACACTGTGCATGCTTGATTCGTGTCGGTGGTTGGCACCCTAGGGCTTGATACACCCTATGGTGGACCTAGCACAGGTGACTACATTTCATGATTGGGCCGTATGACACAGACACATGACGAGCTAGAACTTGTAGGGAGCAGATTGATTAGGAGACCGTATTGTAGGACCCCGTAATGGGTCATTTCATGATATTGGGCCAAAGGATCATTTCATGGATAATACTTGACATGGGTAGAATACTAGTACGTTTGGTGCACCGAACCTTGAACATGAGATGCTATACTTCAGTTATCTCGTTATCTTAGTTTATCATGCCAGATTTATCATCATCCTTATGTTTATTTTCAGTTTATACCTGTCTTGCTACCTTTACTAGTTTTTATACTGAAAGTCACTAGGACTTACCAGTCTTTATGACTGACCTGTTTTCTTTTGCCTCCTTTTCTTTCGTTCCCCCCCAGGTTCTCAGGGAGGAAACTCTAGCACTTAGCTTGGATATCTCTTGCTTTCTGTTCAGCTCATGTACGGTTTGGCCTTGAGCTATGTTATGGCTGCTTTTCTGCTTTCTTTGGGGAATAAATTACTTTTTCTATTTCAAGTTTATGCTTCTTTATTTAGAACTTGATGTAATGGAATAATTTGTACCTTGGATATATGAGGTTTTGACTCTTTTCATGAATATAATGAAATTTGGTTTTTAATTTCTACCACTGCTTTATTTATGTCCTGCCTTGTAATATCTCTGTGTATGTTTACCTAGATAATACTCCCCCAAAACTAGTGCATTCCCTTTGTGAGTGACCCTAGTGGAGGTGGGGTGTTACATTTGGTATCAGAGCAGAAGTTTACCAGACGGGACAAAATTTTTAAAAACCTTCTAAAACTATTTTCCAAAACCGTATATAAAGAAGCATTTTTCAATAAAAGTTTTATGTTTAAAAACGCTATTCCCCGAAAGTCGTTAGCATTTTCCTTTGTTCCCTCCTTTGAACCTTTTTCTTTTCGTTTTTCAGCATGTCTGATCTTAACCTGCTGAGGGAGTACCCGTACCTGGATGGTTCCGAAGGTACTTAGAAGCTAGGGCCAACGGCGCGGGCCCGGCAGACATCCCTCCTCCTCCTCCCCTAGTGGTCGTGGTTCCTCCTCCTCCTGGTACAGCCTTTGCCAAAATATGCAAAGACTTTAAAGCAATGGGTGGAAAGAACTTCGTTGGAACTGAAACCTTTGTTGAGGCACGAAACTGGCTAAAGGAGACTGAAGACTTGTTTATTATCTTTGATGTGGAGGACCATAGGAAAGTTCAGTTAGCAGCATGGTTGTTGAAAGAGGAAGCTGCATTTTGGTGGGAAGTCACCAACGCTACCAGGCCAATTGAGACTTGGGCAGACTTTAGAGAGAGGTTTGGGCTTAAATTCTTATCGTTAGCAGAAGAGAACCTTCAGATGGAGAGGTTCCTAGCACTCAAGCTTGGTAGGTTCGGATTGGACTTGGTTAACACAGCTCATAAGAAGGCTGTACGCTTTGCTCGAGGATTGAACGAGCCACTGCACAGTTTGGCCATAACTCATATGCCCATGGGGGCGACCTTTGAAAGCTTGGTGGATATGGCTCTACTTTATGAGGAAGACAAGAATAGCAAGAAGGAGGTTAAGCCTAATGAGACTCAAAATAAGAAAGCTGACTTCAAGAAGGGAGGCAACAAGAATATTAAGAATAACAAGAATAACAAGGGCAACAACAACAATAATAACAAGGCACGTGAGACAAGGAAGTGTAACTTTTGTGGTATTACGGGACATCTAGCTAAAGACTGTAGAAAGAAGAAGAGAAAGTTGGGTGAAAGCTTTCATTGTGGAGACACTGGACACATCAGCAAGGATTGCCCTAAGAAGCAAGGACAGGGGCAAGGGCAGATCCAGCAAGCAGGACCTTCTGGAGGGCAGTTGCATGCTCTCAACACCACTCCAGCACTTGACCGAGGTAGTAATATTTCCGTAGAAAGCCTTGTTTACATTTCTGAATTTCCTGTTCGAACCTTGTTTGACTCTGGCACATCGCATACTTTTATTTCTTCTGATGTTATTGAAAATCTGCACCTAAGTACTAGTCTAGTTGAGGATCTCGTTATAGTTTCAAATCCAATTGGGGGCTCCGCTCATTTATCTATGATTTGTGTGGATTTGAGAATTTCCATCTTAAGCGTAGAATTCACGTGTAATGCTTATGTTCTCAGATTTATGGGATACGGATTGATTCTAGGCATGGATTGGCTGTCCAATTATGGAGCCATTCTTAATTGTGAACGAAGGGTAGTGAGGCTCATGACTCGCCTTGGTAATACCCTTGAAATTTCTTGTAACCCTAAGGGTCCGGCCATGTTGTGTTATCTTGAATCTCTTGACTCGTCCATCGAAAATTTGCAATCTGTAAGAGTGGTCCAAGAATATCCAGATGTCTTTGATGAGGTGAGGGGGTTACCTCCTAAACGCGAGATAGACTTCCGAATTTATCTTTTGGATAATGCCAAGCCAGTTTCATTGCCCGTTAGGCAAATGGCCCCGCGAGAAAGAAGAGAGCTCAGTAAACAAGTTAAGGACTTGCTTGAGAAAAATTTCATAAGGCGAAGCATTTCTGAATGGGGTGCTCCGGTGGTATTCGCTACTAAGGCGGATGGTTCGCTTCGTCTATGCGTAGATTATCGTGAGTTAAACAAGCTAACTAAGAAAAATAGACACTCACTACCAAGAATCGACGATTTGTTTGACCAGCTTGTGGGAGCATCTGTTTTCTCCCAACTCGATCTAGCTACAGGATTCCATTATCTTAGAGTGGCTGAGGATAGCATTGACAAAACTGCGTTTAGGACTCCAAATGGGTTCTTCGAATGGCTCGTCATGCCATTTGGGTTAATGAATGCACCCGCGTACTTTGTGGATTTGATGAGTAGGGTGTTTCGGGAGTTCCATAACAAGTTTGTAGTGGTTTTCGTGGACGACATTCTGATCTTCTCAAAGGATGAAGAAGAGCATGCTAGACATCTCAAGAAAGTCATGGACACGCTTAGAGCACACCAGTTAAAGGCTAAGTTCTCCAAATGCCATTTTTGGAGGAAGGAAGTTCGGTTTCTTGGACATGTAGTTTCTAAGTAAGGCATAGCCGGGGACCCCGCAAAGGTAGTTGCGGTGCGAGACTGGAAAATTCCTAAGAATGCAACGGAGGTGAGAAGCTTTCTCGGTTTGGCAGGCTACTGTAGGAAGTTCATTAAGGACTTCGCTAAGATTTCAGCCCATCTTACTAGGTTAACGAAGAAAAATCTAGCGTTTGCATGGGACATAGAATGTGAGATTGCTTTTCAGAGACTTAAGAGAGCCCTCATCACAGCTCCAGTTTTAGCATTACCTGATGGAGGTAAGATGTTTACGGTGTACACAGATGCATGTGGCACGGGATTAGGCGCAGTCCTAATGCAAGAAGGGAAAGTAATATGCTATGGGGGTAGACAACTTAAAGTTCATGGGAAGAACTATCCCACACATGACTTGGAGTTGGCGGCGATCGTTTTTGCACTTAAATCTTGGCGCCATTATCTTATTGGGAAGAGGTTCGAGCTAGATACCAACAACAAATCGCTTAAGTACCTCTTCTCACAGAAAGATTTGAATCTGAGACAACAGCGGTGGATGGAATTCTTGGCATCATATGACTTCGATATAGCTTATACCCCTGGCAAGGGTAACGTGGTGGCAGATGCACTAAGTAGGAAAAGGTTGACTTTGAGCCCCTTGTTTGTTGAAAGGAAAAGTCTAGAAGTTTATAACAACCTTTGATTTTACACCTGCTGTTGAGTCATTGACTGTTACATTAGCATCTCTTGAGTTAAGACCTACACTTCTAGATCAAGTAGGGACTTCACAAAAGGAAGACCCACAGATAGTCGAAATCATGGACAAGATGATTAGTGGTGAGACGTCAAGTCACCTTGGTAGTTATGCCATAGATGACAAGGGATGGCTAAGGCGTGATGGAAGGCTATGTGTCCCACAAGTGGAAGACTTAGTAAGGAAAGTTCTCTAAGAGGCGCACCACTCGAAGATGACTATACATCCCGGAGGGGATAAGATGTACAGAGACATGAAACACATAATCTTTTGGGTTGGAATGAAAAAGGACGTGGCAGAGTTCGTTTCAAAGTGCATGGTGTGCCAACAAGTAAATGCCGAGTCAAAGAAGCCCGGTGGGCTATTACATCCTTTGGAGGTTCCGCAATGGAAATGGGAAAGTATCTCGATGGATTTCGTGGATGGACTGCCTAGGTCAAGGAAGGGAAATACTAGCATATGGGTCATAGTTGATAGACTCACGAAAAGTGCTTACTTCATTCCGGTGAAAAGCAAGAGGACTGCATCATGGCTAGCGTCTATTTACCTTCGAGAGATAGTACGGTTGCACGGGGTTCTTTCTAGTATAGTTAGTGATCGTGACCCGATTTTCACTAGCTAGTTTTGGAATAGTTTGCAAGAAGCAATGGGTACATGACTGAGTTTAAGCACGGCCTATCACCCACATACGGATGGACAAACCGAAAGGGTAAATAGGGTACTAGAGGATCTCCTGAGGCTATGCATTCTTGACTCTGGTGGTACTTGGGAAGACCATCTTCCTCTCATGGAGTTTGCTTATAATAATAGTTATCAAGCTAGCATCAGGATGGCACCGTTTGAAGCCTTGTATGGAAGACCGTGCTGGACACCAACTTGTTGGTGGGAGATGACAGACAGGCTTATACTTGGGCCCGACATGATAAGGGACACTTCTGAGAAGGTTGAGTTGATACGAAGACGGATGAAAATGGCCCAAGATAGACAGAAATCTTATGCGGACAAGAGAATGACAGACCTAGAGTTCGAAGTCGGAGACATGGTCTTTATAAAAGTTTCTCGTTTACACATTGTAGTTCGTTTTGGAGCAGTTGGAAAGCTAACACCAAGGTTCTTAGGACCGTTCCCTATCACTGAGAGGGTTGGGCGGATGGCTTATAAGGTAGAATTACCCGAGAGGCTGGCCGGAGTACACAATGTCTTTCATGTCTCGCATCTCCGAAAGTGCTTACATGAATCAGCCGAACTGGTTGAGCCAAGCATCCTTGAAGACGTAGAAGTGGAAAAAGAAGCAACATTGAGGTGAGTTCCGATTCGTATCTTAGGAACGGAGATCAAGAAGCCAAGGAATCGAGAAGTCAAGCTAGTTAAAAGTTCAGTGGAGTGAAGCCCAAGAAGATGCAACTTGGGAAACCGAAGAGAAGATACGCGCGCTTTACCCATTTCTTTTCGAGGATACATTCTCGATCTCTTTTTCCTATAAACTTGAAAACCTTTTCGTATCATGCTTTAACTACCTATGCTTGTCTTGTTATCTTCTCGATCTTATCTTGAGAACCTTAGGTAGAACCATATGGATGTAAACATGTGATTGAAACATGTTATGGTTGATGTTTGCAAATGGTTGAAAGTGATTGCTAGTGGATGCATGACACACATTAGGCACTAGATCGGCTCAGTCACATTTTCATGTTGCATATGCATGAGTGCTTATACTTGTACATGGATGGAACTTGTTATGCTATCACCTGGATGTTGCATATGAATGAATGTTTGCGCACTCGTGTAGAGATTATAAAGCATGTTAGGAATTTTTGCATACATGTTGGATTCATTACACTAACATATTTTGCATTAATGAGGTCTACAGAATCAGTAATCGCCTGATCTTTTGCATTAGATAAGTACATATACACACACTTACTGCATATGTTCATACAGCACTAGAAATCTTTTAAGGACAATGGTTGCCTGTGGATGATGTTCTGAGTAGATGGATGATTGGGTGGTAGGACACATCCTCTCTAACGTAGAGATTTCGGGGATGAAATCCTTTAAGGAGGGGAGAATGTAACAACCCGTATTTTAATAACATGTAATAACCATAAATCAGGGCCGAATTAATTTTTTAAAATAAGAATCAAGGGCAACGGGTTACGCCATTGCGTTCATCTCAAAATTCTGCTTGGAAACGAGTCCGAGTTTTCGAAAATCGGAGTTTGTATGACCAAGTTATGAACCTTCGAAGTTTTCAGAAATTCTTAAGTTCAAAACAGCTCAGAATTCGAATTCAAACCCAGAACGAACTAGGCGGGAAATTTCCTGCCCAGGACCAGGTCGACCTGTGGGTCGACCATAATGTCAACCTGCCCATGACCAGGTCGACTGTAGAGTCGACCTAGGGGTCGACTTGGTAACAGAACCCATTTTTGAGTCTGAGTTCGTTTTGATGTTTCTGGCCTCGTTTCTGTCTACATTCGTTGGCCTGACCCTATATAAACAGCCCCTAACACTAGTCTCTCTACACAAAATTCTCTCTGACCTTATGCTGCTCTAATTCTGGTTGAAAAGTTAGAGAAAGGGACTACTTCTTCTACGTCGGAACTACGTTAAGAGAATTGCTGATTTGGGGATTTCTGTTAGGACTCGACTAACCATATAATGATTCAACATCGACTTTCTTTTTTCTAATTCTCGAACCACGATCTATAAGCCCTAGTTACTTTTAGATTTAAACTATAAACGTAATATGAATATGTTGTAAATTGAAATTGAACCAGTGTATGATGACTGTTTTACATCCATTCTTGTTCATCTTGGATCTTGACTTTTGGGTATATTACTATGACATTGATTTGGGGCCTATTCATGTTGTAAATCTAAAAGAAAAACCCCTCATATTATCATGCCTGCAATGTTGAATCTGCTATTAGTCACAAGTTTATGAGTATCACCTTATGTCAACTGTTACCATGACTATTTTAGTGACCCGAAAATCCGGTCCAATTTGAGCTGACCAAATAACACAAGTCCAACCCAAATTGCACTGGAAATTCAAGAAATTATTAGAAAGAAGATAGAGGGTGAAGATAGATAAGATAGAACTATTAGAATAGAAGAAGAAGAAGAAGAAGAAGAAGAAGAAGAACATCATCATCAGAGTAACCACGAATCTCACAACGGAACGAATAAAATATAACATAACTCTTTTGAAATACAAACAATATATGTATACAATAGCACTTATCAGAGTACAACACTTACAACACAGCGGAAATAATAATAGCTATAGAATCTTGAAACCTCCTGCTCCAAGCTCTCCAAGTGTACCTGAAAAATACCGACTACTTGACTGCCCATACAAATTTAGGCACCCAAGAGTTTAGGGAAAACAACAAAGTAAACTCCGGGTCAGTTATGGGACTGGTATGAGTAAAACAGTTTAAAACAGTTTGAACAAGTAAACGATATCTCATAAGACCACGCCGTATAATGGAACGGGTTTTTCCCTTATGAGAATCCAAAATATTTTTATATCAAAAACCTTGTGATATTATAATAATGTCTATCAACCACAATATAATAATCATCTAGCAGAAACGCTTTCATCTCACGTTCTACATATATAGTATACAATCAAAACCGCAAGCACTTATTGGGTAATGGATTTCCAACTATGACAAGGTATGGAACCACCTTCCGATCAGTGTACTCTAGGAACGATACACTGGAGTTCAACAAGAACATCTTGCAACTCAGCCACACATGACCGACCACTCATTTCGCTTGAGTGTATCGAATGTACATCACCAACGGTTAGGATCAGCAACCGTTCCCGTATATATATATATATATATATATATATATATATATATATATATATATATATATATATATATATATATATATATGGGACAACATTGATAGATTAAAGAAGCAAATAAATATTCTCTAGATAGGTGATTATACACCCTACTTCGGTGCGACTGACTTAGCCATGCTGCCTGCCCGATTTTTGTCATTTCCTAGTTGTTGAGGCCAGAGGCTATGACTACTTTCCATTCATTGATAACACGATCACTTTAAATGCCACATTGTCAGATCCGTTAATCACTAATTGATTTGCACAAATATTCTGGATGTTATGCTAAGGGAATAAATCCGTTGCCACCATATATATTTGTACAGACCAATCATATTCGATCATGGGAAATACTCTGTCAGACACTCGTCTATATACGTTCGTTGTGGGACTGAACGAAACCGAAGGCACTATTCTGTAAACAGGACAGCCCTTGCACAACACCGTCTTAAATTATCTTCATCGTATTTGATCACAACGCTTATGTCAATACGGAGTGGTTCTTCGGATAATAATCCAACCGTTCTCTCCATATTAACGACGTAAAATGGTCAAATCTTCGATAGTCTGTGATTTAACTATCAAATGAAAACATGTCGGTGTACAAACAACGATCTTAATTCTAAATGGAATTACCGATCCAATCAACGAATATATATATATATATATTCATATTTCCTTATTTCTACACTTAGAAAACATCTTTGATTTATTTTTGGAAAACGTTTCCGAAACTCATTCATATGGATTTCAACTAACGCTGTATGAAACATCATTACGACTACTAAATCCATAAGTCATTTATTTCTTAACTGCATTACTAATCATCCTTTGTTATCGAACTTCAACTATTTCTTAGTAAATTTCGAAGTCAATCAAGTTGGGGTATAATTACCTCTCAGACTTTAAATGAACAACGATCTTAACCTTGCAATAGATAAAGCTCAGCACTTCAATTTCTAAAACCATTTGCTTAAGCAAATTCTCGGATTCAGATTACGAATCCGCTTCCTTTATGAAAACATTTATTATAACCCTAACGTTACAAATTCTACTTCTGAAATATCTAACTTATAAGTCTAACATTTATTCTTACTTTGATTAATTAATCTACCAACTAATTTATTTATAAATAAATAAATCCTGATTTAAAAACTGGAAAGTAAATAATACTTTCCCCGAATTCGATATAATCGAATTCGCCATATAACTCCCTTTCGAGTAATCTCTATTTGATTAACTCTTCTTCGAATAACTAATATTCTATAAACTCTCTTTGGATAGATTATATTCGATTATCTTTCTTCGAATAGATTTTATTCGATTAACTCTTTTTGGTTAATTCTACTTAATTAACTCTTCTCTCGAATAACTAATATTCGATTAACTCTAATTTGTTTAACTCTATTTCATTACTCCTATTCGAATAACTAATATTCGAATAACCCTATTTGATTAATCCCTTTTTGATTTAACTCTTATTCGAATAACTAATATTCGAGTAACTTTATTTGCTTTACTCTAACTGCTTAACTCTTACTTGATTAACTCTACTGAATTAACTCTATTTCGAATAACTAATATTCGATTTAACTTCATCCTTAATAACAATGTCTGTTTTAACACTAATCGGTTAACTCTATTTGATTTACTCTAATCGATTAACTTTATTTGATTTACTCTAATTCGAATTACTAATATTCGATTAACTCCATTCGCTTGACTCTAGATCGCAGCAATCACAATGGTTACGCCTGATTCCCTCAGGAAACATCCGACCGCCGTAGGCTATCTGCAGCCCTGCGAATTACGCTAGCAGTCGTGCTAAATGGTACTTACCCTAATTAACTATGTCTGTTTTAGCTCTATCTCGAATAACTATATTCGATCGACTCTAATTGAATAACTAATATTCAATTAACCCTGATTCGATTTACTCTAATTCGATTAATCTTATCTGTTTAACTCACATTCGATTAACTAATCTTCGACTAACTAATAGTCGATTTACACTTATTTGCTTAACCAACATTCGACTAACTAATAGTCGATTAACTTACTTCGACTAATTCGATTAACTTTTATTTGATTATCTCTAATCGATTAACTTTATTTGATTATCTCTAATTAAATAACTAATATTCAATTAACTCTTTTCAAATAATTAATTCGATTAGCTCCCTTTGAATACTAAATTCGATTTAACTCTATTCAATTATCTCTTTTATATCTCGTCAATTTCCTTTTTATAACGTTTATTTTCCGTTACAACTATTCCCTTTTTTTATAACTTCAAATTACCGTTACAAATACTTCCTATTTATAACTTCTATTTACCGTTACAAATATTTTCTATTTATAACGTTTTATTTATCTTCTAAATAAATATTTCTTTATTCTATTTATTTTCTAAATAAATATTCTCCTTTATTCTATTTATTTTCTAAATAAATATTCTCCTTTTCAACTCTATTTATTTTCTAAATAAATATCCCTTTTATTCTATTTATTTTCTAAATAAATATTCCTTTTATAAAATCCTATGATTTTATAAATACTTCCTTTTTATAAAACCGTGTTCGTTTCATAAACCATTTCCTTTTATAAAATCCTGTGATTTTATAAATACTCTATTTTCAAATTGTTTCCTTTTATAAAATCGGTTGATTTTTATAAAACTCCTTTATTTCGATATACATTGAAATATTCCTTTTTCCTATTCTATTTGTTTTATCAACATTTTTCCCTTTTATAAAACTATATTCGTTTTATAAATACTTTCCTTTTATAAAACCGTGTTCGTTTTATAAATAATTTCCTTTTATAAAATCCTGTGATTTTATAAAATTCCTTTATTTTAATATACATTGAAATATTCCATTTCACAACTCAGGGTTTCTTATGATATGTAAAATATCGAATAACAATGATTAATATCATTCTAACACACATAATCCAGAACAGATTATATAACACATCATATAACACAATATATGAAAACAGTAAAATAATTGTTGAGGAATCCAGTCGGATTCCTCCAACATGTCTCCCTGCATCCACAAATGTTACACAGTATAATATATATCATATTTCATTTTGAAATGAAATATCCTGCTGTACAGAACCATATTTGATTAACAGTACATAGATTAACTATAACTACGTTTTCAATCAAATTTATTTAACAGTCCAGTTTAACAATCAATATACAGCAGTCAATAAATAAAGTACAATTTATATTAAAATATAAATTGAGGAGAGTTAGTGAGTTTTACTCACATTTCGCGTTAACCGTAAAATACGATTTGCGTCGTTGATTCCATTCAGAGCGTTTTATTTCGTCATACTTCTAGACAAACTCCGAACCATCGCACTTCAGTAAATTATTTCACCATTATTTTCCAAACCAACTTCATAAAGCCCAATAGTAAATCCTACATCTCACAAATAATGAAATCGCACTTCAACATACCTACTGTCTTGATCGACGGTTTCCCTTATCTAAACACCACTTCCTTCCCTCTCTACACCACGTCCATCCCCATGTTATTCAATGCTTCCAAACATTTCTACAACTCGTCCTTCCTCTGCGTTTCGAACAGAGCTCCTCCTCCATCTCAAACCTTTCACCATCCACGTCCTTCTTTACTCAGTACAAGATTTTCACGCCCCTTTGCTCCAGTAAATCATTGCATGGCCGAACATGTTTTATCCACCCCACTCCTCGCTTTCTTCTGAAACAACTCCATTATCCAGCTCTTCATCAACCCATTCTCACCTCCTTAACAGTCGCAGACTTCGTTGGGCTCACGTTGAACAGAAAAGTGTTGAACCCATGACACACCAGTAAGTAGAACATGCACAAAACAAAAGTATACCTCGCTTGGGTTTCAAAGTGTTGACCCTTATGTGTTTGTATTTATTTTTATTTTTGTTTGGAAGTTTAAATACCAGCATGCTTCTGTTTTACATCCTAGGAGAAAAGAATGAAACAAGGTCGAGATCGTATATTTATACCCTTTTAAATTACTTAGTGATGAAGTCTTTTAGGTAGCTGTTGTCTAAAACACAGGGTCATCTGTTGATGGAAACAATTCGATGGTATACTGTTGCTACGTTGAAAAGGAGCAAGTAATGATGTACAGTTTGCTTCAGTCTTTTAAAGTTTAATGCACATGTACTCATAAATGAAGAGTAGACATATATACGGCTAGTTACTGGTAGGATTGTGATGTATTTCATCTCATGATAGGCTGTAGGATATTAAAAACACACAAGGTCTAGGTTGTACCCTTCCTTTGTCACGAAGTTATCCGGATATACATACATAGTTGGCAGAAGGTCTTCTGAAGGGATGCTTCTCCATCGAGTTTTCACTTCGTAGTCTCCTTAGGTCTGCCATGAGCTGTTCAATTCTGTCCCTTTCGAGCCGCTTACTTGCTAAGTAAACAATAAGTATATCATAGTATAGGTTTGTACCATTTCTTGGTTATGAAGGCTTTTGAAAAAGATTATTTATATTTGTTGATGAGACGTCCAGACTTGTTCATGGTCTAAATCTTAAAACAAAGCGACAAGAAATCAAATATGTCGTTAACAAAATTCTTGGGCAGAAGCCTGAGCATATCCAGAAATCATCCTCTTTGACCTTCATATTAAGCCTAAATGGTTATTGGTTATTGGTACCTAGCTTAGAACTATTTTACTTGTTTGTATATACTATGCTTATTCATGTCTTGTTTTAAAGAGGTTAAGGGTACCCTGCTATATGAAACACCATTCAAGTACGAACTGCAACGGACAGAAATAATGATACCATCGTGTCGAGCAATGCGCCACGATCCCAAAAATATAATAATACCGGTAGTTCAACTCATTTTGTGGAACCCCAAAATCGCTGATTGAGGGTGCAAAATACTCTAAAATAAAAAGTGCTTATTAAATTAATTAAAAATTACAGTAAAATTCTAAAAATTAAATTATCGCTATGCCTCAAAAGAACCTCGTCTAAATTCAAACCCGATATTCAAATATTCTTAAATAACCGTTATGGCCACGAACGAATACCGCTATTTTTCTAAATATTTAATTTGGACATAACTCAAAATCTACACGATAAAATCTCGATTTTTCTCTTCCACTAGAAAAATACACTTCACCAGCTCCTAACGTTTCTTGTTTCACAGAAATCCGATTTAAAACGGCTTCTGTATATTCAGTTGAAGTTCGAATCGCCAAATAGCGAACTGCAGCGCCATTTCGAGCTCGGTTTTAATTATAATAAAATTATACGTTCTAACGTCATTGATTAAATAATATATTCGTTATTTAAATAATTAAATAAGTTAATTATTACACCGTCAAAAATCCGGGTCATTACATTCTTCCCCCCTTAAAATAATTTCGTCCTCGAAATTGCTAAGCTAGAAGACAACCCTATCTACTGGGTAAATATTTATCGGTTTACCCCTTAACTTCAGTTTCAACTGAACCAATTAATATCGACTAAAATATTAATTTATTCCGAATAACTAAAATTTTCAAAAATTCTGAAATTTTTTCTAACGCCTTAAATTTTCGGAAAATTTCGCCATAACCTCCTTTGTACTGGTCGATACGTCAAATCACAACTCGCCTCTCTAGGCCTTCTCCAACCCAAAAGAAAATTAAACAGCCAAGCGGCTTGCCAAATCGGCTCATAAAATCCAAACTCATATATAATATAAACTTGTACTTTTTTGTCAGGCATACCATTATATCCCTACCATTCGTTACCACTTCTGCATATAACAATGCATTACCAACTTGATTTCCAATCAGTTCATTCTCAAAACCAAATCATTCGCTTATACTTAAGTCGAATCTCATTTCAAACTCAAGTCCAAATCTCAGTTTCAACTCTTTACTTATCAACTCAATATACTTAACCAAGTTAGTTCCGTTCATATATTTCATTAACTCATTAATTTCTTCATCTTTATCATTTCAATCTTTTTAACCTCATAAGTTAAATTTAATTTCAAATATTTCAAATTCCTGGGTTTATTTCAAATCAATTTGAAATCATAATACTAATTCAAACATTTGAATTTCTAAACCACTTGTTTTCGCAAAACAATTTCAAAAACAAAACCTTTGGTAGTAATCCGTCACTTAAAACTCGAAAATGACACTAATGATGTGTACACCATCATCATAATTATTTTCCAGTGATCGAAGTGAGTTCAATACTATAATACTCTTTCAGATTGCAAAACATTTTCAAAATCTCCCAGGAACTTAAAATTTCCTTATTTTAATTCCAATTCTGATTTAAATTTCATATTTAATTCATCTTATTTCATATATTTTACTTATATGAATCCTGCTTAGTTATTTATAACCATTTCACCTTTATAATCTTATTCGATTATACTAACAACCAATACAACCAATTATACTATGTTAATTTCAAAACATATCATGTTGGTTCATCGTATTCGAGTGTTTAGTAACCCCTGTTGATACAGTGGATCAAACTGATCGACCAGAATTTATAAGCCACTCAACCAATAAATCTCCACAATATAAAATCATTTTTATATCAAATAACAAATACGCGACCATATATATACACTCAATCTCAGTCTAGGGTATTACTAACCCTATCTCTACCGAGTCACGCCACAGAGCCAAGGTAATTCGCTTAACCTCGCTCTGATACCAACTGTAGTGACCCGAAAATCCGGTCCAATTTGAGCTGACCAAATAACACAAGTCCAACCCAAATTGCACTGGAAATTCAAGAAATTAATAGAAAGAAGATAGAGGGTGAGGATAGATAAGATAGAATTATTAGAATAGAAGAAGAACATCATCATCAGAGTAACCACGAATCTCACAACGGAACGAATAAAATATAACATAACTCTATTGAAATACAAACAGTATATGTATACAATAGCACTTAGCAGAGTACAACACTTACAACACAGCGGAAATAATAATAGCTATAGAATCTTGAAACCTCCTGCTCCAAGCTCTCCAAGTGTATCTGAAAAATCCCGACTACTTGACTGCCCGTACAAATTTAGGCACCCTAGAGTTTAGGGGAAACAACAAAGTAAACTCTGAGTCAGTCATGGGACTGGTATGAGTAAAACAGTTTGAACAAGTAAATGATATCTCATAAGACCACGCCGTATAACGGAACGGGTTTTTCCCTAATGAGAATCCAAAATATTTTTATATCAAAAACCTTGTGATATTATAATAATGTCTATCAACCACAATATAATAATCATCTAGCAGAAACGCTTTCATCTCACGTTCTACATATATAGTATACAATCAAAACCGCAAGCACGTACTGGGTAATGGATTTCCAACTATGAAAAGGTATGGAACCACCTTCCGATCAGTGTACTCTAGGAATGATACACTGGAGTTCAACAAGAACATCTTGCAACTCAGCCACACATGACTGACCACTCATTTCGCTTGAGTTTATCGAATGTACATCACCAACGGTTGGGATCAGCAACCGTTCCCGTATATATATATGGGACAACATTGATAGATTAAAGAAGCAAATGAATATTCTCTAGATAGGTGATTATACACCCTACTTCGATGCGACCGACTTAGCCATGCTGTCTGCCCGATTTTTGTCATTTCCTAGTTGTTGAGGCCAGAGGCTATGACTACTTTCCATTCATTGATAACGTGATCACTTTGAATGCCACATTGTCAGATCCGTTAATCACTAATTGATTTGCACAAATATTCTGGATGTTATGCTAAGGGAATAAATCCGTTGCCACCATATATATTTGTACAGACCAATCATATTCGATCATGGGAAATACTCTGTCAGACACTCGTCTATATACGTTCGTTCTGGGACTGAACGAAACCGAAGGCACTATTCTGTAAACAGGACAGCTCTTGTATAACACCGTCTTCAATTATCTTCATCGTATTTGATCACAACGCTTATGTCAATACGGAGTGGTTCTTCGGATAATAATCCAACCGGTCTCTCCATATTAACAACGTAAAATGGTCAAAACTTCGATAGTCTGTGATTTAACTATCAAATGAAAACATGTCGGTGTACAAACAATGATCTTAATTCTAAATGGAATTATCGATCCAATCAACGAATATATATATATATATTCATATATTCATATTTCCTTATTTCTACACTTAGAAAACATCTTTGATTTATATTTGGAAAACGCTTCCGAAACTCATTTATATGGATTTCAACTAACGCTGTTTGAAACATCGTTACGACTACTAAATCCATAAGCCATTTATTACTTAACTGCATTACTAATCATCCTTTGTTATCGAACTTCAACTATTTCTTAGTAAATTTCGAAGTCAATCAAGTTGGGGTATAATTACCTCTCAGACCTTAACTGAACAACGATCTTAACCTTGCAATTGATAAAGCTCATCACTTCAATTTCTAAAACCATTTGCTTACGCAAATTCTCGGATTCAGATTACGAATCCGCTTCCTTTATGAAAACATTTATTATAACCCTAACGTTATAAATTCTACTTCTGAAATATCTAACTTATAAGTCTAACATTTATTCTTACTTTGATTAATTAATCTAACAACCAATTTATTTATAAATAAATAAATCCTGATTGAAAAACTGGAAAGTAAATAATACTTTCCCCGAATTCGATATAATCGAATTCGCCGTATAACTCCCTTTCGAGTAATCTCTATTTGATTAACTCTTCTTCGAATAACTAATATTCTATAAACTCTCTTTGGATAGATTATATTCGATTATCTTTCTTCGAATAGATTTTATTCGATTATCTCTTTTTGGTTAATTCTATTTAATTAACTCTTCTCTCGAATAACTAATATTCGATTAACTCTAATTTGTTTAACTCTATTTCATTACTCCTATTCGAATAACTAATATTCGAATAACCCTATTTGATTAATCCCTTTTTGATTTAACTCTTATTCGAATAACTAATATTCGAGTAACTCTATTTGCTTTACTCTAACTGCTTAATTCTTATTTGATTAACTCTACTGAATTAACTCTATTTCGAATAACTAATATTCGATTTAACTTCATCCTTAATAACAATGTCTGTTTTAACTCTAATCGATTAACTCTATTTGATTTACTCTAATCGACTAACTTTATTTGATTTACTCTAATTCGAATTACTAATATTCAATTAACCCCATTCGCTCGACTCTAGATCGCAGCGATCACAATGGTTACGCCTGATTCCCTCAGGAAACATCCGACCGTCGTAGGCTATCTGCAGCCCTGCGAATTACGCTAGCAGTCGTGCTAAATGGTACTTACCCTAATTAACTATGTCTATTTTATCTCTATCTCGAATAACTATATTCGATCGACTCTAATTGAATAACTAATATTCAATTAACCCTGATTTGATTTACTCTAATTCGATTAATCTTATTTGTTTAACTCACATTCGATTAACTAATCTTCGACTAACTAATAGTCGATTTACACTTATTTGCTTAACCAACATTCGACTAACTAATAGTCGATTAACTTACTTCGACTAATTCGATTAACTTTTATTTGATTATCTCTAATCGATTAACTTTATTTAATTATCTCTAATTGAATAACTAATATTCAATTAACTCTTTTCAAATAATTAATTCGATTAGCTCCCTTCGAATACTAAATTCGATTTAACTCTATTCGATTATCTCTTTTATATCTCGTCAATTTCCTTTTTATAACGTTTATTTTCCGTTACAACTATCCCCTTTTTTTTATAACTTCTAATTACCGTTACAAATACTTCCTATTTATAACTTCTATTTACCGTTACAAATATTTTCTATTTATAACGTTTTATTTATCTTCTAAATAAATATTTCTTTATTCTATTTATTTTCTAAATAAATATTCTCATTTATTCTATTCATTTTCTAAATAAATATTCTCCTTTTCAATTCTATTTATTTTCTAAATAAATATCCCTTTTATTCTATTTATTTTCTAAATAAATATCCCTTTTATTTTATTTATTTTCTAAATAAATATTCCTTTTATAAAATCCTATGATTTTATAAATACTTCCTTTTTATAAAACCGTGTTCGTTTCATAAACCATTTCCTTTTATAAAATCCTGTGATTTTATAAATACTCTATTTTCAAATTGTTTCCTTTTATAAAATCGGTTGATTTTATAAAACTCCTTTATTTCGATATACATTGAAATATTCCTTTTTCCTATTCTATTTGTTTTATCAACATTTTTCCCTTTTATAAAACTCTATTCGTTTTATAAATACTTTCCTTTTATAAAACCGTGTTCATTTTATAAATAATTTCCTTTTATAAAATCCTGTGATTTTATAAAATTCCTTTATTTTAATATACATTGAAATATTCCATTTCACAACTCAGGGTTTCTTATGATATGTAAAATATCGAATAACAATGATTAATATCATTCTAACACACATAATCCAGAACAGATTATATAACACAATATATGAAAATAGTGAAATAATTGTTGAGGAATCCAGTCGGATTCCTCCAACCTGTCTCCTGCATCCACAGATGTTACATAGTATAATATATATCATATTTCATTTTGAAATGAAATATCCTGCTGTACAGAACCATATTTGATTAACAGTACATAGATTAACTATAACTACTTTTTCAATCAAATTTATTTAACAGTCCAGTTTAACAATCAATATACAACAGTCAATAAATAAAGTACAATTTATATTAAAATATAAATTGAGGAGAGTTAGTGAGTTTTACTCACATTTCGCGTTAACCGTAAAATACGATTTGCGTCGTTGATTCCGTTCAGAGCGTTTTATTTCGTCATACTTCTAGACAAACTCCGAACCATCGCACTTCAGTAAATTGTTTCACCATTATTTTCCAAACCAACTTCATAAAGCCCAACAGTAAATCCTACATCTCACAAACAATGAAATCGCACTTCAACATACCCACTGTCTTGATCGACGGTTTCCCTTATCTAAACACCACTTCCTTCCCTCTCTACACCATGTCCATCCCCATGTTATTCAATGCTTCCAAACATTTCTACAACTCGTCCTTCCTCTGCGTTTCGAACAGAGCTCCTCCTCCATCTCAAACCTTTCACCATCCACGTCCTTCTTTACTCAGTACAAGATTTCCACGCCCCTTTGCTCCAGTAAATCATTGCATGGCCGAACACGTTTTATCCACCCCACTACTCGCTTTCTTCTGAAACAACTCCACTATCCAGCTCTTCATCAACCCATTCTCACCTCCTTAACACTCGCAGACTTCGTTGGGCTCACGTTGAACAGAAAAGTGTTGAACCCATGCCACACCAGTAAGTAGAACATGCACAAAACAAAAGTATACCTCGCTTGGGTTTCAAAGTGTTGACCCTTATGTGTTTGTATTTATTTTTGTTTGGAAGTTTTAAATACCATCATGCTTCTGTTTTACATCCCAGGAGAAAAGAATGAAACAAGGTCGAGATCGTATATTTATACCCTTTTAAATTACTTAGTGATGAAGTCTTTTAGGGTAGCTGCTTGTCTAAAACACTGGGTCATCTGTTGATGGAAACAATTCGATGGTATACTGTTGCTACGTTGAAAAGGAGCAAGTAATGATGTACAGTTTGCTTCAGTCTTTTAAAGTTTAATGCACATGTACTCATAAATGAAGAGTAGACATATATACGGCTAGTTACTGGTAGGATTGTGATGTATTTCATCTCATGATAGGCTGTAGGATATTAAAAACACACAAGGTCTAGGCTGTACCCTTCCTTTGTCACGAAGTTATCCGGATATACATACATAGTTGGCAGAAGGTCTTCTGAAGGGATGGTTCTCCATCGAGTTTTCACTTCGTAGTCTCCTTAGGTCTGCCATGAGCTGTTCAATTCTGTCCCTTTCGAGCCGCTTACTTGCTAAGTAAACAATAAGTATATCATAGTATAGGTTTGTACCATTTCTTGGTTATGAAGGCTTTTGAAAAAGATTATTTATATTTGTTGATGAGACGTCCAGATTTGTTCATGGTCTAAATTTTAAAACAAAGCGACAAGAAATCAAATATGTTGTTAACAAAATTCTTGGGCAGAAGCCTGAGCATATCCAGAAATCATCCCCTTTGACCTTCATATTAAGCCTAAATGGTTATTGTTTATTAGTACCTAGCTTAGAACTATTTTACTTGTTTGTATATACTATGCTTATTCATGTCTTGTTTTAAAGAGGTTAAGGGTACCCTGCTATATGAAACACCATTCAAGTACGAACTGCAACGGACAGAAATAATGATACCATCATGTCGAGCAATGCGCCTCGATCCCAAAAATATAATAATACCGGTAGTTCAACTCATTTTGTGGAACCAAGAAATCGCTGATTCAGGGTGCAAAATACTCTAAAATAAAAAGTGCTTATTAAATTTATTAAAAATTACAGTAAAATTTTAAAAATTAAATTATCGCTATGCCTCAAAAGAACCTCGTCCAAATTCAAACCCGATATTCAAATATTCTTAAATAACCGTTATGGCCACGAACGAATACCGCTGTTTTTCTAAATATTTAATTTGGACATAACTCAAAATCTACATGATAAAATCTCGATTTTTCTCTTCGACTAGAAAATTACACTTCACCAGCTCCTAACGTTTCTTGTTTCATAGAAATCCGATTTAAAACGGCTTCTGTATATTCAGTTGAAGTTCGAATCGCCAAATAGTGAACTACAGCGTCATTTCGAGCTCGGTTTTAATTATAATAAAATTATACGTTCTAACGTCATCGATTAAATAATATATTCGTTATTTAAATAATTAAGTAATTTAATTATTACACCGTCAAAAATCCAGGTCATTACAACTATCACCTTATGTCAACTGTTATCTTGACTAGTACCTTATTTTGCTAGGATTTGAAATCTTAATGTTTGAGGCCGATATTCCATATGTCAGTAATGTTGTAATCATTTATCTCAAGTTATACCATGCTATGCTAGTAAACACCTTTGCCACCGTATACCCGTCCCTTTTTATGTTATTCCCTAATTAGATTTATTTGTATCGATTTGAGTTTATGTGCGATGGGAATACGATTTGGGTAGATTAGGTAAAACTTGAATTGGCTTTGAACTTGAACATGAACGTTATTATAACTTGAACCTGTATATGGACAAGAACTTGACATGAAATTTACATGAAACCTGACATGAAACTCGACATGAATTTTGAAATGAAAATTGAACATGGACATGACACTTAGATAAACTTTATAATGGCTAACTCGAGGTTGGGTTGAGTTTGCAGTGTAAATCTGCCCAGAACCGCCCAGCGAATCCAGTGACTGCAAACAATAGGATCCAATGTGGGTAGTTGGTCATATCACACCTAAAACCCGAGGTTAGACTATGTTGTGGTGTAAATCTGCCCGGAACCGCCTGGCAAATCCAGTGACCACAACAACTAGTCTAATGTGAGAGGTTGGGGTGCATTAATGAATTTATGCTACAGGGTAAGGTTAAGTCATGAACCGCTTGAATATACTTAACCGATTTGACACGATGATTTGATAGGGTTAATTCATGAACCGCTTGAACACACTTAACCAACTTGATACATGATTTGGATAGGGTTAAGTCACGAATATGAATGATAACACTTAATCCATTAGAAACCCTAGTTACGTGGTCCTTTTCAGAAGTAACCCACTTAGATGTATCACGATACCCTAGGAATAAGCAGGGTGGGGCACGATAACTGGGCTGATTGTAAGCGACCAGAACGACGGCTGAGTAGGTGCGCCATTGTAGGTTCGGGCGGACTATGGTCGTGCACGTAGTTCGGAGTTGAAAAAGCAGGCATTGGGCACCAGTAGGTTTACACTGTGCGTGCTTGATTCGTGTCAGTGGTTGGCACCCTAGGGCTTGATACACCCTATGGTGGACCTAGCACAGGTGACTACATTTCATGATTGGGCCGTATGACACAGACACATGACGAGCTAGAACTTGTTGGGAGCCGATCGATTAGGAGACCATATTATAGGACCCCGTAATGGGTCATTTCATGATATTGGGCCAATGGATCATTTCATGGTTAATACTTGACATGGGTAGAATACTAGTACGTTTGGTGCAGCGAACCTTGAACATGCGATGCTATACTTGAGTTATCTCGTTATCTTAGTTTATCATGCCATACTTATCATCATCTTTATGTTTATTTTCAGTTTATACCTGTCTTATTACCTTTACTAGTTTCTATACTGAAAGTCACTAGGACTTACCAGTCTTTATGACTGACATGTTTTCTTTCGCCTCTTTTTCTTTCGTCCCACCCCCCCAAGGTTCTCAGGGAGGAAACTCTAGCACTTAGCTTGGATAACTCTTGCTTTTTGTTCAGCTCATGTACGGTTTGGACTTGAGCTATGTTATGGCTGATTTTCTGCTTTCTTTGGGAATAAATTACTTTTGCTTTTTCAAGTTTATGCTTCTTTATTTAGAACTTGATGTAATGGAATAATTTGTACCTTGGATATATGAGGTTTTGACTCTTTTCTTGAAAGTAATGAAATTTGGTTTTTAATTTCTACCGCTGCTTTATTTATGTTCTGCCTTATGATATCTCTGTGTATGTTTACCTAGATAATACTCTGTAACGACCCAGAAAATCTGAACCAATTTAAAATTTTTAAATTGGCTAAAATAATGGATTTTAAATATTTAAAATAAATATTTTAAACAATGGCGATGAAAACTGAGTTTGAATCGACAATTGAAAACGAATATAATTAATTATAATTATATATAGAATTGAAAATGGCGCGGTAGTTCGATAATTCGATTTCAAACTTAAATTGAATATACCGGGTGCAAAACAATCCGGATTTTAGTGAAACCAAAAATAGTGGAATCTAGTTGGTAATATCTTTCCAACGAATCCGACCAATCGAAATCTGATAGCGGGAATCAAAAGATATGTCCAGTTGAAAATTCTGAATAGTCGCTATGGAATTCAGGCCCTTAAAAATGGACATTTTGCAAATGACCTCGGATTTCGACGAAACCACTTTTGTTAGATCCGTAGTGTCAAGTTATTGCTAGGTTTCAAATTTCATAATTTTTCGAATCAATATGTGAGCGTGGCAAAAGAAAACGCGTTTGACCAGTTTCTGTTGATTTTAATCGACTGGAAATTGGCCATTTCTCAAACGGTCTCAGAATTCGACGAAACTAGTTTTGTTAGGACCGTATCGTCAATACGAAGCTAGAAAATATTTTTCTAGAATTTTTCTAGTCAGTATGTGGCCCCGGTAATTTGAAATGTGCGTTTAAAATTCAATATAGTGATTTAAATGAAAATTCAAAAGAAAACAGATTGTAACGATCAAATCAGCTTGCGATACATATCCCATTGTGTTCGGAATGGGGGTGAAACGCTATGGACGACAGGCGGTGGGCCTCGTTTCGAGGTCGTACGTAAAAGTCAACTCTTTGCTAAATTAAATAATTAAATAATAAAAAAAAAAAATTTCCCTCCCTTTATCTTCGTTCTGCCCCCCCCTTTTCATTTCGATTTCAAACGGATTAGAAAAAAAAAAAAAAACCCTAGCGACCTATCGACAGCCGCCCCCCCCCCTCGAGACATCGCCGACGAAGACCCCGCTCCTCCCTCCATCGCGTTCGAACCCCGAGCCGCCGCCTCGAAGCCAGAAGCCTCCATCGCGTTCAAACCCCGAGCGCCACCCTCGAGAGCTCCTGCCGCCGACGAAGACGAGCCGCGCTCCCCCCCCCTTCGCAGCTACATCGGTGAGCATTTTCTATTTTTTTTATTTTATTTATTTTCTTTTTTATTTTATTCCTTAAAAACTGATTATTATAAAAGATTTTAAACTGATTTTTTAAGGATTTATAAACTGATTTTAATTAGGTTTCTAAAACTGAATTGATTTTTAAAGAATGTAAAAACTGAATTGATTTTTAAAGAATGTAAAAACTGAACTGATTTTGTTTTAATATTAAAAACTGATTTGGTTGAATATTAAAAACTGATTTGGTTGAATATTAAAAACTGATTTTGTTTTAATATTAAAAACTGATTTTTAAAGTATAAAAAAACTGATTTGTTTTAAAGAAATAAAACTGATTTGTTTTAAAGAAATAAAAACTGTTTTATGTTTAAAATAAAAACTGTTTTGTTTTTAAAGTTAAAAACTGTTTTGTTTTTAAAGTTAAAAACTGATTTTGTTAAAAGTTTAAAAACTGAATTTTTAAAAGTTTAAAACTGGAATTTTTAAAAGTTTAAAACTGAAATTTTTTAAAAGAATTTTAAACTGATTTTTTCTAATGAAATTAAAACTGATTTTTTTTAAAAAAGTATTAAAAACTGATTTTAAAGAATAAAAAACTGATTTTAAAAGCAAAGGAAAACTGATTTTAATAGGAAGTTAAAACTGATTTGTTTTTTTTATATAGGATGTTAAAAACTGATTTTCAACTGATTTTCAAAAGAGTTTAAAACTGATTTTATTTTAAACTTTAAATAGAAAAAGATTTAAACTTTAAAGAGAAAAAGGATTTGAACTTTAAGAAGTAAAAATCAGATTTTTAGATATTGAAAGTCGAAGGAAAAAAATCATATTTTTATATATTGACTAGCGAAGTCAAAATCATATTTTTATATATTGAATAGCGAAGTCAAAATTCGATTTTTATATATTGAATAGCATCGTAAAAATTCGATTTTTACATATGTAGAGAATACGGGCGAAAGCGACAAAAGGCGAAGATTTCCCTAAGGAAGTGTCGTGCAGTTGGATAGCTATTGGTGAGATTTCTGATTTAAAAATATTATATATGTGTGAAATGAAAATGAATTGCTATATATGAATATATATCTATATATATATATATATATATATATATATATATATATACGCCCCTCGTCCACAAACCATGGACGATATTTATTGGTTGAAATTGGTGTGAAAATTGATTGATAGCAAATGGTTGTTTGGGATTGTTAGTGATTGATATTGGTTGATTGTGGTCGAAAAATACCCGTTTGTGGTTGAGAAATATTTGGTTGAAACCACATAGGATTAGTTTGTGGAAATGAAATAAATATATACATGCCGCCTGCGTGCGAACTAGATGCATGATCCCCATTGTCAAAAACCGCGAGGTTTTAAGGTAGAGCGAGGAGCCGTACTAGGGACGGTGCCGGTGTAACTACCCTGCCGTTATGCTGCCGAAATTTTGAATAATATTCTTGTGTTTGAATTATTTTCATATGCTTAAAACAATAGAAAACATTCATGTGTTGAATTGATATTCATTCGTTGTTTAGAAATTCATGTGTTGAATGGTATTCATATTTTGAAATAAATTGTTCGATAATAAAAATCACATTTTTATCTATATATAAAAACTATAGAAAACATTCATGTGTTGAATTGATATTCATTCGTTGTTTAGAAATTCATGTGTTGAATGGTATTCATATTTTGAAATAAATTGTTTGATAATAAAAATCACATTTTTATCTATATATAGAAACAATAGAAAACATTCATGTGTTGAATTGATATTCATTCGTTGTTTAGAAATTCATGTGTTGAATGGTATTCATATTTTGAAATAAATTGTTCGATAATAAAAATCACATTTTTATCTATATATAGAAATAATAGAAAACATTCATGTGTTGAATTGATATTCATTCGTTGTTTAGAAATTCATGTGTTGAATGGTATTCATATTTTGAAATAAATTGTTCGATAATAAAAATCACATTTTTATCTATATATAAAAACTATAGAAAACATTCATGTGTTGAATTGATATTCATTCGTTGTTTAGAAATTCATGTGTTGAATGGTATTCATATTTTGAAATAAATTGTTCGATAATAAAAATCACATTTTTATCTATATATAGAAACAATAGAAAACATTCATGTGTTGAATTGATATTCATTCGTTGTTTAGAAATTCATGTGTTGAATGGTATTCATATTTTGAAATAAATTGTTTGATAATAAAAATCACCTTTTATCGACTATATGAACTATGTAAAATAACCTCGATTTAAAAGAAATTGTTTTATGATAAAAATTTCATTTTTATCACCAACTTGAACTATATAGAAGAATAGTGTTTTGAAATGAATTGTTTTACAATAAAAATCACATTTTTATTGTATGCATAAATCGTTGAAATGTGAAGTGTTAAAAATAGCCACTTGTTCAAAATAAACATATATGAGTTGAAATATTCATTAATTAGCTAATGAAATGATTTGCACCTATTTATGTAACATTAGAATGAATGGTGTTTTTAAACCAAATAGAAATCAAATATGAAGTTGAATAGAAAATGAAAAATGATATGGACTGTATATATATGTACATGCATATTCATTGAACAGGTTATAGCAAAGGGGCTAGAGAAGAGGAATAAAATTTTGTGCCCGACAAATAGGTACACATTTACTGATTTGTTTGGGTGATGATTTTGAGCCTGTTGGCTAGCCGCTTGGCTTTTTCTTTTTCTTTTTGAGATTAGAAGGACCGGGACGCTATTTGCGATTTCCCGATGCTCCCGGTGCAGGGGAGGTTATGGCGAAATTTTTCCAAAATTTAAGGCGTTAGAAAATTTTTTGAAGTGAAAACGATATTGAAATTGTTGAATGGACTATATTTATATAAATATATAAATATAAATAAAATTAAAACGAAACGAGGCCGTGCAGTTCGTATTTTGAAACCGTGATTTCAAACGACTAGTGCGGGAAATCCGACCATTGGATTTTCCCGAAACCTCAACCGTCGGGTTCGCCTTGGAAATATCTTCCCAACGGCACCAACTTTGTAGAAATCCAACGGTTGGATTGTCTGGAATGTTTAATTCAAATCTGAAGAAAAACAGCGCCAGAAACGATTATATTTATTTATATATATAAATATAATTATATTTAATCGAATAACGACGCTGCAGTTCGTATTTTGAAATCGAAATTTCAAACGATTGTACCGGGAGATCCGACCGTCGGATTTTCCCGAAACTGGAACCGTTGGATTCGTTTTGAAAAGACCTTTCTAATGATGTAAATTTTGTGAAGATCCAACGGTTAGATTTTCAGATATGTGTAAATCAAATCTGAAGAAAAACAGCGCCACGGCCGCCTTATGGCCCGAAGCGTCGTTTTGAATAAAATGGCTATTTTAAAATAAATAAAAATAGCGATAAATAGTTATAAAATATCATAAGCGATATGGAATGGAAATAAACTGAATTTGCTTGATTTTTGTGATGTTTGATGGTTGAATGTGTTTGGTGTGAAAATTACATTAAAGGACAAAATTGGTGTTGTCGAATAATTTAACCATTGAAATAAATCGATTTGAAATTCTAAATATACGTGAATTATTTGAAAAGGCCGAGTTAATTCTCATTTCGAATAATTGACCGACGATTGAAAGTCGAAGATGAAGACGATGGTCGAAGACCGGAGATCTTCACCTCGTTTGGATGGTAACCGAGGTCCTGATTGGGAGGCATCCCGAAATATGGATAATGAGTGGTGATCGTTCAGACGTACGTGTTGATCGAAGGGTTTGCGAGGTATTTAGTGCCTCCGGTTTCGTTCAGACCCAGAACGGACTTGTAAATGGACTGTGTGTCTGACATAGGATTTATTCTGTGTGGCACGCTAAGATGCAGTGATCAGGGCTTCTGTTGAAAAGCAAAGTATTGTGGTGATGATCAAAGAACCGCCTGTGTGGCGTAGCTTTGTGTATAACGTAAATTCGCGAGCCTCACACCCCGGTATGAACCTAAAACGGGAGAGGACATCAGGGAGGGCCTGCGTTTCTTTCTAGCTAGGGTGGTGTCAGTGACCTACCAGCCCTGACATTTATATACTTTTCACCTATGTGGTTGTTGCTGTTGCGAGGCGCCTCGGTTTGATCGGACGATCCGGGTCCGATGGAGTCATTCGTTGGCTCGTTTACGCCCCAAAGGGCGGAGAAACGCAGTGTTCAGGAATTTTAATCCACATCGGTGGACCGGCCCTGACGATCCAAGGGCCCACCTGTGTCTGGGTCCTGGGACACGGGCTAGAGCGTCTCGAATTCGGTAAGGACTATCTTTTGCCTTGGTTCATGACGGAAATCGAATTTCCAAATACGTGACGATGCGGTTTCGATTGTATAGATATTTGGCGATATAGTGGCATGGGACGCTCATGTCGTCTATGATTGATAGTTACGATTTGAAATTGTTTTCGAAACATATAAACACTAGCAATAATATCAAATGCCTTTGTTTTATTCGTATCAAACATATTTTGGCCATTATAAGGTAAAACTCTATCCTCCGGTTTGCGTTGCATTGTGTGATGGGAACTGAGTCTTATAATGGCTTCATTTTTATAAAAAGCATAGCGATGTTTAAAAGAAAGATTTGTTTTAAAGCACTGGCAATCCAATGGAGTAAACCCGTTCCACGAAAGTGGCGTGGTCCTGTGATTAGCCAATTATATATGTGTTGAGTGGATTTCTCATACCAGTCCCATGACTGACTCGTAGTTTGTTTCACTCTCAAACTCGGGTGCCCCCTTTTTCTACACGGGCAGCCTTGTATTCAGGTTTAGCTGGTTCTTTCTGGATAGCTGGAGCTGAAGATGGATTCTATCATTTATTTCTTTTTATGCTGTTCAGCTCCTATTGTACATATTTTGTTTATTTCCGCTGTAGACATTTATGTATAGCTGAACTGTATTTGTACTAAGTAAGATCCTGTATACTGTGTAACTCTGATGATTACTTTTATCCAGCATATTTTGTTGTTCATATCTGGTGTATTTATTTAATTCTGTTCTGCTATTATATGTTTCTGTGTTATATTCCAAAAGATAACCTTGTTTCCGTGAGAACGGGAAATCGGGTCGTCTCAACGTGGTATCAGAGCTTTGGTTAAGCTTAGTTCTGGAATATAACATTTGAACGAACTCGTCAGAAATAGAACCAGTAGTGTTCTAGGACGGGTAACTCTATACAGATAGGATCAGCAATATCCTAGTATGAGTATAGCAGAATCGGAACAACTCGTTAGAGATGGGGTCAGAAGTGCCTCAGAACGAGTCGAGAGTAATATGTTTTTAAATAACGTATTTGTGATTATATTTATATATAGTCTGGTTTTAGTAATATAATTTTTGAATATATAAAAGATATATATTTGAAAAGTTAAAAAGGTTAAAACAATTGGATTGGTTGTTGTGTTGTGTGATTGTAGATTTATCAAACCACTTTCGACTTTATTCCTTTTCGGGGACGAAAAGTTTTAAGTGGGGGAGATTGTAACGACCCAGAAAATCTGAACCAATTTAAAATTTTTAAATTGGCTAAAATAATGGATTTTAAATATTTAAAATAAATATTTTAAACAATGGCGATGAAAACTGAGTTTGAATCGACAATTGAAAACGAATATAATTAATTATAATTATATATAGAATTGAAAATGGCGCGGTAGTTCGATAATTCGATTTCAAACTTAAATTGAATATACCGGGTGCAAAACAATCCGGATTTTAGTGAAACCAAAAATAGTGGAATCTAGTTGGTAATATCTTTCCAACGAATCCGACCAATCGAAATCTGATAGCGGGAATCAAAAGATATGTCCAGTTGAAAATTCTGAATAGTCGCTATGGAATTCAGGCCCTTAAAAATGGACATTTTGCAAATGACCTCGGATTTCGACGAAACCACTTTTGTTAGATCCGCAGTGTCAAGTTATTGCTAGGTTTCAAATTTCATAATTTTTCGAATCAATATGTGAGCGTGGCAAAAGAAAACGCGTTTGACCAGTTTCTGTTGATTTTAATCAACTGGAAATTGGCCATTTCTCAAACGGTCTCAGAATTCGACGAAACTAGTTTTGTTAGGACCGTATCGTCAATACGAAGCTAGAAAATATTTTTCTAGAATTTTTCTAGTCAGTATGTGGCCCCGGTAATTTGAAATGTGCGTTTAAAATTCAATATAGTGATTTAAATGAAAATTCAAAAGAAAACTGATTGTAACGATCAAATCAGCTTGCGATACATATCCCATTGTGTTCGGAATGGGGGTGAAACGCTATGGACGACAGGCGGTGGGCCTCGTTTCGAGGTTGTACGTAAAAGTCAACTCTTTGCTAAATTAAATAATTAAATAATAAAAAAAAAAAATTCCCTCCCTTTATCTTCGTTCTGGACCCCCCTTTTCATTTCGATTTCAAACGGATTAGAAAAAAAAAAACCCTAGCGACCTATCGACAGCCGCCCCCCCCCCCCCTCGAGACATCGCCGACGAAGACCCCGCTCCTCCCTCCATCGCGTTCGAACCCCGAGCCGCCGCCTCGAAGCCAGAAGCCTCCATCGCGTTCAAACCCCGAGCGCCACCCTCGAGAGCTCCTGCCGCCGACGAAGACGAGCCGCGCTTCCCCCCCCCCCTTCGCAGCTACATCGGTGAGCATTTTCTATTTTTTTTTATTTGATTTATTTTCTTTTTTATTTTATTCCTTAAAAACTGATTATTATAAAAGATTTTAAACTGATTTTTTAAGGATTTATAAACTGATTTTAATTAGGTTTCTAAAACTGAATTGATTTTTAAAGAATGTAAAAACTGAATTGATTTTTAAAGAATGTAAAAACTGAACTGATTTTGTTTTAATATTAAAAACTGATTTGGTTGAATATTAAAAACTGATTTGGTTGAATATTAAAAACTGATTTTGTTTTAATATTAAAAACTGATTTTTAAAGTATAAAAAAACTGATTTGTTTTAAAGAAATAAAACTGATTTGTTTTAAAGAAATAAAAACTGTTTTATGTTTAAAATAAAAACTGTTTTGTTTTTAAAGTTAAAAACTGATTTTGTTAAAAGTTTAAAAACTGAATTTTTAAAAGTTTAAAACTGGAATTTTTAAAAGTTTAAAACTGAAATTTTTTAAAAGAATTTTAAACTGATTTTTTTTAATGAAATTAAAACTGATTTTTTTTAAAAAAGTATTAAAAACTGATTTTAAAGAATAAAAAACTGATTTTAAAAGCAAAGGAAAACTGATTTTAATAGGAAGTTAAAACTGATTTGTTTTTTTTATATAGGATGTTAAAAACTGATTTTCAACTGATTTTCGAAAGAGTTTAAAACTGATTTTATTTTAAACTTTAAATAGAAAAAGATTTAAACTTTAAATAGAAAAAGATTTAAACTTTAAAGAGAAAAAGGATTTGAACTTTAAGAAGTAAAAATCAGATTTTTAGATATTGAAAGTCGAAGGAAAAAATCATATTTTTATATATTGACTAGCGAAGTCAAAATCATATTTTTATATATTGAATAGCGAAGTCAAAATTCGATTTTTATATATTGAATAGCATCGTAAAAATTCGATTTTTACATATGTAGAGAATACGGGCGAAAGCGACAAAAGGCGAAGATTTCCCTAAGGAAGTGTCGTGCAGTTGGATAGCTATTGGTGAGATTTCTGATTTAAAAATATTATATATGTGTGAAATGAAAATGAATTGCTATATATGAATATATATCTATATATATATATATATATATATATACGCCCCTCGTCCACAAACCATGGACGATATTTATTGGTTGAAATTGGTGTGAAAATTGATTGATAGCAAATGGTTGTTTGGGATTGTTAGTGATTGATATTGGTTGATTGTGGTCGAAAAATACCCGTTTGTGGTTGAGAAATATTTGGTTGAAACCACATAGGATTAGTTTGTGCAAATGAAACAAATATATACATGCCGCCTGCGTGCGAACTAGATGCATGATCCCCATTGTCAAAAACCGCGAGGTTTTAAGGTAGAGCGAGGAGCCGTACTAGGGACGGTGCCGGTGTAACTACCCTGCCGTTATGCTGCCGAAATTTTGAATAATATTCTTGTGTTTGAATTATTTTCATATGCTTAAAACAATAGAAAACATTCATGTGTTGAATTGATATTCATTCGTTGTTTAGAAATTCATGTGTTGAATGGTATTCATATTTTGAAATAAATTGTTCGATAATAAAAATCACATTTTTATCTATATATAAAAACTATAGAAAACATTCATGTGTTGAATTGATATTCATTCGTTGTTTAGAAATTCATGTGTTGAATGGTATTCATATTTTGAAATAAATTGTTTGATAATAAAAATCACATTTTTATCTATATATAGAAACAATAGAAAACATTCATGTGTTGAATTGATATTCATTCGTTGTTTAGAAATTCATGTGTTGAATGGTATTCATATTTTGAAATAAATTGTTCGATAATAAAAATCACATTTTTATCTATATATAGAAATAATAGAAAACATTCATGTGTTGAATTGATATTCATTCGTTGTTTAGAAATTCATGTGTTGAATGGTATTCATATTTTGAAATAAATTGTTCGATAATAAAAATCACATTTTTATCTATATATAAAAACTATAGAAAACATTCATGTGTTGAATTGATATTCATTCGTTGTTTAGAAATTCATGTGTTGAATGGTATTCATATTTTGAAATAAATTGTTCGATAATAAAAATCACATTTTTATCTATATATAGAAACAATAGAAAACATTCATGTGTTGAATTGATATTCATTCGTTGTTTAGAAATTCATGTGTTGAATGGTATTCATATTTTGAAATAAATTGTTTGATAATAAAAATCACCTTTTATCGACTATATGAACTATGTAAAATAACCTCGATTTAAAAGAAATTGTTTTATGATAAAAATTTCATTTTTATCACCAACTTGAACTATATAGAAGAATAGTGTTTTGAAATGAATTGTTTTACAATAAAAATCACATTTTTATTGTATGCATAAATCGTTGAAATGTGAAGTGTTAAAAATAGCCACTTGTTCAAAATAAACATATATGAGTTGAAATATTCATTAATTAGCTAATGAAATGATTTGCACCTATTTATGTAACATTAGAATGAATGGTGTTTTTAAACCAAATAGAAATCAAATATGAAGTTGAATAGAAAATGAAAAATGATATGGACTGTATATATATGTACATGCATATTCATTGAACAGGTTATAGCAAAGGGGCTAGAGAAGAGGAATAAAATTTTGTGCCCGACAAATAGGTACACATTTACTGATTTGTTTGGGTGATGATTTTGAGCCTGTTGGCTAGCCGCTTGGCTTTTTCTTTTTCTTTTTGAGATTAGAAGGACCGGGACGCTATTTGCGATTTCCCGATGCTCCCGGTGCAGGGGAGGTTATGGCGAAATTTTTCCAAAATTTAAGGCGTTAGAAAATTTTTTGAAGTGAAAACGATATTGAAATTGTTGAATGAACTATATTTATATAAATATATAAATATAAATAAAATTAAAACGAAACGAGGCCGTGCAGTTCGTATTTTGAAACCGTGATTTCAAACGACTAGTGCGGGAAATCCGACCATTGGATTTTCCCGAAACCTCAACCGTCGGGTTCGCCTTGGAAATATCTTCCCAACGGCACCAACTTTGTAGAAATCCAACGGTTGGATTGTCTGGAATGTTTAATTCAAATCTGAAGAAAAACAGCGCCAGAAACGATTATATTTATTTATATATATAAATATAATTATATTTAATCGAATAACGACGCTGCAGTTCGTATTTTGAAATCGAAATTTCAAACGATTGTACCGGGAGATCCGACCGTCGGATTTTCCCGAAACTGGAACCGTTGGATTCGTTTTGAAAAGACCTTTCTAATGATGTAAATTTTGTGAAGATCCAACGGTTAGATTTTCAGATATGTGTAAATCAAATCTGAAGAAAAACAGCGCCACGGCCGCCTTATGGCCCGAAGCGTCGTTTTGAATAAAATGGCTATTTTAAAATAAATAAAAATAGCGATAAATAGTTATAAAATATCATAAGCGATATGGAATGGAAATAAACTGAATTTGCTTGATTTTTGTGATGTTTGATGGTTGAATGTGTTTGGTGTGAAAATTACATTAAAGGACAAAATTGGTGTTGTCGAATAATTTAACCATTGAAATAAATCGATTTGAAATTCTAAATATACGTGAATTATTTGAAAAGGCCGAGTTAATTCTCATTTCGAATAATTGACCGACGATTGAAAGTCGAAGATGAAGGCGATGGTCGAAGACCGGAGATCTTCACCTCGTTTGGATGGTAACCGAGGTCCTGATTGGGAGGCATCCCGAAATATGGATAATGAGTGGTGATCGTTCAGACGTACTTGTTGATCGAAGGGTTTGCGAGGTATTTAGTGCCTCCGGTTTCGTTCAGACCCAGAACGGACTTGTAAATGGACTGTGTGTCTGACATAGGATTTATTCTGTGTGGCACGCTAAGATGCAGTGATCAGGGCTTCTGTTGAAAAGCAAAGTCTTGTGGTGATGATCAAAGAACCGCCTGTGTGGCGTAGCTTTGTGTATAACGTAAATTCGCGAGCCTCACACCCCGGTATGAACCTAAAACGGGAGAGGACATCAGGGAGGGCCTGCGTTTCTTTCTAGCTAGGGTGGTGTCAGTGACTTACCAGCCCTGACATTTATATACTTTTCACCTATGTGGTTGTTGCTGTTGCGAGGCGCCTCGGTTTGATCGGACGATCCGGGTCCGATGGAGTCATTCGTTGGCTCGTTTACGCCCCAAAGGGCGGAGAAACGCAGTGTTCAGGAATTTTAATCCACATCGGTGGACCGGCCCTGACGATCCAAGGGCCCACCTGTGTCTGGGTCCTGGGACACGGGCTAGAGCGTCTCGAATTCGGTAAGGACTATCTTTTGCCTTGGTTCATGACGGAAATCGAATTTCCAAATACGTGACGATGCGGTTTCGATTGTATAGATATTTGGCGACATAGTGGCATGGGACGCTCATGTCGTCTATAATTGATAGTTACGATTTGAAATTGTTTTCGAAACATATAAACACTAGCAATAATATCAAATGCCTTTGTTTTATTCGTATCAAACATATTTTGGCCATTATAAGGTAAAACTCTATCCTCCGGTTTGCGTTGCATTGTGTGATGGGAACTGAGTCTTATAATGGCTTCATTTTTATAAAAAGCAAATCGATGTTTAAAAGAAAGATTTGTTTTAAAGCACTGGCAATCCAATGGAGTAAACCCGTTCCACGAAAGTGGCGTGGTCCTGTGATTAGCCAATTATATATGTGTTGAGTGGATTTCTCATACCAGTCCCATGACTGACTCGTAGTTTGTTTCACTCTCAAACTCGGGTGCCCCCTTTTTCTACACGGGCAGCCTTGTATTCAGGTTTAGCTGGTTCTTTCTGTATAGCTGGAGCTGAAGATGGATTCTATCATTTATTTCTTTTTATGCTGTTCAGCTCCTATTGTACATATTTTGTTTATTTCCGCTGTAGACATTTATGTATAGCTGAACTGTATTTGTACTAAGTAAGATCCTGTATACTGTGTAACTCTGATGATTACTTTTATCCAGCATATTTTGTTGTTCATATCTGGTGTATTTATTTAATTCTGTTCTGCTATTATATGTTTCTGTGTTATATTCCAAAAGATAACCTTGTTTCCGTGAGAACGGGAAATCGGGTCGTCTCATACTCCACCAAAACTAGTGCATTCCCTTTGTGAGTGACCCCAGCGGAGGTGGGGTGTTACATAATAGATTTCAAAATTAGTGCTAATAGAACAGCTGCTGCATCGATGTTGAAATGCAATTGATAAATAAGTTGGCGTAGAATAAAAAATTTAGGTTACCGATTTAGGGAAGATGGAAACAGTTTGATCTGTTGATGTCAAAGGAGGAACAACATCCGTGGATACGATTGCTCTGGACGTTAAAGATACTGAAAGGGGGAACTCCATTATGGATCTGAATAGTTGGATGTAGAAGGAAGTTGAAGGCAAATTGATTTTTTGGGAAAAAGAAGGAATGTGATTAGGGAAAGAATGGAGAATTAATTAGGGAAGAAGGCGGCTGTGAAAGCTAAAATGCGCGATAGAAACATAACGGGGATTTCACTTCCGTTTGCCGCACTGTTACACGTGTCAGTCAAAGAAATAGTTGGATTATGCTTTCCAGTATAAATAATGGATTGTTAAAAATAGTGATGTGTAGAAATAAATATCTGTTGGATAAAAATATCATTTTTATCAAATGTATGAAATGAATATGGTTTTGAAATCGAAGAAGAAATTATATTTATATATATAAATATAATTAAAATAAATCGAATAACAAAACTGCAGTTCGTATTTTGAAACCGTTATTTCAAACGATTATTGCGGAAGATCCGACCATCGGATTTTCCCGAAACCGAAACCGTTGGGTTCGTTTTGGAAATATCTTTCCAACGACACCCACTTTGTAAAGATCCAACAGTTGGATTGTCTGGAATGTTTAATTCAAATCTGAAGAAAAACAGCGCCAGAATCGATTATGTTTTTATATATACATATATATATATATATATATATATATATAATTAAATTAAATCGAATAACGATGCTGCAGTTCGTAATTTGAAATCGAAACTTCAAACGATTGTACCGGGAAATCCGACCGTCGGATTTTCCCAAAACTGGAACAGTTGGATTCGTTTTGAAAAGATCTTTCTAATGATATAAAATTTGTGAAGATCCCATGGTTAGATTTTCATATATTTGTAAATCAAATCTGAAGAAAAATAGCGCCACGGCCGCGTTATGGCCTGAAGCGTCGTTTGAATGAATTGGCTATTTTTAAATATATAAAAATAGCGATAAATCGTGATAAAATATTATAAACGATATGGAATGAAAATAAACTGAATTTGGTCGGTTTATTTGATCTTTGATGGTTGAATGTGTTTGGCATGAAAATTACATTAAAGAACAGAGTTATTGATGTCGAATAATTTAACCATTGAAATGAATTGATTTGAAATTCTAAATATACATGAATTATTTGAAAAGGCCGAGTTAATTCTCATTTCAAATAATTGATCGATGATTGAAAGTCGAAGATATGAAGATGGTGCAAGACCGATGATCTTCACGTCGAATGGAGCGGTGCTACTGATGCTCATGATAGGAGTAGCTACCTTGAAGGGGCTGAAGTAGTAGCCGTCCGGACGTACTTGTTAATTGAACGGATGTGCGAGGTATTAAGTGCCTCCGGTTTCGTTCAGACCCAGAACGGACTTGTAAATGGACTGTGTGTCTGACATTGGATATCATTCTGTGTGATTGATGAATATCGGTTGCATGGAATGGTTTGCCTGTGTGTCATGCTAAGATGCAAATGATCAAAGCTTTTGTCGAAAGGCAGAGCTTTGTGGTTGATGATCAAAGCACGGTTTGTGTGGCATAACTTTGTGTATAGCATAGTTTCGCGAGCCCCACACCCCGGTATGAGTCAGAAATGGGAGAAGGACCTCGGGGAGAACATGCGTTTCCTTCTAGCTAGGATTGGTGCTTTGGGTTTTGCACGCTCGGGTATTTTACTTATGTGGATGATGGAAAGCGAGGCCTCGGTTAGTCGGTCTCTTCAGAGCCGATGATTTGGTCAGATATGACCAGTGACGCCCCATAGGGCGGGGAAACGCAGTGTTCAGGCATTTTAATCCACAACTGTGGACCGACCCTGTCGCTGCAAGGGTCGATGCGTTCTGATCCTGAGACACAGTCTAGAGCGTCTTGAATTCGGTAAGAAAGAACCCTTGCCTTGGTTCATGACGGAAATCCAATTTCCAAATACGATACCGTGCGGTTTTGATTGTATACCTATATATGGCGACATAGTGGTATGGGGCATTAATGTCGTCTATGATTGATAGTTATGATTGAAATTGTTTTTAAAACATATAAACACTAGTAATAATATCAAATGATTTGTTTTGTTCGTATCAAGCATATTTTGGCCATTATAAGGTAAAACTCTATCCTTCGGTTTGTGTTGCATTGTGTGATGGGAACTGAGTCTTATAATGGCTTCATTTTTATAAAAAGCATTGCGATGTTTAAAAGATTTACTTGTTTTAAAGCACTGACAATCCAATGGAGTAAACCCGTTCCGCAAAAGTGGCGTGGTCATATGATTGGCCATATATTAAAGTAAGTTAAGTAGGTTTCTCATACCAGTCCCATGACTGACTCGTAGTCTGTTTCACTTGCAAACTCGGGTACCCTTTTTCTACACGGGAAGCCTTGTATTTAGGTTTTAGCGGGCTCTTTCTGGATAGCTGGAGCTGAAGATGGATTCTATCATTTATCTCTTTTTATGCTGTTCAGCTCCTGTTGTACATATTATGTTTTGTTTTCCGTTGTAGACATTTATGTATAGCTGAACTGTATTTGTACTAAGTATGATCCTGTATACTGTGTAACTCTGATGATTATGTTTATCTAGTGTATTCTATTGTACATTATCTGATGTATTTATTTGTTTCTGTTCTGCTGTTATATGTTTATGTGTTATATTCCAAAGATTACCCTTACCACCGTGGAAAGTGGTTTGGGGTTGCCACACAGAAGATGAGGTACAAATTCCTACATTTGAGGAAGTACTTGATATTAATGCTGAATTGATAGTCAAATATAAAGACATGAAACGACAATTCTAAGAAGCCAAAGCAGATTGGAGTAGAGCAGAGTTTGAACGAGATATGTTAAAAGACGAGAAGAAAATATTAGAAGAAGAACTTGAAAAAATTCAAGAATCATCATCTAATATTGACTCTTAATTATCTCTTTTGAGTCAAGAAATTGAAACTCAAAAGGAGAGAAACGATGCTCTTACTACTGAAATTCATGAGGTTAAGGCAAAAGTCAAAATTTTGGACCTAGAAAAGGCTAGTTTACAAACTAAGTTAGATAATATTACTCAAAATGTTTCTAACTTCAACAAAGGTCGAGAAAAATTTACAAAGATTATTGAAAGTTCACAATATGCTTCAAACAAACAAGGTTTGGGATATAAGAAATAAGAAACCAAGAAACATCTCAAAAAGAAAAAAGATGTAGTAAAAAATGAAGCTATGAAAAATCTTAGTTTATTATATTCCAAGCCAAAACCAGTTGTGAAATTTCAAAAGGAAAATGTGAAGTCTATCAAAATATGGGTTCCTAAAACAAATAACAATTTGATTGGAAACAAATATATTCGGCATTTCATGAATATTGTACATGTTAATTCAAATTATTTATATAAAGGGGATACCGGACCTGTATGGGTTTGGACTCCTAAGACCTAACTCTTAGGACCCCATAAAAAGGTGGGTACCATGGACTTAATCTTACTTTTTGTAGGTCCCACTTAAGAAAAGAGGAAAGTGGATATTGGACAGTGGTTGCTCAAAGCACATGATTGGAGACAAGAGCTTATTGACAAATATTTCATACTCAGATGGTGGCTCCGTCACTTTTGGAGATAACTCAAAAGGTCATTTCATTGGCAAAGGCGATGTGAGCAATTACGGAAAATATAGTTCATATACAGGCACAGTCTCAGGGGGAGATCATATACCGGGGGAGAATCAGAACTATATTGTCATCAATCAAAAAGGGGGAGAATGCTGAGTAAAGAATTTCATAGAGTTTTGATTTCTGACAAAGAGATAAGTCGTGATCAACAAAAAGAAGATATTCATTGATTTGAAGAGACACAAAGAGCTACATATGGTATTTTACATTAGAGGTTGATTATTTGGTGTTTTAGTAATGTTATTTATGTTAAAATCTATCCTCAAATAATTACATACCTTGAAATTATCAATATATATACAAATATATATGTGTACACATTAATTGTGCACACTGGGTGAAACCGTTCGACTGCCTGGATTTCTAGCAGTCAACCGTTTTTGCCCAGTTTGCACAATAAACATGTACACATAAATATAACGTATATGTATTCAAATTCCTGTCTACTGATCCTTTTTAACCTGTCGACCGTTTTCTTCCAGATAGCAACCTTTCGAATAGACACTTCCTTTCATTAACGGTTGCATCTTCTTCTCTTCATCAATAATCATGGCCATTGTTTGTTACTCTTCACAAAGGGGTACAACTGTTTATTCTTTATATAAACACCATGAGATCATCATTCCTATCATCGATTTCTATCATACTAACTTGACTTATTGCTATCTATATTCTTGATCCCCTTTCTATATTCTCAATCACCCAATTGCTCATATTCAATAAAATATCATTTGAATCCTAGAATCTATTTAATATTCTTTTGATTCAATACGATATCCACTTCCATATCTTCATATACATAGATATTCTATTTGAGGATAAGATTATAGTAAGGGTGTATCACAAGTGACAAATTCGTGTTATCAAGAACATATATTGTCAACAAAAATTGTATGCATCTTAGTTGAAGTCCTCGGTGTTGTAAGAAGCAAGTGTTGAAGTCCCCGGTGTTGTTAGAGGCGTGAAATCCCGTTCGTCTGCTCGGGTGTTGTACACCTGTTCCTCCGGGTGAAGTGAGGTGATTGTTAGTGAAAATCCAGATAGAAATCTGGGACTAGACGTAGGACGGTGCTCCGAACCAGTATAAAAATCCTTGGTGTGATTTTTCTATTTTTACTGCATTTACTGTTTTATATATATATATATATATATATATATATCTGTGATTAGCTATTATTTCACACCTGTGTGTTATACACCATATTACACGATCCGTGTGTACTATACTAGCACATACACGCATTTTCAAATATTTCCTTTAAACCATAGTTCACTTTAATCGTGAATATATTTCTTTTATATACAATCAAATCAGATTGATTTCGTGCTTATAAATAATATTTTAAACCCAAATTCTATTTATAACTTCTATTCGGATTTTTTATACCAATCTCATTTGTATTGCAATCATTTAAAATCTCCTATATAATTTCCTTATAAATTTGCTAAGTTCAAATCTTCTTTTCAAATATTGGTTTCAAAACCATTTTCCACTTTTTCACATAAATTCTAATTTGAGTTTGTATTTAAGTTTATCCACTGTTAAATAATTCACTTAATTTATATTCTTATTTATAAACAACCTTTTGATTTATCCATTTGAACAGGTTTCTATTTTCAACTCTATTCGAAATTTTATCCCAATTTTGGAAATAAATTGCATTCTTAAATCCCAATTTCCTTGTCTATATCTAAAAATATTTTACGGTATTTAAATACCAAAATTCTTGGCCAGGCTAGCTCAAACACAACAAAGTCAATCACTGTATATATATCACATCATACATCACAATCAAGGAAAAACAGTAATATAAATATTGAGAAACCCAGTTGGGTCCCTCCAACCTATTCCCTTGCATCCACAGTGTTAATCAACATTAATAATATTAATTTCACATCAATATGACATATCATGGTGAACATAATTTTAATCGATC
Organism: Allium sativum; assembly: GCA_030737875.1. NCBI lineage: Eukaryota > Viridiplantae > Streptophyta > Magnoliopsida > Asparagales > Amaryllidaceae > Allium > Allium sativum. Next base: position 166,025,470 of record CM060916.1, on the reverse strand, counting down.
AATGATATATCTATATCAACCAATTCAACTAATTTTCTCAACCATTCATCCAAACAACCATCACACAGTATAAAATTACTATAAATAAATTTAAGTCATTTATATAAAAATATAAATGAAGCAAAGTTAGTGAATTTACTCACCTTGGTTCGCAGTTGACGGTTCTGTTTTTGTTTCGTTTAAAAACCAAATAGCATTTGGTTTTATCATGAAATTCTAGTAGTGTGTTTCTTAGCCCCGTCAGTTCCACTGATCTTGTATCCAAGATTCCGATGGATCCGATTGCGTTCAATTCTGTTTACGATTGGACGATATATAATATTTACGAATTATAACCAATTTTAAATTAATAAATTAATAATCCAACTATTAATTCTAATAAATTATTAATTACCATAATTAGGGTTGGTTAACTCCCAGCTAATCACGTTTAAATCTGTATGCATCCATACCTCTAGGTACCAAAAGAAAAACAAGTTAACTTCGAACCTTCTCGTTCATTATACTGTTGTTCTTTGCTTCTTCCTGTCTATGTATATATTTTTTTTGGATCAAAGAAATAAACCTTACATCCATTTCCGGTTGAAACCGCAAATAGTACTTCTTCTTTATATTTCCTGACACACTCCTGCCATTAGTTTGTGATGAACGCTTCCCATGCCAACCCGCAATCTCCCCATTCCACTAATCCATCAAGTTAATTACCATCATTAACTTAAAAATCACGTATTAACCCTTCATTATCCTAATCCCTTTCGTTCTTTAATCAAACTCCCCATGTGATTCCATTGCTATTTGTTTGGATGAATAATGTTAACGTATAAATAAGATACGTTTACTACAAGCTTGAACTAATTTTAAAATATCACCAAATATAATTTAAAATTTTCTAACCCTTATCTACTTTATTACGTTAATTATCAGTTTTAGACTAGCCTATGCTTTTGTTAACTAATCGTTCTTCCCATTTCAGTATATTTCCAACCTTCTTCCCAATATTCTTGCCGATACACTCAAGTCCACCTTGTTCTTCCTCAATCTCCAGGCGTTTTCAAATGATTTACGTTCTCCTCCTGCGAGTTATAGGCAGCCGCAACTAGCGGTAAAACAACTCCGCTCTAACTTCCTTATATTCAAAACGAGATCCATCAAAACACTCTCCACTTCATTCTCCATATTTTCCTCGCCATGACACAAAATCCCAGCACCTCATTAAAACGCGACTTCCTCTTCAGGAAACCACATGCTGCCACAGCTTCCACCAGCAAACCCCTCCTAGCCAAGATGAACCCGACTTTCTTTTCTAATCAAGTTTTTAGATCGCTTCTTCTTTCAGAAACAGACCGCAATACATCTTGCCCCCGCACTTCGAGTTCTGCACCACCAGAAAATGACCGGACTCCGATCAAGACTAGCCTCAACTTCCGCCCCTCCACGGCCTCCTCCTCTCTTTCTCTTCACAACTTTTCCCATCGCACCCTGAAGCGACGCTGAGGACTAGCCAACGTTGGCTATTTAAATTCGACTTCCCCTCCGATGTTGTGGCAAGTCTGTAGAAATGGCCATTAGGCTGACGCCAATGGCGAAAAGGGAGCGACCCTTTTCATATTTGAACATGCAAAATATACAGGCTTCGAGAGTAGGAAGTTAATGAAAATTCATTTGATGGTATTGTCTTTTTGATTTTTATTTGATTTTGAAGTGGGAATATTTTCACGAATACTGGAAAAAACCGGAGTAAGAACGGGGAAACAGAAGAGTAGGTAGGGAAAATACACAGTATTTAAAGAAGACGAGGACTTTTACCTTGGAACGCACGGTTACGAAACAACTTGGCAGACACGGAAAGCAATGGCGTGACGCGCACAGAATATAGTAGCTTGGAGAGTACGCTGAAAGTGGGATTTTATTACTTTTATTTTCAGTTTGAGTACCCTTCAGTTTGTTGTGTTTAATTAGAGAATGAGACAGGCATTTTTATTTCACAATTAATATCATAAATATTTATATATGATGCTAGATACTGCAGAGATATTATCTGTCACTTGATAAGGATATTGAAGATTTCAAATGGATTAAGTATCGGCCCAAATGTGTGACTCACGCACATGAATTCTTACATAATGACATGCAACTTTAAATAGGATGAGATTTGTATTTGCGGGAGATAAGATTTCGATGAGATATAATAATATTTCAAGAAGACTTTTCTTATAATGATTTTCCAAATGACATTGAAACCATTTTTTTCCCTCTCTCTCAAAGATTACAGAAACTTGAATAAGATTCGGTGACATTTGATATTTTATCCTATTAATTCCTTTTTTTCCGTGTTTTTTTTCTAACAGTATTATTTCACGCTTGACTTAACACTTAAATAGATTAATTTAAATATAATAATTTCCAAAATAATTCAATTTAAGAATAATAAATTATTATTATTATCGTATATATGCGAATAGAATATCACATAACTCCAATATAAATATATTTGGAATTTATAACTCGATATTTCAAATTAAAATGACGTTAGCATTATTTAAAATTGATATATTTATAAAATAAATATATATTCACAATCCGCAATATGAAATCTTGATTTTTCTCTTTCATTAGAAAAATATATTCTAATAGATCCAAACGTTTCTCGTTTCAAAGAAATCCGATTTATATTGGGTCTATATATCCAATTGAAGTTTAAATCGTAAATTACGGACTACCGCGATTATTTGGAGCTCGTTTTAAATTTAAATATAATTTAATACATTCAATATTTAATAATTAAATTCGATATTATAATCCATTATATTATTCCATTTCAACATTTAATATAATTTAAATAATGTCAAAAAATCTCGGTCGTTAAAATATCAGACAAGGCCATTGTCAAGCATTGAAAACCCTTATCCGCGCCTATGATGGCCAGGTTAAGGAACCAATTGGAGGTGTGATATATAAGCCTATATCACCGCCTACTATGGCTAGGGTAGAGCACCAAAAGAGTAAGCCTTTATGTATGCCTACGATGGCCAAGGTAAAGCATCTAAGCTCTTATCACTGCTTACGATGGTAAGGGGCCTCCTGGAGGGAGGTCGGGTAAGTCCTTGGGCCCTGCTTGAGAATAAGGTAGCCAAGCGTACCAAACACACAAAGCCAAGAGAGTGGCTTATAAGGATGAAACTACCAATTGAATCATAGAGAGTGGCTCAAAAAGCATGTATATCCTATGCTTTGAAAAATAAACCCAAAAAGGGCAGCCGAACAATAAATACCTGAATCTAGGTTTCAGTTCAGGACTTCTATTATTGGTAGATATGGAATTCTGATCTTCTAATAAGTACCCCAGTATGGGTTTCGGTTCGAGACTTCTATTATTGCTAGATATGGATTTCTGGTCTTCCATTAAATACCCGAATCTGAGTTTCAATTTGGGATTTCTAACGTTGTCATACATGGATTTCTTCTCTTTTATTATTAAATACCCGAATCTAGATTTCGGGATTTTTATCATTACTATATATGGAGTTATGGTATTCTATTATCAAATACCTGAATCAGAGTTTCAGGATTTCTATTATGGCCAGTACGAATTTCTAGTCTTCTGTTATAATTACCCGAGTCTGGGTTTCGGGTCTTCTATCTGTAATTCCCAAAAGTAGATTTCTGATCCTCTATTACGAATGCTTGAATATGGGCTATAGAACTACTATCCAAACTTCCATTAGAGAGTTTTTGGATTTCTATCTTAAATGCTTGAATTTGGTTCTGGAGACTATAATGCCTAATTCGTGAAAATGGGCTACTGGAGTTCTGTTACACAATCTAATTCCAAAGCTTTGGACCTTCGCCTCAAATTTCCAGATTGATATTCTATAGTTATAGCACTTTTATAGAAATGAATTCATATATCCTCATTATCCTAATATCTGAATCCGGGTTATAGGTTCTCCATTCTTATTTTTGAGAAAGGATTTGCAAAACAATAATTAGGTTGGTATCTCGCGTCTTTTATACTGAAACCTTCCAAAGAAGGTCATGATTTCTCACATCTTACACAAGAAGATATTTAAAGCCCTTCTTGTGCGAAAATTGCTATTCATTTTTCTAGAAAAATATAAAATACGATGATCGTATTATTCTATTGTAAGGTTACCTATTACTCAGTTGCAATCTGGATAGTGTCTTACATAAGTTGAGAAAATTATTATATGCATCCTACTCAAATAAAAGGACTAATACAAAAATGCTAGTATTAAGATTAATGCAGAATAATGTTGAGGAAATCCTAGATGAGGATATTCAAATACATACGACGGTCATACATTGGGTGATATCTACACAGATTACAAATTTATTTTCGAAGTCATTCCATGAACTGTCAAGTACATAAGATGGATCTCAGCATTACATTTACATTAAATATTTTACTCGTCTATATCTAGATCATCATCAGTTGAAGGTGAATTAATAGCATGACAAGTTGCGATACACAAAAGCTCTTTAAGATTTTGCTCCTTTTTTCTAATCTCGTCGGAGCTATCTATGGATACAATCTGAAAATTTAGATCCATGTTGTAAGATCTACCTATAGCTTTTAGAGTCTTGTTCTCTTTCTCTAAATCAAAGACAGGCTTCCGTAAATTATATCTCCCCCCTGTAATTGTTTGATTTGGGAGGCATAATCATTAATACATCGATGTGTGTCCTCATTATGCTTTGTGTCATAAAAATTCTTGATATCATATTTGACCCTTTTGTACTACCTACTACCAACTGATTCATCTAATCCAGGAGGGGGAATTAACAAAATTAGGATATTTTTCAACGAATGAGGTTTGGACTTAGTCATGGCCTTGGAAGGATTTGGCACAGCTATGTTAGGGGTATCCCTAAAAGTAAATTCCTAAGCCTTACAAGTTGCCTTCGCGTTATCTAGCTCAATTTCCAAGTCAGCGATTTGCTGATACATTCTACTCAGCTTTTCATCAAAATCGATGGAGGGAGTGGCATTTAACTGTCCCTTTAATTGAAGGATACTTTTATCCTTCTCTTTCGAATGATGTTCTAAAACAGTCACTTGCTCATTCTAATTTTTGATCATCAACTTCGAAATTAAAACTCTTCTTACTCGAATTGTAGCGGGTGCATCTTTAGGAGCATCCGTCCGCTTGACAACTGTTAATAACCCATACCTGAATTGAGAGGGTGAATTTCAAATTTAGCTCCCTATTTATGAAAAAAAACAAGATACAATTATTCACAAGTTCTATTTTGAAAGAATGATACTAATAAAATTATACTTTCCATTACCAGAAAAGCTTACTACATAAACTCTTAGGTTTATCCAAATAAGCTTTGAACTGTCTTGGTAACACACACATATTGAATATTACAAAATTTGGTCCTGATTGTTAGGATATCTTTTGTTTGGGTTATAAATTGACTTAGCATGACGAGTTCCAAGTCTCTTTAAAATTATTTCCAGGTCATCACCCAAAAAGTCAAAAGGAAGCTGAGGGTATTTCACGTAAATATGCAGAAGGTCTCTTAGAAAATGATCCCTTCCAAATTTATATGATGATTTTGTTAAAAATTCTCACCTTAGTCTAAAGAATGAGTGTAAAGCATCCTTGGAAACTACATCTTTATGAAAGATAAGATTCTGCAACCACATGAGATAAAATAAGAAATCATGGATATATAAGAAGTTATTGCTAGAAACATGCATTCATAATTCTATAGTTTTACAGATATTCATTTTGTTTGTACAATATTGACTTTTTAAATAACTCAGAGATATATTATATTCACTATTTTAAATAAAGTGGTCCCAGTTCAAGCCATTGAATCCAAAATGTTGATATAAAGATATTTTTTTGAAATAATGACATTTGAGATAAAGGAATGTGAAATCAAAATGTAAATTTTGTTATTAAATGGTTTTGTAAATAAGAAATATGAATCTTTTACTTAATCCGAAAATGAACTAATTTATGATTTATGAATGTAAATCAAGTAATGAATTGATTTGAATTATGATTCATTGCATTGAAATATTTGAATGCAATTCTTTGAATGTAAACCAATATTGTTATAACTTGATTTATGATATTTTATATTTACTTCAAATATAAATGATCACGATGTGAAATAAGAGTTTGGTTGTTAAAGAGACCGGGATTGGAATTGTCATACTATCTGTCAATACTGATACCACTTTAACGGCTATTAGTGTGGTAGAGAATCCAAAATGAAGTAGGTTGGTTTTGCAAACCATACATAAATGAAGCAAGAGAACGATGATGAATACCCTTGACCTTTAGGTCAAAATTAAAATGGCTAAAACAAGAGCTATACAATGATTATTAGAGGTAGCACCTCTTATCGGACACACTTCTTTGATACCATATCTATTACTTTGTGATTTGATTGAGGCCCACTGAATAAGTGAGTGTTGTTCGAGGTAGGCGGCAGTTATGGCTATGTGTTACAAATGGCTAGGGTATGCAATTGGTGGAATCCTACCTTGTGTATTACCTCATATGCCTTGTCATATTACCTGATCGAACCCCTTACGATTTTGATTTGATGTTGTCGTATAGCGGCACATCCCTATCTACTGACCGCCCAACTGGTGTTTTACATGCAATGTTTATGAAATTATTTATAAGTGGTATAAGGGTAATAATGGTAAGCTTGCTTATGATATTTTAAATATTATATTCAAACATATATACTTTTATAGTAGTGTTCTCTATTATATAATATCTGTTTTAACGGGTCCTTAGAGAAGGAATCCCAAACCGTCATTAAGTGGCTTGTTCATTTCATTTTAGTATTTCACCTGAAGTTGATTTACTATTGAGCATGTTAATCCAAACTCGAGTGTTTTGTTTTTATTGACTTGATGCTCGAGTCAAATTGGGGACTTCAGCTTTGGCAACTCATCTTTCGAGGGTTCGAGATCTATTGGAGATTCAGCTTGTTATTTGTCTACTATTGCTATCTTAATGATTCAATTTTTCCTTTTCAATTGTTTGTTTATATACAAAGCATTATACGTTTGCGTTTTTCTAATGTATTAGATTATGACTCTGATATTTTATGTAATTTATTTTGAGATTTTGTAATTAGTAGCTTCATGAACTACTAAGTTATTTACTCTGCTACAAGTTGTTCTGCTATTTTGTGTTTTGTGATCTATCAATATTCTGTGATTTTATTTTATTAAACCCATAGTTTAAACAATATACTATTTTAAACGATTTGAGTTGGTTTTATTGCCAACAAAAATGGTTACAAAACATAAGTCATTACATTGTGCCCTTGTTTCAAATCACTTTTGGATTTAAATATAAGTCTCTTGATTTCAATATCTATTTTTAAATCATAATCTTATGACTTCAATGTTTTATCTTCACTCTCAAGAATTATATTTCAAATTTTTTTAGTAGTCTCTTATATATATTTTTATATATTAAATATTACAAATTTAATTCTTTAAAGATTATTCAAATATATTCAAAATGATTTACAAGTATCATAATTATTCCGATAAGTTTTGGAATACAAATCATTTTGGAAACAAAATAATTTTTCAAAATATACATAGGCATTCCATCTCTATCCTCCTATGTCTACATGATGACAGTTCAAACTCTAAAACAAGTGTCTTTTCATTATATATTTTCATGAATGGACATAACTATAAATTTCCTATAACTACTAGACTATTCAAATAATTTTTATTCAGTTTTCAATCATTTCTTCACTCCTCTGCTCTTATTTTATAATCACGCTTAGCAAAACTATGCCACAATCCAAAGTGAATCGTACTCGATTATCTCTAGAATGATTCTCTTTCACTCTCTTTTAAAACCTTAACACTATTTAGAGTCATAGGAACATTAATAATCAATAAGTTTATATCTAGTCTTTTTATCCATCAAAAATAACTTGAAGCAGGGTGAATGTGGCCAGTAAATTAGTTCAGTGTGATTATAGTGTAGTGAAATAAATTGAGTGTTATTATAGCTGGGTAAATCTGTAATGACCCGGATTTTTCAGCCGTTGAATTCTGAATATTTAATATTGTTTTAATATTTTATTTGAATTATATATAGGAATGTATTTAATAAAAACGATATTTAAACGTATAATTTAAAACTATAATTTAAAACGAGCTCGAAATAGTCGCGGTATTCATAATTTACGATTTGAACTTCAAATGGATATAAAGAATCTGAAATAAGTCGGATTTCTGTGAAACAATAAACGTTCGGATCTATTTGAATATATTTTTCTAATGGAAGAGAAAAATCTAGTTTTCATATTGTAGATTTTGTTTTACATCCAAATCAAATATTTAAATAGTCGTTGTAGAATCGTTTATAGACCATAACGGTTTAGTTAATAAACTAGAGATTAGTTACGAATTTGGACAAGATTCTTTTGAGGCGTAGTTATAATTTAATTTTTAGAATTTTATTGTAATTTTTAAGTTAATTAAATACGCAACTTTTTATTTGGAGTATTTTGCACCCTATATCAATATTTTGGGGTTTCATTATATATAAGTTAAACTACCGATATTATTATATTTTTGGGATCGTGGTACCTCGCTGGATACGACCGTACTCTTATTTCTGTCCGTAGCAGTTTGGACATGAAACGAAAACCTTATGTACCCAACATAACAATCAACCTGTACCTGAATATACATGAAAATTTTACATAAAAGAAAAGAGGAAAGGTTATGCTGGAATAATAGAAAATAATTGCTACCATCTCCTAATTTGAGCCTTGAAAAATGAAAAGAAACGGAACTATAACTTATCCTAACACATACCTTTAAAGCCTAACACACTTTCCAATATAAACCTTTACTAATCAATCTAGATATTAGTACAAATTGAAGAATAAAGGTTTTAACACCCATAGACATATTTTGAAATGCTATCTGTAGTAATTGTTTAGATTACTATCAAAACTGCAACTACACAAGCCAAAAAGGGATTTTGTTTTTCCCAGTACACTTCAAAACAGCGTGTTCTCCAAGGCTTTTAAGGACTGTGTTATCCAAGCCATCAGAACAGCGTGGTGTCCAAGCTAATTTAACACCATGCGTGCCACGCCATTTCATCTCGTGCCGCTCAAGTTATCGTGTACCGTGCTTCCCAATCTGTTTCTCTTTAAATACTCTCTCGCTCCTCATTTATTTTTCACCTTTAGACAAAGAAAACGTGAGCAAACTGGAAACTTTATAAATCAATTACAAATTGAAATTTCAAGGTAAATTCCCTGTTTTCATATTCGTTTAAAAGCATGTGAAGGAGATCCAAACTAATATCCCTATCGAAATGTTCCAGCTAAATTTACTGCTGCGGAAAATAAAAGCACAGCGCCTAGGGGTGACCATTCTCCCAAAACCGTGCAACGATTAAACAAATGAAGCATAGCATCAGATTCAGTGGGGAGAGCAGCACTCTGTACCAACATTTGGCAAAATTCCGGACACATGAATGTCGCTTCTGTCACTGCTGAGGGAAGGAATCAAGGTTTTAGAAGGTGGGCCAAGCTCAGAATGGTGGCAATGGAGATCTAGTACTCAAGTAGGAGAAGATATTGGTGGCAACCGAGCTTGAATTGGTCGAGAGATGGAGGAGAACGAATCAAGGCAAGTTGCACCATTTTCTGGAGCTGTAACGGACGAGGGTATTCGGTGATGTGCTCGTTTGTTTCTAGGAGCGAGCATGCATTGGAAAGTGGAAGAAGAGTATTACGGTAAGAGGAAGTGGTTGATTTCAAGATAAACGGTGAAGTTGGTTTGTTCTTGCTGAAAGGTGAAGTGATGTTGCGTTTTACAGAAGAAAGATACAACGATGTTTTAAAGCTATAGGAGCATGAGTTATTGGAAAGAAGAAGCCGGGTTATTTAACAAGGTATGCGCTTTGACTCAGGAGGTGGATCAAATTTTAAAACAAGGGAGAAAAGGGTTAGTGATGTTAGCAAAAGTAATATTAACGTCACGGTGTGATGGTTTTTTTTTTTGGGAATACAGGATCGAATACGATGGATTAAGAACTATTTTAAACCGTGATTAGGAAATACTTATTAAAGGTAATTGAGGATTAAGTCGGGGATTAAAAAGGGAAGGCCAGGGGTATTTTTGAAATGGGATTTTGTGGAGTAATGAAGGAAGGGAAGAAAATCGTGGTGAACAGCAGTTTTCTGTCTTCATGAAATATGGTGAAAGAGCTATTCTGGAGTTTCACTATGGAATTCTGACCTAGAAGAAAGGTGAAGTTAACAGCCTAGTCACTTAAAAGAAAGTAATTAAAATTTAATTAATTATATAGTTAAGAGTTAATGTTTAAATTAAAATCATATTGTTTGTAACGGTCATATCTTGTGCATATTTTATCAGAATTGAACTTGACCGGTCATGTTGGAATTATAGCGACGAAGTCTTCGTTGTGGAACAGATATAGATGAGAATAAAGCTATTCGAATTTCATGATAAAATCAAACGTCTATTTGATTTTAAATGAAAATAAAAGCAAATTCGTCAATTGAAAACAAGGTGCGTAAACTCACTAATTCTGCCTCGTTTATATTTTTTATATAAACGGGTTTTAAATTTATTTATAGTAATTTTATACTGCGTGATGGTTGTTTGGTTGTATGGCTGATAAAATTGGTTGATATAGTTATATCGTTAATCGATTATTACTTCTGTTTACCATGATATTTCATATTGATGTGAAATTAATGTTATTAATGTTCATTAACATCTGTGGAAGTAGGGAAATAGGTTGGAGGGATCCAACTGGATTCCTCAATATTTTATTTACTGTTTTATTTATTGTGATATATGATTGGTAATTGATAATGTTATGGTTGAATTACATTGGCCCCATAATTTGGTATTTAATTAATGTAAAATATTTTGAAATGGAGAAAAGAAATTTGAGATTTTAAAAAAAGGAAATTATTTCCAAAATATAGAAAGTAGATTTCAAATGGATTTAAAATAGAAACTTGTTTAATAAATATATAAAGTAGTTAGATTTATAATGATGTTTATAAATAAAGTGAAATATCTGTCACTGGATAATGTAAAAATATAAATTCAAGTTGGATTTATATAAGCAAAGTGGAATTCGATGTTGACACCGATAATTGAAGTGGGATTTAAACGCAGTAGTTGTAAACGAGATATGATTTGAGAAAAGGATAATCTAAATGGAAATTTGAATAAGAAATTGGTTTCAAAAGGAAACGATGGGTTTTATTTAAAAATTTGGAATATAAAATAAATTGAGATAAATCCAATGGATTAATAAACGAGAAGTGTTAATAGAGTAACAGTTCTATAAATAGAGTTTATAAATGAAACAGAATATGATATGGGTTTAAAAATATACTCGATAACTAGAAGTAGAGCAATAATGATACTCAAGTTGATTTGTATAAACGAGTTTAGATTACTCCTAAGGAATGAAATTCATATTTGAAATGAATAACAATTTGAAAGCAAATGTTTACGAATGGAAGGGTTATAAAGGAATTTGGTAATTATTTGGAAATAATAAATTCAAAAAATGAATTTAGAATTTGAGATGACCTGAAATGGTAGATAAGTTCCGAAGTTCGGAATATTTATCGAATATAGAGTATTCGAATGGGAGTAGTTTATTGGAATTCGATTATATCGAATTTAGGGAAGTAGTTATTTTACTTTCCATTTGAATCAAATTTAATAATTTATTTATTTACTTATTAATTGATTTATTGAAATAAATAAATACTAGTTGCATTTTTAAAAACCAAATATTTGTAAATAGCGATTTTAATCGCTGTCGTTATAATAAATGTTTTATAAATCTAAACAGCGATTTTAGCGCTGTCGTTATAATAAATGTTTTGTAAATCTATACAGCGATTTTAACGCTATCATTATAGTAAATGACTTATAATCAAATATTTGGAAACAACGATTTTAACGCTATCGTTATAATCAATGTTTTTTTTGTAAAGGAAATGGATTCTTAGATTGAATATATGAGTCGCGTAAGCGATATTCTATTTGAAGTTGTGAACTCTGGCTATTTCAAAGTTGAGAATGTTGTTCAATTAAGGTCTAAAAGGTAATTATACCCCAACTTGATTGACTTCAGGATTGATGGAGAAATGGTTAAGGTTTGATAGTGAAGATTGGTTAGCAATACGGTTAGTTAATAAATGATGAATGGTTCGAGTTAGAATAACGATGTTTTATAACATCGCGTTAATTTAAAGGTTTTTTTTTAAATGTTTCCCCAAATAAAATGAGAGATATTTTCTACGCGTAGAAAATGAAATGAATTGGTTAACCAGGAATTAAAAAATGGAATATAGAAATATTTTCGGATATTAATAAAGTATATTTTCTAAATACAGAAAATAAGGAATTGTGAATATATAGAATTGTTTTCTAACTGGGATAAGGGATATTTTCTCGAATAGAGAAACTATAATATTCGAAATGTTTTTCAAAGAATCAAGAAAGGAAATCGAGCTTCAAAAAGGATACGAAAGATGGGAAATGGGAATTGTAAATGATAATATAATAAAGAATTGATTCAAAGGGGCCCAGTGATGTTTGATGCTTGATCGATATGATTTCCAATTGGATATAGGACCGTTGATTATATGGATGTTTCTTTGATAGTTAAATCACCAACTAACAAAGTATTGATTTATTTTATACCACCGTTGTCAATATGGAGTGACCGGGATCAGATTTAATATATGAAAACCACTCTGTATTGATATAAGCGTTATGAATCAACTTATGCTGAAGATAATTGAAGACGGAGTAAAACGCAAGGGCTGTTCTGTTAATCCTAGGTAGAAATTGCCTAAGATGGATTAATAGAATGGTGCCTTCGATTTTTCCTGTCCCAGGACAACTTGTAAGGAGGAGTGTCTGATAGTGTATTTCCAAAGGGATTACATATGTTGATTCCTTCAAACCTACGAAGTTGGTGGCAAAGAAGGGAAATTATTTAGCCTAACAATCTGAGTATTTTTTGTGGAAAAAATTAGTGATTCCCGATGGATCTGACGATGTGACATTCAAAGTGAATGGTGGCCAGATGTTCTGGAAGATAATTCAAACCTCAAGCCTTACAACCGGGAATTGACAAAAATCGGGCAGGCAGCATGGCTATGTGGGTCGCTCCCATTAGGATGTATAATCAACTATCTAGAGAAATTCCAATTGCTTCTTTAATTTACCGATGTTGTCCCTTTTCGAGAAACGGTTGCTGATCCCAACCGTTGGTGATATACATTCGATACACTCAAGCGAAATGAGTTGTCGGTCATGTGTGGGCCGGGTTGCAAGATGTTCTTGTTGAACCCCAATATATCCCCTCTAGAGTACACTGATCGGAAGGTGGTTCCATACCTTATCATGCTGAAAATCCAATCTCTAATAAACGCCCTGCGGTTTTTGATTTAATATTATATATGGAGCGTGAGATGCAAGCATTCCGCTAGATTCTATTTATTTGTTGTAGACACTATTACAATATCACCAGAATTTGATATCCAAAATATTTTTGGTTATCGTAAGATAAAAACCATCCGTGTTTATGTGTGGATCGGTCTTACAATTATCATTTCTTTCGAAAAGATTTTTGAAAGTTAAACAAATGGTTGGAGTTTACTCACACCAATCCCATGACTGACCCAGAGTTTATTTGGTTTTGTTTTCCCTAAACTCTTGGGTGCCCAAAATTTGTACGGGCAGTCAAGTAGTCGGGATTTTACAGATTCACTTGGAGGAGCTTGAAGTAGATGGCTTCACCAGTTAGCTATAGACTATCATATTTTTCCGCTGTGTACTATGTTGTATCTGGAAACAGGTGTTATAACTGTTCCAGGAATAAATTTTGTGCTCTGATGATGGTATGTATATACAGCTACTGATTTGTATTTCAAAAGTTATGTTATTTAATATATTTTATTCATTTCGCTGTGAGTTTGTGATCTTCATTTTCTTCTATTCTAATATTTCTTTCTTTTTATTTCTCATCCTCTAATTCTTATAATGATTCGTATGTTTGTCTCATTTCGGTTGGACGTGTGGTGTCATTAGTCAACTCAAAGGGTACGGAAATTCGGGCTATTACATTTGGTATCAGAGCGAGGTTGAGTAGTGACCTTGGCTCTGTGGCGTGACTCAATAGAGATGGGTTAGTAATGCCCTAGATTGAGTTGAGTGTATATATATGAGAGCGTACTTGTAGATTTGATATAAAATTGTTTTATATTGTGTTGGTTGGTTTGTTGAGTGATTTATGAATTCTGGTCGATAAAGGATGTACAACTGTATCGATAGGTGTTTCTAAACTCTCGAACAGAACAATTCGATCCAGTATTGTTTTAAAATGGGTAAATAAAATAATTTTACCCAAAAATTATTTTGATATGGAAAGAATAATTTATGAATTATTATAGTACATGAATGTATTGATTGTTATTACAATCAAATGAAATTATCAAATTATGAAATGGTGATATAATTTGCATATAGATAATGTATACAAATGAGATAAACCAAGATTAAGTTCAAACCAGAATTTGGGAATTTAAATCCCGGATGGTTTAGAAATATTTTCTGAAATATTTTAAAGTAATATAACAATACTTTAAAGTATTTTTGAGAAAGAATGGTTTAAACGGATTTTTAAAGGAATTAAGCACTGAAATCACTTCAGTGGCGAGAAAATAAACCTGATAATGGATCGCGACATTATCGGTATTCATTTTCAAGTTTCTGAGTAATGGATTGCTACCATAGTAATTTTGGAATGAAAAAATTGTTTGAAATGGACAAGATGTTCGAGAAATTCAAATATTTTGAATTAAGTTGATTATGAATATGTCTATAACTATATATGATTTCAAACCAATTTAACATAAAATCCGGAAGTTTGAATTCTGAAATTAAAATTTAACTTATATAAGTTGAATAGATTGAAATGGTAAAAATATATCAAGTGAATTGAAATTTAACTTAAGTTAAATAAAATTGAATTGAATTAGAGATAACTCCATAAAGAGAAATGTTGAGATTCGAATTATTAATATGAATTCGACTTATGAATAAGCAAGTTGAATATATTGGATGTTGTGAATTAGGATAAATTTGGATTCAAGTATAATAGGTGGATTGACTTAAATAGAAATCAGAAGTGAATTGATAGAATGGAAGTGAACTAATCAGAAGTTGATTAGAGAATTAAAAACTGGAAATTGGATTGATTTAAAACCAACTGGAAATGGATATTTGTATGTTGAGCAGATATTGAATGGAAGTAAATGCAAGAGATAGAATTATGCCGACAAAAAGGTACATGTTTACAATATTACTTGGGTTTGATGGTTTTATGAGCCTATGAGGCAAGCCGCTTGGCTTTTTGATTTTCTTTTGGGTTGGAGAAGGCCTAGAAAGGCGATTTATGGTTGTACCGATTGAGCCGTGCAAAGGAGATGCTGGCGAAATTTTTTGAAAATTTAAAGAGTTAGTAAATTTTCAAGAATTTTTGTTTTTTTTATAATTTAAAATTGGATTGTTAATTGTAATTGAAATAAGAAAACTAGAATGGGTTAATAAAATTTCAAGTGGAATAATGAAATAAATAAATGGATTTAAAATCAATTGGTATGAGAATTCGAAGGTTGGGTAAGAACTGAGTTATGAAGATATAGAATATAAGATTTCAACTAAGTAGGTTACGAAGAGTTAGAGTTATAGCATTTTTACTGCTTAGCAATTTCGAGGACGAAATTATTTTAAGGGGGAAAGAATGTAACGACCCGGATTTTTTAACCGTTGAATTCTGAATATTTAAATTTGTTTTAAATATTTTATTTGAATTATATACAGGAATGTATTTAATAAAAATGATATTTAAACGTATAATTTATAATTATAATTTAAAATGATCTCGGAATAGTCGCGGAAGTTCGTAATTTACGATTTGAACTTCAAATGGATATACAGAATCTGAAATAAGTCGGATTTCTATGAAACAAGAAACGTTCGGATCTATTTGATTATAATTTTCTAATGGAAGAGAAAAATCTAGTTTTCATATTATAGATTTTGTATTATATCCAAATCAAATATTTAAATAGTCGCCGTAGAATCGTTTATGAACCATAACGGTTTAGTTAATATAACTAGAGATTGGTTATGAATTTGGACAAGATTCTTTTGAGGCGTAGTTATAATTTAATTTTTAGAATTTTATTGTAATTTTTAATTTAATTAAATACGCAACTTTTTATTTGGAGTATTTTGCACCCTATATCAATATTTTGGGGTTTCATTATATATAAGTTAAACTACAGATATTATTATATTTTTGAGATTGTGGTACCTCGCTGGACATGACCGTACTCTTATTTCTGTCCGTAGCAGTTTGGACATGAAACGAAAACCTTATGTTCACAACATATCAATCAACCTGTACCTGAATATACAAGAAAATTTTACATAAAGGAAAAGAGGAACGGCTGTGCTGCAATAATAGAAGATAATTGCTACCGTCTCCTAATTTGAGCCTTGAAAAATGAACAGAAACGGAACTATAACTTATCCTAACACATACCTTTAAAGCCTAACACACTTGCAAATATTAACCTTTACTGATCAATCTAGATATTAGTACAAATTGAAGAATAAACGTTTTAACACCCGTAGATATATTTTGAAATGCTATCTGTAGTAATTGTTTAGATTACTATCAAAACTGCAACTAGACAAGCCAAAAAGGGATTTTTTTTTATTTTTTTTTTATTTTTTTTCTGGTACACTTCAAAAACAGCATGTTCTCCAAGGGTTTTAAGGACCGTGCTATCCAAGCCATCAGAATAGCGTGGTGTCCAAGCTAATTTAACACCGTGCATGCCACGCCATTTCATCTCGTGTCGCTCAAGTTATCGTGTACCGTGCTTCCCAATCTGTTTCTCTTTTAAATACGCTCTCGCTCCTCATTTATTTTTCACCTTCAGACAAAGAAAACGTGAGCAAACTGGAAACTTTATAAATCAATTACAAATCGAAATTTCAAGGTAAATTCACTGTTTTCATATTCGTTTAAAAGCATGTGAAGGAGATCCAAACTAATATCCCTATCGAAAGGTTCCAGCTAAATTTACTGCTGCAGAAAATAAAAGCACAGCGCCTAGGGGTGACCATTCTCCCAAAATCATGCATCGATTGAACAAATGAAGCATAGCGTCGGATTCAATGTGGAGAGCAGCACCCTGTACCAACATTTGGCAAACTTCCGGAACGGTAATTTCGCTTCTGTCACTGCTGAGGGAAGGAATCGCGGTTTCAGAAGGTGGGATGAGCTTAGAACGGTGGAAATGGAGATGTAGTACTCAAGTAGGAGAAGATATTGGTGGCAACCAGGCTTGAATTGGTCGAGAGACGGAGGAGAACGAATCAAGGCAAGTTGTACCATTTTCTAAAGCTGTAACGGACGAGGGTATTCGGTGATGTGCTCATTTGTTTCCAGGAGCGAGCTTGCATTGGAAAGTGGAAGAAGAGTACTACGGTAAGAGGAAGTGGTCGATTTCAAGATAAACGGTGAAGTTGGTTTGTTCTTGCTGAAAGGTAAAGTGATGTTGCGGTTTACAGAAGAAAGATACAGCGATGTTTTAAAGCTACAGGAGCATGAGTTATTGGAAATAAGAAGCCGGGTTATTTAACAAGGTATGCGCTTTGACTCAGGTTGTGGATCAAATTTTACAACAAGGGAGAAAAAGGTCAGTGAGGTTAGATAAAGTAATATTAATGTCACGGTGTGATGGTTTTTTTGGGGAATACAGGATCGAATACGATGGATTAATAACTATTTTAAACCGTGATTTGGAAATACTTATTAAAGGTAATTGAGGATTAAGTCGGGGATTAAAAAGGGAAGGCCAGGGGTATTTTTGAAATGGGACTTTGTGGAGTGATGAAGGAAAGGAAGCAAATCGTGGTGAATAACAGTTTTCTATCTTCATGAAATATGGTGAAAGAGCTGTTCTGGAGTTTCACTATGGAATTCTGACCTGGAAGAAAGGTGAAGTTAACAGCCTGGTCACCTAAAAGAAAGTAATTAAAATTTAATTAATTATATAGTTAAGAGTTAATGTTTAAATTAAAATCATATTGTTTGTAACGGTCATATCTTGTGCATATTTTATCAGAATTGAACTTGACCGGTCAGGGTGGAATTATAGCGACGAAGTCTTCGTTGTGGAATTGATATAGATGAGAATAGAGCTAATGGAATTTCGTGATAAAATCAAACGTCTATTAGACTTTAAACGAAAATAAAAGCAAATTCGTCAACTACAAACAAGGTGAGTAAACTCACTAATTCTGCCTCGTTTATATTCTTATATAAATGAGTTTTAAATTTATTTGTAGTAATTTTATACAGCGTGATGGTTGTTTGGTTGTATGGCTGATAAAATTTGTTGATATAGTTATATCATTAATCGATTATTACTTCTGTTCACCATGATATTTCATATTGATGTGAAATTAATGTTATTAATGTTCATTAACATCTGTGGATGCAGGGAAATAGGTTGGAGGGATCCAACTAGATTCCTCAACATTTTATTTACTGTTTTATTTATTGTGATATATGATTGGTAATTGATAATGTTATGGTTGAATTACATTGGCCCCATAATTTGGTATTTAATTACTGTAAAATATTTTAAAATGGAGAAAAGAAATTTGAGATTTAAAAAAAAGGAAATTATTTCCAAAATATAGAAAGTAGAATTCAAACGGATTTAAAATAGAAACTTGTTTAATAAATATATATAGTAGTTAGATTTATAATGATGTTTATAAATAAAGTGAAATATCTATCACTGGATAATGTAAAAATATAAATTCAAGTTGGATTTATATAAGCAAAGTGGAATTCGATGTTGACACCGATATTTGAAGTGGGATTTAAACGCAGTAGTTGTAAAAGAGATTTGAGTTGAGAAAAGGATAATCTAAATGGAAATTTGAATAATAAATCAGTTTCAAAAGGAAACAATGGGTTTTATTTAAAAATTTGGAATATAAAATAAATTGAGATAAATCCATTGGATTAATAAAGAGAAGTGTTAATTGAGTAACAGTTCTATAAACAGAGTTTATAAATGAAACATAATATGATGTGGGTTTAAAAATATATCGATAACTAGAAGTAGAGCAGTAATGATACTCAAGTTGATTTGTATAAAACGAGTTTAGATTCCTATTAAGGAATGAAATTCATATTTGAAATGAATAACAATTTGAAAGCAAATGTTTACGAATGGAAGGGGTTATAAAGGAATTTGGTAATGATTTGGAAATGATAAATTCAAAAAATGAATTTAGAATTTGAGATGACCTGAAATGGTAGATAAGTTCTGAAGTTCGGAATATTTATCGAAAATAGAGTACTCGAATGGGAGTTGTTTATTGGAATTTGATTATATCGAATTTAGGGAAGTAGTTATTTTACTTTCCGTTTGAATCAAATTTAATAATTTATTTATTTATTTATTTACTTATTAATTTATTTATTGAAATAAATAAATACAAATTGCATTTTTATAAACCAAATATTTGTAAATAGCGATTTTAAATGCTGTCGTTATAATAAATGTTTTATTAATCTAAACAGTGATTTTAGCGCTGTCGTTATAATAAATGTTTTGTAAATCAATACAGCGATTTTAACGCTGTCTTTATAGTAAATCACTTATAATTAAATATTTGGAAACAGCGATTTTAACGCTATCGTTATAATTAATTTTTTTTTGTAAAAGAAATGGATTCTTAGATTGAATCTGAGAGACGCGTAAGCGATATTCTATTTGAAGTTGTGAATTTTGGCTATTTCAAAGTTGAGAATGCTGTTCAATTAAGGTCTGAAAGGTAATTATACCTCAACTTGATTGACTTCTTGATTGATGGAGAAATGGTTAAGGTTCGATAGTGAAGATTTGTTAGCAATATGGTTAGTTAATAAATGATGAATGGTTCGAGTTAGAATATCGATGTTTTATAACGTTGCGCTAATTTAAAGGATTTTTCTTGAATGTTTCCCGGAATAAAATGAGAGATATTTTCTATGCGTAGAAAATGAAATGAATTGGTCAACCAGGAATTAAGAAATGGAATATAGAAATATTTTCAGATATTAATAAAGTATATTTTTTGAATACAAAAAATAAGGAATCGTGAATATATAGAATTGTTTTCTAATTGGGATAAGGGATATTTTCTCGAATAGAGAAACTATAATATTCAAAATGTTTTTCAAAGAATCGAGAGGCAAAATCGAGCTTCAAAAAGGATACGAAAGATGGGAAATGGGAATTGTAAATGATAATATAATAAAGAATTGATTTAAAGGGGCCCAGTGATGTTTGATGCTTGATCGGTACGATTTCCAATTGGAAATAGGACCGTTGATTGTATGGATGTTTCTTTGATATTTAAGTCACCAACTATCAAAGTCTTGATTTATTTTATACCTCCGTTTTCAATATGGAGAAATCGGGATCATATTTAATATCTGAAAACCACTCCGTATTGGTATTAGCGTTATGAATCAACTTATGCTGAGGATAATTGAAGACGGAGTAAAATGCATGGGCTGTTATGTTAATCCTAGGTAGAAATTGCCTAAGATGGATTAATAAAACGGTGCCTTCGGTTTGTCCAGTCCGAGGACAACTTGTAAGGATGAGTGTCTGACAGAGTATTTCCAAAGGGATTACGTATGTTGATTCCTTCAAACGTACGAAGTTGGTGGAAAAGAAGGGAAACTTCTTTAGCCTAACAATCTGAGTATTTTTGTGGAAAAAATTAGTGATTCCCGATGGATCTGACGATGTGACATTCAAAGTGAATGGTGGCCAGATGTTCTGGAAGATAATTCAAACCTCAAGCCTCACAACCGGGAATTGATAAAAATCGGGCAGGCAGCATGGCTATATGGGTCGCTCCCATTAGGATGTATAATCACCTATCTAGAGAAATTCCAATTGCTTCTTTAATCTACCGATGCTGTCCCTTTTGAGGAAACGGTTGCTGATCCCAACCGTTCGTGATATACATTCGATACACTCAAGCGAAACGAGTGGTCGGTCATGTGTGGGCCCGGTTGATGTTCTTGTTGAACCCCAGTGTATCCCCTCTAGAGTACACTGATTAGAAGGTGGTTCCATACCTTGTCATGTTGGAAATCCAATCTCCAATAAGCGCCCTGCGGTTTTTGATTTAATATTATATATGGAGCGTGAGATGCAAGAGTTCCGCTAGATTCTATTTATTTGTTGTAGACACTATTATAATATCACCAGAATTTGATATCAAAAATATTTTTGGTTATCGTAAGATAAAAACCATCCGTGTTTATGTGTGGATCGGTCTTACGATTATAATTTCTTTTGAAAATATTTTTGAAGGTTAAACAAATGGTTGGAGTTTACTCACACCAGTCCCATGACTGACCCAGAGTTTATTTGGTTTTGTTTTCCCTAAACTCTTGGGTGCCCAGAATTTGTACGGGCAGTCAAGTAGTCAAGATTTTATAGATTCACTTGGAGGAGCTTGAAGTAGAAGGCTTCACCAGTTAGCTATAAACTATCATATTTTCCGCTGTGTACTATGTTGTATCTGGAAACAGGTGTTATAACTGTTCCAGGAATAACTTTTGTGCTTTGATGATGGTATGTATATACAACTACTGATTTGTATTTCAAAAGTTATGTTATTTAATATATTTTATTCGTTCCATTGTGAGTTTGTGATCTTCGTTTTCTTCTTTTCTAATATTTCTTTCTTTTTATTTCTCATCCTCTAACTTCTTTCTTATAATGATTCATATGTCTGTGTCATTTGGGTTGGACGTGTGGTGTCATTAGTCAACTCAAAGGGTACGAAAATTCGGGCCATTACAAAATCAATTGAGTCCCACTGTAATTGAGAAATAGGAGATGTGTACCTCATAACCTGTGGGTTTTAATCGCGAAATTATATTTAAGAAATCTGCATGAGAATTTGTATGGGACAACTCCCTGTAGGGTAACTCCGAACCAATATAAACATCAAGTGTGTTCTTCCCTTTGTTATTATTTTATTTATTATTTGCATATGTTTCTAAATCTGTGATTGTTTCTTGGTCTATGAATTGCAACTGTTTGCGTTTAATCTCAAATGATTTCAAAAAGATTCACATAATTTACTAAATAATATTCAACCTCTCTAGTGTTAATCCAACCTTAAGATCCGTACTATGCATTCCTCACAACATCATTATTCTCTTACATCATTCTAGTAGCGTTCATCATCCTACTTCGTTCTAGATCATCCACAATAAACGTGTTTGTTAAAGAGGTTCCAGTATTAACATAAATTATGTCGATAATCGGGTCGGGTCTCTTTAACAACAAAACATCTGATTAAACACCATGGCCATATGGCGTGAAATAAATATTATATTCAATATCATAATTAATTCAGTTTTAAACAATGGTTTCTATTATCATTTACTCAAATCGACTAAATATTGGGCTCAATTTAGAATTCAAAACTCATACCGTAAAATGGTTTGTTATCAAATCTCATATTTCCATTTTAGTTTTCTAAATTGTGAATATCATTATTCAATGAAATTTTATATTAAAACATTTACACTTAAACTGCTTGACTTGGAAATATACTTTCATTTAAAGGTAGTTAATTTTAAAATAAAAAAGTTTAATAAAAACAGCCATAAAAATATAATATAGTTAAATTCTATATAAAAAGTTTAGTTTAAAATAGACATAAATACAATAATTAACTTACATATATAATAGTTTAATCAAAAATAGCTTCTGAAATATAACAGTTATGAAAATAAATTTTAAAAGTGAAACTAGTTCAAATGAAATAGTTTAAAATAAAATAATACTAGTTAAAATAAATATAATGTAATAATTTGAAATTTTACTTTAAACCGTCACATATTCCATAATCCAAATCCGAACTAGATATCACTACTTCCAAAATTCAATTTCACATTAGTTTAGTGTAACGACCCATCCTTTTTTTGCTCGATTTTCGCTGGTAATTAAACCAACTAAAACCGTTCACAAAGACGAATTGTTATGGGTACACACATATATCGAACAAAATAATAGAACTTTTCATTGCATAATATAATTTTACATCAGAGTTACATGAAATATCAGAGTTACAACATATAGAGTGGAAGAAAAGTAAATTATACTCTCAACGGAAGAACCATAAGACACAGCGGAAGCTTCGAACTCTAGTGTGGACTCCAACTCGAAAGCGCTTCGAATTTTTCTCCAACGATCTATAACTGTAAAACTAAACTACTAGCTGCCCATGTGAAAATTTGTGGGCACCCAGAGTTTAGGAAGGAAAAATAAACTTCAGGTCAGTCATGAGACTGGTGTAAGAACATAAAACAATTGTTTTTAGGATTCATTGAATGTTGGGAAATTCACCGGACCACGCCGCTAACGCGGAACGGGTTTACTCCATGTGAACACCCGTACATATAAATTCGCAATGACTTTTGAAAAATGAAGCTATCATAAG
Source organism: Allium sativum (assembly GCA_030737875.1). Lineage (NCBI taxonomy): Eukaryota > Viridiplantae > Streptophyta > Magnoliopsida > Asparagales > Amaryllidaceae > Allium > Allium sativum. The sequence continues at coordinate 166,001,796 of CM060916.1, read as the reverse complement.
CTCATCCCACATCACATAATGCAAGCGCACACCAGATGGGCGAGTTTTCTCTTATGATAACCAAGCATGTTTTCATACGTAAAATCCTCTTTTAACATTATTATATAATGTGGAAAACCGTTTCACAAATAAATATAGAATCATAGCCCCCTTAGCCCTAATTGGTTATATTGACCTATACGTACACAATCAAAAATCGGTATGGCTCGTATTGGAGATTTGGGTTTCCAACTTGATTATTCCTGGCACGAAAGATCAATCAGGGATATGAAGCGGAGTGTGACACCACTTTTTCGTCCATCACGGACACCAACAACAAATCGCATGGTAGATTAATGGTTTTCGACCACACATGGCCCCCGAACATACCTAATTTTCCCAAGTTCATAAGTGGTTTTCCCACTGCCGCAGCTTCACCATCAATCATATATATGTATACAAACCTAACCGCCAGTTTCTTATCAATCTGGGGGGGTGAGGTTTTGTCAATTTCACGTCATACACAAAGCATGCCTAGATAAACAATGCCCTGATCATAAAAGCTCATTTCATATCTTAAGTATGTCACATTGTCCGTTCACAAAATGACCACTGATTTCCATCCATACATAACCACTTCGAGCTCGTACGTCACAAATCAGAAACATATTAAAGGAAATCAGTTTTATGCCGTCAATCAGAATATCAGACACACAATCCATACAAGTCCATTCTAGGTCTGAACGGAACAAAATCCAAAAATATCCAAATATATTTAGACCTCATGCCACTTATAACATCGTATCGGGGGATCAGCCCAACCAAGACATCGACAATCCATCCAAACAATCCTAAGATTTCCGGTCCTCGTTCATCGTTTATCGAGTCTTAAATTGCTTCATACGTCGTACTATTACTTGGAATGGTTTTTGAAATAATATTCGATCCCGGTCTTTCCAAGTAATAAGCGCAAATTTAAACAATAGTTATGGATTATGCATGGTTCCGATTCAAACCTCCTTTCATATCATTATAAATTCTTCTATAATTGAGGTTAGATCATATTTCATAAACTTGTTATCATCTTATCATTCTTTGAAATAAAATACACTTGAATTTTTATGTTTTCAAACATAATGCTTTTGATCGTTGTCATCCTTTTCATAAGTTCCCAAAATCACCATTTTAAATTGGTTGGCTTCCATTCAAAATAGTTCCTCCAACTTATATTTCCAACGTATAGTTTTTAATGATTTATTATTCAACCTCGCTTTCTAACTTAAGAAATATTAGATCACCTTGTAAATCAAATATTACATTAAATCTAATCAAGCGCATTTGTTCTTACATTTCTTAACTTAAAATCAATAATATCCACCTAAATATTATACTAAATGAAATCTTTTTTTCAAAATACTTAACAAGCTCTTTCCATAAATCTAACAAGGCTCCAAGAGTATGAATTCTTCAACTCACATCGTTTCAAGGAAAGTTATAACAAAGAAAATGTTACTAAAAGTGCTGCGTTGGTTATTTAGATCAAATTGATCCAAAAATATTTTCAAAATTCAAGTAGTTCAAGTTACATTATAATAAAATATGATTTATCATAAATTTTCCCATTTTTTTAAATAATTTATAAAATCTCTTCTTATTCGATTTTTCTTATGGTTGTCGAACTGCACGTATATCCAAATTTAAATTAAATATTACTTGAAAAACCGTATGGTGGAATTTAAGAATTCTTTTCTAATTAGAAGCTATTATTAATAAAATCTAATGTTTTGTTTCGCGTTAATTCGATGCAAACTGTTCAAGTTATAGTAATCCAAAAGAAAAATCAATATAAATGAACTGCCGCCACGCGACGTGTTCATTTAAATCTATACAATGCTCAAATGAAATGCCTCATCATTTTTCATAATAAATTCAAATCATTATAACTTAACTTTTTAAACCATTTTCGGAATAATGTTTTATATTTCTATTCGAATACAAATATTTTTCAAAAATCATCATTTTAACTTTCTAAATGTTTCAAATTACAATGAAAAATTTAAATAATAAAATTTTCCACATCTCGAAAATTCATGGTTAATCAAGGGAAGGAGGGTTAAATTGATTTCTCCGCATAGATCCACAACCATGATGAGTGCATTTCATACAATACAATTTGATAATATCAATCGATCATATAATAGGCATGCATCATTTATTTCAACACAAACAATCAATTTCATGTAAGCGTTACGTTCCATAACGCTCACAATAATTTCACTTCTTGTCATCCACTTTCATGCAAACAACAAATTCATAAATACGCGTTGAGTCACTGACGCGCTTTGACATGAATTTTTTTTATATTGACAACCATGGCAATATTATCTACCAATTTCATACTATCATTTCATAATTTGCAATCAACCATTCATGCAACCAATTACCATATATTATCACAACCATCAATGTAAGCAGCATGTCATGAAATCATATAAAATTTAAATTTAAGTGTTCTCACCTTCACTACGCTCCATTTTCAGTTAAACCCCGTATCAAACGTGAACAAAAGCTTCTAGGTGACACGTATATAGCTTACAAACCCTTGGTTCTCTAACCCGAAGATGCTGTGGAGGTTTAACAGCAAGACCGAATGGTCTGACTGTAATTCTGCGAACACTACAATGCATGCAATCACCTTCCATTAACTTATGTGTGTGTGTGTGTGTATATATATATAAGTATATACTTAACACATATATATTCAAACCTATATTTCAATTTCTCGTAAAACAGATTGGGCCTGGGGAAAATTCAGCGTCACAACTAGATGGAATCTCCAAGGTGTTTGGTGCTAACGCGGACAGTTTCAAAGAGCAAGCAACCTTTTGTTTTGTTTTTGTCCCTATCGAATGGGTTTAGAAGGGAGAAGAGCTAGGTTACAACTTCAGCGGGATGCCTTGTGTGGTTTCAGGTGACGCAGGTGGATGGAAACTGGTTTTCAAGGGAAGACACGGTTTAAATGAAGTAGAAAGAAAAGTGTGAGATGTGGTCTTCAGAGGAGGGGGAGTGGGGACTGGACTGGTGGTGTCTTCTGTGTGGAGGTGAAGCTGGCGTTGAGAAGGTGGTGGCGGGGTACGACGCATTCACAACTTCAGCGGGATGCCTTGGGTGGTTTCAGGTGACGCAGGTGGATGGAAACTGGTTTTTAAGGGAAGACACAATTTAAATGAAGTAGAAAGAAAAGTGTGAGATGTGGTCTTCGGAGGAGGGGGAGTGGGGATTGGACTGGTGGTGTCTGCTGTGTGGAGGTGAAGCTGGCATTGAGAAGGTGGTGGCAGGGTACGACGCGTTGGATTTTAAAGCTTGGAAAGGGGAAGGCAGAGCAGTCTTGCGGGGTGGAAAAAAGAGAAGGTGGCAGAGGAATGACATTATATGGTGGAGGGAACAAAACGATGTGGAAAGGAGTGTACTGGAAAAAGTAATTGTAAAGTAGGAAGTTGAAGTGAAGCAAACGTGAAGGTATAGGAGGCGGTGTGGTGGTACGGTGGAGCTTGGAGTTGAGGAGTTGTTGCGGGAGAACGGACGTGGTGGCTTCTCACAGGAGAGTTTGAGGCTTTTTTTCCGTGGAACGAAGAAGACGAAATGGAAGGCAGAGAGCTTGCGTGTGACAGGTGCGTTTATATTCTTTTGAGGGAGGTAATTATGGAAAAATGGGAAAGGAACGAAAAATGAAACAGAACTGATGTGTGTGAAGGATGAAATAACAGACGAGTTTGTGCGAGAGAATGGTGCGATACGTGCATCTCTACCACTTCTTATTTATTTTTATTTTACAATTTCTTACTTGCCCCTATAATCCAAGACACTTGGAACCCTACCTACATGCAATGAGGACAAATATGCCTATATTTATTTTTATTAAAATTTCCACCAATGCATGCTTAACAAAAATGAACTCATTTAATTATTTGTTAATTTTGATATTTGTTTATATTTTTGTAACAAACATATATGTGACTAATTTCTACATTCATGAAGGTATCATATCCTTAATGTGTATATATATATACAAGTATTGAAATTGTTATATTACAAAACATTAATTAAAATATATATATATATATATATAACCAACCAAAGTAAAGTTTGAATATTTAACCCATCCTTATACCATTTCAAAATCTTCCAAAAAATAATTATACGTTTTATTTACTTAACAATCATATATATATATATATATATATAAACATCGTATGTTATGAAATCTATATTTCACAAATTTACATATGTTATCGCATAACATTAACGTTGTAAATATACCTATATTGCCAAATATGAAATTTTAAATATCTAAAAAAATCCATATCTTGTAATAAATCTTTATATATGGAAATATAATATTGTCATACCACAAAAATCATATTCCTATATTAATACAAATTAAAAATTAGATAGGGTTTTGCACAAATAAAATTTTATAATCTATCATATTCTTAAAAATAAGTTTTGCTCAAATTATAATAAACAAAGCGCATATCAAAACCAAAATATAAAGACTTATTAATTTAATATCTGTGTTTAGATCTTATTTATTTTTAGAAAACTCAAATTATACCATAGAAATTCCATTTAACTTAGTTAAATACTTGGGTTGTTACATTCACTCCCCCTTAAGGCTTTTCGTCCTCGAAAAGGGAAGTGGTTAGTTTTTAAACCTATATGATTTTTAAACCAATCCCTTTATACAGTTCAAGATATTAGAATAAACAGACTCAGATATCACGTAAAGAAAGGCATACATACCATAGTCATCCAATAGATCATACAATCGAGTCATCTTAGTCAGCGTACAAAAGTATCCCTACCCTAGTACGTACTATGTACTTAAGGTGGTCCAAAACATATAGTCACAAAAGTGTACCTATCCTGGTACTAGACCCAAAGCCCAGTCCTAGCCCAATATATCTTAGTGCGTCTAAGCACTTAAGATAACATACATACATACACTATATACATAGTGAAACACCCCACCTCCACTACGGTCACTCACAAAGGGAATGCCTTAAATTTAGTGGAGCATTATAGGTAAAAGACATAGATAATTTACAATACAGATATATATAAGCAGCGGAAAATAAAACTAACTTTATTTCAAACGTGGTTCATAACGAAACATTACAGCAAACTGTTTCAAACCAACTTCTAAATCATTACATCATAATTTATGTCTTGATTATTATATACAGAAGCATAAAACAAAATAAAAAAATGCATAAATCCCAAGTAGTAGTGTATCCAAAGCCATAGCCAAAGTTAAGAGATTCCAATCTATACATCACAGAGCCTTCAAGCTTGGAAAGATGAACGGTCCAAACTAAGCTGAGCTATCCCTCCCTGGCTACCTGAGGGGGGAACGGAAGAAAAGAGAGTGAAAGAAAATGGGTCATACATAAGTCTGAGGGGGGAACAGATTTAGCAACTTAGCAGATTTTGGCATATAACAGGTTAGGCATTTAAACAAATAAATTTAACAGATTTAGGCATTTTCAACAGACTTAGCGGATGACAGATCTAGCAGAGGAATAGATCTAGTAAACTAGGCAGTAGAGCAGAACTAGCAGATTAAGCAATATAACAGAACTAGCAGATTAGGCGATATAATAAAACTAACAGATTAGGCAAATATAGCATAACTAGCAAATTAGGCAATTATAACTGATTTTCATCATTCCTTAAAGTTTCACATATCTTGCCTAATTATAAATTTGGCCTAAATTTGCATGCCTAAAATAGTGATCATGATTCACACTAGGATCATATACCCTACGTTTGCATTGAATTTGCATGTCACAGATTATGGTCATAATTTACATGTCCCAATTTAGTTCCACTTGCCTAGTACAAAAGATTCACATATAAATTATACCAACTGTAGTCATCTATTTCAATGCATGTCATATATTCAAAAATCTCCTACTTAGGTGTTATTTACACTTGATAGTTATCAAATCTTAATATGGATCTTCACACCTAAGTTATAATCCGTTATAAAATATGCCCAAGGATCTAGATCTAACATATGATATGTGTTTTTAGTTCAGATCTTAATATTCCAGATTTGCAAGTTATATATTATCATATGATAATCCCAAACAGTCATATATGCACAGATCTAGATCTAGTTTATATACTCAAATCAGTCACAGATCAGTCCAATTATGCCTTAGATTTATGTTCTAAGTTCCAAGTCCAACCTATGTTCTTTCCTCAAATCAATCACATATCGGTCATGCCCAATTTATGCACATTCATTTGATTGTCCCAAACATTTTAGCGTATGTTGATCTCTTATGAGATTGGCTCAGGCTCGTGGTAGCCTGGCTATAGAACAGAAAGAGGAAAGAGATACAAAATAAGATAGATCCAAATAGAACAGAACAGATATAACCTCAGATTCAGATTTATAATTCATGTCACAATCAGAATTAACATTTATAGCGGAGAATAACTGTACTTGCCTTGGTTGGATTAAAGAAAGAACTTTAGTTGTTGCAGAAGCTTTAATCTCTAATTTGAATTGAGTTGCTTAAGTTGATGTTGATTAGCTTCTAGTTTTGATTCCAGCAGAGTAGCGACGCCATTTTTATTTTTATTTAGATCATAGGCAGAGAAGAAGCAGAATAGAATTGTGTGCAAAGAAGGCTGGGTTTGGGGCTGTTTAAATAGGTTTAGGCAGACGAATCTAGACAGAAAACGAGACCAGATACATCAGAACGCACCCAGGCAGAAAAGCAGATTCGGGAGGCAGGTCGACCCCCAGGTCGACTCTAGGGTCGACCCCTTGGGGGCAGGTCGACTCTAGGGTCGACTCTAGGGTCGACCCCCGGGGGCAGGTCGACTCTAGGGTCGACTCCCCAGTCGACCTGGTCTGTGCTGTTTAATTTTTTTCTGAACTTTGGAAGGCCATAACTTGGTCATATGGACTCCGATTTACGAAATTTCGGACTCTATTTCGCGTATTTTTCCGAGACGAATGCAATGGCACAGCCCGTTTCCCTTGATTCTGATTTTATATTTTAATTATACCCAGATTTGTAATTCTTAAGTTCACAGAAAATACGGGGTGTTACAACTACGGAGTACGTGCACGCCCGTACTCCGTCGGAACCTACACTGGCGCACCACCCGCCGTCGTTTTGACCGCTTACAATTCAGCCTAGTAATCATGCCCCACCCTGCCTAATTCAGGGTACCATGATACATCTATGTGGGTTACTGCTGAAATGGGTCCCCGTTACTAGGGTTTTCTAGCGAACATGTTAAATTGGTTAAGTGTCCAAGTTTACCTAACCCCACCCATCAGTTTAGTCAACATGTTGAATTGGTTAAGTGTTTCCTTATTTGAATTAACCCTACTATTCTTGACTTAGCTTTCATTTATTTCATTAAAGCACCAACCACTCACATTAGACAGGTATTGTTGCGATCATTGGACGTGCCGGTCGGTTCCGGGTAGTTTTGCACCAAAACCAGTCTAACCTCGGTTCCTTTTTGGGCTCAATGCACTAACCACCCACATTAGACAGGTATTGTTGTGGTCACTGGATGTGTCGGTCGGTTCTGGGCAGTTTTACACCACAACTCAGTCTAAACTCAGGCTAGGCATATTCGTCTTTTCTAAATTTACATACTTATCCTTTTATGGTTATGTGTAAATTTGTCAACTATTTATTGTCATGGCCCACTTTCCCTCTAAATCAAGTCCATAATTTTTAGGTATAAAAATTGTACCATTTTCATGCCATTTATCATGATTATGCCAAACATGCCAATTACATGTAATTTCAATTTTTCCCCAACGTTACCCCCGTTGTACGTTCTCAAAATTACATAGGATGTTAGGCTCGATATTTTAGCCTAACTTATAAAAAAAAAAGGGAAAGGAGGAACTTTGCAATATTCAACATCATACAAGAGTATGGATCTAACTACACATGTGTTACATGAATTTGGCATTGAACAATATACTTTTAATTATGAACTTGCAAATTAGATCTATGCAACATGAACCACAAGCATGTGAATTTACATAAAACTATACAAATTAAACTTGGCATGAAGTGGTGAACTTGCATAGGGTTGAATCAAGTTAACATAGATATAACATAAAGGCATATGGATCTAACATAAAGGCATATGGATCTAACATATGAGGTTTTAGATCTAAACATATAAGGTTGTAGATCTAAACATGTATGCATAATGGATCTAAACAATTTGGCATAAACGACATGACTTAGCCTAAAACTTGTATGTATCATAATATCATCAAGGTAGTAGATCTAAACATGTATGCATAATGGATCTAAACAATTATGCATAAACAAAATGACTTAACCAAAAACTTGTATGTATCACAATATCACCTACTTACATATGATAATTTCATTCCCAAATTCCTACACAACGTCATATGTTTATTCACTAGTTTCCACATAACATGATAGGTTCGATAGACCACAATATTTCATAGGCATATATGATAGAATAAACTTGAATCAGCATCACATAAAACTTGATACAATTCTATTTTACAATTCATTACAAACCATGTCTTTAATTTATTCACATCTGAAAGATAACTACACTTACAACAAAAGGAAAAAACTTGATTTTTGGGATCTGTATTCTGAAACTGAATTGCTCGCCCTAGGTGTAGACTAATCGTTGTTCTAAATTAGACTTGATTTAATTTGATATGAAGCTTCTATCTTGCTTTCAAGTGGAAGGAGGATGACGGCTACTCTAGGTCGGCCATTAACGGCATGACGACTCTTGGTATGAATATTTATGATTTATGGTTGAGAGTTAGGTTGCTTTTATAGAGGTTTAATTAAATAAGAGCCGTTAGATCAACCCTAGATGCATCAATACCGTCCAAACAAGATAAAATAGCCCCATAAGCCCTAATGACTCAGCAGGGAGTCAGAAATCATCATCTTTCAGATCTACCCGAGGGAGGGGGGTAGGTCGACCACTAGGCCGACCCCCTGGTCGACCTGTTTGGGGGGAGGTCGGCCTGTTTGGGGGGAGGTCGACCTCCTGGTTGAGCTGGCCTTAGGCGGGAAATTTCCCGCCCAGCCCGCTTCTACTTCTGATTTTTGAATTTTGAATTCTGAACCGAGCTGTTTGAATTTTTAATTTAATTCTGAAACTTCTGAAGGCCATAACTCCTTCATACGAAGTCCGATTTACGCAAACTCGGACTCTATCTCAAGAAGAATTCCGAGACAAACGCAATGGCATAACCCATTTTCCTTAATTCTTAAATTTGAAATTAATTATTTTTTAATTCGTAACCTTAGTGTTTACAGAAAATACGGGGTGTTACATTCTCCCCTCCTTAAAGGATTTCGTCCCCGAAATCTTTAAGTCAAGAAGAACGTATATCCTACCATCCAATCGTCCACCTACTCAACCATCAAACACAAGCGTCCATTGTCCTTAAAAGACTTCTAATGCTTCATGATCATATGCATAGTGTGTGTACATGTCCTTATCTAATGCAAAATCAGGAGGTCTACTGATTCAGTTGACCTCCTTAATGCAATTCATGTCGGTGCCATGAGTCCATTATGTATGCAATTACCCCTAATCATACTTTCTACATAATTGCACAATAATTCATACAAATGCAACATCCATATGATAACACATCAAGTTTCAATCATATACAAGTACATATATGCATATGCAATATGAAAGTGACTGAGCCGATCTAATACCTAATGTGTGTGTATGCATCCACGAGTAACCACTAGCAACCACTTGCAACCACTTGCAACCATCAATCATAACATGTTTCAAATAAATGTTTACATCCATTGGTTTCTACCTAAGGATCGAGGATAACACCAAGGAAAAATACTAAAAAGATAGATACGAGCTTGAACAAATTTATGGAAGAAGAGATCAAAGGTGTACCCTAAAAAAGAAAAGGGTAAGCTGCGCGTATCTTGGCCTCAGTCTCCCAAGTCGCGTCTTCCTCAGCGTCACTCCATTGAACTTTAACAAGTTTGACTTCGCGGTTGCGTAGCTTTTTGACTTCTGTACCTAAGATACGAGTTGGAACTCTTCTCACAGTCGCCTCTCGTTCTACTTCCATGTCCTCTAATATGCTTGGTTCCACCAATTCCGCAGACTCATGTAGGCACTTTCGTAGGTGAGAAACATGAAAGACATTATGAACTCCAGCCAATCTTTTGGGCAGCTCTACTCTGTAAGCCATCTTCCCAATCTTCTCAATGATAGGAAATAACCCTACAAATCTTGGTGCCAACTTCCCTGCGGATCCGAAGCAAACGACGTTCCTCAAAGGAGATACTTTAAGGAAAACCCTGTCCCCAACCTCAAACTCAAGGTCGGTCCTTCTTTTATCTGCGTATGACTTCTGTCTATCTTGGGCAGTCTTCATTCTTCTTCGTATCAAGTCCACTTTCTCTGAAGTTTCTATAATCATATCTGGTCCAAGTATGAGCTTGTATGTAGACTCCCACCAATAAGTTGGTGATCAGCACTGTCTTCCATATAAAGCTTCAAAGGGTGCTATGCCTATGGTGGCCTGGTAGCTATTGTTGTAGGCAAACTCCACCAAAGGAAGATGATCCTCCCATGTTCCTCCGAAGTCAAGAATGCATAATCTCAAGAGGTCTTCTAATACCATGTTCACCCTTTCCGTCTAACCATCGGTTTGGGGGTGATAGGTCGTGCTTAAGCATAGCTGTGTGCCTACAGCCTCTTGCAAGCTCCTCCAAAACTCACTCGTAAAAATAGGATTGCGGTCACTTACAATGCTGGAAGGTATCCCATGGAGTCGGACTATCTCTTTAAGATAAATGGATGCTAAAGATGAGGCAGTCCTCCTACTTTTAACGGGTATAAAGTGAGCGCTCTTTGTGAGCATGTCCATTATTAACCAAATACTGGTATTTCCTCTTCTTGACCTAGGCAGCCCAACAATAAAGTCCATTGAAATGCTATCCCATTTCCACTGTGGGACCTCTAGAGGATGAAGTAAACCACCAGGCTTCTTTTGCTCTGCCTTGACTTGCTGGCATACTAAGCACTTCGGGATGAATTCAGCTACATCCCTCTTCATGCCATCCCAAAAGAAAACCCTTTTTACGTCTTTATACATCTTGTCTCCACGGGGTGTATGGTCAACTTGGAATGGTGCGCCTCTTCAAGAACCTTCTTCACCAAATCCCTTGCTTGTGGGACGCGTAGCCTTCCATCCCGCCTCAACCATCCCTTATCATCAACAGAGTATCTATTGAGGTGACTAGAAGTCTCACCCCTAATTATCTTGTCCATCACATCAACTAGCTGAGGGTCTTCACGTTGCGCGGTTCCTATTGAGTCCAAAAGAGTAGGCCGCACTTCTAGTTATGCTAACAAACCAGTCACATGATCGATGGGGGGTCTAAAGTAAAAATTGGCTATGTACTCTAAGCTCTGCCTTTCAACAAAGAGAGGGCTTGAGGTCAGCTTCTTTCTACTCAAGGCGTCTGCTACTACATTGCCCTTGCCAAGGGTTTAGGAAATCTCGAAATCGTAGGATGCCAAGAATTACATCCACCTTTGTTGCCTCAAGTTAAGATCTTTCTGCGAGAAAAGGTACTTCAACGACTTATTGTCAGTATACAATTCAAATTTCTCACCTAGGAGATAATGGCGCCAAGACTTAAGCGCAAAAACGATGGCAGCCAACTCTAGATCGTGGGTTGGGTAGTTTTTCTCACTAATTGTCTGCCTCCATAAGCTACTACCTTCCCTTCTTGCATCAAGACATCACCTAGTCCCGTACCACATGCATCCGTGTATACGGTAAACATCTTGCTCCCATCCGGCAATGTCAGAAATGGGGCCGTTGTTAGAGCTCTCTTTAATCGTTGGAAAGCAATATCGCAATCCAAATCCCAATTGAAAGTTAGGTTCTTTTCCGTCAACTTTGTAAGCGGAGCTGAGATTTTCGCAAAGTCTTTGATGAACTTTCGGTAAAAGCCAGCTAGCCCGAGGGAGCTCCGAACCTCGGTCGCATTCCGTGGATCCTTCCAATCTTGCACCTCAACTACTTTTGCGGGGTCCACAGCTAAGCCTTCCTTGGATACCACATGTCCAAAAAATCTTACTTCCTCCCTCTAGAAGTGGCATTTGGAGAATTTGGCTTTCAACTGATGTGCTCGAAGAGTATCCATGACTTCTTTTAAATGCTGAGCATGCTCTTCCTCAATCTTTGAGAAAATCAAAATGTCATCTACGAAGACCACCACAAACTTATCGAGGAACTCCCTGGACACCCTGCTCATCAAATCAACGAAATAAGCGGGTGCAATTGTCAAGCCAAAAGGCATGACAAGCCACTCGATGAAACCATCCGGAGTTCTGAATGCGGTCTTATCAATACTGTCTTCAGCCACCCTTAGCTGATGAAACCCGGTAGCTAAATCTAGTTGGGAGAAAACTGATGCACCTACAAGCTGATCGAACAAGTCATCTATTCTTGGAAGTGGGTGCCTATTCTTCTTGGTCAGCTTGTTTAGCTCCCTATAGTCAACGCACAGGCGAAGCGAACCGTCCTCTTTAGTTGTGAATACTACTGGAGCACCCCATTCAGAAATACTCCGCCTTATAAACCCCTTCTCAAGCAACTCTTTAACTTGCTTGCTGAGTTCTTTCCTCTCCCTTGGAGCCATGTGTCTAACGGGTAAAGAAACGGGTTTTGCATTATGAACGAGGTATATGCGGAAGTCTATCTCCCGCTTCAGAGGTAACCCTTTAACCTCTTCAAAGACATCCAGGTATTTACGGACTACTCTAACAGACTGCAAATTATCAATAGACGCATCAAGAGATTCTAGATAGCTAAGCATAACAGAGTTCATGGGATTACATGAAATTTCGAGAGTGTTACCGAGGCGAGTCATGAGTCTAACCACTCTCTTTTCACAATCGAGGATGGCACCATTACTGGATAGCCAATCCATGCCTAGAATCAATCCATAGCCCTTGAAGCCCAAAACATAGGCATTGCATCTAAACCCTACACTTAATATGGAAATTTCCAAATCCAAACAAATCATTGACAAATAAGTAGAGCCCCTAATTGGATTTGAAATAACCAAGGGATCCTCTACTAAACTAGTGTCTAGGTGTAGAGATTCAACTAAAGCAGTGATATAAAAGAGTGCGATGCGCCAGAATCAAAGAGTGTACGAACATGATGATCAAAAAGATAAACTAAACTCTCAACAGAAACATTTCTACCTCGTTCTTGCGGAGGTGCCATCAGAGCGTGAACCTGCCCTCTAGAAGTAGATCCAGATCTCTTCCCTTGCCCTTGCTTTCTTGGGCAGTCCCTAGCCATGTGTTATGCCTCGCCGCATTGGAAGCAGCCACCCATCTTCCTTTTCTTCTTCCTACAGTCCTTAACCAGATGTCCAGGAATGCCACAAAAATTACACTTCATCTTATCACGGGGTTTGTTGTTCTTCCCGCCCTTCATGGAATCTGTCTTCTTGCTCTGTGATCCTTCCCCTTTCTTATCCTGAGATGCTTCCACCTTTATCTCCTTCTTTCCAACCTTATCTTCTTCTTGTAACAGTGCCATGTCCACCAGTCTCTCATAAGTCGCACCCATAGGTATACGGGACATAGCTACTCTACGCAGTGGCTCATTCAACCCTTTAACAAGCGGACAGCCTTCTTATGTTGAGTGTTCACCAACTCCAATTCGAACCTAGCCAGCTGATTGAATTGGTTGACGTATTCCTTGACCGACATACTTCCCTGTTTGAGAGCTAAGAACTTCTCCATCTGTAGGCTTCATTCAGCTTGTGAGAGGAATTTCATTTCAAACCTCATTCTAAAATCCATCCAAATTTCAATTGGTCTTTCAGCGTTAGTGACTTCCCACCAATAGGAAGCTTCATCTTTGAGTAACCATGCTACGAACTGTATCTTCTGCCTATCTTCCACTTCGAAGATATCGAAAAATCCTCAGTTTCTTTGAGCCAGTTTCTTGCTTTTACGAAGGATTCATTTCCATTGAAGTTATTTCTACCCATGACTCGAAAGTCCCTACATATTTTCGAGAAAGCATTTGCATGAGGAGGAGGAGGAGGAACCGCAGCAGTTGGGGGAGGAGGAACATCTGCTGGGCCTGCGGCATTAGCCCTAGCCTCTAGGTACCTTCTGAATCAGCCAGGTACCGGCATGCCCTCTGGAAGGTTAAGATCCCCAGGCATGCTGAAATGAAAAAGGAAAGATTCAAAACAAAGGATAGAAAGATAGTGCATATGGCTTTGGGGGATTATGCCTTTTTAAAATAAAACACTTTTTCTTGAAAAATGCTTCTTTAAACTTCTTTTTGAAAAACAGTTTTTCAAAAAAAAAAAATATCTGATCTAGTAAACCTTTGCTTTGATACCAAGTGAAACACCCCACCTCCGCTAAGGTCACTCACAAAGGGAATGCCTTAACTTTAGTGGAGCATTATAGGTAAAAGACACATATAATTTACAAGACAGATATATATAAGCATCGGAAAATAAAACCAAATTTATTTCAAACATGGTTCATAACAAAACATTACATCAAACTGTTTCAAACCAACTTCCAAATCATTACATCATAATTTCTGTCTTGATTATTATATAAAGAAGCATAAAACAAAATAAAGCTGCATAAATCTCCAAGTAATAGTGTATCCAAAGCCATAGCCAAAGGTAAGAGATTCCAAGCTATACGTCACAAAGCCTTCAAGCTTGGAAAGATGAACGATCCAAATTAAGCTGAGCTATTCCATCCCTGGCTACCTGGGGGGGAACGGAAGAAAAGAGAGCGAAAGAAAATGGGTCAGACATAAGCCTGAGTAAGTCTAATGATTTTTCAGTGTGTGAATAAGGAAAAGGGTCATGATAGGAATAAACTGAAAATAGGACCATACCTGTAACACCCCGAATTTTGAATAATTGAATTAAATAAAGTTAAGAACACTTAATTTTTAAAAGAGGAATGAAGGAAAACGGATTGCACCATTGCATTCATCTCGGAATTTTGCGTGGAATAGAGTCCAAGTTTTCGAAAAACGGAGTCAGGGCGAAGGAGATATTGCCCTCGGAAGATAAGAATATATATATATATATATATATATTGAGCAGGCCGACCAGGAAGGTCGACCTTCCAAGGGGGGAGGTCGACCATAGTGTCGACCTGGGTACTCCCAGCTCGACTTGGGGGTCGACCTCCCCCTTGGTGGGTCGATCCTGGTTCGGCCAGGTTGCTGGATGGTGCGATTTTTTTGGCCTGAGACGATTTTTGATGGTCCAAATCAATTCTAGGGTTAATCCTAAGGCCTAAACAACTTCCTACACCTATATATGCACCCTAAGACTCAAACCCTAAAATCAAATAAAAATTTAGAACCATGGCCTCCATGCTGTCACCTTGCAACCTAGAATGGCCGCCACCAATTAGAGAGGAAGAAAAGCTAATCAACTCAATTTAATTCAAGATTATAATAATAACAACAAATTGTCTTCCTCAATGGAGAGCTAAATCAATTTCAAAACTCAGAATTCAGAACTCAAGACCTTCTTTTTGTGAGTTCGATTTCTTTAATAAGTTAATTAACGATTTAATTAGGTTGAGTTATGATTTGGATTATATGGTTATGTTGTGAATCATTGACCATTATGTTATTATCTATGTTGTAAATCTATGATGTTATTATCTATGTTGTAAAGCTGTGATGTTATTATCTATGTTGTAAGTCTATGTTAATTGTTGGCTTATGTACAATCAATTCATAATGATGCTTCATATGCTAGTTTGGATATGTTGTTGGAACCAATTCATATGTTAAATCATATGTATGTATTCAAGTTTAGATGTTAATTTAAATATGAATCATATGCAAGTTAGTGAGAATCATATACAACCTTACATGTTTCATGACATCTATCTTATGTGTAAATTGGATCTAAAGTTAGGCTATGACATGTGTGAGTTAGATGCAAGTTTACACAATAGTTTATGTTGCATAAATCACATACGCAAGTGCGCGCGCGTGTGTGTGTGTGTGTGTATATGTTGGAGTATGAATCATGTAAAGTTTGTAACTATTGCCTATGCAAGTTTACACCTTATGATAAGATCTATGACATCCATAGTTTATGCAAATTTGTGACTATTGCCTATGCAAGTTTTAGATGAAAAACCTTATTCACACATGCAAGTTCACCCCTTATGTTTAGATCTATATGCCAATTCATGTTATGACTTTTATTCATAAATTAGATCTAATTTATATTCTATGCATGTTGTGATGTTTTCTTTTTATTCCATAAGTTAGACTATTCGAGTCTAACGTATATTTCACGTTAAACAAATAAACATACAGCATGGGGCAATGGGATAATATTAAAAGATTTAATATTTAGAATTGGCATAAATGCCTTAATGGCATATAATTAATTTGTAATGTTAATTGGTATAATTTTTATATACCATAAATAGATGGACATAATTAAGGTGTTAATTATGGACATAGTTAAATTTGTAATTGATTGGCAATTTGAATACGGAAATTAATTCAAATTGGGGGTAATTAATTATGTGTAATAATAAACCGCCTAAGGCACGAGGTTAGACTCGTTTGTGGTGTAAGACTGCCCGGACCCGCCCGGCAAATCCAGCTGCCACAAATGCCAGTCTAATGTGGGAGGTCTTAGGCATAAATTAAATGCGTAACAGATGTAAAGACACGAGGTTAGACTCGTTTGTGGTGTAAGACTGCCCGAACCCGCCCGGAAAATCCAGCTGCCACAAATGCAAGTCTAATGTGGGAGGTCTTTATAAGGTTATAGTCTT
Source organism: Allium sativum (assembly GCA_030737875.1). Taxonomy (NCBI): domain Eukaryota; kingdom Viridiplantae; phylum Streptophyta; class Magnoliopsida; order Asparagales; family Amaryllidaceae; genus Allium; species Allium sativum. The sequence continues at coordinate 165,984,885 of CM060916.1, read as the reverse complement.
AATAAATTAAGAAACACTTAACCAGATAAACATGTAGTGGGACATGAGTAGGGTTAAGTGGGTGCCTTGGGTGGCATGTGGAATCTAGTGGGTGCCTTGGGTGGCATTTGAAATACGATTAGATGCACTTAATCAAGATTGAAATATGTAAAAAGACATGATTAAGAATGGGGTTAAGTGGGGAAAACCTTAGAGGGGACCAAGCTTAGGTGGAAAGCTTGTGTCATACATGGGGGCCCTTTTCAAATCAGTAACCCACTAAGTATCTTTGTGGGCTCGACCCAAGTCGAGGACGGGACACGTGTACTGGATTTGATTGTAAGAGGTCAAAGCGGGTCAGCGATGGCAATGCAAGTCCAATGGGTTCATATGTGTGTGGGGGCCCGGGCTGGTAGGTAAGATGTTGTTGCATCGTGTAGATATATGCCGTGCATTTTTGGTTGTATCGGGTTGCCACTTTGGGGAGTGATACACCCCACTGTGGGGCCAGCACGGGTATCTACGAGTTAGGGAGCCGAGCGAATGGGGGTAGTGGGTACACCTAGTGGAGACAGGGGCAAACGACACCTATGGAGGTAGCTAGGGGTACACGAAACTACCATTAGTAGTATTAAGTTCTATAGGCGGGATTAACCTTTAGAGTGACTAGTCGTGATGCAGTATAGTAATTATCCTATAGTGATTAGGTGCGCCTTTAATGTTATCTTTGTTCATCTTATTTCCTTGTTTGCTCTGTCATACCTAGTTGTTCACAGTCATTTCCTTATTTTCTAGCTTATGCCTTAGTCTAGTTACTTTGATAATTATATTGTTAAAGTTATCGCACTCTCCAGACTATATGTCTGACCCCCTTTTCTTTCCACCTCTTTTCTTCCTCCCCCCCCAGGTTTGCAAGGAGGGAATACTACAGCTTAGTGCCGATTTCTTTCAGTTGCTTGAAGAGAGAAGATGTATTGCTTTGGACACTCTCATCTTTATGGCTTTGCTTATGCTCAGTGGGGATTTATGCATTTATGTTATTTAATTATTTGCTTCTTTATGTACTTTGAAGTTTTTGAAAAAGACTATTGATCCTGTTGTAATGGTTTTAGAGACTACTTATGTAAACAGTTTTTGAGTTATGATGCAATAAAATAAGTTTTAACTTCCGCTATGTTATTTATTCTTGTAATTTATCTGTTATATACAACAGTAATGCTTCATGGACATTGATGCATTCCCTTTGTGAGTGACATTAATGGACATGAGGTTTTACACGTGGTATCAGAGCTATGGTTACAGGAACAGATAAAAAGTTTTGAAAAGTGTTTTCAAAAGTATCATTTTCCTAGAAAGTATTTTCAAAAATTTATTTTAAAGAAGCTATTTTCAAGGAAAGTTTACTTTAAGGAGCATAATCCCCGCAAGCCATACATCTCTCTTTTGCTTCCCTTGTTTTAAATCTCTTTCTTTTTCTTTTCAGCATGTTTGGAGCATCTGAGATACCAGAGGGTGTTCATGTACCCGGTTGGTTTCATCAATATCTCGAGGCTAGGTCCGCTACCGTGGGTCCAACCAACGTTCCTCCTCCTCCTTCCCCAGCTCCAGTCATTCCTCCGTGTCGAGATACTTTCTCTAAGATATGTAAAGACTTTCGTTCGATGGGTGGAAAATCTTTTAGTGGGACTGAAACGTTCATTGAAGCTAGAAATTGGTTGAAAGAAGTGGAGGATCTGTTTGGTATTTTCGATTTGGACAATTGTAAGAAGGTCCAATTGGCTACTTGGTTAATGAACGACGAAGCTTCGTTTTGGTGGGAAGTCACTAATGGAGAGCGTCCAGTTGATACATGGTCGGATTTTAGGCGTAGGTTTGAGGCAAAGTTTCTCTCACGGGCCGAAGAGAATTTATATATAGAAAGATTTTTGGCGTTGAAGCAAGGGAATCTATTAGTGAAAGAATACGTCAACAAGTTCAATCAGTTGGCGAGATTTGGTTTGGACTTGGTGAATACACCCGAAAAGAAGGCCCTGAGATTTGTTAAGGGTTTGAACGAGCCACTACATGGGTTAGCTATGACCCACATCCCTATGGGGGCCACCTTTGAGAGACTAGTTGATATGGTGCTTATGCATGAAGAGGAGAAAGGCACCAATGCTAATAAGGCACCTAAGAAGAAAGGAGATCAAAAGAAACCACAACAACAAAACAAGAAGGGCGGGAAGAACAATAATGGCAAAGGAAAGAAGAAGTGCTTTAATTGTGGGACACCAGGCCATCTAAGTAAAGACTGTAGGAAAAAGAAGAAGACTTGTTGTTTCCACTGTGGAGAGGCAGGCCATCTAGTTAAGGACTGCCCAAGGAAACATGGACAAGGGCAAAGAACTTCCGGATGACAGCTTCAGGCTCTCGTGGCACCGGGGCAGGCAAGGGAGCAGGCCCAGGCTCTCGCGGTCCCACCGCTGCAAGAACGAGGTAGAAACATTTCCGTCGAGAGTTTAGTTTTTCTGTCTGATCATCCTGTCCGTACTTTATTCTATTCTGGCGCATCACATTCGTTTATCTCTACATCATTAGTTGAAACACTGCACTTAAATACTATTCTTGTTGAGGATCCCATTATAGTCTCAAATCCTATTTGTGGGTCGGCTTATCTATCCATGGTTTGTAGGGATTTGAGATTGTCTATTTTAGGCGTTGGTTTTGAATGTATTGCTTTTGTGCTTGGTTTCATGGGCTATGGGTTGATTCTAGGGACGGATTGGCTAGCCAGATATGGTGTCATCCTAGATTGTGAACGAAGGGTAGTAAAACTGTTGACTCTTAGTGGAAAAACCCTTAATATTTCTTGTGACCCTAGAGGATCGGTGATGCTTAGTTATCTTGAGTCACTTGACGCATCTAATGATGATTTACATTCTGTTCATATAGTCCGTGAATATGTTGACGTCTTCGATGAGGTGAGGGGTCTACCCCCAAAATGTGAGATAGACTTTCGCATTTATCTTGTAGACAATGCAAAACCAGTATCTCTGCCAGTACGCCACATGGCTCCTCGTGAGAGGAGGGAGCTCAATAAGCTAGTAGGGGAGTTTCTTGAGAAGGGGTTCATAAGACGTTGTATATCGTAGTAGCGTGCTCTAGTAGTATTTGCCGCGAAGGCGGATGGGTCCCTTAGACTTTGTGTGGACTATAGAGAACTTAATAAGCTTACTAAGAAGAATAGGCACCCACTGCCGAGGATTGACGATCTCTTTGATCAGTTAGTTGGCGCCTCTGTATTTTCGCAGTTGGACTTAGCCAATGGTTTCCATCAGTTGAGAGTGGCTGAGGATAGCATAGATAAGACTGCCTTTAGGACTCTGTACGGTTTCTATGAGTGGCTTGTGATGCCCTTCGGTTTGACAAACGCCCCCGCATACTTTGTTGACTTGATGAGTTGGGTGTTTGGGGAGTACCTTAATAAATCTGTGGTAGTCTTTATGGATGACATCTTGATCTTTTCTAAGAATAAGGAAGAGCACGTCCTACATCTTAGGGAAGTGTTGGAGACCCTTCGAGCACATAACCTTAAAGCTAAATTTTCTAAATGTCACTTTTGGAGGAAGGAAGTGTGATTCTTAGGGAAAGTGGTTTCCAAAGAAGGGATAGCTGTGGATCCCACGAAGGTGGTGGCCATCCAAGATTGGAAGGTCCCTAAAAATGCTACCGAGGTGAGGAGTTTCTTGGGGTTGGCTGGCTACTATAGGAAGTTTATCAAGGACTTTGCAAAGATATCAGCCCCATTAACATGCTTGACGAAGAAAAACCTAGTTTTCCTGTGGGACGTAGATTGTGATGATGCGTTCCAACGTTTAAAGAGAGCATTGACCACAGCCCCAGTCTTAGTGTTGCCAGACGGGAGTAAGCCATTTACCGTTTATACCGATGCTTGTGGGACAGGACTAGGCGCAGTCATAATGTAAGAGGGGAGGGTAATAGCCTATGGAGGAAGGCAGTTGAGAGTGCATGAGGGAAATTACCCTACCCATGACCTAGAGTTGGCCGCTATTGTTTTCGCGCGTAAGGCTTGACGCTATTATCTTCTTGGCGAGAAATTCGAATTATTCACAGACCACAAATCGCTGAAATACTTGTTCTTTCAGAAGGACTTGAACTTAAGGCAGCAAAGGTGGATGGAATTCTTAGCGTCCTATGATTTCGAGATAGCATATACCCCTGGCAAGGGTAACGTGGTGGCAGACGCCTTAAGTAGGAAAAGGTTGTCCTTGAGTCCGTTGTTTGTTGAGCGGCGAAGCTTAGAGTTCATCTCTATGTTTGACTTTAGACCTTCCATTGACTTTGTACCCGGTTTGCTAGCATCTTTAGAGGTCAGACCTACGCTTTTGAGACGGATTGGTGAGGCACAGCGAGATGACCCACAGTTGGTTGAGTTGATAGAGAAGCTCATAAGGGGGGAGTCATCGAGCCATCTCAGTAGGTATACCCTAGAAGATAAGGGTTGGTTACGTAGGGACGGTAGACTTTGTGTACCACAAGACGAGAACTTGAGGAAGACCATTCTTGATGATGCACATCGCTCGAAGATGACCATTCATCTCGGTGGGGACAAGATGTACATGGACATGAGACGAGTTTACTTTTGGGCCGGTATGAAGAAGGATGTGGCCGAGTTTGTTGCTAGATGCTTGGTGTTCCAACAAGTAAAAGAAGAGCAAAAGAAGCCCGGTAGGTTGCTTCACCCATTGGAAGTCCCACAATGGAAGTGGGAGAGTGTCTCGATGGACTTTGTTGATGGGTTACCGAGATCGAGGAAGGGTAATACGGGGATTTGGGTTATGGTAGACAGATTTACTAAGAGCGCCCATTTCATTCCCGTGAAAAGTAAGAGGACTGCTCCATGGTTTGCCTCCGTATACATTTGAGAGAAAGTTCGTTTGCACGGTGTTCCTTCTAGCATAGTGAGCGATCGCGATCCTATCTTTACTAGCGAGTTTTGGAAGAGTTTGCAAGAGGCAGTAGGGACTCAGTTATGTTTGAGCACCGCATATCATCCTCAGACGTACGACCAGACCGAGAGGGTGAATCGTATTCTAGAGGACCTTTTGAGGCTATATGTTTTAGATTTCGGAGGTACATGTAAGGAGTATCTTCCCTTGGTGGAGTTCGCGTATAATAATAGCTTTCAGTCTAGCATCGGCATAGCACCTTTCGAGGCTCTTTATGGAAGACCTTGTCGTTCACCTACATGTTGGTGAGAGTCTACGGATAAGATCTTACTTGGGCCCGATATGATTAGAGAGACTTTGGAAAAGATCGATTTGATTCGAAGGAGGATGAAGACGGCGCAAGATAGGAAGAAATCTTATGCAGACAAGAGGAGGACAGATCTTGAATTCAATATTGGGGACATGGTCTTTATCAAGGTAAGACCATTATGGAATGTTGTTCGCTTTGGGTCCGTAGGGAAGTTAGCACGAAGGTTCGTAGGGTCATTTCCTATTGAGGACAAGATTGGACAAATGGCGTATAGAGTAGAGTTGCCCAAGAGACTTAGTGGTGTACACGACGTATTCCATGTACCACACTTGAGGAAGTGCTTGCCTGAGACCGCGGAAGTGGTAGAGCCGAGCTTGCCTAGAGAGGTGGAGATAGAGCGTGATGCGACAGTTCGACGAGCTCCTACATGCATTCTTGGGTCGGAGATTAAGAAGTTGAGGAGTCGAGAGGTCAAGCTAGTCAAAGTGCAATGGGGAGATGATGAGAACGACGCTACTTGGGAGACGGAAGAGAAGATGCGTTCATTGTACCCTTTTCTTTTCGAGGGTATGTCTTTTAATTTCTCCTTTATCGCCTAGCTTGTACTTGTTCTATCTTTAGTATGTCCTCTCGCTAGTATCTTTGACCTTTAGATAGGATAGTCCTATGGTTGAAACATGTGTTTGAGATATGTTATGTATGGTGGATGCATGTGGATGCAAGTGTTTGCTAGTGGTTGCTCGTGGATGCATGTACACACTTTAGGCACTAGATCGGCCCAGTCACTTTCATATTGCATATTGCATATAAATGGATGTATTTAGTAAAAAAGAGTGTACATTGAATGTGTGTATCATATGGATGTTGCATTTGAATGAATGGTTGTGCACACATGTAGTATGATATGTATAGGGTTCTTTGCATACATGATGGATACATGGCACTATCATTATTTGCATTAAGGAGGTCGACTGAATCAGTAGACCGCCTGATTTTGCATTAGTATACGGACATATACACACACTATGCATATGTACATGAAAAGAATTAGAAATCTTTTAAAGACCATGGTTGCTTGTGGTTGATGGTTGAGTAGATGGATGATTGGATGGTAGGATACGTTCTTCTTGACTTAGAGATTTCGGGGAAGAAATCCTTTAAGTAGGGGAGAATGTAACACCCCGAATTTCGAATAATTGAATTAACTAAAGTTAACAAAACTTAATTTTTAAAAGAGAAATGAAGGGAAACGGGTTGCACCATTGCGTTCGTCTCGGAATTCTGCATGGAATAGAGTCCAAGTTTTCGAAAAACGGAGTCCGGACGAAGGAGATATGGCCCTCGGAAGATAAGAATATATATATATTGAGCAAGCCGACCAGGGAGGTCGACCTGCCAAGGGGGGAGGTCGACCATAGTGTCGACCTGGGTACTCCCAGGTCGACCTGGGGGTCGACCTCCCCCTTGGTGGGTCGAACCTGGTTCGGCCAGTTTGTTGGATGGTGCGATTTTTGGGCCTGAGACGATTTTTGATGGTCCAGATCAGTTCAAGGGTTAATCCTAAGGATTAAATAACTTTCTACACCTATATATACACCCTAAGACTCAAACCATAAAATCAAATAAAAATTTAGAACCATGGCCTTCATGCTGTCACCTTGCAACCTAGAATAGCCGCCACCAATTAGAGAGGAAGAAAAGCTAATCAACTCAATTCAAGATTATAATAACAACAAAAAATTGTCTTCTTCAAAGGAGAGCTAAATCAATTTCAGAACTCAGAATTCAGAACTCAAGACCTTCTTTTTATAAGTTCGATTTCTTTAATAAGATAATTAACGATTTAATTAGGTTGAGTCATGATTTGGATTATATGGTTGTGTTGTGAATCATTGACCGTTATGTTATTATCTATGTTGTAAATCTATGATGTTATTATCTATGTTGTAAAGCTGTGATGTTATTATCTATGTTGTAAATCTATGTTAATTGTTGGCTTATGTACAATCAATTCATAATGATGCTTCATATGCTAGTTTGGTTATGTTGTTGGAACCATTTCATATGTTAAATCATATGTATGTATTCAAGTTTAGATGTTAATTTAAATATGAATCATATGCAAGTTAGTGAGAATCATATACAACCTTACATGTTTCATGACATCTATCTTATGTGTAAATTGGATCTAAAGTAAGGCTATGACATGTGCGAGTTAGATGCAAGTTTACACAATAGTTTATGTTGCATAAATCACATATGCAAGTATGTGTGTGTGTATATATATATATATATGTTGGAGTATGAATCATGTAAATTTCGTAACTGTTGCCTATGCAAGTTTACACCTTATGATTAGATCTATGACATCCATAGTTTATGCAAATTTGTGACTATTGCCTATGCAAGTTTTAGATGAAAAACCTTATTCACACATGCAAGTTCACCCCTTATGTTTAGATCCATATGCCAATTCATGTTATGACTTTTGTTCATAAGTTAGATCTAATTTATATTCTATGCATGTTGTGATGTTTTCTCTTTATTCCATAAGTTAGACTATTCGAGTCTAATGTATATTTCATGTTAAACGCAAAAACGTATAACGTGGGGCAATGGGATAATATTAAAAGATTTAATATTTAGAATTGGCATCAATGCCTTAATGGCATATAATTAATTTGTAATGTTAATTGGTATAATTTTTATATACCATAAATAGATGGACATAATTAAGGTGTTAATTATGGACATAGTTAAATTTGTAATTGATTGGCAATTTGAATAGGGAAATTAATTCAAATTGGGGGTAATTAATTATGTGTAATAATAATCCGCCTAAGACACGAGGTTAGACTCGTTTATGGTTTAAGACTGCCCGGACCCGCCCGGTAAATCCAGCTGCCACAAATGCCAGTCTAATGTGGGAGGCCTTAGGCATAAATTAAATGCGTAACAATTGTAAAGACACGAGGTTAGGCTCGTTTGTGGTGTAAGACTGCCCGGACCCGCCCGGCAAATCCAGCTGCCACAAATGCCAGTCTAATGTGGGAGGTCTTTATAAGATTACAGTCTTAATGAATTAAGAAACATTTAACCAGATAAACATGTAGTGGGACATGAGGGGGTTAATTGGGTGCCTTGGGTGGCATGTGGAATCTAGTGGGTGCCTTGGGTGGCATTTGAAATACGATTAAATGCACTTAATCAAGATTGAAATATGTAAAAAGACATGATTAAGAATGGGGTTAAGTGGGGAAAACCTTAGAAGGGACCAAGCTTAGGTGGAAAGCTTGTGTCATACATGGGGGCCCTTTTCAAATCAGTAACCATTAAGTATCTTTGTGGGCTCGACCCAAGTCGAGGACGGGACACGCGTACTAGATTTGATTGTAAGAGGTCAAAACGGGTCAGCGGTGGCAACGCAAGTCCAACGGGTTCATATGCGTGTGTGGGCCCGGGCTAGTAGGTAAGACGTTGTTGCATCGTGTAGATATAAGCCGTGCATTTTTGGTTGTATCAGGTTGCCACTTTGGGGAGTGATACACCCCACTTTGGGGCCAACACGGGTATATACGAGTTAGGGAGCTGATCGAATGGGGGTAGTAGGTACACCTAGTGGAGATAGGGGTAGACAGCACCTATGGAGGTAGCTAGGGGTACACGAAACTACCATTAGCAGTATTAAGTTTTGTAGGCGTGATCAACCTTTAGAGTGACTAGTGGTGATGCAGTATGGTAATTATCCTATAGTGATTAGGGGCGCCTTTAACGTTATCTTTGTTCATCTTATTTCCTTGTTTGCTCTGTCATACCCAATTGTTCACAGTCATTTCCTTATTTTCCAGCTTATGCCTTAGTCCTAGTTACTTTGATAATTATATTGTTAAAGTTATCGCACTCTCCAGACTTTATGTCTGACCCCCTTTTCTTTCCACCTCTTTTATTCCTCCCCCCCCCCCTCAGATTTGCAAGGAGGGAATACTACAGCTTAGTGCCGATTTCTTTCAGTTGCTTGAAGAGAGAAGATGTATCGCTTTGGACTCTCTCATCTTTATGGCTTTGCTTATATTCAGTGGGGATTTATGCATTTATGTTATTTAAGTATTTGCTTCTTTATGTACTTTGAAGTTTTTGAAAAAGTCTATTGATCCTGTTGTAATGGTTTTGGAGACTACTTATGTAAACTCGTTTTTGAGTTATGATGCAATAAAATAAGTTTTAACTTCCGCTGTGTTATTTATTCTTGTAATTTATCTGTTCTATACAACAATAACGCTTCATGGACATTGATGCATTCCCTTTGTGAGTGACATTAATGGATTGGGATGTTACAATACCAGAATAACTAACTAACATAAACCAAGATAAGAAAGTTTAAACCGAATATACTATCACACCCATTCTACTTCTCTGCACCTATTTATACTAGTCCCAACTGGCACCCCATATACATGGTGAAATGATCCCTTTTTATCGATCGGCTCCTACTCGCATACATTTGTCCCGTGTGTCATTCGGCACCTGCTTGATTATAGATACCTGTGCTGGTCCCACCATGTGGTGTATCAAATCCTATGGTGGCAACTCGACACGATTCATGATGCATATTGTATGACTATTGATGCCCAGTGCCTGCTTTTTCCACTCTGGAGTACGTGCACGCCCATACTCCGTTGGAACCTACACTGACGCACCACCCGTCGTTGCTTTGACCGCTTAGAATTCAGCCCTGTAATCGTGCCCCACCCTGCCTAGTTCAGGGTACCATGATACATCTATGTGTGTTACTGCTGAAATGGGTCCCCTTTACTAGGGTTTTCTAGCCAACATGTTAAATTGGTTAAGTGTCCAAGTTTACCTAACCCCACCCATCAGTTTAGTTAACATGTTGAATTGGTTAAGTGTTTCCTTAATTGACTTAACCCTACTGTATCTGACTTAGCTTTAATTCATTTCATTAAAGCACCAACCGCTCACATTACACATGTATTGTTGCGGTCACTGGATGTGTCGGTCGGTTCTGGGCAGTTTTACACCACAACTCAGTCTAACCTCGGGTCCTTTTTGGGCTCAATGCACTAACCACCCACATTAGACAGGTATTTTTGTGGTCACTGGATGTTCTGGTCGGTTCCGGGCAGTTTTACACCACAACTCAGTCTAACCTCGGGTTTAGCATATTCGTCTTTTCTAAATTTACATATTTATCCTTTTATGCTTATGTGTAAATTTGTCAACAATTTATTGTTATGGCCCACTTTCCCTCTAAATAAAGTCCATAATTTTTATGTATAAAAATTATACCATTTTCTTGCCATTTATCATGATTATGCCAAACATGCCAATTACATGTAATTTCATGTTTTCCCCAGCGTTACCCCCGTTGTACGTTCGCAAAATTACATAGGATGTTAGGCTCGATATTTTAGCCTAACTAACAAAACAAAAAGGGGAAAGGAGGAACTTTGCAATATTCCAACATCATACAAGAGTATGGATCTAACTACACATGTGTTATATGAATTTGGCATAGAACAATATACTTTTAATTATGAACTTGAAAATTAGATCTATGCAACATGAACCACAAGCATGTGAATTTACATAAAACTATACAAATTAAACTTGGCATGTAGTGGTGAACTTGCATAGGTGTTGAATCAAGTTAACATGGATCTAACGTAAAGGCATATGGATCTAACATATGAAGTTGTAGATCTAAACATATAAGGTCGTAGATCTAAACATGTATGCATAATGGATCTAAACGATTAGGCATAAACGACATGACTTAGCCTAAAACTTGTATGTATCATAATATCATCAAGGTCGTAGATCTAAACATGTATGCATAATGGATCTAAACAATTAGGCATAAACGACATGACTTAACCTAAAACTTGTATGTATCATAATATCACCAACTTACTATGATAATTTCATTCCCAAATTCCTATACAACATCATAGGTTTATTCACCAGTTTCCACATAACATGATAGGTTCGATAGACCACAATAGTTCATAGGCATATATGATAGAATAGACAAGAATAGACATGAATCAGCATCACATACAACTTGATACAATTCTATTTTACAATTCATTAAGAACCATGTCTTTAATTTATTCACATCTGAAAGATAACTACACTTACAACAAAGGGAAAAAACTTGATTTCTAGGATCTGTATTCTGAAACTGAATTGCTCGCCCTTGATGTAGACTAATCGTTGTTCTAAATTAGACTTGATTTAATTTGATATGAAACTTCTATCTTGCTTTCAAGTGGAAGGAGGATGACGGCTACTCTAGGTCGTCCATTAACGGCATGACGACTCTTGGTATGAATATTTGTGATTTAGGATTGAGAGTTAGGTTGCTTATATAGAGGTTTAATTAAATAAGAGCCATTAGATCAACCCTAGATGCAATCAATACCGTCCAGACAAGATAGAATAGCCACATAAGCCCTAATGACTCAGCAGGGAGTCAGAAATCATCATCTTTCAGATCTTCCCGGGGGGGAGGGCGGAGGGGTTAGGTCAACCCCCAAGTCGACCCCCTCGTCGACCTATTTGGGGGGAGGTCGACCCCTTGGTCGACCTCCTGGTCGACCTGGCCTTGGGCGGGAAATTTCCCGTCCAGCCCGCTTCTGCTTCTGATTTTTGATTTTTGAATTCTGAACCGAGCTGCTTGAATTTTTAGTTTAATTCTGAAACTTCTAAAGGATATAGTTCCTTCATACGGATTCCGATTTACGCAAACTCAGACTCTATCTCAAGCAGAATTCTGAGACGAACGCAATGGCGTAACCCATTTCCCTTAATTCTTACAATTGAAATTAATTATTCTTTAGTTCGTAACCTTAGTGTTTACAGAAAATATGGAGTGTTACACATAGTCCAAATCGACCATATATTTAGTCATTAGATATATCTGATCCATCGGCTGATGGACCAGATAGGCTAAGCTCCACTGGTTCTTCCTCTTCAAACTCTTCCGGCTCATCCTCAAATTCCTCTTCATCATCAGCTATAAAACCGTCATCTTCAAACATAATACCTCCCTCAGCCTCATCCAAGGGCTGCTCTATTGCCTCTAAAACCTCATCAACCATAAATCCATCCTCGTCGGCTACTATATCATCATCTGCAATAATATCATTCTCAGCTACAATATCCTCATCATCGGCTACAACATCATTCACATCTGCTACCATATCTTCCCTAACTTCAATGTTTTCCTCACCAAATACAACTTCATCCTCGGCTATAACACCATGCTCATGCAGAGGCCGCTCTTCCTCTTCCAAAACCTCGTCAAGTCCATCGGCTCTTGCCTCTGGTAGAGGGTCGTCTCCGGCTATCCCTCCCTGTTGTTCAGCATAAAGCATCTCCTCAAACCTCTCAACTAACGTCGGGTCCCTCTCTAAACCAATATAATCGAGTACCGGATCATTCTCTAACAAGTACTAGTCTCTCTCGTCGAGGAACTACTACCATACAGCCTCCACTATAGCATTGTCAATCCCTGGAGGGACGTTAACCCCAAAATGGTCTACTGCCTCCGCACCAGTCATCTGGTCCACAATTAATGGGCCAGGAACATCGCTAATCTCTTCAAATACTTCTTCAACTATGAGTCTATCCCATGGTCGCTCAAGCTATTGGAACTATCCATGGAAAGATCCTCTGAGTCAAACTCCGAGCTACTACTACTGCCACTATAACCTCTAGAGTCAAACCCCCTTATACTAAGAGATCGGTCGCCCTAGACAAAGGAAAAATCTAAGCTTAGAAAACATCCAAACTCATTATTAAATAAAATTATATAGGTTTTCATATACCATTCCAATTTGTCACAATCCAAGCTAAATTATGGGACTATACTAATCAAAAATCATTATCATACCAAGTAGTTAATACCCCTTTCTTAGGTTTAAATGTAAGTTCAACACTTCCAAATATCCTATTAAGGCTTCATTCTTAAGTGCTTTATTCATAATATCAAATAACTTCAATATTACGTAATTGTCTTCCTTTAAAGTTTCCTACTGAAATGATTCATTCATAGCATCAAAATATTTACATATTCAATATTTCCTTACTAATCGAAGAGTGTATGACTTACCAAAGTTATGGTGTTTTTACAAAGTTTCAAGTACTTACTATTTCATTTTCATTACTTTTACCCTCTATTTAACCTCAAATTCAACCTGTACCTTATAAGCAATGAGACACAACATAAACCCTTACTCATTCTTATTACAAATTATCTTGTCAAATTAGTCTCTTGAAATTTCCTATTTAGAATATCATCATGCTTTCTACGATGCTCTAATTTAACATATACGTGTTTTCAAGCCAAATTCCTTGCATTGTTCACTTAAACCCTTATTTTATATCTGCAACAAATTAAATTTTAGAGATAAGCTAACACCCAAGATCTAGATTGACACAAGTATTCGTACATCCATTCTTGATTCTTGATCTCAATACATCCATTTCTTAACCTTTTACTACTCTTAGAACTAATCCTACGAATTGAATAATTTCCTTTCTTGTGCTACTGTTTGTGAAGACGTTGCTACCCCGTTCTTCACTGGATGGTCCCTAACCTCATGTCCTTCCATCCTGCATCTATGACACTTCCTTTCCGTTGCAGGGTTCTTGGTTTCCTTCTTTATCTTAGGACATTTATTCCGGAAATGTCCAAATCTCTTACACTTGAAACAACGTATATTCTTCCAAACTACTTTCTCCTTCTTCTTAGATCTATTAGGGAAGTTGATCGCAAAACGACCATTCCTAAAGCATCTATAACACTAGACATCCTTAAGCTTCCTCATCTTTTCTATCTCTTCTTCTTCCTTCCGAGCCAGTGCCCTCTTTGCTTGCCTTTGCGTCATCCAGAATTCCATTTGGTTTTCAGGGGTAACCTCAGATTTCAAAAGGTTGTACTATTTTCTTTTTTTACTCAACTTGCTTATAATTGCACATTTATTTACTAGATATTCATAGCTATATACATTATTTTATGGTTTTAATGTCTTCAAAATAATTAAGTCATTCGACTTCACCCTTAAAATCTACAAAGTGAGGTTTCTTCTAAACAGAATTTACTTAGTCATTGACAAATAATTTTGGTTTCCACTTATAATTGTTTCAAACTAAGGACATTTTACTTAACTACCTTATGTTAGATTAATTTATTATTCGCAAACATTTGTTGAAATAGTATTTCCCGACGTCTTGACTGGAATCATATAGTCATCCCACTTTCGAAACTCGGAAATGAATACCGATGATGCTACATTCATCAACCGGATCATCCTCTAGCAACTAGAGCATGATTCTATATCTATCTAGTACATATAAGACTTCATATATATGCCGACCATGCATATATTTGAACTCTTCATATATACCAGTAGTCTAACTGCAACGTCGAATAACTGCTAGAGAATTTACCTTTAAAAGTTGGATTTCAAAACAGTTGTTCTAAAGTCATTTACTTAGTTCAAAAAATCTATTTTCACGATATGCTCTCTCAACGAAATATTCCAAAATCTCATTCTAGGGCATCTCTGACCCTATTTCTAACGACATATTATAACTCTGATGAGTTCTACCTTTCGTTCAAAATAAGTCGTACCCCATAGCTTTGTATAACCAAAGCTCTAATACCAACCGTAACGACCTGTCCTTTTTTTGCCCGATTTTTGTCGGTAATTAAACCAACTAAAACCGTTCACAAAGACAAATTGTTATGGGTACATACATATATCGAACAAAATAACATAACTTTTCAGTGCATAATAAAATATTACATCAGAGTTACATGAAAAACCAGAGTTACAACATATAAAATGGAAGAAAAGTAAATTATACTCTCAGCGGAAGAACCATAAGATACAGCGGAAGCTCCGAACTCTAGCGTGGACTCCAACTCAAAAGAGCTCTGAATCTTGCTCCAACAATCTATAACTATAAAACTAAACTACTAGCTACCCGTGTGAAAATTTGTGAGCACCCAGAGTTTAGGAAGGAACAATAAACTCCAGGTCAGTCATGGAACTGGTGTGTGAACATAAAACAATTGTTTTTAGGATTCATTTTAAAGTTGGGAAATTCACCGGAACATGCCGCTAACGGGTTTACTCCATGTGAATACCCGTACATATAAATTCGCAATGACTTTTGAAAAATGAAGCTATCATAAGCTCGTCTCACATCACACAATGCAAGCGCACACCAGATGGGCGAGTTTTGTCTTATGATAACCAAGCATAATTTCATACGTAAAATCCTCTTTCAATATTATTATATAATGTGGAAAACCGTTTCGCAAATAAATATAGAATCATAGCCCCCAGAACCCCAGTTGGTTATATTGACCTATATGTATACAATCAAAAATCCATACGGCTCGTGTTGGAGATTTAGGCTTCCAACTTGATGATTCCTGGCATGAAAGATCAATCAGGGATATGAAGCAAAGTGTAACACGACTTTTTCGACCACCTCGGATACCAACAACAAATCGCAGGGTAGATCAACAGTTTTAGATCAGACACGGCCCCCTGAACATACCCAATTTCCCCAAGTTCACAAGTGGTTTTCCCACTGCTGTAGCTACACCATCAATCGTATATAAGTATACAACCTAACCGCCAGTTTCTCATCAATCTGGGGTGTAAGGTTTTTGTCGATATCACGTCATACAAAAAGCATGCCTTGGTAAGCAATGCCCTAATCATACAAGCTCATTTCATATCTTAAGTATGTCACGTTGTCCGTTCACAACATGACCACTGATTTCCATCCATACATGACCACTTCAAGCTCGTACGTCACAAGCCAGATACATATCAATGGAAATCATTGTTACGTCGTCAATCACAATATTAGACACACAATCCATACATGTCCATTCTAGGTCTGAACGGAACAAAATCTGAAAATCTCCAAAAATATTTAGACCTCATGCCACTTATAACCTCGTATCAGAGGATCAGCCCAACCGAGACATCGACAATGAATCCAAACAATCGAAAGATTTCTGGTCCTCATTCATTGTTTATCGAGTCTTAAATTGCTTCATACATCGTATTATTACTTGGAATGGTTTTCGAAATAATATTCGATCCCGGTCTTTCCAAGTAATAAGCAAAAATTTAAACAATAGTTATGGATTATGCGCGGTTCCGATTCAAACCTCCTTTCATATCATTATAAATTCTTCTATAATCGAGGTTAGATCATATTTCATAAACTTATAATCGTCTTATCATTCTTTGAAATAAAATACACTTGAATTCTTATGTTTTCAAACATAATGCTTTTGATTGTTGTCATCCTTTTCATAAGTTCCCAAAATCACCAATTTAAATTGGTTGGCTTCCATCCAAAATTGTTCCTCTAACTTATATTTCCAACATATATTTTTCATTGATTTATTATTCAACCTCGCTTTATAACTTAAGAAATATTAGATCACCTTGTAAATCAAATATTTGATTAAATCTAATCAAGCGCATTTGTTCTTACATTTATTAACTTAAAATCAATAATATCCACCTAAATATACTAAATGATTTTTTTTAAATACTTAACAAGCTCTTTCCATAAATCTAACAAGGCTCCAAGTGTATGAATTCTTCAACCGCATCGTTCCAAGGAAAGTTATAACAAAGAAAATGTTACTGAAAGTGCTTTATTGGTTATTTAGATCAAATAGATCCAAAAATATTTTCAAAATTCGATTAGTTCAAGTTACATTATAATAAAATATTATTTATCATAAATTTTCCCTTTTTTTAATAATTTATAAAATCTCTTCTAATTCGATTTTTCTTATGGTTGTCGAACTGCACGTATATACAAATTTAAATTAAATATAACTTGAAAACCGTATAGTGGAATTTTAGAATTCTTTTCTAATTAGAAGCTATTATTAATAAAATCTAACATTTCGTTTCGCGTTAATTCAATGCAAACTGTTCAAGTTATAGTAATCCGAAAATAAAAAAATCAATATAAATGAACTACCGCCACACGACGCGTTCAATTAAATCTATATAACGCTCAAATGATACGCCTCATCGTTTTTCATAATAAATTCAAATCTTTATAACTTAACTTTTTAAACCATTTTCTCAATAATGTTTTATATTTCTATTCGGATACAAATATTTTTCAAAAATCATCATTTTAACTTTCTAAATGTTTCAAATTACAATGAAAAATTTTAAAAATAAAATTTTCCACATCTCAAAAATTCATGGTTAATCAAGGGAAAGAAGATTAAATTGATTTCTCCGCATAAATCCACAACCATGGTGAGTGTATTTCGTACAATCCAGTTTGATAATATCAGTCGATCATATAACAGGCATGCATCACTTATTTCAACACAAGCAATCCATTTCATGTAAGTGTTACATTCCATAACGCTCACAATAATTTCACTTCATGTCATCCACTTTCATGCAAACAACAAATTCATAAATACGCGTTGAGTCACTAACTCGCTTTGACATGATTTTTTTTGTATTGACAACCATAGCAATATCATCTACCAATTTCATACTATCATTTCATAATTTGCAATCAACCATTCATGCAACCAATTACCATATATTATCACAACCATCAATGTAAGCAGCATGTCATGAAATCATATAAAATTTAAATTGAAGTGTTCTCACCTTCATTACACTCTGTTTTCAGTAAAACCCCATATCAACCGTGAACTAAATCTCCAAGGTGACACGAATATTGCTTACGGGCCCTTGGTTCTCTAACCCAAAGATGCTGTGGAGGTTTTACAGCAAGACCGAATGGTCTGGTTGTAATCCTACGAACACTGCAATGCATGCAATCCCCTTCCATTAACTTATATATATATATATATATATATATATATATATACTTAACACACACACACACACACACACACACACACACACATATATATATATATATATATATATATTCAAAGCTATATTTCAGTTTATCGTAAAACAGAAGGGGCCTGGGGAAAATTCAATGTCACAACTAGATGGAGTCTCCCAGGTATTTGGTGCAACCTTTTGTTTTCTTTTCTATCGAATGGGTTTAGAGGGGAGGAGAGCAGGGTCACGACTTCAGCAGGATGCCTTGGGTAGTTCTGGTGACGCAGGTGGATGGAAACTGGTTTTTAAGGGAAAACATGGTATAAATGAAGTCGAAAGAAAAGAGCAAAATGCGGTCTTCAGAGGAGGTAGAGTGGGGACTGGAATGGTGGTGTCTACTGTGTGGAGGTGAAGCTGGCGTTGAGAAGGTGGTGGCATAGTACGGCACGTTGGCTTTTAAAGCTTGGAAAGGGGAAGGCAGAGCAGTCTTGCGGGGTGGAAAAAAGAGAAGGTGGCGGAGGAATGACAGTATAAGGTGGAGGGAACAAAACGATGAGGAAAGGAGTATACTGGAAAAAGGAATTGTAAAGTAGGAAGTTAAAGTGAAGCGAACGTGAAGGTATAGGAGGCGGTGTGGTGGTACGGTGGAGCTTGGAGTTGAGGTAGTGGTTGCGGGAGAACGGACGTGGCGGCTTCTCATAGGAGAGTTTGAGGCTTTTTTTTTGTGGAACGAAGAAGATGAAATGGAAGGGAGAGAGCTTGCGTGTAACAGGTGGGTTTATATTCTTTTGAGGGAGGTAATTATGGAAAAATGGGAAAGGAACGAAAAATGAAGCAGAACTGATGCGTGTGAAGAATGAAATAACAGATGAGTTTGTGCGAGAGAATGGTGGGATACGTGCTTCTCTACCACTTCTTATTTATTTTTATTTTACAATTTCTTACTTGCCACTTTATTCCAAGACACTTGGCACCCTACCTACATGCAATGAGACAAATGTGCCTATATTTATTTTTATTAAAATTTCCACCAATGCATTCTTAACAAAAATGAACTCATTTAATTATTTGTTAATTTTGATTTTTGGTTATATCTTTGTAACAAACATATATGTGACTAATTTCAACATTCATGAAGGTATCATATCCTTAATGTGTGTATATATATACACACACACACAAGTATTGAACTTGTTATATTACAAAACATTTTTTTTTTGAGCAACAGATGTGTGATCTTCCAAAAGGAAGAGAGCACACATTCAAAACATTAATCAATATATATATATATATATATATATATATAACCAACCAAAGTAAAGTTTAAATATTTAACCCATCTTTATACCATTTCAAAATCTTCCCGAAAATAATTGTACGTTCTAATTACTTAACAATCATAAATATAAATATATATATAAACATCGTATGTTATGAAATCTATATTTCACAAATTTCCATATGTTATCGCATAACACTAACATTGTAAATATACCTATATTGCCAAATATGAAATTTTAAATATCTAAATAAAAAAATCCATATCTTGTAATAAATCTTTATATATGGAAACATTGTAACAACCCAGAAATCCGAGCCAATTTAAAATTATTATTTTGGCGATTTTTAATGAATTTCTAATATTTAAAATGAATTATTTTAAATAATGACGATGAGAAATTTATTTTGAATAGAATTAGAATGTATATATTTATATAGATCGTCGTTAGAATATAAATATTTTATTTTAATTATAAAAGGAATTGAAAATGACGTGGTAGTTTGAAAATTCGATTTCAAATTTCAAATGAATGTACTGGATTCAAAATAAACCGGATTTTCGTGAAACCAAAAATATTTGAATCTATTTGAAAATATCTTTACAATGAATCCAAAAAATTGAAATTTCATAGCGGGAATCAAAAGTTATGCCTAGTTGAAAATTCAGAATAGTGGCTATGGAATTTTGGCCCTTAAAAATGGAAATTTTGCAAACGACCTTGGTTTTTGACGAAACCACTTTTGTTGGATCTGGGATGTCATGTTATTGCTATATTCCAAAATTCATAATTTTCTGAATCAATATGTGAGCATGGCGAAGTTAAACGTGTTTTAACAGTTTCAGTCAATTTCGATCGACCAGAAAATGGCCATTTTTCAAGCGATCTCGGAATTTGGCGAAATTAGTTTTGTTAGGGCCGCATCATCAATACGAAACTAGAATATATTTTTTTGGAATTTTTAGAGTCCGTATGTGGCCCCGGTAAATTGAAATGTGCGTTCGAATTCAATATATAGATTTATATTTTGATTTTGATGGAAACTAATCATAACGATTGAATTGGCCTTCGTGACATATCCCATTGTGTTCGGAATGGGGGTAATTAGCTAGGGATGATAGTCCATGGGTTTGATTTCGAGTTCAAAATAAAAACTAACTTTTGGAGAATAAAATAATTATATAAATTCAAAACCCCTATCCTCTCCTACTCAAGTCAACACCCCCCCTCCCCCCCCCCCCCCCCGCCGGTTACTTTTCATGATCGAAACAGAAAATGGAAAAGAAAAAAAACCTCAATCTCGCGCGATGCCTCCTCCACCGGCCACCGTGGCCTGCCGGCGCTATACCGCACCTCCGACGAACTCCCCCACCTCCTCTCCGGCCTCCATGTGACCGCCCTCTCTCCCCTTCGATTTAAAACACATGCCCTAGCCAGAAAATCTGCCACCGCAGGATCCGCTGCACCCACCCCCGCCTGTGGCCACCTCCGACAAACTTCGACGCACCCCTCCCTCCTCCGAAAGCAATTGTAAGTTTTCAGATTTTTAATTATATAAAATTCTGATTTTTCATGTATATAAATTCTGATTTTTCATGTATATAAATTCTAATTTTCATGTATATAAAATTCTGATTTTTATTTATAAAGATAAGATTTTTATTATCGTAAGGAAAAGATTATATTTTTCTTAAGGAAAAGATTATATACATTTTTTTATATAGTAAAAAAAAGGTTATATTTTTTAACACAAAAAGATTTGATTTTTATCATGTATGTAGCGTCACAAAAATGTGATTTTTATGTAGGCGAGGAGTGAAATGAAAATACGAGACTTTTATATAAAAAAATTCAATTTTTATATATGAAGTAGCGATAAAAAAATTCGATTTTTATATATATGAAGCAGTGATAAAAATATGATTTTTATGTACATGTAGTGATAATAAAAATGTGATTTTTAATATGAACAGCATGAAAGGATTGCGATGGAAAACAAATCCCAGTCTGAACCGTACAGAAATAAAAATGGCGGAGTGGATCCCCAAGGTGAGAAATTCTCACTTTAATTCTTGTTTTCTAGTTAGAATTATATACTAGGATGCAGACGGTGCTTAGCAGCACCCGACACCCGTCGTCCACAGACCATGGACGACTTGTTTTATTTTTTGTGTTGTGAAAATTGATTGTGATGTGGAATGAATGGAAATATACTCATGTGTTGAAATAAATATTATATAGTTAAAAATATAATTTTTAACGTGAATGTGAACAAATAAATATTCATTTACAAATCGAACGATTTATTTATGTACACCTATTTGAAGGATATTGATTGGGACGATGAATTTTACACGTCGCCCAAATACACTAATAATATTCAGTGTTTGTGGATTGAAACCCCACACGGGTGTTGGGATGATATTTGACGTACACTAATCCCAATTGTTTAGTGGTATATCGATCGTATGATTGAAAGACTGTGTAAGCGTTAATTAGTTGTATTTAGTGCTTATGCAATTGTGTGGTGCACTCTGGATAATGGTTGATTATTTATCGTTGCTATTATATACATGTGTTGTATGGAATCCATATAATTAACATTATATGGTAATTGAGTGGGTCTCATTCCAATTTAGAAAATAAATTAAATTCATGTGTTGAATAAACAAAATAGTCATCTGTTGACAATACTCGTATGTTGAAAATATTCATGTGTTGAATAAAATATTTATACAATAAAATTTACATTTTTATTGTGAGTAAGAATGAATAAATATTCATGTGCTGAATAAAAATATATACTCATGTATTGATGAAAATATTCATTTGTTGAATAGAATAACGAAGTTATTGAAATATATAAAGCCGTGTTGATAAGATTTGCGCCATTTTGACGCGAACGATATTTATATCGATTATATTCATTTTTATAATGAATATAGAAAAGGAAGTGACTTCAAAATATAACGTTTTGAAAATATTATCATTCATATATTAATGATATGGAATATTCAAAATTGAATATGAAGTTGAAATTGTTTTGAAAACGAATTTAAAACGAATTATAAAATACGTTTTGAATTGAAATCGATGAAATATATATAATATATGTACTATATATTAATTGGCCTGAATAGAACGCGCCGCGCCGTTGTAGTTCGCGAATTTCGACCATTGACTTCAAGTTGACGTTACGGGAGATCCGACCGTCGGATTCTCTTGAAACCGGAACCGTTGGGTTTGTATCGAAAATAGCTTTTCAATGAATATTAGAAATTTGAAATCTAACAGTTGGATTTGGAATTATGTCCAAATCAAATTTGGAAAAGGTTGCTGTAAGTGCAGTTCGACGACTGTTATTGGAAATCGACTGTACGAGCCTTGATAAAATTATTAAAAATATCAATAATTTGTGTAAAATCATAATAAATGATTTAGAAAGAATTAGGGTGAAAAATTCCATGTTTAAAATGGATAAAAATATATTTTTATCAAAATGAACTAGTTATAAAGTAGAATTATAATCCAATATTTTTGAATAAATAAATTGGATTTGAAGTGGTTTTAAAATTAATCAGAATTTCCAATGTACGAATTGGAATGGATTTGAATCGAAATTATCTCTGGAATATTTCGATGTTGGATTTCGTGATTATACAGATATGGTTATGGAAATTAGGAAGATATATTTATATCGTTATTTCCAATACGATATTTGTTGGTTTCAGAATTTGATATTGAATATAAGCCGATATATTTTCTATTCAGAGCCTTGTATTTAATATCAAATGGGATTTTGGGTTCGTTGTGAATGGTGTCTTAAATAACACTGTTCTTGGACCTAGTTTATAAAAGAATAAATCTTTTAATTAAGATTTAGTGAAATTGTCCAATTAATTAGTATTTAATTGGAATTGAATTTAAATTGGTTTTTGGGTTTATCGTGAGCGATATTTTGAATAACACCTGTTCTTTAACCCGATTAACAATGGAATGTGATTTTGGGTTTATCGTGAACCGTGTTTTAGATGACATTGGTTCTTTAACCCAGTTAAAGACAGGATATTGATTTTTGGGATGATTAAAACTAAGTGGAGTTTTAATGAATCTTTAATTAGATTAAAGTGGTCGAGAATGGAGTATCACCAGTTTTGCTCCAAAGCGATAGTTAAATCTTTAATTAGATTTGAACGTGAAATGGTAATTAATATTTACCGATAACACTGTGGTGTTAGATATGGAGTATTACAAGTTTTTATCCATGGGATGAATAGTTGGGATTGGGAAATAAAAATATAATTACTTCGGTGTGGTTCGCTAATCCCGACTAGTTTGGAAAATCTTAACACGGTTTGAAATGATATCCAAAGGAAGATTAAAGAATAAATTTAGAAGAATTTATCTTTGATAAAATTAATGGGAACCTTTCCCTAAGAATGTGAATATTTGAATAAAAGAATATTCTGAATTGGAATGAAGCGTATGTTGTGTTTGTGTAACACTTGTTTATTATATACGCGGGTTATTCAGAAAGGCCGGGTTTATACCCATTCTGAATAACCGATTCGACGATAAGTCGAAGATGAAGACGGTGGTTGAAGATCGGAGGTCCTCACATCGTTTGGATGATTATTGATGATCTTGATTGGGCTGTACACCCAAGAGGAGGGAATTAGTTGGTGATCATCCAGACGTACTTGGAGATCGATGGATATGCGAGGAATAAGGTTCCTCCGGCCAGAACGAACTTGTAAATGGACTATGTGTCTGACATTGGATTTTATTCTATGTGATTGATTTCTATTAAATATATATCTATTTGGCGGCGGAGAATTTATTCTCTTTCTTAACCCCCTTCACTGAGACGTATGAGCTCAAAGGTTATATATTGATGGATATCAATCTCATGGCATGAATTGCTTGTGTGGCATGCCTAAGTGGAAAATGATCAAGGTTTCTGTTGAAAAGCAAAGTTTGTGGTTGATGATCAAAGCATGGCCTGCGTGACATAGCTTTGTGTATGACGTTAATTCGCGAGCCTCACATCTCGGTATGAGTAAAAAACGGGATAAGGACCCAAGGAGTGTACGATGTTTCTTTCTAGCTATGGGTGATGTCAATGACCTACCAGCCTTGACATTTATATTATTTTTATCTATGTGGTTGTTGGATGTGAGGCGCCTTGGATATAGGTCCTATAGGTCCGGGAAACGTGTCTTTAGGAATAATTAGTCCTCAAAAATAGTAGAGGACTGACCTTGGAGGTTCCAAGGATCGCTGTGTGTGGTCCTGAGACATTTGCTAGAGTGTCTCAAACGAAGAGGAGCTTGCCCCTTGCCTCGACTCATGACGGAAATCCAATTTCCAATATGACCTTTGCAGTTTTAATTATAGAACTAGTATGGCGACATGATATATGGTACCCATGTCGCCTATGATTGATACATTTATATTTGAAGTTGTTTTCTTCACTTATTTTAATAATAAAAGATGGAATTTAGCGTATCAAGCATTCTTTGGCTATTATAAGGTAAAACCCTATCCTCCGGCTTGCGTTGCATTGTGTGATGGGACCTGGGTCTTATAATACTTCATTTTCTTTATTTAGCATTGCGCTGTTGTTATATGCACTGGTATTCTTGGGGTAAAAACTCATTCCGTGTTATACGGCGTGGTCCCTTGATTTACCTAACTTTAAAATAAAGATTAATAATTGTTTTAGCTCTCACACCAGTCACATGACTGACCTGGAGTTTATTGTTTTAACCTAAACTCTGGGTGCCCTTATTTTCCACATGGGCAGCTAGTAGTTTTGGTTTTTCAGATTTATATTCACAGGACTCTGGATTACTGCTGGAATGATACTCGGAAAGCTCTGTATCCGTGTGTTACTTTCAGTCGTGTTTGTATTGTTTTTCGGCTGCTATGTATTTAAATGTAATTTAAATCTCTGATATTTTTCTGATGTAATAAGCAATGAAATGTTCTTCTGTTTGTGTTTTGATTCGTCTTGTCCTCAAAAGCAATTCGTGCTTTCCTTTACGGGGAAGTTCGGGTCGTTAAATTTGGTATCGGAGCTTTGGTTTACAGAGCTCGAGAACAAGACACATTAGAACCGAACGAAAGAATTCATCAGAGGTTGGATTAGAAATATCCAATAAGAATAACTCGTTAGAGATGGGATCAATAGTATCCTAGAATGAGTGTGAAGAGTATATTTTTAAAATAAAATTGGAAATAAACTTTGTTTTGAAAATTTATATCTAATGGTATGTATTTGAATATTTTATTTGTATTGAATTTGGACAATCGAGTATATAAAGATTTTGCATACACGCGTCATGAACGTATATTCGAAGTTTTAATGTACTAGATAGATATAGAATCACACTCTAGTCACCGAGGATTATTCTACTGAGGGCTATATAGCATCAGTAGTTTGTGTTCGAGTTTCGAAGGTGGGATTTCTATATATTTCCATTGGACTGGTGTGAGAACCTAAACTAGATAGGATTATTGTTGTGAATTGGCATCAAAAACATGATTTTCTGTATATATATCAAAATTATGAATTTGAAATGATAATCAACTAATTGATTGATGGTTGTGTTGTTAGATTATTGGTTTCATTTATTAAAATTTTGAACCATTTAGCCAAATTGAACCGAATATTGAACTGTATTGAAAAATGATTACAATTGCATGCATATACATGTATATCCATTGAACAGGTCATAGCAAGGAGGCTAGAGTAGAAGAATAAAATTTTTTGCCTGACAAATAGGTACATGTTTATTGTATTTCTTGGGGATTTGATAATTTTATGAGTCGATTGGCTAGCCGCTTGGCTTTTTCTTTTCCTTTTGGATTGGTGAGGGCCCTGGGAGGCTATTTGAAATATCCCGATGTTCCCGGTGTAGGGGAAGTTATGGCGAAATTTTCGAAAATTAAGGGTGTTAGCCAAATTTTTGAAAAATTTGAAAAGTTCTTAGAAACTGAAAAGTTGAAAAACTTAAGCCGTAATGAAAATAATGGAAGTTGAGTTGGTCAGTTAAACAAATTTCAGCTTCGTTCCTTTTTGGGGACGAAAAGTTTTAAGTGGGGGAGATTGTAATAACCCGGATATCCGAGCCATTTTAAAAAAAATTATTTTGGCGATTTTTAATGAATTTTGAATATTGAAAATGAATTATTTTAAATAATGAGGATGAGAAATTTATTTTGAATAGAATTAGAATGTATATATTTATATAGATCGTCGTTAGAATATAAATATTTTATTTTAATTATAAAAGGAATTGAAAATGGCGCGGTAGTTTGAAAATTCGATTTCAAATTTCAAATGAATGTATAGGATTCAAAATAAACCGGATTTTGGAGAAACCAAAAATATTTGAATCTATTTGAAAATATCTTTACAACAAATGTGAAAATTTGAAATTTCATAGCGGGAATCAAAAGTTATGCCCAGTTGAAAATTCAGAATAGTCGCTATGGAATTTTGGCCCTTAAAACGGAAATTTTGCAAATGACCTCAGTTTTCGACGAAACCACTTTTATTGGATCCGGGATGTCAAGTTATTGCTATATTCCAAAATTCATAATTTTTTTGGATCAATATGTGAGTGTGGCGAAGTTAAACGTGTTTTAACAGTTTCAGTCAATTTCGATCGACTAGAAAATGGCCATTTTTCAAACGGTCTCGGAATTTGGCAAAATTAGTTATGTTACGGTCGTATCGTCAATACGAAGCTAGAAAATATTTTTTGGGAATTTTTAGAGTCCGTATGTGGCCCCGGTAAATTGAAATGTGCATTCAAATTCAATATATAGATTTATATTTTGATTTTGACGGAAACTGATCGTAACCATCGAATTAGCCTTTGTGACATATCTCATTGTGTTCGAAATGGCGGTAATTAGCCAGGGACGACAGTTGGTGGGTTTGATTTCGAGTTCAAAATAAAAACTAACTTTTGGAGAATAAAATAATTATATAAATTCAAAACCCCTATCCTCTCCTACTCAAGTCAACCCCCCTCCCTGCAGTTACTTTTCACGATAGAAACAGAAAAAGAAAAAGAAAAAAAACCTCGATCTCGCGCGATGCCTCCTCCACCGGCCACCGCGGCCTGTTGGCGCCACACCCCACCTCCGGTGAACTTCCCCACCTCCTCTTCGGCCTCCACGTGACCGCCCTCTCTTCCCCTTTGATTTAAAACCCATGCCCTAGCCAGAAAATCTGCCACCGCAGGATCCGTCGCACCCACCCCCACCTGTGGCCACCTCTGACGAACTTCGACGCACCCCCCCACTCCTCCGAAAGCAATAGTAAGTTTTCAGATTTTTAATTATATAAAATTCTGATTTTTCATGTATATAAATTTTGATTTTTCATGTATATAAATTCTGGTTTTCATGTATATAAAATTCTGATTTTTATTTATAAAGATAAGATTTTTATTATCGTAAGAAAAAGATTATATTTTTCTTAAGGAAAAGATTACATATATATATATATATATTTTTTATATAGTAAAAAAATTATATTTTTAAACACAAAAAGAGTTGATTTTTATCATGTATGTAGCGTCACAAAAATGTGATTTTTATGTAGGTGAGGAGTGAAATAAAAA
The DNA here is from genome assembly GCA_030737875.1 of Allium sativum. Classification (NCBI taxonomy): domain Eukaryota; kingdom Viridiplantae; phylum Streptophyta; class Magnoliopsida; order Asparagales; family Amaryllidaceae; genus Allium; species Allium sativum. Next base: position 165,956,829 of record CM060916.1, on the reverse strand, counting down.
TACGAGATTTTTATATAAAAAAATTCAATTTTTATATATGAAGTAGCTGTAAAAAAATTCGATTTTTATATGTATGAAGTAGTGATAAAAATATGATTTTTATGTACATGTAGTGATAATAAAAATGTGATTTTTAATATGAACAGCGTGAAAGGATTGCAATGGAAAACAAATCCCAGTCTGAACCGTACAGAAATAAAAAAGGCAGAGTGGATCCCCAAGGTGAGAACTTCTCACTTTAATTCTTGTTTTCTAGTTAGAATTATATACTAGGATGCAGACTGTGCTTAGCTGCACCAGACACCCGTCTTCCACAGACCATGGACGACTTGTTTGTTTTTGTGCGTGGTGAAAATTGATTGTGATGTGGAATGAATGGAAATATACTCATGTGTTGAAATAAATATTATATAGTTTAAAATATAATTTTAAACGTGAATGTGAATAAATAAATATTCATTTACAAATCGAACGATTTGTTTATGTACGCCTATTTGAAGGATATTGATTGGGATGATGAATTTTACACGTTGCCCAAATGCACAAATAATATTCAGTGTTTGTGGATTGAAACCCCACACGGGTGTTGGGATGATATTTGACATACACTAATCCCAATTGTTTAGTGGTATGTCAATCGTTTGATTGACAGACTATGTATGCGTTAATTAGTTATATTTAATGCTTATGCAGTTGTGTGGTGCACTCTGGATGATGGTTGATTATTTATCATTGCTATTATATACATGTGTTGTATGGAATCCATATAATTAACATTATATGGTAATTGAGTGGGTCTCATTCCAATTTAGAAAATAAATTATATTCATGTGTTGAATAAACAAAATAGTCATGTGTTGACAATACTTGTGTGTTGAAAATATTCATGTGTTGAATAAAATATTTATACAATAAAATTTACATTTTTATTGTGAGTAAGAATGAATAAATATTCATGTGTTGAATAAAAAAATATATTCATGTGTTGAAGAAAATATTCATTTGTTGAATAGAATAACGAAGTTATTGAAATATATAAAGCCATGTTGATAAGGTTTGCGCCATTTTGACGCGAACGATATTTATATCGATTATATTCGTTTTTATAATGAATATAGAAAAGGAAGTGATTTCAAAATATAACGTTTTAAAAATATTATCATTTATATATTAAGGATATGGAATATTCAAAATTGAATATGAAGTTGAAATTGTTTTGAAAACGAATTTAAAACGAATTATAAAATACGTTTTGAATTGAAATCGACGGAATATATACAATATATATATTACATATATTAAATGGCCTAAATAGAATGCGTCGCGCCGCGGCAATTCATGAATTTCGACCATTGACTTCGAGTTGACATTACGGGAGATCCGACTGTCGGATTCTCCTGAAACTGGAACCTTTGGGTTCGTATTGAAAAGAGCTTTCAATGAATATTAGAAATTTGAAATCTAACGGATGGATTTGGAATTATGTCCAAATCAAATTTGGAAAAGGTCGCTGTAAGCGCAGTTCGACGACCGTTATTGGAAATCAACTGTACGAGCCTTGATAAAATTATTAAAAATATCAATAATTTGTGTAAAATCATTATAAATGATTTAGAAAGAATTGGGGTGAAAAATCCCATATTTAAAAACAATAAAAATATATTTTTATCGAAATGAACTAGTTATGAACTAGAATTATAATCCAATATTTTTGAATAAATAAATTGGATTTGAAGTTGTTTAAAAATAATCAGAATTTCCAATGTACGAATTGGAATGGATTTGAATCAAAATTATCTCTGGAATATTTTGATGTTGGATTTCATGATTATACAGATATGGTTGTGGAAATTTGGAAGATATATTTATATCGTTATTTCCAATATGATATTTGTTGGTTTCAGAATTTGATATTGAATATAAGCCGATATATTTTCTATTCAGAGCCTTGTATTTAATATCAAATGGATTTTGGGTTCGTCGTAAATGGTGTCTTAAATAACACTGTTCTTGGACCCAGTTTAGAAAAGAATAAATCTTTTAATTAAGATTTAGTGAAATTGTCCAGTTAATTAGTATTTAATTGGAATTGAATTTAAATTGGTTTCTGGGTTTATCGTGAGCGGTGTTTTGAATAACACCTGTTCTTTAACCCGATTAACAATGGAATGTGATTTTGGGTTTATCGTGAACCGTGTTTTAGATGACATTGGTTCTTTAACCCAGTTAAAGACAGGATATTGAATTTTGGGAACATTAAAACTAAGTGGAGTTTTAATGAATCTTTAATTAGATTAAAGTGATCGAGAATGGAGTATCACCAGTTTTGCTCCAAAGCGATAGCTAAATCTTTAATTAGATTTGAATGTGAAATGGTAATTAATATTTACCGATAACACTGTGTTGTTAGATATGGAGTATTACCAGTTTTGCTCCATGGGATGAATAGGTTGGGATTGGGAAATAAAATAAATAATTACTTCGGTGTGGTTCGTAATCCCGACTAGTTTGGAAAATCTTAACACGGTTTGAAATGATATCCAAAGGAAGATTAAAGAATAAATTTAGAAGAATTTATCTTTGATAAAATTAATGGGAACCTTTCCCTAAGAATGTGAATATTTGAATAAAAGAATATTCTGAATTGGAATGAGGCGTATGTTGCGTTTGTGTTACACTTGTTTATTATATACGCGGGTTATTCGGAAAGGCCGGGTTTATACCCATTCTGAATAACCGATTCGACGATAATTCGAAGAAGAAGACAGTGGTTGAAGACCGGAGGTCCTCACGTCGTTTGGATGATTATTGGCTGTACACCCAAGAGGAGGGAATCAGTTGGTGATCGTCCAGACGTACTTGGAGATCGATGGATATGCGAGGAATAAGGTTCCTCCGGTTTCGTTCAGACCCAGAACGAACTTGTAAATGGACTGTGTGTCTGACATTGGATTTTATTCTGTGTGATTGATTTCTATTAAATATATATTTGTTTGGCGGCGGAGAATTTATTCTCTTGCTTAACGCCCTTCTCTGAGACGTACGAGCTCAGAGGTTATATATTGATGGATATTGTAACACCCCACATCCTTTACTATCACTCATAAAGGGAATGCACTAAGTTCTGTGGAGCATTTAGGGTAAAAGATACAGATAAATTACAAGACAGACAAAATTAAAACAGCGGAAAATAAAACTTTACTTTATTGATAAAATATTTTGTACAACAATTGTTTTCCAATATCAGAGTATCATCTGTCTTACAAAATAAAGAAGCATAAAATAACATTTATATTCCCCAATGTAGCATAAGCCAGCCATAGCAGCAGAAAAAGAGAGTCCAAAGCACATTGTCAAAGAATCTTCGAGCTTGCGAAGAGTGACGGTCCAATCTAAACTGAGCTATACTATTCCCTCCTTAACTACCTGGGGGACACGGAAGAAAAGAAGACGAAAGAAAACTGGGTCAGACATAAAGTCTGGTAAGTTCAGTTACTTCTAGCATGTGAACAAGGAAAAACAAAACGACATGAATTAACTGAATACAAGACAATACCATAATGATAGGGCCAACAAGATAGGATAAGATTAACACAAGATATGCTAAGACAAGATAAACTAGATATGCTTTAATACTTTCTCCGCTTCGCTATTAACATGTTATTATGGTTTCTATGTCTCTGCACCACCTATCTAGTGTCCCAACTAGTAATCTATCTAAAATGATAACGCGATCCCAATCCCAGTAATTGTGGTTGCCTTTAGGCGTACATTTATTATTTATTACCTAGATCTAATCTAGGGTTTTATATCAAAGTGCTTCCTAGATTCCACTCGGGTTTGCGCGGCTTATCTAATGCTTCACAGATTCAGGGTTTATGCCACCTAGGTCCAACTAAGGATTACGCTACCTGTCGAACGATGCCCCTAGTCTAGGACGCACTACCTAGAGCGGTATATGTTCCTAGAATTTCCCACGAATGTGTCGCGAATCGTTGATCGATGTCTAGATGCACATGCCCTGAAATGTGCGACCCGAGTCCCGTGGCAGGGCTATTCTAGAAACACGGAACTCGGTCGGAAGCTTTCAGATATCTGCCGATGCAGATGCTAAGGTCTGTTTTTCCAGTGGCTATGGTCCCACCTGACCCCTCCCTCAACTAATGAAAGGCCACCCTTGAAAAATTGAGAACTATACGCAGGCCCCCTATGCCCTACTGTCTTATGGCCATCCTCACCCATAACTAGATAGCAAGTATATGGTCTTTTGGAGTTCTCTGCCTTTCCGCTTTACGTATCTCGACTGACTCAAGATGGTAGGTAGACGACGAGTTGCTACCACAGGGCTACTGGTCTCGCCGAATCACGCTGGTCCACCCTAGTCTTTAGGTTGCCTTAAATTGCAACCAAGGCATACCCTTGGTTCTCCTAACGCAGACCTTAACCTCTGTGAGCCCAGGAGGATCATCTACAGCCTCACAGAGGGATACCAAGAGTACCCTCATGTCCCCTCGAAGCCTCGGGCTTCCTAACCCAATTCATTGGAGCCTTCTTTAAGATCAAATGGACGTTCGCTCCTCCTCGTGTTATACTAAGAATTACTACTTAGTTTTCCTAACTAAGGTTTACCACTTACTTTCCTGAATCATCGTTTTTGTAACACCCCACCTCCACTAGGGTCACTCAGAAAGGGAATGCACTAGGTTTGGTGAAGCATTATCGAGGTAAACATACACAGAAATATTACAAGACAGAACATATATAAAACAGCGGAAGTAAAACAAATTTCATTTACCTTATAAAACAAGGTCTAAAGCCTATTACATCAGAATACATCAAAACCAGTCTTGCAATAATAAAGAAGCATAAAACCTTTTCATAAATTGTTCCCCAAGTGAAATAGTAAAGTAGCCATAGCCAAGAAAAGTCCAAGCCATACAAGATGACCTTCAACAGAAGAAGTCCGAACTAATAACAGCATTTCCTCCCTGAAACCTGGGGGGGAAACGGAAGACAAAGAGGCGAAAGAAAACGGGGTCAGTCATAAAGACTGGTAAGTCCTATCTACTTCCAGTATAAAAACAGGTGAAGGTAACATGACATGCATAAACTGAAAGTAAACATAAGGATGCCGACAAGATAGATAAGCTAAACCAAGATAACTGGATGAACTACTGTAGCAAGATAGGCTAAGGTATCATGATAAACTATATGTCAAGATAAATCAAGGTATCACATCGTCAGGTTTCTATCAAGTATACTATCCCAAGGTATCTATCATGTATAACATCCCAAGGTATTTATCATGTATATTTTCTCTGCACCTCTCGTACTAGTATCCCAACCCACGTCATGTGTTAACTATGGATGTCCCTTACCCAGTGTCATGTGATGGTCCATATCAACCTAATATATAACATATGTAGGTTTCCCCAACTTGTATGTTTCTTTTCATGTATAAGTTCAGTCCTTTGCCGTAGGCCGTACGGGCTTTCCCATGTAAATCTATACCACCTCAACGTAGTACCCTTTTATTCTTGAAGTTGTTTTGGACTGCTACCCTTGATCTAGTTATGTTTTCTTACCATGAACTATCGCGTGTTCACTTAGGATTTGTGCCACCTAGGACCGCTAGGGATTATGCTACCTAATGAATGTTTCCGTGTCTCGGTTTGGGTTCAAGCCACCTAGGGCCACTAGGGATTATGCCACCCGTCAACCGCGCCCTTTTTTCCCGCGTATGTATCGAGAATCGTTTTCCATGTCTAGATGCACATGTTCCTCAATGTGCCATCCGAGTTCCGTGCCAGGGCAAATCAAGAAATACGGAACTCGATCGGGAGCTTCAAGTCGTCTGCTGATGCAGATATCAAGGTCTGTTTTTGTACCCGTGGCTATGGTCCCACGTGACCCCTCCCTCAACTACTGAAAGGCAATCCAAGAAAAATCATGTATGAGAACCACATCCCGACCCCACTTTCCTATGGGCCAACCTCACCCATGACTTGATAGCAAGAACATGGTCTGTTGGGGGTTCTCTACCTTTCCGTACGTACACGATTGACTAAAGATGGTAGGTAGTCGGCGACGCGCTATCCAGGGCAAAATCAAGTATCGACGACTCCACGCTTATCCATCCCAGTCTTTAGGTCGCTCGCATAGCAACCAAGGTATACTCTTGGCTCTTCTACAGCAGACCTTAACCCCTGTGAGGCCGGGTTTCATGGACCATCTGCCACCTCACAGAGGGATACCAAGAGTACCCTTAAGTCCCCCGAAGCTACCGCTTCGTCACCCAGTTCGTTGGAGCCTTTATCTAAGTTAGATAATTTGCTCCTCCTCGTGTTTTAAGCGATGACCTACCGTACCGGGTTACTCATCTATTCATGAACTAGTCCCATGTTCTTGGCTAAGAATTATTACTTAGCTATACTTAACTAAGGTTTACCACTTAGCTTCATTTCCCCGTTACTCTTGATTATCTACGATTTTCTACCTAGTTCCTCTAACTAGGGTTTTGCCTATTGGGTTAAGTGTTGTTATTCAAGTTCATGGCTTAGCCGCCTATGAATCATGTCAAGATTGGCTAAGTATTCAAGTCCAAGACCTAGCCCTACAAGTTGGTTAAGTATACCAAGAAACTCATGACTTAACCCTATTCAATCATCAAGTCAATTTGGTTAAGTATTTGTTAATCTTAACCCTATCAGGTTATCGTGTTAGATTGGTTAAGCACATATTATCTTAACCTCATCGGATTATCGAGTCGGATTGGTTAAGTATAGGTTAACTTAACCCCATCCACTAATCGTATTATAATGGTTAAGTATACTTAAAAGGTCTTATGACTTAACCCTATCAGGTCCGCATACTAGATTGGTTAAGTATAGGTTACTTAACCTCATCAAAACATCATGTATAATTGGTTAAGTATAAGTTACTTAACCCCATTAAATTATCTTGTTAAGTTGGTTAAGTATTGGTTACTTAACCACATTGAATTACCAAGTTTAGATTGGTTAAGGGTTTAACTTAACCCCATCGAATTACCGTGTTTAGATTAGTTAAGTGAAGGTTACTTAACCCCATCTAATTACCGTGTTTTAGATTAGTTAAGTCTAAGTTACTAAACCCCACTTAATTACCGTGTTATATTAGTAAAGTATGGATTACTTAACCTCATCGAATTTACCGTGTTTAGATTAGTTAAGTGTGGATTACTTAACCCCATCTAATTACCAAGTCGGATTAGTTAAGCGTATATTACTTAACCCCATCCCCTAATTGTCTTGTATGGTTAAGTATCATTAAGAAATCAAGCCCGGTCCCACTTAACCTACCCATTCGTGTCATATCGGTTAAGTGTCATTAGTCAAATTTACTTAACCTTATCATGTGGCATTAATTTAATTAATGCACTCTCAACCACTCACATTAGACCTTGTTGTGGTTACTAGTTAAGCCGGGCGGGTCTGGGTAGTTTTACACCACAACCTAGTCTAACCTCGGGTCTTAAGCGCGACATGACCAACTTCTCACATTGGATCCTATTATTTGTAGCCACTAGTTAAGCTGGGCGGGTCCGGTTAGATTTATGCTACAAACTCAACCCAACCTCGAGTTGGCCACTTTCATGTTTGGTCTAGTGTCTTCTTACACTTACAACCCACCTATGTCTAGTTCAAGTTCCATGTTTTCCCACGTGTCATGACCATATTTAAGTGTATCATGAATGTCATGTTCTCATGTAAACCCCATGTCAAGTTTTTCATGTCATACCCACGCTCTTCCTAAACTACCCAAACGTATTTCCAACCCAAGTGGAAGCGAGTCACATAGTAGGGTATTATGCCAACATATTGGCCCCAAACATGCATAGTATCATAAGGAAATTTGGCCATAAACATGCGTAGTATCATAAGGGAATTTGGCCACAAGCATGCATAGTTTCATAAGGGGATTTGGCCACAAACATGCATAGTATCATAAGTGAATTTGGCCACAAACATGCATGATACATAAGGGGTTTGGGTTCATATACTTGCATAGCCTCAAAGTCACATTCATGCACATGTTTCATGAGTCAAAGTGGTTTCAAGTGCGCATGCTAACATACCACAAGTAAAGGTCCAATCTTGCATGTCAAACTAGGTCCAATGCAACATGAATAGCATGGTTTAATCGCTAAAACTCCACCTAAAGTCCTATGTTCATGTTAAAGGAGCAAACTAGGCTCGCATAGGTTATAGCATTCATGTTTAACCACATTTTATTCCATGCCATGATTAAACTACCGTTAACATCTCGAAGTAACTAGAACTTACATAGCGTGGCTTAGCGAATTAGCATGAATCGTCTCGACGAAGAAAGGTGGCTCCTTTGAAGAAGAACCGTCATGAAACCGTCGTAGCAACGTAGATCGAGCCTCGATTTGGTGTAGCAAGCTTGCACCTTTTGATTTGAACCCGATTTGAATGCATAGTCTCTAGGAATTGGAGATCGAGGCCATGATCACTTGGCATTTGGGCAGCACTTCGTGGCATGAGTGATTTGTGAGGGTTTAGGGTAGGCTTAGTGGTCTTTTTATAGAGATTAGGAGCATTTTAGGCCATAGGATTAACCCTAGATCGAATCCAAGCCATCCAGAATCGTCACAAGCCTCCAAAACCGAGCCAACATGACAAGCAGGTGCACCAAGTCGGAGTTCTACGGGGGGGGGGGGGGCGACCCAGCGGTCGACCCCCTGGAGAGGGGTCGACACCAATGTCGACCCCCTGGAGGGGGGTCGACCCAGGGGTCGACACCCTGGGTGTCTGGCGGGAATTTTCCCGCCTTCTCTTTCTGGGCTGAGTTTCAAATCTGTTTTCGGATTTGAATTTTCGTGAAACTTCGTTGGGCCTTAACTGGGTCATAAGGACTCCGATTTACGAAATTTCGGACTCTATTTCGCGTATTTTTCCGAGACGAACGCAATGGCACATCCCGTTTATCCTGATTCGGATTTTATAATTTAATTCAGCCTTGATTCTTGTCTTAACATGTTGCAAAAATTCGGGTTGTTACATCCTCCCCAACTTAAAGGATTTCGTCCCCGAAATCTCCAAGTTAGGAAGAACATATCCTACCATTCATCATCCATCTACTCGAAACATCATCCACAGGCAACCATGGTCCTTAGATGATTTCTAATGCCGTATGAACATATGCAAGAAAGTGTGTGTATATGTTCCTTAGATAATGCTAATGATCAGGCCTGAATGATCTTCTAATGCAAATTATGTTTAGTGCCATGAATCCAACATGTTTGCAAATAGTCCTAGTCATATAAATACTATATGCGTGCACAAACATTCATCCACATGCAACATCCACATGACAACACATTCAATTTCATCCATAAACAGGTATAAATACTCGTGCATATGCAACATGAAACGTGACCGCGTAAATCTAGTATCTAACGTGTATTCGCGCATCCACGAGCAACCACTTGCAACCATTTGCAACCATATCAATCGTAACATGTTTCAAATACATGTTTACATCCATAGGATTCTACCTAAGGTTCTCACGATAGGATCGAGGAGATAAACAAGACAAACTCCTTACGGGGTTTGTAACAGAAACAGGACCGAGAGGATATTCATCAAAAGATAACATGCGAGCAAGCTCTACAGGAAAAACCAGGGATCCAGGATACACTCTTTAAAAAGAGGTACGATGCGCGTGTCTAGCCTTACATCTTCTAAGTCGCGTTTCCTTGAGCTTAATTCCTCGGTGCCTTGACCATCTTTTTAACTCCATGATTTTGTAGCTCCTTGACTCCTATTTCCAAGATATGAGTTAGAACTCATTTCATTGTCGCCTCTTATTCCACTTTCACTTATCCTTTCCCTAGTATACTTGGCTCAAACGTATCCACTTACTCATGCAAGCTCTCCAAAATTCACTAGGGAATTCTGGATCTCGTCTGCCGATGCCAATCCATGTTGCCAAGTGTACTTACTAGGGTGATTCCCATAACTCATGCATAAGCGAAACGAACCATCCGCCTTAGCGGCGAATTCTACTCGAACGGATTACCAACAACTGCATCCCGAGATTCTAGGTAACTAACCATGACAGAACCCAAAAGGTTACACGAGACTTCGAGGGTATCACCAAGGTGAGTCGAGAGTCTAACTACCCTCTTTCCAAAACCAAGAATGGCACCCCTTATTGGGTGACCACTTTATCCCTAGAATCCTTCCGTTGCCGAGACGTGTCATTCTCAAATCCAAACAAGTCATGAAGAAATGGACCAACTCTCCAACCAGATTTTTGGGACAAAAACTGGGATCCTCTACAATGCAAGTACTAAGGTGCAGAGACTGAACTATCCAAGCAGACTTAAATGATACGATGATCAAGACAAAGTCTGGACGGGACGATGGAAAAGAACGACTAAACCTTTACCAGAAACGGTACCATCTCTTTTAGGTACCCTAGAAATGGGGGCGTACAATTGCCCTTCTCCGATGATCTTGTCCTTGTCCCCCTTGATGGACTAAGCCATACCAACAAGTTGCTTATCCTATAGCTCGCGTCCTTTATCCTTACTCTTATTATCCTTCCTTGTACTACGGCAACAGGTCTCTCGAGAACCACCTCCATCGTACGGAAAAACACCTACGTGGCTAGACAAAGATTAGTCACAGTTAGAACTACTGTGACTACAGATGGAGGAAAGAAAGGAAAAGAGATTCAATCAAGGAATCAAAGGATAGTGCTAATGGCTTTTGGGGAATAACCTTTAAAAACTTTTCTTGAAAAAAATGCTTCTTTGTAAACGGTTTTTCAAATAGTTTTCAGAAGGTTTTAAAAACTTTTGCCCAGTCTGGTAACCTTCTGCTCTGATACCAAATGTAACACCCCACCTCCACTAGGGTCACTCACAAAGGAATGCACTAGGTTTGGTGAAGCATTATCGAGGTAAACATACATAGAAATATTACAAGACAGAACATATATAAAACAGCGGAAGTAAAACAAATTTCATTTACCTTATAAAACAAGGTCTAAAGCCTATTACATCATAATACATCAAAACCTGTCCTGCAAAAATAAAGAAGCATAAAACCTTTTCATAAATTGTTCCCCAAGTGAAATAGTAAAGTAGCCATAGCCAAGAAAAGTCCAAGCCATACAAGATGACCTTCAACAGAAGAAGTCCGAACTAATAATAGCATTTCCTCCCTGAAACATGCGGGGGAAACGGAAGACAAAGAGGCGAAAGAAAACGGGGTCAGTCATAAAGACTGGTAAGTCCTATCTACTTCCAGTATAAAAACAGGTGAAGGTAACATGACATGCATAAACTGAAAGTAAACATAAGGATACCGACAAGATAGATAAGCTAAACCAAGATAACTGGATGAACTACTGTAGCAAGATTGGCTAAGGTATCATGATAAACTATATGTCAAGATAAATCAAGGTATCATATCGTCAGGTTTCTATCAAGTATACTATCCCAAGGTATCTATCATGTATAACATCCCAAGGTATTTATCATGTATATTTGCTCTGCACCTCTCGTACTAGTATCCCAACCCGCGTCATGTGTTAACTATGGATGTCCCTTACCTAGTGTCATGTGATGGTCCATGTCAACCTAATATATAACATATGTGGGTTTCCCCAACTTGTATGTTTCTTTTCATGTATAAGTTCAGTCCTTTGTCGTAGGCCGTACGGGCTTTCCCATGTAAATCTATACCACCTCAACGTAGTACCCTTTTATTCTTGAAGTTGTTTTGGACTGCTACCCTTGATCTAGTTATGTTTTCTTACCATGAACTATCGCGTGTTCACTTAGGATTTATGCCACCTAGGACCGCTAGGGATTATGCTACCTAATGAATGTTTCCGTGTCTCGGTTTGGGTTCAAGCCACCTAGGGCCACTAGGGATTATGCCACCCATCAACCGCGCCCTTTTTTCCCGTGTATGTATCGAGAATCGTTTTCCATGTCTCGATGCACATGTTCCTCAATGTGCCATCCGAGTTCCGTGCCAGGGCAAATCAAGAAATACGGAACTCGGTCGGGAGCTTCAAGTCATCTGCTGATGCAGATATCAAGGTCAGTTTTTGTACCCGTGGCTATGGTCCCACGTGACCCCTCCCTCAACTACTGAAAGGCAATCCAAGAAAAATCATGCATGAGAACCACATCCCGGCCCCACTATAGCCCTACTATCCTATGGGCCAACCTCACCCATGACTTGATAGCAAGAACATGGTCTGTTGGGGGTTCTCTGCCTTTCCGTACGTACACGATTGACTAAAGATGGTAGGTAGTCGGCGACGCGCTATCCAGGGCAAAATCAAGTATCGACGACTCCACGCTAATCCATCCCAGTCTTTAGGTCGCTCGCATAGCAACCAAGGCATACTCTTGGCTCTTCTACCGCAGACCTTAACCCCTGTGAGGCCGGGTTTCATGGACCATCTGCCACCTCACAGAGGGATACCAAGAGTATCCTTACGTCCCCCGAAGCTACCGCTTCGTCACCCAGTTCGTTGGAGCCTTTATCCAAGTCAGATAATTTGCTCCTCCTCGTGTTTTAAGCGATGACCTACCGTACCGGGTTGCTCATCTATTCATGAACTAGTCCCATGTTCTTGGCTAAGAATTATTACTTAGTTATACTTAACTAAGGTTTACCACTTAGCTTCATTTCCCCGTTACTCTTGATTATCTACGATTTTCTACCTAGTTCCTCTAACTAGGGTTTTGCCTATTGGGTTAAGTGTTGTTATTCAAGTTCATGGCTTAGCCGCCTATGAATCATGTCAAGATTGGCTAAGTATTCAAGTCCAAGACCTAGCCCTACAAGTTGGTTAAGTATACCAAGAAGCTCATGACTTAACCCTATTCAATCATCAAGTCAATTTGGTTAAGTATTTGTTAATCTTAACCCTATCAGGTTATCGTGTTAGATTGGTTAAGCTCATATTATCTTAACCTCATCGGATTATCGAGTCAGATTGGTTAAGTATAGGTTAACTTAACCCCATCCACTAATCGTATTATAATGGTTAAGTATACTTAAAAGGTCTTATGACTTAACCCTATCAGGTCCGCATACTAGATTGGTTAAGTATAGGTTACTTAACCTCATCAAAACATCATGTATAATTGGTTAAGTATAAGTTACTTAACCCCATTAAATTATCTTGTTAAGTTGGTTAAGTATTGGTTACTTAACCACATTGAATTACCAAGTTTAGATTGGTTAAGGGTTTAACTTAACCCCATCGAATTACCTTGTTTAGATTAGTTAAGTGAAGGTTACTTAACCCCATCTAATTACCGTGTTTTAGATTAGTTAAGTCTAAGTTACTAAACCCCACTTAATTACCGTGTTATATTAGTAAAGTATGGATTACTTAACCTCATCGAATTTACCGTGTTTAGATTAGTTAAGTGTGGATTACTTAACCCCATCTAATTACCAAGTCGGATTAGTTAAGCGTAAATTACCTAACCCCAACCCCTAATTGTCTTGTATGGTTAAGTATCATTAAGAAATCAAGCCCGGTCCCACTTAACCTACCCATTCGTGTCATATCAGTTAAGTGTCATTAGTCAAATTTACTTAACCTTATCATGTGGCATTAATTTAATTAATGCACTCTCAACCACTCACATTAGACCTTGTTGTGGTTACTAGTTAAGCCGGGCGGGTCCGGGTAGTTTTACACCACAACCTAGTCTAACCTCGGGTCTTAAGCGCGACACGACTAACTTCTCACATTGGATCCTATTGTTTGTAGCCACTAGTTAAGCCGGGCGGGTCCGGGTAGATTTATGCTACAAACTCAACCCAACCTCGAGTTGGCCACTTTCATGTTTGGTCTAGTGTCTTCTTACACTTACAACCCACCCATGTCTAGTTCAAGTTCCATGTTTTCCCACGTGTCATGACCATATTTAAGTGTATCATGAATGTCATGTTCTCATGTAAACCCCATGTCAAGTTTTTCATGTCATACCCACGCTCTTCCTAAACTACCCAAACGTATTTCCAACCCAAGTGGAAGCGAGTCACATAGTAGGGTATTATGCCAACATATTGGCCCCAAACATGCATAGTATCATAAGGAAATTTGGCCATAAACATGTGTAGTATCATAAGGGAATTTGGCCACAAGCATGCATAGTTTCATAAGGGGATTTGGCCACAAACATGCATAGTATCATAAGTGAATTTGGCCATAAACATGCATGATACATAAGGGGTTTGGGTTCATATACTTGCATAGCCTCAAAGTCACATTCATGCACATGTTTCATGAGTCAAAGTGGTTTCAAGTGTGCATGCTAACATACCACAAGTAATGGTCCAATCTTGCATGTCAAACTAGGTCCAATGCAACATGAATAGCATGGTTTAATCGCTAAAACTCCACCTAAAGTCCTATGTTCATGTTAAAGGAGCAAACTAGGCTCGCATAGGTTATAGCATTCATGTTTAACCACATTTTATTCCATGCCATGATTAAACTACCATTAACATCTCGAAGTAGCTAGAACTTACATAGCGTGGCTTAGCGAATTAGCATGAATCGTCTCGACGAAGAAAGGTGGCTCCTTTGAAGAAGAACCGTCATGAAACCGTCGTAGCAACGTAGATCGAGCCTCGATTTGGTGTAGCAAGCTTGCACCTTTTGATTTGAACCCGATTTGAATGCATAGTCTCTAGGAATTGGAGATGGAGGCTATGATCACTTGGCATTTGGGCAGCACTTCGTGGCATGAGTGATTTGTGAGGGTTTAGGGTAGGCTTATGGGTCTTTTTATAGAGATTAGGAGCATTTTAGGCCATAGGATTAACCCTAGATCGAATCCAAGCCATCCAGAATCGTCACAAGCCTCCAAAACCCGCCTTCTCTTTCTGGGCTGAGTTTCAAATCAGTTTTCGGATTTGAATTTTCGTGAAACTTCGTTGGGCCTTAACTGGGTCATACGGACTCCGATTTACAAAATTTCGGACTCTATTTCGCGTATTTTTCCGAGGCGAACGCAATGGCGTAACCCGTTTATCCTGATTCAGATTTTATAATTAATTCTGCCTTGATTCTTGTCTTAACACGTTGCAAAAATTCGGGTTGTTACAGTTTTCTTAACTAAGGTTTACCACTTAATCCTTTTAACTAAGGTTTACTACTTAGTTCTCTTTCTCGTCAAGTTGGACTGGTTAAGTGTCATTAGTCGATACAAGTTAACTTAACCTATTCATTTATCAGGTTAAACTGGTTAAGTGTTACCAGTAATTCACGTTGACTTAACCCTACCAGCATCAAGTTATATTGGTTAAGTATTTACTTAACCCTACCCATTCATCTTGTATTGGTTAAGTGTTCCTTTTTAACTTAACCTTCCCTATCTGTTTTAACTAACATGTTATAACGGTTAAGTGTTCCCTTAGTTAACTTAACCCTAACATTGGTTTGATTAACATGTTCTAATGGTTAAGTATTGTCCCTTCATGTTTTTAACTTAACCCTATTCATTTATCACACTCTGATGGTTAAGTGTTCAAGCTTACTTAACCCTACGGTCTAGTCCTGCTAACATATTAAATTGGCTAAGTTTATTAAATTTACTTATCCCCAACCTCTAGTCTAGTTAACATGTTAAATTGGCTAAGTGTATTGAATTTACTTCACCCCTACTTTCTAGTCTGGTTAACATATTAAATTGGCTAAGTGTTTTTCTTAGTTACTTAACCCCTACAAATCTTGTCTTGTTACCATGTTAAGTTGGTTAAGTGTTCTAGTTAACTTAACCCTATCGTTCTACCTTAACTGTGTTAAGTTGGTTAAGTGTTCCTATGGACTTAACCCTCCCATTCTAGCTTAACTATGTTAAGTTGGTTAAGTGTTCTTTTGGACTTGACCCTCCCATTCTAGCTTAACTTTAATTGTCTTATTAAAGCACCAGCCAATCACATTAGACATGTATTGTTGTGGCTGCTAGTATATCGGTTGGTTCCGGGCAGTCTTTCGCCACAACTCAGTCTAAACTCGGTCCTTTATCGGGCTCAATGCCTTAACCTCCCACATTGGATAGGTATTGTTGTGATCACTGGACAGCCGGGCGGGTCCGGGCAGGTTTACATCACAACTCAATCCAACCTCGGGTTAAGCATGTTCGTATTGTCTAAATTTACTTTTCCCATTTAGGATAAATTCAATAAGTAAATTTTCCCTAGTTTACTTATTCCATTATTACTCTTTTAATGTACATTGTCAACATTTATTATTATGGCCCATTTCCCCTATATATCATATTTATAGTTTTTGGTATGTAAATTATACCAAATTAAGTGTCACTAACCATGATTATTCTAAACATGACAATTACTCACAATTATGACTAAATTCAAAATTTGTGCTAATATTCTTATTACGCCAAATTAACTTTAATTGACCCAATTCTGATTTAACATCCTAATTTACAGTTTATGGCAAGACTAGAATTATTATTCTAGTTTACCGTTTACGCCTAAAACTTAGCTTACTTGCCAATACTAAATTTAATATGTCAAATTACATATTCCATAATTCATGTCAAATTTTCAAATTTGCGTTCTAATAAACATGCCATAATACATGTTCTAAATTATGTCAATCATAATTATGTTAATGTTCCACATTATGCCAATTTCCAAGTTTACAACCATGTTTAAGTCAAATTTATGATTTGCCCAAATCGTATTCCCATCGTTCGTGTAATCGTGATTTCATCCTAGATTGTAGATAAATCTAGATTCGTGGATAAAAAGGGAACGAACCAAAATGCCATGAAAAGATAGACATAATGACTGGCAGAAGATGATAATTCACTAATCACAGATCTAACAAATTACACTGAATAAATTGATTAAAGCATCGAAGGCCTATAGATCTGATAATATTATGACATAAAAAGGGTTAAACAAATAACATAAGTTCAAGTATATGGGTAGATCTAACTTAATAGATAAATTCCCATAATCAAGATCCAAGGATAATTAAGAATAAACTGAATTGATAATCAAGTTTAGATCCAATCTCACAGTCATAATCCTAGGCAATAATGTCATGTTCATGAATCATAGGTAATTATCCACTATTGTCCTTGTCATAGTCATAGGCATTGGTTTATGCTCCTACTCAAAGGCTTATGTTCATAGTCAAAGGCTTATGTTCATAGTCAAAGGCTTATAGTTTTAAAGGCCACAGTTCCATAGTCATAATCTTAAGCATTGGCAATTTAGTGACAATGTGTTCTAGGCCATAATCAAGAATCAGATCCAAAGTCATAAACAAGCACAGATTCAATGAAATGATAAGGCATATTTCTTATATTCTTTTAATTTCATGTCACAAATAGAAAAGGCGTTCAAATCTAAAAAGTAACCGACTTACATTGATTGGATCTAGAAAAGAATAGAAAGATAGCGTTGCTTGAAGCCGTTGAATCTTTACTTGAATCGTAACTTGTTTTGAATCTTCTCTTGAAAGACTTGAGCAGGATATCCTCGTCTTGATTTATATTTTATTTTAATCTATTTATTTAGATTTAGAGGAAGTAGAAGAAGCCATGTCCATCAAGAATTTGTGCAGCATAAGGTTAGAGAAGAATGGTGCAAAGAGAAGGAGACTAGGGGGCTGTTTATATAGGATTGCAAGTTAATTTGAGCCGTCGATGAAGCCAAGGTTAATCAAAGCCATCCGTTCTAAAGAGAAGCCAATTATGTTCACAGTTACTTTCTTAATGTACAGTATTAACATTTATTATTAAATTTGTATGCACATTAGATACATCCCCCTTTTACACATTTATTATTATATTTGTATGCACATTAGATACATCTCCCCTTTACACATTTATTATAAAATTTGTATGCACATTAGATACATCTCCCCTTTACACATTTATTATTAAATTTGTATGCACATTAGATACATCTCCCCTTTACACATTTATTATTAAATTAGCAACTTTAGTTTTAACAGAAATACGGGGTGTTACATTCTCCCCTCCATAAAGGATTTCGACCCCGAAATCTTTAAGTCAAGAAGAATGTAAATCCTACCATCCAATCATCCATCTACTCAACCATCAAACACAGGCATCCGTTGACCTTAAATACTTCTAATGCTTGTAAGTTCATATGCATAGTGTGTGTACATGTCTTTATCTAATGCAAAATCAGGCGGTCTACTGATTCAGTTGACCTCCTTAATGCATATCATGTCAGTGCCATGCGTCCAATATGTATGCAAATCCTAATGATACATATTATTTTTATATGAGTGCACAATCATTCACTCAAATGCGACATCCATATGATAACACATTAAGTTAAATTCATAAACAAATACATATATGTAAATGAAATATGAAGGTGTCTGAGCTGATCTAGTGCCTAATACGTGTGTATATGCATTCACGAGCAACCACTAGCAACCATTCGCAACCATCAACCATAACATGTTTCAAATACATGTTTACATCCAAAAGGGTTTCTACCTAAGGATCGATGATACGTCCTAGAGGATATACCTTAAATGCTTGAAATTACTATGCATAGAATTCCTAAAAAAAGGAATCAGGGATGTACCCTTAAGAAAAAGGGTATGAGGCGCGTATGCCTTATCTTCAATCTCCCGTATCACGTCTTCTGGAGCTTTACTCAACTGTACCTTAACAGATTCAACTTCACAATTGCGAAGTTTCTTGACCTCCATTTCCAAAATAAACAAATGTCAACCATGATACTGAGTGTATATACTAGGATGATCAGAGGTCTCTCCTCTTAGCTTATCCATCATGCCATAACTTGACGGTCAAAAGGTCACTACGTACTTTTTACCTCTCTTAAGGTTAGTCCTTCTCTATATAGAGCGCCTGCAACAACTATTCATCTCTCAAGCAAACCATCCTAGTCAAACTCGACATCCCTCAAGTACAAGCCCCAAAGGCCTAAACCAATATCAGACAAGCACCCGAAGAATGTCTCCTCCGAATTTGGATGATCTACGTGAGATGATCTAAGCAAAAACAACCAAACACTTGAGCACTAGTTGGAATCTTTTACTATACAAGTACTAAGGTGCAGAGACTCAACTATGGAAGCAAATATGAACAAATGTGAAGTGCTAAAACCAAAAGAAAGAGTACAAACAGAAAATCTAGACTCTTCTAACAGAACTTTACTACCTTTCTCCTAGGTACGCTTAGTGGTGAAAGCATGTACTTGCCCTTCTGAAAATCTTGTCCTTTGTTCTTAATTATATGCCCTATTCTGCCATAGTAAAGATACTTCCTCTTGTCTTAGGTTTTATAATCCCTTCCTCCTTCGTGAGCCAAGTCTACATCCATGAATTCCTCATCCTTGGGTTGTGCTCCTTAGCCAAACTCCTCATCCTCTTTCGTGTGTAATCACGTTGACAAATCTCTCGAAAGTTGCCTCCATCGTACATAAAACCCTACTAAGCTTGAAAGAAAACTAGCCGCAGGTAAAACTACTACGGTAGTAGATGGAAGTCGGGCACTACTTCGCCCTTCGATGAGGTTACCTCCCAGAAAGCCAGGAGCCCCAGAGACTCAAGAAAGAAGGGGACGAAAATTCAAACAGAGAATCAGAAGATAGTGCGTATGGCTTTTGGGGAATATGCCTTTAAAACAAAACTTTTCTTTTGAAAATGCTTCTTTTAAAATTGTTTGAAAATAATATTTTTTTTCAAATCTTTTATCTGATCCGGTAACCTTCAACTCTGATACCATGTGTAACACCCCACATCCTTTACTGTCACTCATAAAGGGAATGCACTAAGTTCTGTGGAGCATTTAGGGTAAAAGATGTAGATAAATTACAAGAGAGACAAAATTAAAACAGCGGAAAATAAAACTTTACTTTATTGATAAAATAGTTTGTACAACAATGGTTTTCCAATATCAGAGTATCATCTGTCTTACAAAATAAAGAAGCATAAAATAACATTTATATTCCCCAATGTAGCATAAGCCAGCCATAGCAGCAGAAAAAGAGAGTCCAACGCACTTTGTCAAAGAATCTACGAGCTTGGGAAGAGTGACGGTCCTATCTAAACTGAGCTATACTATTCCCTCCTTAACTACCTTGGGGGGAAACAGAAGAAAAGAAGACAAAAGAAAACTTGGTCAGACATAAAGTCTGGTAAGTTCAGTTACTTCTAGCATGTGAACAAGGAAAAACAAAACGACATGAATTAACTGAATACAAGACAATACCATGATGATAGGGCCAACAAGATAGGATAAGATTAACACAAGATATGCTAAGACAAGATAAACTGGATATGCTTTAATACTTTTCCGCTTCGCTATTAACCTGTTATTATGGTTTCTATGTCTCTGCACCACCTATCTAGTGTCCCAACTAGTAATCTGTCTAAAATGATAACGCGATCCCAATCCCAATAATTGTGGTTGCCTTTAGGCGTACATTTATTATTTATTACCTAGATCTAATCTAGGGTTTAATATCAAAGTGCTTCCTAGATTCCACTCGGGTTTACGCGGCTTATCTAATGCTTCACAGATTCAGGGTTTATGCCACCTAGGTCCAACTAGGGATTACGCTACCTGTCGAACGATGCCCCTAGTCTAGGACACACTACCTAGAGCGGTATATGTTCCTAGAATTTCCCCACGTATGTGCCGCAAATCGTTTATCGCTGTCTAGATGCACATGTCCTGAAATGTGCGACTCGAGTCCCGTGGCAGGGCTATTTTAGAAACATGGAACTCGGTCCGGAGCTTTCAGATATCTGCCGATGCAGATGCTAAGGTCTGTTTTCCAGTGGCTATGGTCCCACCTGACCCCTCCATCAACTAATGAAAGGCCACCCTTGAAAAATTGAGAACTATACGCAGGCCCCCTATGCCCCACTGCCTTATGGCCATCCTCACCCATAACTAGATAGCAAGTATATGGTCTTTTGGAGTTCTCTGCCTTTCCGCTTTACGTATCTCGACTGACTCAAGATGGTAGGTAGACGACGAGTTGTTATCACAGGGCTACTGGTCTCGCCGAATCACGCTGGTCCACCCTAGTCTTTAGGTTGCCTTAATTTGCAACCAAGGCATACCCTTGGTTCTCCTAACGTAGACCTTAACCTCTGTGAGCCCAGGAGGATCATCTGCAGCCTCACAGAGGGATATCAAGAGTACCCTCACGTCCCCTCGAAGCCTCGGGCTTCGTAACCTAATTCGTTGGAGCCTTCTTTAAGATCAGATGGACGTTCGCTCCTCCTCGTGTTATACTAAGAATTACTACTTAGTTTTCCTAACTAAGGTTTACCACTTAGTTTCCTGAATCATCGTTTTCTTAACTAAGGTTTACCACTTAATCCTTTTAACTAAGGTTTACTACTTAGTTCTCTTTCTCGTCAAGTTGGATTGGTTAAGTGTCATTAGTCGATACAAGTTAACTTAACCTATTCATTTGTCAGGTTAAACTGGTTAAGTGATACCAGTAATTCACGTTGACTTAACACTACCAGCATCAAGTTATATTGGTTAAGTATTTACTTAACCCTACCCATTCATCTTGTATTGGTTAAGTGTCCCTTTTTAACTTAACCTTGCCTATCTGTTTTAACTAACATGTTATAACGGTTAAGTGTTCCCTTAGTTAAATTAACCCTCGCATTGGTTTGATTAACATGTTCTAATGGTTAAGTATTGTCCCTTCATGTTTTTAACTTAACCCAATTCATTTATCACACTCTGATGGTTAAGTGTTCAAGCTTACTTAACCTTACGGTCTAGTCCAGCTAACATATTAAATTGGCTAAGTTTATTAAATTTACTTATCCCCAACCTCTAGTCTAGTTAACATGTTAAATTAGCTAAGTGTATTGAATTTACTTAACCCCTACTTTCTAGTCTGGTTAACATATTAAATTGGCTAAGTGTTTTTCTTAGTTACTTAACCCCTACAAATCTTGTCTTGTTACCATGTTAAGTTGGTTAAGTGTTCTAGTTAACTTAACCCTGTCGTTCTAACTTAACTGTGTTAAGTTGGTTAAGTGTTCCGATGGACTTAACCGTCCCATTCTATCTTAACTATGTTAAGTTGGTTAAGTGTTCTTATGGACTTAACCCTCCCATTCTAGCTTAACTTTAATTGTCTTATTAAAGCACCAGCCACTCACATTAGACATGTATTGTTGTGGCTACCGGTATGCCGGTTGGTTCCGGGCAGTCTTTCGCCACAACTCAGTCTAAACTCGGGCCTTTATCGGGCTCAATGCCTTAACCTCCCACATTGGATAGGTATTGTTGTGATCACTGGACAGCCGGGCGGGTCCGGGCAGGTTTACATCACAACTCAATCCAACCTCGGGTTAAGCATGTTCGTATCGTCTAAATTTACTTTTCTCATTTAGGATAAATTCAATAAGTAAATTTTCCCTAATTTACTTATTCCATTATTACTCTTTTAATGTACATTGCAACATTTATTATTATGGCCCATTTTCCCTATATATCATATTTATAGTTTTTGGTATGTAAATTATACCAAATTAAGTGTCACTAACCATGATTATTCTAAACATGACAATTACTCACAATTATGACTAAATTCAAAATTTGTGCTAATATACTTATTATGCCAAATTAACTTTTACTGACCTAATTCTGATTTAACATCCTAATTTACAGTTTATGGAAAGACTAGAATTATTATTCTAGTTTACCGTTTACGCCTGAAACTTAACTTACTTGCCAATACTAAATTTAATATGTCAAATTACATATTCCATAATTCATGTCAAATTTTCAAATTTGCGTTCTAATAAACATGCCATAATACATGTTCTAAATTATGTCAATCATAATTATGTTAATGTTCCACATTATGCCAATTTCCAAGTTTACAACCATGTTTAAGTCAAATTTATGATTTGCCCAAATTGTATTCCCATCGTTCGTGTAATCGTGATTTCATCCTAGATTATAGATAAATCTAGTTTCGTGGATAAAAAGGGAATGAACCAAAATGCCATGAAAAGATAGACATAATGACTGGCAGAAGATGATAATTCACTAATCACAGATCTAACAAATTACACTGAATAAATTGATTAAAGCATTGAAGGCCTATAGATCTGATAATATTATGACATAAAAAGGGTTGAACAAATAACATAGGTTCAAGTATATGGGTAGATCTAACTTAATAGATAAATTCCCATAATCAAGATCCAAGGATAATTAAGAATAAACTGAATTGATAATCAAGTTTAGATCCAATCTCACAGTCATAATCCTAGGTAGTAATGTCATGTTCATGAATCATAGGTAATTATCCACTATTGTCCTTGTTATAGTCATAGGCATTGGTTTATGCTCCTAGTCAAAGGCTTATGTTCATAGTCAAAGGCTTATGTTCATAGTCAAAGGCTTATGGTTTCAAAGGCCACAGTTCCATAGTCATAATCTTAAGCATTGGCAATTTAGTCACAATGTGTTCTAGGCCATAATCAAGAATCAGATCCAAAGTCATACACAAGCACAGATTCAATGAAATGATAAGGCATATTTCTTATATTCTTTTAATTTCATGTCACCAATAGAAAAGGCGTTCAAATCTAAAAAGTAACCGACTTACATTGATTGGATCTAGAAAAGAACAGAAAGATAGCGTTGCTTGAAGCCGTTGAATCTTTACTTGAATCCTAACTTGTTTTGAATCTTCTCTTGAAAGACTTGAGCAGGATGTCCTTGTCTTGATTTATATTTTATTTTAATCTATTTATTTAGATTTAGAGGAAGTAGAAGAAGCCATGTCCATCAAGAATTTGTGCAGCATAAGGTTAGAGAAGAATGGTGCAAAGAGAAGGAGACTAGGGGGTTGTTTATATAAGATTGCAAGTTAATTTGAGCCGTCGATGAAGCCAAGGTTAATCAAAGCCATCCGTTCTAAAGAGAAGCCACTTATGTTCACAGTTACTTTCTTAATGTACATTATTAACATTTATTATTAAATTTGTATGCACATTAGATACATCCCCCTTTTACACATTTATTATTAAATTTGTATGCACATTAGATACATCTCCCCTTTACACATTTATTATTAAATTTGTATGCACATTAGATGCATCTCCCCTTTACACATTTATTATTAAATTTGTATGCACATTAGATACATCTCCCCTTTACACATTTATTATTAAATTAGTAACTTTAGTGTTAACAGAAATACGGGGTGTTACAGATATCAACCGCATGACATGAATTGCCTGTGTGGCATACCTAAGTGGCAAATGATCAAGACTTCTGTTGAAAAGCAAAGTCTTGTGGTTGATGATCAAAGCACGGCCTGTGTGGCTTAGCTTTGTGTATGACGTTAATTCGCGAGCCTCACACCTCGGTATGAGTCAAAAAAGGGATAAGGACCCAAGGAGTGCACGACGTTTCTTTCTAGCTATGGGTGATGTCAGTGACCTAATAGCCCTGACATTTATATTATTTTTACCTGTGTGGTTGTTGGACGTGAGGCGCCTCGGATATAGGTCCAATAGGACCAGGAAACGTGTGTTCAGAAATAATTAATCCTCAAAAGAAGGAGAGGACCGGCCTTGGTGGTTCCAAGGATTGCTGTGTGTTGTCCTGAGACATTTGCTAAAGTGTCTCGAATGGAGAGGAGCTTGCCCCTTGCCTCGACTCATGACAGAAATCCAATTTCCAATACGACCTTTGCGGTTTCAATTGTAGAACTAGTATGGCGACATGATATATGGCACCCATGCCGCCTTTGATTGATACATTTATATTTGAAGTTGTTTTCTTCACTTATAGTAATAATAAAAGATGGAATTTAGCATATCAAGCATTCTTTGGCTATTATAAGGTAAAACCCTATCCTCCGGCTTTTGTTGCATTGTGTGATGGGACCAGGGTCTTATAATAGCTTCATTTTCTTTATTTAGCATTGCGCTGTTGTTATATGCACTGGTATTCTTGGGGTAAAAACCCGTTCTGTGTTATATGGCATGGTCCCTTGATTTACCTAACTTTAAAATAAAGATTAATAACTGTTTTAGTTCTCACACCAGTCACATGACTGACCTGGAGTTTATTGTTTTAACCTAAACTCTGGGTGCCCTTATTTTCGACACGGGCAGCTAGTAGTTTTGGTTTTGTAGATTTATATTCACAGGAACCTGGTTTACCGCTGGAACGATACTCAGAAAGCTCTGTATCCATGTATTACATTCAATTGTGTTTGTATTGTTTTTCCGTTGCTATGTATTTAAATGTAATTTAAATCTCTGATATTTTTCTGATGTATAATATTTATTCATACTCTGTATATTCTTGTACTCTGATGGGATTGTTGTAATATGCAATGAAATGTTCTTCTGTTTGTGTTCTGATTCGTCTTGTCCTCAAAAGCAATTCGTGCTTTCCTTTGCGGGGAAGTTCAGGTCGTTAAAAATATAATATTGTCATACCATAAAAATCATATTCCTATATTAATACGAATTAAAAATTAGATAGGTTTTTGCACAGATAATTTTTTTTAATCTATCATATTTTAAAAATAAGTTTTGCTCAAATTATAATAAACAAAGCGCATAACAAAACCAAAATATAAAGACTTATTAATTTAATATATGTGTTTAAATCTTATTTATTTTCAGAAAACTCAAATTATACCATAGAAATTCCATTTAACTAAGTTAAATACTTGAGTTGTTACATTTAGATTCCCAATTTCAAATAGATCAACTTAAAGCTTACAACAATATAAATTTCTAGTTTAACATAAGATTTAAACTATTTTTGGCTTGGATTCCAATTCTAAACCAGTAACATCAATTTAGTTTCAAATTTAAATTCTAAATTCATTTCCATTTCATTAGATTGGTATAAAACAACATTTAAGGTTTAAGTATTAGGTTTTATTACTTAGATCAAATTCTTCAAATTTTAAAAATTATATTGATTAAACAATTAAAACTTTATATCAAATAAACATTTTATTAATTCAAATCTTCTTGTTTGAATAAATTAAAGTTTAAAACTAAATCTTTTCTTTAAATTAAATTTATTAACGTCATTATTAAATAAAACTTGTATATTAAATTAACTTAAATTAAATCTTTAAAGCAAAGCTTTTGAAACTAAATTATTCTTTTATACTAAATTAAAACCTTTGATGATATTATTGATATTATTTTGCTAAATTAAGTGTATATATTAAATTATATTAAATTATTTAAAATTAAGTTAAATCTTTAATTTTTAAATTAAATCTTAAGAGCACTAATTTGACTTATGAATTAACTTTTAAACGACGATTGAATCTTAAAATCAATTGAATTCTAAATTCAAGTTCAACTATTACAAACATTAAATTATACTCAAAATATTTCAATTATTTTTCAAAATAAATTTATTAAACTAAAACATACTTATAAATTTTTGGAAATAGTTTTTTTGACTGATTGTGTCCATATATAATTTTCTACTCATGCTTAAGTAATTCAGGTATGTGTTATTTCAATCCAAGGTGATTTAATTTCTGGTTATATATTATTTCACCAAATATTCCAAATCAGTGTCATAATGATCACATAAACACCTTAATGATTTGAGTATGCATCATTTCAACCCACTTGGAGTGTGATCAACATAACATATCATAGAATGTCATTCAATATATCATAAGCGAATAGGTTAAAAAATACAACAAGTATAACATATCATGTGATAATAGTTAAACAATTCATCTAACAATAACTAGCATTTCATGTGCTTCCATTTATATAACATATGATTATTTGTTGTTAGTGATTTCTCATCTCTCTTGGTTATGAAGATGGATTCATGCTATAACATGGATAACCATGACTAATGCGTGACATACATGAACATAACTCAGACATTGTGGCGTCAAAGGGGACAATGCTAATGATTTCGGGCAACAAGACGTCAAGGCAACGACAATGCAAAACAAACTCAAACAAGTTTTATTAAAATTACACACACACACACACACACATATATATATATACACATATACATATATATATATATATATTATAAAGAAGAGGAGAAGTGAGAAAAGGGATATATATAGGAGAGGGCTATCTGGTAGTAGTTTCACATGGGTTGGAGGCGTCGGGTTGTGGGAAGGTGCAGGGTCGGTCTGGTTTGTCGGAGGTGCAGTGGCGTTGTGGTTTTGTTTAGGTGACTTGGTTTTTGCGAGTTTTTAGGGTTTGATGAGAGAGGATTTCATGAGAAGAAGGGAAAGTGGTGGCAGTAGGGTGCAATGGTTCAGAGGTGGTTGTAGGCGGCCCAGGAAGGTGTGGCTTAAAGTGGAATATCGAAGGTGGATGTGTTTGCGATGGAGATAGAGAAGGGAATGGATGGATTGGGTTTTAAGGTGGAGATAAGGCTAGGTGAATAGAGGAGATGGCTGGAGTTTTGAGTGGCGGTGGTGGGGTTCAGATAGATGTGAGGTGCATTGGTAATAGGGGTGGTGGATGCAATGGTAGGGTGCTTTTTTGGTATCTTTATATATTACGTGCATGAGGGTTTTTTACAGAAAGAAGAAGAAGTAGGAGAGAGAAAGGAGAGAAATTGTGAATATGATTGATTACTTAAACCACGAACTGGTGAATTGAAATCAACAATAAACTACTAGAATACCAAGAGTTTTAATTTCCAAGACATGAAAACTCACAATTTCCAAAATTCAAGAAGCCAGCTTAGGAAAAGACAAGTAAAGATATCATATATTCTAGCTGGTAGGATTTTTAGAATATGTTGACCAATTTTGCACATTTTTACAGATAAAATCATAAATTCAAATCAATGAACGCCTAAATTTCATGAAATGAAAAATGACGCCATTCTTAAATAAAGATGTAGTATTTTAAAAATCTATTTAAATTTGAGTTTTTTTTAATCTCGATGGATTTTCCACCTTTAACTAAATTTCTTGAATAGGAATAAATTTGTATATTTACTACGAAATTAAATCCTCTATTACGTTTAGTTAAACGTATCTTAAATATCAAATATCGTTACTTAATTTAAATTTTAGAATTTAACATTAAATTTCAATTAAAACATTATTTAAATTTGTTGAAAATCTTAAGTCGTTACAATCTCTTCCTCTCAAAAGTTTTCATCCTAAAAAGGAACGATACGAAAATTTAGTAATTCAATGTATTTTAAAATCATGTTAATATTACTTAGTTCTATATAGATCGGGAGATGTTTAAATATATTTTTTTACATATTTCTCAAATACTTTATGTTAGCCTACTTTGCGACCAGGCTACCTAACGCTACTCAGGACTTGAGTATAAGCTGGCATAGATTGGAGAACACATAGATGAAGTATCAGAGTCTTGGAGTTCACAATCTCGGATTTCACACCCCAACAGATCAGATCGCATGGAGCGGGTTGGGTAGGAACGAACCCGACCCGATCGATGGCATTAGAGCAATTGGGCACCGCAACTCGAATGGGCTTTGGATGAAAGAAACACTGGTTTAGGTCAAGGAAGGAGGACCCGACCTGCCTGCAACTCACACCGAATTGGTTTGGCAATTGGAACATTGGTTTGCTACGACTCGGGTCGAGCAAGACTCGACCATCCTGGGACGTTTTCTGGACAGCAACAATGACCTATTCTTTAGGCATGGAATTCAGATCTCGATACACGGCTATACACGATCTGAAGAGCCTTACCCCCACGTTCTCCACTAATTTCGAGATCTCCTCCGATGCTGCAACATGGCATCCGACCCGCAACTCTCTAGCGTCTATAAATACATGAAAACGTGACCATTTTCAGGGACTTTTGGCTACAGGAAGCTCTACATTCCCTAGCCACAGCTGCCAACTATATTAATTTCAAAATATGAGTGAGAAACATGATTTTATTCAAGAGATTGAGTGACAATCATAATTGTATTTTTACTTCTCTATCAAATCAAAGTACTATAAAGTGGACGTAGGCACGTTAACACCGAACCACTATAAATCTCGTGTATTAGATTGATTATCTATGTTTTAGATTATTATTCTTCATTATTCTCCACAAATCCTAGTCAATTATATGCCACATTTTTTGGTCTAACATTTTCAAAATAGTTTGGAGTACAAACTCGACATCTTAATAGGTACAATATATCTTTTCACTCTCAAAACCTCAAAAATAAATACCAATAATGATGTAGTCATTACCATAATCATTTTCAAGCAATTAGAGTGTGATTTTATATATGGCCACTACATACATGGTTTAGCACATACGTTAACGAGATGCAAGACCAAAATCACTAAGTACTCGATAGTCCAACCTTAACATCAAGGAAAATGCTTGAAACTTCTCTTTTATAACAAAAGATGTACAAAAAAATTTCATATATATATTTATATATATATAATATTTTTCAAATCATTTATTTGTTAAAAAAATTAAAATGCAGAAATATATATATATATATATATATATATACTTTTTTAATTCATATAAATAAATTCTTTCTACTTAGAAACTTATGGTAATCAAACTTATATTAATTACCAGTAAATTTTAAATTCAAACGTTTAATAATCGTTCATTTATAAGATTTCTTACTTAACATAAACAAAATTAGTTCATAACTTACCTTGAATAATCATTCACTTTATATGAAATCACCTTTTATAAAATCTTTCTTCAATAAATATTCGTTTATTATATCCATATGCAGATTCTCTTACTTATTTAGATAAACTATCTTATAATTTTAATGAGAAATCATGTAAAATATTATTCCCAAAACATATTTTATATATGATTTCACATAAGTTATAGTTTAGTTAAATGGTTCGAATCCTTATCTTTGATTTACCTTAAAGATTATTCGTTAAATTTCACTTTTAGTAAAATTTAATCTCACACTTATTGGGAACATATGTTTAAATTCATATTGTATATATTAACTTATAAGTCAATGTACTCAATACATTTTCATTAAATTCAATCACATTAACACTCAAATAAATATAATGCTTAACTACTATTAATGTTACCAATTTTAAAATTATCATTAATATTTATTTCAAATTTCCTTAAGTTCAAAATTATGTTGAAATTATTAAACTCAAGTTCAAATAGTCAACAGTCAGCTTTATTTGCTTCACGAACCTGCCTTAAAGTAAATATTTGCCTAAATTATCCTTAGAAGATCTATTAAACTTCATAACTTTAATTTATATACATACCTCCTATAAATTATCATATTTTTTTAAATTTCATTTCCATATAAAGCATAGCTTATAGTTCCATAGATATCCTCTTAAAATCAAATTATTATTCCAAATATATTACTTGAAATTAAATTAATATTTTATACTTATTTGATATAGAATAAAATTTCACAATTTTGAAATATCATGCTTATGGAGTATAGTTAATACTGTGCTTCCTAGGGGATTATTATTATTTACACAACCATTTCTTACAAAATTTGTGAATTTAATAAACTCATTTATTTACAAATTATCATCTTATAATTCTTATTTGTATATATTACCTTTATATTGCATCTTTAAGTCGTTAACATATAATCTTTCATAAATCCCTTCGAAAGACACATTTATTTAATGTTACAATTATCTTTTAAGATTTTTTTATATAGTATAGTACTTTTCAAAATACTTTCTTCCAAATCAATCATCAAAAAACTAAGTGATTATTACTATAATTGTTAGCACAATCATATTTTCATATTAATTCTTAATAAAAAATTATACTTATAGTTTTTCCCATTACTTATTCTGTTAAGGAAAAGATAATTTTAAAACATGAGTAACAAGATGAACGGAGAAAGAACCTAATCAAAGGAAATCTGCCAAGGAAGATAGACTCAAACAGACTAGAAATTTTGTGAAAAGAATTAAATTTTTGAAGTAATTTATATTTTCAAAAAACGCTCTTTCAAGTATATAATTCCATTCGTTCAACTGTATTGCTACCCTATCTCTGATGAGTTAAAACCCAAAGGCTTTGATACTCACTGAACCAGAGCTCTGATACCAACAGTAGCAACCTGCCATTTCGAGTGATTCAAATTGATAATAAAAGCATACATGTCCAACTTAAATCGTCATAACAACATATTGTTATTATTTTATGGTTTAATAAGAATCAAATCACATACTCATAGACACAAAATAATACAACGTCTCGTAGTGCAATAAGATAATACAATAGTAGTTCATGAAGCCACTAATAAAAATGCGTCAGAGTTTAAAAAGTTGATACATCATAAGTCAAATACATATAAGTTCTAATACATAACCAACTGAAATAAAAAATGACTAAAATAGGAAATAATAGGTAAATAGAGTTATCAAAAGGTATTCATCTTCAAAAGATGCATCTCAGATACTATGATATTCAGGCTGACCCAAGCATAAGTTAAAATAAAACACTTGAGTCAGGATCAAAATTCTTTTGCAAGTAAATCAACTTAAGTGAAATGTACACAGATGAAGAATACATTTAACTAAGAAGTTTGGGATCACTATCCATTAAGGGTCCATCAAAATATTTACATATAATACAATACGCTATTATAGTAATGTCTCCCAATAAAGTATAGTATTGAAAATATCATTAATATATTACTGGTATCCACCTTAAAGTATTGTAGTTTATACAGTACCATAAACCCCTCGTAACATAATGGCATCTGAGGCACTCCATAGTGTATAACACAAAAAAGTCATAATGCATTCAATCAGAAAAAATATGATAAGAAATGAGAGGTGATACCATGCGTAGGATTCTACCATTTTGCTCTCTCAGACGAGTTGTAATGCATAGCTGTAGCTACCCCACCTCGAACAACACTCTAATAATCAAGGACGCTCATCAAATCAAAAAAACCAAGGAACTGAGATAAAAAGCGAAGAAGTGTTGATGATAGGGAATGCGAACCCACATAGCCCTGTATAGCTTTTGTTTTAGTCATTTTAATTATGACATGAATGTCAAGGCTGTCAATCATCGTTTGCTTACTTCATTTTAATAGTGTTCGTCAAACCATCCTACTCCATTCTGGATCATCTACCATGTACACAGTTTTCAAAGTGACTCCAGTATTAACGGGAAGTACGCCAATATCTAGCCTTGGTCTCTTTAACAACCAAACATCTTATTTTCACACCATGGTCAATTAGGTTTAAAATAAACGTCATATTTCAATATCATAATCAATTCAGTTTTAAATATTGATTTTTATTATCATTTACTCAAATTAACTAAAAATTGGATTCAGTTTCAAATTTAAACACGAATATTACAAAAAGGTTCATTATCGCCGATTTAGACCTCTATAATGTGAATATTGTTATTTAGTGAAATCTTTATATTCATACATTCTTAAACTTCTCAAAGTGGAAGCACATACTTTAAATTAAAAATAGTAAAATTTAATATAAAAATGATTAATTAAAATGGTTATAAAAATATAATATAGCTAAGTTTTGTATAAAATAGTTTTAATATATATAATCGTTGAATTGGATATATAATTATTTAATTAAAAATAGTTACAAAAATAAAATAGCTATGAAAATAAATAGCTAAGAGTACCAGTTTAAAAGTATTTTAATATAATAATTCAAATTTTTATTTCAAATGGTTACATATTCCATAATCCAAATCCAAACTCGATATCATTATTTCCAAAATTCGACTTAACGAATTTGAAATTTAAATTTTGGTTTCAAATTTAAATTTTAAATTAATTTCCTTCTCGCTACATTGTATAAGAAAACATTAAAGTTTAAGTATTAGATTTTATTACTTAAATCAAATTCGCGAAATTTCAAAAATTATCCTTATATTATTTAGCTGCTAAAGCTTAATAAAATTTTATATCAGTTAAATCTTTGACATATATCTTTCCATTCAATTAATATAAACTTGTTATATTTTAAAATTAAATTTATTAAATTCATTATATTAAATAATTCTTTATATAATATTAAATTAAACTAGAATAAGTCTTTAAAATAAAGCTTTTGAAGCTAAATTATTTTTTACATTAAATTAAAACCTTTAAATCATATTATTTTATTAAATTAAGCTTGTATGTTAAATTAAATTAAATTAAACTTTTTGAAATTAAATTAGATCTTAGGTCTTTAAATTAAATCTTAAAATCTTTAATTAAATTTACGAATTAACATTTGAACAACAAAATAAATCTTAAAATCAGTTAAATTATATTCATAAATTTAGTTTTAAATATTCCAAATATTAAATTTTGCTTAAAATATTTCAGTAAATGTCTAGATCAATTTGTTAAACTAAAGCATTCTTTTAAATTTTCAAAAAATAGTTTATTTGACAGACTGTGTCCATTTGTAATTTTTTGTACTATGATGAAGTGATTCAGGTATGTATCATTTTAATCCATAGTAATCTAATTTTCCGGTATATATATCATTGCAACCCGTATCCAAATTCAGTGCCATAATGATCTCATAAACAATATAATGATTTGTGTATGTAACATTTCAACCCATAGTGATTTTATATCGAGTAGGCCGGGAACTTGCAATGTGATTAACACAACATAGCATATAATTTCATGTATCATTGTGTACAGGTTTAAACGTGCAAGAAGAATAACATACCACATGACAATAATTAAACAATTCATGTAACAATAACTGGCATGTTATATAATAATGATTAACAATTAATGTGCATCAATTTAATATATGATTATTAGTTTTGAGTTATTACTCACTTTTTTGGTTTTAAAGATGGATACAGGCTGTGAAATGGATGCACACAACTCAAGCATAACACACACTAACAAGACTCAAACATGGTCGTGACTAACGGAAAAAAGATAGCGACTTGAGCTAATGAGAGATCAAGGTTGCGACACACGCTCGAACAAGTTTATTTATTATTATATATATATATATACATATATATTTATATATGCACATTATAAAGAAAAGGAGAAGTAAGATGTGGGAGATATAGGAGAGGGATATAGAGTAGTGGTTGTATCTATCATCTCCGCAACAAGCTAGAGAAGAAGTTCTTCCTTAATTGCTTGTTGGATGACATTTAACCTCATTTCCTTCACTCATAAGTTATACCTACTGCACTTCTAGGATTTATCTTCAAATATTTCTCTTTAGCACTACACAAAAGTCCAACACTATAACGATGTTCTATACATCGTCATTTTCAACATTTATTCTAGCACGTTCTATACCCTAAAACATATTGTTACCACCGCAGTTACCCTCTTCAAGCCACTATACTCGGCTTTTATAACATCCACACTTCACAATAAGTGCCAACACTCACAATTCATTGTAGCACATAAAAATCAGCTTCACCTAAACAAATACATCGACAAGCAACTTTAGGATGCCAAAAATGACAGACTTTTAAAGAGCTAGAAGTAGATCCATTTCTATAATTATTTAACTCCGTGACCACACTCAAATATCACCAATGTGCAGTCAAGATGTTT
This sequence comes from Allium sativum, assembly GCA_030737875.1. NCBI lineage: Eukaryota > Viridiplantae > Streptophyta > Magnoliopsida > Asparagales > Amaryllidaceae > Allium > Allium sativum. The sequence goes on along the minus strand of CM060916.1, from coordinate 165,922,217 downwards.
CCCTTCATGTTTGTTCATATCCAACAATTAATACCATCTACATCCACAGTATCATGGCATATAATAGGCTTCTAGGAGAAAACCTTCAAACTTCCATGCAAGCTATATTGGCATGTTCTACAATGAGAGTTGAAGGTCATGGATCGTACACATGTTGTCTCAAGCCCTACAAAACTGACCAACAACAATAGTTTATATGTCCCAAAATTTAAAGTTCTAATCAGAAGAACCTTTTGCTAATTGGAACTCATATATACGAAAATATATACATCGAATCTAACTATCATGACACTCGAAATCATGCAATGGATTTTCGATAATTAAATCTCATAACTTCAGAGTGTTATCATCAACATAGAAACTATCCTTCAACCATCTAGAGTAAATGTAATGGCGTTGAATCCTTGCATATGAAATTTATATTCTTGTATACAAATTTTTCTCCATTTATCCATATCCTCAAATTAGCTTTTAGTGATCCACAAATAAAGAGTTTCCCAAGTGGATGGAAATCAACAAACACACATTTAGACTTATGATCCATAAGTGTGCAAATAATTTTGCTTCCTCCAAATACCATAGTTCGATTGTCCCACTTGCATCCTTACTGCCTCTAATATTTCTAAAGATTCAAAATTTACTAATTCAATAACACTTATATTTTAGATCTTGTTAGAATAGCAGTGAAGCTACAAAATTTCACCTCTCTAACTTGCTTATCTCATCCACTACAAGAATCATTAAATGTACAAACTGGTCAAGCAACTATAAGATAAGTAACGTAAGTTATAGGCAATGGAAGCACTTAAGCCTTTGGATCATCAGACCTTGAGGCACGCAGGCACTAGCGAAGCATGATTAGCATCTTTCCTAATATACAAAAATATTTCATAACTGGATTTGGCATTGAAATCTAGACTTTGATCATTGACATGGAGGAGAGAGTGATTAAACAACGATGGAGGCCAGAGTAACAAGGGGAAGCAAATATATTTAGTGCTATGAAAAGACAATTACCAAAAGGGAGTGTGGAGACCTGATAAACCAATGATAGGCAAAGCTAGGAGAACCATAAGGTAAAAGAAGAAGAAGGAGTCGAAGGAAGAAGGAAAGAGGCCCTAGTCCCCATTGTTGGGTTAGCGAGAGCTTTGTTGATTCAATTATTATGAATTCTCTTTTTAATTAATTAATTTTCTTTTGTTTGTTCAATTAAGACATATTTTTTTAAGACGTTCTTAAATGTTACATATTATATATACAAAAATGAATACGTTCTCATATATATCGGAAATGCAAATAATTACTTAAAATTATTCACAATATATTAAAAATAGATAATAAATTAATAATTGAAAGTAATGGTAATGTCCTAGGTTGTACACTGTATAGTCAAAATCTTAATTCTCTTAGCCAACTCTTACCTTAAAAACAAATAACAAGAAACAAAATTGGCCAAATACTTGGTGGTTTCTAAATGGAATAAAAAATTGTTCTATAATGGTGACGCATCTAATAAAAAAAGTTTTTGAAAAATAATTTTGTTGTGAAGCTGACTCTATTCAACAATTAACTTTTTCATTATAACAACTATTTGGAAATTGAGTCATGAGAAGTTTCACCATTTCCAGGTTTACGATAATCCTATTATAATGGTATTAATAAAAGCAATTCATTTACTTGGTTTGAGTTTCTATTTTGACAAAGTCAGCTTTTAATTTCAATACTAAATGATTCCTATAGCATCAATTTGGTAGCACATTCAATTTTTACTATACGAACTTACATTTAACTTTTTACCTATAACTTTAATGCTATATAAAAGCGACTCTATTGAAAAACAATATCATCCAACCATTTTTCTTTCACCAATTTTCTTCTGTATACAAGCAGAAAATAAAGAGTGCATTCTATGTATTATGGTTTCCTTAAGGTATGTTATTTTATTGTTTTATTCTTATATTTTTCGTATATCATCATTCTAGCCAACTCCATATGAACAAAAAGTAATTCAACAATCATTGTCAAATGAACCTGTATTTTCTTTTCAAATGATGCTTTATTGAACGAATTGATTTCTATTTGGTGACACTTTGCTCTATACGTTTTCTAACGTTAAAATTATAAGTCAGTACCTTAGTATTTAGAAGTGGTTCACATAATATAACTAATATTTTTGGAAATGAAATCAAAATAGGTTGAAATTCTTTCACATATAATTTTGATGTTATCTCATATTCATGTGATGGCTAGTAATATTTTTTTTAATCATTTAATTGTTATTAGCACGTAGTTTCCTTATCTATTTTAGTTTGGATTAGCAAAATCCATGATAAATTGATTTTTTTTAGCCATTAATTTGATAATATCAATTCAATTGTGATTCCTTATTCAAAAGAGTAAAATTATTTTTAAGGACCTTGTATTTGATGTAATTTTAGATTATTTCACCCAAAGTTGGACATAACTCACAAATAAAAATATATAAAATAAAGACCAATAATCAACCAATAAAAGACATGGGTGAGATCTATGACTATATAGGCATAGATTTTTAGGTTAACAGAGTTGGAACAAATGCACCACCAATTTCAGGAAAAATGTTCAAATGTAAGAAAATAAAGTAGATTAAAAATTGGCCAAAAACATGAATAGTATATAGAACAATGAATTATCATGTAATAGATACACGTTTTGATATGGTAAATTATTGTAATTTTAACACCATACACATAATATTATGTACACTATAGCTAAGCTATAGAAACACAAGCAAGTGATATATGTTTGAAAATGGAAATTCATAAAGAATATCTCTATATATATACGAATATATGTATATACATACATAGACAAATAAATATGTCATAATAAGGGCGATGTATAAAAAATCAACATGATTTATTTAATATAATGATACGAGGTTCTAAGAAATCAGTATTTATTGTCAATACAGAATGTAATTTTTGTTTCCTATTGCATCCACTTAGCAAAATGCATTGATTTTTAACCCATAATTTTATTGACATATAAAGAAAACATATATATGTGGATGAAACCATTTCTCAACATTAATTTTGAATACGAATCGATTAAGTATTATTGGGTGTACATAATTCATATAATGGTGTCCCATAAATATTCTAGCTAATAGCATATTCCGAGTTATCTTATTCTAGCCTTAGTCTAGATTTCAAGGAATCCGCAATTAAACTGATGTTTTCACCCCCCTCACCCCACTAATTTGAAAATACCACTATAGTTGTGTTTGTTTATTCAAATGCCGTTTACTTAAAAATAAATTTGGATAAAGTATCAGAAAATTAATATATTTCAAAATTTTAGTAGCAAATCAAATTATCTCGCTCAAAGTGGTTCACATTTCACACATATAGGGGAAAAACTTTTGACTATAGTTATCCATTGATAATAATAACAACATCTTGTATAGTCATTGGTATGGGGTTCAAAAAAGTTGAGATTTAGATATAAGTATCAACAATTTCAAATCAAAAACGACAACTTACTAAAGGAATCCCATAGGAAATAAGAAATTAATATGTAATAATGACATAATTAATGGAAAAGGTGTTGGATAAAGTAAAACATTAGTAGCATATCTAATACCATCCAACTAACATGTACACATAAGAAATTGGAATAAAGGAGAATGATAAATATATCAATACCTACAAACGTATTTGTACTAAACCTATTATAGAAATGCAATACAACTAATATAATATTAATGATATGAGTTTCTATTTTAACAACGTCATTTTTCATTTAAGAACAAAATGTAACATTTGCTTCTTCTAGAGTCGACTTAACATAATGCATTCAATTATTACAAAAGGAGTTAGCATTTACTTTTGCACCTAACATTTATGTTACATTAAAAAAAGAAATCTATGAGTTTTTGAATACAATATGATTGATCATTATTAAATATATGTGGTTTATTCTACATTCAACAATGATAATCTATGGTATCTTTAGCTATATTATTACTTCAACATTCGTACATTTCCTCACTTCAACATAGTTTTCGTAAGAGACAATCCACTACTTTATTTTAAAAATAAATGCTTGAAAAGAAAACGGATATTTTGAAAATTGATGGCATGTTCTCTGAATCTAGCACATGAAAAATGGACGCACAACTAAAGATTATTGAAAACATAAAAAATAAATACATGCAAACTATATATGTATCAAAATTTTCTAACTTCATTTTATTTTCAGAAGGAGAAAATTTAAGGAAATGAAAGATGGTCATATGAATAGCTTTGAATTATCTGTTCAAGAAAGTCCAGGAGAAGATCAAGCAAAACTTACTTTACCCGCTACTGATCATTCTGAACAAACAGGACATGGTGAGAAAAGCATCAAAGAAGATATAAAGGTATGACTTAATTTTAAATTTTTTGAACAAACACTTCGTAGAATACGCACATTTTCTTAATTAAAACATCTTATGTTACTAAAAATATGGTAGGTTTGCTGCATTTAGTGTGTCCAAATCCCATTAATATACATATCCTTTAAAAAAAGGTTAAATTAGTTCGTTGCCTACAGGGTACTAAAGTCAGCAATGAAGATGGTAAAATTAGACTAACTGTCTCCTCCGAACAGATAGGTCCGGGTGAGAAAAGGATCAAAAAAGATAAAAAGGTATGACTTTATTTTATTTTGAATAAATACGTTGTAGGATATACACATTTTATAACCGAATCAACTTTTATTTTCTATAAAGGTTATAAGTTTGCCATAATTAATGCGTCCACAGATACTGAATTAAAAATTCATTAAAAAAAGGGTTATATTATTTCACTGCCTACAGGGTACAGAAGCCAGCAACGAAGTTAATAAAGTTAGACTTGTTGTACCCTACAAACAAGTAGGTTGGGATAAGAAAAGGATCAAAGTGTTGGAAATTTTAGAGGAGGAAGAGGAAGAAATTATAAGAAAAAAGGAATTTTTTAGGAGAAGAAAGCTTTTGCTTGATTGCTTTTATTTCCTTATTATTTTTTTGCTTGATACAAATGAGGAGAGAGCTCTTCTATTTATAGCATACAATGGATCATTCTAGATTTGCAATATCTTAGGAATATATCTAAATATATATGGAAAGTATCTTTTCCTAAATAATAGCAATTTTCAAAAGCACTCTCTACAATACAAGAATACTCTAGAAAAATGGGAAACAAAACAAGTTTATTATTTTTCTTTTTCAATATCGCCTTTAAACTTGATTTGTGACTCCAAGCAAATTCCTCAATCTAATAAAGTCTTCATACTTGAGTGGCTTGTATTTCACGTGCTTTCGATAGAACATAGAAATTGTCAAAACATTCTTTTTTCTTTTCTTCTTCTTCGTCATTATCACGGTCTTCGATGCAACCTCATAAATCTTTGTTGCAGTGCTCCATTCATCTTGCTTTCTTTCATTGTTATGGGATATTCCAAAAATTATGTGCTCTACCTTCCATTTTGTTCTCGTGTCATGAATATGAATGAATCATATATGATGTCTTTGAGTTCTTTCAAAAATTCACTTTTACAATTTTTGACGAATTCAATTTCTTTATTTGTTTTCCCGATTTCTTCAAATTTTGCTTGTGCTTCAAATTTTCACCAAGCTCTTCAATTCCTCCTTGTTTCGTTTGTTCTTTATTTTCGTTACCTTTCCAATTCACACTTTCCGTCATTGGCATCTTCTTCTTTATCTTCATCTTCTTCACTCTCTTTTATATTTAACTCTTTGGCGCTCTCTTTATTCGCTTCATTTGTTTTGATATGCTTTGTAACTTCTTTATCTTTGACTTTCTCTTTGATTTCTTCTTCAGTTACTAGTGACTTCTTACTTTTGATTTCTTTAATAACAATTTCAGCATGCTCTTGTCCATCTTTGAATTCTTCTTCGTGGTTTGCTTCCATATTGACAGCCGTAGCCTTTTCTTCTTTTTGTTCTCCGCTAGTGCTACATTAATATTGTCAGCAGTATTCTCCACTACAACTTCATGCTTTTCTTCAACAATTTTTTTATTCTCTATAAGTTTTTCTTCATCTAGCTTCTCCTGCTCTAATTTCTCTATCTTTAATGATATTTCTGCATCTCTTCTTCTCATTCTCTGTCTCATACATCATCTCTTCTTCCATAGGCTTTGGCATGGTCTCTACTTTCTTCTTCTCTTGCTCCTTCTTGTTCACACTCTTGCTATCCTTCTTTTCATCTTTCTCATCAATCAACTTATCTTCATTCATTATTTTTGCATCATCTTCTCCATATACCTTTTTCAATAGATTCCATGAATCTTTTGTACACCTTTCTCTAAAAATGAGATCCGGAGCTTTCTCATGATGTTCTCAGCAATCACAAAAAGAGCACGGTAATCATTTCGTTTTAATTTCGCAAAGGCTTTCTTGTCCATTTGCGACATGCTCCCGAAGTCATTACGCCATTCATAGCCATTTTCAACAATCTCCCATAAAACTTTAGAGATTAGCTCCTCTTTTTTTCTACTGCTCCATTCCTTAAAATTCTCTTTTGTGAGAACAAACGACGAAAGAAATAGAAATGTCATAATTTCAACCAGGCTCTGTTACCACTTTGTTGGAAATTTTAAAGGAGGAAAAGGAAGAAATAATAAGGAAAAAAAATAAATGTTTTCTAGGAGAAGAGAACTTTTATTGCCTTGCCTTTATTCCCTTTATTTTGCTTGATACAAATGAGGAGTGAGCTCTTCTATTTATAGCATACAATGGATCATTCTAGATTTGCGATATCTTAGGAATATATCTAAATATATATGGAAAATATCTTTTTCTAAATAATAGCAATTTCAAAAGCTCTTCAACAATACAATAATACTCTAGAAAAATGGAAATCAAATCAAGTTTATTATTTTTGTTTTTCAACACAAAGAGCATAAAAAGGTACAACATAATTTTAGTTGTTTAAATAAATACATTATAGAATATACACTTTTTTATTAAAACATATTTTGTTTCCTAAAAAAATGGTAGATTTGCCATATTCAATGTCCAAATCATTTTAAATTAAAATTCATTTAAAAAAATGTTACATTAGTTCATTACTTGTAGGGCACTGAAGATAGCAATGAATATAGTAAAGTTAAACATGATGTAACCTCTAGACAAATAAGCTGGGGTAAGAAAATGATCAAAGAAGATATGAAGGAACAAACAAGCCCGGGTAAGAAATGGATCATAGAAGATATAAAGGTATGACTTATTTTTTTTTATTTTTTGAGCAGATACATTCTCTATAGTATGCACATGATTTTTATAACTGAAACATAAATAATAACTTTGAGATATTCAGTGTGTCAAATCATATTAAATTAAAAATTCATAAATAAAATAAAATAATAGCTCATTGTCTATAGGACACTCAATCCAGCAATGAAGAATGTAAATTTAGACTTAATAGTGGTGGTAAAGCCAGGAATGAAGAAGAATGATCGTTTCATTTCATTTCTAAGACAATCATTCAGGTAGATATATTTCCTCTTCTAAGTAATGCCATTTGTTAGATTTTAGGTAAATAACAACCCATACTAAAAATTCAGGGACAAAACAAACCAAATTTCAAAATTTGGCCACATAATAGTTCAATGAAGTATCATCAAGGGTAAATAATATCTTGTTTCTTATTATTTCAGAGCACACATTCATGGAGCTATGTGAGGAGCGTGCAACATTTTGTGAGGTCAGCTGGCCCGATTGCAAAATATGCAGCTGATAAAAAGTGCAACGTTTATTATAGAAGAATGCTAGCTCCTAATCTTTATAAAATATTAGCCTTTGGATGTCCAAGCACCATTGGGCCTCAGCCCACATATGCAAAAAAATTAAACTCTTCTTCAATGTCTAGAAATGGTGATTCGATCAAGACATCTGAAGAATTTAAGTTTGCATCATGCGAGCTACACACCGACGAGCTATTGAATCAACTTTCTCTCTTATAGGATCTATGGGCTCATGTTCAGATTAGCATCTTGAACCTGAACTCAATATTTATCAAAATTTCATTTTTGTTGGTGTAATTATTGCCCTAAATAATGGTAGAAAGGTTAGATTATTGGGCCACTTTCACCACTTATATAACATGTCTTGGTAGAGAAGTCTGAGTCTTCTCGAATGTTTTTGTAGTGAATGATGTGTGTTGTTTACCCAAATCAATGAGCACTGGTTGTATATGTTTTTTACAAAAGCACATCTCACTACTATTGGTACATTGTTTTTCTATTCTCTACAAGCACAAGCTAAATATTTCTCGAATTAGTATTTTGTATTTGATATTCTAAATCCATTCATACATTTAATCAAACACACACATATATACACACACATACATACAAATATATATTTATACCAAAAATTACTCGGTCTATTTTTTTTCACCTTCAGATTTCAAATAATTTTAACCGTATAGTTTGTAACCATCAGAAACTCACTTAATTACAATAAGTCATTACATGAGTTTGAACAAAATGTGTCATATAGGCATCTATGATTTTATTTTTAATTAGAATAAAGTATCTTTATTTACCAAACTCATCTATCATAATGTATACTCCGGAAATGATATAAAATACACATTCTCTTAAAAAACTAATGTTGAATAACTTTAATCTACTTCTATAGTCTCAGTATGTGGTTTTCTAAGTTCGTGCTTAAAATAAAAAATATCTAAAACAAAATATATTTTCCAAACTTATTTGACATACTTTATAAATAAACTATATATTATCTGGGACGAATAATATAAACCTTACAAGAACGGAGAACGAAGTAAGGCGCGTTCTTTTCTCGTTTTTATCATCTTTTTTGAATTGTTTTCTTACCTTTAGAAGTTTATGCTTTGTGTTTTTGTTTTAAGTTATATGTTTTATTTCAGCAATTTTGTTCTTTTTATTCAAAAACACATAATCAGTAACCACTAAGGCATTTACTTGTACTGAAATGATAAAGCATTACTGATAGTAATACAAATAAGTTCATATTATGAGAACAAAGCCACTCAAATTCATCAACCAAGGATTTGTACCCAAGATGCGATTATGCTTGGTTGGAATGCACCTTATGCACTTATAGCTAGCAATAGTGGTGATGATTTCTGACTAATGCAAGCAGCTTTATTGTAATTTAAACATTTATAAAGTAGATTTGTATAATAACTGTAGAAAACCACTAGCCTTTTGCATGATATTGTTGATTTATTATTGGCATGTTCTAGTAACTAGGCAAAATAATAATAAAAGAATTCACCTTGGCAAAAATTACATTTTATATAACATTTGCAATACCATAACATTCGTGATTCAGTGCTACTCGACAATGTGGTCAACTTAATCTATTAACTGTCTGTTAATAACCTAATTAACAGTGATCGACATATCTAGGGTATAACTTGGTCCTTAAGACAATGACTTATTCAATGTGCTACATGCTCATGAGACCTTATTGTAGCTAAACGAGCTATCTGATCTACGCCTATAAAATATTTCCACCACATGTTGTGAAGTCTTATATAGCCAAAAATAAACTCATATTTGAAAGATAGCTAGAGGAAACTAGCATAATTCAAAAATGTTACATGTTATCACCGCTATTTTAAACCATACATCCTCATTGTGTGGAAACCAATAAGATAGTTTCAAATTTACAAAAGACGATTGCTTCTACGTTATAAAGTTTGAAAAATAGATTCGTATTCTAGCCAATGGTCTGTATTCTTACGATAAAAGATAAAGAATAATGAAAATTTTCTTTAAAAAATAATGTGATGCTAAGGACTTCAAGTTTTCTCTTCGTAATACTATAAATAATTATAATAAATACAGTAAATTGTATGTACTTCCTAATTCCAAATACAGTTCACATGAGAATCAATCACCATGCAAAAATTTTTTGCACGGCAAACAACCGCAAACATTATTTACTTTGATTTAACAATGCTTAGATGATGAAGGTGGGTGATTAGTACCTTTACTCACTAACAAGGCTGTAGTAGTCTATCATCACCTTCTAAAAATATGGAAAAATGCTTATAGATCATGAATAATCATATTATCACATATTTGTAAATTTGGGGGTAGTTTGATCATGTTTGTGAAACACAAAATCAAGGGAGGTGGTTTAATGTTACCGTATGAATATATATCATTTCCCTTGTTTGATGCTTTGGTTGTATTTACTGAGTCAAGTGTTGTTTGAGTGTGTGCCAACGCCAGACAAATGACAGGTTAGAAATAAAGAGTCATATGGAAAGGGGTGGTATAAATCTCAGTTCGACGTGGCCTGAATTGATATGCCACTTCAACGGGATAGCAAGGTCGGTCAGAGGAAGCTACATACAAAGTTTTAAGTCAATTAGAGTTGGTGGGATCAAGGTATGGCACTACTACTCTTTTGGTTCGGCCTACATCTTTAGATCAACTTACAACTTTGGATTGACACAAAGGAGGAGTTGTCAATCGGATCGGTGGAGAATACAAAAGGGAAAGAGAAGGTCGAACTTAGATTAATACACCGAATCTAGATTGCTTATACTAATCAGGGACGAATTGGTACACCGATTCAAACCTGGATCGTGTATATTATTCTTAACTGAATCTTATATACATATCCGAGTCAGATCGTTTATACCAGTCTAAACTCTATGAAGGGTCGGGCTGGGTATCTCCTAGGAAAGGGCCTTGGCGATGGGGTATGATTTATGACCTTTGATATGGTGGCTAGTGCGACAACTACCTATGGCAACCATTCTCCTCATTGAAGAGAAACTCCAATAGGATTAATAATTACTTCAAATGTGAATCGTGGGGATAGTTCCTTAACCAAGTTTCACCATGGAGGACATATGCAAAAAGGGATCATCGATTAGTAAGGTTTAGGCAAGTACTCGAGATGAAGGGGTGCGGGTGTGGTTCGGAGGACAAATTTAGGTCTTGTACATCTTCAAGTTGGCAGATCATTTCCAAGGTAGGAAACTAAAGAATCCACTTAGGCCCAGTTTGGTTCCAACCCCTAGGCATACTACTTCGTATAACCTAGTTCCTGGCCATCTTAGTGGTGTGGATTTGAGCTGAATGTGAGTTTGAGCTAGAGATGTTAGCGGGCTTGACAATCAGACCAACTATAATCAAATAGATTGGTTCAACTTAGAATAGTGATCCTAGATTAATCGAGATCATTTCCAAGGTAGAGATCGGTATTGGTTCTGAGGATATGAGGATGTACGGACTCGACCGTGATGGTTGGCTCTAAAGGAACGAGAGATTAGTTGTACGTAACATTGATGGGATGGGACATGAAGTATTTCGAGAGCATTATCACTCGAAGATGAGCATACATGCTGGCGATAACAAGATGTACTGTGATATGAAACAATCCTATTACTAGGAAGGTATTAAGAAGTATTTAGGACATTCATCTCCAAATGCATGAATTTCCAACTATCTAAGGCTAATAAGAAGAAGCTTAGTGGTTTGCTATAATCATTGGTAGTGACTAAGTGGAAATGGGAGCAAGTCTTAATGGATTTACTTGATGGTTTTCCAAGGACTCCATCAAGACATGATAGTATTTAGGTCATTATGGATTGATTGACCAAGTGTTTTAAATTTATACATATCAAGTCAAGTAGAATGCTAGCCAAATTGGCCGAATTGTATGTGAATAGGTTATACGATTCCATGGAGTACCAAAATGCAATGTAAGTGATCGAGATCCATTGTTCACTAGTGGGTTTTGGAAGAGCTTATAAGAATCCTTAGGGTCTGAGATACCTCTTAGCACGGCTTTTCATTCTAAAACTGATGTTTAGGCCAAGAGAGTGAATCGTATATTGGAAGATCTCTTACGATTCTGTATCATATACTTCGAGGATCATGGGACGATCACTTGCCCTTGTGGAATTTATGTACAATAATAGTCATCGGTCTGAAATTAGAATGGGATTGATTAAAGATTCATACGGAAGGTCATGCAATGCTCCTTTATGTTGTTAGAAGCAGGCGAAAAACTAATACTTGGGTCGACATGGTAAGAAGTTCATCTAAGAAAATCAAGATCGTTTGGAAACAAATGAAAGATGCTCAAGATAGACAAAAAAACTACATTGATAGAAGACATAGAGATTTGGAAATTTCCATTGGCGATTTGAGGTGTTCAAGATGTCTCTTTTGAAGACCGTGATTTGGTTCGGTAGAAAAGGAAAGTTGGCACTAAGTTTTATTGGCCCTTTTCCGATTCCTGAACGAATTGATAGCTTAGCCTATAAAGCTGATTTACCTCCAATGATGGCTAGGTTGCACAATGTATTTCATGTATCTCATTTTAGGAAGTTTGTACATGATCCCAATATAACTATTACAACAGATATATTTGATGATATCAAGGTGGAACCAGAGGGTTCTGGAGCTCGCAAGTCTATTCGAATTGTTGGACTTGATACAAAGAAACTCAGAAGGAAAATTGTAAAGCTAGTCAAAGTCTAGTGGAGAGAAAGTGATGGTGATTGCACTTGGGAGAGCGAGGAGAGCATGAGGATGCCATATCCAGAATTCTTTTTGCTTGGTAAGATTTTAAGTCTTCTCTCTTAATATCATTCGCGATACCATCATTGTTCCTTTGTTTAGTATCATTCATGCTAGGATAGATTTGTGCTATCTATTTTCCATTATGATTGTTATGTATGTATGGTTGATTTTAGTGACTAGTAGGCATGCAGAAAAACTTTATTAACTTGTTTGGGAATTTCGTAGGTCGAAATTTCTTAATGGGGGAAGAATGTAACAACATGTATTCTATGTATTAGAGGATCGTATAATATTTATATTATTTGTATATTAGGTTGTATCATTCTAACATTTTGTAAAACAAGCACGAGGGTTATTTCTTACCTACGCAAATTTTTCAGAATTATCCATGACCATTTATTCCTCGGTGAATCTTGTTTTTCCCATAGCTTTTGATCAGGAAGGTATCCAGATCTAAAACCAATTTATTGGACGTGAATGATGGTTTCTAATTCCATAAAGTTTCCATTAAGAAAATGGACTCACTGTTTGGAAGAAAGGGATGAAATAAGGTTTAAGAGCATTTGATGGCTTAATTGGGTCAAAAGAGATCATTAATGGATAGGTCCAAAACCCATTTCGAGATTTGGAATTATGGAGGATGAACGGGGTAGGACAATCTTCTCCTATTCCTTTCCACAACTCCCAAAATAGATTTCATGCCCTTATTAAGGGCTCCCACCTCCCAAATCCTCCATTAACCCTTACTTTATTTAGCTAAACCTTATTATTGGTGAAGATTAAGTCAAAACAACATCAAATAAAGAGAGGAGTGGCTGAAATACCTACGGATTCCTGTAAAACACTATTTACTTTTATCTAACAAAGCTTGGGTCATTTAGATTAGTGATTAGTACCTTTTCTCATTAACTATGGTGTATTAGTCTATGGTCAGATTCTAAAATATGAAAAAATGCTTATAAATCATGATTAATCATAATGGGTTGATTTGGATAATGTTTGTAGAACCCGAAATTTAAGAGGGGGTTTAATGATACCTTATGAACATATGTCATTAATCTTGTTTGATGCTTTAGTTGGCTTGATTGAGCTAAGTGTTGTTTGAGTGTATTATTTTATGCTAGATATGTGTTTAAGAATACTTGAATGGCTGCAAATGCTAAAAGAATGGATGTTAGAAATAAGGAGTTATGTGGAGTAGGGTGTCATAATTCTTGGTTTGGCATTACCCGAATTGGTATGCCACCTCAAAGGGATGACAGGGAAGGTCCCAAGAAGCCACATGCAAAGTTTTAAATTGATTAGAGTTGGCGATATCGAATTACGGCACTAGAACTGTTTTAGATCGGTCTATAGCTTCATATCGACATAGAGGAGGAGTTGTGGATTGGACCAGTGGAGAAGATAAGAGGGAAAGAGAGGGTTGAACTCGGATTGGTCCTTCCGATACAAACTTGGATCATGTATACCGATTCGCATTGGATCAGCTCTATCGATCTAAAGTTGAATTGGTACACTGATCCGAACCTAGATCGTGTATACTGATCTAAGCCGGATCGTGTATATCGATCTGAGCTGGATCGGCTAGACTGGTCTGGACTCTATGAGGGGTTGGGACGGGTGGCACCTAGGGGTTGGGCTGGACAACCACGGATATAAGTAATTAATCATTGTGAAGTGTTCACATCATTTCCTGATGCAAATAATAAGAGATAAAGTTATAATTTTAAATCTGAAGGAAGGAAAGGAAAATTTACCCAAAAACGACTAGGAGGGTGCGCCCTTGACTGAAAGTATACCTCAATAAATATACTTGAGAACTCCACCATCCATGGAAAATGTAAAAGCAAATCCTCGCTAATTTACCAAGTATTTTGTATCTTAGTGTGCATACAACTAACCCGAATCTACAATAGATGTGAATATATCGTAATGAAAACAACTCCACATGTTTGACGTCCTTTTGCTTTCTAGTTATAGTCATTTTTGAAAAGGATAGTAAAAAGAAGCAACAAATCAATTTAGACTAATGATACGAATAATGAAGAAAGCTAAACAAATAATTAATAAATCAGCTACTACGGATAATTCTAAAATGATCGTACATGGAAATCAAATATAATACCCTTATCCTACTAATCAATTTGATATTTGAACAATCCTTTGGTTAAAAATAAAGATAAACAAGTCAAGATAGTATTGCCTTTTGGCACTGGCTCGAATACTTATACTCCTTGAGATAAGATCATGTTTTTATATGTCGATGTTTAGAACTAAAAATGTGACAAAATCGTTCCCATATAAGTGATACTAAATTTCAAAACTACTTTTCCATTACCAAACCAAACTTCTACTAAAAACCAAAATTATGAAGAAAAATATATTTGATCCACACTAGTGCTCGGATTTCACATTAAATTACTATAAAATTATTTTCAAAAACTAGTTGAAATGTTCTTTAAAAGTTTAAAAGAGAATTTATTATACTATGTACATTAAAACAATGGTCAAAACCATGTCCTCCTTAAAACATTTCTTACTACAAACCGAAAAAACGCACAATTATCTTATTTTTGAAAATAATTCCTTCTAAAAGATCTACTTATTAATAAACTTTCCTTTATAAATTTAAAATTGATATTCATTATACTAGAGAATAATAAACCAATTAAAATAACTTTATAAATTTAAAATAATTTGAAGCACCATAAGGGATAGTATGCATTGCTCCTTTTTATAACCTTTAAACTCATACAAATTTTCCTAAATGACAATAAATCAGATTTAAAATCATTTGATAAATGTGTAAATACCCTTAATTATTTGGTAACACCCCGCAAAATATACCCAAAACAGACGTAGATAATTAAATTTAATATAAATAATAATAAATTAATTAAATATCAATTGGTTGAAAATAAAAAAATTTGGGAAACTAAGAATTTAGCCACTAAAATATTACTATTGTATTCGCAGTGAGATTTTGATCTACTTTCATATTTTATTTGCCGGAAATGGAGTCAGTATGAAGAGGTTATTAATAAAATAGTTTATGCGATAATTGTATACATATAAGATTTGAAATTAAACTAAATATGTATAAATTGTAATAAAATTATATACTAATTGACATAATTGTATATTCTGTGGAGATTTGAATCAATTAACTTAATAATGCAAATAATATAAAGAATGAACCAATCAACTTAATAACGCAAATAATATAATAGTAACGTAAAGGGAAACATCCCTTCTTGCGCTCAACCTAGAAGGGGTATCGGTTGCCCTATAAGAAGGCCGTCGACCTGCGGGTCGACTCCGTTTTTATGAAGGGGGTCAACCGCTCTCCTGGTCAAGGGTGGGAGAGAGGCACTTTTATTTTAGGTTTTTATATAGTTTTGCTTAAAACGTTATTTAATTTAACTAATCCTACGTTTCATATACGCATAAGAAACAATAAAATGACGCATAGCCTCTCCCCTAAACCCTATGTTCATTCTCTTTTTTTCCTCTATTATGTCTCTCAGCCATTTTCTCAATTCCAGAAACAAGATAGGTTTCTACTCTTCTGCTAATCTATATTCTATCTTCTAAATTAAAATTCTTATGTATAGATTTTGGAATTAAGTATAATATATATGAGATTCTAAATCTTATTCTTATACATATATTTAGGAGAATTTGGAGTACGCTGATACAAAAAGCTCCAGATTTGTTACATTCTACACTGAATTCATTATCCTTCTCTATCTATCTCTATGAGTGAAAATTACATCGATTTACTACTTTCTTTGTTCTGTAGTTAAATTTGGATTGTTATGTCTAATGGGATTTGGATTTGCACGAAAACAAAATATAAGTGAATCCCCCGAATCTCTTATTAACTGTAGAAATGGTCAATCAATTCGTATAAATTTGGTTTTTGTTTATTGATGTAATCAAAGATAGGCTTTTGGGTATTATACAACTTCTGATAATGGTCTAGTTCAGTTTCTTGTTACATTATATAAAACGTATGTGTGTGCAAAGGCATAAGGCTTGTGTATTGTACATTTAATAGGTTTAAACATCTATTTTAAAATAGATAGTTTGAACGTATTATATAATAATCACAAAAGT
Organism: Allium sativum; assembly: GCA_030737875.1. Lineage (NCBI taxonomy): Eukaryota > Viridiplantae > Streptophyta > Magnoliopsida > Asparagales > Amaryllidaceae > Allium > Allium sativum. The sequence goes on along the minus strand of CM060916.1, from coordinate 165,905,529 downwards.
CTTAAGTTTTTTATGTATATGTATAAATCATATGAAAAGTGAAGCAGTACTAAAAAGGATATTTTACAGATTATAGCTTGTCTTTCTTTTATTATTGAAATAATCTTTTAAACCTTGGTTATAGGTTTTATGTATATGTTGTTATTTCCATGTTATTGATTAAATGTGAATATACATGTTTATGCCATGTTGATGATGTTACGGAAATAAACTTGTAAACCTTATTTTGATGTTAGGATTGAAATTTCAATGACTAAGACATTTCTTAAGTGTGCTTGATTTAAGTTTTATTTATTACTATTTATAATGTAACTAATATAATATAAATGTGTATTCAATTTGTAATAATAGCATGTTAAATGTGTTAAATAAGAAATTAGAATTATGAATGGCTCCATAGGAAATTTGTATGTGTATAGGAAATTTGTATGTATGTGAGTATTAATAGCTTTTGTTAGTATTAATGACACATAGACACGAGGTTAATCCCAACTATTAGCAGAAGCCTCACCAGAACCGACCGGAATATCCAACATCTACAGGTTAATCGGGCTATTGTAAGAAGTATAGGTGCCGCAGTCCATTATAATTATTACAACAAACATATAAGGTTAGCCCAACTAGTAGTAGAGATCTGGCCGGAACCACCCAGAAAATCCAGCATGAACAAGTGGTCAGTTTAATGTGAGATGTCTTTTGTGTGTGTGTGTATATATATGTATAAGTATATGTTTATGTGTGTGTAAAAAAAGGGTCTTAAGCGGCCGACCTACCTTGTTTGGGTATTAAGTTGTTAGGGCTAGGTCCATTCCTAAGGTTCACTCCTTGGTATAGGAGCAAAGTCTTGGAACCTGCCCTTATTAAGGTCCTAAGTTGTCACTGGGTCCGCCTTTCCCATATATGGTAATTGATGAAATGATAATCGTATAAGTAAGGTAGTTCTATGGAAGTTGTCTGCTTCTCATCTTGGAGCTATGTAAGGGCGTACCTAGCAAAGTATTAAGTTACTAGGAGTTCACCTATAGACAGCTAGATAGTAATGTATTAGTCCACCAGGAGGGTCATAAAAGGTGACAAATGCCTATCTAAACTTGGTATTAAGTGAAAGAATACTATCTCTCGAATTACATTAAGAGTATATTTAATAGCGATAAAGATTTTAGGCTGAGACCTTAAGCGACTTTAGACTAGTTTTCCTAATTATTGAATATTATTTTTGTGTTGAATTTGTGTAGACATAATTTAATGTGTTTATACTAACTAATATAAAATAGACATGTCTTAAACTTAAGTGATTTTCATTCACCAAAACTTACTTTTCTAACCTCTCGCCTCTTAACATATAAACAGGTTAATAGGTGGAAAACACTTGATTGATGCAGTTATGGAGATTAGAGCATGATGATGGAGGATCTCTAGTTATTATTATCATTAGTATTATGTTTGGAAGCATTATTGTACCCTTGGGATATTATCATTGTTATTGTTGATGGATCCTTGTTGATAGTTGAGATTTCATGTAACCAAGATTATGGGTTTTACTTAATGGTACATCTACCTTCTGCTATTATATTCTATCATTTACAATATGAGAACTTTATGTTGTTTTTATTTAGCTTTGTTTATGTAACCCTTATAGGAACCAACGATCCATTTAGAATAGCTTTAAGTTCCCAAAGGCCTTTTCTAGGTCAGGATTTAGGTCCATTCCAGGTGGGTTGTTACATGTGATACCCGAGCATAAGTTATATGTTTATTGGGAAATATACATAGAGAGACATACATATTATTTGAAAAGTTTTCAAATTACATAAACTATATATATATATATATATTTGAAAATTAAATAGATAAATATGTGTGTGTACTATACCCCATAGACATATGCAATTGCACTAGGCAATCTCTATCTTTCTTCCTCTTATGGCTTAAATTGCTATCATAGGAACTTCCACTGAGGGTTTTCCTTTTTCAGATAAAATAAATGGTCTGCAATAATCCGGAGCAAGGGAATCAAGCAAGGTCTCGATAGTTTCCCAAGTGGTTCCAACAGTACTTCAGGACTGTAGAAAAGGTCCTTGTGGCTTTTCCAACCCCAGTGGAACTTGTAACTCAACCCGCTGATGTGGCATTGAACTTTCCTTATTTTTGCGAAGACTTCGCTAATCTTGAAGGTAAGCCCTTTTTCAGAATGGGAAGCTTTTCGGAAGCTAAGGCATGGATATCTGAGTGCAAGCATATCTTCAAAGCTACGGGACGGAAGGACCCACTGAAACTTAGGGTAGCCACTTGGCATCTCAAAGGATAAGCATGAGAATGGTGGAATATAAGTTCCAAAGAGAACGTGGGCAAGGTATTTTCATGAAATAAGTTTAAGGCCCAATTTGAGGCTAAGTTTTTACCTAATGCTGAGATGATTCTGTAAATGAAGATGATAGTCCAAGTTATGCAAGGAGAGTTAAGCTTGATGGATTGCAAAGTTTATGAATCGGTCCAAATTTGGAAAAGGGTTGGTGGATACGCTTATGAATAAGGTGCTAAGATTCGCAGAGGACTTAATTCCCTGTTGAGAGAGATGTTTTTTATGCACCGACTAATTCTGACGCATCGTTGATTTCTTAAATCTTCATGTACCTTTTCTAGCAGACTGATAGAGGTGTTAAATCATACCGGAGGAGTTAAAAAACTTTTACAAATTTGTAAAGACCTAGCATTAGATATTGATGATGTAATTTCTTATGTAATGCATATGTGTTTGATTTCGAGGGGTATGATCTTATATTAGGGATGGATAAACTATCATATTATAGGGTCATCCTTAATTGTGATAGGAATGTCGTTTTCTTAAGAAGTCGTGGAGGCCATAATTTAGTGATCCCCTATAGGACTGGAAATATGGATTCAGCCTTATGGCATTCTTTATCATCTGATTCGGAAAGAAAGTCTCCATTACCTGTTTTATGGGAGTTTCCAGATGACTTTGAGGAAGTTATGGGCTTCCACCTCATAGATAAATCTCATTTATGATAGACCTCGGGAAGGATGCGAGGATAGTAGTGTTGTCGTTGAGGCATACGGATCCTAAGGAGAGGAGAGAATTGGACAAACAAATTTATGTGCTATTGAAAAAGGGATTCATCCAATGGAGTGCTTCAAAGTATGGAGCACACATAGTATTTGAAACCAAAGTTGATGGATCATTAAGATTGTGTGCAGGTTATAGGGAACTCAACAAGCTAATAAGAAGAATAGGTACCCCTACCTAAGATAGATGTTACTACTAGGTTTCGATACTGAAACCTACTTTAGGTGAAGGGGTATTAGGATGAAGCCAACATAAGAATAGAGGCTTCGGAAGCCTTCGGGTGACACTAGGGCATTAGGAAGAGCATATGCCAGATGAAAAAGACTAAGGAGTTAAGTTGACATCCAAAAGCAAGAAGGTTAAAGTTTGGATCATAAGCTATCGGACCAACGTTGGGAGCAACAGATCGATAATGATACAAAGAGGAAATGTCAACAAATGCACGATGCCGATACCAACTTACAACAACCAATTAGCTTAGTACCAGTAATGGACAAAGAAGACATGATCTCAGAGATAGCAAAGGCAGAACTATGCATCTAAAGCCGGAGGAATGAAATTCGGTACCAAAGATAAAGCATGAGACCAATTTGGGTGCGAGCAAAATGCTATCGATACCAATATACTTGGTATCGATACCATTACCAAAAAGAAGCATCGAAGTCACAAAGGAAGAAACATGGACATGACGCATAGAAATGGAAGAAGCAGTATTGAAGCTGGCATCGAAAGCCCTTGAATTAAATCAACTCCAAGGTTTCGCCTTCGGAACCGAAATTCTCCTAAAACAGGACGAAACCGGCACCAGGAGACTGTCACCGAGGCAAAGAATACCCGCCACCAAACTTTGAAGCGAAAGCAAGCTTCCTACATGATTACTACAAGAGGGGTTCCAAATCCTCTATAAATAAGACTCCAAGGTCACATTTTAGGGGACTTTTTCCTCATTCCAAAATCTTGTATCCATTTCTTAGAGAGAAAACCCTAATTTGTAAATAGATTTGGGGATTTTACTTGCAATCTTCAATGTACTCAATCAAGTGATCAGTAAAGATAGAGCTTTAGCACTAGTCACGTATTTCAATTATGTTTCTATTGCTGACCTATGACAAAGCCTCCTACTCGAGCACAATTACCGAAATAACTTCTTAAGCCATTTAGCTTTCCAACTTGTGTCAAGTTTATGAAACCCTTATCCAAAGGAAATTGTTGATCCTTAAGTCTCGTAAGTGTGATACTTACCTCTTGAAAGAAGAGTAACTAATCTTCAGGCTTAAGACCTTGATATCCTGGAAATGGTTAATTAACTCAAGCTTGTAGGAACTAAATAACCCCTAGGTTCCTTAGGTCCGTATCCATTTTCCCTTATTCTGGTATTGATGAAAAATAGCCTTAATATTTTGGTTCTAGAAGGAGGGCTTGAACCTCCAATCCTTTGGATAACCTACCATATCCCTAGTTGTTCTGCCCTATTGGACTAAACCTTGAAGAAATAGACCATGGATAAAGGATCTCGACAAGGATCTTATGAATTTCAAATGGCTACATCGGGCATTATTGATCCAAGAATTATTGAAGAACAAAGCCTAGGAATGGAAGCTTTGAGAATCATAAACAAGAAAAGTGAAGTCGAACAATACAACCCTGACCGTTAGAGCATTAATCCTTTCCATATATGACTAACCCATTTCTTTGCTTCAAGCGGTTCTATATCAAAGGAATATAACATATTATCTCTTATAAAAGTAAGTCACCCATGCATAGGCAAAAGGAACTATATTCGAACAAGAAATAATGGAAGATTTCAACCACTTCACCTCCAAATGGTCTAAGAGAATTACGCTTCAGACTCAAGATATCTTGAAAATAGATTTGAAAATATGGATGAAGCAGCACAGCTGAGTAACAAAAGGGTTAAGTTCCAACATCGAAAGGGAATCTTTGAGTCATGACTGCCCAAAGAATGCAACCTTATCAAGACAAATATGAAAGGAAATTAGGAGGGTCATACCGCCAATACCAAATGTTGAATCGACATGAAACCAACCACTGTAGGGATCGTAAAGGAATGAACATCAAGTTCTTTAATCAAGTCCAATTGCAAATATTTTTAAAAAGTTCAAACTAATTCTAAGAAAGGATTCCTACAAGAAAGAATGTCTTCATGGATAAGAGTATGAAAACTCCTTAAAAATTTGGAACCACCTGAAAGAGGTGAAGCTACCTACAATGGTAGAAAACCCTTGCCCATGCCAAAATGGACAGAATAAGGCGTCTCCTGGAGAGAGGCGATGTGTTGGCCTTTATCTGCGCCCAAATCAGAAAGGGCCAAGTTAAAGCATCAAAAGTGTAAGCCTCTGATCTTGGGGCGGAGAAGCTACAACTCTTTCTCCCGCTCTCTCCTACGATGGCCTGGGTAAGGCACCCCTCAGATAGGGGAGGTGAGTGCAAGCCTTTATTCGTGTCCAAAACATACAGGGCCAGGGTAAAGCGTCGAAAACACTTATATGCGCCAACGATGGCTAGGTTAAGGCACCCTTTAGAGGGGGTGATGTGTAAGCCTCTATCACCACCTATGATGGCTAAGGTAGAGAATCAAAAGAGTAAGCCATTATCCACACCTATGTTGGCTAGGATAAAGAATCTAAGCCCTTATCACTGGCTACGTTGGCCAGTGTAAGGCTCCCCTTGGAGGGATGTCGGGTAAGTCCTTGGACCTGCTAAAGAATTTGCTAGCCAAGTGCACCAGACACACAAGCCCGGAGAGTGGCTCGGAAAGCATGTACATCTCTGCTTCGCAAATAAAACCCGAAATGGGTATTAAAACTATTGAATACTCGAATCTGGGTTTGGTTAGGGACTTCTCTTAATTGCCAAGATATGGATATCTAGTCTTTTATCCAATACCTGAATCTGGGTTTCAGTTCGGGACTTTTATAATTTCTAAATACGGATTTTTGGTATTCCATTAAATGACCAAATCCGGGTCTCGATTCGGAATTTCTATAATTGCTAGAAGTGGATTTCTGAACTTCTACCATGAACACCCGAATACGGGTCTGAAAGCTCCTATCTATGCTTCTAGAAGGGGATTCCTGGATTCCTGTTCTAAATGCTCTAATCCGAGTCTCAAGATTGTAATTTCTCATTTCTAAAAAAGGATTCACCAATTATTATTCAAGTTGGTACCTTGAGTCTGCTATCTAAAAAGCTTTCAACCAAAGATCGTGATCTTCCACATCTCATAAAGGGAGATCTTATAAACTTATAGGCGTGAAATTGCTATTCACCACTTTGACAAAATATGAAATACAAGTGATCATATTACCATATCACAAGTTCATATATAACTTGGTTACAATTCAGATGCTATCTCGCATAAGTAGAGTGAATTACTATATACATCCTGCAAGATTAAACCAAAAGTTGTGTGTTAAGTTTACGTAGAACAATGCAGGGGACTCCTAAAAGAGGATGTTCTAAACAAAAACAAAGGTTATGCATTAGGTGACATTTACTTAATCTACAAATGTATTTCCAAAGTTGTTTCATTTATTGTCAAAGTACAAAAAGTTAGGCACATATATTACAGCTACATAAAATATCTTACACCTCCTCATCCTCAGGTAAAGGAGGATTAAAGGCAAGATGAATTGCAATAAACAAAAACTTGTAAATCTTTTGCCCCTTTTCCATAACCTCATCAGGGTTGTCTATAAGTTTAACCTGAAATTTTGGAGCCCTGTTATAAGCTCTACTCATAGCTCTAAGAGTTTTATTCTCTTTCTCCAAATCAAAGACACTTTTTCTCAAATCATATATCTCCTTCTGCAATTGCTCAAATTTGGAGACATAATAATTAATACATCGAAGTGTATCCTCATTATGTTCTACTCGTAAAAGCTCTTCATTTCAGCTTTGACCTTTCTGCACCACCTACTGATGGCTGATTCATCTATCCCATGAAGGGGATTTCTTAAATAAGAATATTTTTCAAACATCGAAGCTTCGGGCTTAGTCTTGTCTTTGGTATTCTTAGACACGGATATGCTGGTGGTATATCCAAAAGTAAATTCCTAAGATTTACAACTTGCTTTTGTGTTGTCTCGCTCAACTTCTAGACCAGCAATCTGTTGTGCAATCAACATATCTCTTCATCAAAATCAATAGTGGGATTGGTTTTTGTTACTACCATATTTCGATACCGGAACCTAATGTAGGGTGAAGGGGTACCGAAGTAAAAGAAACCATTAAAATGGAGGCCTGGGAGTCTTCGGCCAACACTAGAGCACCAGGAAGAGCCGATACAGGAAGCAAAAGACTAAGGGGATAAGTTAATGTTGAAAGCAAGAAGGATAAATTTAGGCTTACACGTTATCGGTACAACCACCGGGAGCAAAAGCTTGGTACCCATACAAGGGATATGAACCAATGCACGGTGTCGATACCAACTTACAACAAGAGATTAGTTTAGTATCGTTACAAGACAAGAGTTCGAAGAGAGCAAGGGCAAAACTATACACTCAAAGGCAGAAGCAGAACGCCATTTGATGCCAAAGATAAAGCATGAAGCCAATTCGGGAGCAAGCAAAGAGCTATTAATACCAATATGCTTGGTATCGATACCATACCAAACACAGCATCGGAATCATTTAGGAAGATACATGGATATAATACCCAGAAGCGGAAAAAGCAATAATGAAGTCGGCACTAAAGGCCCTTAAATTAAGCCAAATTCAGGGGTTCACTTCCGGAACCGGTATTCCCCCAAGCAGGATGACACCGACACCAGAAAACAATTGATGAAGCAAAGCAGGGTCAATATCATAGAGTCATTACTAGAACCCTGAAGCAGGTCGATACCAGAAACTCATAGCGGAAGGAGGCACCCCATGTAATTGATACAAGAGGGGTCGAAACCCTCTATAAATAGGATCCCAGGGGTCATATTTTTGGCGAACTTTTTCTCATTCCAAAATCTTGTATCCATTTCTTAGTGATAAAACTTAACTTGTAAATCAATTTGGGGATTATACTTACAATCGTCTATGTACTTATGCAAATGATCGGTAACGGGAGAATTAACACTTGTCATCTATTTCCCTTATTTCCTTTTTGCTAACCCATGATAAAGCTTCCTACTTTGGCATAATTAGCGAAATAAGCCTGCTTAAGCCATTTAGCTTTCCAACTTATGTTGAGTTTATAAAACACTTATCCTAAGGTAATTGTTGGTCCTTGAGTCTAGTAAGCGTGATACTCACATCTTGAGGGAAGAGTAACTAATCTTTGGGCTTAAGACCTTGATATATACGAAACGATGAACTAACTCAAACTTGTAGGAACTAAATAATCCCTAGGTTCGCTTAGGTCCATATTCATACCCCTTATTCTGGTGTTGACGAAAAATGACGTCACCATTTTGGCGCTAGAAGGAGGGCCTGAACCTCTGATCCTTTGGATAACCTACCAGATCCCTAGTTATTCCATCTTATTGGACTAAACCTTAAAGAAATAGACCATGGATAAAGGGTCTCGACAGTGATCTTCTGAATCTCGAATGGATACGTCAAGCGCGAGTGATCCAGATGTTATTGAAGAACAAAGGCTTAGGTAGGAAGCCCTATGAATTATGAGCAAGGAAAAGGAAGTAGAACCTTATAACCTTGACCATTGGAGCATTAACCCTTTACATATAGGACTAACCCCCATTTTCGCTCTAAGTGGTCCTACATAAAAGGAATGTAACATATTCTCGCACATAAGAAAAGCAAATCACGCACAGGCTAAGGGAACCATATTCGAGCAATGAACTATGGAAGATTTCAATAACTTCACCTCAAGATGGTCTAGAAAAGTCACACCTTAGTCTCAAGATACGGTGAAAATAATGCCTAAAGATAAAGAATAAGCAATAAAACTAAGTAACAAAAGGGCTAATTTCTGACGTCGAAAGGGAGTCTTTGAGTCAAGACTGTCTTAGGAATGTAGACTCGCCACATCAATCGAGCATATCTACTTCCTACCCGAACATGAGCTTAACTTTTAGCCAGCATTAAAGAAGAAACCCAAGAATGGAGTAAAATTGGGAGGGCCCTACGACAACTATCATATTATAAATGACATGAAACCAATCACTATAGAGTTCTAGAGGGAATGATTATCAAATTCTTTAATCAAGGACAGCTATACAAATATGTAAAGGAAACTTAATCAACTACAACAAAGGATAACTTGAAGAAAGAATGTCTACATGGTCTGTTGTAATGCCCCGCATTAATTAAATAACAAAATAGGTAAGAAACAAAGATTGTGCGTATATATATATGCATAGATTCTAATGTTGAAATAAAAAGTGGAAACTAAAAACAGAAAGAAATAAATGCAAAGTAAATGAATAGTGGACAAGAATTAGGTTGCATGTGAAATTAGAATGCATTAAAGGGAATAAAACAATGAATGAGTAGCATCATTAATTACATTAATTAAGCAGCCACTAAAGGACAAGAAATTGAAGTGTTGTATGCGTATATACACCCATAAATTCGAAATGAAAAAGTAAAGATAAGTTATCTGGAATAAGATATATAAAATAGAGAAGTTATATTAGGAAGAAAATTAATGTTATTAATTAACATTAAAATCAGAAAACACATCGATGCAATAATTCCATTTGGACCCAGGATGGGTCGACCCACATATATAAGGCCTAGGTCGACCGATGTTTCGACCGAGGGGTCCACCCGCTCTAGAGCTGGATCAACACATGTGTCGACCCAATCGGCCTAAAATTGTTTTCTATGTGATGTGGTTTTCTGATATTAATGGTTCAAATTTTATTTAGTTAAATCAGTAGGCCAGACTTTCTCGTATACATATAAATAGACTACCATGACCTAGCTTTAAACTCATATTTTCTAAGGCGCTGCTTAGGCCCTGCCATTCTCTTTTCTCTCGAAACCTTTTTAGAAATTAAAATGTTAGTTCTCAGGGATTTTGATTCAAGCGTTGAAGACAAGACATAAATCCACAAATAGATGTTTAGATTTCTGACCAACGTAAGGTATGTTCTTGAATCTAATTTATTTAGGTTTCTTTCTTTCCCTCTTCTTTTAGCGTCATATTTGTGAATTTGTAACTGTTTTAATAATAGATTCAGTTAGGAAAGCCATAGAATAATGAATCAGTATCAGGTTTAAGGATTGGAAAGCTGTCAGGAGAGTGGACTTAAATTATACCTTTTGTATAATGGTATATTTATCGTTTGCATTCCCCATTATTCCTAACATTATAAATTATTGGAAATTGTGATAATTGACATTAAATCTGTGTAGAATATGTTAAGAAAATTATTGTTGTATAAAGCCAATTTCCATTAATCTTCTGTTTGAATTGGGAATTATTGTAAACAATGGAATTATAAAATTTATAATAAACATGGATATGTTCGTAAGGGTATTATTATGCTAAATTGTTGTAAATAGAATTACAGTAAAACTTGGGAATAATGAAAAATATTGGATATGCCTAATCAGCTAAATTACAGTAACTATGAACAGTGTATGGAATAGGATTTCAATATCTAACTCAGAAATGAAAAGGGAAAATTTGGTAGTGGACTGAGTTAGTTTGATTTGGGGAAAACGATATATTTCTATAATGACAAATTACCAAGAACGTAGTTGCAAGAAAAAGAAAAGAAAAAGGAATTAGTGTGAAATAAGTATACTTTTTCCGCATTGCACACTAATCGAATAAAGTGCATATATATATATATATATATACATATATATCCACACTTAAAATAAAGAAAATAACTTACAACTATGGGTCTAAGTCGGTGTGCATTATGGAAATAAATCATTATATCCTACTGTAAATCAAATTAATGAGGTGCGTGGAAGGTTTTCCTAAAATAAAAGAAATGTACGTGATAGTAAGATTATAGCAGTAGGGGGTGTTCATATTAAGGAACCTAAATAGAATAATGACGAATGGGGAATATAACCTATTATAACAAGTTATATGAATGAGAACGTAATATAATAGGTAGGCTTGTCCTACGGAAAAGTGGAATTATGACATAAGTTATAATAAATAAAAAAGGGGAACTTATTAGTAAAACTTAGTTAAGTAGAACTAAGTTAATAAGTTAACAACAACAATAGGTTGTGATGACAATGTAAGTGTAACGACCAAGATTTTAACTATTTTGTTTCAACATTTAAAATAGGTTTTAAATGTTGATTTGGAAATATAAATGGATTTATATTTATTCGTTAAACGATATTGGATGTATAATTTATATTTAATTTAAAAACGAATTCGTAACGTCGAGGTAGTTCGTAATATTACATTCTGAACTTCAATTGAATATACATAATCCATTTTAAGTCATAATTCTTTGAAATAAGAATCATCCAAATCTATTTAATAATAATTTTCTAATGGAAGAGAAAAATCAAGATTTCATCTTATATGTTTTGAGTCATGTCTAAATCAAAATTTTAAATAGTCGTTATGGGAATCGTTAATAAACTATAACCTTTATTTAATAAAATAAAAGGGTTTTTTATTAAATAAAATATCGTTTTAACCCGAAATTTAATTAAATGGTTTATGAATAGTTACATATGCTAGTAGGATATAATGATAGTTAATAAAAGTTTTAAAATATTAGTTTAATATTAATTTGGTGAAAATGTGGATTTTATATTAATTTAATCAAGTTAAAAATAACAAATTTTTAAATGATCATGGATTCCAATGAAATTAATTTATAAAATCCACGATGGTTAATTATTGTAAGATTTCCATTATCACGTCAATTGGGGTTATTTTATGATAGTTTGCCCAATAAATGCATATCGTTTAATCATTTGAAGTTAAAATAATGATTTCACAAACGATCTCGGAATTCGACGAAATCAATTCTATCATGTCCGGAATATTATGTTATTATAGAATTTCTGATTTTGTCACGACCAAAGTTCGTATGTGATTGTATGAATTATAAATATTGAATGTTATATGTTAAACAATCGGGTCACTTTCGGAAATAAAAGAAAATATATATCTCTGCCAAAAATCTTATCCCTGATATGCGATGTTCCAAATCTTATAAAAAATCTACATTAGTCGATATTTTCGGCTTGCAAATCTCGCCGGTGCACATTTTTACAAAGTCAAACCAAATATCGAGAATCCTGTGCAAGAATAACTCAAAGCCTGTACAAGGCCTATCTTACCAAAACATAAATTTTGACATATTCATTTTGCATTCTTCGGTCAAACAATTTGGTTGCCCTATCATATTTAAACAAATAATAAATAAATAAAATCACTGCAAGCTCGTTCAATATTTTCGGCTAAAAGGGACAACAAATCTTGACTTAAACAATTTTGCTCCATCTTCTTTTCTTCGTTCAGGAAAATATATAGTACAATGAATGGTCTCGAAGCTCCACATTTACTCCTCTTTTTTCTCGCAAATCCACATCCATGATTAAGAAATATTCAACAGAAAAGTTCTAGAGCTAGGTGAGGGCGATCTAATCGACAGGGCGATCGAGTATTGAGTGGTATGGCTACTGGAAATGGGCCTTAAAGAGGTGGTTGTTCGAGGTTTATTGTAGGCGACTGGCTGAACCCGAGATGGTGATTTTTGGGTCGATCAAAGAGGGTGTCAAGATGCATCTAGGGGTAGTTCTGATCGGCGTTCAAAGGATGGTTGAGGGCGTGGTGGTGATGAAATGGATCATGGTTTGTGCGTGCTGAACTTGAAGTGCGGTGTGGTTAATGGTTGGTGTAGAACAATGAGAACAGTATACATGGAGCAAGAAGAAACAAAATGGCAGCATGTGTTTTCATTTGTGGTGAGGCCAATGTATTCTGAATGAGCATGGTAAAGGAGAGGAAATTGAGCCGTTGTTTGGGAAGTCAGGAGAAGGCGCAACATTAGGTTGATGATCTGGTGCGTGGTGAAGATGTGTAGTGGTGGTAGAAGCTTCTTGCGTGGGTGTTCAATATAAGAATGGCTCATTTGAACCCATGTAGGAAGAAGTAAGGGAATTATTTAACGAGCTGATTAGGGAAGCGATATTGGGGACGATCTGTGTATCTGGATGCAAAGGGACTGGGTGGTGGAGTCTTCAAGGGTGACGTGTCTAGTGATTTTGGTGACGGAGATAGGCGGCTATGTAGGAGTTTTGTAGGAGAAGTTCTTGTTTTTACATGGGAGGAGGAGAAGAAATATAAAGGCCGGCCAGATTGTTTTGAAACGAAAGTAATTAAAGTAAATAAATTTGTAATTAGGAAGTTAGATAATTTAATTAAATCATATGCTAGAACATGTATTACTTTCTATGCCATGGACAGTAGAAGGTGTGTTCGGGCATTTCGAATGAGAGGTTGGCCTTCTGTGGTTAAAAAAAGTAATTAAAATATCAATAATATAGGATTAAAGTGGTTAATTTATTTTAATTAAATAATGAACTAATAATAACTATAACATGTGCATATCTTATCAAAATTGAAAAAACCAAGGGGCGTTGGAATTATGGTCACAAACGCTACATTCTAGAAACAGTTTGGACAATGTCGGATGCTATTAGAATTTTTAATTAAATTAAATGTCTATTTAATTTAAGTAGAACTAAACTGCTTAAGCAACAAATGAAATCAAGGTGAGTATAACTCAATCAGTTTATACCAATTATATTTTATATAAGTTGGTTCAATTTTTGTGTGTTATGGTTGTTTGTCGTTGGTTGATTACTGAATATATATTTATATATTAAATGAACTGATTAAATTAAATGTTCGTATAATTTAACCGAAATCGATCGTTATTTTAACGATTGTAACCAATTAAGGTAACTAACCATGTTGGTCATGTTTATAATAATATAAACATGTAAAATTAATTGTTGGATGCTTGCTGTTATTGGTTGGTTGTTAAAATTATTAGTTGAACTGTTCATTTCCAAATATAGAGATAGACAATTATAAATATATTGTCATATGGAATGAATGATGTTATATCAGGTAACCTATTTGGATGTAGGTAATAAAAGGTTGGAGAGATCCAACTAGATTTCTCACTAATATTGGTATTTTTTGCCATATATGTTCAATGTATTTGATTGGATGTGAAATTGGATGAAATAAACCCTTATTTCATAGATCAGTATTTTAACAATAGTTTGGACCTTTAATACCAACGATAAAATAAGAATTTCTTTGAAATCTATTTTAATCAAATATGAAATGTTTTTAGATTTACACCTTGTAAAACGTTGATTTCTATTAGGAAAATCGGCGTAGTTTAAGTTATAAAATTTATTTAATAACTGGAGCTAGAATTTTTAAGTTATTTTTATAAGATATATAAAAGTAGAAGGTTTGTAAATATTTATAATTGGTTTTATAAAATATTATTAAATAATTTATATAGCGATTCCTTATGATTTTAAGTAAGTAAGTGGAAAATTTTAACCAAGGGTTAATGTTTGGGAATACTTATTTCGGGAAAACAATGAAGCGAGATTATATCAAATTCATTATATTATTAATTGAAGATGAAGGATTCGTTGGAGTCAATTAACAAGTTAGCTGAGATTTTCAAGCTAACTAAGTCAACTTTTTAACCGGAATTGATTAATTAGGTCAATTGGATTTTTAATTAATATAATAGAAATAGTTTTGATATATGATCTCTTAAATGTAATAAGATTTTGTTAAAATTTATTAATCTCCTAATAAACTGTACTTAAGGAAAATCGTCGAGTCATTCATTATAAAGTTAATTATTATAACCTTCTAAAAGAAATTAATTATTTTATTTTCAGTTAATAACGTATTTAACTACTTTTGTTGTAGTTAATGACAAAGCTAATTATCATTAAATAAATAATCATGGAAGTGGTTATATTTTTAATTGGAATTTAATTAAGAAAGTAATTGTAACGACCTAGATTTTTGTTGATTTAATTTAAATATTAAATTAGAAATATATATGGATTTTTATATTTAATTTATCGATTTAATCCACAGTTAAAACTTAATCAAAGCAATTCAGATTATCAATATAAACTATATGTGAATATAAACGATAATAGTAATTTATTATCGATGAATTTATTTGTTTGAAATAGAATTATATTTTAAATCGAATTTAAGCTGTTATCTTGTAACAACCCGGAAAATCTGAACTTATTTAAAAATTTTAATTTGTCTATTTTAGGGGATATTTAATATTTAAAATAAATTATTTTAAATAATAACGACCAAAAGTCTATTTGAATCGATGTTGGAAAATAAATATATTTATTTTAATTATAAAACAAGGCCTGAAATGGTGCGACAGTTTGAAAATTTGAATTCAAACTTTGATTAACTGTACCGGATGCAAAATAAAACGGATTTTAGTGAAACCAAAAATATTTAAATATGTTTATGAATATATTTCTAACGAATCTGAAAAATTGAAATTTCATAGCGGGAATCAAAAGTTATGGCCAAATGAATTTTCAAAAAGGTCGCTATGGAGTTTATATAACCCTTGAAAATAGCCATTTTGCAAACAAGCTCCATTTTCGACGAAACCACTTTTGTTGGATCTGGGATGTTAAATTATTGCTAGGTTTCAAATTCATAATTTTTGGAGTTAATATGTGAGCATGGCAAAGGAAAAAGTGTTTGGTTGATTTTAGTTAAATTGGATCGACAAGAAAATGACCATTTTTCAAACGGTCTCCAAATTCGACGAAACTAGTTTTGTTTGGACCGTATCGTCAAAACATAGCTAGATTTATTTTTATGGAATTTTTGGGATCAGTTTTTGGCCCCGGCAAATCGAAATGTACGTTCAAATCAAATATTGAATGTTCTATATTTTAATATGAAGAAAAACTGACTGAAACTATCGAATGGGCTTACGAAACATATCCCATTGTGTTCGGAATGGGGGTATTTAGTTGGGGGGATAGTCGCTGGGTTTGAATTGGACTTCATTTGGAGAAACGGATGTTTTTGAAGTATAAATGGAACGGCCCAATCATACTTTTTATTAAAAAAAGAGAAAACCTCTTCTCTCTCCCCGATCTCGATGGCGGACAGTATTCAAACCTTCCCGGCCATATTCCGGCGATTCCGTGCATCATTAACCCTTGCTCCGGTTAAGCTTTTTGAAGCTCTCCTCTCCAGGTTCAAATCAACACCAGTTTCACCCCTCCTCATCGCGCCATCGACGAGATCCAGCGCCTACAATTTCCTCTGTTCATCGCAGCCGTGCTCCCTCCTTAGGCGATCGATCGCCACCACAATTACCTCATTCTGCGTGTGCCTCCAAGCCCTTGGACGTGGTGAAGTCCTATCGACGCAACAATACACGGATTGGCCGATAAATCAAAACCTAGGTTTGAACATTTTCAGAAGGTAACGACTGCTTATTTTTCTAAAGGTTATAGTCACTTTAAAGCGCTATGGATTTTGATTTCACAATAAAAATCATATATTTTTGCTATGTTGTCGAAATCCAGTGAAATAAGAGACATTGGACTCGTGGGGACGTCTTCTACATTTTAGAAGAGACCGGATATTTTTTTGAGCCTTCTACAATTTTTGGAGGAGTGGAACCCAATGTGATATTTCTGAATTATAAACGATATGGAATGATGATGTATAAATTATATAACCGATGTATGAGTTATATAAGCGTTGTACATATCATGTATAAGCATTATATAAGTTGTATATGCGATGTGTAAGTTTTATATGCGTTGTTAAAATCATACATGCGTTGAATGGAATTGAAATCGAAATATATTTATATACATATATATATATATATATACACATATACATACATATATATATACTCCCCTCGTCCACAGACCATGGACGATATATATTGGTTGTGATTGTTTGGATTTTGATTGATGTGAAATTTGGTTGATAAAGACGAATGATTGAAATGATTGATTGTGGTTAAAATCCCAATAGGATTAGTATATTGGAAAATTCGTCTATGTACGAACTAGTCATTGAAATCCCCATTGTCAATAGCTGCGAGGCTTTAAGGTAGAGCGAGGAGTTGTACTAAGGATGGTGCCGGTTTTAACTACCCTGCCGTTATGCTGTCGAAATTTTCTGAAATATTCCTGTGTTTGATTTATATTCATGTATTGAATTATATTCATGTGTTGGAAAATATTCATTTTTGAAATAAAAATGGTTTGAATGATAAAAATAACATTTTTATCGAATGTTTGAATGATAAAAATAACATTTTTATTGAATGTATGAAATAAAATGGTTTGAACGATAAAAATAACATTTTTATTGAATGTATGAAATAAAATGGTTTGAACGATAAAAGTAACATTTTTATTGAATGTATGAAATAAAATGGTTTGAACGATAAAAATAACATTTTTATCGAATATATGAAATAAAATGGTTTGAACGATAAAAATAACATTTTTATCGAATGTATGAAATAAAATGGTTTGAACGATAAAAATAACATTTTTATAGAATGTATGAAATAAAATAGTTTGAGTGATAAAAATAACATTTATATTGTATGTGTGAAATATATAAACTATTCATGTAGGAAATAAATTGTTTTAACAATAAAAATCACATTTTTATAATATATATGAATCGATAAACATCTTCATTTTTGAAATAAATTGCTTTAACAAGAAAAATCACATTTTTATCTATATACGAAGTGTTAAAAATAATCATGTTGGAAAAAAATTGTTTGGACAATAAAAATCATATTTTTACTATATATATGAGTTGTTAAAAATAGTCATGTGTTGAAATAAATATCTATTGGATAAAAATGTCATTTTTATCACCTATATGAGTTGAAATAGATTTTGGAATCGAGGAATAGATTTTATATATATAATTAAAATAAATCGAATAACGAAGCTGCAGTTCGTATTTTGAAACCATGATTTCAAACGATTGTACCGGGAGATCCGATCATCGGATTTTCCTGAAACAGTTGGGTTCGCTTTGGAAATATCTTTCCAGCGACAACAACTTTGCAAAAATCCAACGGTTGGATTGTCTGGAATGTTTAATTCAAATTCGAATGAAAACAACGCCAAAATGGATTATATATATATACATAAATATAATTAAAATAAATTAAATAACGACGTTGAAGTTCGTATTTTGAAATCGTAACTTTAAATGATCGTACCGGGAGATCCGACCGTCGGATTTTCCCAAAACTGGAACCATCGGGTCTGCTTTAAAAAGATCTTTCCAATGATATAATTTTTTTAAAGATCCAATGGTTGAAATTTCAGATATGTGTAAATCAAATTTGGAGAAAAACAGCGCCATGGCTGTGCTATGGCCTGAAGCGTCGTTTGAATAAATTGGCTATATTTAAATAAATAAAAATAGCGATAAATCATGATAAAATATTATAAACGATATGGAATGGAAATAAACCGAATTTACCCGGTTTATTGGATATTTGATGGTTGAATGTGTTTGACGTGAAAATTACATTAATGAACTGAATTATGGATGTCAGATAATTGAACCATTGAAATTAATTGATTCGAAATTATAAATATACGTGAATTATTTGAAAAGGTCGAGTTAATTCTCATTTCAAATAATTGGTCGACGGTTAGAAGTCGAAGACATGAAGATGGTGCAAGACCGAGGATCTTCACATCGAATGGATGACTACTGATGCCTTTGATGGGAGTTGCTGCCCTGAAGGGGTTACAGTGGTGGTCGTCCAGACGTACTTGTCAATCATTTGAATGTGTGAGGGCCTCTCTCCTGTATTGGACGTACGGGAGAGGAATAAGGTGCCTCCGGTTTCATTCGAACCCAGAACGGATTTGTAAATGGATGTGTGTCTGACGTTGTAGATTGACAACGTGGCATACAGAGATGCTGTGATCAAAGCTTTTGTTGAAAAGCAGGGCTTTATGGTTGATGATCATAGCAGGGCTTTTGAATAGCTAGCTTTGTGTTTAGCGTTGATTCGCGAGCCTCACATCCCGGTATGGACCAGAAACAGGAGAGGACATCAGGTAGGACCTGCGTTTCTTTCTAGCTAGGAGTGGTGTTTTGGGTTTTACACGCCCGGGCATTTTACTTATGTGGATGATGGATAGCGAGGCGCCTCGGTTATATCGGTCGCTCCTGGGCCGATGGTTTGGTCGGTATATGACCAGTTTACGCCCCACAGGGTGGGGAAACGCAGTGTTCAGGCATTTTAATCCAATCCGTGTGGACCAGCACTAACGATCCAGGGGCCCACCTAAATCTGGGCCCTGAGACATGGTAGGCTAGATTGTCTCGAAGCGGTAAGGACGATCCCTTGCCTTGGTTCATGACGGAAATCCAATTTCCAAATACGACATCGTGCGGTTTTGATTGTATATCTATATATGGCGACATGATATATGGTACCCATGCCGTCTATGATTGATACTTATGATTGAAATTGTTTTTGAAACATATAAACACTAGTAATAATGTCAAATGCTTTTTTTTTATTCGTATCAAGCATATTTTGGCCAATATAAGGTAAAACTCAATCCTTGGTTTGCGTTGCATTGTGTGATGGGAACTAAGTCTTATAATGGCTTCACTTTTGTAAAAAGCATTGCGATGTTTTAATGATTCGCTTGTTTTTAGCACGGGCGATCCAATGGAGTAAACCCGTTCCGCGTTAGCGGCGTGGTCCTGTGATTGGCCTTATTGTAAAATAAGTTAAGTGATAGATTTCTCATACCAGTCCCATGGCTAACTCGTAGTTTGTTTTACTTGCAAACTTGGGTGCCCTATTTTCTACACGGGCAGCCTTGTATTCAAGTTTTAACAGGACCTTTCTGGATAGCTATGGAGCTGAAGCTTGATTATGTCACTTCTTTCTTTTTATATTGTTCAGCTCCTGTGGTACATATTATGTTTTGATTCCGCTGTAGACATTTTATGTAAAGCTGAAACTGTATTTTGTACTAAGTATGATCCTGTATACTGTACAACTCTAATGATTATGTTTATCCAGTAAGTTTTGTTGTGCATTATCTGGTGTATTTATTTATTTTTGTTCTACTGTTATCTGTTTATGTGCTATACTCCAAAGATTACCCTTGCCACCGTGGAACAGGGTTTGGGGTCGTCACAACGTGGTATCAGAGCTTTGGTTAAGCTTAGTTCTGGAATATAACATATTAACGTACTCGTCAGAAATAGAATCAGTAGTATTCTATGACGAATAACTCATTTCACATAGGATCGGTAACATTCTAGAATGAGTGTAGCAGAATGAAATACACCCCGATAGATACATTTACATTCAAGTATATGTCTCTATGCTTTAAAACATCTTTTATGTTGGCCTGACACTTTGTCTGCTATTTGCAGACATAGAAAAATGAGTGGCAGAAGAAGAAGTAATCCTGTGGCTCGACAAACTAATAAGCCAGTTGTGCTCCCTCAGCCAGGATCAGATATAGAAACTCTATTGAAGAGTTATCGAAATCTGGGTGGAGTACCGTTCTCGGGCTATGAAACCATTATTCAAACTCAAGCTTGGATGTGTTCTGCGGAGAGAATATTTGATGGTTTCAAGCTGAGAGATGATCAGAAAAGATTACTGGCATCATGGGCACTCAAAGATGAAGCTTTAATCTGGTGGGAAACTATATATTAAAGATAATCCAGAAGGTGATATAACCTGGGATAGATTTAAAGAGATTTTCAATGAAAGATTTACTCCTTCAGAAGCAACTGAGCGGTTAAGTGATGAATTCTATTATCTGATACAAGGAGATATGACCATTCCGGAATATCATAAGAAATTCAATGAACTTTCTTGTTTTGCGCCGCATCTCATTCAAAATCCGAAGATGAATAATCTGAGGTTTATTACTGGGCTTCGAAGAAAGTACCAAAGTAATGTAACTGCACATGTGCAACAATCTTTTTCTGAAATGATATACATGGCTTATCAGTATGAAGATCTGGATAAGAAGGGTCTTTTGGGCGACGAAGAGGAATGTAGTTGTAGCAACAAAAGGAAATTTGAAACTGATAGCCCAGAGACGAGTACACAGCCAGAGGCAAGTATGCAACCCGAGATAAGTACAACGTCTGGGTTCAGAAAGAGGCAAAGGGCCAGGCAAAAAAAGGTTAAGGTGGTTGTATGTTTAAAGTGTAATCGGCAAGGGCATTCAATGAGGAATTGTAAAGCCTCGAGCAGACGAAAGAATGAGGAGTCTAAGTCCGGTAAGAAGGCTTGAGAGGGAAGGGATGCCATAAGTGCCACCAAGCTGGTCACATTTCGAAGAATTGCCAACTATCACAAAAATCCGAAGCAGTACATGTAAATAAAATATCGGAAACTCCCAGGTCCTCAGCCAATCAGGCAAGGCCAGATGTTTTAGAAGGCACGCTTACCGTCAGAAACATTCCAGTTAAAGTACTGTTTGATACAGGCACATCGCGAAGCTTTATTGCAAGAAATGCGGTTAAGAAACTGGATTTGAATTTGAAAAAGCTCAAAACACCCATGACTGTCCATAATCCAGTTGAGGGTTCCGTCGATCTTAGTTGGATATGTGGGGTGTCTGCTTCTTTCTCCTGTTATCGGTTCCCTACTATTTATGTCGTCATAAATTTCACGGAATTTGATCTTATTCTGAGATTGGATCGGTTAACCAAGTATGAAGCTGAGGTTAAATGTGCCGAAAGAGTCGTAAGGGCGAAGATTAAATCAGGAAATTATATAACCATTCCGTGCGAAGGTCCGAATTTTAATAGAAAAGATTTTTTGTCAGCTCTGGATGTTTCTCCTGCTCAAATAGAAAAGATTCCGGTCGTTACAGAGAGTACTCCGGTCGACGTAGAAAATATTCCTGTGGTCAAGAGCTATGCAGATGTGTTTGAAGAAGTTGTCAGCTTACCTCTACGTAAGGAAATTGATTTCAAGAGTGCTTTAATTCCGAATGCAAGGCCAGTAGTTCACGCAATTCGAAGAATGACCTTGAAGGAAAAAGAAGGATTAGACAATCAGACTCGACAGCTAGTATGGAAGGGTTTTATCAGGCCTAGTTTCTCTGATTGGGGAGTAGCAGCGTTGTTTGTCCCAAAGTCAGACGGTACTCTCAGACTGTGTGTGGATTATCGTGACTTGAATAAATAGACATTAAAGAATAAATATCCATTGCCGTGGATTGATGACTTATTGGATCGATTGAATGGCGCACAAGTATTTTCACGAATGGACGTAGCTACAGGTTTAATCAGATTCGTATTGCCGAAGAGTGTGTTCCTTTGACAGCATTCGGAGGTCCAGATTTATTCTACGAGTGGTTAGTAATGTCGTTCGGCTTATGTAACTCTCCAGCTTATTTTGTCGATCTAATGAACTGGGTATTCAGAGAAGTATTGAATAAATTTGTTCTTGTTTTCATTGATGACATTCTAATCTTCTCTAAGTCAGAAAGCGAGCATGAAAAACATTTGGAACAAGTGTTAGGAATTCTCAGAAACAATGTTTTAAAAGCAAAGTTTTCCAAATGTATATTTTGGTAAGAAGAAGTCAAATTCCTTGGCCACATAGTATCTAAAGAAGGAATTTCTGTGGATCCCGGTAAAATTACAGCTATTCAAAATTGGAAGTAGCCAACTACGCCCACGGAAATCCGTAGCTTTCTCGGATTGGCTAGTTATTATCGGAAATTCATTAAAGATTTTTCGAAGATATCTAGTTCCGTAACGAAGCTTACAAAGAAACATTCAAGGTTCAATTGGACTCCAAAATGTGAGGCGGCTTTCGAAAAGATGAAGTTAAGGCTGACAACTGCTCTAGTGTTAACAATTGTTGATGGCAATCAAGACTTGAAAGTTTGGACAGATGCTTCTAGAGAAGGTCTTTGTGCAGTATTAATGCAAAGAGGCCAAGTAGTCGCTTATGCTAGCCGTCAATTGAAACCACATGAGAAGAATTATGCAACTCACGATCTTGAATTATTAGCCATCGTGTTTGCTATGAAAATCTGGAGACATTATCTATTGGGTGAGAAGTTCGAATTATATACTGATCATCAATCATTGAAGTATTTATTCACCCAAAAATATCTGAATATGAGGCAGCAGCGTTGGTTAGAATTTCTCATGGCATATAATCTTGATATTTTATATACTTTTGGGAAAGCCAATGGTGTGGCTGATGCGCTCAGCAGAAAGAATGTAATTATCACCAGCCTTATAATCGTGCCTTCATTGATTGATAACATATCTACTCTTCAGAAGGATGACCACTTCATCCAGAAGATCAGAGAGAGTATTCAGAAAGGCGAGCCCTAGAGTTTTCAGGTTGATAACGATGGGATTCTGAGGTTGAAAGGCCGGATTTGTGTTCCAAACATTCCTGAACTCCTGAGAGAAGTATTGGATGAACATCACAAAGCCAAACTTAGTATCCATAGTGAGCAAAATGTATAATGATATCAAACGCACTTTCTGGTGGAGATCTATGAAACGAGACATTTCTTTATACGTTAGCCGGTGTTCCACTTGTCAACAAGTTAAGAGCAATCAACAAAACTCGCCGGATTGTTGCAACCATTGGAAATTCCATGTGGGAAGTGGGAACTGATTTCTATGGATTTCATAGATGGTTTGCACAGAACCAGGAAAGGAAATGACAATATTTGGGTGATCGTAGATCGTTTCACGAAGACCACCCATTTCATACCTATCAGAGCGAATAGAACTGCTCAGAGTCTGACGCATATTTATTTTAAGTAAATTGTTAAACTCCATGGAATTCCCATGAGTATCGTTAGCGATCATGACCCGATTTTTGCTAGTAAATTCTGGGAAGCATTCCGAGCAGAATTGGGAATGAAACTGAACTTGAGCACCGCTTAGAATCCTCAAACAGATGGTCAAACTAAGAGGGTGAACCGTATTCTTGAAGATTTATTGCGGGCTTGTGTTATTAATTTTGGCGGATCATGGGAAGACCATTTGCATTTGGCTGAGTTCTCATACAATAACAGCTACCAAGCGATTCTGACAATGTCACCGTTATAAGCACTGTATGGTAGACCGTGCCGATCTCCTGCTTGTTGGGTAGAACCTGGTAATAGACTCGTATTGGGAACCGATATGATTCGTGAAGCTGCAGACAAAGTTGATTTCGTTAAGAAACAATTACTAGCCACTCAAAGCCGATAGAAGAGCTATGCAGATAAGAGAAGAAGAGATTTATCATTCGCTATTGGCGACTGTGTATTTGAAGGTATCTCCGATGAGAGGAGTAGTCCAATTCGGTAAAACAGGGAAATCAGCGCCCAAATTTATTGGTCTGTTTCCTATTATAGAAAGGATTGGAACTCTCGCTTATAGGGTTCAATTACCAGATTCATTGCCTGGAGTACATGATGTGTTTCACGTATCTCAACTTCTAAAGCATGTGCATGATCCAGACTTTATCATGGAAGAAGCCGCGCAATGGGATTTGGAAATTACTCCAGAATTAGCTGTGAGAAGAGAGCCGCTAAAGATTATTGGCAAAGAAACAAAAGAGCTAAGGAATAAGAAGGTTCACTTAGTCAAAGTGCAATAGAGTGGAGATCCACGAGATTGTACTTGGGAAACTGAGGAGAGCATTAAGAAAGCCTATCCCAAGTCCAGGGTGGATATCTCTGATTTACTGTGGTGCAAGGTACATTTACCATATTTTGCATTTCCATTTTGTTCTCTACTTTGTTGTTGTTTTCTTTTCATGGATGTAAACTTTTTAATTATATAGTCTGAATGATTTTAAAAGAGTATATGAATAAATTACTATATTTTTGCAAAGTTAATCAATAAATTGATTGCAGTATGTGTATGTGATTATGATTTGATTAATCAAATTATGGGAATGATAGTTAATCTAATCAATAAGAGAATGAAGTTAAATTTATGCAATTAAATCAAGTATTGAACTGATTTAAAAATAGATAGAAAAATATACATGTGCATTACATATGTTTGAATAGGTAAATGGATTTGCTGTTGAGTAAATAATTTATTTGCGTGCCCGACAAATAGGTAAACCTTAATGAGTTGGATGCATAATTTTATTTATTATATCAACTCCTGTGGATGCCATTGGATGTGGAGTGCTGGTTGTTCTGTGTGTAATAATGAATGTCGCCACGGGATAGCAACAATTAATTTTGAACTACACTACATGGCATACTTCTTGAAGATAGCATACTTCATCATATACCATATAAGCATTTGGAGCTTGTGTGACAACGTTGAAGGTTTACCATACGAGCGAGAGGCTTGTATGGCGATGACTATATATTACAGGTTGAACTGATGACTGATATGGACAATATAAAATATAACGGTAAATTGCCAGATTAATTAAAACCCCACAGGGGTATGGAGATGACAATAAACACGTCTCTCTAGTCATTAAGGCAAAAAAACCATTTATTGGGTGACGAGAATTTATTCTCTGGAGTTATGATCTATACACACTCCCCTGTGGGCACCAGAATATATCACTATAAATATGTGCAAGCTTATTAGGATCTATTGGGTACCAAATACGGCCCAATAAATTTCCAAACCCCTCCCCGTACAAAGGAGGTTATGGGAAAAAATTTCGAAAATTTAGGATGTTAGCCAAATTTTTGAAGAATTGGAAAATTTTTAGAAACTGAAAATTTGAAGAATGAAAGTTGAGTTGGTTAATTAAACAACTTTCAGCTTCGTTCCTTTTCGGGGACGAAAAGATTTTAAGTGGGGGAGATTGTATCAACCCGGAAAATCTGAACCAATTTAAAAAATTTAATTTGGCTATTTTAGGGGATTTTGAATATTTAAAATAAATTATTTTAAATAACAACGACCAAAAGTATATTTGAATCGATGTTGAAAAATAAATATATTTATTTTAATTATAAAACATGGCCTGAAATGGCGCGGCAGTTTGAAAATTTGAATTCAAACTTTGATTGACTGTACCGGATGCAAAATAAAACGAATTTTAGTGAAACCAAAAATATTTAAATATGTTTATGAATATCTTTCTAACGAACCTGAAAAATCAAAATTACATAGCGGAAATCAAAAGTTATGGCCAAATGAATTTTCAGAAAGGTCGCTAGGGAGTTTATATAGCCCTTGAAAATAGCCATTTTGCAAACGACCTCCATTTTCGACGAAACCACTTTTGTTGTATCCAGGATGTCAAATTATTGCTAGGTTTTAAATTCCATAATTTTTGTAGTTAATATGTAAACATGGAAAAGGAAAATGTGTTTGGTTGATTTAATTAAATTGGATCGATCAGAAAATGGACATTTTTCAAACAGGCTCCAAATTCAATGAAACTAGTTTTGTTAGGACCATATCGTCAAAACATAGCTAGATTTATTTTTCTGGAATTTTTAGGTTTAGTTTGTAGCCCCGGCAAATTGAAATGTACATTCAAATCTAATATTGAATGTTTTATATTTTAATTTGAATAAAAACTGACTGAAACAGTCGAATGGGCTTACGAAACATATCCCATTTTCTTCGGAATGGGGGTATTTAGCTAGGGGCAATAGTCGTTGGGTTTGAATTGGAGTTCGTTTGGAGAAACGGATATTTTTGAAGTATAAATGGAACGGGCCAATCATATTTTTTATAAAAAAAAGAGAAAACCTCTTCTCTCTCCCCGATCTCGATGGCGGCCAATATTCGAACCTTCCTGGCCATATTCCAGCGATTCCGTGCATCGTTAACCCTCGCTCCAGTTAAGCTTTTCGAAGCTCTCCTCTCCAGCTTCAAATCAACACCAGTTTCACCCCTCCTCATCGCGCCATCGACGAGATCCAGCACCTGGAAGTTCCTCCGTTCATTGCTGCCGTGCTCCCTCCTCAGGCGATCGATCGCCACCATACTTACCTCGTTCTGCGCGCGCCTCCAAGCCCTTGGATGTGGTGAAGTCTGATCGACGCAACAATACACGGATTGGCTGATAAATTAAAATCTAGGTTTGAACATTTTCAGAAGGTAACGGCTGTTTATTTTTCTAAAGGATTATAGCACTTTAAAGCACTACAGATTTTGATTTCACGATAAAAATTATATCTTTTTGCTATGTTGTTGAAATCCAGTGAAACAGGAGACACTGGACTAATGGGGACGTCTTCTACATTTTAGAAGAGACCGGATATTTTTCTGAGCCTTCTACAATTTTTGGAGGAGTGGAACCCAATGTGAGATTTCTGAATCATAAACGATATGGAATGACGATGTATAAATTATATAATTGATGTATGAGTTATATAAGCATTGTACACCTCATGTATAAGCGTTGTATAAGTTGTATAAGTAAGTTATATATGCGTTGTAAAAATCATACATGCGTTGAATGAAATTGAAATGAATTGAAATGAAATCGAAATATATTTATATACGTATATATATATACACACACACACTCCCCTCGTCCATAGACCATGGACGATATATATTGGTTGTGATTGTTAGGATTTTTGTTGATGTGAAATTTGGTTGACAAACACGAATGGTTGAAATGATTTATTTTGGTTAAAATCCCAATAGGATTAGTATATGCGAAAATTCGTCTGCGTACAAACTAGTTATTGAAATCTCCATTGTCAAAAGCTGCGAGGCTTTAAGGTAGAGCTAGGAGCCATACTAGGGATGGTGCCGGTTTTAACTACCCTGCCGTTATGCTGCCGAAATTTTCCGAAATTTTCCTGTGTTTGATTTATATTCATGTATTGAAATATATTCATGTGTTGGAAAATATTCATTGTTGAAATAAAAATGGTTTGAACGATAAAAATAACATTTTTATCGAATGTATGAAATAAAATGGTTTGAACGATAAAAATAACATTTTTATCGAATGTATGAAATAAAATGGTTTGAACGATAAAAATAACATTTTTATCGAATATATGAAATAAAATGGTTTGAACGATAAAAATAACAGTTTTATCGAATGTATGAAATAAAATGGTTTGAACGATAAAAATAACGTTTTTATCGAATATATGAAATAAAATCGTTTGAACGATAAAAATAACATTTTTATCGAATGTATGAAATAAAATGGTTTGAACAATAAGAATAACATTTGTATAGAATGTACGAAATAAAATAGTTTGAGCAATAAAAATAACATTTGTATTGTATGTGTGAAATATATAAAATAGTCATATGGGAAATAAATTGTTTTAACAATAAAAATCACATTTTTATAATATATATGAATTGCTAAAAATCTTCATTTTTGAAATAAATTGCTTTAACAAGAAAAATCACATTTTTATCTATATACGAAGTGTTAAAAATAATTATGTTGGAAATAAACTGTTTGGACAATAAAAATCACATTTTTACTATATATATGAGTTGTTAAAAATAGTCATGTGTTGAAATAAATATCTATTGGATAAAAATGTCATTTTTATCACCTATATGAGTTGAAATGGTTTTTGGAATCGAGGAATAGATTATATATATATATATAATTAATCAAAATAAATCGAATAACAAAGCTGCAGTTCGTATTTTGAAACCGTGATTTCAAACGATTGTACCGGGAGATCCGACCATCGGATTTTCCCGAAACCGAAAAGTTGGGTTCGCTTTGGAAATATCTTTCCAACGACATCAACTTTGCAAAAATCCAACGTTGGATTGTTTGGAATGTTTAATTCAAATCTGAATGAAAACAGCGCCAGAATGGATTATATATATATAAATATAATTAAAATAAATCGAATAACGACGTTGTAGTAAGTATTTTGAAATCGTAACTTTAAACGATCGTACCGGGAGATCCGACTGTCGGATTTTCCCAAAACTGAAACCGTTAGGTCCGCTTTAAAAAGATCTTTCCAATGATATAAAATTTGCAAAGATCCAATGGTTAGAATTTCAGATATGTGTAAATCAAATTTGGAGAAAAACAACGCCATGGCCGCGTTATTGCCTGAAGCGTCGTCTAAATAAATTGGCAATATTTAAATAAATAAAAATAGCGATAAATCGTGATAAAATATTATAAACGATATGAAATGGAAATAAACCGAATTTACCTGGTTTATTTGGATATTTGATGGTTGAACGTGTTTGACGTGAAAATTACATTAATGAACTGAATTATGGATGTCAGATAATTGGACCATTGAAATTAATTGATTTGAAATTATAAATATACATAAATTATTTGAAAAGTCCAAGTTAATTCTCATTTCAAATAATTGGTCAATGGTTAGAAGTCGAAGATATGAAAACGGTGCAAGACCGAGGATCTTCATATCGAATGGGTGGCTACTGATGCCTTTGATGGGAGTTGCTGCCCTAAAGGGGTTATAGAGGTGGTCGTCCAGATGTACTTGTTAATCATTCGGATGTGCGAGGGCCTCTCTCCTATATTGGACATATGGGAGAGGAAAAAGAAGCCTCTTGTTTCGTTCAGACCTAGAACGGACTTGTAAATGGATGTGTGTCTGACGTTTTAGATTGACAACGTGGCATATAGAGATTCTGTGATAAAAGCTTTTGCTGAAAAGCAGGACTTTGTGGTTGATGATCAAAGCAGGCTTTTGAATAGCTAGCTATGTGTTTAGCGTTGATTCACAAGCCTCACACCCCGGTGTGGACCAGAAACGGGAGAGGACATCAGGGAGGACCTGCGTTTCTTTCTAGCTAAGAGTGGTGTTTTGGTACACGCCCGGGCATTTTACTTATGTGGATGATGGATAGCGAGGCGCCTCGGTTATATCGGTCGCTCCTGGGTCGATGGTTTGGTCGGTATATGAGCAGTTTACGCCCCATAGGGTAGGGAAACGCAGTGTTCAGGCATTTTAATCCACTCCTGTGGACCAGCCCTGACGATCCAGGGGCCCACTCGAGTCTGGGCCCTAAGACATGGTAGGCTAGATTGTCTCGAAGTGGTAAGGACGATCCCTTTCCTTGGTTCATGATGGAAATCCAATTTCCAAATACGACATCGTGCGGTTTTGATTGTATATCTATATATGGCGACATGATATATGGTACCCATGCCATCTGTGATTGATACTTATGATTGAAATTGTTTTTGAAACATATAAACACTAGTAATAATATCAAATGCTTTTGTTTTATTCGTATCAAGCATGTTTTGGCCATTATAAGGTAAAACTCTATCCTCCGATTTTTGTTGCATTGTGTGATGGGAACTGAGTCTTATAATGGCTTCATTTTTATAAAAAGCATTGCGATGTTTTAATGATTCACTTGTTTTTACCACTGGCAATCCAATAGAGTAAACCCGTTCCGCGTTAGCGGCATGGTCCTGTGATTGGCCTTATTGTAAAATAAGTTAAGTAATAGATTTTTCATACCAGTCCCATGACTGACTCGTAGTTTGTTTTACTTGCAAACTTGGGTGCCCTATTTTCTACACAGGCAGCCTTGTATTCAGGTTTTAGCAAGCCCATTCTGGATAGCTATGGAGCTGAAGCTGGATTCTATCACTTCTTTCTTTTTATGCTATTCAGCTCCTATTGTACATATTTTGTTTTGATTCCGTTGTAGACATTTTATGTAAAGCTGAAACTGTATTTTGCACTAAGTATGATCCTATATACTGTGCAACTCTGATGATTATGTTTATCCAGTATGTTCTGTTGTTCATTATCTGGTGTATTTATTTATTTTTGTTCTGCTGTTATCTATTTATGTGTTATATTCCAAAGATTACCCTTGCCACTATGGAATGGGGTTTGGGGTTGTCACATATCTCTTCTATATAGTCTAATTAAATTCCAGAATCAATTCCATGGAGTTTAGAACTAGATCATAATCTGAGGTCGTTATGTTAAAATGGCGGTTTGGAATTTCGGGTTAAAGGACTGCGAGACATTTGGTTGTTAAATTTAGATCACATCAAACTCACATCGAATTAATCTGAGAGCCGACCTATATTTTATTTACACAAGCCTACCTTCTAGCTTCAACACCTTCTTTCATTTCACAGACAATATTGTCTCTCATGCTCAATATCACAGACTACAACAATTTAATGGCTATTGTACTAATATCGCCTTCACGCCTTTATAAATCAAGGCTCGCATGTGTTATTAACCATCCCAAAATCCCCAAAACCTTTCAATTCAATTTTTTTCCTTCTGAAAATTTGAATTCTCTGTTTTTTTTATATAAAAAAATCCAAATCGGAAATCAAAATCGAGAACCATAGGGATTCACTGAAGCTTGAAAGTATTGAAAACGATTGTGTTGAGGGGTGGGTTTATTTGATTTTGAAAAAGGGGTTTTTGACTCCTTTTCGGTCTGCGCGATGTTAGAAGGGGGTCGAAGGGTCTGTCATGATGAAAGTCAGCAAGAGAAATCAAACTAGAAGGGTGCGATGATGGGTCATCGATGGCTTTGGAATGGTTTTCAGAAAGGAGGTGATAAATTGGTTCGATCGAGCCTGTAACTCGCAAACGTTAGAGTTGCGATGTCTGTTATTGGGTTTATCGCATCTCGAGATCTAGAGATGCAGGAATCATGGGTTGAACGAGGTGCGACTCCTTGAAAATGCGATGTTGGTTTTGGGGATGAAGAACTAGTGGTTGTCAATGGAAGCAATTGAAGGGCTTTTGGCACTTACGTAAGTAACAATGAAGGAATGGACAACGTTAGTTCTTGGATGCAATTGAAGGGTTGCGATTTTACTAATGGTGAATTGGGTTTTTGGCACTTACGTGAGTAATTAGAAAGGGAGGAGGATAGTCTGAAGTCGAGGAGTGAATATGTCGATGTTATTTGCTAACAGCCTAACTCGATCCCTTGTGGTAAGTCCTCGATTTTCACAAGTCTTGTTTTACTTACATTGCTTGGCTTGATGTTGAGAAGGGAGTTGATCCGGTTTGTGATAATAATGGGAAGGCTTTACATGTTAATGACAATGTTGTTAAACTGCAGATTGGATGAGGGTCGAGATAATCAGAGCTGAAGGTGTGTGATGTTTGTAGTGAGGATGGTGCATTGACGGTGAGTTGTTTGTGGAAATGCCAAAATGGCTGATGGTAGTTATAAGGGCTGACTGTAGTGTTTTAGGGCAGTTTGCGTTATAAATTGATCATTGTTGCTGAGTCGCTTCGTCAATTTGGTCGAATAGGTTGCAAGGCATAAGGTATATGTTTTTATGTAAATTAAAATACACAGATTAATTTATTTAGTTAATTCTAATTTATTTAAATAGTGGTTTGATCGATAAATAAAAATAAAATTTATGGTAGGTGTGAATTCATTGAAATAGATCCGTAGCAAATGATATGGAAACTAAGGGAATATTCGGCAATTCCGGCAATTCAGGTGAGTAAATCTCACTCAAAAGTTTATGCTTAATTTATTCTTATCATTAAAAATAAATTGTTAGCTGTTTGGATGCATATATGGATTATTGAATCATTGTGGTTATTATATATAGTATATTTTAGTTATTTAGGATTGGTGGTTGTGGTTATTATATTGAATTTCCGCAGTACCATTAGCAGATGCCTGTGGTATCATTAGCGAATGACCCTATCGTCGCACGATATATGAGTGGATGACCTTCTATACCGCGATATCCTGCCTTGAAACATGATTGGTATTATTTATGTTATCCAGAATCTGTGAATGCAGGGAAAATAGGTTGGAGGAATCCAACTGGATTCCTCAAATTTATTTACTGTTGTTTACATATTTATATATGTGTGTGATGTGTGAATTGAATGGATGATTTGTGTGTTTGGATATTAGAATATCACTGGCCCTAGATATTTATATTTAAAAATTTCATAAATGGATTTTTGGATTTAAAAAGGATATTTTACTTTTCGGAATGAAAATGGAACTTTGAATGGATTGAGAAGTATTAACTTGTTTTATAAACAGTGTTATAAATGGAAAGATAAATTATCGTTTGATAATATTAGATTTTAAATTCATGTCAGAATTTAAAAAAGAAAATTTATTTTCTAGAAAGGGGAATTGGATTCCAAATAAAATTTAAAGTAAGAACTTGTTTTAATTATTTAAAACAAGAAGTGGAATTTATAAATGATAAAGGAGAGAAATTATCATTAGATAATTTATAAATTTAAATTCAAGTATGAGTTTAAAAGGGGTAAATAGAATCGTATTGAAAAGAAAACAATGGAATTTATTTCTGATGTTCGAAAAGTAATCGAATTGAAATAAATCCATTTGGATTTATAGCTAGAATTGGAGTAGGTTGAATTTATAGAAGTAAATTTATATCCAAAGGATATTGGAACTGTAATGAATGGAAATTAGAATTTTAATATGAAAATAGATTATATACTTATATATATAGGTTATAATAATAAAACATTTCAAATGGGAATCGAGTATTATATAAAAAAAAGGAAGTCTTTAAAAATATATATTTATAAATGAAGTGAAGTAATTTTCATTGGATAAATTAAAATAAATTTTTCGAAAGAAAAGGCATTTAAAAATTATATTTTTAAATGAGATAGAAGAGAGGATTTTTATGGTAAGTAATGACGGTTTTATATTACAAACTCTTATCCGTCTCAAGATAAGAACGTTGTCGGTCAAGGTCTGAGAGGTAAATAAATACCCCAACTTGAACGACTTCACTATTACCAAGGGATGATGTTGGTAATGATAAATGATGTTGGATTAATTGATGTACCATAAAAGAAATTTATAACTGAATTTCAATTATATCGAATTTTATAAATAATTAATAAAGAAATTGAGTTTTAAATAAATTCATAATCGAGTTATGAATGTGGAATAAAATAATCGACGAGTTTGAATTGTTAAGTTGGTTTTAGGTAATGGGTTCAATTTATTGAAAATGGAGTTGGAATTATTTTAAAACGTTATATTTAAATTTAATTAAAATGAACTCGTTGTAGCGCGCTAGTTTGATAATTGGCATTCTGAACTTCAATTGAGCATATAGAACTCGATATTAGTTGGAATTTGATGAAACAAGAAGCGTTTGGACCTATTGAATAATAATTTTTTAATGGAAGAGAAAAATCTGGATTTCATCTTAAAGATTTTGAGTTACATCAAAATCAAATTTTAGAAAAGTCGTTGTAAAATCATTTTAGAACCATAACGATTTAATTAATTAATTAAAAGGATTTTTAGTGAATAAAAATCCGAATTTCAATTAGAAAAATCCAGATTTGAGTATGGAATAAATATGAACTCAAGCAAGTTGAATAAATATTTTAATAATAAAATCAGATTTTGAATAATGGAATGATATTAACCAAATAATACAAGAAATTAGATGACATGATTTGAATGGAATTTGATGTGAGTTAGGCAAATTGGATCTGTAAATTAGAATTTGGATTCAAATATGAGGCGTGAGTTATAACTGGAATTCGAATTGTCATAAATGAATTACAATATGGTTGAACACCATTGATTCAAACTATAAGTGAATGGAGCGGTTGAGTTATTTAAAGAATTAATTATTGGAATTGATTGTGGTTAAATCAAAATAGTTGTATGGTTTGGAATAAAATGAAAATGCAGGTGCATGTATATTAGACAGGTATGGGATAAAGTAAATGAAGAATATGAAAATTTTAATTTAAATGCCCAACAAAAAAGTACATGTTTAAATTTCCATATGAGGTTTTATGTGCCAAATCGGCAAGCCGCTTGGCATTTTGATTTTCTTTTTGAATGGAAAGGGCCTGGAGAGGCGAGTTGGGGTTTGAACATTTGACCGGTACAGGGGAGGTGTTGGCGAAATTTTCCGAAAATTTAAGTAGTTAGAATATTTTTGAGAATTTTTGATAATAGAAATCAATACATCGATATATATAGAAATCGATAAGGGAATTGGAAAATAGTTAATGAATGAGTATTAATTAAAAGGGGCCAGTGATTGTTTGATGGATGTTTGTTTTCCTTTGATAGTTAAATCACCAGCTATCAAAAAATTTTGACCATCATTGTCAATACAGAGAGACCGGTTGGATTTATTATCCGAAAACCCACTCTGAATAGGCATAGGCGTTGCGAATTAGATTATTTGAAGATAGTCGAAAAGGAGTGACATGCAAGGGCTGTTCTGTTTTCAGGATGGTGCCTTTGGTTTCGTTCAGTCCCATAACGAACGTATATGGATGAATGTCTGACAAAGTATTTCCAATGATCACGCCTGTTGGTTTTTATGAATATACCAAGTTGGTAGGGAGAAGGTAACTTCTCTTTATTCTAACACCCGGAGTGTATTTGTATAAATCAAATTAGTGATTAACGGATTTGATGATGTGGCATTCAAAATGAACAGTGACTAGATGTTCTGAAAAGTTAAATGTTACCTCAAGCTTCATCAACCGGGAAATGACAAAAATCGGGCAGGCAGCATGGCTAGGTGGGTCATTCCCAAACAGGGTATATTGTCACCGATCTAGAGAAAAATTCATATTTGTTCTTCTTTCATTTTCTGTATCTCCACAGATGTACGGTAGGCCCTTAAAACCGTAATGTGGTGACAATATATTCTCTACACTCAAACTAAATGAGTGGGCGGTCATGTGTGGCCGAGTTGCAATATGTTCCTCTTGAACCCCACTGTATCCCCTCTAGACTACACTGACCTGGAGGTGGTCCTGTACCTTGTCATAGTTGGAATCCAATCTCCAATAAGCATCTGCAGTTTTTGATTCTATACTATGTATGTAGAGCGTGAGATGAAAGCGTTCTACTGTTTAGTTATTTATTTGATTAGACATTATTATAATATCACTGTATTTTTATATCAAAATGTTTTGGTTATAGTAAGGTAAAAACCGTCCATGTTTATGTGTGGGCTGGTCTTACTATTACCCATTCTTTCAAAGGATTTTTCAAAGTTAAACAATATGGTTGGATTTTACTCACACCAGTTCCATAACTGACCCAGAGTTTATTTTGTTTATTTTTCCTAAACTCTTGGGTGCCCAAATTTGTACAGAAAGACAAGTGTTTCAGGATTTTACAGATACACTTGGAGGAGCTTGAAGCAGGAGGCTTCACCGTTAGTTATTTAGAGTATTTCCGTTGTGATGTATATGTATTGTACTCTGATATGGTATGTATATACTATACTGATTTTGTATTTCAAAGATTATGTTATATAATATATTTTATTCGTTCTGCTGTAAGATTCTGTTTTGTGATTTCTGTTCTGTCTTCCATCTATTTCTATTTCTTTAACCCTAATGACTCGTATTTCTATGTTATTTGGGTTTGACTTGTGTTGTTTTAGTCAAATCAGACAGTACGGATTTGCGGGCCTTCACATTTGGTATCAGAGCTTAGGTTGAGCGAACGCCTGGGCTTTGGTGGGGGTTTACTCATTAGAGATACGGTCAGTAGCACCCTAGAATGAGTTGAGTGTATATATATATATATATATATATATGAGAGATCGTATATGTAGGTTGATCTAATTTTTTTTTTATATTGTGTTGGCTTGTCTGTTGAGTGGTTTATGAATTCTGGTCGAATCGTGGGATGCCACGACGTTGATAAGAGTTTCTAAACACTTGAATAGAGAACTTTGAATAATATTGTTTTAAAGACGGTAAATGAAACAATTTTACCCAAAAACTATATTTTGATATAAAGGTGAATAATTCCAGAATTATTAATATGTGGATGTGTTGGTTGTTATTATAATCAAGAATATAAAATTAGAATGGTTATATATAATCAAATAGAGTTTGTATATGAATAATATACAAATGAGATGAATTAAATTGAAACCAAATTTGGAATTTGAATCCCAAAAAGGTTGGAAAATATTTTTCCAAAGTATGTTCAAATGATATAACTTTATTTTGGAAGGATTTTGAATAAAACTCATTTTGAATGGATTTCTAAAGTGATAGAGCACTAAATTCACATCGGACACCAGAAAATAACTCTGATAATGAAGCACGCCATTATCATTGTTCATTTTCGAGTTTTTGAGTGATGGTTTGCTACCATAATTAGATTTCCAAAAGAATTTTATTTTAGAAAATGAGTTAGTTGGAAAATTCAAGTGTTTTGAATTTTTGATGATTATAAATATATTCATATGGTTTCAAAGGGATTTGAAATAAAAACCTGGGTATTTGAATTCTGGAATTAAAAATTTAACTTATCCAAGTTAAATAAATTGAATTGGTGAAATTGAACT
This sequence comes from Allium sativum, assembly GCA_030737875.1. NCBI lineage: Eukaryota > Viridiplantae > Streptophyta > Magnoliopsida > Asparagales > Amaryllidaceae > Allium > Allium sativum. Next base: position 165,868,180 of record CM060916.1, on the reverse strand, counting down.
GTGATGGATAAATTAATTTGGAATCAATTTAAAATTTGGTCAGAAAAGAAAATTGGTTATTATATTAAACAGATAATACTAAATATGCATAAAAAAAATTGTTTGTCATAAGCAAAATAAATAAACAGATTCAACTTGAAGTAATATGAATGAAATACTTAATTATAACCAAGTAGGCTTTTGAAAAGTTAATGGGTCTGTAGCATTTCATCTACCTTAGTAATTTCAGGGATGAAATTCTTTTATGCGGGAAGGAATGTAACGACCCATATTTTTGTCGATTTAATTTAAATATTAAATTAGAAATATAAATGGATTTTTGTATTTAATTTATTGAATTAATCTGCAGTTAAAACTGAATCAAAGCAATTCAGATAATCAATATAAACTATATGTGAATATAAACGATAATAGTAATTTATTATCGATGAATTTATTTGTTTGAAATCGAAGTATACTTAAAATCAAATTTAAGCTGTTATCTCTTCTATACAATCTAATTAAATTCCCGAATCAGTTCCGTGGAGTTTAGAATTAGATCATAATCTGTGGTCGTTATGTTAAAATGGCCGTTCGGAACTTTGGGTTAAAGGACTGCGAGATATTTGGCTGTTAAAATTAGATCACATCAAACTCACATCGAATTAATCTGAGAGCCGACCTATTTTTTTTTTATGCAAGCCTACCTTCTAGCTTCAAAACCTTCTTTCATTTCATAGACAATATTGTCTCCCACGCTCAATATCGCAGACTACAACAATTTAATGGATATTGTACTGATGTCGCCTTCACACCTATATAAATCAAGGCTTGCTTGTGTTATTAACCTTCCCAAAATCCACAAAAACTTTCAATTCAATTTTCTTCCTTCCAAAAATTCGAATCCTCCGTTTTTATTAGTATAAAAAAATCCAAATCGGAAATCAAAATCGAGAACCGTAGGGATTGAAGCTTGAAAGTATTAGAAATTATTGCATTGAGGGGTGGGTTTATTTGATTTTGAAAAAGTGGTTTTCGACTCCTTTTCGGTCCGCGCAATGTTAGAAGGAGGTTTGAGGGTCTGTCAAGATGACAGTCAACAAAGGAAATCAAACTAGAAGTGTGCGATGATGGGTCATCGATGGCTTTGGAATGGGTTTCAGAAGGGCGGTGACAAAATTGGTTCGATCGAACCTTTAACTCGCAAACGTTAGAGTTGCGAAGTCTGTTCTTGGGTTTATTGCATCTCAAGATCTGGAGGCGTGGGAATCGTGGGTTGAACGAGGTGCGACTCCTTGAAAGTGCGATGTTGGTTTTAGGGATGAAGAACTTGTGGTTGTCGATGGAAGCAAAATGGACTGAATGGGGGTGATGTCGATCTACTGATGAGGTATAAGGGAGTTCAAACTCCGCAGTAATAATGAAGGAATGACCAACGTTAGTTCTTGGATGCAATTGAAGGGTTGTGATTTTACTAATGGTGAATTGGGTTTTTGGCACTTGCGTGAGTAATTAGAAGGGGAGGATGATAGTCTGAAGTCGATGAGTAACTATGTTGATGCTATTTGCTAACAGCCTAACTCGATCCTTGGTGGTAAGCCTCGAGTTTCACTAGTCTTGTTTTTTCTTACATTACTTGGCTTGATGTTGAGAAGGGTGTTGATCTGGTTTGTAATAATAATGGGAATGCTTTACATGTTAATGACAGTGTTGTTAAACTGCAGATTGGATAAGTGTCGAGATAATCAGAGGTGAAGGTGTGTGATGTTTGCAGTGAGGATGGTGGATTGACGGTGAGTTGTTTGTAGAAATGCCAAAATGGATGTTGGTAGTTGTAAGGGCTGAATGTAGTGTTTTAGGGCAGTTTGCATTAGAAATTGATCATTGTTGCTGAGTTGCTTCGTCGATTTGGTCGAATAGGTTGCAAGGCATAAGGTAAATGTTTTTACATAATTTAAAATACGTAGATTAATTTATTTAGTTATTTCAAATTTATTTAAATAATTGTTTGATCGATAAATAAAAATAAAATTTATCGTAGTTGTGAATTCATTCAAATAGATCCGTAGCAAATGATATGGAAACAAATGGAACACATTTGGCAATTCAAGAATATTAGGCAATTCAAGTGAGTAAATCTCACTCAAAAGGTTATGCTTAATTTATTTTTATCATTAAAAATAAATTGTTAGTTGTTTGGATGCATATATGGATTATTTAATCATTATGGTTTTTATATATAGTATATATTAGTTATATAGGATTGGTGGTTGTGGTTATTATATTGAATTTCCCGTAGTACCATTAGCGGATTCCCGCAGTATCATTAGCGGATTACCCTATCGTCCCACGATATATGAGTGGATAACCTTCTATACCGCAGTATCCTGCCTTGAATCAGGATTGGTATTATTTATGTTATCTAATATCTGTGAATGCAGGGAAAGCAGGTTGGTGGAATCCAACTGGATTCCTCAAATTTATTTACTGTTGTTTACATATTAATATATGTGTGTGATGTGTGAATTGAATGGATGATTTGTGTGTTTGGATATTAGAATATCACTGGCCCTAGATATTTATATTTAAAAATATCAAAAAGGGATTTTTTGGATTTAAAAAGGAAATTTTACTTTTAGGAATGGAAATGGAACTTCGAATGGATTGAGAAGTACAAACTTGTTTTATAAACAGTGTTACAAATATTTCTATTTCAAATATTTCTATTATCAAAATGTTTCATTCAACACATGACTAATCTCAACGGATGAGTACGGTCAACACATGAACCTTTATTTTATAATATTCTTTATTTTTCCAATTGGAATGAGGCCCAATCAATTACCATATAAAGTTAATTATATGGATTCCATACAACAAATGTATATAATAGCAACGATAAATAATCAACCATCATCCAAAGTGCACTACACTGTATAAGCATCAAATATAGATATCTAACGCTTATAACAGCCTGCCAATCAATCGATCGACATACAACTAATCATTGGGATTAGTGTATACCGTATTTTATCCCAATACCCGTGTAAAATTCTCATTGGGATTCGGTTTCAAACAATCAAACACAGATTTTTATTTGTGCAGTTGGGCGATGTGTAAAATTTATCGTCCTAATCAATGTCAGTCAAATCAGTGTACATAAACAAACCATCCGGTTTGTAAATGAATATTTATTTATTCACATTCACTATATTCATATTCACGTTAAAAATTATATTTTTAACGATAAAACATTTTATTTTAACATATGAATTTCTATTCAGTTCATTCCTTGAATAAAATGATATTTTTATTTTTCTAACTTATTTTAGAAAATTTCGGCGGCATAACGGCACGATACTAGAAACGGGACGAGGCCTAGCCTTTTTCCCGGTCTGGTGAAGGCCCACGCCATTCACACATCAATCAAATCAATTTCATTTCACCAAACAATTCAATTCAACCCAAATAATCTAACCAACTACACAACCAAACAATTAAACAAACAAGCCATCCATGGTCTGTGGATGACGGGTGTCGGGTGCTACTAAACACCGTCTACATCCTAGCATATATTATAATATAACTAGAAAAAAAGGAATTTTAAAAGGTGAGAAGTTCTCACCGATAGCTATTCCAACTCCACGACATTTCTAATGCAGGAAATCTTCAATGTTCTCGTCTCTTATCACTTTCGTTGCCCGTAGCCACTACATATGTAAAAATCGAATTTTTACTTCGCTTTTTAATATATAAAAACCGAATTTTTACTATGCTATTCAATATATAAAAATCGAATTTTTACTATGCTATTCAATATATAAAAATCGAATTTTTACTATCACGCTATATGGATAAAAATTCTATTTTTACATTGCTACTATATAGATAAAAATTATATTTTTACCTCGCTATTCTCTATATAAAGATTTCGCCTTTTCAAATATAAAGATTTCGCCTTTTCAAATATATCATTATAAAAATCACATTTTTATTTTTCTACACATATAAAGATGATATTTCTAATATTCCTATCATGTAAAATTATATTTTCAATTCTCTACATAAACAAAAATCATATTTTTACATCTTCTATATAGTAAAGATTATATTTTTAATACTTTAAAAATATAAAAATCATATTTTTATACGGTTCTTTTCAAAACAAAGATAATATTTTTATATGGTTCTTTTCAAAACAAAGATAATATTTTTATACCTACATTATATAAAAATCGATTTTTTTTATAATTCTAAAAATCTAATCTTTAGCAAATTAAAAAAAAATCAGTTCCTTACCATAAAAAAAAACCAACTCTTTACCATATTAACAATCAGCTCTGCACCATATTAGAAATCATCTTTTAGCAAATTAAAAATCAGTTCTTTACCATTTCTTTAATGATAGGTATAATAAAAATCAATTCTATAAAATAATATACATATATATTTCAGATTTTATTTAAAGAATTTAAATAAATAAAAAGACGAAATATCATGAATAAATAAATAAAAAAAGAGAAACTTACTGTTTTACGAACGGGGGAGGGGTGTCCACCGTCGGCCTTGGACCGGAGGAGGTGCTGGAGCGTCGTTTGGGAGGTGGCGTTAGCGGCAGAATGGGGGGTATCGCGATTGGGTTTGGGGTTCAATGAGGTGGACTCGATTTGGGGGTTCAGGGGAAGAAGAGGACGTCGAAAAGGGGGGGGAAGCAGGGTCAGGCGGTGCGACGGCTTGGGGGGGGGCTATCGTCGACGGTGGTGGAGGCGTAGGGCGGTGGAGCGAAGAGGAAGAACTTTTTTTTTTATTTGGATCGAAGACTGAAACGGGGGGGGGGGGGGGGGGCAGGTCAATGTAAGGAGAGGGGAGAGAGAGTGGTTTAATTATATATTTTTTTCTTTCCCACCCAAAAAGCAACTTTTATTTTCGACCTCAAAACGAGGCCCACCGCCTGTCGTCCATAGCTAATTACCCCCATTCCGAACACAATGGGATATGTATCGTAAGCCGATTCGACTGTTTCAATCAGTTTCCGTTGAAATCAACATATAACTCTATATATTGAATTTGAACGAGCATTTCAATTTACCGGGGTCACATACGAACTCTATAAATTGCAGAAAAATGTTTTCTAGCTTCGTATTGACGATACGGCCCTTACAAAACTAGTTTCGTCTAATTCTGAGACCGCTGGAAAAATGGTCATTTTCCAGTCGATTAAAATCAACTGAAACTGGTCAAACGCGTTTTCCTTCGCCACGCTCACATATTGAATCGAAAAATTATGAAATTTAAAACCTAGCAATAATTTGACATCACGGACCCAACAAAAGTGGTTTCGTCGAAATCTGAGGTCCTTTGCAAAATTCCCATTTTTAAGGGCCTGAATCCATAACGACTATTCAGAATTTTCAACTGGACATATCTTTTGATTCCCGCTATGAAATTTCGATTTTTCGGATTCGTTGGAAAGATATTCTCAAATAGATCCTAATTTTTTTGGTTTCACTAAAATCCGGATTGTTTTGCACCCGGTACATTCAATTGAAGTTTGAAATCGAATTATCGAACTACCGCGCGATTTTCAATTCTATTTATAATTATATATAATTATTTATATTCTAACGACGACGTATATAATATATACGTTCAAAATATATTCAAAATAAATTTCTCGTCGATATTATTTAAAATAATTCATTTTAAATATTCAAAATTCGCTAAAATTGCCAAAATAAAAATTTTAAACTGGCCCAGATTTTCCGGGTTATTACAATCTCCCCCACTTAAAACTTTTCGTCCCCGAAAAGGAACAAAGTCGAAAGTGGTTTGATTAATCAACTCTACGTTCGATCTAGCTTCCATTCTCCAACTTTTCAGTTTCTGAGAATTTTCAAATTTTCAAAAATTTGGCTAACACCCTAAATTTTCGAAAAATTTCGCCATAACCTCCCCTGCACCGGGAGCCACGGGAAAATCCCGAAATTGCCATATAGGCCTTCTGATCTCAAAAAGAAAAAGAAAAAGAAAAAGCCAAGCGGCTAGCCAATCGGCTCATAAAATCATCATCACCCAAACAAAACGGTAAATTATAGTAAACATGTACCTATTTGTCGGGCAAACAAATTTTATTCTCTACTCTAGCCTCCTTGCTATGACCTGTTCAATGTAAGTATACGTATATGCAAGCAAATACGACCAATTTTCAATATAATTCAATATTTGATCCAATTAGGCATAATGGTTTAGAATTATCAAACAAATAAACAAACAACACAAACATCAATCAATTAGTGGATTAACGTTTCAAATTCATAAATTTTTTGATATATATACTGAAAATCTTATTTTTGATGCCAATTCACAACAATAAATCTATCTATATAAGTTTTGGTTCTCACACCAGTCTAATGGAAATATATAGATATCACACCTTCGAGACACGAAAATAATTACTGATGATGACGCGTCAATCATCAGAATCAGGTCCGGGCGACTAGAGTGTGATTCTATATCTATCTAATATATTAAAACTTCGAATATACGTTCATGACGCGTATATGCAAAATCTTTATATACTAGATTGTCCAAATCAATATAAATTAATTATTCAAATACGTGTAAAATGGTTTAAATTCCAAAACAAAATTGTTTTCATTTGAAAAATATACTCTTCACACTCGTTCTAGGATACTGCTAATCCCATCTCTAACGAGTCATTCTAATTGGATATTACTAACCCAATATCTGATGAATTCTTTCGTATGGTTCTAATGTGTCTTGTTCTCGAGCTCTGTAAACCAAAGCTCTGATACCAAATGTGACGGCAAGGAATTTCGCTCGATCCGAATCTGTCGTTAAACCGATCTAGACCGTTCGAAAACCCCTGATCGTTTGAGAACAGGACAAATCAGAACGCAGACGGAAGAACATTTCATTGTTATTACAACAATTCCATCAGATACAAGAATATACAAAGTATAATTGAACAAATTACATTCGATAAATACCAGAGATTACAATAAATTACATAGCAGCGGAAAATAATACTAAAGCACAACCAGAAATAATGCACGGATACAGAGCTTTCCGAGCATCGTTCCAGCTGTAAACCAGGATCCTGTGAATTTAAATCTGCAAAACCAGAACTACTAGCTGCCCGTGTCGAAAATAGGGGCACCCAGAGTTTAGGTTAAAACAATAAACTCCAGGTCAATCATGTGACTGGTGTGAGAACTAAAACAGTTATTTAAAACTTTACTTTAAAAGAGAGTAATTGAAGGGACCACGTCGTATAACACGGAACGGGTTTCCTCCCAAGAACACCAGTACATAGGATAAACAACGCAATGCTTTTTCGAAAAATGAAGCTATTATAAGACCCAGGTCCCATCACATAATGCAACGCAAGATGGAGTATAAGGTTTTTCCTTATAATAGCCAAACATGCTTGGTACGTTTAAAAACAAATCATTTGATACTATAATAAGTGTATAATGTCAAAACAATTTCAATCATAAATATCAATCCTAGGCGGCATGGGTACCATCTATCATGTCGCCATACTAGGCTCTACAAATAAAACCGAGATACACGTATTGGAAATTGGATTCCGTCATGAGTCGAGGCAAAGGGCAAGATCCTCTCCGCTTTCGAGACACTCTAGCAAATGTCTTAGGACTACACACTCTGGGCAATCCTGGATGCTTCAGGGCCGGTCCTCACTTACGTTAGAGGATTAGTATTCCTGAACACACGTTTCCCGGTCCTTACAGACCTAAAATCGAGGCGACTCATCCAACAACCACATAGGTGAAAAGTATATAAATGTCAGGGCTGGTAAGTCACTGACACCACCAAAGCTAGAAAGAAACGTCGTGCTCTCCCTGCAGTCCGTATCCCGTTTTTGACTCATACCGAGGTGTGAGGCTCGCGAATTCACGTTATACACAAAGCTGCCACGTAGGCCTTGCTTTGATCATCAACCACAAGACTTTGCTTTTCAACTGAAGCCTTGATCCATGCAACTCAGCGTGCCACACAGGCAATTCATGCCATGCGATTGATATCTATCGATATACAACCTCTAAGCTCGTACGTCTCAGAGAAGGGCGTTAAGCAAGAGAATAAATTCTCTGCCGCCAAACAGATATATATTTAACAGAAATCAATCAACACAGAATAAAATCCAATGTCAGACACACAATCCATTTCCAAGTTCGTTCTGGGTCTGAACGAAACCGGAGGCACTTTCCTCGCATATCCATCGATCTCCAAGTACGTCTGGACAACCACCAACTATTTCCATCCTCTTGGGTGTACAGCCCAATCAGGATCGTCAGTAATTATCCAAACGGTGTGAAGACTTCCGGTCTTCAACCACCGTCTTCATCTTCGACTTATCGTCGAATCGGTTATTCAGAATGGGTATAAACCCGAACTTTCCGAACAACCCGCGTATATTAAAACAAATGTTACACAACCACAACATACGCCTCATTCCAATTCATATTCTCCAGGAAAGGTTCACATTAATTTTATCCAAGATAAATTCTTTAAATTTATTCTTTGATCTTCCTTTGGATGTAATTTCAAACCAAATTATGGTTTTCCAAACTAGTCGAGATTAGCGAACCACCCCGAAGTAATTATTTATTTTATTTCTCAATCCCAACCTATTCATCCCATGAAGCAAAACTGGTAATACTCCATATCTAACACCACGATGTTATCGGTAAAATTAATTACCATTTCACGTTCAAATCTAATTAAAGATTTAACTATCGCTTTGGAGCAAAACTGGTGAAACTCCATTCACGCTCATTTGCCAAATTTGATAATTTGAATTATCAATTCACATTTCAATCTAATTGCAGATTCAATAAAACTCCTTTTACTGGGTTAAAGAACTAGTGTCATTTAAAACACAATTCACGACAAACCAAATCACATTCTAATTATTATCGGGTTAAAGAACTAGTGTTATTTAAAACACTGTTCATGATAAACCCACAAATCAATTCTATTTAAAACCCTTTCAAATCCAATTTATTTATTTAAAAATAAATGGATTTTAATTTTAGTTCAAAATTAGTTCATTTCGATAAAAATCTATTTTTATCTTTTCAAATATGGAGTTTTACATCCCAATTTCTCCCAAATCATTTCTTATGACTTTATACTAATTATTACTATTTTTAATAATTTTATCAAGGCCCGTACAGTCGATCTCCATCAACGGCCATTGAACTGCACTTACAGCGACCTTTTCCAAATTTGATTTGGATGTATCTCCAAATCCAACTGTTAGATTTCAAATTTCCAATATTCGTTAGAAAGCTCTTTTCGATACGAACCCAACGGTTCCGGTTTTAGGAGAATCCGACGGTCGGATCTCCCGTAATGTTCGTTTGAAATAAATGGTCGAAATTCACGAACTACCGCGGCGCGGCGCGTTCTATTCAGGCCATTATATTATATATATAATATATATAATATATGTTTCGTCGATTTCTATTTAAAACGAATTATATAAATAGTTTTAAATTCGTTTCAAAAACAATTTCAACTTCTATTTCCAATTCAAATCAAAATTGAATTTTTCCCTATAGATTTGTTTCAAAATTCATTTAAATTCAATTCAAATTTCAGTTCAATTTGAATTCATTTCAAATTGATTTTACTTCTATTTCAATTCATTTTCAATTCAATTTGAATTCAATTTGATTTCTATTCAAATCAAATTCAATTCGTTTTCTATTCAATTCAATTCAAATTCATTTTCTATTCAATTCAATTCAAATTGGTTTTCTATTCAATTCAATTCAAATTGGTTTTCTATTCAATTCAATTTAAATTCGTTTTCTATTCGATTCAATTCAAATTGGTTTTCTATTCAATTCAATTTAAATTCGTTTTCTGTTCGATTCAATTCAAATTCGTTTTCTATTCGATTCAATTCAATTCGGTTTGAATTTCATTTCAAAATATTCGATTTCGAGATCACTTTTCAATATTCATTTTAAAATGAATAAAATCGATATAAATATCGTTCACGTCAAAATGGCGTTAATCTAATCAACACGGCTTCATATATTTATATTTTCAAATATTCTATTTCAAATATTTTTATTTCAAAATATTTCTATTTCAAATATTTCTATTTCAAATATTTCTATTTCAAATACTTCTATTTCAAATATTTCTATTTCAAATATTTCTATTCCAAATATTTCTATTTCAAAATATTTCTATTACAAATATTTCTATTTCAAATATTTCTATTATCAAAATGTTTCGTTCAACACATGACAAATCTCAACGGATGAGTACGGTCAACACATGAACCTTTATTTTATAATATTCTTTATTTTTCCGATTGGAATGAGGCCCAATCAATTACCATATAAAGTTAATTATATGGATTCCATACAACAAATGTATATAATAGCAACGATAAATAATCAACCATCATCCAAAGTGCACTACACTGTATAAGCATCAAATATATATATCTAACCCTTATAACAGCCTGTCAATCAATCGATCGACATACAACTAATCATTGGGATTAGTGTATACCGTATTTTATCCCAATCCCGTGTGGGGTTTCAAACAATCAAACACATATTTTTATTTGTGCAGTTGGGCGATGTGTAAAATTTATCGTCCCAATCAATGTCAGTCAAATCAGTGTACATAAACAAACCGTCCGGTTTGTAAATGAATATTTATTTATTCACATTCACTATATTCATATTCACGTTAAAAATTATATTTTTAACAATAAAACATTTTATTTTAACATATGAATTTCTATTCAGTTCATTCTTTAAATAAAATGATATTTTTATTTTTCTAACTTATTTTATAAAATTTCGGCGGCATAACGGCACGATACTAGAAACGGGACGAGGCCTAGCCTTTTTCCCGGTCTAGTGAAGGCCCACGCCATTCACACATCAATCAAATCAATTTCATTTCACCAAACAATTCAATTCAACCCAAATAATCTAACCAACTACACAACCAAACAATTAAACAAACAAGCCATCCATCGTCTGTGGATGACAGGTGTCGGGTGCTACTAAACACCGTCTGCATCCTAGCATATATTATAATATAACTAGAAAAAAAGGAATTTTAAAAGGTGAGAAGTTCTCACCGATAGCTGTTCCAACTCCACGACACTTCTAATGCAGGAAATCTTCATTGTTCTCGTCTCTTATCACTTTCGTTGCCCGTAGCCACTACATATGTAAAAATCGAATTTTTACTTTGCTTTTTAATATATAAAAACCGAATTTTTACTATGCTATTCAATATATAAAAATCGAATTTTTACTATGCTATTCAATATATAAAAATCGAATTTTTACTATCACGCTATATGGATAAAAATTCTATTTTCACATTGCTACTATATAGATAAAAATTATATTTTTACCTCGCTATTCTCTATATAAAGATTTCTCCTTTTCAAATATAAAGATTTCGCCTTTTCAAATATATCATTATAAAAATCACATTTTTATTTTTCTACACATATAAAGATGATATTTCTAATATTCCTATCATGTAAAAATTATATTTTCAATTCTCTACATAAACAAAAATCATATTTTTACATCTTCTATATAGTAAAGATTATATTTTTAATACTTTAAAAATATAAAAATCATATTTTTATACGGTTCTTTTCAAAACAAAGATAATATTTTTATACGGTTCTTTTCAAAACAAAGATAATATTTTTATACCTACATTATATAAAAATCGAATTTTTTTATAATTCTAAAAATCTAATCTTTAGCAAATTAAAAAAAATCAGTTCCTTACCATAAAAAAAACCAACTCTTTACCATATTAACAATCAGCTCTGTACCATATTAAAAATCATCTTTTTAGCAAATTAAAAATCAGTTCTTTACCATTTTCTTCAATGATAGGTATAATAAAAATCAATTCTATAAAATAATATACATATATATTTCAGATTTTATTTAAAGAATTTAAATAAATAAAAAGACTGAAATATCATGAATAAATAAAAAAAAGAAGGGAAACTTACTGTTTTACGAACGGGGGAGGGGTGTCCACCGTCGGCCTTGGACCGGAGGAGGTGCTGGAGCGTCATCTGGGAGGTGGCGTTAGCGGAGGAACGGGCGGTGTCGCGATTGGGTTTGGGGTTCCACGAGGTGGGCTCCATTTGGGGGTTCAAGGGAAGAAGAGGACGTCGAAAAGGGGGGGAAGCAGGGTCAGGCGGTGCGGCGGCTGGGGGGGCTATCGTCGACGGTGGTGGAGGCGCAGGGCGGTGGTGCGAAGAGGAAGAACTTTTTTTTCTTTCTTTTTTTCAGATTTGGATCGAAGACTGAAACGGGGGGGGGGGGGGGCAGGTCAATGTAAGGAGAGGGGAGAGAGAGTGGTTTAATTATATATTTTTTTCTTTCCCACCCAAAAAGCAACTTTTATTTTCGACCTCAAAACGAGGCCCACCGCCTGTTGTCCATAGCTAGTTACCCCCATTCCCAACACAATGGGATATGTATCGTAAGCCGATTCGACTGTTTCGATCAGTTTCCGTTGAAATCAACATATAACTCTATATATTGAATTTGAACGCGCATTTCAATTTACCGGGGTCACATACGAACTCTATAAATTGCAGAAAAATATTTTCTAGCTTCGTATTGACGATACGGTCCTAACAAAACTAGTTTCGTCTAATTTTGAGACCGTTGAAAAAATGGCCATTTTCCAGTCGATTAAAATCAACTGAAACTGGTCAAACGCGTTTTCCTTCGCCACGCTCACATATTGAATCGAAAAATTATGAAATTTAAAACCTAGCAATAATTTGACATCACAGACCCAATAAAAGTGGTTTCGTCGAAATCTGAGGTCCTTTGCAAATATATCCTAATGTTTTTGGTTTCACTAAAGTCCGGATTGTTTTGCACCCGGTACATTCAATTGAAGTTTGAAATCGAATTATCGAACTGCCGCGCGATTTTCAATTCTATTTATAATTATATATAATTATTTATATTCTAACGACGACGTATATAATATATACATTCTAAATATATTCAAAATAAATTTCTCGTCGATATTATTTGAAATAATTCATTTTAAATATTCAAAATTCGCCAAAATTGCCAAAATAAAAATTTTAAACTGGCCCAGATTTTCTGGGTTATTACAGTATTCCTATCATATTAACGTTTCACATACCCAACTTATACCTCTCTTTTCCCATTCCCTCCAGCTTGCAGATATTGATAGGGTTTTTGATGAGCTTGAAAGCCGTTCACGTTCACGCTGATGCTTCCGTTGCTCCTGCTTTTGCTGCACTATTTTTTTGTTTCCTCGTCTGTTATTTTTCTTCCACTATTCTACTTTCTTTACTTTCTACTACCATATAAGTACAAATTGTTGATCCGAAATTTGTTATTACCACTTATTCCATATATTCTGCTTCCTATGTTACTTCCTTTCAAGTTATTTAATATTCAAACTTCTGCTGCATTAAACAACAATCAAACTTTCTCTGTTTTTATGCAACATTCATGTTTGTTCATGCCCACCTGTTCTTCAGTTCTGTTATGACGCAGCTTTACTGCTTTCTATTGCACACTACATACATAGTTTTAGTGGAACAACTATTCTCTGTTTTGCTTACTTTCTTTTCCACATTTCCATAATGTCTGCATGCACAACTCTACCATGACTGCTGATTCTAAACATGATTTTCAGTATTGGTCAAATATATCTGTGCACACGCCCATCGGGCGTGCATATGTACTGTTGTGTGTGTGTGTGTATATATATATATATATAGGTATACGTATATAAACATATTTCGATTTCATTTCAATATATTTCAATTCCATTCAACGCATATATAATTTTTACAACACATATATAACTTATACATCGCACATACAACTTATATAACGCTTATACATGATGTGTAAAACACTTTTATAACACATACATCGATCGTATAATTTATACATCGTCATTCCATATCGTTTATAATTCAGAAATCTCACATTGGGTTCCATTCCTCCAAAAATTTTAGAAGGCTCAGAAAAATATCCGGTCTCTTCTAGAATGTAGAAGACGTCCTCACGGTCCCAGTGTCTCTTGTTTCGCTGGATTTCGACAAAATAGCAAAAAAGATATGATTTTTATTGTAAAATCATAAACCGTAGCGCTTTAAAGTGTTATAAACAGTTTAAAATAAATTAAACCGTACCTTTATAATATCGTTCAAAACTAGGTCACCACTTTTCTCGAAATCTGTGTAGCTAGGGGTCGATCGTCCTATGCCATGTGGAGGAGCTTGGAGAGGCGCGCGTCTCGAGGTAGGTGGCGGTCAGATCGGTGCACCCTACGAACAACGGCGGCGAACGGAAGTCCCAAACTTTGAGGGGGCGAAACTGGGTGGTGGCGCAACGATGGGAGACGAGGGTAGGATGGATTTGAAGCTCGGGCTAAGATCTGCAAAATAATTCAAAGGATCGTTGTGTTTTATTGCGTGTGGAAGGAGATAAGGAGGGGAGAAGGTTGGAAGGCTTCACCGTCGTGGATCGCAGGAGGGTTCGATTTTTTCTGAGAAAACGCGTATATTAAAATAATAAAAGGAATTATTTTATTGGTCGGAATATTTTTTAATTCGAAAAATAGTGTTTCTCCATACGAACTCCAATCCAAACCCAACGACTATCGCCCGTAGCTAAATACCCCCATTCCGAACACAATGGGATATGTTTCGTAGGCCCATTCGATTGTTTTAGTCAATTTTTCTTCAAATTAAAATATAAAACATTCAATATTTTATTTGAACGTTCATTTCAATTTGCTGGGGCCACATACTAATCTCAAAAATTCCAGAAAAACAAATCTAGCTATGTTTTGACGATACGGTCCCAACAAAACTAGTTTCGTCGAATTCCGAGACCGTTTAAACAATGGCCATTTTCTGGTCGATCCAATTTAACTAAAATCAACCAAACACATTTTCCTCTGCCACACTCACATACGAACTTCAAAAATTATGGAATTTGAAATTTAGCAATAATTTGACATTTTGGATCCAACAAAAGTGGTTTTGTCGAAAACGGAGGTCGTTTGCAAAATGGCTATTTTCAAGGGCTATATATACTCTATAGCGACCTTTCTGAAAATTCATTTGGACATAACTTTTGATTCCCGCTATGAAACTTCGATTTTTCAGATTCGTTAGAAAGATATTCATAAACAGATTTAAATATTTTTGGTTTCACTAAAATCCGTTTTATTTTGCACCCGGTACAGTAAGTCAAAATTTGAATTCAAATTTTCAAACTATCGCGCCATTTCAGGCCTTGTTTATAACTAAAATAAATATCTTTATTTTACAACATCGATTCAAATAGACATTTGGTCGTTATTATTTAAAATAATTTATTTTAAATATTCAAAATCCACTGAAATAGCCAAATTAAAAATTTTAAATTGGTTCTGATTTTCTGGTTTGTTACAGGTGACCAGATGTTCTGAAAAGTTATACGCGACCTCAAGCCTCATCAACCGGGAAATGACAAAAATCGAGCAGGCAACATGGCTAGGTGGGTCATTCCCCTGCTGGGTATATTATCATCGATCTAGAAAAAAATTCATATTTGTTCTTCTTTCATTTTCGGTATCTCTGCGAATGTACTACAGGCCTTTAAAACCACAATGGGGTGACAATATATTCTCTACACTCAAGCTAAATGAGTGAACGGTCATGTGTGGCAGGGTTGCAAGATGTTCTTTTTGAACCCAAGTGTATCCCCTCTAGAGTACACTGATTGGGAGGGGGTCCCATACCTTGTCATAGTTGGAATTTTTGATTTTATACTATATATGTAGAGCGTGAGATGCAAGCGTTCCACTATTTGGTTATTTATTTGATTAGACATTATTATAATATCACTGGATTTTTATATCAAAATGTTTTGGTTATAGTAAGGTGAAAATCGTCCATGTTTATGTGTAGGTTGGTCTTACTATTACCCTTTCTTTCAAAGGATTTTTCAAGGTTAAACAATATAGTTGGAGTTTACTCACACAAGTCCCATGACTAACCCAGAGTTTATTTCGTTTATTTTTCCTAAACTCTTCGGTGCCTAAATTTGTACGGGTAGACAAGCGTTTCAGGATTTTACAGATACACTTGGAGGAGCTTGAAGGAGGAAGCTTCACCGTTAGTTATTTAGAGTATTTCTACTGTGATGTATTTGTATTGTACTCTGATATGGTATGTATATACAATACTGATTTTGTATTTCAAAGATTATGTTATATAACATATTTTATTTGTTCCGCTATGAGATTCTATATTGTGATTTCTGTTCTATCTTCCATCTGTTTTTATTTCTTTAACCCTAAGGAGTCGTAATTCTGTGCTATTTGGGTTTGACGTGTGTTGTTTTAGTCAAATCAGATAGTACAGATTTGCGGGCCGTCACAGTAATTGAGTTGTAATAAGGCTTTGTTGAATTGGATAAAGAGTTTTAAAGTTACAAACTCGTATATTTCTCAAGATAAGAACGTTGTCGATTAAGGTCTGAGAGGTAAACAGAATACCCCAACTTGAACTACTTCACTATTATCAAGAGATTGTATTAGTTTATAATGGTAAAAGATGTTTAAAATAGTACAGGTTTATCCCAAAAGTTAAATTAGTAGTGGAAAATCATATATAAGTTGAATTATACAGATTATTAAATAAAAGCTTAAATATTGATTAATGAATATATTGAGGAAAGGACTAAATTGAATACAATGAATATTTTAAGGAAGGGTTAATGATATCGAAAATGAAATCCATAATATTGTTTTACAAATGTTAAGTTTAATGGATTTAGTTAAAAGACATATATTTTATAAAAGATACTTTGTTCCAAATTTAGAAAATTAGAGTTGTTTTAGAAAATGTTTGCAAGTGGTAGTTCAATGGAATATTTTATATATGTAAAAGCTATTTTCTTGAGTAATAAGAAGAAATGGATTTGAGAAATTTCTTGGGTAAAAAGTAAGATACTATATTCAAATATTGGAAGATTTATAAGTTTTTATTTAACATACGGTTATTTAAAGAGGCCAAATGATACTGTGCGTTGAGCCAATGAATCCATTTTTATCTTTATGGGTGAATGGTTGTTTTATTTTGATAGTTAAATAAACGACTATCAAAACCTGGCTTATTATCGATTGTTGGTATGGAAAGACCGAGATCGAATTTATATTCGAAAACTATTCCAACCAACAAATATGTAAACGTTAATGATATCAGAAGAATAGTCGAGACAGAGCATTTGAAGACCCATAGAATTTAATAAAACGAAAGGATTGCTTATAATCTCTGGTTCGCACCTAGAGATAAACTGTGATTCGGTCGTGGTTGAAATCTACGGTGATTTCTGTCTACTGATCCTTGGGGTGATTCCTATATGAGGATGCTATAGGGGGTTCCTTTGGCTTGCCCTATTTCTGGATGACTTGTATGTATGAATGTCTAACAAAGTATTTCCTTAAGAGTCACGTATGTTGATTTTTACAAATATACAAAGTTTGGTGGTGGAGAAGGCAACTTCTCTTAGCATAACATCCCGAGTGTATTTATGGACATCAATTAGTGATTTGACAGATCTAAGGATGTGGCATTCAAAGTTTTATGTGATGTTCTCTGGAAAGAAAGTCGTGGCCTCAAGCCTCATCAACCAGGGAAATAACAGAAATCGGGCTGACAACATGGCTAAGTGGGGCATTCCCAATTAGGGTATATTGTCACCATATAAAGAAAGTTCTTATTAATTCTTCTTTCGTTTTTGTTTCTCGCAGGAAGTATAGTGGGCCCATAACACCGCAGGTTGACAAAATATTTGATATACTCAAGCTGAATGAGTGGTCGGTCATGTGTGGCCGAGTTGTAAGATGTTCCTGTTGAAACCTAGTGCATTGCTCTCTATAGATGCAATTTTGAAAGGTGATCCCATGCATTTTCATAGTTGGAAATCCAATCTCCAGTAAGTGCCATGTGGTTTTTGATTATATACTATATATATATGGAGCGTGAGATGCAAGCATTCGACTAGATGTGTAACAACCCGCAAATTTTGAACCAATTTAAAAATTTTATTTCAGGAAATTTAATGAAAATTTAACATTTAAAACGATTTATTTTAAATAATAATGACTAAAAATTTATTTTAATCGAAGTTAAAACGAATAAATTTTATTTAAATATAAAAGAAGTTAGTAATGGCACGATAGTTCGAAAATTCAATTTCTAATTTCAATTGACTATATAGGGTTCATTTTAAATCAGAATTGAGTGAAACAAGAAATATTTAAAACTGTTTGACCATATCATTCTAACGAATGTAAAAAACTGAAATTTCACTTTAAAAATAAATAGTTATGGCTAGTTTAAATTTAAGAGAAGTCGTTATTGAATTTATATATATTTTAATATAATATATGGCCCTTAAAAATAGCCATTTTGCAAATGACCTCCGTTTTCGACTAAACCACTTTTGTTGGGACCGGAATATCAAATTATTGCTAGGTTTCAATTTTCGTAATTTTTCGAATTAATATGTGAGCGTGGCAAAAGAGAATGTGTTTTGTCAGTTTTGGTCAAATTTAATCGACTTGAAAATGGCCATTGTTCAAACTGTCTCAGAATTCGATGAAATTAGTTTTGTTAGGACCATATTGTTAAAACAAAGCCAAAAATAATTTTTCTGGATTTTTCAGAGTTCGTATGTGGCCGTGGTGAATTTAAATATACGATTGAATTAATTTAATAAAGGATTTGAATGGTAAATTAAATAATTCAGGCCACAGACAGCCATTTGGCCTGACGGGTCTTAGCCCATTGGATCCGGAATGGGGGCTATTGGGTGGGGTCAACTCCTGTTGGACAGGAATTGGAATTGTTTTAGACTTATGGATTTATTTGTAAAATTTATATTAAAATATTATAAATTATAGAAAATTCACAAAACCCTAATTCACTAAAGTAGTAGCCGCCGTCCTCAACAATTTGAATGGTCGAAAAGCTACAGTTTTCATTTGATTTTTATTCTCAATCCACATAGTGTTTTTGGAAATTGCCAAAGGCTAAATCGATCCACTCAACATGTTCTTCCAGTTCAACGGTAATGATCGATCCTAGTTTGGTAATTGGTTCGGAATTGGGACTGAAGCCCGTCGACTTTGGGACTGATTTCCGGTCGTATAGTGAGGCCGAGTTGGCCATGTGGCCAGGCGGATGGGCATTGGATGATGAGCTTCGAGGTGGCGTCGTCGGATTCGGTTCCGGTCTACCTGAGGAGGGGCGACGATGGTGGTTTGCAAAGGAGGATGGGTTCAGTTTAGTTCGATGGTATCAGGAAGAAGAAGAACAAATAGGCAGCCTAGTTTGGTCTTAAGGGGTAATCGAAGGATTTAGTTAAATTAACTAATTAATTAATGAAATTAACGTTCAAACTGTTATAACTTCTGTCAATCTTATCAGAATTTGATGAAACGAAAAGCGTTGGACTCGTATTGATCAGATCTACGCTATGGAACAAACTAGATCTAAAACGAAGCACTTTAGAAATTTGGCCAAATTTGAACGCAAACAGAAATTCAGACAAAAATCGATTGTTAGATTTCTTTTTTTAAAATAATTACTTTATTTATTTAATTTAATTGTTATGGAATGATTGTATGTATATGACTGAGATCTGCTGTGTGATGATATTGCGAATGATTTATCTGTTTGTGGGTGATTTATAAACACAGATTTGTATGTGTTAAACAAAAATAAATCGTTTTGTTATAGTGTTGAATTGAAATAGAATTGTCAATTCAACATAAAAAATTATTTTGATTTTTTTTTGTTGAATTGAATTAGATCGTCAATTCAACATTTAAAACATTATTCTGATCATGTTGTTGAATTGAATTAGATCGTCAATTCAACATAAAAACATTATTTAGATTATTTTGATAGAATTTTCAATTCAACGTGAAACATTATTTTATCATTTTTATCTAATTGAAATAGTATTTTATATTCAAAATAAAATATTATTTTGTCATTTAATAGAATTGTCAATACAATTGGAAATATATCATTTTGAAATTTATAATTGTGTGTTGAACTAAAAGGGTTATTCTTTTATTTGCATTCTTTGATGCAAATAAACGATGAATTAAAAAGGTTATTCTTTTATTTGCATTCTTTAATGCAAATAAACGATGAGTTAAAAGGTTATTTTTTATTTGCATTCTTTGATGCAAATAAACGATGAATTAAAAGGTTATTCTTTTATTTGCATTTCTTGGTGCAAATAAACGATGAATTGAAAGTTATTCTTTTATTTGCATTCCTTGATGCAAGTAAACGATGAGTTAAAAGTTATTCTTTTATTTGCATTCCTTGATGCAAATAAACATGGATTTAAAAAGTTAATCTTTTATTTGCATTCCTTGATGCAAATATACGATGAATTTAAAAGTTGTTCCTTTATTTGCATTCTTTGACACAAATATACATTGAAATAAAAAGTTATACTTTTATTTGCATTCTTTGATACAGATAAAATGTTAAAATTGGAAGTTAAATTTTTATTTGCGTTTATTGATGCAAATAAGACATAGTTTCAAAAAGGTTATATTTTATTTGTAATTTAGATACAAATTTATAACATGATTTATTAAGTTACATTTTGTTTGCAATTTTATATGCAAACAAAACATTAAAATAAAAAGTTTCATTTTTATTTACATTTTAGTTGTAATAAAAATGATAGAATTAAAGGTTGCATCTTTATTTGTCAAATTAGATGTAAGTAAAGGAATAAATTAAAAAGTTACATTTTTATTTGCATTTTAGATGTAAATAAAACATAGTATAAAAAGTTACATTTTTAATTACATATTAGATGTAAATAAAAACTTGGAATTAAAAGTACATTTTTTTTCATGTTTATTTACATTATAGATGTAAATAAAAGCTTAAATTAAAAAGTTACATTTTTATTCAATTTAGATGTGAATAAAAGAGCAGATTAAAAAGTTATAATTTTTATTTACATTCTAGATGTAAATAAAAGAATAGATTAAAGAATTACATTTTTATTTACATTTTAGTTAAAATAAATGAATAGAATTGAAAGTTACATTTTTGTTGTCATTTTAAAGAAAATAAAAGGAGTGGAATTAAATGTCACATTTTATGGTCATTTTATATGAAACAAAAAAGAACAGGTTTTAAATATTTCATTTTTATTGTCCTTTTATATGCATTAAAAATAATTAGATATTAAAATGGAATAGGTGAACAATAAAAGTATACATCTTTGTTTCGTATGTAGGAATCATTAAAATTTCTCATTGTTGAAGTGTTACACTTCCATTTACAAGTTGTCCGACTTGTTTATGTGATTGGGACGATAATTTTTCACACATCGCCCAAGTGCACAAATAATCTATTATTGTTTGTTGGTTGAAACCCCACACGGGTGTTGGGATGACATTTGATATACACTAGTCCCAATATTTAATTAATTGTCAATCGATGGATTGACAGTCTGTGTTGAGCATTACTTATTTATTTATTTTAATGGTCACACAGTTATAAATCTCTCTTTAGATGTGAATGTATTGTTTGATGATTGTTTATCATTATCGTTGGATATATGCAATGAATGAAATCAATATAACTGAATTTATATGGTAATTGATTGAGTCACATCCCGATTCAGAATATTTTAAAAAAATGAAGAACATCTTTTTAAAAAGAATATTTTGAAGTAAAGGAGTTTGTAAATAAATAATATTTTAAAATTCTGAATATTCTAAAATAATATTCAGTGTAAAATAAAACTATGATTTTGTGTCCCTTTTAGACGAATATAAAAATATAAAAATGTGAAGCCGGATTAAGTAGCAAACGTTATTTCTACCCGAACGGGTTTATTGATCGATTTATTTCATTTTAAGATGAATATAAAAAGAAGTGATTATAAATCTTATATTTTGAAAATTTAAGTATTTTAATATAGAATATTCAATTTTTATTTAAAATTGGATCGCGAATTTCGACCAATAACTTCAAATTGATGTAACAGGAGATTCGACCGTCAGATTCTCCTAAAACTGGAACCGTTGGGTTCGTATTGAAAAGAGCTTTCCTATGAATATAAGAGTTTTGAAATCTAACAGTTAGATTTGGAGTTATGTCCAAATCAATTTCAGAAAAGGTCGTTATGGATGTAGTTCGATGACCGTTTATGGAAATTGACTGTAAAGGCCTTAACAAAATTATTTAAAATAAAGGAAAATTATGTAAAATCATAATAAATGATTTGAAAAGATTTTAAGATGAAAAAATCCAATTTTGTAAAGGTAAAATATATTTTTATCAAAATAAACTAGTTATTAACTAGAAAGATAATCCAATGTTTTAAAATAAATAAATTGGATTTTTGTGTTATCGTGAATGGTGTCTTAAATAACACTATTCTTAAAACCCCATGTAAAAAGAATAAATCTTTTAATTAAGATTAATAGAGTTTTCAAATTATATTTTGTAATTGGAATAAAGTGAAATGTGAATTGGGTTTATCGTGAACTGTGTTTTAAACGACATTTGTTCTTTAACACAATTAACAGTGAAAATATAATTAGGAATTTACAAATCTTTTATTAAGATTTAATTGGAAATTTTCCAAAATAAAGTTTTCTGATTTATTACATTAAATTGGAATTGAATGGAATTTGGTTCGATGATAATCGAGATGAGCTTCTATAAAAGAAGGCTGTTACTATATATGGAATTTAAAAGGCTTTGTCGTTATTCCATTTATATTATTGGTCTGATACAGAAATTTATATCGATTATGTATTGATTTGAGTTCTGTGAAAATTCCATATTTAATGGAAGATGATTTTTGGTTTATCGTGAACTGTGTTTTAAATGACATCAGTTCTTTAACCCCGTTAAAGATAAGATTAATTTCTTAAATTTGAATAATCTTTATGTAATGATTTTTGAAGATTTAAGAATAAATTCAAAGAATTTGTCTTTGATAGAATTAATGGAGATTCTGCCCTAATATTGTGAATATTTTATTAAAAGAACATTCTGAATTGGAATGAGGCGTTGGTGTGTTTTTTTGCACTTGATTTTAAATTACGCGAGTTATTCGGAAAGACCAGGTTTAACCCATTCTGAATAATGAATACGACGACTAATAGTCGAAGAAATTGAAGGCGGTGCAGGACCAACGATCTTCACGTCGAATGGATGAGTTGCTACTGATGCACATGATTGGAGTAGCTACCTTGAAGGGGATACAGTGGTAGCCGTTCGGACGTACATGTTGATTGTTCGGATATGCAAGGGATAAGGTTCCTCCTGTTTCATTCAAACCCAGAACGGACTGGTAAATGGATGGTATGTCTGACGTTGTATTCCTTTACCTTATATTTGTTGATTTCTGCTAATATATATCTGTTTGGTAGCGGAGCATTTATTCTATTGCTTAATACCCTTCTCTGAGACGTATGAGCTCAGAGGTTATATATTGGCAGAAATCAATGGTAGGGATTGACAATGTGGCATACTAAGATGCATGGATCAAGGCTTTTGTTGAAAAGCAGAGCCTTGTGGATGATGATCAAAGCATAGCCTATTTAGGCATAGCTTTGTGTATTACGTTACCTCGCGAGCCTCACACCCCGATAGAGTCAAAAACTGGACAAGGGAATGCAGGAAGTACACACGTTTCTTTCTAGCTAGAAGTAGTGTTTGGGTTTTCACACGGCCCGGCATTTTTACTTATGTGGTTGATGGAATGAGGCACGTCGCATTATTATTATTGGTCTCCAATGGCCAATTTATAGGTCCAATAGGATCGGGAAGCGTGTGTTCAGGAATTGCCAATCCACCAAAGTATTTATGGACCGGCCCTGCAGCATCCAAAGGTTCGCCAGCATCCGATTCCTTAAACATTGCTAGAATGTCTCGAATCAGTTAGGAGATCGTCCCTAGCATTGGCTCATGATGGAACCCAACTTCCAATACGACATCATGCTGTTTTGATTGTATAACTAGTATGGCGACATGGTAGGATGGGGTACTATGTCATCTATGATTGATACATTATGATTGAAATTGTTTTTAAAACATATATACACTAATAATAATATCAAATCCGTTTTTATCGTATCAAGCATCTTTTGACCATCGTAAGGTAAAACTCTATCCTCCGGTTTGTGTTGCATTGTGTGATGGGACTTGAGACTTATAATGGTTTCATTTTTCTAAAAAGCATTGCGTTGTTTAACGATTTACTTTATTTATGCACTGGCAATCCAATGGAGTAAACCCGTTCTGCGTTAGTGGTGTGGTCCTGTGATTAGCCTTATTATTAGATAGGTTAACTAAGATTTCTCATACCTGTCCCATGACCGACCCGTAGTTTGTTTCACTTGCAAACTCGGGTGCCCCTTATTTTCCATACGGGCAGTTGAGTAACTTGTTTTGCAGATATTCTTTTTGAGCAGGATTCTGGATCGAAGCTCAAAGCTGTGTCCAGAGCATGATAGTCTTCCGCTGTATTAGTTTATTTGTTTTCTGCTGCTTTGTATTAAATATATTGTAAATTAATCTTCCGTTGTATTATTTTCAATGTACTCTGATGTTATATTATCATGATGTAATAAAAAACTGTTGTTATCTATTCTAATGTATTGTATTACCAAAGTTAAAGTATTCGAAGATTTCCGACTTTTGGTTCAGACCTGTGTGGTTTATGGTCGATTCAAAGGGTGGGGATTTTCGGGTCTTTACATTTGATATCAGAGCTCTGGTTAGCTCAAATCTTTGGGGTACAACTCGTTAGAACTGAACAAAAAACTCATCAGAGGTGGGATTAGTAATATCCTATAAAAAGAATGACTCGTTAGAGATGGGATCAGTAGTATCCTAGAATGAGTCCGAAGAGTGTTATTTTTATAAAAATAAAAACAAATTTAGTTTTTAAATTTTTATCTTAAAATACGTATTTGAGATATTATTATATTTTAATTTGGACAATCGAGTATATAGAGATTTTAATATACGTCTGATCCACGTGTATACGAAGTCTCAAATATACTGGGTATATATAGAATCACACTCTAGTTGCCCGGAAATGATTCTGATGATGAGGCATCATCATCAATGCTTATGTTCGAGTTTCATAGTAGGATATCTATATATTTCCAGCCGACTGGTATGAGAACCAAATCTTAATTAGAATTTATTGTTGTGATTTGCACTAAAAATATGATTTTTGACTATATATAAAAGTTATATATTTAAAAGGGTTAATCACCTAATTGATTGCTGTTTGTGATGTTTGATAATTAGTTTAACTAATTAAAATGTTGGTATGATAATTAACTTAACCAATATGAGAAAGAATGATAAATTTAGCTAAATCGAATTTAACAGTGAACTAAATTGATAAGAAAAGAAAATTTAGTTGGTTAATTTAGCAACTTTTAACTACGTTCCTTTTCGAGGACTAAAAGTTTTTAAGTGGGGGAGATTGTAACAACCTGCAAATTCTGAACCAATTTAAAAATTTTATTTCATGAAATTTAATGAAAATTTAACATTTAAAATGGTTTATTTTAAATAATACGACTAAAAATTTATTTTAATCGAAGTTAAAATGAATAAATTTTATTTAAATATAAAAGAAGTTAGTAATGGCACGACAGTTCGAAAATTCGATATCTAATTTCAATTGACTATACAGGGTTCATTTTAAATCAGAATTGAGCGAAACAAGAAATATTTAAATCTGTTTAACCATATCTTTCAAACGAATGAAAGAAACTGAAATTTCACTTTAAAAATAAATAGTTATGGCTAGTTTAAATTTAAGAAAAGTCGCTATTGAATTTATATATATTTTAATATAATATATGGCCCTTAAAATTAGCCATTTTGCAAACGACCTCCGTTTTTTATGAAACCACTTTTGTTGGGACCGGAATGTCAAATTATTGCTAGATTTCAATTTTCGTAATTTTTCGAATTAATATGTGAGCGTGGCAAAAGAAAATGTGTTTTGTCAGTTTCAGTCAAATTTAATCGACTTGAAAATGGCCATTTTTCAAATAGTCTCAGAATTCGACGAAATTAGTTTTGTTAGGACCATATCGTTAAAACAAAGGCAGAAATAATTTTTCTGGATTTTTTTGAGTTCGTATGTGGCACTGGTAAATTTAAATATAAGATTGAATTAATTTAATAAAGGATTTGAATAGTACATTAAATAACTCAGGCCATAGACTGCCGTTTAGGCTAACGGGACCTAGCCCATTGGATCCAGAA
Organism: Allium sativum; assembly: GCA_030737875.1. Taxonomy (NCBI): domain Eukaryota; kingdom Viridiplantae; phylum Streptophyta; class Magnoliopsida; order Asparagales; family Amaryllidaceae; genus Allium; species Allium sativum. The sequence goes on along the minus strand of CM060916.1, from coordinate 165,841,779 downwards.
CGGGGGCTATTGGGCGGGGTCAACTCCTGTTGGACTGGAATTGGAACTGTTTAAGACTTATGGATTTATTTGTAAAATTTATATTAAAATATTATAAATAATAGAAAATTCACAAAACCCTAATTCACAAAAGTAGCAGCCGCCGTCCTCAACAATATGAATGGCCGAAAAGCTACAGTTTTCATTCGATTTTTATTCTTAATCCACATAGTGTTTTTGGAAATTGCCAAAGGCTAAATCGAACCTCTCAACATGTTCTTCCAGTTCAACGATAATGATCGATCCTGGTTTGGTAATTGGTTCGGAATTGGGGCTCAAGCCCGTCGACTTTGGGGCTGATTTCCGATCATATAGGGAGGCCGTGTTGGCCACGTGGCCAGGCGGATGGGCGTTGGATGATGAGCTTCGAGGTGGCGTCGTCGGATTCGGTTCCGGTCTACCTAAGGAGGGGCGACGATGGTGGTTTGCAAAGGAGGATGGGTTCGGTTTAGTTCGATGGTATCAGGAAGAAGAAGAACAAAGAGGCGGCCTAGTTTTGTCTTAAGGGGTAATCAAAGGATTTAATTAAATTAACTAATTAATTAATGTAATTAACGTTCAAACTATTATAACTTCTGCAAATCTTATCAGAATTTGACGAAACGAAAAGCGTTGGACTCGTATTGATCAGATCTACGCTATGGAACAAACCAGTTCTGAAATGGATCACTTTGGAAATTTAGCCAAATTTGAATGCGAACAGAAATCCAAACAAAAATCGACTGTGAGATTTCTTTTTTTTATATAATTACTTTACTTACTTAATTTAATTGTTATGGAATGATTGTATGTGTATGACTGAGATCTGCTATGTGATGAAATTGCAAATGATTTATCTGTTTGTGGGTGATGTATAAACACAGATTTGTATGTGTTAAACAAAAATAAATCATTTTGTTATAGTGTTAAATTGAAATATAATTGTCAATTCAACTTAAAAACATTATTTTGATTATTATTTTTTATTTTTGTTGAATTGAATTAGATCGTCAATTCAACATTTAAAACATTATTCTGATCATGTTGTTGAACTGAATTAGATCGTCAATTCAACATAAAAAACATTATTTAGATTATTTTGATAGAACTTTCAATTCAGTGTGATACATTATTTTATCATTTTTATTTAATTGAAATAGTATTTTATATTCAAAATAAAATATTATTTTGTCATTTAATAGAAGTGTTAATACAATTGGAAATATATCATTTTGAAATTTATAATTGTGTTGAATTAAAAGGGTTATTCTTTTATTTGCATTCTTTGATGCAAATAAATGATGAATTAAAAAGGTTATTCTTTTATTTGCATTCTTTGATGCAAATAAACGGTGAATTAAAAGGTTATTCTTTTATTTGCATTCTTTGATGCAAATACACGATGAATTAAAAAGTTATTCTTTTATTTGCATTTCTTGGTGCAAATAAACGATGAATCAAAAGTTATTCGTTTATTTGCATTCCTTGATGCAAATAAATGATGAATTAAAAGTTATTCTTTTATTTGCATTCCTTGATGCAAATAAACGATGAGTTAAAAGTTATTCTTTTATTTACATTCCTTAATGCAAATAAACGAGGATTTAAAAAGTTAATCTTTTATTTTCATTCCTTGATGCAAATATATGATGAATTAAAAAGTTGTTCCTTTATTTGCATTCTTTGACACAAATATACATTGAAATAAAAAGTTATACTTTTATTTGCATTCTTTGATACAGATAAAATGTTAAAATTGGAAGTTAAATTTTTATTTGCATTTATTGATGCAAATAAGACATAGTTTTAAAAAGGTTATATTTTATTTGTAATTTAGATACAAATTTATAACATGATTTGTTAAGTTACATTTTGTTTGCAATTTTATATGCAAACAAAACATTAAAATAAAAAATCACATTTTTATTTGCATTTTAGTTGTAATAAAAATGATAGAATTAAAGGTTGCATCTTTTTTTGTCAAATTAGATGTAAGTAAAGTAATAAATTAAAAAGTTACATTTTTATTTGCATTTTAGATGTAAATAAAACATAGTATAAAAAGTTACATTTTTAATTACATATTAGATGTTAATAAAAACTTGGAATTAAAAGCACATTTTTTTCATGTTTATTTACATTATAGATGTAAATAAAAGCTTAAATTATAAAGGTACATTTTTATTCAAGTTAGATGTGAATAAAAGAGTAGAATAAAAATTTATAATTTTTATTTACATTCTAGATGTAAATAAAAGAATAGATTAAAGAATTACATTTTTTTACATTTTAGTTAAAATAAAAGAATAGAATTGAAAGTTACATTTTTGTTGTCATATTAAAGACAATAAAAAAGAGTGGAATTAAATGTCACATTTTATGGTCATTTATATGAAACAAAAAAGGACAGGTTTTAAATATTTCATTTTTATTGTCCTTTTATATGCATTAAAAAGAATTAGATATTAAAATGGAATAGATGAATAATAAAATTATACATCTTTGTTTCGTATGTAGGAATCATTATAATTTCTCATTGTTGAAATGTTACACTTCCATTTACATGTTGTTCGACTTGTTTATGTGATTGGAACGATAATTTTTCACACATCGCCCAAGTGCACAAATAATCTATTATTGTTTGTTGGTTGAAACCCCACATGGGTGTTGGGACGACATTTGATATACACTAGTCCCAATATTTAATTAATTGTCAATCGATGGGTTGACAGTCTGTGTTGAGCATTACTTATTTATTTATTTTAATGGTCACACAGTTATAAATCCCACTTTGGATGTGAATGTATTGTTTGATGAGTGTTTATCATTATCGTTGGACATATGCAATGAATGAAATCAATATAACTGAATTTATATGGTAATTGATTGAGTCACATCCCAATTCAGAATATTTTTAAAAAATGAAGTACATCTTTACATAAAGAATATTTTGAAGTAAAGGAGTTTGTAAATAAAGAATATTTTAAAATTCTGAATATTGTAAAATAATATTCAGTGTAAAACAAAATAATGATTTTTATGTCCCTTTTAGACGAATATAAAAATATAAAAATGTGAAGCCGGATTAAGTAACAAACGTTATTTCAACCCGAACGGGTTTATCAATCGATTTATTTCATTTTAAAATGAATATAAAAAGAAGTGATTACAAATCTTATATTTTGAAAATATAAGTATTTTAATATAGAATATTCAATTTTTATTTAAAACTGGAAATGAAGATAAAATCATTTTAAAACGAATTTATAAATATTTTATAAAATACATTTTAATAGAAATCGATGATATATTTTATATATATATATATATATATATATATATAATGGCCTGAATAGAACGCGTCGCGCAGCGACCGTTCGCGAATTTCGACCGTTAACTTCAAATTGATGTAACGGGAGATCCGACCGTCAGATTCTCCTAAAACCAGAACCGTTGGGTTCGTATCGAAAAGAGCTTTCCAATGAATATAAGAGTTTTGAAATATAATGGTTAGATTTGGAGTTATATCCAAATCAATTTTAGAAAAGGTCGTTATGGATGCAGTTCGTTGACCATTTATGGAAATCAATTGTAAAGGCCTTAACAAATTTATTTAAAATATTGGAAAATTATATAAAATCATAATAAATGATTAAAAAGATTTTAAGATGAAAAACTCCAATTTTGTAAAGGTAAAATATATTTTTATCAAAATGAACTAGTTATTAACTAGAAAGATAATCCAATGTTTTAAAATAAATAAACTGGATTTTTGGGTTATCATGAATGGTGTCTTAAATAACACTATTCTTAAAACCCCGTGTAAAAAGAATAAATCTTTTAATTAAGATTAATAGAGTTTTCAAATTACATTTAGTAGTTGGAATAAAGTGAAATGTGAATTGGGTTTATCGTGAACTGTGTTTTAAACGACATTTGTTCTTTAACCCAATTAACAATGAAAATATAATTCGTAACTTATAAATCTTTTATTAGGATTTATTGGAAATTTTCCAAAATAATGTTTTTCGATTTATTCCATTAAATTGGAATTGAATGGAATTTGGTTGTTACTACATATGGAATTTAAAAGGCTTTGCCATTATTCCATTTATATTATTGGTCTGATACAGAAATTTATATCGATTATGTATTGATTCGATTTTTGTGAAAATTCCATATTTAATGGAAGATGATTTTGGGTTTATCGTGAACTGTGTTTTAAATGACATCGGTTCTTTAACCCCGTTGAAGATAAGATTAATTTCTTGAATTTGAATAATCTTTAAGTAATGATTTTTAAAGATTTAAGAATAAATTCAAAGAATTTATCTTTGCTAAAATTAATGGAGATTCTGCCCTAATATTGTGAATATTTTATTAAAAGAACATTTTGAATTGGAATGAGGTGTTGGATGTGTTTTTTTAGCACTTGATTTTAAATTACGTGAGTTATTCGGAAAGACCAGGTTTAACCCATTCTAAATAATGAATACGACGAATAACAGTCGAAGAAATTGAAGACGGTGCAAGACCAACGATCTTCACATCGAATGGATGAGTTGCTACTGATGCCCATGATTGGAGTAGCTACCTTGAAGGGACTACATGGTAGCTGTCCGGCCGTACATGTTGATTGTCTGGATATGCGAGGAATAAGGTTTCTCCGGTTTCGTTCAAACCCAGAACAGACTGGTAAATGGATGGTATATTTGACATTGTATTCCTTTACATTGTTTCTGTTGATTTTTGCTAATGTTTATTTATTTGGTAGCGGAGAATTCATTCTCTTGCTTAATACCCTTCTTTGAGACGTATGAGCTCAAAGGTTATATATTGGCAACAATCAATGGTAGGGATTGACAATGTGGCATACTAAGATGCATGGATCAAGGCTTTCGTTGAAAAGCAAAGCCTTGTGGATGATGATCAAAGCATAGCATATTTAGGCATAGCTTTGTGTATTACGTTACCTCGCGAGCCTCACACACCGGTAAAGTCAAAAACGGGACAAGGGAACGCAGGGAGTGCAGACGTTTCTTTCTAGCTAGAAGTGGTGTTTGGGTTTTCACTTGGCCCGACATTTTTACTTATGTGGTTGGTGGAATGGGGCACCTCAGATTATTTTTATTGGTCGCCAATGGCCAATTTATAGGTCCAATAGGATCGGGAAGCATGTGTTCAGGAATTGCCAATCCACTAAATTATTTGTGGACCGACCATGCAGGATCCAAGGGTTCGCCAGCATCTGAATCCTAAGACATTGCTAGAGTGTCTCGAAACAGTTAGGAGATCGTCCCTAGCCTTGACTCATGATGGAACCCAACTTCCAATACGACATCATGCGGTTTTGATTATATAACTAGTATGGCGACATAGTAGGATGGGGTACTATGCCGTCTATGATTGATACATTGTAACACCCCATGTCCATTAATGTCACTCGCAAAGGGAATGCATTAACTTTCGTGGAGCATTTTAAGTGAATATAGAACAGAAAATCACAACAAGACAGATATAAAGCAGTACTTGAAAATTTAAAACTTTATTTATTGCAGCAGAAGGTAAATATGTTTGGTTACATCATCAAAAACCATAAACCAAAGTCAAGTACATAATATCCGTCTTGATAAAACAAAGTACATAATCCCACTACTACAAATAGCCATAAGGAAAATGATAGGCTGAACTTTACTTCAGCAATCTAGATCCAAGTGCTCCCAAAGAGATCCCAATCAAGCTCCACTAGTACTGGTCCCACCCTTAGAACCTGGGGGGGAGGGGGGAAGGAAGAAAAGAGGTGGAAACAAAGGGGGTCAGACATAAAGTCTGGCGTGTGCGATAACTCTAACAACAAAATTATTAAAGCAATATGATAAGATATAAGCCAGAGAATAAGGTAACGACTGTGTGAACCACATGGGTATGGCAAGGCAATCAAGAGAAACAGAGATAACGTTAATGGCGCTTCCTAATCAATATAGGATAATTACTATACTCTACCGTATTGTACCATACTGCACTGTACTAACACTAACTGCACCCCTACTAGTCACTCTAGAAATTTGATCCCTCTTGGCTAAATAGAACGATGATAGCTTCGTGTACTACTAGATGTACCCACTATCCTCTATGTTTGACTGTATATCTCTAGTTGCTATCATAGGTACCCAGCGTGTACCTATCCCCACTAGATGTACGCCTTCAATAAGTAATAATGGTAATTCTATGTACTCCTAGCTGACGTCATAGGTGCCGCCTGCTCCTATCTCCACTAGGTGTACCCCCTTAATAATAGTGGTAGCTTTGTGTACCCCTAGCTGACTACATAGGTGCCGTCTGCTCCTATCTCCACTAGGTGTACCTACTACCCTGCCCCATTCGATCGGCTTCCTAACTCGTAGATACCTGTGCTGGCCCCATAGTGAGGTGTATCACTTCCCAAAGCGGCAACCCGATACCACCAATGATGCACGGCTTATACCTACACGATGCAACAACGTCTTACCTACCAGCCCGGGGGCGCACACGCATATGAACCCGTTGGACTTGCGTTGCCACCGCTAACCCGTTTTGGCCTCTTATAGTCAAGCCCAGTATGCGTGTCACGTCCTCGACTTGGGTCGAGCCTACAAAGATACGAATGGGTTACTGGTTGAAACGGGCCCCCATTACTTGACACAAGCTCTCCACCTAAGCTTGGTCCCCTCTAGTATATCCCACTTAACCCACTTCATGTACACTTACATGTTCTAAATTTGGTTAAGGGTTTTTATTAGTAATTCCACATGCCACCCGAGGCACCCACTTAACCCCTATGTCCCACTTACATGTTTTACCTTGGTTAAGTGTTACTAATCGTATTTCCTCATGCCACCCAAGGCACCCACTAGATTCCATATGCCACCCAAGGCACCAACTTAACTCCCCTCATGTCCCATTACATGTTTATTTGGTTAAGTGTTTCTTAATTCATTAAGATCGTAACCTCATAAAGACCTCTCACATTAGACTGATATTTGTGGCAGCTTGATTTGCCGGGCGGGTCCGGGCAGTCTTACACCACAAAAGAGCCTAACCTCGTGTTTTTACAATTGTTATATATTTAATTTATGCCTAGGACCTCTCACATTAGACCGGCAATTGTGGAAGCTGGATTTGCCGGGCGGGTCCGGGCAGTCTTACACCACAAAAGAGTCTAACCTTGTGTCTTAGACGATTAATTACTCCTAATTAATCATTCCCCAATTTGAATTACTTTCCCTATTCAAATTATCAATCAATTCCAAATTTAACGATGTCCATAATTGACTCAATTATGTCCATCCATTTATGGTATGTAAAATCATACCAATTTTCACCACAATTATATTTTATTCCTTTAAAATTAATTACATGCCAAATTCACAATATGTGTGTATCTACTATTATCCCCATCGTACCCCCATCATTCGTTCGCTTAACACGTCGTATACATATTAGACTAGCAAATAGTCTAATACTTAAAAAAAAAAGGAATAAACGTCACAGAGTCACATACACACAATAATAGATCTAATTTGCATCTAACTTGCAATTAGAAATTACAACATACTTGCATAGTCTTTGTATCACCAAGGATCCCAAAATCATAGATCTAAAAGGTGTGAACTTGCATGTATGAACATAGTTTTACACCCAACTAGCCTAGGTAATTATCACAAACTTACATAAACTATGTATGTCGTCAACCTAAACATAAAGGTGTCATCTTGCATAACTATGGATCCAATAAAAGGAGTTAACCTGAGTAAACCATGGATCCACATAAAGGTGTAAACTTGCATAACTATGCATGTCATAGTTTCAACATAAAAATGTCAACTTGAATATGGATCTAAACTTTAAAGGTGTGAACTTGTATATATGTGAATCCAATTATCACTTAAACTTGCATATGAACATAATACTTATACGAACTAGCATATGTTCCACATCCATATTCGCATAAAAACTGATGTTATAAACCTAGGTGATTGGATTATAAAAAGGGATTCATTGACACAAGTTAACATCATGAACTACTGGCATATATTTTAGATCCAAACTTACATAACATCTTATAACTCGCATACAACTTACGTGATCTTATTAACTTGCATAACATCCTATGTACAACTTGCATAATCATATTAACTTGCATAACATCATATATGAAACTTGCATGATCGTATTAACTTGCATAACATCATACATGAAACTTGCATAACATCATATATAAAACTTGCATAACATCATATGTGAAACTTGCATAACATTATATATAAAACTTGCACAACATCATATGTGAAACTTGCATAACATCATATATAAAACTTGCATAACATCATATGTGAAACTTGCATAATGTCATATATAAAACTTGCATAACATCATATGTGAAACTTGCATAACATCATATATAAAACTTGCATAACATCATATATAAGATTTGCATAACGTCATGTAATATGAATCAAGCTAACGTACATGATTAAACACTTATAATCCAACGTATATCACATCATAATTGATTTGGCAATTATTTTGTTAAAGTGATCGAACTCACAACTCAAAAGCGGTCTTGAGTTCTGAATTCTGAATTCTGATTTCTGGAGTTGTATTAGCTCTCCTTTGAAGAAGATTCGTTGTTTGGGTTGAATAGAACTGATTTGATTTGCTGTTCTTCCTCTTTAATTTGTGGCGGCTACTCTAGGGTTCAAGATGACAGCATGACGGCCATAGTTTCAGTTTTAATTCTGATTTAGGGTTTGAGTCTATGGGTCTTTTTATAGAGTTTTGAATTAATTTAAGCCGTCGGATGATCTTAGGGTTATTCATAGCCATTCAGTCAAGATAGTGTGATGAGTCAGCCCTAATGACTCAGCAAGGAGTCGGAAAGGACTCAGCAATGAGTCACAACACAGATCAGACTGAACCAGAAAGCTGTGCAGGTTTTCTCGCGGCCTGGGCGCACTTGGGAAGTGCACCAATGTAAATTTGTACTGGCGCACTTCCCAAGTGCGCCAGTGCATTTTTTTTTCTTTCTTGCCTCCAAACTTCATTCGTCTGTAATTCCTTCATCCGATACTTGTTTCCTGCAAACTTGGACTCTTTTCAACTAGAATTCCGAGACGAACACAATGGCGCAACCCCATTCCCTTAATTCTCACGTCTGAGATTAATTATTCTTTATTTTAGTTAATTCGATTATTCAAAAATCTGGGGTGTTACATTCTCCCCTCCTTAAAGGATTTCACCCCCGAAATCTCCAAGTTAAGGAGAATGCATATCCTACCATCCAAACAACCATCTACTCAACCATCAAACACGGGCATCCATTGTCCTTATAAAATTTATAATGTTGTATGAACATATGCAAGAAGTGTGTGTATATGTTCCTTATCTAATGCAAAATCAGGCGGTCTACTGATTTAGTTGACCTCCTTAATGCAAATTATGATAGTGTCATGCATCCATTATGTATGCGAAAGAACCTTATCGATACATATCATTTCTACATGTGCGCACAACCATTCACCAAAATGCAACATCCATATGATGGTACAATCATTATACATCCATTACTTAAATATGTACACACATTTATATGCAATATGCAATATGAAGTGACTGAGCCGATCTAGTGCCTAAAGTGTGTGTATATGCATCCACGAGCAACCACTAGCAAACACTTGCATCCACATGCATCCATCATACATAACATGTCTCAAACACATGTTTCAACCATAGGACTACCCTATATAAAGGTCAAAGATACTAGCGAGAGGACATACTAGAGATAAGATAAGTACAAGGTAAGCGATAAGGGAGAAATTTAAAAAGTCATACCCTCGAAAAGAAAAGGGTAAAATGAATGCATCTTTGCTTCCGTCTCCCAAGTAGCATCGCTTTCATCATCTCCCCATTGCAATTTGACTAGTTTGACCTCTCGATTCCTCGACTTCTTAATCTCCAACCCAAGAATGCACGTAGGAGCTCGTCGAATCATCGCATCACGCTCGATCTCCACCTCTCTAAGCAAGCTCGGCTCTACCACTTCCGCGGTCTTATGCAAGCACTTCCTCAAATGTGATACATGAAATACGTTGTGTACACCACTAATTCTCTTGGGCAACTCCACTTTATACGCCATCTGCCCAATCCTCTCCTTAATAGGAAACGGCCCTACGAACCTTGGTGCTAACTTCCCAACGGACCCAAAACGAACGACGTTCCGTAATGGAGACACCTTGACAAAGACCATGTCCCCAATATCAAACTCAAGATTTATCCTCCTCTTCTCTGCATAAGATTTCTGCCTATCTTGCGCCGTCTTCATCCTCCTTCGAATCAAATCGATCTTTTCCGAAGTCTGTCTAATCATATCGGGCCCAAGTAGACTGCCACCAACATGTAGGCAAACGACACGGCCATCCATAAAGAGCTTCGAACGGTGCCATGCCAATGCTAGATTGAAAGCCATTATTATATGCGAAGTCTACCAATGGAAGATGTTCCTCCCATGTACCTCCAAAGTCTAAGACACATAACCTCAATAGGTCCTCTAGAATACGATTCACCCTCTCGGTCTGGCCGTCTGTCTGAGGATGATATGCAGTGCTCAAACATAACTGAGTCCCTACCGCCTCTTGCAAGCTCTTACAAAACTCGCTAGTGAAGATAGGATCGCGGTCGCTCACTATGCTAGAAGGAACACCATGCAAACGAACTATTTCTCGAATGTATACGGAGGCTAACCGTGGAGCAGTCCTCTTACTCTTCACGGGAATGAAATGGGCGCTCTTAGTAAGTCTGTCTACCACGACCCAAATCCCCGTATTACCCTTCCTCGATCTTGGTAATCCATCAACAAAGTCCATCGAAACACTTTCCCACTTCCATTGTGGGACCTCCAATGGGTGAAGCAATCCACCGGGCTTCTTTTGCTCTGCTTTTACATGTTGGCACACCAAGCATATAGCAACATACTCGGCCACATCCCTCTTCATACCGGCCCAAAAGAAAACTTGCTTCATGTCTTTGTACATCTTTTCCCTATCGAGATGAATGGTCATCTTAGAACGATGTGCATCATCAAGAGTAGCCTTCCTCAAGCTCTCATCCCGTGATACACAAAGTCTATCGTCCCTACGCAACCAACCCTTATCATCTAGGGTATACCAACTTAGGTGGCTTGATGACTCCCCTCTTATGAGCTTCTCTACTAACTCCCTCAACTGTGGGTCATCACGCTGTGCCTCTCCAACCCGTCCCAAAAGCGTAGGTTTGACCTCAAGGACGCTAGCAAACTGGGTACAAAATCAATGGATGGTCTAAAGTCAAAAGTAGAGATAAACTCTAAGCTACGCCGCTCGACAAACAAAGGACTCAATGTCAAATTTTTTTTCCTACTCAAAGCATCCACCACAACGTTACCCTTGTCAGGGGTATATGCTATCTCGAAATTGTAGGACGCCAAGAACTCCATCCACAATAACATATCACCCCTCCCAAGAGACCACATGCCCTAAAATCCTCACTTCTTTCCTCCAAAAATGGTATTTTGGAGAACTTAGCTTTAAGCTAGTGCACTTGTAGGGTCCCTAAGCTTTCCCTAAGATGTAGGGCATGCTCTTCTCTGCTTCTAGAAAAAACTAGGATATAACTCCATGCAAAATCGCCACAACTATCCATCTCTCACACAGACCATCCTAGTCGAACTCGACATCCCCCAAGTGCAAGCCCCAAAGGCCTAAACCAATATCAGACAAACACCCAAGGGATACCTCCTTCGAATTCAGATGACCTATGTGAGATGATACTAGTAAGACGACCAACCAATTAAGCACTTGACCGACTCTGGCTGTCCTTGCCAGTCTTGCTCCAAAACCATTGCTAATCACATAACTGGCTTTGCTTAATCTATTAAGCAAATACGAAAACTTATTTCACGCCTCTGGGTAAACCCCGCACTTTATCAAAGACGTCTTCATACTCACGGACCACATAAACAGACTGCCAATCATCGTTGGATACGTCAGAAGATTCTAGGCAGCTAAGCATCACTGAACCCCTAGGGTCACAAGAAATATGAGGGTCTTTTCATAACGAATCAATAGTCTAACTACCCTCCTTTCACAATCTAGGATGGCACTCCGCCTGGCTAGCCAATCCACCCCTAGAATCAACCTATAGCTCGTGAAACCAAGGACGAAGGCATTGCATTCAAATCCAACGCCTAAGATAGACACTCTCAAATCCAGACAAACCATTGAAGGATGAGCCGAACCACCAACAGGATTTGAGACTAGGATGGGATCCTTAACTAGACTAGTATTTAGGTGCAGTGTTTCAACTAACGAAGCAGATACTAACGAATATGAAGCGCCAGAATCAAACAAAGTTCAAACAGGGTGATAAAGAAAACCAAATTTCAACCTAGACGGTCATACCCCCATCAGGTATACCAGCCGTGAGGGAATACAACTACCCTCCAGAAGATCCTGTAATTTGTCCTTGCCTCTTTGGACAATCCTAAGGTGTCCTATTTCTCCAAAACAACTAGCCTTCTTCTTCACATTCTCCATTCGTGACCTCCCACCAAGATGAGGTTTCGTCCTTTGTTAACCAAACAGCTATTTGAACCTTCCTCCCATCGTCTATCTTAAAGGTCCCAACAAGCCCTCCACTTCCTTGGACTAACTTCTAGCCCGACAAACGTCTAAGTCCCTTGAAGTGGTTTTCCGTCCATCGTACGGAAGTCCTTATTTATCTTAGAAAAAGCATCTATACGCGGAGGGGGGAAAGAATTCAAAAAGAGAAAGAGGAAGGGATTCAAAATGGAGAATCGAAGGAAGGATATATGGCTCTTGTGGATTATGTTCTTAAAATAAACCTTTCTTTCAAAAATACTCTTCTACAAACATATTTTTGAAAGTATTCTTTATAAAAATGCTTTTGAAAAATAGTTTTTCAAAATATCTTGTCTGTTCTGGTAACCTTCAGGTCTGATACCACGTGTAACACCCCACGTCCATTAATGTCACTCGCAAAGGGAACGCATTAACTTCCATGGAGCATTTTAAGTGAATATAGAACAGAAAATCACAACAAGACAGATATAAAGCAATACTTGAAAATTTAAAACTTTATTTATTGCAGCAGAAGGTAAATATGTTTGGTTACATCATCAAAAACCATAAACCAAAGTCCAGTACATAATATCCATCTTGATAAAACAAAGTACATAATCCCACTACTACAAATAGCCATAAGGAAAATGATAGGCTGAACTTTATTTCAGAAATCCAGATCCAAGTGCTCCCAAAAGAGATCCCAATCAAGCTCCACTAGTATTGGTCCCACCCTTAGAACCTGAGGGGGAGGGGGGGAAGGAAGAAAAGAGGTGGAAACAAAGGGGGTCAGACATAAAGTCTGGCGAGTGTGATAACTCTAACAACATAATTATTAAAGCAATATGATAAGATATAAGCTGGAGAATAAGGTAATGATTGTGTGAGCCACATGGGTATGGCAAGGCAATCAAGAGAAACAGAGATAACGTTAATGGCGCTTCCTAATCAATATAGGATAATTACTATACTCTACCGTACTGTACCATACTGTACTGTACTAACACTAACTGCACCCCTACTAGTCACTCAAGAAATTTGATCCCTCTTGGCTAAATTGAACGATGATAGCTTCTTGTACTACTATATGTACCCACTATCCTCCATGTTTGACTCTATATCTCTAGTTGCTATCATAGGTACCCAGCGTGTACCTATCCCCACTAGATGTACCCCTTCAATAAGTAATAATGGTAATTCTATGTACTCCTAGCTGACGTCATAGGTGCCGCCTGCTCCTATCTCCACTAGGTGTACCCCCTTAATAATAGTGGTAGCTTCGTGTACCCCTAGCTGACTACATAGGTGTCGTCTGCTCCTATCTCCATTAGGTGTACCTACTACCCTGCCCCATTCAATCGACTCCCTAACTCGTAGATACCCGTGCTGGCCCCACAATGGGGTGTATCACTCCCCAAAGTGGCAACCCGATACCACCAATGATGCACGGCTTATACCTACACGATGCAACAACGTCTTACCTACCAGCCCGGGTCCGCACACGCATATGAACCCGTTGGACTTGCGTTGCCACGGCTAACCCGTTTTGGCCTCTTAAAGTCAAGCCCAGTATGCGTGTCACGTCCTCGACTTGGGTCGAGCCCACAAAGATACGAATGGGTTACTGGTTGAAACGGGCCCCCATTACATGACACAAGCTATCCACCTAAGCTTGGGCCCCTCTAGTATATCCCACTTAACCCACTTCATGTACACTTACATGTTCTAAATTGGGTTAAGGGTTTTTATTAGTAATTCCACATGCCACCCAAGGCACCCACTTAACCCCTATGTCCCACTTACATGTTTTACATTGGTTAAGTGTTACCAATCGTATTTCCTCATGCCACCCAAGGCACCCACTAGATTCCACATGCCACCCAAGGCACCCACTTAACCCCCCTCATGTCCCACTACAAGTTTATCTGGTTAAGTGTTTCTTAATTCATTAAGATCATAACCTCATAAAGACCTCTCACATTAGACTAACATTTGTGGCAGCTGGATTTGTCGGGCGGGTCCGGGCAGTCTTACACCACAAAAGAGCCTAACCTCGTGTCTTTACAATTGTTACATATTTAATTTATGCCTAGACCTTTCACATTAGACTGGCATTTGTGGCAGCTGGCTTTGCTGGGCGGGTCCGGGCAGTCTTACACCACAAAAGAGTCTAACCTTGTGTCTTAGACGATTAATTACTCCTAATTAATCATTCCCCAATTTGAATTACTTTCCCTATTCAAATTATCAATCAATTCCAAATTTAACGATGTCCATAATTGACTCAATTATGTCCATCCATTTATGGTATGTAAAATCATACCAATTTTCACCACAATTATATTTCATTCCTTTAAAATTAATTACATGCCTTTTTAGGCCATTACATGCCAAATTCACAATATGTGTGTATCCACTATTATCCCCATCGTACCCCCGTCATTCATTCGCTTAACACGTCGTATACATATTAGACTAGCAAATAGTCTAATACTTTAAAAAAAAAGGAATAAACGTCACAGAGTCACATACGCACAATAATAGATCTAATTTGCATCTAATTTTCATCTAACTTGCAATTAAGAATTACAACATACTTGCATAGTCTTTGTATCACCAAGGATCCAAAAAACATAGATCTAAAAGGTGTGAACTTGCATGTATGAACATAGTTTTACACCCAACTAGCCTAGGTAATTATCACAAACTTACATAAACTATGTATGTCGTCAACCTAAACATATAGGTGTCATCTTGCATAACTATGGATCCAATAAAAGGTGTTAACCTGAGTAAACCATGGATCCACATAAAGGTGTAAACTTGCATAACTATGCATGTCATAGTTTCAACATAAAAATGTCAACTTGAATATGGATCTAAACTTTAAAGGTGTGAACTTATATATATGTGAATCCAATTATCACTTAAACTTGCATATGAACATAATACTTATACGAACTAGCATATGTTCCACATCCATATTCGCATAAAAACTGATGTTATAAACCTAGGTGATTGGATTATAAAAAGGGATTCATTGACACAAGTTAACATCATGAACTACTGGCATATATTTTAGATCCAAACTTACATAACATCTTATAACTCGCATAAAACTTACGTGAACTTATTAACTTGCATAACATCCTATGTACAACTTGCATAATCATATTAACTTGCATAACATCATATATGAAACTTGCATGATCATATTAACTTGCATAACATCATACATGAAACTTGCATAACATCATATATAAAACTTGCATAACATCATATGTGAAACTTGCATAACATCATATATAAAACTTGCATACCATCATATGTGAAACTTGCATAAATCATATATAAAACTTGCATAACATCACATGTTAAACTTGCATAACATCATATATAAAACTTGCATAACATCATATTTGAAACTTGCATAACATCATATATAAAACTTGCATAACATCATATATAAGATTTGCATAACATCATATAATATGAATCAAGCTAACATACATGATTAAACATATGAATTAGATTCACAACCACAACTTATAATCCAATGTATATCACATCATAATTGATTTAGCAATTATTTTGTTAAAGTGATCGAACTCACAACTCAAAAGCGGTCTTGAGTTCTGAATTCTGATTTCTGATTTCTGGAGTTGTATTAGCTCTCCTTTGAAGAAGATTCGTTATTAGGGTTGAATAGAACTGATTTGATTTGTTGTTCTTCCTCTTTAATTTGTGGCGGCTACTCTAGGGTTCAAGACGACAGCATGACAGCCATAGTTTCAGTTTTATTTCTGATTTAGGGTTTGAGTCTATGGGTCTTTTTATAGTGTATTGAATTAATTTATGTCATCGGATGATCTTAGGGTTATTCATAGCCATTCAGTCAAGATGGGGTGATGAGTCAGCCCTAATGACTCAGCAAGGAGTCAGAAAGGACTCAGCAATGAGTCACAACACAGATCGGACAGAACCAGAAAGCTGTGCAGGTTTCCTCTTGGCCTGGGCGCACTTGGGAAGTGCACCAATGTAAATTTGTACTGGTGCACTTCCCAAGTGCGCCAGTGCATTTTTTCTTTCTTGCCTCCAAACTTCGTTTGCCTATAACTCCTTCATCCGGTACTTGTTTCCCGCAAACTCGGACTCTATTTCAACCAGAATTCCGAGTTGAACACAATGGCGCAACCCCATTCCGTTAATTCTCATGTCTGAGATTAATTATTCTTTATTTTAGTTAATTTGATTATTCAAAAATCCGGGGTGTTACATACATTATGATTGAAATTGTTTTTAAAACATATATACACTAATAATAATATCAAATCCATTTTTATCGTATCAAGCATCTTTTAACCATTATAAGGTAAAACTCTATCCTCCGGTTTGTGTTGCATTGTGTCATGGGACTTGTGTCTTATAATGGTTTCATATTTCTAAAAAGCATTGCGTTGTTTAACGATTTACTTTATTTATGCACTAGCAATCCAATGGAGTAAACCCATTCCGCGTTAGCGGCGTGGTCCTGTGATTAACCTTATTATTAGATAGGTTAAGTAAGATTTCTCATACCAGTTCCATGACTAACCCGTAGTTTGTTTCACTTGCAAAATCGGGTTCCCCTTATTTTCCACACGAGCAGTCGAATAACTTGTTTTGCAAATATTCTTTTTGAACAGGATTCTGGATCGACGCTCAAACTTATGTCCGAAGCATGATAGTCTTTCGTTGTATTAGTTTATTTTTTCCGCTGCTTTGTATTACATATATTGTAAATTAATCTTCCGCTGTATTATTTTCAATGTACTCTGAAATATTCTGTACTCTGATGTTATATTATCATGATGTAATAAAAGTCTGCTGTTATCTGTTCTAATGTATTCTATTCCCAAAGTTAAAGTATTCGAAGATTTCCGACTTTTGGTTCAGAACTGTGTGGTTTATGGTCGATTCAAAAGGTGGGGATTTTCGGGTCTTTACAAGATGGTTATTTATTTGTGATTTGATAGACATTATTATCATATCACCATATCTGATATATCAAAAATATTTTGGGTTATCATAAGGTAAAAATCACATGTGTTTATGTGTGGATTGGTCTTACAATTATCGTTTTCTTTCAAAATGGATTTTCTAAAGTTAAATAAGTTGGATGATAAGCTTAGACTTAGTAAGTTCACTCATGCCGGTTCACTAGACTAATCAATGGGATTTATAATGCTCGGTTCAGACCGAGTTTTACAGGTTCAGGTTAGGATGTTATGTGTTTCAGAAGACACGATGAAGGAACCCTAACGTATTGAATATTATTCCGTTGAGTATTGTATATAAGAGAAGATTATTTTAACTGTCCAGATGTATGGGTTATGTTGAACTCTGATGAACGTAAGTATTTATAGAAGTTGTTTATAAAGATTTATTTCTATATTATATATATGTTCCACTACGATGTGAAATTCTAATTCTGTGTTGTGTTGATCTTTTTCTGCATCTTTTCTAATATTTCTTTCTTTCTTTCCTCACCCTTTATTGTCTTTCTCCTAATATCTGCTTTCCCGTGCAATTTGGGTTGAACATGAGTTTTAATTTTCAACTGAAAGAGTACAGAAAAGTGGGTATGTTACATATGGTATCAAAGCATAAGGTTTAGTAATAACCTTGGCTCTCTGGCGTAACTCAAAAGAGATAGCGTCAGTAATAACCTAGATTGAGTTTGAGTATGTATATATGAGAACACATATTTGTAATTGAATATAAAATTATTTTTGAATTATTTTGTAAAGAGGGTAAATGAAATAATTTTATCCAAATCATATTTTTGTGTAAAAAAGAAATAATTATCTACAATGTTTGAAGCTTATATTGGCTTGTTGATTGATTTGAATGTGAATTTAAATTTGGAATCGGAAGTATTTAACCAAAATTGGAATTTGAAAATAAAAACTTTAATGGAAAATTTAACTTGAAATTGAAATGAATCATATGAAATGGGGAATGTGACTTAACATGGTAAAGTCGAGTTAATTTCGGAATGGATATAGAGTTGGAATTAAATAAATGGATTTATGATTTGGAAATCGAATCATTATTACAAGTTGAATATAAAACTGAATAATTTGTTTGAGTTGGTTATGCATGTTTGTTTGTTGTATGTTAGATGGTTGAATAAAATCCACCAATAGAAGAAGAAAAAATGAATGAATTGAAATTTATGCAGTTGCCCTTGTTAATCAATGAAATGTTATTTAATATTTTCATATTGTTATTACTTACATGATAAATTGAGCTAAGTACAGGTGCCAGAAGGTTATGAGAATTGGGTCTGGTTGAATAACTTGCATATAAGTTGAGCAAGTATGCTTAATAACGCTCTTATAAGGTACGCTTACGTGAAAATATAAATTTTGGTTTTTGAACTGAGTATTCTGACAATGGGACGATGTATATATATTTGTTTTTCCTGCAATATTGCAGAAGTCCCTCCGTACAGGAGAGACTATGCCAAAAAAATTCCAAAATTTAAAGTGTTCGAATATTTTTGAGAATTTTAATAGTAATGAATTGGTTTTTAAATTTAAAACTACTTGGGTTAGTTAGAACAAAAAGATTGGAAAATAAACCGTAAGATTTTAACTGAATATTTTTTTGAAAAGTTAATAGGTTTGTATCATTTTTCCTACCTTAATAATTTTGGGGACGAAATTCTTTTATTGAGGGAGTAATGTAACGACCTAGATTTTAACAGTTTGGTTTGAACATTTAAAATTGGTTTTAAATGATGATTTGGAAATATATATGGATTTATATTTATTTATTAAACGAAGTTGGACGTATAATATATATTTAATTTAAAAACAAATTCGTAACGTCGTGATAGTTCATAATATTACGTTTTGAACTTTAATTGAATATACATAATCCATTTTAAGTCATAATTCTTTGAAATAAGAATCGTTTGAATCTGTTTAATACTAATTTTCTAATGGAAGAGAAAAATAAAGATTTCATCTAGTGTATTTGAGTTACGTTCAAATCAAATTTATAAATAGTCTTTATGGAATCGTTTATAAACTATAACATTTTATTTAATAAAATAAAAAGGGTTTTTAATAAATTAAATATCGTTTCAACTAGAAATTTATCTAAAATGGTTTATGAATAGTTGTGTATGCTATTGGGATATAACGATAGTTAATAGAAGTTTTAAAATATTAGTTTAATATTGATTTGACGAAAATGTGGATTTTATATTAATTAGTCAAGTTAAAAATAGCTAATTTTGAAACGGTCATGGATTTCAACGAAATTAATTTATAAAATCCATGAAGGTTAATTATTGTAAGATTTCTAGAATCACGTCAATTGGGGTTATTTTACGACCATTCGCAAAATTAAAGCATATCGTTTAATCATTTGAAGTTAAAATAATGATTTCACAAGCGATATCGAAATTCGAAGAAATCAATTCTATCATGTCTGGAATGATATGTTATTATATAATATCTAATTTCGTCATGATTAGAGTTCGTATGTGATTGTACGAATTATAAATTTTGAACGTTATATGTTAAACAATTGGGTCGCTTTCGGAAATAAAAGAAAATATATATCTCTGCCAAAAATCATATCCCTGATATGAGCGGTTCCAAATCTTATCAAAAATCTCCATTAGTCAATATTTTTGGCTTGCGAATCCCGTCTGTGCACATTTTTACAAAGTGAGACCAAATCTCGAGAATCCTATGCAAAAATAGTTCAAAGCTTGTACAAGGCTTATCTTATCAAAACATAAATTTCGACATATTCATTCTGCATTCTTCGCCCAAACAATTCGGCTGCCCTATCATATTTAAACAAATAATAAATAAAATCTCTGCAAATCATATGAGATGATGCCCAAACAAATAAATTTAAACATATGCCTTACATTCTATACAAACCTTATCTACCACCCAATCTGTGAAATACAAATTGAATTGGCTATAAAAAAAATCTCAGTAGAATATTTTTTATGCTTATTCAATATTTTCAGCTGAAAGGGACAACAAATCTTGACTTAGGTAGCGTTTGATTTCATGAATGGGCAGTCCACGTTGGCATCGGCATCAGATGCGACTAATGCGTCGAACGTGGAACCCATACATATAACCCTTCGAGACGAACAACTCAAAAGATAGCTTTTGTGTCAGAGGCGTTCGACACGAAAGAAAATTTTGGACCCATCGGACCTCTTCTTCCTCCCCTATATATTCACCCTAATTCATTTCATTTTCCTCACCAAATCTCAAATACAATCTGAAAAACCAAGCTTAAATCCCCATTCAACCGTCAATTTTTCTAGGTTTTTGTTATTATATTTCTGCATTTTTTAGCTTCTTAACTTTTTTTTATGTTTTCTTTGTAATTTTTTGATTTTTGATTTTTGTAAAATGTTTGCAAGTCAATACTCTTCCACACGTTCCATTACCGAATGGAATAACGATATGACCGATGCTTTTATCGATGTGTGCATGGAACATCTGGAGTCCTGTGCGCATAACATGGGAAATTGGTACCAGCTTATCGCGATAATGTTCAACCATCGCACCAGCTTGGACTATAATGCAAATCAAATGAAGAACAAGTTTGACAATATGAAGAGGGACTGGAATCTGTGGAACAAGCTGCTTTAGATTCATGGCGGGCAATGGGATAAGCAGATGGACACCGTCGCTGGGGTGGACGATTGATGGGCGACGATGATAGTATCATATCGCAAATTCAACGTTGGCTCCTCCGCGTAATTCAGAGAGTTAAACTTACTTTTGGAAGGATGAATTCGTACTAACAAATGTCAGTACATTGTTTCGGCCGCTCCACCAGTTCATCTGAACGAGGCCCAGATTTACAGCGGTTTTATTCAGGGGAAATGCTACTAAGATCTCAAGCGGCCCGGCTCATAGGCATGTCAGGTCTAGTGTTGGCCCTTCTCGTTCTGCTCCTCCTTCCATGAACTGAGATGAGCTTACTGCTCTGTGCATGGAAGTATGTTACGAAGACGACGATTATGCCGAGTGGAAAGTGGCAATTGTTCTTTCATAGAACGACAGAAGGGGCCATAACCCTTTTTATTCTCTGATTGACAAGCCCGCACAGCTTAGGGGTTGTGTTCTTCATTCTTTTCATAAGATGAGGGTTTGATAGCTGTAGTTTTTTTATGTATTTGTTGCAGTTGAATTTCATGAAATGGTATTCTGTTTTGTAATGGTGTTTGAATTATGAAATTTAAATTCTGCAATTTGTATTCTGCATTTAATAAAAGCTATAATAAACAAAAATACAAAAACAATAAAATAATAACTCAGGCCCTTCCAGTTTGCCCCTTTCAAAAAAAAAACGCAGTTCCTGTTCGTAACAATTCCCCTTCGAATACCCCTTTAAAATATCCCTTTCGAGTACCCCTTCCTGTTAAAAATCAAACACACCCTTAAACATTTTTCCCTCGTCTTCTTTTCTTCGTTTAGGCGAACATATAATACAATGAATAGTCTTGAAGCTCCCCCATTTCCTCCTCATTTTTCTCGCAAATTTGCATCCCTAATTAAGAAACATTCAACAAAAAAGATCTAGAGCTAGGTAAGGGCTATGTAATTGAGCACGGCGATCGGGTATTATGTTGTATGGCAACCGGAAATGGGCCTGAAAAGGGTAGCGGATCGAAGTTGATTGCATGCGATAGGATGAACCAGAGATGTTATTTTTTGTTCGATCGAGGAGGGTGTCAAGATGTATCTGGGGATTGTTTCTGATCAGCGTTAAGAGGATGGTTAAGGGTGTGGTGGTGATGAAATGGATCGTGATTTGTGTGTGTTGAACTTGAAGACGATGCATGGTTAATGGTTGATGCAGAACAATGAAGATAGTATACATGGAATAGGAATAAACAAAATGGCAGTGTTTGTTTTCATTTGTGGTGAGTCCAATGTACTCGAAATGAGCATGGTAAAGGAAAGGAAGTCGAGATGTTGTTTGGGAAGTCAAAAGGAGGTGCAACATTAGGTTGATGATCTGGTGCATGGTGAAGATGTGCAGTGGTGGTAGAAGGTGCTTTCGTGGGTGTTCGATATAAGAATGTCGCATTTGAACTCATGTAGGAAGAAGGGAATTATGTGACGAGCTGGTTGGGGAAGCGGTGTTGGAGATAGGTCTGTGTATCAGGGTGCGAAGGGACTGGGTGGTGGAGTCTTCAAGGGTGACGTGTCTAGTGATGTCGGCGACGGAGATAGGCGGCTATGGGGAGTTTTATAGGAGAAGGTCTTATTTTTACATGGGAGGTGGAGAAGAAATATAAAGGTCGGCCAGATTGTTTTAAAAATAAAGTAAATAAATTTTTTATTAGGAAGTTAGGTAATTTAATTAAATTATATGCTAAAACATGTATTACTTTTTATGCCATGGAGAGGAGCAAGTGTATTCGGGCAATGTTGAACGAGAGGTCGGCCAGCTATATTTAAACAAAGTAATTAAAATATTAATAATATAGGATTAAACGAGGAGGTGTCGGAATCGTGGTAACGAACTCTGCATTCTGGAAACAATTTGGACGTTGTCAGAAGTAGTTGGAATTTCTAATTAAATTAAAGGTCTGTTTAATTTAACTATAACTGAACCGCTTAAGCAATAAATGAAACCAAGGTGAGTATAACTCACTCATTTTATCCTACTTATATTTTATGTAAGTTGGTTTAATTTTTGTGTGTTATGGTTGTTTATTGTTGGTTGATTACTGGATATCTATTTATATATCAACTGAACAGATTAAATTTAACGTTTGTTTAATTTAATTGAAATCAAGCGTTATTTTAATGATTGTAACCAATTGAGGTAACTTACCTTATTGGTCACATTTATAATAATATAAACATAGAAAATGAATAGCTGGATGCGTGTATTGCTGTTATTGTTTGCTTGTTAAAATTATTAGTTGAACTATTTATTTCCATATATGGAGATGGATAATTATGAATATATTGTCATATGGAATGATGTTGTTATTTTGAGGTAACTTATTTGGATGCAGGGGATAACAAATTGGAGGTAACCAACTGGATTTCTCACTAGTATTGGTATAATTTATCATATATGTTGAATGTATTTGATTGGATGTGAAATTGAATGAAATAAACCCGCATTTCACATATCAATATTTTAACAGTAGTTTGGCCCATCAATACCAATGATAAAATAAGATTTGGTTTGAAATCAATTTTAATCAAATCTGAAATGTTTTCATATTTATACCTTGTGAAACGTTGATTGCCATCAGGAAAATTGACGTAGTTCAAGTTATAAAATTTATTTTATAACTGAATCGGGATTTTTAATTTAAATTAATAAGCTATATAAAAATAGAAGGTTTGTAAATATTCATAATTGGATTTATAAAATATTATTAAATAATTTATATAGCTATTCCTTATGATTTTAAGCAAGTAAGTGGTAAAATTTAACCAAGGGTTAATGTTTGGGAATACTTGTTTGGGAAAAACAATAAAGCGAGATCATATCAACTTCATTATATTATTAATTGAAGGTATAGGATTCATTGGAATCGGTTAACAAGTTAATTGAGATTTTCAGGTTGACTAAGTCAACTGTTTAACCGGAATTGGTTAATTAGATTAATTGGATTTTTAATTAATCTAATAGATATAGTTTTGATAAATGTTTACTTAAATGCAATAAGATTTTGTTAAAATGTATTAATCTCCTAATCAACCGTACTTAAGGAAAATCGTCAAGTCGTTTATTATAAAGCTAATTATTATAACCTTGTAAAATAAATTAATTATTTTATTTTAAGTTAATAACATAGTTAACTGCTTCTGTTGTAGTTAATGATAAATCCAATTATTATTAATTAAATAATCATGGAAGTGGTTATCATTTTAATTGGAATTCAATTAAGAAAGTAATTGAGTTGTAATAAGGCTATCTTGAATTAGGTAAAGGGTTTTAAAGTTATAAACTCGTATATATCACAAGATAAGAACGTCGTAGATCAAGGTCTAAGAGGTAAATAGAATACACCTACTTGAACGACTTCACTATTATTAAGAGGCGATATTAGTTTGCAATGGTAAAAGATGTTGAAAATAGTACGTGTTTTTCCTAAAAGTTAAGTTAGTAATGGAAAAGCATATATAAGTAGAATTATATAGATGATTAAATAAAATCTTATATATTGATTAATGAATATATCGAGGAAAGGATTTAGTTAAATAAAATGAATATTTTATGGTACAGTTAATGATATCAAAAATGGAATTCATAATATTGTTTTACGAATGTTAAGTTAAACGGATTTAGTTAATAGACATATATTTTTATAAAAGGAACTTTGTTCCAGATTTAGAAAGTGAGAAATGTTTTTAATGTGGTGATTGAATGGAATATTTGATATATGTAAAATGTATTTTCCTGAGTAATAAGAAGAAATGGACTTGAGTATGTTCTTGTGTAAAAAGTTAGATACTATATTCAAATATTGAAAGATTCATAAGTTTTTATTTAAAGTGAGGTTTTTTAAAGAGGTCGAATGATACTGTGCGTTGAACCAGTGAATCCATTTTTATATTTATTAGTGAACGGTTGTTTTTTTGATAGTTAATAACCGACCATCAAAATCTGGCCAATTATCAAATGTTGGTACGCAAAGACCGGGATCGAATTTATATTTGAAAACCATTCGGACCAGAAAATACGTAAACATTAACGATATCAGAAGAACGGCCGAGATAGAGCATTTGAAGACCCGTAGAATTTCATAAAACGAAAGGATTACTTATAATCTCTGGTTCGCACCCAAAGATAAACTGTGATTCTGTCGTGGTTGATATCTATGGTATTGCAAGGACTTCTCGCTACTGATCCTTAGGGTGATTCCTATATAAGGATGTTGTCAGAGGGTGCCTTCGGTTCATCATGTTCCTGGATGACTTGTATGGATGAATGTCTAATAGAGTATTTCCTTAAGAGTCACGTACTTTGATTTTTACAAATATACCAAGTTTAGTGGCGGAGAAGGCAACTTCTCTTAGCTTAACACCCAGAGTGTATTTGTGAAGATAAATTAGTAATGGATCCGACGATGTGGCATTCAAAGTTTGATGAGATGTTCTCTACAAAGCAAGTCATGACCTCAAGTCTCATCAAGGGGTGAAATACAAAAATCGGGTTGGCAACATGGCTAAATGGGTCATTCTCAATAATGGTATATTGTCACCATATAGAGAAATCTCTTATTTTTTTCTTATCTTGTTTCTGTGTCTCCCGGGAAGTACGCTGGTCCCATAAAACCATAGGGTGACAATATATTCAACACACTCAAGCTGAATGAGTGGTTGGTCATGTGTGGCTGGGTTGGAAGAAGTTCTTATTGAAACCAAGTGCACTGCTCTCTAGAGGTGCACTTTTGTAAGGTGGTTCCATACCTTGTCATAGTTGGAAATCGAATCTCCAATAAGCGCCATGCGGTTTTTGATTATATAATATATATATGATGAACATGAGATGCAAACGTTCTAATAGATGGTTATTTATTTGTGATTTCATAGACATTATTGTAATATCACCAGATTTGATATACCAAAAATAATTTGGGTTATCGTAAGGTAAAAACTGTTTATGTTTATGTGCAAACTGGTCTTACTATTATCCTTTTCTTTCAAAAAGAATTTTCTAAAGTTAAGCAACTTGGGTGATACCCTTAAACTTAGTAAGTTTACTCATGCTTGTTCACTAGACTGGTCTGTGTCGTTTGTAATGCTTGGGTAGGCCGAGTTTTACAGGTTCAGGTTAGGATGCTATGTGTTTTAGAAGGAACAATGAAGGAACCCATACGTATTGAATATTTTTCCGCTGTGTATTATATATGAGAGCATATTACTTTAACAGTCCAGATGTATAGGTTCTGGTGTACTCTGATGAATGTAAGCACTTATAGAAATTGTTGATGAAGATTTATTTTTATATTATATTTTGTTCCACTGCAATGTGAGATTCTGATTCTGTGTTGTGTTGATCTTCTTCTTTTCTACTATTTATTTCTTTCCTCACCCTCTATTTTCGTTCTTCTAACTATCTGCTTTCCCATGCAATTTGGGTTGGACGTGAGTTGTAATTGTCAACTCAAAGGGTATGGAAAAGTGGGTATGTTATAGTAAGACAACGTCATAATTAAATAACGAAGAATGAGGTAGACTTATGCATGAAATAAGTTATACTTAATTATATATATTAAGTAACATGTTAATAGAAAACATGTGGTGTATTAAAAATCTATTTATAAATAAACAACATTCGAATTAACGGCAGCCAACATCACTCCTCTTCTCCCGCTTACCTCCTCGAACCAAACAGCTGAGCCTCCAAACCACGATCCCCCTGACACCGACCCACCCCCCACTACGCCCGACCCACCTCACATCCCCTCCCAAGCAAACCCTCACTTTCGGACCAAGTAAACCCAGATATCAGTCATCAACGTGTCTGGACTTCTCTTTTTCAGAGGTTGTCCCATAACAAAGGGAATTATATGCATGTTGATATGAAGCCAATATATTCTGATGGAGCTATGAATCATAATGCTGATGTCGTTGACGCTAGTACCCACTATTTCAAGAGAAACTCTTGTTGCCTTGTTCCTTAACAAACCGCTTTCCTATATGGTCGTTGTTCGGTAATGTAGATCAATATGCAGGCCTAACGGAGAGCTTAGAATTAAATTTGATGGAATACTCTTCATGTTTCAATTCTCGTGTGAAGAAGACCAACAAAAGGTACTTATGGGTAAGCCGATCATTATGAAAAATAAAATGTTCACTATTAAAACATATGATCCCAATATTATTAATGCCTGTGGGATGGTGAAATCGGTGCCAGTATGAGTCCAATTTTATAATATACCACTCTTGCGTGGTCACAAACTGGTATAAATACGTTAGCTTATTGGCTTGGGAAATTAATCTGCTTAGGTGAAATGACTATAAAAATTGAGAGACTTGAGTACGCCAAGTGTTTGATTAAAGTCAAGCCGGACAAAGCTTTAATTGATGATTTTCTAATTAAATTACCAAATGGAGGGACTCAGCATATAAAAGTTAGTTACCAATGGAAACCCCACCTTTGCACGAAATGCTGTGTTTTTGGGCACAATGATGAAGAATGTGAACTTAACAAATTAAGGGTGACCACTCAAAAAGATTACATCAGTGGTAAGCAAGTGAATGGGGAAATGCACGCAAGCAAAGTTATTCAAACTAAGGACAACGGCAAGGATATCCTTAAGGACAATCACATGATGAACCGAAGGGATAACACACAAGGAAGTACTGTAATAGCACAGAGAGAAGTTGCATGGAACAAAATAGAGAGGAGTAAGAAAAGATTTTCTTTTAAAAAAAAGAACGTTTCTTACAGTGTTAAGCCAAGCACATCACAGATGACAAGTTTAAAAAGAAAGGATATCTATTTGGCAGATTTTATTAATGAAGTGGGTGAGATAAACGAGAAAGATGCACAAGAAAAGAAAACGAAACTTACTAATAATATTGTGACTCCCCACATCCATTAATGTCACTCACTAAGGGAATGCATTAAGTTTCGTGAAGTGTTATAGGTAAACAAACACAGAATAATTAGAAGACAAATATAAATAAGATAGCAGCGGAAATTTAAATTTTTATTTCGAACATAAAACATAATACCATGGTCCACAATACCTTAAGTCACAAAAACCATTACAATAAAATAACTTCTGTCTTGCACCATCGGAGTACATAACTATATAAAAAAGCATAATTCCCCAATTAAAGGAGTTAAGCCATAGCAGAAACAAGAACTTAAGCCATACTTCAGAAGTTGCTCCTAGCAAGATGATATCTGAGTCCTGACTAAGCCTCCCCGAGAACCTTGCGGGAGGGGGGAGGGGTGAACGGAAGAAAGAAGGAGAAACAAAAGGGTCAGACATAAAGTCTGGCGAGTCTAGTTACTTTTAGCTAGTAAATAAATAAAAGTAATATGATAGGCATATAAAGTGGATAAGAGAGACCACTACATAAATGGTAGGTGTGACGAGGTAGACAAGGTAAGGTGTATACACTTCTCTAATGATTACTCTGCACTATTACTAGTATAACCAGAATGAGATGATCCCTTCCACTATAAGTTAGTTGACTTAGGGCATACGTCCGAGTGTACCCTAACCACTACCCTAATCGATTGGCTCCCTACTCCGTAGATATCCTGTGCTGGCCCAGAGTATGAGGTATCACTTCCTAAAGTGGCAACCCTTCATTTCCAAGATGTGCACAACCATATCCACTGGTGTCACGGTCCTCTTATCCCCTCTGCCCGGCTCGTGCACGCACATGGCCAGGTCGGTTTGTGCCGCCCACATCGTCCTTCACGTTTGGATCTCTTATGATCAATCAGTAAGTGTGTCCCATCTCTGCCAGGACGGAGTACTTTTATTTGATACCTACTGCCGGTTAATGACTAAAATGGATCCCACACAATACGATACAAGCTCTCATCGTTGTCTTGTATCCCCCGCTAGGTTTTTCACTGACTATGTATAACACTAGGTGTCTTTAATTGCATAGCCCTATACCAGTTATGCTTACCCTAAAAGGTGTCTTTAATTACATAACTTTATTATTTCCTCCGGTTATGTATACCAATAGGTGTCATTAATTACATAACCTTATCGGGTTAAGTTATGGGCCTATATGTAAATATTACCCACCCGTTCCAGATTTGCTTAACCCATCCACTGTCCAATCAATTTACTTAACCCTAACTTTAGTTCACAATCATACAATCCTTATGGATTAGATTTGGTTAAGTAGTCCAATTTATTACCGTGTCCATTTATGGTTTATAATGGGCTAGACCTCCCACATTAGGCCTATAATATGTGGATGATGGATATGCCTGTCGGGTCCGAGCAGTCTTATTCCATAGTTGGGCCTAACCTTGTGTCTTAGCCCGATTCGTATTTGCGTACTTAGACCTCCCACATTTGGCTCAACATTAGTGGTTGTTGGATATGCCGGTCGGGTTCGGGCAGACTTCCACCACTAATGCAACCTAACCTCGTGTCACAAGTACAATTACAATTCCTAATTGTAATTACTAGACATTCCATTATTAATTAATTAATTAATTAATCCTTTCCCTTTATGGGTGTTAATGCCCACTCTTCCTAATAATTTGAATTTTATGTCCAAGAATGTTCATATTCAAATTATGCCAATATTAACCCTTTTTCCTCTGTTCCCTAACTAGCACACTCATAAACTAGCGGCATGCCTAGGCTAGACAATAGCTTAGTCATAAACGATAATATGGAAAATAATGGGAATATAACCAAAATGATCATCTTGGCATAAACTAGCAGGATAATAAGGTGAACATACGTATTGGCACGGACATGTAATTAACATCAGAACAAGGTGGACATAAAACTGATGAACTGGTGGCAGTCAAATGATTCTAACATAACTACCATGTCACAATATGTGACGAAAAGGAATTTCGCTCGGTCCGAACCAGTCGCTAAACCGACCCAGACCGTTCGAAACGCCCGATCGTTTTGAGAACACGACAAAATAGAATGCAGACGGAAGAACATTTCATTGTATATTACAACAATGCATCAGATTACAAGAATATACAGAGTATAAATGAATATTACACAGAAATATGAGAGATTTAAATTACATTTAAATACATCGCAGCGGAAAATAATACAATACACAACTAGAAGGAGATATACGGATACAAAGCTTTCCGGATATCGTTCCAGCTGTAAACCAGGATCCTGTGAATATAAATCTGCAAAACCAAAACTACTAGCTGCCCGTGTCAAAATAGGGGCACCCAGAGTTTAGGTTAAAACAATAAACTCCAGGTCAGTCATGTGACTGGTGTGAGAACTAAAACAGTTAATCTTTATTTTTAAAGTTTGGTAAATCAAGGGACCACGCCGTATAACACGGAACAGGTTTCCTCCCAAGAATACCAGTGCATAAAACAACAGCGCAATGCTAAATAAAGAAAAATGAAGCTATTATAAGACCCAGGTCCTATCACACAATGCAACGCAAGCCGGGGGATAGGTTTTTACCTTATAATAGCCAAGAATGCTTGATACGTTTAAAAGAAATCATTTGATACTATTATAAGTGTATAGTGTATAAACAACTTCAAATCATAAGTATCAATCATAGGCGGCATGAATGCCCCATACCACTATGTCGCCATATATAGGTTATACAATCAAAATCGCAAAGTCACGTATTTGGAAATTGGGTTTCCATCTATGAACCGAGGCAAAAGATAGTCCTCAACCGATTCGAGACTCTCTAGCCCGAGCCTCAGGATCAGAGCTCGAGTGACCCTTGGAGCGATAGGGCCGGTCCACACGGAGTGGATTAAAATGCCTGAACTATATGCAAGTCTGCCCTATGGGGCATAAATGAGTCCAATGACTCCATCGGTTCGAGAACGACCGATATAACTGAGGCGCCTCCAATTCCAACAACCACATGAGTCAAACTCGTCAGCCAGTTCAAGCACTGACGCCACTCCTAACTAGAAACCAGCATATGTCCATATCCCTGAAGTCCGTCTCCAGTTTTTGGTTCATACCGGGGTGTGAGGCTCGCGAATTCACGTTACTCAAAACTGTGCCACACAGGCTGTGCTTTGATCATCACCACAAGACTTTGCTTTTCAACAGAAGCCTTGATCATTTGCATCTTAGCATGCCACACAGGCAAACTATTCTATGCAACCGATATCAGTCGCAGAGAATGAAATCCGATGTCAGACACACAGTCCATTTATAAGTCCGTTCTGGGTCTGAACGAAACCGGAGGCACCTAGTACCCCGCATATCCATCGATCTCCAAGTACGTCTGGACAATCACCAACTATTTCCATCTTCTTGGGTGTACAGCCCAATCAAGATCAGCAGTAATCACCCAAACGACGTGAAGATTTCCGGTCTTCGACCATCGTCTTCATCTTCGACTTATCGTCGTATCAGTTATTCAGAATGGGATAAACCCGGCCTTTCCGAATAACTCGCGTATATTTTAAATAAGTGTTACACAAACACAACATACGCCTCATTCCAATTCATCAGTCACTAACCGTAAATTGATCAAGAGAATAATTTCCCAAATATTAACCCCGAAGGCCGAAACCAACATCAGATCAATATCCAGAAAACCATTCTGCTTGGCCAACCGACAGTTAGTTTCTAAATTTCACATTCATAGGGAAAGGTTCCCATTAATTTTATCCAAGATAAATTCCTTGAATTTATTCTCTAATCTTCTTTTGAATTTCGACTCAACTAGTCGGGATTAACGAACCTTACCGAAGTAATCATTTGTTTTAATTTCCCAACCCCGACCTATTCATCCCATGAAGTAAAACGGGTCTTACTTCATATCTAACACCATGGTGTTATCGGTAAATTCAATTACCATTTCACGTTCAAATCTCATTAAAGATTTAACTAACGCCTAGAGCAAAACTGGTGATACTCCATTTCGATTATTTCAATCTAATTAAAGATTCATTAAAACTCCACTTAGTTTTAATCGTTAACTGGGTTAAAGAATCCGTGTCATTTAAAACACGGATCACGATAAACCCAAAGTCACATTCCATTAATTATCGGGTTAAAGAACCAGTGTTATTTAAAACACTGTCCACGATAAACCCAAAAATCAATATCAATTCAATTCCAGTTAAATATTGTTTAATTGGTACACTTCATTAAATCTAAATAAAAAGATTTAATCTTTTCTCAACTGGGTTCAAGAACAGTGTTAGTGAAGACACCATTCACGACAAACCCAAATCACATTTGATATTAAATACTAGGCTCTGAATAGAAAATATATCGGCTTATATTCAATATCAAATTCTACGATTAACAAATGTCGTATTGGAAATAACGATATAAATATATATCTTTCAAATTTCCATAACAACATCTGTATAATCACGAATTCCAACATCGAAATATTCCGAAGACAATTTCGATTCAAATCCACTCTAATGCAGTCATTGGAAATTCTGGTTATTTTTAAAACCCTTTCCAAATTCAATTTATTTATTTAAAAATAAATAGAATTATAATTCTAGTTCAAAACTAGTTCATTTCGATAAAAATCTATTTTTATCTTTTCAAATATAGAGTTTTTCATCCCAATTTTTCCCAAATCATTTCTTATGATTTTACACAAATTATTACTATTTTTAATAATTTTATCAAGGCCCGTACAGTCGATTTCCATCAACGGCCATCGAACTGCACTTATAGCGACCTTTTTCGAATTTGATTTGGATGTATCTCCAAATCCAACCGTTAGATTTCAAATTTCCAACATTCGTTAGAAAGCTCTTTTCGATACGAACCCAACGGTTCCGGTTTTAGGAGAATCCGACGGTCGGATCTCCCGTAATGTCTGTTTGAAATAAATGGTCGAAATTCATGAACTGCCGCGGCGCGGCGCGTTCTATTCAGGCCATTATATTATATATATAATATATATTTCGTCGATTTCTATTTAAAACGAATTATATAAATAGTTTTAAATTCGTTTCAAAAGCAATTTCAACTTCCATTTCAATTCAAATCAAAATTGAATTCTTCTTTATAAATTCGTTTTAAAATTCATTTCTATTCAATTCAAATTTCAATTCAATTTGAATTCATTTCAATTCGCTTTGAATTCGTTTTCAATTTAATTCAATTCCAAAGTCGTTTTCTATTCGATTCAATTCAAATTGGTTTTCTATTCGATTCAATTCAAATTGGTTTTCTATTCGATTCAATTCGAATTCGTTATCTATTCAATTCAATTCGAATTCGTTTCGTTTGCTATTCAATTGAAATCAAATTCGTTTTGTTTTCTATTTGATTCAAATTCAAATTTCATTTTAAAATATTCGATTACGAAATCACTTTTCAATATTCGTTTTAAATTGAATAAAATCGATATAAATATCGTTCACGTCAAAATGGCGTCAATCTAATCAACACGGCTTCATATATTTCTATTTTCAAATATTTCGTTTTCAAATATTCCTATTACCAAAATATTCGTTAATATCAAAATATTTCGTTCAACACATGACTAATCTCAACGGATGAGTACAGTCAACACATGAACATTTATATTATAATATCCTTTATTTTCTAAATTGGAATGAGGCCCAATCAATTACCATATAATGTTAATTATATGGATTTTCATATAACACATGTATATAATAGCATTGAAAAATAATCAACCATCACCCAAAGTGCACTACACTGTATAAGCATCAATTATAGATATCTAACGCTTATAACAGCCTGTCAATCAATCGATCGACATATTTAATCAATCAGGATGAGTGAACTTCATATTTCATCCCAACACCCGTGTGGGGTTTCAAACAATCAAACACAAATTTTATTTGTGTAGTTGGGCGATGTGTAAAATTTATCGTCCCAATCAATGTCAGTCAAATCGGTGTACATAAACAAACCGTCCGGTTTGTAAATGAATATTTATTTATTCACATTCACTATATTCATATTCACGTTAAAAATTATATTTTTAACGATAAAACATTTTATTTCAACATATGAATTTCTATTCAGTTCATTCTTTAAATAAAATGATATTTTTATTTTTCTAACATATTTTAGAAAATTTCGGCGGCATAACGGCACGATACTAGAAACGGGACAAGGCCTAGCCTTATCCCCGGTCTAGTGAAGGCCCACGCCATTCACACATCAATCAAATCAATTCATTTCACCAAACAATTCAATTTCAATCAAATAATCTAACTAATTTTTGCAATCAAACAAACAAGTCCATGGTCTGTGGACGATTGTGTCGGGTGCTACTAAGCACCGTCTGCATCCTAGTATATATATATATAACTAGAAAATGAAATTTTGAGTGAGAAGTTCTCACCGAGGGTTCCACTCCGCCGTGCTTTACTTTTGAACTACTGGACCGTCTGAATTAGCTTGAAATTCCTATGCAGTTTTTTTCAAGCTGTTCAAATAAAAATTATATTTTTATCACTTCATTCTAAATAAATAAAAATCATATTTTTTATTTCTACTTCATTTATTTTTACAACGCTTCTTACTATATAAAAATCTCATTTTATATTTTAAACAAAATCACTTTTTTTATATAGTTAATTCGCTACAACACATATAAAGATCGAAATTTTATTTCGCTTCATATATAAGAATCCCGCCTTTCTATATATAAAAACATCGTTTTTCCTATATAAAAATATCGAACTTTCATATTTCAAAAATATCGTACTTACTACGCTAAAAAATATAACCTTTACTATAAGCTAAAAATCATATTTTTATTACTTCTATAATATAAAATTCATACTTTTACTTCGCTATTATATATATAAAAATCGTATTTTTACTTCGCTATTAATCCTATATTTTCATAACAATGACATCTACATTTTCAAAACAACGACTATATTTTCAAAACAACGACTATATTTTCTAAATAATTTTAAACTGATTTTAAAACTGATTTTAAAACTGATTTTAAAACTGATTTTAAACTGATTTTAAAACTGATTTTTAAACTAATTTTTAAAACTGATTTTTAAACTGATTTTAAAACTGATTTTAAACTGATTTTTAAACTGATTTTAAACTGATTTTAAAACTGATTTTAAACTGATTTTAAATTGATTTTTAAACTGATTTTAAACTGATTTTAAATATTAAAAATAAATAGAAAACCTAAATTAAAACTTACTTTGTTTTTCAGCGAGAGCGAGGGGGGGTCTGTTGTGCGAACGGCAGGGAGAGGGGTTGGCCATACGTCGGAGGCGGCTTTAGGTGTGTGGGTTGGCGCGGGGTACCCTGCGGCGATCTAAGGTAGGCCCGGGAGGAGGAGCGTCGTCGGTTTTGAGGTGGGTTGGGGGGTTTTGGCGAGGTCGGGTTTCAGAGAGGAGGAGAAGAAGAGGCGGAGGAGCAGGAGATGGAAGGGAGGCTTGGTGCGGTGGCCCCGCCGTAGGCGGCGGCGGCGTTTAACCAGGGGGGCGGCGGATCGATTTTGAGGAGCGGCTGCCCCTTTCTTTCTTTTTTATTTTTGATTCAGAATGAACAGACAGAGGGGGGGGTATGGAGATATAGGAGAGGATGGTATTTTTTAATTTTTAATTATTTTATTTTGCTAATAGTTGCCTTTTACATACGACCTCGTAACGAGGCCCACCGCCTGTCGTCCATAGCGTTTTACCCCCATTCCGAACACAATGGAATATGTATCGTAGGCTGATTCGGCTGTTACAATCAGTTTCCGTTAAATTTATATTTAAATCACTATATTGAATTTTAAACGTACATTTCAAATTACCGGGGTCACATACTAACTCTAGAAATTCTCGAAAAATATTTTCTAGCTTTGTATTGACGATACGGTCCTAACAAAACTAGTTTCGTCGAATTCCGAGACCGTTGGAAAAATGGCCAATTTCCAGTCGATTAAAATCAACTAAAACTGGTCAAACGCATTTTCCTTTGCCACGCTCACATATTGATTCGAAAAATTACGAAATTTGAAACCTAGCAATAACTTTACATCCCGGATCCAACAAAAGTGGTTTCGTCGAAATCCGAGGTCGTTTGCAAAATTTCCATTTTTAAGGGCCTGAATTCTATAGCGACTATTAAGAATTTTCAACTGGACATATCTTTTGATTCCCGCTATGAAATTTTGATTTTTCGGATTCGTTGGAAAGATATTATCAATTTGGTTCTATTATTTTTGGTTTCTCTAAAATCCGGATTGTTTTGCACCCGGTACGTTCAATTGAAGTTTGAAATCGAATTATCGAACTACCGCGCCATTTTCAATTCTATTTATAATTATATATAAATATTATATATTCTAATGACGACGTATATAATATATACGTTCTAAATATATTCAAAACAAATTTCTCGTCGATATTATTTAAAATAATCTATTTTAAATGTTCAAAATTCGCTAAAATTGCCAAAATAAAAATTTTAAACTGGCCCAGATTTTCGGGTTGTTACAATCCCCCCCACTTAAAACTTTTCGTCCCCGAAAAGGAACAAAGTCGAAAGTGGTTTGATTAATCAACTCTACGTTCGATCTGGCTTTCATTCTCCAACTTTTCAGTTTCTGAGAATTTTCAAATTCTTCAAAAATTTGGCTAACACCCTAAATTTTTGAAAAATTTCGCCATAACCTCCCCTGCACCGGGAGCCACGGGAAAATCCCGAAATTGCCATACAGGCCTTCTGATCTCAAAAAGAAAAAGAAAAAGCCAAGCGGCTAGCCAATAGGCTCATAAAATCATCATCACCCAAACAAAACAGTAAATTATGTAGTAAACATGTACCTATTTGTCGGGCAAACAAATTTTATTCTCTGCTCTAGCCTCCTTGCTATGACCTGTTCAATGTAAGTACATGTATATGCAAGAAAATGTGTCCAATTTTCAATATTATTCAATATTTGATACAATTAGGCGTAATGGTTCAAAATTATCAAACAAATAAACAAACAACACATACATCAATCCATTAGTTGATTAGCTTTTCAAATTCATAACTTTGATACATAGTCAAAAAAAATCAGATTTTTGATGCCAAATCACAACAATGGGTCCTATCTAATTTTGGTTCTCACACCAGTCAATAGGAAATATATAGAAAGCCCACTTTCGTCACTCGAACATAAATTCTAATGATGGAGCTCCATCATCAAAATCATCTCCGGGCGATTAGAGTGTAATTCTATATCTATCCAGTATATTAAAATTTCGAATACACGCGGATCAGACGTATACGCAAAATCTATATATACTGGATTGTCCACATCAATATAAATAAATAACCAAATATGAATAATTGATTTATATTTTCAAAACTAAATTTGTTTTT
Source organism: Allium sativum (assembly GCA_030737875.1). Taxonomy (NCBI): domain Eukaryota; kingdom Viridiplantae; phylum Streptophyta; class Magnoliopsida; order Asparagales; family Amaryllidaceae; genus Allium; species Allium sativum. Next base: position 165,804,075 of record CM060916.1, on the reverse strand, counting down.
ACTTTAAAAATATACTCTTACACTCGTTCTGGGATACTACTGATCCCATCTCTAACGAGTCATTCTCGTTGGATATTACTAATCCAATCATCTGATGAATTCTTCCGTATGGTTCTAATGTGTCTTGTTCTCTAGCTTTGTAAACCAAAGCTCTGATACCAACTGTGACGAAAAGGAATTTCGCTCGGTCCGAACCAGTCGCTAAACCGACCCAGACCGTTCGAAACGCCCGATCGTTTTGAGAACACGACAAAATAGAACGCAGACGGAAGAACATTTCATTGTATATTACAACAATGCATCAGATTACAAGAATATACAGAGTATAAATGAATATTACACAGAAATATGAGAGATTTAAATTACATTTAAATACATCGCAGCGGAAAATAATACAATACACAACTAGAAGGAGATATACGGATACAAAGCTTTCCGGATATCGTTCCAGCTGTAAACCAGGATCCTATGAATATAAATCTGCAAAACCAAAACTACTAGCTGCCCGTGTCAAAATAGGGGCACCCAGAGTTTAGGTTAAAACAATAAACTCCAGGTCAGTCATGTGACTGGTGTGAGAACTAAAACAGTTAATCTTTATTTTTAAAGTTTGGTAAATCAAGGGACCACGCCGTATAACACGGAACGGGTTTCCTCCCAAGAATACCAGTGCATAAAACAACAGCGCAATGCTAAATAAAGAAAAATGAAGCTATTATAAGACCCAGGTCCTATCACACAATGCAACGCAAGCCGGGGGATAGGGTTTTTACCTTATAATAGCCAAGAATGCTTGATACATTTAAAAGAAATCATTTGAAACTATTATAAGTGTATAGTGTATAAACAACTTCAAATCATAAGTATCAATCATAGGCGGCATGAATGCCCCATACCACTATGTCGCCATATATAGGTTATACAATCAAAATCGCAAAGTCACGTATTTGGAAATTGGGTTTCCATCTATGAACCGAGGCAAAAGATAGTCCTCAACCGATTCGAGACTCTCTAGCCCGAGCCTCAGGATCAGAGCTCGAGTGACCCTTGGAGCGACAGGGCCGGTCCACACGGAGTGGATTAAAATGCCTAAACTATATGCTAGTCTGCCCTATGGGGCATAAATGAGTCCAATGACTCCATCGGTTCGAGAACGACCGATATAACTGAGGCGCCTCCAATTCCAACAACCACATGAGTCAAACTCGTCAGCCAGTTCAAGCACTGACGCCACTCCTAACTAGAAACCAGCATATGTCCATATCCCTGAAGTCCGTCTCCAGTTTTTGGTTCATACCGGGGTGTGAGGCTCGCGAATTCACGTTACTCAAAGCTGTGCCACACAGGCTGTGCTTTGATCATCACCACAAGACTTTGCTTTTCAATAGAAGCCTTGATCATTTGCATCTTAGCATGCCACACAGGCAAACCATTCTATGCAACCGATATCAGTCACAGAGAATGAAATCCGATGTCAGACACACAGTCCATTTATAAGTCCGTTCTGGGTCTGAACGAAACCGGAGGCACCTAGTACCCCACATATCCATCGATCTCCAAGTACGTCTGGACAATCACCAACTGTTTCCATCTTCTTGGGTGTACAGCCCAATCAAGATCATCAGTAATCACCCAAACGACGTGAAGACTTCCGGTCTTCGACCATCGTCTTCATCTTCGACTTATCGTCGTATCAGTTATTCAGAATGGGATAAACCCGGCCTTTCCGAATAACTCGCGTATATTTTGAATAAGTGTTACACAAACACAACATACGCCTCATTCCAATTCATCAGTCACTAACCGTAAATTGATCAAGAGAATAATTTCCCAAATATTAACCCCGAAGGCCGAAACCAACATCAGATCAATATCCAGAAAACCATTCTGCTTGGCCAACCGACAGTTAGTTTCTAAATTTCACATTCATAGGGAAAGGTTCCCATTAATTTTATCCAAGATAAATTCCTTGAATTTATTCTCTAATCTTCTTTTGAATTTCGACTCAACTAGTCGGGATTAACGAACCTTACCGAAGTAATCATTTGTTTTAATTTCCCAACCCCGACCTATTCATCCCATGAAGTAAAACGGGTCTTACTTCATATCTAACACCACGGTGTTATCGGTAAATTCAATTACCATTTCACGTTCAAATCTAATTAAAGATTTAACTAACGCCTGGAGCAAAACTGGTGATACTCCATTTCGATTATTTCAATCTAATTAAAGATTCATTAAAACTCCACTTAGTTTTAATCGTTAACTGGGTTAAAGAATCCGTGTCATTTAAAACACGGATCACGATAAACCCAAAGTCACATTCCATTAATTATCGGGTTAAAGAACGAGTGTTATTTAAAACACTGTCCACGATAAACCCAAAAATCAATATCAATTCAATTCCAATTAAATATTGTTTAATTGGTACACTTCATTAAATCTAAATAAAAAGATTTAATCTTTTCTCAACTGGGTTCAAGAACAGTGTTAGTGAAGACACCATTCACGACAAACCTAAATCACATTTGATATTAAATACAAGGCTCTGAATAGAAAATATATCGGCTTATATTCAATATCAAATTCTACGATTAACAAATGTCGTATTGGAAATAACGATATAAATATATATCTTTCAAATTTCTATAACAACATCTGTATAATCACGAATTCCAACATCGAAATATTCCGAAGACAATTTCGATTCAAATCCACTCTAATGCAGTCATTGGAAATTTTGGTTATTTTTAAAACCCTTTCCAAATTCAATTTATTTATTTAAAAATAAATTGAATTATAATTCTAGTTCAAAACTAGTTCATTTCGATAAAAATCTATTTTTATCTTTTCAAATATGGAGTTTTTCATCCCAATTTTTCCCAAATCATTTCTTATGATTTTACACAAATTATTACTATTTTTAATAATTTTATCAAGGCCCGTACAGTCGATTTCCATCAACGGCCATCGAACTGCACTTACAGCGACCTTTTTCGAATTTGATTTGGACGTATCTCCAAATCCAACCGTTAGATTTCAAATTTCCAAAATTCGTTAGAAAGCTCTTTTCGATACGAACCCAACGGTTCCAGTTTTAGGAGAATCCGACGGTCGGATCTCCCGTAATGTCCGTTTGAAATAAATGGTCGAAATTCACGAACTGCCGCGGCGCGGCGCATTCTATTCAGGCCATTATATTATATATATATATATATATATATATAATATATTTTGTCGATTTCTATTTAAAATGATTTATATAAATAGTTTTAAATTCGTTTCAAAAGCAATTTCAACTTCCATTTCAATTCAAATCAAAATTGAATTCTTCTTTATAAATTCGTTTTAAAATTCATTTCTATTCAATTCAAATTTCAATTCAATTTGAATTCATTTCAATTCGCTTTCAACTCAATTTGAATTCGTTTTCAATTTAATTCAATTCCAAAGTCGTTTTCTATTCGATTCAATTCAAATTGGTTTTCTATTCGATTCAATTCAAATTGGTTTTCTATTCGATTCAATTCGAATTCGTTATCTATTCAATTCAATTCGAATTCGTTTCGTTTGCTATTCAATTGAAATCAAATTCGTTTTGTTTTCTATTTGATTCAAATTCAAATTTCATTTTAAAATATTCGATTTCGAAATCACTTTTCAATATTCGTTTTAAAATGAATAAAATCGATATAAATATCGTTCACGTCAAAATGGCGTCAATCTAATCAACACGGCTTCATATATTTCTATTTTCAAATATTTCGTTTTCAAATATTCCTATTACCAAAATATTCGTTAATATCAAAATATTTCGTTCAACACATGACTAATCTCAACGGATGAGTACAGTCAACACATGAACATTTATATTATAATATCCTTTATTTTCTAAATTGGAATGAGGCCCAATCAATTACCATATAATGTTAATTATATGGATTTTCATACAACACATGTATATAATAGCATTGAAAAATAATCAACCATCACCCAAAGTGCACTACACTGTATAAGCATCAATTATAGATATCTAACGCTTATAACAGCCTGTCAATCAATCGATCGACATATTTAATCAATCAGGATGAGTGAACTTCATATTTCATCCCAACACCCGTGTGGGGTTTCAAACAATCAAACACAAATTTTATTTGTGTAGTTGGGCGGTGTGTAAAATTTATCGTCCCAATCAATGTCAGTCAAATCGGTGTACATAAACAAACCGTCCGGTTTGTAAATGAATATTTATTTATTCACATTCACTATATTCATATTCACGTTAAAAATTATATTTTTAACGATAAAACATTTTATTTCAACATATGAATTTCTATTCAGTTCATTCTTTAAATAAAATGATATTTTTATTTTTCTAACATATTTTAGAAAATTTCGGCGGCATAACGGCACGATACTAGAAACGGGACAAGGCCTAGCCTTATCCCCGGTCTAGTGAAGGCCGACGCCATTCACACATCAATCAAATCAATTCATTTCACCAAACAATTCAATTTCAATCAAATAATCTAACTAATTTTTGCAATCAAACAAACAAGTCCATGGTCTGTGGACGATTGTGTCGGGTGCTACTAAGCACCGTCTGCATCCTAGTATATATATATATATAACTAGAAAATGAAATTTTGAGTGAGAAGTTCTCACCGAGGGTTCCACTCTGCCGTGCTTTACTTTTGAACTACTGGACCGTTTGAATTAGCTTGAAATTCCTATGCAGTTTTTTTCAAGCTGTTCAAATAAAAATTATATTTTTATCACTTCATTCTAAATAAATAAAAATCATATTTTTTATTTCTACTTCATTTATTTTTACAACGCTTCTTTCTATATAAAAATCTCATTTTATATTTTAAACAAAATCACTTTTTTTATATAGTTAATTCGCTACAACACATATAAAGATCGAATTTTTATTTCGCTTCATATATAAAAATCCCGCCTTTCTATATATAAAAACATTGTTTTTCCTATATAAAAATATCGAACTTTCCTATTTCAAAAATATCGTACTTACTACGCTAAAAAATATAACCTTTACTATAAGCTAAAAATCATATTTTTATTACTTCTATAATATAAAATTCATACTTTTACTTCGCTATTATATATATAAAAATCGTATTTTTACTTCGCTATTAATCCTATATTTTCATAACAATGACATCTACATTTTCAAAACAACGACTATATTTTCTAAATAATTTTAAACTGATTTTAAAACTGATTTTAAAACTGATTTTAAACTGATTTTAAAACTTATTTTTAAACTGATTTTTAAAACTGATTTTTAAACTGATTTTTAAACTGATTTTAAACTGATTTCAAACTGATTTTTAAACTGATTTTAAAACTGATTTTAAACTGATTTTTAAACTGATTTTAAATTGATTTTAAATATTAAAAATAAATAGAAAACCTAAATTAAAACTTACTTTGTTTTTCAGTGAGAGCGAGGGGGGGTCTGTTGTGCGAACGGCAGGGAGAGGGGTTGGTCGTACGTCGGAGGCGGCTTCAGGTGTGTGGGGTGGCGCGGGGTACCCTGCAGTGATCTAAGGTAGGCCCGGGAGGAGGAGCGTCGTCGATTTTGAGGTGGGTTGGGGGGTTTTGGCGAGGTCGGGTTTCAGAGAGGAGGAGAAGAAGAGGCGGAGGAGCAGGAGATGGAAGGGAGGCTTGGTGCGGTGGCCCCGCCGTAGGAGGCGGCGGCGTTTAACCAGGGGGGCGGCGGACAGATTTTGAGGAGCGGCTGCCCCTTTCTTTTCTTTTTTATTTTTGATTCAGAATGAACAGACAGAGGGGGGGCCTGGAGATATAGGAGAGGAAGGTATTTTTTTAATTTTTAATTATTTTATTTTGCTAATAGTTGACTTTTACATACGACCTCGTAACGAGGCCCACCGCCTGTCATCTATAGCGTTTTACCCCCATTCCGAACACAATGGGATATGTATAGTAGGCTGATTCGGCTGTTACAATCAGTTTCCGTTAAATTTACATTTAAATCACTATATTGAATTTTAAACGTACGTTTCAAATTACCGGGGTCACATACTAACTCTAGAAATTCTCGAAAAATATTTTCTAGCTTTGTATTGACGATACGGTCCTAACAAAACTAGTTTCGTCGAATTCCGAGACCGTTGGAAAAATGGTCAATTTCCAGTCGATTAAAATCAACTAAAACTGGTCAAATGCGTTTTCCTTTTCCACGCTCACATATTGATTCGAAAAATTACGAAATTTGAAACGTAGCAATAACTTTACATCCCGGATCCAACAAAAGTGGTTTCGTCGAAATCCGAGGTCGTTTGCAAAATTTCCATTTTTAAGGGCCTGAATTCTATAGCGACTATTAAGAATTTTCAACTGGACATATCTTTTGATTCCCGCTATGAAATTTTGATTTTTCGGATTCGTTGGAAAGATATTATCAATTTGGTTCTATTATTTTTGGTTTCTCTAAAATACGGATTGTTTTGCACCCGGTACGTTCAATTGAAGTTTGAAATCGAATTATCGAACTACCGCGCCATTTTCAATTCTATTTATAATTATATATAAATATTATATATTCTAATGACGACGTATATAATATATACGTTCTAAATATATTCAAAACAAATTTCTCGTCGATATTATTTAAAATAATCTATTTTAAATGTTCAAAATTCGCTAAAATTGCCAAAATAAAATTTTTAAACTGGCCCAGATTTTCGGGTTGTTACACAATAAGCATAGTAAGATCTATATTAGCAATTTAGATGTCCAATTGGTTTGGATCTAACATGATAACCACAAGGCGATATAGATCACATAATTCAGATCTAAAGTTAAAATAGACCTAACACCATTAGGATGACATAATAGCATACAAAATAGCATGTTTAGATCTAAATATGGGTTCAGATGTCCAATTTACAACATATCTAAGTTGATCGCAATATGACAGGTGAAAGGTGATTGATAGAAAGAATTAGATCTAAACAATGTTGCAACTGTACAAAGTAACAGATTTACATTCACCACAATATAGTTACAAGTCAAGATCCACATAGGTAACATAATATAATAATCACAATTGCATTAGATCTAAAGGTGTATATTTATCATGAAATAGTATAAGATTTAACAATAGCATAGATCCATAGTTTACAACATATCCAATTCACAGTCTTTCACAATTTACTTTTATTTATCTAAACCTAAAAGCAACTAGAACTCACAGCGTTTGGTTTAGAGAATAGAGAGAATGGATCTTGAATTTCTGGATTTGATTTGCAAAGCTGAAATGTTGTACGTTGTTGTAGAAAACGAATCCGTCTCAGTTCGCACACCGGTAGCATTTGGCTCCCATGATTTCCAATAAAAAATATGAGAAATAACCATGTATTTATAGCTGCAGAACCCTCTGAAACCGACTGCCACATAAGCCCTAGTGGTGTCGACACCCCTGTGGGTGAGTCGACCCATAGGTCGACACCCCTTAAGGGGGGTCGACCCCGGTGTCGATACCCCTCTAGGGGGGTCGAATCCCTAAAGCGGGAAATTTGTCGCCTTGACGAATTTTTGGTTTTCGAACTGTTTTGGATAGGGTCTAAATCATATCTGACTCATATGTGTATATATGTTCTTTCTACGCATATATAAACTTAAAACCCACATAACTTCTTCAAACGGTATCCGTTTTACGCAAACCAAATGTCTATCTTGACTAGAATTTCGAGGCAGACGCGATGGCGCAGTCTGTTTTCCTTAATTCGTAAAATTAAATTAATTATTATTTAAATATCCTCTTTTAGTGTTGTTAAAAATTCGAGGTGTTACATTCTCCGCTACTTAAAGGATTTCGTCCCCGAAATCTCTAAGTTGAGAAGAATGCATATCCTACCATCCATCATCCATCTACTCATCCAAAAACCACTGGCATCCATTGTCCTTAAAGACTTCTAATGCTTATATGAATATATGCAATGGTGTGTGTATATGTCCCGACACTAATGCGAAAGATTGAGCGGTCTACTGATTCAGTTGACCTCCTTAATGCAATGTATGTTAGTACCATGAATCCAATATGTATGCAAATAAACCAATTATATCATATAAGTTCTATATGTGTGCACACTCATTTGTCCAAATGCAACATCCATATGCTAGTTCATCCATTTCCATCCATAGAAGAAAAGAAAATGCACACACATCCATATGTAGTATGTAAGTGATTGAGCCGATCTTAGTGCCTAATGTGTGTGTATATGCATCCACAGGCAATCACTTGCAAACACTTGCATCCATCAAATATTACATGTTTCAAACACATGTTTACATCCATAGGATTCCTACCTAAAGGTTGAAAAACACTCTGAGATATACTCAAATGATAGAAAAAAGCACGGATTTAAATTTGAAAAAGGAGTTAAGAACATACCCTCGAAAAGGAAAGGGTACGAAGCACGAATCTTGTCTTCGGTTTCCCAAGTCGCATTCTCTGTGTTATCTCCCCATTGAACCTTTTGCAACTTGATCTCTTTGTTGCGTAGCTTCATAACTTCTGATCCCGAAATACTGGTAGGGACCCGCCTTACTGTCACCTCCCGCTCCACTTCTACTTCTTCCAAATAACTCGGCTCAACAATTATTGCGGTGTCATGAAGGCACTTCCGCAGATGAGAAAAATGGAAAACATCATGAACACCGGATAGATTTTCTGGGAGTTTTACTCTATAGGCCATTTGGCCAATCCTCTCGGTTATGGGAAATGGTCCGACAAACCTAGGTACCAACTTCCCTACTGATCTGAAGCGAACCACATTCCTCAGAGGTGATACTTTGATAAAAACCATGTCTCCTACTTCAAATTCGAGGTTAGTCCTTCCCTTGTCTGCATAGGACTTCTGCCTTTCTTGAGCTGTCTTCATCCACCGTTGAATAAGGTCAATCTTTTTGGATGTTTCCCTAACCATATCTGGTCCAAGTAATAATCTTTCTGTAGATTCCCACCAACAAGTTGGCGATCTACAGGGTCGTCCGTACAATGCTTCGAAGGGTACCATGATGATGCTAGCTTGATAACTACTATTATAGGCAAACTCTACTAAAGGAAGATGCTCTTCCCAAGTTCCTCTGAAGTCTAGGATACACAGCCTCAAATGATCTTCAAGTATCCTATTCACCCTCTCCGTCTGTCCGTCAGTCTGAGGATGATAAGCGGTTCTCAAACACAACTGTGTACCTAATGCTTCTTGCACACTCCTCCAAAATTCCCTGGTAAAGATAGGGTCACGATCGCTCACGATGCTGGAAGATACTCCATGAAGATGAACTATCTCACGAACATAAATTGCTGGCAACCATGTTGTCGTCCTCTTACTCCTAACAGGAATAAAGTGAGCGCTCTTAGTGAGTCTATCCACCACAACCCAGATATTAGTGTTGCCTTTCTTCGATCTAGGCAAACCATCTATGAAATCCATTGAGACGCTCTCCCATTTCCATTGCGGAACCTCCAACGGATGAAGCAATCCACCGGGATTCTTTTGCTCAGCTTTGACTTACTGGAAAACTAAACATTAAGAAACAAATTCGGCCACATCTTTCTTCATCCTAGCCCAAAAGAAAACCCTCTTCATGTCCTTGTACATCATATCACCGCCTAGATGAATGGTCACCTCAGAATGGCAGTGTAGTGTCCCGAATTTCCGGTACAATTTGAGCTGACCAAATAACACAAGTCCAACCCCAATTACACTGGAAACCAGAAAACTAATAGAAAGAAAACAGAGGGTGGGAATAGATAAGATAGAAACTTAGAATAGAAGAAGAAGAAGAACATACAACATTAGAGTAACACGAATCTCACTGCGGAACGAACAACATATAATAGATAACATATCTTTGAAATAAAATCAGTATATGTAAACAGTAACATTATCAGAGTACAACACTTACAACACAGCGGAAATAAACAATAGTTATATAATCCTAAAGCCTCTTGCTCCAAGCTCTCCAAGTATTTTTGTAAAATCCTGACTACTTGACTGCCCGTACAAAATTGGGCACCCAAGAGTTTAGGGAAAACAAAACAAAATAAACTCTGGGTCAGTCATGGGACTAGTGTGAGTAAAACAGTTTAAAATAGTTTGAGCAATTAAACGATATCTCATAAGACCACGCCATGTAACAGAACGGGTTTTTCCCTTATGAGAATCCAAAGCATTTGATTTAACATCAAAATTCCTTTTGAACGAAATGATAAACTTTATATCAGAACTCTTTTGTTATTATAATAATGTCTATCAACCACAACTAAATAATCATCTAGCAGAACGCTTTCATCTCACGTTCTACATATAGCATACAATCAAAATCGCGGGCACTTATTGGATAATGGATTTCCAACTATGACAAGGTAAGGAACCACCTTCCGATAGTGTACCTCTAGAGAGGAATACATTGGGTTCAATAAGAACATCTTGCAACCCGGCCACACATGACCGACCACTCATTTCGCTTGAGTGTATCAAATGTATGTCACCAACGGTTGGGATCAGCAACTGTTTCCCGAATGGGACAGCATCGACGATAGACTATAGAATGAAATGAATATCTCTAGATAGGTGATAATACACCCTACTTGGCAGCCAACCACTTAGCCATGCTGCCTGCCCAATTTTTGTCATTTCCCAGTTGTGAGGCTAGAGCACACGCTTATCTCTGGGAGATCACACATTTATTCACTTTGAATGTCACATCGTCATACCTGCCAAATCACAAATTGATTTCCCCAAAAATACAACGGGTATATAACTAAAAGTAACGAATTCCTCTGCCACCAAACGTATAACGTTTGAAGAGATCAACTTATGTGATCCATTAAATATACTCTGTCAGACATTCTTCCATACAGGTCGTCCTGGGACTGGACAAACCGAAGGCACTATTCTGTAAAAAGGACAGCCCTTGCATAACTCCGTCTCCAATTATCTTCATCATATTAGATCGCAACGCTAACGACAATACAGAGTGGTTTCCAGGTCATGACTCTGATCCCGGTCTCCCCGTAATGACAATGGAAAAATGGTCAAAAACTTCGATAGTCGGTGAGTTAACTATCAATGAAAACACGTGTGCAAACAACAATATTATTTCCAGGTGGAAATTATTTTGATAAAACATCATTTAACATTTATCTCTATAGTTCATTACTTTATCTCCTGTTTCCATATATTCAACATTTCTCATTTTCTAAATTTAGAAAATATACGTTATTAATCATTGGAAAACATTTCCATCTCTTTTTTATGTATCACTGTCATTCCAGTATTATTTATCATTAAACATTTCATTTTCTGTGACTAGAAAATATCTCTGATTATATTTGGAAAATGTTTCCAAAACTCATTCATTGGATTTAAGCAGATGTTTAAATCAAACATCGCTATGCCAACTCAAACATTACACTGATTAACTAATTTTATTTAACCAATTTTCACTGTCGAACCTGAACCATCCGTTAGCTAAAAACGAAGTCAGTCAAGTTGGGGTATAACAACCTCTCAGACCTTAACTGAACAACATTTCTAACTTCAAAATAGACAAGATTCACCTTCTAAATCTTTAACAAATGTCCTTACAAAACTCTTGGATTCTATTTACAAATCCACTTCTTTATTGAAAAACATTGATTATAACTATAGTGTTATAATCCCTACTTCTGAAATATCTAACTACAAAATATAACTCGATTAACTCAAATCAATTAACCCTAACTCCATTAACTTTAACCCGATTACCTTAAATTCATTTAATCTTATCACTTAAATCCTTTCGAATAAACTATATTCAATTAACTCCTTTCGAATAAACTATATTCAATAACTCCTTTAACTCTGTTCGAATAAACTATATTTGATTAACTCCTTATTCGATTAACTAATATTCGATTATATCTTATTCTAATAACTAATATTCGATTAACTCTCTTTGAATAACTAATATTCGATTAACTCTCTTTCGAATAACCAATATTCGATAACTCTCTTTCGAATAACCAATATTCGATAACTCTCCTTCGAATAACCAATATTCGATAACTCTCTTTCGAATAACCAATATTCGATAACTCCTTTTGAATAACTAATATTTGATTAATTCTAATCTGACTAACTCTAATTCAATTAACTTTATTCGAATAACTCTTGCTCGATTAACTCTATTTGAATAACTCTAATTCGATTTAACTCTAATCGACCAACTCTAATCTATCAGCTCTAACAGGTTAACTCTAACTGATTAACTTTATTCAATTTACTCTATCGATTAACCCTTTTTGATTTAACTCCTTTTGATTAACTCCTTTTCGAATAAGTAATATTCGATTTATTCCTTTTGATTAACTCCTTTTCGAATAAGTAATATTCGATTAACTCCTTTTGATTAACTCTAATTGATTTCTAATACTTCCTTTTCTATTTTTTTTTACAAATATTCCCTTTTCTATTTGTTTTACAAATATTCCCTTTCCTATTTGTTTATTTAACAAATAAAAATTTCCTTTTCACTCCTGTTTATTTAACAAATAAATATTTCCTTTTCACTTCTATTTGTAAATGTTTTACAAATATTTCTCTTTCTATTTTATTTGTAAATGTTTTATAAATAATTCTCTTTCTACTTTATCATATTAATTTCCCATAAATATTTCCTTTTCTCTTTGTTTTCATAAATATTTTCCTTTTCCTATTTGTTTTCACAAATATTTTCTTTTCTCTTTGTTTCACAAATAATTTCCTTTTATATTTGTTCTATTTATCAAATGATAAATATTCCTTTTATAAAATCCTTTGATTTTATAAATATATCGTTTCAAATATACATTTTAAAATTCCCATTTTTACATCCCAGTATTTCTTACGGTATTTAAAATACCCAAATAACAATGATCGATATCATTCAACACACGTAATCAACACAGATTATATATCACATCATATATTACAGTATATGAAAAACAGTAAAATAAATGTTGAGGAATCCAGTTGGATTCTCCCGACCTGTTTCCCTGCATCCACAGTTGTTAAACAATATAATAACATCGATTTCATTTCGGTATGAAATATTCTGCTAAACAGAATCAATATTTGATTAATGATTTATATATATATATATATATATATATATATCGTTATCTATAATTTCAATCAATATATCAGTAGTTCATTCAAACAGTCAACACAAAGCAATCAGTCATCATTTATCAGTTCTAAATATACGTTATAAAAATATGAACTGGTAGAGTTTGTGAGTTTTACTCACATTGGACGATCATCGTTAATAACGACAACCATCGCTTGATTCAGATGGACAATTTATTTCGCTATAGATTGTAACGAGCTCCAATCCACTCCAATCCAGTTCCATTGTGTAGTATTTGTGGAGACGGTTCCAACGTCTCTTGTTTCGTCAAATTCTGATATCGTATGCAATAGTAATGATTTATACAGTTTTCTATACTAATTTAAATTTAAATAACTTAGTCTATTATTAAACGGGCCTCACCCATTCAGTCATCGGCCCAAACCTTTGCACCAACCCAACCCGCTATAACCTTCTTCTTTGACCATTTAAACACACCGCTCCTCTGTAAAATTTTCCGTTTGCCGAAACTCCCTTCGCGTGGTGTTCATTTTCACAATGCAAAAATTCCAAACCTACCATGCTGTTTTTACTTCTCCTCACGTCCATCTTTACTCCCAAACATATGCTCCATCACAATTTTATATATAACCTGCAAGTCCTCATATAATACCATTTTAAAACACTCGAAACTGATCTTCTTTCTTCAATAAACTGTGCTTCATCATGCGCAAGTTACCACTTCAAAATACAAAACTGAAACCTGGAAGCATACGTCCCCAGTAAAACTTTGCCACTACTACCCTTCTGTATTACTATAGTAATACATTTTTTCCACTTTGTAAAAACCGCATGTATCACCACTCTTTGTTCCCCTTCTCTTCAAATATAGCTCGCACCATATGCGAAAAACTCCAAAAACGTTTCAGCTATCATCAACTCATCGCCCACCATATCAGAAAACCCAGATGCTCATCACTCATCCCCTATTAACACCGTAGTTCCCTCGGAATCCCTCACCGGAAAGCTGCGACTTTGAACCACCAAAACCATCACCTCGCTCCTCTTCCAAACCTCTCCATCCCTGTAACACCCCACACCCGCTACGGTCACTCACTATGGGAATGCCATAACATCGGTGGAGTATTTTAAGTGAATATAGAACAGAAAAATTACAACAAGACAGATATAAGTAATACTTGAGGATTTAAAACATCATTTCATTGCAGCGGAAAGTAAAACATGTTTGGTTACACCAAAACCATAAACAAGAGTCAAGTACATAATATCCATCCTGATAAAACAAAAGTACATAATCCCACTACATAACTTAATAGCCATAATAGAAAAGATAAACTGAGCTTTACATCCACGGTCCAAGCTCCAAAAGATAGATAAAGCAGTCTGATCAAAGCCCACTAGCTTTAGGCCCACTCTGAAAACCTGAGGGTTGGGAAAAAGATAAAAAAACAACGGGGTCAGACATAAGTCTGAGCGAGTCCTATAACCTTAACAATACAATCATTAAAGTAATTAGGGTATGATATAAACAAGGTACGGTACCTCTAGGGATAATGACTACACTAAGTAGCCAACTAAACACAGTATGTACTAAGATAACCGAAAAGACGCATTTACCCACCCAAGGATAATTACTACACTGCACCACCCCAGATCTACCCACCCAAGGGTAATTCCTACATTGCACCACCCCAGATCTACCCACCCAAGGGTAATTCCTACACTGCACCACCCCAGTTCTACCCACCCAAGGGTAATTCCTACTTAAGGTTGATCCCACTAAGTGTACTTAGTAATTTTTAGTAGTAGTTTCGTGTACCCCAAGCTGACTACATAGGTGCCGTCTGCCCCTATCTCCACTAGGTGTACCCACTACTCCCCAAGCGATCGGCTCCCTAACGTAGATACCCGTGCTGGCCCCACAGTGGGGTGTATCATTCCCCAAGGTGGCAACCTGATAATATCAACGGTGCACGGCTTATACCTACACGATGCAACAACGTCTTACTTACCAGCCCGGGTCCACACACGCATATGAAACCCGTTGGACTTGCGTTGCCACCGCTAACCCGTTTTGGCCTCTTACAGTCAAGCCCAATATGCGTGTCCCGTCCTCGACTTGGGTCGAGCCCACAAAGATACGTTTGGGATATTGGTTGAAATGGCCCCCCACAAGCTACCCACCTAAGCTTGTCATTTCTAGTGAATCCCACTTAACCCTTTAACCATGTCCACTTACATGTTATAAATTTTGGTTAAGTCTTTTAATCATATTTTAATTGCCACTCAAGGCACCCACTAGATTTCCACATGCCACCCAAGGCACTTACTTGATTCCCACATGCCACCCAAGGC
Source organism: Allium sativum (assembly GCA_030737875.1). Lineage (NCBI taxonomy): Eukaryota > Viridiplantae > Streptophyta > Magnoliopsida > Asparagales > Amaryllidaceae > Allium > Allium sativum. The sequence goes on along the minus strand of CM060916.1, from coordinate 165,788,550 downwards.
ACTTACTTAACCCTTTAATCATGTTTAATTACATGTTCCACTTTGGTTAAGTATTCTAATCGTATTTTCTATTGCCACCCAAGGCAACCCACTAGTTTCCTCATGCCACCCAAGGAACCCCCACTAGTTACTACATGCCACCCAAGGCACCCACTTAACCCCTCATGCCCCACTACATGCTAATTTGTTTAAGTGTTTCTTAATTAATTAAGATCGTAACCTTTGTAAAGACCTCTCACATTATACTGTCTTTTATGGCAGCTGGATATGCCGGTTGGTTCCGGGCAGCCTTACACCATAACAGAGTCTAACCTCGTGTCTTTACACTTGTCACGTATTTAGTTTATGACTAAGACCTCTCACATTGGGCCAATCATTTGTAGCCGCTGGATTTGCCGGTTGGTTCCGGCAGTCTTATGCTACAAAAGGGTCCAACCTCGTGTCTTAGTCGATTAATTACACCTAATTAATCACCCCCATAATTTGTATTAATTATCCCTAATTAATTACCAATTTCAAGAATATGGGTAGACCTAACTCAATAGGTAAATTCCCAATTCCATAATATGGGTAGACCTAACTTAATAGGTAAATTCCCAATTCCATAATATGGGTAGACCTAACTTAATAGGTAAATTCCCAATTATGTCCATTCACTTTATGTTATGCTTAAGCATACCCATTTCACACCATTTTATTAACATGCATATTAACCCCATCGTTCCCCACGTAATTCGTTCTCATAACATGACATAATAAAGGGAAGATTCATCACAAATGCCACGGGTTTAACCAATCATAGCATATAACTTTATCATGGGTTTAAAAGGTGTCAACTTGCATATATGAGCATACATTAAACCCAACTAGCATTTAACCCAAACTTGCATGAAGCACATATGTCACAAAGGGGGTAACTTGCATATGATTCTTATGTCATACAAAGGTGTGAACTTGCATAGCATGTCACATGTTAACTTGCATATAACCAAACACATAACTTGCATAACATGTTACATATGAACTTGCATATAATCATGCACATAACTTGCATATAACCAAACACATAACTTGCATAACATGTTACATATGAACTTGCATATAATCATGCACATAACTTGCATATAACCAAACACATAACTTGCATAACATGTTACATATGAACTTGCATATAATCATGCACATAACTTGCATTACATGTTGCATATGAACTTGCATATAATCTCACATATAGCTTGCATAACATGTTACATATGAACTTGCATATAATCTCACATATAGCTTGCATAACATGTTACATATGAATCAATGTTCAACATAGTGTTTTGCATAATGAGCATCATAAAACATAGCATTAAACTTGCATAACATATAGCATAAAACTCGCAAAACACACAACATACACTATACTAAACTTGCATAAACACATTGATCCACAAACATAGCCATATCTTATCATATCCTATCATAATCAATTTAACAATTGATTATTAAGGCTATAGAAACTCACCACTAAACTCCAATAAGCAAACCCTTGCCAAAAATCACCCAAAAACTCTAGCCTTGAAAATAAAGCTTGCAACTTGATGATGAATGCAAGCTAATGATCACTCATACAACTTAAAAATGCTTGTATGAACATGAAAGCCTTCATAGAAATAGTTTAGAAAGAGGATGGAGGCTAGGGTTTTGAGTGGAGGCCATGATCATAGAAAATTTTGGCATAGTTTAGTTAGAGGATAGGATTATGATCATTTAGGGCTAGCTTAGGGTTTTATTTATAGGATTAGGATGTGTTTTAGACCCTTAGATTAACCCTAGGTTAGTTTAGGTCCGTCAGATTTCATCCCAAGCCCTCCAACCCAGCCCAAAACTCAACCAGGTGCACCTAGGCCAGAATCAGCCGACAGGGCAAGTCGACAGCCCTGTCGACTGCCAAGTCGACAGGCATGTCGACAGGCAAGTCGACAGCCTTGTCGACAGCCAAGTCGACTTGGCTGGGCGGGAGTTTTCCCGCCTGGCCCCCATTTCTGCATGTTTCGAAATTCAAATTTCCCGAAAACTTCTTTGGGCCTTAACCAGGTCATACGGACTCCGATTTCCAAAATTTCGAACTCTATTTCACGTATTTTTCCGAGACGAACACAATGACGTAGCCCGTTTCCCCTGATTCTCACATCTGAGATTATTAATTCTGTAATTAGTGAATATCAGTGTTAACTGAAATTCAGGGTGTTACATTCTCCCCTCCTTAAAGGATTTCGTCCCCGAAATCTCCAAGTTAAGGAGGATGCATATCCTACCATCCAAACAACCATCTACTCAATCCATCAAACATGGGCATCCATTGTCCTTAAAACAATTTCTACTGATGTATGAGCATATGCAAAAAGTGTGTGTATATGTTCCCTATCTAATGTATGAACATATGCAAACCGTGATAGTGCCATGCATCCAATATGTATGCGAAAGAACCCTATCGACACATACTATATCTACATGAGTGCACAATTATTCACCAAAATGCATCATCCATATGATAACACAACCATTATACATCCATAAATATAGCTACCTACACACAATTATATGCAATATGCAATATGAAGTGATTGAGCCGATCTAGTGTCTAGAGTGTGTGTATATGCATCCACGAGCAACCACTAGCAAACACTTGCATCCACATGCATCCATCAATCATAACATGTCTCAAACACATGTTTCAACCATAGGTTTACCCTATCTAAAGGTCAAAGGCACTAACAAGAGGACATACTAAAGATAAGATAAGTACTAGACAAACGATAAAGGAGAAGTTAAAAGACATACCCTCAAAAAGGAATGGGTATAATGAACGCATTTTCGCTTTCGTCTCCCAAGTAGCGTTGCTCTCATCTTCTCCCCATTGCGCTTTGACTAGTTGAACCTCCCTGTTTCTCAACCTCTTAATCTCTGACCCAAGGATGCGTGTAGGAGCTCGTCGAATAGTCGCATCACGCTCTATCTCTACTTCTCTAAGCAAGCTCGGCTCTACCACCTCTGCGGTCTCATGTAGGCACTTCCTTAACTGTGACACATGGAATACATCATGTACACCACTAAGTCTGTCGGGCAACTCCACTCTATAGGCCATCTGTCCAATCCTTTCCTTAATAGGAAACGGTCCAACAAAACTTGGTGCTAACTTCCCAACAGATCCAAAGCGAACCACATTCCGTAACGGATATACTTTGACAAAGACCATGTCCCTAACATCAAACTCAAGATCCGTCCTCCTCTTGTCCACATAATATTTCTGTCTGTCTTACGCCGCTTTCATCCTTCTTCGAATCAAATCAATCTTTTCCGAAGTCTCTCTAACCATATCGGGCCCAAGTAAGATCTTATCCGTAGATTCCCACCAACATGTAGGTGATCGACAAGGCCTTCCATAAAGAGCTTCGAAAGGAGCCATGCCAATACTAGACTGAAAGCTGTTATTATATGCGAACTCCACCAATGGAAGATGCTCTTCTCATGTACCTCCAAAATCTAAGATACATAGCCTCAAAAGGTCTTCTAAAATGCGATTCACCCTCCCGGTCTGGCCGTCCGTCTGAGGATGATTTGCGGTGCTCAAACACAGCTGAGTCCCTACCGCCTCTTTCAAACTCTTCCAAAACTCGCTAGTGAAGATAGGATCTCGATCACTCACTATGCTGGAAGGTACACCATGCAATCTAACAATCTCTCGAATGTAGATTGAAGCTAGCCATTGAGCAGTCCTCTTACTCTTCACGGGTATAAAATGGGCACTCTTAGTAAGTTTGTCTACCCCAACCCAAATTCCCGTATTACCCTTCCTCGATCTTGGTAATCCATTGACGAAATCCATCGAGACACTATCCCACTTCCATAGCGGAACTTCCAATGGGTGAAGCAACCCACCGGGTTTCTTTTGCTCCGCTTTTACTTGTTGGCACACCAAGCATCTAGTGACATAATCGGCCGCGTCTTTCTTCATACCGGCCCAAATGAAAACTCGCTTCATGTCTTGGTACATCTCGTCCCTACCGGGATGAATGGTCATCTTCGAATGATGTGCATCATCAAGTATAGCCTTCCTCAAACCCTCGTCTTGCGGTACACAAAGTCTACCGTCTCTACGCAACCACCCCTTACCATCTAGGGTGTACCTACTCAAATGGCTGGACGACTCCCCCTCCTCATGAGCTTCTCTACTAACTCAACCAACTGTGGGTCGTCTCGCTGCGCTCCGCCAATCCGCCCCAAAAGAGTAGGCCTAACCTCCAAGGAGGCTAGCAAACCGGGTACAAAGTCAACGGAAGGTCTAAAGTCAAACATAGAAATAAACTCTAAGCTCCGTCGTTCAACGAACAATGAACTCAAGGACAACCTTTTTCTACTTAAGGCGTCCGCTACCACGTTACCCTTGCCATGGGTATACGCTATCTCAAACTCATAGGATGCTAAGAATCCTATCCACTTTTGCTGTCCTAAGACTATGCGCTCGAAGAGTCTCCAACACTTCCCTAAGATGTAGGGCATGCTCTTCTCCACTTCTAGAGAAAACCAGGATATTACCTCATCCAAAATCATCACAACTGTCCCTCTCTCACGCAGACCATCCTAGTCGAACTCGACATCCCCCAAGTGCAAGCCCCAAAGGCCTAAACCAATATCATACAAACACCCAAGGGATATCTCCTTCGAGTTCAGACGACCTACGTGAGATGATACTAGTAAAAATGGCTAAACAATTAAGCCTTTGACCAACTTTGGATGTCCTCGCCAGTCTCGCTCCAAAACCACCGTTTTTCCCATAACTGGCTTTGCTCAACCTATTAAGCACACACGAAAACTTATTTCGCTCCTAGAAAAGACCAAGATGTCATTTACAAAGATCATCACAAACTTATTTAGGTACTCCCTGAAAACCCTTCTCATCAAATCAACAAAGTATGCGGGGGCGTTCGTCAAACCAAATGGCATCACCAGCCACTCATAAAAACCATCCGGAGTCCTAAAGGCAGTCTTCTCTATACTATCCTCAGCCACTCTCAACTGACGAAACCCTTTGGCTAAGTCCAACTGCGAAAATACTGAGGCGCCAACTAACTGATCAAAGAGATCATCAATCCTCGGCAATGGGTGTCTATTCTTCTTTGTGAGTTTATTTAGTTCTCTTTAGCCTACACAAAGTCTGAGGGACCCATCCGCCTTCGTGGCAAAAACTACTGGAGCACCCCACTCCGATATACTTCGTCTTATGAACCCCTTCTCAAGCAAATCGCCTACTTGCTTATGGAGTTCCCTCCTCTCACGAGGAGCCATGTGGCACACTAGCCAAGATACTGGTTTGGCATTGTCTACCAGATATATTCGGAAGTCAATCTCCCGCTCCGGAGGTAAGCCCTTCACCTCCTCAACCACATCCGAGTATTCCCGGACCACTCTAACAGATCGCAAACTCTCGACCGACGTGTCAAGCGATTCTAGATTACTTAGCATAACAGATTCCATGGGATTACAAGAGATCTCGAGAGTGTTACCCAAGCGGGTCATAAGCCTAACAACTCTCCCTTTAAAATCAAGAACGGCACCCCTACTGGATAACCAGTCCATGCCCAAAACTAACCCATAGCCCGTGAAGCCCAAAAAGCATCACATCTAAACTCAACGCTAAGTATAGAAACTTTCAAACCCAAACACATCATGGAGCCCCCAATTGGGTTTGAAACAACTAAGGGATCATCTACTAAACTGGTGTCTAAGTGCAGTGACTCAACTAACAACGATGAGAAAAACGAACTCGATGCGTCAGAATCAAATAAAGTTCGAACCGGATAATAAAGAAATCCAAATTCCAACCTAGACGGTCTTATCCCCATCTGGTACACTAGCCGTGAGGGAATACAACTACCCTCCAGAAGATTCCATACCTTGCCCTTGCCCCTTTGGACAACCCAAATAAGGTGTCCTATTCCTCCCAAAAGGATAACTACTCGCCTTCTTCTTCCCATTCTCCACTCGTAACCTCCCACCAATGAGGTTTCATCCTTCATTAACCAAACAACTATTTGAGCCTTCCTCCCATCGTCTATCCAATAGGTACCTACCAGTCCTCCTCCTTCTTGAACCAACTTCTAATCCGACTAATGTCTAAGTCCCTTGAAGTGGTTTTCCATTCTTATCTATCTTAGAAAGATCATCTATACGCGGAGGGGAAACTCAAAACGAGAGAGGAAGAGATTCAAAACGGAGAATTTGAAAGATATAGATATGGCTATTGGGGATTATGCTTTTCTTTCAAAAACTTTTCTCTTAAAAGACATGTTTTTGAAAATACTCCTTTCAAAAATATTCTTAGAAAATAGTTTTTCTAAAAATTTTATCTGTTCTGGTAACCTTAAGCTCTGATACCACGTGTAACACCCCACACCCGCTACGGTCACTCACTATGGGAATGCCATAACATCGGTGGAGTATTTTAAGTGAATATAGAACAGAAAAATTACAACAAGACAGATATAAGTAATACTTGAGGATTTAAAACATCATTTCATTGCAGCGGAAAGTAAAACATGTTTGGTTACACCAAAACCATAAACAAGAGTCAAGTACATAATATCCATCCTGATAAAACAAAAGTACATAATCCCACTACATAACTTAATAGCCATAATAGAAAAGATAAACTGAGCTTTACATCCACGGTCCAAGCTCCAAAAGATAGATAAAGCAGTCTGATCAAAGCCCACTAGCTCTAGGCCCACTCTGAAAACCTGAGGGTTGGGAAAAAGATAAAAAAACAACGGGGTCAGACATAAGTCTGAGCGAGTCCTATAACCTTAACAATACAATCATTAAAGTAATTAGGGTATGATATAAACAAGGTACGGTACCTCTGGGGATAATGACTACACTAAGTAGCCAACTAAACACAGGATGTACTAAGATAACCGAAAAGACGCATTTACCCACCCAAGGATAATTACTACACTGCACCACCCCAGATCTACCCACCCAAGGGTAATTCCTACACTGCACCACCCCAGATCTATCCACCCAAGGGTAATTCCTACACTGCACCACCCCAGTTCTACCCACCCAAGGGTAATTCCTACTTAAGGTTGATCCCACTAAGTGTACTTAGTAATTTTTAATAGTAGTTTCGTGTACCCCTAGCTGACTACATAGGTGCCGTCTGCCCCTATCTCCACTAGGTGTACCCACTACTCCCCAAGCGATCGGCTCCCTAACGTAGATACCCGTGCTGGCCCCACAGTGGGGTGTATCATTCCCCAAAGTGGCAACCTGATAATATCAACGGTGCACGGCTTATACCTACACGATGCAACAACGTCTTACTTACCAGCCCGGGTCCACACACGCATATGAAACCCGTTGGACTTGCGTTGCCACCGCTAACCCGTTTTGGCCTCTTACAGTCAAGCCCAATATGCGTGTCCCGTCCTCGACTTAGGTCGAGCCCACAAAGATACGTTTGGGATATTGGTTGAAATGGGCCCCCACAAGCTACCCACCTAAGCTTGTCATTTCTAGTGAATCCCACTTAACCCTTTAACCATGTCCACTTACATGTTATAAATTTTGGTTAAGTCTTTTAATCATATTTTAATTGCCACTCAAGGCACCCACTAGATTTCCACATGCCACCCAAGGCACTTACTTGATTCCCACATGCCACCCAAGGCACTTACTTAACCCTTTAATCATGTTTAATTACATGTTCCACTTTGGTTAAGTATTCTAATCGTATTTTCTATTGCCACCCAAGGCAACCCACTAGTTTCCTCATGCCACCCAAGGCACCCCCACTAGTTACTACATGCCACCCAAGGCACCCACTTAACCCCTCATGCCCCACTACATGCTAATTTGGTTAAGTGTTTCTTAATTAATTAAGATCGTAACCTTTGTAAAGACCTCTCACATTATACTGTCTTTTATGGCAGCTGGATATGCCGGTTGGTTCCGGGCAGCCTTCACCATAACAGAGTCTAACCTCGTGTCTTTACACTTGTCACGTATTTAGTTTATGACTAAGACCTCTCACATTGGGCCAATCATTTGTAGCCGCTGGATTTGCCGGTTGGTTCCGGGCAGTCTTATGCTACAAAAGGGTCCAACCTCGTGTCTTAGTCGATTAATTACACCTAATTAATCACCCCCATAATTTGTATTAATTATCCCTAATTAATTACCAATTTCAAGAATATGGGTAGACCTAACTCAATAGGTAAATTCCCAATTCTATAATATGGGTAGACCTAACTTAATAGGTAAATTCCCAATTCCATAATATGGGTAGACCTAACTTAATAGGTAGATTCCAAATTATGTCCATTCACTTTATGTTATGCTTAAGCATACCCATTTCACACCATTTTATTAACATGCATATTAACCCCATCGTTCCCCACGTAATTCGTTCTCATAACATGACATAATAAAGGGAAGATTCATCACAAATGCCACGGGTTTAACCAATCATAGCATATAACTTTATCATGGGTTTAAAAGGTGTCAACTTGCATATATGAGCATACATTAAACCCAACTAGCATTTAACCCAAACTTGCATGAAGCACATATGTCACAAAGGGGGTAACTTGCATATGATTCTTATGTCATACAAAGGTGTGAACTTGCATAGCATGTCACATGTTAACTTGCATATAACCAAACACATAACTTGCATAACATGTTACATATGAACTTGCATATAATCATGCACATAACTTGCATATAACCAAACACATAACTTGCATAACATGTTACATATGAACTTGCATATAATCATGCACATAACTTGCATATAACCAAATACATAACTTGCATAACATGTTACATATGAACTTGCATATAATCATGCACATAACTTGCATATAACCAAACAAATAACTTGCATAACATGTTACATATGAACTTGCATATAATCATGCACATAACTTGCATTACATGTTACATATGAACTTGCATATAATCTCACATATAGCTTGCATAACATGTTACATATGAACTTGCATATAATCTCACATATAGCTTGCATAACATGGTACATATGAATCAATGTTCAACATAGTGTTTTGCATAATGAGCATCATAAAACATAGCATTAAACTTGCATAACATATAGCATAAAACTCGCAAAACACACAACATACACTATACTAAACTTGCATAAACACATTGATCCACAAACATAGCCATATCTTATCATATCCTATCATAATCAATTTAACAATTGATTATTAAGGCTATAGAAACTCCCCACTAAACTCCAATAAGCAAACCTTTGCCAAAAATCACCCAAAAACTCTAGCCTTGAAAATAAAGCTTGCAACTTGATGTTGAATGCAAGCTAATGATCACTCATACAACTTAAAAATGCTTGTATGAACATGAAAGCCTTCATAGAAATAGTTTAGAAAGAGGATGGAGGCTAGGGTTTTGAGTGGAGGCCATGATCATAGAAAATTTTGGCATAGTTTAGTTAGAGGATAGGATTATGATCATTTAGGGCTAGCTTAGGGTCTTATTTATAGGATTAGGATGTGTTTTAGACCCTTAGATTAACCCTAGGTTAGTTTAGGTCCGTCAGATTTCGTCCCAAGCCCTCCAACCCAGCCCAAAACTCAACCAGGTGCACCCAGGCCAGAATCAGCCGACAGGGCAAGTCAACAGCCCTGTCGACTGCCAAGTCGACAGGCATGTCGACAGGCAAGTCGACAGCCTTGTCGACAGCCAAGTCGACTTGGCTGGGCGGGAGTTTTCCCGCCTGGCCCCCATTTCTGCATGTTTTGAAATTCAAATTTCCCGAAAACTTCTTTGGGCCTTAACCGGGTCATACGGACTCCGATTTCCAAAATTTCGGACTCTATTTCGCGTATTTTCCGAGACGAACACAATGACGTAACCCGTTTCCCCTGATTCTCACATCTGAGATTATTAATTCTGTAATTAGTGAATATCAGTGTTAACTGAAATTCGGGGTGTTACAATCCCTCTGCTATTTTTATCAAACTCGACTCAAGTCTGAAATCGCGTCGACCCCTGTCTTCACATAATCACAGAAAAACCCACATTATTTTGGGTGATCGAATCCCACCAAAATACCCCCAACGAGTGTAATACACCTCGCTAACCACAAATTCAATCATCAATTCCGCAAACACTGCTTGATAGTTGCGAGTTCCTAAACCCTAACTCCTCCAACTCACGCTGGAATTTCCACGACTGAAAATGATGTATTCGAACTGGTTGAAACCTATATGGATGTGAAGACAGCTCTTGTGGATCCTAGAAATATGTATTTCGAGATTTATAAAATGTTGTGTGATTTTACTTTGATTTTGAGAGACGTGATTTTGTTTATGGAGTAAAGAACTGGCGGCTGCGAGAAAATGGATCGGAGAATGAGATATTTTGGGGTTAAGGTGTATGATGGGTTATTTATAGAAGATTTATATATTTTTTTAATGGATATTTTATTCCATTTATAATCAATCGTTGTTCGCTTCCGTCATTTAAAACCCCTATGATCACATACAATATCCAAAAATCACGGAAATTGACATGCAGCTACAGTTTCACATTACGGACCCAACGAGACTGGTTTCGTCGAATTCCGAATCCGTTTGCTGACACAACATATTTTTAAATGTCAAAATACTGACTGTTTTTCACATTAAAAATTTGTACGACCACACACTGACTCTAAAAATCACGAAGCTTGAAATCTAACAAACATTTAATGTTGCGTATCCAACAAAATTAGTTTCATCGAAAACGGAGGTCGTTTGCAAAACATGCTATTTTTAAAGCTCTAAATAACCCATTTAAATATATAAATATATTTAAAAATAGTTATATTAAATATTTATAAATAAATAATATTGTATATATCCACAGTGGAATATCATATAGCTCCAATGGGATAACTCGATATTCCGAATCCAGTGTTACATCGATAATCGATTTATATTTAAAATCCATTTAAAAACATAAATAAATCGATATAAATTATAAAGGAATTCCATAGCGACTGTTCGAAAAATTGATTTAACCATAAATCAAAAACTACATGACGAAATCCCGATTTTTCTCATCCATTAGAAAAATATACTTCACCAGCTCTGAACATTTCTTGTTTTATAGAAATCTGGTTTAAAATGGATTCTGTTTATTCAGTTGAAGTTCAAATCACCAAATAGCAAACTATCGCGCCATTTGGAGCTCGATTTTAATTATAATATAATTATACGTTCAAACTTCATTTAAATAATATATTCATTATTCGAATTCAAATTCCAAACTGAATTATATATATTGAATTGCTCAATTCACACCATATTGCCATTTCAGTTAATTCTGATTATTTCAGAATTAAATATATTATTCAATTATTAATATTAATTAAATATTCATAGTTATTCAATTAAACACCTATATAATTCTCTAAATCACGATTTAAATAATTAAATAAATTAATTAATATACCGAAAATACGGGACATTACATTCTTCCCCCCATAAAATAATTTTGTCCTCGAAATTGCTAAGGTAGAAAACAAACCCTATTGACTGGTTAAAAATTATTTGTTTACTTCTTTTATTTAGTATCAACCGAACAAATAAATTCCAATTAAAATATTAATTCATTTCAACTAACAGAAATTTTCAAAAATTCTGAAAACTTTCTAACACTCGAATTTTTCGTAAAATTTCGCCGGCACTTCCTTTGTACTGGTCAATAGCTCAAACTCCAACTCGCCTCTCTGGGCCTTCTTTAACCCAAAAGAAAATCAAACAGCCAAGTGGCTTGCCAATTCAGCTCATAAATCTCATACCCATATATAATATAAACTGGTACCTTTTCGTCGGGCATATCAATATATCCCTTCCATCTACTGCCAATTCAGCAGATACCAACGCCATCACAATCGAACTCCAATCATTTTTTATCCTCAAACCCAATCATTCGCTTATCCAAACCAAATTCCAAATCTTAATATCAAGTACCATTCTTGATTTTCAAATTCTTAACTCACCAATCCAATATACTTAACTTCGTTAAGTTCCATCCACATATTTCATTAACTGGTTAATTTCTCTAATCAATTATCTTTAATTTAATTCCAGTTTGCTTTCACAAGTATTATTTAACTTGTTTTTAATTCATCAATCTCTCCTTAGGAGTTTTAAACAGCTTCGCTTTTCTCAAAGATCTAAAAATCCTTTTTCGGAATTCAAAACAACTTGTTTTTCTCAAAATAATTCAAAAACCAAAATCTTTGGTAGTAATCCATCACTTACTACTCGAAAATGAACACCGATGATGGTTGACTTCATCTTTGGAATCTATTATCCAGCGATCGAAGTGAATTCAATAATATATCACTTTCAAAACCATTTTTAAACACTTCCATTTTGAAATCAATTCAAAATATCATTTGCAATGCTTCAAACAATTTAAAATCTTCCAGGATTTTAAAATTCTCATATATTTAATCCAAATCCATTTACAATCACTTTTCCAAATTTTGGGAATTTCAATTCCAATTCTGATTTAAATTTCAGACTTAATTCATGTCGTAACACTTATACAAATTCTAATTGGTTAGTTATATAACCATTTCAATTATAATCAACCAATACATCCAATATACTATATTTCCAATATATATATATATATATTCTTTATATCAAAATATATTTAGGTAAAATTATTTCATTACCCTCTTTTCAAAATATACCATGTTGGTTCATCGTATTCGAGTGTTTAGAAACTCCTACCGATACAGTGTATCAAACTGATCGACCAGAACTTATGAACAACTCAACCAATAAATCTCCACAATATAAAACCATTTTATATCAAATAACAAATACGTTCACTCATATATATACACTCAACTCAATCTAGGGTATTACTAACCCCATCTCTACTGAGTCACGCCACAGAGCCAAGGTAATCACTTAACCTTCAGCTCTGATACCAACTGCAGTGTCCCGAATTTCCGTTACAATTTGAGCTGACCAAACAACACAAGTCCAACCCCAATTACATTGGAAACCAGAAATATAATAGAAAGAAAACAGAGGGTGAGAATAGATAAGATAAAAATTTAGAATAGAAGAAGAAGAAGAATATACAACATCAGAGTAACGCGAATCTCACAGTAGAACGAACAACATATAATAGATAACATATTTTTGAAATAAAATCAGTATATGTGAACAATAACATTATCAGAGTATAATACTTACAACACAGCGGAAATAAACAATAGTTATATAATCCTGAAGCCTCTTGCTCCAAGCTCTCCAAGTACTTCTGTAAAATCCTGACTACTTGACTGCCCGTACAAAATTGGGCACCCAAGAGTTTAGGGAAAACAAAACAAAATAAACTCTGGTTCAGTCATGGGACTAGTGTGAGTAAAACAGTTTAAAACATTTTGAGCAATTGAACGAAATCTCATAAGACCACGTCGTATAACGGAATGGGTTTTTCCCTTATGAGAATCCAAAGCATTTGATTTAACATCAAAATTTCTTTTGAACGAAATGATAAACTTTATATCAAAACTCTTTTGATATTATAATAATGTCTATCAACCACAACTAAATAATCATCTAGCAGAATGCTTTCATCTCACGTTTTACATATATGATATACAATCAAAATCGTGAGCACTTATTGGATAATGGATTTCCAACTATGACAAGGTATGGAACCACCTTCCAATAGTGTACCTCTAGAGAGGAATACACTGGGTTCAACAAGAACATCTTGCAATCCGGCCATACATGACCGACCACTAATTTCGCTTGAGTGTATCAAATGTATATCACCAACGGTTGGGATCAGTAACCGTTTCCCGAATGGGACAACATCGACAATAGATTATAGAATGAAATGAATATCTCTAGATAGGTGATAATACACCCTACTTGGCAGCCAACCACTTAGCCATGTTGCTTGCCCGATTTATGTCATTTCCCGGTTGTGAGGCTAGAGGCCACGCTTATCTCTGACAGATCACACATTTATTCACTTTGAATGTCACATCATCATACCCGCCAAATCACAATTTGATTTCCCCAAAAATATTACGGGTATACAGCTAAGAGAAACGAATTCCTCCGCCAGCAAACGTATATACGTTTGAAGAGATCAACTTACGCGATCCATTAAATATACTCTGTCAGACATTCTTCCATACAGGTCGTCTTGGGACTGGACAAACCGAAGGCACTATTCTGTAAACAGGACTGCCCTTTCATAACTCCGTCTCCAATTATCTTCATCATATTTGATCGCAACGCTAACGCCCATATAGAGTGGTTTTCAGGTCATGACTCTGATCCAATCTCTCCATATTGACAACAGAAAAATGGTCAAAAACTTTGATAGTCGGTGAGTTAACTATCAAAGAAAACACATGTGCAAACAACAATATTATTTCCAGGTGGAAATTATATCGATCAAACATCATTTAACATTTATCTCTTTAGTTCATTACTTTATCTCCTGTTTCCATATATTCAACATTTCTCATTTTCTAAATTTAGAAAATATACGTTATTAATCATTGGAAGACATTTCCATCTCTTTTTCACGTATCACTGTTCTTTTAATTATTCTTTATCATCAAACATTTCATTTTCTATGATTAGAAAATATCTCTGATTATATTTGGAAAATGTTTCCAAAACTCATTCATTGTATTTAAACATATGTTTAAATCAAACATTGCTATGCCAATTCAAACTTTACACTGATTAACTAATTTCACTTAACCAATTTTCACTGTCGAACCTTAACCATTCCTTAGTTAAAAACGAAGTCAATCAAGTTGGGGTATAACTACCTCTCAGACCTTAACTGAACAAAATTTCTAACTTCGAAATAGACAAGATTCACCTTCTAAATCTTTAACAAACTTCCTTACGAAACTCTTGGATTCTATTTACGAATCCACATCTTTATTGAAAAACATTGATTATAACTATAGCGTTATAATCCTTACTTCTGAAATATCAAACTCCAAAATATATCTCAATTAACTCAAATCAATTAACCCTAACTCCATTAACTTTAACCCGATTAACTTTAATTCATTAACTCTTATCACTTAGCTCCTTTCAAATAAACTATATTCGATTAACTCCTTTGGAATAAACTATATTCGATAACTCCTTTAACTCTATTCGAATATACTATATTCGATTAACTCCTTATTCGATTAACTAATATTCGACTATCTCTTATTCGAATAACTAATATTCGATTAACTCTCTTTCGAATAACCAATATTCGATAACTCTCTTTCGAATAACCAATATTCGATAACTCTCTTTTGAATAACCAATATTCGGTAACTCTCTTTCGAATAACCAATATTCGATAACTCCTTTTGAATAACTAATATTCGATTAATTCTAATTCGACTAACTCTAATTCAATTAACTTTATTCAAATAACTAATATTCGATTAATTCTTGCTCGATTAACTCTATTTGAATAACTCAAATTCGATTTAACTCTAATCGACTAACTCTAATCTATCAACTCTAATAGGTTAACTCTAACTGATTAACTCGAACTGATTAACTCTATTCAATTTACTCTATCGATTAACCCCTTTTGATGTAACTCCTTTTGATTAACTCCTTTTCGAATAAGTAATATTCGATTTACTCCGTTTGATTAACTCCTTTTGATTTACTCCTTTTCGAATAAGAAATATTCGATTTACTCCTTTTGATTAACACATTTTGATTAACTCCTTTTTGAATAAGTAATATTCGATTTACTCCTTTTGATTAACAACTTTTGATTAACTCCTTTTGATTAACTCCTTTTAAAAACTCTAATCGATAACTCTAATTGATTTCTAATACTTCCTTTTCTATTTGTTTTACAAATATTCCCTTTTTCATTTGTTTTAGAAATATTCCCTTTCCTATTTGTTTATTTAACAAATAAATATTTCCTTTTCACTTCTATTTATTTAACAAATAAATATTTCCTTTTCACTTCTATTTTTAAATGTTTTACAAATATTTCTCTTTCTATTTTATTTGTAAATGTTTTACAAATAATTCTCTTTCTATTTTATCATATTTATTTCCCATACATATTTCCTTTTCTCTTTGTTTTCACAAATATTTTCCTTTTCCTATTTGTTTTCACAAATATTTTCTTTTCCCTTTGTTTCACAAATAATTTCCTTTTATATTTTTTCTATTTATCAAATGATAAATATTCTTTTTGTAAAATCCTTTGATTTTATAAATATATCATTTCAAATAAACATTTTGAAAATTCCCATTTTTACATCCCTGTATTTTTACGGTATTTAAAATACCCAATTAACAATGATCGGTATCATTCAACACACGTAATCAACACAGATTATATATCACATCATATATTACAGTATATGAAAAACAGTAAAATAAATGTTGAAGAATCCAGTTGGATTCCTCCGACCTGTTTCCCTGCATCCACAAATGTTAAACAATATAATAACATCAATTTCATTTCGGTATGAAATATTATGCTAAACAGAATCAATATTTGATTAACGATTTATATATATATCGTTTTCTATAATTTCAATCAATATATCAGCAGTTCATTCAAATAGTCAACACACAGCAATCAATCATCGTTTATCAGTTCTAAATATACGTTATAAAAATATGAACTGGTAGAGTTGGTGAGTTTTGCTCACATTGGACGATCATCATTCATAATGATAACCATAGCTTGATTCAGACGGATAATTTATTTCTTTATAGATTGTAATGAGCTCCAATCCAGTCCAATCCAGTTCCACTATGTAGTATTTTTCGAGATGGTTCCAACGTCTCTTGTTTCGTCAGATTCTTGTATCGTATGGAACAGTAATGATTTATAAAGTTTTCTATACTAATTCAAATTTAAATAACTTAGTCTATTATTAAACGGGCCTCACCCATTCAGTCATCGGCCCAAACCTTTGCACCAACCCAACCCGATATATCCTTCTTCTCCAACCATTTAAACACGCCGCTCCTGTGTAAAATTTTCCATTTGCCGAAAACTCCCTTCACATGGTGTTCATTTTCACAATGCAAAAACTCCAAACCTACCATGCTGTTTTTACTTCTCCTCATGTCCAGCTTTGTCTCCCAAACATATGCTCCATCCCAGTTTTATATTTAACCCGCAAGTCCTCATACAATACCATTTTAAAACACTCGAAACCGATCTTCTTTCTTCAGCAAACCGTTCTTCCTCATGCGCAAGTTACCACTTCAAAATATAAACCTGAAACCTGGATGCATACGTCCCCAATAAAACTTTGCCACTACTACACTTTTGTATTACTATAGTAATACGTTTTTTCCACTTTGTATAAACCGCCTGTGTCACTGCTCTTTGTTCCCATTCTCCTCAAATATAGCTTGCACCATATGCGAAAATCTCCACCAATGTTTCATCTATCATCAACTCGTCTCCCACCATATCAGACGACCCAGATCCTCATCACTCATCTCCTATTAACACCGTAGTTCCCTCGGACTCCCTCACCGGAAAGTTGCGACTTCGAACCACCAAAACCATCACCTCGCTCCTCTTCAAACCTCTCCATCCTTCTGCTATTTTTATCAAACTCGACTCAAGTCTGAAATCGCGTCAACCCCAATCTTCACGTAAGCAAAGAAAAACCCACATCATTTTGGGTTATTGAATCCCACCAAAATACCCAAACGAGTGTTATACACCTCGCTAACCACAAATTCAATCATCAATTCCGCAAACACTGCTTGATAGTTGCGAGTTCCTAAACCCTAACTCCTCCAACTCACGCTGGAATTTCCACGACTGAAAAAGATGCGTTCGAACTGGTTGAAACCTATATGGATGCAAAGAGCAGCTCTTGTGGATCCTAGAAATATGTATTTCGAGATTTATAAAATGTTGTATGATTTTACTTTGATTTTGAGAGACGCGATTTTGTTTCTGGAGAAAAGAATTGGCGGCTGTGAAAAAATGGATCGAGGAATGAGATATTTTAGGGTTAAGGGGTATGATGGGTTATTTATAGAGGATTTAGACATTTTTCTATTGGATATTTTATTCCATTTATAATCAATCGTTGTTCGCATCCGTCATTTAAAGCCCTTATGATCATATACAATATCCAAAAATCACAGAAATTGACATGCATCTACAGTTTGACATTACAGACCTAACAAGACAGGTTTCGTCGAATTCTGAATCAGTTTGCTCACACAAGTATTTTTAACCGTCAAAATACTGACTGTTTTTCACGTTAAAATCCGTACTACCACACACTGACTCTAAAAATCATGAAACTTGAAATCTAACAAACATTTAATGTTGTGGATCCAACAAAATTAATTTCGTCGAAAACGGAGGTCGTTTGCAAAACTGTCTATTTTTAAAGCTCTAAATAACCCATTTAAATATATAAATATATTTAAAAATAGTTAAATTAAATATTTATTAATAAATATTATTATATATATCCACAGTGGAATAACATACAGCTCCAATGGGATTTATAACTCGATATTCCGAATCCAGTGTTACATCAATATTCGATTTATATTTAAAATCCATTTAAAATTATAAATAAATCGATGTAAATTATAAAGGAATTCCATAGCAACTTTTCGAAAATGTGATTTAACCATAAATCAAAATCTACATGACGAAATCCCGATTTTTCTCTTCCATTAGAAAAATATGCTTCACCAGCTCCGAATGTTTCTTGTTTCACAGAAATCCAGCTTAAAACGGATTTTGTATATTCAGTTGAAGTTCAAATCGCCAAATAGCGAACTGCCGTGCATTTGGAGCTCGATTTTAATTATAATATAGTTATACATTCAAACTTCCTTTAAATAATGTATTCATTATTCGAATTCAAATTCCAAATTGAATTATATATATTGAATGGCCCAATTAACACCATATTGCCATTTCACCTAATTCTAATTATTTCAGAATTAAATATATTATTCAATTATTAATATTAATTAAATATTCATAGTTATTTAATTAAACAACTATATAATTCTCTAAATCACGATTTAAATAATTAAATAAATTAATTATTATACCGAAAAATATGGGACATTACATTCTCCCCCCCCCCCCCCCCTTAAAATAATTTCGTCCTTGAAATTGCTAAGGTAGAATACAAACCCTATTGACTTGTTAAACACTATTTATTTACTTCTTTTATTTAGTTTCAACTGAATAAATAAATTCCAATTAAAAGATTATTCATTTCGACTAAAGGAAATTTTCAAAAATTCTGAAAATTTTCTAACACCCAAATTTTTCGAAAAATTTCGCCAGCACTTCCTTTGTACTGGTCAATAGCTTAAACTCCAACTCGCCTCTCTGGGCCTTCTTCAACCCAAAAGAAAATCAAATAGCGAAGCGGCTTTCCAATTCAGCTCATAAATCTCATACCCATATATAATATAAACTGGTACCTTTTTGTCGGGCATATCAATATATCCCTTCCATCTGCTGCCAATTCAGCAGATACCAACGCCATCACAATCGAACTCCAATCATTTTTTATCCTCAAACCCATTCATTCGCTTATCCAAACCAAATTCCAAATCTTAATCTCAATTACCATTCTTGATTTTCAAATTCTTAACTCACCAATCCAATATACTTAACTTCGTTAAGTTCCATCCACATATTTCATTAACTGGTTAATTTCTCTAATCAATTATCTTTAATTTAATTCCAGTTTGCTTTCACAGTATTATTTAACTTGTTTTTAATTCATCAATCTCTCCTTAGGAGTTTTAATCAGCTTCGCTTTTTTCTAAAAAATCAAACAATCCTTTTTCGGAATTCAAAACAACTTGTTTTTCTCAAAACAATTCAAAAACCAAAATCTTTGGTAGTAATCCGTCACTTAATACTCGAAAATAAACATCGATGATGGTCGACTTCATCATCGGAATGTATTTTCCAGCGATCGAAGTGAATTCAATACTATATCACTTTCAAAACCATTTCTAAACACTTCCATTTTGAAATCAATTCAAAATATCATTTGCAATGCTTTAAACAATTTAAAATCTTCCAGGATTTTAAAATTCTCATATGTTTAATCCAAATCCATTTACAATCACTTTTCCATCCATTCATAGATTCTATAAACTCAAATCCACTAGTCAATACATTCACTGCCAAAATCTACATGTTCCCACTTCTATGACATATTACTTCACCTTTGTCTATGCTTTTAATTCTGCCATTGCTAGAGAGTCACTATTTCTTGAGATGCCTTCTTTAAAACAGAACCTTTACCCATGGATTGTTTGCGGTGACTTCAACTAACCTTTAAGCTCTCAAATATGATTGGGGCATCTGCTCTTTCTCTTTCATAAATTAGGTCCCTCAATTTGGCCATTTCGAGCTCTGAGCTTGTTGAGATTAACACATCTGGTTCTGAAATCTCTTAGAACAAAAGTAACAGAGATGGCATTCGCACATTTTCCAAAATTGATCACTCTTTTTGCAATTTTGTATCTCTTTTCACTTGGCCAAGCCTCTCTAATGAACTTGCGATGCTAATTCTTTCTGATCACTTTCCTCAAGTTATACATTTGGATGAAAAGGTGACCATCAGATTTCCCAGCTTTATGTTTTTTGACATTTGGACGAAGCAACCAGACTTTCATGAAACTATGAAGAAAACTTGGGATGTTCCTTGCTATGGAAATTCTATGTATATTCTATAAAAAAATCTTTAAGCTTTAATGAATGCCTTGAAGGATTGGTCCTTAATGGAATTGGGGAGTGGAAGTTCGAAGTCGAATTTGCTTCAAAACTAGCTTGTTCAAGTTCAAAGACAAATGCAGCAAAATCCATTAAACCCCTCTCTTACTAGACTTGAAATGACATTGCGTGTAAACACAAAGAAGCACTGATCATGGAATCTATGATGAGGAAGCAAAAGTCAAGAATGAAATGGTTTGATGACAGGGTTAGAAATTCTGCATGTTTTCAGGCTGCACTAAAAGCAAAAGAAACTAGAGAGAACATTTGTAAAATTACTAACTTGGATGGTCAGGTACATACCTCTCAACTTAACATTCAGAATGTATTTATTAAGTATTACTCTAATCTTTTTGGCAACATCGATAGCTTTGAACCTCTAATAGAGGATATTGATCCAATGCTTTTGCCAAAATTGAATACTGAACAAATAATATTTGAGTGACATGATAACTGACGAGAAGATTAAGGAGGCTATTTTCTCTCTTAATCAACACTTATGTAGTGGCCCTGACAGTTATAGTGCGGTATTTTGCACTTTTTGTTGGAAAATTGTGCAAACTGATGTTTGCAACGCAGCTAAATAGTTTTTTAAAATAGGGAAAATGTTTGAATCTTTTAATAACACTATTATTGCCCTTATTCCTAAAATGGGGAATGCAAATGTTATGAGTGCTTTTAGGCCAATTTCATGTAGTAATACTATCTACAAATGCATTACCAAAATTATAGCAACGAGAATCAAATATATACTTCCATCACTCATTTCTGTAAATCAATCTGGATTTCTACCAAATAGAAATATTCTAGATAATGTGCTACTTGCACATGAACTTATCAAAGGATATAAAACCAAAAACTTCTCACCAAGGGAAATTCTCAAACTTGACATAAGGAAAGTATTTGATACTCTCCAATGGTCTTCAGTTACTAGAATTCTTAGCTTTATGAATTTCCCTCCTTGCTATATTGCATGGATCTATGCTTGTATGCACACGTTGCACTTTTCTATCAATGTCAGTGGATCCCTTGTTGGCTTCTTTGATAGCAAACAGGGTATTAGGTATGGGGATCCAATATCAGCATATTTGTTCATTACAGTTATGGAGTTGTTAACTAGGATGCTTAGTAAATTGGTTGCTTGCAATCAATTTGCACTGCATCCTAAGTGTAAGGACTCTTACATAGCCTCCTTACTGTTTGCCAATGACTTATAATAATTTGTAAACCTGACAATTTAACATTAAATAGCGTTATGTCCACGCTTGAAAATTTCTATCAACTCACTGGACTGATAATTAACTATGAAAAAACTAAAATTATGCTTGCTAAAGTAAGCCATGAACGCAGTGAATACATTCTAAACCTTACTGGTTTGAATTGCAGTGACTCAACTATCTCTTATCTTGGTCTTCCTTTGGCCACATCTCGAATTACTACAATGCAATGTCTCTCTTTGTTTGAGAAGATCATTAAACAATTGGAGTGTTTGTCTACTCAATCAAGTTGGTAGATTAACACTCATTAAAGCTGTCATTATTGCCATGCAAGTATATTGATCTCGTACCTATATACAACCAAACAAATTTCATTATATAATTAGATCTGCATTTATGAAATTTTTATGGAAAGGTAATATGCAATCCAAATACTTGTCGCCCATTTCATTTGCTAAGTTTGAAAAACCCATTCATAAAGGTGGGCTTGATATTTTTAATACTAAAATATGGAATACTGCAACGATTGGAAAACACATCGATGATCTACTTTGCAACAAAAACTGCCTTTGGGTCAGTTGGTCCTTGAAGCATGTTCTCAATAATAACAGCTTCTGGTCTTTGAGAACACTTCAAAAATCAGCTAGACCTGGAAAGGAATTAATAAGATTAAACATAAGATTCTCCCATTCTTTAAGTTTGGTCATGTGGCTTATTATCAAACTAGTTTTTGGGAGGACCCCAGGATTGACTTCGGTTACATCATTGCCAATGAAGCTTCCTTTTTGGGAATGCAACAATCTAGAGTGCACCAAACGTGCAAAGTGGAAGACTTGCTTGTGCACGACTATATTAGCCTGCCGAGCACCACTAACCAGAATGTACAAGATATACGAAACAAGATTGCAAGTAACAACTTTCAAATTACCAATGATTGCAGTGTTATCTGGAAATGGTAAGGTGACCAGCTCAAAATTAAAAATTTATACATTTCCTTGCAGTGTACCTCATCTATTGGCAATTGCAAATGGCACAACAATATATGGAAAAAGAGATAACAATGCGAAGAAGAACTTCGGCTTGTGGAAGGTTATAAATCAAGTTGTGCTTATTAAGACAAGTTGGCTATATTTGGGATGATCACTGATGTCAACTGCGTATTTTGTGGTTCTTTGCCTGAAAGTGTTCGACGCCTTTTCTTTGAATGTGTTGTTGTCATGCAACTTTGGAATGATGTGCTCGCTCAAATTGGTGAACACTGCTACTCGAGCTCAAGTAGTGCGCAATGGAATTATATCATACGAAAGATGGACACAAGAGACCTAAACTCGGGCTTTTCAATCTCATCCTGAAGAAGGTAGTAACCAATATTTGGAAAGAAAGAAATGCATGTGTCTGTGAGGATGCGCATGCAGTGAACTTCGTGCACTGGAAGCAGCTATTATGGCGTGATGTTCGGGATGGGATTATGTTTCTGAAATTCATATTTGATCCTAGCATTTTTGGGATATGAGGCTGCTTCTAATGTATATATTTGTTCTGCTTTTTTTTCTTTTAGATTATGGATTGATATGTTGTGTTGTCTCTGTGCTCTCTATGTTTTTTTGCTCGCTTTGTTTCTATGTACCCGTCTCAGTATATTAATAAAAGTGGTAGGGGTCCACTCAACCCCGTTGGCTCTGCCAAAAAAAGAAAACATGTGGATTGGGATAAGATATACCTAATTATACATTAAGTTAAACATGTTATTGTAACATGTAAACATGAAATTGGACAAAGAGTGACATGGTAATAAAGAAAAAAGATTGTGGATTACCTTCCTTAATTACAATCTAGGTAATAACATGTTAGTGCCTTATAAATCAACTTAAATAGGTTAAGTTATATCACTGAATTAATAAGCGAGAGGGGTCTGTTCCTTCGAGATATAAGGGGCTCAGAGAATACTTTTTAACTTGACTAGAAAGATAAAATATGAATAATCAAGTTAATTGGAAATCTAATAAGATAAGGAAAGTACGCAATTAAAAGATTAGACATAGGGTCTAATAACACGTTAGCGTAATGCGCTTGGACTAGTCCGCATGTATGAAGGTAAAGAACCCGATGGGGTAGATCATCATGGTGTCTAGAGGCATGAGAGGAGCATGTCCATCTGATTATTTTGCTTGATTACTCGTAGGACTGGAGGGAATCACACAGCTTCCGAGGGACGTGGTATGGTACTCCGTTGTGGTCCTCTATTGCGGTACACGCTCAGGATGTACTCGTAGAGGAAATGGTCTGCATGATACCACCCAGTGGGCATACATTGATTGCAATGGTAGTTTGGCATCCAGAAGACTGTGGCAGATGGCGTTGGGTGATTCGACGGTTTTCCTCGCTTTGGGAGGGAGGTGATCAAGATCAAATTAAGTATAGTAATCATCGGGTACCTGTCATCGGCAGTCAGCGGGATGCGGAATGATTAGAGCTAAACCAAGATACCATTGACCTTTCACTATCATGGCGTGGTTGAGGGACATGCCAAATAGGATGATAGATTGCTTGCTAGGGGCACGTCACTTAACTCTTAATGTAGTGTTTCGCTAGTTGAGGGAGGGTGTAACACCCCAGATTTTTGAATAATCGAATTAACTAAATTAAAGAATAATAAATCTCAGACATGAGAATTGTGGGGATTGGGTTGCGCCATTGTGTTCGTCTCGGAATTCTAGTGAAGATAGAGTCCGAGTTTGCGGGAAACGAGTACCGAATGAAAGAGTTATGGACGAACGAAGTTTGGTGGCAAAGTAGAAAAAATAATATAAATGCACTGGCGCACTTGGGAAGTGCGCCAGTACATATTTACACTGGCGCACCTGCCAAGTGCACCCAGGCCGAGGCTGGAGCCTGCACAACTTTCTGGTTCAGGCTGACCCGTGTTGTTGAGTCCATTCTGACTCCCTGCTGAGTCATTAGGGCTGACTCATCACCCTATCATAATTGAATGGTTTTGATTAACCCTAAGAACATCCGACGGCTAAAATTAATTCATAACTCTATAAAAAGACCCATAGACACAAACCCTAAATCAGAATTAAAACAAAAACTATGGCCGTCATGCTGTTGTCCTAAACCCTAGAGCAGCGCCACCAAAATTAAGAGGAAGAACAAGCAACCAAAATCAGAACTACTCAACACTAACAACGATTCTTCATAAAAGGAGCTCTAATTCAACTCCAGAAATCAGAATTCAGAACTCGAGACTGGTTTTGAGTTGTGAGTTCGATAATTTTAGCAAAATAATTAGTAATTTAATTAGATTAAGTTATAACGCGGATTTGTGTGGATGTGATATGAAGTATTGATTGTATGTTGTAATGATGTTGTAGGATTATGATTGAGATATCTATGATGTTATGTTGTGATGCAAAGTTATATTGCTTTCATCCATGTTGTAATTATATATATAATCAAATCGTCATGTTTCTTAAGCTAGTTGTGGTATTGATTCATATGATGTAGGGAAGTTTAGATGTTGATTCAAACATGAACCATATACAAGTTTGGGTAGATTTACATGTGACCTTACATGATTATGGCACCTATTTTATGTGAGAATTTAATTGAAAGCTAGGCTATGACATGATACTTTATATGTTAGATATTAGTTTATACCATTATTGTGATGTATAAATCACATATGTGAATTTATGAGTTGGACATGAATCATGTTATTTTATTACCTATGCAAGTTTAACCCCTTTAGATATAGGTTTATGACATATGATGTTTATGCAAGTTTAACCCCTTTAAATATGGGTTTATGACATATGTTGTCTATGCAAGTTTGTGGCCAATTTCTCATTGGCCAATTTCTCATCAAGTTCACACCTTTAAATTTGGAACCATGACATATGCTGTTATGCAAGTTGTAATCTTGGCCTATGCAAGTTTTAGATGTAGAACATCAATCACATATGTAAGTTCACCCCTATGTTAGATCCATGTTTTATTTATGTATGTGATGTTTTCTTTTATTTCATGAGTTAGACTATTCGAGTCAAACGTATATCTTTACGTTAAATGAACGAACATACTACGTGGGGAAAAAGGGGATAATATTAATATTTAATTGGCATACATGCCTTAAAAGGCATAAAATAAAATTGTGGTGAAATTGGTATGATTTTACATATTATAAATGGATGGACATAATTGAGTCAATTATGGCCATCGCTAAATTTGGAATTGATTGATAATTTGAATAGGGAAAGTAATTCAAATTGGAGTTGATTAATTAGGGGTAATTAATCGTCTAAGACACGAGGTTAGGCTCTTTTGTGGTGTAAGACTGCCCGGACCCGCCCGGCAAATCCAGCTGCCACAAATGTCAGTCTAATGTGAGAGGTCTTAGGCATAAACTAAATACGTAACAATTGTTAAGACACGAGGTTAGGCTCTTTTGTGGTGTAAGACTGCCCGGACCCGCCCGGCAAATCCAGCTGCCACAAATACCAGTCTAATGTGAGAGGTCTTTATGAGGTTACGGTCTTAATAAATTAAGAAACACTTAACCAGATAAGCGTGTAGTAGGACATGAGGGGGTTAAGTGGGTGCCTTGGGTGGCATGTGGAATCTAGTGGGTGCCTTGGGTGGCATTTGGAAATACGATTAGAAACACTTAACCAAAATATGAAACATGTAATTGAAACATGAATAAGAAGTGGGTTAAGTGGGATGTACTAGAGGGGACCAAGCTTAGGTGGATAGCTTGTGTTAAGTAATGGGGGCCCGTTTCAACGAGTAACCCATACGTATCTTTGTGGGCTCGACCCAAGTCGAGGACGGGACACGCATACTGGGCTTGACTGTAAGAGGCCAAACTGGGTTAGCGGTGGCAAAGCAAGTCGAACGGGTTCATATGCGTGTGTGGACCCGGGCTGGTAGGTAAGACGTTGTTGCATCGTGTAGGTATAAGCCGTGCATTCTTTACTATATCGGGTTGCCACTTTGGGGAGTGATACACCCCACTGTAGGGCCAGCACGGGTATCTTCGAGTTAGGGAGCCGATCGCATGGGAGTAGTGGGTACACCTAGTGGAGATAGGGGCAGACGGCACCTATGAAGGCATCAAGGGGTGCACGAAACTACCAATATCATTATTAAGTCTATAGACGGGATCAATCTTAGGGTGACTAGTAGTGGTGCAGTATACTAGTGGCGGTGCAGTTTAGGAATTATCCCATAGTGTTGGTGTAGTTCGGTAATTATCCTATTGTAGTTTAGGTGCGCTTTAACGATATCGTAATACATCTTGTTTCCTCGTTTACTCTGTTATACTCAATGGTTCATGATCATTTCCCTATTTTTTCAACTTATGCCTTAGCCTAGTTACTTTGTTAATTATATTGTTAGAATTATCGCACTCGCCAGACTTTATGTTTGACCCCCCTTTCCATCTCTTTCCTTTTCCCCCCTCCAGGTGCTCAGGTTGGAACTAGCACCAGTGGAGCTTGATCTTGGACTGCTTTAGAAGATTTCTTGGACCGCTGAAGTAAAGTTCAGCTTCTCTTTATTTATGGCTATTCTAATGTCGGGGATTATGTCTTTCAGTTTATGTACTTTGTTTTATCAAGATGGATATGATGTACTTGACTTTGGTTTATGGTTTTGATGATGTAATCAAACTTATGGGTTTATCTGCTGCAATGAAATAA
The DNA here is from genome assembly GCA_030737875.1 of Allium sativum. Classification (NCBI taxonomy): domain Eukaryota; kingdom Viridiplantae; phylum Streptophyta; class Magnoliopsida; order Asparagales; family Amaryllidaceae; genus Allium; species Allium sativum. Next base: position 165,760,769 of record CM060916.1, on the reverse strand, counting down.
AGTTTTAATTTTCAAGTGCTGCTTTATATCTGTCTTGTTGTGATTTTCTGTTCTATACTTACTTAAAGATGCTCCACGGAAGTTAATGCATTCCCTTTGTGAGTGACATTAATGGACGTGGGGTGTTACAGGTGGTATCAGAGCTGAAGGTTACCAGAACATATATGAATTTTTGAAAAACTATTTTTCAAAACAATTTTTATAAAGAAGTGCCTTCAAAAGTATGATTTAAGGAAAGTATTTTCAAGAGAAAAGTATATTTTGGAAAGCATAACCCCAAGAGCCATATATCCTTCCTTCGGTCCTTTTTGTATTGAATCTTTCCTTTTTCGTTTCAGCATGTCTGAAGCATCTGAGATACCAGAGGGCGTTCATGTGCCCGGTTGGTTCCGTCAATATCTTGAGGCTAGGGCCACCGCCGCAGGTCTAGCAAATCCTCCTCCTCCTCGTGTCGATAATTTCGCAAAGATATGTAAAGACTTTAGAGCTATGGGTGGAAAACCTTTTCACGGAACAGAGACATTTGTTGAAGCTCGTAACTGGCTAAAGGAGGTGGAAGAATTATTTGGAATTTTTAAAGTGGATGATGGAAGGAAAGTCCAGCTAGCTGCGTGGCTAATGAAGGATGAGGCCTCGTTTTGGTGGGAGGTCACTAATGGGGGTCGTCCAGTTGATACATGGCTAGATTTTAGGCAGAGGTTTGAGGCGATGTTTCTCTCACGAGCTGAAGAAAATCTATTCATGGAAAGATTTTTGTCACTGAAGCAAGGGAATTTATCGGTGAAAGAGTACGTTAACAAATTCAACCAATTGGCAAGGTTTGGCTTAGACTTAGTGAATACTCTAGAAAAGAAGGCTCTAAGATTTGTTAAGGGTTTAAAAGAGCCGCTTCATGGGTTAGCTATGACCCACATTCCCATGGGGGCTACCTTTGAGAGGTTAGTTGACATGGCACTCATGCATGAAGAGGAGAAGGGTGCCAATGCTAATAAGGCACCCGAGAAGAAAGGGGATCAAAATAAAGGTGGCAAAGGCAACAATGCTAAGGGGAAGAAGAAATGCTTTAACTGTGGGACACCCGGCCATCTAAGCAAAGATTGTAGGAAGAAGAAGAAGACCGGTTGTTTCCACTGTGGCGAAGCGGGACATCTTATTAAGGTCTGCCCAAAGAAAGGGCAGAGGGCAGGGTCTACCTCGGGAGGACATGTGCAAGCTCTTGTGGCACCCGGGCAGGCAACGGGACAAGTTCAAGCTCTCGAGGTCCCACCGCTGCAAGTACGAGGTAGAGAAATTTCCGTTGAAAGTTTAGTTTTTCTGTTTGATCATCCTGTCCGTACTTTATTCGATTCTGGCGCATCGCATTCGTTTATTTCTACATCATTAGTTGAAACACGGCACCTTGATACTAGTCTAGTTACCGATCCCTTAGTAGTCTCAAATCCTATTGGTGGTTCGGCTCATCTTTTTATGATTTGTCGGGATTTGAGAGTGTTTATGTTGGGCGTTGAGTTTGAATGCAATGCCTTTGTCCTTGGTTTCACGGGCTATAGTTTGATTCTAGGGGTGGATTGGCTAGCCAAGCGGGGTGCCATCCTAGATTGTGAAAGGAGGGTAGTTAGATTATTGATTCGTTATAGAAAGACCCTCATATTTCTTGCGACACTAGGGGTTCAGTGATGCTTAGCTGCGTAGAATCTTCTGACGCATCTAACGATGATTAGGAATCTGTTTGTGTGGTCCGTGAGTATGGAGACGTCGTTGATAAAGTACTGGGTTTACCCATAGGCGCGAAATAAGTTTTCGTATGTGCTTAATAGATTAAGCAAAGCCAGTTATGTAATCAGCGGTAGTTTTGGAGCAAGACTGGCAAGGACAGCCAGAGTCGGTCAAGTGCTCAATTGATTGACCGTCTTACTAGTATCATCTCACGTAGGTCGTCTGAACTAGAAGGAGGTATCCCTTGGGTGTTTGTCTGATTGGTTTAGGCCTTTGGGGCTTGCACTTGGGGGATGTCGAATTCTACTAGGATGGTCTGCGTGAGAGATGGATAGTTGTGACGATTTTACATGGGATAATATCCTTGTTTTCTCTAGAAGCAGAGAAGAGCATGCCCTACATCTTAGGGAAAGCTTAGGGACCCTACAAGTGCACCAGCTTAAAGCTAAGTTCTCCAAGATACCATTTTTGGAGGGAAGAAGTGAGGAATTTAGGGCATGTGGTCTCTAGTGAAGGGAGATATGTTAGGGTGGATGGAGTTCTTGGCGTCCTACGATTTCGAGATAGCATATACACCTGACAAGGGCAATGTTATGGCAGATGCTTTGAGTAGGAACAAGTTGACATGGAGCCCTTTGTTTGTCGAGCGAAGTAGCTTAGAGTTTATCTCTACCTTAGACTTTAGACCATCCAGTGATTTTGTACCCAGTTAGCTAGCATCCTTGGAGTTCAGACCTATGCTTTTGGGACGGATCAGCAAGGCACAGCGAGACGACCCATAGTAGGTTGAGTTAGAAGAAAAGCTCAAAGGAGGAGAGTCATCGAGCCATCTCCGTAGGTATACCCTAGATAATAAGGGTTGGTTGCATAGGGATGGTAGACTTTGTGTACCACGGGACGAGAATCTTAAGAAAACCATTCTTGATGATGCCCATCGTTCGAAGATGACCATTCATCCCGGCGGGGACAAGATGTACATTGACATGAGACGAGTTTACTTTTGGGCCGGCATGAAGAAAGATGTGGCTGAGTATGTCGCTAGATGCTTGGTGTGCCAACAAGTAAAAGTGGAGCAAAAGAAGCCCGGTGGATTGCTTCATCCATTGGAGGTCCCACAATGGAAGTGGGAAAGCGTCTCGATGGACTTTATTGACGGATTACCGAGATCGAGGAAGAGTAATACGGGTATTTGGGTCGTGGTAGACAGACTTACTAAGAGCGACCATTTCATTCCCGTGAAGAGTAAGAGGACTACTCCATGGTTTGCCTCCGTATACATTCGAGAAATAGTTCGTTTGCACGGTATTCCTTCTAGCATAGTGAGCGACCGCGATCCTATTTTCGCTAGCGAATTTTGGAGAAGCTTGCAAGAGGCGATAGGGACTCAGTTATGTTTGAGCACCGCATATCATCCTCAGACGGACGGCCAGACCGAGAGGGTGAATCGTATTCTAGAGGACTTGTTGAGGTTACGTGTCTTAGATTTCAGAGCTACATGGGAGGAACATCTTCCGTTGGTAGAATTCGCATATAATAACAGCTTTCAGTCTAGCATTGGCATGGCACCATTCGAAGCTCTTTACGGACGGCCGTGTCGTTCGCCTACATGTTGGTGGGAAATTACAGATAAGATCTTACTTGGGCCCGATATTATTAGAGAGACTTCAGAAAAGATTGATTTGATCCGAAGAAGGATGAAGACGGCGCAAGATAGACAGAAATCTTATGCGGACAAGAGGAGGTCAGATCTTGAGTTTGAGGTTGGGGACATGGTCTTTGTCAAAGTGTCTCCATTACGGAACGTCGTTCGCTTTGGGTCCTTTGGGAAGTTAGCACCAAGGTTCGTAGGGTCGTTTCCTATTAAGGAAAGGATTGGGCAGGTGGCGTATAGAGCGGAGTTGCCCGAGAGACTTAGTGGTGTACACGACTTATTCCATGTATCACATTTGAGGAAGTGCTTGCACGAAACCGCGGAAGTGGTAGAGCCGAGCTTGCTTAGAGAGGTGGAGATCGAGCGTGATGCGACGATTCGACGAGCTCCTACGCGCATTCTTGGGTCGGAGATTAAGAAATTGAGAAGTCGAGAGGTCAAGCTAGTCAAAGTGCAATGGGGAGATGATGGGAGCAACGCTACTTGGGAGACGGAAGCGAAGATGCGTTCATTGTACCCTTTTCTTTTCGAGGGTATGTCTTTTAATTTCTCCTTTATCGTTTATCTTGTACCTATCTTATCTTTAGTGTGTCCTCTAGCTAGTATCCTTGACCTTTAGATAGGATAGCCCTATGGTTGAAACATGTGTTTGAGACATGTTATGGATGATGGATGCACGTGGATGCAAGTGTTTGCTAGTGGATGCTCGTGGATGCATATACACACACTTTAGGCACTAGATCGGCTCAGTCACTTCATATTGCATATTGCATATGAATGTGTGTACATATTTAAGTAATGAATGAATAATGGTTGTATCATCATATGGATGTTGCATTTTGGTGAATGGTTGTGCACACATGTAGAAGTGATATGTATCGATAAGGTTCTTTCGCATACATAATAGACGCATGGCACTATAATGGTTTGCATTAAGGAGGTCAACTGAATCAGTAGACCGCCTGATTTTGCATTAGATATGGAATATATACACACACTCCTTGCATATGTTCATACAACATTAGAAATTTTATAAGGACAATGGATGTCGTGTTTGATGGTTGAGTAGATGGTTGATTGGATGGTAGGATATACATTCTCCTTAACTTGGAGATTTCGGGGGCGAAATCCTTTAAGGAGGGGAGAATGTAACACCCCGGATTTTTGAATAATCGAATTAACTAAATTAAAAAATAATAAATCTCAGACGTGAGAATTGTGGGGATTGGGTTGCGCCATTGTGTTCGTCTCGGAATTCTAGTGAAGATAGAGTCCGAGTTTGCGGGAAACGAGTACTGGATGAAAGAGTTATGGACGAACGAAGTTTGGTGGCAAAGTAGAAAAAAAATATAAATGCAGTGGCGCACGTAGGAAGTGCGCTAGTACATATTTACACTGGCGCACCTGCCAAGTGCGCCCAGGCCGAGGCTGGAGCCTGCACAGCTTTCTGGTTCAGGCTGACCCGTGTTGTTGAGTCCATTCTGACTCCCTGCTGAGTCATTAGGGTTGACTCATCACCCTATCATAATTGAATGGTTTTGATTAACCCTAAGAACAACCGACGTCTTAAATTAATTCATAACTCTATAAAAAGACCCATAGACACAAACCCTAAATCAGAATTAAAACAAAAACTATGGCCGTCATGCTGTTGTCCTAAACCCTAGAGCAGCCGCCACCAAAATTAAGAGGAAGAACAACAACCAAAATCAGAACTACTTAACCCTAACAGCGATTCTTCATCAAAGGAGCGCTAATTCAATTCCAGAAATCAGAATTCAGAACTCAAGACTGCTTTTGAGTTGTGAGTTCGATAATTTTAGAAAAATAAGTAGTAATTTAATTAGATTAAGTTATAACGCGGATTTGTATGGATGTGATATGAAGTATTGATTGTATGTTGTAATGATGTTGTAGGATTATGATTGAGATATCTATGATGTTATGTTGTGATGCAAAGTTACGTTGCTATCATCCATGTTGTAATTATATATATAATCAAATCGTCATGTTTCTTATGCTAGTTGTGGTATTGATTCATATGATGTAGGGAAGTTTAGATGTTGATTCAAACATGAACCATATACAAGTTTGGGTAGAATTACATGTGACCTTACATGATTATGGCACCTAGTTTATGTGAGAATTTAATTGAAAGCTAGGCTATGACATGATACTTTACATGTTAGATATTAGTTTATACCATTATTGTGATGTATAAATCACATATGTGAATTTATGAGTTGGACATGAATCATGTTATGTTATTACCTATGCAAGTTTAACCCCTTTAGATATAGGTTTATGACATATGATGTTTATGCAAGTTTAACCCCTTTAGATATAGGTTTATGACATATGTTGTCTATGCAAGTTTGTGGCCAATTTCTCATCAAGTTCACACCTTTAAATTTGGAACCATGACATATGTTGTTATGCAAGTCGTAATCTTGGCCTATGCAAGTTTTAGATGTAGAACATCAATCACATATGCAAGTTCACCCCTATGTTAGATCCATGTTTTAATTGTGTATGTGATGTTTTCTTTTATTTCATGAGTTAGACTATTCGAGTCTAACGTATATCTTTACGTTAAATGAACGAACATACTACGTGGGGAAAAAGGGGATAATATTAATATTTAATTGGCATAAATGCCTTAAAAGGCATAAAATAAAATTGTGGTGAAATTGGTATGAGTTTACATACTATAAATGGATGGACATAATTGAGTCAATTATGGACATCGCTAAATTTGGAATTGATTGATAATTTGAATAGGGAAAGTAATTCAAATCGGGGTTGATTAATTAGGGGTAATTATTCGTCTAAGACACGAGGTTAGGCCCTTTTGTGGTGTAAGACTGCCCGGACCCGCCCGGCAAATCCAGCTGCCACAAATGTCAGTCTAATGTGAGAGGTCTTAGGTATAAACTAAATACGTAACAATTGTAAAGACACAAGGTTAAGCTCTTTTATGGTGTAAGACTGCCCGGACCCGCCAGGCAAATCCAGCTGCCACAAATGCCAGTCTAATGTGAGAGGTCTTTATGAGGTTACGGTCTTAATAAATTAGGAAACACTTAACCAGATAAGCGTGTAGTAGGACATGAGGGGGTTAAGTAGGTGCCTTGGGTTGCTTGTGGAATCTAGTGGGTGCCTTGGGTGGCATTTGGAAATACGATTAGAAACACTTAACCAAAATATGAAACGTGTAATTGAAACTTGAATAAGAAGTGGGTTAAGTGGGATGTACTAGAGGGGACCAAGCTTAGGTGGATAGCTTGTGTCAAGTAATTGGGGCCCGTTTCAACGAGTAACCCATACGTATCTTTGTGGGCTCGACCCAAGTCGAGGATGGGACACGCATACTGGGCTTGACTGTAAGAGGCCAAACTGGGTTAGCGGTGGCAACGCAAGTCCAACGGGTTCATATGCGTGTGTGGACCCGGGCTGGTAGGTAAGACGTTGTTGCATCGTGTAGGTATAAGCCGTGCATTCTTTGCTGTATCGGGTTGCCACTTTGGGGAGTGATACACCCCACTGTGGGGCCAGCACGGGTATCTACGAGTTAGGGAGTCGATCGCTTGGGGGTAGTGGGTACACCTAGTGGAGATAGGGGCAGACAACACCTATGAAGGCAGCTAGGGGTGCACGAAACTACCAATATCATTATTAAGTCTGTAGGCGGGATCAATCTTAGGGTGACTAGTAGTGGTGCAGTATACTAGTGGCGGTGCAGTTTAGGAATTATCCCATAGTGTTGGTGTAGATCAGTAATTATCCTATAGTAGTTTAGGTGCGATTTAACGATATCGTAATACATCTTGTTTCCTCGTTTACTCTATTATACTCAATGGTTCATGGTCATTTCCCTATTTTTCCAAATTATGCCTTAGCCTAGTTACTTTGTTAATTATATTGTTAGAATTATCGCACTCGCCAGACTTTATGTCTGACCCCCCTTTTCCATCTCTTTCCTTTCCCCCCTCCAGGTGCTCAGGTTGGAACTAGCACCAGTGGAGCTTGATCTTGGACTTCTTTAGAAGATTTCTTGGACCGCTGAAGTAAAGTTCAGCTTCTCTTTATTTATGGCTATTCTAATGTTGGGGATTATGTCTTTCAGTTTATGTACTTTGTTTTATCAAGATGGATATGATGTACTTGACTTTGGTTTATGGTTTTGATGATGTAATCAAACAATTGGGTTTATCCGCTGCAATGAAATAAAGTTTTAGTTTTCAAGTACTGCTTTATATCTATCTTATTGTGATTTTCTGTTCTATACTTACTTAAAAATGCTCCATGGAAGTTAATGCATTCCCTTTGTGAGTGACATTAATTGACGTGGGGTGTTACCGAGGGGCCATAACCACCGTGAAAAGCAGACCTTGCTTGGATATTTGTACTATAGGTTCTTTGCCGACCGAGTTCCTGCATTGGATGCATCCCTATTACTGGACTCGGGGTATATTATACAATACGTACATGTGAGGGTCTAGGTACATGCATCGGGTAGTGTATAGTAGTCGTTAGGGCATTATTTTGTACGCTTGCATGGCATAAAGAGGATGGTTCTGTACGGTAACATAGCATTATGATTTGATTTCCGTATGTCGTTCGGCATAGGATATGCTTCCGTGGCATGATGGTGGAGACCATTCAAGGAGGGTACTATAGGGAGTACCTTGATATGTTGGGGGTAGCTACATATATACTATGTTTGGTTAATCTATTGGGACATAGATGGGTACGACGTGAGTATAGAGCATCAAGTGTTGTTAAACCAAATAACTTAATAAATAAGAAAACATAACTGAACGGTATATGTAGGGTTATTTCAGAATGTATAATTTGTCCAGTCACAAAGAACTTTTATGTTTTGGCCCCCTCCTCATAACAGACTTGCAGGTTAGGTTTATGGCGGATATAGGATAGCTTTGGATACTGGTTAGGCAGTATTATTATTTCGGTAAGGTTATATTTGATTATATTATATTCATTCCACTGTGAGATGTTTACCAAGCTCCGATATATTTATTATCTCTGTCTTTTCTATAGGATACAAGGCAAGCCGACTCAAGTTTCGATAGATTGGGATTTGTGAAAAAAACGAACTATTGAAATTTGGTTTGTTACATCTACTATCAGAGCTTAGGTTTAGACTTCCTATATAGATATTGAGTGAACGTATTTGTAAATTTTATAAATATATTATATATACACCTAGATCCATAAAGGAACCCACTAAATAAGAAGAGCGACATATGAAAAGAATTGGGATATCAGTTATGTACACTAAAGAAACAGTTATGGAAATTTCAGAATCAGAAGCCCCTAGGAGGTTTGGGTAAAAAAGTGTAAAATGTGTTTTGTAATGAAAAAAAGTTTGTGGGAATATTTAGGGAGGTCTAAATGGATTAGGAATATATATATATATATATATATATATATATATTTGAGAAAAATGACTTTGTGGGAATATTTAGGGAGGTCTAAATAAGTTAGAAACCCACTTTGAGTCTAGCCTCATTGTTAAATTTTAGGCATTTGAAATTTTGAATGTTTTTGGGTGGTAGTTTACGGTGTATTTCAAGTCTTAACCTTAAAAGTTTGCAATTTTAAAGTACGTATTGGTTAAATTGTATAGAAACAAATTTATGAAATAAAAAGAGATATTTTTGATTTTTGAAAAAGATGTACATATTGAGTTTTAGAGAATATGGGGTATATTTTAGAAACAATGATTTCTTATGAAATTGCCAAAATTCAATTTTTCAAAAAGATGTGTATGTTATAGAGCATGTATAGCTCAATAGTTTGTAAGCTATAGTATGAAAGAATTAAATAATAAAACATAGAAAAGATTACATTTTCGTCAAAAACTAAAAAAAATCGATGAGGAATTTTTTTTAAAATACCCATTCTTTTGATAATAAATTTTTTTACAATTGTTTTGACATTAACTTTGGTGGATGGACAAAATAAGTGGTAAAAATTTAGAATAGAATAAATGTTTGGGATAAGTTTAGAAATTAACACTTTCTTATAAGTAATTGAACTGGCAAAGTAAAAATGAACTGTTGTGAAGTTAATTGAGAAATAGTTGTCCATGTTTGCTCCATTTTTTATGATTTAAAAAAGAAAAGAAAGAGGTTTTGTTTTTATAGTTGTCATTTTTATGGTTTGGCAAAAGTAATAAGTTTTAATGAAGAAAAATCAATTTTGAAGATTTTAATTTCTAGAGGGAAAATGAAATGATGGGGCCAATCCCTGTTTTTTAATTATGATGTATGTAAGGATTAGTACCTAGGAAAGGCAGGGAATATTTCGAGACTATAAAGTGGGTAACAAGAATTGTTTTGGAGTAACAGTGAATTCCCGTAGAGTGCATAAGCACTATAGAGCCCAGGTTGTTGCTTGGAAAGATAGTTAGTACACAACAAGGACTAGTTCTGACAAATAGATGATAAGGGCAAGCAAGTTGTTCAGATCCTATTGTTTGGACATTCCTTTGTCAGCGGGGACATAGTCCTAGTATTCTTAGCCTTTGGTAGTAGCTGTGTAGTGTGCTTGTTTTCCTATTTTAATTTTTACATGACTAGAAGGCTTATTCAAAATCAAACTTAGATCGGTGGATTAAGTTTAATAAGCTAAGGAAAAAGGTAATGACATAACTAAAAGAAAAAAAACAATAATGACAATTACAAAAGCAAAGCAACAAATATGACAATTGATAAAGTGGATTTTTTTGTGAAATAGAAAGAAAAAAAGATGGGTTTTTCCAAAATAAGTTGGAAATGAAAATTTATAATAAAGGGAATTTTCTTATGTAAACCGTGCTTGGGTAGGAAAACAGGATATCTTTATATAATAGTTGTATAAAAATCTAAGCACAGATAGAAAAGTTAAATAAAAGAAAAATGGAAGATGTGAAGTTTTCCGTTTTCCACTTTTTTGTAACATAAGAAATCTAATTTAGAAAATTAGACTTTTCTGTAATTTGCAAATTTAAAGCTGTTTGGTGGGGTTTGGATGAACTACTTTCTTGCTCTGTAAGAGCGCAGGAAAAATTGGATGAAAAAGTATTTTGATTTTCAAAATATTGCATTCATAGAGAAATTCCATATATATTTAGGATGTGTGCATCATGTTTCCAAAAATATTTTCAAAAAATTTTTGCATTCATATAGAAGGTACCTCTTAGACATTCATTTCATACATGTATTATTATGTTGTATTACACTTTGCACAAGTGCACAAATGGTTGCAAAATTGGATGTACACATGATGGTTGTAAATTATGTGAGGAACTACTTAATTTTACCCATACTAAATTTCGGGGACAAAATTTCCTAAGGGTGGGAGAATGTAACACCCCACATTAATTAAATAATAAAATGGGTAAGAAATAAAGATTGCGCTGGTATATATATACACACATGGATTATAATGTTGAAATAAAAAGTGCAAATTGAAAACAGAAATAAATAAATGCATAATAAATGAGTAGTGAACAAGAATTTGGTTGCATATGAAATTAGAATGCATTAAAGGGAATAAAACAATGAATTAATAGTGTCATTAATTACATTAATTAAGCAGCCACTAAAGGACAAGGAACTGAAGTGTTGTATGCGTATATACATGCATAAATTTGAAATGAAAACATAAAGATAAGTTATAACTAGAATAATATATATATAATAGAGAAGTTATATTTGGAAGAAAATTAATGTTAAAATCAGAAAAGACACCGATGCGGAAATTCCATCGGGACCTAGGATAGGTCGACCCATTTGTCGACCAAGGGGTTGACCATCTTAAAGGTGGGTCGACAAAGGGGTTGACCGTCGGCCTTAGGGATGGATCGACACAGGGGTCGACCCAATCATTCCGGATTTGTTTTCTATGTGACGTGGTTTTCTGATATCAACGTTTCGGAATTTATTTAGTTAAATCCGAAGGACAGACATTCTCGTACACCTATAAATAGACTAGCAGGGCATAGCTTTAAACTTGAATTTTCTGAGGCCCTGCCTAGGCTCTGTCATTCTCTTTCCTCTCCAAACCTTTTCAAAAATTAAAATGCTAGTTCTTAGGGATTCTGATTCAAGGTTTGAAGACAAGAGATACAAAACAACAAATAGGTATTCATATTTCTGATCAACGTGAGGTAAGTTCTTGAATCTGATTTATTTAGGTTTCACTCTTTCTTTCCCTCTTCTTTTAGCGTCAGATTTGTGAATCTGCGGTTGTTTTAATAATAGATTCGATTAGGAAAGCCACAGAATTACAGATCTGGATCAGATTCAAGGACTGGAAAGTTATTTGGTGAGTGATTTAAATTATACCTTTTGTATAACGGTATATTTATCATTTGCATTCCTCGTTATTCTTAACGTGATAAATTATTGGAAATTGTGATAATTTAGATTAAATCTATGTAGAAAATATTAAGAAAATTACTGTTGCATAAAGGCAGTTTCCATTAATCATCTGTTTGAATTGGGAATTACTGTAAACACCGGAATTGTAGAATTTAAATAAACATGAATATTTTCTTAAGGGTATTATTATGCCAAAATGTTGTACATAAAATTACAGTAAAACTTGGGAATAATGGAAAAGAATGGATATGCCTATTCAGCTAAATTACAATAACTATGAACGGTATATGGAATAGGAATTCAATATCTAACTCAGAAATGAAAAGGGAAAAGTTGGTAGTGGACCGAGTTAGTTAGATTTGGGGAAAATGATATATTTCTATAACGACAAATTACTGAGAATGTAGTTGCAAGAAAAAGAAAAGAAAATGGAATTGTGTGAAATAGGTATTATTTTACCGTATTGCACACTAATCGAGCAAAGCGCGCACGCACACACACACACACACATATATATATACATACATATACATATCCACGATTAAAATAAAGAAAATAGCTTGCAACTCGGATCTAAGTCAGTGTGCTTTATAAAAATAAATCATTATATCTTTCTCTAAATCTAACTAATGAGGTGCGTCAAAGGTTTTCCTAAAATAAGATAAATATACACGATAGTAATTAAAGAAAGATTACAATAGTAAGGGTTGGTTCATATTAAGGAACCAAAATAGAATAATGATGAACGGGGAATATAACTATTATGACTAATTATATGAATGAGAATGTAGTATAATAGGTAGGCTTGTCCTAGGGACAAGCGGAATTATAACATGAGTTATAATAAAAAAAGGGAACTTATTAATAAACCTTAGTTAAGAAGAACTAAGTTAATAAGTAAACAACAATAACAATAGTTTGTGATGACAGTGTAAGACAACGTCATAATTAAATAAGGAAGAATGAGATAGACTTATGAATGAAATAAGTTGTAATTAATTATATATATTAAGTAATATGTTAATAGAAAACGTGTGGACTGGGATCGGATATACTTAATTATACATTGAGTAGAGCATGTTATTGTAATATGTAAACATGAAATTGGACAATGAAGGATATGGTAATAATGAAAGAAAAAAAAGATTGTGGATTACCTTCATTACTTACAATCTAGGGAATAACATGTTAAGAGCTTATTAATTAACTTAAATGGATTAAGTTATATCACTAAATTAATAAGCGAGAGGGGTATGTTTCTTAGAGATATAAGGGGCTTAGAAAAAATCTAGTAACTTGAATAAAAAGATAAAATGTGGATACTCAAGTTAATTGGCAATATGATAAGATAAGTCAAGAGCGCGATTAAAAGATTGGACATAGGGTCTAATAACACGTTAGTGAGATGCACTTGGACCAGTCCACACGTATGAAGGTGAAGAACCCGACGGGGTTGATTATCATGGTGTATAGAGGCACGAGAGTAGCACGTCCATCTGATTATTTTGCTTGATTTCTCATGGGACTGGAGGGTAGCACGCGGCTTCCGAGGGATGTGGTAGGGTACTCCGTGGTTGTCCTTTGTTGTGGTACGCGCTCTGGATGTACTCGCAGAGGTGAGGTTCTTTCCGATACCACCCAGTGGGCATACCTTGACTGCAAAGGTAATTTGACAGTTAGAAGGCTAAGGCAGATGACATTGGTGATTCGGCGGTTTGCCTCGCTCGAGGAGGGAGGTGTTCAAGACCAAAATAAGGATAGTAATCATCGGGTACCTGTCATCGGCAGTCAGTTGAATGCGGAAAGACTAGAGCTAAACCAAGATACCATTGACCTTTCACTATCGAGGCATGGTTAAGGGACACCCAAAATTGGATGATAGAATGGTTGCTAGGGGCATGTCACTTAGCTCTTGATGTAGTTTTCCACTAGTTGAGGGAGGGGCCTGGGTGAGGCCATAGCAACCGTAAAAAGCAGACCATACTTGGAAATATGTTGTATAGGATGTTTGAGCGGACTTATACAGATACGAAAAAGCTCCTGACCGAGTTCCATGCATTGGATGCAGCCTTATTACGGGAATCGGGGTACAGTAGACAGTACATACGTGTGAGAGTCTAGGTACATGCACCAGATGGTTTATTGTAGACTTTAGGGCATTATTCTGTACGGTTGCATGGCATAGCGGGGATGGTTCTGTGCGGTAACGTAGCATTATGATTTGGATTTACGTACGTCATTTGTCATAGGATACGCTTAAATGGAATGACGATGGAGATTGTGCGAGGAGGGTACTATGGGGAGTACCTTGATATGTTAGGGGTAGCTACATATATACTATGTTAGGTTAATCTACTGGGACATAGATGGGTACGACTTGAGTATAGAGTCTTGAGTTTTGTTAACCCAAACAATCTAATAAATAAGAAATCGTAACTGAATGGTATATGAGGATTATTTTATAATGTATAATTTGTCCAATCACAAGAACTTTTGTGTTTTGACAACCTCCTTATAACACACTCGCAGGTTAGGTTTGTGGCAGAGTTTGGATAGCTTTGTATAGTGGTTAGGCAGTATTATTATTTCGATATAGCTATATTTAATTATATTGTATTCATTCCGTTGTGACATGTTAACCGAGCTCTAATATATTTATCATCCCTGTATTTTATGCAAGATAAAAGACAAGCCGACTCAAGCTTTGATAGATTGGATTTTTTGGAAAAAGATCGGTCTGTTGAAATTCGAGTGGTTACATCGGGAGTACGAAACACCTTAAAACTTAGAACTACCCGAAACAGGTAGAGCTACCTATGATGGTTGAAATCCCTTTTCCATGCCAAGATGGCTAGTGCAACGCACCCCTCGAAGGGCAGTGATATGTAAGCCTTTATTCGCGCCTAAGCCAGAAAAGGCCAGGTTAAAGCATCAAAAGTGTAAGCTTCCATCCCCGGAATAGAGCAGTTAAAACCCTTAATCCCGCCTACGATGGCTTGGTAAGGCACCCTTCGGAGGGGTGAGTGTGTGTCTTAATCCGTGTCCAAATCAGGTAGGGCCAGGGTAGAGCGTCAAAAACCTTATCCGCAGCAGCGATTGCCAGGTTATGTAACGTCCCAGAATTTTAGCGATATAATAATTAATTTATTACTTATTTTATTATAATGGTTTGGGAATTTAAATGGTTTGAATTTAAATAATTGAATATTTGATTAATATAATATTAATGGGATAATATAATTATTTCTGAAATAGTCCGAAATGATAAATTTGCAATATTGTGTAATTTGGATAATATAAGATATTTATTTGCGTTAATATTGAAATTTAATTAAATATTAGCTTCGAATTTAGATACGATTTTTGAGATGTATTTATAATTTAATTTATAGAATTTTTCTGTAATTTTTATTTTGGAAAATCAATAACTTTTCATTTGAAGTATTTTAGACCCTATATCAGCATTTCAGAATTTCACGGAATAAATTAACTTATCTATTTTATTATATTTTTTGGATCGTGACGTGTTGTTCGACATGATGATATATTTATTTTTATTCGTAGCTATCCGTAAACGAACGAAATCCTAAGCAATAGGGTATTCTATAGAACTAAGTTTTTAAAAATAAATGTTGAGAGACAACCACACGCTGCAACCCTATAAGCATGCACGTGTTCCTTTATGTACACACTTTCCTCAACAAGTAAGGAACTCTTATATACTTGTATATTTATATACACCCTGTACACGTGCATATGCAGCACTAGGATGTGAAAACTCATCACAGCCTACCTGTCTTCTCCAATGATATGTCTGGACATATCAAATTTAATAAAACCCAAAAATAAGAACTTCTATTTTTATTTATTTCAAGAAAAAAAATAACTCCTGCTACTTGTCCGTAGTAGTGTTTTCAATTAAATCATTGTTTATGTTCCACTAACTAACAAGTAGTCAGAAAATAAAATTTGATACATTTCGTGGCAAACAACAGGAAGTGGTAGTAGCGTAGCTAGGCATTAAAAGTATGGACAAATGACTAATACAATTTAATGGTGTTAAAAATAAAATTAATGATCTAGATAAAAGCAAATCCTTCTTTTATTTTTCTTTTTTTCTTTGAAGCAATGGTTCAAACATAAAGTCAAATTGTCGTGTTCCGCTGTATGGTTTACTTCTCTGCAAAACAAAGGAGGGTGAAAGTAGCGGTCAAACACTTACTGGTAAATGCAAAAGATAAGTTTTGGATGAACAAGTCTGTGTCTACTAAACGAAAACTGATATTTATTTTGACAGTCCAAGTTTTCTTGTCGATGTTTCATCTCCTTACCGATTTCCTTATATATGTGGTATTCAACAGACCAGTCTAGTCCTTTGTTTGCTTCTAATGTGCAGCATGTGCAGCATATACCTAGATTAATATTAGAATTGTTATTATATAGTACAAATACCCAATGGATCTTTTATAATTCATCAATACATCGTACAAAATATGGTTAATAATGTTACACTGTTCCAAAGAGAGTATTCATGCTCATACAATGTGAATATCAAATACTGTTAAGCTTGAAACTCAAAATATCAAACAAACAAAAATATATACTATTTACTTTCCTTCCTTGCCAAGGTTCACAAACATCTAATCCTACAGTATATCTTTCTTTTAGGCCTGAGACTACCCTAAGCTAAGAAATGGCCTTTCATATACGATCAATTCTAAACAGCTACGCTAATCTAAGTCTTCTATGTGAAGGCAAATCAAAAAATATATAATACAGGGTACCTGTAAAAAATCACAAAACTGTATGTTCACATCGAAAGCGTACTGTCTTCAGCCTATTCTCAAAAAGAAAAATAGCATATGCTTTCCTATACAAAACGCAGGCTACGGTTGTCCTAGAAAAAACATGAAAATTCAAGACACCGATACGTGTTACCTACTCATGTATTCACGTTCCTACCCAAGCTTTACATAGCAATATGTATTGACAAAATCACTGTAGTCTTATCTTTGCTTTCTACAAGCCAAAGAGTACAAACCTAACCTATCTATACTGTAACTTGAGGGATAAAACATCAGAACTGAATGCTGTGAACATAATATGAAAAGAAAACTCATACATACCTACCATTTGCAGCAGACTACCCTATAACCTAACACTTCATGGCCAACTAATCGTGATCTATAAATACAGCTGCGTCTCCATTTAGTTTTTCAAAAAAAAAATGGTGAAACCCAAAACCCTTCAATGGCAAAATAAAATTTAAAACAAAATCAAATACTTTGATATAAATTATAATATATATATATGAACACCATTATAGTTTCGCTTCTCATCTATGTTTGTTTTGCTGAGTTCGGTTGTATTTTTGTCGCTGGAAATATTAGTGTCGTGCCTTTGGTTGTGGAGAGGGAAGACTGGGGCTATTAATTAGAAGTACTGAGAGCCCGGGAGAACTCTCTCAAGTAGAGAAGCATGGAGGCAAGATTAGTTCGGGAAATCATGCAACAAATGGTGGGAGAATTGAAGAGTTTCGGGTAGGGAGTTAATGGTGAAGACCATTTGATTTTTCGTGAGGGATGGGAGATGAACTAGTGGAACAAAGAGCAGATTTCCATTTAAACAGGAGAAAGACGCGAGAGGTATTTGGGGAAGAACGGTTGTATTGGAGGCGGGTCACTTTATTTAAGTATGGTTTTGGGCTGAGGAAATTTACGTGAAGCCCAGTATGAAAAAGAAGATCGCCAATCTATTGTGGTGCATGAGGAATCTCTAGGAACTGAAAACCGGTAGAGCAACGTCGAAGTAGAAACAGGGTGGAAGATGAAGCACAGTTGTGTGCATATGAGTGTGGTTATGAGGGAATAGAGGAAACGAAGCGATGATCGACGGTGGGTTTCGTTTGAATTTCCATGAAGAAATGGCGAGGTATGAATCATGCAAAAAAAAAGGAATTATATATGCTAGAAACCGGACTTACGTGTTTGGAGAAGAAGAGCTATTTTGGGTCGGGTGCGCAAGGCCTTTGGGCTAACGTAAAAAGAGGTGAGCCCAAACAATTATAATTTAAGTTTTTATTCAATTTAAATATATGTTTTAACTTTTAAATTAAATATCTTTCACACACATTGTCAGTTTTACGAACGGTCGGATTCACCGGGATCATGTGGAAGTAGGCTACACAATGGAACTAGTTTGGAGCAATTCAGAGGTCGTTACAATTTAAGCAAATTAAAATGGTCGATCAAATCAATAAATGTTCATTATTATTCAGCGTTAATGACCAAGGTGTTAAACTCACTAACTCTGTTGTAACACCCTGAATTTTCTGTGAATATTAAAATTAACAATCTTAAGAATACTTAATTGTTAAAGTGAGAATTAAGGGAAACAGGTTATGTCATTACGTTCGTCTCGAAATTCTGCTTGGAATAAAGTCCAAGTTTTCGAAAATCGGACTTCGTATAAGGAAGTTATGGCCCTCGGAAGTTCTAGTAAATTAAATAAATAATAGTTCAGAATTAAAATTCAAAATTCAAATTTCAAGTGAGGAAGCGGGCTGGGCAGGATTTCTCCCGCCCAAGGCCAGGTCGACCAGGGGGTCGACTATGGGGTCGACCTCCCCTACACAGGTCGACCTGGGGGTCGACCTACCCCCCGGGGCAGATATGAAATCAGACGATTCTGACTTGTTGCTGAGTCTTTCCTGACCTGTTGCTGAGTCACTAGGGCATAGGTGGCAATTCTGGATAACTCTATCTAGTCTGGACGGTTGTTGTAATAACCCAGAAATTCCGAGCCAGTTTAAAATTTTTATTTTGACAATTTTAGCGAATTTTGAACATTTAAAATGAATTATTTTAAATAAAATCGACGAGAAATTTATTTTGAATATAATTCGAACGTATATATTATATCCGTCGTCGTTAGAATATAAATAATTATATATGATTATAAATAGAATTGAAAATGGCGCGGTAGTTCGATAATTCGATTTCAAACTTCAATTGAATGTACCGGGTGCAAAACAATCCGAATTTTAGTGAAACCAAAAACATTAGGATCTAATTGATAATATCTTTCCAACGAATCCGACAAATCAAGATTTCATAGCGGGAATCAAAAGATATGTCCAGTTGAAAATTCTGAATAGTCGCTACGGAATTCAGGCCCTTAAAAATGGAAATTTTGCAGACGACCTCGGATTTCGACGAAACCACTTTTGTTGGATCCGCAGTGTTAAATTATTGCTAGATTCCAAATTTCATAATTTTTCGATTCAATATGTGAGCATGGCAAAGGAAAACGCGTTTGACCAGTTTTAGTTGATTTTAATCGACTGGAAAATGGCCATTTTTCCAACGGTCTCGGAATTCAACGAAACTAGTTTTGTTAGGACCGTATCGTCAATACGAAGCTAGAAAATATTTTCTGGGATTTATAGAGCTCGTATGTGACCCCAGTAAATTGAAATGTGCGTTCAAATTCAATATATAGAGTTATATGTTGATTTTGATGGAAACTGATCGAAACGGTCGACACATCTTGCGATACATATCCCATTGTGTTCGGAATGGGGGTAAAACGCTACGGACGACAGGCGGTGGGCCTCGTTTAGAGGTCGAAAATAAAAGTTGCTTTTTGGTTTAAAATAAAATAATAAAATAATAAAATTAAAACTTTCCTCTCCCCTTCTCCTTCTATAATTTCTGCCCCCCCCCCCCTTTGATTTTTAGAATCGAAGTTAAAAAAAGAAAAAGAAAAAAAAAGAAGAAGCAGGGAGGAGCGCCGCCGCTCCTCCGAGCAACGCGCCACCGCGCTGCCAGGCGCCCCCCCTTTTCCGTCCAGACCTCTCCCCCCTCTCCTGATCGAACCCGACGCACCTCCGAACCCCCACCTTCGCCGATGCCGCAGCACCCCCAGGCGACCCTGCTCCACCTTCCTCTCCTCCTTCTTTCTCCCCTCCC
The DNA here is from genome assembly GCA_030737875.1 of Allium sativum. Lineage (NCBI taxonomy): Eukaryota > Viridiplantae > Streptophyta > Magnoliopsida > Asparagales > Amaryllidaceae > Allium > Allium sativum. The sequence continues at coordinate 165,741,042 of CM060916.1, read as the reverse complement.
TCTCCGTCCAGGCTTGAACAAGGCCCCAGTCCCCCAAAAACCCGAAGCCCTAGGCCTCGCGCAACCCTCCCCTGGCCCGCCGCAGGCCCACGCAGGTACCCCCGACCCTCCACAGCTCCGACGCGAGCTCCATCAGCTCGAGCCCCCCCTTCCGCTAGAGGCTGTAAGTATTTTATTTTATTTTATCCTATTTTGTTTTATTTTAATTTACTTTAAATATTCGGTTTAGGATAATTAAAATGGCGTTGTTTATTTTCCGATTTTTGTTTCTGAAATATAAATATAATTTTCATATTAAATTGATAATAAAAATATAATCTTTCATATTGTAGAAGGATAAAAATATGATTTTTACATAGTGAGAACTATAAAAATAAAATCTTTAAATTTGAAAAGGCGAAATCTTTAAATATGAAAGGGCGAAATCTTTATATTTGAAAAGGTGAGATTTTTATATATTGAATAGCAAAGTAAAAATTCGATTTTTATATATTGAATAGCATAGTAAAAATTCGATTTTTATATATTGAATAGCATAGTAAAAGTTAGATTTTTATATATTGAATAGCAAAGAAAAAATTAGATTTTTATATATTGAATAGCATAGTAAAAATTCGATTTTTATATATTGAATAGCATAGTAAAATTTAGATTTTTATATATTGAATAGAAAAGTAAAAATTCGATTTTTAAATATTGAATAGCATAGTAAAAATTCGATTTTTATATATTGAATAGCATAGTAAAAATTAGATTTTTATATATTGAATAGCATAGTAAAAATTAGATTTTTATATATTGAATAGCAAAATAAAAATTCGATTTTTGTATATTGAATAGCATAGTAAAAATTCGATTTTTATATATTGAATAGCATAGTAAAAATTCGATTTTTATATATTGAATAGCATAGTAAAAAATTAGATTTTTATATATTGAATAGCAAAGTAAAAATTCGATTTTTATATATTGAATAGCATAGTAAAAATTTGATTTTTATATATTGAATAGCAAAGAAAAAATTAGATTTTTATATATTGAATAGCAAAGAAAAAATTAGATTTTTATATATTGAATAGCAAAGAAAAAATTAGATTTTTATATATTGAATAGCAAAGTAAAAATTCGATTTTTTCGATTTTTATATATTGAATAGCAAAGTAAAAATTGATTTTTACATATGTAGAGAATACGGGCAACGAAGATGACAAAAAGGCGAGAATGATGAAGATTTCTCTAAATGAAGAGTCGTGGTATTGGATAGCTATTGGTGAGAATTTCTCACTCTTCAATTTCATTTTCTAGTTATATATATATATACTAGGATGCAGATGGTGCTTAGTAGCACCCGACACAATCGTCCACAGACCATGGACTTGTTTGTTTGATTGCAAAAATTAGTTAGATTATTTGATTGAAATTGAATTGTTGGGTGAAATAGAATGGATTTGATTGATGTGTGAATGGCGTGGGCCTTCAGTAGACCGGGGATAAGGCTAGGCCTCGTCCCGTTTCTATTATCGTGCCGTTATGCCGCCGAAATTTTCTAAAATATGTTAGAAAAATAAAAATATCATTTTTATTTTGTAAATGAACTGAATAAAAATTCATGTGTTAAAATAAAATATTTTATCGTTAAAAACATAATTTTTAACGTGGAAGTGAATAAAATAAAATATTCATTTACAAACCGGACGGTTTGTTTATGTACACCTATTTGAAGGACATTGATTGGGACGATAAATTTTACACATCGCCCAACTGCACAAATAAAATCTGTGTTTGATTGTTTGAAACCCCACACGGGTGTTGGGATGAAATTTGAAGTTCACTCATCCTGATTGATTAAATATGTCGATCGATTGATTGACAGGCTGTTATAAGCGTTAGATTTCTATATTTGATGCTTATACAGTGTAGTGCACTTTGGTTGATGGTTGATTATTTTTCAATGCTATTATATACGTGTGATGTATGAAAATCCATATAATTAATATTATATGGTAATTGATTGGGCCTCATTCCAATTTAGAAGATAAAGAATATTATAAAATAATGGTTCATGTGTTGACTGTACTCATCCGTTGAGGTTAGTCATGTGTTGAACGAAATATTTTAAACAATAAAATTTATATCTTTATCATTATAAATAAAGTTTCATGTGTTGACTGTACTCATCCGTTGAGATTAGTCATGTGTTGAACAAAATATTTTAAATAATAAAATTTATATCTTTATCATTATAAAATAAAGGTTCATGTGTTGACTGTACTCATCCGTTGAGATTAGTCATGAGTTGAACGAAATATTTTAATAATAAAATTTACATCTTTATCATATATAGAATTAGAAATCAACTGGAAAATAGATGAGATGAGTGGTCTCCTGGATATTGATCTGATGTTGGTTTCGGCCTTCGGGGTTAATATTCAGGGAATCGTTCTCTTACTAGTTTACAGTTGGAGTCTAATTTTAAATCAAACGATAGATACCTTAATTTTCATAAAATATATTAAATAACAAAAATAGTCACACGTGGATACTCATTCGCTGGGATTAGTCATGTGTTGACAAAAATATAGATTCATATATTGAATAGAGTAATTATTCATTTGTTGAATAGAATAACGGAATTATTGAAATATATAAAGCCGTGTTGATTAGAGATGCGCTATTTTGACGTGAACGATATTAATATCGATTATATTCGATTTTAAATTTGAATATGAAATGAATTGAATTTGAATTGAATCGAATAGAAAATCAATTGAATTTGAATAGAATAGAAAACCAATTTGAATTGAATCGAATAGAAAACCAATTTGAATTGAATCGAATGGAAAACCAATTTGAATTGAATCGAATAGAAAACCAATTTGAATTGAATCGAATAGAAAACCAATTTGAATTGAATCGAATAGGAAACGAATTTGAATTGAATTGAATATATAACGAATTCGAATGGAATTGAAAACGAATTGAAATGAATTCAAATTGAATTGAAATTTGAATTGAATAGACATGAATTTTAAAACGAATTTATAAGGAAAAATTCAATTTTGATTTGAATTTGAAATGGAAGTTGAAAATGTTTTTGAAACGAATTTAAAACGATTTATAAAATTCGTTTTAAATAGTAATCGACGAAATATATATTATATATATTATATATAATATAATGGCCTGAATAGAACGCGCCGCGCCGCGGTAGTTCGTGAATTTCGACCATTTATTTCAAACGGACATTACGGGAGATCCGACCGTCGGATTCTCCTAAAACCAGAACCGTTGGGTTCGTATCGAAAAGAGCTTTCTAACAAATATTAGAAATTTGAAATCTAACGGTTGGATTTGGAGATACGTCCAAATCAAATTTGGAAAAGGTCGCTGTAAGTGCAGTTCGATGGCCGTTGATGGAAATCGACTGTACAGGCCTTGATAAAATGATTAAAAATATCAGTAATTTGTGTAAAATCATAGGAAATAATATGGGAGAAATTGGGATGTAAAAATCCATATTTGAAAAGATAAAAATAGATTTTTATCAAAATGAACTAGTTTTGAACTGAAATTAAAACCCATTTATTTTTAATAAATAAATTGGATTTGAAATGGGTTTAAATAGAATTGATTCATGGGTTTATCGTGAACGGTGTTTAAAATAACATTTGTTCTTTAGCCCGATAATAAGTAGAATGTGATTTGAGTTTGTCGTGAACTGTGTTTTAAAAGACATTAGTTCTTTAACCCAGAAAAAGAAGTTTTAATGAATCTGCAATTAGATTGAAATGTGAATTGATAATTTAAATTATCAAATTTAGAAATTGAGCTAGAATGGAGTATCACCAGTTTTGCTCCAGAACGATAGTCAAATCTTTAATTAGATTTGAACGTGAAATGGTAATTAATTTTACTGATAACACTGTGGTGTTAGATATGGAGTATTACCAGTTTTGCTTCATGGGATGAATAGGTTGGGATTGGGAAATAAAATAAATAATTACTTCGGTGTGGTTCGCTAATCTCGACTAGTTTAGAAAACCATAATTTGGTTTGAAATGACAACCAAAGGAAGATTAAAGAATAAATTTTAGAAGAATTTATCTTTGATAAAATTAATGGGAACCTACTCCATAAAAATGTGATTTTGTGAATAAAAGGATATTCGGAATTAGAATGAGGCGCATGTTGTGTTTGTATAACATTTGTTTTTAATATACGCGGGTTGTTCGGAGAGTCCGGGTTTATACCCATTCTGAATAACCGATTCGACGATATGTCGAAGTTGAAGACGGTGGTCGAAGACCGGAAGTCTTCACATCGTTTGGATAATTACTGACGATCCTGATTGGGCTGTACACCCAAGAGGATGGAAATAGTTGGTGGTCGTCCAGACGTACTTGGAGATGGATGGATATGCGAGGAAAGTGCCTCCGGTTTCGTTCAGACCCAGAATGAACTTGTAAATAGATTGTGTGTCTGATATTGGATTTTATTATGTGTTGATTGATTTCTGTTAAATATATATCTGTTTGGCGGCGGAGAATTTATTCCCTTGCTTAACGCCCTTCTCTGAGACGTATGAGCTTAGAGGTTATATATCGATAGATATCAATCGCATGGCATGAATTGCCTGTGTAGCACGCTGAGTTGCATAGATCAAGGATTCTGTTGAAAAGGAAAGTCTTGTGGTGGATGATCAAAGCACGCCTACGTGGCAGCTTTGTGTATAACGTGAATTCGCGAGCCTCACACCTCGGTATGAGTCAAAAAGGGGATACGAACTACAGGGAGAGCACGACGTTTCTTTCTAGCTTTGGTGGTGTCAGTGACTTACCAGCCCTGACATTTATATACTTTTCACCTTTGTGGTTGTTGGATGAGGTGCCTCGATTTTAGGTCTGTAAGGACTGGGAAACGTGTGTTCAGGAATTGCCAATCCTCTAACGTAAGTGAGGACCGGCCCTGAAGATCCAGGGTTGCCCAGAGTGCGTAGCCCTAAGACATTTGCTAGAGTGTCTCGAACGCGGAGAAGAGCTTGCCCCTTGCCTCGACTCATGACGAAAATCCAATTTCCAATACGTGCATTTCGGTTTTATTTGTAGAGCCTAGTATGGCGACATAGTGGTATGGGGCACTTATGCCGTTATGATTTATATTTATGATTGAAATTATTTTGACACTATACACTTATTATAGTATCAAATGATTTGTTTTAAACGTACCAAGCATGTTTGGCTATTATAAGGGAAAACCTTATCCTCCGGCTTGCGTTGCATTGTGTGATGGGACCTGGGTCTTATAATAGCTTCATTTTTCGAAAAAGCATTGCGTTGTTTATTCTATGCACTGATATTCTTGGGAGGAAACCCGTTCCGTGTTATACGGCGTGGTTCCTTGAATTACTCTCTTTTAAAGTAAAGCTTTAAATAACTGTTTTAGTTCTCACACCAGTCACATGACTGACCTGGAGTTTATTGTTTTAACCTAAACTCTGGGTGCCTTATTTTCGACATGGGCAGCTAGTAGTTTTGGTTTTGCAGATTTATATTCATAGGATCCTGGTTTATAGCTGGAATGATATCCGGAAATCTCTGTATCCGTATATCACCTTCAGTTGTGCTTTGTATTATTTTCCGCTGCTATGTAATTTATTGTAATCTCTGATATTTATCGAATGTAATTTATTCATTTATACTCTGTATATTCTTGTATCTGATGGAATTGTTGTAATAGCAATGAAATGTTCTTCCTTTTGTGTTCTGATTTGTCCTGTTCTCAAACGATCAGGGGTTTTGAACGGTCTAGATCGGTTTAACGACTGATTCGGATCGAGCGAAATTCTCGGCCGTCACATTTGGTATCAGAGTTTTGGTTTACAGAGCTCGAGAACAGGACACATTAGAACCATACGAAAGAATTCATCAGATATTGGATTAGAAATATCCAATTAGAATGACTCGTTAGAGATGGGATCAGTAGTATCCTAGAACGGGTGTGAAGAGTATATTTTTCAAATGAAAACAATTTTGTTTTGAAAATTTAAATCGCTTTATATGTATTTGATTATTTATTTACTTTGAATTTGGACAATCCAATATATAAAGATTTCGCGTATACGCGTCATGAACGTATATTCGAAGTTTTAATATACTGGATAGATATAGAATTACACTCTAGTCGCCCGGAGATGATGTTGATAATGACCATGGCATCATCAATATTTATGTTCGTGTTTCGAAGGTGTGATATCTATATATTTCCATCAGACTGGTGTGAGAACCAAAACTAATTTAGCTAGAATATATTGTTGTGAATTGGCATCAAAAACATGATTCTTGTATATGTATCAAAATTATGAATTTGAAATGTTAATCCACTAATCGATTGATGTTTGTGTTGATTGTTTATTTGTTTGATAATTTTTGAACCATTATGCCTAATTGTATCAAATATTGAACTGTATTGAAGATTGGTTGCGCTTGCATATACATATACTTACATTGAACAGGTCATAGCAAAGAGGCTAGAGCAGAGAATAAAATTAGTTTGCCCGACAAATAGGTACATGTTTACTATAATTTACTGTTTTGTTTGGGTGATGATGATTTTATGAGCCTATTGGCTAGCCGCTTGGCTTTTTCTTTTTCTTTTTGAGATCAGAAGGCCTGTATGGCAATTTCGTGATTTTCCCGTGGCTTCCGGTGCAGGGGAGATTATGGCGAAATTTTTCGAAAATTTAGGGTGTTAGCCAAATTTTTGAAAATTTGAAAATTCTCAGAAATTGAAAAGTTGGAGAATGGAAGCCAGATCAAACGTAGAGTTGGATAATCAATCCACTTTCGACTTTGTTCCTTTTCGGGGACGAAAAGTTTTAAGTGGGGGAGATTGTAATAACCCGGAAATTCTGAGCAAGTTTAAAATTTTTATTTTGGCAATTTTAGCGAATTTTGAACATTTAAAATGAATTATTTTAAATAAAATCGACGAGAAATTTATTTTGAATATAATTCGAACGTATATGTTATATCCGCCGTCGTTAGAATATAAATAATTATATATGATTATAAATAGAATTGAAAATGGCGCGGTAGTTCGATAATTCGATTTCAAACTTCAATTGAATGTACCGGGTGAAAAACAATCCGGATTTTAGTGAAACCAAAAATATTAGGATCTAATTGATAATATCTTTCCAACGAATCCGACAAATCAAGATTTCATAGCGGGAATCAAAAGATATGTCCAGTTGAAAATTCTGAATAGTCGCTATGGAATTCAGGCCCTTAAAAATGGAAATTTTGCAGACGACCTCGGATTTCGACGAAACCACTTTTGTTGGATCCGCAGTGTTAAATTATTACAAGATTCCAAATTTCATAATTTTTCGATTCAATATGTGAGTGTGGCAAAGGAAAACGCGTTTGACCAGTTTCAGTTGATTTTAATCGACTGGAAAATGGCCATTTTTCCAACGGTCTCGGAATTCGACGAAACTAGTTTTGTTAGGACTGTATCGTCAATACGAAGCTAGAAAATATTTTCTGGGATTTATAGATTTCGTATGTGACCCCAGTAAATTGAAATACGCGTTCAAATTCAATATATAGAGTTATATGTTGATTTTGATGGAAACTGATCGAAACGGTCGAATCAGCTTGCGATACATATCCGATTGTGTTCGGAATGGGGGTAAAACGCTATGGACGACAGGCGGTGAGCCTCGTTTAGAGGTCGAAAATAAAAGTTGCTTTTTGGTTTAAAATAAAATAATTAAATAATAAAATTAAAACTTTCCTCTCCCCTTCTCCTTCTATAATTTCTGGCCCCCCCTTCTGATTTTCAGAATCGAAGTTAAAAAAAGAAAAAAAATAAAGAGAAGAAGCGGGGAGGAGCGCCGCCGCTCCTCCGAGCAGCGCGCCACCGCGCTGCCAGGCGCCCCCCCTTTCCGTCCAGACCTCTCCCCCCCCTCTCCTGATCGAACCCGACGCACCTCCGAACCCCCACCTTCGCCGATGCCGCAGCACCCCTAGGCGACCCCGCTCCACCTTCCTCTCCTCCTTCTTTCTCCCCTCCCTCTCCGTCCAGGCTTGAACGAGGCCCTAGTCCCCCAAAAACCAGAAGCCCTAGGCCTCGCGCAACCCTCTCCTGGCCCGCCGCTGGCCCACGCAGGTACCCCCGACCCTCCACAGCTCCGACGCGAGCTCCATCAGCTCGAGCCCCCCCTTCCGCTAGAGGCTGTAAGTATTTTATTTTATTTTATTTTATCCTATTTTGTTTTATTTTAATTTACTTTAAATATTCGGTTTAGGATAATTAAAATGGCCTTGTTTATTTTCCGATTTTTGTTTCTGAAATATAAATATAATTTTCATATTAAATTGATAATAAAAATATAATCTTTCATATTGTAGAAGGATAAAAATATGATTTTTACATAGTGGGAACCATAAAAATAAAATCTTTAAATTTGAAAAGGCGAAATCTTTAAATTTGAAAGAGCGAAATCTTTATATTTGAAAAGGTGAGATTTTTATATATTGAATAGCATAGTAAAAATTCGATTTTTATATATTGAATAACATAGTAAAAATTCGATTTTTATATATTGAATAGCATAGTAAAAATTAGATTTTTATATATTGAATAGCAAAGAAAAAATTAGATTTTTATATATTGAATAGCATAGTAAAAATTCGATTTTTATATATTGAATAGCAAAGTAAAAATTCGATTTTATATATTGAATAGCATAGTAAAAATTCGATTTTTATATATTGAATAGCATAGTAAAAATTCGATTTTTATATATTGAATAGCATAGTAAAAATTAGATTTTTTTATATTGAATAGCAAAGTAAAAATTCGATTTTTATATATTGAATAGCATAGTAAAAATTCGATTTTTATATATTGATTAGCATAGTAAAAATTCGATTTTTATATATTGAATAGCATAGTAAAAAATTAGATTTTTATATATTGAATAGCAAAGTAAAAATTCGATTTTTATATATTGAATAGCATAGTAAAAATTCGATTTTTATATATTGAATAGCATAGTAAAAATTAGATTTTTATATATTGAATAGCAAAGAAAAAATTAGATTTTTATATATTGAATAGCAAAGAAAAAAATTAGATTTTTATATATTGAATAGCAATGTAAAAATTCGATTTTTATATATTGAATAACAAAGTAAAAATTCGATTTTTATATATTGAATAGCAAAGTAAAAATTGATTTTTACATATGTAGAGAATACGGGCAACGAAGATGACAAAAAGGCGAGAACGATGAAGATTTCTCTAAATGAAGAGTCGTGGTATTGGATAGCTATTGGTGAGAATTTCTCCCTCTTCAATTTCATTTTCTAGTTATATATATATACTAGGATGCAGACGGTGCTTAGTAGCACCCGACACAATCGTCCACAGACCATGGACTTGTTTGTTTGATTGCAAAAATTAGTTAGATTATTTGATTGAAATTGAATTGTTTGGTGAAATAGAATGGATTTGATTGATGTGTGAATGGCGTGGGCCTTCACTAGACCGGGGATAAGGCCTCGTCCCGTTTCTAGTATCGTGCCATTATGCCGCCGAAATTTTCTAAAATATGTTAGAAAAATAAAAATATCATTTTTATTTTGTAAATGAACTGAATAAAAATTCATGTGTTAAAATAAAATATTTTATCGTTAAAAATATATTTTTTAACGTGGAAGTGAATAAAATAAAATATTCATTTACAAACTGGACTGTTTGTTTATGTACACCTATTTGAAGGACATTGATTGGGACGATAAATTTTACACATCGCCCAACTACACAAATAAATTCTGTGTTTGATTGTTTGAAACCCCACACGGGTGTTGGGATGAAATTTGAAGTTCACTCATCCTAATTGATTAATTATGTCGAACGATTGATTGACAGGTTGTTATAAGCGTTAGATATCTATATTTGATGCTTATACAGTGTAGTGCACTTTGGTTGATGGTTGATTATTTTTCAATGCTATTATATACGTGTGATGTATGAAAATCCATATAATTAATATTATATGGTAATTGATTGGGCCTCATTCCAATTTAGAAGATAAAGAATATTATAAAATAAAGGTTCATGTGTTGACTGTACTCATCCGTTGAGGTTAGTCATGTGTTGAACGAAATATTTTAAACAATAAAATTTATATCTTTATCATTATAAAATAAAGGTTCATGTGTTGACTGTACTCATCCGTTGAGATTAGTCATGTGTTGAACGAAATATTTTAAACAATAAAATTTATATCTTTATCATTATAAAATAAAGGTTCATGTGTTGACCGTACTCATCCGTTGAGATTAGTCATGAGTTGAACGAAATATTTTAATAATAAAATTTACATCTATATCATATATAGAATTAGAAATCAACTGGAAAATAGATGAGATGTGTGGTCTCCTGGATATTGATCTGATGTTGGTTTCGGCCTTGGAGTTAATATTCAGGGAATCGTTCTCTTACTAGTTTACAGTTGGAGTCTAATTTTAAATCAAACGATAGATACCTTAATTTTCATAAAATATATTAAATAACAAAAATAGTCACACGTGGACAATACTCATTCGCTGGGATTAGTCATGTGTTGACAAAAATATAGATTCACATATTGAATAAAGTAATTATTCATTTGTTGAATAGAATAACGGAATTATTGAAATATATAAAGCCGTGTTGATTAGAGATGCGCTATTTTGATGTGAACGATATTTATATCGATTATATTCGATTTTAAATTTGAATATGAAATGAATTGAATTTGAATTGAATCGAATAGAAAATCAATTGAATTTGAATAGAATAGAAAACCAATTTGAATAGAATCGAATAGAAAACCAATTTGAATTGAATCGAATAGAAAACCAATTTGAATTGAATCGAATAGAAAACCAATTTGAATTGAATCGAATAGGAAACGAATTTGAATTGAATTGAATATATAATGAATTCGAATGGAATTGAAAACGAATTTAAATGAATTCAAATTGAATTGAAATTTGAATTGAATAGAAATGAATTTTAAAACGAATTTATAAGGAAAAATTCAATTTTGATTTGAATTTGAAATGGAAGTTGAAAATGTTTTTGAAACGAATTTAAAACGATTTATAAAATTAGTTTTAAATAGTAATCGACGAAATATATATTATATATATTATATATATAATATAATGGCCTGAATAGAACGCGCCGCGCCGCGACAGTTCGTGAATTTCGACCATTTATTTCAAACGGACATTACGGGAGATCCGACCGTCGGATTCTCCTAAAACCGGAACCGTTGGGTTCGTATCGAAAAGAGCTTTCTAAGAATATTAGAAATTTGAAATCTAACGGATGGATTTGGAGATACGTCCAAATCAAATTTGGAAAAGGTCGCTGTAAGTGCAGTTCGATGGCCGTTGATGGAAATCGACTATACGGGCCTTGATAAAATTATTAAAAATATCAATAATTTGTGTAAAATCATAAGAAATGATTTGGGAGAAATTGGGATGTAAAACTCTATATTTGAAAAGATAAAAATAGATTTTTATCAAAATGAACTAGTTTTGAACTGAAATTAAAACCCATTTATTTTTAATAAATAAATTGGATTTGAAATGGGTTTAAATAGAATTGATTCACGGGTTTATCATGAATGGTGTTTAAAATAACATTTGTTCTTTAACCCGATAATAAATAGAATGTGATTTGGGTTTGTCGGGAACTGTGTTTTAAAAGACATTAGTTCTTTAACCTAGAAAAAGAAGTTTTAATGAATCTGCAATTAGATTGAAATGTGAATTGATAATTTAAATTATCAAATTTAGAAATTGAGCGAGAATGGTGTATCACCAGTTTTGCCCCAGAACGATAGTCAAATCTTTAATTAGATTTGAAAATGTAATGGTAATTAATTTAACCGATAACACCGTGGTGTTAGATATGGAGTATTACCAGTTTTGCTTCATGGGATGAATAGGTTGGGATTGGGAAATAAAATAAATAATTACTTCGGTGTGGTTCACTAATCTCTACTAGTTTAGAAAACCATAATTTGGTTTGAAATGACATCCAAAGGAAGATTAAAGAATAAATTTTAGAAGAATTTATCTTTGATAAAATTAACGGGAACCTACTCCATAAAAATGTGATTTTGTGAATAAAAGGATGTTCAGAATTGGAATGAGGCGCATGTTGTGTTTGTGTAACATTTGTTTTTAATATACGCGGGTTGTTCAGAGAGTCCGGGTTTATACCCATTCTGAATAACCGATTCGACGATATGTCAAAGTTGAAGACGGTGGTCGAAGACCGGAAGTCTTCACATCGTTTGGATAATTACTGACGATCCTGATTGGGCTGTACACCCAAGAGGATGGAAATAGTTGGTGGTCGTCCAGACGTACTTGGAGATGGATGGATATGCGAGGAAAGTGCCTCCAGTTTCGTTCAGACCCAGAACGAACTTGTAAATGGATTGTGTGTCTGACATTGGATTATATTCTGTGTTGATTGATTTCTGTTAAATATATATCTGTTTGGCGGCGGAGAATTTATTCTCTTGCTTAACGCCCTTCTCTGAGACGTACGAGCTTAGAGGTTATATATCGATAGATATCAATCGCATGAATTGCCTGTGTGGCATGCTGAGTTGCATAGATCAAGGCTTCTGTTGAAAAGGAAAGTCTTGTGGTAGATGATCAAAGCACGCCTACGTGGCAGCTTTGTGTATAACGTGAATTCGCGAGCCTCACACCTCGGTATGAGTCAAAAATGGGATACGGACTACAGGGAGAGCACGACGTTTCTTTCTAGCTTTGGTGGTGTCAGTGACTTACCAGCCCTGACATTTATATACTTTTCACCTTTGTGGTTGTTGGATCAGGTGCCTCGATTTTAGGTCTGTAAGGACTGGGAAACGTGTGTTCAGGAATTGCCAATCCTCTAACGTAAGTGAGGACCGGCCCTGAAGATCCAGGGTTGCCCAGAGTGCGTAGCCCTGAGACATTTGCTAGAGTGTCTCGAACGCAGAGAGGAGCTTGCCCCTTGCCTCGACTCATGACGAAAATCCAATTTTCAATACGTGCATTTCGGTTTTATTTGTAGAGCCTAGTATGGCGACATAGTGGTATGGGGCACTTATGCCGTCTATGATTTATATTTATGATTGAAATTATTTTGACACTATACCCTTATTATAGTATCAAATGATTTATTTTAAACGTACCAAGCATGTTTGGCTATTATAAGGGAAAACCTTATCCCCCGGCTTGCGTTGCATTGTGTGATGGGACCTGGGTCTTATAATAGCTTCATTTTTCGAAAAAGCATTGCGTTGTTTATTCTATGCACTGGTATTCTTGGGAGGAAACCCGTTCCGTGTTATACGGCGTGGTCCCTTGAATTACTCTCTTTTAAAGTAAAGCTTTAAATAACTGTTTTAGTTCTCACACCAGTCACATGACTGACCTGGAGTTTATTGTTTTAACCTAAACTCTGGGTGCCCTTATTTTCGACACGGGCAGCTAGTAGTTTTGGTTTTGCAGATTTATATTCACAGGATCCTGGTTTACAGCTGGAATGATATCCGGAAAGCTCTGTATCCGTATATCACCTTCAGTTGTGCTTTGTATTATTTTCCGCTGCTATGTAATTTATTGTAATCTCTGATATTTATCGAATGTAATTTATTCATTTATACTCTGTATATTCTTGTATCTGATGGAATTGTTGTAATAGCAATGAAATGTTCTTCCGTTTGTGTTCTGATTTGTCCTGTTCTCAAACGATCAGGGGTTTTGAACGGTCTAGATCGGTTTAACGACTGATTCGGATCGAGCGAAATTCTCGGCCGTCACATTTGGTATCAGAGCTTTGGTTTACAGAGCTCGAGAACAGGACACATTAGAACCATACGAAAGAATTCATCAGATATTGGATTAGAAATATCCAATTAGAATGACTCGTTAGAGATGGGATCAGTAGTATCCTAGAACGGGTGTGAAGAGTATATTTTTCAAATGAAAACAATTTTGTTTTGAAAATTTAAATCGCTTTATATGTATTTGATTATTTATTTACTTTGAATTTGGACAATCCAATATATAAAGATTTCGCGTATACGCGTCATGAACGTATATTCGAAGTTTTAATATACTGAATAGATATAGAATTACACTCTAGTCGCCCGGAGATGATGTTGATAATGACCATGGCATCATCAATATTTATGTTCGTGTTTCGAAGGTGTGATATCTATATATTTCCATCAGACTGGTGTGAGAACCAAAACTAATTTAGCTAGAATATATTGTTGTGAATTGGCATCAAAAACATGATTCTTGTATATGTATCAAAATTATGAATTTGAAATGTTAATCCACTAATCGATTGATGTTTGTGTTGATTGTTTATTTGTTTGATAATTTTTGAACCATTATGCCTAATTGTATCAAATATTGAACTGTATTGAAGATTGGTTGCATTTGCTTGCATATACATATACTTACATTGAACAGGTCATAGCAAAGAGGCTAGAGCAGAGAATAAAATTTGTTTGCCCGACAAATAGGTACATGTTTACTATAATTTACTGTTTTGTTTGGGTGATGATGATTTTATGAGCCTATTGGCTAGCCGCTTGGCTTTTTCTTTTTCTTTTTGAGATCAGAAGGCCTGTATGGCAATTTCGTGATTTTCCCGTGGCTTCCGGTGCAGGGGAGATTATGGCGAAATTTTTCGAAAATTTAGGGTATTAGCCAAATTTTTGAAAATTTGAAAATTCTCAGAAATTGAAAAGTTGGAGAATGGAAGCCAGATCAAACGTAGAGTTGGATAATCAATCCACTTTCGACTTTGTTCCTTTTCGGGGACGAAAAGTTTTAAGTGGGGGAGATTGTAATAACCCGGAAATTCTGAGCCAGTTTAAAATTTTTATTTTGGCAATTTTAGCGAATTTTGAACATTTAAAATGAATTATTTTAAATAAAATCGACGAGAAATTTATTTTGAATATAATTCGAACGTATATGTTATATCCGCCGTCGTTAGAATATAAATAATTATATATGATTATAAATAGAATTGAAAATGGCGCGGTAGTTCGATAATTCGATTTCAAACTTCAATTGAATGTACCGGGTGAAAAACAATCCAGATTTTAGTAAAACCAAAAATATTAGGATCTAATTGATAATATCTTTCCAACGAATCCGACAAATCAAGATTTCATAGCGGGAATCAAAAGATATGTCCAGTTGAAAATTCTGAATAGTCGCTATGGAATTCAGGCCCTTAAAAATGGAAATTTTGCAGACGACCTCGGATTTCGACGAAACCACTTTTGTTGGATCCGCAGTGTTAAATTATTACAAGATTCCAAATTTCATAATTTTTCGATTCAATATGTGAGTGTGGCAAAGGAAAACGCGTTTGACCAGTTTCAGTTGATTTTAATTGACTGGAAAATGGCCATTTTTCCAACGGTCTCGGAATTCGACGAAACTAGTTTTGTTAGGACTGTATCGTCAATACGAAGCTAGAAAATATTTTCTGGGATTTATAGATTTCGTATGTGACCCCAGTAAATTGAAATACGCGTTCAAATTCAATATATAGAGTTATATGTTGATTTTGATGGAAACTGATCGAAACGGTCGAATCAGCTTGCGATACATATCCGATTGTGTTCGGAATGGGGGTAAAACGCTATGGACGACAGGCGGTGAGCCTCGTTTAGAGGTCGAAAATAAAAGTTGCTTTTTGGTTTAAAATAAAATAATTAAATAATAAAATTAAAACTTTCCTCTCCCCTTCTCCTTCTATAATTTCTGGCCCCCCTTCTGATTTTCAGAATCGAAGTTAAAAAAAGAAAAAAAATAAAGAGAAGAAGCGGGGAGGAGCGCCACCGCGCTGCCAGGCGCCCCCCCTTTCCGTCCAGACCTCTCCCCCCCCTCTCCTGATCGAACCCGACGCACCTCCGAACCCCCACCTTCGCCGATGCCGCAGCACCCCTAGGCGACCCCGCTCCACCTTCCTCTCCTCCTTCTTTCTCCCCTCCCTCTCCGTCCAGGCTTGAACGAGGCCCCAGTCCCCCAAAAACCAGAAGCCCTAGGCCTCGCGCAACCCTCTCCTGGCCCGCCGCTGGCCCACGCAGGTACCCCCGACCCTCCACAGCTCCGACGCGAGCTCCATCAGCTCGAGCCCCCCCTTCCGCTAGAGGCTGTAAGTATTTTATTTTATTTTATCCTATTTTGTTTTATTTTAATTTACTTTAAATATTCGGTTTAGGATAATTAAAATGGCCTTGTTTATTTTCCGATTTTTGTTTCTGAAATATAAATATAATTTTCATATTAAATTGATAATAAAAATATAATCTTTCATATTGTAGAAGGATAAAAATATGATTTTTACATAGTGGGAACCATAAAAATAAAATCTTTAAATTTGAAAAGGCGAAATCTTTAAATTTGAAAGGGCGAAATCTTTATATTTGAAAAGGTGAGATTTTTATATATTGAATAGCATAGTAAAAATTCGATTTTTATATATTGAATAACATAGTAAAAATTCGATTTTTATATATTGAATAGCATAGTAAAAATTAGATTTTTATATATTGAATAGCAAAGAAAAAATTAGATTTTTATATATTGAATAGCATAGTAAAAATTCGATTTTTATATATTGAATAGCAAAGTAAAAATTCGATTTTATATATTGAATAGCATAGTAAAAATTCGATTTTTATATATTGAATAGCATAGTAAAAATTCGATTTTTATATATTGAATAGCATAGTAAAAATTAGATTTTTTTATATTGAATAGCAAAGTAAAAATTCGATTTTTATATATTGAATAGCATAGTAAAAATTCGATTTTTATATATTGAATAGCATAGTAAAAATTCGATTTTTATATATTGAATAGCATAGTAAAAAATTAGATTTTTATATATTGAATAGCAAAGTAAAAATTCGATTTTTATATATTGAATAGCATAGTAAAAATTCGATTTTTATATATTGAATAGCATAGTAAAAATTAGATTTTTATATATTGAATAGCAAAGAAAAAATTAGATTTTTATATATTGAATAGCAAAGAAAAAATTAGATTTTTATATATTGAATAGCAATGTAAAAATTCGATTTTTATATATTGAATAACAAAGTAAAAATTTGATTTTTATATATTGAATAGCAAAGTAAAAATTGATTTTTACATATGTAGAGAATACGGGCAACGAAGATGACAAAAAGGCGAGAACGATGAAGATTTCTCTAAATGAAGAGTCGTGGTATTGGATAGCTATTGGCGAGAATTTCTCCCTCTTCAATTTCATTTTCTAGTTATATATATATATACTAGGATGCAGACGGTGCTTAGTAGCACCCGACACAATCGTCCACAGACCATGGACTTGTTTGTTTGATTGCAAAAATTAGTTAGATTATTTGATTGAAATTGAATTGTTTGGTGAAATAGAATGGATTTGATTGATGTGTGAATGGCGTGGGCCTTCACTAGACCGGGGATAAGGCTAGGCCTCGTCCCGTTTCTAGTATCGTGCCATTATGCCGCCGAAATTTTCTAAAATATGTTAGAAAAATAAAAATATCATTTTTATTTTGTAAATGAACTGAATAAAAATTCATGTGTTAAAATAAAATATTTTATCGTTAAAAATATAATTTTTAACGTGGAAGTGAATAAAATAAAATATTCATTTACAAACTGGACTGTTTGTTTATGTACACCTATTTGAAGGACATTGATTGGGACGATAAATTTTACACATCGCCCAACTACACAAATAAATTATGTGTTTGATTGTTTGAAACCCCACACGGGTGTTGGGATGAAATTTGAAGTTCACTCATCCTAATTGATTAATTATGTCGAACGATTGATTGACAGGTTGTTATAAGCGTTAGATATCTATATTTGATGCTTATACAGTGTAGTGCACTTTGGTTGATGGTTGATTATTTTTCAATGCTATTATATACGTGTGATGTATGAAAATCCATATAATTAATATTATATGGTAATTGATTGGGCCTCATTCCAATTTAGAAGATAAAGAATATTATAAAATAAAGGTTCATGTGTTGACTGTACTCATCCGTTGAGGTTAGTCATGTGTTGAACGAAATATTTTAAACAATAAAATTTATATCTTTATCATTATAAAATAAAGGTTCATGTGTTGACTGTACTCATCCGTTGAGATTAGTCATGTGTTGAACGAAATATTTTAAACAATAAAATTTATATCTTTATCATTATAAAATAAAGGTTCATGTGTTGACCGTACTCATCCGTTGAGATTAGTCATGAGTTGAACGAAATATTTTAATAATAAAATTTACATCTTTATCATATATAGAATTAGAAATCAACTGGAAAATAGATGAGATGTGTGGTCTCCTGGATATTGATCTGATGTTGGTTTCGACCTTGGAGTTAATATTCAGGGAATCGTTCTCTTACTAGTTTACAGTTGGAGTCTAATTTTAAATCAAACGATAGATACCTTAATTTTCATAAAATATATTAAATAACAAAAATAGTCACACGTGGACAATACTCATTCGCTGGGATTAGTCATGTGTTGACAAAAATATAGATTCACATATTGAATAAAGTAATTATTCATTTGTTGAATAGAATAACGGAATTATTGAAATATATAAAGCCGTGTTGATTAGAGATGCGCTATTTTGATGTGAACGATATTTATATCGATTATATTCGATTTTAAATTTGAATATGAAATGAATTGAATTTGAATTGAATCGAATAGAAAATCAATTGAATTTGAATAGAATAGAAAACCAATTTGAATAGAATCGAATAGAAAACCAATTTGAATTGAATCGAATAGAAAACCAATTTGAATTGAATCGAATAGAAAACCAATTTGAATTGAATCGAATAGAAAACCAATTTGAATTGAATCGAATAGGAAACGAATTTGAATTGAATTGAATATATAACGAATTCGAATGGAATTGAAAACGAATTTAAATGAATTCAAATTGAATTGAAATTTGAATTGAATAGAAATGAATTTTAAAACGAATTTATAAGGAAAAATTCAATTTTGATTTGAATTTGAAATGGAAGTTGAAAATGTTTTTGAAACGAATTTAAAACGATTTATAAAATTAGTTTTAAATAGTAATCGACGAAATATATATTATATATATTATATATATAATATAATGGCCTGAATAGAACGCGCCGCGGTAGTTCGTGAATTTCGACCATTTATTTCAAACGGACATTACGGGAGATCCGACCGTCGGATTCTCCTAAAACCGGAACCGTTGGGTTCATATCGAAAAGAGGTTTCTAACGAATATTAGAAATTTGAAATCTAACGGATGGATTTGGAGATACGTCCAAATCAAATTTGGAAAAGGTCGCTGTAAGTGCAGTTCGATGGCCGTTGATGGAAATCGACTATACGGGCCTTGATAAAATTATTAAAAATATCAATAATTTGTGTAAAATCATAAGAAATGATTTGGGAGAAATTGGGATGTAAAACTCTATATTTGAAAAGATAAAAATAGATTTTTATCAAAATGAACTAGTTTTGAACTGAAATTAAAACCCATTTATTTTTAATAAATAAATTGGATTTGAAATGGGTTTAAATAGAATTGATTCACGGGTTTATCGTGAATGGTGTTTAAAATAACATTTGTTCTTTAACCCGATAATAAATAGAATGTGATTTGGGTTTGTCGGGAACTGTGTTTTAAAAGACATTAGTTCTTTAACCCAGAAAAAGAAGTTTTAATGAATCTGCAATTAGATTGAAATGTGAATTGATAATTTAAATTATCAAATTTAGAAATTGAGCGAGAATGGTGTATCACCAGTTTTGCCCCAGAACGATAGTCAAATCTTTAATTAGATTTGAAAATGTAATGGTAATTAATTTAACCGATAACACCGTGGTGTTAGATATGGAGTATTACCAGTTTTGCTTCATGGGATGAATAGGTTGGGATTGGGAAATAAAATAAATAATTACTTCGGTGTGGTTCGCTAATCTCTACTAGTTTAGAAAACCGTAATTTGGTTTGAAATGACATCCAAAGGAAGATTAAAGAATAAATTTTAGAAGAATTTATCTTTGATAAAATTAATGGGAACCTACTCCATAAAAATGTGATTTTGTGAATAAAAGGATGTTCGGAATTGGAATGAGGCGCATGTTGTGTTTGTGTAACATTTGTTTTTAATATACGCGGGTTGTTCAGAGAGTCCGGGTTTATACCCATTCTGAATAACCGATTCGACGATATGTCAAAGTTGAAGACGGTGGTCGAAGACCGGAAGTCTTCACATCGTTTGGATAATTACTGACGATCCTGATTGGGCTGTACACCCAAGAGGATGGAAATAGTTGGTGGTCGTCCAGACGTACTTGGAGATGGATGGATATGCGAGGAAAGTGCCTCCAGTTTCGTTCAGACCCAGAACGAACTTGTAAATGGATTGTGTGTCTGACATTGGATTATATTCTGTGTTGATTGATTTCTGTTAAATATATATCTGTTTGGCGGCGGAGAATTTATTCTCTTGCTTAACGCCCTTCTCTGAGACGTACGAGCTTAGAGGTTATATATCGATAGATATCAATCGCATGGCATGAATTGCCTGTGTGGCATGCTGAGTTGCATAGATCAAGGCTTCTGTTGAAAAGGAAAGTCTTGTGGTAGATGATCAAAGCACGCCTACGTGGCAGCTTTGTGTATAACGTGAATTCGCGAGCCTCACACCTCGGTATGAGTCAAAAATGGGATACGGACTACAGGGAGAGCACGACGTTTCTTTCTAGCTTTGGTGGTGTCAGTGACTTACCAGCCCTGACATTTAAATACTTTTCACCTTTGTGGTTGTTGGATGAGGTGCCTCGATTTTAGGTCTGTAAGGACTGGGAAACGTGTGTTCAGGAATTGCCAATCCTCTAACGTAAGTGAGGACCGGCCCTGAAGATCCAGGGTTGCCCAGAGTGCGTAGCCCTGAGACATTTGCTAGAGTGTCTCGAACGCAGAGAGGAGCTTGCCCCTTGCCTCGACTCATGACGAAAATCCAATTTCCAATACGTGCATTTCGGTTTTATTTGTAGAGCCTAGTATGGCGACATAGTGGTATGGGGCACTTATGCCGTCTATGATTTATATTTATGATTGAAATTATTTTGACACTATACCCTTATTATAGTATCAAATGATTTATTTTAAACGTACCAAGCATGTTTGGCTATTATAAGGGAAAACCTTATCCTCCGGCTTGCGTTGCATTGTGTGATGGGACCTGGGTCTTATAATAGCTTCATTTTTCGAAAAAGCATTGCGTTGTTTATTCTATGCACTGGTATTCTTGGGAGGAAACCCGTTCCGTGTTATACGGCGTGGTCCCTTGAATTACTCTCTTTTAAAGTAAAGCTTTAAATAACTGTTTTAGTTCTCACACCAGTCACATGACTGACCTGGAGTTTATTGTTTTAACCTAAACTCTGGGTGCCCTTATTTTCGACACGGGCAGCTAGTAGTTTTGGTTTTGTAGATTTATATTCACAGGATCCTGGTTTACAGCTGGAATGATATCCGGAAAGCTCTGTATCCGTATATCACCTTCAGTTGTGCTTTGTATTATTTTCCGCTGCTATGTAATTTATTGTAATCTCTGTTATTTATCGAATGTAATTTATTCATTTATACTCTGTATATTCTTGTATCTGATGGAATTGTTGTAATAGCAATGAAATGTTCTTCCGTTTGTGTTCTGATTTGTCCTGTTCTCAAACGATCAGGGGTTTTGAACGGTCTAGATCGGTTTAACGACTGATTCGGATCGAGCGAAATTCTCGGCCGTCACAGTTGTGATTGCTCCTATGATAATCTAACGGCTTATGCTGATTTAAATTTCTATATAAGCACGCATAGACTCAAGTCCTAAACTAAATTAGTCTCTTGGCCACCATGCTGCTGCTAGGATAGTTCTTCTTCCTAAAGCTTAGGGATTTGCAAGTTGGAATTCTAATATAAAACGACGAACGAATTATCCTCTTCTCTAACCTGTCTTTGTGAGTACAATTTCTTTCACAAAATAATTAATAAATTAGTTATCATGAGTTATAATTGGGATTATGAGAACATGTCTGTTGAATCATGTGACATTGCCTAACTTTGTTATCGTCTGTTGGTGAACATATGATAGTTTTGTTAACTTATGTTGGTTGATCTATTTCATATGTCCAATCACATATTTTTAACTTGATTCATTTTATGACATCAGTTTATATGCAAGCTTGGGATGGAAATCATATGCTAGTTCGTATGTGAATCTTATGCAAGTTTGGGATGTTAAATCATATGCTAGTTCGTATGTGAATCTTAAGCAAGTTTGGGATGTTAAATCATATGCTAGTTAGTATGTGAATCTTATGAAAGTTTGGGAGGTTAAATCATACGCTAGTTCGTATGTGAATCTTATGCAAGTTTAGGATGTTAAATTATATGCTAATTCGTATGTGAATCTTATGCAAGTCTGTTTTTACATATGCTAGTTTGTATGTGAATATTATGCAAGTCTGTATGCGAATTATGCACAGTTTTATATGTGAATCAAGTATATACATATGCTAGTTTATATGCAAAAACATGTGATATTAGTTTACATGTTTAAATTCATATGCAAGTTTGTAGGAATCCATATGCAAGTTTAGATGAAAACTATATTCACATTTTTAGGTGAAAACTATATTCACATATGCAAGTTCGGGTGGAAACTATATTCCATATATGCAAGTTTATGTGAAACCCATATTCGTATATGCAAGTTCACAATTTCATGTTTAGATCTATATTTAGATCCATGGTAGCTTATGCAAATTTATGTTCTATATGTTTATTGCCTATGCAAGTTTTTGGCTATGCAAACTTATGTTATAATTCTTATTCGCAAGTTAGATCTATTTTATGTGTTATGCAAGTTGAGATGTTGCTTTTCTTTTTATGAGTTAGACTATTTGCGAGTCTAACATATTTCATGTTAAACGTACGAACAACGTGGGGATAATGGGAAAATATTAATAATACATATTGTGAATTGGCATAAAACGGCTTTAAAGGCATATAATTAAATTTAGAAATTAATTGGTATAATTTATATACCTAAAAAGTACGGACATAATTTAGGTGACAATTATGGACATAGTTAATTTTGAAATTATTGACAATTTGAATAGGGATAATTAATTCATATTAGGGTAAAATAATTTGTAATAATAAACGCCTAAGACACGAGGTTAGACTCCTTTGTGGTATAAGACTGCCCGGACCCGCCCGGAAAATCCAGCAACCACAAACGGTAGTCTAATGTGAGAGGTCAAAGGCATAAATTAAATGTGTAACAATTGTAAAGACACAAGGTTAGACTCGTTTGCGGTATAAGACTGTCCGGACCCGCCCGGCAAATCCAGCAATCGCAAACGGTAGTCTAATGTGGAAGGTCTTACAAGGTTACGATTATAATGAATTAAGTAACACTTAACCAAGATAAACATGTGGTGCGACATGGGGGTTAAGTGGGTGACATGTGAAATACAATTAGAAACACTTAACCAAATTGAAACATGTAAGAACACATGAATAAGAAGGGGTTAAGTGGGAAATTCTAGTAGGGACCAAGCATAGGTGGAAAGCTTGTGTCAAGCATGGGGGACCCTTTCCAACCAGTAATCCATTAAGTATCTTTGTGAGCTCGAGTTAGGTCGAGGACGGGACACGCTTATTGGGTTTGATTGTAAGAGGTCGAAACGGGTTAACGGTGGCAACACAAGTCCAACGGGGTCATGTACGTGCGTGGGCCCAGGCTGGTAGGTAAGACGTTGTTGCATCGTGTAGATATAAGCCATGCGTCTTTAGTGGTATCGGGTTGCCACTTTGGGGAGTGATACACCCCACTGTGAGACCAGCACGGGTATCTACGAGTAAGGGAGCGATCACATGGGGGTAGTGGGTACAACTAATGGAGATAGGGGCAGGCGGAACCTATGAAGACAGCTAGGGGTACACGAAACTACCATTATGATTATTATGTTCAGTAGGCGGGATCAACCTTTATGGTGACTAGTAATGGTGCAGTATAGTTATTATCCAATAGTGATTAGGAGCGATATTAACGCCAGAATATTCCTCTTGTTTGTTTTGTCTTGCCAACTTGTTTCACAATCATTCTTTGTTTTACCAGTTTATGCCTTATCCTAGCTACTTTAATAATTATATTGTTAAAGTTATTGGACTCGCTAGACTTTATGTCTGACCCCCTTTGTTTTCGCCTCTTTTCTTCCGCCCCTCCCCCCCTCCCCAGGTTCTCAGGGTGGGACTAGTGCTAGTGGAGCTTGATTTGGATCTCTTTCTCTCTCTTTTTGGAAGTGCTTGGATTGCTGAAAGTAAAGTTCAGCTCATCTCTTTTATGGCTACTTATGTTAGGATTATGCTTTTTACTTTATGTACTCAGAAAACAATTTGTCAAGATGGATATTAAGTGTACTTGGCTTTATTGTTGGTTTTTGATGTTGTTGTAACCAAACTATTTCTCCGCTGCAATAAAAGTTGTTTTAAAATTTTCAAGTACCAATATATGTATCTGTCTTGTTGTATTCTGTTCTATACACCAATAATACTCAGTGAAAGTTAATGCATTCCCTTTGAGAGTGACATTAATGGATGTGGAGTGTTAACGTGGTATCTGAGCTGACGGTAAACAAACAGATAAGAGATTTTGAAAAAATGTTTTTCAAAAGCATTTTTATAAAGAAATAATTTCAAAAATATGTTTTATAGAGAGTATTTTCAAGAGAAAAGTTTGGTTTAAAAACATAACCCCCAAGAGCCATATATCTTTCTTTCAATTCTCCGTTTTGAATCTCTTCCTTTTTCTTTTCTGCATGTCTGGGTTACCCGAGATACCCGAGGGGATACCGATACCAACCTGGTTCAGAAGGTGTCTAGAGGCTAGGGCCACCGCTACAGGCCCAGCAGACATTCCTCCTCCTCCAGCTGCATCCGCTCCTCCTCCTCTCCCTCCCCGCGTTGATACTTTTTTGAAGATATCCAAAGACTTTTGGGCAATGGGCGGGAAACCTTTTCACGGATCAGAGACGTTTGTTGAAGCTCGAAATTGGCTTAAGGAGGTGGAAGATTTGTTTGGTATCTTCGAGATAGAAGATGGAAGGAAGGCCCAATTAGTTTCTTGGTTAATGAAGGACGAAGCCTCGTTTTGGTGGGAGGTCACGAATGGAGAGCGTCCAGTGGAGACATAGATAGATTTCAGACATAGGTTCGAAATGAAACTTTTCTCACGAGCAGAAGAGAATCCATACATGGAGAGGTTCTTGGCATTGAAGCCGGGGAATTTATCAGTAAAGGAGTACGTCAACAAGTTCAATCAGTTGGAGAGATTTGGCCTATACTTGGTGAACACACCTGAAAAGGAGGCCCTGAGATTCGTTAATGGTTTGAATGAGCCACTACATGGGTTGGCTATGACCCACATTCCTATGGGGGCTACCTTTGAGAAACTGGTTGACATGGCGCTTATGCATGAAGAGGAGAAAGGCGTTAATGCTAATAAGGCATCGAAAAAGAAAGGGGATCAAAAGAAGTCACAACAGCATACTAAGAAAGGTGGTAAGGGTAACAATAGCAAAGGAAAGAAAAGGTGCTTTAATTGTGGAACACCAGGCCATCTGAGCAAGGACTGTAGGAAGAAGAAGAAGACTGGCTGCTTCAACTATGGTGAGGCAGGACATCCGATTAAAGACTACTCAAGAAGGCAAGTGCATAGGACAAGGTCTACTTCTGGAGGGCAGGTTCTGGCTCTCATGGCACTAGGGCAATCAAGAGGGCATGTTCACGCTCTCATGGCACCGGGACAGGAGGGAGGTAGAAACATTTCTATTGAAAGTTTGGTTTTTCTGTTTGATCATCCTATTCGTACTTTGTTTGATTCTGGCACTTCACACTCGTTTGTATCTGCTTCGTTAGTTGAAACACTGCACCTAAATATTAGTCTAGTTACGGATCCCATAGTAGTCTCAAATCCTATTGGTGGTTCGGCTCATCTTTCAATGATTTATTGGGATTTGAGAGTGTCTATCTTGAGTGTTGAGTTTGAATGCAACGCCTTCGTTCTTGGCTTCATGGGCTATGGGTTGATTCTAGGCATGGATTGGTTATCCAATAATGGTGCCATCCTCGATTGTGAAAAGAGAGTGGTTAGACTTACGACTCACCTTGGTAACACTCTCGAAATCTCTTGTAATCCCATACATTCTATTATGCTTAGCTATCTAGAATCTCTTGATGCGTCTGTTGAAAACTTGCAGTCGGTTAGAGTAGTCCGTGAATACTCAGATGTATTTGAAGAGGTAAAGGGCTTACCTCCGAGGCGGGAGATAGACTTCCGCATATACCTTGTTGATAATGCAAAATCCGTAGCTCTACCCGTTAGACACATGGCTCCAAGGGAGAGAAAAGAGCTCAGTTAGCAAGTCAAAGAGTTGCTCGAAAAAGGGGTTATAAGGTGGAGTATTTCTGAATGGGGTGCTCTAGTAATATTCGCGACCAAAGCGGATGGATCACTTCGCCTATGCGTTGATTATAGGGAGCTAAACAAGCTGACCAAGAAAAATAGGCACCCACTTCCAAGAATAAATGACTTTTTTGATCAGCTTGTAGGTGCGTCGGTTTTCTCCCAACTAGATCTGGCCACCGGGTTTCAACATCTAAGAGTGGCTAAAGATAGCATTGATAAGACCGCGTTCAGAACCCCTAATGGTTTCTTCGAATGGCTTGTCATGCCTTTCGGCTTGACAAATGCACCCGCTTACTTCGTTGACTTGATGAGCAGGGTGTTTAGAGAGTTACTTAATAAGTTTGTGGTGGTCTTCATAGACGACATTTTGATTTTCTCGAAGAATGAAGAAGAGGATGCTTTGCATTTAAGGGAAGTCATGGATACTCTTCATGCACATCAGCTGAAGGCCAAATTCTCCTAATGCCATTTTTGGAGAGAAGAAGTGAGGTTTCTTGGACATGTGGTGTCCAAAGAGGGGTTAGCCGTGGAACGCGCAAAAGTAGTTGTGGTGCAAGATTGGAGGGTTCCACGGAATGCAACGGAAGTCCGAAGCTTCCTCGGGCTAGCGGGCATTTACCGAAAATTCATTAAAGACTTTGCAAAAAACTCATCTCAGCCCCACTCACAAGATTGACAAAGAAGAACCTAACTTTTGCTTGGGATTTGGATTGCGATATAGCTTTCCAACATTTGAAAAAGGCTCTAACAACAGCCCCAGTTCTGACATTGCCTGATGGGAGCAAAATGTTTACTGTATACACAGACGCATGCGGTACAGGATTGGGTGCTGTCTTGATGCAAGAAGGCAAGGTAGTTTGTTATGGAGGAAGGAAATTGAAGGTACATGAGAAGAACTACCCAACGCATGATTTGGAGCTAGCTGCCATTGTTTTAGCTCTAAAGTCATGGCGTCATTACCTACTAGGAGAAAGGTTCAAATTGTTTACTGACCGTAAATCATTAAAGTACCTTTTCTCACAGAAAGATCCTAACTTAAGACAACAAAGGTGGATGGAATTTCTGGCCTCATATGATTTTGAGATTTCCAATACCCCTGGCAAGGGCAATGTGGTAGCAGACGCCTTGAGTAGAAAGAAGTTGACCTTGATTCCTCTCTTTGTAGAAAGGCAAAGCTTGGAGTACATAGCAAATTTTAACTTTAGACCCTCCTCTGAAATTGTGCCTGGTCTGTTAGCATCGCTAGAGGTTCGGCCTACTCTTTTGGACTCAATATGAACCGCACAACAAGAAGACCCTCAACTAGTTGATGTGATGGATAAGCTAGTTAGGGGTGAGACTTCTAGTCACCTCAATAGATACTCCATCGATTATAAGGGTTGGTTGAGACGGGATAGAAGGCTATGCATCCCACAAGCAAGGGATTTAGTTAAGACAGTTCTCGAAGAAGCACACCATTCTAAGCTGACCATACACCCAGGCGGAGACAAGATGTATAAAGATATAAAAAGGGTTTTCTTTTGGAATGGCATGAAGAGGGATGTAGCTGAGTTCATCGGTAAGTGTTTGATATGCCAGCAAGTCAAAGCAGAGCAGAAAAAGCCTAGTGGTCAGCTCCATCCTCTAGAGGTCCCGCAGTGGAAGTGGGATAGCATTTCGATGGACTTTTTTGATGGGTTGCCAAGGTCAAGAAGGGGAAGTACCAGTATTTGGGTAATAATGGACAGACTCACTAAAAGCACTCACTTTATACCTGTTAAAAGTAGAAGGACTGCCTCGTCCCTAACATCCATTTATCTTAAAGAGATAGTTCGGCTCCATAGGATGCCCTCTAGCATAGTGAGTGATCGAGATCCTATCTTTACGAGCGAGTTTTGGAAGAGTTTGCAAGAGGTTGTAGGCACACAATTATGCTTAAGCACGGCCTATCACCCCCAAACCGATGTTTAGACGGAAAGGGTGAACAGAGTTTTGGAAGACCTCTTGATATTGTGCATTCTTGACTTTGGAGGGACATGGGAGGATCATCTTCCTTTGGTAGAATTCGCTTACAACAATAGCTACCAAGCCACCATAGACATGGCGCCCTTCGAAGCTTTATATGGAAGACCATGCCGATCACCAACTTGTTGGTGGGAGTCTATAGACAAGCTCGTATTTGGGCCAGAGATGATTAGAGAAACCTCAGAAAAGGTGGACTTGATAAGAAGACGGATGAAGGCTGCACAAGATAGACAGAAGTCCTACGCAGACAAAAGAAGAACCGACCTTGAGTTTGAGGTTGGAGATAAGGCGTTCCTTAAAGTATCTCCTTCTAGGAATGTCATTTGCTTTGGGCCCGTAGGAAAGCTAGCACCCAGATTTGTAGGACCATTTCCTATCACTGAAAGGATTGGGACGATGGCTTACAGGGTAGAGCTGCCCGAAGACTGGCCGGAGTTCATAATGTTTTTCATGTTTCTCAACTGCGAAAGTGCTTACATGAGTCTGTATAAGTTGTGGAGCCAATTATACTAGAGGAAGTAGAAGTGGAGTGAGAAGCGACTGTGAGAACAATTCCAACTCATATCTTGGGTATGGAAGTCAAAAGGCTACGCAACCGTGAAGTCAAGCTCGTTAAAGTTCAATGGAGTGACGCTGAGGAAGACGCGACTTGGGAAACTGAGAGGAAAATACGCGTAGCCTACCCTTTTCTTTTTGAGGGTAACTCCTTGATCTCTTTATCCATAAGTTTATTCATGCTTATATCTATCTTTTAAGTATATCTTCTCGGTCCTATCCTTTATCCTTAGGTAGAAACCAATGGATGTAAACATGTATTTGAAATATGTTATGATTGATGGTTGCGAGTGGTTGCAAGTGGTTGCTAGTGGTTGCTCGTTGATGCATGTACACACACATTAGGCAATAGATCGGCTCGATCACTTTCATATTGCATATAAATATGTGTGCATATTTAAATTAATAAATGTACAATGGTTGTGTTATCATATGGATGTTGCATTTTGATGAATGGTGGTGCACACATGTAGAAGTAATATTTATCATTAGGATTCTTTCGCATGCATAATGGACGCATGGCACTATCATGATTTGCATTAAGGAGGTCAACTAAATCAGTGGACTGCCTGATTTTGCATTGGATAAGGAACATATACACACACTTTTTGCATATGTTCATACGGCATTAGAAATCCTGTAAGGACAATGGATGCATGTGTTTGATTATTGAGTAGATGGATGGTTGGATGTTAGGATATACATTCTCCTTAACATGGAGATTTTGGGGGCGAAATCCCTTAAGGAGGGGAGAATGTAACACCCTGAATTTTCAGTGAATATTAAAATTAACAATCTTAAGAATACTTAATTGTTAAAGTGAGAATTAAGGGAAACGGGTTACGTCATTGCGTTTGTCTCGAAATTCTGCTTGGTATAGAGTCCAAGTTTTCGAAAATCGGACTTCGTATGAGGAAATTATGGCCCTCGGAAGTTTTAGTAATTTAAATAAATAGCAGTTCAGAAATAAAATTCAAAATTCACGCGAGGAAGCGGGCTGGGCGGGATTTATTCCGCCCAAGGCCAGGCCAACCAGGGGGTCGACCATGGGGTCGATCTGCCCTACACAGGTCGACCTGGGGGTCAACCTACCCCCAGGGCAGATCTGAAATCAGACGATTCTGACTTATTACCGAGTCTTTCCTGACCTGTTGCTGAGTCACTAGAGCATAGGTGGCAATTCAGGATAACTCTATCTAGTCTGGACGGTTGTGATTGCTCCTGTGTTAATCTAACAACTTATGTTGATTTAAATTTCTATATAAGCACGCGTAGACTCAAGCCCTAAACCTAAACTAAATTAGTCTCTTGGCCACCATGCTACTGCTACAATAGTTCTTCTTCCTAAAGCTTAGGGATTTGCAAGTCAGAATTCTAATACAAAACGATGAACGAATTATCCTCTTCTCTAACCTGTCTTTATGAGTACAATTTCTTTCACAAAATAATTAATAAATTAGTTATGATGAGTTATAATTGGGATTATGAGAACATGTCTGTTGAATCATGTGATGTTGCATAACTTTGTTATCGTCTGTTGGTGAACATATGATAGTTTTGTTAACTTATGTTAGTTGATCTATTTCATATGTCCAATCACATATGTTTAACTTGATTCATTTTATGACAGCAGTTTATATGCAAGTTTGGGATGTAAATCATATGCTAGTTCGTATGTGAATCTTATGCAAGTTTGGGATGTTAAATCATATGCTAGATCGTATGTGAATCTTAAGCAAGTTTGGGATGTTAAATCATATGCTAGTTCGTATGTGAATCTTATGCAAGTTTGGGATGTTAAATCATATGCTAATTTGTATGTGAATCTTATGCAAGTTTGGGATGTTAAATCATATGCTAATTTGTATGTGAATCTTATGCAAGTCTGTTTTTACATATGCTAGTTTGTATGTGAATCTTATGCAAGTCTGTATGCGAATTATACACAAGTTTATATGTGAATCAAGTATATACATATGCTAGTTTATATACAAAAACATGTGATATTAGTTTACATGTTTAAATTCATATGCAAGTTTGTAGGAATCCATATGCAAGTTTAGGTGAAAACTATATTCACATTTTTAGGTGAAAACTATATTCACATATGCAAGTTTGTGAAAACTATATTCCATATATGCAAGTTTAGGTAAAACCCATATTCATATGTGCAAGTTCACAATTTCATGTTTAGATCTATATTTAGATCCGTGGTAGCTTATGCAAATTTATGTTCTATATGTTTATTTCCTATGCAAGTTATTGGCTATGCAAACTTATGTTATAATTCTTATTCGCAAGTTAGATCTATTTTATGTGTCATGCAAGTTGTGATGTTTCTTTCCTTTTTATGAGTTAGACTATTTGCGAGTCTAGCATATTTCATATTAAATGTACAAAAAACGTGGGGATAAGGGAAAATATTAATAATACATATTGTGAATTGGCAAAAAATGGCTTTAAAGGCATATAATTAAATTTAGACATTAATTGGTATAATTTATATACCTAAAAAGTATGGACATAATTTAGGTGACAATTATGGACATAGTTAATTCGGAAATTATTGACAATTTGAATAGGGATAATTAATTCATATTGGGGTGAAATAATTTGTTATAATAAACGCCTAAGACATGAGATTAGACTCGTTTGTGGTATAAGACTGCTGGACCTGCCCGGAAAATCCAGCAACCACAAACGATAGTATAATGTGAGAGGTCAAAGGCATAAATTAAATGTGTAACAATTGTAAAGACAGGAGGTTTGACTCGTTTACGGTATAAGACTGCCCGGACCCGCCGGGCAAATCCAGCAACCGTAAACGGTAGTCTAATATGGGAGGTCTTACAAGGTTACGGTTATAATGAATTAAGTAACACTTAACCAAGATAAACATGTGGTGGGACATGGGGGTTAAGTGGGTGACATGGGTGACATGTGAAATACGATCAGAAACACTTAACCAAATTGAAACATGTAAGAAGACATGAATAATAAGGGGTTAAGTGGGAAATTCTAGTGGGGACCAATCATAGGTGGAAAGCTTGTGTCAAGCATGGGGGACCCTTTTCAAACCAGTAACCCATTAACTATCTTTGTGAGCTCGTCTTAAGTCGAGGACAGGACACACTTACTGGGTTTGATTGTAAGAGGTCAAAACAGGTTAACGGTGGCAACGCAAGTCCAACATGGTCATGTGCCTACGTGGGCCCGGGATGGTAGGTAAGACGTTGTTGCATCGTGTAGATATAAGCCGTGCGTCTTTAGTGGTATCGGGTTGCCACTTTGGGGAGTGATACACCCCACTGTGGGACCAGCACGTGTATCTACGAGTTAGGGAGTCGATCGCATGGGGATAGTGGGTACAACTAGTGGAGATAGGGGCAGGCGGCACCTATAAAGACAGCTTGGGGTACATGAAACTACCATTATGATTATTATGTTCAGTAGGCGGGATCAACTTTTAGGGTGACTAGTAATGGTGCAGTATAGTAATTATCCTATAGTGATTAGGAGCGAGATTATTGCTAGAATATTCCTCTTGTTTTTTTTGTCTTGCCCACTTGTTTCACAGTCATTCCTTTTTTACCAGTTTATGCCTTATCCTAATTATTTTAATAATTATATTGTTAAAGTTATTGGTCTCGCCAGACTTTATGTCTGACCCCCTTTGTTTTCTTCCCTCCCCCCGGTTCTCAGGGTGGGACTAGTGCTAGTGGAGCTTGATTTGGATCTCTTTCTCTCTCTTTTGGAAGTGTTTGGATTTCTGAAAGTAAAGTTTAGCTCATCTCTTTTATGGATACTTATGTTGGGGTTATGCTTTTTTAATTTATGTACTCAGAAAACAATTTGTCAAGATGGATATCAAGTGTACTTGGTTTTATTGTTGGTTTTTGATGTTGTTGTAACCAAACTATTTCTCCGCTGCAATAAAAGTTGTTTTAAAATTTTCAAGTACCAATATATGTATCTGTCTTGTTATATCTGTTCTATACACCAATAATACTCCATGAATGTTAATGCATTCCCTTTGAGAGTGACATTAGTGGACATAGGGTGTTACATCTGTCCAGTTTTAAAATTTTATAAACGTCATTTAATTTTGATAAAAATGATTGAATGCTATTTGTGATGGTTGTTTGGATGATTTACAATTAAATTGGTTAGTAGTTATATATATGAAACCGTTGGTTAAATACTGATTAAATAATTTCATATTGATATGAAATTGTGTTATTTATGTTGATTAACATCTGTGGATGCAGGGAAACATGTTGGACATCATCGACCTAAAATAATGGGTATTTAAATATAATAAAAATATATTTGAATATATCGTAAAAGGAATTTGGAGTTTTAAAAATATAAATCAAATTTCGATTTACTAGAATATAATAACTTGTTTAATTATATAAAACAAGTAGTTTGTTTATTAACGATATTTATAAATGTAATAAAATTATAATTATTAAATAATTATTATTAAATAATCCTTGAATGTTAATTTGAAAATGAGTAAGGGAAAGGGAAGTCGTTGAATTTATTTTGAAGTTCGAAATATGAGTTTGGATTGGATAAAACTATAAGAATTTGTAATTACAATTCGAAAATGCCGAATGTTATAAAAATAATTTAGTTTTACAAATTATATACTATATAATTTGGAAATTTGACAAGATAATTAGTATTGGTTTGTAACCAAAAATTTATAATCGAATACACATATGAGATTTAGCTATAGCTTATAAAAGGAGTTAGTGAAATGAAATAGGAAGTGTGGGTTTATAAATAACATGATAAATGTAATTTCAAACTGAAATGGTATTTATTATTTAATTCAAGATTTGATTTAATAAAATAGTCTGTATTTCTATAAAGGAATAATATTCACAATTTAAAGTGAGTAATGGTTTAGAAGCAAACGGTTTGCAAATCGGAATGGTGATGAAAGGAAATTGGTAAATATTTGGAGTAATAAATTCAAAAAAAGCGAATTTAGAATCGAGTTAACTTGAAAAGGCGAGGTTATTCTGAATTTTGGAACATTAATAGAATAGAGGTTATTCGAAATAGAGTTATACTTTGAGGTTCGATTATATGAATCCCGTAAAGTATTGTTCACTCTCCATTTTAATCAAGATTTGTTTATTTATTTAACTAATTAAATATCATTATTTATTCAAGATAAAGACTCAAGTTATATTTAAAATTGGAATATTTTGGAAATGTTTACCAAATAAAATCAGGGATGTTCTAAGCTTAGAGAAATAAAATTTCAAATTAGAAACTGACTAGAGATTTGTCAAGTTGAATGGCTTCTTGAGTATCGATCCGATGTTGGTTTCATCTTTCGGGGTTAATACTCAAGGAGTTGTTCTCTTACTAGTTTACAGTTAGAGAGTGATGAATACGGAAAAAAATAGTAATACGTGAATAGGTAATGGGAATGTTTTCCAATGTTAACAACGTATATTTTCTAAATATAGAAAATAAGATTTTGTAGATATACAGATTTATATTCCAATGTTAAAGAGAGATATTTTCTACATATAGAAATTAAATAGTTCATGATACATGAAAACGTTTTCCAAGAATCATGAGAAGTTAAATAAAAAAATAAATGGGAAATTGGGAAATGAATAAATTAATTCAAAGGATTGAATATCGATTAATGATTGATCAGGATAATTTCCATTTGGGAATATGACTGTTGGATGTATGGATGTTTTCCTTTGATAGTTAAATCACTAGATATCAAAAATTTTGACCATTTTTGTTGTCAATACGGAGAGAACGGGATCAGATTTATTATCTGAAACTCACTCTATATGGGCATTAGCATTACGAATCAAGAATGTGAAGATAATTGAAGATGGAGTCTATGCAAGGGGCAGTTCTAGCAATCCTAGGTAGAAATTGCCTAAGATGGATTTATAGAACAATACCTTCGATTTGTCTAGTCTAGGGACAACTTGTATGGACGGATGTTGTAACACCCCGTGATTTTAAATATTAAAATTAACGAATTAAAGAATACTTAATTTCAAATGTGAGAATTAAGGGAAATGGGTTACGCCATTGCGTTCATCTCGGAATTCTTCTTGAGATAGAATTCGAGTTTGCGTGAATTAGACACAGTACGAAGAATTTATGGCCTTCCGAAGTTTCAAAATTTAAATAAATTAAAAATTAGCTTAGGTTTAGAAATTCAAAATTCGAGTTCAAAACAGAGAAGCAGGCTGGGCAGGAATTTTCCCACCCAAGGCCAGGTCGACCAGAGGGTCGACCTCCCCTACACAGGTCGACCAGGAGGTCGACCTAGGGGTCGACCTACCCCCTCCCTTGGGCAGATCTGAAATGTGACGATTTCTGACTCTCTACTGAGTCATTAGGGATGATGTGGCTGTTCTTGATAACTTTATTAAGTCTAGATGATTGGGATGATTCCTATGATAATCCAACGGCTTAGGTTGATTCAAACTTCTATAAAAGAGTGCCTAGACTCAAACCATAAACCTAAACAAAATTTATCTGTTGGCCACCATGCTGCTGCTAAGATAGTTCTCCTTCCGAAAGCTTAGGGATTAGCAAGTCAGAATTCTAATTCAAAAGATGAACAAAACATTCTCTTCTCTAACCTTTCTTTGTGAGTATGATTTCTTTCACAAAATAATTAATAAATTAATTGTGATAAGTTATAAAATGTGGATTATGAGAACATGACTGTTGAATCATGTGATGTTATTGTCTATTGGTGAAATATGACATTTTTGTTATCTTCTATTGGTAGATCTAATTCACATGTCCAATTATACACGTTTAACTTGATTTATTGTATGCTAGTTTGTATGTGAATCTTATGCAGGTTTGGGATGTTAAATCATATGCTAGTTTGTATGTGAATATTATGCAAGTCTGTGTTTACAGATGCTAGTCCATATGTGAACCTTATGCAAGTTTGGGATGTTAAATAATATGGTAGTTTGTATGTGAATTGTAACAACCCTGAATTTTGGGGTAAATTTAAAAATTTACTTTAAGTTATTTTAATGAGTTTTGATATTTAAAATAATTTATTTTAAATAATAACGACAAAAAAAAAATTATTTCCTTAATCCTACGGTTAATACGAATGATATAATTCCTGCATTCCTACAATCCCTTAGCTACATGCCCAAGACGATACCTTGATTTATCTAATTGTATTATTAATAAATTTCATTTATCTCTAATAAATGAAATATTTGAAATTTATGTTTAGCTTGTGGAAGGGAGAACTAAAAATTTACATAAATTGCACCATCAAATAACTACCTTGTATGTATGCCAACATGTTAGTATATATATTCCTTAATTTCAATGTTTCTCAACAATGTAGTATAATGCATAATAAATTCAGTTGTTTTAATTTCATTAGTTACTATGTATATCATTCATATAGTAGCTAAATTATAGCTAAAATTGGCATTCCATATTGATATGAAAAAAAAATATGGAAAAAGTAGTATTATTTCTTTTAAATGTTCATTCAAACCTTTCCACTTTTATCTTTCCTAATTAAGTGTAACACTAGACTGGATAGTTTATATATACACATTATATTTTTATATATATTAATTTGATTTAACATTGAACCTATTAAATGTATGTATGAAATAAATTATGTCTATTTTAAATTTAATATTGACATTAATTGTAATATTGCCATTAATTGTATTAACTTGATTGAAACATTTCTATCTAAGAATAATTATGTGTTAATTAAAATCAATGCGTTGTTTATAGAAAACTTAAATTTATCTTAAAAAGAATATTCTAATAAAATTAATTGATTTAAAATGGAACCATGAACTAAGGAAACACATGATTTTTAGCGTATGGATTTAAAATCCATATTTATCCGTATGCTATGTAATAGTAGTCACATTATGTTTCTTTTAATTGTGTATTAATGAAACTAATGAGAATAATTTGAATGTATGGAGGCTAATGAATTTAATACTGTGACATATATATTATAAGATTTGACTGTTTTATCTTTTGTATTTATTAGTAGTTTTCCCATTTGTCATATATTAAATTGCCTATAAATTGATTCTAATTCATTCATATATACAGAGTTATCAATTAACCATACTTGCATATTATTAACTATTATGTCACACAATTGAGGAATGAACATATTTGCTATATATAAAAAAAAATGTCCATTACTATAGGAAATGTATTTACATTGGATTTTGCATCCTAGATGTTTATGAACAC
This sequence comes from Allium sativum, assembly GCA_030737875.1. Lineage (NCBI taxonomy): Eukaryota > Viridiplantae > Streptophyta > Magnoliopsida > Asparagales > Amaryllidaceae > Allium > Allium sativum. Next base: position 165,703,546 of record CM060916.1, on the reverse strand, counting down.
CTCATGTTTGTATAGTTGAAAATAAACATCATGTTTGTATAGTTGAGATAAATATCTCATGTGTGTTTTGTTGTAAAACCAAATTACCATGTTTTGTTGATTTAGAAAGAGAGTGAAACAAAATAATCATTGTGTTAAATAGGAAAGAGAGGAAAACAAAATTTCTCATTTGTTTAATAGGAAATTGTTATGATTGAAAGTAGAATTACATGCAAAATAAAAACATTCTTTTTATGTGCTATGTTAGAATTAGATATGTGTACAAATAAATATTAACATTTATTTGTCATGTTAAAGATTAAGATTTGTGAACGAATAAATATCCACATTTATTTGTTACATTAAAGATTGGAATGGTGTACAAATAAAATATTCAATTTATTTGTTAAAATGGAAAATTTTGTACAAATAAAAATACTCATTTGTATTTTGTTATGAAACATATAATTGTTAGAATTATGAAACGATAAAAATAATCTTTTTATCGTAACTCATGAAACATAGAATTATTAGAATTGTCATGATTATATAAAATGCAATTTATGTTAGAATTGAAATGTCAGTTATGTTAGATTAGAAATACTAGAATAACATGTCACTTCATGTTTTGTTTACTAAAAAGACATTTTTTTCCCTATGTCAGTAGAATAAAAAGAGAAACATGTTACACTTGTTTTGTTATCTAAATAGACTTCTTAGCATGTTCAGTTAGGATAAATAGAAATTTATGTTAGAATATGGTTTGCCATTTAAAATGACATTTTTAATATGTCTAGTTAGATAAAAAGAATTAAGTTATTAATATAAATCATAATGGGCAGGTTATAAATATAATTTGTAAAAAAGAACCACGTGTATGTTTGTATTCTCTTTATTCCTATCCATCCAATTAAATACCTTCCCATTCTTTCTCTTTGTCTTATTATATTTTGAAATTTGAATAAGAGAACTACGTGTATGTTTGTATTCTCTTTATTCCTATCCATCCAATTAAATTCCTTTGTAACAATTGTATTAACGGGCCTTTTTGAAATATAAGAATTAAATAGTTTTATTAATATATATACCCCTAGTATATACGGTCAAAACACAAAACCCTATTCTATAATACATAGCCGCCACCCTTTACATTTTCAATGGCTGAAAACGCACAAAAACAATTCGTTAATTCCTCCTAGTCTACCACAAATTAAAATATGAAATCAAGACAAATAATCAAGAGCAAGGCTTAGAAGTGGCGGGTTGGATGGTGGACTCGGTGGTCTTGGGGCGTGCGATGGGGGTGACTTGAGCGTGCGTTTTGGGTTCATTTCAAACGATCCAAGGAGAAGGACGAAGACTGCCGGTGTTCCCTTCACTAATCAAAAATTCGATGAAATTTTGTGAGATTCTTTATTTTATAATTTATGAAATTAAATTATCTTTCTTGTGTTATTGATGTTTGTATGTACATGAATATGGATTGGTGATGAATGATTGATATGGGTGATGGATGTTTATGTAATTATTGGCAGTTCTGTTCATGTATACGTTGTGAATGTCATTGACTGTGGAATGAATATTGATGGGTAAACTTGTGTAAATAAAATTCATTCTTTATTTCTATATTCTTGAGAATTTATATTTAAATTTAAATTTATAATTTCTATTGTTGTTTCAGAAAAATGAATGTTATTTAGACTTGAAATTTCGTACCAAAATTTCATTTTTTTCATGTTTTACATGAAAACATGAATTTGATACAAAATCGTTGAACTAAATAAATATTTTATTTTATTGAACTGCATGGAAATGAATTTTTAATTAAAATGTTGATTTTTGATAAAAATAATATTTTAATCGATTTTGGCAAAATTTGGGCTTTTATGCAAAATTGTCTTTTTTTGGACAAAAAGAACAAATTTTTGTTTTCTTATTCTTTCTGAAAATAAAGATAACATCTTTATTAACATGGAATTTTAGAAAATAAAATTTGTTTTTAGAATTGTTTATATAACTTATATTTTCAATATAAATTATAATTTCAACGTTTCAGGCACGTGCAGTTCATGTTTTGAGTTTCAAACTTTGAATGACTATAACGGAAGATCCAACCGTTGGATTTTTCCAAAACTGGATCCGTTGGATCCGCTTTGGAAAAATCTTTCCACCAATACCAAGGTTGAAAATTTTCAACGGTTAGATCTTGAGTTATGTGTAATTCAATTTTTGGAATAACAGCGCTATAACTACACTTGACCTGTAACGTCGTTTTAATGAAACGAATAATTATAAAAATAAAGTTTGGATCCTTATTTTTGAAGAATAAAGTTTTGTTTTTGTTTTGGACTAAAATGAAAATTTGATCTTTATTTTTAATAAATAAAGTTTTGGTTTTTTTTATTTTTATTTTGAAAATAAAATAAGGTTTTTGTGAACAGGAATTTATTTGGACTAAAATGAATGAAAGTGACGTTCTTTATTTTTAAAAGGACTAGAATGATAAAGTGTTATTCTTTATTTTGGAAAAAAGATTAAATTGAATAAATTTATTCTTTATCTATGAATGGATTAAAAAGGAAAGACTTAAAAACATGGACCGATTACATTAAATTGAAATGATACAAAAGGGAGTTTTATTCTAAATCGGTTCCATTCAAAAGAATGTAATTAATACCTATTAGGTGAACATCGTTAATTGGTTATACCATTTATGTTATAATTTAATGCACTTGTATACACTACCCTTTACAAGCGACCTTGGCTTGTTTATGTGAGTGGACGATAAATTTTTACTCATCGTCCAGAAGCACAGTTTATTTCATAATATGTGGATTGTGTTGGCTGAAACCCCACACGGGTTAAGGGTTGACATTTGAATACACGTCACCCTTGGAATAATTAGAAATGCACTTTGGATGGATGTTTGAAATTGTGATATAATTAATGTTTGTTTTTCCGTATAATTAATTTATATGGAAATAGTGGGTCTCATTCCAACTTTGAGTTAAATAAATAAATATTCAATTAATGCAATTAATTGGTAATTAAATTTAGGAATTGTGTATTTATTGTTTTAAAGTATTGAATAAAAGCTTTTGAATGAATGTAATAAATTTCCTTTTTTTTTATTCAATAAATGAAATTAATTGGCAATTGAAGTAAGGGATGATGTATTCGCTTTTTAAAAAGGAAATGATAAAGAAGTTTTGAATTGATCATATTTCATTCTAGTTTTGAATGAAGGAAATTAATTTCCATTTATTACTCAATTAACGAAATTAATTGACGATTGAATTGAGAAGATCAAATCTTATTTATTTGGAAAGTTACAAAACAAATCCTAGAAATGGGTAAATTACCTTCCAACTTTAATAAGAAGATTTGAAATTTAAAGATACCGTTTTATGTTAACATTTAATTTGGGAAATTGATTTCATTTTAATATTGAAGCGGTAGGTTTTAATATCACAATTAAAACCGTTTTGAAAATAATTATTATTATAATATCATAATAATATGGAAAGTTAATATGTATTGAAATGGAATAATAAAGTTTTATATGAAAGAACATTTCAAGTAAGGAATGATATTATGTAGTTGGATATTTTAAAATATAAAATATTTTAAAATAATATTCTTGGATAATATTTATAATTTAAAAATTATAATTATATTTGGACACGAGGTTAGGTCACGTTTATGGTGGAAGTCTGCCCGGACCCAACCGGCATATCCAGCAGCCATAAATGTTGGGCCTAATGTGAGAGGTCCAAATATACATATATGAATTGGGTTTTGACTCGAGGTTAAGCCCAACTGTGGAATAAGTCTGCCCGGACCCAACCGGCATATCCAGCATCCACAAGTTGTAGGTTTAATGTGAGAAGTCTGGCCCAGTATGAAATTGAAATATAATAACGAGTTGGGCTTTTTAGTCCGTTTTAAAATGATAATGCCATTTTAACCAGTATGAAATATCTTATTCATTTGAAAATGAATATTGAAAGAGTTAAATTTCAAAATAAATAATATTTTGGGAAAGGGGATTTATTTATTTTATAAATAAATAACAGGAAGTAAAAGTGGTTTTATCATAACCACGTAATTTCAATGAATATTTGAAATAGGCTTGAGTGGAAATTAAGTACGGATTATTTCAATATTAATTTCCGTAATTAAACGGTTATTATTTTGGGAATTTGGAAGATACTTATTATCGCTATTTCCGAAATGATTGCCGTTGGTTTTGGAATTTGATATTGAATTTGAGTCGTGCTAATTTTTATTTAAAGTCTTATATTTAATATCAAATTGATTTTGGTTGATTAATGTTTGAATAACATTAATTCTTAAAACCTCAATGAATAGTGAAATGAATATAAATCTTTTAATTAAGATTTGAACGAAATTTCCTAATTTAATTTATTAAATTGGAAATAACAGAAATGTGAATTTGGGTTTATTGTGAATTATGTTTTAAATAACATTTATTCTTTAACCTAGATTTATGATAGCATTAATTCCCTAACTATTGAATAATCATTTAATAATGATTTTTGGAAGTAAAATCTAAATAAGGTTTTGAATAAAATCTTTAATAAGATTTTAAAAAGGGGAATTAAGTAAATTATTGAATTAAGGAAATAAACAATAATGGAGCTCCACCAGTTTAACTCCAAGCGTTAATTAAATCTTTAATTAGATTTAAACGGAAAAGGTAATTAAGTTTACCGGAGACTAATTGGGATTAATAAATTGGTAATTTCGGTAAAGCGTAAAATTCCGATTAGTTTGAATAAACCTTAATTTGGTTTAATATGGATAAATAGAGATTAAAGAATAAATATTAAAGATTTATCTTTGATAAAATTAATGGGAACCTATCCCTAAGAAATTGGATATTTTTAAGGAATATTCGGAATTGGAATAAGGCGTTGGTTGAATTTTATCACTTTATGTTTTTAAATCAACGCGAGTTATTCAGAAAGTCCGGGTCCAACCCATCCTGAATAATGAATACGACGATGAATAGTCGAATGATTGAAGACGGTGACAAGACCGACAATCTTCACATCGAATGGATGTTGATGCTATTGAGGCCCATGAAGGGAGTAGCTACCTTGAAGGGTCTGAGAGGGCGTCCGTCCGGACGTAGTGCTGATTTGTACGGATTGACTTTCGTTCAGACCCAGAGCATAAGTTTAAATGGATGGTGTGTCTGACATCGTACTTCGTTATATATCATATTGTTGATTTTCTGTTAATATATAAATGTTGGTGGTGGAGAATTTATTCTCTACTTAACACCCATTTATGTATTGGTAGATAAGCAATGGTATGGTATGGAGTGACAGTGTGGCATACTAAGATGCAATGATCAAGGTTTCTTGTTGGAAAGCAGAACCTTGTGGTGACGATCAAAGCACCGCTTGAATAAGCAGAGCTTTGTGTATTACGTAGCCTCACGAGCCTCACAAACCGGTGGAGTCTAAAACGGGTGAAGGGAACGCAGGGAAAGTAGCACGTTTCTTTCTAGCTAGAAGTGGTGTTTGGGTTTTATCACAGCCTGGCATTTTACTTATGTGGATGATGGAATGAGGCGCCTCGGATAGGTCCTATAGGACCGGGAAACGTGTGCTTAGGAATTGCCAATCCTCAAAGCTGTATGTGAGGACCGGCCCTGCAGGATCCAAGGGTTCACTGCGGGGAATCCTGAGACACTAGCTAGAGTGTCTCGAACCGGTAAGGAGCTCCGCTCTAGCCTTGACTCATGATGGAAATCCAAACTTCCAATACGCCCCATGCGGTTTTGATTGTATTACTAGTACGGAGGCATAATATATGGTACCTATGCTTCCTAGGATTGATATTATGATTGAAATGTTTTATTAAAACTTATACACACTAATAATAATATTGTTTTTACGTATCTATCATCTTTTAATCACCATAAGGTAAAACTCTATCCTCTGGTGTGCGTTGCATTGTGTGATGGGACCTGAGTCTTATGGTGGTTTCATTTTTCTAAAAAGCATTGCGTTATTTGACGATTTACTTTACTGTTATGCACAGCAATCCATTGGAGTAAACCCGTTCCGCGTTAGCGGCGTGGTCCTTGGATTTGCCCTATTACTAGTAGTTATGTTAGTTAAGAATTCTCACACCAGTCCCACGACTGACCCGTTGTTTGTTTCCACCTTTGCAAACTCGGGTGCCCTCTTTTCCACACGGGCAGTCGAGTAGTTATCTACAGGTTTATCTCTCGAGCAGGATACTGGATTGAAGCATAAAGCTGTGTCCAGAATATAGACAAGACTTCCGCTGTATTAGTTTTTATTTCCGCTGCAATGTATTATAATTTAATGTAAATTTAATCTTCCGCTGTAATATATTTTGATGTACTCTGATATTCTGTACTCTGATGTAAACATTTTAAATTGTTTATAAAAGTTTGCTGTTTATAGTTCTGATGTTGTTGTATTCCCAAAGTTAAAGTATTCGGGATTCGAACGGTCTTGGTCGATCTTTCGGTCGATTAAGGACGGGCGAAACCCGGGTCTTTACATGAATCTTATGCAAGTCTGTATGCGGATTATGCACAAGTTTATATGTGAATCAAGCGTATACATATGCTAGGTTATATGCAAAAACATGTGATAAATTCATATGCAAGTTGTAGGAATCCATATGCAAGTTTAGGTGAAAACTATATTCACATTTTTAGGTTAAAATTATATTCACATATGAAAGTTTAGGTGAGACCCATAATTCATATATGCAAGTTTACAATTTCATGTTTAGATCTATATTTAGATCCATGATAGTTTATGCAAATATATGATTCTATATGACCATTGTCTATGCAAATTATTGGCTATGCAAATTTATATTATAACTCCTATTTGCAAGTTAGATCTATTTTTATGTGCTATGAAAGTTGTGATGTTTCTTTCCTTTTTATGAGTTAGACTATTTGCGGGTCTAAGATATTTCATATTAAACGTGCGAACGATGTGGGGGCAATAGGTAAATATTAAATATTAATATTGTGAATTGGCATAAAAATGGCTTAAAAGCATATAATAAATTTGAGACATTAATTGGCCTAATTTATATGCATAGAAATTATGGACATAATTTAGGTGACAATTATGGACATAGATTAATTTGGAAGTTATTGACAATTTGAAATGGGGATATTAATTCAAATTGGGGTTGAAAAATAATGTGTAATAACAAATGCCTAAGACACGAGGTTAGACTCATTTGTGGTGTAAGACTACCCGGACCCGCCCGGCAAATCCAGCAACCACAAACGGTAGTCTAATGTGAGAGGTCAAAGGCATAAATTAAATGCGTAATAAAGCGTAAGACACGAGGTTAGACTCGTTTGTGGTATAAGACTGCCCGGACCCGCCTGGCACATCCAGCAACCGCAAACGGCAGTCTAATGTGAGATGTCGTAGGCATAGTCAAAGATGCTTAGACACGAGGTTAAGTCTGGCTTGTGGTGGAAGTCTGCCCGGAACCGCCCGGCATATCCAGCGGCCACAAGCAATCGACTTAATGTGAGAGGTCGGTGCATTAATAATTAATTAATGCTGATCAAAGGTGAATATAAATGACAAACAGAAGTTTGGATTTAGTGAGTAATTCTCTGATTATCAATCTGATGTTGATTTCGGTCTTCGGGGTTGATACTTAGGGAGTTATTCTCTTAACCAATGTATCTGTGAACTAAGATGTACCTAATCATAAATTAAGTAAAATATGATAAGTGGATAGGGTTAAGACCATCTTAACCAACAATGGATATATATTGATCTGATAAGTGGATAGGGTTAAGACAAACTTAACCAATAATATATATCTGATAAGCAGATAGGGTTAAGACAAGCTTAACCAATAACACATGTTGATTTGATAAGTGGGTAACATGGGTGACATGTGGGATATAATTATAAACACTTAACCCAGTTGAAACATGTACGAAGACATGAATAAGAGGGGGTTAAGTGGGAAATCCTATTGGGACCAAGCACAAGTGGAAAGCTTGTGTCATGCGTGGGGACCCTTTTCAACCAGTAACCCATTTAGTATCTAAGTGAGCTCGATCTTGATCGAGGATGGTACACGGTTACTAGTTTTGATTGTAAGAGGTCAAAACGGGTTAGCGGTGGCAACGCAAGTCCAAAGGGGTCATGTGCGTGCGTGGGCATGGGATGGTAACTAAGACGTTGTTGCATCATGTGGGTATAAGCCGTGCATCTATAGTGGTATCAGGTTGCCACTTTGGGAAGTGATACAGCCCACTGTAGGACCAGCACAGGTATCTACGAGTTAGGGAGCCGATCGAATGGGGAAGGTAGTGGGTACGACTAGCGGAGATAGGAGCAGGCGGCACCTATGAAGACAGCTAGGAGTACAACTACCATACGATGAATAAATGTTGGGGAGGGTAGTGGTTACAACTAGTGGAGATAGGAGCATGCGACACCTATGAAGACAACTAGGGGTACATGAAACTACCATTATTATTTTGTTCAATAGGCGGGATCAATTTGAGGTTGACTAGTATTGATGCAGTATTGTAATTATCTTATAGTGATTAAGAGTGAGATGAACGCCAAAATATTCCTCTTGTTTGTTTTGTCTTGCCCACTTGTTCCACAGTCATTCCTTGTTTTACCAGTTTATGCCTTATCCTTATTACTTAATAATTATATTGTTAAAGTTATTGGACTCGCCAGACTTTATGTCTGACCGCCTTTGTTTTCACCTCTTTTCTTCCTCCCCCCCCCCCCCCAAGGTTCTCAGGGTGGGACTAGTGCTATTGGAGCTTGATTTGGATCTTTGTCTCTCTTTGGAAGTGCTTGGATTGCTAAAAGTAAAGTCCAGCTCATCTCTTTTATGACTACCTATGTTGGGGTTATGCTTTTTTACTTTTTGTACTCAGAAATCAATTTGTCAAGATGGTTACTAAGTGTACTTGGTTTTACTGTTGGTTTATGGTGTTGATGTAATCAAACTATTTCTCCGCTGCAATAAAAGTTGTTTTAAAATTTTCAAGTACCAATATATGTATCTGTCTTGTTATATTCTATTTGTTCACCAATAATACTCCATGAACATTAATGCATTCCCTTTGAGAGTGAAATTAATGGACGTGGGGTGTTACACGTGGTATAAGAGCTGAAGTTTAACAGAACAGATAAGAGATTTTGAAAAACTATTTTTCAAAAGCGTTTTAAAAAGAAATACTTTCAAAAATATGTTTTAAGGAGAGTATTTTTAAGAGAAAAGATTATTTTGAGAAACATAACCCCCAAGAGCCATATATCTTTTGTTCGAATCTCCGTTTTAAATCTCTTCCTCTATCCTTTTTGAATTTCTTACTCCACGTATAGACGCTTTTTCTAAGATATGTAAGAACTTCTATACGGTGGGCGGAAAACCGCTTCATGGGACTGGGACGTTTGTCAAAGCTAAAAGGAAGTGGAGGACTTGTTCGTACCTTTAAGATAGACGATGGGAGGAAGGTTCAATTAGCTGCTTGGTTAATGAAGGACAAAGCCTCATTTTTGTAGGAGGTCATGAATGGAGAATGCGCAGGAGAGACATGGATATGACACACGATGAAGTAGATCCAAAGAAAGGCGGTAAGGATAACAAGGGGCCAATAGAAAAGGAAGGGCCACACTTGTGAAATACCTGACTACTTAAATAAAAATGTTAGAAAGAAGAAGAAGACTAGTTGTTATCGTTACAGAGAAACAGGACATCTTAATAGAATCGTCCAAAGAAGCAAAAGGCAAAATTAACGACATGGTACAGGATCTTCTGGAGGGCAAACGCATTCCCTCACGGCAGGCATACCTGATAGAGGTAGAAATATCTTGGTTGGAAGTTTGGTTTTTCTTTTTGATTATCCTGTTCGAACCTTGTTTGAATTCTGGTGCTTCACACTCGTTTGTATCTGCTCTGTTAGTTGAAACATTGCACATAAATACTAGTCTAGTTACGGATCCCATAGTAGTCTCAAATCATATTGGTGGTTCGGCTCATCTTTCGATGATTTTTCGGGATTTGAGAGTGACTATCTTGGGCGTTGGGTTTGAATGCAATGCCTTCGTTCTTGGCTTCATGGGCTACGGCTTGATTCTAGGCACGGATTGGCTAGCCAGATACGGTGTCATCCTAGACTGTGAAAGAAGGGTAGTTAGATTGTTGACTCGTTGTGGAAAGACCCTCGATATTTCTTGTGACCCTAGGAGTCCAGTGACGTTTAGCTACCTAGAATCTCTTGACACGTCCAACGATGATTTGGAATTTGTTCGTGTGGTCCGTGAATATAGTGACATCTTCGACGAAGTTCGGGGTTTACCCCCGAGGCGCGAGATAGACTTTCGAATATACCTAGTAGATAATTAAAAGCCAGTTGCATTACCAGTGCGCCACATGGCCCCGAGAGAGAGAAGAGAACTCAGTAAGCAAGTGAAAGAGTTGCTTGAGAAGGGGTTCATAAGAAGAATTTTGCAATGGGGTGCTCCAGTTGTTTTTGCTACGAAGGCTGATGGTTCACTTAGACTGTGCGTGGACTATAGAGAGCTGAATAAGCTCACCAAGAAGAACAGACACCCATTGCCGAGGGTAAATGATTTATTCGATCAGTTGGTGGGTGCTTCGGTTTTCTCGCAACTAGATTTGGCTACTTGATTTCATCATCTAAGGGTGGCTAAAGACAGCATAGATAATCCTGCATTTAGAACTCCTGACGGCTTCTTCGAGTGGCTTGTCATGCCTTTTGGTTTGATGAATGCACCTGCATACTACGTTGATTTAATAAGTAAGGTGTACAGGGAGTTTCTAAACAAGTTTGATGTAGTCTTTGTGGACGATATCTTGATTTTCTCTTGAAGCAAAGAAGAGCATGCCCTACATCTTAAAGAAGTCTTAAAGACCCTACAAGCGCATCAACTCAAGGCTAAGTTCTCCAAATATCATTTTTGGAGGAAAGAAGTGAGGTTCTTAGGACACGTGGTCTCTAAGGAAGGGATAGCTATGGATCCCGTGAAGGTGGTGGCAATCCAAGATTGGAAGATTCCTAATAACTCAACAGAAGAAAGAAGCTTTTTAGGGCCGGCGGGCCATTATAGGAAGTTCATTAAGGACTTCACGAAGATATCAGCCCCACTTACTCGGTTAACGAAGAAGAACTTGACTTTTGCTTGGGTTGTTAACTGTGATGATACTCTCCAGCATTTGAAGAGGGCTTTGACGACAGCTCCAGATTTAGTTTTGCCAAATGGAAATAAGCCATTCACAGTGTATACCAATGCTTGCGGGATAGGGCTTGGAGCAGTTTTCGATGCAAGCGGAAAAGGTGATATGCAAAAGGCGGCAAGTACGAGCATCGCTTATCATCCACAGACAGATGGACGGACAGAAAGGGGTGAATAGAATCCTTGAAGATCTTTTGAGCTTATGTATTCTAGATTTTGGAGGGACATGAGAAGTGGAAATGAGCTTAGTGGTGTTCACGACGTGTTTCACGTATCACATTTGCGGAAGTGTTACAAGATACTGCGGAAGTAATGGAGCCGAACATGCTTAGATAAGTGGAAGTAGAGTGAGATGCAACGATTAGATGAGCTCCTACATGCATCCTTAGGTCGGAGGTATAAAAGCTACGCAACAAAGAGGTCCAGTTGGTCAAAGTGCAATGGGGATATGATCAAGGAGACGTGACTTGGGAGGCGGAAGACAAGATGCGTACGCTGTATCCTTTCCTTTTTTGAGGATTAACTTCTCCTTTCTCTACCGCTTTGTTGATACTTGTCCTATCGTTTAATATGTCCTTGCTATGATATCTTCGATCTTTAGTTAGGAAAAACCCTATAGTTGTATACATGTGTTTGAGACATGTTATGGTTGGTGGATGCAAATGTATGCAAGTGGTTGCCAATGGTTGCTCGTGGATGCATGTACACGCACATTAGCCACTAGATCGGCTCAATCACTTTCATATTGCATATAAATGTGTGTGCATATTCAAATTAATGGATGTATAATGGTTGTGTTATCATATGGATGCGGCATTTAGATGAATGGTTGTGCACGCATGTAGAAATAATATATATCGTTAGGATTCTTTCGCATACATAATGGACACATGGCACTATCATGATTTGCATTAACGAGGTCAACTGAATCAGTTGACCGCCAGATTTTGCATTAGATAAGGAACATATACACACACTTTTTGCATATGTTCATACGGCATTAGAAATCTTGTAAGGACAATGGATGCCTGTGTTTGATGGTTGGGTGGATGGATAATTGGATGTTAGGATATACATTCTCCTTAACTTGGAGATTTCGAGGGCGAAATTCTTTAAGGAGGGGAGAATGTAACACCCCGTGATTTTAAATATTAAAATTTACAAATTAATTAATACTTAATTTCAAATGTGAGAATTAAGGGAAACGGGTTACGCCATTACGTTCGTATCAAAATTCTGCTTGAGATAGAGTTCGAGCTTGCATGAATTGGACTCCGTATGAGTAGTTATGGCCTTTTGAAGTTTCAGAATTTAAATAAATTAAAAAACAGCTCATGTTTAGAAATTCAAATTTCGAATTCAAAACAGAGAAGCGTGCTGGGCGGGAATTTTCCCGCCTAAGGCCAGGTCGACTAGGGGGTCGAGCTCCCCTACACAGGTCGACCAGGAGGTCGACCTAGGGGTCGACCTATCTCTCCCACCTCGGGCATATCTGAAATGTGACAATTTCTGACTCTCTGCTGAGTCATTAGGGCTGATGTGGCTGTTCTAGATAACTCTATTAAGTCTAGATGGTTGGGATGGCTATTATGATAATCCAACGGCTTAGGTTGATTCAAACTTCTATAAAAGAGTGCCTAGACTCAAACCCTAAACCTAAACAAAATTTGTCTCTTGGCCACCATGTTGCTGCTTGGATAGTTCTCCTTCCTAAAGCTTAGGGATTAGCAAGTCAGAATTCTAATTCAAAAGATGAACAAATCATTCTCTTCTCTAACCTATCTTTGTGAGTACAATTTCTTTCACAAAATAATTAATAAATTAATTGTGACAAGTTATAAAATGTGGATTATGAGAACATGACTGTTGAATCATGTGATGTTATTGTCTGTTGGTGAACATATGACAGTTTTGTTATCTTATGTTGGTAGATCTAATTCACATGTCCAATTATACCTGCTTAACTTGATTTATTTTATGCTAGTTCGTATGTGAATCTTATGCAAGTTTGGGATGTTAAATAATATGCTACTTTGTATGTGAATCTTATGAAAGTCTGTGTTTACATATGCCAGTTCATATGTGAATCTTATGCAAGTTTGGGATGTTAAATCATATGCTAATTTGTATGTGAATCTTATGCTTATGCAAGTTTGGGATGTTAAATCATATGCTAATTTGTATGAGAATCTTATGCAAGTCTGTATGCGGATTATATACAAGTTTATATGTGAATCAAGTGTATACATATGCTAGTTTATATGAAAAAACATGTGATAAATTCATATGCAAGTTGTAGGAATCCATATGCAAGTTTAGGTGAAAACTATATTCATATTTTTAGGTGAAAATTATATTCACATATGCAAGTTTAGGTGAGACCCATAATTCATATATGCAAGTTTACAATTTCATGTTTAGATATATATTTAGATCCATGATAGTTTATGCAAATATATGATTCTGTATGACCATTGTCTATGCAAATTATTGGCTTTGCAAATTTATGTTATAATTCCTATTTGCAAGTTAGATCTATTTTTATGTGCTATGCAAGTTGTGATGTTTCTTTTCTTTTTATGAGTTAGATTATTTGCGGGTCTAACATATTTCATATTAAACGTGCGAACGACGTGGGGGCAATGGGTAAATATTAAATATTAATATTGTGAATTGGCATAAAAATGGCTTAAAAGCATATAATAAATTTGAGACATTAATTAGCCTAATTTATATGCATAGAAATTATGGACATAATTTAGGTGACAATTATGGACAGATTAATTTGGAAGTTATTGACAATTTGAAATGGGGATATTAATTCAAATTGGGGTTGAATAATAATGTGTAATAACAAATGCCTAAGACATGAGATTAGACTTGTTTGTGGTGTTAGGCTGCCCGGACCCGCCCAACAAATCCAGCAACCACAAACGGTAGTCTAATGTGAGAGGTCAAAGGCATAAATTAAATGCGTAATAAATGCCTAAGACACGAGGTTAGACACGTTTGTGGTATAAGACTGCCCGGACCCGCCCGGCACATCCAACAACCACAAATGGAAGTCTAATGTGAGAGATCGTAGGCATAATGAAAAGATGCTATACACGAGGTTAAGTCTGGCTTGTGGTGGAAGTCTTCCCGGAACCGCCCGGCATATCCAGCGGCCACAAGCAATCGACTAAATGTGTAAGGTCAGTGAATTAATAATTAATTAATGCTGATCAAAGGCGAATATGAATGACAAATAGAAGTTTGGATTGAGTGAGCAATTCTCTGAGTACCAAGCTGAAGTTGATTTTGGTCTTCCGGGTTGATACTTAGGGAGTTATTCTCTTAACCGATGTATTTGTGAACTAAGATGTAGTTAATCACAAATTAAGTAAAACATGATAAGTGGATAGGGTTAAGACCAACTTAACCAATATTATATATTGATCTGATAAGTGGATAGGGTTAAGACCAACTCAACCAATAATATATAAGTGGATATTGTTAAGACCAGCTTAACCAAAAATGGATATATATTGATCTGATAAGTGGATAGGGTTAAGACAAACTTAACCAATAATATATATTGATCTGATAAGTGGATAGGGTTAAGACCAACTTAACCAATAATATATAAGTGGATAGGGTTAAGACAAACTTAACCAATAATATATATATATATATATGATAAGCAGATAGGGTTAAGACAAGCTTAACCGATAACACATGTTGATTTGATAAGTGGGTAGCATGGGTGACATGTGGGATATAATTATAAACACTTAACCGGGTTGAAACATGTAAGAAGACATGAATAAGAGGGGGTTGAGTGGGAAATCCTGGTGGGGACCAAGCATAGGTGGAAAGCTTGTGTCAAGCGTGGGGACCCTTTTCAACCAGCAATCCATTTAGTATCTAAGTGAGCTCGATCTAGATCGAGGACGGGAAACACTTACTGGGTATGATTGTAAGAGGTCAAAACGGGTTAGCAGTGGCAGCGCAAGTCCAATGGGGTCATGTGCGTGCGTGGGCCCGGGCTGGTAGGTAAGACGTTGTTCATCGTGTAGGTATAAGTCATGCATCTTTAGTGGTATCAGGTTGCCACTTTGGGAAGTGATACACCCCATTATGGGACCAACACGGGTATCCACGAGTTAGGGAGCTGATCGAATGGGGAAGGTAGTGGGTATGACTAGCGGAGATAGGAGCAGGCGGCACCTATGAAGACAGCTAGGAATACAACTACCATATTATGAATAAATGTTGGGGAAGGTAGTGGGTACAACTAGTGGAGATAGGAGCAGGCAGCACCTATGAAGACAACTAGGGGTACACGAAACTACCATTATTATTTTGTTCAATAGGCGCGATCAACTTTTAGGGTGACTAGTATTGGTGCAGTATATTAATTATCCTATAGTGATTAGGAGCGAGATTAACGCCAGAATATTCCTCTTGTTTGTTTTGTCTTGCCTACTTGTTTTACTCGTTTATGCCTTATCCTTATTACTTAATAATTGTATTGTTAAAGTTATTGGACTCGCCGGACTTTATGTCTGACCCCCTTTGTTTTCGCCTCTTTTCTTCCTTCCCCGCCCCCCAACCCAGGGTTCTCAGAGTGGGACTAGTGCTAGTGTAGCTTGATTTGGATCTTTCTCTCTCTCTTTGGAAGTGCTTGGATTGCTGAAAGTAAAGTTTAGCTCATCTCTTTTATGGCTACTTATGTTGGGTTTATGATTTTTACTTTATGCACTCAGAAAACAATTTGTCAAGATGGTTACTAAGTGTACTTGGTTTATGGTGTTGATGTAATCAAACTATTTCTCCGCTGCAATAGAAGTTGTTTTAAATTTTTCAAGTACCCATATATGTATCTGTCTTGTTTATCCTGTTCTATTCACCAATAATACTCCATGAACATTAATGCATTCCCTTTGAGAGTGACATTAATGAACGTGGGGTGTTACAGATGTCTGCCAGAGTATATCTAATAGATCGCGTAAGTTGATCTCTTCAAACGTATTCACGTTTGGTGGCGGAGGAATTCGTTTCTCTTAGCTTTATACCCGTGGTTTTTTTTGTGGAAATCAATTCATGATTTGGCAGGTATGACGATGTAGCATTCAGAGAAAATGAAGGTGTGATCTATCAAAAGATACGTTATGACCTCAAGCCTCATCAACTGGGAAATGACAAAAATCGGGAAGGCAGCATGGCTATGTGGGTCGCCCCCATTAGGGTGTTTTGTCATCATCTAGAGAATATTCATATTTGTTACTTCTTTTCGCTTCTGCATCTCCCGGGAATGGTTTTGTTGCTAGCAACCATAGGTGACAATATATTCGATACATTCAAGAGAAATGAATGGTCGGTCATGTGTGGCCGCGTTACAAGACGTTCTTGTTGAACCCAGTGTATTCCTCTCTAGAGAAACACTATCGGCAGGTGGTTCCATACCTTGTCATAGTCAGAATCCAATCCTCAATAAGAACCAGCGGTTTTGATTTTATATTATATATGTGGAGCGTGAGATGCAAGCGTTCTGCTAGATTTTCTTTACTTGTGATTAGACACTATTATAATATCAGAAAAGTATTGATTCTGAAAATGTTTTGGGGTTATAGTAAGTTAAAAACCGTCCATGTTTATATGTGGACTGGTCTTACTATTATCCTTTTCTTTCCAGAGGATTTTTCAAAGTTAAACCGAATGGTTGGAGTTTACTCACACCAATCCCATGACTGACCTAGAGTTTATTTTGTTTTGTTTTCCCTAAACTCTTGGGTGCCCAAATTTATACGTAGGTCAAGTAGTTAGGATTTTATAGATATACATGGAGGAGCTCGGAGCAGGAGGCTTTAACATTAGTTATATATAGAGTTTATTTCCTCTTTAATGTTATGTGATAATGGTATGTATATACAGTTATAGTTTTTATTTCAAAGTTATGTTATATAATATATTTTATTCGTTCCATTGTGAGATTCGTGTTTACTCTGGTTTTGTTCTGTGGTTATCTTCTTCTTCTATTCTAATCTTCTTTCTTTTGATTTCTCATGCTCTAACCTATTTTTATTAATGATCAGGTATTTCTGATGTCTGAATAGTCGATATCGTGTTTTATGTCGATTTTCAAGGTCAAAAATCTCATTGTCGTTACAATGGTATTAGAGTTGAAGGTTAAGTAATTACCTTGGCTCTGTGGCTTAACTCAATAGAGATGGGATTAGTAATATCCTGGATTGAGTCTGAGGTCGTGAGAACGTATTCGTAGATTATATAAAAATGGTTTTATATTGTGGAGTTTTGTTAAATGAGTGGCTTATGAATTCTGGTCGATAGTGGGGCACCACAACGTCGATTGGGATTTCTAAACACTCGAATACGATAAGCCGACACGTTATATTTTTGAAAGGAGTGTAAATGAAATAATTTTATCTGAAATATATTTTGATATAAAAGAAGTATATATATTGGAATTACTATAATAAATATTGGTTGTGTTGGTTGTTATTATAATCGAGTCAGATTATAACTAAGATGGTTATAAATAACCAATCTAGAATTCAAATTATATATAAATTCGAATGAATTAAATCTGAATTTGAACTAGAAGTGAGATTAAATTCTGGAAAATTGGAAAGGGATTTGTAAATAGTTTTGGATTTAAAATATGGAAATTTTAAGATCCTTGGGAATTTGAAAATGTTTTCCAAGTGTTGAAAAGAATAATTTGAAGTAATTTCAAAATGGAAAAGTTTGAAAATGAGTTCTGAAAGTGAAATAGTATTGAACTCATTTCGATCGCTGGAAAATAATTCTGATGATGACGGCCGCATCATCAGTTTCATTTTTGAGTTACTAAGTAGCGAATTTACTGCCAAAGATATTGTTTTGAATTGTTTTGAGGATATAAGTTATTCAGAAATTCAATGATTTGAATTATTATTATTATTATATGTAAATATTATATGATTTCAAACTGATTTAAAATAAAACCCTAGGATTTGAAATTTGAAATTTAACTTATGAAGTTAAATAGATCGAAATAAAGAAAGTGAATAAATAAACTAGAATTTTATTTAACTAGGTTAAATAAAATTTGGTTGGACTAGAGATAATCTGGAATGAAGTTGGATTGTTGAGTAAGAATTTGGAGTTGAGATTGGAAATGAAATTTGAGATGGAATTCGGTTTGGATACAAGCGAATGATTGGATATGAGGATGAGTTGATTGGAAATAAATTGGAAATGCATTTGTATGTGCTGTAGGGGTATCAAATTGAAGAAAGAAAGTTGAAGTGCCCAACAGAAGGTGCAAGTTTATATTATATTGAATATGAGATTTATGAGCCAGTTTGGCAAGCCACTTGGCTGTTTGATTTTCTTTTGAATTGGAAAGGGCTTATAGAGGCAAGTGGTAACTGTACAGATTGAGCCCTGCAAAGGAGATGCCGGCAAAATTTTCCAAAAACTTAAAGGGTTAGAAAATTTTTATAAGCAGAAATCGAATTGTTGATTGAAATCTAAAATAAGAAAATCAACATGGATTAATAAAATTTAAAGGAGAATAATAAAATTGATAAATCAGTTTAAAATCAATTTGAAAAGATGAGGAGATATGCAGGAGAGCGTATGAGTTGGGAGTAAGATTTGGATTGATGGGTTGTCCAAAAAGGGTGGACGGGTCAAATGGAACAATCATGGAAAGTTAAGTATGACATAAGGATTAAAGGTCTATGGAAGACTGTGTTGAGAAAATGTGAAGTGTATGTTTTTAGTCAAGTGGGTTGAGCGAAGTTAGAAGAGTTATAGAATTTTTCTGCTTAGTAATTTCGTGGACGAAATTCTTTTAAGGGGGAAGAAATATAACATCCCGGAATTTTAGCGATATAATAATTAATTTATTTAATTATTTTATTATAATGGTTTGGGAACTTAAATGGTTTGAATTTAAATACTTGAATATTTGATTAATATAATATTAATGGGATAATATAATTATTTCTGAAATAGTCCATAATGATAAATTTGCAATATTGTGTAATTTGGAAAATATAAGATATTTATTTGAGTTAATATTGAATTTTAATTAAATATTGGCTTCGAATTTAGATAAGATTTGTAACGACCGGGAATTTTGCTCAATCCGAATCAGTCGCTAAACCGACCAACACCGTTCGAAACCCCTGATTGTTTTGAGAACACGACAAATTAGAACTCAAACAGAAGAACCTTTCATTGTTAATAACAACAGTTCCATCAGAATACAAGAATATACAGAGTATAAATCAATATTACACATTATAAAATATCAGAGATTACAATACATTACATAGCAGTGGAAAATAATACAATACACAACTAGAAGAGATATACGGATACAGAGCTTTCCGAATATCATTCCAGCTGTAAACCAGGTTCCTGTGAATATAAATCTGCAAAACCAAAACTACTAGCTGCCCGTTTCAAAATGAGGGCACCAAGAGTTTAGGTTAAAACAATAAACTCCAAGTCAGTCATGTGACTGGTGTGAGAACTAAAACATTTATTAATCTTTATTTTTAAAGTTAGGTAAATCAAGGGACTACGCCGTATAACACGGAACGGGTTTCCTCCCAAGAATACCAGTGCATAAACAATAGCGCAATGCTAAATAAAGAAATAATGAAGCTATTATAAGACCCAGGTCCCATCACACAATGCAACACCAAACTGGAGGATAGGGTTTTTACCTTATAATAGCCAAAGAATGCTTGATGCGCTAAAAACAAATCATTTGATACTATTATAAGTGCATAGTGTATAAAACAATTTCAATCATAAGTATCAATCATAGACGGCATGAGTGCCCCATCCCACTATGTCGCCATACTAGGCTCTACAAATAAAACCGCAAAGTCACGTATTGGAAGTTGGATTTCCATCTGCGAACCGAGGCAAAAGATAGTCCTTAACCAATTCGAGACTCTCTAGCCCGAGCCTCATGCTACATCCGCAACTGCACCTAGGAGCCACAAGGCCGGTCCACCGATGGGGATTAAAATGCCTGAACACTGCGTTTCCCCGCCCTTTGGGGCGTAAATGAGCCAAATGACTCCATCGGCTCCACACAGTCACCGATATATCTGAGGCGCCTCGCAACAGCAACAACCACACAAGTGAAAATAATATAAATGTCAGGGCTGGTAGGTCACTGACACCACCCTAGCTAGAAAGAAACGCATGCCCTCCCTGGATCCTTCTCCCGTTTCTGGTTCACAACCGGGGTATGAGGCTCGCGAATCAACGCTACACAAAGCTATGCCACATAGGCCGTGCTTTGATCATCAACCATAAGACTCTGCTTTTCAACAAAAGCCTTGATCATTTGCCACTTAGGCATGCCACACAGGTAATTCACTTCATGCGATTGATATCCATCAATATATAATCCCTAAGCTCATACGTCTCAGAGAAGGGCGTTAAGCAAGAGAATAAATTCTCCGCCGCCAAACAGATGTATATTTAATAGAAATCAATCACATAGACTAAAATCCAATGTCAGACACACAGTCCATTTACAAGTTTGTTCTGGGTCTGAACGAAACCGGAGGCACCTTGTACCTCGCATATCCATCGATCTCCAAGTACGTCTGGACGATCACCAACTGATTCCCTCCTCTTGGGGGCACAGCCCAACCAAGATCATCAGTAATCACCCAAACGACGTGAAGACCTCCGGTCTTCGACCACCGTCTTCATCATCGACACTGCGTCGGATCTTCGCAACGTCAATTCGAAGTCAATGGTCGAAATTCGCGAACTGCCACGGCGCGAGGCGTTCTATTCAGGCCATTATACATAATATATATATATATATTATATTTCGTCGATTTCCTTTGAAAACGTATTTTATAAATCGTTTTAAATTCGTTTTCAAAACGATTTCAACTTCATATTCAATTTCTAATCAAAATTGAATATTCCATATCATTAATCGATAAATGATAATATTTTCAAAATGTTATATTTTGAAATCACTTCCTTTTCTATATTCATTATAAAAATGAATAAAATCGATATAAATACCGTTCACGTCTAAATGGCGTCAATCTAATCAACACGGCTTTTATTCAACACATGAATTTATTTTCAATTCAACACATGAATTTATTTTATATTCAACACATGAATTTATTTTCAATTCAACACATGAATTTATCTTTCTATTCAACACATGAATTTATATTTCTATTCAACACATGAATTTATATTTCTATTCAACACATGAATATATTTCTATTCAACACATGAATTTATATTTCTATTCAACACATGAATATATTTCTATTCAATAGATGAATATATTTCTATTCAACACATGAATTTATTTTCTAAATTGGAATGAGGCCCAATCAATTACCATATAATGTTAATTATATGGATTTTCTACAACACATGTATATAATAACAACGATAAATAATCAACCATCATCTAGAGTGCGCCACACAACTGCATAAGCATTAAATGTAAATAATTAACGCTTATACAGTCTGTCGACCCATCGATCGACATACAACTAAATAATTGGGATTAGTGTACCTCAAATATCATCCCAACACCCGTGTGGGGTTTCAATCCACAAACACCGAATATTATTTGTGCGGTTGGGCGACGTGTAAAATTTATCGTCCCAATCAATATCCTTCAAATAGGTGTACATAAACAAACCGTTCGGTTTGTAAATGAATATTTATTTACTCACATTCACGTTAAAAATTATATTTTTAACGATAATTAATTTATTTCAACACATGAATGTTTTAATTATCCATTTCACATCAACATCACAAACAAAATTCACAACACATCAAACAAGCATATAAGCCGTCCATGGTCTGTGGACGACGGGTGTCGGGTGCTACTAAGCACCGTCTGCATCCTAGTATATATTTCAAACTAGAAATAAATTAAAGGTGAGGAGTTCCCACATAGGGTTCCACTCCGCCGTGCTTTGCTTTTGAACTGCTGAACCGTCTGGATCTGTTTGAAATTCCAATGCAGTCCTTGTCCCGCTGTTCATAATAAAAGATATATTTTTATTACTTCATTCTAATAAATAAAAATCATATTTTTAAACATCTCCTTCTCTATAAAAATCACATCATTATGTGATAAAAATCATCACTTTATATGTATAAATTCCCGACCTTTCCATTTCTAAAAATCCTAATTTCTCGCATATAAAAATCTCATTTTTCTTATGCTAACATATATATAGAAATCCATTCTTTTCATTATTAAAAAAATCGCCTTTTTCACTTTTAAAAAAAATCATCTTTTTCACTTTTAAAAATCCGACCTTTCTTCTCTAAAAATCTAACCTTTCGTTCATTAAAAATCTTAACTTCTCTAGTTATAAAAATTATATACTTCTTCATTATAAAAATAAAATCAGAAAAAGAAAAGAAAAGAAAACAAAATAAACATAAACATAAACTTACAGTGTTTTAGGTCGGAGGGGGGTAGGTCTTCGAACGTCAGGGGAGAGGAGTGGGAGGGCATCGAGCGGAGGGGGAAACCTTGCCGGAGTCGGCGGTGACTGGCGCAAAGGGTGCGGTGGCTTTTGGGGGTGGGTTTCATTAGGGAAAAGGGGTTTGGATGGACGCGGGTTCGAGAGGGAAGCCATCTCGAAGAGAAAGGGAGGAGGGGCCTGCCGTCGATCACCGGAGGAGGGGGTCGCGTCCCTGGCGGCGGCGGTGGAAGGAGGTGACGAAGGAGGGCGTGGGTTTTTAAATTTCGGGATCTGGGGGTTTAATTTCGATCGAAGAAAATGAGCAGGGGGTTGATCAAGGAAAGGGAGATAAAGGGAGGGGAATATAATAATATATATATATATATATTTTAATTAACTTAATTTTCAAAAAGTAACTTTTTATTTCGAACTCGAAACGAAACCCACCGCCTGTCGCCTATAGCTAATTACCCCCATTCCGAACACAATGGGATATGTATCGTAGGCTGATTTGATCATTTCGATCAGATTTCGTCAAAATCAAAATATAACTCTATATATTGAATTTGAACGCACATTTCAATTTACCGGGGCCACATACTAACTAGAAAAATTCCCGAAAAATATTTTCTAGCTTCGTATTGACGATACGGTCCTAATAAAACTGATTTCATCGAATTTTGAGACCGTTTGAAAAATGGCCATTTTCCAGTCGATTAAAATCAACTGAAACTGATCAAACGTGTTTTCCTTTGCCACGCTCACATATTGATTCAGAAAATTATGAATTTTGAAACCTAGCAATAATTTGACATCGCGAATCCAACTAAAGTGGTTTCGTTGAAAACCGAGGCCGTTTGCAAAATGGCCATTTTTAAGGGTCATAATTCCATAGCGACTATACTAAATTTTCAACTGGACATATCTTTTGATTCCCGCTATGAAATTTCAATTTTTCGGATTCGTTGGAAAGATATTCTCAATTAGATTCAAATATTTTTGGTTTTGCCAAAATCCGGTTTATTTTGAAACCTGTACATTCATTTGAAATTTGAAATCGAATTTTCAAACTACCGCGCCATTTTCAATTCCTTTTATAATTTAAAATAAATATTTATATTCAAACGACGATCTATATAAATATATACGTTCTAATCCTATTCAAAATGAATTTCTCATCGTTATTATTTAAAATAATTCATTTTAAATATTCAAAATTCACTAAAATCTCCAAAATAAAAATCTTAAATTGGCTCAGATTTTCGGGTTATTACAATCTCCCCCACCTAAAACTTTTCGTCCCCGAAAAGGAACGAAGCTGAAAGTTGTTTCACAAACCAACTCAACTTTCTCTATTTCCATTACGGCTTAAGTTCTTCAACTTTTCAGTTTCTAAGAACTTTTCAAATTCTTCAAAAATTTGGCTAACACCTAAATTTTCGAAAAATTTCGCCATAACCTCCCCTGCACCGGGGACTTCGGGATATTTCAAATAGCCTCCCATGGCCCTCACCAACCCAAAAAGAAAAAGAAACAGCCAAGCAGCTAGCCAATCGGATGATAGAATCATCCAAACCCAATAAACTTGTAAACATGTACCTATTTGTCGGGCAAGCAATTTTATTCTTCTGCTCTAGCCTCCTTGCTATGACCTGTTCAATGTAAGTATATGTATATGTATGCAAATGCGATAAATTTTCAATACAACTCACTATTTGGTTCAATTTGGCTAAAGGTTCAACATTTAATTAATCAAACAACACAATCAGCAATCAATTAGTTGATTAACGTTTCAAATTCATAACTTTGATACATAGTCAAAAATCGCAATTTTGATGTTAAATCACAACAATAAGCCCTATCTAATTTTGGTTCTCACACCAGTCAATTGGAAATATATAGAAATCTCACCATCGTCACTAGAACATAAATTCTGATGATACTCAAGTAATCATCAGAATCATCTCCGTGCGACTAGAGTGTGATTCTATATCTGTCCAGTATATTAAAACTTCGAGTACACGTGGATCAGACGTATATGCAAAGTCTTTATATATTGGATTGTCCAAATTCAATACAAATAAATATTCAAATACGAATAATTGAATTAAATTTTCAAAACAAAATTTGTTTTCACTTTTATTTTCAAAATATCACTCTTTACACTCGTTCTAGGATACTACTGATCCCATCTCTAACGAGTCATTCTCATTGGATATTACTAATCCAACATCTGATGAATTCTTTCGTTTGGTTCTAACGTGTCTTGTTCTCGAGCTTTGTAAACCAAAGCTCTGATACCTCAATGTAACGACCGGGAATTTCGCTCGATCCGAATCAGTCGCCAAACCGACCAACACCGTTCGAAACCCCTGATTGTTTTGAGAACACGACAAATTAGAACTCAAACAGAAGAACCTTTCATTGTTAATAACAACAATTCCATCAGAATACAAGAATATACAGAGTATAAATCAATAGTACACATTATAAAATATCAGAGATTACAATACATTCCATAGCAGCGGAAAATAATACAATACACAACTAGAAGATATATACGGATAAAGAGCTTTTCGGATATCATTCCAGTTGTAAACCAGGTTCCTGTGAATATAAATCTACATAACCAAAACTACTAGCTGCCCGTGTAAAAATGAGGGCACCTAGAGTTTAGGTTAAAACAATAAACTCCAAGTCAGTCATGTGACTGGTGTGAGAACTCAAACAGATGTTAATCTTTATTTTTAAAGTTAGGTAAATCAAGGGACTACGCCGTATAACACGGAACGAGTTTCCACCCAAGAATACCAGTGCATAAACAACAGCGCAATGCTAAATAAAGAAATAATGAAGCTATTATAAGACCCAGATCCCATCACACAATGCAACACAAACCGGAGGATAGGGTTTTCACCTTATAATAGCCAAAGAATGCTTGATACGCTAAAAACAAATCATTTGATACTATTATAAGTGCATAGTGTATAAAACAATTTCAATCATAAGTATCAATCATAGACGTCATGAGTGCCCCATCCCACTATGTCACCATACTAGGCTCTACGAATAAAACCGCAAAGTCACGTATTGGAAGTTGGATTTCCATCAGCGAACCGAGGCAAAAGATAGTCCTCAACCGATTCGAGACTCTCTAGCCCGAGCCTCAGGCTACAGCCGCAACTGCACCTAGGAGCCACAGGGCCGGTCCACCGATGTGGATTAAAATGCCTGAACACTGTGATCCCCCGCCCTTTGGGGCGTAAATGAGCCAAATGACTCCATCGGATCCACACAGTCACCGATATATCCGAGGCGCCTCGCAACAGCAACAACCACACAGGTGAAAATAATATAAATGTCAGGGCTGGTAGGTCATTGACACCACCCTAGCTATAAAGAAACGCATGCCCTCCCTAGATCCTTCTCCCGTTTCTGGTTCACAACCGGGGTGTGAGGCTCGCGGATCAACGCTACACAAATCTATGCCACACATGTTGTGCTTTGATCATCAACCACATGACTCTTCTTTTCAATAAAAGCCTTGATCATTTGCCACTTAGGCATGCCACACAGGCAATTCGCTCCATGCTATTGATGTCCATCAATATATAGCTCCTGAGCTCGTACGTCTCAGAGAAGGGCGTTAAGAAAGAGAATAAATTCTCCGCCGCCAAACAGATGTATATTTAATAGAAATCAATCACACAGACTAAAATCCAATGTCAGACACACAGTCCATTTACAAGTTTGTTCTGGGTCTGAACGAAACCGGAGGCACCTTGTACCTCGCATAACCATCGATCTCCAAGTACGTCTGGACGATCACCAACTGATTCCCTCCTCTTGGGGGCACAGCCCAATCAAGATCATCAGCAATCACCCAAACGACGTGAAGACCTCCGGTCTTCGACCACCGTCTTCATCATCGACACTGCGTCGAATCAGTTATTCAGAATGGGTTAAACCTGGTCTTTCTGAATAACTCGCGTATATAATAAACAAGTGTTACACAAATACAACATACGACTCATTCCAATTCAGAATACTCTTTTATTCAAATAGTCTTATATTTTGCGAAAGGTTCCCATTAATTTTATCGAAGATAAATTCTTCAAATTTATTCTTTAATCTTCTTTTGAATATCAATTCAAACTAGTCAGGATTAGCGAACCACACCGAAGTAATCATTTATTTTATTTCCCAATCCCAACCTATTCATCCCATGATGTAAAACTGGTCATACTTCATATCTAACACCACGGTGTTATCGGTAAATTCAATTACCATTTCACGTTCAAATCTAATTAAAGATTTAACTATCGCCTGGAGCAAAACTGCTGATACTCCATTCTCGATCACTTCAATCTAACTAAAGATTCATTATAACTCCACTTAGTTTTAATCTCCCAAAAATCAATATAAATGATTATTTAACTTAGGAAATCACCTCCTGTCTTTAACTGGGTTAAAGAACCAATGTCGTTTAAAACACGGTTCACGATAAACCCAAAATCACATTCAATTCATTATCGGGTTAAAGAACAAATGTTATTTAAAACACCGCTCACGATAAACCCAAAAATCAATTCAAATTCAATTCCAATTAAATTCCATTTAATTGGTACACTTCATTAAATCTAAATAAAAAGATTTAATCTTTTTCTCAACTGGGTTCAAGAACAGTGTTAATGAAGACACCATTCACGACAAACCCAAATCACATTTGATATTAAATACAAGGCTCTGAATAGAAAATATATCGGCTTATATTCAATATCAAATTCTACGACCAACAAATATCGTGTTTGAAATAATGATATAAATATATCTTTCAAATTTCCATAACAATATCTGTATAGTCACGAAATCCAACATCGAAATATTCCAAAGATAATTTCGATTCAAATCCGTTTCAATTCAATTATTGGAAATTCTGTTTATTTTCAAATCCAATTTATTTATTTAAAAATAAATGGATTTTAATTCCAATTCAAAACTAGTTCATTTCGATAAAAATCTATTTTATCTCCTCAAATTTGGAATTTTTCATCCTAATTCTTCACAAATCATTTCTTATGATTTTACACAAATTATTACTATTTTTAATAATATTAAAAAGGCCCGTACATTCGATTTCCATCAACGGCCATCGAACTGCACACTTACAACGACCTTTTCCAAATTTTATTTGGACATAATTCCAAATCCAACCGTTAGATTTCGAATCTCTAATATTCATTAGAAATCTCTTTTCGAAACGAACCCAACAGTTCTGGTTTTAGGAGAATCCAACGGTCGGATCTCCCGCAACGTCAATTCGAAGTCAGTGGTCGAAATTCGCGAACTGCTGCGGCTCGGCGCGTTCTATTCAGGCCATTATATATAATACATATATAGATATTATATATTTCGTCGATTTCCTTTGAAAAAATATTTTATAAATCGTTTTAAATTCGTTTTCAAAACGATTTCAACTTCATATTCAATTTCTAATCAAAATTGAATATTCCATATCATTAATCGATAAATGATAATATTTTCAAAACGTTATATTTTGAAATCACTTCCTTTTCGATTTTCATTATAAAAATGAATAAAATCGATATAAATATCGTTCACGTCTAAATGGCGTCAATCTAATCAACACGGCTTTTATTCAACACATGAATTTATTTCTATTCAACACATGAATTTATTATCTATTCAACACATGAATTTATTTTCTGTTCAACACATGAATTTATCTTTCTATTCAACACATGAATTTATATTTCTATTCAACACATGAATATATTTCTATTCAACACATGAATTTATATTTCTATTCAACACATGAATATATTTCTATTCAACACATGAATTTATTTTCTAAATTGGAATGAGGCCCAATCAATTACAATATAATGTTAATTATATGGATTTTCTACAACACATGTATATAATAACAACGATAAATAATCAACCATCATCCAGAGTGCACCACACAACTGCATAAGCATTAAATATAAATAGTTAACACTTACAAAGTCTGTCGACCCATCGATCGACTTACAACTAAATAATTGGGATTAGTGTACCATAAATATCATCCGAACACCCGTGTGGGGTTTCAATCCACAAACACTGAATATTATTTGTGTTGTTGGGCGACATGTAAAATTTATCGTCCCAATCAATATCCTTCAAATAGGTGTACATAAACAAACCGTCCGGTTTGTAAATGAATATTTATTTATTCACATTCACGTTAAAAATTATATTTTTAACGATAATTAATTTATTTCAACACATGAATGTTTTAATTATCCATTTCACATCAACATCACAAACAAAATTCACAACACATCAAACAAGCATACAAACCATCCATGGTCTGTGCACGACGGGTATAGGGTGCTACTAAGCACCGTCTGCATCCTAGTATATATTTCAAATTAGAAATAAATTAAAGGTGAGGAGTTCTCACAAAGGGTTCTACTCCGCCATGCTTTGCTTTTGAACTGCTGAACCATTTGGATCGGTTTGAAATTCTAATGCAGTCCTTGTCCCGCTGTTCATAATAAAAATTATATTTTTATTACTTCATTCTAATAAATAAAAATCATATTTTGAAACATCTCCTTCTCTATAAAAATCACATCTTTATGTGATAAAAATCATTACTTTATATGTATAAATTCCCGACCTTTCCATTTCTAAAAATCCTAACTTCTCGCATATAAAAATCTCATTTTTCTTATAATAACATATATATAGAAATCCGTTCTTTTCAATATTAAAAATATCGTCTTTTTCACTTTTAAAAATCCGACCTTTCTTCTTTAAAAATCTAACCTTTCGTTCATTAAAAATCTTAACTTCTCTAGTTATAAAAATTATATACTTCTTCATTATAAAAATAAAATCAGAAAAATAAAATAAAATAAACGTAAACTTACAGTGTTTTAGGTCGGAGGGGGGTACGGTCTTCGAACGACATGGGAGAGGAGTAGGAGGGCGTCGCGCGGAGGGGGAAACCTTGACGGAGTCGGCAGTGACAGGCGCAAAGGGTGTGGTGGCTTGTGGGGGTGGGTTTCATTCGGGAAAAGGGGTTTGGATGGACGCGGGTTCGCGAGGGAAGCCATCGCGAAGAGAAAGGGAGGAGGGGCCCGCCGTCAATCACCGGAGGAGGGGCCGCGCCCCTGGCGGCGGCGGTGGAAGGAGGTGACGAAGGAGCGCTTGGGTTTTTAAATTTGGGGATCTGGGGGTTTAATTTAGATCGAAGAAAATGAGCGGGGGGGGGGGGGGGGGGGTTGACCAAGGAAAGGGGGATAAGGGGGGAATACAATAATATGTATTTATTTTAATTAATTTAATTTTCAAAAAGTAACTTTTTATTTCGAACTCGAAACGAAACCCACCGCCTGTCGCCTATAGCTAATTACTCCCATTCCGAACACAATGGGATATGTATCGTAGGCTGATTCAATCGTTTCGATCAGTTTTCATCAAAATCAAAATATAACTTTATATATTGAATTTGAACGCACATTTCCATTTACCGGGGCCACATACTAACTAGAAAAATTCCCGAAAAATATTTTCTAACTTCGTATTGACGATACGGTCCTAATAAAACAGATTTCATCAAATTCTGAGACCGTTGAAAAATGGGCATTTTCCAGTCGATTAAAATCATCTAAAACTGGTCAAATGCGTTTTCCTTTGCCATGCTCACATATTGATTCAGAAAATTATGAATTTTAAAACCTAGTAATAATTTGACATTGCGGATCCAACAAAAGTGTTTTCGTTGAAAACCGAGGCCGTTTGCAAAATGGCCATTTTTAAGGGCCAAAATTCCATAGCGACTATTCTGAATTTTCAACTGGACGTATCTTTTGATTCCCGCTATGAAATTTCAATTTTTCGGATTCGTTGGAAAGATATTCTCAATTAGATTCAAATATTTTTGGTTTCGCCAAAATCCGGTTTATTTTGAATCCTGTACATTCATTTGAAATTTGAAATCGAATTTTCAAACTACCGCGCCATTTTCAATTCCTTTTATAATTTAAAATAAATATTTATATTCAAACGACGATCTATATAAATATATACGTTCTAATCCTATTCAAAATGAATTTCTCGTCATTATTATTTAAAATAATTAATTTTAAATACATAAAATTCACTAAAATCGCCAAAATAAAAAATTTAATTTGGCTCAGATTTCCGGGTTATTACAAGATTTTTGGGGCGTATTTTTATTTAATTTATAGAATTTTTCTGTAATTTTTATTCTGGAAAATAAACAACTTTTCGTTTGAAGTATTTTAGACCCTATATCAGCGTTTTAGAATTTCACTGAATAAATTAACTTGTCTATTTTATTATATTATTTGGATTGTGACGTGTTGTTCGACACGATGATATTTTTATTTTTTCCATAGCTATCCGAAAAGGAATGAAATCCTGAGCAACAGGGTACTTTATAGAACTAAGTTTTTAAAAATAAATGTTGAGTGACAACCACATGTTGCAACCCTATAAGCATGCACGTTTTCCTTTATGTAAACACTTTCCTTAACAAGTAAGGAGCTCTTATATACTTATATATTTATATACACCCTATACACGTGCATATACAACACTAGGATGTGAAAACTCATCACAGCCTACTTGTCTTCTCCGATGATATGTCTGGACATATCAAATTTAATAAAACCCAACAATAAGAACTTTTATTTTTATTTATTTCAAGAAAAAATTAACTCCTGCTACTTGTCCTTAGTAGTGTTTTCAAGTAAATCATTATTTATGTTCCACTATCTAACAAGTAGTCAGAAAACAAAATTGGATACATTTTGTGACAAACAGCAGGAAGTGGTAGCAGCGTAGCTAGGTATTAAAAGTATGGATAAATGACTAATACAATTTAACAATGTTAAAAATAAAATTAATGAAGTAAATAAAAGCAAATCCTTCTTTTATTTTTCTTTTTTTCTTTGAAGCAATGGTTCAAACATGAAGTCAAATTGCCGCTTTCCGCTGTAGGGTTTACTTCTCTGCAAAACAAAGGAGGGTGAAAGTAGCGGTCAAACACTTACTGGTAAATGAAAAAGATTAGTTTTGGATGAACAAGTCAGTGTCTACTAAACGAAAAATGATATTTATTCTGATAGTTTAAGTTTTTTTATCGATGTTTCATCTCATTACCAGTTTCCTTATATATGTGGTATTCAACAGACCAGTCTAGTCCCTTGTATGCTTCTAATGTGCAGCATATACCTAGATTAATATTAGAATTGTTATTATACAGTACAAATACACAATGGATCCTTTATAATTCATCAATACATCATATAGAATATGGTTACTAATTTTACAAAGTTCCAAAGAGAGTATTCATGCTCATACAATGTGAATATCAAATACTATTAAGCTTGAAACTCAAAATATCAAAAAAAAAATTATTTACTTTCCTTCCTTGCCAAGGTTCACAAACATCGAATCCTACCGTATATCTTTCTTTTAGGCCTGAGACTACCCTAAGCTAAGAGATTAACTTTCATGTACGATCAATTCTAAATAGCTACGCTAAACTAAGTCTTCAATGTGAAGGCAAATCAAAAAATATATAATACAGGGTACCTATAAAAATCACAAAACTGTATGTTCACATTGAAAGCCTACTACCTTCGGCCTAATTCTGAAAAAGAAAAATAGCTTTTGATTTCCTACACAAAACGCAGGCTATGGTTGTCCTAGAAAAAAACATGAAAATTCAAGAAACCGTTACGTGTAACCTACTCATGTACTGACGTTCCTACCCAAGCTTTACATAGCAATATGTATTAACAAAATCACTGTAGTCCTATCTTTGCTTTCTACAAGCCAAAGAGTACAAACCTAACCTATCTATACTGTAACTTGAGGGATGAAACATCAGAACTAAACGCTGCAAACATAATATGAAAAGAAAACTCATACATACCTACCATCTGCAGCAGACTACCCTATAACCTAACACTTCATGGGCAAGTAATCATGATCTAGAAATACAGTTGCATCTCCATTCAGTTTTTTCAGAAAAAATGGTGAAACCCGAAAGCCTTCATTGGAAAAATAAAATTTAAAACAAAATCAAACACTTGGATATAAATTGTAATATATATATATGGATTCAATTTGATTTTCCCTTCTCATCTATGTTTGTTTTGCTGAGTTCGGTTGTATTTTTGTTGCTGGAAATATTAGTGTCGTGCCTTGGGTTGTGGAGAGGGAAGAGTGGAGCCAGTAATGAGAAGTACTAAGAGGCCGGGAGAAAGCTCTTGAGTAAAGAAGCATGGAGGCAAGATCAGTTCGGGAAATCATGCAACAAATGGTGGGAGGATTGAAGAGTTTTGGGTAGGGAGTTAATGGTGAAGACCGATTGATTTTTCATGAAGGATGGGAGATGATCGAGTGGAACGAAGAGCAGATTTCCATTTAAACGGGAGAAAGACGCGAGAGGTATTTGGGGAAGAACGGTTGTAACGATTCGAATTTCGCCCGGACCTAATCGCTTGCAAAATCGACCAAGACCATTCAAAAACCCGAATATGCTAACTTTGGGCATACAACACATCAGAACAAATAACAAAAGACTTTTATAAATATTATAATAATGTTACATCAGAGTACAGAATATTAGAGGACATCGAAGAAAATATCACAGCGGAAGATTAAATTACAGTAAATGTAACACAATGCAGCGGAAACAATAAACTGATACAGCGGAAGTCTATCAATGCTCTGGACACAGTTTTAAGCTTCGATCCAGAATCCTGCTAGATATATCTGTAAAATAAGCTACTCGACTTTCCATGTGGAAAAGAGGGCACCCGAGTTTGCAAAGTGAAACAAACTACGGGTCAGTCATGGGATTGGTATGAGAAATCTTTCCTAACTTATCTAACAATATGGCTAATCACAGGACCACGCCGCTAACGCGGAACAGGTTTACTCCATTGTATTGCGAGTGCATAAATTATATAAATTTTTATTCAAAAACAACGCAATGCTTTTTAGAAAAATGAAATCATTATAAGACTCAAGTCCTATCACACAATGCAATGCAAACCAGAGGATAGAGTTTTACCTTATAATGAACAAACATGCTTGATACGTAGAAAATAATATTTTAATATTATTATTAGTGTCTACTCAGTTTTAAAATACTCCAAAGTAAATGTATCAATCCTAGACGGCATAGCACCCCATCCTACTATGTCGCCATATATAGGTTTACAATCAAAACCGTAATTTCGTATTGGAGATTGAGTTTCCATCATGAGTCAAGGATAGGGACGATCTCCTTACCGATTCGAGACACTCTAGCAATGTCTCAGGATCCCCCGCGGTGAACCCTTGGATACTGCAGGGCCGATCCATAAATATACCTTAGTGGATTAGTTATGCCTGAACACATGCTTCCCGATCCTATTGGACCTATAAAATGATCACAATTGACCAATAAATCCGAGGTGCCTCATTCCAACAACCACATAAGTAAAATGTCAGGGCTTGCAAAACCCTAATACCACTTCTGGCAAGAAAGAAACGTGTGCACTCCCTGCGTTCCCTTGTCTCGTTTCTGACTCTTACCGAGGTGTGAGGCTCGCGAGGTAACGCTATACACAAAGCTATGCCGAAATAGGCTATGCTTTGATCATCAACCACAAGGCTCTGCTTTTCAACCAAAGCCTTGATCATTTGCATCTTAGCATGCCACATTGACAATCCACACCATGCGATCGATAACTGCCAATATATAACCTCTGAGCTTATGCATCTCAGAGAAGGGTGTTAAGCAAGAGAATAAATTCTCTGCTACCAAAAGATATATATTAAATAGAGATCAATTTACATGGAATGAAATCCAATGTCGGACACACATCCATTTACAAGTCCGTTCTGGGTCTGAACGAAACCGAAGACACCTTATTCTTCATCTCGGTTGTCCAATACGGAAGAGAGGCTCTCGCATATCTGGACAATCAACAGGTACGTCCAGACAACTACCACTTTAACCCTTTCCTAGGAGCAACCCAGTGTCGGGCATCAGTAGCCGCCCATTTAATATGAAGATCGCCGGTCTTCAATCACCGTCTTCAATGTCTTCGACTTTTAATCGTCGTAGTAATTATTCAGAATGGGTTAAATCCGGTTTTTCCAAATAACTCATGTATTTTATAATCAAAAATCAAGTGCTATAAATACACATTATACGCCTCACTCTAATTCAGCCTTTTAATAAAATATTCATATTAAAAGGGAAATATTCCCATTAATTTTATCAAAGATAAATTCTTTTAAATTCTTTTAAATTTAATCTTTAATCTTCTTTTTAAAGATTCATTAAAACTCCAATTTGATTTTAATATCAAAAATCATTACTTTATGGTTATTTAACTTTTAAGAACTTAATCTTGTCTTTAACTGGGTTAAAGGACCAATGTCATTTAAAACACAGTTCACGATAAACCCGAAATCATCTTCCATTAAATATGGAATTTCCACATAAATCAAATTAATATATAATCGATATAAATTTCCGTACCAGACTAATAATATAAATGGAATAACGGTAAAGCCTTTTAAATTCCATATATAGTAACAGTCTTCCTTTACAGGAGCCTATCTCGATTACTATCAAATCGAATTTCTACTCAATTCCAATTTAATATATTAAATTGGAAAATTTAACTTTGGATGATTCCTATTTAAATCTAAATAAAAAGATTTATAAATTCTAAATCATATTTTTACTGTTAATTGGGCTAAAGAACAAATGTCGTTTAAAACATAGTTCACAATAAGCCCTATTCACATATAATTTTATTCCAATTACTAAATATAACTGGAAACTCTAATAATCTTAATTAAAAGATTTATTCTTTTCATACGGGGTATAAGAATAGTGTTATTTAAGACACCATCTACGGCAGCCCAAAATCTTTTTATTTATTTAATTCCAATTAAAAATTAATTAATTGGAAGGCTTCATTAAATCTTAATTTAAAAGCTTTATTCTAGTTAACAACTAGTTCATTTTGATAAAAATATATTTTATCTTTTGTCCATCCAAAAACGGACATAGAAATCATCATTTTATTCTTCGTTGAATATTATTTTAAAATAATCGTTATTTAAAAATATTCTTTATACAAAAGTATTCTTTATGTAAAAATATTCTTTGTATTGCAATGTTCTTTATTTTAAAATATTCTTTATATAAAAGATATTCTGAATCGAAATGCGACTCAATCAGTTACCATATAATTTCGGTTATATGGATTTCACACATCACATGAATACGGCAATAACGATAAACAACCATTAAATAACCAATTCACATCCAAAGCTAAATCTACAACTGTGTGAGCATTAAAATGAATAAATAATGCTCATCACAGCCTGTCAATCTATCAATTGACATACAACTAAATATTGGGACTAGTGTATGTCAAATATCATCCCAATACCCGTATGGGGTTTTCAGCCAACAACAGTACATCTAAATAAATCATTGGTTAATGAATTTAACCAATTTTAATTCTGCTATAATGTTGATGATAATGAACAAACATGTTATTATATTCCTAATGCTGAATAAAAATGTATTTTACTCGCATAATTTCCCTACCGGTTTCCAATGTCTAAAAATGTAATTAATTTACATTTCATTATTGCTGATGGCAAATGAAAAGATAATTTTTCATTTTTCCTTTATTTGTATGCAAATTCTATTTTATAATTTTAACATATAAAAAGAAATTGTTTTATTTGCATGTATAGTTTCACATCATAACATATGAAATGCCTTTTTATTCTGTACTCAAATTATAATGCATAATTCGACAATACAAATGTCATTTGTATTTGAATACAAATTCTATTTTAATATTTAAAAATAAAATGTCATTTTAATTCACATACAATTCTAATGTATGTTTTGACAATGAGAATGATTCTTATATTTGCATATAAATTCAAATGTAAGTTTTAACAACAAAAGCGATTCTCTATTTTGTTGTATATAACGGTGTTGTATACACAATTATATGATTTTTGTTTGATGATAACAAACAAATATATTTTGTTTTAAATGTATTTGTTATTGTACTGTTACATAACATCACAGACAGGAATATAATATTTATATTTAAATAGAATACGACTGTACAGAATTTCAAATATTCACACAGTATTTTATTTAAATATAAATATTTCTACATTCAAACAGTACAAATTATATGACTCCACTATTTGTACACATTCATAGATACTACACATGATATTGTACTTGTATATAAACTGAATATATTAGACAAATTTGTTTGAACACAATAAAAATAATATTTTATTTCAGATAGATTTGTTTAATACAAACATCAGTACAATTCTGTTGTTACACATCTCCTCACTATAGCACTTTGTCTATATATCTCATACATATATACAATCACTCATTTTACATTTTCATATTCATATGTACATTCGTTCACTACTTTTATACACACTGGCACTACAATATACTTGTCTTCTGTCTTCTGCTTCAGTCAGTCTTCTGTCTTCACAATCAGTCCAGTCTTCATACCTGTCATATACAGAAACACACCCACAATATCTGGAACAAAAGTAATTTCATATTCTAGTAGATATTTTTTTAAATTTTAAAAATTTTATTTGCCTCAGTTTTCTGGTGTTTTTCTCATCGTTTTTCTGACTCGATCTGATTTTCATATCCATCCAACTGTGTCTAGACAGCTTGTGATATTCACAGTGATACACTCTAAATATCACAAGGTAGACTGTATACATATATTTTACAGAGACAGGAAAACTTGTCTGGATGGCTGCATATGCACACGTGTAAACATATACATGTGTTCACTGCCTTGCCAATCCATTGTGCAACTGAGGAGTAGCCACGTGGACCATCTCGACTCAGTGCAACAATAATCAATATGGTCGAGGCAACCCAAAAACATCAATGAATTCAAGTCAGTATGACACGTGCAAGCATATCTGTAATAACCCAGAAAATGTGAACCAGTTTAAAATTTTTAAATTAGGTTATTACCAAGAAATTTGAATAATTGAAATAGCCTATTTCAATAAAATATAGAATTGGGTATAATATTGCAGTTTGAATTTTTGTATACAAACTTTGTCTGACTGTACCTGGTGGAAAATATAACGGATTTTGGCGAAACTGAAAATATTTAAATCTGTTTATGAATACCTTTCTAACGAATCCGAAAAATCGAAGTTTCATAGCGGAAATCAAAAGTTATGGCCAAATGAATTTTCAGAAAGGTCGCTATATAGTATATATAGCCCTTGAAAATTGATATTTTGCATACGACCTCGGAATTCGACGAAACCACTTTTGTTGGGTCCGGGATGTCAAATTATTGCTAAGTTTCAAATTTCATAATTTTTGAAGCTAGTATGTGAGCGGGGCAAAAGAAAATGTGATTGGTCAAATTCTGTTAAAATGGGTCGACCTAAAAATGGCCATTTTTCAAACGAGCTCAGAATTCGACGAAACTGGTTTTGTTATGACCGTATCGTCAAAACAAAGCTAGATTTATTTTTCTGGAATTTTTCGATTCAGTTTGTGGCCCTGGCAAATTGAAATGTACGTTTAAATTAAATATCGAATGCTTTATATTTTAAATTGAAAAATAACTGACTGTAACAGTCGAATTGGCCAACGAAACATATCCCATTGTGTCCGGAATGGGGGTATTTAGCTAGGGGTGACAGTCGTTGGGTTTAAAAAGGAGTCCGTTTGCAAAAACACTATTTAAAACTTCCTATAAAGCTCTGACCAATAGGAATTTTTCTTTTAAAAAAAATAAAAATACGAAGAAACCCTAGCCGCCAACGATCTGGACGACGTAGGGAGCTCGAAACTTCTCGTCCATTTTGCCGCCGCCTCAGTCGATTTCGCCGCCTCCACCTGTTGAAGCTTCTGACCGCCTTCGCCTCCTCTATCAATCCGACCAAGCCACGCCTCCATCCATCAACCGTAGACGTCGGAATTCGACCAGGAAGTCGCGCCTTTTAGAGCGCCGCCGCGACCAGCAGGAGCCACCGAACCCATCGCCACCACCGCCGATCTGAATGTGATTCGTAGCTCTCTGACGCAGTGTGGTCTGATCGAAGCAACGAGGTACGGTTTGGCTTAAAAATCGAGACCTAGTTTTGAAGTTTTAAAAATTTTTCTGATATGAATTTCTGAAATGAAAATAACACTTTTAAGTGTTGCAGAACTTTGAAAAATAATATCTTTTTCGTTCTTTAACGAAATTCGATGAAACAGGAGACACCGTGACCGCAAGGAGGCTCTCTACATTCTAGAAGAAGCCGCGGATTTTTCTGACCTTCCTACGATTTTTAGCACTGCAATAACCAATGTGAGGAATCTAAACTATTTGTGTGAATGAAATCGTGTTGTATAAATTATATAAGCGAAGTGTAAATTATATACGCATTGTATACCTCATGTACATGTGTTGTATAAGTTATATTAGCAATGTATAAATTATACAAGCATTGTTTGAAACATATATGCTTTGAGTTGTGATAAAATGCAAGTGAATTATTATATTATATATATATACTCCCCTCGTCCACAGACCATGGACGATATTTATTGCTTGTGATTGACGTGATATTATTTGGTATGACGAATGGTTGGAAATAATTGTTTGTGGTTGATTTTATGGTTGAAAAATACCTTTGTGGTTGAAAAATACCTTTGTGGTTGAAAAATACCCTCTTGTGGTTGAAACAAATTAGAATAGGATTGTGGAATTGAAAATAAAACATGCCGCCTGCGTGCGAACTAGATGCATGATCCCCATTGTCAAAACCGCGAGGTTTTAAGGTAGAGCGAGGAGCCGTACTAGGGACAGTCCCGGTTTTAACTACCTTGCCGTTATGCTGCCGAAATTTTTTGAAATATTTATGCGTTAGAATAATTTTCATTCATCGAAATAAACTACATATGCTATATAGAATATTCATGTGTTGAGTTGCAATTCATTCGTTGGGTTGAAATTCATGTGTTGAATATTATTTGAATTTAAACAAATGGCTTTAGCGATAAAAATCACATTTTTATATATATACAAACTATATCGAATATTCATGTGTTGAGTTGCAATTCGTTCGTCGAGTTGAAATTCATGTGTTGAATGTTATCATCTTTTAAAAATAAAATGAATCGATAATAAAAATTACACCTTTATTGTGAACTTGAAGTGTAAAAAATACACACGTGTCGAATAAATATTTTTGACGATAAAAATATTTCTTTTATCATGTATACGCTTAGATAAAAATACACACGTGTCGAATAAATACTTTTGATGATAAAAATATTTCTTTTATCATGTATACGCTTAGTTAAAAATACACACGTGTTGAAATAAATAATAGTTTGCTAGAAATATTATTATTAGCTTTGTTCTGCATATATATACATGTGTTGAACAGGAAAAATGGATTAGCTGTAGAGTAAAGAAATTATTTGCGTGCCCGACAAATAGGTAAACCTTGATGAGTTGGCTGCGCAATTTTATTTATATATCAACTCCTGTGAATGCCATTGGATGCGGAGTGCTGGTTATTCTGTGTGAAATAATAAATATCGCCATAGGATAGTAACAACTAATTTTGAACTACACTACATGGCATACTTCACGACGATAGGCATACTTCATCATATTCCACATAAGCAATTGGAGCTTGTGTGACGAGGTGGAAGATTTACCATACAAGCAAGAGGCTTGTATGGCGATGACTATATACTACAGGTTGAACTGATGACTGATATAGACTATATAAAATATAACGATAAATTGCCAGACTAATAAAAACCCCACACGGGTCTGGAGTTGACAATAATCACGTCGCTCTAGTTATTAAATACGGCACATGGACTATTTATTTCCACACGGAAACGGGGTGACGGGAATTTATTCTCTGGAGTGATTATCAGTACATGCTCCCCCGTAAACACCAGAATATATCACTATAAATATGTGAATGCTTTTTAGGATTTATTGGGTACCTAATACGGCCCAATAAATTTCCAAACCCCTCCCCGTACAAAGGAGGTTATGGCGAAATTTTTCGAAATATTAAGGCGTTAGTGAAATATTTGAAGTGAAAACGAAGTTGAAAATGTAGAATGAGCTATAGTTGAAATTATAGAATGAACTATATTTATATATATAAATATAAATATAACTAAAAGGAATAGAGGCCATGCAGTTCGAGTTTCGGAATCGTAATTTGAAACGATTAGTACGAGAAATCCGACCATCGGATTTTCCCGAAACCGCAACCGCTGGGTTCGCCTTGGAAATATCTTTCCAACGGCACCAACCTTGTAAAAATCCAACGGTTGGATTGTCCGGAATGTTTAATTCAAATCTGAAGAAAAACAGCGCCAAAATCGTTTATATTTATATATAAATATAATTAAATTAAATCGAATAACGACGCTGCAGTTCGAATTTTGAAACCGTAACTTCAAACGACTAGTGTGGAAGATCCGACCGTCGGATTCTCACGAAACTGGAACCGTTGGGTTCGCTTTAGGAATATCTTCCCACTGATATAGACTTTGTAGAAATCCAATGGTTAGATTTTCCGATATGCGTAAAACAAATTAAGGGGAAAACAGCGCCAGTGCCACGACACGACCTGAAACGTCATTTAATTAAATATGGCCATTTTTAAATAAATAAAAATGGCGAAAAATCGTTATAAAATATTATAAGCAACATAGATTGCAAATAAACCAATTGGGCTTGAGTTGTTTGATATTTGATGGTTGTATGTGTTTGACACGAAAATAACACTAATTAACTGAAAGATGGATGTCGAATAATATAACCATAGAAAGAATCGATCTAAATTCTAATGACGTGAATTATTTGAAAAGGTCGAGCTAACCCTCGTTTCGAATAATTTATCGAGCGATTCGAATTAGAAAATGCAAAGACGATTCAAGACCGACGATCTTCGTATCGGTTGGATGGGCGCTACTGAGGTTCCTGACCGGAGTAGCTACCGGAAGGGGACGGAAGTAGTAGTCGTCTGAACGTATGTGTTGATTGTACGGATTTGCGAGGAATTGACGCCTCCGGTTTCGTTCAGACCCAGGACGGACTTGTAAATGGACTGTGTGTCTGACATTGGATTTTGTTCTATACTGATTGATCTCTGTTAAATATATATCTGTTTGGCGGTGGAGAATTTATTCTTTTGCTTAACGCCCTTCTCTGAGACGTACGAGCTCAGGGGTTATATATCGATGGAAATCAATCGTATGGAGTGGACTGCCTATGTGGCATGCCAAGATGCTGTGATCAAGGCTTCTGTTGCAAAGCAAAGTCTTGTGGATGATGATCAAAGCACGGTCTACGTGGCCTAGCTTTGTGTATTTCGTAGATTCGCGAGCCTCACACCCCGGTATGAGTTAAAAATGGGATAAGGACCCAAGGAGAGCATGATGTTTCTTTCTAGCTATGGTAGTGTCAGTGACTTACCAGCCTTGACATTTATATTTATTTTTCACCTATGTGGTTGTTGGAATGCGAGGCGCCTCGATATAGGTCTGTAAGGACAGGGGAAACGTGTGTTCAGGAATTTCCAATCCTCAAACGTAAGACAGGACCGGCCTTGGAGGATCCAGGGTTGCCCAGAGTGCGTAGTCCTGAGGCATTTGCTAGAGTGTCTCGAAGCGGAGAGGAGCTTGCCCCTTGCCTCGACTCATGACGGAAATCCAATTTCCAATACGAGATAACGGATTCGATTGTAACTTATATATGGCGACATAGTGGCATGGGACGCTCATGTCGCCTATGATTGATATTTATGATGCTATTCGTTTTTGAAACATCTATGCACTAGTAATAATATCAAATGATTTTGCTTTATACGTATCAAGCATATTTGGCTATTATAAGGTAAAACTCTATCCTCCGGCTTGAGTTGCATTGTATGATGGGACCTGAGTCTTATAATGGCTTCATTCTTTTTAAAAGCATTGCGTTGTTTTAAAAGAATTTATTTCATTTTAAATGCACTAGCAATCACTGGAGTAAACCCGTTCCGCGAAAGTGGCGTGGTCCTATGATTTGCTATTACTGTTGTTTAACTGTTAAATAGATTCCTCATACCAGTCCCCATGACTGACTCGTTGTTTGTTTCACTTTGCAAACGCGGGTGCCCTTATTTTCACACGGGCAGCCTAGTACACAGGTGACAGGTTGTTTTTGGCTCTGCACTGCTGCATAGAGTGCATTTTTGGCTCATGGCGAGGCTGACTTCACAGAGACGACTTTGACATTTTCCGCCATTACTGTACTTATATTATGATTCTGCCACGGGCGATGCAGACTGATTTACTTTCCGTATTTCTTATTGTATGTATATGTACCGCCTTCGGCGATGTAGACTGATACCCTTATTATGTCTCACTGCATGTATGTATTCCGCCTCTGGCGATGATGACTGATCACTTTCCTTTTTATTTTACTAAGTTATATCCCACGCTATGCTATTCTGATGTTATTACATGTTGTGATTCCGCTGTCATATCCATGTAAAATTATTCTATTTATTGTTTCTGCTATTATCTGTTCTCTGCTATGATGATTAATGTGTTATATTCCGATGATTATCCTTAATACCGCCCCTCGGATTTTGGGATCGTCACAGTATCACAAATGGTTGAGCAATAAGTAGATGTCACACATGATATATGACAATGCAATGCATGCAACAAAGTCAACTCAGTCTAAACAAAGTTCAAAGCAGCATGGTGGCATATACATGCAGCACATATGGTAATACAGGAAATGGCACATGTATGAATTTCATTCATAGCTCAAGCAAGTCAACATACATCACAAGAACGGATCAGACCAAGCTTACAAAGTTGAAACAAAAGTGGTCTAGTTCAATTGGCAGCAAAGTTTGGAAATGATGCAACATCATATCAGCATAACTCAAGGCAAATAGTTGGCTAATATACTGTACAGATGGATACAACATACATGAGCAGGGTAATCAAGATAGCTAACAGCATGGCAAATCGACACATGGATGGTGATCAAGTCCATGCACATGTTCATGGTCAAGGTGACATATTCAAGCAGGTAAAGCATAATGGTTCAAGTGTATCAAAACTGAAATATATATATAGCAGCAAGGATAACATGAATCATGGTGTAAACTATGTACACTGGATGGAGAATGCACAGGAAGTATGAGCATCATGTCTGCATATACATGTATGCATGGACAAACAAGACACTCAATGTGTTCAGTTTTAAATAGTATGTTTCTCGACATAAAGACACATGCATAGGTGAAATGCGTACAAGTGGCTAACCAGTATACAAAACAACACAAGCATGGCAATAATTTAAGTAGAGTAATGTATGGTATCAACATATAAAAATAGCAGTAACCAAGTATGGGGCAAAGCAAATGAATGAAGGCAGCTGTTTTTTTTAATAGCCAGAAAACAGGGATGTGATATGTGCAAGTCAAAATTGCAATAGCAACTATACATGAGTCAAGGCCAAGTTTCAGTAATGGAGAAATCAGAGCATAATTATGCGATAATTCCGTGGACATTGGCTCAGCATGTTCAAGTAACAAAGGGAAGGCATCATCAAGTATGTGTGCAACTCTAATCACCCAAACAATATTTGGCAAGTTTATTGAATCAATTAGCAAATCATGCAAGTAACATAGGAAATCATTTTGATTTCTAAACATCTTTTGCAAATAAATTACGGTGGGATTTTTAGAACAATGCAGTATTTCTGAAAAATTCTCATTTTAAAATCTGTTTTAAATGAGCAATCTAGTTTTTTTAAATAGCAAAAAGGTTTGGAAAAAATACTCTTTTCTGGTTTCCAAATATATAATGTTTTCAAGGCAATTTAATTCGAGCAAGGTAACATGGGACACTGAAATATAATTTCCAGATTTGAAGAAATCAGAGAACTATTTTAGGCAAGAGATTTCAATGCATATGTTTCATAGCAGAGCAGTCAATCAAAGTTTTTAAATCACTCAAATTCAAGCAAGGCAAGAATCGAATTCAATTCCAGGAATGTTTCCAGTTTTTGTTACAATCAAGAAATTCAA
The DNA here is from genome assembly GCA_030737875.1 of Allium sativum. Classification (NCBI taxonomy): domain Eukaryota; kingdom Viridiplantae; phylum Streptophyta; class Magnoliopsida; order Asparagales; family Amaryllidaceae; genus Allium; species Allium sativum. The sequence continues at coordinate 165,658,575 of CM060916.1, read as the reverse complement.
ACAAGGTAAGAGAAATCTGTCTCAAGGCCACACATATTTCAAAGATTCAAAGCAGGAAATCACACAACATTTTCGCATATCAAAAAGGGAAAATTAGTCGAATCATTTTTTTTGAAAGCAGAGATTATAAGGGTTCAATTAACTCCATTTATACACCACTTTCATCATCGGCGGAGTGGATCGTAACAACACAACAAAATCAATTCAAGCAACCAAAGGTTAAAGTTTAGAGAGCTTACAATTTCTAGGTTTTCGATCGCGACTCATCAGAGTTGCAAATCAATGACATGGAGCATTTTAATGCCGCAAGAATTCAGAGACAAGGAGGATTGATATTACAGCAATCACGATTTGAAGATTGAAGAAACCCTAGTTTCATTTTCCAAGCCGCCGTTTTTGATTTCCACGAGAGAGAGAGAGAGAGAGCAAAGTGAACGGGATAAAGAGGGTGCAACCCTTAACAAATGAATGGCCGACCAACCCTACTCCAAGTGTTTAAAGGGAGATTTATATTTCTTTTTAAAGACTAGGGTTTTTATCTTTTTTATTTTGTATTGCATTTGAATTCGAGTTGTAAATCATTCTGAAACAGTTTCTAGTGTCTGTAAAATACTAGGGTGATCCAGTCAGGGTGTTGACTGGTAGTTGCTAGAGTCTGTAAAATCAAGGTTATCGGTTACGGGGACGTAATCAGGGGAAATCTGATCTAGAGGATTAGATCAGTCTAGGGTTTTGAGCATATGGTTAGCACAGGAGCAGGGAGTGCAAGTTTACAGTGTCTGTAAGTGAGATCTATTATTAACTCTTATTTGAAACCTTAGGAATGTAGCAGTAGGCAGGATTTTGCCGAAGCTGGGTATTTCTGTGTGTTATTTCCTTTCTTCTTTTTATTCCTGCTGTATTCTATGATCTGTTTATTATTCAATATCCTGTCAGATTTTTAACTAAGTGAAAAACTGTGAAAAACCCTATTCACCCCCCACCCCCCAAGGTTGGTCTAGATCCAACAAGTGGTATAAGAGCAGGTTATTTCATTAACTCTATAGTCATGGGTCATCCTAGTTGTCAACCGATAGAGAGTCAGTCCAGTTCATCTCCAACTATTTTCGGTGGAACAGATTTTTTAAACTGGAAATCCAAAATGGAATTTTATTTAAAATCTGTTAATATTAAATGTTGGGATGTGGTTATCAATGGATTTGATAGTGTAGATATTATTTTCAGTGCTTGTGCTATGAAAATTATATTTGATTATCTTAGCACTGAATAGTTTAATCTTATCTGTCATTGTTTATCTGCACAAGAAATCTGGAGAACTCTTAATGCAAAGTATGGACCAATTGACAACATGTAACACCCCGTAATTCTGTTAATATTAATATTTACAAATTAAAGAATAACTAATCTCAGATGTGAGAATTGTGGGAAAACTGGTTGCGGCATTGTGTTCGTCTCGGAATTCTAGTGGAGATAGAGTCCGAGTTTGCGGGAAACGAGTACCGGATGAAAAAGATATGAACGAACGAAGTTTGGTGGCAAAGAGAAAAAAATATATAAATGCATTGGCGCACTTGGGAAGTGCGCCAGTACATATTTACACTGGCGCACCTACCAAGTGCGCCAAGGCCGAGGCTGGAGCCTGCACAGCTTTCTGGTTCAGGCTGACCCATGTTGTTGAGTCCATTCTAACTCCTTGCTGAGTCATTAGGGCTGACTCATCACCCTATCATAATTAAATGGTTTTTATTAACCCTAAGAACATCCGACGTTTTAAATTAATTTATAACTCTATAAAAAGACCCCCATACACAAACCCTAAATCAGAAAATAAACAAAGACCATGGCCACATTGCTGATATTTTGAGACCTAGAGCAGCCGCCATCAAATTAAAGATAAAGAACAGCAACCAAATCAGAACTACCCAACCCTAACAGCGATTCTTCATCAATAGAGCGCTAATTCGACTCTCTTTCTTCTCTAATTGTGAGTATGATAGTCTTAACAAGATTATTATCATTTTAATTAGGTTAAGTCATGAATGGATTGTGAGTAGATGATGTGAATTGTCATATGCTATCATGTATGTTATTAATCCTATGCTATGTGGTGATGATATACTATATTTTGTAAATCATGCTATGTATGTTGAAAGTTTCTATGCTAAGTTGTGATGAATCATACATGTTTGAAAGCCATCTATGCTAGTTAGTTCATATTAATTAAATCATCATGTTTGGGCTATGTTGATCTATATGACAAGTTACATATGCAAGTTAAATTGATTAGAAAAGTTATGAACATATGCCATGACATCTATTATGACATCTAGAACTATGTTATGACATATGTGATATCCTATGCAAGTTCACACCATCATTATGTTGCCTATAAACCCCATATGCAAGTTTATGTATAAATTTGGGCTATGATCATATCATGTAAATTGTGACATTTAACAAGTTGACACCTTTTGATCCTTAACAAGTGTAGTTTATGCAAGTTTCACCCCTATTATGATTAGATTTATTTTAATTGTCTATATGTTATGATAATTTATCTTTGTGTTATGCGTTAGACTATTCAAGTCTAGCCTATATTATGCGTTGAATAAGCGAACGTATAAACGTGGGGTAGGGGTAATATTAAGGATTTAATAATAAGATGTTGGGGTGCAATTGATATGATTTTGCATACCATGAGTGGATGACCATAATTGAGTCAATTATGGACATCAATAAAAGTGGACTTAATTAATAATTTGGATAGGGAATTATTAAAACTGGGGTAAAAGATTGAAAGTTGTCAATCAATGCTTAGGACACGAGGTTGGACTCGTTTGTGACGTAAACCTGCCCGGAACCGCCCGGCAAATCCAGTGGTCACAAATGTCAGCCCAATGTGAGAGGTCCTAGGCCTAAACTAAAGCATAACAAGTTGTAAAGACACGAGGTTAGACTCTTTTATGGTGTAAGACTGCCCGAACCCGCCCGGCAAATCCAGCTGCCATAAATGCCAGTCTAATGTGAGAGGTCTTTATGAGGTTATGGCCTGAATGAATTAAGAAATACTTAACCAGATAAACATGTAAGGTGGGACATGGGGGTTAAGTAGGTGCCTTGGGTGGCATGAGGAATCTAGTAGGTGCCCTTAGTGGCATGTGAAATACGATTAGTAAGACTTAACCAAACACACATGTAAATGAACATGACTAAGAGGGTTAAGTGGGATATATTAACGACAAGCTTAGGTGGGTAGCTTGTGGGGGCCCATTTCAACCAGTATCCCAAACGTATCTTTGTGGGCTCGACCCAAGTCGAGGACGGGACACGCATACTGAGTTTGACTATAAGAGGCCAAAAACGGGGAGCGGTGGCAACGCAAGTCCAATGGGTTTCATATGCATGTGTGGACCCGAGCTGGTAGGTAAGACGTTGTTGCATCGTGTAGATATAAGCCATGCATTCTCAAGTTGTATCGGGTTGCCACTTTAGGGGAGTGATACACCCCACTGTGGGGCCAACACGGGTATCTACGAGTAGGAAGCCGATCGAAAGTGGGTAGTGGGGTACACCTAGTGGAGATAGGGGCAGACGACACCTATGTAGTCAGCTAGGGATATGTATGGCTATTTATATTGTTTCTGTGTGAAGCAAGTGGGATCAACCTTTAGGGTGACTGGTGCGGTGTAGTGTAGTAATGTGCGGTGCAGTATAGTAACTATTCGTTAGTAATTAGGTATGCCTTTACCGTTATCTTTAACGTTATCTTAAACGCTATCTTTATCTTCCAAATAGTTCATAGACATTTACTTGTCTTCCATCTTATGCCTTAGTCTAGTTATTTTGATAATAGTATTGTTAGAATTATCATACTCGCCAGACTTTATGTCTAACCCCCTCCATTTCTATCCTTTTCCACCTCCAGGTCCTCAGGTTGGGCCCAGCTCTAGTGGAGTTTGATTGGATTTCTTTATCTCACTTGGAAAGCTTGGACTGTTGAAGTAAAGTCCAGCTTGTTATCTTTTTTTTAATGGCTATTTGTGTAATGGGATTATGTATTTTGATTTTATGAAGATGGATAATGTACTTGACTCTGATTATTGGTTTTGTGATGTAATAAACATGTTTCCGCTGCAATAAAATGAAGCTTTAGTTTTCAAGTACTACTTATTATCTGTCTTGTTGTAATTTTTCTGTTCTATATTCACTTATAACCTCCATGGAAGTTAATGCATTCCCTTTGTGAGTGACATTAATGGACGTGGGGGTGTTACACGTAGTATCAGAGCTTAAGGTTACCAGAACAGATAAAAATACTTTAGAAAAATAGTTGTTTTTGGAAGAAATGTTTTCAAAAACATGTTTTAATGAGAAATTTAAAGAGGAAGTTTTTATTAAAAACATAATCCCCAAATAGCCATCTTTCGAATTCTCCATTTTGAATCTTTCCTTTTTCGTTTCAACATGGCTGAAGATCTTAACCTACCTGACGGTGTAACGATACCAGGATGGTATAGGAGGCTATTAGAGGCTAGGGCCACTGCAGGTCCAGCCAATGTTCCTCCACCACCACTTGCACCCATTCCTCCTCCTCCTCCTCCTCCTCGCGTAGATACTTTTGCAAAGACGTGCAAGGAATTCAAAGCTATGGGTGGAAAACCCTTTCAAGGATCAGAAACGTTTGTGGAAGCTAGAGATTGGCTTAAGGAGGTGGAAGAATTGCTAGAAATCTTTGAAGTAGAAGAAGGGAGGAGAGTTCGTTTAGCAGCTTGGTTGATGAAGGGAAAGGCCTCGTTTTGGTGGGAGGTCACTAATGGGGAGCGTCCTGTTGACTCTTGGGCGGATTTTAGACGTAGGTTCGAGGCGAAGTTTCTCTCTAGGGCGGAAGAAAATCTATATATGGAAAGGTTCTTGACATTGAAGCAAGGAAGCTCGTCAGTGAAAGAATATGTCAACAAATTTAATCAACTAGCAAGGTTTGGTTTGGACTTAGTAAACACGCCGGAGAAGAAGGCTCTGAGGTTCGTTAATGGCTTGAATGAACCGTTGCAAGGGTTGGCCATGACCCACATCCCTATGGGGGCCACCTTTGAGAGGCTAGTAGAAATGGCGCTCATGCATGAGGAGAAAAGCGCTGAAGTTGATAAGGCACCCGAGAAGAAAGGGGATCAGAAGAAACCACAACAGCAAAACAAGAAGGGTAGTAAAGACAATAACGGCAAGGGAAAGAAGAAATGTTTTAACTGTGGGACCCCAGGTCATCTCAGCAAGGACTGCCGAAAGAAAAAGAAGACTGGCTGTTTTCATTGTGGCGATGCGGGACATTTAGTGAAGGACTGCCCAAGGGGCAGAGGGCAGGGGCTACCTCGGGAGGACAGGTGCAAGCTCATATAGCACCAGGGCAGGCAAGGGGACAAGTTCAGGCTCTCGCGGTCCCACCGCTGCAAGAACGAGGTAGAACCATTTCTGTTGAAAGCTTAGTTTTTCTGTTTGATCATCCTGTCCGTACCTTATTCGATTCGGGCGCATCGCATTCGTTTATTTCTACATCATTAGTTGAATCACTGCACTTGAACAGCAGTTAAGTAGAGGATCCCTTAGTTGTTTCGAATCCAATTGGGGGCTCAGCTTATTTGTCCATGATGTGTTTGGATTTGAAAATTTCTATACTTAGCGTTGAGTTTAGATGTGATGCTTATGTGTTGGGCTTCACGGGCTATGGGCTAATTTTAGGAATGGATTGGCTATCCAGGAATGGGGCTGTTCTTGATTGTGAAAGGAGAGTAGTTAGGCTCGTGACTCGCCTTGGCAACGCTCTCGAAATATTTTGTAATCCCATAGATTCCGTTATGCTAAGTTATCTAGAATCGCTTGACGCGTCTGAGGAAAATCTACGATCTGTTAGAGTGGTCCGAGAGTATTCGGATGTGTTTGAGGAGGTGAAGGGCTTACCTCCGAAGCGGGAGATAGATTTTCGAATATATCTTGTGGATAATGCGAAACCAGTATCTTTGCCAGTACGCCACATGGCTCCACGTGAAAGGAGGGAACTCGATAAGCAAGTGAAGGAGTTACTTGAGAAGGGGTTCATAAGACGGAGTATATCGGAGTGGGGTGCTCCAGTAGTATTTGCCACGAAGGCGGATGGGTCCCTTAGACTTTGTGTGGACTATAGAGAACTTAATAAGCTTACTAAGAAGAACAGACACCCACTGCCGAGGATTGACGATCCCTTCGATCAGCTAGTTGGCGCCTCAGTGTTTTCGCAGTTGGACTTAGCCACTGGTTTCCATCAGTTGAGAGTGGCTGAGGATAGCATTGACAAGACTGCCTTTAGGACTCCAGACGGTTTCTATGAATGGCTAGTGATGCCCTTCGGTTTGACAAACGCCCCCGCATACTTTGTTGATTTGATGAGTAGGGTGTTTAGGGAGTACCTTAATAAATTCGTGATAGTCTTTGTAGATGACATTTTGATCTTTTCTAAGGATGAAGAAAAGCATGCCCTACATCTTAGGGAAGTGTTGGAGACTCTTCGAGCGCATAGCCTTAAGGCTAAATTTTCTAAGTGTCACTTCTGGAGGAAGGAAGTACGGTTCTTGGGGCACGTGGTTTCCAAAGAAGGGATAGCCGTGGATCCCGCGAAGGTGGTGGCCATCCAAGATTGGAAGGTTCCTAAAAATGCCACCGAAGTAAGAAGTTTCTTGGGGTTGACTGGCTACTATATGAAGTTTATCAAAGACTTCGCAAAGATATCAGCTCCATTGACACGCTTGACAAATAAGAACCTAGTTTTCACATGGGACGTAGATTGTGATGATGCGTTCCAACGGTTGAAGAGAGCTTTGACCTCAGCCCCAGTCTTAGTACTGCCAGACGGGAGTAAGCCATTTACCGTATATACTGACGCTTGTGGGACAGGACTAGGCGCAGTCTTAACGCAAGAGGGTAGGGTAACGTGGTGGCGGACGCCTTAAGTAGAAAAATATTATCCTTAAGCCCTTTGTTTGTTGAGCGGCGATGCTTAGAATTCATTTCGATGTTTGACTTTAGACCTTCCGTTGACTTCGTACCCGGTTTGCTAGCATCCTTGGAGGTCAGACCTACGCTTTTGGGACGGATTGGCGAGGCACAGCGAGACGACCCGCGGTTGGTTGAGTTAGTAGAAAAGCTCAAAGGAGGGGAGTCATCAAGCCATCTCCGTAGGTATACCCTAGATGATAAGGGTTGGTTACGTAGGGACGGTAGACTTTGTGTACCAAAAGACGATGACCTAAGGAAGACTATTCTTGACGAAGCACATCGTTCGAAGATGACCATTCATCCCGGCGGGGACAAGATGTACATGGACATGAGACGAGTTTACTTTTGGGCCGATATGAAGAGGGACGTAGCCGAGTATGTCGCTAGATGCTTGGTGTGCCAACAAGTAAAAGCGGAGCAAAAGAAACACGGTGGGTTACTCCACCTATTGGAGGTTCCACTATGGAAGTGGGAAAGCGTCTCGATGGACTTTATTGACGGATTACCGAGATCGAGAAAGGGTAATACGAAGATTTGGGTTATAGTAGATAGACTTACTAAGAGCGCCCATTTCATTCCCGTGAAGAGTAAGAGGATTTCTCCATGGTTAGCTTCTGTATACGTCCGAGAAATAGTTCGTTTGCACGGTGTTCCTTCTAGCATAGTGAGTGACCGCGATCCTATTTTCACTAGCGAATTTTGGAGAAGCTTACAAGAGGCGGTAGGGACTCAGTTATGTTTGAGCACCGCATATCATCCTTAGACGGACGGCCAGACCGAGAGGGTGAATCGCATTCTAGAGGATCTTTTGAGGATATGTATCCTTGACTTTGGGGGTACATGGGAAGAGCATCTTCCACTGGTGGAGTTCGCATATAATAACAGCTTTCAGTATAGCATTGGTATGGCACCATTCGAAGCTCTTTATGGACGGCCGTGTCGTTCGCCTACATGTTGGTGGGAATCTACCGATAAGATCTCACTTGGGCCCGGTATGATTAGAGAGACTTCGGAGAAGATCGACTTGATTCGGAGGAGGATGAAAGCAGCGCAAGATAGGCAGAAATCATATGCGGATAAGAGAAGGACGGATCTTGAATTTGAAGTTGGGGACATGGTCTTTGTCAAAGTGTCTCCATTACAAAACGTAGTTCGCTTTGGGTCCGTTGAGAAGTTAGCACCAAGGTTTGTAGGGCCGTTTCCTATTAAGGAGAAGATTGGACAGATGGCGTATAGAGTGGAGTTGCCGGAGAGACTTAGTGGTGTACACAACGTATTCCATGTGTCACATTTGAGAAAATGCTTGCACGAGACCGCGGAGGTAGTAGAGCCGAACTTGCTTAGAGAGGTGGAGATAGAGCGTGATGCGACGATTCGACGAGCTCCTACATGCATTCTTGGGTTGGAGATTAAGAGGCTGAGAAATCGAGAGGTCAGACTAGTCAAAGTACAATGGGGAGATGATGAGAGCAACGCTACTTGGGAGACAGAAGAGAAGATGCGTTCACGATACCCTTTCCTTTTCGAGGGTATGTCCTTTAATTTCTCCTTTATCGCTTATCTTGTACTTATCTTACCTTTAGAGTATCCTCTCGTTAGTATTCTTGACCTTTAGATAGGATAATCCTATGGTTGAAACATGTGTTTGAGACATGTTATGTATGATGGATGCAAAGTGGATGCAAGTGTTTGCTAGTGGTTGCTCGTGGACGCATATACACACTATTAGGCACTAGATCGGCTCAATCACCTCATACTGCATATTGCATATAAATGGCCGTATTTAGTAAAATGGATGTATAATGATTGTGCTATCATATGGATACCGCATTTTGGTGAATGGTTGTGCACGCATGTAGAAATAATATGTATCGATAGGGAACTTTTGTATACATAATGGATGCATGGCACTATCATGATTTGCATTAAGGAGGTCAACTGGATCAGTGTACCGCCTGATTTTGCATTAGATATGGACATATACACACACTGTGCATTTAAACATGAAAGCATTAGAAGTCTATAAGGACAATGGATGCCAGTGTTTGATGGTTGAGTAGATGGTTGTTTGGATGTTAGGATATACATTCTTCTTAACTTGAAGATTTCTGGGACGAAATCCTTGAAGGAGGGGAGAATGTAACACCCTGTAATTCTGTTAATATTAATATTTACAAATTAAAGAATAACTAATCTCAAACGGGAGAATTGTGGGAAAACGGGTTGCGCCATTGTGTTCGTCTCGGAATTCTGGTGGAGATAGAGTCCGAGTTTGCGGGAAACGAGTACCGTATGAAAAAGTTATGAACGAACGAAGTTTGGTGGCAAAAAGAAAAAAAATATAAATGCACTGGCCCACTTGGGAAGTGCGCCAGTACATATTTACACTGGCGCACCTGCCAAGTGCGCCCAGGCCGAGGCTGGAGCCTGCACAGCTTTCTGGTTCAGGCTGACCCGTGTTGTTGAGTCCATTCTGGATCCTTGCTGAGTCATTAGAGCTGACTCATCACCCTATCATAATTAAATGGTTTTGATTAACCCTAAGAACATCCGACGGCTTAAATTAATTTATAACTCTATAAAAAGACCCCCATACACAAACCCTAAATCAGAAAATAAACAAAGACCATGGCCGTCATGCTGATATTTTGAGACCTAGAGCAACCGCCATCAAATTAAAGATAAAGAACAGCAACCAAATCAGAACTACCCAACCCTAACAGCGATTCTTCATCAAAAGAGCGCTAATTCGACTCTCTTTCTTCTCTAATTGTGAGTATGATAGTCTTAACAAGATTATTATCATTTTAATTAGGTTAAGTCATGAATGGATTGTGAGTAGATGATGTGAATTGTCATATGCTATCATGTATGTTATTAATCCTATGCTATGTAATGATGATATACTATATGTTGTAAATCATGTTATGTATGTTGAAAGTTTCTATGCTAAGTTGTGATGAATCATACATGTTAGAAAGCCATCTATGCTAGTTAGTTCATGTTAATTAAATCATCATGTTTGGGCTATGTTGATATATATGACAAGTTACATATGCAAGTTAAATTGATTAGAAAAGTTATGAACATATGCCATGACATCTATTATGACATCTAGAACTATGCTATGACATATGTGATATCCTATGCTAGTTCACACCATCATTATGTTGCCTATAAACCCCATATGCAAGTTTATGTATAAATTTGGGCTATGATCATATCATGTAAATTGTGACATTTAACAAGTTGACACCTTTTGATCCTTAACATGTGTAGTTTATGCAAGTTTCACCCCTATTATGATTAGATTTATTTTAATTGTCTTTATGTTGTGATAATTTATCTTTGTGCTATGCATTAGACTATTCAAGTCTAGCCTATATTGTGCGTTGAATAAGCGAACGTATAAACGTGGGGTAGGGGTAATATTAAGGATTTAATAATAAGATGTTGGGGCGCAATTGATATGATTTTGCATACCATGAGTGGATGACCATAATTGAGTCAATTATGGACATCAATAAAAGTGGACTTAATTAATAATTTGGATAGGGAATTATTAAAACTGGGGTAAAAGATTGAAAGTTGTCAATCGATGCTTAGGACACGAGGTTGGACTCGTTTGTGACGTAAACCTGCCCGGAACCGCCCGGCAAATCCAGTGGTCACAAATGTCAGCCCAATGTGAGAGGTCCTAGGCCTAAACTAAAGCATAACAAGTTGTAAAGACACGAGGTTAGACTCTTTTATGGTGTAAGACTGCCCGGACCCGCCCGGCAAATCCAGCAGCCATAAATGCCAAACTAATGTGAGAGGTCTTTATGAGGTTATGGCCTGAATGAATTAAGAAATACTTAACCAGATAAACATGTAAGGTGGGACATGGGGGTTAAGTAGGTGCCTTGGGTGGCATGAGGAATCTAGTAGGTGCCCTTAGTGGCATGTGAAATACGATTAGTAAGACTTAACCAAACACACATGTAAATGAACATGACTAAGAGGGTTAAGTGGGATATATTAACGACAAGCTTAGGTGGGTAGCTTGTGGGGGCCCATTTCAACCAGTATCCCAAACGTATCTTTGTGGGCTCGACCAAAGTCGAGGACGGGACACGCATACTGAGTTTGACTATAAGAGGCCAAAAACGGGGAGCGGTGGCAACGCAAGTCCAATGGGTTTCATATGCGTGTGTGGACCCGAGCTGGTAGGTAAGACGTTGTTGCATCGTGTAGATATAAGTCGTGCATTCTCAAGTTGTATCGGGTTGCCACTTTAGGGGAGTGATACACCCCACTGTGGGGCCAGCACGGGTATCTACGAGTAGGGAGCCGATCGAAAGTGGGTAATGGGGTACACCTAGTGGAGATAGGGGCAGACGACACCTATGTAGTCAGCTAGGGGTACGTAAGGCTATTTATATTGTTTCTGTGTGAAGCAAGTGGGATCAACCTTTAGGGTGACTGGTGCGGTGCAGTGTAGTAATGTGCGGTGCAGTATAGTAATTATTCGTTAGTAATTAGGTATGCCTTTACCGTTATCTTTAACGTTATCTTAAACGCTATCTTTATCTTCCAAACAGTTCATAGACATTTACTTGTCTTCCAGCTTATGCCTTAGTCTAGTTATTTTGATAATAGTATTGTTAGAATTATCATACTCGCCAGACTTTATGTCTGACCCCCTCCATTTCTATCCTTTTCCCCCTCCAGGTCCTCAGGTTGGGCCCAGCTTTAGTGGAGTTTGATTGGATTGCTTTATCTCACTTGGAAAGCTTGGACTGTTGAAGTAAAGTCCAACTTGTTATCTTTTTTTTAATGGCTATTTGTGTAATGGGATTATGTATTTTGTTTTTATGAAGATGGATAATGTACTTGACTCTGATTAATGGTTTTGTGATGTAATAAACATGTTTCCGCTGCAATAAAATGAAGCTTTAGTTTTCAAGTACTACTTATTATCTGTCTTGTTGTAATTTTTCTGTTCTATATTCACTTACAACCTCCATGGAAGTTAATGCATTCCCTTTGTGAGTGGCATTAATGGACGTGGGGTGTTACACAACAGCTGTTCAAAACCCCAGGATGACAACTCAGATTCAGATCTATGCTTAACAAGTCATGTAGATGAAACTTCAGATGGATCAGATGATGGAGAATCAACAAATGATGAAACAGAGAATTTCTCATATGAAGATCTAGTTTACACGTGTCTTGATTTAACGAAATCTGCTGATAAACTCCAACTAAAAAATAAGTCTCTGAAATCTAAGAATTTTGAGTTGACCAGCAAAATTAATGATTTGGAATCGCAACTTGAATATGTTAAAAATTCTTTAAATTCAGTTTGCAAAAATTGTTTGACATTGAAAACCAATCTTGTTCATCTCAATAAAATATTCAAAAGTTTGAAGATGAAATTTTGATCTTAAATGAGAACAAGACTGAGTTATTAAATTTGAATAACCTTCTACAAAAGGAATTTGAAAATTTTAAAATAGATATAAATGCCAATTTTGAAATTGCTGAAAAGGAGAACTTGTTGAAATCAAATTTGATTTTAGAAGAACTTGAAATTGAGATTTAAAAATCCAAGAAATTTGAGTCTGAAAAGCAAAAACGATTTGAATCTGAAATCATGGAATCCCAAGCCAGAATTAAAACACTTAAAGATGAAAACTTGGTTTTAAATTCTAATTTTGAAAGATGTAAGATCACTAAAAATCTTTGTTCAGATTTAATGAAAGAAAATTGTGATCTTAAAACTAAAATTCAACAACTTGAAACAACTTTGGCTAAATTTTCTAACGGTGAAAAATATCTGAATACATTGTTGAAAAATCAATTTTCATCTGGAAATAAAAGTGGGCTCGGCTTTGGAAAAAATAATGTTTTTGAAAAACGAAATTCAAATGATTTGAAAAGTCCCTCAAACTGCATTGGAAATAATTGTTTTGATAATTTGAACTTTGATAATTCCAAAGGATTTTTGGATCAAAAGAAAAATGTGAATTTATTTTGTAAAAAATCATTTAAACATTCTTGGATCCTAAAAGGAAATGAAACGGGCTTTGTTAAGTTTAGACAGATTTGGGTTTCTTGAGGGTACAAATGTTAATTCTGATGGTTTGTTACACAAACAGGTTTGGGTACCAAAAGTGGTCAACACATTTCAGAGTGGTTTTACAAATTTTGTTAGACCACTTGATTCTCTCAACTGCTAGGTACCAGTGAAGGTTGAGGAACTGCTATGCTGAAAAGAGATTGATTTCAAGCTGTTCCATATTTCTGTATTCTTTACAGTTCCTTGGCCATGACTATTGAGTTAGAGATTCTGTTTTACATTGGATTCTGGTATGATCTCTAAACTCACCTTTGTAAATATTCACTGTTTTTTATTTTCTTTGTTTATTCCTCCTTCTATCCCTTCTATCTTTGTTTTTCTTTTTGATTTGATAAGGTCACATTTTTTTAGTTTTGTTTTTTCTTGGACTTCATTAACTTCAAATTGCAGAATTAATATTTTTCTGGAAATTTGCTTCATTCGAATAAAACTCTGATGTTTTAATCATTTTCAAATCTTGAATCTAAACTCGTAAATAACTGCAATTGATTTGAAGTTTATTTCTGATTTATGAATTCCGAACAGTGTTGATGTATTCGTGTCGTATCTTGAACACCGTTAATTTTGTATTCTAAATTTTCTTTTGAAGATCTGAATATTTAATGAAATTCCACACACCTCTGCTATTTTGGGTTTCTTCTAATTCATTTTAGAAAGGCTTGGAATAATATACTCATTACAACACATCAATATTTATCAGTTGTGATAATTTCATTATTTTTTCAGATTGGCTTGGATATTTTGATTTATCTTGAATCTCAGTGATACGTCGTGAAATTTATGTTTATTCATGATCATTTTATTTTGAAATCTGTTTGTTTTGAAATCATCTGAAATTGTTGATATTATGAATCTCACACACCTATTAAATTTAAAATAATCAATTTTGTATGGCAGATTCATTATATCTCAAACTTGAATTTGATACAAGTGATTTCAAATAAATTATTTTTTTGTATCATGAATACCTCTCAAACTTGATGTAAATGATCTGAATTTTCTTTGGGCTTGTCAGAAATAATTTGGAAAACTCTTTGAAAATCCGATCTTGAAACTCACTGTTATTTCATGATTATTTGAGTTAAATATTTGTTTGTTTAAAATCATTTGATGTTATTGATTTATTGAATCGCACACATATCTTGAATCTAAAATTAATAATCTGGTGTGATTGACTAATTGAATCTTGAGTTTTTTCATATTTCTCAAATGATTTCAAATAAACGGTATTTTTAATCATGAATCATCTTATATGACCGTCATCGTGTTAAGTATGATTTGAAAATATTTTCTGTGCTGCTCTGATACTATTGTGAAAAATGTTTGTTTTGAAATCATCTATGCTCTGATTAAAAGAAATTGATTTGTAAATATTTTTGATGATTGCTTGATTGGTTAATCTTGTCTGGTTGGGTATTGTGATTAAAAAAAAATTCTATTGTTTGTGATATTCTTTTTTGTCTCCAGTGTCGTCTTACAATCCTCATTAATAGAGACACCATTTGGTATCAGTAGTGCTGAATTTTTTTTGTATATATTTTTATTAATCCCTCTTGTATTGTGTAGATCATTATAATTTTCTCTTGTAATTGATTTTCAATTTTAAAATTATTTATTGATTATTCGTTCAGAAATTGAAATCAATATCCAAATTGAACTGTATTTATAATTCATCAAAATTATTATCAGTTTTTGAAATTGTGATGAATTGTGACTGCACTATATTTCACAACAAGAGGAGACTTTATTTAGTATTTTCATGATAGTTGAACATTTATTATAATATCTTTGAATTAGAAATTATTTCATGATCATCTCTTTTATCTATCATCTTTCTGCCATCCATGGTAATTTTATATTAATGTGGAGAGTTAATATGTTTTAAAATCCTTTTGAATAAACAGTGGAAATATTTGTGATAGAAATGGGACTATGTTATTATTCAGAATTAGTGATAATTGAACATTTTCAATTATCCCAGTACAGTCGAGCATATTTCATAATATAATTAATTTAGAAATTTATTTCATAGTCCATCTCTGTACTTACCCCATTTTCTATCATTCATATATTGGTTTTATATATTGAGGAGTTTTTCCTTTAAATGCTGAAAATAATAAATATAATTAGTATTTAAATGTGTCTCTAACCTCATTTAAAAATCCAAGCTCTGGTCGTGCATGATTAAGAGACAACTTATAATTTAAGCTGCGACTGAACTCATTTAAAAATCCAAGCTCTGGTTATGCGTGGTCAGTGTGCTCTTAAATAAAATAAAAAGAAAAACGAAATTTTGTGCTATTAATTGAAATTAATCTAAAATTCTCCTTAGTGTATAAAAACCAGCCTATCAATCCATCTTTCTAATATGTGAAATGTGTTGAAATCTTATGACGTATTATGATTTGTTGATTGATAGCCATTGGGATTTTAGAGTATTTAATTTTGTCACTTAAATTGAATTATTAATTATAGTCCAAATCTGTCACTGTTTTTTGAACTTCTTTTTTAAAATTCTTTTGAAAATAATTGGAAATATATGTATTTGAAACTCTCCATTTTATATAAAATTCATTGTAAATCCGTTAGTTTCTACAATGTGAAATATGCCACTAGTTTTCAGTTTATTACGATTTTTGTTTGACTGATTGAGATTTATGATAATCGTTCTTCCTCTTAAGCTGATATTGTATTTGTTAGTCATTTTTCATCTATATTTTAAATTTTGTATCCTTTTGATGATAACAAAAGGGGGAGAATGGATCGAGATTTTGATTTATGAGTGAATATTTTATAAATATTTTTAATTTTGAAAATTATTTCATTTTTCAAATTATTTCATTTTTCATGTTTCTTCACTCATGCACAGTTATAGGGGGAGTTTCTGTTGTAGGGGGAGCTTTCAAATAGGGGGAGTTCAGTTCTTCACTCTCAAACACATTTATTATATTCAAAATCTTCGTATTTGTTTATCATCATCAAAAGGGGGATTGTTGTATATAACGGTGTTGTGTACACAATTATATGATTTTTGTCTGATGATAACAAACAAATATATTTTATTTTAAATGTGTTTGTTATTGTACTGTTATATAACATCACAGACAGGAATATAATATTTATATTTAAATAGAATATGACTGTACAGAATTTCATATATTCACATGGTATTTTATTTAAATATAAATATTCCAACATTCAAACAGTACAAATTATTTGACTCCACTATTTGTACACATTCACAGATATCAGGTGTCCAGGTTGGTGACAATTGAAGCATAGAGTCTTCCTGACCATGGCATTTCCAGGTCCTTGCTATTGTTGATGCTGTTGAGTTTGTTGCTGAGGTTGACGTGGAGTATGTTGTTGACGTTGAGGCTATTGCCGAGTTTGACGTGGAGGTTGTTGCTGAGGTTGCTGTGGCTTTCCCACTATTGGCTTCTTACAGAACCTAACGATGTGACCCTTCTCCTGACAGTTGTGGCATACGGTGTTCTTGAAACGCTCCTTAGCTTTCTCCCCCATTTCTCCCTTCCCTTTCCAGTTTGGATTAAACTTCCTCTTCTGAGGATTTTCCCCATTGGCTTCTCCAGTTTGTGCCTTGGTTAATGGTTTCTTTGTACTTAGTGCCTCATAATGTATCGCCATGTCGACTATGTCACTAAATGAACTTTTCAGATGTCCAATTACCTTGTCTTGCAAATTTTCTTTCAATCCAGCTATGAACATCTCGTTCTTCTTAAGCGAGGTATTGATCAGTTCTGGGCCAAAACAAGAGAGTGCATTGAATTTATTCTCGTATTCTACTATGGACATGTTCCCTTGCTTCAAATCTATGAAATCGCAATACATCCTAGTCTTGCCTGCTGCGGGAAGAAATTGTGCTTCAAATTCCTCCTTGAACCTTCCCCAGGAATAGTCATTCTCAGATACATTCGCAGTCTGTGCATCCCACCAGATTGCTGCAGCTCCTTGTAGTTGCCATGAAGCTAAAAGTCGTTTCTGTTCATCATTCAAGTTCTGTCCTTTGAAAATCCTTTCACAAGATCTTAGCCACGCTTGAACTTCAATGAAGGATTCAATCCCTTTAAAAACTTTTCCTCCCAGTGTTTGATATTCCTTACAGCTAGTTGCAAAGTTCGTCCGAGGTTGAACTGGTGTAACAGGCATAACTGGTGCAACTTCTTCTACAGTTTCTACCGGAGTCTGAGTAGTGTTACGCCCATTGGTAGTGGTAGTTCCCCTAGCTCGGCCTTTTTGTGCACGGGTAGTCATTCTTACTAGCCTGAATATAGCAGGTTGACATCAAAAACTCGATCGGATATTATACCTACTCTATATAAACTTAAGTCGATCATTCCTAAGTATGTATATATATAATAGCATCCAACTTTTAAAATACGCTCTCTCAACACTCACCCAAAGCCTAGGTATACGATAACCTAAGCTCTGATACCAACTGTAATGACCCAACTTTCCAGTGCCTCGGAAGTTGTATCATTATATAAGAAAAGAAGTAGATAGAAGAATAGAACTAAGAAAAAGACATCAGAATCTCACAACGGAACTTAGGACAATATATTAATAGCCCAAAATATTACACACTACAAGTCAAGTACATAAGGTGCTTCATACATAAGGATACATATTTGAGTCAAGTACATAACGTAAATCATACATAGGGATATATGTCATTGTGATTACATAACAATCACTAGTGATACTAACTTGCTGAATAATAGTACATAACATCATAACTGAACCACGATCTGGATAATAGTACATAACATAAGATAGATAAGCCAACGTCCCAGGGTTTGCCATCCTGCTACTCCAAGTAATGATAAATACCGGGATCACTTGTCTATCCATAACAAGTGTTATGAATACCCAAGAGTTTAAGGGAAAACACAGAAAATAAAACTCCGGATGAGTCATGGACTGGTATGAGTAAACGATTTATAAAACAGTTTTAATAAATCACAAATGATTCATAAGACCACGCCGTGAATACGGAACGGGCTTTTACCTTATGAGATCAAAACAGTGTGTGTCAATAAAGCTAGATATTATGATAATGTCTATGGTTTACAAAAATAGTTTATAATCTAGTAAAATGTTTTCATCTCACATTTTACTATATAATATACAAACAAAATCGCTTGGCGCTTATGGATAACGGATTTCCACTTATGACAAGGTATGGGATCACCTTCCAATGGTGTATCTCTAGATACGAATACAAGGGTTCAACAAGAACTTCTTGTAACCCGGCCACACATGACCGACCACTCATTTCTCTTGAGTGTATCGAATGTATATCACCAATGGTTGTGTATGGCAACCATTTCCCGAGTCGGGACAGAATCGACAGAATAAGAAATAAGGAAAATATCTCTAGATAGGTGACGATACATCCTAATGGGAGCTAACCACATAGCCATGTTGCCTGTCCGATTTCTGTCATTTCCGATTGTGAGGCTTGAGGCTAACTTACCACTTAAACATGGTAATTTTCTTTGGAAATCACATTGTCAAAACTCGCCAATCTCTAGGTGACTTTCCCAAAAATATAATACGAGTATAAAGCAAGAGGAATGAGTTCGTCTGCCACTACGTACATACGTTTGAAAAGATCTACGTACGAGATCCGTTAGAATTACTTTGTCAGATATCCGTCTATACAAGTCGTCCTGGGATTGGACAAACCGAAGGTGTTACTCTATAAATCCATCCCAGGTAATCCCTGCCCAGGATCTACAGGATAATCCTTGCACTTTCATCGTCTTCTATTATCTTCGATAATTATTTACTGGCGACGATAAATCTGAATCGAAGTGGAACGTAGTTCCGGACTCTTCGAGACAATCTGCGTTTAATATATTTTAGGGACAAGTGCTACTTAAGGGATCAGGTTTAAGTATGTGATTAACTTACATTTTATTTACAAATGATTTAATTCGTTAAATCATTTAAAATATGATTTCTGACTTAAGTTGACAACATCGTATTCCATTGTTTATTCAAACGTTTTAATGGCTTACATTTGACACTAATCCTTTTTAAGTCTTTATTTATTTTATTTAATAAAACTAATTAAATAAATCTAGAAATAAATTTCCTAACTTTTATTTAATATTCTAAAAATCCTACTCCTCGGATCAGCTTGAAACCACTCGATCTGCCTAGGAAGATCGCTCGTTTTCGTGTGATCTGGCAACGTACCGGATCTGGTGATCTGGTACGGCCTATCATCTTGACAACCAGTGATCTTCATGGGCAGATCACTTAGTTTCAAGTGATCTAGCCAAGGCAGTGTTGGTGATCTGCCAAGTGCAGATCACTTGAAACACAGTGATCTGCACGGAAGATCACTGCTGTTTGAGGGATCTGGCACTTGCCAGATCCAAGTGATCTGCCAAGTGCAGATCACTTGAAACACAGTGATCTGCACGGCAGATCACTGCTGCTTCAAGGGATCTGGCACTTGCCAGATCCTCTCTACGTCAAACACTGTACTGTGCACAGTTTGATATAGGAACGTCCACCGTACGGCCACCTCAGGCCATCGGAGCTCAAGTGCCTTCATCCACACCTTGCCACTGTCCAGGCGCCTTGATCGATGCTGCCGTGGTGGTCCCACTCGCCTCCGGTGAAGCACAGTTCTCGTTTTAAACGAGACAGCAAAAACATGCACACACTAGAACGCTTAACCCTCTCATCAGAGAAAAACTCATCACCCCAACGCCTCAGATCATCGGAGGACTTGCAACTCCGTCCTCGCATTGCCACTGACCGGACGCCCCAGTTGGCGCTGGTGCGATGGTCCCACTCGCCTCCGGCGATAAGAAGTTTGATGTTAAAGTCGAGCTAGACTTTCGAACCCAACCCCCCTATCACCCTGATATATATATATATATATATATATATATATATATATATATATATATGTTCACGCAAATTTGGTTTTCAAGTTTTCAAATACTTCTGACAGTGAATATACCCTGAGTATTCATTGTAGTTAAATGGCAACATGCATTTGTTTTGATCATGCATGGTTCACGGCACATATATGTGTGTTCAGCTGGCGCAAAACAATATGCGTGTTTGTTCATAGATTTTAACAACAACAATGGGTGTTTGTTCATAGTTTACAGCAACAAATTTACTTTATGTCCATGAGTTCAAAGGTCGAACCAACATAGCATTTCATCACTTGCAAAACAAAGCATACATATGTAGAAAAATGTGTTTACTCACCTGTAAAGATCGGGTTCTGCTGTGTTATGAAAATACTCTGTTCTTGCTTTCTTTCTTGGCTTACAGGTGCAAAAATGTATGGGGATGGATCCTTATTTATAGGCTAAAATGAAGTATAAAATAATGCTTTCCATCAACTAATAAAATAGGCAAAATCCTATTTCCTACTGTTCAAAAGTAGGCGCAGGTTCTTACAACAGGGAATGTTCCCTGAAGCTAAGTTTTGCTTTGTCATATTATGTTAAAAGTCTTTGATGGAAAGGGGTATATCCACTTGCTTGTTCAGTAGTGACAAAACCATTTAATGCTCATACTTCTTTAATGTAAAAGAATGTATAACCCTTCCTTTGAACCCACGGCTATACACAGTAATCCATATGTGTTTGGCTACAAAATTTACACCACTTAAAGTAAATAAAACTCAAATCAAAAATGGCCAAATCCAATTATGCTTTGCATTTAATGGTTGCTGCGCCGGTCTTGTTTGTGTAAGGATTTCTTTGATCATTATCTTTGTAAACACTTAAGTGTTTATCTCTCTAATCACTTGTCTCTTCTCTTTCTTTTATACTTTTATGAGAAGTATTTCTCTAACTCAAACCCTTGTCTTTAGCTGGGAAGTTCTAATGTTTTCTTACGCTAGGATTTGGATATTTATGGCTTTATCCATATAGTTTTTATCCTATTTCAAAGCCTTGTTTTTAGTTGAGATGGTGATTTAGCCTTGCATACATAAATGGGCTGAAGTGGGCTTAGTCTTTCCTTATTCTTTGTTCTTAATTAATCCATGGATTCATGCACATAAATGGCTTGAGTGCAAGCCTTGAATGTGATTGCTTTACTAAGTCTTTCTTTTGATTAATTTACTAAGTCATTCTAGCTTAGTGTACGTATTAGTTGGTGTTGAGATTCCTTTGTTCATTTGTAAATCAATCCATTTCTTAAAACACATTGTTTATCTTAGTGAAGATTTTAGCTACGCTTTCTCTACATTGTTTTAATAAAGCTTTGTTATGTGCTATAGTTACTTAGCTTAACTATACTCGCCTTGCTTTAGTTTAACAACACTTTGGATCTTAGTAAAAGAATTTTTACTTATATTTATGTTCTCGTAGTTGAACTATCCTTTTATCGATACGTTTATTTATCGATGTTTTGTTCAATTTAAATTTTTATTTCGTCACTATCATCGTCATTGCTGTCGTCTCCCTCATCATCCGCATCATAACCTGACTGTAGGCTTGCCTCTGAAATATCTAAGCTCTCTTCCTCTTCCTCCATTGGCTCGGGCTATCCGGATATAAGTTCGACTGGGTCTACATACCCACCCTCATCGTCCCTAGGCTGTATCGTCTCCGCCCTAACAATCGGTTCTGCTATCTCTCTAATACTGTCACTGAGTCTCTGTTCTTGTAAAGGGGTCAATCTCTTTCTAGCGGTTCTCTTAAATATGGGGGCCATCTGATAGGTAAGGGACAAGGTCTCAGAATATATGTAAATATCTGGAAGAGTTCATAAGTCCTAGTGATAACTGAAAAGGTAACATGCACATGCTGTTTAAGATGGAAAAATCCAAAATTTCATTTCCACATATAAGGTAACATCCAAAACGATACATAACATATTAATAAGCATACTATACTATTTAAACGTAATATAAGCCAATACTTAGTTGACAATGAAGTTTGGATAAAACTCCTTGATGTGCTTCTCCGTCTCCCAAGTACAGTCGTTTGGGTTTTCGCTCCATTGTATTTTGAGTAGCTTCACAATCTTACTCCGGAGTCGCTTCTCCTCTTTATCAACTACATATACTGGATAACGTATCACAGTCATGTTTGGTTTAATCTCGAGATCTTCTTGGACGGATGGTTCGAAAATCAAAGATGGATCGTGGACACACTTTCGGAGATGGGAAACATGGAAAACATTGTGAATCCCTGCCATACTTTCTGGTAATTCTAGTTGATAGGCTAGTGATCCAATTTTCTCAATAACACAGAAGGGTCCTACGAAGCGTGGAGTTAACTTTCCTGTTTTACCAAATCTGATTGCTCCTCTGATAGGTGCAATCTTCACAAACACTAGATCTTCAGCAGAAAAATTAAGATTCCTTCGCCCTCTGTTTGTGTAACTCTTCTGTCGATCCTGGGCTTCTTTCATACTACTCTTAACTAACTCAACTTTCTCTGCTGCCTCTCGGATCATATCTGGACCGAGAACAAGTTTATTACCGGACTCAACCCAACAGTTGGTGATCTACACGGTCTTCCATAGAGTGCTGCGTAAGGTGCCATACCTATACTGGTTTGATAGTAGTTGTTGTAGGAGAATTCTACTAGATATAAGTGATCTTCCCATGTGAAACACCCCACCTCCGTTAGGGTCACTCTCAAAGGGAATGCCCTAATTTTGGTGGAGGTTTATGAGTATAAGTCACAGATATACAAGACAGATATAAGAACACATATTTTTGAACAGCGGAAAAACAACAACTTTTATTCCATTAAAAATACGTGTTACAACAACCATACCATAATTGTCTTACAATGCTTCCAAAAACATAACATCTTCATAACTGTCTTGATTACATTATTTAAAGAAGCATAAAGAAAACATAAATAAACTGCAAAAGTCCCATAGTTGCTGTCCAAAGCCATAGTCCAGAACGGAAAGATCCAAGCAATACATTCTTTCTCTTCAAGCTGGATATGAAGGCTGGTCAAGCTGCCGTATTCCCTCCCTGTGGACCTGGGGGGGAAACGGAAGAAAAGAAGACGAAAGAAAAGTAGAGTCAGACATAAAGCCTGAGTAAGTCTAGGACTATTAAGTCTATGAATAAAGAACTGGGTATGATAAGTATAAACTAGAAATGGGAAAGCACCATATACTTAGTTAAGTTGTCTAGGGTCGAATATACTATCGTACCCCATATTAATCTCTGTACCCATATAAACTAGCTCCCAACAGGCACCCCATAATCAGGGTGAAGTGATCCATTTTATGATGATCGGCTCCTACTCGCATAGTTACATGTGTCTTACGGCCCCCGATGTTGTAGTTACCTATGCTGGTCCCACCATGGGGTGTATCAAGTCCCATGGCGGCGGCCCGACACAACCCTAGAATGCACAGGTATGCTACTGGTGCCCAGTGCCTTATTTTTCTGCGCCGGAGTGAGTGCACGCCCACACCCCGTTAGAACCTACACTGCTGCACCACCGCCGTCGATTTGACCTCTTACAGTCAGCCCAGTAATCGTGCCCCACCCTGCCTAGTTTCAGGGTATCATGATACCTTATAGGGTTACTGCTGAAAAGGGTCCCCCGCTACTAGGTTTTTCTATTTCTAGCCAACATGCTAAGTTGGTTAAGTGTTTTATAAACCTAACCCCCAATCAGTCTGTTTAGTTTAGCATGTTCCATCTTGATTAAGTATTAATATAATTTACTTAATCCTATCAATCCTGACTCAGCCTTAATTGTCTTATTAAAGCCTTGACCTCTCACATTAGACAGGTATTGTTGTGGCTGCCTGTTGCCGGTTGGGTCCGGGCAGTCTTACGCCACAACTCAGTCTAACCTCGGGTCCTTATTGGGCTCCATGTTTAACCACCCACATTGGATAGGTGTTGTTGTGACTACTGGACAGCCGGGCGGTTCCGGGCAGGTTTACATCACAACTCAATCCAACCTCGAGTTAAACACATCGTATTTTCTACATTTACATATTTTGTCTTTCTTCTTTATTTTCTTATATGTAAATATTTGTGGCCCATTATTCAAAATCAATTTAAGCTAATGGTGTAAAGGTTTACACCAATCATGGGCCCAACCCATTCTTGAATTTAGGCCCATCTACTTTTATATTTTCATTTATTAATTAATTTGGCCCAACGCTATTTCCCCTGTTTAATACGTTCGTTTATTATAATATATGTTGGGCTTAGCCTTTGAAGCCCAACTTAGCCACGTGAAAAAGGGGAGGCTTAAAACGTGATTGTATACACAAAAAAAGGGGAATGTGAACGCATGAACTTGCAACATAACGTTGGAACTACAAAATAGAAACAGGTGTACTTGCATTGTAGTAACATATACTTTGGTCATAAAGCATAAGTGACATGAATCAAACCATGTAAACTTGTAGTTAAGTTAAGAATCTAACTAAATTAGATATCATTATTGACACATAGTCTTAACTACAACATAAACAATTAGGCATAATGTCAAACATAAGCAAATCATGTTTATAAAATTACTATATGTTTACAAAGGTGCTTACTTTTGTTACTAATACAAAAGTATAGTTCAACTAGAATTATTCCAACTTAATCATGATTTTTAATCTATTCACATAATCATGGCACAAATATACCCAAACATGAAATCATGGTTTTTGATCTATTCATGTAATCATGGCATAAATATTCCTAAACATGAAATCATGGTTTTTACTTTATTCATGCAAACTTGCAATTGGAATGTAAATCTAACTTAGCTATGTGTCACATATATTATCATATAGTTCTTGTTAACAATATAGGCCTAACATGTTTTTCAATTAGGCATAATACCAAACATAGCCTAGTCATATTCATAAAATCAACATAAGTTCACAAAGAGGCTTACTTTTGTTTCTAATACAAAAGTATGGTTTTATACATAGATCATGATGCCAATTCCAACACAATTTCATATGAATCATAATACCCCAAATTTGATCCAATTACACAAAAAGTGATTTTGTACAAAAATATACATTATGTTGGCATAGTAGCAAAACCACATACTTGCATGAATCTCAATTAAACAACCACAAACATGTAGCTTCAACATGAATTACATACTTGCGAATATCCAATCGAATACTTGCATGAATCTCAAATAAACTACCGCAAACATGTAGTTTTTATCATGAATTACATACTTGCGAATATCCAATCGTTATATCACAACATTCCAAATCGATTAGAATCATAGCAACGCACAAATATGAATTACTATCACCACAAATCAAGTGTAATTCTAATTTTACACAAATCAAACACAGTTATTTATTCACATCGGAATAGTACTCTACTTACAATCGTGTGATGAATTCTTCAATTCAGGAATCTGAATTCTGGATTTGGAGATGCTATTCCTTTGATGTAGGCGTTGATTTGATTTGTTTAAGTTTAACTTGTAGTTGCTTTATGCTTTAGAGTTTGTCTCCTAATTGTCTCTTTATTTTCTGACGGCTATCTTTAGTCTCTCCTCAGCAGCATGACGGTCTCATCTCCATTTTAGTTTATGTGAATTAGGGTTAGTCTTAGGTCCTTTTTATAGAGTTTCTGAGTTGATTTAGACCGTCGATGGAGCTTGGTTTAATAATAGCCGTTCGTTCAAAGAAGAGACCAACCAGGAGCTGACACCTAGCCCTAGTGACAAGGCAAGGCTCAGAAAATCGACCAAACATAGACTAGGCCAGCCAGGGTGGGCTGGGTTCGACCTGGCTCTGGGGCTAGGTCGACAGCCCAGTCGACACAGTGTCGACTTGGCAGTCGACACGGGTGTCGACTGCCCTGTCGACTTCTAGCCCAGGTCGACTGCCAAGTCGACCTGGGTGCCTTAGGCGGGAATTTTCCCGCCCTGGCCAATTGGGCCCGATTTTGAATTTTAAACTTGATTTTCTGAGCTGTTTTCGTCTGTTTGAATTTTAACCTGAATTCTGAACCTTCCGGGGGCCATATCTTCTTCATACGGACTCCGTTTTTCGAAAACTCGGACTCCATTTCGCGTATTTTTCCAAGACAAACACAATGGCGTATCCTGTTTCCCTTAATTCTTTGATTTGAAATTAATTATACTTTAATTTGTGAATTTCACTGTTATAGAATACACGGGGTGTTACATTCTCCCCCACTTAAAAGGATTTCGTCCCCGAAATCTGCAAGTTTAGGAAAAATATATATATCCTAACATCCAAACATCCATATACTCATCCATCAAACACGAGTATCCATTGTCCTTAAAAGACTTCTAATTCTTCATGATCATATGCGAAGTGTGTGTGTACATGTACTTATCTAATGCAAAATCAGGCGGTCTACTGATTCAGTTGACCTCCTTAATGCGAATTATGTAGGTGCCATGAATCCATTATGTCTGCAAATTTTCCTATTCATGATTCTACATGAGTGCACAATCATTCGTACAAATGCAACATCCATATGACAACACATTAAAGTTCAACCATATACGAATGCAAACATATATGCATATGCAATATGAAGTGACTGAGCCGATCTAAAACCTAGATTGTGTGTGTATATGCAACCACGAGCAACCACTAGCAATCACTTGCAACCACTTGCAACCATCATCCATAACATGTTTCAATTACATGTTTTCATCCAAAGGGATTCTACCTAAAAGATAGGGTCGAGGAGATATACCTAAAAAGATAGATAAAAGCGCAACTTAAGGAAAAAAGGAAAGATCAAAGATGTACCCTCGAAAAGAAAAGGGTAGGCAGTGCGTATTCTAGCTTCAGTTTCCCAAGTCGCATCTCCCTCGGCGTCGCTCCACTGAACTTTGACGAGCTTGACTTCGCGGTTGCGTAGCTTCTTCACTTCCGTTCCTAATATGCGGGTTGGAACTTTCCTCACGGTTGCTTCGCGCTCCACTTCAGCTTCTTCTAGGATATTTGGCTCTACCACTTCAGCAGACTCATGTAGACACTTTCGGAGATGTGAAACATGGAAAACGTTGTGAACTCCGGCCAGCTTTTCGGGTAGCTCTAATCTATAGGCCATTTTCCCAATTTTCTCGATGATAGGGAATGGCCCTATGAACCTTGGTGCTAGCTTTCCTGTGGTTCCAAAACGAACAACGTTCCTTAGCGGAGATACCTTAAGAAAAACTCTGTCCCCAACCTCAAATTCAAGGTCGGTCCTCCTCTTGTCGGCGTAGGACTTTTGTCTGTCTTCGGCCGTCTTCATCCTTCTTCGTATTAAGTCTACTTTCTCTGAAGTCTCTCGGATCATTTCTGGTCCAAGTATGAGCTTATCAGTAGACTCCCACCAACAAGTGGGCGATCGGCACGGTCTTCCATATAAAGCTTCGAAGGGCGCCATTCCGATGGTTGCTTGATAGCTGTTGTTGTAGGCAAATTCCACCAAAGGAAGATGGTCTTCCCACGTTCCTCCGAAGTCAAGGACGCACAGTCTTAAAAGGTCCTCCAAAACTCTGTTCACTCTTTCCATTTGGCCATCGGTTTGGGGATGATAGGCTGTGCTCAAGCATAACTGCGTGCCTACCGCTTCTTGCAGACTTTGCCAAAACTCACTTGTGAAGATAGGGTCTCGGTCACTAACAATGCTGGATGGTATTCCATGGAGTCGAACGATTTCCTTGAGGTAAAGAGATGCTAGGGATGAGGCAGTTCTTTTACTTTTGACAGGTAAAAACTGGGCGCTTTTAGTAAGCCTATCCACTATTACCCAAATGCTAGTGTTGCCTCTCCTAGACCTAGGCAGCCCATCGATGAAGTCCATTGAGATGCCATCCCACTTCCACTGCGGGACCTCTAGAGGATGTAGCAGACCGCCAGGCTTTTTCTGTTCCGCCTTGACCTGTTGGCACACCATACACTTAGAAACGAATTCTGCCATGTCCTTTTTCATGCCGTTCCAGAAGAAAGTTCTTTTTATGTCCTTGTACATTTTATCTCCGCCTGGGTGTATCGTCATCTTGGAGTGATGTGCTTCCTCCAGAACCTTCTTTACTAAATCCCTTGTCTGTGGGACGCATAGTCTTCCGTCTCGCCTTAGCCAACCCTTGTCGTCGATGGAGTATCTGTTGAGGTGGCTTGAAGTCTCACCCCTAATGCCTATCAATTGTTTCCACAAGCTGAGGGTCTTCAAGTTGTGCTGTCCCTATTGAGTCCACTAAAGTCGGACGTACTTCGAGAGATGCTAGCAAGCCTGGTACAAAATCGGAGGAAGGCCTAAAGTCGAAGCTGGCTATAAACTCTAGGCTTTGTCTTTCAACAAACAGTGGGCTTAAGGTCAGTTTCTTTCGGCTTAACGCGTCTGCTACTACGTTGCCTTTGCCCGGAGTGTAGGAGATCTCGAAATCATACGAGGCAAGAAACTCCATCCATCTCTGTTGCCTCAGTTAAGATCTTTCTGCGAGAAAAGATATTTCAACGATTTATGGTCAGTGTAAAGTTCGAACTTCTCACCTAGGAGATAGTGTCGCCAAGACTTGAGTGCAAAGACGATGGCAGCTAACTCAAGATCGTGGGTCGGGTAGTTCTTTTCGTGCACTTTCAACTGCCTCCCGCCATAAGCTACTACCCTTCCTTTTTGCATTAAGACGGCGCCTAGCCCTGTCCCACATGCATCTGTATAAACAGTGAACATCTTGCTTCCATTTGGCAACGTCAAAACTGGGGCTGTTGTAAGAGCCCTTTTTAGTCGCTGGAAAGCAAACTCGCAATCCAAGTCCCAATTGAACACTAGATTCTTCTTGGTCAATTTCGTGAGCGGAGCTGAGATTTTCGAAAAATCCCTTATGAACTTTCGATAGAAACCTGCTAGTCCTAGAAAACTTCGGACCTCAGTTGCATTCCTTGATGTCTTCCAATCCTGTACCACCACTACCTTAGCAGGGTCCACTGCTAACCCCTGTTTGGATACTATGTGCCCAAGGAACCTCACTTCTTCTCTCCAAAAGTGGCATTTGGAGAATTTGGCTTTTAGTTGATGGACTCGCAGAGTTTCCATGATTGCCCTTAAGTGCTGAGCATGTTCCTCTTCACTCTTTGAGAAGATAAGGATATCGTCTACGAAGACCACTACGAACTTATTGAGGAAATCTCTGAATACCCTACTCATCAGGTCCACGAAGTAAGCAGGTGCATTTGTCAAGCCGAAAGGCATGACAAGCCATTCAAAGAAGCCGTCTGGGGTTCTGAATGTCGTTTTATCGACACTATCTTCAGCCACCCTTAGCTGATGAAAACCGGTCGCTAAATCGAGTTGGGAGAAAACAAACGCTCCTACAAGCTGATCAAACAAATCGTCAATTCTGGGGAGAGGGTGCCTATTCTTTTTCGTTAGCTTGTTGAGCTCCCTATAATCAACACATAGATGGAGTGAACCATCCGCCTTTGTAGCGAACACCACTGGAGCGCCCCATTCTGAAATGCTCCTTCTAATGAACCCCTTCTCTAGAAGCTCTTTAATCTGCTTACTGGGCTCTTTTCTTTCCCGTGGAGCCATGTGTCTAACGGGCAACGCAACGGGCTTTGCATTATCCACAAGATATATGCGGAAGTCTATCTCCCGCTTCGGAGGCAAGCCCTTCACCTCTTCGAAGACATCTGGATATTCCCGGACCACTCTAACTGATTGCAAATTTTCAACAGAGGCATCTAGCGATTCAAGGTAACTAAGCATAACCGCATACGAGGGATTACAAGAAATTTCCAAAGTATTACCGAGCTGGGTTAGGAGCCTAACAACCCTTTTCTCACAATCAAGGATGACCCCATTACTGGATAGCCAATCCATGCCCAAAATCAAACCATATCCCGAAAAGCCCAAAACAAAGGCACTACATTGAAATTCTACGCTTAGAATAGAAATTTTCAATCCCAAACAGATCATAGACAAATGAGCTGGGCCCCCAATTGGGTTTGAAACAATTAAGGGGTCCTCTACCATACTAGTTTTTAGGTGCAGAGATTCTACTAAAGCAGACGAGATAAAGGAGTGTGATGCGCCAGAATCAAATAAAGTGCGAACGGGGTGATCATAAAGATAAACTACACTTTCTACAGAAGTATTTATACCTCGCTGTTGCAGAGGTGGCGCTTCTAGCACATGAACTTGTGCCCCAGAGGTGGATCCAGCCCTCTGCCCCTGTCCTCGTTTCTTTGGGCAGTC
Organism: Allium sativum; assembly: GCA_030737875.1. Taxonomy (NCBI): domain Eukaryota; kingdom Viridiplantae; phylum Streptophyta; class Magnoliopsida; order Asparagales; family Amaryllidaceae; genus Allium; species Allium sativum. Next base: position 165,628,231 of record CM060916.1, on the reverse strand, counting down.
CTTAGCCCTGTGGCCTGTCTCTCCGCAAGAAAAGCACCCACCATTCTCCTTGGCCTTCTTTTTCCGGCAATCTTTCACTAAGTGCCCCACTTTGCCACAAAAATTACACTTCCTCTTCTCTTTGTTGCCTTTCCCGTCCTTCTTAAAGTCTTGTCTTCTTAGGCTGCAAACCCTCTTTCTTCCCTTGAGAGCTTTCTGCCTTTGTCTCCTTCTTGCCCTTATCCTCTTCGTTCAGCAATGCCATTTGTACCAATCTTTCATACGTGGCTCCCATGGGTATATGGGTCATGGCCAAACTGTGTAATGGCTCATTCAACCCTTTGACGAAACGGAGAGCCTTCTTGTGCGGGGTGTTGACTAGGTCCAGCCCAAACCTAGCCAGCTCATTGAACTGATTAACATACTCTTTGACTGTCTTGTTCCCTTGCTTAAGAAATAAGAATTTTTCCAACTGCAAACTCCTTTCCGCATCTGAGAGAAATTTAGCCTCAAACCTTGCCCTAAAGTCCTCCCATTTCTCCACTGGTCTTTCTGCATTAGTGACTTCCCACCAGTAGGAAGCCTCGCCCTTTAGTAGCCAAACCGCCAGTTGTACTTTCTGTCTATCTTCTACCTCAAAGATGACGAATAAGTCCTCGGTTTCTTTCAGCCAATTTCTAGCTGCCACGAAGGACTCAGTTCCATGAAAATCCTTTCCTCCCATAGCTTTAAAATCTTTACATATCTTAGGAAACGTGTTTCTCCGGGGAGGAGGTGGAGGAAGAGGTGCCGCTGCAGCTGGATGATTTCCTGCAGCTGGGGGAGGAGGAACGGTAGGACCTGGCTGAGTGGCCCTTGCTTCTAAGAACCGTCTAAACCAACCAGGTATTGGTACACCCTCTAGCAAGTTAAGTTCTTCGGACATGCTAAAACAAAAAGAATAGATTCAAAACGAAGGATAAGAGATAGTACCTATGGCTTTGGGGGGGACTTTGCCTTTTAAAATAAAATAATATTTTATCTTTTTAAAAAAAATGCTTCTTTAAATTTCCTTTTTGAAAATAATTTTTCAAAACTTTTTATCTTATCTGGTAAACCTATGCTCTGATACCAAGTGAAACACCCCACCTCCGTTAGGGTCACTCTCAAAGGGAATGCCCTAATTTTGAAAGAGGTTTATGAGTATAAGTCACAGATATATACAAGACAGATATAAGAACACATATTTTTGAACAGCGGAAAAACAACAACTTTTATTCCATTAAAAATACGTGTTACAACAACCATACCATAATTGTCTTACAATACTTCCAAAAACATAACATCTTCATAACTGTCTTGATTACATTATTTAAAGAAGCATAAAGAAAACATAAATAAACTGCAAAAGTCCCATAGTTGCTGTCCAAAGCCATAGTCCAAAACGAAAAGATCCAAGCAATACATTCTTTCTCTTCAAGCTGGATATGAAGGCTGGTCAAGCTGCGGTATTCCCTCCCTGTGGACCTGGGGGGGAACGGAAGAAAAGAAGACGAAGAAAAGTAGAGTCATACATAAAGCCTGAGTAAGTCTAGGACTATTCAGTCTATGAATAAAGAACTGGGTATGATAAGTATAAACTAGAAATGGGAAAGCACCATATACTTAGTTAAGTTGTCTAGGGTCGAATATACTATCGTACCCCATATTAATCTCTGTACCCATATAAACTAGCTCCCAACAGGCACCCCATAATCAGGGTGAAGTGATCCATTTTATGATGATCGGCTCCTACTCGCATAGTTACATGTGTCTTACGGCCCCCGATGTTGTAGTTACCTATGATGGTCCCACCATGGGGTGTATCAAGTCCCATGGCGGCGGCCCGACACAACCCTAGAATGCACAGGTATGCTACTGGTGCCCAGTGCCTTATTTTTCTGCGCCGGAGTGAGTGCACGCCCACACCCCGTTAGAACCTACACTACTGCACCACCGCCGTCGATTTGACCTCTTACAGTCAGCCCAGTAATCGTGCCCCACCCTGCCTAGTTTCAGGGTATCATGATACCTTATAGGGTTACTGCTGAAAAGGGTCCCCCGCTACTAGGTTTTTCTATTTCTAGCCAACATGCTAAGTTGGTTAAGTGTTTTATAAACCTAACCCCCAATCAGTCTGTTTAGTTTAGCATGTTCCATCTTGATTAAGTATTAATATAATTTACTTAATCCTATCAATCCTGACTCAGCCTTAATTGTCTTATTAAAGCCTTGACCTCTCACATTAGACAGGTATTGTTGTGGCTGCCTGTTGCCGGTTGGGTCCGGGCAGTCTTACGCCACAACTCAGTCTAACCTCGGGTCCTTATTGGGCTCCATGTTTAACCACCCACATTGGATAGGTGTTGTTGTGACTACTGGACAGCCGGGCGGTTCCGGGCAGGTTTACATCACAACTCAATCCAACCTCGGGTTAAACACATCGTATTTTCTACATTTACATATTTTGTCTTTCTTCTTTATTTTCTTATATGTAAATATTTGTGGCCCATTATTCAAAATCAATTTAAGCTAATGGTGTAAAGGTTTACACCAATCATGGGCCCAACCCATTCTTGAATTTGGGCCCATCTACTTTTATATTTTCATTTATTAATTAATTTGGCCCAACGCTATTTCCCCCGTTTAATACGTTCGTTTATTATAATATATGTTGGGCTTAGCCTTTTAAGCCCAACTTAGCCACGTGAAAAAGGGGAGGCTTAAAACGTGATCGTATACACAAAAAAAGGGGAATGTGAACGCACGAACTTGCAACATAACGTTGGAACTACAAAATAGAAACAGGTGTACTTGCATTGTAGTAACATATACTTTGGTCATAAAGCATAAGTGACATGAATCAAACCATGTAAGCTTGTAGTTAAGTTAAGAATCTAACTAAATTAGATATCATTATTGACACATAGTCTTAACTACAACATAAACCTATATTTTTACTTAGGCATAATGTCAAACATAAGCAAATCATGTTTATAAAATTATTATATGTTTACAAAGGTGCTTACTTTTGTTACTAATACAAAAGTATAGTTCAACTAGAATTATTCCAACTTAATCATGATTTTTAATCTATTCACATAATCATGGCACAAATATACCCAAACATGAAATCATGGTTTTTGATCTATTCATGTAATCATGGCATAAATATTCCTAAACATGAAATCATGGTTTTTACTTTATTCATGCAAACTTGCAATTGGAATGTAAATCTAACTTAGCTATGTGTCACATATATTATCATATAGTTCTTGTTAACAATATAGGCCTAACATGTTTTTCAATTAGGCATAATACCAAACATAGCCTAGTCATATTCATAAAATCAACATAAGTTCACAAAGAGGCTTACTTTTGTTTCTAATACAAAAGTATGGTTTTATACATAGATCATGATGCCAATTCCAACACAATTTCATATGAATCATAATACCCCAAATTTGATCCAATTACACAAAAAGTGATTTTGTACAAAAATATACATTATGTTGGCTTAGTAGCAAAACCACATACTTGCATGAATCTCAATTAAACAACCACAAACATGCAGCTTCAACATGAATTACATACTTGCGAATATCCAATCGAATACTTGCATGAATCTCAAATAAACTACTGCAAACATGTAGTTTTTATCATGAGTTACATACTTGCGAATATCCAATCGTTATATCTCAACATTCCAAATCGATTAGAATCATAGCAACGCACAAATATGAATTACTATCACCACAAATCAAGTGTAATTCTAATTTTACACAAATCAAACACAGTTATTTATTCACATCGGAATAGTACTCTACTTACAATCGTGTGATGAATTCTTCAATTCTGGAATCTGAATTCTGGATTTGGAGATGCTATTCCTTTGATGTAGGCGTTGATTTGATTTGTTTAAGTTTAACTTGTAGTTGCTTTATGCTTTAGAGTTTGTCTCCTAATTGTCTCTTTATTTTCTGACGGCTATCTTCAGTCTCTCCTCAGCAGCATGACGATCTCATCTCCATTTTAGTTTATGTGAATTAGGGTTAGTCTTAGGTCCTTTTTATAGAGTTTCTGAGTTGATTTAGACCATCGATGGAGCTTGGTTTAATAATAGCCGTTCGTTCAAAGAAGAGACCAACCAGGAGCTGACACCTAGCCCTAGTGACAAGGCAAGGCTCAGAAAATCGACCAAACATAGACTAGGCCAGCCAGGGTGGGTTGGGTTCGACCTGGCTCTGGGGCCAGGTCGACAGCCCAGTCGACACAGTGTCGACTTGGCAGTCGACACGGGTGTCGACTGCCCTGTCGACTTCTAGCCCAGGTCGACTGCCAAGTCGACCTGGGTGCCTTAGGCGGGAATTTTCCCGCCCTGGCCAATTGGGGCCGATTTTGAATTTTAAACTTGTTTTTCTGAGCTGTTTTCGTCTGTTTGAATTTTAACCTGAATTCTGAAACTTCCGGGGGCCATATCTTCTTCATACTGACTCCGTTTTACGAAAACTCGGACTCTATTTCGCGTATTTTTCCGAGACGGACACAATGGCTTATCCTGTTTCCCTTAATTCTTTGATTTGAAATTAATTATACTTTAATTTGTGAATTTCACTGTTATAGAATACACGGGGTGTTACATTTAGGGTCACTCTCAAAGGGAATGCCCTAATTTTGGTGGAGGTTTATGAGTATAAGTCACAGATATACAAGACAGATATAAGAACACATATTTTTCAAAAGCGGAAAAACAACAACTTTTATTCCATTAAAAATACGTGTTACAACAACCATACCATAATTGTCTTACAATACTTCCAAAAACATAACATCTTCATAACTGTCTTGATTACATTATTTAAAGAAGCATATAGAAAACATAAATAAACTGCAAAAGTCCCATAGTTGCTGTCCAAAGCCATAGTCCAAAACGAAAAGATCCAAGCAATACATTCTTTCTCTTCAAGCTGGATATGAAGGCTGGTCAAGCTGCGGTATTCCCTCCCTGTGGACCTTGGGGGGGGAAACGGAAGAAAAGAAGACGAAAGAAAAGTAGAGTCAGACATAAAGCCTGAGTAAGTCTAGGACTATTCAGTCTATGAATAAAGAACTGGGTATGATAAGTATAAACTAGAAATGGGAAAGCACCATATACTTAGTTAAGTTGTCTAGGGTCGAATATACTATCGTACCCCATATTAATCTCTGTACCCATATAAACTAGCTCCTAACAGGCACCCCATAATCAGGGTGAAGTGATCCATTTTATGATGATCGGCTCCTACTCGCATAGTTACATGTGTCTTATTAAAGCCTTGACCTCTCACATTAGACAGGTATTGTTGTGGCTGCCTGTTGCCGGTTGGGTCCGGGCAGTCTTACGCCACAACTCAGTCTAACCTCGGGTCCTTATTGGGCTCCATGTTTAACCACCCACATTGGATAGGTGTTATTGTGACTACTGGACAGCCGGGCGGTTCCGAGCAGGTTTACATCACAACTCAATCCAACGTTGGGTTAAACACATCGTATTTTCTACATTTACATATTTTGTCTTTCTTCTTTATAGAATACACGGGGTGTTACACCATGATCCTCCAAAGTCAAGAATGCATGCTCTTAAAAGATCTTCTAAGATTCGGTTTACCCTCTTGGTTTGGCCGTCCGTCTGAGCATGGTAAGTTGTGCTCAGATGTAGTTTAGTACCCAAGGTTGTTTGAAGTGTTTCCCAGAATTTACTAGTAAATAAGGGATCTCTGTCGCTTACAATATTCACTGGAACTCCATGAATTCTTACGATCTCTCTCATAAAAAGTTCGGCTAGCGAAGCTGCAGTTCGTGTCGGTTATACTGGGATGAAATGTGCACTCTTCGTTAGTCGGTCTACTATAACCCAGACTCCTTCATTTCCTCTCCTCGTCTTTGGTAACCCATCAATGAAATCCATTGATATCATCTCCCACTTCCAATTGGGAATCTCCAGCGGTTGCAGTAGTCCTGCTGTTTTCTGATGATTACCTTTGACTTGCTGGCAGTTTAAACAATTACCCACATAAGTATGAACGTCCTTCTTCATTCCGGGCCACCAGAATACTCAGTTTCATGTCTTTATACATCTACTGATTTCCTGGATGAATACTTAACTTTGATTGATGGCCTTCGGTCAATACTTCTTGCCTTAGCCCTTCAATTTCAGGAATGCATAGTCTCCCATTAATTCTGAGAATACCTTGATCGTCTAGTTCAAAGTCTGACTCCTCTCCCTTCCTTACTCCTTGAATTATCTTTTCTGGATGAGTATCCCTTCTTTGATATCTCTTTATTCTTTCATGAAGTGTTGGAACGACTTCTAGAAGAGATAAGATTGCGTTTCTGCTTAGTGCGTCAGCTACAACATTAGCTTTTCCCGGTGTATAAATAATATCCAGGTCGTATGCTGCAAGAAACTCTAACCACCTTTGTTGTCTCAGATTTAGATCTTTCTGAGTAAACAAGTACTTTAATGGCTTGTGATCTGTGAAGAGCTCAAACTTCTCTCCTAACAGATAATGCCTCCACATCTTCAGTGCAAAGACAACTGCCAAAAGTTCTAGATTGTGCGTTGCATAATTATGCTCATGTAGTTTTAACTGCCTACTAGCATATGCAATTACACGTCTATTCTGCATCAAGACTGCACCAAGTCCATACCCACAAGCGTCTGTATATACCTTGAATTCACTCTCTCCATCGGGAAAAGCGAGAACTGGTGCTTTCGTTAACTTCTCCTTCAGTTCTATGAATGCTTCTTCACACTTCGGAGTCCACACAAATTTTTCCCCTTTCTTCGTTAACTTCGTTAAGTGGGAAGATATTTTTGAATAATCCTGGATGAATCTCCTATAGTATCCTGCTAATCCCAAGAAACTACGGACTTCTGTTGGTGTTCGAGGTTGTCTCCATTCTTGTACGGTTTCCACTTTGATTGGGTCAACAGTGATACCGCCTCCGTTCATGATATGTCCTAAGAATCTGACTTCTGATTTCCAAAAATGGCACTTGGAAAACTTCGCCTTTAATACGTGCTTTCTCAGAGTCTCCAATACTATCCTCAGATGATGCCTGTGCTCTTCCTCAGATTTTGAATAAGTGAGAATATCGTCAATGAAGATTAGGACAAATTTGTTTGGAATTTTCCTAAAGACACGGTTCATAAGATCAACAAATAAGCAGGTGCATTGGTTAGTCCAAATGGCATTACTAACCATTCGTAAAAGAAATCTGGCCCTCTGAAGGCAGTTAAAGGAATGCTGTCTTTAGAAATCATCAACTGGTGAAAACCTGTTGCTACATCCATTTGTGAAAATACGGTAGCTCCATTTAATTGATCGAAAAGATCGTCTATCCGGGGTAAAGGATATTTATTTCTAATGGTCACCTTGTTCAACTCTCTATAGTCAACACATAATCTTAGTGACCCATCAGTTTTTACCACAAAAACTACTGCTGAACCCCAGCTTGAAAAACTTGGTTGAAATAAACCCTTAGCTAATAAATCTTGAGTCTACTCCTCAAGTTCTTTAACTTCTCTTGGTGCCACTCGTCGTTTCGTTGAACTAAAGGTCTTGCATTTGGCATTAAATCAATACGGAATTCTATTTCGCGGTGAGGAGGTAAACTAGTGACCTCTTCAAATATGTCAGGGAAATCTCTGACTATTTCTACCATCTCCAGATTTTCTTGTGGTGTTTCTAACGCATACAAGAAGCTACAAGTATGAATACCTGGTTTTCCACACGGTATCCTAGCTTTTCTTCTGATACCAGTTATTAGCGTTACGATTTCTTTATCACATTTTATCTACGCTTGGAATTTACTTAACCAGTCTAACCCAAGAATAAAATTAAACCCTTTAAAATCCAAACATGGAAATCGAATAGGAAGGTATGTGAAAGATATGAGAGGGCTATGTTATCGCAAACCACTTTTAATTCTGTTTTTCCTCCTATAGGATTAGATACGCAAATCGGATTTTGTGAGATATTTGGGGTAAGTTGAAATTTCCCTATTGTGCTAGATGAAATAAAACTTTGCGAGGCTCCAGTATTAAATAAAACACGAACATCAATTCCTTTAAATTGTAAGGTACCTTCAAGGACTCCTTTCTCCTTTGCATTCTGGGAAGTAGACGCCTCATTCTTAATAGCATAAACCTTGGTCTGTTGTGCCCTCTTCATAAGTGGGCAGTCTTTGATCAGGTGTCCAGGTTGGTGACAATTGAAGCATAGAGTCATCCTGACCATGGCATTTCCAGGTCCTTGCTATTGTTGATGCTGTTGAGTTTGTTGCTGAGGTTGACGCGGAGTCTGTTGTTGACGTTGAGGCTATTGCTGAGTTTGACGTGGAGGTTGTTGCTGAGGTTGCTGTGGCTTTCCCACTATTGGCTTCTTACAGAACCTAGCGATGTGACCCTTCTCCTGACAGTTGTGGCATATGGTGTTCTTGAAACGCTCCTTAGCTTTCTCCCCCATTTCTCCATTCCCTTTCCAGTTTGGATTAAACTTCCTCTTCTGAGGATTTTCCCCACTGGCTTCTCCAGTTTGTGCCTTGGTTACTGGTTTCTTTGTACTTAGTGCCTCATAACATATCGCCATGTCGATTATGTCACTAAATGAACTTTTCAGATGTCCAATTACCTTGTCTTGCAAATTTTCTTTCAATCCGGCCATGAACATCTGGTTCTTCTTAAGCGAGGTACTGATCAGTTCTGGGCCAAAACAAGAGAGTGCATTGAATTTATTCTCGTATTCTGCTATGGACATGTTCCCTTGCTTCAAATCTATGAAATCGCGATACATCCTAGTCTTGCCTACTGCTGGAAGAAATTGTGCTTCAAATTCCTCCTTGAACCTTCCCCAGGAATAGTCATTCTCAGATACGTTCGTAGTCTGTGTATCCCACCAGATTGCTGCAGCTCCTTGTAGTTGCCATGAAGCTAAAAGTCGTTTCTGTTCATCATTCAAGTTTTGTCCTTTGAAAATCCTTTCACAAGATCTTAGCCACGCTTGAACTTCGATGAAGGATTCAGTCCCTTTAAAAACTTTTCCTCCCAATGTTTGATATTCCTTACAGATAGTTGCAAAGTTCGTCCTAGGGTGAACTGGTGTAACAGGCATAACTGGTGCGACTTCTTCTACTGTTTCTACCGGAGTCTGAGTAGTGTTACGCCCATTGGTAGTGGTAGTTCCCCTAGCTCGGCCTCTTTGTGCACGGGTAGTCATTCTTACTAGCCTGAATATAGCAGGTTGACATTAAAAACTCGATCGGATATTTGGATACCTACTCTATATAAACTTAAGTCGATCATTCCTAAGTATGTATATATATAATAGCATCCAACTTTTAAAATACGCTCTCTCAACACTCACCCAAAGCCTAGGTATACGATAACCTAAGCTCTGATACCAACTGTAATGACCCAACTTTCCAGTGCCTCGGAAGTTGTATCATTATATAAGAAAAGAAGTAGATAGAAGAATAGAACTAAGAAAAAGACATCAGAATCTCACAACGGAACTTAGGACAATATATTAATAGCCCAAAATATTACACATTACAAGTCAAGTACATAAGGTGCTTCATACATAAGGATACATATTTGAGTCAAGTACATAACGTACATCATACATAGGGATATATGTCATTGTGATTACATAACAATCACTAGTGATACTAACTTGCTGAATAATAGTACATAACATCATAACTGAACCACCATCTGGATAATAGTACATAACATAAGATAGATAAGCCAACGTCCCAGGGTTTGCCATCCTGCTACTCCAAGTAATGACAAATACCTGGATCACTTGTCTATCCATAACAAGTGTTATGAATACCCAAGAGTTTAAGGGAAAACACAGAAAATAAAAGTCCGGGTCAGTCGTGGACTGGTATGAGTAAACGATTTATAAAACAATTTTAATAAATCACAAATGATTCATAAGACCACGCCATGAATACGGAACGGGCTTTTACCTTATGAGATCAAAACAGTGTGTGTCAATAAAGCTAGATATTATGATAATGTCTATGGTTTAAACAAATAGTTTATAATCTAGTAAAATGTTTTCATCTCACATTTTACTATATAATATACAAACAAAATCGCTTGGCGCTTATGGATAACGGATTTCCACTTATGACAAGGTATGGGATCACCTTCCGACGGTGTATCTCTAGATACGAATACACGGTTTCAACAAGAACTTCTTGTAACCTGGCCACACATGACCGACCACTCAATTATCTTGAGTGTAACGAATGTATATCACCAATGGTTGTGTACGACAACCATTTCCCGAGTCAGGACATAATCGATAGAATAAGAAACAAGGAAAATATCTCTAGATAGGTGACGATACATCCTAATGGGAGCTAACCACATAGCCATGCTGCCTGCCCGATTTATGTCATTTCCGGTTGTGAGGCTTGAGGCTAACTTACCACTTAAACATGGTAATTTTCATTGGATATCACATTGTCAAAACTCGCCAATCTCTAGTTGACTTTCCAAAAAATATAATATGAGTATAAAGCAAGAGGAATGAGTTCGTCTGCTACTACGTACATACGTTTGAAAAGATCAACGTACGAGATCCGTTAGAATTACTTTGTCAGATATCCGTCTATAGAAGTCGTCCTGGGATTGGACAAACCGAAGGTGTTACTCTATAAATCCATCCCAGGTAATCCCTGCCCAGGATCTACAGAATAATCCTTGCACTTTCATCGTCTTCTATTATCTTCGATAATTATTTACTGGCGACGATAAATCTGAATCGAAGTGGAACGTAGTTCCGGACTCTTCGAGACAATCTGCGTTTAATATATTTTAGGGACAAGTGCTACTTAAGGGATCAGGTTTAAGTATGTGATTAACTTGCCTTTTATTTACAAATGATTTAATTCGTTAAATCATTTAAAATATGATTTCTGACTTAAGTTGACAACATCGTATTCCATTGTTTATTCAAACGTTTTAATGGCTTACATTTGACACTAATCCTTTTTAAGTCTTTATTTATTTTATTTAATAAAACTAATTAAATAAATCTAGAAATAAATTTCCTAACTTTTATTTAATATTCTAAAAATCCTACTCCTTGGATCAGCTTGAAACCACTCGATCTGCCTAGGCAGATCACTCGTTTTCGTGTGATCTGGCAACATACCAGATCCGGTGATCTGGTACGGCCGATCACCTTAAAAACCAGTGATCTGCATGGGCAGATCACTTGGTTTCAAGTGATCTGGCCAAGGCAGTGTTGGTGATCTGCCAAGTGCAGATCACTTGAAACACAGTGATCTGCACGGCAGATCACTGCTGTTCAAGGGATCTGGAACTTACCAGATCCAAGTGATTTGCCAAGTGCAGATCACTTGAAACACAGTGATCTGCACGGCAGATCACTACTGCTTCAAGGGATCTGGCACTTGCCAGATCCTCTCTACGTCAAACACTGTACTATGCACAGTTTGATACAGGAACGTCCACCGTACGGCCACCTCAGGCCATCGGAGCTCAAGTGCCTTCGTCCACGCCTTGCCACTGTCCAGGCGCCTTGATCGATGCTGCCATGGTGGTCCCACTCGCCTCCGGCGAAGCACAGTTCTCGTTTTAAACGAGACAGTAAAAACATGCACACACTAGAATGCTTAACCCTCTCATTAGAGAAAAACTCATCACCCCAACGCCTCAGTTCATCGGATGACTTGCAACTCCGTCCTCGCATTGCCACTGACCGGACGCCCCAGTTGGCGCTGGTGCGATGGTCCCACTCGCCTCTGGCGATGAGCAGTTTGATGTTAAAGTCGAGCTAGACTTTCGAACCCAACCCCCCTATCACCTTGATATATATATATATATATATATATATATATATATATATACATATATTCACGCAAATTTGGTTTTCAAGTTTTCAAATACTTCTGACAGTGAATATACCCTGAGTATTCATTGTAGTTAAATGGCAACATGCATTTGTTTTGATCATGCATGGTTCACGGCACATATATGTGTGTTCATCTGGCGCAAAACAATGTGCGTGTTTGTTCATAGATTTTAACAACAACAATGGGTGTTTGTTCATAGTTTACAACAACAAATTTACTTTATGTCCATGATTTCAAAGGTCGAACCAACATAGCATTTCATCACTTGCAAAACAAAGCATACATATGTAGAAAAATGTGTTTACTCACCTGTAAAGATCGGGTTCTGCTGTGTTATGAAAATACTCTGTTCTTGCTTTCTTTCTTGGCTTACAGGTGCAAAAATGTATGGGGATGGATCCTTATTTATAGGCTAAAATGAAGTATAAAATAATGCTTTCCATCAACTAATAAAATAGGCAAAATCCTATTTCCTACTGTTCAAAAGTAGGCGCAGGTTCTTACAACAGGGAATGTTACCTGAAGCTAAGTTTTACTTTGTCATATTATGTTAAAAATCTTTGATGGTAAGGAGTATATCCACTTGCCTGTTCATTTGTGACAAAACCATTTAATGCTCATACTTCTTTAATGTAAAAGAATGTATAACCCTTCCTTTGAACCCACGGCTATACACAGTAATCCATATGTGTTTGGCTACAAAATTTACACCACTTAAAGTAAATAAAACTCAAATCAAAAATGGCCAAATCCAATTATGCTTTGCATTTAATGCTTGTTGCGTCGGTCTTGTTTGTGTAAGGATTTCTTTGATCATTATCTTTGTAAACACTTAAGTGTTTATATCTCTAATCACTTGTCTCTTCTCTGTTTTCTTTTATACTTCTATGAGAAGTATTTCTCTAACTCAAACCCTTGTCTTTAGCTGGGAAGTTCTAATGTTTTCTTGCGCCAGGACTTGGATATTTATGGCTTTATCCATACAGTTTTTATCCTATTTCAAAGCCTTGTTTTTAGTTGAGATGGTGATTTAGCCTTGCATACATAAATAGGCTGAAGTGGGCTTAGTCTTTCCTTGTTCTTTGTCCTTAATTAATCCATGGATTCATGCACATAAATCGCTTGAGTGCAAGCCTTGAATGTGATTACTTTACTAAGCCTTTCTTTTGATTAATTTACTAAGTCATTCTAGCTTAGTGTACGTATTAGTTGGTGTTGAGATTCCTTTGTTCATTTGCAAATTAATCCATTTCTAAAAACACATTGTTTATCTTAGTGAAGATTTTAGCTACGCTTTCTCTACATTGTTTTAATAACGCTTTGTTATGTGCTATAGTTACTTAGCTTAGCTATACTCGCCTTGCTTTAGTTTAACAACGCTTTGGATCTTAGTAAAAGAATTTTTACTTATATTTATGTTCTCGTAATTGAACTATCCTTTTATCGATACGTTTATTTATCGATGTTTTGTTCAATTTAAATTTTTATTTTGTTCGGAATTTCCGGGTCATTACAAAGGCCAAGTTTCAGGAATGGAGAAATCATAGCATAATTATGAGATAAATTAGTGGGCATTGGCTCAGCATGTTCAAGTAACAAAGGGAATGCAGCATTAAGTATGTGTGCAACTCAAATCACCCAAACAATATTTGGCAAGTTTACTGAATCAATTAGCAAATCATGCAAGTAACATAGGAAATCATGTTGATTTCTAAACATCTTTGGCAAATAAATTACAGTGGGATATTTAGAACAATGTAGTATTTCTGAAAAAGTATCATTTTAAAATCTGTTTTAAACGAGCAATCAAGTTTTTTTTTAAAACAGCAAAAAGGTTTGGAAAAAATTACCCTTTTCTGGTTTCCAAATATATAATGTTTTCAAGGCAACTTAATTCGAGCAACGTAACATGGGACAGTGAAATATAATTTCCAGATTTGAAGAAATCAGAGAAATATTTTAGGCAATAGATTTCAATGCATATGTTTCATAGCAGGGCAGTCAATCAAAGTTTTTAAATCACTCAAATTCAAGCAAGGCAAGAATCGAATTCAATTCCAGGAATGTTTCCAGTTTTTGTTTCAATCAAGAAATTCAAACAAGGTAAGAGAAATTTGTCTCAAGGCCACGCATATTTCAAAGATTCAAAGCAGGAAATCACACAACATTTTCGCATATCAAAAAGGGAAAATCGGTTGAATCAATTATTTTGAAATCAGAGATTATGAGGGTTCAATTAACCTCATTTATACACCACTTTCATCATCGGTAGAGTGGATCGGGACAACACAACAAAATCAATTCAAGCAATCAAAGGTTAAAGTTTCAGAGAGCTTACTATTTCTAGGTTTTCGATCGCGACGCATCAGAGTTGCAAATCAATGACAAGGAGCATTTTAATGCCGCAAGAATTCAGAGACAAGGAGGATTGATCTTACAGCAATCCTGATTTGAAGATTGAAGAAACCCTAGTTTCATTTTCCAAGCCGCCATTTTTGATATCCACGAGAGAGAGAGAGAGCGCAAAGTGAACGGAATAAAGAGGGTGCAACCCTTACACAAATGATTGGCCGGCCAACCCTAGTCCAAGTGTTTAAAGGGAGATTTATATTTCTTTTTAAAGACTAGGGTTTTTATCCTTTTTATTGTTTTTATTTTGTATTGCGTTTGAATTCGAGTTGTAAATCATTCTGAAACAGTTTTTAGTGTCTGTAAAATACTTGGGTGATCCAATCAGGGTGTTGACTGGTAGTTGCTAAAGTCTGTAAAATCTAGGGGAAATCTGATCTAGGGGTTTAAATCAGTCTAGGGTTTTGAGCGTAGGGTTAGCACAGGAGTAGGGAGTGCGAGTTTACAGTGTCTGTAAGCGGGACTGTTATTAACTCCTAGTAGAAACCTTAGGAATGCAGCAGTAGGCAGGATTTTGCCGAAGCTGGGTATCTCTGTGTGTTATTTCCTTTCTGCTTTTTATTTCTGTTGTATTCTGTGATCTATTTATTATTTGATATCCTGTCAAATTTTTAACTCAGCGAAAAACTGTGTAAAACCCTATTCACCCCCCTCCCCTTCTAGGGTTAATCTAGATCCAACATATTTAACATACAAATTATATTTTAAAAAAATGTATAAAAAGTGATACATCCATTTTGTTGAAAATTCTATTTAACAAATGTGACGATCCAGAATCTTTAACCAATTTAAAATTGGAAATTTTATTACTTAATCTGAATTTAAATTTGAATTTGATATAAATATATATGGTTAAGAGTATTTAATGATAGATTTTACTTGAATTATAAATGAGAATGATTATTAATGAGTTTGGATTTATTGATACTATTTGTCATTCGATCGGATTTGACAAACCATAACACGAATTAGTAGCGTTAGAATTAAATGTTGCCTTTAGTTTTCATAACATTTAAAAGAAAGTGCAAACAAAAGTTCTTTTTTCTTCTTAAGACAAGTGTTAAGACACATGTCTTTATGCATGCTCCCTTTCATGCATGATTTCCCCTTGCCTCCTAATGTGTCTTTACCTACTTACTCCTCCTTTCCTATATAAGGAGGCTCTTTCTCCATTTTTTACCATTCCATTTCCATTTCCTCCTTTCCACCTTCTTCTTAAAGCATATGGCCACGGTTTCCATGGCATAATTCTTCCTCTTTTCCACCACCATCATGCCAAAGTTCGTCATTCTTATGCTCCTCAAATAATATAAAGGGAGATTAGTGTATATTATATTATATATATTTTGGTGAAGAAGACGTTGCGCTGAAATACAGTCCGACGGTTCTCTTAGCTAGGCTCGCCTACCGTGAAGATTTGGAAAGCTGTTAGGTGAGAATTCTTTAACCACGGTGTATATATTTAATTAGTAGCTAGACTAATTTAAATATAGTGATGAATTATTATTGGTTAATGATGATTAATATTTGTTGTGATGGATGATGGATGCGAAGTTTAGAACACACATTATTAAGCGTTAGTGTTATAATGCTTGTGCACAATTATGATTTACTGAATCATGTTGATGATGGTTGTTGTGGATGTTTAAATGGTTGTTGATGTTGTTTTGCACACACTATGACACAACAATTATGGTATCACATTGGTGGTCGACAAATCTCCTTCATAATTAAAAGCAATATCATTATTGAAATTGAAGGATAATAATTGGAAAAAACCATATGTATGAATTCATATAAATTGTTATAGTCCTTTAAATGAATAAATAAATACCGGAACATTCTAGGATGATAGAGAGGATAGTGTCTAGGCTTAGGTTTGGAAATTAAGTTTCCTGCTCTCCCTGGCTATCCCTAACTGATCCGACGAATGGGATGGTTAACTTGAAATTATTTGAATTTAGAAATGAATTGGAATTTGATTTATTAAGTAAAAATTAGGAAAGTCAATGTAAATTACCTTAAATGGTTTACATAAGTATATAATGGATTTCTAAGATATTTTGAAATATTGAAGAATAATTTTTATTGCGATCAAAATAGAGCTTGTCATAGAGCGGCAATTCGTGTACTCTAGATGCAAACTTTAAACGCTTATAACTTTTGCAATCTAAATTGGATTTCCAAGAAACGAAAAACATTTGATTTATATTAACAAGAGCTTTTAAATGAGTGAAAGCATATTTTAAATTCGAGTTATAATTTTCAAGTTATGTTTAAAACCATTTTGGAAAAGGTCGTTATAAGAGAAGTTATCGACCATAACCACAAACATCCATTTTTAATGTTTCTAAAAATATGTAAAAAATGGTAAAATAATTATAAATTATGTAAAAAAATGTTTTGAATTGTAAATTTTAAGTTTTGACTAAGAAAAGCGATGTTTTGATCGAAGTAATTAAGATAACTGTTTCATAACGCTTTTGGAAACACTATTGTAACGCTTTCTTCGAAAACAATCTATAACCCGCAAACTATTTTCCGAACTACAAGCAATCATTTTTAAATGATTTGTGGAATGTTTTCAAAAGGTACAAAAGTATTGGAAATATTTTATATGGAATTTAAATTGATATTAATATGGGTTTTCAATTTTAAATAATTGGAGATAAATCTTCGGATGTTTGATATTAATTCGGTAGATGGTGATTCTTACTATTTGAGGAATTTAAACGGTAGTTCACCATTATTCCGCTTATAGTGTGAGTTGGATATCAAGATTAATATTAAGTATAAGTTGATGGTATTTCTATCTAGATCTAATGTCAAAGAGATGAATAAATCTTTTAATTAAGATACGAGTTTCCTAAGTTGACTGGGATAAGTTGTATAGAAATAATCTTCCGATATTTGATATGAAATTCTGTGGTGTAAATGTATACTATTTGAGGAATTTGGAAGATAATATTATATCATTATTCCACTTATAGTATTCGTTGATTATGAGAATTGATATCGAATATAAGTATATACAATTTCTGTGTAACTTATGTTCAATATCAATTGATTTGGGTTTTGTTGTGAATCATATCTTCAATAATATCATTCTTGAGACCTAATGAGATTGAGTTATGGAAATTCGTATCGTAATTTGAGGATTTATGTTCAATATCAATTGATTTGGGTTCTGTCGTGAATCATATCTTCAATAATATCATTCTTGGGACCCAATGAGAATGAGTTATGGAAATTCATATCATAATTTGAGGATTTAATTAGATCTTTGATTTGAGGAAATTAAAAGTGAGGAATTGGAAAGAAAGTATAATCTTTTGGTTAAGATTAAAGAATGGAATGTTGGAAAATCAATTTAATTGGAAACTAGGGTTGAATGTGGGGTAAGGGTTTTCAAAGGAAACTGGATTTTTGATAACGAGCTATCAAACAGAAAATTAATTAAGGGTTTGGGGCTAGATTATCTTGGATTTAAGGGATGTGTTCTAAAGGAGAAGGGTTAAATATGGATTTTGTTAAAGATAATTTGAGAATAGATTTAATGAAGTTTAATTTAACGAAATCCAAAATGGAAGGAGATTTGGTAGAAATCCTGTGTGTTCCATGATTGTTATTTTAATTGCACTTATTATTTGGAAAGACTGGGATCGGGATTATGTCTGAAAACCATTCCAAGTAATAATACGACGTTGTGGAGCAATTGAAGATATTGGAGGCGACATTGAAGACCGGGACCCTTCGTGTCGTAAGGGCGGCTTGCTGAATGTCTCGAATGGCTGGCTCCCATTCGTAGATGGGTTTTATATATTAGCTAAGTGGCAAGAAGCCCAAACATATGTAAAGGAATTCCGGATTGTTGTTTCATTCAGACCTAGAACGAACATGTATGGATTGTGTGTCTGACATTGTAATTGACTGCGTAGCACTGATCTTTATTAATATATATCTGCTTGGTGGCAGAGAATTTATTCTCTTGCTAAACACCCTTCTCTAAGACGTATGAGCTTAGAGGTTATATATTGATAGAAATCAATGATTCGTAGTGAATGGACAATGTGGCATACTTAAGTTATGTGATGAGCTATGGATAATCAAAGCATGGCTTATTTAAGCGTAGCTTTGTGTATATCGTGACCTCGATGAACCTCACACCCCGGATTGATGGTAAACTGGTGGTCAGATTTTTATGTTCGTTTCGTATGTTCGGTGCACCGGGATGTGATGATGAAAGGGTACTGCGAAGTCCCCCGTCTGGGATGCTATTTGTTGGGTACTCTGATTCATGTATGGTGGGTTAGTATAACGGAGTCTGAGTCTGGACGTTATCCTCGAGTACTGGGATGATGCATGCAAGAAAGTTTGTGAGCCCACGAATAATCTTTCTTACCAGGAACCATCATGTTCGAAACCCAATCTCCACTACGAGCCCATACGGTCTTGATTGTATAGCCTGGTGGTTACCAGTGGGATTGTCAGTATAATGAGATGGGGCATTATGTTGGCTAGGATTAATACATTTATTTGCGAAAAGGTTTGTCACACTATATATAGTAATAAAAGAGGATTTTTCATGTATGAAGGCATTTTTTGTTATCATAAGGCAAAACTCGCTCATTTGGTGTGCGCTTGCATTGTATGATATGGGACGAGCTTATGATAGCTTAATTTTTTCAAAAAGTCATTGAGGATTTCTATGCACTGGTATTCACATGGAGTAAACTCGTTTCGCATTGGCGGCGTGGTCCGGTGAATTACTTAACTTTAAAATAAACCCTAAAGACGACTGTTTTGAGTTCTCACACCAGTCCCACGACTGACCTGGAGTTTATTGTTCCCACACCTAAATTCTAGGTGCCCATAATTTTTACACGGGAAGCCTAGTAGTTTTGTTCGCAGATTTAGCCTTGGAGTTAGTTGGAGCAGGATTCTGGTTTAACTGGAGCTATTATGTTTGGAGCATTCGCATTCTTCCGTTGAGTTTAGTTTCTTTTCCGCTGTGTAACCGATGTACTCTGATGTACCTCTTGTAACTCTGATGTAATATTATTTTAATGATAATGGAAAAGTTGTTTTCATTTTGTGCAAATGTGTAAGTGCCCCTAACAATCCGTCTTTATGAATGGTTTAAGTTGGTTTAATTACCGGCGAAAACCGAGCAAAAAGCCGGGTCGTTACAAAGTGGTATCAGAGTGAGGTTTATACAAAGCAATGGGATACGAGACATTTGAACAAATGGAAAGACTCATCAGAGTTATATATCTCATTAGAGATAGGGTTAGTAATGCCCTAGAATAAGATTTTTGAGTATTATACTTGAGAAAGCGTGTTTGAAAATATGAAATCAGTTTTGAAAATTTATATTTTAAGAAAGAAACATTTTTCGGAAATGTATGGTTAATTATAACCTGGATACTTAATCAAACGATTAAGCTTAAGTTTACATTTTGTGATTATAATTACACATAAAATACTTCCTATGGCATGGTAATTAAGCCCCTTCAACTGATCAGGAAAACAATCCGAGTACAAATGCCTTTTGGATTTAATTTCATACTGGGGATTTCGAAATATCGTTAAAATTGGGTTAAATTTGTTAAGGTAACTAATTAATATGGTTAGAAATTAAAAATTAGAATTTGAGTATTGTATTCGATGTTGAGGTTGGACTATCGGATATAAGAAGATTTTGAAGGTAACACCCCGTATTTTCTGTGAACATAATGTAACAAAACAAAGTATAATTAATTTTTAAAATAAGAATTAAGGGAAACGGGTAGCGCGATTGCGTTCGTCTCGGAATTCTGCTAGAGATAGATTCCAAGTTTGCGTAAATCGGGCTCTGTATGAAGATGTTATGGCACTTAGAAGTTTCAGGAATTTAAAATAAAAACCTGCCCGAATTCAAATTCAAAGTTTCGAAATTCAAATCACACACCCAGGCTGGGCGAGAAAATCCCTGCCCAGGACCCAGGTCAACCAGGGGTCGACCTGGGTAGAGCAGGTCGACCATGGGGTCGATCTGGGGGTCGACCTCCCCCCCTTTTCCAGATCCGTGGACATATTCGTTTTTCTGTATTTAGACGCCTGTTCTGACCAGATTCGTTGATCCTAAGCTACTTAAACACCCCAAACCTCACTTTCTCTCCACAAAATTTCATTACGCCTATACTCTTTCCTAATTCATATTAATATAAATCAATGGCGTCGTTACTCTGCTGAAACCTAAGCTAGAACAAGTGCTCTTCTTCTTAAAGTCTGAATAGGATTAAAAGAGAACAACTACAACCCCTTTTTCTTTAAGAATCCAACCAAGGTGAGTACAGTTATTTTCAGATATGAAATTTAATTATGATCTTGACATGGTAGAATTTAGGGTGCACTTAGTTTTGTCTGTTTCTGTTGGGGTGGTAACACCTATCTGTTTCTATATGGTATCGTCTGTTGGGGTGGTAAAGGCCCATTAATAATGTACACCTAATTCTAACATTCTGTTTCCGTATGGAATATTCTGTTTCCGTTTCTGCTTCTATTTCTATACCGTCTGTCTATGTTCGGGTGGTAAAGGCCCATTACTAGCATTCTGTTTATGAAACTGTCTGTCTCTGTTCCAGTGGTAAAGGCCCATTACTAGCATTCTGTTTCTGTACATCTGTCTTTATTAGGGTGGTAAAGGCCCATTTCTAGCATCGTGTTTCTGAAAAGATCATTCTATTTTCTGCTTAGACATTAGGACAACACCTAATTCTGTTATACTAGTATTAGTGCAGAGGAGTGAAAACCAAGTAAGAAGCTTAGTTTAGCCTATATCATTCTGTCTCTTTTGTTAACCTGCTACTCCTGTTATGGTTATCTCTCATCCATTTTTATTTACATGTCATGATACTGTTATCTGTTTATATGCTGAAAGTCACTGGACTCACCAGACTTATGTCTGACCTAGTTTGTTTCGCCTCTTTTCTTCTGTCCCCCCCGGTTCTCAGGGTGGAAACATAGGAGCTTGATCCAGGTTCCATCTGCTTGAAGTGCTAGAAGTGCTTGAAATATTGCTTGGCTTTGATTCTACCTATTTATGGCATTCTCTGTTGGGGATTATGGCTTTAAAATTATGCATTCTGAAGGATTTTGTATAAGACTGATATTTGTGTACTTGGGTTTTGGTATTGTGATGTAACCAAACTTATTTCTGTTTGTGCTGTAATAAAGTTATAAAATTTTCAAGTACTACTTTACATGTCTGTCTTATAAATTTCTGTTTAGTTTACTTATAACGTTCCACCGAAGTTAAGGCATTCCCTTTGCGAGTGACCTTAACGGAAGTGGGGTGTTACATTGAATATACGCCTAGCTAACGTATATATGAAGTCTTGAGTATACTAGATTGATATAGAATCACACTAAAGTCACTTGAAGATGATTCTGTTGATGACTGCAGCATCATCAGTATGTATTTCCGAGTTTCGAAAGTGGGATGACTATATGATCCCGATTAAAACATCAATATATACTTAAATCCATTTAAATAAGTGTTTGAAATTGTTTGGTAAATTGATATGAAATTAAATAGAAAAGTGAAAATTTGATTGGGTTGTAAGAATTACACCAGGTAAACTTGTTAGTAAGGGATAAACCAGTAAATTAAGTGGAGGGTAAGCTGAACTTTCCAACAAAATTCCCTTATAGGAACAAAGATGGAGTTTGGTTTATCAGGTACTGAATGGTGGATGACCCTAAAACAAGCAAGAAAAGCTCATAACCGAAAAGAAAAGGAAGAAAGCCTTAGATAAGGGAAATTCAAAGGTATCTATTGTTATAGATGTATTTAAGAAGGACATTTTGCTTTTTTATGCCCAGAAAGAATACAAAAGAAAACCATTCGAGAAGACATAATTTTTTTCAAATGCAAGAAGAAAGGGCATTTTATACGTAAGTGTCCTAAAACAAAGAAGAAACCCATGAACCTAACAAAATAAAAGAACTGTTATCGATGTAGAAAAGAAGGGCATGTAGTCAAGGATTGTCAGTTAAAGAAGGGAGAAAGACCAGCTAAAGCAACACCACCCGCCGTCATAAGTGAAGAAGAAGGAATGCAAGAATTATGTAATCAGAGCAAGCTCTTTGACCCCTGGGGAATTATCTCTGAAAAGTTGGAGAAATTTATGTATATGATGTTAAATAAATAAATAAATAAACTTCTTTTATAAATCTTTTTAATATATTCTATCATCCAAATAGATTCTATTCTAATGAGAAAGTTATTGAATTTAAATTAAGGGTATAGAAAGGAAGATTGGAATTATCGACGATTTTGGATAAGTCGATAAGTTCTAAAGTATATTGTGGCAACAAAAGGAACTGCTTAAGTAAGCATAAATACCTTGTGAATTAAGTTTCACAATTTGATTAAAGGATTTTGGCAAGCGGGAATAGTAAGAAGAAATTACCTAAGCTGAAACGTTTAGACAAGTTGAGTTCGGAGATGATCAAGTTTTTCGTGTAACAAATAATAGTAAATTTTGGAAACTGAAAAGGAATAAGTTTCATAACCTTTGCATTTGTAAGATAAGATCTAAAGCATAATTCATAAGTCTGAATTTTTTTTAAAAGCAGAAAATGGTTGAGTATAAGTAATTGGCCCATTAAACGATGAATCAAATATAATAGGTAACTGGAGGTTATCGTATGAGGACATGTAGATATGGTTATCCGTTAATACATGTGAGAACATGGAGCTTTGATATAAAGAATTTTAATCTTAAATTTATCGAATAAGTAGTTACGATTCCCTTTCCTTTTCGAGGAAGAAAAGTTTTAAGGGGGTGAATGTAATGATCCAGAATTTTTAACCAATTTAAAATTGGAATTTTTATTACTTAATTTGAATTTAAATTTGAATTTGATATAAATATATATGGTTAAGAGTATTTAATAATTTTGATAAGTTATATGATAGATTTTACTTGAATTATAAATGAGAATGATTATTAATGAGTTTGGATTTATTGATACTATTTGTCGTTCGATCGAATTTGTCAAACCATAACACGAGTTAGTAGCATTAGAATTAAGTGTTGCCTTTATTTTTCATAACATTTAAAAGAAAGTGCAACCAAAAGTTCTTTTTTCTTCTTAAGAAAAGTATCAAGACACATGTCTTTTTGCATGCTCCCTTTCATGCATGATTGCCACTTGCCCCCTAATGAGTCTTTACCTCCTTACTCTTCCTTTCCTATATAAGGAGGCTTTTTCTCCATTTTTTACCATTCCATTTCCATTTCCTCCTTTCCCCCTTCTTCTTAAAGCTTATGGCCACAGTTTCCATGGCATAAGTCTTCATCTTTTCCACCACCACCTTGCCAAAGTTCGTCATTCTTCTCCTCCTCTTATAGTATAAAGAGATATTAGTGTATATTATATTATATATATTTTAGTGAAGAAGACGTTGCGCTGAAATACTGTCCGACGGTTCGCTTAGCTAGGCTCGCCTACCGTGAAGATTTGGAAAGCAGTTAGGTGAGAACTCTTTAACCACGGTTTACATATTTAATTAGTAGCTAGACTAATTTAAATATAGTGATGAACTATTATTGGTTAATGATGATTGATATTTGTTGTGATGGATGATGGATGCGAAGTTTAGAACACACACTATTAAGCGTTAGTATTATAACGCTTGTGCACAATTATGATTTATTGAATCATGTTGATGATGGTTGCTATGGATGTTTAAATGGTTGTTGATATTGTTTTGCACACACTATGACACAACAATTATGGTCTCACATTGGTGATCGATAAATCTCCTTTATAATTAAAAGCAATATCATTATTGAAATTGAAGGATAATAATTGGAAAACACCATATGTATGAATTCATATATATATTGGTAAAGTCCTTTAAATGAATAAATAAATACCGGAACATTCTAGGATGACAGAGAGGATAGTGTCTAGGCTTGGGTTTGGAAAATTAAGTTTCCTGCTCTCCCTGGCTATCCCTAACTGATCCGACGAATGGGATGGTTAATTTGAAATTATTTGAATTCAGAAATGAATTGGAATTTGATTTATTAAATAAAAATTTGGAAAGTCAAAGTAAATTACTTTAAATGTTTTTAAATGGTTTACATAAGTATATAATGGTTTTCTAAGGTATTTTGAAATATTGAAGAATAATTTTTATTGCGATCAAAACAGGGCTTGTCATAGAGCAACAATTCGTGTACTTTAGATGCAAACTTTAAACGCTTATAACTTTTGCAATCTAAATCGGATTTCCAAGAGACGAAAAACATTTGATTTATATTAACAAGAGCTTTTAAATGAGTGAAAGAAGATTTTAAATTCAAGTAATAATTTTCAAATTATGTTTAAAACCATTTTGGAAAAGGTAGCTATAAGATAAGTTATCGACCATAACCATAAACAGCCATTTTTAATGTTTCTAAAAATATGGAAAAAAAATGGTAAAATCATTATAAATTATGTAAAAAAATGTTTTGAATTGTAAAGTTTAAGTTTTGACTAAGAAAAGCGATGTTTTGATCGAAGTAATTAAGATAACTATTTTGTAACGCTTTTGTAACGCTTTCTTCGAAAACAATCTATTTTGAAGTTTTTAACCCGCAAACTATTTTCCGAACTACAATTAATTATTTTTAAATGATTTTGGCATGTTTTGAAAGGTTCAAAAGTATTGGAAATATTTTATATGGAATTTAAATTGATATTAATATGGGTTTTCAATTTTAAATAATTGGATATGGTTGGAGATAAATCTTCGGATGTTTGATATTAATCCGGTAGATGATGATTCTTACTATTTGAGGAATTTAAAAGGTAGTTCCCCATTATTCCGCATATAGTGTGAGTTGGATATTGAGATTAATATTAAGTATAAGTTGATGGTATTTCTGTCCAGATCTAATGTCAAAGAGATGAATAAATCTTTTAATTAAGATACGAGTTTCCTAAGTTGACTGGGATAAGTTGGATAGAAATAATCTTCAGATATTTGATATGAAATTCTGTGGTGTAAATCTATACTATTTGAGGAATTTGTAAGATACTATTATATCATTATTACACTTATAGTATTCGTTGATTATGAGAATTGATATTGAATATAAGTAGATACAATTTCTATGTAACTTATGTTCAATATCAATTGATTTCGGTTTTTTCGTGAATTGGAAAGAAAGTATAATCTCTTAGTTAAGATTAAAGAATGGAATGTTGGAAAATCAATTTAATTAGAAACTAGGGTTGAAATGTGGGGTAAGGGTTTTCAAAAGAAACTGGATTTTTGATAACGAGTTATCAAAAGGAAAATTAATTAAGGCTTTGGGGCTATATTATTTTGGATTTAAGGGATGTGTTTTAAAGGAGAAGGGTTAAATATGGATTTCGTTAATGATAATTTGAGAATAGATTTAAAGAAGTTTAATTCAACGAAATCCAAAATGGAAGGAGATTTAGTAGAAAGCCTGTGTGTTTCGACATTGTGTTTTTAATTGTGCTTAAGATCGGGATCGGAATTATGTCTGAAAACCATTCCAAGTAATAATACAACGTTGTGGAGCAAATGAAGATATTGGAGGCGGCATTGAAGACCCAGAACCTTTGTGTCATAAGGGCGACTTGCTGAATGTCTCGAATGGCTGGCTCCCATTCGCAGATGGATTTTATATATCAGCTAAGTGGCAAGAAGCCCGAACATATGTAAAGGAATTCCGGATTGTTGTTTCGTTCAGACCTAGAACAAACATGTATAGATTGTGTGTCTGACATTATAATTGACTGCGTAACACTGATCTTTATTAATATATATCTACTTGGTGGCGGAGAATTTATTCTCTTGCTTAACACCCTTCTCTAAGACGTATGAGCTTAGAGGTTATATATTGATAGAAATCAGTGATGCGTAGTGAATGGACAATGTGGCATACTTAAGTTATGTGATGAGCTATGGATGATCAAAGCATGGCTTATTTAAGCATAGCTTTGTGTATATTGTGACCTCGATGAACCTCGCACCTCAGATTGATGGTAAACTGGTGGTCAGATTTTTATGTTCGTTTTGTATGTTCGGTGCACCGAATGTGATGATGAAAGGGTACTGCGAAGTCCCCAGTCTAGGACGCTATTTGTTGGGTACTCTGATTCATGTATGGTGGGTTAGTATAATGGAGTCCGAGTCTGGACGTTATCCACGAGTACTGGGATGATGCGCGCAAGAAAGTTTGTGATCCCACGAATGATCTTTCGTACCAGGAACCATCATGTTCGAAATCCAATCTCCACTACGAGCCCGTACGGTTTTGATTATATAGCCTGCTGGTTACCGACAGGATTGTCAGTATAATGGGATGGTGCATTATGCTGGCTAGGATTATTACATTTATTTCCGAAAAGGTTTTTCACACTATATATAGTAGTAAAAGAGGATTTTCACGTATGAAGGCATTTTTGGTTATTATAAGGCAAAACTCGCCCATTTGGTGTGCGCTTGCATTGTAAGATGTGGGACGAGCTTATGATAGCTTCATTTTTTTCTAAAGTCATTGTGGATTTCCATGCACTGGTATTCACATGGAGTAAACCCGTTCCGCATTGGCAGCGTGGTCTGGTGAATTACCTAACTTTAAAATAAACCCTAAAGACAACTATTTTGAGTTCTCACACCAGTCCCATGACTGACCTGGAGTTTATTGTTCCCACACCTAAACTCTAGGTGCCCATAATTTTTACATGGGCAGCTTAGTAGTTTGGTTCGCAGACTTAGCCTTGGAGTTAGTTGGAGCAGGATTCTGGTTTAACTGGAGCTATTATGTTTGGAGCATTCGCATTCTTCCGCTGAGTTTAGTATCTTTTCCGCTGTGTAACCGATGTACTCTGATGTACCTCTTGTAACTCTGATGTAATATTATTTCAATGATAACGGAGAAGTTGTTTTTATTTTGTGCAAATGTGTAAGTGCCCCTAACAATCTGTCTTTATGAACGGTTTAAGTTGGTTTAATTACCGACGAAAACCGAACAAAAAGCCTGGTCGTTACAACAAATGAATATTTTTGTTCTAACACAAGCCTATTTAACAAAAATGCTATTTGTTTTTAACCCTTTTATTTAACCAAAAATGCAATTTTTTGTTTTCAACCATCTTATTTTGACAAAATGTACATTTTTGTTTCAACTAATATAATTTGACAAAAATGAATATTTTCGTCTTCAACTAATCTTTGGACAAAAATGAATATTTTTGGTTCCAGCTAATCTTTTGACACAAATGTTAATTTTATTTCAACTAACATGTTTTGACACAAATGATAATTTTATTTCAACTAACATGTTTGACTAAAATGATTATTTTTATTTCAACTAACGTGTTTGACAAAAATGATTATTTGTATTTCAACTAACATGTTTGACAAAAACGGTTATTTGTATTTCAACTAACATGTTTGACAAAAATGATTAATTGTATTTCAACTAACATGTTTGACAAAAATGATTATTTTTACA
Organism: Allium sativum; assembly: GCA_030737875.1. Classification (NCBI taxonomy): domain Eukaryota; kingdom Viridiplantae; phylum Streptophyta; class Magnoliopsida; order Asparagales; family Amaryllidaceae; genus Allium; species Allium sativum. Next base: position 165,600,353 of record CM060916.1, on the reverse strand, counting down.
TGACATTCCCTAACAAAAATGACATGATTATTCTGATGTAATATTTTTAGCAAAAGAGACATTTTTATTCTAATGTAATATTTTTAACAAAAGAGGCATTTTTAACTAAAATGGAATTTCCTTATGTTAACACAACATATTCTAACTAATGGCATTTTCTATGTTAACATGACATATTCTAACTAATGACATTTTCATTTGCCAAGAATATATTCTAACTAATTAACCTATTGATTTACAAAATATGTTTCTCTAACATAAATGATAAATCATTATTCTAAATAAAAGAAATATTTTATTTGGCAAATCATTTTTACATTAAAAATAGAATTTTTAATGTCTCAACAATTTCATTCAAACAGTGAATGTTTTTCTGATGAATCAACCTTCTCAATAAAAATGTGATTTTTAATGTTTTCAACACTTTTATCCTAACACGATTTTTTTTCATATAAATCATTCTTTTCATTTAAAAATAAAGTTTTTCATTGTTAACATGTTTTTAATTTAAACATGACCATTTTCCTAATTTCATTCATTACATTAGAAAGCATGAATGTGAAATTTTAATGTAAACATGTTTTTATTTAAAACATGAACCTTTTTCTATTTTTATTTTGTTGGCAATTCTATTTCAACAAAACAAATAAAATGATAACTTTGTTTTGTTGACAATTCTATTTCGACAAAACACTAAAAATGACAATCATGTTTTGTCGATTCTAAAACAACAAAAATGACATGATTATTTTGCCAATTCTAATTAAACACAAATGACAATTGTAATCTAATAAAACACTTTATAACAAAATGTTATTTTATTTCTAATGCAACATTTTATAACAAAAATGTTATTTTATTCTAATATGACATTTTATAACAAAAATGATATTTTATTCTAATGTACATTTTATAACAAAAATGATATTTTATTCTAATGTACATTTTATAACAAAAATGATATTTTATTCTAATGTACATTTTATAACCAAAAATGATATTTTATTCTAATGTACATTTTATAACCAAAAATGATATTTTATTCTAATGTACATTTTATAACCAAAAATGATATTTTTGTAATATTAACATTTTATACACAATAATGGTATTTTTATAATGTTAACATTATCTCATTTTAAAAAAAGTGAATACATTGTTTATTCATGTTTAAAATAAAAGAGTGATTTTTATTGTATAAGCATTTTATTTTCAAAATGAACCTTTAATCTTCATATATACAATAAAAATATGGTCTTTGTTGTCTAAACATATTTTAACGCACATGAACAATTCATTTTCATATATGCAATAAAAATATGATTTTTGTTGTCTGCACAAATTTTATCGATCCATATTAACAACAAGAATATGATTTTACTGTCTAACCATGTTCTTATTAAACATGAACATTTTCTGGCATACACAATTAAATCCAGATGTTAATCGTAATCACCAACGATCAATTCAAATTTTTGACAACACATATATGAAATTCACATCGAAATCAATGTAAATAAATTTTATTTTAAAATTTAGAAATCTCACATTGGGGTTTTGAATTCTCCAAAATTTTAGATTGCTCCGTTTCAGCTCTAGTCAGTTCCATATCGAAGATCTTGCGAATACGATTCCAACGCAACTGGAATTTCTGAATTATGACTTCATATGAAAGAGATATGGTCATTTATACATTAATTACCAAATTAAAATAATTAAATAATCACTTATTCTCTTAATTACATCATTTGGAAATAATCCCTTCCTCTTTCCTTCTGTTACTCATCGTCCACCGAAACCCATAACCGCCTTAGTATTCCTCCCATCGCACCTCACCCGGGTCCACCATACTCCGATCCACGACCACCCCTAGATAGCCCCGAGCCGCCTCCCTCAACATCGAGCCCTAGGCCCAGCTCGCAACCAACCGGCACCCCTAATTTGCTTGCGTGTGTGGCCCCTTTGGGGAGAAACTCCTTCTGATTCGCTCAACTAAATCCGATCATAGCCATATAGAAATCACTCTAGAATATTGCTTTGGAAATTTATTTTGATTTGAAGTGGATTTGAAGAAACTAACAAATAAAAATCGTTGAATTTCGGCCATCAAAGAAAGGAGGCGGCAGCTTATACAGTAGGGTTAGGGTTTTGTTTTGACTTGTGTATTTATAATATTTTAATATTTAATTTCTAGTTTTTGCAAATAACCCTTTTAATTCTCAGTAGCTCCAATTTCAGCCCAACGAGAGTTGTCCCTAGGCAAACATCCCCGTTCCGGACCCAATGGGCTAGGTCCGGTCAGCCCAAACGATCATCTTCAGCCTATTTTCTTTAATTTAAAATTTAAGTCATTTTTTATTTAATTCCATCATACATTTAAATTTACTGGGGCAACATACGGAATCTAAAGATTCGAGAAAAATTATTTCTAGTTATGTTTTGACGATACGGTCCTAACAAAATTAGTTTCATCGAACTTGGAGACCGTTTGAAAAATGGCCATTTTCTGGTCGATCGAAATTGATCGAAATTGACAAAAACATTTTCTTTTGCCACGCTCCCATATTGATTCCAAAAATTATGAAAATTGGAATCCAGCAATAATTTGACATTCCGGATCCAACAAAAGTGGTTTCGTCGAAAACGGAGGTCGTTTGTAAATGGCTATTTTTAATATTAATATATATATATATATAAATTTTATGACGATTATTCTGAAATTTAAACTGGGCATAACTTTTGATTCTCGCTATGAAATTTCAATTTTTAAGATTCATTGGAAAGATATTTTTAAACAGATTTAAATATTTTTGGTTTTACTGAAACCCGATTTATTTTGCATCCTGTACAGTCAATCAAAGTTCAAATTCAAATTTTCAAACTACCGCGCTATTTCTAACTCCTTATATAATTAAATTAATTTTTTTCTAACTTCGATTTAAATAAATTTTTAGTTGTTATTATTTAAAATAATTATTTTAACTATTTTAAATCCATTAAAATTTCTAAAATAAAAAATTTAAATTGGTTCCAAAATTCCTAGTTTGTAACACCCCGTAATTTTAAATATTAAAATTAACAAATTTAAGAGAACTTAATTTTTTAGGACAAGAATTAAGGGAAATGGGTTACGCCATTGTGTTCGTCTCGAAATTCTGCTTGGAATAGAGTCCAAGATTTCGTAAATCGGACTTCGTATGAGGAAGTTATGGCCCTCAGAAGTTTCAGGAATTTAAATAAATTAAAAACTGTTCAGAGTTAAATTCAAAATTCGAATATACTAAGGTAGGTCGACCTGGAGGTCGACCTACCCGGGGCCAGGTCGACCAGGGGGTCAACCTCCCCTATATAGGTCGACCAGGGGGTCGACCTACCCCCTTTGGCAGATCTGAACTGTGATGATTCTAACTTGTTGCTAAGTCTTTTCTGACCTGTTGCTGAGTCACTAGGGCATAGGTGGCAATTCTGGATAACTCTGTCTAGTCTGGACGGTTGTGATTGCTCCTATGATAATCTAACGGCTTATATTGATTTAAAATTCTATATAAGCACGCATAGACTCAAGCTCTAAACCTAAACTAAATTAGTATCTTGGCCTCCATGTTGCTGCTAGAATAGTTCTTCTTCTTAAAGCTTAGAATTGCAAGTCATAATTCTAATACAAATGACGAACGAATAATTCTCTTCTCTAATCTGTCTTTGTTAGTACAATTTCTTTCACAAAATAAATAATAAATTAGTTATGATGAGTTATAATTTGGATTATGAGAACATGTCTGTTGAATCATGTGATGTTACTTAACTTTGTTATCGTTTGTTGGTGAACATATGAAAGTTTTGTTAACTTATGTTGGTAGATTTATTTCATATGTCCAATCACTTATGTTTAACTTGATTCATTTTATGACATCAGTTTATATGCAAGTTTGGAATGTAAATCATATGCTAGTTTGTATGTGAATCTTATGCAAGTCTGTTTCTACATATGCTAGTTTGTATGTGAATCTTATGCGAATTATACATAAGTTTATATGTGAATCAAGTATATACATATGCTAGTTTATATGTAAAACATGTGAAATTAGTTTACATGTTTAAATTCATAAGTAAGTTTATAGAAATCCATATACAAGTTTAGGTGAAAGCTTTATCCACATATGCAAGTTTAGTTGAAAATCATAATTCATATATGCAAGTTCACAATTTCATGTTTAGATATATATTTAGATCCATGGTAATTTATGCAAATTTATGTTTTATATGTCTATTGCCTATGCAAGTTATTGGCTATGCAAACTTATGTTATAATTCTTATTCGCAAGTTAGATCTGTTTTATGTGTTATGCAAGTTGTGATGTTTCTTTTCTTTTTATGAGTTAGACTATTTGCGAGTCTAACATATTTCATATTAAAACGTACGAACGGCATGGGGACAATGGGAAAATATTAATATTGTGAATTGGCATATAATGGCTTTAAAAGCATATAAAAAATTTGAGACATTAATTGGCCTAATTTATATGCATAGAAATTATGGACATAATTTAGGTGACAATTATGGACATAATTTAGGTGACAATTATGGACACAGATTAATTTGGAAGTTATTGACAATTTAAAAGAGGGATATTAATTCAAATTGGGGTTGAATAAAAATGTGTAATAATAAATGCCTAAGACACGAGGTTAGACTCGCCTGTGGAATAAGATTGCCCGGACCCGCCCGGCAAATCCAGTAACCACAAGCGGTAGTTTAATGTGAGAGGTCAAAGTCATAAATTAAATTCGTAATAAATGCCTAAGACACGAGGTTAGACTCGTTTGTGGTATAAGACTGCCCGGACCCGCCCGGCACATCCAGCAACCGCAAACGGCAGTCTAATATGAGAGGTCATATGCATAATTAAAAGATGCTTAGACACGAGGTTAGTCTGGCTTGTGGTGGAAGTCTGCCCGGAACCGACTGGCATATCCAACGCCCACAAGCAATCGACTTAATGTGAGAGGTCTGTGCATTAATAATTTATTAATGCTGATCAAAGACGAATATGAATGACAAACAGAAGTTTTGTTGAGCGGAGTAATTCTCTGAGTACCAATCTGATGTTGATTTCGGTCTTTGGGGTTGATACTTAGGGAGTTATTCTCTTAACCTATGTATCTATGAACTAAAATGTACTTAATCATAAATTAAGTAAAACATGTTATACGATATATATATACACACATATGATACATAATCTGATAAGTAGGTAGGGTTAAGACCAGCTTAACCAATAATATATAAGTGGGTAGGGTTAAGACCATCTTAACCAATAATATATATTAATCTAATTTGTGGATAGAGTTAAGACAAACTTAACCAATAATACATATTGATCTGATAAGTGGATAGGGTTAAGACCAACTTAACCAATAATATACAAGTGGATAGGGTTAAGACCAGCTTAACCAATAATATATATTGATCTGATAAGCAGATAAGGCTAAGACAAGCTTTACCAATAACGCATGTTGATTTGATAAGTGGGTAACATGGGTTACATGTGGGACATAATTGTAAACACTTAACCAAACATGTAAGAAGACATGAATAAAAGGGGGTTAAGTGGGAAATCCTAGTGGGGACCAAGCATAGGTGGAAAGCTTGTGTCAAGCGTGGGGACCCTTTTCAACCAGTAACCCATTTAGTATCTAAGTGAGCTCGATCTAGATCGAAGACGGGACACACTTACTGGGTTTGATTGTAAAAGGTCAAAACGGGTTAGCGGTGGCAACGCAAGTCCAATGGGGTCATGTGCGTGCGTGGGCCCGGGCTGGTAGGTAAGACGTTGTTGCATCATGTAGGTATAAGTCGTGCATCTTTAGTGGTATCAGGTTGCTACTTTGGGAAGTGATACACCCCACTGTGGGACCATCACGGGTATCTACGAGTTGGGGAGCCGATCGAATGGGGAAGGTAGTGGGTACGACTAGCGGAGATAGGAGTAGGCGGCACCTATGAAGACAGCTAGGAGTACAACTACCATATTATGAAAAAATGTTGTAATTAGAATGGGGAGGGTAGTGGGTACTACTAGTGGAAATAGGAGCAGGTGGCACCTATGAAGACAACTAGGGGTACACGAAACTACCATTATTATTATTATTTTGCTCAGTAGGCGGGATCAACTTTTAGGGTGAGTAAAGGTGCAGTATAGTAATTATCCTATAGTGTTGGAGGCGAAATTAACGTTATCTTATTCCTCTTGTTTGCTTTGTCATGCCCATTTGTTTCATAGTCATTCCTTGTTTACTAGTTTATGCCTTATCCTAATTACTTTAATAATTATATTGTTAAAGTTATTGGACTCGCCAGACTTTATGTCTGACCCCCTTTGTTTTCGCCTCTTTCTTCCTCCCCCTCCTATCAGGTTCTCAGGGTGGGACTAGTGCTAGTGGAACTTGATTTGGATCTCTTTCTCCCCCTTTTTGGAAGTGCTTGGATTGCTGAAAGTAAAGTTCAGCTTATCTCTATTATGGCTACTTATGTTGGGGTTATGCTTTTTTTACTTTATGTACTCAGAAAACAATTTGTCAAGATGGATATTAAGTGTACTTGGTTTTATTGTTGGTTTTTGATGTTGTTGTAACCAAACTATTTCTCCGCTACAATAAAAGTTGTTTTAAATTTTTCAAGTACCAATATATGTATCTGTCTTGTTGTATTCTGTTCTATACACCAATAATACTCCATGAAAGTTAATGCATTCGCTTTGAGAGTGACGTTAATGGACGTGGGGCGTTACACGTGGTATCAGAGCGAGCTTACCAAGAACAGATAAGAGATTTTGAAAAACAGTTTTTCAAAAGAATTTTATAAAGAAATACTTTCAAACATAGGTTTTAAGGAGAGTATTTTCAAGAGAAAAGTTTATTTTGAAAAACATAACCCCCAAGAGCCATATATCTTTCCTTCGATTCTCCGTTTTAAATCTCTTCCTCTTTCCTTTCTGAATTTCTTCCTCCACGTATAGATGCTTTTTCTAAGATAAGTAAGAACTTCCGTACGATGGGCGGAAAACCGCTTCATGGGACTGGGACGTTTGTCAAAGCTAGAAAGAAGCGGACAACTTGTTGGTACCTTTAAGATAGTCGATGGGAGGAAGGTTCAATTAGCTGCTTGGTTAGTGAAGGACGAAGCCTCATTTTGGTAGGAGGTCACGAACGGAGAATGAGCAGGAGAGAGATGGATAGGACACACGATAAGAAAGTAGATCCAAAAAAGGCGGTAAGGATAACAAGGGCCCAACAGAAAAGGAAGGACCACACTTGTGAAAGACCTGACTACTTAAATAAAGCCGTTAGAAAGAAGAAGAAGACTAGTTGTTATCATTACGGAGAAATAGGACATCTTGTTAGGATCGTCTAAAGAAGCAAAAGGCAAAGATAAGGACAAAGTACAGGATCTTTTGGAGGGCAGATGTGTTCCCTCATGGCTGGCATATCTGATAGAGGTAGAAATATCTTGGTTGGAAGTTTGGTTTTTCTTTTTGATCATCTTGTTCGAACCTTGTTTAATTCTGGTGCTTCACACTCGTTTGTATCTGCTTCGTTAGTTGAAACACTGCACCTAAATACTAGTCTAGTTATGAATCCCATAATAGTCTCAAATCCTATTGGTGGTTCGGCTCATCTTTCATTGATTTGTCGGGATTTGAGAGTGTCTATCATGGGCGTTGGGTTTGAATGCAATGCCTTCGTTCTTGGCTTCATGGGCTACGGCTCGATTCTAGGCATGGATTGGCTAGCTAGATACGGTACCATCCTAGACTGTGAAAGAAGGGTAGTTAGATTGTTGACTCGTTGTGGAAAGACCCTTGATATTTCTTGTGACTCATGAGGTCCGGTGATGCTTAGCTACCTAGAATCTCTTGACGCATCCAATGATGAATTGGAATCCGTTCGTGTGGTCCGTGAATATGGTGACGTCTTTGATGAAGTTCGGGGTTTACGCCCGAGGCGAGAGATAGAGTTTCGAATATACCTAGATAATGCAAAGCCAGTTGCATTACCAGTGCGCCACATGGCTCCGAGGGAGAGAAGAGAACTCAGTAAGCAAGTGAAAGAGTTGCTTGAGAAGGGGTTCATAAGAAGAAGTATTTCGGAATTGGGTGCTCCAGTTGCTTTTGCTACGAAGGCTGATGGTTCACTTAGATTGTGCGTGGACTATAGAGAGCTGAATAAGCTCACAAAGAAGAACAGACACCCATTGCCGAGGATAGATGATTTATTCGATCAGTTGGTTGGTGCTTCGGTTTTCTTGCAACTGGATTTGGCTATAGGATTTTATCGGCTATGGGTGGCTGAAGACAGCATAGATAAGACTGCATTTAGAAATCCTGACGGTTTCTTCGAGTGGATCGTCACGCCTTTTGGTTTGATGAATGCACCCGCATACTACATTGGCTTAATAAGTGGGGTGTACAGGGAGTTTCTATACAAGTTTGTGGTGGTCTTTGAGGACGATATCTTGATTTTCTCTTGAAGCAAAGAAGAGCATGCCCTAGATCTTAGGGAAGTCTTTGAGACCCTACAAGCGCAACAACTCAAAGCTTAGTCATTTTTGGAGGAAATAAGAAAGGTTCTTAGGACACGTGGTCTCTAAGGAGGGGATAGCTGTGGATCCCGCAAAGTTGGTGGCAATCCAAGATTGGGAGATTCCTAAAAACGCAATAGAAATAAGAAGCTTTTTTTGGGCTTGCGGACTATTATAAGAAGTTCATTAAGGAGTTCGTGAAGATATCAGCCCCACTTACTCGGCTAACGAAGAAGAACTTGACTTTTTCTTGGGATGTTGACTGTGTCGATGCTTTCCAACATTTGAAGAGGACGTTGACGACAACTCCAGTTTTAGTTTTGCCAGATGGAAGTAAGCCATTCGCAGTGTATACCCGTTCTTGCGGGACAGAGCTTGTAGCAGATTTCTATGCAAGGGGAAAAGGTGATATGCAAAAGGCGGCAAGTACGAGCATCGCTTATCATCCACAGACGGATGGACGGACAGAAAGGGGTGAACAGAATCTTTGACGATCTTTTGAGGTTATGTATCCTATATTTTGGAGGGACATGAGAAGAGGCAACGAGCTTAGTGGTGTTCACGACGTGTTTCATGTATCACATTTGCGGAAGTGTTACAAGATACCGCAGAAGTAGTGGAGCCGAACACGCTTAGAGAAGTGGAAGTAGAGTGGGATTCCACGATTAGACGAGCTCCTACATGCGTCCTTGGGACGAAGGTATAAAAGCTACGCAACAAAGAGGTCAAGTTGGTCAAAGTCCAATGGGGAGATGATCAAGGAGATGCGACTTGGGAGGCGGAAGACAAGATGTGTATGTTGTACCCTTTCCTTTTTAAGGGTACGTTTATAACTTCTCCTTTCTCTACCGCTTTGTTGATACTTGTCCTATCGTTTAATATGTCTTTGCGTTGATATCTTCGATCTTTAGTTAGGAAAAATCCTATGGTTGTAAAAATGTGTTTGAGACATGTTATGTTTGGTGGATGCAAATGGATGCAAGTGGTTGCCAGTGGTTGCCCATGGATGCATGTACACACACATTAGGCACTAGATCGGCTCAATCACTTTCAGATTGCATATAAATATGTGTGCATATTTAATGGATGTATAATGGTCGTGTTATCATATGGTGTTGCATTTTGATGAACGGTTGTGCACACATGTAGAAATAATTGTATCATTAGGATTCTTTTACATACATAATGGACGCAGGGCACTATCATGGTTCGCATTAAGGAGGTCAACGGAATCAGTGGGCCGCCTGATTTTCCATTAGATAAGGAACATATACACACACTTTTTGCATATGTTCATACGGCATTAGAAATCTTTTAAGGACAACGGATATTTATGTTTGATGATTGAGTAGATGGATGATTGGATGGAAGGATATACATTCTCCTTAATTTGGAGATTTCTAGGGCGAAATCCTTTAAGGAGGAGAGAATATAACACCCCGTAATTTTAAATATTAAAATTAACAAATTTAAGAGCACCTAATTTTTTAGGAGAAGAATTAAGGGAAATGGGTTACGCCATTGCATTCGTCTCGAAATTCTGCTTGGAATAGAGTTCAAGTTTTCGTAAATCCGACTTCGAATGAGGAAGTTATGGCCCTTAGAAGTTTCAGGAATTTAAATAAATTAAAAACAGTTTAGAGTTAAATTCAAAATTCGAATATACCAAGGTAGGTCGACCAGGAGGTTGACCTACCCCAGGCCAGGTCGACAAGCGGTCGACCAGGGGGTCGACCTCCCCTATACAGGTCGACCAGGGGGTCGACCTACCCTCCCCCCCCCCCCCGGGCAGATCTAAACTGTGACGATTCTAACTTGTTGCTGAGTCTTTTCTGACCTGTTGCTGAGTCACTAGGGCATAGGCGACAATTCTAGATAACTCTATCTAGTCTGAACGGTTGTGATTGCTCATATGGTAATCTACCGGCTTATATTGATTTAAACTTCTATAGAAGCACGCATAGACTCAAGCTCTAAACCTAAACTATATTAATCTCTTGGCCTCCATGCTGCTGCTAGAATAGTTCTTCTTCTTAATGCTTAGGAATTGCAAGTCAGAATTCTAATACAAACGACGAACGAATCATTCTCTTCTCTAATCTATCTTTATGAGTACAATTTCTTTTGCAAAATAATTAATAAATTAATTATGATGAGTTATAATTTGGATTATGAGAACATGTCTGTTGAATCATGTGATGTTACTTAACTTTGTTATCGTCTGTTGGTGAACATATGACAGTTTTGTTAACTAATGTTGGTAGATCTATTTTATATGTACAATCACATATGTTTAACTTGATTCATTTTATGACATCAGTTTATATGCAAGTTCGGGATGTAAATCATATGCTAGTTTCTATGTGAATCTTATGCAAGTCTATTTCTACATATGCTAGTTTGTATGTGTATCTTATGCGAATTATACACAAGTTTATATGTGAATCATGTATATATGTATGCTAGTTTATATGTAAAACATGTGATATTAGTTTACATGTTTAAATTCATATGCAAGTTTGTAGAAATCCATACGCAGTTTAGGTGAAAGCTATATCCACATATGCAAGTTTAGGTGAAACCCATATTCCATATATGCAAGTTTAGGTGAAACCCATATTCATATATGCAAGTTCACAATTTTATGTTTAGATCTATATTTAAATCCATGGTAGTTTATGCAAATTTATGTTCTATATGACCATTGCCTATGCAAGTTATTGGCTATGCAAACTTATGTTATAATTCTTATTCGCAAGTTAGATCTATTTTATGTGTTATGCAAGTTGTGATGTTTCTTTTCTTTTTATGAGTTAGACTATTTGCGAGTCTAACATATTTCATATTAATACGTACGAATGGCGTGGGGACAATGGGAAAATATTAAATATTAATATTGTGAATTGGCATATAATGGCTTTAAAAGCATATAATAAATATGAGACATTAATTGGCCTAATTTATATGCATAGAAATTATAGACATAATTTAGGTGACAATTATGGACATAGATTAATTTGGAAGTTATTGACAATTTAAAATAGGGATATTAATTCAACTTGGGGTTGAATAAAAAACTGTGTAATATTAAATGCCTAAGACACGAGGTTAGACTCGTTTGTGGTATAAGACTGCCCGGACCCGCCCGGCAAATCCAGCAACCACAAACAGTAGTCTAATGTGAGAGGTCAAAGGCATAAATTTAATGCATAATAAATGCCTACGACACGAGGTTAGACTCGTTTGTGGTATAAGACTGCCCGGACCCGCCCGGCACATCCAGCAACCGCAAACGGTCGTCTAATGTGAGAGGTCGTAGGCATAATTAAAAGATGATTAGACACGAGGTTAAGTCTGGATTATGGTGGAAGTCTGCTCGGAACCGACCGGCATATCCAGCGGTCATAAGCAATCGACTTAATGTGAGAGGTCTGTGCATTAATAATTAATTAATGCTAATCAAAGACGAATATGAATGACAAACAGAAGTTTGGTTGAGCGGAGTAATTCTCTGAGTACCAATCTGATGTTGATTTTGGTCTTCGGGGTAGATACTTAGGGAGTTATTCTCTTAACCAATGTATCTGTGAACTAAGATGTACTTAATCATAAATTAAGTAAAACATGTTATACAATATATATATATATATATATATATATGATACATAATCTGATAAGTAGGTAGGGTTAAGACCAGCTTAACCAATAATATATAAGTGGGTAGGGTTAAGTCCAGCTCAACCAATAATATATATTAATCTGATAAGTGGATAGGGTTAAGAAAAATTTAACCAATAATACATATTGATCTGATAAGTGGACATGGTTAAGACCAACTTAACCAATAATATATAATTGGATTGGGTTAAGACCAGCTTAACTAATAATATATATAAATATATATATATATATATATATATATATATATATATATATTGACCTGATAAGCAGATAGGGTTAAGACAAGCTTAACCAATAACGCATGTTGATTTGATAAGTGGGTAACATGGGTGACATGTGGGATATAATTATAAACACTTAATCAAACATGTAAGAAGACATGAATAAGAGGGGGTTATGTGGGAAATCCTAGTGGGGACCAAGCATAGGTGGAAAGCTTGTGTCAAGCGTGGGTACCCTTTTCAACCAGTAACCCATTTAGTATCTAAGTGAGCTCGATCTAGATCGAGGACGGGACACACTTACTGGGTTTGATTGTAAGAGGTCAAAACGGGTTAGCGGTGGCAACGCAAGTCCAATGGGGTCATGTGCGTGCGTGGGCCCGGGCTGGTAGGTAAGACGTTGTTGCATCATGTAGGTATAAGCCATGCATCTTTAGTGGTATCGGGTTGCCACTTTGGGAATTGATACACCCCACTATGGGACCATCACGGGTATCTACGAGTTAGGGAGCCGATCAAATGGGGAAGGTAGTTGGTACGACTAGCGGAGATAGGAGCAGGCGGCACCTATGAAGACAACTAGGAGTACAACTACCATATTATGAATAAATGTTGTAATTAGAATGGGGAGGGTAGTGGGTACAACTAGTGGAGATAGGAGCAGGCGGCACCTATGAAAACAGCTAGGGTACACGAAACTACCATTATTATTATTATTTTGTTCAGTAGGCGGGATCAACTTTTAGGGTGACTAGTAATGGTGCAGCTGGGCAGTTAAAGCGCTCAGCGGTTCCATAGCGGTGGAGGTGCAAAAAGGTGTAGCGGGGATAAAGCGGGGAAATAGCGGAGACAAAAAAGGTTCATAAAATGTGAAACCAAATATTAAAATTAATTAATTATCATTTTCACATTATATGTGTAGAAGAAACTAACATTAATTAATCATATATAGTAGAATCAAAGAATATCATGGTTACACACATTAGATTTGATGATTATAATAGATTTCCGGAATATATTGGACATTAATGCCTTAAAATTAGCTCTTTACACTAACTTTGTTGATATTTTTGAAAAGAGAATTAGTCGAATCAACCTTTATATATTAATACTGCTAAAGCGGATGGTAAAAAGCGTTGATTTAGCGGATGCAGCGGGAAATAGCGGGGCTACAAGCGGGTCTACTGTTCATCAGCGCTAAATTGAAATAGCGTAGTGGTTGAATGACGCTACGGGCTATAGCGGGGATATTGCGGGGCTTTAGCGGGGTTTTAACTGCATAGTGGTGCAGTATAGTAATTATCCTATAGTGTTGGAGGCAAAATTAACGTTATCTTATTCCTCTTGTTTGCTTTGTCATGCCCATTTGTTTCACAGTCATTCCTTATTTACCAGTTTATGCCCTATCATAATTACTTTAATAATTATATTGTTAAAGTTATTGGACTCGCCAGACTTTATGTCTGACCCCCTTTGTTTTCGCCTCTTTTCTTCCTACCCCCTCCCCCCCCCTAGGTTCTCAGGGTGGGACTAGTGCTAGTGGAGCTTGATTTGGATCTCTTTCTCCCCCTTTTTGGAAGTGCTTGGATTGCTGAAAGTAAAGTTTAGCTTATCTCTTTTTTGGCTACTTATGTTAGGGTTATGCTTTTTACTTTATGTACTCAGAAAACAATTTGTCAAAATGGATATTAAGTGTACTTGGTTTTATTGTTGGTTTTTGATGTTCTTGTAACTAAACTATTTCACCGCTGCAATAAAAGTTGTTTTAAAATTTTCAAGTACCAATATATGTATCTGTCTTGTTGTATTCTGTTCTATACACTAATAATACTCCATGAAAGTTAATGCATTCCCTTTGAGAGTGACATTAATGTAAGTGGGGTGTTACAGGGTTGTTACAACGGTTGTATTGGAGGCAGGTCACTTTATTTAAGTATGGTTTTGGGCTGAGGAAATTTACGTGAAGCCCAGTATGAAAAAGAAGATCGCCAGTCTATTACGCTGCGTGGGGAATCTCTAGGAACTGAAAACCGGTAGACCAGCGTCGAAGTATGACGTATGAGAAGGTTCATTCCTTGGTTTAGGACTAAAATCATGGAACCCTCCCTTAGTATGGTCCTAAGTGGTCATTGAGTTCGTATTTCTCTTATAAGGTATTAAATGAAACGGTAGACGTATGAGAAGGTTGTTCTCCAGAAATTATCTGCTTCTCATCTAGGAGCTATGTGAGGGCCTACTTAGGGAAATATTAAGTGACTAGGAGTTCACATATAATGACAACTAGATAGTAACGTATGAATCTGCTAGGAGGGTTATAAAAGGTGATAAATTCCTACCTAAACCTTGTGTTAGGTGACATATTACTATCTCTCAAATTACTTTTAGAGTATATTTAATAGCAGATTTTAGGACGAGACCTTAAGTGACTTTACAGTAGTTCGGCTAATTAATATATATTATTTGTGTGTTGAATTTGAATGGACATAATTTGATGAGTTTATAGTGCCTAATACAGAAAATGGACATGTCTTAAACTTATGTGATTTTCATTTACTATAACTTATTATTCTGACCTCCCTCCTCTTAACATATAAACATGTTAGTAGTGAGTGTAACGTCCTAGAAATTTCGGTAACTGGAATATGGAGTTAATTAAATAATCAATTTTGCATGGATACTGGAGTTAGAAATTTAAAAAAATCAGATATATTGGTTTGGGTGTAAACTGAACTAATTATTTACTTAAGAATGGTTAGTTGGCAATCGAATAGTCAATGTCGAATATTTTTTTTGAATTTAAATTTAATATTTGAATTAAAATGAAATTCAAAAGATTGAATTTAAAATAAACATTACTAACGTAAAATTAGGAAATTTATTAGTTGAAATATATGAAGATTGGTTTAGATATTTGTGTAATTGTGTATTTAAAGAGAATAAACTTTACGTTTCAAATTTAGAATGAAACGGAGCTGTTTGTGAACAAACAGAATAAAATCAGTGAACCATTACATAATTTAAAGTTAAAAATATTGTCGTATGCAAACAAAGTCAGAATTTGATCAGACTAACTTTATTGGATTCAGAATGCAATGACAAAGAGATAAGGATAATTTTTGCTGCATTCAGAGATGGTGTCGGTGGTACGAATTTAGGGTGATACATGATAATTTACGGTAGAATTTATTCAAATGACACCTACCTCAGACAAAACCACGCAGACCTATAAGCTGAAATCACCACCACCTATAACCTCTGATGCAACTTCAATTTTATCTTCTCAGGGTTCCTTCTTCTAAAAGCTTGCTTCCACTCCTTTATATCTACACCAATGCTCAGTCTCACGAGTCAAAAATCAGTCTTTCCAAAATCAAAGATAATGGCAGCCACAAAATCTGGTTCCTTCCCAAATCATGGACGAAGAGAAATTTGCAAATAAAATCATTTTTCCCAAGCCTAATCGTACTCGCTCTCCCCAAACCAAATCCATGGCTGCTTCCACAAAATCGACACTGCAACCTCTCTGCCTTCAACATCATCACATCCACCGGTTTCAGCGTCTCACCGCCATGTCCGGAAACTTTTCTTTTTCCTCCTATTTCACAAAATTCGATTTCCCCTTCCTCTTGAAAATCAGATCACTGTCGCACCACTCGAGACCTACGAAATCGCTCCTCCTCCTTGTGAAACTGCCACTGCAACATCAGCTCTTCGCCGCGTCCTTTCCATTGTTTCAAGGTGAGTATTTTGCTCATGATTTATTCTTGTTTTCAAGTGTTTCAACTTCACTATTAGGCTGGAATAAAACTGATGTCTGGATTTGCTTGGGTAGTCTGGTTTTTGCGCTGTGTTTGGAATATACAATTTTTTCCACTCTCTCACACACTGATAGTGTCCACATGTTGTTGTTCAAATCCTTGGGTTGTTTGTGGCCTTAATTTTGTATGTTAGTCCAAAGTTGCTTATTTGTCTTGCTCATGTTTGTCATTCTAATAACCTGGAATCGTGTTTAGCTGATTCAAGGATTAGTTTAGTTGATTTTGGCCCATCGTCTTGGTTTAAAACTGAAGATTTGGCATGCTCCCATGCTTGCTTCTAAGTGCTACAGTTTCTTTTTTATACTTGACTGGGCGTGCTTGTGTCTATATTATTTCTAGCCTCCATCAAGCTTGCATTTCGTGTGGCCCTTATACGCTAACTTGATTCTGCATTATTAATCATGTACAGTAACATAACTACAAAGAACTATACAAGTCGCAACCACGAAAAATGTGACATGCGAATACTTCGGCTATACATAAAAAACTGGTTTAGCTGTAATTTTAATATCAGAAACAGAAATGAATTTTTAACAACTGATTTTGGTCTGTTAGATAGTATACACTGACTTACAGTGAATGATGTCCCTTGTACATGGCGATATTCCTTTACTATAAAGTGAACCTAAAATTCTCTATGTAATTTGAACATACTAATTTTCAGTTGTGTACAAATTTGAGAAGCATCCATTGATCAACTGATGCACCACATCCTAGGATACGTTCGTTCAATTTAATAAGAAGAAACAAAAGTTTGTTCAGCGAAAATATCTTGCATATGGATCAATTAATTATGGAGTAATGTCTGTAAACTTATTTGTGGTATTATCTATATAACAAATATATGAATAGAAGTTGTACCAAAATTAAAGTATGTTGTATGTAAGGAAAAATTTATGTTCTAAGAGAAATAGACAAAGAAAACAATAGGAAACTTACTAATGGGATATGTATAGTAGATTGCCAATGCTAATTGGCTATAAAAAAGGAAAATATCTAAGAACTAGAACACGTATAGCTGTTATGAAAGTATTCAGTTACATTTCTTTGAACAGTTTACCCTTAACTATGTATATGCGAGAAGTTTGCCTACTTATTTTTGGACATATTGGTTGTCTTGCCACCATTTTCATGTCATATTATAGTAGGAAAATTCTTATTCCTCGAACTTGTGTGAACCATTTACTGTATTAATTTCCATATTTGATGTTGATCGGACGATTGCATATTTACAAATCCTATTGTTTACCTGCATATATAAGAACTACATATATATGTTGGGCAAATCCAAACTTGCCTTGTACTTGGCCATTTTACCCATAAACGATTTAGAATTTTCCCAATTTATTGATATGCACAAAAGCTGTCGTCATACTGTTTTGAAGTTGGAATCATATAGTTTGACACTCCACTATATGGACACAGTCTTGAGATTTATGATTCACTTATATTGTTTTATGATTCACTTATACTGTTTTATGTACTTGAACATAGCCTTCCATGTGGAAAAAGTCTAAACTGCCTACATGTTATAATTTGCGTATGTTGATCATTCGGCTACGTGGTATAAATTGCATATGTTACCACTGGGCTCCCTTGTTATAAAATTTGCTTCTGATGCCTTGTTTTGTTCCATGTCGTGCCCTGGAGTGTGTGAGAATGATTTGTTTTTTTTTTTCCAAGCTTTAAAGTGGCAGCCCACTTAATAAGTTGTGTCCCTTGTTTTCTCTACCTAGGAATTTATTTGTTGTTTGCTGAAATAAGTTGAGTACGTCCTTTTAGTTTTCTTTTCTTAAACTGCATAATTATAATGAAAATATTTTAGTATACTGATTGGACTAGTGTAACCCCTCAGGAATTGGAACATGTTCTCATTTCGAATGCATTAAAAACAAGAATAAAATATGAAAACCCAACTAAATTACTCTTGAATAATTTTTGGTGTAGGACTGTTCTTGTAGAGAATGTTTGCAGTACCCATTATGAAATGTTATGTTCGCAATCTGTCAGTAAGTTAACAAATGCTTTGCAAATATAAATTACTACAATATACAACAAATGACCGAATATATAGTCAATGGGAAAATTTAGAGAGGAAGCCCCATTTATCTTACTGGTTTTGCCGAAACCATTTATTTGCTGAAATAATTTTATTTGCTGAAACGAAATTGCAGAAACATTTATCTACTGGAGTCAATTTGCTGAAACATTCACTGAAATGACATTTAATTACTTGGCCACATTTTGTTTAGACTACATGTCATCCCTTCCAGCCAAGTCGCATAAATTGTCTCGCAACCCGTTGTGCATTTCTTGTTTATTCGAAGAATGATTTTTGTATATATGTGGTGGTCGATGCATATGTGTGTATATATATATACTATCGTATGTGTATATACGTATGATCGGTATACGTGTATACATAAATACACACGCTGTCCAGATTTATTCTAGGTCGCTATACTATATCTTGATAGTTCCTCATGGGTTTGATGTATACACGTTTTAAATAATTTGTTAGGATTAACTATCATATTTCAGTTTCTATTGAAGTTGATAGTTAATCCTAACAAGTCAACTTAAAGAGTAGAGAGTAACAAATTTGTTAAAACTCATATTTCTCAATCATAGTTAATCCTAACAAATCACCATTGCCAAATCTGTTCAGTTTTAAAATTTGTTAAAATTGATGTCCAGTTAGAGTTTGTAGTAGAGAGTAGGTAATGTTGCCAAATTTTGGTGATGATTGGAGCCAAGAAGTGTCGCACCACATTGTAGTGTAGCAGCTCCATGGCAGGTCTGAAGTTGCGTTTTGCTTTATCATTTTGGGGATGCTTGGACGGTGGTGAATTGATGGAGATAGAAGGAGACGTTCAACGGTGTGGTTGGATTTTGTTTTGGATCATGAAGAGAGGCAATTGGAGATGGAGGTCTGCTTGCTGCATTTTGGGAGCTACATGTATCGGCTCTGATTAAGGGAGGGAAGAGAAATATTAAGAAGTAATTAAGGCTTTGAATTTTTAATTAACTGAATTAAATAGTGTTTGGATCTCATTAAATTATAAATTTAATAACCCGCACATTCAAGGTCCAATCGAGATGCAGGTTTTTATGATGCGCCATAATGAAACTTATTTGGTTGGAGCTAGTGAGAATTTCAACAAATTTTAAATGTTGTTCAGAATTCAATGGATTCAGAATGTGTAAACAACATCGGAAATGAAGATGAGTAAAACTCACCGCTCTGATTTACTAATATAAAATATAACTGATAAATATATTTATTATCTGCTTGATTTTGAAATTTGTGTGTTGATGGTTTAGATAAATTATTATATTATAAAAAAAATTGGAATCGATCAAACTGATTGATTATCAGAGTTAAATCTAGGATCGTGAGATAGCATCTTAGAATATTATTAGTCTGTTTGATCTGATTAAGACTATAATGTAGCATCTCGAATTGTTATTAGACATTTTTCAGTTTGTTTTATATTCAATATTTATTGCAAGTTTAGATTTTATGTGAATGGTTGAATGAAGTAGGGGTGGGCACAAACCGCACCGCAATGCGGAAACCGCCCAGACCGGACTGCATAAACGGTGCGAAAAACCGCACTGGATTTCTCTCTAAAGCTAACAACCCAAACCAAACCGACCCGCAACAATACGGTTCGGTTGCGGTTTGAACTGTTACCAAACCATATTAAACCGAACCGAACTGCATAGCTACACCGGTAATGTTACGATAAAAAATTAACAAATTCCTGTCTAACATTTTATTTTAACTATATGTATTCTATTTTCAACGTATGTTGTAGTTATATCAATTCAAGATAACACTATGTGTTTTAACCTTCAGGTGACACAACGTCATACAATCATAAATTGATTGCTGATGGAAGTGATTCTCTTGTTTCATATTTAATAAATACGGATTCAAACCGTACCGAACCAAAACCAGATGGTATTACATCAAAACCGAACCGTTTGAACGGTTAGTATAATGGTTTGTATTTTTGATTAACCGTTTGATGCGATGCGGAAGCGGTTTGAGCTCCAAACCGCACCGAACTGAACCGCGCCCACCCCTAGAATGTAGTATTATTGATTACGTTATTTAAGTATATCATAGTTAATCTAAATCACATGCTTAATGTTATCTATTTGGCCAAATAAACACTGTTTAGAAATTGATTGAACTTGTTTTAATTGATATTTGTTAGCAGAATAAACCATTGTTCTGTTATTTATATTAATTCAAACATTTTGTTTATGTCAATTAATTATTGCTGAATAAGCGTTATATTAGCTATTATTGCTAATTGTTAATTATTTACCCATGTCTGTTTATGAATGTAAATAACCTATTGACTAGAAGATAAATAGAATGTACGGTAAATTATTTTAAGTACCATTGTGATTACAAGCCTTATGGAATAAAATGTTTTAAATATATGTATCTTAGGCTATAGTTTGTTATGGTTCCTCTCAGATAGAGACGTAACCATCGAGTAACTATAGTCACCAAGATCATTTAAAGTAAATGTTTCAAAAATCATTATTTATGTATATTTCATAATCTAAAAGAATAATCACTGTTTTTAATGCAATTTTAAAATAAACTGATTTATTTATAAACCATGTTTTCAAGTTAATATTTATTTATTTATAAATGTTTAAATTTTATTTTATAATAAGGTTTGAATTTATTAAATTTTTATATAAACAAAGATTTAATAAATAATAATTTTTACTTAAAAGTTAAATTACTTCTTGTTCATAAGATTTAAATTTAAATAATTATTTTATTAAAAAAAATTAAGTATAATATATCTTTATCAATAATGATTATATTTAACAATTTACATTGTTAAAAGACAAATCAATTACTATGTACTTAAGAAAAATTTAAAGAATTAGTATCATTATTTATAATAATGACTATTATTTATTTGGTATAAATTTAAATATCACTTATTTACAAGGGTTTGAAGATTTATTAATAACCAATTAAATATATTTTGAGAGAAAAACAATCTATCTTAGTTGTTTGAGATTTATAATAGGAATCATTCATTTGTGAGGTTTTAAAAGTGTTTTTTTTTTCAATAATAATATATTACTTTTTAACTGGGTCTTTAGGTGAAGTTCTTACTTATTTGTATATATATTGAGAGCAATAAATGACAAAAGTAAAGCACTTTAAATATTAAAACAATTATAAAAGAATTTATTGTAAAGAGCTTTACAAATATGAATGTCTTTTAATAAGATGTTTTATAAAAGGATCTGTCAAAAGAATCTATACAAGGAATTGAGATTAGATTTTCTCAGATATGATCTTCTTAAAAATGGTGGTGTAGACATTTGTTTTGCACTTAACATTCAAGGAATATTGTTTGGGATTATTCTTATATCCATTTCCTTTCAAAGTCACTTTGTTTGATTCTTCAAATGTGATTTGGGAAATAAGAATACTTTTAGAGCATACTTATTGACAACATAAGTTATGAATAAATTTTCTAAATATTGAAAATAAAATGTTTTACATATATACTTAGGTTAGGAGATAAGTATATAAATTATTAAAATAAATAGTTTGAAATGTGATTTTATAAATGAAGCATTCATTTTAAAGCAGCATGGTGATGATTATGGGAATCTAAGACCTTGGATAATCATTATTTATATATTTGATAGTTAAATAACTGACTATCAAATTTGGGTGAAAATTTTGATTTGTCATTTTGAAGAGACCGAAATCAGGCATATTTGCCTGGAAACTACTTTTATCCGGCTGATGCATTTCGAATCTGGAATATTTTGAAGATGATCAAAGATGGAGTTTATTAGTTTCATTCAAGCCCAAAACAAACTTGTATAGATGAATGCTAGCATTACATATCTCTCTGGAAGGCGATGTTAGCATTCCAAGATATTCTATTATTTATAAGATAAACTAACATTTAACCTTATCACTTGGAAAATGAATAAAGTGGCAGGGCTATGTGGGTTACTCCCATAAGGATTTGATCATTCCACATGCAGAGTCGATTTTCCTTTCTATGCTTTGGGGTTGTAACAACCCGAAAATCCGGGCCAATTTAAAATTTTTATTTTGGCAATTTTAGCGAATTTTGATTATTTAAAATGAATTATTTTAAATAATAACGACGAAAAATTTATTTTGAATACAATCCGAACGTATATATTTATATAGATCGTCGTTAGAATATAAATATTTATTTTAAATTATAAAAGGAATTGAAAATGGCGTGGTAGTTCGATAATTCGATTTCAAACTTCAATTGAATGTACCGGGTGCAAAATAAACCGGATTTTAGTGAAACCAAAAATAATAGGATCTATTTGATAATATCTTTCCAACAAATCCGAAAAATTGAAATTTCATAGCGGGAATCAAAAGATATGACCAGTTGAAAATTCTGAATAGTCGCTATGGAATTCAGGCCCTTAAAAATGGGAATTTTGCAAACGATCTCGAATTTCGACGAAACCACTTTTGTTGGATCCGTGATGTTAAATTATTGCTAGATTCCAAATTTCATAATTTTTCGAATCAATATGTGAGCGTGGCAAAGGAAAACGCGTTTGACCAGTTTTAGTTGATTTTAATCGACTGGAAAATGGCCATTTTTCAAACGGTCTCAGAATTTGATGAAACTAGTTTTGTTAGGACCGTATCGTCAATACGAAGCTAGAAAATATCTTTCGGGAATTTTTAGAGTTCGTATGTGACCCCAGTAAATTGAAATGTGCGTTCAAATTCAATATATAGAGTTATATGTTGATTTTGACGAAAACTGGTCGTAACGGCCGAATTAGCTTACGCAGCATATCCCATTGTGTTCGAAATGGGGGTAAAACGCTAGGGGAGACAGTCGTTGGACTTGATTTCGAGTTCAAATGAAAAGTCAACCTTTTAAAGAAGAAAATAATAATTAAATTAAATTTTATATACTAGCCCCCCTACTTTATCTCCCTCCCTCCCACGTTATTTCAGATCTGAGAAAATAATAAATAAATAAATAAAAACTCTCCACGCGATCTCGTTTTGCTCCACGCCACCGAGGATGATCCGCCGCCATTCCCTCCGACATACCTCAACCGAGCTCCGCCTCTCCTCGACCCCGCACGCGACGTCCAGACCCCATCCGCCTTCCTCCTGCGCGAGCCCCAAATCGAGCCATCGGAGCACGATGGCGCCACCAGTCCAATGCCGCCACCTCGAGTGCTACGCCAGCAGAAACCATCGCGAACCCCCACATCCAGTCGAGCGCGCACCCACCGGAGACCTCCACCGACTTCGGGTTCGGGTGAAAAACAGTGAGCACCTTTTTTCTAATTATCCATGGTCTTTTAAATCTGAAACTATACATCGTCTTTTAGATCTGAAAATATACATTGTTTTTGGAATTGAAAACTTTGAGTTTAAAACTGAAAACGTACATTGAATTTAAAACTGAAAACATTAAAGATGTAGTCTCTAAGTAGGAAAAGGTTCGATTTTTATATATTGAATGACAAAGTAAAAATTCGATTTTTATATATTGAATGACAAAGTAAAAATTCGATTTTTATACATTGAATGACAAAGTAAAAATTCGATTTTTATATATTGAATAGCAAAGTAAAAATTCGATTTTTATATATTGAATAGCAAAGTAAAAAATTCGATTTTTATATATTGAATAGCAAAGTAAAAATTCGATTTTTATATATTGAACAACGAAGTAAAAATTCGATTTTTCTATATTGAATAGCGAAGTAAAAATTCGATTTTTCTATATTGCATAGCGAAGTAAAAATTCGATTTTTCTATATTGAATAGCGAAGTAAAAATTCGATTTTTATATATTTAATGACAAAGTAAAAATTCGATTTTTATATATTGAATAGCAAAGTAAAAATTCGATTTTTATATATTGAATAGCAAAGTAAAAATTCGATTTTTATATATTGCATAGCAAAGTAAAAATTTGATTTTTATATATTGAATAGCAAAGTAAAAATTCGATTTTTATATATTGAATAGCAAAGTAAAAATTCGATTTTTATATATTGAACAACGAAGTAAAAATTCGATTTTTATATATTGAATAGCAAAGTAAAAATTCGATTTTTCTATATTGCATAGCGAAGTAAAAATTCGATTTTTATATATTGAATAGCGAAGTAAAAATTCGATTTTTCTATATTGAATAGCGAAGTAAAAATTCGATTTTTCTATGTTGAATAGCAAAGTAAAAATTCGATTTTTCTATATTGAATAGCAAAGTAAAAATTCGATTTTTATATATTGAATAGCGAAGTAAAAATTCGATTTTTATATATTGAATAGCAAAGTAAAAATTCGATTTTTATATATTGAATAGCGAAGTAAAAATTCGATTTTAACACATGTAGATAATACGGGCAACGAAGATGACAAAAAGGCGAGGACGATGAAGATTTCTCTAAATGAAGAGTCGTGGTATTGGATAGCTATTGGTGAGAACTTCTCACTCTTCAATTTGTTTTTCTAGTTATATATATATACTAGGATGCAGACGGTGTTTAGTAGCACCCGACACAATCGTCCACAGACCATGGACTTGTTTGTTTGGTTGTGTAGTTGGTTAGATTATTTGGTTTGAATTGAGTTGTTTGGTGAAATGGAATGGATTTGATTGATGTGCGAATGGCGTGGGCCTTCACTAGACCGGGGATAAGGCTAGGCCTCGTCCTGTTTCTAGTATCGTGCCGTTATGCCGCCGAAATTTTCTAAAATAAGTTAGAAAAATAAAGAAATCATTTTATTTAATAAATGAACTGAATAGAATATTTTCATAGGTTGAATAAAATGTTTTATCGTTAAAAATATAATTTTTAACGTTAAAGTGAATAAATAAATATTTATAAACAAATCGGCCGATTTGTTTATATACACTGATTTGACTGATATTGATTGGGTCGATAAATTTTACACATCGCCCAACTGCACAACTAAAATCTGTGTTTGATTGTTTGAAACCCCACACGGGTGTTGGGATGAAATTTGAAGTTCACTCATCCTGATTGATTAAATATGTCGATCGATTGATTGACAGGTTGTTATAAGCGTTAGATATCTATATTTGATGCTTATACAGTGTAGTGCACTTTGGTTGATGGTTGATTATTTTTCAATGCTATTATATACGTGTGATGTATGAAAATCCATATAATTAACATTATATGGTGATTGATTGGGCCTCCTTCCAATTTAGAAAATAAAGAATAATATAAAATAAAGGTTCATGTGTTGACAGTACTCATCCGTTGAGATTAGTCATGTGTTGAACGAAATATTTAATAATAAAATTTACTTCTTTATCAATATAAAATAAAGGTTCATGTGTTGACAGTACTCATCCGTTGAGATTAGTCATGTGTTGAACGAAATATTTTAATAATAGAAATATTTGAAATAGAAATATTTGAAAAGAAATATTTGAAAAAGAAATATTTGAAATAGAATATTTGAAAATAGAAATATATGAAGCCGTGTTGATTAGATTGACGCCAATTTGACGTGAACGATATTTATATCGATTTTATACATTTTAAAATGAATATTGAAAAGTGATTTCGAAATCGAATATTTTGAAATGAAATTTGAATTAAATTGAATAGAAAACGAATTCGAATTGAATATATAACGAATTTGATTTCAATTGAATATATAACGAATTTGAATTGAATAGAAAATGAATTGAATTTGATTTGATTAGAAAATGAATTGAATTTGAATTGAATAGAAAATGAATTGAATTTGAATTGACTGGAAAATGAATTGAATTTGAATTGAATAGAAAATTAATTGAATTTGAATTGAATAGAAGATGAATTGAATTTGAATTGAATAGAAGATGAATTGAATTTGAATTGAATAGAGAATGAAACGAATTTGAATTGAATTGAAAAGAAAATGAATTGAATTGAATTGAATTGAATTGAATTGAAAAGAAAATGAATTCGAATCGAATTAAAATCGATTTGAATTAAAATCAAATAGAAATGAAAGTAAAAAGGATTTATAATAGAAAATTCAATTTCGATTTGAATTTGAAATAAAGGTTGAAATTGTTTTTGAAACGAATTCAAAACTATTTATAAAATTTGTTTTAAGTAGTAATCGACGAAATATATATTATATATATATAATATAATGGCCTGAATAGAAGGCGCCGCGCCGCGACAGTTCGCGAATTTCGACCCTTAACTTCGGACGGATATTACGGGAGATCCGACCGTCGGATTCTCCTAAAACCGGAACCGTTGGGTTCGTATCGCAAAGAGGTTTCTAACAAATATTAGAAATGTGAAATCTAACGGTTGGATTTGGAGATACGTCCAAATCAAATTTGGAAAAGGTCGCTGTAAGTGCAGTTCGATGGCCGTTGTTGGAAATCGACTGTACGGGCCTTGATAAAATTATTAAAAACAGTAATAATTTGTGTGAAATCATAAGAAATGATTTGGGAAAAATTGGGATGAAAAACTCCATATTTGGAAAGATAAAAATAGATTTGTATCGAAATAAACAAGTTTTGAACTAAAATTAAAACCCAATTATTTTTAAATAAATAAATTAGATTTAAAAAGGGGTTTTAAAGAACCGGAATTTCTAATATATTTGATTGGAAATGAATTAAAATTCATTTGTGGGTTTATCGTGAACGGTGTTTTAAATAACACTAGTTCTTTAACCCGATAATAAATAGAACATGATTTGGGTTTATCGTGAACTGTGTTTTAAATGACATTAGTTCTTTAACCCAGTAAAAGGAGTTTTAATGAATCTGCAATTAGATTGAAATGTGAATTGATAATTTAAATTATCAAAATTGAAAAGATCGAGAATGGAGTATCACCAGTTTTGCTCCAAAGCGATAGTTAAATCTTTAATTAGATTTGAACGTGAAATGGTAATTAATTTTACCGATAACACTGTGGTGTTAGATGTGGAGTATTACCAGTTTTGCTTCATGGGATGAATATGTTGGGATTGGGAAATAAATAATTACTTCGGTGTGGTTCGCTAATCTCGACTAGTTTGGAAAACCATAATTTGGTTTGAAATGACCTCCAAAGGAAGATCAAAGAATAAATTTTAAAGAATTTATCTTTGATAAAATTAGTGGGAACCTTTCCCTAAGAACGTGAAATTTAGAAACTAACTGTAGGTTAGCTAAGAAGGATGGTTTCCTGGGTATTGATCTGATGTTGGTTTCGGCCTTCGGGGTTAATATTTGAGGAATTGTTCTATTGCTAATTTACGGTTAGTGACTGTTGAATTGGGATGAAGCGTATGTTGTGTTTAGGTAACATTTGTTTACTATATACGCGGGTTATTCGGAAAGGCCGGGTTTATACCCATTCTGAATAACCGATTCGACGAAAAGTCGAAGATGATGACGGTGGTCGAAGACCGAAAGTCTTCACATCGTTTGGGTGATTACTGATGATCTTGATTGGGCTGTACACCCAAGATGAGGGAATCAGTTAGTGGTCGTCCAGACGTACTTGGAGATCGACGGATATGCGAGGAAAGTGCCTCCGGTTTCGTTCAGACCTAGAACGGACTTGTAAATGGATGGTGTGTCTGACATTATATTCCTTTATATTGTATTCGTTGATCTCTGCTAAATATATATATGTTTAGCGGCGGGGAATTTATTCTCTTGCTTAACGCCCTTCTCTGAGACATACGAGCTCAGAGGTTATATATTGGCAGAAATCAATGGTACGATATGGATTGATAGTGTGGCATGCTGAGATGCAGTGATCCAGACTTTTTGTTGAAAAGCTAAGTTTGGTGGATGATGATCAAAGCGCAGCTGATATAGCATGGCTTTGTGTATAGCATTGATTCGCGAGCCTCACATCCCGGTATGGTGGTAAACTGATGGTTTGATCAGTATGTTTTTTAGTGGATGGGCACCTTAGTGGTGTCGTGGATTCGGTCGACCGAGATGAGCTAAGTGCTCAGGGACATATAGAGTAAGCGGTGTTTTCCCTCGCTGGGACGTAAGCCGCAGTGATACTCTGGTCCCAAAAGTGCGGATGTGCATTACGGTGTTTTCTCTTGCTGGGACGTAAGCCGTGGGGAATTGCACTACGCGATCGATCTTTCGAATCAGGAGCCACCATGATGGAAATCCAATTTCCAATACGTGTATAGCGGTTTTAATTGTAGAACTAGTATGGCGACATGATATATGGTACCCATGCCGTCTATGATTGATATTTATGATTGAAATTGTTTTGACATTATACACTTATTATAGTATCAAATGATTTGATTTTTAAAAACGTACCAAGCATGTTTGGCTATTATAAGGGAAAACCCTATCCTCCGGCTGCGTTGCATTGTGTGATGGGACCTGGGTCTTATAATAGCTTCATTTTTAGAAAAGCATTGCGCTGTTTACTTATATGCACTGGTATTCTTGGGGGGAAACCCGTTCCGTGTTATACGGCGTGGTCCCTTGATTTATCGAACTTTAAAATAAAGGTTTACAATTGTTTTAGTTCTCACACCAGTCCCTTGACTGACCTGGAGTTTATTGTTTTAACCTAAACTCTGGGTGCCCTTATTTTCGACACGGGCAGCTAGTAGTTTTGGTTTTGCAGATTTATATTCACAGGATCCTGGTTTACAGCTGGAATGATATCCGGAAAGCTTTGTATCCGTATATCTCTTCTAGTTGTGTTTTATATTTTTTTCCGCTGCGATGTATTTAAATGTAATTTAAATCTCTGATATTTCTATGTAATATTCATTTATACTCTGTATATTTTTGTATCTGATGGAATTGTTGTAATAACAATGAAATGTTCTTTCGTCTGCGTTCTATTGTGGCTTGTTCTCGAACTATCCGCGCTTTCCTCACCGGCGAAGTTGCGGGTTTTCACAGTTGGTATCAGAGCTTTGGTTTACAGAGCTCAGAGAACAAGACACATTAGAACCATACGAAAGAATTCATCAGAAATTGGATTAGTAATATCCAACGAGAATGACTCGTTAGAGATAGGATCAGTAGTATCCTAGAACGAGTGTGAAGAGTATATTTTTAAAATGAAAACAATTTTTGTTTTGAAAATATAAATGAGTTCTTCGTATTTGATTATTTATTTATATGAATTTGGACAATCCGGTATATAAAAATTTTGCGTACACGTCTGATCCGCGTGTATTTGAAGTTTTACTATACCGAATAGATATAGATTCACACTCTAGTCGCCCGGAGATGATTCTGATGATTGTAGCTACATCATCAAAATTAGTGTTCGAGTGTCGAAGGTGTGATATTTATATATTTACTATTGACTGGTGCGAGAACCAAAATTAGATAGGGCCTATTGTTATGATTTGGCATCAAAAATATGGTTTTTGATTATGTATCAAAGTTATGAATTTGAAAAGCTAATCAACTAATTAATTGCTGGTTGTGTTGTTTGATTATAGTTTAATTAATTAAAATTGGTACCATATAGCCCAACTGAACCAAATAGTGAATTGTATTGAAATTTGGCCGCATTTGCTTGCATATACATGTACTTACTTTGAACAGGTCATAGCAAGGAGGCTAGAGCAGAGAATAAAATTTGTTTGCTCGATAAATAGGTACATATTTACTATAATTTACTGTTTTGTTTGGGTGATGATGATTTTATGAGCCTATTGGCTAGCCGCTTGGCTTTTTCTTTTTCTTTTTGAGATCAGAAGGCCTATATGGCAATTTCGGGATTTTCCCGTGGCTCCCGGTGCAGGGGAGGTTATGGCGAAATTTTTCGAAAATTTAGGGTGTTAGCCAAATTTTTGAAGAATTTGAAAATTCTCAGAAACTGAAAAATTGGAGAATGGAAGCCAGGTCGAACGTGGAGTTAATTAATCAAACCACTTTCGACTTTGTTCCTTTTCGGGGACGAAAAGTTTTAAATGGGGGAGATTGTAACAACCCGAAAATCCGGGCCAATTTAAAATTTTTATTTTGGCAATTTTAGCGAATTTTGATTATTTAAAATGAATTATTTTAAATAATAATGATGAAAAATTTATTTTGAATACAATCCGAACGTATATATTTATATAGATCGTCGTTAGAATATAAATATTTATTTTAAATTATAAAAGGAATTGAAAATGGCGCGGTAGTTCGATAATTCGATTTCAAACTTCAATTGAATGTACCGGGTGCAAAATAAACCGGATTTTAGTGAAACCAAAAATAATAGGATCTATTTGATAATATCTTTCCAACGAATCCAAAAAATTGAAATTTCATAGCGGGAATCAAAAGATATGTCCAGTTGAAAATTCTGAATAGTCGCTATGGAATTCAGTCCCTTAAAAATGGGAATTTTGCAAACGACCTCGGATTTCGACGAAACCACTTTTGTTGGATCCGTGATGTTAAATTATTGCTAGATTCCAAATTTCATAATTTTTCGAATCAATATGTGAGCGTGGCAAAGGAAAACGCGTTTGACCAGTTTTAGTTGATTTTAATCGACTGGAAAATGGCCATTTTTCAAACGGTCTCAGAATTTGATGAAACTAGTTTTGTTAGGACCGTATCGTCAATACAAAGCTAGAAAATATCTTTCGGGAATTTTTAGAGTTCGTATGTGACCCCGGTAAATTGAAATGTGCGTTCAAATTCAATATATAGAGTTACATGTTGATTTTGACGAAAACTGGTCGTAACGGCCGAATTGGCTTACGCAGCATATCCCATTGTGTTCGAAATGGGGGTAAAACGCTAGGGGCGACAGTCGTTGGACTTGATTTCGAGTTCAAATGAAAAGTCAACCTTTTAAAGAAGAAAATAATAAAATAATAATTAAATTAAATTTTATATACTAGGCCCCATAGTTTATCTCCCTCCCTCCCACGTTATTTCAGATCTGAGAAAAAAAAACTCTCCACGCGATCTCGTTTTGCTCCACGCCACCGAGGATGATCCGCCGCCGTTCCTTCCGACATACCCCAACCGAGCTCCGCCTCTCCTCGACCCCGCAAGCGACGTCCAGACCCCATCCGCCTTCCTCCTGCGCGAGCCCCAAATCGAGCCATCGGAGCACGATGGCGCGACCAGTCCAACGCCGCCACCTCGAGTGCTACACCAGCAGACACCATCGCGAACCCCCACGTCCAGTCGAGCGCGCACCCACCGGAGACCTCCAGCGACTTCGGGTTCGGGTGAAAAACAGTGAGCAGCTTTTTTCTAATTATCCATGGTCTTTTAAATCTGAAACTATACATCGTCTTTTAGATCTGAAAATATACATTGTTTTTGGAATTGAAAATTTTGAGTTTAAAACTGAAAACTTACATTGAATTTAAAACTGAAAACATTAAAGATGTAGTCTCTAAGTAGGAAAAGGTTCGATTTTTATATATTGAATGACAAAGTAAAAATTCGATTTTTATATATTGAATGAAAAAGTAAAAATTCGATTTTTATACATTGAATGACAAAGTAAAAATTCGATTTTTATATATTGAATAGCAAAGTAAAAATTCAATTTTTATATATTGAATAGCAATGTAAAAATTCGATTTTTATATATTGAATAGCAAAGTAAAAAATTCGATTTTTATATATTGAACAACGAAGTAAAAATTCGATTTTTCTATATTGAATAGCGAAGTAAAAATTCGATTTTTCTATATTGCATAGCGAAGTAAAAATTCGATTTTTCTATATTGAATAGCGAAGTAAAAACTCGATTTTTATATATTGAATGACAAAGTAAAAATTCGATTTTTACATATTGAATAGCAAAGTAAAAATTCGATTTTTATATATTGAATAGCAAAGTAAAAATTCGATTTTTATATATTGAACAACGAAGTAAAAATTCGATTTTTATATATTGAACAACGAAGTATAAATTCGATTTTTATATATTGAACAACGAAGTAAAAATTCGATTTTTATATTTGAATAGCAAAGTAAAAATTCGATTTTTCTATATTGCATAGCAAAGTAAAAATTCGATTTTTATATATTGAATAACAAAGTAAAAATTCGATTTTTCTATATTGAATAGCGAAGTAAAATTTCAATTTTTCTATATTAAATAGCGAAGTAAAAATTCGATTTTTCTATATTGAATAGCAAAGTAAAAATTCGATTTTTATATATTGAATAGCAAAGTAAAAATTCGATTTTTATATATTGAATAGCAATGTAAAAATTCGATTTTTATATATTGAATAGCGAAGTAAAAATTCGATTTTTATATATTGAATAGCAAAGTAAAAATTCGATTTTTATATATTGAACAGCGAAGTAAAAATTAAATTTTAACATATGTAGAGAATACGGGCAACGAAGATGACAAAAATGCGAGGACGATGAAGATTTCTCTAAATGAAGATTCGTGGTATTGGATAGCTATTGGTGAGAACTTCTCAATCTTTAATTTCTTTTTCTAGTTATATATATATACTAGGATGCAGACGGTGTTTAGTAGCACCCGACACAATCGTCCACAGACCATGGACTTGTTTGTTTGGTTGTGTATTTGGTTAGATTATTTGGTTTGAATTGAGTTGTTTGGTGAAATGGAATGGATTTGATTGATGTGTGAATGGCGTGGGCCTTCACTTGACCGGGGATAAGGCTAGGCCTCATCCCGTTTCTAGTATCGTGTCGTTATGCCGCCGAAATTTTCTAAAATAAGTTAGAAAAATAAAGAAATCATTTTATTTAATAAATGAACTGAATAGAATATTTTCATAGGTTGAATAAAATGTTTTATCGTTAAAAATATAATTTTTAACGTGAAAGTGAATAAATAAATATTTATAAACAAATCGGCCGATTTGTTTATATACACTGATTTGACTGATATTGATTGGGTCGATAAATTTTACACATCGCCCAACTGCACAACTAAAATCTGTGTTTGATTGTTTGAAACCCCACACGGGTGTTGGGATGGAATTTGAAGTTCACTCATCCTGATTGATTAAATATGTCAATCGATTGATTGACAGGCTGTTATAAGCGTTAGATATCTATATTTGATGCTTATACAGTGTAGTGCACTTTGGTTGATGGTTGATTATTTTTCAATGCTATTATATACGTGTGATGTATGAAAATCCATATAATTAACATTATATGGTGATTGATTGGGCCTCCTTCCAATTTAGAAAATAAAGAATAATATAAAATAAAGGTTCATGTGTTGACAGTACTCATCCGTTGAGATTAGTCATGTGTTGAACGAAATATTTAATAATAAAATTTACATCTTTATCAATATAAAATAAAGGTTCATGTGTTGACAGTACTCATCCGTTGAGATTAGTCATGTGTTGAACAAAATATTTTAATAATAGAAATATTTGAAATAGAAATATTTGAAAAGGAAATATTTGAAAAAGAAATATTTGAAATAGAATATTTGAAAATAGAAATATATGAAGCCGTGTTGATTAGATTGACGCCATTTTGACGTGAACGATATTTATATCGATTTTATTCATTTTAAAATGAATATTGAAAAGTGATTTCGAAATCGAATATTTTGAAATGAAATTTGAATTAAATTGGATAGAAAACGAATTCGAATTGAATATATAACGAATTTGATTTCAATTGAATATATAACGAATTTGAATTGAATAGAAAATGAATTGAATTTGATTTGATTAGAAAATGAATTGAATTTGATTTGATTAGAAAATGAATTGAATTTGATTTGATTAGAAAATGAATTGAATTTGAATTGAATAGAAAATGAATTGAATTTGAATTGAATAGAAAATGAATTGAATTTGAATTGAATAGAAGATGAATTGAATTTGAATTGAACAGAAGATGAATTGAATTTGAATTGAATAGAGAATGAAACGAATTTGAATTGAATTGACAAGAAACGAATTCGAATTCAAGAATTGAAAAGAAAACGAATTCGAATTGAATTGAATTGAATTGAATTGAAAAGAAAATGAATTCGAATCGAATTAAAATCGATTTGAATTAAAATCAAATAGAAATGAAAGTAAAAAGGATTTATAATAGAAAATTCAATTTCGATTTGAATTTGAAATAAAGGTTGAAATTGTTTTTGAAACGAATTCAAAACTATTTATAAAATTCATTTTAAATAGTAATCGACGAAATATATATTATATATATAATATAATGGCCTGAATAGAACGCGCCGCGCCGCGGCAGTTCCCGAATTTCGACCTTTAACTTCGAACGGATATTACGGGAGATCCGACCGTTGGATTCTCCTAAAACCGGAACCGTTGGGTTCGAAAAGAGCTTTCTAACGAATATTAGAAATTTGAAATCTAACAGTTGGATTTGGAGATACGTCCAAATCAAATTTGGGAAAGGTCGCTGTAAGTGCAGTTCGATGGCCGTTGTTGGAAATCGACTGTACGGGCCTTGATAAAATTATTAAAAACAGTAATAATTTGTGTAAAATCATAAGAAATGATTTGGGAAAAATTGGGATGAAAAACTTCATATTTGGAAAGATAAAAATAGATTTTTATCGAAATGAACTAGTTTTGAACTAAAATTAAAACCCAATTATTTTTAAATAAATAAATTAGATTTAAAAAGGGGTTTTAAAGAACCGGAATTTCTAATATATTTGATTGGAAATGAATTAAAATTCATTTGTGGGTTTATCGTGAACGGTGTTTTAAATAACACTAGTTCTTCAACCCGATAATAAATAGAACGTGATTTGGGTTTATCGTGAACTGTGTTTTAAATGACATTAGTTCTTTAACCCAGTAAAAGGAGTTTTAATGAATCTGCAATTAGATTGAAATGTGAATTGATAATTTAAATTATCAAATTTGAAAAGATCGAGAATGGAGTATCACCGGTTTTGCTCCAAAGCGATAGTTAAATCTTTAATTAGATTTGAACGTGAAATGGTAATTAATTTTACCGATAACAATGTGGTGTTAGATGCGGAGTATTACCAGTTTTGCTTCATGGGATGAATAGGTTGGGATTGAGAAATAAAATAAATAATTACTTCGGTGTGGTTCGCTAATCTCGACTAGTTTGGAAAACCATAATTTGGTTTGAAATGACATCCAAAGGAAGATCAAAGAATAAATTTTAAAGAATTTATCTTTGATAAAATTAATGGGAACCTTTCCCTAAGAACGTGAAATTTAGAAACTAACTGTAGGTTAGCTAAGAAGGATGGTTTCCTGGGTATTGATCTGATGTTGGTTTCGGCCTTCGGGGTTAATATTTGGGGAATTGTTCTCTTGCTAATTTACGGTTAGTGACTGTTGAATTGGGATGAGGCGTATGTTGTGTTTAGGTAACATTTGTTTACTATATACGCGGGTTATTCGGAAAGGCCGGGTTTACACCCATTCTGAATAACTGATTCGACGAAAAGTCGAAGATGATGACGGTGGTCGAAGACCGAAAGTCTTCACATCGTTTGGGTGATTACTAATGATCTTGATTGGGTTGTACACCCAAGATGAGGGAATCAGTTAGTGGTCGTCCAGACGTACTTGGAGATCGATGGATATGCGAGGAAAGTGCCTCCGGTTTCGTTCAGACCTAGAACGGACTTGTAAATGGATGGTGTGTCTAACATTGTATTCCTTTATATTGTATTCATTGATCTCTGCTAAATATATATATCTGTTTGGCGGCGGGGAATTTATTCTCTTGCTTAACGCCCTTCTCTGAGACATACGAGCTCAGAGGTTATATATTG
The DNA here is from genome assembly GCA_030737875.1 of Allium sativum. Lineage (NCBI taxonomy): Eukaryota > Viridiplantae > Streptophyta > Magnoliopsida > Asparagales > Amaryllidaceae > Allium > Allium sativum. The sequence continues at coordinate 165,564,273 of CM060916.1, read as the reverse complement.
GCAGAAATCAGTGGTACGATATGGATTGATAGTGTGGCATGCTGAGATGCAGTGATCCAGACTTCTGTTGAAAAGCAAAGTTTGGTGGATGATGATCAAAGCGCAGTTGATATAGCATGGCTTTGTGTATAGCGTTGATTCGCGAGCCTCACATCCCGGTATGATGGTAAACTGATGGTTTGATCAGTATGCTTTTTAGTGGATGGGCACCTTAGTGGTGTCGTGGATTCGGTCGACCGAGATGAGCTTAGTGCTCAGGGACATATAGAGTAAGCGGTGTTTTCTCTCGCTGGGACGTAAGTCGCGGTGATACTCTGGTCCCAAAAGTGCAGATGTGTATTACGGTGTTTTCTCTTGCTGGGACGTAAGCCGTGGGGAATTGCACTACGCGATCGATCTTTCGAATCAGGAGCCACCATGATGGAAATCCAATTTCCAATACGTGTATTGCGGTTTTAATTGTAGAACTAGTATGGCGACACGATATATGGTACCCATGCCGTCTATGATTGATATTTATGATTGAAATTGTTTTGACATTATACACTTATTATAGTATCAAATGATTTGATTTTTAAAAACGTACCAAGCATGTTTGGCTATTATAAGGGAAAACCCTATCCTCCGGCTGCGTTGCATTGTGTGATGGGACCTGGGTCTTATAATAGCTTCATTTTTAGAAAAGCATTGCGTTGTTTACTTATATGCACTGGTATTCTTGGGGGGAAACCCGTTCCGTGTTATACGGCGTGGTCCCTTGATTTACCGAACTTTAAAATAAAGATTTACAACTGTTTTAGTTCTCACACCAGTCCCATGACTGACTTGGAGTTTATTGTTTTAACCTAAACTCTGGGTGCCCTTATTTTCGACACGGGAAGCTAGTAGTTTTGGTTTTGCAGATTTATATTCACAGGATCCTGGTTTACAGCTGGAATGATATCCGGAAAGCTTTGTATCCGTATATCTCTTCTAGTTGTGTATTATATTATTTTCCGCTGCGATGTATTTAAATGTAATTTAAATCTCTGATATTTCTATGTAATATTCATTTATACTCTGTATATTCTTGTATCTGATGGAATTGTTGTAATAACAATGAAATGTTCTTTCGTCTGCGTTCTGTTGTGGCTTGTTCTCGAACTATCCGCGCTTTCCTCACCGGCGAAGTTGCGGATTTTCACAGGAGTCCTATGTAGATTGTTTATCAACGGGGATGCTAATATTCGACGTCATCCATTTTAGGGATGGTTCCGGTCCTGAGTAGCCGAGGTGCAAATTAATGCAGCCTCCCATATGTTTTATCTAGAGATTTACGGATTCGGTGGGTTCACCATTACCCTTTCATAATTGGAATCCATTCTCCAATACGAACCTTCGGACTTGATTGTATACCTATTATGTTGGAACGTGAGATGTAAGCATTCTGTCTATTTCAGTATATTTATATATGGATTCTCGACATTATTATAATATCATTGGATATTTACTATAGAAATGTTTTGGTTGTCATAAGGTAAAACCTCGTCTGTGTTTATGTGCGGCATTGTCTTATGAGAGACCTTCGATTTCAAAAAGTTTTATATGCTAAAGAAATAAATTATCAATGATTTGATTTTACTTACGCTAGCTTTCTAGCTTAGCCTGGATGTTATTTTGTGATAATGATCAGGTCTGACAGAGCATTTTTGTCAGATTAGCTTAGCATCTTAGAGATTTTGCAAGGAGCTGAAAAGCCTATATGTAGTGTCGTGTTTTTCTTTATTTACCCATTGTGTATGTTGGTTGTATTGTTAAATAATGTAATGACAGGTTATTATAAATTTCCATATTGGTTTATGGATTTATTCTCCGATGTATGTATTAAATTCACAATTTTTTATTTGTATGAAGATTATTTTTATATTATAGATTATTCATTTCGCTATGAGATTCTGTTCTGTATCATCTTCCTTTTCCCCAATTGAACTGCTTTTCGATGACTAAATAATCGACATAGGAATACCAAAGATGTATTTAGTGTCGTCTTCAGTGGTAAAAAAGCTCGTTTGAGTATTGTTGACACGCCTTTTGGCCAGGCCATCAAGAATCTAAACATATCAGAATATGCTTCACCTCTCTGCAAATCGTCACCAAGCAAAGAGTAGCATCTCCAGGCCGAACTAACTTCGGCCTAATCTGAACAAGACATGACAAGCTCTGGCTCAACTACTTGTGGGATAGGTCAATCCCTATAACACCGAGCTCATTTTAACTTGATTTGAACCTAATTCGACCTAGGTCCTACCGAGCATGAAGGTTCCCACAAGCTATGAAGCACAAAAACGTGGGTCGACTTTACCAAAATGTGGGTCGGTGGAGATCATCATTTAAGACAAATATCAACCCTGGGTCAAATAAACTCGGCTGGAACATAGAAGAACATACAAAGATGTACAAGACTGAGGGGTGCAAGTCCTGGGTCGACTTTCCTAGGTCGACTTTGTCTTGGGCCAGGTTTCGGATCGGCCAAGTCTAGGGGTCGGCAAAGTCTCGGGTCGACCAAGTCTAGTAGGGCCTGGTCAACCCAAGAATATATCTCCTAAAAGACCTCTTCCAACTCCCTACAACAATGGATCTACCTCCACGTGTCCATTCCTAACCAAGCTGGTCCATATCCGACGAAAAGAAGACTTCCTCCAGTCTTCCTACACTCCCGAGTAGATTGTCATGTGTCCAAGTCGACCCGAGATTAGAAGCAGCTATATATAGCCTCTTGGAGCTATGAAAAAGGGACTTTTGGCCACTACATGCTCTCCATAACTAAATCATGGCTACCAACCACTCCCATCCCGAAATACTAGATATAATTATCATTGTAATTCGAGATTCTCCCAGAAATAGCATCGTATTAGAGATTCTGACAATCTCATTCATTATAACTACAATATTCTAACATTATTGAGAGATTATAAAGTGGATTGCCGAACCACTATAAAAATGTTGTTGTCTTGTCGTTTCTTCCTTTTTCAGTTATTTCTTCATATTTCATGCTCTAAACCAGACTTTTGTGTGTTGGTGCCACTTTTCAGCATCAACACCATGGTGCTTTCACTGAGTAATGTATTCTCAACGACTTTAGGGTTTTGCTCAAATTTTGGATCATCATGTCTGAGACGAAATCCTAATTTCCATCATCTCCAAAAGCAGCCACCTTCATCCCCAGCAAACACCGCTTTTGCCCTAGTTCCGAGTTCAACCCTAGTCGGGTCGATCCTTCACTGGTCGACATCGACTCGACTAGAGGATCAGCCAGCAGGAATTGCACTTTGGAAGGCTCCCAATATGCAGCTTGGCTTGAAAAAGGTCATAGGTTGGGGTGAGATCGGTTCGAACAGCCATTGTCATAGTGATTTTAAAGCTCAGGTCAGCCAACTTCGGGTCGACCAACTTTGGATTGACCAACTTAGGGTCGACCTACTCCGTGTTGACCAGCTCTGTAACACCCTGCATTTTTAATCAGATAATAAAATAAAATTTGAAAAGCTTTCATAATTTGGTCAAGGAATTTGCGTGGTCAAGGAATTTGCGTCATTGCGTCCATGGCGATTTTCTGATCAATTTTGACCTATGGATTGCAGAAACGAATTTAAGATGAAAAGAAATCTTTAATGAAATAATACAACAAACACGTAAAGAAGGTATAAGAAAATAACAATTAACACCACTGTTCTTAGTCTTGTTAACAAAAGCCTATGTAGCTCAATTGGTAAAGACATGTCTTTGCCAAGTGAGTGCCACAGGTTCAAATCCCGTCGGCGCCATATTTTTGTTTTAGAGGAGAGGCTAAAATAATACATATTCTAAGGGAAAATATGTATAAATGCACATATAAGGAAAATTATAAATAAAAGTGAATATAAAAATATATGCATACATGCATATGTAAATATATGCGTATGTGTGTGTAAAAATATGCACATATGAAAGAGAAATTCAAAATAAACCTACAATCAACGAAATTCGGTGAGAAATAAATGATGGCATAATGTCGTTTGAATTTTGAAAAAGAGATAAAGGTTGCGTGTATATATATACGCACAAATTCAAATGTTGAGATTAAAAGTGCAAGTTAACATCAGAAGATGATTAATGCATAACAAAGGGAAAATGAACCAAGAAATAAGTTGCCTTTAAAATTAGAGTGCATTAAAAAGAATAAAACAAGGCATCAATAATTGCATTGATTAACGGACAAGGAATTGAAAGATTACATGCATATATACATGCATAGATTTGAAATTTAAAAGTAAGTATATTTTATTACTGGAATAATATATATCAAAAGAATTATGTTTGAGTAAGTGAATAAGTTATTAATTGACGTTCAAAATCAAATATATCAAGTAGTAAAAATTAACGTTAATATTAACGTTAAAACAAGAAAAACGCAGCAAAAAACGTGCCTGGGCCCAAGATGGGTCGACCCAAGCTTACCTAGGTTGACCTATGGGTCGACCACTACGTTGGGTCGACCCAGGGGTCGACCCAATCAATTCCAGATCAATTTTCTGATGATGTGGTTTTCTGACATAAACGGTTCGGATTTTATTTAAGTAAATCCGATGGTCTAAACTTTCTTGTACAACTATAAATAGACTTGCAGGGCCTAGCTTTAAACTCATATTTTCTAAGAAGTTGCCTAGGCTCTGGCATTCTCTTCTTCCTCCAAATCTTTTCAGAACATTAGAATATTAGTGTAATGAGTCGGATTTTGCCCGACCTTAACAAAAATGATACACCTTTTGTTCATTGAAAAGAAAGAGGAAATTTCTGTCCATTAAAAAGAATGTTTATTTTATTTACATCCCCCATGTAAATAAAAAGTCATGAATAAAAGAATGTTTATCTTATTTACATTTATATGTAAATAAAGGACATGAATAAAAAGTGTTTATTTTATTTACATTTTTGTTGTAAATAAAAAGATAGAATTGAAAAGTACCATTTTAGTTATATTCTACATGTAAATAAAAGATATGAAAAAGAAGTTTATTTTAGTTACATTATCCATGTAAATAAAGACATGAATAAAAAATTAAAATTAGAAAGCACATTTTATTTACATTCTTGTTGTAAATAAAATCATGATTTAAGAAAGTACATTTTATTTACCTTCTTGTCGTAAATAAGAATATGAATTAGAAGAGTACACTTTTATTTGCAAATTAGTTGCAAATAAAAATATGAATGAGAACGGTACACTTTTATTTGCAAATTAGTTGCAAATAAAAAAATGAATTGAAAAAGTAAATTTTGTTCACATTTTAGATGTGAATAAAAACATGGAAATAAAAAAGATCATTTTTATTCACACTTTTGATTTGACTAAAAACATAGAAATAAAAAGTACATTTTTATTCACATTTTAGATGTGAATAAAAACATGAATTTACAAAATGCATCTTTATTTACATTTTAGATGTGAATAAATGGTTAGATTTAAAGTGACATCTTCATTTACATTTTTAGATGTAAATAAAAAGAATAGGTTTAAAGTGACACCTTTATTTACATTTTAGGTGTAAAGAAAAATATCAGATTAAATGTTACATTTTTATTTACATTTTAGATGTAAATAAAAAGATTTGATTATAAGGGTATATTTTTATTCACGTTTTAAATGTGAGTAAAGACATGAATTTATAAAGGATATTTTATTCACATTTTAGATGTGAATAAAAACTTAGAATTAAAAAAAAAAGGTATATTTTTATTTACATTTTAGATGTAAGTAGAAACATGATTAGAAAAAGTACATTTTTTATTTACAATTTAGTTGCAAATAAAAACATGATTACAAAAGGTACATTTATATTTACATTTTAGGTGTAAATAAGAACACGGATGAAAAGTTGACATTTTTATTTACATTTTAGATGTAAATAAAAACAATAGAAATAAAAGTTACATTTTAAATTTACATTTTAGAAGTAAATAAAAAGAATAAATTTGAAGTTACATTTTTACATTTTAAATGTAAATAAAAGAATAGAATAAAAAGTTATATTCTTATTTATATAGTAGATGTAAATAAAGGCATAGAATTGAAAATGACATTTTATTTACATTTAGCCATAATAAAAAAAATAGAAATTAATGTTATATTTTTATCGTCATTTTAGATACGATAAAAAGAATAAAAATTAATGTCATTTTAGATGTAATCAAAAGGGTAGGATTTAATGTTATATCTTTATTGTCGAAATAAAGACAATAAAATGATTAGATTTTAAATGGTACATTTTAATGTTATTTTAGATGTAACAAATATGATAGAAAGAAATGTTACATTTTTATCGTCATTTTAGATGCGATAAAAAGGGTAGATTTTAAAGTTACATTTTAAATGTAATCGATGGGAAGTAGTTGGAATCGCCAAATGATTTATATATATATATATATATATATATATATATATGTATATAAAAATTAAAATTAAAACGAAACGCGCGCGGCAGTTAGCATTTCGGCAATCGTGACTTTAAACGATTATACCGAAAGATCCGACCATCGGATTTTCCCAAAACTGGAACCGTTAGGACCGCTTTGGGAAGATATTTCCAACGATATAAATTTCGTCAAAATCCAACGGTTATATTTCGAGAAATGTGTAAATCAAATTTTGGTAAAAATAGTGCCAGGGCCGCCCATTGACCCGAAGCGTCGTTTAATCATATTAAGCTATTTTAAATAAATAAAATAGCGATAAACCATTACAAATAAATATGAACGATATGAAATGTTTAAATGATAATTATTCAAGGATTATTTGAAAAGACTGAGTTCAACTCATTTCAAATAATTACTACGACGATTTAGTTGAAGATTTGAAGATGGTGATTGAAGACCGACGATCTTCACATCGAATGGATGAGGACTATTGACGCCCGTGATTGGAGTAGCTGCCTTGAAGGGGCTGCAGTGGTAGATGTCTGGACGTATTTGTTGATTGTTCGGACATGCGAGGAATAAGGTTCCTCCGGTTTCGTTCAGACCCAGAACGGACTTGTAAATGGATGGTATGTCTGACGTTGTATTGCTTTATACTGTATTCGTTGATCTCTGCTAAATATATATTTGTTTGGTGTTTAACACCCTTCTCTGAGACGTACGAGCTTAGAGATTATATATTGGTAAGAATCAATGGTATGGTATGGATTGACAATGTGGCATGCTAAGATGCATGGATCAAGGCTTTTGTTGAAAAGCAGGGCCTTGTGGTTGATGATCAAAGCACGACCTGTTTATGCGTAGCTTTGTGTATAGCGTGACTTCGCGAGCCTCACACCTCGGTATGAATCAAAAACGGGATCAGGACCGTAGGGAGTGCACACGTTTGTTTCTAGCTAGAGTAGTGTCAGCGACCTACCAGCCCTGACATTTTTACTTATGTGGATGATGGATTATGAGGTACCTAGGTTTTATAGGTTGTTAGTGGCCATATTGGAGGTTCAAAAGAACCGGGAAGCGTGTGTTTAGGCATAACTAATCCACTACTGTTAAGTGTGCACCGGCCCTACCGCTCCAAGGGTTCACTACGGGGAATCCTGAGGCATTTGCTAGAGTGTCTCGAATCGGAGAGGACGATCTCTAGCCTCGATTTCATGATGGAAAACCAAATCTCCAATACGCCATAGCAGTTTTGATTGTAAACCTATATATGGCGACATAGTATATGGTACCTATGTCGACTAGGATTGATACATTTACTTTGAAGTATTTTAATACTGATTAGGCACTAGTAATAATATCAAATCCGTTTTTTATCGTATCAAGCATTTTTGACCATTATAAGGTAAAACTCTATCCTCCGGTTTGCGTTGCATTGTGTGATGGGACTTGAGTCTTATAATGGTTTCATTTTTCTAAAAAGCATTACATTGTTTAACGATTTACTTTATGCACTGGCAATCTAATGGAGTAAACCCATTCTGCGTTAGCGGCGTGGTCTTGTGATTAGCCTTATTATTAGATTAGTTAAGTTAGATTTCTCATACCAGTCCCATGACTGACCTGTAGTTTGTTTCACTGGCAAGCTCGGGTGCCCATATTTTCCACACGGGCAGTCGAGTAGCTTTTGCAGATATCTATTCTCTTGAGCAGGACTCTGGATCGAAGCCTAAAGCTGTGTCCAGAACATAGAAAGTCTTCCGCTGTGTATTGTATTAATTTATTGTAATAAGTCTTCCGCTGTATTTTATTTATTAATGTACTCTAATATTTTGTACTATGATGTAACATTATTATGATGTTTATAAAAGTCTTCTGTTATTGTTCTGATGTGTTGTATTCCCAAAGTTAATGTATGCGGGTTTTGAATGATTTTGATCGATCTAGCGATCGATTAAGTTCGGGCAAAATCCGACTCGTTACAATTAGTTTTAGGAAATTCTGATTCAAGATTTGATGATAAAATAATGTAAATCTACAAATAAGTATTCAGAATTCTAATCAACATGAGGTAAGTTCTTGAATGTGATTTATTTAGCTTTCTCTTCCTTTTTACCTCTTCTTTTATATCAGATTTGTGAATTCATGTTTACTTGGATCGATTAGGTAAGCCATGGAATAACAGATCTAGATTAGATTCATGGATTGGAAAGCTGTTAAGTGAGTAGATTTAAATTATACCTTTTAAATAATGATATATCTATCGTTTTCAATCCTCTTTATATTTAATATGCTAAAGTATTGGTAATTGTTGAAATTGGCTATTAAACCTGTTTGGAATATGTTAAAATTATTACTGATGTAAATTTTATTATGTCCACCATTTGAATTGAGAAACTTTTGTAATACTATAATCACAAAACCTGAAATAAGACATGAACATGAAAGAAAGATTTAATATGCTTGTTGTGGTTAAAGGGAAAAGATTTATAGTAGTGTGAAAAGTATATGAAACAAAAACTAAATGTCTAACTCAGAAAATAAGAAAGGAAGGGATGTAGTGGATGGAGTTGGTTGAATTCGGAGAAAAAGTGTTTTATTTCCCTAAGTAACCTATTTCTTATAGCGTAGTTGCAAAAGAATCACAGTGAAAAATTAATGAAATAACTTGCATCTACCGATCTAGATAGGCGGACATTATGGAAATAAATCACTGCATCTTTCTGTAATTAAACTAATAAGGTGCATGAAATGTTTTTCTTAAAAGAAGTAAGGAACATGCATGATAGTGAATAAATAATAGATGTGCCTAATCTATATGAAAAATTTATAGTAATTGGGAAATTGTAAATAACCGCACTGAGACACGATGTTAAATTCAACTTGTGGTAGAAGCTTGCCCGGAACCGTCCGACAAATCCAGCATCCAGCAGTGGTCAACTTAATGTAAGGGGTCTGGTGCCTAAACATATATTAAAATATATGTATACAAATGGAATGTGTGAAATTTTACAAGACAATAAAGAGATAAATGTTACAACAGTAAGAGTTTGGTTAACGTTAAAGAACTAACGGAAATGTAATAAACAGGGAATATAACCTATTATAATTAATGAGAATGCAATATAATAGGTAGGCTTGTCCTAAGGACAAGTGGAATTATAACATGGGTTGTGATAAATAAAAAGGGAACTTATTAATAAACCTTAGTGAAGGGAAATAAGTTAATAAGTAAACAACAACAAGCTGTAATGACAGTGTAAGACATGGTTATTATTAAATAAGAAAGAATGAGGTAGACTTATGGAATGAAATAAGTTATATTTAATCATATACATTAAGTAGAACATGTTATTATAACTTGTTAACATGAAGTTGGACACCGAATTACATGGTAATAATATAAAGGTATTGTAGATTACTTTCTTTAATTACAATCTAGGGAACAACATGTTATGGGCTTATTAATGAACTTAAATGCGTTAAATTATATCACTGAATTAATAAGCGAGAGGGATCCGTTCCTTCGAGATATAAGGGGCTCAGAAAAAACCTGGTAACTTGAATGAAAAGTTAATATGTGAGTAACTAAGTTAATTGGCAAGTTGATAAGATAAAACAATCGTGCAATTAAATGATCAGATATAGGGTTTAATAACACATTAGCGTAATGTGCTTGGACCAATCCGCATGTACGAAGGTGAAGAACCCAATCAGATATATCATCGAGGTGCCTGGAGGTACGAGAGGAGCACAACCATCTGATTCTTCTGCTTGATATTTTGCTTGCTAGCTTTGCGGGACTGGAAGGAAGCACGCGACTTCCGAGGGACGTGGTAGGATACTCCGTGGTGTTCCTCTATTGCAGTGCATGTTTAAGTTGTACTTGCAAAGGTTTGGTGTACTTGTTACCACCTAGTGATTATGCATTTACTGTAACGATAGTTTGGCACTTAGAAGGCTGTGGCGATATGGCATTGGGTTGATTTGACGATTTGCCTACAGATAGGATGGTCAAGAACAAATAAAGGATAGTAATTGTCGGGTATGTGTCATCGGGAGTCAGTGTGATGCAGGAAGACTAGAGCTAAACCTACAGACCATCGATCTTTCACTATCGAGACTTTAGTTGCAGGACACGCCAATTAGGATGTAGATTGTTTGCAAGGGGCATGTCACTTAACTTTTGACATAGTCATTCACTAGTTGAGGGAAGGGTCAAGGTGGGACCATAGCCACCATGAAAATGCATACCATAGTTTAGATATATGTACTTTAGGCCTTTTTAGTAGACCTACACAGATATGGAAAGGCTCGCGACCGAGTTCTGTGCATTTAGATGCAACCTGTGACAACCCCAAACCCCATTCCACGGTGGCGAGGGTAATCTTTGGAATATAACACATAAAAAATGACAGCAGAACAGAAATAAATAAATACACCAGATAATGTACAATAGAATACACTGGATGAACATAATCATCATAGTTACACAGTATACAGGATCATACTTAGTACAAAATACAGTTCAGCTTTACATAAAATGTCTACAGCGGAATCAAAACATAATATGTACAACAGGAGCTGAACATCATAAAAGGAAAGAAATAATAGAATCCATCTTCAGCTCCATATCTATCCAGAAAGAGCCTGCTAAAACCTGAATACAAGGCTGCCCGTGTAGAAATAGGGGGCACCCGAGTTTGCAAGTGAAACAAACTACGAGTCAGTCATGGGACTGGTATGAGAAATCTACTTAAATTATTTTATAATAAGGCCAATAACAGGAGCACGCCGCTAATGCAGAACGGGTTTACTCCATTGGATTGTCAGTGCTAAAACAAGTGAATCATTAAAACATCGCCATGCTTTTTATAAAAATGAAGCCATTATAAGACTCAGTTCCCATTACACAATGCAACGCAAACCGAAGGATAGAGCTTTACCTTATAATGGCCAAAATATGCTTGATACGAATAAAACAAAAGAATTTGATATTATTACTAGTGTTTATATGTTTCAAAAACAATTTCAATCATAAGTATCAATCATAGACGGCATGGGTACCATATATCATGTCGCCATATATAGGTATACATATTGTCCTTACCGCTTCGAGACAATCTAGCCTACCATGTCTTAGGGCCCAGACTCAGGTGGGCCCTTGGATCATCAGGGCCGGTCCATACGGAGTGGATTAAAATGCATGAACACTGTGTTTCCCTACACTATGAGGCGTAAACTGGTCATATACCGACCAAATCATCGGCCCCGGAGCGACCGATATAGCCGAGGCGCCTCACTATCCATCATCCACATAAGTAAAATGCCCGGGCGTGTAAAACCCAGAACACCACTCCTAGCTAGAAAGAAACGCAGATCCTACCAGAAGCCCTCTCCCATTTCTGGTCCATACCTGGGTGTGAGGTTCGCGAATCAATGCTAAAAACAAAGCTAACTATTCAAAGTTCTGCTTTGACCGTTGAGACGACCCGAATTCCCGTTCTCACGGAAACAAGGGCTATCTTTGGAATATAACACAGAAACAGATAATAGCAGAACAGAATTAAATAAATACACCAGATAATGAACAATAAAATATACTGGATAAAAGTATCATCAGAGTTACACAGTATACAGGATCTTACTTAGTACAAATACAGTTCAGCTATACGTAAATGTCTACAGCGGAAATAAAAAAAATATGTACAATAGGAGCTGAACAGCATAAAAAGAAATAAATGATAGAATCCATCTTCAGCTCCAGCTATCCAGAAAGAACCAGCTAAACCTGAATACAAGGCTGCCCGGGTAGAAAAAGGGGCACCCGAGTTTGAAAGTGAAACAAACTACGAGTCAGTCATGGGACTGGTATGAGAAATCTACTCAACACATATATAATTTGGCTAATCACAGGACCACGCCACTTTCGTGGAACGGGTTTACTCCATTGGATTGCCAGTGCTTTAAAACAAATCTTTCTTTTAAACACCACTATGCTTTTTATAAAAATGAAGCCGTTATAAGACTCAGTTCCCATCACACAATGCAACGCAAACCGGAGGATAGAGTTTTTACCTTATAACAGCCAAAATATGCTTGATACGAATAAAACAAAAGCATTTGATATTATTGCTAGTGTTTATATGTTTTGAAAACAATTTCAAATCATAACTATCAATCATAGACGACATTAATGCCCCATACCACTATGTCGCCATATATAGGTATAAATCAAAAACCGCATGATGTCGTATTTGGAAATTGGATTTCCGTCATGAACCGAGGCAAAAGACAGTCCTCACCGAATTTGAGACTGCCTAGCCCGAGTCTCAGGATCAGAGCTCGAGTGACCCTTGGATCGTCAGGGCCGGTCCACCGATGTGGATTAAAATTCCTGAACAATGCGTTTCCCCTCCCTTTGGGGCGTAAACGAGCCAACGAATGACTCCATCGGACCCGGATCGTCCGATCAAACCGAGGCGCCTCGCAACAGCAACAACCACTTAGGTGAAAAGTATATAAATGTCAGGGCTGGTAGGTCACTGACACCACCCTAGCTAGGAAGAAACGCATGTCCTCCCTGAGGTCCTTCCTCCCGTTTCTAGTTCATACCGGGGTGTGAGGCTCGCGATTTCACGTTGTACACAAAGCTACGCCACACAGGCGGTGCTTTGATCATCACCACAAGACTTTGCTTTTCAACAGAAGCCCTGATCACTACATCTTAGCATGCCACACAGGCAGTTCATGCCATGCGACTAATGTCCATCGATATACAACCTCTGAGCTCGTGCGTCCCAGAGAAGGGCGTTAAGCAAAAGAATAAATTCTCCGCCGCCAAACAGATGTATATTTAACAGAAATCAATCAACACAGAATAAACTCCAATGTCAGACACACAGTCCATTTACAAGTCCGTTCTGGGTCTGAACGAAACAGGAGGCACTAAATACCTCGCAAACCCTTTGATCACCACTCACGTCTGAACGATCACCACTCATTATCCATATTTCGGGATGCCTCCCAATCAGGACCTCGGTTACCATCCAAACGAGGTGAAGATCTCCGGTCTTCGACCATCGTCCTCATCTTCGACTTTCAATCGTCGGTCAATCATTTGAAATGAGAATTAACTCGGCCTTTTCAAATAATTCACGTATATTTAGAATTTCAAGTCAATTTATTTCAATGGTTAAATTATTCGACAACACCAATATTGTTATTTAATGTAATTTTCACACCAAACACATTCAACCATCAAATACAACATAAATCGAGCAAATTCAGTTTATTTCCACTCCATATTGTTTCCAATATTTTATAATGATTTATCGCTATTTTTATTTATTTTAAAATAGCCCATTTATTCAAAACGACGCTTCGGGCCATAAAGCGGCCGTAGCGCTGTTTTTCTTCAGATTTGATTTACACATATCTGAAAATCTAACCGTTGGATCTTCACAAAATTTACATCATTAGAAAGGTCTTTTCAAAACGGATCTAACGGTTCCAGTTTCGGGAAAATCCGACGGTCGGATCTCCCGGTACAATCGTTTGAAGTTTCGATTTCAAAATACGAACTGCAGCGTCGTTATTCGATTGTATATATAATTATATTTATATATATATATATAAATATAATCGTTTCTAGCGCTGTTTTTCTTCAGATTTGAATTAAACATTCCAGACAATCCAACCGTTGGATTTTTACAAGGTTGATGCCGTTGGGAAGATATTTCCAAGGCGAACCCGACGGTTGAGGTTTCGGGAAATTCCAATGGTCGGATTTCCCGCACTAGTCGTTTGAAATCACGGTTTCAAAATACGAACTGCACGGCCTCGTTTCGTTTTAATTTTATTTATATTTATATATTTATATAAATATAGTTCATTCAATGATTTCCATATCGTTTTCACTTCAAATATTTTTCTAACACCTTAAAATTTTGGAAAATTTCGCCATAACCTCCCCTGCACCGGGAGCATCGGGAAATCGCAAATAGCGTTCCCGGTCCTTCTAATCTCAAAAAGAAAAAGAAAAAGCCAAGCGGCTAGCCAACAGGCTCATAAAATCATCACCCAAACAAAACAGTAAATGTGTACCTATTTGTCGGGCACAAAATTTTATTCCTCTTCTCTAGCCCCTTTTGCTATAACCTGTTCAATAAATATGCATGTACATATATATACAGTTCTTATCATCTATCATTTTCTATTCAACTTCATATTTGATTTCTATTTGGTTTAAAATCACCATTCATTCTAATGTTACATAAATAGGTGCAAATCATTTCATTAGCTAATTTATGAATATTTCAACTCATATATGTTTATTTTGAACAAGTGGCTATTTTTAACACTTCACATTTCAACGATTTATGCATACAATAAAAATGTGATTTTTATTGTAAAACAATTCATTTCAAAATATGAACACCATTCAACACATGAATTCCTAATCAACGAATGAATATCAATTCAACACTTGACGGTTTTCTATTCAATGAATAAATATAGTTTAAGCATATGAAAATAATTCAAACACACGGATATTATTCAAAATTTCGGCAGCATAACGGCAGGGTAGTTAAAACCGGCACTGTCCCTAGTACGGCTCCTCGCTCTACCTTAAAACCTCGCGGTTTTTGACAATGGGGATCATGCATCTAGTTCGCACGCAGGCGGCATGTATATATTTATTTCATTTCCACAAACTAATCCTATGTGGTTTCAACCATATATTTCTCAATCACAAACGGGTATTTTTCAACCACAATCAACCAATATCAATCACAAACAATCCCAAACAATCATTCGCTATCAATCAATTTTCACAACAATTTCAACCAATAAATATCGTCCATGGTTTGTGGACGAGGGGCGTATATATATATATATATATATATATATTTATATATAGCAATTCACTTTTATCTCAACACATATATAAATATTTTTAAATCAGAAATCTCACCAATAGCTATCCAACTTCACGACACTTCACTTAGATATCTTCGCCAATCTCGCCTTTTTGTCGCTTTCGCCCGTATTCTCTACATATGTAAAAATCGAATTTTTACTATGTTATTCAATATATAAAAATCGAATTTCAAAAATATAGATTCCGCCTTTTCAAAAATAAAGATTATATTTTTAATATTCCTATGATGTAAAAATTATATTTTTATTACTTTAAAAATATAAAGATCCTATCTTACTCCTTCTACTTAATAAAATTTCCGTCTTTTCTCTTTTAAAAATATGATCTTTATTTTTTTTCCAAGTTCAAATCTTTTTTTTTTTTTTAAAAGTTCAAATCTTTTTCTATTCAAAGTTCAAATCTTTTTCTTTTAAAAGTTCAAATCTTTTTCTTTTAAAAGTTCAAATCTTTTTCTTTTAAAAGATTTAAAATCAAATCAGTTTTAAACTCTTAAAAAATCAGTTTTTCTTTTTACAAAAAAAAATCAGAATTTACTTATTAAAATAAAATCAGTTTTTAAATGCTTTTAAAAATCAGTTTTAAATGTTTATAAAAATCAGTTTTAATCCTAATTAAAATAAATCAGTTTTTAAATGCTTTTAAAAAATCAGTTTTAAATGTTTATAAAAATCAATTTTAATCCTAATTAAAATAAATCAGTTTTTAAATGCTTTTAAAAAATCAGTTTTAAATGTTTATAAAAATCAGTTTTAAATGTTTATAAAAATCAGTTTTAAATGTTTATAAAAATCAGTTTTAATCCTAATTAAAATAAATCGGTTTTTAAATGCTTTTAAAAAATCAGTTTTAAATGTTTATAAAAATCAGTTTTAAATGTTTATAAAAATCAGTTTTAAATATTTATAAAAATCAGTTTTAATCCTAATTAAAATAAATCAGTTTTTAAATCATTAAAAATAAAATAACAAAACAAAAAAAAACTTACAGAGGGGGGGGGTTTCCGCAGATCGTCGGAGGGCTTCTCGAGGGTGGCGCTCGGGGTTCGCCGGTGGTGGCAGGCGGTGGGGGTTGGGGTCGTCGATCGGGTGTCGCGATGCTTCAGGGGGGGCTCGTGGGTCCTGCGAAGCGGAGGAGGGAGAGTGAAGCGGAGGAGAGAGTGGCGCTGAGCGATGCTAGGGGTGGCGGATCGTCTTCGTCGGAGCTGCGGTGGTGGCGGCGTTCGCTTTAGGGGGGCGGTCTGTCGATAGTTTTTAGGTTTTTTTTTTCTTTTCGTTTGAAATAAAAATGAACGGGGGGGGCCAGGAAGAAAGATAAAGGGAGGGAAAATATTTTTTTTTATTATTTAATTATTTAATTTTGCAAAAAGGTTGACTTTTACATACGACCTCGAAACGAGGCCCACCGCCTGTCGCCCATAGCGTTTTACCCCCATTCCGAACACAATGGGATATGTATTGCAAGCTGATTTGATTGTTACAATCAGTTTCCGTTAAAATCAACATATAACTCTATATATTGAATTTGAACGCACATTTCAATTTACTAGGGCCACATACTAACTAGAAAAATTCTCGAAAAATATTTTCTGGCTTCGTATTGCCGATACGGTCCTAACAAAACTAGTTTCATCGAATTCTGAGATCGTTTGAAAAATGGCCAATTTCCAGTCGATTAAAATCAACTGAAACCGGTCAAACGTATTTTCTTTTGCCACGCTCACATATTGATTCGAAAAATTATGAAATTTGAAACCTAACAATAACTTGACCCTGCGGATCCAACAAAAGTGGTTTCATCGAAATCCGAGGTCATTTGCAAAATGTCCATTTTTAAGGGCCTGAATTCCATAGCGACTATTCAGTATTTTCAACTGGACATATCTTTTGATTCCCGCTATCAAATTTCGATTGGTCGGATTCGTTGGAAAGATATCATCAATTAGATCCTAATGTTTTTGGTTTCACTAAAATCCGGATTGTTTTGCACCCGGTACAGTCCGACAAAGTTTGAATTCAATTTTTGAAACTGCCACGCCATTTCAGGCCTTGTTTATAATTATAATTAATTATATTCATTTTCAATTGTCGATTCAAACTTAGTTTTCATCGCCATTATTTAAAATATTTATTTTAAATATTTAAAATCCATTATTTCAGCCAATTTAAAAATTTTAAATTGGTTCAGATTTTCTGGGTCGTTACAATCTCCCCCACTTAAAACTTTTCGTCCCCGAAAAGGAACAAAGTCGAAAGTGGTTTGATAAATCTACAATCACACAACACAACAACCAATCCAATTGTTTTTAACCTTTTTAACTTTTCAAATATATATCTTTTATATATTCAAAAATTATATTTCTAAAACCAGACTATATATATATATAATCACAAATACGTTATTTAAAAACATATTACTCTCGACTCGTTCTGAGGCACTTCTGACCCCATCTCTAACGAGTTGTTCTGATTCTGCTATACTCATACTAGGATATTGCTGATCCTATCCGTATTGAGTTATCCGTCCTAGAACACTACTGGTTCTATTTCTGACGAGTTCGTTCAAATGTTATATTCCAGAACTAAGCTTAACCAAAGCTCTGATACCACGTTGAGACGACCCGAATTCCCGTTCTCACGTAAACAAGGGCTATCTTTGGAATATAACACAGAAACAGATAATAGCAGAACAGAATTAAATAAATACACCAGATAATGAACAATAAAATATACTGGATAAAAGTATCATCAGAGTTACACAGTATACAGGATCTTACTTAGTACAAATACAGTTCAGCTATACGTAAATGTCTACAGCGGAAATAAACAAAATATGTACAATAGGAGCTGAACAGCATAAAAAGAAATAAATGATAGAATCCATCTTCAGCTCCAGCTATCCAGAAAGAACCAGCTAAACCTGAATACAAGGCTGCCCGTGTAGAAAAAGGGGCACCCGAGTTTGAAAGTGAAACAAACTACGAGTCAGTCATGGGACTGGTATGAGAAATCTACTCAACACATATATAATTTGGCTAATCACAGGACCACGCCACTTTCGTGGAACGAGTTTACTCCATTGGATTGCCAGTGCTTTAAAACAAATCTTTCTTTTAAACACCGCTATGCTTTTTATAAAAATGAAGCCGTTATAAGACTCAGTTCCCATCACACAATGCAACGCAAACCGGAGGATAGAGTTTTTACCTTATAACAGCCAAAATATGCTTGATACGAATAAAACAAAAGCATTTGATATTATTGCTAGTGTTTATATGTTTTGAAAACAATTTCAAATCATAACTATCAATCATAGACGGCATTAATGCCCCATACCACTATGTCGCCATATATAGGTATACAATCAAAAACCGCACGATGTCGTATTTGGAAATTGGATTTCCGTCATGAACCGAGGCAAAAGATAGTCCTCACCGAATTTGAGACTGCCTAGCCCGAGTCTCAGGATCAGAGCTCGAGTGACCCTTGGATCGTCAGGGCCGGTCCACCGATGTGGATTAAAATTCCTGAATAATGCGTTTCCCCGCCCTTTGGGGCGTAAACGAGCCAACGAATGACTCCATCGGACCCGGATCGTCCGATCAAACCGAGGCGCCTCGCAACAGCAACAACCACTTAGGTGAAAAGTATATAAATGTCAGGGCTGGTAGGTCACTAACACCACCCTAGCTAGGAAGAAACGCATGTCCTCCCTGAGGTCCTTCCTCCCGTTTCTGGTTCATACCGGGGTGTGAGGCTCGCGATTTCACGTTGTACACAAAGCTACGCCACACAGGCGGTGCTTTGATCATCACCACAAGAGTTTGCTTTTCAACAGAAGCCCTGATCACTACATCTTAGCATGCCACACAGGCAGTTCATGCCATGCGACTAATGTCCATCGATATACAACCTCTGAGCTCGTGCGTCCCAGAGAAGGGCGTTAAGCAAAAGAATAAATTCTCCGCCGCCAAACAGATGTATATTTAACAGAAATCAATCAACACAGAATAAACTCCAATGTCAGACACACAGTCCATTTACAAGTCCGTTCTGGGTCTGAACGAAACCGGAGGCACTAAATACCTCGCAAACCCTTCGATCACCACTCACGTCTGAACGATCACCACTCATTATCCATATTTCGGGATGCCTCCCAATCAGGACCTCGGTTACCATCCAAACGAGGTGAAGATCTCCGGTCTTCGACCATCGTCTTCATCTTCGACTTTCAATCGTCGGTCAATCATTTGAAATGAGAATTAACTCGGCCTTTTCAAATAATTCACGTATATTTAGAATTTCAAGTCAATTTATTTCAATCGTTAAATTATTCGACAACACCAATATTGTTATTTAATGTAATTTTCACACCAAACACATTCAACCATCAAATACAACATAAATCGATAAAATTCAGTTTATTTCCACTCCATATTGTTTCCAATATTTTATAATGATTTATCACTATTTTTATTTATTTTAAAATAGCCCATTTATTCAAAACGACGCTTCGGGCCATAAAGCGGCCGTGGCGCTGTTTTTCTTCAGATTTGATTTACACATATCTGAAAATCTAACCGTTGGATCTTCACAATATTTACATCATTAGAAAGGTCTTTTCAAAACGGATCCAACGGTTCCAGTTTCGGGAAAATCCGACGGTCGGATCTCCCGGTACAATCGTTTGAAGTTTCGATTTCAAAATACGAACTGCAGCGTCGTTATTCGATTGAATATATAATTATATATATATATATATATATATAAATATAATCGTTTCTGGCGCTGTTTTTCTTCAGATTTGAATTAAACATTCCAGACAATCCAACCGTTGGATTTTTACAAGGTTGATGCCGTTGGGAAGATATTTCCAAGGCGAACCCGACGGTTGAGGTTTCGAGAAAATCCAATGGTCGGATTTCCCGCACTAGTCGTTTGAAATCACGGTTTCAAAATACGAACTGCACGGCCTCGTTTCGTTTTAATTTTATTTATATTTATATATTTATATAAATATAGTTCATTCAATGATTTCCATATCGTTTTCACTTCAAATATTTTTCTAACACCTTAAAATTTTGTAAAATTTCGCCATAACCTCCCCTGCACCGGGAGCATCGGGAAATCGCAAATAGCATTCCCGGTCCTTCTAATCTCAAAAAGAAAAAGAAAAAGCCAAGCGGCTAGCCAACAGGCTCATAAAATCATCACCCAAACAAAACAGTAAATGTGTACCTATTTGTCGGGCACAAAATTTTATTCCTCTTCTCTAGCCCCTTTTGCTATAACCTGTTCAATAAATATGCATGTACATATATATACAGTTCTTATCATCTATCATTTTCTATTCAACTTCATATTTGATTTCTATTTGGTTTAAAATCACCATTCATTCTAATGTTACATAAATAGGTGCAAATCATTTCATTAGCTAATTAATGAATATTTCAACTCATATATGTTTATTTTGAACAAGTGGCTATTTTTAACACTTCACATTTCAACGATTTATGCATACAATAAAAATGTGATTTATATTGTAAAACAATTCATTTCAAAATATGAACACCATTCAACACATGAATTCCTAATCAACGAATGAATATCAATTCAACACATGACGGTTTTCTATTCAATGAATAAATATAGTTTAAGCATATGAAAATAATTCAAACACACGGATATTATTCAAAATTTCGGCAGCATAACGGCAGGGTAGTTAAAACCGGCACCGTCCCTAGTACGGCTCCTCGCTCTACCTTAAAACCTCGCGGTTTTTGACAATGGGGATCATGCATCTAGTTCGCACGCAGGCGGCATGTATATATTTATTTCATTTCCACAAACTAATCCTATGTGGTTTCAACCAAATATTTCTCAATCACAAACGGGTATTTTTCAACCACAATCAACCAATATCAATCATAAACAATCCCAAACAATCATTCGCTATCAATCAATTTTCACAACAATTTCAACCAATAAATATCGTCCATGGTTTGTGGACGAGGGGCGTATATATATATATATATTTATATATAGCAATTCACTTTTATCTCAACACATATATAAATATTTTTAAATCAGAAATCTCACCAATAGTTATCCAACTTCACGACACTTCACTTAGAAATCTTCGCCAATCTCGCCTTTTTGTCGCTTTCGCCCGTATTCTCTACATATGTAAAAATCGAATTTTTACTATGTTATTCAATATATAAAAATCGAATTTCAAAAATATAGATTCCGCCTTTTCAAAAATAAAGATTATATTTTTAATATTCCTATGATGTAAAAATTATATTTTTATTACTTTAAAAATATAAAGATCCTATCTTACTCCTTCTACTTAATAAAATTTCCGTCTTTTCTCTTTTAAAAATATGATCTTTATTTTTTTTTCCAAGTTCAAATCTTTTTTTTTTTAAAGTTCAAATCTTTTTCTTTTAAAAGATTTAAAATCAAATCAGTTTTAAACTCTTAAAAAATCAGTTTTTCTTTTTACAAAAAAAATCAGAATTTACTTATTAAAATAAAATCAGTTTTTAAATGCTTTTAAAAATCAGTTTTAAATGTTTATAAAAATCAGTTTTAATCCTAATTAAAATAAATCAGTTTTTAAATGCTTTTAAAAAATCAGTTTTAAATGTTTATAAAAATCAGTTTTAATCCTAATTAAAATAAATCAGTTTTTTAATGCTTTTAAAAAATCAGTTTTAAATGTTTATAAAAATCAGTTTTAAATGTTTATAAAAATCAGTTTTAAATGTTTATAAAAATCAGTTTTAATCCTAATTAAAATAAATCAGTTTTTAAATGCTTTTAAAAAATCAGTTTTAAATGTTTATAAAAATCAGTTTTAAATGTTTATAAAAATCAGTTTTAAATGTTTATAAAAATCAGTTTTAATCCTAATTAAAATAAATCAGTTTTTAAATCATTAAAAATAAAATAACAAAACAAAAAAAAACTTACAGAGGGGGGGTTTCCGCAGATCGTCGGTGGGCTTCTCGAGGGTGGCGCTCGGGGTTCGCCGGTGGTGGCAGGCGGTGGGGGTTGGGGTCGTCGATCGGGTGTCGCGATGCTTCAGGGGGGGCTCGTGGGTCCTGCGAAGCGGAGGAGGGAGAGTGAAGCGGAGGAGAGAGTGGCGCTGAGCGATGCTAGGGGTGGCGGATCGTCTTCGTCGGAGCTGCGGTGGTGGCGGCGTTCGCTTTATGGGGGGCGGTCTGTCGATAGTTTTTAGGTTTTTTTTTTCTTTTCGTTTGAAATAAAAATGAACGGGGGGGCCAGGAAGAAAGATAAAGGGAGGGAAAATATTTTTTTTATTATTATTTAATTATTTAATTTTGCAAAAAGGTTGACTTTTACATACGACCTCGAAACGAGGCCCACCGCCTGTCGCCCATAGCGTTTTACCCCCATTCCGAACACAATGGGATATGTATTGCAAGCTGATTTCATTGTTACAATCAGTTTCCGCTAAAATCAACATATAACTCTATATATTGAATTTGAACGCACATTTCAATTTACTGGGGCCACATACTAACTAGAAAAATTCTCGAAAAATATTTTCTGGCTTCGTATTGCCGATACGGTCCTAACAAAACTAGTTTCGTCGAATTCTGAGACCGTTTGAAAAATGGCCAATTTCCAGTCGATTAAAATCAACTGAAACCGGTCAAACGCATTTTCTTTTGCCACGCTCACATATTGATTCGAAAAATTATGAAATTTGAAACCTAATAATAACTTGACCCTGCGGATCCAACAAAAGTGGTTTCGTCGAAATCCGAGGTCATTTGCAAAATGTCCATTTTTAAGGGCCTGAATTCCATAGCGACTATTCAGTATTTTCAACTGGACATATCTTTTGATTCCCGCTATCAAATTTCGATTGGTCGGATTCGTTGGAAAGATATCATCAATTAGATCCTAATGTTTTTGGTTTCACTAAAATCCGGATTGTTTTGCACCCGGTACAGTCCGACAAAGTTTGAATTCAATTTTTGAAACTGCCACGCCATTTCAGGCCTTGTTTATAATTATAATTAATTATATTCGTTTTCAATTGTCGATTCAAACTTAGTTTTCATCGCCATTATTTAAAATATTTATTTTAAATATTTAAAATCCATTATTTCAGCCAATTTAAAAATTTTAAATTGGTTCATATTTTCTGGGTCGTTACAACCATCAACCACAAAGCTCTGCTTTTCAATAAAAGGTTTGGTCACAGCATCTCTGTATGCCACGTTGTCAATCTACAACATCAGACACACATCCATTTACAAGTCCGTTCTGGGTCTGAACAAAACCGGAGGCACCTTATTTCTCTCCCGTATGTCCAATACAGAAGAGAGGCCCTCACACATCCGAATGATCAACAAGTACATCCGGACGACCACCACTGTAACCCTTTCAGGGCAGCAACTCCCATCAAAGGCATCAGTAGCCATCCATTCGATGTGAAGATCCTCGGTCTTGCACCCTCTTCATATCTTCGACTTCTAACCGTCAATCAATTATTTGAAATGAGAATTAATTCGGCCTTCCCAAATAATTTACGTATATTTAGAATTTCAAATCAATTCATTTCAATGGTTAAATTATCTGACATGCATAACTCAGTTTATTAATGTAATTTTCATGTCAAACACATTCAACCATCAAATATCCCATAAACCAAGTAAATTCAGTTTATTTCCATTCCATATCGTTTATAATATTTTATAAAAATTTATCACTATTTTTATTTATTTAAATGTAGCCAATTTATTCAAATGACGCTTCAGGCCATAACGCGGCCATGGCACTATTTTTCCTCAAATTTGATTTACACATATTTGAAAATCTAACCGTTGGATGTTTACAAATTTTATATCATTGGAAAGATCTTTTCAAAGCGGACCCAACGGTTCCAGTTTTGGGAATATCCGATAGTCGGATCTCTCAGTACAATAGTTTAAAGTTAGGATTTCAAAATACGAACTGCAGCGTCGTTATTCGATTTATTTTAATTATATATATATAATCCATTCTGGCGCTATTTACATTTAGATTTGAATTAAACATTCCAGACAATCCAACCGTTGGATCTTTGCAAAGTTGGTGTCGTTGGAAAGATATTTCCAAAGTAAACCCAAGTGGTTTCGGTTTCGGGAAAATCCGACGGTCGGATCTCCCGGTACAATCATTTGAAATCATGGTTTCAAAATATGAACTACAGCTTCGTTATTCGATTCATTTTAATTATATATATATGTATATAAAATATAATCCATTCTTCGATTTCCAAACCATATTCATTTCATATATTTGATAAAATAATATTTTTAGCCAACAAATATTCATTTCAACATATGACTATCTTTAACACTTCATATGTAGATGAAAATGTAATTTTTATCGTCAAAACAATTTATTCCCAACATGATTATTTTTAACACTTCGTATATATTATAAAAATGTGATTTTTATTGTTAAAACAATTCATTTCAAAAATGAAGATTTTTAATGATTCATATATGTTATAAAAATGTTATTTTTATTGTTAAAACAATTTATTTCAAAGATGAAGATTTTTACTGATTTATATATATAATAAAATTGTGATTTTTATTGTTAAAACAATTTATTTCATACATTCAATAAAAATGTTATTTTTACCGCTTAAACCATTTTTTTTCAAAACAAATATTTTTCCCAACACACGAATATATTTCAATATATGAATATAAATCAAACATAGGAATATTTCAGAAAATTTCGGCAGCATAACGGCAAGGTAGTTAAAACCGGCACCGTCCCTAGTACGGCTCCTCGCTCTACCTTAAAGCCTCGCAGCTTTTGACAATGGGGATTTCAATAATCAAGTTTGTACGCAGACAAGTTTTCCCATAAACTAATCCTATTGGGATTTCAACCACAATCAATCATATCAAATCAACCATTCGTAGTATTCACCAAATTTCACATCAACCAAAATCCAAACAAATCACAACCAATTTATATCGTCCATGGTCTGTGGACGAGGGTAGTATATATATATATATATATACATATATAAATCTATTTCGATTTCAATTCATTTCAATTCCATTCAACGCATATATGATTTTTACAACGCATATATAACTTATACATCGCACATACAACTTATACAACGCTTATACATGAGGTGTACAACGCTTATATAACTCATACATCGATCGTATAATTTATACATCGTCATTCCATAACGTTTATAATTCAGAAATCTCAAATTGGGTTCCACTTCTCCAAAAATTGTAGGAAGCTCAGAAAAATATCCAGTCTCTTCTAGAATGTAGAAGACGTCCACACGGTCTCGGTGTCTCTTGTTTCATTGGATTTAGACTACATAGCAAAAAAATATGATTTTTATAAGTTAATCATATTTTGCCACACTTTTAAATGTTAAAACAGTTTAAATATATAAAACCCGTATTCCTCAGTAAACAGTTCGAACTAGGGTTTCGATCTTTCTGAAAATCCGTTGGTCGAGGTTGAAATCGGGTTGTGCCACGCTCTAGGGCCTGGAGAGGCACGTGGATCGACGGTGGCGCGGTCGTGAACGGCGGCAGCAATCAGCGGCGGCGGAGGTTGAAAGCCTTCGAACTTTTGGGCTCTGATCTCGATGCACACAGCACGTTAGAGGGCGAAATGAGTGTTGATGTGTAGAAGAGGAGAAGCTCTACAAAAAGTTCCAAAGGACCCTAGGGTTTTGCTGAGCGATTTGGGTGGAATAGGAGAAGAAAGAAATGAAGGGGGAGCCGTCGTCGAGTCCTGGAGGGTTACGGTTTTTTTATATTTTTAGAAAATTAAATAATGAAAGAAAATATTTCATTGGCTGGAATTTATATTAAATTCTAAAATAGGGTTTTCTAATACGAACACCAATTCAAACCCAACGACTGTCACCCCTAGCTAAATACCCTCATTCCGAACACAATGAATATGTTTCGTAGGCCCATTCGATTGTATCAGTCGGTTTTTCTTCAAATTAAAATATATAACATTCAATATTTGATTTGAACGTACATTTCAATTTGCAGAGGCCACATACTGATCCCAAAAATTCCAGAAAAATAAATCTAGCTATGTTTTGTTGATACGGCCCCAACAAAACTAGTTTCGTTGAATTTGGAGACCGTTTGAAAAATGGCCATTTTCTGGTCAATCCAATTTGACTGAAATCAACCAAACATATTTTCCCTTACACGCTCACATATTAACTCCAAAAATTATGGAATTTGAAAGGTAGCAATAATTTGGCATCCCGGATCCAACAAAAGTGGTTTCATCGAAAACGAAGGTCGTTTGCAAAATGGCTATTTTCACGGGCTCTATTAACTCCATAGCGACCTTTCTGAAAATTCATTTGGCCATAACTTTTGATTCCCACTATGAAATTTCGATTTTTCAGATTCATTAGAAAGATATTCATAAACAAATTTAAAAAATTTTGGTTTCACTAAAATATGTTTTATTTTGCATTCGGTACAGTCAATCAAAGTTCGAATTCAAATTTTCAAACTGTCGCGCCATTTCAAGCCTTGTTTTATAATTCAAATAAATATATTCATTCCCCAACATCGATTCAAATAGACTTTTTATCGTTATTATTTAAAACAATTTATTTTAAATATTCAAAATCCACTAAGGTAGCCAAATTAAAAAATTTAAATTGGTTCTGATTATCCGGGTTGTTACACAACCCTATTATGGGACTCGTTGTATAGTAGACTGAACGTATGCATGAGGGTCTAGGTACATGCAAACCGTACTGGGTGGTGTATCAAAGACGTTAGGGCATTACTCTGATTTGAGACTAAGCTTGATCGAGGAGTTTGGATATGGCAGTCTGTACGCTTACGCAGCATAGCGATGATAGTTCTGCGCGGAACGTGGCATAGTACTATGGAGGTCCATTTGTCATTCGGCGTAGGATGAGAGTAGCATACGCTTCCGAGGCATGACAACGGAGACCGTGGAGAAGGGTACCATGGGAAGTACCTTGATATATTAGTCTTAGCTACATATATACTATATTAAGCTAATCGGGAGGTAGATGGGTACGACGTATGTGTAAAACCTGGAGTGATATTAACCGAAACTTACTCAATAAACAAGAAAACATAACTGAATGGTATATGTAGGGTTATTTCAGTATATGTAATTTAGTCTAGTCACTGGAACTTGTGTTCTGACCCAATCGTCATAAAACACTTGCAGGTTAGGTTTACGGCAGAGATATGATAGCTTTGGGTACTAGTTAGGCAGTATTATTACTTCAGTAAGGCTATATTTGATTATATTATATTTTATTTCATTCCGCTATGAGATGTTTTCTGAGCTCTGATATATTTTATATCTTAGTCTTTTCAACTTGATACCAGATAAGCCAATTCCAATTTTGATAGATTTTTTGAAAAAAAAAATCAGTCTATCGAAATTCGTGTTGTTACATCTAGTACCAGAGCTTGATTTAGGATTCCCATATATATAGTGAGTGAACGTATTTGTATTTTTAAAAATATAAATATAATATATATATACACACACACCTAGATCTATAAAGGAACCCACTAAATAGAAAGAACGATTTATGCAAAGAATTAGGACATTTGTTATGTACATTAGAGGAATGATTATGGAAATTTGAGACCCTTAGGAGGTTTGGGTAAAAAGTGTACAACGTAATTGGTAATAAAGAAAGATGTATCCCATATGTTAATGCTTTGTATTAGTGGGTTTGATAGTTGAGCCTTATAAATTGGGAAAAAGAAAAAAGGGAAATGGATTAGGAATATACATATTTGAGAGAAATGACTTTATGGAAATATCTAGGAAAGTCTAGGTAAGTTGGGAACCCACTTTGAGTCTAGCTCCAATGTTATCTTTTGAGAACTCGAAATATTAAAAGCTTTTAGGTGGTAATTTATGGTGCTTTTCAAGTTTTGATGTTAAAAGCTACAATTTTAAAATATGTACTAGCTAAATTGTGTAGAAACAATTTTTGAAACAAAAAGAAGGTATTTTTGATATTTGAAAAAAAAAATGCGAGTAACATATTTGAAAAATACATATTGGGTTTTGGGGAAAACGGCGTATATTTTGGAAATAGTGATACCTTATGAAATTTTTGTCAAAATTCAATTCTTTCAGAAAAATGTGTACATTAAAGAGCATGTATAGCTCGCTAGTTTTAGTTTAAAGTATGAAAGAGTTAAATAACAAAGCATATTAAAGATTGCATTTTGTTAAAAACAAAAATTTTCGGTAAGGAAAATTTTGAAAATCTTTATTCTTTTGAAAATATTTTTTATTATTGTTTTGACATAAGATTTTGTTGGATGTGCAAAATAAGTTATAAGAATTAAGAATAGAGTAGATGTTTGCACATAGAAGTGAGTTATTGAACTGACATTGTAAACATGAAGGGTTGTGAAACTGATAGAAAAGTAGTTGTCCTTGTCTACTCCAGTTTTTGTAATTTGAAAAAAAATGGTTTGCATTTTTTTTTTGAATGACATATTTTTATTGTTTGGCAAAAATAAGTTTTAATAAAGAAGAAGAAAAGTTTTAAAACTTTTAATTTTTGGAAAGAGATAAATGATAAGGTCAAATCATTTTTAAAATCATGGAGTAGGTAAAGATTAGTACCTAAGAAAGGCAGGGAATATTTTGAGGTTGTAAAGTTGATAGCAAAAATTGCTTTGGAATAGCAGTGAATTCCCGTAGTGTGCATAAGCATTGTAGAGCCTGGGTTGTTGCTTGGAAATGGCTATTAGTACACAACATGGACTTGCGGTGACTACTAGATGGTAAATGGTTGGTAAGTGTTTAGATCCTTTGGTTTGGACTTTTCTTTGTCAGACGGGACATGGTCCTAGGATTCTTAGCCCTTGATAGTAGCTATGTAGAGTGCTTGTTTTATTGTTTTAGTAGAAAAATTAGTAGGATTATTTAAAAATTAAACTTGGATCAGTGGGTTAAGTTAGTTAAGCTAAGGAAAGAGTAATGACATAACTAAAAAGAAAACAACAAATCCAGTAAAGCAACAAACATGACAGTTGAGGGAAAAAATTGGATTTTTCCAAAGTAAGTTGGAAAAGAAAATCAACAACAAAAAAAAATTCCTTATGAGAACTGTGGTTGGATAGGAAGTGTAACGTCCTAAAAATTTATACAATTTGAAATGGAATTAATTAAAGATTTAACTGTTAATAATCAATTTTATATTGATACTTGGGTTAGCAAATCAAATATATTGTTTTGAATTGAAGTGAATATTAAATTCAGAATGGTCGGTTATGAATCAAATATTTGTTGTTGAATATTTGAATTGAATTTAGTCGGATATTTGAATTTGAATTGTAATCTGATTGCAAAATATAAACGGTTGAATTTAAAAATAAACATTATTAATGTTAAATAAATTAGATATTTTATTTGTCGAAACATGTGAAAATTGATTTGGATATGGGTGTACGTGTATGTATAAAGAGATCGAAATTTAACATCATTGGTGAACAAATGAAAATAAAATCTGTGAACTGATAAATAATTTAAAAATAAAATATTATTGTTATGCAAATGGATTGGGAGTACAACCGAATTATTATTTCTGAAATCAGAACGAGATAAAGAAAAGGTACTTATAAGTTTTGTCGTATTTGGAGATTGTGCCAACGACACGTGTTTTGAGCGTTCTGTGCTAACTCACGGTAGATTAAATATTAAAGTAAACCATAAATAAACTTTTCTCCAAATATTATCTACCTTAAAACATAACCTTCCTCGTATAAAGCTCGCGTTGAACTATACGCGCAGACCTATGTGATTTAACATTGGTTTTATCTCCATGGGTTCCTTCTTCTGAAAGCTTCTTTACTCTTTTATATTCCCACCGCCTTTATAATTCTCGTTCATTTCCTCATCAAAAATCATTCTTCCCCAATTCATTATAAATGGCTTCAACCGAATGCCCTTTCCCCAAATCAAAACTCCTCCGATCGAAATCGCCTCCCTCTTCTATTTTTTTTCTTTCGAAATTAATCGTTAATTGAAAACCTTAGCCACTAAATCAAAGCAGTGTTCCCTCAATTGATGTCACTCAAATAAGCTTCGCCACTCCAACCATCAACTTCGTACCAGAGAAATCGGAGCCGCTAGCGTATGTTTTTCCAGATCTCGGCAACTCAAATGTTGCAGCTTTCAGCGTCAAAGCCAACGGCGCCTTGTCTTGGATTAACAGGCCGTATAGTGAGCATCTCGCTCACAATTAATTTTATTCAAGTAGGTTAAAATCGATCTAAGCTGAAATATGATTAGAAAATCCCTTACTTTGTTGACTGTCGTATTCATGGGTTTTTTCATTCTTTGTTCATTGCTTGTGACGATCTTTTGGCCTTACCCATCGTTCTGGTGTGTTCTGTGCTTATTTGGATTGTGGGATTTCTAAAGACACTTATGACATACAGTAAAATTGTTTATTTCTCTATTGTTATTATCTGGATCATATAGCCTTGTGTATTACTAGATGGACCTGAAGTATTTTGGTTAAACTTTGATTATATATCGATTGACATTCAGCTTAGATGTTGGACGTGAAGTCACCTCCTTGTTTGTTTGAACCTGTACATAATACTGTAAACAAACCGGTGAGCCGAATTGGTGAGTAGGACCAAAATTTTAAACTTCTATTTAAAGACTTCTTTGATTTATACTAAATGATGTCTATATTAATTAGGCAGAAAATTCAGATATTTAGTGCAATATGCAAATTAAATGATCCAATATCATATTATTCTCTATAAATTTATATGCTAACATAGAAGGAAGATTAATTGTTGATAACTTCATAAGAAACGTGTTGATATATTTGTTGGAAATTGCCTTGAATGGTCATTCAGCATTGTAGTTTCCAGATTTGGAAGATGTTGATAATCATGCAACATCTAACTAGTTTTGGTTCCAACCTGAGTTTGCATTCCATCATTTTATACATCACGTCTTTGGAATATGATGAAATATGTTTGGGTCACTGATCATATTATGAAGATAAATGTCTCCCATTTGCTTGGTAGTTATGTAAATATAGAACTAGCTCACTTATATGGGTACTTGTCACATTTGTATTACCTTGCCACACTCTCATTTACTACAATATATTGATGACCTTGTCCACATTTGTATTTACTAAAATAAATTGATCACCTACTCACTTTTTTCTTTTTTGCAATAATGCATATACACTGTTTAAATTGCTGATTAAACCCGAGGAACATGTGTTGCCCATGTATGTATAAATTGGTGTGTATGTATTGCCATTCTATATTGTAATTATGTAGAAGTATCCAAACCTATACGTTGTTCATGATTACCCATTAGGTATGTATATGGAAACTGTTAGTTGGGTTGTCTCTAAATATATTGCCTTGTTGTAGTTGGTGTCGCCTTGTTTTTCTATATAGTCAAGCACCTATATGAACTACATTCCACGGGTTATCTGTCGGTTATGGGATGCTGAGGCAGTATACACGTGTACATGTACATGTGTGCATATGCGGGCATCCATGACCATCTATCCCTAAAATAAAATAAAACTGATAAGCATGTATATTATACTTGGTTTTGAATAGATGCTACACCCGTATAAATTTGACATTGTACACATAGTATATTGATGTTAGGATTAACAATTATATTTCAGTTTATATTGAAATTAATTTACATGAACTATTATTAATCCTGACTCAAGTATTTTATGTTTTTGCTTGGAACTCTCAGGTCAGACCCGAGCAGTATAGATTTAAAGAATACAACTTAGGATTCGAAGATTAGCGAAGCTGGGATTCCAAAGACGACGCACTCTGAAGTCTTAAGCAGTAAATATTTTCTTGTATTTAAATTTTGTTCTTTTAAATTATGTTGTATGTAAAAGTATTGTACTCAAAATTCTCATTTATAAATAAAAAATTTATTCGGTTGTTCAATACCACGTCACTTATTTATTCTGTATTTTCTGTTTTAGTTCTGTTTTTAAACTTTGTAAGCTAAATACACTCTGTCAATTTGGACGTTTTAAGTTGGTTTATTTTCCAATTTGAAGCGGTCAAAAAGGCGGGACGTTACAGTGGTATCAGAGCTTTGGTTTATTCAAAGCTTAGCTTATTGTGTTAAAAACGGGTCTTGAAAAAAAAACGTTTTAAAAAATAAAATTTAAAGGGTAAATATTTTCAAAATAAATTTTTAAAGAAATATTATTTTGAAATTAGTATTTGGAATTTATACAGCGGAAACAAAAATTTACTTTGAGATAAAAAAAAATTGGAATCCCCAGTCTTCGAATCCAAGGTTGTGAAAGCTATTCTTCGATAAGTTCCCTTAGATTTTAACCTTGAATCCATCGTCGAATGGTATCAAAAGGAAAATAAGTATAAGAGAATCAATGAATCGATTTCTCTAATCGTGTATTCTAGCAACCAATGATGATTGAAGTTTATCGAAACAAGAATTCAGATTGAAGTTTGAATGAAAAGATGAAATTTGAAATCGGTTCAAAGATGAAACGATAAATTTATTTTTATATTCGGAATATAGATTAATGAAGATAAAATTAAAAATATTTCAATTGGAAATCGATTGGGTCAAATTG
The DNA here is from genome assembly GCA_030737875.1 of Allium sativum. Classification (NCBI taxonomy): domain Eukaryota; kingdom Viridiplantae; phylum Streptophyta; class Magnoliopsida; order Asparagales; family Amaryllidaceae; genus Allium; species Allium sativum. The sequence goes on along the minus strand of CM060916.1, from coordinate 165,531,215 downwards.
CGCTACTAATTATCCAGAACTTGGCAAGATAAATTATAATTGGTTTCAAACCAATAAGGTATAATCGAATATATATGAATTCGACAATAAGATATAAACTTGTTAATTAATTAACAAGAAGTGAATGATAAACGAGAGTTATAAATGAAGTGAATCATAAATGAGATAAAGGGAAATATGAATGGATATTTTAAAGAGATTTGAATGTGTATTTAAATGGAATCAAAAACAATTTGGAGTGATGAGTTCATATCCCTATAAAAGGAATGACATTCATTTTTAGAAGTAAATAACATGTAAAAGCAAAAATGCGCAAATAAATTTGAAATAAAGGAAATGGGGTCGACCAGTGCGGTGAGGTTATTCTAAAGTTCAGAATATATACCAAATAAGTTTTTCCAAAGTTCGGGACATATTGTTGCATAAGAGATTATTCGAAAGAAGGTTATGCATGGAGTTAACTATGTTGAATTTCAGGAAATATCATTTACTTTCCGTTTTAATCAAAACTTAATATATTATTAATTAATTGCTTATGTATTCAGATTAATGAATAAAGTATATTTTAAAATTAAACATTCGAAGGCATGAATTGTTTTTATAATCAACAATTTTTGTAAAAGAAGTGAATTCATAACTTGAACCTGGAAGTTATGAGAATGAATATTTTGTTGATAATTGAGCTTTATTTATTTCAAAGTAATAATGTTGTTCGGTTAAGGATTGAGAGGTAATTATACCCCAACTTGATTGACTTTGTCGTTGACTAAGAAATGTTAAGGTTCGATATCAAGAGTGGGTTAAGTGAAGTAAGCTAATGAGTGTCAACAGTTGAGTGAGAATGTCGATGTTTCATTTGACATGTGTTTTAAATCCAAATAACGAATCTAGAAATATTTCCATAAGAATAAAAAATCATGAGAAGCTAATCGGTTTCGATAAATCATTATAGCGAAAACTGAAGAATAAAGAGCCGCACGACGATGACAAAGGGCAGAGAAGTGGATTTGTAAATCGAATCTGAGAGTTACGTAAGAAATGTTTTGGTAAAAATTTAAGAATAGGAGTTAAGGGATTTAGAAACTGACTGGAGTTTACTTAAGTTGAATAATTTCCTGAGTATTGATCTAATGTTGGTTTCGGCCTTCGGGTTAATACTTGGGAAATTGTTCGCTTGCTAATTGACGGTCGAACGGTGTGAATATGAAGTAGTAATGTGTGAATGAGAACTTTGTTATAAAAATGAAAAATTCTAAAAGTTTGAAAGCATGAAGATTTGAATTAAGCGGTAAATTTAATAATGGGAAAATTGGAATAAAAATTGATTTATAACCAATAGACGTATACATCAGAATTTGAAAAGGTGTTAAATATCCGAATTAATTTAGAGATCAAAACTGAATTTTGAAATTTGAATGGAAATTTGAGAATATTCAACTTTATATATCGGATATAAGAGTTTTGAAACTTATATGGAAAATAATAAGAATATAGCGAATTCGGGAACTATTAATTTGGAAGGTAACCGATTTAAAATGAAATCTTATACCACAGAATTTATATAAGAACAATAAGTTGAAAACATGAATTGGAAAAGAAAATCTTATGTACGTTGACATAAGTATGATTTATGAGAAGTATGAAATAAAGTACTATATGTATATAGAATCATATGGTTTCAAAATTAAAGATAAGGAAAGTACCTTCCTCCTTTGAATTTCGAGCTTAGCTAAAATATGCTGCTGGTGGTAGTAGGTTGTCCGGACATAAACTCATGAGTTTCCATTGAGCACAACTGCAAACGGAATTCGCAGGGCTGCAGATAGCCTACGGCGTCGAATGTTTCCTGAGGGAATCAGGCATAACCATTGTGATCGCTGCGATCTAGAGTCGTTGAAATTCGACCGTGTAGCGAAATTCGTAGGGCTGCAGATAGCCTACGACGGACATATGTTTCTTGGGGGAACCAAGCATAACCATTGTGACTGCTGTGATCTACGATCGAATTATAAGGGCGTAATCTGCAGAGCTGTGAAAGATTACGGGTATGGATGTTTCCTGGGGGACCCAGGCGTAACCATTGTGTACCTGCGGTCCACATGATATATCTATAAGTGAAAGAGAAGTAACCACTAGAGTTACTAAAGGTAGAATGGAGCCACCTGTTTAATGCAGTAGTTTCTCTTCGTGACCTGATTGTTCTTGTGACTTGATATATTTTCATCATTTTATTCTGTGACCTTGAGAGAGAGCAGCAAACGCTCAATGATGTCAGGTTTTCTTTTGATTCTTAAAATGTCTTCTGTTGATCTGTCCATGACGAAATTCACAAGGAAGTGATTTACTACGGATACAGATGTTTTCTGGGGGATCCAGACGAAACCATTGTGTATTTGCGATTCATGAACAGTCGTCATATCAATATCACATTGGTACTTTTCGTATCTGTTTTTAAAAGAGTTTTTGAATTATTTTCACTAGGAGTTGCAGCGTATGCCTAACATCTGTGAGGACGACAATAGACTTGTCAAACTTCGAGTTATCAAATAAAATATTTTGGAATTAATACATACCCATTTTAATAAGTTAAGAAAGAGAAATTCAAAATAATAATACAAATATTTTATGTATAAAAATTACAAAAGATTCAGATTTTGGAAATTTTCAATCCAACAGTTTGTAACTTGAAGAGGAGATGTTATCTACACTCTTCAATGAGTGTTTGGGAAAAATTGAATGGATTGAATTGGTTGAACTGAGATTGTAATAAATAAGTGGAATGATGGATAGTAAATATTGACAAATAAGGTTATAAAGGAATTTGAAATAAGTTGAAATATAGAAATTGGAGATTAAAAAGAGGCTGGTTTTGAAAAGGAATTATAGATCTTGAAACTCTTACACGATTGGATGGAATGTGAAATTGGGAGATATCTCGAAATAAATTAAGATAAAAAAATTGGTCTGAGGAAATTGAATATAATTTAAAAAGCAGGGGAGTAAATAAGACCGAATTCAGAAGATAAAGAAAATCATGGTTGATCAAAATCGATCTCCAACTATAAGAAATAAATTCTGACTTTCCGAGTAAATTGAGTATGATGGATAAACAAAAAGGATCGATGATTTAAAAATCGATATTTAAATTAGTTGTGAAAATTTTCATACAAATATGGAAATTTGAAGTGTACATTGGTATAACTATAACGACCCCTCCTTTTTTAGGATGAAAGGTTTTAAAGGGGGTAAGATTGTAACATCCCAGAAATTTAGACAATTTGAAATGGAATTAATTAAAGATTTAACTGTTAATAATCAATTTTATATTGATACTTGGGTTAGCAAATCAAATATATTGTTTTGAATTGAAGTGAATAATAAATTCAAAATGGTCGGTTACGAATCAAATATTTGTTGTTGAATATTTGAATTGAATTTAGTTGGATACTTGAATTTGAATTGTAATCCGATTGCAAAATATAAACGGTTGAATTTAAAAGTAAAAGTTATTAACGTTAAATAAATTAGAAATTTAATTTGTCGAAACATGTGAAAATTGATTTGGATATGGGTGTACTCGTGTGTACAAAGAGATTGAAATTTAACATCACTGGTGAACAAATGAAAATAAAATTTGTGAACTGATAAATAATTTAAAAATAAAAAATAATTTTTGGTGAATGGATTGGGAGTACAACCGAATTATTATTTCTGAAATCAGAACGAGATAACGAAAAGGTACTTATAAATTTTGTCGTATTTGGAGATTGTTCCAACGGCACGTGATTTGAGCGTTTTGTGTTAATTCACGGTAGATTAAATATTAAAGTAAACCACAAATAAGCTTTTCCCTAAATATTATCTACCTTAAAACACAACCTTCCTCATATAAAGCTCGTGTTGACCTATACGCGCAGACCTATGTGATTTAACGTTGATTTTATCTTTATGGGTTCCTTCTTTTGAAAGCTTCTTTACTCATATATATTCCCACAGCCTTTATCATTCTCGTTCATTTCCTCATCAAAAATCATTCTTCCCCAATTCATTATAAATGGCTTCAGCCGAATTCCCTTTCCCCAAATCAAAACTCCTCCGATCGAAATCGCCTCCCTCTTCTATTTTTTTTCTTTCGAGTTTAATCTTAATTGAAAATCCTAGCCACTAAATCAAAGCAGCGTTCCCTCAATCGATGCCACTCAAATAAGCTTCGACGCTCCAACCATCAAGTTCGCACCAAAGAAATCGAAGCCGCTATCGTCTGTTTTTCTAGATCTCGGCAACTCAAATGTCGCGGCTTTCAACGTCAAAGCCAGTGCAGCCTTGTCTAGGATTAACAGGTCGTATGTTGAGCATCTCACTCACGATTAATTTTATTCAAGTAGGTTAAAATCGATCTAAGATGAAATATGATTAGAAAATTCCTTACTCTGTTGACTGCCGTATTCATCGGTTTTTCCATTCTTTGTTCATTGCTTTTGACGATCTTTTGGCCTGACCCATCGTTCTGGTGTGTTCTGTGCTTATTTGGATTGTGGGATTTCTAACGACACTAATGGCATACAGTAAAATTGTTTATTTCTCTGTTTTTATTAACTGGATCATATAGCCTTGTGTATTATTAGATGGACCTGAAGTATTTTGGTTAAACTTTGATTATATATCAATTGACATTCAGCTTAGATGTTGGGCGTGAAGTCACCTCCTTGTTTGTTTGAACCTGTATTTTATACATAATACTGTAAACAAACCAGTGAGTCGAATTGGTGAGTAGGATCAAAATTTTAAACTTCTATTTAAACACTTCTTTGATTTATACTAAATGATATCTATATTAATTAGGCAGAAAATTCAGATATAAATTGTCAGGTAGTCCTAATTTTAAATTGGATACAAATTCCATGCACAGGCCTTCCTGCTATTGACTGAGAAACATGTAACCAATGTTAATTATTATTAGTTATTCTGGTATACCAGAAGACTATTGGATAATGTTTTAAATAGCAAATGTTCACAGATAATGTTTTAACAGAATTTATGCGTTAAGCGATAAACAGTTTAACTATTATAGCAAGTGATAATGAACTACTTTATAACTGAAATCAGATTTTAAGTGGATAATGTTGTTCCCTCCCACTGTAAACTGTGTTAACATATATATGAGACTTGGAAATGTTGTGTTACTCGACTGTGCCGGTGTTATTTGCTATTGGATATTTACACTAAAACTGTGCATATATGTGGCGGCCAACAATATGTGTATATATATACATATATATATTCAACATGATATATGTATATACATATCTTGGCATATGTATATGTGTGAGTCCCGATGAACCGAGAAATTTCCGCATACTGCTTTGAACCTGATTCATACTTTGTTTGGCATTAGGGCTCACGTCCTTGTTTTAATAATTAGAAACTTACACAAATATATTTTTCCTCCACAACCTATACCAGTACATGCTTGTAATGCTGATACAACATGAGTCCTGTAAATAGGCGTGTATATCTATTCCTTTAGAATATATAAGGGTGTATAAGCATGCAATTATAAGTTTCAAAGTTAGAAAATAAAATATGAGCATTGGTTATCAATTCCATGTTCCTCCCCATATTTTGTACTGAGAGAATTTAACTGACCCTATGGAAAGTACGACCATAAGTGTTTAAAAACTGGTCATGCTTGTAGACATGCTTGGCCATGCTATGATGTTGCCTTGATCAGTTGATTCAGTGGCTTTTACATGGACATTGAACCAATTGTTAATATGTCAGTATGCATTCTAAGTTGGCATTTGAACCCATTTTTAACATATATGTTCAGTATGCACTAATATATACGTATACTTTAAGTTATGGTTGAACAAAAATGTTTAGTGCAATTTGCAAATTAAATGATCCAATAACATATTATTCTCTATAAATTTATATGCTAACATAGAAGGAAGATTAATTGTTGATAACTTCATAAGAAACGATGTTGATATATTTGTTGGAAATTGCCTTGAATGGTCATTCAGCATTGTAGTTTCCAGATTTGGAAGATGTTGATAATCATGCAACATCTAACAAGTTTTGGTTCCAACCTGAGTTTGCATTCCATCATTTTATACATCACGTCTTTGGAATATGATGAAATATGTTTGGGTCACTGATCATATTATGAAGATAAATGTCTCCCATTTGCTTGGTAGTTATGTAAATATAGAACTGGCTCACTTATATGGGTACTTGTCACATTTGTACCTTGCCACATTTTCATTTACTGCAATATATTAATGACCTTGTCCACATTTGTATTTACTGAAATAAATTGATCACCTACTCACATTTTTCTTTTTTGCAATAATGCATATACACTATTTAAATTGCTGATTTAAACCCGAGGTACATGTGCTGCCCATGTATGTATAAATTGGTGGTGTATGAATCGCCATTCTATATTGTAATTATGCAGAAGTATCCAAACCTATACATTATTCATAATTACACATTAGGTATGTGTAAGGAAATTGTTAGTTGGGTTGCCTCTAAATATATTGTCTTGTTGTAGTTGGTGTCGCCCTATTTTGCTGTATAGTCACGCACCTGTATTAACTTCATTGCACGGGTTATCCGTCGGTTATGGGATGCTAAGGCACAATACACGTGTACTTGTACACGTGTTTATATGCAGGCTTCCATGACCGTTTATCCCTAAAATAAAAAACTGATAAGCATGTATATTATACTTGGTTTTGAACAGATGCTACACCCGTATATATTTGACATTGTACTCATAGTATATTCATGTTAGGATTAACAATTATATTTCAGTTTATATTGAAATTAATTTACTTGAACTATTATTAATCCTGACTCGAGTGTTTTATGTATTTGCATGGAACGCTCGGGTCAGACCCGAGCAGTACAGATTTAAAGAATACAACTTGGGATTCGAAGATTGGCGAAGCTGGGATTCCAAAGATGGCGCACTCTGAAGTCTTAAACAGTAAATATTTTCTTGTATTTAAATTGTGTTCTTTTAAATTCCGCTTTATGTAAAAAAAATTGTACTCAAAATTCTGATTTATAAATAAAAGATTTGTTGTGTTGTTCAATACCGCGTCATTAATTTATTCTTATTTTCTGTGTTAGTTCTATTTTTAAACTCTGTAAGCTAAATACGCTCCGTCAATTTAGACGTTTTAAGTTGGTTTATTCGCCAATTTGAAGCGGCCGAAAAGGCGGGACGTTACAGGAAGATAGAGAATCTTTATATAAACCTAAGTACAGATAGAAAAGGTACATAAAAGAAAAATGGAAGGTGTGAAGTTTTCCGTTTTCTGCCTTTTTATAACATAAGAAATCAAATTCAGAAAATTAGATTTTTCTGTAATTCGCAATTTTAAAGTTTTTTGTTAGGGTTTAGATGCAAAAATCAGATGAACCACAATCCTTGCTCTGTAAGAGTATTATGAAAAAATGGATGAAAAAGTGTTTTTATTTTCAAAATATTGCATTCATATAGAAATTGCCAGTATATTTAGGAAGTGTGCATCATGCTTTCAAAAAGATTTTCAAGGAAAGTTTGCATTCATATAGAAGATACCACTTAGGTATTCATTTCATTCATGTAATATTATGTTGAATTACCCTTTGCACAAGTGCACAAATGGTTGCAAAATTGGTTTTACACATGATGGTTATAAATTATGCGAGGAATTACTTAATTCTACCCTTACCAAATTTTGGGGACAAAATTTCCTAAGGGTAGGAGAATGTAACACCACGTATTTTTAATTAGATAATAAAATAAAATTTGAAAAACTTCCAGAATTTGGTCATGGAATTAGCGTCATTGCATCTGGGGCGATTTTCTGATCAATTTTGACCTATGGATTGCAGAAAATGGATTTAAAATGAAAAGGATATCTTTAATGAAATATTACAGAAAGCATGAAATGAAGGTATGAGAAAAGAACAATGACCACCATTGTTTTAGTCTTGTTAACAAAAGCTATGTAGCTCACTTGGTAAAGACACGTCTCTGCCAAGTGAGTGGCGCAGGTTCGAGTCCCGTCAGCGCCATGTTTTAATTTTAGACAAACGACTAAAATAATACAAATTCTAAGAGGAAAATATGTATAAATGCACATATAAGGTAAATTATACGTAAAAGTGAATATAAAAATATTTGTATACATGCATACGTAAATATAGATGTATGTGTGTGCAAAAATATATACATACGAAATAGAAATCAAAAATAAACCTGCAACCAATGAAAATAGATAAGAAGTACATGACGGCATAACGTTGTTTGAATTTTGAAAAAGAGATAAAGATTGCACGCATATATATACGTACAAATTCAAATGTTGCGATAAAAAGTGCAAGTTGACAGCAGAAAATAAGTAATGCATAATAAAGGGAAAATGGATAAAGAAATAAGCTGCCTTTGAAATTAGAGTGCATTAAAAGGAATAAAAAACGTCATTAATTGCATTGATTAACGGACAATGAATTACAAGATTGCATGCGTATATACACGCATAGATTTGAAATTCAAAAGTAAATATAGTTTATAACTGGAATAATACAAATAAGAAGAATTATATTTAAGTGGATAACGTTATTAATTAACATTCAAAATCAGATATATCAAGTAATAAAAATTAACGCTAATATTAACGTTAAAACTAGAAAAAACGCTGTAGAATATGTCCCTGGACCCTAGGTGGGTCGACCCAAGCTTGTCGGGCTCGACCTATGGGTCGACCCAGGGGTCGACCTACACTACATTGGGTCGACACAGGGGTCGACCCAATCGGTTCCAGATCTATTTTCTGATGATGTGGTTTGCTGACATAAATGGTTTAGATTTCGTTTGAGTAAACCCGATGGTCCAAACATTCTTGCATACCTATAAATAGACTTACTGGGCCTAGCTTTAAAATCATATTTTCTGAGATGCTATCAAGGCTCTGCCATTCTCTTCCTCCTCCAAATCTTTTCAAAAAATTAGAATATTAGTTTTAGGAAATTCTGATTCAAGATTTGAAGACAAAAGAATGTAAACCTACAAAATAGGTGTTCAAAATTCTGATCAACGTGAGGTAAGTTCTTGAATCTGGTTTTTTTAGGTTTCTCTTCCTTTTTCCCTCTTCTTTTCATATCAGATTTTTGAATCCGTGTTTATTTGGATAATACATTCAACTAGGAATGCCATGGAATTACATATCTAGATCAGATTCATGGATTGGAAAGGTGTTAGGTGAGTGGATTTTAATTTTAACATTTTAAATAACGGTATATCGATCGTTGTATTTAATATGTTAAACAATTGGTAATTGTGGAAATTAGCAATTAAACCTGTTTGAAATATGTTGAAATTATTACTGTTGTAATAAATGTAAATTTTATTATGTCCTCTGTCTGAATTGAGAAACTTTTGTAATACTATAATCATGAACCTTGAATTAAGACGTGAACATGAAAGTAAGATTTAATATGCCTTTTGTGCTTAAAGGGAAAAAATTATAGTAGTGTGAAAAGTATAAGAAACGGAAATTAAATTTTTAGCTCAAAAATAAGAAAGGAAGGGATGTAGTGGACTGAGTCAGTTGAATTCGGAGAAAAAGTAACTTATTTCCTAAGTAAACTATTTCTTAAAACGTATTTACAAGAGAGTCACAGTGTAACACCCCGTATTTTCTAAGAATATTAAAATAACAAATTAAAGAATAATTTATTTGAAAAAGAGGAATGACAAAAGAATTATGTTTAGCATTGTTCTAAGGTTTGTAAGCAAAAGACTTAGTAGCTCATTTGGTTAGAACATGTGACTTGCATACAAGAGGTACAGAGTTCGATCCCCGCCAACGCCATATTTTTGTTTTAGGGGAATGGCTAAAAAGTGGCTTAGTGTGAACGCAGTTCAAAAAGTGGTTTAGCGTGAAAATAGTTAATTATGAATAAGTTATTAATCCATGAAGTTTGTATGCATATGAGAGAAATATATATATATATATATAAATTAAATAAATATTCAAAAAAAAAGTTCAAAACAGCGAATCGGGAGGGGGAATAGCCGAACCGCACCATTTTTGGAGTCGACCCGAGCCCCGCTGGGTCGACCCGAGCCCCGCTGGGTCGACTAGAGGTCAATCTAGGGTGTTTGGCTGCCAACCCGTGGCCCGATTTGCTTTAAGGGCTGATATGGCATCTGAGTGGTCCAGATCAGTTTTAGGGTTAATCCTAAGGCCTAAATAACTTTCTACACCTATACATACACCCTAAGACCTAACCCTAATTCATAAATATTATCTATGACACCATTATGATGTCAAATTCTCTCTTAAACCCAAGCCGCCGCCCCAAAATCAAATCTCAAGTATTCAACTTCAACTCAAATTAAAGATTAGAGCTTCTACAACAATTCAAGAAGATTAATCAGCAACACCGCAACGTTTCTACACCAATTTCAGTGCATAATTCTATTCTTTAACCACGAAAGGTGAGTACGGTGATTTTCACAATATAATGGATTAAAAGTAACATGATGAAGATGTAAAGAGGATTCATATGTATGTATGTAATTTAAATCTCATCCATGTCTTCACCTTTTTGATTCATGTCGTCATATGCCTATGTTTCTATATAAAGTTCATACCATTTATCAGTTTATTCATGTTGAATCTGTTATTATGCCTCTATGCCAGTTTACATGCCCCTTTATTTCATGATGTTGTGTTAATTCCAATTTTCTGTGATTTGATTCTCTCTTCTTATCCCTATTCCTTTTATTTTTGGATCTAGGCTACCTTCGAGCCTATGTTAAAATACGCGCGAGTGCAAATACGTGGGAACGATGGGAATATGTGAAATATGGAAAATTGGATATTATTGGATAATTGGATAATATGTGAATTGGCATATTTGGGTATGAATTACATGGAATTGATGAAATTGCCTATAATTGTAAATTTGAATTTGAGGCTAATTAATATGTAATTAGTGGCAATTTGGAATAGGCAATATTATAAACATGATTATATGTTTAATTGGATATACATGACATGAAAATTGGGTATGGGTGAAATACGATTATTAATAAACCTTTGACATGAGGTTAGGCGCAATTGTGGCGTAAGACTGCCCGGAACCGCCCAACAAATCCAGCTGCCACAATTGGACGTCTAATGTGAGAGGTCAAAGGAATGAATTGTAGGCGCAACGGTTAATGACACGAGGTTAGACCCAGTTTGTGGCGTAAGACTGCCCGGAACCGCCAGGCAAATCCAGCGGCCACAAAGCGTTCGGTCTAATGTGGGAGGTCATGCACCGTTCGTCATAGGGAATGAATTAAGGAATACTAACCATAATAAGACATCAGTATGGTTAGAGGGTTAAGTGGGGCGACATGTAAATTATGACATGTAAATATGAACTTAGCCGGAATAAGATAAGACATGTAAATTATGACATGTAAGTATGGACTAAACCATAGCATGTGTAAGACATGGACATTTAAATTAAAATGGTTAAGTGGGAGAAAAACCTAGTGGGGACCAAGCATAGGTGGGAGGCCTGTGTCGGATGGGGGACCCGTTTCAACCAGTAACCCGTTTGAGTATCTAATTGGACCCGGTACTAGGCCGAGGTTGGGGACACGCTTACTGGACTTGAATGTAAGAGGTCAAAACGTGAATAGCGGTGGCAACGCGAGTTCAACGGGTTCATTTGCATGCATGGTTCCGGGCTGGTAGGTAAGACGTTGTTGCATCGTGTAGGTATGGCCGTGCATTTTATGTTGGTGTCGGGGTTGCTATTTTGGGGAGTGATACACCCTACTGTGGGGCCAGCACGGGTGCCTACGGGGTTTAGGGAGCCAATCGAATGGGTAGAGTAAGGGTACCTTAGCGGTGGTAGGAGCAAGCCGGCACCTACGATAGCAGCTAGGTACAAGTAACTACCAAGTTTGTCATGTGGGTACAGTTAGTGGGAAGGGATCAACCTTGAGTAAAAGAGACTAGTAGATGTGCGGTGTAATTAAGTAATGTGTTGTAACTTAGCAAAAGTGCGGTGTAACAAAATACATGTTGGTTGAGTTGGATAGTCCTTTGGGTGCTAGTCTGATGTTGACTTCGGTCTTCGGGGTTAGTACTTGGAGGGTTGTTCGCTTAGCCAAGGTATAGGATTGTCTTAGTACTTAGGAACGGAATTTTCTTGTCCATCCTTTTTACCTACATTATCTATGTTACAGCCATATCATGATGCCTATTTATGTCTTGATCATTTACCTTACTTATTATTTGTTAAAATTACTGGACTCGCCAGACTTTATGTCTGACCCGTTTTGTTTCCAACTCTTTTCTTTCCTCCCCCCGCCCAAAGGTTTGCAAGGAGGGAATACTACAGCTTAGTGCCGATTTCTTTCAGTTGCTTGAAAAGAGTAGATGTATCGCTTTGGACTCTCTCATCTTTATGGCTTTTCTTATGCTCAGTGGGGATTTATGCATTTATGTTATTTAAGTATTTGCTTCTTTATGTACATTGAAGTTTTTGGAAAAGACAATTGATCTTGTTGTAATGGTTTTGAAGACTACTTATGTAAGCTTGTTTTGAGTTATGATGCTACGAAATAAGTTTCAACTTCCGTTGTGTTGTTTTATTTATTTATTCTTGTAATTTATATGTTCTATACAACAATAATGCTCCATGGACATTGATGCATTCCCTTTGTGAGTGACATTAATGGACATGGGGTGTTACACGTGGTATCAGAGCTATGGTTACAAGAACAGATAAAAAGTTTTGAAAAGTGTTTTCAAATGTATTATTTTCATAGAAAGTATTTTCACAAACTTGTTTTAAAGAAGCTATTTTCAAGGAAAGTTTACATTAAAGAGCATAATCCCCACAAGTCATACATTTCTCTTTCGCTTCCCTTGTTTTGAAACTCTTTCTTCTTTTTAGCATGTCTGGAGCTTCTGAGATACCAGAGGGTGTTCATGTACCCGGTTGGTTTCGTCAATATCTCGAGGCTAGGGCCGCTGTCGCGGGTCCGGCCTACGATCCTCCTCCTCCCCCAACTCCAGTCATTCCTCCGCGTAGAGATGCTTTCTCCAGGATATGTAAAGACTTCCGTTCGATGGGTGGAAAACCTTTTAGTGGGTCTGAAACGTTCGTTGAAGCTAAAAATTGGTTGAAAGAAGTGGAGGATCTGTTTGGCATTTTCGATTTGGACGATTGTAAGAAGGTCCAATTGGCTGCTTGGTTGAAGAAGGATGAAGCTTCCTTTTGGTGGGAGGTTACTAATGGAGAACGTGCTGTAGAGACATGGGCAGATTTTAGGGGAAGGTTTGAGTTGAAATTCCTTTCTCAAGCTAAGGAGAGTATGTACATGGAGAGGTTCTTAACATTGAAGCAGAAAAACTTGACCATGAAGGAGTATGTGACCGAATTTAATAAGTTGGTGAGATTTGGGCTAGAGTTGGTGAATACGCCTCACAAGAAGGCCTTGAGGTTTGCAAAGGGCCTAAATGAACCACTTCACAGTTTGGCTATGTCCCACATTCCAATGGGGGCTACGTATGAAAAGCTTGTTGATATGGCATACATGCATGAAGAAGGGAAGGGTGTAAGTACTTTTAGGCCGCAAGATAAGAAGGAGGATCCAAAGAAAGCCCAACAACAAAAGAAAGGTGGTAAAGTAAAGAGGAAGTGTCACAACTGTGGGATACCCGGCCATTTGAAGAAAGACTGTAGGAAGAACAAGAAGTTCACTTGTTATCATTGTGGTGATCCAGGTCATGCTGTCAAGGACTGTCCAAGAAGCAAGGGCAGAGGGTAGGTTCTACTTCGGGAGGGTAGGTTCATGCTCTCATGGCTCCGGGGCAGGAAGAAGGTAGAAAAATGTCTGTCGAAAGTTTGATTTTCTTGTTTGATCATCCTGTCCGTACTTTATTCGATTCTGGCGCATCACATTCATTTATCTCTATATCATTAGTTGAAACACTGCACTTAAATACTAGTCTCGTTGTGGATCCCATTATAGTCTCAAATCCTATTAGTGGGTCGGCTCATTTATCCATGGTCTGTAGGGATTTGAGATTGTCTATCTTAGGCGTTGGTTTTGAATGTAAAGCTTTTGTGCTTGGTTTCATGGGCTATGGGTTGATTCTAGGGATGGATTGGCTAGCCAGACATGGTGCTATCCTAGATTGTGAACAAAGGGTAGAAAAATTGTTGACTCATAGCGGAAAGACCCTTGATATTTCTTGTGACCTTAGAAGATCCGTGATGCTTAGTTATCTTGAGTCACTTGACGCATCCAATGATGATTTACATTCTGTTCGTATAGTCCGTGAACATGTTGATGTCTTCGATGACGTGAGGGGTCTACCCCCAAAACGTGAGATAGACTTTCGTATTTATCTTGTAGACAATGCAAAACCTGTATCTCTGCCGGTACGCCACATGGCTCCTCGTGAGAGGAGGGAACTCAATAAGCAAGTAGAGGAGTTGCTTGAGAAGGGGTTCATAAGACGTAGTATATCGGAGTGGGGTGCTCCAGTAGTATTTGCCACGAAGGCAGATGGGTCCCTTAGACTTTGTGTAGACTATAGAGAACTTAATAAGCTTACTAAGAAGAATAGGCACTCACTGCCGAGGATTGACGATCTCTTCGATCAGTTAGTTGGCGCCTCGGTGTTTTCGCGGTTGGACTTAGCCACTGGTTTCCATCAATTAAGAGTGGCTGAGGATAGCATAGACAAGACTGCCTTTAGGACTCCAGACGGTTTTTATGAGTGGCTTGTGATGCCATTCGGTTTGACAAACGCCCCCGCATACTTTGTTGACTTGATGAGTAGGGTGTTTAGGGAGTACCTTAATAAATTCATAGTGGTCTTTGTGGATGACATCTTGATCTTTTCTAAGAACAAGGAAGAGCATGCCCTACATCTTAGGGAAGTGTTGGAGACCCTTCGAGCGCATAACCTTAAAGCTAAATTTTCTAAATGTCACTTTTGGAGGAAGGAAGTGCGATTCTTAGGGCACGTGGTTTCCAAAGAAGGGATAGCTGTGGATCCCGCAATGGTGGTGGCCATCCAAGATTGGAAGGTCCCTAAAAATGCTACCGAGGTGAGGAGTTTCTTGGGGTTGGCTGGCTACTATAGGAAGTTTATCAAGGACTTCGCAAAGATATCAGCCCCATTGACACGCTTGATGAAGAAGAACCTAGTTTTCACGTGGGACGTAGATTGTGATGATGCATTCCAACGTTTAAAGATAGCTTTGACCACAACCCTAGTCTTAGTGTTGCTGGATGGGAGTAAGCCATTTACCATTTATACTGATGCTTGTGGGACAGGACTAGGTGTAGTCTTAATGCAAGAGGGGAGGGAAATAGCCTATGTGTAATGACCCGCATTGGCAGAGGTATTATAATTAATTTATTTAATTATATAAATAGGTGATATAGTGAATTTAATGGTCGTGGAATTAAAAAATGGTGAATATTTAATTAAAATAATAGATTAAATAATATATTTAATTCTGAAATAATCAGAATTGGCTGAAATGGCGATAACCAAAGTCGACAAAAACCCGTGTCATTATAGTTGGTATCAGAGCTTAAGTTTAAGTGAATTACCTTAGCTCTGTGGCGTGACTCAGTAGAGATGGGGTTAGTAATACCCTAGATTGAGTTGGAGTGTATATATACGAGTGAACGTATTTGTAGATGATATAAAAATAATTTTATATTATGGAGATTTATTGGTTGAGTAGTTTTTGAGTTCTGATCGATCAGTTTGATCCACTGTACCGGTAGGGATTTTGTAAACACTTGAATACGATGAACCGTCATGGTATGTTTTGAAAAGAGGGTAAACGAAATAATTTGCTCCAAATTATATTTTGATATAAAGGATTTATATTGGAATGATTATAATATATTGGATATATTGGTTGTGATTATAATCGAGTAAGATTATAAGTAAAATGGTTATGTAAATAACCAATCAGAATTCATATAAGTAAATTACATGAAATCAGATGAGTTAAATCTGAAATTTAAAACCAGAAATTGAATTAAAACTATGGAGAATTGGATAAGTGTTTGTAAATGGATTTGGATTAAAAATAAGGAAAATTTAAGATCTTGGGAGATTTTAAATTGTTTTACAAGCAGTGTGAATTATATTTTGAAATGAATTTCAAAGTGGAAATGCTTAGAAATGGTTTTATAGTATTGAACTCACGTCGATCGCTGGAAAATAGATTTCGATGATGACAGCTGCATCATCAGTATTCATTTTCGAGTTGTAAGTGACGATATACTACCAGAGATACTATTTTGAATTTGTTTTGGGAAAGACAAGTTGTGTTGAATTTCAAAATGGGATTTATAATAAAGAATGAATAAAGAAAGTTTGAAATAGAAATTGAATATAGAAATTCAAAAGGGAGTTTAAATATATGAAATTCAATGGAATTGAAATAGAAATTCAAAGGGAGTTTGAATATATGAAATTCAATGGAAGTGATATGGAATTTGAATATAGAATTCAAAAGAAATTCAAATATAGAATTTGAATATATAGAATTTGAATATAGAAATTCAAATGGGATTTATATTATAGAAGTGAAATAGATTTGAATAATAGAAGTGATATAAAATTTGAATAGAAATTGAATAGAATTAACTAAGTCGAAGAGGAATTAGTTAATCGAGTTTTGAATTTGTAGTTGAACTTTGAAAGGTGAATTGGATTTGTAAATGGATATTCGAAATCGAATATAGAACTTAAATTTGAAATTTGGATTCAAATTAGTTAATAAGCAAGTTAAAATATATTTGAACATGTCATGTTCAAATATAAAAGTGAAATAGACTAAAGAATTAATTAACAAATTAATTAACGAATTGAGTTAAAACGATCAGGTATAGTTAAAATAGGTTGGGCAGGTATAAATATACTTGAGATAGGTATGGATAAGGTATGAAGGTATATAAATAGAATGCTCGACGAAAAGGTATGTATTTAATTCATATATGAGATTTTATGCGCCGTATCGGCTAGCCGCTTGGTTTCTTTATTTTTCTTTTGGATTGGTGAGGGCCATGGGAGACTATTTGAAATATCCCGATGCTCCTGGTACAAAGGAGGTTATGGCGAATTTTTCCGGGAATTTAAGGAGTTAGAATATTTTTAAGATAATTTGATAGTTAGAAATCAACGTATCGATATATATATATATATATATATAGAAGTCGATAAGGAAACGAACTTAGAAATAGAATAGTAAAAAAATCAAAAAGGAAGACTAAGAATAAAATCTAGTAAGAATAGAAAGAGGAAGCGTACACGTGTTTAAAAGTGAATAAGTAGTTGTATGGTATTGATTATTCGAGTAAGTAGTCATATCTGTTTTGACGTTATAAATGTTATTCAGACAAGGTTTGAGAGGTAGTTATACCCCCAACTTGATTGATTTCATTATTAACAAATAATTAGTAAGATTTCAGGCTCGAAGATCAATGTTGAATAAGAGTTAGTTGAATATAGTATTTGGGTTGTCGTAACGATGTTTTACACAACATCCGTTTTAACCCAAATAAGTGTAAACTTGGAATGAATAATAAATATTTCCTAAGTATAGAAATAAACGAGATCGGAAAGGAGATAAGTAATTGGAGTACTTTCCAATTATAAATAGCATATATTTTCTAAAGTTTAAAGGAAGGCGATATTCGGAAATGTTTTCCGAATAACATAAAAGGCCAATAAGGATATTCAAAATATTTGGTTAACAAATTTTGATAAAGAAATAGAGAAGTGATTTAACTAATGGAATATTAATTAAGGGCTCAGTGATATGTTCAAAAGGAAAATTTGATTTTTGAAAAAGAATAAACTATTTGAAAACTCCCAGGGAAAGACTGTTTGAATTAAAAACAAATTTAACAGAAATTTGTGAAAGAAAAATTGAATTAAAGTAAAGCCAGTAAAGTGGTAACTGAGATTGAATTAGAATGATATCAAGACAAATTGGATTGTGAGATTCAAATTTGATGTGTAATGTGATAATCAAGTTAAGAGTTGGGAATCGAGAATGAAACTCGAGTTGAAATGATATTTGGCTCAGATATAAGCGAATGGTTGTGTTGTGGATAGAAGCAGATTGAAATTTGATAGGGATAACCCTTGTATCCGCGGAATTGATAGCATATGGAAGTGATAGAGTTGATATGCCGAAAAAAGGTACGAGTTTATATTTCTATTGGATATAAGATTTATGAGCCGAATTGGCAAGCCGCTTAGCTGTTTGATTTTCTTTTGGGATGGAGATGGCCCAGAGAGGCGAGTTGGAGTTTGAACTATTTACCAGTACAAAGGAGGTGCTGGCGAAATTTTTCAAAAAGTTAAGACGTTAGAAAATTTTCAGGATTTTTGAAAATTTTCGTTGATAAGAATTAATTAATAACTTAATTGAAATTAAATTGGTTCAGTTGAAACTAAAGTTAAGAAGTGAACAAATATGTTCTAACCAGTCGATAGGGTCGTTCTCTACTTTTTAGCAATTTCGAGGACGAAATTATTTTAAGTGTGGAAGATTGTAATGACCCGCATTGGCAGAGGTATTATAATTAATTTATTTAATTATTTAAATAGGTGATATAGTGAATTTAATGGTCGTGGAATTAAATAATGGTGAATATTTAATTAAAGTAATAAATTAAATAATATATTTAATTCTGAAATAATCAGAATTGGCTGAAATGGCGATGACCAAAGTCGACAAAAACCCGGGTCATTACAGTCCCGGGTCGTTACACTATGGAGGAAGGAAATTGAGAGTGCATGAGAAAAATTACCCTACACATGACCTAGAGTTGACCGCTATTGTTTTCGCGCTTAAGTCTTGGCGCCATTATCTTCTTGGCGAGAAATTCGAATTGTTGACAGACCACAAATCGCTAAATACTTGTTCTCTCAGAAGGACTTGAACTTAAGGCAGCAAAGATGGATGGAATTCTTAGCGTATGATTTCGAGATAGCATATACCCGTGGCAAGGGTCACGTCGTGGCAGACGCCTTAAGTAGGAAAAGGTTGTCCTTGAGTCCGTAGTTTGTTGAGTGGCGAAGCTTAGAGTTCATCTCTACGTTTGACTTTAGACCTTCCATTGACTTTGTACCTGGTTTGCTAGCATCCTTAGAGGTCAGACCTACGCTTTTGGGACAGATTGGTGAGGCACAGCGAGATGATCCACAGTTGGGTGAGTTAGTGGAGAAGCTCATAAGAGGGGAGTCATTGAGCCATCTCAGTAGGTATACCCTAGATGATAAGGGTTGGTTACGTAGGGATGGTAGACTTTGTGTACCATGAGACGAGAACTTGAAGAAGACCATTCTTGATGATGCACATCGTTCGAAGATGACCATTCATCTCGGCGGGGAGAAGATGTACATGGACATGAGACGAGTTTACTTTTAGGCCGGTATGAAGAGGGATGTGGCCGAGTTTTTCGCTAGATGCTTGGTGTTCCAACAAGTAAAAGCATAACAAAAGAAGCCCGGTGGGTTGCTTCACCCATTGGAGGTCCCACAATGGAAGTGGGAGAGTGTCTCGATGGACTTTGTTGATGGGTTACCAAGATTAAGGAAGGGTAATACGTAGATTTGGGTCATGGTAGACAGACTTACTAAGAGCGCCCATTTCATTCCCGTGAAGAGTAAGAGGACTGCTCCATGGTTAGCCTCCGTATACATTCGAGAGATAGTTCGTTTGCACGGTGGTCCTTCTATCATAGTGAGCAATCGCGATCCTATCTTTACTAGCGAGTTTTGGAAGAGCTTGCTTAGAGAGGTGGAAATAGAGCATGATGTGACGATTCGACGAGCTCCTACATGTATTCTTGGGTCGGAGACTAAGAAGTTGAGGAATCGAGAGGTCAAGCTAGTCAAAGTGCAATGGGGAAATGATGAGAGCGACGCTACTTGGGAGACGGAAGAGAAGATGTGTTCATTGTACCCTTTTCTTTTCGAGGGTATGTGTAAGGTCCCGTAATTTCCCCGGTAAGGAAAGTCCGGATACTTCAAGAACAACACACAAAAGAACGCAGACTAAAGAACATTTCATTGTTAATTACATCAATTCATCAGAATACAAGAATATACAGAGTATAAATAAATATTACACAACAACAAAAATATCAGAGATAACAGTACATTACATTTAAATAGCAGCGGAAAATAATACAATACACAACTAGAAGTAATACACGGATACAGAGCTTTCCGAGTATCGTTCCAGCTGTAAATCAGGATCCTATGAATATAAATCAGCAAAACCAAAACTACTAGCTGTCCATGTCAAAATAAGGGCACCCAGAGTTTAGGTTAAAACAATAAACTCTAGGTCAGTCATGTGACTGGTGTGAGAACTAAAACAATTATTAATCTTTATTTTAAAGTAAGGTAAATCAAGGGACCACGCCGTATAGCACAGAACAGGTTTCCTCCCAAGAATACCAGTGCATAAAACAACAGAGAAATGCTAAATAAAGAAAAATGAAGCTATTATAAGACCCAGGTCCCATCACACAATGCAACGGTTTTACCTTATAATAGCCAAAGAATGCTTGATACGCTAAATTTCATCTTTTATTACTTAATCAGACTCCAACCGTAAAATAGTAAGAGAACGATTCCCTAAGTATTAACCCCGAAGGCCGAAACCAACATCAGACCAATACCCAGGAAACCGCCCATCTTAGCTCGTTTCCAGTTAGTTTCTGATTTTATATACAATCATAAATATCAATCATAGACGGCATGAGTGCCCCATCCCACTATGTCGCCATAATAGGCTCTACAATCAAAACCGCAAAGTCACGTATTGGAAGTTGGATTTCCATCTGTGAACCGAGGCAAAAGATAGTCCTCTACCGATTCGAGACGCTCTAGCCCGTGTCTCAGGATCAGAGCTCGAGTGACCCTTGGAGCGACAGGGCCGGTCCACCGATGTGGATTAAAATGCCTGAACACTGTGTTTCCCCACCCTTTGGGGTGTCAATGAGTCAACAAATGACTCCATCGGCTTCACATAGTCACCGATATATCCGAGGCGCCTCGCAACAGCAACAACCACATAAGTCAAACTCGTCAGGGCGTGTAAAACCACTGACGCCACTTCTAACTAGAAGGAAACGCATGCCCTCCCTGAGGTCCTCTCCCGTTTCTGGTCCACTACCGGGGTGTGAGGCTCGCGAATCAACGCTACACAAAGCTATGCCACATAGGCCGTGCTTTGATCATTAACAACAAGACTCTGCTTTTCAATAGAAGACTTGATCATATTGCCACTTAGGCATGCCAAACAGGCAATTCACTCCATGCGTTTGATATCCATCAATATATAACTTCTGAGCTCATACGTCTCAGAGAAGGGCGTTAAGCAAGAGAATAAATTCTCCGCCACCAAACAGATATATATTTATTAGAAATCAATCACACATAATAAAATCCAATGTCAGACACACAGTCCATTTACAAGTTCGTTCTGGGTCTGAACGAAACCGGAGGCACCTAGTACCCTGCATATCCATCGATCTCCAAGTACGTTTGGACGACCACTAACTGATTCCCTCCTCTTGGGTGTACGGCCCAATCAAGATCATCAGTAATCACCCAAACGACGTGAAGACCTCCGGTCTTCGACCACCGTCTTCATCTTCGACTAATCGTCATATCAGTAATTCAGAATGGGATAAACCCGGCCTTCCTGAACAACTCGCGTATAAAATAAACAAGTGTTCCACAAACACAACATACGCCTCATTCCAATTCATCAGTCACTAACCGTAAATTAGTAAGAGAACAGTTCCCCAAATATTAACCCTGAAGGCCGAAACCAACATCAGATCAATACCTAGGAAACCATTCATCTTAACTAATCTTCAGTTAGTTGCTAAACTTCACATTTTTAGGGATAGATTCCCATTAATTTTATCAAAGATAAATTCCTCAAATTTATTCTTTAATCTTCTTTTGAATATCAATTCAAACCAAATTATGGTTTATCCAAACTAGCCGGGATTAACGAACCTTACCGAAGTAATCATTTGTTTTAATTTCCCAATCCCAACCTATTCATCCCATGAATTAAACTGGTAATACTTCATATCTAACACCACAGTGTTATCGGTAAATTCAATTACCATTTCACGTTCAAATCTAATTATAGATTTAACTATCGCCTGGAGCAAAACTGGTGATACTCCATTCTCGATCTTTTCAATCTAATTAAAGATTCATTAAAACTCCACTTAGTTTTAATCTTTAACTGGGTTAAAGAATCAATGTCATTTAAAACACGGTTCACGATAAATCCAAAATCACATTCCATTCTATCAGCCTTTAACCGTAAAATAGCAAGTGAGCAATTCCATAAGTATTAACCCCGAAGGCCAAAGCCAACATCAGATCAATACCCAAGAAACCATTCAACTTAACAAATCTCTAGTTAGTTTCTGATTTTCTTAACTTAGTTGGGTCTAAGAACAGTATTATTGAAGATACCGTTCACGACAGCCCAAAATCACATTTCATTAATTATCGGGTTAAAGAACCAGTGTTATTTAAAACACCATTCACGATAAACTCAAAAATCAATTCCAATTCAATCCCAATTAAATATTATTTAATTGGTACCCTTCATTAAATCTAAATAAAAAGATTTAATGTTTTTCTCAACTGGGTTTAAAAACAGTGTTAATGAAGACACCATTCACGACAAACCCAAATCACATTTGATATTAAATACAAGGCTCTGAATAGAAAATATATCGGCTTATATTCAATATCAAATTCTACAACCAACAAATATCATATTAGAAATAACGATATTAATATATCTTTCAAATTCCCATAACGATATTTGTTTCATCACGAATTCCAACATCGAAATATTCCAAAGACAATTTCGATTCAAATCCATTCCAATTCAATTATTACAAATTCTGGTTACCTTTGAAACCAGTTCAAATCCACTTTATTTATTTTAAAAATAAATAGAATTATAATTCTAGTTCAAAAATAGTTCATTTCGATAAAAATCTATTTTTATCTTTTCAAATATGGAATTTTTCATCCCAATTCTTCACAAACCATTCCATATGATTTTACACAAATTATTACTATTTTTAATATATTTATCAAGGTCCGCACAACCGATTTCCATCAATGGCCATCGAACTGCACTTACAACGACCTTTTCCAAATTTGATTTGGATATAACTCCAAATCCAACCGTTAGATTTCAAATTTCTAATATTCATTGGAAAGCCCTTTTTGATACGAACCCAACGGTTCCGGTTTTAGGAGAATCCGACGGTCGGATCTCCCGCAATATCCATTCGAAGTCAATGGTCGAAATTCGCGAACTGCCGCAGCGCGGCGCGTTCTATTCAGGCCATTATATATATATAATATATTATATATATTTTGTCGATTTCCTTTTAAAACGTATTTTATAAATCGTTTTAAATTCGTTTTCAAAACGGTTTCAACTTCATATTCAATTTCAAATCAAAATTGAATATTCCATATCATTAACATATAAATGATAATATTTTCAAAACGTTATATTTTGAAATCACTTCCTTTTCGATATTCGTTATAATATCGATATAAATATCGCTCGCATCAAAATGGCGCAAATCTAATCAACACGGCTTCATATATTCCTATTTTCAAATATTCTATTTCAAATATTTCTTTTTCAAATATTTCTATTCAAATATTCTATTCAAATATTTCTTTTTCAAATATTTCTATTCAAATATTTCTATTTCAAATATTTTATTCAAATATTTCTATTTCAAATATTCTATTCAAATATTTCTATTTCAAATATTTCTATTCAAATATTTCTTTTTCAAATATTTCTATTCAAATATTCTATTCAAATATTTCTATTTCAAATATTCTATTCAAATATTTCTATTTCAAATATTTTATTCAAATATTTCTATTTCAAATATTCTATTCAAATATTCTA
The DNA here is from genome assembly GCA_030737875.1 of Allium sativum. NCBI lineage: Eukaryota > Viridiplantae > Streptophyta > Magnoliopsida > Asparagales > Amaryllidaceae > Allium > Allium sativum. Next base: position 165,507,155 of record CM060916.1, on the reverse strand, counting down.
TTTCAAAACTGGAATGAGGCCTAATCAATTACCATATAATGTTAATTACATGGATTTTCTACAATACATGTATAAAATAACAATGATAAATATCAACCACCATCCAGAGTGCACCACACAACTGCATAAGCATTAAATATAAATAATTAGCGCTTAAACAGTCTGTCAATCCATCGATTGACATAGAACTAAACAATCGAGATTAGTGTACGTCAAATCTCATCCAAATACCCGTGTGGGTTTTCAAATCAACAATCACAGATTTTATTTGTGCAGTTGGGCGATGTGTTAAATTTACCGTCCCAATCAATAACAGTCAAATCAGTGTATATAAACAAATCATCTGATTTGTTTATAAATATTTATTTTATATCCACGTTAAAAATTATATTTTTAACTATAAAATATTTTCCACTATAAAATATTCTATTTCATTCCACATCACACAATAAAATTTCACAACACAGAAATCAAACAAACAAGTCATCCATGGTCTGTGGATGACGGGTGTCGGGTGCTACTAAACACCGTCTGTATCCTAGTATTTATTTCATCTAGACATTAAAATAAAAGTGAGGAGTTCTCACCAAGTAGCTAAACAAAACGCCACGACTCTTCATATGTAGGAAATCTTTGTCGTGCTTCTAACGAGACCTGTTTCACACGGTATATGTTAAAAAATATATTTTTAACAATGCTACTTCCTATATAAAGATTATATTTTTATAACGCCCTTCTTCTAATAAAGATTATATTTTAATATCACCACCCATATAAAAATCACATTTTTATATTCTCTAGTATACAAAAATCATATTTTTATTCGATCAAAAACCATATCTTTATACGATTAAAAATCGTATCTTTCCTCCGCTACTTCATATATAAAAATCGAACCTTTATTATATTAAAAAGCGAATCTTTCTTACGTTAAAAAACAAATCTTTATTTCAAATCATTTATATATATATATAAATCATATTTTCATTCTTGCTAAAGATTATATTTTTATTCAAAGAATTTTCATATAAAAATCAAATTTTTAATTACATAAATAAATAAAACAAAAATAAAAGCTCACCAGCCAAATCAGAGGTGGTAGATGGCTGTGCCGGAGTCGTGGGTGGCCCGGCAATCGATGGCAGGGCCCACATTGGCCGGAGGAGCTCGGGTAGGGGTGGTTTTTTGGCTAGAAGAGGGAGGTGGAGAAATAAGAAGGTCAGAGGAAGGAGGAGGGGGCGCCGGAGGTTTGACGGTCTGGGGAAGGCCCTGGTGGCCAGCGGTGGGTGGGGAAACGGCCAGAGTTGCGGTTTTGGGTGGAGCTAGGGTTTAGGGACTACGGGGTTCGAACGGGGAAGGATGCGACGGGGTGAGGGTCTGGTGGTCACGGCGGAGGTTGGGGGACTAGCCACGACGGCGGCGGCGCTTCCAAATACGGCGACGATGGGCCCAAGGGCACCGGCGACGGGGATCGATGGGTTTTCTTTTCTTTTTTTTATTTTAAACTGAATCGGGTTTTAGGGGAGTGAGGAGAGAGATGGGGGTTGAGTTATATTATATATATATTTATTATTTTAAAATTTCAAAAAAGCAATTTTTTATTTTGAACTCGAAATCGAACCCACCGACTATCGTCCCTAGCTAAGGCTGATTCGACTGTCCCGATCATTTTTCGTCAAAATCAACATATAACCCTACATATTGAATTTGAACGCGCATTTCAATTTATCGGGGCCACATACTAACTCGAAAAATCCTCGAATTTTTTTTTCTAGCTTCGTATTGACGATACGGTCCTAACAAAACTAATTTCGTCAAATTCTGAGACCGTTTGAAAAATGGCCATTTTCCAGTCGATTAAAATCAACTAAAACTGGTCAAACGCGTTTTCCTCTGCCACGCTCACATATTGATTCGAAAATTATGAATTTTGGAATCTAGCAATAACTAGGCATACCGGATCCAAAAAAAGTGGTTTCATCGAAAACCGAGATCGTTTGCAAAATTTCCATTTTTAAGGGCCAGAATTCCATAGCGACTATTCTGAATTTTCAACTAGACGTAACTTTTGATTTCCGCTATGAAATTTTGAATTTTCGGATTCGTTGGAAAGATATTCTCAATTTTATTCTAATATTTTTGGTTTCACTAAAATCCGGTTTATTTTGCACCCGGTACATTCATTTGAACTTTGAAATCAAATTTTCAAACTACCGCGCCATTTTCAGTTCCTTTTATAATTTAAAATAAATATTTATATTCGACCGACGACGTATATAAATATATACGTCCTAATTCTATTCAAATTAAACTTCTCGTCGTTTTTATTTAAAATAATCCATTTTAAATATTCAAAATTCACTAAAATTGCCAAAATAAAAATTTTTAATTGGCTCAGATTTCCGGCTTATTATAATCTCCCCCACTTAAAACTTTTCATCCTCGAAAAGGAACGAAGCCAAAAGTTGTTTAACTAATCAACTCAACTTTCATTATTTTCACTACGGCTTAAGTTCTTCACCTTTTCACTTTCTAAGAAGTTTTCAAATTTTTGAAAAATTTGGCTAACACCCTAAATTTTCAAAAAATTTCGCCATAACCTCCCCTGCATCGGGGACTTCGGGATATTTCATATAGCCTCCCATGGCCTTCTTCAATCCAAAAGAAAAAGAAAAAGCTAAGCGGCTAGCCAATCGGCTCATAAAATCATCATCACCCAAACAAAACAGTAAATTATGGTAAACATGTACCTATTTGTCGGGCAAACAATTTTATTCTTCTGCTCTAGCCTCCTGGCTATGACCTGTTCAGTGTAAGTACATGTATATGCATGCAAACACGACAAACTTTCAATACAATTCACTTTTTGGTTCAATTTGGCTAAATGGTTCAACATTTAATTAATCAAACAAATAATTAAACAACACAATCAGCAATCAATTAGTTGATTATCTTTTCAAACACATAATTTTGATATATAGTCAAAAAATCAGATTTTTGATGCCAAATCACAACAATAAGCCCTATCTAATTTTGGTTCTCACACCAGTCTAATGGAAATATATAGAAATCCCACTTTCGAAACTCGAACAAAAACACTGATGATGAGATCTCAATCATCAGTATCTTCTTCGGGCGACTAGAGTGTGATACTATATCTATCGAATATATTTGAGGCTTCATTACACGTGGATCAGATGTATACTAAAATCTCTATATACTTGATTGTCCAAATCAATACAAATAAATATTCAAATACGAATAATTGATTTAAATTTTTAAAATAAAATTCGTTTCATTTTAAAAATATATTCTTCACACTCGTTCTAGGATACTACTGATCCTATCTCTAACGAGTCATTCTTGTTGGATATTACTAGTCCAATTCTGATGAATTCTTTCGTATGGTTCAAATGTGTCTTGTTCTCGAGCTTTATAAACCAAAGCTCTGATACCAATTGTAAGGTCCCGTAACTTCCCCGGTAAGGAAAGTCCGGATACTTCGAGAACAACACACAAAAGAACGCAGACCAAAGAATATTTCATTGTTAATTACAACAATTCATCAGAATACAAGAATATACAGAGTATAAATAAATATTACACAACAAAAAAAATATCAGAGATAACAGTACATTACATTTAAATAGCAGCGGAAAATAATACAATACACAACTAGAAGTAATACATGGATATAGAGCTTTCCGAGTATCGTTCCAGCTATAAATCAGGATCCTGTGAATATAAATTTACAAAACCAAAACTACTAGCTGCCCGTGTCAAAATAAGGGCACCCAGAGTTTAGGTTAAAACAATAAACTCCAGGCCAGTCATGTGACTGGTGTGAGAACTAAAACAGTTATTAATCTTTATTTTAAAGTTAGGTAAATCAAGTGACCACGCCGTATAACACGGAACGGGTTTCCTCCAATGAATACCAGTGCATAAAACAACAGCGCAATGCTAAATAAAGAAAAATGAAGCTATTATAAGACCCAGGTCCCATCACACAATGCAACGCAAGCCAGAGGATAGGGTTTTACCTTATAATAGCCAAAGAATGCTTGATACACTAAATTTCATCTTTTATTATTTAATCAGACTCCAACCGTAAATTAGTAAGAGAACGATTCCCTAAGTATTAACCCCGAAGGCCGAAACCAACATCAGACTAATACCCAGGAAACCACCCATCTTAGCTCGTTTCCAGTTAGTTTCTGATTTTACATATAATCATAAATATCAATCATAGACGGCTTGAGTGCCCCATCTCACTATGTCGCCATACTAGGCTCTACAATCAAAACCTCAAAGTCACGTATTGGAAGTTGGATTTCCATCTATGAACCGAGGCAAAAGATAGTCCTCTACCGATTCGAGACGCTCTAGCCCGTGTCTCAGGATTAGAGCTCGAGTGACCCTTGGAGCGACAGGGCCGGTCCACCGATGTGGATTAAAATGCCTGAACACTGCGTTTCCCTACCCTTTGGGGTGTCAATGTGTAATAACCCGGAAAATCTGGGCCAGTTTAAAATTTTTATTTTGGCAAATTTAGCGAATTTTGAATATTTAAAATGAATTATTTTAAATAATAACAACGAGAAATTTATTTTGAATATAATTCGAACGTATATATTTATATACATCGTCGTTAGAATATAAGTATTTATTTTAATTATAAATAGAATTGAAAATGGCGCGGTAGTTCGATAATTCGATTTCAAACTTCAATTGAACATACCGGGTGCAAAACAATTCGGATTTTAGTGAAACAAAAAATAATAGAATCTATTTGTGAATATCTTTCCAACGAATCCGAAAAATCAAAATTTCATAGCGGGAATCAAAAGATATGTCCAGTTGAAAATTTTGAATACTCGCTATGGAATTCAGGTCCTTAAAAATAGCCATTTTGCAAACGACCTTGGATTTCGACGAAACTACTTTTGTTGGATCCGTGATGTTAAATTATTGCTAGATTCCAAATTTCATAATTTTTCGAATCAATATGTTAGCGTGGCAAAGGAAAACGCGTTTGACCAGTTTCAGTTGATTTTAATCAACTGGAAAATGGCCATTTTTCAAAAGGTCTCAGAATTCGACGAAACTAGTTTTGTTAGGACCGTATCGTCAATACGAAGCTAGAAAATATTTTTCTGGAATTTTTCGAGTTAGTATGTGACCCCAGTGAATTGAAATGCGCGCTCAAATTCAATATATAGAGTTATATGTTGATTTTAACGGAAACTGATTGTAACGATCGAATCAGCCTACGATACACATCCCATTGTGTTCGGAATGGGGGTAATTAGCTATGGACGACAGGCGGTAGGCCTCGTTTCGAGTTAGAATGAAAAAGTTACTTTTTAAAAATTAAAAATAATTAAATAAATAATTAAAAATCTTCCTTCATCTCTTTACCCCAGGCCCCCCCGTTCATTTTGAAAAGTCAAACCAAACAAAAAAAGGGAAAGGAGCGACGGGGGGGGGGAGAACCGCCGCCGCCTCCCCCTGGTGATCGACGACGGCCACGCCCCACCTCAAGCGCGCCCCCTCCTCCAATCTCCGCCTTCTCCTTCTTTCCTTCCAGCCTCGAACGGAAACACCCTGAAGCCCCACGCTGCCACCGTGGACCCCTGCTCCGCCTACGCCAGCACCGAACCACCCCACCACGACCGCACCCCCCTCTCGCCCTCTCTTCTCTCCCTTCGTGCCTCTCCTCTTCCACGAGACCCAAAGCCGCCCCCAAAAACCCGAACCCTAGCCCCTTGATATCCGAAACCCAACGCACCACGCCCCAGATGGCCTGCAGCCGACCACCCAACCCCCTGCGAGCCTCCAACACCCCTTCTCCGGCGAGGTGAACCCCTAAGATAAATGCTGTAAGTTTTCGTTGATTTTTAATTTGAAAGCTTCGATTTTTAGCAAATAAAAAGCTTCGATTTTTAGTATAAAAAGGTTTGCTTTTTGTAAATGCAAAGAAGTGATTTTTATTTATGCAAAGAAACGATTTTTACATGAATGAGTAGCATTATAAAGTTTAGACTTTTATAAATAATAAAGATTGATTTTTAAATTAGAAAAAGAAATGATCTTTGATTTGAAAAAGGCGAGATTTTTATTCGTATAAAGTTCGGGTCACTTCATTTGGTATCAGAGCTTTGGTTTACAGTGCTCGAGAACAAGGCACATTAGAACCATACGAAAGAATTCATCAGATATTGGATTAGTAATATCCAATTAGAATGACTCGTTAGAGATAGGATCAGTAGTATCCTAGAACGAGTGTGAAGAGTATATTTTTCAAATGAAAACAATTTTGTTTTGAAAATTTAAATCGTTTTATACGTATTTGAATATTTTATTTGTATTGATTTGGACAATCTAGTATATAAAGGTTTTGCATATACGCGTCATGAACGTATATTCGAAGTTTTAATATACTGGATAGATATAGAATCGCACTCTAGTAGCCCGGGGATGATTCCACTGATGACGTACGACATCAGTGGTTTATTTTCGTGTTTCGAAGGTGTGATATCTATATATTTCCATTAGACTGGTGTGAGAACCAAAACTAATATAGATAGGTTTATTGTTGTGAATTGGCATCAAAAACATGATTTTCGGTATATATATCAAAATTATGAATTTGAAACGTTAAATTCACTAATTGATTGATGTTTGTGTCGTTTGTTTATTTGTTTAATAATTTTGTACCATTATGCCTAATTGCATCAAATATTGGACTGTATTGAAAATTGGTCGCATTTGCTTGCATATACATGTACTTACATTGAACAGGTCATAGCAAGGAGGCTAGAGCAGAGAATAAAACTTATTTGCCCGGCAAATAGGTACATGTTTACTATAATTTACTGATTTGTTTGGGTGATGATGATTTTATGAGCCGATTGGCTAGCCGCTTGGCTTTTTCTTTTTCTTTTTGAGATCAGAAGGCCTGTATGGAAATTTCGGGATTTTCCTGTGGCTCACGGTGCAGGGGAGGTTATGGCGAAATTTTTAGAAAATTCCGGGTGTTAGCCAAATTTTTGAAGAATTTGAAAATTCTCAGAAACTGAAAAGTTGGAGAATGGAAGCCAGATCGAACGTAGAGTTGATTTATCAAACCACTTTCGACTTTGTTCCTTTTCGGGGACGAAAAGTTTTAAGTGAGGGAGATTGTAATAACCCGGAAAATCTGGGCCAGTTTAAAATTTTTATTTTGGCAATTTTAGCGAATTTTGAATATTTAAAATGAATTATTTTAAATAATAACAACGAGAAATTTATTTTGAATATAATTCGAACGTATATATTTATATACATCGTCGTTAGAATATAAATATTTATTTTAATTATAAATAGAATTGAAAATGGCGCCGTAGTTCGATAATTCAATTTCAAACTTCAATTGAACATGCCGGGTGCAAAACAATCCGGATTTTAGTGAAACCAAAAATAATAGAATCTATTTGTGAACATCTTTCCAACGAATCCGAAAAATCAAAATTTCATAGCGGGAATCAAAAGATATGTTCAGTTGAAAATTCTGAATAGTCGCTATGGAATTCAGGCCCTTAAAAATAGCCATTTTGCAAATGACCTCGGATTTCGACGAAACCACTTTTGTTGGATCTGTGATGTCAAATTATTGCTAGAATCCAAATTTCATAATTTTACGAATCAATATGTGAGCATGGCAAAGGAAAATGCGTTTGACCAGTTTCAGTTGATTTTAATCAACTGGAAAAAGGCCATTTTTCAAACGGTCTCAGAATTCGACGAAACTAGTTTTGTTAGGACCGTATCGTCAACACGAAGCTAGAAAATATTTTTCTGGAATTTTTCGAGTTAGTATGTGACCCCAGTGAATTGAAATGCGCGTTTAAATTCAATAAATAGAGTTATATGTTGATTTTAACGGAAACTGATTGTAACGATCGAATCAACCTAAGATACACATCCCATTGTGTTCGGAATGGGGGTAATTAACTATGGACGACAGGCGGTGGGCCTCGTTTCGAGTTAGAATGAAAAAGTTACTTTTTAAAAATTAAAAATAATTAAATAAATAATTAAAAATCTTCCTTCATCTCTTTACCCCAGGCCCCCCCGTTCATTTTGAAAAGTCAAACCAAAAAAAAGGGAAAGGAGCGATGGGGGGGAACCGCCGCCGCCTCCCCCTGGTGATCGACGACGGCCACGCCCCACCTCAGGCGCGCCCCCCTTCTCCAATCTCCGCCTTCTCCTTTTTTCCTTCCAGCCTCGAACGGAAACATACCGAAGCCCCACGCTGCCACCGTGGACCCCTGCTCCGCCTACGCCAGCACCGAACCACCCCACAATGACCGTGCCCCCCTCTCGCCCTCTCTTCTCTCCCCTCGTGCCTCTCCTCTTCCACGAGACCCAAAGCTGCCCCCAAAAACCCGAACCCTAGCCCCTTGAGATCCAAAACCCAACGCACCACGCCCCAGATGGCCTGCAGCCGACCACCCAACCCCCTGCGAGCCTCCAACACCCCTTCTCCGGCGAGGTGAACCCCTAAGATAAATGCTATAAGTTTTCGTTGATTTTTAATTTGAAAGCTTCGATTATTAGCAAATAAAAAGCTTCGATTTTTAATATAAAAAGGTTTGCTTTTTGTAAATGCAAAGGAGTGATTTTATTTATGCAAAGAAACGATTTTTACATGAATGAGTAACATTATAAAGTTTAGACTTTTATAAATAATAAAGATTGATTTTAAAATTAGAAAAAGAAATGATCTTTGATTTGAAAAAGGCGAGATTTTTATTCGTATAAAGTTCGGGTCGCTTCACAATGAGTCAACAAATGACTCCATCGGCTCCACATAGTCACCGATATATCTGAGGCGCCTCGCAACAGCAACCACATAAGTCAAACTCGTCAGGGCATGTAAAACCACTGACGCCACTTCTAACTAGAAGGAAACACATGCCCTCCCTAGGTCCTCTCCCGTTTCTGGTCCACTACCGGGGTGTGAGGCTCGCGAATCAACGCTACACAAAGCTATGCCACACATGCCGTGCTTTGATCATCAACCACAAGACTCTGCTTTTCAACAGAAGACTTGATCATATTGCCACTTACGCATGCCACACAGGCAATTCACTCCATGCGTTTGATATCCATCAATATATAACATCTAAGCTCATACGTCTCAGAGAAGGGCGTTAAGCAAGAGAATAAATTCACCGCCGCCAAATAGATATATATTTAATAGAAATCAATCACACAGAATAAAATCCAATGTCAGACACACAGTCCATTTACAAGTTCATTTTGGGTCTGAACGAAACCTGAGGCACCTAGTACCCTGCATATCCGTCGATCTCCAAGTATGTCTGGACGACCACTAACTGATTCCCTACTCTTGGGTGTACGGCCCAATCAAGATCATTAGTAATCACCCAAACGACGTGAAGACCTCCGGTCTTCGACCAATGTCTTCATCTTCGACTAATCGTCGTATCAGTTATTCAGAATGGGATAAACCCGGCCTTCCTGAATAACTCGCGTATAAAATAAACAAGTGTTCCACAAACACAACATACGCCTCATTCCAACTCATCAGTCACTAACCGTAAATTAGTAAGAGAACAGTTCCCCAAATATTAACCCCGAAGGCCGAAACCAACATCAGATCAATAACTAGGAAACCATTCATCTTAACTAATCTTCAGTTAGTTGCTAAGCTTCACATTCTTAGGGATATGTTCCCATTAATTTTATCAAAGATAAATTCCTCAAATTTATTCTTTAATCTCCTTTTGAATATCAATTCAAACCAAATTATGGTTTATCCAAACTAGCCGGGATTAACGAACCTTACCGAAATAATCATTTATTTTAATTTCCCAATCCCAACCTATTCATCCCATGAAGTAAAACTGGTAATACTTCATATCTAACACCACGGTGTTATCGGTAAATTCAATTACCATTTCACGTTCAAATCTAATTAAAGATTTAACTATCGCCTGGAGCAAAACTGGTGATACTCCATTCTCGATCTTTTCAATCTAATTAAAGATTCATTAAAACTCCACTTAGTTTTAATCTTTAACTGGGTTAAAGAATCAATATCATTTAAAACACGGTTCACGATAAACCCAAAATCACATTCCATTCTATCAGCCTTTAACCGTAAAATTGCAAGTGAGCAGTTCCCTAAGTATTAACCCCGAAGGCCAAAACCAACATCAGATCGATATCCAAGAAACCATTCAACTTAACTAATCTCCAGTTAGTTTCTGATTTTCTTAACCCAGTTGGATTTAAGAACAATATTATTGAAGATACCGTTCACGACAACCCAACATCACATTCCATTAATTATCGGGTTAAAGAACCAGTGTTATTTAAAACACCGTTCACGATAAACCCAATAATCAATCCCAATTCAATTCCAATTAAATATTATTTAATTGGTACACTTCATTAAATCTAAATAAAAAGATTTAACGTTTTTCTCAACTGGGTTTAAGAATAGTGTTAATGAAGACACCATTCACGACAAACCCAAATCACATTTGATATTAAATACAAGGCTCTGAATAGAAAATATATCGGCTTATATTCAATATCAAATTCTACGACCAACAAATATCGTATTGGAAATAACGATATTAATATATCTTTCAAATTCCCATAGCGATATCTGTTTCATCACGAAATTCAACATCGAAATATTCCAAAGACAATTTCGATTCAAATCCATTCCAATTCAGTTATTGGAAATTCTGGTTACCTTTGAAACCATTTCAGATCCACTTTATTTATTTTAAAAATAAATTGAATTATAATTCTAGTTCATTTCGATAAAAATCTATTTTTATCTTTTCAAATATGGAATTTTTCATCGAATTCTTCACAAATCATTCCTTATGATTTTACACAAATTATTACTATTTTTAATAATTTTATAAAGGTCCGTATAGTCGATTTCCATCAACGGCCATCGAACTGCACTTACAGCGACCTTTTCCAAATTTGATTTGGACATAACTCCAAATCCAACCGTTAGATTTCAAATCTCTAATATTCATTAGAAAGCCCTTTTCGATACGAACCCAACGGTTCCGGTTTTAGGAGAATCCAACGGTCGGATCTCCCTCAATATCCATTTGAAGTCAATGGTCGAAATTCGCGAACTGCCATAGTGCGGCGCGTTCTATTCAGGCCATTATATATATATTATATGTATTTTGTCGATTTCCTTTTAAAACGTATTTTATAAATCGTTTTAAATTCGTTTTCAAAGCGGTTTCAACTTCATATTCAATTTCAAATCAAAATTGAATATTCCATATCATTAACATATAAATGATAATATTTTCAAAACGTTATATTTTGAAATCACTTCCTTTTCGATATTCGTTATAAAAACGAATAAAATCGATATAAATATCGCTCGCGTCAAAATGGCGCAAATCTAATCAACACGGCTTCATATATTCCTATTTTCAAATATTCTATTTCAAATATTTCTTTTTCAAATATTTCTATTCAAATAATTCTATTTCAAATATTCTATTCAAATATTTCTTTTTCAAATATTTCTATTCAAATATTTCTACTTCAAATATTCTATTCAAATATTTCTATTTCAAATATTCAATTCAAATATTTCTATTTCAAATATTTCTATTCAAATATTTCTTTTTCAAATATTTCTATTCAAATATTTCTATTTCAAATATTCTATTCAAATATTTCTATTTCAAATATTCTATTCAAATATTTCTATTTCAAATATTCTATTCAAATATTTCTATTTCAAATATTCTATTCAAATATTTCTATTTCAAATATTCTATTGCAAAACTGGAATGAGGCCCAATCAATTACCATATAATGTTAATTATATGGATTTTCTACAACACATGTACAAAATAACAACGATAAATAATCAACCATCATCCAGAGTGCACCACACAACTGCATAAGCATTAAATATAAATAATTAGCGCTTACACAGTCTGTCAATCCATCGATTGACATACAACTAAACAATCGGGATTAGTGTACGTCAAATTTCATCCCAATACCCGTGTGGGGTTTCAAATCAACAATCACAGATTTTATTTGGGCAGTTGGGCGATGTGTAAAATTTACCGTCCCAATCAATATCAGTCAAATCAGTGTATATAAACAAATCGTCCGATTTGTTTATAAATATTTATTTTATATCCACGTTAAAAATTATATTTTTAACTATAAAATATTTTCCACTATAAAATATTCTATTTCATTCCACATCACACAATAAAATTTCACAACATAGAAATCAAACAAACAAGTCATCCATGGTCTGTGGACGACGGGTGTCGGGTGCTACTAAACACCATCTGCATCCTAGTATATATTTCAGCTAGACATTAAAATAAAAGTGAGGAGTTCTCACCAAGAAGCTAAACCAAATGCCACGACTCTTCATATGTAGGATATCTTTGCCGTGCTTCTAACGAGACCGGTTTCATGTGGTATATGTTAAAAATTATATTTTTAACAATGCTACTTCCTATTTAAAGATTATATTTTTATATCGCCCTTCTTCTAATAAAGATTATATTTTAATATCACCATCCATGTAAAAATCATATTTTTATATTCTCTAGTATATAAAAATCGTATTTTTATTCGATCAAAAACCATATCTTTATACGATTAAAAATCGTATCTTTCCTCCGCTACTTCATATATAAAAATCGAACCTTTATTATATTAAAAAGCGAATCTTTCTTACGTTAAAAAGCGAATCTTTATTTCAAATCATTCATATATATATATATATATATATATATATATATATATATATAAATCGGATTTTCATTCTAGCTAAAGATTATATTTTTATTCAAAGAATTTTCATATAAAAATCAAATTTTTAATTACATAAATAAGTAAAACAAAAATAAAAGCTCACCAGCCAAATCGGAGGTGGTAGACGGCGGTGCCGGAGTCGTGGGTGGCCGGACAGTCGATGGCAGGGCCCACATTGGCCGGAGGAGCTCGGGTAGGGGTGGTTTTTTGGCTAGAAGAGGGAGGTGGAGAAATAAGAAGGTCGGAGGAAGGAGGAGGGGGGCGCCGGAGGTTTGACGGTCTGGGGAAGGCCCTGGTGGCCGGCGGTGGGTGGGGAAACGGCCAGAGTTGCGGTTTTGGGTGGAGCTAGGGTTTAGGGACTACGGGGTTCGAACGGGGAAGGATGCGATGGGGTGAGGGTCTGGTGGTCACGGCAGAGGTTGGGGGACTAGCCACGGCGGCAGCGGCTCTTCCAGATGCGACGGTGATGGGCCCAAAGGCACCGGCGACGGGGATCGATGGTTTTTTTTAAAAAAAACTGAATTGGGTTTTGGGGGAGTGAGGAGAGAGATGGGGGTTGAGTTATATTATATATATTTATTATTTTAAAATTTCAAAAAAGCAACTTTTTATTTCGAACTCGAAATCGAACCCACCGACTGTCGTCCGTAGCTAGTTACCCCCATTCCGAACACAATGGGATAGGTATCGTAGGCTGATTCGACTTTCTCGATCAGTTTTCGTCAAAATCAACATATAACCCTATATATTGAATTTGAACGCGCATTTCAATTTACCGGGGCCACATACTGACTTGAAAAATCCTCGAAAAATATTTTCTAGTTTCGTATTGACGATACGGTCCTAACAAAACTAATTTCTTCAAATTCTGAGACCGTTTGAAAAATGGTTATTTTTCAGTCGATTAAAATCAACTAAAACTGGTCAAACGTGTTTTCCTCTGCCATGCTCACATATTGATTCAAAAAATTACGAATTTTGGAATCTAGCAATAACTAGGCATCCCGGATCCAACAGAAGTTGTTTCGTCAAAAACCGAGGTCGTTTGCAAAATTTCCATTTTTAAGGGCCAGAATTCCATAGCGACTATTCTGAATTTTCAACTAGACGTAACTTTTGATTCCCACTATGAAATTTTGATTTTTCGGATTTGTTGTAAAGATATTCTCAATTTGATTCGGGAGGGGGAATAGCTGAACCGCACCATTTTTAGAGTCGACCCGAGCCCCGCTGGGTCGACTAGAGGTCAATCCAGGGTGTTTGGCTGCCAACCCGTGGCCCGATTCGCCCTAAGGGCTGATATGGCATCTGAGTGGTCCAGATCAGTTCTAGGGTTAATCCTAAGGCCTAAATAACTTCCTACACCTATATATACACCCTAAGACCTAACCCTAATTCATAAATATTATCTATGACAACATTATGCTGTCAAATTCTCTCTTAAACCCTAGTCGCCGCCTCTAAATCAAATCTCAAGTATTCAACTTCAACTCAAATTAAGGATTAGAGCTTCTACAACAATTCAAGAAGATAAATCAGCAACACCGCAACGTTTCTACACCAATTTCAGTGCATTATTCTATTCTTTAACCACGAAAGGTGAGTACGGTGATTTTCAAAATATAATGGATTAAAAGTAACATGATGAAGTTGTAAAGAGGATTCATATGTATGTATGTAATTTAAATCTCATCCAAGTCTTCACCTTTTTGATTCATGTCATCATATGCCTATGTTTCAATGTAAAGTTCATACCTTTTATCAGTTTATTCATGTTGAATCTGTCATTATGCCTCTATGCCAGTTTACATGCCCCTTTATTTCATGATGTTGTGTTAATTCCAATTTTCTGTGATTTGATTCTCTCTTCTTATCCCTATTCCTTTTATTTTTGGATCTAGGCTACCTTCGAGCCTATGTTAAAATACGCGCGAATGCAAATACGTGGGAACGATGGGAATATGTGAAATATGGAAAATTGGATATTACTGGATATTTTGGATAATTGGATAATATGTGAAACTGGCATATTTGGGTATGAATTACATGGAATTGATGAAATTGACTATAATTGTAAATTTGAATTTGAGGCTAATTAATATGTAATTAGTGACAATTTGGAATAGGCAATATTATAAACATGATTATATGTTTAATTGGATATACATGACATGAAAATTGGGTATGGGTGAAATACGATTATTAATAAACCTTTGACACGAGGTTAGGCGCAATTGTCGCGTAAGACTGCCCGGAACCGCCCGGCAAATCCAGTTGCCACAATTGGACGTCAAATGTGAGAGGTCAAAGGAATGAATTGTAGGCGCAACAGTTAATGACACGAGGTTAGACCCGATTTGTGGCGTAAGACTGCCCGGAACCGCCCGGCAAATCCAGCGGCCACAAAGCGTTCGGTCTAATGTGGGAGGTCATGCACCGTTCGTCATAAGGAATGAATTAAGGAATACTAACCATAATAAGACATGGGTATGGTTAGAGGTTTAAGTGGGGCGACATGTAAATTATGACATGTAAATATGAACTTAACCAGAATAAGATAAGACATGTAAATTATGACATGTAAGTATGGACTTAACCATAGCATGTGTAAGACATGGACATTTAAATTAAAATGGTTAAGTGGGAGAAAAACCTAGTGGGGACCAAGCATAGGTGGGAGGCTTGTGTCGGATGGGGGACCCATTTCAACCAGTAACCCGTTTGAGTATCTAATTGGGCCCGGTACTAGGCCGGGGTTGGGGGCACGCTTACTGGACTTGAGTGTAAGAGGTCAAAACGTGAATAGCGGTGGCAACTCGAGTCCAACGGGTTCATGTGCGTGCATGGGTCCGGGCTGGTAGGTAAGATGTTATTGCATCGTGTAGGTATGGTCGTGCATTTTATGTTGGTATCGGGGTTGCAACTTTGGGGAGTGATACACCCCACTGTGGGGCCAGCACGGGTGCCTACAGGGTTTAGGGAGCCGATCGAATGGGTAGAGTAAGGCTACCTTAGCGGTGGCAGGAGCAAGCCAGCACCTACGATAGCAGCTAGGTACAAGTAACTACCAAGTTTGTCATGTGGGTACAGTTAGTGGGAAGGGATCAACCTTGAGTAAAAGAGACTAGTAGATGTGCGGTATAATTAAGTAACGTGGTGTAACTTAGCAAAAGTGCGGTGTAACAAAATACATGTTGGTTGAGTTGGATATTCCTTTGGGTGCTAGTCTAATGTTGACTTCGGTCTTCGGGGTTAGTACTTGGAGGGTTGTTCTCTTAGCCAAGGTGTTGGATTGCCTTAGTACTTAGGAATGGAATCATCTTGTCCATCCTTTTTATCTACCTTATCTATGTTACAGCCATACCATGATGCCTATTTATGTCTTGATCATTTACCTTACGTATTATTTGTTAAAATTACTGGACTCGCCAGACTTTATGTCTGACCCGTTTTGTTTCCACCTCTTTTCTTTCCTCCCCCCCCCCCCCTCACGTTTGCAAGGAGGGAATACTACAGCTTAGTGCCGATTTCTTTCAGTTGCTTGAAAAGAGTAGATGTATCGCTTTGGACTCTCTCATCTTTATGGCTTTGCTTATGCTCAGTGGGGATTTATGCATTTATGTTATTTAAGTATTTGCTTCTTTATGTACTTTGATGTTTTTGGAAAAGACAATTGATCATGTTGTAATGGTTTTGAAGACTACTTATGTAAGCTTGTTTTGAGTTATGATGCTATGAAATAAGTTTCATCTTCCGCTGTGTTTTTTTATTTATTTATTCTTGTAATTTATCTGTTCTATACAACAATAACGCTCCATGGACATTGATGCATTCCCTTTGTGAGTGACATTAATGGACATGGGGTGTTACACACAGTGAAAAATAAAAGAAATAACTTGCAACTATGGATCTAGATATGTGTATGTTATGGAATGAATCACAGCATCTTTATGTAAGTTAAACTAATAAGCTACATGAAATGTTTTCCTTAAAAGAAGTAAGGAACATGCATGACAGTGAATAAAGAATAGATATGCCTAATATGTATGAAAATTTTACAGTAATTGGGTAAGTGTAAATAACTACTTTGAGACACGAGGTTAAGTTCAACTTGTGGTGGAAGCCTTCTCGGAACCACCCGACAAATCCAACATCCAGTCAACTTAATGTGAGGGGTCTTTTGCTTAAACATATATAAAAATATATGTATACAAATGGAGTGTGTGAAAATTACAAAATAGTAAAGATGTAACAACCTGGAAATTTGGGGCCAATATAAAATTTTTATTTTAGAAATTTTAATGAATTTTTAATGTTTAAAATAATTTATTTTAAATAATAACGACGAAAAATTTAATTTAACAGAAGTTAAAACGGATAAATTTAATTTAGTTATAAAAAGAGTTTAAAACAGCGCTGTAGTTTGAAATTTTGAATTTGAACTTTGACTAAATATACTGAATTCATTTTAAATCAGAATTGAGCGAAACAAGAAATATTTAAATCTGTTTAATCATATCTTTCTAACGAATCTGAAAAACTTAAATTTCACTTTGAAAATAGAAAGTTATGTCCAGTTTAAAATTTAGAAAAGTCGTTGTAGAATTTATATATATATTAATATAATATATAGCCCTTAAAAATAGCCATTTGCAAACGACCTCTGTTTTCGACGAAACCACTTTTGTTGGAACCGGAACATCAAAGTATTGTTAAGTTTATTTTTTCCAGAATTTTTCAAATTAATATGTGAGCGTGGCAAAAGAAAATGTATTTTGTCAGTTTCGGTCAAATTTAATCGACTTGAAAATGGCCATTTTTTAAACAGTCTCAGAATTCTACGAAATTAGTTTTGTTAGGACCGTATCGTTAAAACAAAGCCATAAATAATTTTTCTGGATTTTTCTGGGTTCGTATGTGGCCCCGGTGGATTTAAATGTACGTTCGTATTAATTAAATAGTTGATTTAAATATTAAATTAAAGAAAATTGGCTCCAGACGTTCGATTTGGCTCGCGATACATAGCTCGTTGCGTCCGGAATGTGGGTATTTGCTTTGGGGCAACTTTCGTTGGGATGGATTTGGAATTCGTATGGAGTAACAGGCTTTTTCTTTGAATTAAATAATTATATAAGAATAAAAATACGCTACAAATACAATATAAATACATTATACACCGAAACCCTAATCTAAACAAAACAGCCGCCGCTTAATACCAATCAATGGCTATATCGTTCCCACCTTCCACCCCTTCTATCTCTTCAATTGAGTGATGATTCCCAAGGTACAAAACACGAAATGGAAGACCTTGGTGAGGCCTTGCGATCCAACGGTGGTGATGAGGTTTTACATCATGGATGGACGGATATTGGAGCTCAAACAGATGGAGTTAGGCGGCGTTTCCTGGTCGGGGCTGAGGTGCGAGCGGCACGCCGTTCGAGGTGCTGGAGGAGATCACGACGGCGGTCGTCGGGGAGGAAGGCGATGGAGGTACGGTCGTGTGTAGAGGCAGCGAGTTTAAAACCTAATGTTGAATTGACTGGTTCAGTAAAAGAAACTGATGTCTGAAGCTTGCAGAAGAGAAATGAAGAGGAAAGGCAACGTTAATCTAAGTGTTATTAAAATATAATTAATTTAAATAAATTATTTAATTAGTTACTAACTCTTTAAAACGATGTAACTTTTTCAAATAGCGTCGAAATTTCGTGAAATCAGTCGCGTTGGATTCGTATTAGAAAACACTATTTTATGTGATAGATTAGAATTGAAATAGAGCATATTAAATTTTGATCAAAATCCAGATCTGAGTCGTTTAGAATTAAAAGCTATTGGTGAGAATTCTTTTTTTTATTTTTATATAATTAATAATTTAGTTATTTTTTTCACTGTTCTGAATCCTTGAAATTACTATAATAAATTAGATCCCTGATGTTCGTGATGTTTGGAATTTTAAATGTGTGGAATGATGATGTTGTTATGTTGAGTTGTGGATTGAATGAATCATTTTGGTTGAAATCAGAATCAACAATATAAATTTGTCCTTTTTATTGACATTAGCATGGACAATATAAAATTGTCATTTTGTTAAAATTAGAATCGACAAAGTAAAATTGTCTTTTATTTAGAATAATGATATGTTAAGTAAAATGTCATGTTAGATTATAAATGTCATTTTAATTATTAATCACATATTAGAAATGCCATTTTGATCACATAATAGAATTGCCAATATTAGTCAAATATTAGAAATGTCAATTTTAGTCAAAATTAGAATTGTCACTTTAATAAAATATTAGAATAAACATGCCTTTTTCATTAGAAAATGTTTGTTAAAATAAAAATGCCATCTTTGTTAGAAAATGTTTATTAAAATAAAAATACCTTTTTGTTAGGAAATATTACATTAAAACAAAATATCACATTTTTGTTGAGTTGAAATAGATCAAACAAAATATCACATTTTTGTTGTATTGAAATCATTATTTTGTTTACAATAAAAAGGATTAGACAAAATTCATTATTTTGTTTACATTAGAAAGATTAGACAAAATCCTATATTTTGTTTACATTAAAAAGATTAGACAAAATTCATTATTTTGGTGTCAGTAAAAAGATTAAATTAGAAATGAACATTTTTGTGTCATTAAAAAGATTAAATTAGAAATGAACGTTTTTGGTGTCATTAAAAAGATTAAATTAGAAATGGACATTTTTGTGTCATTAAAAGATTAAATTAGGAATAAACATTTTTGTGCATAAGAAAAGAGATTAAAACAAAAATATGCATTTTGGTCTACATTAAAAGGATTTGTCAAAACATGATTATAAAAGGAAAATTAACATTTTTGTTTACTATAAAAGAATGAAAACAAAATTAACTTTTTATCAAAATATGATTAATGAATAGAATAACATATTTTTATCAAAATATGATTAGTGAATAGAATAACATATTTTTGTCAAAATATGATTAGTGAAAAGAATAACATATTTTTGTCACTTTGAAATAAAGGAAATTTAAAAGGACATTTTTGTCACTTTGACATGAATGAAATAAAAAGGATATTTTTGTACATTTAAAGATGAATGAGTTAAAAATGTATATTTTCATACATTAGAAGTTATGAGTTAAAAATGTATAATTTCATATATTAGAAGTTATGAGTTAAAGATGTATAATTTCATACATTAGAAGTTATGAGTTAAAAATGTATAATTTCATACATTAGATGTAATGAAATAAAAATGTATAATTTCATACCTTAGAAGTTATGAGTTAAAAATGTATATTTTCATACATTAGAAGTTATGAGTTAAAAATGTGTATTTGCATACATTAAAAAGGATGAGTTAAAAATGTATACTTTCATACATTAAAAAGAATGAATTAGTAATGGACATTCGTGTTCCATTAAAAAGTATGAAGTATAAATACACATCTGTCATTTATAAGGAATGAAACAAAAACATTCATTTTTGTCATTTAAAAATGAATGAAGCCAAAATCTACATTTTTGGCTATTAAAAAGGATTACACCAAAATCTATATTTTTGGTTATTTAAAGGGATTACACCAAAAGTTATGAAAGTTAATATTTTTAATGTCCATTAGTCACAATAAAAAGATCATATGTTTAAATATGACATTAGTGATACCTTGTAATGTATGCATGTAATGTTGAGAAGTTTGATGTATCCAATATATTAATGATATCCAAATTGAATATTACACTTCCATTTATAAGTCATCCGACTTGTTTATGTGATTGGGTCGATAATTTTTACACATCGCCCAAGTGCACAAATAATTTATTATTTGATTATTGGACGAAACCCCACAAGGGTGTTGGGATGATATTTGACCTACACTAGTCCCAATATTTAGTGTAGAATCCACTCTGGTTGTATTTGGATGTTTGATAAATATTTATCATTGATTACATGCAGTATATGGTTGTTGATTGAGTCACATTCTAATAAAGAATATTTTAAAGAATATCTTAGAAAAAGAATATATTTTAGAAAAATATATTTTATTGAAATGAACTAGTTATTAACTAGGATCAATCATTAAATTTAGATTTAATGAAGTTTTTCAATTTTTTAATATTTAATTGTAATTAAATTAAATAAATTGGATTGTGGGTTTGTCGTGAATAGTGTCTTAATTAACACTGTTCTTAAACCCCGTATGAAAAGGGATAATCTTTTAGTTTAGACTGTTAAAGTTTCCAATTATATTTAATAATTGGAATAAGATGAAATGTGAGTTGGGTTTATTGTGAACTGTGTTTTTAAGCGACATTTGTCCTTTAACCCAACTGATAGTGAAAATACGATTTGGAATTTGTAAATCTTTTATTTAGATTTAGATGAAAATTTTCCAAAAGTAAAGTTTTCCAACTTAATATATTAAATTAGAATTTAATGGAATTCAATTTAATAATAACCGAGATAAACTTCTGTAAAAGAAGACCGATACTACATATGGAATTTAAGAGGCTTTGCTGTTATTCCATTTATATTATTGGTCGGATACAGAAATTTATACTGATTATATATTGATTTGATTTCTGTGAAGATTCCATATTTTATGGGAGATGATTTTGGGTTTATTGTGAACTATGTTTTAAATGACATTAGTTCTTTAACCCGGTTAAGGATAAGATTAATTTCTTAAGTTTAAATAATCATGGAATAATGATTTTTGATATTTAAAACCAAATTGGGGTTTTAATAAATCTTTAAAAGAAAGATTTAAGGATAAATTTAAAGGATTCATCTTAGAATCATTCTGAATTGGAATGTGGCGTTGGATGTGTTTTTATAGTAGTTGATTTTTAATTATAAAAATACATGAGTTATTCGGGAAGACCAGGTTTAACCCATTCCGAATAATTACTACGACGATGAAGAGTTGAAGATGAAGACGGTGGTTGAAGACCGACGATCTTCGCATTCAACGGATGCGTTGCTATTGAGACCCTTGATGGGAGTAGCTACCTTGAAGGGGCTCCAGTTGTGGCCGTCTGGACTATTGTTGATTGTTCGGATTTGGTTTTCGCTCAGACCCAGAGCATAAGCTAGTAAATGATGCGTGTCTGACATTGGATTTCGTTCCATGTGAATTAAATTGATTTTTATTAATGTATATCTGATTAGTGGTGGAGAATTTATTCTCCGCTTAACACCCTGGTATATATTAATAGTGATTAATCGCATGGCGTGAATTGTCAATGTGGCACGCCAAGATGCAATTGATCAAGGCTTTTGTTGAAAAGCAGGGCCTTGTGGGATGATCAGAGTATAGCCTATTACAGCATAGCTTTGTGTATAGCGTGACTTCGCGAGCCTCACACCCAGGTATGAGTCAAAAACGGGATATGGACCGTAGGTAGTGCACACGTTTCTTTCTAGCTAGGGGTAGTGTCAGTGCTTAAACTGGCTGGCATTTTACTTATGTGGATGATGGATTGAGGCGCCTCGGATTTTTATAGACTGTTAGTGGTCATACTATAGGTTCAAAGGAACCGAGAAACGTGTGTTCACGCATAACCAATCCACTGCCGATAGGCGGATACCGGCCCTACCGCATCCAAGGGTTCACTGCGGGGGATCCTGAGGAATTTTCTAGAGTGTCTCGATCGGAGAGGAGCTTGCCCCTAGCCTCGACTCATGACGGAAATCCAATTTCCAATACGACCTTGCGGTTTTGATTGTAGAACTAGCATGGTGACACAGTAGGATGGGGTGCTATGCCGTCTATGATTGATACATTATGGTTGAAATGTTTTTGAAATATACATACCCATATATATATACGCACACTAATATCAAATCCGTTTTTATCGTATCAAGCATCTTTTGACCATTATAAGGTAAAACCCTATCCTCCGGTTTGCGTTGCATTGTGTGATGGGACTTTGGTCTTATAATGGTTTCATTTTTCTAAAAAGCATTGTGTTGTTTAGTGATTTACTTTAATTTATGCACTGGCAATCCAATGGAGTAAACCCGTTCCGAATTGGCGGTGTGGTCCTGTGATTCGCCTTTTTATTAGATTAGTTTAGTTAGATTTCTCATACCAGTCCCATGACTGACCTATAGTTTGATTCACTGGCAAACTCGGGTTCCCATAATTTCCACACGGGCAGTCGAGTAGCTTTTTGCATATATATTTACAGGATCCTGGTTTACAGCTGAAGTGGTATTCGGAAAGCTTTGTATTCGTGTATTCCTTTCGGTTGTGTATTTGCAATATTTTTCCGCTGCTATTTAAATGTAATTTAAATCTCTGATATTATTGTATTTCTTTTTGTAATAAGTATTCATACTCTGTTATATTCTTGTACTCTGATGTAATTGTTGTAATCAGCAATAAACTGTTCTTCAGTTTGTGTCCTGATGTGTATTGTTCTCAAAACAATCCAGGCTTTCCTTTACTGGGAAGTTTGGGTTGTTTCAAAAGAGATAAATGTTACAATAATAAGAGTTTGGTTAACATTAATAAACAAAGGAAAATGTGATGAATGGGGAATATAACCTAGTATAATTAATGAGAATGCAAATATAATAGGTAGGCTTGTCCTAGAGATAAGTGGAATTATATTATGGGTTATAATAAATAAAAAGGGAACTTATTAACAAACCTTAGTTAAGAGAAATAAGTTAATAGGTAACAACAACAAGGTGTAATGACAGTGTAAGACGAGGTTATAATTAAATAAGAAAGAATGAGGTAGACTTACGGAATGAAATAAGTTATATTTAATCATATACATTAAGTAGAACATGTTATTATAACTTGTAAACATGAAGTTGGACACTAAATTACATGGTAATAATGTAAAGGGATTGTAGATTACTTTCATTCATTACAATCTAGGGAATAACATGTTGTGGGCTTATTAATGAACTTAAATGGGTTAAGTTATATCACTGAATTAATAAGCGAGAGGGATCAGTTCCTTCGAGATAGAAAGGGCTCAGAAAAAACCTAATAAATTGAATGAAAAGTTAATATGTGAGTAACCAAGTTAATTGGCAGGCTAATAAGATAAAACAAGCATGTGATTAAACGATTAGAATACGCTTGGACCAGTTCACATGTATGAAGGTGAAGAACCCAACCGAATATATCATCGACGTGCCTTGAGGTACGAGAGGAGCATATCCATCTGATTCTTCTGCTTGATATTCTGCTTGCTAGCTCTGCGACTGGAAGGAAGCATACGACTTCCGAGGGACGTGGTAGGGTACTCTGTGGTGGTCCTTTGTTACGGTTCATGCTCAGGCTGTACTCGCAGAGGTTTGGTCTACTCGTTACCACCCGGTGAGTATACCTTGACTGCAACGATACACTATGCCATAGATGGCCTACGGAAACCCCAGAGAAGCGACGCAGTAGGTGCCAGAAAGTGTTGCTATAGGCAAGACATAATCTATGGCAACACTTTTTCGGGGTTGCCTTTTGCCGCGTTGCCTTAGAGTCAAAGGCAACACCTTTGCAACCCTATGGTAACATCAGTACAGGTGTTGCCACAGGTACCACAACAATAAAAAAAAATACCCTTTCACAACTTCCAAAAACAGTTGTAATATGTCTACTACAACTGGAAAGTGCCACTAATTATATTGCAATCGCAATAAAGTCAAACTTTTTTACAACTATTTACAGCAGTTTTTAAATTTTGTTTTACAACTGTTAAAAGTAATTATACCTCAACTGCTATTAATCAAAATTTTCATAATATTATAATAAATATTATTATAAAACAGTATTGTATTCGAATAAATATTTTATTTCAATATTTTAAATGGTACAAATTTCTAGACTCCATTATTGTACATGCACTGGTATATTACACAATCATTCATATTTACATACATTCCTCACTACATTATCACTCGATTCGCTGATATACAGACTTACACATACAACCATGAGTTAGAAAAAATACACAAAAATGATTTATATAAACTAGTACCTTTTTTCCCCTTCTGATGATTCGCTCACAAAATATGTGCAACTTCTCTAGTTCAATCATGAATAGCCTTTGATACAACGGCATTCCTTCATCATTGATCGTCTTGAATTGATCTGCATCACATACATTCATGATTACTTCCAAGCAACAGTAAAGATTCACAAACAAATGTGATCATCTACACATGCCATTTAAATACAGGTATATTTTTAACTAATGCAAATCTTGATGTAAGTGTACAATCTAGTTATCATGACAAGTAATAATGCTCATATACTATAGAGAATATTTTTTGTTCAAAATGCTTGGTTGAGTGTTAAAGCAGTAACTTTCATGAGGTTCAAATTGTCTACCCTCTAAAGTGTGGTTAACATAACTCTAATCAACATGACTAACTTTATTCATTTCTTTAGTTTATCATCTACAAACCATTCATGCAAGCTGTTATACACATTATATGGTATCAAGGATGTTAGAGTTGCAGACTTTCAAATATCAATGAATCAACAAAGTCTTGAAGGTTTTTATATTAACGATGTCGATACGTAAAAAATGCTTACCTATATGGGACGACATAGGGAGCAGCAACAAGATATTGAATGCAAAAACTTTTTTGATGCTGAAACAGTATATAACTGAATGTAGTATGTCCACTTGGGGTTCAATAACATTTTCAATGTTATGTAAGAATACCTGAACCAAATATCAAATATCAAATATCAAATATCAAATATAACCAAATATCAAATATAACCCAATATCAAATATAACCCAGCGAATATGATAGTAGTATATTGATTTTATTTTCATATTATTTTCAGTGGTATCAGACAGAACATTTACAAATTGTTCAATGAATTTAACATCCATTGAATGAACTGGCAATTATCACCGACAATATATAAATGACTAGCTTTAGGTCTTTCACAAGCAGCCCACTATTTTATAAGTGTCGGCTACCAAACAGTAAAGTAATAAAATAAAAACTATTTTGAAAATTATACATAACCAGATTATACGCTCCATTATCCATCTCTGAACTGTGTGTCTTAAGACTTTTGTGGTGTGCATCACCACCTCGACATTTATTTCTACTTAAAACAAAATTTGAAAGTGAAGAAAATGAGTGATAATAGATTGGACTCTTCTTATAAAGGCCCTTAACCTTAAAAGTTTATTAAATACAATGTCTAAGGTCCGGACATCAGTTTAATAAAAGCTTAAAGTTAGAAAATTTACTAAATAAATGTATGAATATCAAATAGATATTTGTTAAATAAACATTTATTCGTCCGTTAGAATGCTTTCTCATGGAGAGCACTGCAGAATGAGTCTAGTAGCAGAAAGAAGAAATTTGTAATATAGTATGAAAAGCATTATTAAATGAGCACAAACTTGTAATAGAGAAGTTACTACTGATTACATTTTCTTTTGATCATAGAGAAAATTTACAATCTATAAATTTACAGTCCATATTGTAACTTAACACGGACAAGTTGCAATTTTGAAAACAAAATTATAGCCAATTTAATGATCAGTCTAAATAGCTAATCACCAATTAACAAAAAAATGGTGCTAACGAGTTGAAAATATACCTTTAGTTATAGAAAAACTTCGTGGACCAAGTACTCTAGAACGATATGTTTAGATGAGTATCATCTGCAATGCTTATGTTCAAAGTTTCCAGAAAATTTGCGTAAACTGCAAAAATTAGAAATCAAACTTAAAAACAAGCGACAAAGATAAATAATTAGAACAAGCAACAATAGGATACTGCCCTTAATATTCAGGAAGATGCATAAGATTCTCTCAACTATAGAATACTGCCCTCCAAGATTTCTTTCACTTCATGTCATGGATAAGGTCATTCCTGGTTTAACATACCAAAGCAAATTAAAATATCAAAGCAGATTAACAATAACTAATAACAATAACTAATCTGTGTAAAATACAGTAAATATTAACTATTTGCATACCAAAGCAGATTAACAAACTAACTAGTAATAGTTTACAGTAAAATAGATTAGCATACCAAAGCAGATTAGCCATTCTACTTTGTAGAAGCTTTATCTTTTGGATATCTAATTGAATCTGTGACTTGTAGGCCTAATAAAACACCTGATAGAAGATGAAACCGTGTGGAAATCAACATGAAGCACAAAATGGCAACCATCTAGAAATCAAAGACAATCACTTTTCATCCTAATTAACATTCACTAACCCTAACTAACATTCACTAATTTCCGAAATCAACATGAAGCACAAAATCTACACAGTTCACTAACCCTAATTATCTTCCGAAATCGCAACCGTATGAAAATTAATTGAAATCAATTAAAATCGCAATCGTCTGGAAATCAATTGAAATCAACATTCACTAACCCTAATCTACCGTTTTCGAATTGAGTTGACACTGCTGCTGCCTTGCGCGGACAAGAGGCTAAGATTATTTTTGTATTTTTCTCCAAGTGAAAAAATAAATGAAGGCAAGTACTGTAGGTTCAGCAGGAAAATGAAATATTGGAGGGAAAAGGAAGTCAGGCGGAAAACGAAAATAAGATAACGCGAATTGGTAACGTAGACCATTGGATCCTGTTCAAGCGGATTGCTAATTTTATTATAAAAAAAATTAATTAGAATATATCTAGTGCTACTACAACACGTGTTGATATCTATGCTAACATATTGAAGTGTGCATTGCAATAGACGAAAAAAGTATAGCAATGGCAACATTGTAGCTAGCAACACCATGGATTTTCGTTGCGATAGGCCATCTATGGCGTAGTGATAGTTTGGCAGTCATAATGGCAATATGGCATTGGGTTGATTCGACGATTTTCCTACAGATAGGCTTGTCAGGACCAAATAAAGGATAGTAATTGTCAGGTACGTTTCATCGGGAGTCAGAGTGATGTGGAAAGAATGGAGCTAAACCTACAGACCATCGATCTTTCACTATCGAGACTTTGACTGCAGGACATGCCAATTTGGATGTAGATTGTTTGGTAGGGGCTCATCACTTAGCTCTTGAATTTGGCTTTCACTAGTTGAGGGAGGGGTCGAGGTAGGACTATATCCACCATGAAAATGTAGACCATAGTTTAGATTTTTGTACTTTAGGCATTTTTAGTAGACCAATACAGATATGGAAAGGCTTGCGACTGAGTTTCGTAGATTCAGATGCAACCCTATTACGGGACTCGGTGTACAGTAGACAGAACGTACATGTGAGGGTCTAGATACATACACATCGTACCAGGTGGTGTATCGTAGACGTTAGGGCATTACTCTGATTTGAGACTGAGCTTGATCGAGAAGTTTGGATATGGCAGTCTGTATGCTTCCATAGCATAGTGATGGTAGTTCTGTGCGAAATGTTGCGTAGTAATATGGAGGTCCGTTCATCATTCGACGTAGGATTAAAGTTGCATACACTTTCGAGGCATGATGATGGAGACTACGCGAGAAGGGTACCATGGGAAGTAACTTGATACATTGGGGGTAGCTACATATATATTATATTAGGTTAATTTACTGGGAGGTAGATGGGTACGATGTATGTGTAAAGCCTAGAATGCTATTAACCCAAACTAACCAAATAAACAAGAAAACATTACTGAACAGTATATGTAGAATTATTTTAGAATGTGTAATTTAGTCCAGTCACCAGAACTTGTGTTCTGACCCCCTCCTCATAACACACTCACAGGTTAGGTTTACGGCAGAGATATGATAGCTTTGGATGCTGATTAGGCAGTATTATTACTTTGGTAAGGCTATACGTGATTATATTTTATTTTATTTCATTCTGTTGTGAGATGTTTTGTAAGCTCTGATATATTTTATATCTCTGTCTTTTCTACAGGATACCAGACATGAAAATTCGAGTTTCGATAGATTGTGGTTTTAAAAAAAAATCGGTCTATTGAAAATCGGGTTGTTATAAGCTCCAAACCAATTCTTCTGCACATGCTAACTGGATCACAAGCCATTTCTAAAGTCCTGCACATCGACCAAAAATTTCCCAGTGACAATGCCCCCGGACCCATGCCACATCGCAGTGACCAACATTAATCTTCAACGCTTAACAACCAACACTGAGCGGTTAGTCCGAGAATATCAACATCAAAATGGCAACGACTGGGATTCTTCCTAGAGTCATGATCCTTATTTACAAATGTTATTCAACGTGAGGAGTTCCCAAACAGATTAAGCATGTTGACCATGATAGCATATGAGGAAAAGATTGTTTCCTGACAGCTTCCTTTTCCAGGGTTCCGAGGGTGTATAGACTTCACCAATGCAACCGATGATGTTCCTGAACAAGTAGTGACCACCTCGTTTACATACTTAAACCTGTCCAACCGAAAAAATCTTAAATGACATTGATATGGAGCAGTCCGGACCCTATTTCGAAGATGACTCGGATGACCATAGAGACGATAATTTTCAATGATGGGATACTAAAAAGCAACCAAGGATCCCCAACATTACATAGCTACCCTTCACTCATGTGACATAATGACTGACATATGTCTTTCGACTCGCTACCTGAGGAATTTAGCTAGCCTTTGCAATGACCACTTGCTATCAACCGCATTGATGACGATCGGTTTCCACCTGATAAGTGCTAAAGCAACATACTTAGGTGCCAAGAGTCAGGTACCAATTAAACCTCCATTGGACATGATCAAGCATACGGATCCTTATTAGGATGATAAGAACTTGATTGTTCCTCAGCCACCATGTGATTTTAGCCTAGAGATGAGAGCTCGAGATTAAAGCAAATAAGAATCAACTATTTTCTCTCGACCTCGTACTTTTATTTTGATAGAATGTACGAACATCACTCAAAGTCTAGCAATCCATGCTATAGTATTCAAACTTATCCGATCAAAGTCTAGACTGACTAGCTACTACGACAGACCTTAAACGATCTGAGGTGTCTGGAAGGCTATCTAAAATGAGCATTAAATTGGACTAATCCTACATTACTTTCCCTCTTCTGAAGGTTATCCCGGGATAAACATCAAATATTCTCATGGCTAAGTTCGCTACACCGAATGGTGCTTCGAAAGCAGTAGTCAAGCAACTATCTAATAGCGGATGTATATGAATGAGACTTCTGACGGTCAATGTTCTGGTATTAGAATGTGAAGATTCACAGTTCGAATCCCTTCATTAACCGTATGTCTATTGACCCATGCCCCAGACGTAGGGGCAACTCGGAAATCTAAGCATGGATTGCTCATGATTTCATTATTTTGTCCAAAGCTTATACATTATTGCCTTGCATGACCGTACTTATATCTAAAATATGGTTGACTACTCTAATCTTGTCTTAAGCCTGATAAGTTAAAGGTTTGAAGCACTTAAGCTTGAATGTTGATTGATTGCCTACACGTCAGCTCTTATTCCCGACGTGGGATTGAAGATTTAGTTGCGGATGGGCGAGGCATGTCTATCTTAGTAGTCCCTATATCTCATTTCATGGCATGGGAAGAGCGAAGTTCTATAAACATGGATCCATTGTTTTCCCACCGATCACCATCCTAGCATCGACAAGATGAGATGCTACTATTAACGGTCTTGATATGCATATCTAACCTTTGTCCCATGCCCTTGGTGTGGGTGTAAGAAGGCAAGTCAAAGACGACGTGATCTCATCATTCACCCACAAAGTCCGCCTAACCGCCTTTGTTATTCCAATACCCCGATAAAGGTCTAATTGTTCTTCGCATTGCTACCTTGCAAGGATTTGAAAAAAAAATCCTTCATCAACTAAAACTTCATCAGTCATCACCAATCGAGATAGGACAAAGCAGAATGGACTGGCAAAGGATATTCGATACCATTCTCACTCTGAATAATATTCATTTTTCTAAGAGGATTATTTTTATCATGCTTCTTATCTTTGCATGTTATATGAGTAAGTGATGGGACTAGCTTATATGAATTTACATATGAATGGCGTAGGTACCCAGAGTCTGGTATTGATCAAGTTTCCAACAACCGCATGTAGAATTACGGAGCACTGCCCTAACGATCCTAAAATAACCACTCATTTACAGAACCATGCCCTCCTTCTTAGTAAGTTGTATAGCTCAAGGTGGATCTGATATGACCATCCGCTCTTTGGCTCATTCGTGGCGAGCCTCAAGGCAATTGTGCATCGATCAATGTCATTTCAAAGTTGGGATCCGACTCCAAGTTCGATCATCCATACGACTAGATTCTGCACTCAATGCCATTGAATTACATAAACCTATATAGAGGAGGCAACACTGCCCATCAACATACTTACTTTCCAATCATGCACCTTTTTTTTACATGCCTCCTGAGTTATTAACATGACTAACTCATGTCAGGTTCTATATAAATGATGTAGGTACACAGAGTCTGATACCAATCATACCTCCGTAGTTTGATTATGTGAACACAATTCTTAAGCGAATGTGATTCGACCGTTCACCTGCTTACTCTTGGCCTGATGCCAACAATCTGACATAGGACCACTTTCTGTAGACGCGACTAGACTGTCTGTCTGACTACTTTTGCCTTTGGAGTGGGGATAAAAACAAATGACTGAGACGAGGGGGAGTGTGACTCGACCGCTCTCCCAATGACGTCTATAACTCTATCTCAAGTTTTCGACAGGATGAGTATAATCAATAGGGATGTGATCTGACTGTCCCTGATGGCGACGCTTGCCCTAGACATGGGGGCAAGGGGACGATGCCTAGGCAAGTGTGACCCGACCGCTTGCCCGACCAACTCTAATCCTTAGAGCTTAGACATGAGTATAAATTAAGGATGAGTGTGATGGGCACGCCAATACTAATGACCCTCGCACCATAACTCTAACCCAGACTGAGTCTGGGAGAGTATAAAGGACTAATCCATGACGTCCATAAATCTAACTCTCATGATTTGAGATATTATATAAAGGAAGATGCTACGACATCCACACAAACTCCATCATCCTCTGACCGAGGGAAGTAGTATAAAAGGCTTATGAACTGGATGTCCGAATGACTTAACCCTGTTCCCACCAACGCTGGGGTCACAGACATAGACTTTTAAATTAACTTCGAACACGTTTTGGATGCGACTCATGATTCAAAGTTAAATGGAGGCTATAGAAACTACACCTTCGAGCTACGATACATAGTACTTCGAAACTTAATCATTCTAAGAAAGACAGCTTAGCACTTAATACATTTTCATTTCATGTTAGACTTGCTTGTAACGTAGAAGTTGACTTAGTAACTTTTAAATGAGACGAATTATTCTATTTGAACTGCAAGTTCATGAATAGATACAAAGCAAAGGCGCGAGGGATACACTCACGTACAACAACAAAGGGTCGTGTTCGAAGGGCTGACGTCGACTACTAATGATAAACTTTCCACACGACTCAAGGCAACGACCAAAAGTAAGCCTTGAGAGTGGGATGTTCAATAACATATCATGTGACTTAAGGCAACCATCGAAAGGAGGCCTTGAGAGTGATATCTCAAATCGACAAACATACCCATATGTGACTGACTATAGCCCAAGTGCAACAACAAGTTTCACATTGCAAGTACATTGAATGGAAAATGCAATGGCTCGATCACTTAGATAACATAATCACTTAAGCTTTGAAAGCCATGCCTCTTTTTTATACATACATGTCTAAATTCGAAATGGGTGTGACCCGACCACCTGTCTTTTACCATCACCCCCCGGACGGGGGCATAACTATTGAAAGTATTTACAAATGCCATTACTCATTTGCATGTATCTAACTTATACTTTGATCCTAACAGGACGAATGTGGACCACGAAACGGATGTAGAGTGACCATCCATTGACTGGTTCCACCCTACTTGCCAACTGGAAGGCTCAGATAACGGTCGACATGAATTAGCTATCCTATCCCATGCAACAATTAAGTATAACACACCCATTTAGTCCTTGACATTTCAACTTGATGTAGGGGGAGAATGGGAGCATTCAAGGTGACTAAAGTATGACGTTTCACAACCCAACTTCGATCCTCAGAGCTTGGACGGAGCAGAAACTAGTATGAGCTGGGCGTCAACCAATCATTCTAATTCTAACTCATGACTCGGCATAAGAATCCAAAGGAGACGTGGATTTGGTGCCTACTCCTCAGCAAAACCCCCACGGCTAAGGGTATGGGATCCAAGATTCATGGGGCATAATTCGACTGCCCGATTACTCTATGCATATTTACTATCCTCAAAGTTCCGCAG
Source organism: Allium sativum (assembly GCA_030737875.1). Lineage (NCBI taxonomy): Eukaryota > Viridiplantae > Streptophyta > Magnoliopsida > Asparagales > Amaryllidaceae > Allium > Allium sativum. The sequence continues at coordinate 165,474,058 of CM060916.1, read as the reverse complement.
GATCCCAGACTATAGTCAAAAGGATGAATCCTCAAGATTAACACGCGTACATTTGAGCAACAGATCATCACCCAAAATCAAATGACAAGTGGCGAACCGTAAGTACACTGTATGGAAAACGCGTCATCCAGAAGATTGGTTGACGGCTATTGCATATGTGGAACCAAGATTCCCGAGGCCGGCTTTCACCCACTTCAAGACTTCACGCTAAGGGCACCTACGATGAATTGGACAACTGGAAACAACTCCTCGGAGATGGAAGTCAGATTGCTAACATTATTCGACGCTTCATCAGAGGCGGCACATCTCACGACGACATGGATAACGTTAATAATATCCCTTTCACATGGAACATCAGGAATTTCTGCAATCCACCGGACTTCAAATTACCATCTCTGGAGGTTTACAATGGCAGGACTAATCCTATTGTGAATATGATGCGCCATATACACTGTATGGAAGTGTTATTGGCGTCGAACAACATCATGGCTAAGTTCTTCCCTTTATTCTTGACTTGCATTGTTGTTATACAATTTTGGTAGTTTGCAACTGAATCGATCAACCATTGGAACGCGTCGGTTAACCATTTCATTGGACAATCAAAGGTCCACATCGCTCGACCCTAAAGAAAAATGTATCTCACTTCTATTACGCAGATGTCCGATGAGACCCTGCGCTTTTTTTTTGGGAAGGCATAATGCTGCGGCGGCATTGATGGATCAACCGGAATTGTCCATGGTACTTATCGTTGCTGTGTAAAGCATCTTTGATTAAACGGACTTCAAAATCTCTCTAAAATGAGATCCTCCCAAAAATCTTGGTGAATTCTACTCTGAGGCAGACAGATTCCTGCGACAAGAGGATGCTGATGTCGAGATGGATGATCTTGATGTTTTCATGACAAAGGATGGGGAACCATCCAACTCTGGGAACGATAAGGGCAAAGGAAAATACCCGGAAAAGAATGACAGGAATGTGTGGTTTCAGAGAGAACCAATTTCAGCGATTAAGTCTGCAATTTTTTTTTTTTTTTTGTTAAACTCAATGGAACCGAGCATGAGGAACAAACTCAACAAGAGTTTTATGACTATTTTGGACTATGCTAAAACATGAAAAAAAAAAAGGATCAACTAACTCCCTAATGGTGTTTATTCGCTTGCATTTTGTGTAACAACCCGAGTTTTCGATAATTACCTGCTATAATTAATGATATAAAATAAAAAAATAATTGGTTGATAATTAAGATGAAATATACCATCAACTTGGCTATTTGACATCGTTATTCGTGTTAATAATCAATTGGTGCTTTGAGGATTGGTTGTGGAGCTTACTCTCGTTTAAGTGATTATATTTGAGGCTTAGGTTAATTAAATGTGAAATTTATGACAAATTGTGAAAGATTAGTTTTGGGGTGATAATTTGAGAACTAAAAGTATTAACAAATGTTGTTATATGTCGTAATATAGAATAGAAAGGTTAGAGTATTTTCTTATGGGAAATTAATAGTGTCAAACCCATAGGAAGTATATTTTTGCATTGATAATGTGACTTTTGAGATTAGAAACTCAAATATTAAATACTTAGATTAATAATGAAGTTTCAAGAAGAATGTGAAGTAATAAACGTACACAAACATGTACAACTTGTTTAAATTATAATGTGGTTAAAATTTTTGTTGTGTAAATTTTGACAAAATATCTATATTTTGTAAAGTTTGATGTAAGTTTAAAATATTGATGTAAAAAGAAAAGGAAAAAAAAACCTTAAAAGTGCTTTGTATATATATCACTACAATTTTTACTTCATCACATTATGTTAAAACTTGCAAATGTTGACAGAAAATGGTGTAAAACTTGGTTACATAGGCTAAATGAAAGAAACCATAGCCTAATTTCCTAAGTAGTGCTTAGTAAAGTGTTTTGGGCCTTATTGGCCAAAAATTAGGCCTAATAACCTTCCTTAACCAAGTGAAAATTCTGGAGAAAAGGGGAAGTGCATTCTTTTCCTCCTTTGCTTCTTCTCCAGTAAACAGAATTAAAGAAAGAAAGAAACCTGTTTGCTCTCAATCCCGATTTGCCACAAATCTATATCAAAACTCAAGATCCTTGTCGTTTAAATCATCTACAGCAACCATTATTTCTAAAGGAAGAAAAGCACCTTCTTTTTAGCAATTGAGCATCTTGATACTTCTATCCGACCTCCGTCTCGTTGCAAATCAAAGGTGAGGGTTCCCTCACAGAAATTCTAACTTGTTTCAATTGTTTATTGTTGTGGTTTGTTATGAAATCTTAAGTTTATTGAATTTGTAATATGCGTTTTGCTGTTTTTTGTTAAGCTGAAACCATTTCAATCATAACACTCTCGTTATTGATCAAAATCCTTATTATTATATGGTTTTGGAATGCTCAGACTATAAGCTGTAGAATTCAGTTGTTCAGTTTGCAAGATTTTGTGATTAACATTGTCAAAATCGTGGTTTTGTATTGTTGTTTCGAGATAAAAATTGACAGCCACGTTTTTTGTTAAGCTGAAACCGTTTCGATCATAACTCTCTCGTTATTGATCAGAATCTTTATTATTATATGGTTTTGGAATGCTCAGACTGTGAGCTACAAGTTTCAACTATTCAGTTTGCAAAACTTTATGATTAACATTGTCAAAATCGTGGTTTTGTACTGCTGTTTCGAAATAGAAATCGACAGCCACATTTTTTTGTTAAGTTGAAACCGTTTCGATTATAACTCTCTCACTATTGATCGGAATCCTTATTATTATATGGTTTTGGAATGCTCAAACTATGAGTTACATGTTTCAATTGTTCAGTTTATAAGATTTTATGACTAACATGTTCAAAATTGTGGTTTTGTACTGCTGTCCCGAGAGAAAATCGACAACCATCTTTTGTGACTCCGTGACACATGCACCATTTTTTTTATAAATTGTTTTTGAAAATTTTCAAGTATTAAATTATTATTTTAAAAAAAATTATTGCCTTGATAAGGTTTTATAAATACATTAGAAATCTTATTTTAACAAGTATTCCCAAACTTTACGGGTTTTAAGATATTTATATGAAACTTTATTTTGTTCAAACTACTTTCCTAAGTATGTTTTAATATAAGAACACCCTTCGAGAAGACGTGTTGGTGAGTGAATGATATTGTAAACCCTACGGTATGGGACGTGATGGTATACGATATATATTCATCCCAGATTCGTCAGATTGAAGGAATGAACCTCAGTGCTTCTTAGTGTTTATGTGATTTCGGTGAATTTTTTTGGCTTTTTTGTGTTTTCAAATCTCAGTGTTTCTCAGTTTCCAGTGATTTCTGTGATTTGATGAATCTCAATTATTTTTTGTGTTTCGGTGATATTCTGTGATCCACCGAGATATTCAGGTGTTTATGTGGTTTCTTGTGAATTTTTGTGTTTTCCTGAGTGGAGCTGACTTGTAGTGTGTAAACAGTTAAGTGACAACGTATGGTATGGGACATACGATTATCACTTTTTGGGTTACTATCTGAGGGTCTGTGACACATTCCTGTGTGACCGCCAGTACTAGACCTTCGGGTCAATCCTGTGTGAACTCTGTGTGGACCTTCGGGTTAATCTTGTGTGAACTCTGTGTGGACCTTCGTGTCAATCCTGTGTGGCTCTGTGGACCTTCGGGCCATTCGGGTACCCAATCTGTATGATATAGTACTGGCTATGGCTTTGCGCCATCCTGTGTGATAGCACGTGCAGGCATAACATCAGCTAGCCATTTTGTGATGGATCCATCGTCTATGGTTTTGTGTTTTGTATCTATTAAGATTTTATTTGTGATATTTAAATTCTTTTCAAAGTTTTGTGATTTCGGGACTCCGTGATTTAGTGATTTTAGTGAATTTGGGGTTTTGTGGTTCTATGTCTTTATCTTGTGAACTACAAAAGTTATTCCTATGAATACTTTATATGAGTTTAACCTTGTAATGTATTGTTCCATCTTATTCCTTTGTGTCCTAAAGGAATATCCACATTAGTGATTTAATTACTTATTGTTCTTATACAACTTATACTGTTGCAAGTTAGACTGACCCGTGTGCGTATTCCTCGGGTCAAACCGAGATGTTTCAGGTTTAGTTATCATGCTTGGAGTTTGGGTATATCACTACTGGACTATCTCTCTTGTTGCTATTCCTTGTTATGTATCCAAGTTTTGAGTGTATTCTTCAATGTGTATCTTATTATATAAGTAATGGTTTATGTATAACCATTTGTTTGTAGCACATATATCTGTTGTATTCTATTGTTGTAATAATATGTAAACTATTTTGTAAGCTGTAATTGTGTATGTAAATGTACGATGTTCTGAGCTGATCCTATAGTCGTCGTAGAGTTGTATTACACAAGTATTAAGTATGTCGAGCCATACAGAAAGAAAAAAAACAGAGAGTACATCACTGACATACTTAAGACTTGTTAATGCAAATCTACGAATGGTCGCTCCTATCAAGCCCTATTCTCCGCTCTATCAGACGACATTACTTGTTAGTGCTCTTTATTAGGGTGGGTCTCGGGGTGGGGCGTTACATTTTGAAAAGCTTACTTGACTCTGTGGTTAATCAGATAAGAGTAACTAAGTTCACTGACGCTCAATGAGGCGATCCTTACTTTCTGACTAAAGTGAAGGGACGATGCCTAGAAAAATGTGATTCGACTGCTCGCGTGTTCAAGTCTAACTCTCGCTGAATCGAGAGAGAGTATAAAACGACTTGGGTTGGCTAAGACCGTGAAACTTGCAACTCTAACCCCAAACAACAACGAAGAGTATAAAGGACTGAGGACTAGATGTCCAATTGACTTAGCTCAACCCCCATCGACTTTGGGGGCATAAGCACTGACCTCACTTGTTAAACTGACTTTGAACACGTCTTTGACTTGGCATGTAATTCAAAAGATATACCTTGTATTTTCGGACTATGACATGACTTGACTTACTCATTCAAGCGAGACAGCTTATGAATTAAGCATGACATTGAAGACTAAAATCGCAAGCACACTGAATGGAGAGCAAGACAAACTTTTCTATTACCTTATGGTTTTGTCAATCATATGAGACATTGACTCACATGATTTCAACAATATCTCGTATTGACTCGTACGTGATCATTGGACCATAAAAATGATCTAGGGAGATCATGGATTTCTACATAATTGTAGACTTCTATTTTCCTATAATACGATTCAGAGTGATCGTGGATTTCTTTAAACATGGTATGACGTGACCATGAATTTTATATTTTCTGTTAGTACGATCTGGAGTGATCATGATTTTCTGACTTCTAATTGATACGATATGAGGCGATCATGAATTCCTAAATTAATATTATGATGTTGGGATAGTCCATAACCATATGCAAATGTCAAACTCATACACCAGTTCTGAAGTGCTCTATCCCAACAGTCCGGATGCTCACTCAGAATCCGGAAATTCACATACTATCTCATAACTTGAATAAATTTATCATACACTAGCTTATATGTAACAGATGATTTGACTCGACCAATCACTTGATTTGCGGAGGAAGATGACATCGTTTGGCAACGACCTGTTTGTGTACAATCACACACGGGAGCCAACGACGTGTTGGGACTCGTGACAAATAAATTCAATCTCCCGACTTGATGGAGTTTGGATGCTTACAAATTCATCTCAACTATTCTGGTCTGTGATTTTTGCTCGATAACCGCTATTGAATGCAGTGTGGTGAATGACAAGATATTTCTACAGATAGAATAATCCGAGTACAGTTTCTTCTCAAAAGGACTCGACTGTTCGTTATCACCATTCAACAGATTAAACGACTTCTGTGGGAATGCAACTCAATAGATTTAAAGCACATCTCGTCTACGACGCAACATACTTTGAGGAGAAAAGTGTTGGCACGCCTTTTGGACAGGCCTTCAAGATTCTAGGCATATCAAAATATGCTTCACCACTCTGCAAATAGTCACCAAGCAAAGAGCAGCATCTCAAGGCCAAACTGACTTGGCTTGATATGAACAAGACATGACAAGCTCTAGATCAGCTACTTGTGGACCATGTTAAGCACCAAGCTCATTTTAACTTGATTAGTGCCCGGTTCGATGTAGGTCCTACCACACATGAAGGTTCCCTCAGGCCATGAAGTACAGTCACCAGCATCTCAACCCAAACCCGACTCGGCCAAAATGTGGGTCAGTGGAGATCATCATTTAAGACAAATTTCAAACCCAGGTTAAACGAACTCCGCTGGAACATAACAAACTATACGAAGATGCACCAGATTGAGGGGAGCATGTCCCGCGTCGACTTTCCTGGGCCGGCCTTCCGAGGTCGACCTTCCCAGGTTGACTTTGTCCAAGGACAAGTTTCGGGTCGGCCAAGTCTGGGTTAGCCAAATCTTGGGTCGGCCAAGTCTTGGGTCAACTAAGTCTAGCCAGATCTGGTCAACCCAAGAAAATATATCATAAAAGACCTCTTCCAACTTCCTACAACTATGGATCTGCTAGCCTACTTTGTGGTTAGGCTACACAAAGTAAAGAATTAAGTGACAAGTTGTATTCAGAAGGAAAAGAGCCGGAAGACATCAATTCGGATCAAACCTTCTGACCTGAACCCCACTGCATTCACAAGCAGACCAGAAAATGCCATTCCAAAGACACAACCGGATCGGATCACAGTTCGTCGACCTGGACTCCTTATGTAGCCATCTGATCCGAACCGATATCCAGAGGTAGCAATGGTTATGTCTCACTATTCCACCAAACTCGGAGCGGTTATACACCCATTATCCCACGTCACCCACGATCAAGATGTGCTGTCATGATCTCCAAGCTTCCAACTCCGAACCGAACGGGATGACCGCCGCATGGCACTGAACCGGATTAAATTTCTGCCTATAAATACACCATCAAGTACCATTTAAGGAGATCTTTTGGCAAAAACTTGACTAAAACTCTCCCTGCAACCGATTATCATTGCTTTATTCATATCATCATCAATTTTTGGAGCATATTTCATAAAAGATTGAGTGAATTTATTCATTGTATTAGAGAGATTGAGTGATAATCATCATTGTATTTGTCTTTCAATCATCCATCAACAAAGTATAAAGCGGACGTAGGCTCTTTAATGCCAAACCACTATAAATCGTGTGTTCTCTTTGTTTTTTCTCTTTTAATTTCTTCACATTATTATTAAATTGGGTGTTAGGACCACTTTTTGGTCTAACATTTTGGTGCTTTCACAGAGAAATCTTCGAATTATCCACATTTTGGGCTACCATTCTACTATTTGGGTTTGTATATTTGAAGAAGATAGTCCATACAGTCAACAGCTTTGAAGTTTTCTCCAAAAAAAAGTCTCGAAAAAATGGATATTATGACCAAAGGAAAAGAAGCGCAAAATGCGCGGAAAAGTGAAATGGGTGAGGATCAGCAAGCTATGGTCATTACCAGATCGAGAGGACAACGTTCAGGAGCTAACCAATGCGCTAAGGAGTCTCCGATTAGATCTGACCATGAAGCCCCAAACCGAACCGGTGATACCAACCCAACCAAATCTGGTTCTATGAATGTTGCTGGTAGCTCCCCTCCGATCCGAACCCCAGAAATAGCCTTAGCCCTATCCGAACCAAATGCAGTTGAAGTTGGAAATTCTACTCGAGCCCCTACAGATGCTCCAATACTACCCATGGCAACTAGTGATCAGCCTACTCCCTCTGCGCTCGTCACACATGGAGAATTTTCGCGCTTACTTGATATGATTGAGAGCACTAGGGATGCTTTGGAGGATCACAAACGTGATAGTGTTCTTATGAGGGAGAATATGAGAGTTATGAGTGAAGAAATAAGCGAACTTCGTAGACAAAGTGTGTCCTCTCCGATTCGTCGTCCTACAATGGATCATTCATCATCTTCAGACGAAGAGTGCCCGTGTGAAAGGAGACCGTATGAAAGGCCCGAGAATCTGGACCAATTGACATTCGAATCATTGGGAACCCGTGAAGATGCGGCCTATGTTCTGGGACCCGTCGATCCAAGTTTGAAAGAACCAATGCTGTTACTGATGCGAGGATCACACGTTCTTCCCAAAGATCCAAACATCACTAATCCCACTCGGGGGTAGCTTCTCCATCCCATTCGTCCCATGAATGACTGGGACTGCAAAGGCGAGGAGATTCAGCCGCAAATCGAAACCAAAGGGCATCACCTAACGTGGGCGCTAGACGTGTTAGAAGAAGTAGAAGCGCAGATCCTGAACCAGCTTTGACCAACGCATAAGTGGAAACAATGGTGCGTCAGATTATGGCTAATAGTCGATGCTACACTAATGAGGACCGGGGTGTTGAGCGTAGTCATACCCCATTCACCGATGACATATTGAATTACCAATTCCCTCAACGGTTCAATCGGCCACAAATGGACCGATATGCCGGAAGAACGGATCCGGGACAACATCTAATGAGGTTATGCATGGTGTATGAATGCCGCAGTCGCGCCAAACGCTATGAAATGTAAATCTTTCCCATATATCTAGAAGATATTGCATTAATGTGGTTTACTCAACTTCCCCTACGATCGGTGTCGAACTTTAAAGAGCTAAGCGAGCGTTTTATGAATCAGTTCCGGCTCCATGCCAAGAAAGCTAAAACTGTCATTGAACTGTCCAAAATCAAACAGGACCCTGGAGAATCTCTAAAGTCATACCTGGACCGCTTCAACTTAGCAGTTACTGAAATAAGCGATCCCGATGAACCAACCATTTTGATGGCCTTAATAGATGGGGTCGATCCAGATACTGAAATCGAAGGATATCTAGCTGGAAAACCACCAATTACTAGGGAGACATTCTATGAAAAGGCAAATATTCGTCTACAACGGGAGGAAATATACGCTAGTCGAAAAAGAAAATCTGAGGGGGCTACAAAAGAAGATATTAGAAGTAATGTTGTTGTGAAACAGTCTGGCGACAGTTCGGGGAAGGTCGAGGTGAACGTTGGCAACAAGAACAAAGGAAGTGGCAATAGGAACGGGAACGGCAATAAAAGAAATAGGAACTGAGGAAACAACTCCAGAAAAAGACCTCGATTCCAAACTTTTTAAAACTACACGACGTTGAATGATACTCTAGAAATCATCTATCTAGATACGTATAATTTCTTACAGTACAAAGAACCTCCTCCCCGAGACTCTACTGAGAAGGAGCTGGCAACTGGAAAATTTTGCCTATTTCATGGAACTCATGGACACTCTACTAACGAGTGTCATCATTTGAGAGATGTTGTTGAAAAACTACTACGAGAAGGAAAGTTAGATGAATACAAGGTTGCTTCGAGGGACAGGGGCAAGGGGGCAAGCCCCGAATCAAAATCAACCTGCTCCTAAACCCACAACTCAATAGAAGGGAAAGGGCATTGTTATAAATACCATAGTTGGAGGACCGCATCCAGCTGGGTCCAGTAACAAGGCGATGGAACAGTACGTCAATGCCGCTAAACATCCCGAAATAGGAGAATGTAGCAACATTGAAGAAGCCACACTAGTAAAACAGCAAAAGACTACTGCTGATGATATCATCTTTCGAGACAGAGAAAGTATTGGGTTGAAGCGCTGAGCACTGATCCACTAGTGATAACAACAGTTATTGGACCCGCAATAGTTAAAAAAGTTCTTGTGGATAACGGGAGTTTTGTTAACATCCTGTTCAAAAAGGCTTTCAATCAAATGAAATTAGAGATGGAGGACGTGATGCCATGCGAAGGCTAGATTCATGGATTTTAACGGAACCTCAACCTCCCCGATTGGAGCTATAAACTTGCCTGTATAACTGGGCGAAGGAGAACGTAGAAGAATGGGAGTTCTCCAATTTGTTATCCTGGACATCGACTCGCCCTACAACGCATTCCTGGGATGAACAGCCCTCTCTGAATTTAGGGCTTGGATTGCCCCATAGTGCCTACTAATGAAATTCCCAACGGATGCTGGAGTGGGCATGGTGCAAGGCGACCAAATTACCGGAAGAGCCTGCTACATGGCAGAGTTAAAAATGTTGCGTAATGGAAAGAACTTAGAACCTAAAGACACTTCCTCTCCTGCTAAGGAGAATTTAGCATAGCAGCTAAAGACTATACCGCCTAGAGAATCTCCCGACGAAATTCCTGAAGATATGGATCCCAGGGAAGATGAAGAACCAGGAACTAGAAAGGCGACACCCAATGAGGCGACTGTTGATATCCCAATCGATAACGACGACCTGACAAAGTTCTTGAAGATTGGGTCTCATTTGAATTCTTTCCGGATGAAAGAACTGACTGATTTTTTGAAAGCAAATGTCGATGTAGTTGCTTGGACTCATGCAAACATGTGTGGAATTTCACCCGCGGTTATAAGCCACTAGCTAAGTTTAAACCCAAACCATCCTCCGGTCAAGCAGAAAAGACGTATGTTGGGCTCGGAGAGGTCGTCGGCCTTAAAGGAAGAAGTAGAGGACTTAAAGAATAACGAGCTTATTAGATATTCGACATATCCTGACTGGATATCGAATCCTGTCTTAGTCAAGAAATCAAATGAAAAATGGCGGACGTGCATTGATTTTTCCGATTTGAACATGGCTTACCCGAAGGATAGCTTCCCGCTCCCCAGGATTGACTAGCTAGTGGACTCGACAGCCGGACATGAACTTCTCTCCTTCATGGACGCATATACAGGGTATAACCAGATCCCTATGCATGTGCCAAATCAAGAGCACACAAGTTTTATCTTGAATTTAGGATTATACTGTTATGTGGTGATGCTATTCGGACTAAAGAATGTCGGAGCCACATATCAGCGCTTGGTAAACCGAATGTTCTATAATCAGATCGAGAAAACAATGGAAGTCTATGTAGACGACATGCTTGTGAAGTCCAGACAGTCTTCCGATCATACGAAAGATTTGGCGAAAATATTTGACATTTTGCGAAGGTACGGGATGAGATTGAACCCCTTTAAATGCTCATTTGGGGTCGCATTAGGAAAATTTCTTGGTTTCATTGTAAGTTCTCGAGGGATTGAAATTAATCCTGATCAAATAGCAGCAATCAGAAAAATAGAGGAGCCGCGGAAGATTAGAGATGTTCAAAGTTTGGTTGGGAAAGTCGCCGCATTGAACAGGTTCATTTCCAAAGCCACGGACAAATGTGTCCCCTTCTTTGACTTAATTAAACGGGGGAAGCGAAACATTGAGTGGACTCCCGACTGAATAGAGGCATTCAAAAATTTGTTAAGTTTGTTCGAGAAACCCCCCCATATTGTCAAAACCGGTGGATCATGAAGATTTCTTCGTATATTTGGCGGTGTCGTCTCATGCTGTCAGCTCAGCTTTGGTGCGTGAAGAAGACAAGTTCCAAAGGCCAGTGTACTATGTAAGTAAGAAGTTAGCAGTAGCAGAACGAAATTATCCGAAAATAGAAAAACTTTCTTATAGTCTCTTGATTGCATCCCGAAAGCTACTTCATTATTTCCAAGCTCATCCGATAGTCATATACACCGATCAACCATTAAGACAAGTGCTACAACGACCCCAAGCATCGGGGCGACTGCTTAAGTGGAATATCGAGTTGAGGCAATTTGATTTAAATTTTCAACCAAGGAGATCGATAAGAGGACAGGCCCTAGCTGACTTCATAGTAGACTTCACGATTCCCGAGGAAGAAGCATTGGATGACAAGACTATCGCTTCGTAGCATAAATTAGAACTTAGTCTATGGAAATTATATACGGATGGCGCTAAGAATGATCGAAGGTCTGGCGCCAGAGTCGTTTTAACTACTCCTGAAGGACGATCCATTTACTACGCCATGCGGTTGGAATTCTCCGCCACCAACAATGATTTCGAATACAAGGCCTGATTTTCGGGCTAAAACTCGCTAAGGTACTAGGGGTAAAGACACTGGACATATTATGTGACTCCAAAATAGTTGTTTGCCAAGTTCGAAAGGAATTCGAAACCAGGGGACCTCGACTTGTCACTTACCTTGAAAAAGTGGAGGAGTCAGTAGGTAACCTATAACATTATAGCATAACTCATATCCCGAGAACAAAAAACTAGAAGGCAGACCGACTGGCTAAGTTAGCAAGTTCTGACAACCCAGAGGAGACCGAGATGGTTCCAATAGAAGTATTGGAATCGCTAAGCTTTGACCAAATGGAAGCTGAACCAGAAAGGGAGTCATGGATGACACCGATTAAGAACTTCCTTTAGAGAGAAACTCTCCCATTAAAAAAGAGCGAGAGACGAGCTGCAATACGTAAAGCCGCAAGGTACGTTTTATAGGACAATGTCCTTTACCGCCAAGGATTCTCTATGCCTCTACTATGGTGTATAGCACATGACGACATCAAGCGTGTACTGAGAGAAGTACATGAAGGTGAGTGTGGATACCACACCGAAGGCCAAACTTTGGCAAAGAAAGCATTACGGTATGGCTATTTTTGACCTACCGTAAATAAAAATGCAGCTGATCACTCACGACGCTGCGATAAATGCCAAAGGTTTGCTAAAGTTCCAAGAGAACCTCCAAGATGGCTTAAATTAATGGTCAGCCCATGGTCATTTGCTATGTGGGGATTAGACATCATTGGGACCCTGCCAATCGCCAAAGGAGGAGCTAAATACGCAATTGTGGCCGCATATTATTTCACAAAATGGGTGGAGGTCGAACCCTTAACCACGATCACGACAAAACGAGTGATAAACTATGTAGTCAGGAATATCATCTGTCGGTTTGGGACACCAAAAACCATTATAACCGACAATGGAACCCAATTCGATAACATGGAATTCAGAAATTTCTGCCAGAAGTATAAGATTGATAAGAGATATACCGCCGTAGCTCACCCACAGTCAAACAGACAAGTTGAAGCGATAAATAAAGTTATTAAGTCCATTCTTAAAAAGCGGTTGGAACGAGCAAAATCCATGTGGGTTGATGAATTACCACTAGCTTTTTGGGCCTATCGGACGACCTTCAAAACAGTGACTAGCCACACCCCTTTTTCACTCTTCTTTGGATCAAAAGCGGTAATTCGGTGGAACTTAAAGTCCCCTCTCATAGGGTGACATATTATGACCCGATGACAAACAAAGTGATCCTCCTAGAGTCCTTGGACATGATTGAAGAGAAGAGGGACGAAACGGACTTGCGTGCCTCAAGACACCGACGCCAAGTGGCACGCTATTATGACAGAAGAGTTCACCCTCGGAGCTTTGAACCTGGAGATTTAGTATTAACGCGAGTCTTCCCGCCTCCAATTCATTTAGGTCCAAAGTGGGAAGGACCATATACGATCCAATGGAAGGTTGATACAGGAGATTTCAAGTTAACGACCGTTGATGGTAAAGAAATTCCTGGAGCTTGAAATGCCCAATGGCGATACTTGACTTGAATTTGTACTATTTTCTTTTGTTTTATAAGCCATGTAAAATGGCACGACTTTCCTAGAAAAGTTTGTTTAATATAAACAAAAGATTATAAAGTGGACGTAGATCACGACTCTGCCGAACCACTATAAAATATTGTGTGTGATTTACTTTTCCTGTTCGAATTTCGTTTCATGTATATTCTGTGATTGTCACTAGAAATTTGAATCAACACTAAAGCAAATGAAATAACCGTTTGCGTAACGACATAAAAAGGATGGGAAGACGACGTCCCAAACTCTCGCGATTCGAGAGAGAGTATAAAGGATGAGAAGACGACGTCTTTATGGCGTGAAGGTGCACCATGACAAAAGACCGCCTTGAATCCACTCTAACCTGACCATATGATAGGAGAGTATAAAGGTACTAGGAATAAGTACCAATGAAGAAAAATCTTAGTCCAGCTAAAAGAGCTGGGGGCAGTTTAGTGTCGAACCTAATCAATCTCTAACAAGCCCTGGTCAGGCGTTATATTCAAGATTGATTGGGGGCATTCACATCACAGCCCCTGTCATCAATCATTTATTTTATTTAAGCGGCAATTCCTGTGAATGATATTTTCCCTATGTGTACACTTGCAAGGGAACGTGATTGTGACTTAAATTTTTGTTTACCACTTATGCTTATTAACTTCTTGACATTAACAGAGACAAATAATGAATTTACAAGCAATTGACGTAGTGGGAAACAAACTACTTTGGTGTAGGTTTATACAAAAGGACTAAACAAATAAAGGTGAGGGCCGCACTCGCTACGACAACAGTGGGCGAAGGGATAGGCAAAACAAAGGATGGAGCTGTCTTTCATTTGGACTCCGGAGTGTACTTCACTTTCTTGGTAGTTTTAAGTTTTTCCTTCTCCTTTTTTTAGCCTCGGTCATGATTCACTTTGGTCTCTTCTTCCCTGGAACTGGAGCGCTGAGATCAATAGAAGACTTTTTAGCAAGCTCTTCAGTAATCGACCTGGTTGAGAGTTTGACAACTAACCTGGATCCAAGAGGGATTATCGCGAGAGGTTTAACAGCCTCGGGATCTTCCTTCTCGACTTTGGCTTTTAAGAGCATATCCTGCTTGGCATTCATATCAGCTAAAGTCATGTCATCGACATTCACCAAATCCCCAGTCATGACAACATCGTCCTCTTCCTCGTGCCCATCATTGTCGTCGTCGTCGTCTTTTAAGGCGTCTATCACATCCTCGTCTTGGGGGTTTTCAGTGCTAGATGGAACTGGAGCTTTCTCAGAAACCTCTTCCTTATCTTCGACCCTCTCCACAGGTTTTGAGCCAGTGACTTCATCATGTTTCTCTTGGGTCTGTTCAGTAGACTTTGTATCAGTGATCTCTTCTCATCGCCCATCAGCCTTTTCAACCGGCTGTGCACCTATAGAATGAGAAGTAACTGGTATTAGCTCAGGAGAAACAATAGGGTCTTCGGTTGCATGTCCAATAATGTAGCAAAATGTTGAAATGGCCCTAACGAATTGAGGTGAAAAAGTAGAGATGCCTTTGGATGATCTCTCGATTGGGGTAGCAAGAGTCTCTGATGTCGCTTTAGGAATAAGAGATAAAAAAGATGCCTTAGGGATTCCCGGTTCTCGGGATCGTATCCCTCCGTTCTGGTATCCCCGGGGGCAACAGAAGAAGAACTAGTTTCAAAGACATTTTTCTCTTTAGGCTGACGTTTCCCTTCTTCCATAGCCACAGCAATGTGTCTGCGACCTTCAGCCAAGCGCGCCGGTTCTTCACCCCTTAGTAATTTCTCCATAAGTTTGTCTTCATCGATGGAGTCTACCTTGAGCTCTTTCATCTCCCATTCAATGATTTGGACCCAAACATAGACCAAGGTTGTAGGATAATCTTCGATCCAAGCAATGTCCCGACGACGGATCACTTGGGCAAAGAATTCTATCATTAGCTCACCATAATCATCCAATTCTTTCTGGATAGAAGAAATCTGTGTGTGGGCATTTTCGGTGGATTTAATGGCAATGCTTGCAATCCCTTCAGCTAAGACCGCTATGGATTCAGCTTCCATTAGTTTGGCTTCTAATTCAGCATTCCTCTTTGCCAGCTCAACATTTTTCTTCGCCAGCCCAACCAACTAGAGCCCGGAGTTAGGCTAGTATGTGCAGTTACCCCAGTCTTCACAGGAGTAACTTCTTCTTTGGAAGTGAATAGCTCTAAAATCTTGTGAAGTGTAAAGGGTCTCGAATAAGGGAAGATTTCCCAAACCCCGAAATATAGAATCATCTACAGTGGGATCATCTCCTTGGGGAATGGATAACGGCAACTCTTTTGGGGAAATTGGTTTTTCAGAAGTGGCCGCATCTTCAGGAATGATGTATTTATCTCTATCTTTTTCCACTGTATTTGCTAATATGTCATCTTGAGTCGAAGTGGGAGAAGGACTCTTTTGAAGTATCAACGGATTCTTTGAACTCTCTCCACGCTTGGGTAAAATTTCAATTGGCACCTCGACCGGAGGTATATACACATAATGGCCCTCTCCATGACCTATGCTACGAGTTATAGCAACTAAGCAATGCCGATGAAGGTATTCATCCACTAGGAAGTCTCTGATAGTCAAAAAAAATTGATCACCATTGAGTAATCAGTTCAAGCGATCAAATTGCACTTGATGCTTCTCTTGCGGCGGGTTAGCAACTACGAATGAAAATAAGCAATGATAATATATTTATGATGGAGATCGGAATTAGAACTCAAAGGCTGATGTCTTTACTTGATTTAAGCTATCTCCCAGCACAACCCAGTTGCTGCTTAATATAGAACCATTCAAGCCTTGGATCGCCAACCTTGCTACTAAATGAGACGGTTTTTCTTTTAGGTACAGATTTTAAGTATACAAAGGAGGGGTATCCTGAGTTCTAAGCTTGAAATTATAGAAGAAATGAACGTCCTCGAAAGTAAGCTGTACACCTTGAATTTCTTTATATGCTGTAACAACCCGGAAAATACGAGCCAATTGAAAAATTTTAAATTGGATATTTTAAAAGAATTTAAACAATTGAAATAGAATATTTCAATAAAATAGTGAACTAGAAATAGTGTGGCAGTTTGAAAATTTGAATTCAAACTTTGACCGACTGTACCGGGTGCAAAATATAATGGATTTTAGTGAAACCAAAAATATTTAAATCTGTTTATGAATATCTTTCTAACGAATCTGAAAAATCGAAGTTTCATAGCGGGAATCAAAAGTTATGGCCAAATGAATTTTCAGAAAGGTCGCTATAGAGAATATATAGCCCTTGAAAATAGACATTTTGCAAACGACCTCGGAATTCGACAAAACCACTTTTGTTGGATCCGGGATGTCAAATTATGGCTAGGTTTCAAATTTCGTAATTTTCGAAGCTAGTATGTGAGCGTGGCAAAAGAAAACGTGTTTGGTTAATTTCTGTTAAATTGGATCGACCAGAAAATGGCCATTTTTCAAACGATCTCAGAATTCGACGAAACTAGTTTTGTTGGGACCGTAGCGTCAAAACATAGCTAGATTTATTTTTCTGGAATTTTTCGAATCAGTTTGTGGCCCTGGCAAATTGAAATGTACGTTCAAATTGAATATTGAATGTTATATATTTTAATTTGAAAAATAACTAACTGTAACAGTTGAATTGGCCCCATTGTGTCCGGGATGGGGATATTTAGCTAGGGGCGACAGTCGTTGGGTTTGAAAACGAGTTCGTATGGAGAAACTGGTATTTTCAAATTTAAAATAAATTAAAAATAAAATATATAGGCCAATCACTCTCCTTCTCTCTCACTTCCCTTTGACTGGTCAAACCCGCCTCTTTCCTCTCGTTCACGACGGAAAAAGCTTCCGATCTTCTCTCCCATTTTCTGGCGAAACCAAGAAAAATCAGCCCCTCCCCCTTTGCAATTTTTTGAAGATCTAGATCCCCTCTTTAAATCCATACCCGATTCACCCTCCCTCATCGCTCCTACCTCGAGATTCATGCCCTCAGACATCCGCACTTCCCGTCGCCGCCACGCCAAGGTCTGACCACCGAGCTTGCCGTTTCTGCCACTAATCGGAGCGCCTCTCGACGCTCTTTGACGTGGTGCGACTGGATTTGAACATCGTGCAACAATCGAGGCGAAAGATCAAAACCTAGTTTCGAAGAATTCAGGAGGTAAATGGCTTTGAATATTTAAACTGATAAATAGCACTTTTATGTGTTGTTAATTTCGATCTTCGTTTAAAAATCATATCTTTTTACTACGTTAACGAAATTCGATGAAACAGGAAACATCGTGACCGCAAGGGCGCTCTCTACAATCTAGAAGAGACCGCGAATTTTTCTGAGCTATCTACGATTTTTAGCACCTCAAAAACCAAAGTGAGAATTCTAAATTCAAATGTGAATGAAATCGTGTTGTATAAATTATATAAGCGAAGTATAAATTATATACGCATTGTATACCTCATGTACATGTGTTGTATAAGTTATATGAGCAATGTATAAATTATACAAGTGTTGTATGAAACATATATGCTTAGAAATTGTGTTGAAATGAAAGTGAAATATATATATATATATATACACTCCCCACGTCCACAAACCATGGACGATATTTATTGCTTGTGATTGGCGTGAAAATATGTGGTATGACTAATGGTTGAAAATAATTGTTTATGGTTGATATTGTTGGTTTGTGTTGAAAAATACCTTTGTGGTTGAAAAATACCCTCTTGTGGTTGAAACAAATTAGAATAGGATTGTGGAAATGAAAATAAAACATGCCGCCTACGTGCGAACTAGATGCATGAAATCCCCATTGTCAAAAACCGCGAGGTTTTAAGGTAGAGCGAGGAGCCGTACTCGGGACGGTGCCGGTTTTAGCTACCCTGTCATTGTGCTGCCGAAATTTTGAATAATATTCATGTGTTAGAATTATTTTCATATGTTGAAAGAACATTCATGTGTTGAATAGAAATTCATTCGTTGAATAGAAATTCATGTGTTGAATGGTATTTGTGTTTTAAATAAATTACTTTAACAATAAAAATCACATTTTTATTATATATACGAACTATAGAGAACATTCATGTGTCGAATAGAAATTCATTCGTTGAATAGAAATTCATGTGTTGAATGGTATTCGTGTTTTAAATAAATTGCTTTAACAATAAAAATCACATTTTTATTATATATACGAACTATAGAGAACATTCATGTGTTGAATAGAAATTCATTCGTTGAATAGAAATTCATGTGTTGAATGGTATTCGTGTTTTAAATAAATTGCTTTAACAATAAAAATCACATTTTTATTATATATACGAACTATAGAGAACATTCATGTGTTGAATAGAAATTCATTTGTTGAATAGAAATTCATGTGTTGAATGGTATTCGTGTTTTAAATAAATTGCTTTAACAATAAAAATCACATTTTTATTATATATACGAACTATAGAGAACATTCATTTGTTGAATAAAGGACTAGAACGATAAAAAATATATTTTTATCGTATAAGTGAAGTTAAAACATTCATGCGTTGAATATATGAAGTGAACAATAAAAATTACATTTTTATTGAGAATATGATGTGTTAAAAACATTTACGTGTTGAATAAATATTTTTGAAGATAAAAATATCATTTTTATCACGTGTGTGATTTGCTAAAAATATACAAGTGTTGAGATAAATATTTGTTTGCTATGAATATTATTTTTAACATGTATAGGAACTAAATAAAATAGTAATGTGTTGAAATATATTTTAATTCGTTAAGAATATCATTTTTAAGTGAAGTATGAAGTGTTGAAAATAACCACTTGCTCAAATAAATATGCATGAGTTGAAATATTCATTAATTTGCTAATGATATGATTTTTGCTTATGTATGCAACATTAGAATGAATGGTAACTAAAAACCAATTCGAATCAAATAAGAAATTGAATGGAAAATGATAGGTGATAAAAATTGCATATGTGTACATGCATATTTATAGAACAAGTTATAGCAAAGAGGCTAGAGAAGAGGAATAAAATTAATGTGCCCGACAAATAGGTGCATGTTTACTGTTTTGCTTGGGTGATGATTTTATGAGCCGAATGGCTAGCCGCTTGGCTTTCTCTTTTTCTTTTTGAGATGAGACGCCCGTGTGGCTATTTGGGAATTTTCCCATCCCTTCCCATACAAAGGAGGTTATGGCGAAATTTTCCAAAATTTAAAGGCGTTAGTGAAATATCTGAAGTGAAAACGATATTGAAATCGCCGAATGAACTATATATATATATATATATAATTAAAACGAACCGTGGCCGTGCAGTTCATGTTTTGAAATCGGGATTTCAAACGACCAGTGCGGGAAATCCGACCATCGGATTTTCCCGAAACCGCAACCGTTGGGTTCGCCTTGGAAATATCTTTCCAACGGCACCAACTTTGCAAAGATCCAACGGTTGGATTGTCTGGAATGTTTAGTTCAAATTTAGAGAAAAACAGCGCTAGAATAGATTATATTTCTATATAAATATAATTAAATTAAATCGAATAACGATGCTGCAGTTCGTATTTTGAAATCGTAACTTCAAATGACTAGTGCGGGAGATCCGACCGTCGGATTTTCCAAAACTGAAACCGTTGGATTCGTTTTGAAATGATCTTTTCAACGATATAAAATTTGTAAAGGTCCAACGGTTAGATTTTTAAATATGTGTAAAACAAATTCAGGGAAAAACAGCGCTAGTGCCTCAGCACGACCTGAAACGTCGTTTAATTAAATATGGCCATTTTTAAATGAATAAAAATGGCGAAAAATCGTTATAAAATATTATAAGCGATATGGAATGGAAATAGGCCAATTTTCCTTGGTTTACTTGATATTTGATGGTTGAATGTGTTTGATATGAAAATTATACTAAAGAACTGAAATGTGAATGTTGAATAATTTAAACATGGAAAGAATTGATTTGAATTCTAAAATATATGTTAATTATTTGAAAAGGCCGAGGTAATCCTCATTTCAAATAATTGATCGAACGATTCGAAGTTGAAAATATGAAAAAGGTTCAAGACCGACGATCTTCGTATCGGAAGGATGGGCGCTACTGAGGTTCCTGATTGGAGTAGCTACCTTGAAGGGACGGAAGTAGTAGCCGTCTGGACGTATGTGTTGATTGTACGGATATGCGAGGAATATGGTGCCTCCGGTTTCATTCAGACCCATAACGGACTTGTAAATGGACTGTGTGTCTGACATTGGATTTTGTTCTATGCTGATTGATCTCTGTTAAATATATATCTGTTTGGCGGCAGAGAATTTATTCTCTTGCTTAACGCCCTTCTCTGAGACGTACGAGCTCAGAGGTTATATATCGATAGAAATCAGTCGTATGGATTGGATTGCCTGTGTGGCATGCCAAGAAGCAATGATCAAGGCTTCTGTTGCAAAGCAAAGTCTTGTGGTTGATGATTAAAGCACGGCCTACGTGGCCTAGCTTTGTGTATAGCGTGGATTCGCGAGCCTCACACCTCGGTATGAGTCAAAAAAGGGATAAGGACCGCTGGGAGAACACGACGTTTCTTTCTAGTTATGATGGTGTCAGTGCTTAAACTGGCTGACATTTATATTACTTTCATCTTTGTGGTTGTTGGAATGCGAGGCGCCTTGATTATAGGTCTGTAAGGACAGGGAAACGTGTTTTCAGGAATAACTAATCCTCAAACATAAGAGAGGACCGGCCCAGCCGATTCCAAGGGTTACCCAGAGTGTGTAGTCCTGAGGCATTTGCTAGAGTAACTCGAAGCGGAGAGGATCTTGCCCCTTGCCTCGACTCATGATGGAATCTAATTTCCAATACGAAATTGCGGATGTGATTGTATTACTAGTATGGCGACATAGTAGATGGTAGCTATGCCGCCTGGGATTGATATTTATGATTGAATTCGCTTTTGAAACATATATGCACTAGAAATAATATCAAGTGATTTTGCTTTGCACGTATTAAGCATATTTTGGCCATTATAAGGTAAAACTCTATCCTCCGGTTTGCGTTGCATTGTGTGATGGGACTTGAGTCTTATAACGGCTTCATTCTTTTTAAAAAACATTGCGTTGTTTTAAAGAATATATCTTGTTTTAATGCACTGGCAATCACTGGAGTAAACCCGTTCCGCGAAAGTGGCATGGTCCCATGATTTGCCTTACTACTGTTGTTTAACCAGTTAAGTGGATTTCTCATACCAGTCCCACGACTGACTCGTTATTTGTTTCACTTTGCAAACTCGGTTGCCCTTATTTTCACACGGGCAGCCTAGTTGACAGATGACAGGATATTTTGGCTTAGCACTGCTGCATGGAGTGCGTTTTTGGCTTGATGGCGAGGATTAGATTTACTTGTATTTTGGCTATGGACTTTCCGCCATTCTTATCTTATGTATATGATTCCTCCTATGGCGATGTAGACTGATTTACTTCCAGCATGTATTACTTTATGTATATGTACCCCCTACGGCGATGTAGACTGATACCTCTATTATGTCTTACTGTATGTATATGATTCCGCCTATGGCGATGTTGACTAATCATTCCCTTTTTATGCACTAAGTCATATCCTACGCTGTGCTACTCTGATGTTGTTACATGTTCTGATTCCGCTGTCATATTTGTGTAAAATTATTTTATTTGATGTTTATGCTATTATCTGTACTCTGCTAATGATGATTAAAGTGTTATATTCCAATGATTATCCTTAACACCATCGTATGGGTTTTGAGATCGTCACATATGCTATGTACAAAGTATATAGATAAGCATAGGAGTTAGGATGAAGTTGCATTGGGGCAATCCGCATTTGTCTCAGGAAATCGACGACGAATGGCGGGAATGGAGGTATCACCCCCAACAAGGCACATTAATCTACTGGTGGCCATGTACCCTTCGGAAGGATTATGAGGTCGATCTGTTTTAGAGGGAAACTCGGTAGCTCTTCAAAGTATTCCATGTTTCAAACATATATGTGCGAGTTTGTCATTATCAACTATTGAGGCGACCGAATCACTGGGTTTCTCCAAGATAGTAACATTCACAAACTCGTCGGGAGCACGGTCATCTTCAACTCCGCCTTCACCTTCTTCATCCATAGAGACATCACCCCCGGATGACACTTCACTATCATGAGTTCCAATCTCGCAATTTGGACCCTTACTATCCCATTCTAGATATGAGGTGGAAGGTATATCTTCAATGGTAAAGTTTTCAGATGTCCCTATAGCTTCTCTTCTCTCTTCTAATCTGGACGAGCGTCTCTCAGTCATAGTTGTTGTACTATTGAAGAAACAATAGCTGAAATAAGAGCAAAATTGGCCGTGTCCCCCTGTGCATGAGTGCAAGCTAAATTGTGCAAATGTGTATGTAATACTAAAAGATAATTATATAAAGGAGAGCAATGCAAAATTTGACGAAGCAGTTGTATGTTCATAAGCAGTCCAAAAGTTCATTCAAGAAGACTCTATCCTAACTGTTCATAAAGCCATGAGCTATACATAGTAATGGTCGAGTTAATTAAAGTATGATTGCTTGCAAGATGTATAACTGCGGATCGGCTCGAGTCAGTGTGTCATTATCGGATCGATTTGGGTATACACATCTGAAGCAGGTTGGTTCGGGCATATATGTTTCGACTGGATCGGTTCGGAGATCTGAGGATGAAAATGTCGGATCGATTCGGAGATTTATGTGCAAGTGGCAGATCGGGATGAAGATGGTTGAATGTTAAAAGTGTCAGATCGGTTCGGAATTCTAAAACACATGGAACCAAATGAAATGAAACTTCAATATGGCGAGCCTGTAACACCGAACCGAACCGGTTTATCACCAAAACCTATCCACTCCACTAATTTCAACGCTTCAACCATTATCATATCCCCCGACCCGGACCGAGATCACATGCCTTATCTCTGACACTCTGAAATCATCCGCTCCGCCTTGAGCTGATCCCATTCCTCTCTTCTTCCTTTTCACTTCTCCAACACCATCTAACTCGTTTCTCTCAAAAGCCCCCTCATAGCTGAGCATCTATAAATCAACGTGTCCAACGCTGGCTTTGACCTCCTCCACAACCGCCTCGAGGTAGCGATAAAACTGCCAACGACGATGGCGAAGGGACGGGAGACACAGCTTCAAGCTTGATGTGACAACGAACAAGACTACTCAAATTGCTTCTAAATTTGGGTTAGAATCGATTAAAACAAAGTTAATCAAATATTGAAACCCCACCTATTTTGTTTCAAGAATTGGGAGAGTTTCTCCGCGACTTGAGGGTTAGGTTTTAGTAATAAGAAAAGCGACGGCAGGAAATGAGGAATTAAAGAGGAATGTGCAAATATATATGCGAAGGGAATGGGTGTCCCTTCATGTTCTGTTGGATTAGACGCTCCAAGCCGGTCCAGTCAACAAATGGTCCAGGCTAGCATAAAGTACTTAAGCCCATGGATTCGATGGTGATCGAAACACGGACCGGATCAGATATACTTAATCCGAACCGGAGTATAATCGCCGGAATTAATTCAGCACATAAAGAAAACCCAAAAGAAGATGTAACGAATCATAAGTTTAAAATTTTACTTGGAAGAACTATTTGGATGATAAGTGAAACTCTCGAAGTTATTGAAAATAATGGGGGTAATTCTTACATCCCATAACGTATTTATATACACCAAGAGACGCGACTTGATGAAGTAACACAACTTAACGAACGAATGGAAGCAACTATTCAATGACTTTAATTCAGAAACCAATAGACGAACCATTTCGATGCACACTCCATCTCCGATAAGAGCGTACTCTGAAGGGGAAAAATGTTAGCCTACTTTGTGGTTAGCTACACAAAGTAAAGAATCAAGTGACAAGTTGTATTCAGAAGGAAAAGAGGCTGAAGACATCTATTCAGATCGGATCGGACCTTCCAATCCGAACCCCCCTGCATTCACAAGCAGACCAGAAAATGCCATTCCAAGGACACAACCGGATCGGATCAGAGCTCGCCGACACGGACTCCTTATGTAGCCATCCGATCCAAACCGATATCCAGAAGTAGCAACGGTTATGTCTCACGATTCCACCAAACTCAGAGCGGTTATACACCCATTATCCCACGTTCACCCACGATCAAGATGTGCTGTCATGATCTCCAAGCTTCCAAATCTGAACCGAACGGGATGACCGCCACGTGGCACCGAACTGGATTAAATTTCTGCCTATAAATACACCATCAAGTATCATTTAGGGAGATCTTTTGGAAAAATCTTGACTAAAACTCACTCTACAACCGACTATCATTGCTTTATTCAGATCATCATCAATTTTTGGAGCATATTTCATAAAATATTGAGTGAATTTATTCATTGTATTAGAGAGATTGAGTGATAATCATCATAATAGTTGTTTCTAAATCATCCATCAACAAATTATAAAGTGGACGTAGGCTCTTTAATGCCAAACCACTATAAATCGTGTGTTCTCTTTGTTTTTTCTCTTTTAGTTTCTTCACATTATTATTAAATTGGGTGTTAGGACCACTTTTTGGTCTAACAGGATCTATCTCCACAAGTCCATTCCTAGCCGGCCATCTCCTACAAAAAGAAGACTTCCTTCACTCTTCCTACACTCCCGAGTAGACTGCCACGTGTCCAAGTCGGCTTGAGATAAGAAGCAGCTATAAATAGCCCTCTAAAGCTCTGAAAAGGGGACTTTTGACCACTACATGCTCTCCCTAATTCAATCATGGCTGCCAACCACTTCCATCCCAAAATACTAGCTATAATTATCATGTAATTCGAGATTCTCTCAAAAATAGGATCGTATAGGATGTTCTGACAATCTCATTCATTATAACTACAATATTCTAACATTATAAAGAGATTATGAAGTGGATGTAGGCTCGTTAACGCCGAACCACTGTAAAAATGTTGTTTTCTTGTCGTTTCTTTTTTTTCAGATATTTCTTCATATTTCATGCTCTAAACCCGACTTTTGCGTGTTGGTGCCACTTTTTAGCGTCAACACCATGGTTCTTTCACTGAGAAATGAATTCTCAACGTCCTAAGGGTTTTGCTCAACTTTTGGATCATCGTGTCTGAGACGAAATCCTAATTTCCATCATCTCCAAAAGCATCCACCCTCTGCATCCCCAGCAAGCACCGCTTTTGCCCCAGTTCTGAGTTCGACCCTGGTCGGGTCGATCCTTCACGCGTCAACATCGACCCGACCAGAGAAACAGCCAGCAGGAATTGCACTTTGGAAGGCTCCCAGTATGCAGCTTGGCTCGAAACAGGTCACGGGTCGGGGTGAGATCGGTTCGAACAACCATTGTCATAGTGATTTTCAAGCTCAGGCCGGCCAACTTCGGGTCGACCGACTTAGGGTCGATCTACTCCAGGTCGACCAGCTCTGTTACATCCTACATTTTTAATTAGATAATAATATAAATTTGAAAATCTTTCAAAATTTGGTCACGGAATTTGCATCATTGCGTCCGTGGCGATTTTCTGATTAATTTAGACCTATGGATTGCAGAAAACGGATTTAAGATGAAAAATATATCTTCAATGAAATAATACAACAAACATGAAAAGAAGATATAAGAAAAGAACAATGACCACCATTTTTCTTAGTCTTGTTAACAAAAACCTATGTAGCTCAGTTGGTAAAGACATGTCTCTGCCAAACGAGTGGCACATGTTCGAGTCATGTCGGCGCCATATTTTTATTTCAGAGGAGCGGCTAAAATAATACATATTCTGAGAGGAAAATATGTATAAATGCACATATAAGGAAAGTTATACATAAAAGTGAATATAAAGTTGCTTGGATATCTTTTTATACTTCGAAACTTGAAGAAGGTGCTGCATTGCGTAATTTCAATAATATTAAAACTGAGGTTGCCCTGAAGTTGCTTTGGCATTTTTTAATGGGAATAGTCTGTAAAAAAAATTGATGTTGAAGAGATACTGTTTTGGAAATGAGAGAATACAATAAGAAATAAGTCCAATAGTGGGATCTTATAGAATTAGAAATTAATTACCTGATCTGAAAGTCTAGAAAACAAGAAGACAATTTGCAACGTACTGATCTAATAATGGCCAGACGGGGCATGTGCTACTGGATGGAGGATAAGTCAGTTGCTCTTGATGGGTGTCTCGTCATCGATGGCGATGCCTACCATATAGTGGTGATTTCTGATGCCGTAATGAAAACTGGAGTTTTCGTTCTACTTCGTAGTTGAGGAAAACCGAAATCTTCCCTTTTTTAGTTCGTGGCTTGTGAAGTTTGATGCTGGAAAAGTTCTATTGGACTTTCAATTTTTTGCCCACATTTTGTTCTTTGTATTCGAGAAGCTGTTTAATGTCTCTTTGTTTGATATAAGCAACATGGTCATTTGTTAATTGTTAGTGCATACCTATGCATTTGTTTGTTTTTTTATTGATGAGTTGTGAATAAGACACCGTATTTTTTCCATGATTATTTTTCACATTGAGTGCTAATACATGTTTTTGATGAGGCAGTTTACCCAATTTAAAAAATAATAATTAATTGAAAGGAGTTAAATGAGATTATTAAATCCATTTAGTTAATATTTAATTTACCAATTCAAATATTTAAATAACCACTAAGTTCGTACTTAAGTTATTAAATTCCAAAAATCAAATTATTTAAACATTGAAAATAACTAAATATATAAAATCCAATACTAAAATTGTTGCTTGTTACAAAATATTCATTGATGTCAAATATGGCTTTGGATACAAACTTCCATTTTTTGAATACGAATACAAATACAAAAACAACATTACATTACGTGTATCCTCAACAACCATTTACAGAGCCATGACCAAGCTCTATAGTTTTAGCACTAGATGTTCATATATGAACAATTCTGGGTGACATGTTTGAACATTCAATGAGAAAATAAAAATAAAGAGTAGTGTTAAATGCACCACGTTATGAACATCGTTTTGCCCACTTCATTTTATCCTACACCATACAATTACACGATTCAAAATATCCATCACTTGTTTTCATGTTACCCATTTAACAAACAATTTCATACTGCTAAACGGCAGTACAACGCCATCCAACAATGTACATAATTAAAAATAAATAATTTAACACTACCGAACGGGTTTCTACTGCCGATCGTATGTGTTGTTTAAAAAAAAAACAATCTTTTTAGCATTTTTTTTATTGACGTTTGAAAGTACAGTACCGTCCATGCTGAATAAAAAGAAAATGTGTTTTTATTATTATTATTATTATTATTATTATTTTTGGGTAAAAAGGAATTCTTAACGGTGCATTTAGCGCTGCTCAAAACAAAACACATCAAATCTAAGGCTTTATGCTTATCCAGCAGACTCTTTCCCAGTGAGAACTTGTGGAACTTTTGATCAGAACAATACCGAACCGTTGATGAAAATTGATGGCTCTAATACGAGTTGGAACATTTTGTATATATTCGTTCAATAGAGTGAAATTTTGCTTTTGTCAGTAATATGTCCAACGTTATGGACATGGGGATTTATTAATTTTACTATCGGAAATTTAGAATTTTTGTAGTAACTATTAATAGTTTATCTGTTTTGTTTGTATATACATTGTTATCAATTCTATGTCTGTTTAAAGAACGTGCCGTCTTACTTTATAATTTATCATCATTTACACTGTTAATTATCAACAATATTCAAGATTAAAAAAAAAAAAAATACTAAGGTACAAAATTTTTTTTTTTTAAAAAAAAGAAATATATACAGTATTCATAACACAAATAAACACAATGTAATCACATCTCACATCTCAAGAACTTATCATTTTCGATATATATAACTCATTTAGGATACCCCGTTCATAAACTGAGAACACAATCAAAGCTGTTTATGTTCGATACTAGTGGTAATTTTCTCCTTGATTATTTTCGGAAACCTAAAAAAAAAAAAAAAAATATATATATATATATATATATATATATATATATATATATAAAAAATAACTTAAAGCCTAGTTGTAAGAGTATTATTGTGGCAGCGGTTGCTTAAAACCGGTTGCTCATATTATAATTTAATCGAGCTTTTCTCAGTGAAACTATTGATAACATTTCTGCTTTTGGGTTGCCAAGCACGTAGGCATAGCAGGCCGTAAGTATAACAGGCCCAGCCATGGTATCCAAGAGCATTTCCATTAGAAAACGCTTTATTTTGCTTGCACTGGTCATATCCTAACCTGCACGTAAATGTATATTGTTACATGCACGGTGCTGGTACGTTATTATAAGTAAGATAAATCAACCTAAACATGTTCGATTAACATTCACATTAATTATTATTAATGTCATCCAGTTAAATACTGATTTGTAATGACAAGCGTGACCGTTAACTGGTACTGGAAAACTGGAAAAGTATGGTTGAATTAGAGTTATTAATGACAAACACACCACTGGATTAGGAGTATTAGATCATCTCCAAAAGAGGCTCCATTCATACTCTGAATTCTGAATTTAAGGTAAATTTGCATCCAACAGATCTTTCGACTTATAATATTCAACGAAATATTACGGGATCAATTCAGAATTCTGAATTGGTCCCGCGATCCAATTTTATCGGTTCGCAACCTTTTCACAAGCCAAAATAAGGCGCGAGCCGATAAAATCATCGCCTCACGGAGTGAAACATCGCGTGGTGCAAAGATGAGATCCCCGTAATAAAAAAAGAAGACGGAACTGTTGGGGAAATTTCCTTCTCTTCCCCTTAATTTTCAACAACGTAATATTACAAATCGGAATTCTGCTGGAGATGCTTTTATTGTAGCTTTGATGTAATATTCTCCACCGAACTCTATATTTTAAACGTCTATGCTCTGTTCATGGGTGCCCCTTTGGGTGACTTTTCCCCGCATAGCATTAGCAATTACAAAAAATATCACATTTAAGGCTCTATGCTTATCCATTTCCAGCCGACAGCTAAGTCTTAATCAAAAGCTATAGCCTATAGGTCGTGTTCGTAGGAAACAGCTAGCTAGAGAAGATGCCTAACGCGTCCAAACCAGAGCCGGCCCAGGCAACATATCTCATCAACCCCATAAACTGGGGCAACCCACTGAGCCAGAGCAAAAAAATTTAGGTAGCGTTTGGTTTAGATTTTTCAATTTTGAGTTTTCACATATACAAAAATACCGACAATGCACATATATCGTGGAAAATGACCGTTTTACAAAACGGAGTTAACACACAAACCGAAAACAACTTTTTATTATTTTTCATATTTTAAGAAATAAGGGAATGACAATAACAAATCCGTCAATCCACAATTCCCGCGGTCCCCTCCGTCACTCCCTTTTCCTTTGATCCATCGCCACCGCGACACTTCAAATCTTCACAACTTTCATTATTAACGCCGAAAACTAAAAATACAAAACACAAAATAAACCAAACGCTACCTTAGTATTTTAGATTTATTATGTAAAATATAAAATTCTGGACATAGAATGGAAGGTAATATGATAGTTGGGCCAGTGGATAGCATAGTTGTATTTAGTTGGGTTTGGACATCAAATTCTTTGGGCTGGATCTGGTCCAAACGATGCCACAGCTGGCTAATCGTTGAATATGCAACGTTTGAAGCACGTAATAAAAACAAATCATCTACGTCAGAAACTTCGGATCCATTTTATGCTAATGGTTCGTCTTTTAACAGACAAAGTGTGTAACCCGGACGTTGCACACAATAATATTATTAAAAATAGTACTTATTATTTTAATGTTGAAAACGAATTTTGTTATGCAATATAAGATAAATTTTGATGTGAAGTACACAAACTATTAATTAAAATTATTATTATAGTTTATGCGTAATTTATGTTGTATGGTTTACACAAACAATATGTATTTATCTGTATTTGAGAATTTTTTTAATTATTTGTTAATACAGATATACCTATTGAAACCGATGTACGTTAATAATTTATTTGCTGAATTAACAAATATTATTTAATAGAGTTTGTTTAAATATGTTAAATGTAAAATTACGAAGTTAGTTTAAATGTATAGCATAACAAGAAGAATGAAAAGAAATTTGCAGAATAACATATAAATTTATGTGAAGTTATTGATGTTCAAAAAGAATTTTATAATAATATATGGTAAATTCTTGATATAAATGAAACATAACTAATTTACTAATTAACTTTTTCGTCATTGTTGACATACAGAGCTCATGTTACGTGATTTATACATTTTTATAGTTGTGTAGAAAACTACTTTTTTTTAAATATGAATATGCATAGTAAAATTGGTATATATTTTTAAGAGCTATTAGAGAAATGGATTAAATACTATCCAAAATTATTTAAATAATTAGAATTTAAGATTTCATAAGTAGTTTAAACACATGACTGAAATATAAAATATCACGGAAGAATTTAGCAGGTTCGACAAATAATTATAAAAATGTTAAAATGTACGTATTTAAAGCAAAAAATATTTTCTTCAATTTATAATAATTTATTGAGATGATTGTCTAACATATTAATTTATTTAGTATTGTTTACATATATTATTTAAAATTTGTGACTTTTTAACCTTATACTTGGAAGAATAAATAATTTTGCCATTTTTGTAGATATGTACACGATTTACATTTTAAAACATCACACTTAGCAATAATTAGAAGAATTAACATCAATTTATTAATTGAATTCAAAAATAACATCATTAGTTTAAACATACTAATTTAAATGTACAACGATAATTTGATACTGTGCAGCATTTTAAATGGCTAAATAAATTTTAAAATGTAGGCACATGACATTGATATTACAATGCAATATACGGTAAATATATTGACATAAATGAGTTCAACTTTAAATTTGTGATAATTAATTATATGTATAATCTATGTTAATTTGTGATTGACGTGTTTATATATTTGAATTTTTTTATATGAATATGGTTAATCTTGGTGTGATTTATTAGACGAATCAATGAATAATAGTTCGCTAAAATTATTTACATAGTTTAATTATTATGTAGTTAATTATAAAATATGGTACTAAATGTAAAATGTTAAGAAAGAATTGAAAGTGACTTAAATGATTATAGAAAATTTAAAGTGTACGTATTTAGAGCCAAAAAACGTAATTTTGTCAATTTTACTATTTAGAAGAAATATCAATTAATTAAATTTATTTAAATTACATAAATTTTGGGTTTTGTAATTATTTTAAATATCTAAACTAAAATGTAAAATGCTAGGAGCTAGCGGTTAATAAATAATTGTGTAAACTTTGAAATGTCTATATCAAAATATAAAATAATAGAAGTAAAAATAATGCGGAGAAATTGTAAATAAATGTAAAATGATAATGTAATTTAAAAATAAAATACTTGGAGAGATTTAAGAATAAAAGAGAAACTGTAGAAGTAAGGAGAGAGCTTTAAATGTTCCTGCTTTACTATTATTTAATAGCTTACCCATCCAAAATAAACCGTCATTTTACTCCTGCTCCTTCCCACCTTCATCTTCTCCGTCGAACCCAAGCAAATCCATGATTTTCAACTATTTTTTGGACATATATTTGTATTTGAACTAATTCTATTAACAAATTAATTATTGTCTTTTCCATCCTACAAAGTCAAAAAAATACCAGATCGAACCAACTCTTATAAGACTAGCTATTAGAACCAACAAACACAAAATTGAACTGACAGGACGCAAAAAGACTCAAACCCGACAAATCTCAGGTTGGGTCTGAGTGATGACAAATTCAATAGAGACTCTCTTAAACCTCACCCATACCAACTCGACCCGAAAGACTCGACAAAAAATATATTGAAATATATGGGTTTTTATTATTGCCAACCAAGCAAAATCAAACCGTCCTGACTCAACACTTACCAACCGAATCTCAGAGAGACATGAGTCTAAATTTTCAAAATGTAAAGTTTGAATATAAAAAAAATGCAACTCATCTAGAACCGAGGCTCATCGGGTTAGGCTTTGATATATCGTGTCGGTCTACTTGTCACCCATACATGTCTACTTCATTCCTCGCAATAAAATCAATACCCTTCTTCTTCACAAACATATTCATAAACCCTAACCAAGACCTCAGAACATGAATCTAGGTGTAGTTTGCACGAACCCAAGTTAAGGTTTAAGACAATAAACAAGAAACAAATAAAATTATGATGTATTACCCTAAACTACGTACAATTGCTATCCAAGTGTACTCGATCCACTAGAACTATAACCAATGAATATAAACCAAATCTTGATAACGCCAAATTATGGTAACCCTACAAAACCTAGAAAAAACATAAGTATGATTCTAACAAATTGAACGATTTGAAATACCTAAAAATCAATTCCACCGTCTTCTTCAAAATTAACATCTTCTTTTGAAAAGTGGTCACTCATGTTTTACAATTAAAAGTATAGTAAAATGTAAGAGATAAGAGAGTTGATATGAAAAGATATTTAATATCAATGTAAATAATAAGGGGTAAAGTAGTTAATTACTAGTTTTAAGATTTCAGAGGCTGGGAAATGCAAGAAATGATGTGCTAATAGAGATAGGATTGGGCTTTTTTGATTTTATCTACAATAAATATATTTCTTTTATTGTTATTTTATATTTTTTAATTTACTTTGCAACACGTCTACCAAACCCTCCGAACCCGCCACCTCCAAAGACATTGCCAACTGGATCCATAAGCACATGCTAGTTCTTATCGATTTGTAAGTGGGAATGACAAATATTCGTGTTGGAATGTCGACCTTTGGAACGACTAGGTAGCGCTCGCTTTTTGCACCTGACAAATCATTAACTTGAACAGGTCGCAAATTAGATTAAGGGGGAATCTCAAGCGCCTCTAGTTTTTATGGAATAGACTTCACTAAATTGATGCGATGCTCGGAACTTGGAAAAATATTTCCATGAACAGAGATATAACAGTGGAATTTTGCAGCTAAACACCGCCAAAAAAACTACAGTATTCACTAGGGTTCTTATAACGAACGACCTTTTCTATTCTAAAAAGTCGATTAGCAACACATCCACGGTATTCAATTCGAGCATCTAAATGCTAGAATGACATATTATTATAGCAAAATAAATGAAAGGATGTAACAAAATATCACTTCATGATGATTAATATATAATATCCAAGTGATTTTTACAAAAATCATTTAACCCAAAAAATGGTTTAACACTCCAAATTACTGAATAAAGTGAATGCTCCCCCTTGATTCATTTTGAAACAAAGCATTATAACTTGAACCCCTCAAATTTAAAGGAATATGAAGAAATATCATAAATGCTTCAATTTGAATTAATTAAGGGATTTAATCTGAGCACTCGGTTGAACATATAAATGAAGAAAAATTTAGAAGGAAGGAAATTGATCATGCGCTTCCAAAGCTCAAATTCTCCTGAATGCTTCGTCTCAAGGGCGAGATGGGTTTGAAGCTTTTAATGTCGCTTCACCTTTGGGTCGAAACTTTCTTGGAAAAAGATGGTTGATGGTGATTTGTACCATTGCTAATACAACTTGCTTGGTTTTGACCAGTATGACTCTGTTAGCGCTAAAGCAACCATGGGAAATCAAAATCCAAAGCTAAGACCAAGGATTCTATTCCATAAGGAAATCCCCTATCGGTGAAACTCGGAAGGCATGATCTTCTAAACAGTTGACTTGAAGTATATAGAAAGAAGCTAGGCATGTCTTTTGGCCGGCCCAAAGGAAGTATGCCGATAAACTTAAGCCTTCATCAAATAACAAGTACAAGATTTCCTCGTATACAAAATAATATGATGCCATGAGTGATATCAAAGACCAGGAGCTCCTACAAATTCATTTCTCTCTTAAATAACCAAAGCTTCCAAAAAATCGTATGGCGGAACCATGGTCTCCAAACTATAGCGGGGGCGCTTTCACCAGACCTCTGTATGCATTGCCACATAAGAGCCGATAGTAAGCCTATATGACGAAGGAGAGGCCAAATGGTGCCATTAAATACGAACCTAGGGTTCTAGAATCACGGCCAGATTTCTCATTCTCAGTCTTGCATCTATAAGTTTGCGTTGTAAACACTAACTTCAAAATCAATTAGGGGAAAATTCAGTAACATCATAAGTTATAAATAAAGAGGTTTATTTAAACTATTGAGGTAAAAAAAGGTCATTTCTTAATTATTATATTGTTATTTTCATATCACTTTGCAGGTTCGATGCAAAAACTATCTGAAAGACAAAAGTTCAACTGAAACACCTTTCAAAAGACCCAAAAGGTATTATGTATTGGAATAAGTTAACTGCATCTATTTTAGGATTGATATATCTAAAACCGCATTAAGTTATAGTTAAACTATTGTTCCTAAGATGACCCAGACAAGTGAGAACTCCGATCCCCTTTTGTAAGGTTCGAGAGACTCTTCGTCGGTCCAACCGAAACCTATTTGATAATTTATCACTAGAAAGTTGAGAATCTCAAAACCCCATGCAAGGGACTTGTGGTCTGACCAAAAGGACAACTCGTAACCAATATCATCTACAGAATCTAGCACATCACAAAACAAAAGCTTTTTCAGATGGCCTTTCGAAGCATATTCTATCAACATCTAATTATTATATCATGTTGGAAGTCACCAGAAGCACTCTATAAGAATTTTATCATGAAAACGATATCTAAGCTGAGCTAATCATTTTGTAAGTAAAGAAATTCATTGTTAGAAAGTTCATCGATTTCAAAATGATTGATGCGAAAATGGTTATTAGTCAAATCCAGGAGTTGCAGGTGATAATTCATGAAATCCATGATGAAGGTATGTCATTAAGAGATTCATTTCAAGTGGATGCAGCCATCGAAAAACTACGTCCATCATGAAAAGATTTCAAGAATTATCTAACACTTCACCAAAATGTGGATTTAGCTACTCCCTTCCGGAAACGACTATTAGTCATATCAAATATGATATGGTTATTAGCCATATTTAAATGTTTAGGTACGACTATTATCACTATCGTATGTGATACAAGTTTTAGCCGTATCCAATTTCATGCCTATTTTTCGTTGTATCCAGTTCCCCTTCGATCAATTGGCATTCCCTCTCATTTGGGTATGAATTATAACCGTATCAAATTAGATACGGGTAAAAGCCATATCTCATTGTGTATCTTATTGTGTACTGGCAAAACTCATGCTTACCTTATTCGTTTCCCCCGCAATTATCCTATTCTTTCCCCAAAACATTCCCCTAAAAACCCGTAACTACACATCTGGAAATCCCCTAAAAACCCTAGTTAAACCAAATAATCGTGAAAATTCCATCATTGTTTGATCCGAGTCGCTTCATCCAACATATACTTTGGTTTTTGACTCTTAACTTTTGTTAAAGAGTTATACTTGATATCCTCTAGGTGCATTAGTATATATATGTTAGAAAAAAAAGAGTAAATTTACTATTTTATAAATATACATATAGATTTAGTCTTTTTATATAAGAAAATACAAGGTCTTGATGTATGGTATGCAGATTTGTGTATGCTTGGCCGTGAGCTTTATATATATATATATATATATATATATATATATAAATATATATATATATATATGTATGTATGTATGTATATACATTTGTGTGTGTGCGCGTGCCCGCATGTGTGTAATAAAAGAAAAACATATTTTATTGTGTTTGTATTTTATGCTTTTAGTTGGGTCATATTAATATACTTTTGTTGTGCCATCTATTTTTGGTTTTAAGTTTAGATATATATAAATATAAAAAGATTTTGGAGTTTCATATACTTGATGTATCTTGTTGAGCTATATATTAAGTTTTAGTTTAATTATATACAAAGCTACAATTTGAAAATTTATACAAGTTTTATTTGATGTGTGTGTCTATATATATATATATATATATATATATATATATATATATATATATATATATATAAAGAGAGAGAGAGGAATATGTATATATAGTTTATATATATGTATATAAATATAATAAAATAAACATGGTTTTTTGTTTTGGTCTAATAATATATATAGTTTACATATATTATTAGTTATATACTGTTTTATTTATATACAATTAATATATATATATGAGTTTATTCCAAGATATAGTGCAGTGAAGTTTTCATCTACATAAACAAATATAATTCTTGCCGTCAATAATATATAAGCTTCAGTTTTGGTTTATACAAAATTGATATAGTGGTTTATATAAGCTTCAGTGTTGCACTTACATTACATGAGTTATTTTCATTGTGTTGCACTGACTTGTTAACCAAGACACATTTTTTTAGCTTGACATTTAATGTCGATTGAATATCACACTAACATTCTATGCAGACCATCAAATCCTAATCCCTCTTCACCCAGAGAACGGACTTCGTGGTACATTGAAATGGAAGAGAGACACTACAAAGATTTGCGTGCGAGCTTGACTTATGGATGCACCAGACGCAGATAGATCACCAACATGAAGAACCAGCTCCTCAACGTACTCAAAGGTCTCGAAGTTTAATTCCTCCTTCCCAAAACATCATTGGGGATCATGAGGTTCAATCTGTGAGTGTTGTATGTTTCTATGGTTTTGAAG
This sequence comes from Allium sativum, assembly GCA_030737875.1. NCBI lineage: Eukaryota > Viridiplantae > Streptophyta > Magnoliopsida > Asparagales > Amaryllidaceae > Allium > Allium sativum. The sequence continues at coordinate 165,436,934 of CM060916.1, read as the reverse complement.
CACGAACCTTAACCATCCGACATGGAAATGATGTCGGTCGCCAATACTATCGTTGTTCGTTACATACAAATGGATGTGAATTTGGACAATGGATATATGAACGTTTACCAACTAGGCCATTACTTATGCTTAAAATGTGAAGAAGAGATAAGGAGGCTTACATTTAACTCCATGATTGTATGCGGGAAAAATACCGAATTTGTTATAGTTTAAATTAAAAGTTGATAAATTTCTTAAATATATGTTAAACGTCTGATTTCATTGTCATTTTTAAGTTGATTACGTTGCAAGTATATTATTTTCATGTCTCATGTTCTATTATATATGGTATAGGAGGGTTGCATGTCTTTCAGCATAGACAAACATTGGATAAATGAATCTGATATAATATCAGTATACTATTATATCCTGGGAAGACCCATTAAAATGGATAAAATTATGGCTGATGAATCACGGGTGGCATTCGCAAAAAAATTAGTCGAAATGGAGGCAGGTTCGGAATTTCCCAAAGAAGTGGATGTCGTATTGCATACAGGAGAGGAATTGATAGTGAAAGTGGAATATCTTTACAAGCCGATATGCTGCAAGAAGTGTAGAGTTTTTGGTCACTCAACGGATCAATGTAAAACAAGAACTAAAGAAATTTGGGTGGCAAAATCCACATTGATCAGAGAAGATCAAGAAAATTCAGCAGATGAACAGAATCAAGAAGAGGTGGTTATAATAGGAGACAGTAATTTGCAACATGCTTCAGCCACACAAAGAACAGATGAGGTGGATACTTCTGGAGATAATAACAGGGATAATTACTGCACAACTAATATGGAGCAATATACTAGCATAGGAAGTGTCACTGAGAACCAAAATAATGAACATATGGCATCATCAGAGATTGACGGTCATAACAATACTATAAATCCCTCAGTTATAAATGTAGAGAAAAACAATTCGAACTTTGTAGTTGGGCATACAAATCTTCACACTAAGGAGCAGAACAGCAGTAACATTCAACAAGGAAGCAATGTTCCTATTACACATAATAGTTACAACGTTTTGGCAAATTTGGAAATGGCAGACAAGAATGCTTCTTCTCCTGTCACTAATGTTACTACAGTGTATGAGGCTAAAAATAGTATGGAAGATCCAAACTCGGCGGGAATTTTGAACAACATACCAAATGACAATACACAGCTGAACGAGGATGGATAGATGAACGAATGGGTGGATTCTGATGAAGAGGATCTAGTTGCTCATATTGCAATTAGCGAGACAGAAGCTGCACCCCTGGAAAAGGATCTGGATGTATCCAAAAACATAGAAGCCAACAAGAAATTTATTGAGGAACTGAATGCTATTGAAAACAATACTAAAAAGAAAGGGAACTCGTCTACTACCGCTTTTGCTCCTCCTAAAGTTACGACAAGGAGCCAAAGCAAAGTTAAATGAATATTGGTGCATGGAATGTTAGGGGACTGAATACGACGAATAAATTATTCGAAGTGCTCAAGTTCCTTAATAAGTTCAGACCGTCTATTTTTGGACTTCTTGAAAATAAATTGAATGATGACAAGATAAAGAAAACCAAATCATACTTGAACAAGTCATGGGACTCAGTGGACAATAATGACTGCGATAGCAAGGGCAGGATTCTAATTATATGCAACACAAATATTTGGTCTGTTTCAGTTCTGAATAAATCTTATCAACACATTTCTTTACAGGCTAACAATGTCGGTGGTTTGACGTGTAAAGCGACCTTTATTTATGCCAGCCATTTTTTGCTTGATAGAGAGAAGCTTTGGATCGATATGGCTAATGAAGCTAAACATGTTAATATTCCGTGGCTACTTCTGAGTGATTTCAATAACATTACTTCTCTGAATGACAAAAAGGGTAGCACTTCGGTACCATTCAGATATATGTCCAGTCTAATAGATTGCATTACTAGTTCCAGTCTCATGGAAATAAATATAGCGGGTTTCAAATACACGTGGAGAAAAAGAGGAATTGCAACGAGAATTGATAAGGTGTTTTGTAACAGTGAATTTTTGGAGGTTTTCCCGGATTTACATGCTGTTGGTATCGCTAATCCTATAAGTGATCACATTCCAATATGCATTCATTTTAAAGTTGATAAGAAGGAAAGGAATTTTTTTTTCCATTTCGATATGTTAATTCTTGGCACCTGCAGGAGGGTTACATGGAATGTTTTTACTCGGCGATTGATTTGTTTTACTCTCCTTTATGGGAAGGGACAAAATTGCATAGATTTCAAAAACTTTTATGTGAATGCAAAGGATTGTTGAAGAGATGGAATTACCACAGAGCTAAGGATGAGAATGTAATTAAGATGATGGAGGAAAAATATAATGATATTTTAAAAGAAATTGATGATAATCCAACGAACCAGATTTTGTTTGACAGACTTAATTTTGCATACACAAGTTGGAAGGAGCAAAGTCTTATACAGTTCATTAGCAACCGACAGAAAGCAAAAATTAGTTGGCTAAATGAAGGATATTCCTGCTTTAAGTTTTTTCATGCAAATACCCTAAGGAAGCATGCTAATAATTGGGGTAACATGTTTACGGAGAACGGAGACACGATGAGGAATTCATGGAAATGGTAGCCATAAATTATTTTTCAGGTATTTTTATGTCCAACACAACATCTAATATATCGTTCCCAGAAATAAACTGCAGCATGATAATAAATGAAAGAGGTCGAATTCACTTATCTGCTAATATCCACATGGAAGAAATTCACAAAACCGTTTTCTCCATCCCTCGTGATAAAATCCTGGGTCCGGATGTTTTTTTTGCAAAAAAATTCAAAGTGCATTGGTTGGATTTAAAGGACATGATGCTTGAGATGGTTCAAGATGTTTTTAACACTGGTAAGTTATCTAAAGGTATTAATCATACTTTTCTCACCCTTATTCCCAAAGTTGACAAACCAGCTAGTACAACGGATTACAGACCTATTTCGTGTTGTAATGTGATTTATAAAATTATCTCCAAAGTTATTTGCAATAGAATAAAACCATATCTTAAACATTTAATTTCGGATAATCAATCGGCATATATACTGGGAAGATACATTGCTGATAATATCATGTTGGCTCATGAGCAGATCAGGTTTTTTAATAGGAATGGTAGTGATAAATTCTGCATCAAAATCGATTTACAGAAAGCATACGACATGATTAATAGGGACTTTATTTGTCACATGTTACGTATGATGGGCTTTCCTAACAAAATTGTTCGTATTATTAGAAAATGTATCACCACACCTACCTTCTCGATTCTTATTCATGGAAGTTCGAAAGGTTTTATTCATAGAAACAGAGGTTTGAGACAAGGGGACCCTCTCTCACCGTATTTATTTTGCGTAGCTATGGAATACGATAAATTCTGCATCAAAATCGATTTACAGAAAGCATACGACATGATAAATATGGACTTTATTTGTCACATGTTACGTATGATGGGCTTTCCTAATAAAACTGTTCGTATTATTAGAAAATGTATCACCACACCTACCTTCTCGATTCTTATTCGTGGAAGTTCGAAAGGTTGTTTTCATAGAAACAGAGGTTTGAGACAATGGGACCCTCTCTCACCGTATTTATTTTGCGTAGCTATGGAATATGATAAATTCTGCATCAAAGTCGATTTACAGAAAGCATACGACATGATTAATAGGGACTTTATTTGTCACATGTTACGTATGATGGGCTTTCCTAACAAAATTGTTCGTATTATTAGAAAATGTATCACCACACCTACCTTCTCGATTCTTATTCGTGTAAATTCGAAAGTTTTCATTCATAGAAACACAGGTTTGAGACAAGGGGACCCTCTCTCACCGTATTTATTTTGCGTAGCTATGGAATATTTTTCTATTCTTATGTATAAGGCATATAAGATGAATGTAGTGGAACCTATTTAAACCGAGCCGACTATCACGCATTTGATTTATGCTGATGACTTAATGATATTTTCCCAAGCCAAAAGCAAAGGTGCAAAGGAAATAAAATGTGTTCTAGATAATTTGAATGATCTGGCAAGTTTAAAAATCAATAATACTAAATCAAAGGTGTTCTTTAGTAGAGGTGTTGGTAATAAAAATCATATTCTCCAACTATTTGACATGAAAGAAGGGAGATTACCTATTAAGTTTTTAGGGGTTCCTTTATCTACGAATTACCTTCATTTTTGTAACGGCCGGGAATTTCGCTCGATCCGAATCAGTCATTAAACCGATCTAGACCGTTCGAAACCCCTGATCGTTTGAGAACAGGACAAATTGGAACGCAAATAGAAGAACATTTCATTGCTATTACAACAATTCCATCAGATACAAGAATATACAGAGTATAATGAATAAATTACATTCGATAAATATCAGAGATTACAATAAATTACATAGCAGTGGAAAATAATACAAAGCACAACTGAAGGTGATATACGGATATAGAGCTTTCCGGATATCATTCCAGCTGTAAACCAGGATCCTATGAATATAAATCTGCAAAACCAAAACTACTAGCTGCCCGTGTAGAAAATAGGGGCACCCAGAGTTTAGGTTAAAACAATAAACTCCAGGTCAGTCATGTGACTGGTGTGAGAACTAAAACAGTTTTTTAAAACTTTACTTTAAAAGATAGTAATTCAAGGGACCACGCCGTATAACACGGAACGGGTTTCTTCCCAAGAATACCAGTGCATAGAATAAACAACGCAATGCTTTTTCGAAAAATGAAGCTATTATAAGACCCAGGTCCCATCACACAATGCAACGCAAGCCGGAGGATAGGGTTTTCCCTTATAATAGCCAAACATGCTTGGTATGTTTAAAACAAATCATTTGATACTATTATAAGTGTATAGTGTTAAAACAATTTCAATCATAAATATCAATCATAGGCGGCATGGGTACCATCTATCATGTCGCCATAAAATCGAAATACATGTATTGGAAATTGGATTTCCGTCATGAGTCGAGGCAAGGGGCAAGCTCCTCTCCGCTTCGAGACACTCTAGCAAATGTCCCAGGACTACACACTCTGGGTAACCCTTGGATGCTTCAGGGCCGGTCCTCTCTTACGTTTGAGGATTGGCAATTCCTGAACACATGTTTCCCGGTCCTTACAGACCTAAAATCGAGGCGCTTCATCCAACAACCACATAGGTGAAAAGTATATAAATGTCAGGGCTGGTAAGTCACTGACACCACCAAAGCTAGAAAGAAATGTCGTGCTCTCCTGCAGTCCTTATCCCCTTTTTAACCCATACCGAGGTGTGAGGCTCGCGAATTCACGTTATACACAAAGCTACGCCACAAAGGCCGTGCTTTGATCATCAACTACAAGACTTTGCTTTTCAACAGAAGCCTTGATCCATGCAACTCAGCGTGCCACACAGGCAATTCATGTCATGCGATTGATATCTATCGATATATAACCTCTAAGCTCGTACGTCTCAGAGAAGGGCGTTAAGCAAGAGAATAAATTCTTCGCCGCCAAACAGATATATATTTAACAGAAATCAGTCAACACAGAATAAAATCCAATGTCAGACACACAATCCATTTACAAGTTCGTTCTGGGTCTGAACGAAACCGGAGGCACTTTCCGCGCATATCCATCGATCTCCAAGTACATCTGGATGATCACTAACTGATTCCCTCATCTTGGGTGTACAGCCCAATCAAGATCATCAGAAATCACCCAAACGATGTGAAGATTTCCGGTCTTCAACCACCGTCTTCGTCTTCGACATGTCGTCGAATCGGTTATTCAGAATGGGTATAAACCCGGCCTTTCCGAACAACCCGCGTATATTAAAACAAATGTTACACAAACACAACATACGCCTCATTCCAATTCATTAGTCACTAACCGTAAATCAGTAAGAGAGCAATTCCCCAAATATTAAGCCCGAAGGCCGAAACCAACATCAGATCAATACCCAGGAAACCATTCTTCTTAACTAACCTACAGCTAGTTTCTAAATTTCACATTCTTAGGGAAAGGTTCCCATTAATTTTATCAAAGATAAATTCTTTAAATTTATTCTTTATTCTTTTTTTGGATGTCATTTCAAACCAAATTATGGTTTTCCAAACTAGTCGGGATTAGCGAACCACACCGAAGTAATTATTTATTTTATTTCCCAATCCCAACCTATTCACCCCATGAAGCAAAACTGGTAATACTCCATATCTAACACCACAATGTTATCGGTAAAATTAATTACCATTTCACGTTCAAATCTAATTAAAGATTTAACTATCGCTTTGGAGCAAAACTGGTGATACTCCATTCTCGCTCATTTTCCAAATTTGATAATTTAAATTATCAATTCACATTTCAATCTAATTGCAGATTCATTAAAACTCCTTTTACGGGGTTAAAGAACTAATGTCATTTAAAACAAAGTTCACGACAAACCCAAATCATATTCTATTGATTATAGGGTTAAAGAACAAGTGTTATTTAAAACACCCTTCACGATAAACCCACAAATCAATTCTATTTAAAACCCATTTCAGATCCAATTTATTTATTTAAAAATAAATGGGTTTTAATTTTAGTTCAAAACTAGTTCATTTCGATAAAAATCTATTTTTATCTTTTCAAATATGGAGTTTTTCATCCCAATTTTTCCAAAATCATTTCTTATGATTTTACACAAATTATTACTATTTTTAAAAAATTTATCAAGGCCCGTACAGTCGATTTCCATCAACGGCCATCGAACTGCACTTACAGCGACCTTTTCCAAATTTGATTTGGATGTATCTCCAAATCCAACCGTTAGATTTCAAATTTCTAATATTCGTTAGAAATCTCATTTCGATACGAACCCAACGGTTCCGGTTTTAGGAGAATCCGATGGTCGGATCTCCTGTAATGTCCGTTCGAAGTCAATGGTCGAAATTTACGAACTACCGTGGCGCGGCGCGTTCTATTCAGGCCATTATATTATATATATATAATATAAATTTCGTCGATTTCTATTTAAAACGAATTTTATAAATAGTTTCAAATTTGTTTCTAAAACAATTTCAACCTTCATTTCAAATTCAAATCAAAATTGAATTTTCCCTTATAAATTCGTTTTAAATTCATTTCAATTCAATTCAAATTTCAAATTCATTTCAATTCGAATTCATTTTCTATTCAATTCAATTCAAATTCATTTTCTATTCATTTCAAATCAAATTCGTTTTCTATTCAATTCAAATCAAATTTGTTTTCTATTCAATTCAAATTCATTTTATATTCAATTCTATTCAAATTCGTTTTCTATTCAATTCAATTCAAATTCGTTTTATATTCAATTCTATTCAAATTCGTTTTCTATTCAATTCAATTATAAAAACGAATATAATCGATATAAATATCGTTCGCGTCAAAATGGCGCATCTCTAATCAACACGGCTTTATATATTTCAAAAATTCCGTTATTCTATTCAACAAATGAATATTTATCCTATTCAATACGTGAATCTATATTTTTGTCAACACATGACTAATCTCAACGAATGAGTACTGTCCACGTGTGACCATTTTTGTTATTCAATATATTTTATAAAATTATGATATCGATCGTTTGATTTCAAATCAGACTCCAACCGTAAATTAGTAAGAGAATGATTCCCTAAATATTAACCCCGAAGGCCGAAACCAACATCAGATCAATATCCAGGTGACCACTCATCTTATCTATTTTCCAATTAGTTTCTAATTTTATATATGATAAAGATGTAAGTTTTTATTATTAAAATATATCGTTCAACACATGACTAATCTCAACGGATGAGTACTGTCAACACATGAACCTTTATTTTATAATGATAAAGATGTAAATTTTATTGTTAAAATATTTCATTCAACACATGACTAATCTCAACGGATGAGTACTGTCAACACATGAACCTTTATTTTATAATGATAAAGATGTAAATTTTATTGTTAAAATATTTCGTTCAACACATGACTAATCTCAACGGATGAGTACTGTCAACACATGAATCTTTATTTTATAATATTCTTTATCTTCCCGATTGGAATGAGGCCCAATCAATTACCATACAAAGTTAATTATATGGATTCCATACAACACATGTATATAATAGCAACGATAAATAATCAACCATCATCCAAAGTGCACTACACTGTATAAGCATCAAATATAGATATCTAACGCTTATTACAGCCTGTCAATCAATCGACCGACATACGACTAATTATTGGGATTAGTGTATGCCGTATTTTATCCCAATACCCGTGTGGGGTTTCAAACAATCAAACACAGATTTTATTTGTGCAGTTGGGCGATGTGTAAAATTTATCGTCCCAATCAATATCCTTCAAATAGGTGTACATAAACAAATCGTCCGGTTTTTAAATGAATATTTATTTATTCACGTTCACGATAAAAATTATATTTTTAACGACCAAATTATTTTATTCAACCTATGAATGTATTTTTTCATCTATTTCACATCAACATCACAAATAATTTTCACAACACATCAATCAAACAAACAAGCCATCCATGGTCTGTGGATGACGGGTGTCGGGTGCTACTAAACACCGTCTGCATCCTAGTATATATATATATAACTAGAAAAAGAGATTGAAGAGTGAGAAATTCTCACAGAGGGTTCCACTCCGCCGTGCTTTGCTGTTGAACTGCTGAATCGCCTGAATTCATTTGTAATTCCAATACAGTCTTTTCACGCTGTTCAAATAAAAATTATATTTTTATGGCTTCATTTAATAAATAAAAATTCATATTTTTATTTCTACTTCATTTATTTTTACAACGCTTCATTCTATATAAAAATTATATTTTTATATTTCTACTTTTAATTCGCTACTTATATAAAAATCGAATTTTTATCTTCACTTCGTTGTAAAAATTATATTTCTATATCGCTCTTCTTCTAATAAAGATTATATTTTTATAACTCTATCTAAATAAAAATCATATTTTTAATATGCCACTAGTATAAAAACTATATTTTTAACCTTTCTATATAATAAAAATTCAATCTTTCTTTTATAAAAATTATATTTTTAATCTTTCTATATTATAAAAATTATATTTTTAATCCACTACATATATAAAAATCATGCCTTTCTTCATTTAAAAAAAAATCGTCTTTCTTCCTTTTAAAAATTATCGTCTTTCTAAAGTAAAAATCATATTCTTTGTATAGAAAAATCCTATTTTTCTTTGCTCAAAAATCATATTTTTATTATCTAAAAATCTCTTCTTTATCATATAAAAATCAATGCCATTATATATATATATATATATATATAAACAAATTTTTATCTAATTAAAAATCGAAAGAAAGAAGAAAAAAAACAATACTTTAATATACAAAACAAAGATAGAATAAAATAAATAAAAAAGAACTCACTGTGTTTCCAGGGGGGGGGGAATGTTCTGAGCATCGACGGCTTGGAGAAGTGCCTCGCGGTGGTGCAGGTCATCGGAGGTAGGGAGGGGGTCGGCGGTTTTGGGCTGAAGGGGTGCGGTTTCAATTGGAGGAAGGGGGAGCGATAAAGAGGGGTGAGGAGGAGAACGGAGGAAGGCGGCGACGTGCGGAGGGAGGTGGCGTGCGGAGGGGGCGGCGCCTCTTGGGAAGCGGCGGAGACGTCAGATGGACCAGCTCCATCGACTTAGGTCGTAGGTTTTTTTTTTCTTTTTTTTAAAATTCTGAACGGAGAGAGAGAATATGATAGGGGGTATATGTTAATAAATATTTTATTTATTATTATTTTTTTCAAAAAGCAACTTAAAATTTCGGACTCGAAATGGGACCCGCCGCCTGTCGTCCATAGCTAATTACCTCCATTCCGAATACAATGGGATATGTATCATAGGCTAATTCGATCGTTTCGATCAGTTTTCATCAAATTTACATTTAAATCATTATATTGAATTTTAAACGTACATTTCAATTTACTGGGGTCACATGCTAACTCGAAAAATTCCAGAAAAATATTTTATAGCTTCATATTGGCGATACGGTCCTAACAAAACTAGTTTCGTCGAATTCTGAGACCGTTGGAAAAATGGCCATTTTCCAGTCGATTAAAATCAACTGAAACCGGTCAAACGCGTTTTCCTTTGCCACGCTCACATATTGATTCGAAAAATTACGAAACTTGAAACCTAGCAATAACTTGACATCACGGATCCAACAAAAGTGGTTTCGCCGAAATCCGAGGTCGTTTGCAAAATGGCTATTTTTAAGGGCCTGAATTCCATAGCGACTATTCAGAATTTTCATCTGGACATATCTTTTGATTCCCGCTATGAAATTTTGATTTTTCGGATTTGTTGGAAAGATATTCTCAATTAGATCCTAATGTTTTTGGTTTCACTAAAATCCGGATTATTTTGCACCCGGTACATTCAATTGAAGTTTGAAATCGAATTATCGAACTATCGCGCCATTTTCAATTCCTTTTATAATTATATATTCTAACGACGACGTATATAAATATATACGTTCTAATTATATTTAAAATAAATTTCTCGTCGTTATTATTTAAAATAATCTATTTTAAATATTCAAAATTCGCTAAAATTGCCAAAATAAAAATTTTAAACTAGCCCGCATTTTCCGGGTTGTTACAATTTTGGTGACTACGATGATCTTTTTGACAAAGTAAGAAGAAGAATGGATAGCTAGGATTGTAGGCTCCTATCTATGGCGGGTGGGTTGAATTAATTCGATCTGTCATCACCCCAATGGTAATGTATTGGTTATTAACCTATCAATTACATACGGCCACTATTGAGAAGATAAATAAATTGTGTGTGAATTTCATATGGGCTGGCAAGACTCATAAATTGCTTGGGAGACTTTTTGCAGACCTAAAAAGGAAGGGGGGTTTGGTCTGCAAAACTTTAAAGATGTTAAAACTACCGCAGCTCTGAAATTATTATGGCATTTTTTAAATGGAGACAGTCTTTGGAAGAAATGGATGGCTAATAGATACTGTAGTGGGGAACACTTCTGGGTAATGAAAATAAACCCAAACAGCTCCTGTACATGGAAATTAATCTTATGGCATAGACATTTGGGTCGGCAATGTATTAACAGAAGTATTGTCAATAGGAATAATACAAAGCTGTGGTTTGACCCATGGATTAACAGTGAAATTTTGGTGAATTTGTTGGGATGGGACTATTTGAGTATATGCGGTAGTGAAAATTTGATGGTTAACAGTACTATTCAGGAAGGTTCTATTAATTCTAATAACCTTTTGGCTACGAGATTGGTATCCGATAAAGTCAAAGACGTAGAAATTCTTCATACTACTGATAATGATTTTTGGAGCTGGAATGATAGATCAAATGGATTTACATTTTTCTCTACATGGGATTTTTCTACAGTTCATCTACCCGAACAAGACTGGTGTAGGGTAACGTGGCATTATATAAACAGTCCCAAAATGTCAATGTGTACTTCTACAGCCATGTTAAATCGCTTGAGTACAAAAATAGAATGATTGAATGGGGATATGATATAAACCCTAAATGTGTGTTATGTGATGAATTTTTAGAAAATCGAAATCACCTGTTCTTCCAATGTCCATATTCATTATATTTATGGGTTCGATGCAGAATTTATCTAGGTATCCCTCCGGTAACGGCGGAGCCCTTGCAAATTGAAAACGAGTTGCATTTCCTCAAATCCACCTTCGGCAATTCAGATATCATCCAGGATATTGATTTCTGCAGTATTGTAACAACCATTTATCATACCTGGAATGAAAGGAAGTCGATAGTTCACGGAAATCATAGCAGAGACAAGTACACTAGATGGGAGCTTATCAATATGGAGATGAAATACTTACTTCGGAAGTCGAATAGGAGACTCCAGCATCGAAAAGACGAGAAGATCCTTGGAACATGGGGTGTTGATTTAAAAGACGCTGGTTGATTTTCTTGATTTGGAGCGGTTTGTTGATGGCGGCCATATTTGTTGATGAGAATTGAATTGGGAAAGTTGAAGATGGATGGTTTTTACGAAGTGTTGTTGCCTTTTTTGAGGAAGCTTACATGTGAAGACAAGTGGTACACGTGGTCTACTTGTGGGCCGGTTTCAGCTTTTTGTCTTTTATGGGAGAGTGGGTTTTTTTTTGGGCCTCTTTGGGCTTGTTACTACTTGTTGTTTTTATAGACCGATGTAATACAGACCTTTGTAATTTTTATTGATGCGATGTCAATAAAGCGCCGCACTCTTTTTTCCTATCTAGTACTCACGTTGAGTACTAGTTTAGGTTTTTAACGAGGCGGTTTACCCATTTTCAAAAAAAAACATACTACGTATACGGGATGTCGAAATTCATTAGTTTTGTTCTGGAAAATTGAGGGAAGAAAGGAGTGCATTTATTCCCTTGCACCTGGTGCAAAAATATGAAGACAATCATATTAGAGGTAATTTAGTATCATTTGCTTAGATGGTTTATTATCTAATCATACACATTGTGGTATTTTCATTGGGAAAAAGGCGGAGATGGAAAAACAACAACCATTTAGCCATGCCACAATTACTGATGAATCTGAACATATTAGGTTGGAAGATCTGGTCAATGATACTGATAGGTTTCATCAATTTCAACCTAAAAATCTGTTTCATGATCATCTTAATGTTGAGGAGCAGTCAAATGGCTATGGCGATTTACAGGCCAATGAAAGTAAGAAGTATAAGTCACTTTTTGGTAGCATGAAAGAGCCACTGTATCCTTCATATTCGAATGGGATAGCGAGTTGTATACCATTTTGAAATTGAATAGCTTGAAGACCCAATACAACTTTTCAGATAATGGCATGACTGCACTCCTAGAACTAATAAAGGAGTTACTCCCTGAAGATAATTCGTAGCCGACAAAGTACTTCAACGTGAAGAAGATCATTAATCAAATTGGGATGAATTACAAAACTTATGATGCAAGCATCAATGATTGCATATTATACTGGAAAGATGATGTGAACAAAGTTTCTTGTACAAATTGAAATGAACCAAGATATAAGTCATCATTTAATGGAGAAAGAAATGGCACTAAAGTAACTCGAAAGACTTTAAGACATTTTCCTTTAATTCTTAGATTGAAGAGAGTGTATATTGTACCACGGATAGAAGATGCGATGACATGGCATGGTCGTGCCAAGTCTGATCCAACCGTAATCCATTATCCGTGTGACACTTCCCAATGGAAAGTCGTAGATTATTTTGACCAAACATTTGCTACCGAGGCAAGAAATGTCACACTTGGAGTAACAACATATGATTTTTGTCCACAAGCTTGTCTATCTAACCCTTACAGTTGTTGGCCAGTAATTGTAGTTCCATATAATCTTCCGTCGTCTATGTTCATGAAAAAAGAGTTCTCAATGTTAACAATGTTGATTTCTTGGCCAAAACAACCAGGGAAGGATATTGATGTTTATTTGCAGCCGTTGATAGACGAGTTAAAGCACTTATGGGAAGGAGTCGTTATAGTTGCTCGTTAAATTCATCCGAGTTCACAATGAGAGCTAGGGTGCTATGGGCAATCCATGATCATCCTGCTCTTGGGACTTTATCGGGACATACAACTCATGATTACTTTGCATGTCCTATTTGTGAGGAAAACACTTGTTCTTATAATCTTCCTGAAAGTAAGAAGGTGTGTTACATGGGTAATCGAATGTTTCTTCCTAACGAACACAATTTTCGATACATTAAGACAAATTTCAACAACGAGCAAGAAATTCGTTGTCCTAAATGGCCATTGATCGATTTTCAAGTTAGAAAGAAAGTAGCGAATATGAAAATGAAAGTTGGCAAACAAAAAGAAGATATTAGTCGAAAACAGAAAAAAATCAACCAATGAAGAAATTGACAAAGTTTCCAGATGGTATAGGAGGTCTACCTTCTTTAATTTACCAAACTGGAAAAAAATTGATCTGACATATATTAACGTAATGCATACAGAGGAGAATGTCACTGAGCATCTCATCAGCACCATTATGGACCTTATAGATAAGTCAAAAGATGACATTAGTGCATGCAAGGATTTGAAAATCATGGGTATTAAACAAAAGTTATGAGAGACGGAAGATCCTGAAACAAATAAAATAATCATACCAAAGGCAACTTTCACGTTGAGCAAAGAAGAAAAGATATGGTTCTGCACCGTTTTGAAAAATCTGAAAGTGCCTAACAAATTCTCTTCTAACTTCCACAGCAATGTGGTCATCAATTCTCTTGTACTAAGAAATATGAAGTCACATGATTACCATGTTATAATGCAACATTAGCTTCCGGTATTGCTTCAACATTCTTATCCACGACATAAGGATCAATGAAATGTTGTTCGTCATATTAGTCTATTCTTTAACATTTTGTGCTCAAAGTTAATCAACAGGGATCATCTTTTAAAAGAAAAGGCTAGGTTGGTAGAAGCAATATGAGTTTTCCATCGGTATTTTTTGATATCAGTATCCACCTTATTGTTCATTTATCGATGAAGCATGGATTTCTAGTCCAGTCAGATACAGATGGATGTATCCCTTTGAATGGTAAATTTCTATTTTCCATTATGTACATCATTTTCTAATATAAATAGCTATATTTTACTTCATAAAATTGATCACATTCATAGGTTGATGAAAACATATAAATGATATGTGTGCAACAAAAGATTCATTGAAGGATGTATTGCAGAAGGATATATCGTACAAGAAGCTAGTCTTTAATACACGGAATATATACCAAAAGGAGGCGACGACAATCATAAACATACCCGTGAAGGTTTTTCAGATGATGATGATGAGTTTGCTGGGGAGATATCCCTAGACAACGATAAAGGCATAACGTTAACCCAAGCGCAGTTTGAACAAATGCGTAGATTGGTCCTTAATAAGTACGATGGATTGGATGAATGGAAGAGGTAAGTTCACGAATATGTCCCAACATTTCAATTTTTTAATTAAATTTATATATACATTTTGATAATGTACTTTCCGTAGGAGGTATGACTCATATGTGAAAAGTACCAGATTTCAACCTCGAGGCAAGGAAACAACTATGGATGTCAATCAAAGTTTTACTCAATGGTTACGAAACGAGGTATTACACCGTCTTAAGTATTTCATGTGTTTATAAATGGGCAATATTACGCCTTCGTGACCATGATTTTTTATTTATTTTGTTTTATGTAGTTGTTAAAGACCATTGATGTTGACCAACTATGTGGCGGTTAGTGCACGGGTCAAACTTCACATCACGTAGTTATATGAAGTACCAAGTGAATGACTTTTCATTCTCTACGAAAAATTACAAAGATTGTCTTGTAACACAAAATAGCAGTGTCTGCATGAGAGCAATTACTAAATTTAGAGCGAGTGGCAAGAATAAAAATTATAAGGAAGCAAAAACAACATATTATAGTCATTCAACAGATACTGGAGTTAGATTACACCGACTTCAAATAAACAGTTTTTTATTGTGATTGGGTAAAGGTTGAGGATAAGGTCAATGGTTGTGTAGTATCCCACACTTTTCTATGCCCAAATTTCGAAAAAAATTGAAACTCGAACATGTTCAGACATGGTGCATGTCAATCTGATACCTAAAAATAAATAATCATGAGCATAATCAGAGTACGGTAAAAAAACTCACAACGGAAACAAGATAGGATAAACTAGTATTAAATCAAGTAATTTAGAGTAAATGACTTTGCCAATACCGAGCATGAGAGAGAACGAGAACCGAAAGCCAAACTTAAACACCTATGAGAACCCGGCCTTTATACAAGATTCTGGTGAACAGGAAATGTACAACACAAATTATAATACACAGATGTATCCCGTTTGGTTCAACCCAAGATGTATGCCTGCCAAGGTTAGTGATTCCAGCCTAACCTTGTAATTATTTACGCATGATTCTACTACCCTTCCCAAGGTAGTATTCCCGAAATATAATACTGAGATCACATATATTAGTGAAGCCTTTATACCATACATGACTGGTTATTCAATCGAGGTTAGACCTCTAGTTACAAAGTTTATATGTATATACACTTTCATTCACTCATCCTTTATTATTTAATGCCTCGCTATTAACGATAGATAAGGTGGATTCTCCCTGATCGCTTAAGACCGTAGTCGGACCTATTGGTCACTTATTATTCCTCGATAACTTATTCAACGTTAACATAAAGTAGAGGGCACTAGCTATGTGCCCTTCTATTTAAGGCTTCCGTCATTCACACGTTAACCATTCCCCGTATAAGGTGAGAGACGGTATTTTATCGCTCCTATACCATCTAGCTAACCTTGTTGGATAATCTCCTTAGTCGCTTATTACTTCCCGTAGGATAAGTAGCCATATCTGGCTTTTTAAGTTTCTAGGTTTGGGCAGGCAATACACACACATGTCATTTAATACCCCCAAACTGAAAGACCTACTCCCAGGTGGACTCTTCAACCCCAGCCGCTTAAGACCCAGGAAGCCTACTATACGCGAAGGTTATTAAGTTCATATTTCATTGTAACACCCCAAAAATTTAATACACTATAACCATGCTTAAAGATAATAAATTGGGTATAACTTAATTAAATATTCATAATTAAGTGTATCCGGCATTACCGTTGCGTTCTTCTCGGAATTTTGGTTTAGATAGACCGTAAGCTGGTGTAAAACGGATAATGAATGAAGAAGTTATAGGCTCTAGAAGTTTGTATACACATAAGAAGCTTATATATAAATAAAATTCAAAATGTCGACCCAGAATGAATAGTGGGTCGACCCAGGTGAATAGTGGGTCGACATAAGTGAATAGCGGGTTGACCCAAGTGAATAGTGAGTCAACCCAAGGTGAATAGTGGGTCGACCCAGGGTGAATAGTTGGTCGACCCACCTAATAAGATTTTCTGAATTCGGACCGATTTTTGGGTAGAATCATTTTCTGTACTTGGACTATTTTTAGACTATATTCGTGCTGACTCAGCATGACTTGTACGTTGTGGATTTAAAACCCAAAATCTAAGGGTTGATGTTGGCTCTGTAGCTCTATGTATAGATGGCATCTCCCATTCCCAATTCACACAAATTCTTCATATCATCTTCTGCCTCCATGAAATTATTCTGAAAATTATAAAACATATAATGGGGGAATGCTGCTAAGGATTGGATCAAACAGAGACAACATGAAGACTTGCATACATACAACTTGGATTGGACTTCGAATTCCTATGGAATTGTGTTATATATAATTATCTTTACCAAGACTCATTGTGAGTTTCAGTCACTTACAAATCTGATTTCTTAGGCCTTGAACATTACAGTTAAATAAAACTAGTTAGGTTCAACAATGTTAGTAAAATAAATACCTGTTTTCACTGATAATCACCTATGTCATTATAAGCAGTTATGCACATTCCTATGGTGTTGGATAATTAAACAAGGTATACATATGCCTGTGATGTTGTAAAATTAACAAGTTATATATATTTATCTTCCTTTTCCCATTTTCTATGTTTTATGTTAATTTCCAATCTTGCTTATATGCCTATATGGTTTGATTCTATTCTTCTTCCTCTGTTTTTCCTTTTTATTTTACGCCAAGCCCAGGCCTTCGGAATCCTAGGCTATACCCGATTAGAGTGCGCGTATGTTTTGGGGCATAATGAATGATATAAAGAAAAGAATTTAGGCATGTTATTTTCTATGACAGACTGACTATAATTTGGGAAAAGGATAAACATACAGATGTCTATACTTGATATAACTGATAGAAAAAGGGGTAATGTGTATACACTTGTTGTAATTGTAATTACGCATACCTGCTGTCATTTAAGAAATATGATTATGCATACCTGCTGTTGCTTACCTACTGTCATTTAAGAAATGTAATTGTGCACACCTGCTGTCATTTAAGAAATGTAATTATGCACACTGCTGTCATTTAAGAAATGTAATTATGCATATCTGTTGTCATTAAGAAATGTAAATATCTGCTGTCATTTTAGAAATGTAAAATATGCATATATGCGTCATTTAAGAAATAATTATGCATATCTGCTGTCATTTAAGAAATGTAATTATGTATACCAGCTGTCTTTGAAATGTAAAATATGCATGCCTGTTGTCATTTAGAAATGTAAAATGTGCATCCCTGCAGTCATTTAGAAATGTAAAATATGCATCCCTGGTGTCATTTAGAAATGTAAAATATGCATACCTGCTATCATTTAGAAATGTAAAATATGTATACGAGATGTCATTTAGAAATGTAAAATATGCATACTTGTTTTCATTTAGGAATGTAAAATATGCATATAATTATACTTGCTGAAATTTGGGATAATATGCATACAAACTATAACGACCCAGAACTTTCGGCAATCTAAAATAGAAATTAATTAAGGAATTCACTAAAAATAGTTAAAATTTATATTTGGATTCGAGATTAAAAGTCAAAGTTTATGTGTTTGAATAAGAATTGAATTCGATATTAAATTTCAGAGTGGCTAATCGAAAATCAAATATTTACTTGTAACTAGTCAAGAATAAATTTGGTTAATATTTGAATTGGATTTGAAATAAACCTCTTTGACGTTAAATGAATTGAAAATTGTACTTGGTGAAATTGGCTGGATGTGTGTATTGGTATGGAAGATTTATATTTAACGTTCAAATCTGGAAGTAAACGGAGTTATTGATAAACAAATAGGATAAAATTGGCAAACCAATATATAAATTAAAAAAATTAAAATAACATTGTATACAAACAAAGTCGGATTACAGTAATAATAATTTTATTGGGTTATGACCGTTAAAACAAAAGAGCACGTATAAATTTTGTCACATTTGGAAATCGTTTTGGCGGTATTAATTTAGAACGGTTAGTGGTATTCGCGGTAGAAATTAACCGTAAATAAAATTTCCCTCAGATAATTATACCCTAATATGCAACCTACCTCAGATAATTTCGTCGACCTATTCCTAAAAATTGCCCCTACCCTATAACCTAATGACGGAACATCATTCTTATTGAAAAATGCGTGTACGTGCTAATATAATACACACGGATCGTGTAATATGGTGTATAACTCACAAGTATGAAATAATAGCTAATCATAGATATATATATATATATAACAGTAGATGTAGTAAACAAGAAAAATCGCACTAGGGATTTTTATACTGGTTCGAAGCACCTCCTACGTCCAGTCCCAGACTTCTATCTGGATTTTCACTGACAGCCACCTCACTTCACCCGAAGGAACAGGTATACAACACCCGAGCAGATGAACGGGATTTCACGCCTCTAACAACACTGAGGACTTCAACACGTGCCTCTTATAACACCGAGGACTTCAACTAAGATAAATATACTTTGTTGTAGACAGTACGTGTTCTTGATAACACGATTTCGTCATTTTTAGTACAAACTTCCTATAATCTTATCCTCAAATAATATATTTGTGTGTACGAAGATTTGGAAGCGGATATCGTATTGAATTAAAAGAATGTTAAATAGATTCTAGGATTCAAAATGATATATGATAGAATATGAGCAATTTGAGCGCTTGAGAGTTCAAAATTGAAATCAAGATAATATAAATTAGACTGATAGAATCGGTGATTTGGAATGATGATTTCATGGTGTTTACATAAAGGATAAACAGTTGTAACCCTTTGTGAAGAGTTACAAACAATGATCATGATTGTTGGTGAAGAGAAAGAGAAGTATCCTTTAATGAAAGAAGGCGTCTCTTCGAAAAGTTGCTATCTGAAAGAAAACGGTCGACAAATCAAAAAGGACCAGTAGACAGGAATTTCAATATATATACATTATGTACCCTCGTACACGTTATCTGTGCATTCTGACCAGAAACGGTCGACCACCTGATTTTCAACCGGTCGACCGGTTTAGCCCAGATTGCACAGTTAATGTGCACTCATATATTCTAATATATATATATATATATATATATATATATATATATATATATTCAAAGATTGGAGGTGTAAGATTATTTGAGGATAGATTTTAACATAAGTAATACTACTAACATACCAAATAATCAACCTCTAATGTATAGTACCAATTAATATCTACTTTTTGTCGATCACGGCGTACCTCTTTGTCAGAAATCAAAATACTATGAAGATCTTGACTCAACATTCTCCCCCTTTTTGATTGATGACAACATAATTCTGAATCTCCCACAGTATATAATCTCCCCCTGAGATTGTGCCTGTAACTGTAAATCTATATTTTCCTGCATATACACTGTTAAAAAAAAATTCTCCCCCTTTGTCATCGACCAAAAGGAGTTGATGAATAGATGAGAAAGTAAATGATATGAACAAGATTATAAGCAACATAAACTACCACCATAGATCAAGGGTTGTCAAGAGTCACAAAATATGATCATACACATAAGTCTAGTACGAAATAAACTACGACACTATTTAGATACAAGTGCTGGATCATGTCTTAAAGTAGAATAAAGTCGTAAGTATGTAGAAAGAGATAAAGAGATGAACTAAGAAGACTCATTCTGACTCTGTCTCATCATCATCTTCTTCTTCAACAAGCTGAGTTTTCCCGCGTCCACGCCCATGACTAGTTCCCAAGCTTGCACCTTCCTCCGAAGATGTGCAAGTAAAAGTACGAGGTGCTAGACGTTTGCCGGGGTCTTGAGCTTGCGTAGGTGAGGTTGATGCTCCACATGATATTTCTTCCCATAATGATCCGAAGAAAGACTTAATTTTGTTAAAGCACTTATCCATCTTTGTATCCAGACGCTTAAGTCGTGCTTCGAAGAGGAATTGATTGCGAGCAATAGTTTCAAGTGATTCCTTTGTAGAGGAAGACGATCGTAGAAGCTTAACTTCCACAGATTTTGGGTGGGACGATCGTGATGAAGCTCCTTGATGTCCTTGTTCTTTCCATTGTTCAAAAGGCACAACATTGAAGTATGGAGTGGGAAGCTTCATCCATGCAATCGATGCTTTGTTAATGCATTTGGGCTTAGAAACAGTCGACTCAGGTGGTTTGATGCCACAATCAAGTAATAAACGCATGATATATTCATTATAAAATAAACGCGGCCTAAAACTCTCATTAAACATCAAAGATCATACCAATCCAGTTGATACGAATATCCCCATAGATTGCATATAATGCTTTGAAATTTTCTTTATAGACGGCATCAAAATTTTATATTCACAGAAAAAGAGAGTGCATAAGGGTGTGATGAATAACTCTCACAGTAGGTCGTAATCCTATAGATTTTGTACTATCCTTATCATCTTCAATGAATTGATGACTAATACGATCATGTACATGGATATTACAAAAATAACCAAAGAATTTTTCACCTAGAAAGAAGAACCAAGGACATTTGCCATTCTTTCACACAAGATAAAGACTTATTTGCCACATACTACGGACCAAAGGCATTGAGAGGGATTTTCGGGCTTGTATTTCTCTAAATTTAGGTTAGCATAGAAGAACTTGATCATAACATAATTAATTGCATCATTATTTTGATCAAAGTCAATTAGGTTTTCAATATCGGCACTCTTTGCCAAGCCAAGTACACGATAACTAGAGAAATCAGTGAACTTAATGTACGAACCCAGATGATTTTAAAATCTATCATCTCATTCCACCTTTTGACTGCAATTGGATCTACAAGCCACTTCTTGACAGAGAGATCGATTGGTTGTGATTCGGAGGATGAAGCTTGCTTTAATTTCTTTTGTGTAGGAGCCATTTGGGTGAGATTGGAAGAAGAATTGATTTCTAGGGTTAAGGAGGTTTTGGAGTAGAAAACGTTTGGAGCTAAAAGAAGTGAGGAGATGGAGTAAAAACTGAAAGTATATAGACCTTAAAAAAAACTGCCCGTAACCGGTCGACCGCCTTGAATTCACTGGTCGACCATTTTCAACCAGATGATAAAATGGTCGATTGGTGAAATCTGGCCGGTCGATTGGTTTACCGGTGAGCTGTTTTTCTTGTTTCTTGCTCTTAATTCTGAGTTCTAATGGTCCATATAATATTGAATTTATTCAAAAAAAAATGATACATGTATATATTAGTACATGAAAAAAATACGAGAATACAATCACAATATTAATAAAAAAATTAATGAGAGGTAGAGGAATTGTGATCGGTAGACTCTTCTTTGACATTGTTAATGCGTGGTTTCCATGGCGACCACTTTCCTTTTGCTCCTTCATTTCGGGTATAGTTTCTTCCCCTTGAATTTGGGCTCCTAGAGGATGAAGGTACATATGGCATTGGCTCGTATACGCCATGTTTGTTTGAACCACAAAAGAATGTTTCCATTATTTCTAAAACAGATAGTCGTTCCGAGGTCAGTTGTTGCTTATAATGTAATTGTCTTTGAGGATCAATTTGATGTTTTTGGTAATGATGAATCTCGTCGATCTTCTCTCTAATGCGGGTTGAACAAAACAACGCTTTCTTTGCCCGTTTTGAAGTTGGCGTATTGCCAGGAGTATGATTACATTTGTGACGACACTTTGATTTGTGTTTTGGAGTTTCGGGAGGGTAATACTCTATTGGCTCAGAACTTGTGACAGAAATATGAGATTTTTGAGCACATTCATCACATATATGTGCCATAATTAACTATATGAACTTTAAGATTAGATAGGAAGAGATGAAAAAGAGAAATTTTGTCAAGCTCATATAGAAGCTCCTATATATAAACCTGTGGATAAGGATCATCAGATAAACTTGGCCATAGAAAAATTAGAAGCTCATATTCAATTTTCCTAATATAACAATAGCCAAAAATAGCTAATGTTTTGAGTAAGCATAAACCAGATGTGAAAAGAACTAACAAAATATAACACTAGTGATAACATTACTTGTCCAGTTCTTTTCTAGAGATAAGACCAGGCTCTCTATGTAATTTTATAAAGTTAGACTCTAGTAGAGGCTGAGTAAAAATTTCCGCTAGCTGATTATGAATTTGGACATATTCGAGACATATATTTCCTTTTTCGATATTGTCTCTAAGGAAATGATGATGGATATCAATGTGTTTGGTTCGAGAATGATTCACTGTATTCTTAGAAAGATTTATAGCACTTGTGTTATCACAGTATATAATAGAATTTGATAAATGAATATCAAAATCTTGAAGTGTTTTTTGCATGTATATTACTTGAGTAAAAGCGTATATATTCAGCTTCACACATTGATAGTGAAACACAATTCTGTTTCTTACTAAACCAATAGACAAGTGATTTTCCAATAAAATGGCATGTACCACTTGTACTCTTTCTATCCATTCGAGAGCCTCCGAAATCAGCATCGCTATATGATACTAGTTCAAATGGACCTTCTTTTGGGTAGAAAAGACCAAAATCTGTGGTATTATTAAGATAACAAATTATACGTTTCACTGCTCGTAGATGTGATTCCTTTGGATTTTCTTGAAATCGAGCACATAGACAAACACTCATCATTATATCTGGATTACTAGCTGTAAGATACAGAAGAACCAATCATGCTTCGATATAATTTCTGGTCAACATTTTTACTATTTTCATCTTTCTCAAGATGTGTAGTTGTACTCATGGGAGTAGGTTTACCAGATGTATTTTCTAATCCGAAGCATTTGATAAGATTTCCACAGTATTTTTCTTGATTAATAAAAATACCATTCGGAGGTTGTTTGATTTAAAGTCCAAGAAAATATGATAGTTCTTCCATATGAGACATTTCAAATTCTTTGATCATAATATTTGCAAACTCTTTGCAGAGTTTATAATTTGTTAAACCAAAGATGATGTCGTCTACATATATCTGGATAACTAGAATATCTTTTCGAGAATGTTTGATAAACAAAGTTTGATCGAATTTGCCTATATGAAATCCTGAGTTAATAAGATGGCTATGTAGCCGTTCATACCAAGCACGAGGTGCTTGTTTTAAACCATACAGAGCCTTCTTAAGCTTGTACACATAGTCAGGATATTTTTCATGTACGAACAAAGGAGGTTGTTCGACATATACATTCTCTTTGATAAATCCATTTAGAAAAGCACTCTTGACATCCATCTGATAAAGTTTGAAATTATGATGACAAGCAAAAGATAATAGGATCCTAATAGCTTCTAGTCGAGCAACTGGTGCAAATGTTTCTTCATAATCGATACCTTCTTCCTGATTATACCCTTGTGCTACTAACCTTGCTTTATTTCTGGTAATATTACCTTGTTCATCAGCCTTATTTTTAAAGACCCACTTAGTACCAATAACTGATTGATCGGTTGGTCTTGGAACAAGTTCCCAGACATCATTGCGCTCGAACTGATTTAGTTCTTCCTGCATGGCAATGATCCAGTAATCATCAGTGGTAACCTCTTTTGGATTCTTAGGTTCGATATTTGAAAGAAATTCGACATGACCTATTTGATGGAGTAGACTCATTGTTCTGACTTGTGATGTTACTTCCCCAATTATATTTTGAGTAGGATGATCTCTTAATATTCTTGGTGGAGATTCTCTCCTTGGTGGAGATCGTAACTCACATGGTCGAGAAATATTTTCAACAACTATTTTAAAGTCAGTATCAACATTTGTGATGATTGGATTATCAGTGACTATGGTTTCGTCATCATCTGATATAATTTGAGAATGCTGATAGAATTCATCAAAAGTGACATAAGGTGATTCTTCAATAGTTTTGGTTCATTTATTAAATATACGATAGGCCTTGCTTCGTTCCGAATAACCAAAAAATATACCTTCATCAGCCTTTGGATCAAATTTACCGAGATAGTCTTTCGTATTTAAGATAAAGCACTTAGAACCAAATACTTTGAAGTATGAGATACTAGGCTTTCATTTTTTAAATAATTCATAAGAAGTATTCTTGGTGAGAGGTCGAATGGATACATGATTCAAAACACAACAAACAGTTGCAACGGCTTCTGCCAAGAAATGTTTTGGTAAGTGGTTCCATTTAATAATGTTCTTTCACATTCTTGTAAGGTCGTTTTTTCCATTCTACAACTCTGTTTTGTTGTGGAGTTCTAGGAAACGAATAATTACGATATATACCTTTCTTTGTACAAAAATGTTCAAAATCATTATTTTCGAACTCTCCGCCATGATCACTTCTTATATTTTTAACTTTAAGCCCGTTCGATTTCTGAATTCTCTTGACGAAAGATTTGAAATGTTCGAAAGTGTCACTTTTGTTTTTTAAGAAAATTGTCTAGGTGTATCGAGAGTAATCATCAACAATTACAAACACATATTGATTGTGATTTGTTGACTGAACCTTAGTTGGTCCAAATAAATCCATATGTAGTAACTCAAGTGGTTGTAATATTGATATGATTTTCTTGGATTTAAAAGATGATTTGGTCAATTTTCCTAATTGACATGCGTCACATATGTTATCAACTTTAATGCTTATTTTGGGTAGTCCTCTAACTAGATCGTTTTTGGCTAGCTTGTCGATAGTTCTGAAGTTTATATGACAGAAGCATTTTTGCCATAGTCGTGGATCATTATCATTAGCCATAAGACACATATTTGAATTATAATTAATATTCATATTCAATATATATATATACATATATATATATATATATATTTCTGTCTCTATATCCTTCAAAAACTAAATTATGGTCTTTAACTAAGATACCACACATATTATCTGAAAAGGAAATTGTAAAACCCTTGTCGCATAACTGACTAGTACTAAGTAAATTGTGTTTCAAATTTCTAACTAGCTTGACATTGGTAATAAGAGTTAAGTTAGATGTACCGCAATCGCTCACATCGCCTTTGCCGATGATACAACCATTTGAATTATCTCTAAAAGTAACAGAGCCACCACCTGAGTATGTAATATTTCTCAATAAGCTCTTGTCTCCAGTCATGTGTTTCGAGCAACCACTGTCCAAGATCCACTTTCCTCTTTTCCTAAGTGGGACCTGCAAAAAATAAAATTAAGTCCATGGTACCCACTTTTTATAGGGTCCTAAGAGTTAGGTCTTAGGAGTCCAAACCCATACGGGTCTGGTATCCCCTTTATATATATAATTAGAATTAAGATGCACAGTATTCATGAAATGTCGAATATATTTCTTCCTAATCAAATTGTTATTTGTTTTAGGAACCCATAATTTGATAGTCTTGACATTTTTCTTTTGAAACTTCACAACTGGTTTTGGCTTGGAATTTAATAAACTAGAATCTTTCTTAGCTTCATCTCTCTTCTTCTTGAGATGTTTCTTGGTTTCTTGTTTCTTATATCCTAAACCTTGTTTGTTTGAAGCTGGTTGTGAACTTTCAATGATCTTTGTCAAATTTTCTCGACCTTTGTTGAAGTTAGAAACATTTTGAGTAATATCATCTAACTTAGTTTGTAAACTAGCCTTTTCTAGGTCCAGAATTTTGAATTTTTCCTTAAGCTCATGATTTTCAGTAGTAAGAGCATCAATTTCTCTTTTTAGTTTCAATTTCTTGACTTAAAAGAGATAATTGAGAGTCAATATTAGATGATGATTCTTGAAGTTTTTCAAGTTCTTCTTCTACTATTTTCTTCTCGTCTTTTAACATATCTCGTTGAAACTCTGCTCTACTCAAATCTGCTTTGGCTTCTTTTTATTGTCTTCTTATGTCTTTATATTTAAATATCAATTCGGCATTAATATCAAGTACTTCATCAAATGTAGGAATATGTACCTCATGTTCTGCTGCCATGAAACAAACGTTTGCTTGTTCATTTCATGTATCACTTTCACTTTCTGATGAAGACGAGTCTGAATCATCTCATGTAACTGAGAATGCTCGTTTCTTTTATTTGTCCTTCTTGTATCTGAATTTGTCATTTTCTTACTTTTTCTTTTGCTCCGGACAATCCTTATGCATGTGCCCCTTTTTGTGGCAGTTGCATCCTATAGCGGATGAAGTTAGTATATTTGATCTAGTTTTCTTTTTGTTATATCGACTAGCTTTTCGTTGTTTCAAGAATTTTTTGAAACCTTTTGCTATGAATGCTAGGTCTTCATCTTCAAAATCAGATTCATCTTCATCTTTTTCTGCATGAAATGCTACATTTTTCTTTTCTTCTTTCTGTTCCTTTCTAGTCTGCAAATTAGCTTCATAGAACATTAGATTTCCTATCAATTCATCTGGCTTCATGACGAAAAGGTCAGTAGCTTCTTTAATTGCTAATACTTTTCCTTTCCATTCACTAGTCAGAGAATGTATGACTGTCGAAACAACATCAAAATCTGAATATTTTTTTCCTAAACCAATAAATGCATGGTGAATAGTTTGAAACCATGAATAAAATCATTGATTGTCTCATTCGGCTTCATTTTGAAAATTTGAAACTGACTTTTCAGTATGACTATTTTGGCTTGTTTAACCTTGTTAGTACCTTCATTAGTGGTTTTCAGCGTTTGCCAAATTTGATACGCAGTGGTGCAGATACTAACACGGTTATATTCATTTTGGTCTGACGCACGAAACAACATGTTTATTGCTTTTGCATTTACGGTTGCTGCCGTTTTCTCAGCCAGTGTCCATTCTGAATAATCAGTTGTTGGATTCACTTTTTCTTTTTGGTAGCATTCCAGGCATCATAGCTATTTGATTGCATAAAAAATAACATACGTGTTGCCCAATAGCTATAGGTGAGACAATTGAAAATTGGAGGTCTTTGTGTCGATTGACCTTCCGTGTAAGTGGTGTTTTGAGTGCTAATACTTGCATTATTTGCCATATTACAAGAATATATCAAATAACCGTGTTACGGTTATAAGATAACCTTGCTCAGATACCAGTTGAAAAATGCGTGTATGTGCTAATACAATACACATGGATCGTGTAATATGGTGTATAACACACAAGTATGAAATAATAGCTAATCACAGATATATATATAAAACAGTAGATGCAGTAAACTAGAAAAATCACACCAGGGATCTTTATACTGGTTCGGAGTACCATCCTACGTCCAGTCCCAGACTTCTATCTGGATTTTCACTAACAACCACCTCACTTAACCTGGAGGAACAGGTATACAACACCTGAGAAGATGAACAGGATTTCACGCCTCTAATAACACTAAGGACTTCAACACGTGCCTCTTACAACACTAAGGACTTCAACTAAGATGAATATACTTTGTTGTTGACAGTATGTGTTCTTGATAACACGATTTTGTCACTTTTAGTACAAACTTCCTATAATCTTATCCTCAAATAATATATTTGTGTATATGAAGATTTGGAAGTGGATATCGTATTGAATCAAAAAAATGTTAAATAGATTCTAGGATTCAAAACGATATATGAAAGAATATGAGCAATTTGAGCGCTTGAGAGGTCAAGATTGAAATCAAGAGAATAGAAATTAGATTGATAGAATCAATGATTTGGAATGATGATTTCATGATGTTTATATAGAGGATAAATAGTTGTAACCCTTTGTGAAGAGTTACAAACAATGATCATGATTATTGCTGAAGAGAAAGAGAAGTATCCTTTAATAAGGGGTCTCTTCGAAAAGTTGTTATCTGGAAGAAAACGGTCGATAGGTCAAAAAGGACCAGTAGACAGGAATTTGACTACATATATATGTTATGTACCCTTGTGCATGTTATCTGTGCATTCTGGGCAGAAACGGTCGACCGCCTAGTTTTTAACCGGTCGACCAGTTTAGCCCAGATTGCACATTTGATGTGCACTCATATATTCTAATATATATAATCAAAGATTGGAGGTGTAAGATTATTTGAGGATAGATTTTAACATAAATATCACTACTAACATACCAAATAATCAACCTCTAATGTATAGCACCAATGAATATCTTCTTTTGGTTGATCACGGCGTATCTCTTTGTCAGAAATCAAAACTCTAAGAAAATCTTGACTCAACACTTATCTCCACCATTTTCTCTTTTTATAAAAATCTCATCCCTCCCCAATTTCTTTCAGCAAAAAACAAATTCAGCGAAAAATCATTTCTTTACCCCAAATCTAGAAATTGTTTCTCTCTTCTCCAAAATCTTTTTGATGGCCGAAGCCATCTTCCTTCTTCAAAAGCCACCTCCAACTTAAATCGCTTCCATCCCCTTCAAATCAAATCCGATCCTTCACTGCTAGTCGCCACCTGATCCATCATAAGCCGCCTCCCTCGTTGCTGCTCTGCACGCTACCAGTTTTCGCCTTTCCCCAAGTTTTAGTCACAGCTGCAACCCTAGATCGGCATAGCCATCACCATCTACCTTAATCTATCACTGCTACTGTTTAAAGGTGAGTAAATCACTCACGATTAAACCTTGTTTCAAGTAAATTAATTTCGGATTTAATTATAAATTATAATAGTGATGGCTTGATGCTGAACTGCTATCGTGGCCTTGCTGATTTCCACTTGATTTTGTTCATGATATTTGGGTTGTTTCCCTCTGAAATTGAATGTTCCCTGTTCCACCCCATATTTGTTTTGACATGATACTATATTTTTTTTCCATCTGCAAGCTGGTTTTCAGATCCAAGATTTGTTTACAAACCAAAGATAATATGAGACCAGTAGTTCAAAAGTTATAAATAAATGGGAACTTGTCAGTCCATTTGTAAAATATAGGGAGGTATCAGAAATACCAAACCATGCTGTGTAATTTTGACACCAAATTGGGTTTTACAATTCAACTCTTACTGAAATCATTTTGAACTGTATAATTTGCCTTCACCTTTCACTTCAAATGTAGAATGCATTATGTTGTCATAGTTGTATACTTTGACATGGCTACATCATTCTGTCTTTGACTGTTGAACTTTGTCTATTGTATATAGGGAAGCTTTACCAGTTATTTTGACAAAAATGCTTTTGGTTAGTACATATTTAAAACCATACTATATGGCAAATTTATAAACCACATATGTTTGATTATAAACATATTTTAGAACCATATGTTGACATATAATATAGGAACTTTTGTTTAAACATATTAATAGTGATTAATCAAGGTGCGATATCACTAGAAAGGATATTTTTTCTTTTTGAATTAGTGGTTTACTTATAACTCTAAAATTTGTATGGACATTTTGTTACAATCCCCTTTGAAATACTACAATGGACTGTACATGAATATATATATATATATATATATGTTCAACATAAATAAACTTTGTTACCTTGATTTATAACTTGAAGTACTTGCGGTGCTCGTATACCTTAGTTGTTTCCTTGGTCTGTTAGCATGGGTTTGGTATTTTAAGATTCCATAGTGTTTCGTATAAACTAGCTTATGTTTTTTTCTTATTGTAACGTTCTGATCTATAGCTGGAAGTACTAAGTTCACGTTTATATATACCATACTTGAACCATATACACAGAGTATCCTATGGTTTTCATAGTAAATTGTACACTGTCACTTTATTCCATCCAATATACACTTTAAGTGGTCACCCTCTCTGTAATACTTGCAAAAGATAAAATCCTTCCACATCCGCTCGAGTGACTCATACATACAAATTGAACCGAATCTGGCCTCTCTATTTAAAAACCTGCATTGCCAAATCCTAATCTTTGAGGAGCCTGAGATGTTTGCACGTGCACTTGTATTGTCCATTATTATAAAGTGAGTTGTGCTTGAAGATTATTTGATATATGTCTACAACACAAATGGAAGGTGTAGGTTTAGTGTACATTACAGGATGTTTGAGTAAACATGCACGAATGTAAAAATACCTGATGCATCATTTTTTTATTCTTCTTTTTCTTTTAGTCTACGTAAGACCATATTCATTGTTGTTGAATTGGTCAATAATAGAATTACTATTATAATCTTATATTAGTTTGTTGGTTAAACGTTTAATTAATAAATATACAAATGGAATACATTAGTTATAATATTGACGATGTTAAAACAATTTAAGAGTTAATGATAGTTCAATTATCATGGGACTATTATATATTATAAGTTATAACTTTGGTTAAATTTCTAACCAACCAATATCTGGTATTAAATTTCGTACCATCAAATAAATATCCAAGTATTGGACATTAAAGCATCAGGCATAGTAGACTAAACATATATTTGGGTTTTTGCTGTTATGTGTTGATTTCCTATTAACAAAGCAGCACTTATTCTCTCGCTTCAGTAACCAAAGCACAACCATGTCGTTGCAAACACTATACATTTGCATGCGCGAGTTTTGATAGTATTGCACTGCACATTTTCATGTGTAAGTCTTGTTGGTATTTCACTGCACATTGTGAATTCGGGATGCATCATAAATAAGTTGTCATCCTCCATTGCAAAGTCCAAAAATATTATGCATGCATTCCCTCTTTTGACATCTTAGTATAAATTAAGTTGGTGTCCTCATTAATACGCCTCCTCATTAATACGCCTATTGACTTTTGATTTCTGGAGATCAAATGTAATTAGTATGCATTCACTATTTTGACAAATTTCCAGCATATTCTGTAAGTATCGTGTTTATGTACCCTGTAGCATCATGCAAGCAAATTATTGTAAGTTTATGGAACCTGTAGCATGCATCATATCATTATCCCTTATAATCCGTGCAGTATATTATGCTGTTTTCTGCCTACATGAAACCATTTATTAGAACCTGAACATGTTTATGGCTTGGATATATTATTTGTAATGGATACATTCGGAAATGATAGTGCCTTTATCATGTGGGTTGCCGTGGAATGTGTTTGTGTGGCTGTTGACACCTCGTTGTTTATATGTATACCCACCACCATTTTTTGAAACCTCGATTGCACTTGTGTGTGTGTGTGTGTGTGTATATATATATATATTTGGGTTCCTGAAACGCTGGGGCAGTACACACGGACACATGTACACGTGTGTATATGCAAGCTTCCGTGACCCCTTGATTCAAACACTGATATAGGACATACATTATACATTGCGTGCGACACCTATTGAAATTAGGATTGACTTTTATATTTTAGTTCTATGGAAATTAATTTACTTGAACAAACGATTAATTCTAACTCGATTGTTTTTTGTTTCAGCATGAAATGCTCGGGTCAGACCCGAGCATTTCAGATTTAAAGATCGAATCCTATGATTCGAAGATTGACGAAGCTGGGGATTCCAGGAGACGCGCACTCTAATGATTTTTTAAAACAGTAAATTTTCATTTGCGTTCGGACTATATTTTCATTCTGGTATATAGAAAATCTTTGTATCAAAATTTTTGATTAATATATGAAAGGTTATTTCGTTGTTCGATACTGTGTTATTTATTTTATTTTGTGTTTTCTGTGTTGATTCTATTTTAAACTCTGTAAGCTAAATAACGATTCGTCGGTTTGAATGTTTTAAATTGGTTAATTAATGATTTAACGTGGTCAAAATGGCGGGACGTTACAAGTGGTATTTGGTTTATTCAAAGCTTAGCTTATTGAATTTAAAAACGGAGCTTGAAAATAAAAAGGTTTTGAAATATAAATTTTGAAAATACAATAATTTTAAAATAAATTTTGAAATGAAAATTACTTTGGAAATATTATTTTGAAACTAGTATTTTGGAATTAATAACAGCGGAAACAATAATTGTTTTGAAATTCTAAATTTTGTTCGGAATCCCCAGTCTTCGGATCCAGGCTTATGAGAGCTAATCTTCAATAGGATCCCTCTTAGATTTGAATCTAGAATATGTCATTGAGTGATACCTATGGAAGATAAGTATAAGGGAATCAACGAATCAGATTATTTGATCGTGTATTTTGGAATTCAAAGATAGCTAAAATAGATTGGAAATGAGAATTCAAATAAGAATTGAACGAAAGGGGAAAATTCGAAACCATTTCAAAGATGAACCGATAAATTTTATTTCGATGTTCGGAATATGAATTAATGAAAATGAAATTAAAAGACTTATAATTGGAATTCGATTGTGTTAAATTTTATTACTAACTTAGCAAGATAAATTGTAATTGGTTTCAAACCAATGGGGTATAATTGAATATATATGAATTCGATAGTAAGATATAAACTTGTTAATTAACAAGAAGTGAATCATAAAAAGAGTTATAAATGAAGTAAACCGTGAATAAAATTAAGCGAAGTATGAATGAAGATTTTAAAGAGATTTGAATGAAATCAAAACTAATTTGGTGTGGCGAGTCAAGATTTCTATAAAAGGAATAGTATTCATGTTTTAGAAGAAAACGGTGTTGAAAGCAAAAATGTTGCAAATAAAATTGAAGATAAAAGAAATGGAGTTGACTAGTACAGTGAAATTATTCTAAAGTTCAAAATATAAATCAAATAAGACTTTTTCGAAGTTAGCAGTATATATTATCGAATAAGTGATTATTCAAAAGAAAAATTATTCATGTAAAATTTTAGGGAAGTATTATTTTTAATCAAAATTTAATGTGTTATTAATTAATTTTTTACATATCCAGATTAATGAATAAGTATATTTTAAAGTTAAATATTTCGAAGGCATGAATTATTGTTAAATCAACGATTTTAGTGAAGGAAGTAAATTCTTAAATTAAATTCGAAAGATAAGAGAATGAATATTTTGTTGGTATTCGAAGTTTTGAATTTTATCTATTTCAAAGTCAATAATACTGTTCAATTAAGGTCTGAGAGGTAAATATACCCCAACTTGATTGACTTCCTTGTTGACTAAGGAATAGTTAAGGTTCAATGGCAAGAATTGGTTAAGAGAAGTAAGTTAATGAGTGGTAACAGTTAAGTGAAAATAACGTAAATATTTTCCGGTGATAATAAATGATTTTCTAAGAATAGAGAAAATGAGTATAATAATTGGAAATGTTTTCAAAGGATAGCGAGAGGCAGACCTAAATCAGAATGACAATAACTGAAAAATTAAGAGCCGCATGTCGAAAACAAAGGACGGCAGAATGTAAGAGAAATGGATTTGTTAATTAAATTCGAGAATTGCGTAAGCATTGATTTGATAAGAAATTTTGAAGTGGAGTTATGAAAATTAGAAACTGAATGAAGATTAGTTAAGTTGAATAATTTCCTGAGTGTCGAGCTGATGTTGGTTTCGGCCTTTGGGGTTGATACTTAGGGAGTTGTTCTCTTGTTAACTGACAGTCAAAGGATGTGAATATGGAAGAGAAATAAAGAGTGAATGAGAAATTTGGTTCGAGAATGGAAAATTTAGAAATTTTAAGAACATAAAGTTGTGAATGAAGTGATGAACTTAATAATTGGAAATTTGAAAAAAAAATGAAGTTGGTTTATAACTAGTAGAGTCATAAATTTGAGTTTGATATTAGATATCTGAATTGATTAAGTGTTCAAAACTGAAATTTTGAAATTTAAGTGAAATTTGAGGATATTCGATTTTAGATAGTGGATATAGAAATTTTTGGAACTTATATAAGAATATAGCGAAGTCGAGAGCTACTTGATGGAAAGATATTCGAGTTGAAATGAAATCTTATACAACAGAATTTATATAAGAATGAGATATTTGGAAACGTGATTTGGAAGAAAATCATAAATATGATTTATGAGGAGTATAAATTGAAGTACAATATGTATATAGTATTATATGTTTTCAAAGCAAAATAAAGAAAGTACCTTCCTCCTTTGAATTTTGAGCTTTGTTGAGATATGTTGCTGGTGGTAGTAGGTCGTCCGGACATAAAACTCATGAGTTGCCGTTGAGCACGACTGCTAGCGTAATTCGCAGGGCTGCAGATAACCTACGACGGTTGGATGTTTCCTGAGGGAATCAGGCGTAACCATTGTGATCGGTACGACCTAGAGTCGTTTGAATTCGACCGTGTAGCGTAATTCGCCAGGTTGAAGATAGCCTACGGTGGACGGATATATTTTGGGGGAACCAAGCGTAACCATTGTGACTACTGCGATCTACAGTCGAATTATAAGGGCGTAATCTGCAGAGCTGTGAAAGCTTACGGGTACGGATGTTTCCTGGGGACCCAGGCATAACCATTGTGTACCTGCGGTCCACATGACATATCTACAAGTGAAAGAGATGTAACCACTATAGTTACTAAAGGCAGAATGGAGCCATGCAATGTTGAGATATCTTAGTAATCTGGAGACACCTGTTGATGCAGCACCGTGTCTTTGTGACTGGATAGGTCTTCGTGACCTGATCTGCCTTTATGGCTTGTTTTGTCCTCATGACTTGATTTTCTTCCTAATTTGATTTGTTTCAAGACTCTGAGATAGATTTGTCATCGCCCAGTGACTTCAGATTTTCCTTGATTCTAAAATATCTTCCGTTGATCTGTCCATGACGAAATTCGCAGGGAAGCGATTTCCTGGGGGATCCAGACGAAACCATTGTATATCTGCAATTCATGAACAACCAATATATCAACATTACATTGGTACTTTCCGTATCTATTTTAATAAGGTTTTAGAAATGTTTTCACTAGGAGTTGAAGCAAGGATATTTAGTACTTGAAGATTTAATCTTGCGCTTGGCCAGCGTATGTCTAACATCTATGAAAACGACAATTGACTTGTCAAACTTCGAGTTATCAAGTATTTTCAAATCAATAATTTGAAATTAAAATGTATCCAACTTGATAAGTTAAGAAAGAAAATTTTGGAATATTTTTAGGTCCATAGCTTTGAGATAATAATATGAATGTTTTTTGTATTAAATTTTGAATTTTGGAAATTTTCAAGTCGACAAATTTGTGACTTGAAGAGGAAATGTTTTCTACACTCTTCAATGAGTGTTTGGGAAAATTTGAATGGATTGAATGGGTTGAACTAAGATTGTAAGAAATAAGTGGGATAATGAATAGTAAATATTAACAAAGAGGGTTATAAAGAGATTTGGAATAAATTTGAGATGCATAAATTTGGCTTATACAGAATTTGAAATTTAAGAAGAGATTGGTTTT
This sequence comes from Allium sativum, assembly GCA_030737875.1. Lineage (NCBI taxonomy): Eukaryota > Viridiplantae > Streptophyta > Magnoliopsida > Asparagales > Amaryllidaceae > Allium > Allium sativum. The sequence goes on along the minus strand of CM060916.1, from coordinate 165,400,961 downwards.
ACAAAGGATTTTGATTTCCCGAGTTAATTGGATATGATAAATAAAGAGGATCGATAATTTAAATACCGATATTTACTTTAGTTGTGGAAGAATTTCAGACAAATACATTTTTATGACCCTAACGATTTTTTCTTTTCGAGGACGAAAAGTTTTAAAGGGGGGAAGATTTGTAATGACCCAGAACTTTCGGCAATCTGAAATAGAAAGTAATTAAGGATTTCACTAAAAACAATTAAATTTTATATTTGGATTCAAGATTAAAAATCAGAGTTTATGTGTTTGAATAAGAATTGAATTTGATATTAAATTTTAGAGTGGCTAATCAAAAATCAAATATTTACTTGTAACTAGTCGAGAATAAATTTGATTGATATTTGAATTGGATTTGAAATAAACCTCTTTGACATTAAATGAATTGAAAATTGTACTTGTTGAAATTGGCTGGGTGTGTGTATTGGTATGGAAGATTTAAATTTAACGTTCAAATCTGGAAGTAAACGGAATTGTTGATAAACAAATGGGATAAAATTGGCAAACCGATATATAAATAAAAAAAATTAAAATAACATTATATACAAACAAAGTTGGATTACAGTAATAATAATTTTATTGGGTTCTGACGGTTGAAACGAAAGAGCACGTATAAATTTTGTCACATTTGGAAATCGTGTTGGTGGTAACAATTTAGAACGGTTAGTGGTATTCGCGGTAGAAATTAACCGTAAATAAATTTCCCTCAGATAATTATACCCATATATACAATATACCTCAGATAATTTCGTCGACCTATTCCTGAAAATTGCCCGTGCCCTATAACCAAATGATGGAACATCATTCTTATCTCCACCATTTTTTCTTTCTATAAAAATCTTATCCCTTCCCAGTTTCTTTCAACAGAAAACAAATTCAACGAAAAATCATTTCTTTACCCCAAATCTAGAAATCGTTAATCTCTTCTCCAAAATCGTTTGTATGGCCGAAGCCATTGTTCCTTCTTCAAAAGCCGCCTCCAACTTAAATCGCTTCCATCCCCTTCAAATCAAAGCCGATCCTTCACTGGTAGTCGCCACCTGAGCCACCATAAGCCGCCTCCCTCGCTGCTGCTCTGCACGCTACCATTTTTCGCCTTTCCCCAAGTTTTAGTCACAGCTGCAACCATAGATCGGCATAGCCACCACCATCTACCTTAATCCATTGCTGCTACTGTTTAAAGGTGAGTAATTCACTCACGATTAAAACTTGTTTCAAGTAAATTAATTTCGGATTTATATTAAATTATAATAGTGATGGCTTGATGTTGAACTGCTATCGCGGCCTTGCTGATTTCCACTTGATTTTGTTCATGATATTTGGGTTGTTTCCCTCTGAAATTGAATGTTCCCTGTTCCACCCCATATTTGTTTTGACATGATACTATATTTTTTTTCCATCTGCAAGCTGGTTTTCAGATCCAAGATTTGTTTACAAACCAAAGATAATATGAGACCAGTAGTTCAAAAGTTATAAATAAATGGGAACTTGTCAGTCCATTTGTAAAACATAGGGAGGTATCAGAAATACAAAACCGTGCTGTGTAATTTGGGCACCAAATTGGGTTTTACAATTCAACTTTTACTGAAATTATTTTGAAATATATAATTTGCCTTCACCTTTCACTTCAAATGTAGAATGCATTATGTTGTCATAGTTGTATACTTTGACATGGCTATATCATTCTGTCTTTGACTGTTGAACTTTGTCTATTGTATATATGGAAGCTTTTCCAGTTATTTTGACAAAAATGCTTTTGGTTAGAACTTATTTAAAACCATACTATATGGAAAATTTATAAACCACATATGTTTGATTATAAACATATTTCAGAACCATATGTTGACATATAATACATGACCCTTTGTTTAAACGTATTAACAGTGATTAATCAAGGTGCAGTATCACTTGAAAGGATATTTTGTCTTTTTGAATTAGTGGTTTGCTTATAACTCTAAAATTTGTATGGACATTTTGTTACAATCCCCTTTGAAATACTATAATGGACTGTATAGGCATATATATATTCAACATAAATAAACTTTGTTACCTTGATTTATAACTTGGAGTACTTACGGTGCTCGTATACCTTAGTTGTTTCCTTGATCTATTAGCATAGGTTTGGTATTTTGAGATTCCATAGTGTTTCGTATAAATTAGCTCATGTTTATTTTCTTATTGTAACATTCTGATTTATGGCTGGAAGTATTAAGTTCACGTTTATATATACCATACTTGAACCATATACACAGAGTATCCTATGGTTTTCATAGTAAATTGTACACTGTCACTTTATTCCATCCAATATACACTTTAAGTGGTCACCCTCTCTGTAGTACTTGCCAAAGATAAAATCCTTTCACATCCACTCGAGTGACTCATACATACAAATTGAACCGAATTTGGCTTCTCTATTTGGAAACCTGCACTGCCGAATCCTAATCTTTGAGGAGCCTAAGATGTTTACACGAGCACTTGTATTGTCCACTATTATAAAGAGAGTTGTGCTTGAAGATTATTTGATATATGTCTACAACACAAATGGAAGGTGTAGGTTTAGTGTACATTATAGGATGTTTGAGTAAACATGCACAAATGTAAAAATACCTGATGCATCATTTTTTTTATTCTTCATTTTCTTTTGGTCTACGTAAGACCATATTCATTGTTGTTGAATTGGTCAATAATAGAATTATTATTATAATCTGATATTAGTTTGTTGGTTAGACGTTTAATTAATAAATATACAAATGGAATACCTTAGTTATAATATTGATGGTATTAAAACAATTTAAGAGTTAATGATAGTTCAATTATCATGGGACTATTATATATTATAACTTATAACTTTGGTTAAATTTATAACCAACAAATATCTGGTATTAAATTTCGTACCATCAAATAAATAACCAAGTATTGGACATTAAAGCATCAGGCACAGTAGACTAAACATGTATTCGGGTTTTTTCTGTTATGTGTTGATTTCCTATTAACAAAGCAGCACTTATTTTCTCGCTTTAGTAACCAAAGCACACCCGTGCCATTGCAAACACTATACATTTGCATGCTTGAATTTTGACAGTATTGCATTGCACATTTGCATGCGTAAGTCTTGTTGGTATTTCACTGCACATTGTGAATTCGGGATGCGTCATAAATAAGTTGTCATCTTCCACTGCAAAGTCCAAAAATATAGTGCATGCATCCCCTCTTTTGACATCTTAGTATAAATTAAGTTGGTGTCCTCATTAATACGCCTATTGACTTTTGATTTCTGGAGATCAAATGTAATCAGTATGCATTCACTGTTTTGAAAATTTTCCAGCATATTCTATAAGCATCATGTTTATGTACCCTGTAGCATCATGCAAGCATATTATTGTAAGTTTGTAGAACCTGTAGCATGCATCATATAATTATCCCTTACAATCTGTGCAGTATAGTATGCTGTTTTCTGTCTATATGAAACCATTTATTAGAACCTGAACATGTTTATGGTTTAGATATATTATGGTAATGGATACATAAAATGATAGTGCCTTTATCATGTGGGTTGCCGTGGAATGTTTTTGTGCGGCTGTTGACACCTGGAACGCTGGGGCAGTATACACGGGTACATGTACACATGTGTATATGCAAGCTTCCGTGACCCCTTGATTCAAACACTGATATAGGACATACATTATACTTTTGCGTGTGACTCCTATTGAAGTTAGGATTGACTTTTATATTTTAGTTCTATGGAAATTAATTTACTTGAACAAATGATTAATCCTGACTCGAGTGTTTTGTGTTTTTCCATGAAATGCTCGGGTCAGACCGGAGCATTTCAGATTTAAAGATTACTGCTTAGGATTTAAAGATTGACGCGCACTCGAACGATTTTTAAAACAGTAAAATTTCATTTGAGTTCGGACTGTATTTTCATTCTAGTGTATAGAAAATCTTTATATCAAAATTTTTGATTAATATATGAAATTTTATTTCGTTGTTCAAAAGCGTGTTATTTATTTTATTATGTGTTTTCTGTGTTGATTCTATTTTAAACTCTGTAAGCTAAATAACGATCCGTAGGTTTGAATGTTTTAAATTGGTTTAATTAATGATTTAAAGCGGTCAAAATGGCGGGACGTCACACATACTGTAATGGAATGAAAATGCATAATATGCATATACGTATACATGTTAGACTAGACTTAATATCGGCATTAGGTAAATAACATGCTATGAAAATGTAAGTACCATATGTAGGCTAGTAAACTGAATTGTTATATTATACATGTACATCTGGGCAGGTGCTTGTTTTGGGAAAAGGTTGTACGCAAAATAACATTTACAGAAAAATGTAATATTACAACAACGCTTGTTAATGAACCTAAACCTTCTTATTAATATGATGAGAGGTCCCTCGTTCTGCTGTTGTATCGGGTTTCGGGGACTCTTAAATTCTAGTTTTGGGGCACAAGCTTAGGGGGTTCAGCTTGTGCCAATCTGTTGTTTGGAACCCATATCAGTCTATATCCCTGTGAGTATCTCGGTAGGGGCCTCGCACTAGGTAGGGGCCAGGGCATGCTTTATTGATCTGGATAGTAAGAGGTTCAAAGGTTTTGGGGTGTTAGGGGAGCGTTTCCGATGGAGTCATGAGCGTGCATGGATCTGGCTATAGGACCTAAGACCATTGTTATCATGGTGCTCGACTAATCGTGACTAGTCGGCGACTAGTCGACTAATCGAGATCAAACCATCGACACGATGTCACGACTTGCTTTTCGTATGGATTTCGAGCGCCTAGGTAGAAAATAGTCAACTAATCGGATAGTCGAGTCGACTAGGTTGTTATTGGTGTCGACTGGTTTGGTATTTGCCCATTTTAGAAAAGAAAAAAAATCCGAACCCATTACAGTTATCGATACATCAAATAGGAAAAAAAAAACTAAAATTATCGATGCTTATATCGAATAATAAAAAAACAATAGAAAAGGATCGATACTAGTATCGATCAAAAAAACAAATCGATCGAAAGTCGATTTAAAATTTTTGAATTGAAAAAAGTTGAGTGTCGATCATCGAAGAGGAAAAACTTCGAACCTAAGCTTTGATCAAAATTCGATCAATACCCTAAACCTGTAGCGTTGTCTTTCCACAACCGTCTTGCAACTTGTACTTTATTAAATTCTATGCATCCTTTGTTTATTTTCTTTATTTAGTAGAAATGTATTTGTTGGTAGCAGTATATTAGAATTGACAACTTTTTGGATGCAGCAATATATCTGTCGACTAGTCTATGACAAATCGACTAATTGGATCTCTGTCGACTCGACTCGATTTACCACCATAATAACAATGCATAAGAGGTCAAAACACCTACGGATATTGTTGTGTTCCATAAGTTGTCGGATTAAGGAGTGATACACCCTACTACCGAGGCTAACATAGGGTATTCGGGTAATAGGGAGCCGATCGCATGGGTATTAATTAGGGTACACCTAATCCTGTTGTTATGTAATTAGGGTAACACCTAATCCTGTTATGTAATTAGGGTACACCTAATCCTGATGTTAATCTTGTTGTTAATCCTGTTGTTAATCTTGTTGTTAGTCCTGCTGTTTGTTTCTACTGTTAATCCTGCTATTAATTTTGCTGATATGTAATTAGGCAAAGAACCTAATCTTGTTGAACCTATTATACTAGTATTGGTGCAGATATATATGTTCAAACACACATGTTTTAGGATATAAATGTGAAGCATTACTCGATCATGATTTATTCCTGTTATTCATGTTTATTCTGTTTAGCTTATCCACATGACATTGTACCTTTCTCATCCAGTCTTATTTTACCTATCTTGGCATTTCTATTTTATGCATATTTGTAAATCACTGGGACTCGCCAAACTTTATGTCTGCCCTTTTTTCTTTCTCCTCTTTCTTCCCTTTTCCCCCTCAGTTACTCAGAGTGGAAGCACTCAACAGTGACTAGGATTTCTCTTACAGCTTGGACCTGACTTGGATTTCTTGAGATGTATCATTTTGACCTGCTCTCTACTTTAGTATGGCTTTTGGCGAGGGATATGATTTTATGTACTCTGATATTTTTCATGAGATGTTTTGTAAGACAGATTTGAGACAGTTTGCTAGTTGTAATTGGTTTTGATGCATTTCTGGAACTATGCTTTATTTCTTTTATAATAAAGTTTAAAATTTTGCACTGCTTATTTTATCTGTCTTGGAAATATTATGTAATTATTGATTACCTATTGGGCTTCATGGAACTTAACGCATTCTCTTATGAGTGACATTAACGGACGAGGGGTGTCACAACCATTGGCCTTTAATACCTTTGCCTATTGGGATAAAGTGGGCCACGTAATTAAGCTCTTTATGTTTAGTTCCTCTTTACGGAAATACTATATGCAGACGATTTATCATCACGGGTTCTTATGGTTAATTATGTTTTACGTCATTAACCTACTAAGCCCAACTTTAACTTTAAATTTTAAGTCCCATAGTAACTAGTATAAACGAGGAAAGTTATATCCTCTTTACCCTAGGATATTTATTTCTTTATTTCCCATAATTTGACTAAGTATTTAAACAACAATCAATACCCATTAATCCCCTTTTTGTGCCTATTTATTCCTAAGTTTATTGCCATTTCTGACCATAACGGCCATATTTTCCTAAGGCAACAATTTACACTAGATATCCTTATTTTATCAGTCTCGAAGTATTTATTTGTTGTACCCCAACAGACAATTACTATTGTTATTTATTTGTTGCTTGTTATATATATATATATATATATATATATATATATATATATATATATATATATATTTGTGCACCAGACCTCTCACATTAAGTTGACCACTTGTGGATGTTGGATTCGCCGGTTGGTTTCGGGCAGACTTCTACCATAAATTGAACCTAACCTCGTGCCTTAGTACACTTATATTTACACATTAGACACTTCATATTAAGCTGACCTTCTGTGGATGCTAGATTTGCAGGGAGGTTCCAGGCAGACTTTTATCACAAGTTGAGCTTAACCTCGTGCCTAAATGCGGTTATAATTCAAATTACCTAATTGGGGTTTACAACACTAAATTTAATAAATTTAAGAATTGTAACTGTTATCTTATTATATCCACTTTCCTCAGTCAACATTGGTTACAATTGTTATTTATTGATTTGCATTCCTATTTATAGCAATCAATTATATTAATTACTACAATGGTCACCACAAATATATTAATTAATTATGGATTTCATTTTCATCTATAATTATATAATTGAATATCGTTCAAACATTCAATCATTCAATACAATATATATTTTATCATTTTACGCAAATTTGGACAGATAATATGTATATATTTATATTTTCACGCGGTCAACACAGTTATCTTTTTTATTATTATTTATTTTTAAAATTAATGATTTGGTTTAATCAATATCCAAACATTTCTTTTTACACTCAATCTTGTCACAAGGTTGCAAATCTTACAAAAAGACCATTAGCTATAGTTATTGTAAATTATGTCTGATTAATGGAATAGACATGTTTCAAATTCACAAGAAATATATATATATATATATATATATATATATGTTTATAAATACTTTTGGAATAGTTAATGCAAATATGTATACTTATATTTATGCGTACCTTTGCACAACTTTTCCCTTTTTAATCTTTTTTATATATCTCTTGTGAATTTAAAATAATGCCCTTTTTGTACAAAAATTGGAAAACGACATATTTACAACAATTAAGCCAAAACCTCAACAACATTGAACGCAAATGGGTATAATTCTTTTAAGTTAAAATTACATAATTCATCACTTACACTAAGACTAAGGATTTGGAAGAAAACTACATTTAGACAGTGTGATTGGGACTGACTTCCAAATCCTCGGTGTTTTACAACAACTACAGCATATTCTCTAATCACAATTCACAAGTTTTGACAATATTCAATAACTGATCTTATAAGTGCCAATTTAATTTCAACAATATTATGAACAAATTTGATGAAAATAAGCATATATTTTGAAATCTAATTCAAACGAGATAAATAGGCTATTATAACTTTGTATGTAAATTTCTTACTCACCTGAAAGCATCCAAATCCGAGGTATGAATAAACTTTTAGGCCTACAATTCTCAAATTCTTATAAATCTACAATTTATTTGAAAAGTGGATAATTCCAAATCTATTGATATATAAGAAAATTGGAAGAGACTGGAGAAACTGATGTAGAGCGTCAATTCACATTCTTTTCCTTTTGAATCTGATAATCCCTTTCAATTCTATATTATTTGTATCTGATTGGTCGTATATAATTTAGATTAAGAAATTTGATTAGAGGAGAAAGGGAAATAGCAAAGCTTCGCTGCTTTGCACAGATTTGTGCTGAAAAGAATTAGGCCTTACCCCTTTATTTATAGGAGTTGAATTGGTCATGAACCATTATATTTATTTTAATTAACATCCGTCCGTCTATATTATAAAATATCAGTATGTCCGGCATGTCCGTTGGACGTGTGTGTAGACCACTGAAACCAAAATTGGTAGTAGCGAAATAATGGTCAAATGAATAATGTCTTTTCATATAAATTTGTAGTTGTAATTTAGTACATTGGAAAATTTTATATTTCACGTATGAAGAAATTAAATTTATCAGCTAAACCCTTTATTTTCGATTAAAAATACTTCAAAGCACATTATACTCCCATGCACATAACCATAGTTCTTAAATTCGTACTATAATGGGTGGCAAAGTGTCCCTGAACCACATCAGTTCATTCAAAAGATTGATGTGTTTATTTGCTGTGTAAAACCATACTAAGAATCTAGACTAATAGTGCGTATAATATGATTACGTTAAAACATATTTTGATCATATTAGCAATGAATTCAATCTACAGTCATAAAGCATACAAGAGTGACGGTTGAAGTACCAATATGATGTGGACACATACTTTAGGATGAACAAATAGAAAAAATTAGGTACTCTTGCTTATAATAATAGTTTGAATTATTCTCTCTTTTTTTTCAATAAAACTGCTTCTCTGAGTTAGCAAAAGGTAAAAACATTTACTACAGAAGATCAACCAAAGTTCTTAAGGATCACAGAGGTAACCTGCAAAACTAACAATAAGTTTATACCAAATAAATCTGTTTGGTTGCAACTATCGTTATGTTTATTAGTTTCCATACCGGAAATAGTTTAAAACAGTCAAGAAGGAGGCAGGAGAAAAGGCAAGACACAAAAGCATTTGTTCTGGCTTAAAAACAAAGGATGATAGCTTTCAAATTAAAACATGATAACCAAATTATCCAGGCGGCCAGTTCATTTGTCTCCCTCCTAGCAGATGAACATGCAGACGATACACTGATTGACATCCACTTGGTCCATCGTTGACAACAACTCTATAGCCGTCTTCTATCCCTTCTTGTTTCGCCACGACTATAGCTATGTATAGAAGGTAGCCAAGGATTTCAGTATGCTTCTCTTCTGTCTTTGCCAACCTTGTCAACCCATCTCTGACTTTGGGAATAAGCACGATATGTGTTGGGGCTTGAGGAGATAAATCTCTAAAAGCAAGAACCTTGTCATCTTCAAAAACTATCTTAGAAGGAATTTCTTTATGATTTTGTCAAATATTGTGGGATGATCGACATCCACAGAAGGCGTAACGGCAAGAGCAGCATCTTTCTTTGACGTAGCCATGGAGAAAACCTAGCCCTTGGTTGTCTTAATATATTTGTTGTACTTGCTCAAACGATTCATGATAGTTCGAATTATTCACAGACATATGTTGCTGAAAAAATTTGTTAATGAAATTAAATTTGAGATCATCACATGCACTGCAATCTGAATCGCAAGCATAAGTGTACAATTTAATTTCAGTATTTATAAAACAATTAGTACATTATTGCTATACGGTGGAAAGAAAAATATATATCTTTGTGTATGATGTAAAAATTTATACAGAGCGGCACATATTTTGGCTACAACATGTTACATTTTGCTAAAAACATGTACATAACTAAAATAACATGTAATTAAAAAAGGAGAAAATTGTTTGATGCTTTGAAATGCGTGGTGTGAGTTACCTAATAACGAAAATATGAGTGCAGACCTTCGACTTCTTGTGACACTGGTGATGGTGCCTTCTACTCTTTAATTAACAGTTGATTGTAACTTGTTCAACGGCCTATTTGAAGAATATTGGAAATTTAAGGGTTCGTTCGTAGTTAAAAATTGGCACGCTCAACTTTTTGGTGGACGCCAATAACTTTTACCCCTTTCAGATTCCACGATTCTCGAATGTTAAAAAAGTAGCTGTTGGCATTCGAAGCGTCCGACGCGTCGGACGCCAATGGTTAATTTTCCAACATATCGATTCAGCCAATATAAATCCACCTTCACCCCTCGTTCTCCTCCATCTAACCCGAAACCACCCCTCTAAACCTTCAAAAACCGAATTTTTCGAGCAATTTCAAGCTGCAAAAAAGGTATTTTTTTATACCGTTGTCTTTATTTTTCAATTTTCTATAACATATGTTTTTTTTTGATTTTTTTTTGTTATGCAGATGGCTTCCTCTTCCACCTCTGCTACCTCGCAGCCATTTGCAAATTGGACGGACTATCAGAAGTCCGCTTTCATAGATATTTGCGTTTGGGACAACTTAAAGCACACTTTTCGCGATTGGGACAAACTGCTAAGAACACCTGGCGATGTATGGAATGCAGAGTTCGATTAGCTGGACGGTCCTGATGATTTTTGGATACCGGCGATGGCAGACCATACAGATGATTCCAGAAGAACTCGTCGTTGAAGTTCTGACTGCAGGACATTATGTTCGAGGGTTGTTTGCGCAAAGATACTTGTGCGTATCTGATTCCTGATGTTGCGCCTCCTACTACACCTCCACCTCCACCTTCACCAACGCCTGTGCCAGCTACTTCTTTCTCCCCCCGCCGAAGCGGATTACCATACTGATTGGATGGCTTCGGGTGATCCCCCTTCTGGTCAGCCCTCTAAGCGCAGACAGGTAGAGCGTGTCAGCTCGTTTATGACCAACCACGTGAGACAGCTTGTTGCTCGTTGCTTGGAGCTTGTTCAGGGACTGGATACACGTGTGGAGCTTTGGGAGATTCTGACGATTTTCCGCAATGATGCGCGGAATGTGGATATTGTTCAGGAGCTTACCGATGAGGGCATACGTGGATTTATTTTAGCGGAGTTGAGCTTATTATCTCATCGTCATTTATTTTAGATTGTCATATACTTGTTTTAATTTCATTCTTGTTGTGTTCTTTATGTTTGTATTTCTGATCTTGTACTGAAAAATGTAGTCGTTTTGTTTTATGCAATCCGTATTTAATTAATTCAAAACAATTAATTTAACAATTAAATACGATGCTCAAATACCCCGTTCGTAGCTAAAAATACATTCCTCGCTCGCTACAGTACCACATTCGCATTCCCCGCTCAAATACCACGTTCACGTTCATTAAGAACGCATCCTAATTTATTTACTTTTCTACATATGCTGATTCCAGCTATATGCTAGTACATTAAAAAAAGGTCTGGGAGTATAACTAGGAAAAAATAAAGAAACACAACTAAAACATTTTCTATTGAACACGGTAAAAAAAAAAATCAGTCACAATCATAATTTCAGTATAAATTTCTGTTTTTATTTGACTTAGAATCCAATGAAAGAAAGCAGTCATGTTAATTTTTTTTTGGCCAAGTTTGAGTTACTCCAACCTTTCATGAGAGGTCTACGCCTTAAGACTTTCCTAAGCAAACGTTATATGAAATATTTAAACACTGAATCGCAAAGGAAATATTTGCAAAAACTGACATAAACAAAGAACATGAACTCACGAACTATCACACACCCACCCATTTTACTCATTGAATAACGCATAAAGAAAAGCAATACAATAAGAATATAGATATATATTACAATTTTTACATTTTCTTCATGCTTTTTTTTGGCAGTTTACCAATTTGCGCACTATTTTAGGATGCTTGCTTTCTCTTTGCATTTACTGATTCTAGAGGAGTGCTCAAAGTTGCTTCATCACAAAACGATGGACTGTGGTAGGAGGAAATAATGACAGTGGAAGATAACATTAACATGGAATGCTTATACTTTAGATGATCTTTTCCATATTACTTACACCTATGATAGATACCAAATCAAGCATGTCATTCTGAGTATATGTGTAAAGATCAATGTATAACCGAAACATAATGCTAAATATCATCCATCTTCTATCACTTCTTGCACCACGATCCTCCACGACCCAAGGCTCCGACCTGCAACATGTATGTGGCTCAAATCCATCTGCACCCGCTATCTCACAGTACTCGATTCCTGGATCTAATCTTTGTTTCAGGTCGAGCTGCAAGGTTTGGTTTCTGGCTGAAACCATTAGTACATATCTTCGCCTACACCTCCACCATCAAGACCATGTGGAGAAACACCTGCAGATGCAGGCCAAGCAAGGTGTTGTCTATCTCATGGATAAATGTTTCTGCATTTAAAAAAATATATTAATAACCTTTGTATCAAAGCAAGCCAAAACATCAAACATTTCATAGAAGTTAATTATGCCATAAAAAATATCTATTAACATACAAAATATAGGGCAACAATTACTTTTCTACCACTTATTCCTTGGGCTCTTTGCCTTTGACACTGTAATATCTTATTTCCATCGTCTGTGTATGCAAACATTAACCTCAGGCGCAAGTCCTGGAAATCCATCAGGAGATCATTTTGGTTTTTTGCGATGACCATTGGTTACCAAGGTTTGAGTGCGGTGTATGAGAATGCAGTGCGCGAAACCTGGTAAGAGGCCTTTGGAGGAGTTTTCCATGAAACAGACTAACAATTTGCCGGTCGTATCCCTCATCTTTGTTTATTTTTCCAACCGGAAATTCGAATTATGAAAATAATCTTTTTAATTCATGCTCCACAACCTTCTTTCTTTGCAGATAATCTTCCTTCTTATCTATCAAACGTAGATGTGCATACTGCATTTGGGTACTCATATGCATTGCTATAGTGATTTTTGTTCTTACATGATTAAGTCGGCATAATACACTATACCAAAACAAAAAAAAATACATTAGTTATATTTTGTAGTAGAGTTGAATTATTTTTCATTGTCAACCTTTAAAACTACTGCTGAATCAAACGAACATGCAAAGGACAACCTGGTGAAATGAAACTTCTATTATTAATTAAAGTAAAAGAAATTAGAAGCAGAATTAATCTCGATGGTATTGAAGCGCTAAATGGAAGAAGCCGAAATGAAACTTATAAGAATGTGATATTTTGATATGATGTAGGAAATCAAAAACTGGAATTAAACCAACTCTTTACATTATAAAGGAGCTTTTTAGTTATGTTCCACTGTAATTAAGAGAAATATCAAATCTCAATAAAATACGTGATCACTTTTCTTGCAATTCATCGTTATCTTACCATCGTTAGCTGAAATTAAGCTTTCCAAAGTTCATTAGCCTAGAATCCTTGTTGTAAGATATAAACTAAGAGTTGCATTGTAAGAAAATAAAATAATGCACATTAGATGTATCGAAAAAAACAAATATAAAACTTACTTTCACGCACTGTGTAAACTCAAATACGTAGTAGGATTTTATTAAAAAAAGGCTGCAAATGCATATTAAACAAGAATCAAATTCTGTAACATAACCTATGGCCTGTTCTTCTGTAATACCACTACTAATGAAGATGACAAAAATATATACCACAAATAAAGAACAGAACAACTTGTCAGTTAATGATAGATAAGATAGTATCAAATGGAAATCAGATATGAATGTAATATTACAAATGCAAAGGTTTGGGATATCCCATATCTAAATATATCTATCTTGCATAGATACTGATTTTGAATCATATTTATCATTGTCCATTAAGAATTTCTGCATGCTTTATCTTTAAAGTTCTACGTTTAAAATATCATCGTATATCCTATACCCACCCGAACACTAAAGAGGAAAAAACAATGATAACATAACAAAGTCATAAAATCAAATACTGTAAGTTATAGTTGCATTATAAAACGTCTCTCTTTACTTTTAAGAACCAATATCATCCCAAACAAACAACAGATCCAACAACAATAATTTTTTCTCAAAATCTTATTTGTATCAGCTATAGCGAAATTCCCTGTGTTTCCAAGACCCCTAGGTTTCAGAGTTTGAGCCATCGAAATGCAAAAAAGATCAAATTACCTGAGTTTCCGTAGATGTCAGTTGGTGATGTCGTGCACTCTCTATAATTTAATAAGACGAAACATGATTAGTATACCGTAAACATCATCCTGGGCAGAGGAACTCTTATTGGTAATAATTAGATAAGTACAACTCCATTGTTTCCAATGTTGTTGTGATCTACATCTCTATTCTGTTACGCAGGATCATGTCTTCCCCATTCAACAGTGCCTATAGATGGTTGATACCATTAATTTCATTACTAAATTCGCAAAGTTTTACATTAAAATGGAAAAGAACCATTTAGTTATGTAATGCAGTTGCTAAGATGGAGTCATGGCAAAAGTTTCTATATATTCGACTAAATAATGCATAATTAATTAGGAATTCTAAATAGTAGCTTCGTTTACAAAAGAACTAAATGCAAGCATTAAAAAGGAAGTAATCAATAGTTATGACAAAAATTGGTAACCGTGGCCTTCGGCCTGACAATCCTTATTTTCCCTATTAACTTACGCACTAAATTGCTAAATTGGAACTTTTACACATTATAAAAAGATCAACGTGTAAGTTTTCATAATTTATATAATAAACATATTGGATGTTCAAATAGTGCCATATTTTACTTAATTTGAATGATTCATTTCTGAGCCCAGCTGTTAACGTATAACACCGTCATGCACTGTCAGGCTACCTATTTACACATCTTTATGCACACAGCAGGCCTGACCAAGGCAGCTTTAGTCATGCCCAAGCCTTACTCCCACCATATCTGTAGTGATGGACTCCTCTATGGACATGCGATTTCTAAGGTGTATAAAGAACAAATATGAAAAAGAACAGTATGCTATTTTAATGAAGGACATGATATAATCTTTAAATGTTAAAAAAACAAAACTTTACAAACCAAGATAAAGTATTATTTCAGAAGGAAAAAACATTTGAGTCCGAAATTCTACATACATATTGTAGAAACAGTTTGTTGTCTGCTTTTACATACATAATGTGATATGCTGCTAGAGCTTGGGTAGTTTGAGTTTGTTGTATGGATTGAAGAAAGAAAAATTGCTATTCAAACTCAAATGAACTAATATAAAATTCATCAGAATTGATTCCCAAATTATTTGGCAAACATATCACTATCATAAAGAAGAGCCATTATCTCTTTTTTCAGAAAATAATGCTGAAAATCAACTAAGTTATCTTACAAAATAATACATTCTATATTTCAAAACCTATAAAAAAAAAAAAAAAAAAAAAAAAAAAAAAAAAAAATCTATGGCTGGGAATGAAAGAGAAGGTAAGTAGAGATATGAAAAAGAACAGTACGCTACTTTTATGAAACACATGCCGTAATCCGTAAATATTAAAATAACATAAATTTACAAACCAATATAAAGTATCATTTCAGAAGGGGAAAAAAACATTTGAGCACGAAATTCTAAATACAGAATGTAGAAATAGTTTGTTGGCTAATTTTAAATACATAATGTAGTATACGGCTAAAGTTTTTCATGATGCATACCATCGGAGATGGGTACCATTTTGAAAAACATGGTTTGTGTTTTGTATTTATAATAGTTAAGTATGTGGAAGTGTTACAACATCCTAGTCAGTTACTCAGTTCAACAATGAAAATAAAAGACAATATAAATTTTGATACTTTTTGAAATGTGTAAAACATGATGCATACCATTGGATATGGGTTCCATTTTGAAAAACATGGTTTGTGTTTTGTATTTATAATAGTTAAGTATGTGGAACTGTAATAACATCCTAGTCAGTTACTCAGTTCAACAATTAAAATAAAAGACACTATAAATTTTGATACTTTTTGAAATGTTAAAACATGATGCATACCATCGGAGATAGGTACCATTTTAAAAAACATGGTTTGTGGTTTGTATTTATAATAGTTAAGTATGCGGAACTGTTACAACATCCTAGTCAGTTACTTAGTTCAACAATGAAAATAAAAGATGGTATAAATTTTGATACTTTTTGAAATGTGTAAAACACGAAAAATTCACTTCTAGATCAATATTTTTCACAGTTCTGATATTTTAAAGTACACGTTTAGAAATTAGAAAACAAATACAGAACTCAATTTTCAAGCCTACCTAAGGATTAGGCATAATTCATCAAACATAAGACGCACATAATTCGAAGGAGAAGATGTAATCACCATGGAGAGTACTATAACCTAAGGATGTCTTTAAGCTTGGAGTAAATTTTTACCAATACAAAATAAAAAAACTTTAGCATCCAGAACGTGCAAGCGCTGATTTGTTTTGTATAATAAAATTAACCAAAGATAACAACTTAAAGTAATCAAAATGGAGAGCACCAATACGTAAGCATCCTTTTGATAATGGTAGCAATAGACGGCCTATCAGCTGATGTGCATCCTTTTGCAGACCCTAGGTAGTTTCCATATCAGCTTAATCAATGGTTACCTAACTGTTGAATTCCAGACGAAAACAATCGGAAGAAAGGCGTTTAAAAAAAAATCAGTAAACGGTTAGAGTAAGTTTACCCTGATGCATTCACAAAAAAGGAGCTGAATCCTCAGTTTTTGCGTCTTCGTGTTACTTTCCATATAAGTTGCATGAAAGATTAGCGTACTGCAGGATTCCAGCTGAAGACAGTGAAAAGAAATCCCTAAAAAATCAAAGCAATAAAAGGTTAGACTACACTTACAATCTTACTTTTGACAAATCGCAAAATTAGGTTTTATTATACAGTTGGGGAAGTGGAGAAGATGAGGGCGAGAAGATGGGATGAAAATTGATGAGAAGAATCGCCATTAATTTCTTCAGCGAGAGGATCGAAGAAGGGAAAGTGGAGGAACCGGTTGGAAATGAAAGTGAGGTAGTGGATGTCGTGGAAACATGGGGGAATGGCATGGCGCAAAAAGTACAAAAATGCCCTAGTCAAACAGTAAACATTGAAAAGGGCATTTTGGACATTTCAGAAGCTTTAAATCCAAGTATTCCTATTATATATATAACGAAATTGCCCCTTAAACCCTACCCATCATTGGGCACTACAGTCCCGAAGCGGTCAACATCCCCTATGGAGCGGTCACTGCCCTTTGGCCTGAATGCCCAATGAAGGCGGGATAAAGAGGGAAAGGAATTTATTAATTATTCTATTTATTTATTTCGTCCGTTTTTCGTATTTCGTCAGTAACTTTTTCATACGGACTCCGTATGCAAAACTCCATACATGAAAGTTGACCAGATCAATTTCAAGATGAACGCATCTGTTAAAGTTTTGTCGTCAAATTCCATAGTTTGCAGAAATTTCTAATTTTGAGATTCTAATTAAATAACTGATTTATTGTTAAAATTCTAGGTTGTTACAGTCTTCCCTCGCTTAAAAGGAATTTTGTCCCAAAATTCTGGCATCTATTGTTCTATCCTATGCAACCAATTTGCGTACATCCACTTTGCAACCATGTGCACGTGTGCACAGTGTACATAATGCAATTCAACCATAAAATATGCATGCAAGATGATTCTAAATCGGTCCCTCTATATGTATGCATTGAGATTTTTAAAATACTTTTGAAAACATGATGCAAAATATCCTAAATATACATGAAGTTTTATACGAATGCAAATTTTGAAAATTCTTTTTCATCCATAACGCTCACACAACTATGAATAGGAGTGTGAAGCAACCAATTTTGCATCCAATCCCTACCATCCAAAACGTTATATAATCTATCATTTCCTATTTAATTTCTCCTAAACCGGAAAAATGAAATCAAAGCAAAGAATTTTTATGTTTCCTCCCCTTATAAATATTCAATTTTCCGACCTACAGTGGAATTTTCACCTCAGTTACCCAAAATACTCCAAAATTTCCATCTTGGACTATAAAGGAGGCTTTAAACAAGTCTAAGACGTACAACAATCAATTAATAACTAGTGCGCATTGTTGACTGGGTATGGAAACAACATTTCCAAGGCCAAAACAGCCTTTTTCTTGTGGTCATTATCATTTTTATCGTATCGTCAGTCCTACTGCACTGCTATAACGCACACACAAAACATCCAAAAATCTTCCTTACGCCGTTCACGTGACAAAAAATCAAAAAAATTCATAAAAATAAATTTTCCGCTTGAAACTTCTTATGTTTATTTTGAAAATTTCTTTTCAGAACTGTTTCATTTTCCTATAAGAAAAATAAAAATGATAAATAGTTTTTTTTCAAACAGCATTTCCAAAAACATTAAAAATGTATTTTGTGGAAACTCAAAATGGTCAAGTCACATGTTGGCCAAGTAGGAAGTCAATCGCGCAAAAACACGAAAACTGAAATCACATAAAAGACCAAATAAATTTTAGCTTTAACAAGAAATGGTTATTTATTTATTTATATACCCGTGACGTAGAACCGATCCTTAACTAAAATTTATCCAACATCGAATTCTATTCTTTCCAGCTCTAGGACAACTGTTAGTTTATATAAGAAATGAGATTTCATTTAAACAGGCATGCGGGAATGACATAAACATTCCAAACATAATAAATTTCATTAACCTAAGTCATGCGATTAAAACTACACTAACAGTTACAAGCACGAATCACCACAAAGCCAAGAACCCGATACTGGAATGGGAAAACAACTAAGACGACGATAAAACAACAAAACTGAAACTCCAAAAACAAAGGCTGTAAACAACGAGATGTCTTGCTCCGTGGCTGGAGCTCAAACCAATTTTTATGTTCTTTAATTAACCATATCATGGTAGCAAAATACTCGAGCTCGTGTTACGAACACTGCTGGTGTTGTTGGAGGTTCCACATCACCATCTCTTCAAAGAGAGAATTTGTGACGAGGAAAGAAACCTACTACAAAACTGCTGCTCATGGAAATACACCTAATATTGTCTAAGGACAAAAATGGATAGGCGAGATTAAAGAAAGTAACTTCATGAGACGACACACAAGAACAACAAGCTGAATCGAATATGATGCGGCACTAAATGATGGTTACGCCATCGTTCAAACAAAGGATTAATTTACACATCATGAGACAAATCTAGTTATAACTTCCTATTTATAGAACGATGTGCTAAAAATGGTCACATGTCTACATGGGCAGTTCGAACATAGATTCCTGACATCAAGAAAAAGGGATTTGCTGCAAAATCTCCAAGGCCGGTCAAACAAAAGGACCATTCAATCTGCGTAAGACACGGATTCTTCTAAAATCTCATCGAGATTCTCCTCAGAAAAACCATCTAAATATGTATAATCATCATCTCCGAAACAATGATTACCTTCATCAAAAATCAATTCTGACAAGATATGATAAATACAGATATAGCACAAACAACAACCTATTCTAAGATCTCGAAGCAACTGGCCGGTGCAAGTCCAAATGACTTGACAAAGTTTCTTATCCCTAGAGCGATGAGACCTTTTTTCTCACCCCAACTCAACCAAATGATCTGTAACGACCCAGAAAATCTGAACCAATTTAAAAATTTTAAATTGGCTAAAATAATGGATTTTAAATATTTAAAATAAATATTTTAAATAATAGCGATGAAAAGTGAGTTTGAATCGATGTTTGAAAACGAATATAATTAATTCTAATTATAAACAAGGCCTGAAGTGGCGCTGCAGTTTCAAAAATTGAATTCAAACTTTGTCGGACTGTACCGGGTGCAAAACGAAACGGATTTGAGTGAAACCAAAAATATTTAAATCTGTTAGTGAATACCTTTCTAATGAATCTGAAGAATCGAAGTTTCATAGCGGAAAGCAAAAGTTATGGCCAAATGAATTTTCAGAAAGGTCGCCATGGAATTTATATAGCCCGTGAAATTGGCCATTTTGCAAACGACCTCGGAATTCGACGAAACCACTTTTGATGGATCCAGAATGTGATGTTATTGCTAGGTTTCAAATTTCATAATTTTTGAAGCTAATATGTGAGCGTGGCAAAGGAAAATGTGTTTTGGTCAATTACAGTTAAATTGGATCGACCAAAAATGGGCCTTTTTGCAAACGGTCTCAGAATTCGACGAAATCAGTTTTGTTGGGACTGTATCGTCAAAAAATAGCTAGATTTATTTTTCTGGAATTTTTTGAATTAGTTTGTGGCCCTGGCAAATTGAAATGTACGTTCAAATTAAATATTGAATGTTTTATATTTTAATTTGAATGGAAACAGACTGAAACAGTCGAATGGGCCTACGAAACATATCCCATTGTGTTCGGAATGGGGGTAAAACGCTAGGGACGACAGTCGTTGGGTTGGAATTGGTGTTCGTATGTGACAAGGGGTATTTTCGAATTTTTAAAACTTTATAAATAAAAAAAATCTATTGGTCCACCTCAGAAGAACCCCCCCCCCCCCCCCCCGCTATTCTCTCTCCCCCAAACCGATGGCGGAAACCCCTGTCTTGCTTCTCTCCTCGATCTTGCTCAATACACACAATAAAATTCAACACTCATGTTGAAGATTTTGTAGAGAAGGGTGAGTACTCCAAATCCAGATAAGAAGCGTCCTCCATCGTTCGTTATTCGCTGAGATCCGCACCTCTAAAGTGCCACCGTTCGCCATCGAATTGCACCCTCTGGCCGCTGTCGAGTCCAGTCTAGGTGGGTGGCGCGTGAAGCTTACTCGGAGGTCGACAGGGTGGTGAAGTCTGATCGGAGCGAAGCGGAGTGGTTTGAGCGAGAATTTGTGCCCTAGTTTTGAAGCTGATAATAAACCATCGGCCTGTAGGTTGAGGAAGAAGAAGGTATATAACTAAACTAATTACAACATTTTAAAACCGTCGCTAAGTTAGTTTATGGTATAAAAATCATATCTTTTTCGTTTGTGGTCGAAATTCAATGAAACAAGAGACAGTGTACTCGTGTGGACGTCTTCTACATTCTAGAAGAGACCGCATATTTTTCTGAGCCTTCTGCTATTTTTGGTGGAGTCGAACCCAATGTGAGATTTCTAATTTATAAAAGAAGTGAATTGCTATATATATATATATACGCCCCTCGTCCACAAACCATGGACGATATTTATTGGTTGTGATTGGTGTGAAAATTGATTGATAGCGAATGGTTGATTGGGATTGTTTGTGGTTGATATTGATTGATTGTGGTTGAAAAATACTCGTTTGTGGTTGAGAAATATTTGGTTGAAACCACATAAGATTAGTTTGTGAAAATGAAATAAATATAAATGTCGCCTGCGTGCGAACTAGATGCATGATTCCCCATTGTCAAAAACCGCGAGGTTTTAAGGTAGAGCGAGGAGCCGTACTAGGGACGGTCCCGGTTTTAACTACCCTGCCGTTATGCTGCCGAAATTTTGAATAATATTCATGTGTTTGAATTATTTTCATGTGTTGAGTCGATATTCATTCGTGGGATTGAAATTCATGTGTTGAATGGTGTTCGTGTTTTAAATATAAAAATCACCTTTTTATCATCTATATGAACTATATAAAATAGTCGAGTTTTGAAATGAATTGTTTTATAATAAAAATCCCATTTTTATCACCAATATGAACTATATAAAATAATCTGGTTTTGAAATAAATTGTTTTACATTAAAAATCACATTTTTACTATATAGATGAATTGTTAAAAATAGTGAAGTGTTGAAATAGAAGACAGTTAGATAAAAATATCATTTTTATCAAAAGTATGAAATTCATATGGTTTTGAAATCGAAGAATCGATATATATATATAAATAGAATTGAAATATATCGAATAATGACGCTGCAGTTCGTTTTTTGAAACCGTGATTTCAAACGATTAGTACGGGAGATCCGACCATCGGATTTTCCCGAAATCGCAACCGTTGGGTTCGCTTTGGAAAAATCTTTCCAACGGCACCAACTTTGTAAAAATCCAACGGTTGGATTGTCTGGAATGTTTAATTAAAATCTGAAGAAAAACAGCGCCAGAATCGATTATATTTATATATATATATATAAATATAATTATATTTAATCGAATAACGACGCTGTAGTTCGTATTTTGAAATCGAAACTTCAAACGATTATACCGGGAGATCCGACCGTCGGATTTTCCCGAAACTGGAACCGTTGGATTCGTTTTGAAAAGTTTTCTAATGATGTTAATTTTGTGAAGATCCAACGGTTAGATTTTCAGATATGTGTAAATCGAATCTGAAGAAAAACAGCGCCACGGTCGTGTTATGGCCCGAAGCGTCGTTTTGAATAAATTGGCTATTTTAAAATAAATAAAAATAGCGATAAATCGTTATAAAATATTATAAACGATATGGATGTGATTTAGAAATTAACTGAAGGTTGGCTAAGTCGAATGGTTTCCTGGGTGTTGATCTGATGTTGGGTTCGGCCTTCGGGGTTGATATTTGGGAAATCGTTCTCTTACTGATTGACGGTTAGTGACTAATGAATTGAAACGATGCGTGTGTATGTTAGTGTTACACTTGTTTATTATATACGTGAGTTGCTCAGAAAGACCGGGTTTATCCCATTCTGAATAACTGAATCAACGATAAGGAATCGAAGATGAAGACGGTGGTCGAAGACCGGAGATCTTCACCTCGTTTGGATGGTAACCGAGGTCCTGATTGGGAGGCATCCCGAAATATGGATAATGAATGGTGATCGTCCAGACGTACGTGGTGGTCGATGGGTTTGCGGAGTATATAGTGCCTCCGGTTTCGTTCAGACCCAGAACGGACTTGTAAATGGACTGTGTGTCTGACATTGGATTTTATTCTGTGTTGATTGATCTCTATTAAATATACATCTGTTTGGCGGCGGAGAATTTATTCTTTTGCTTAACGCCCTTCTTTGAAACGCACGAGCTCAGAGGTTGTATATCGATGGACATCATTCACATGGCATGAATTGCTAGTGTGGCATGCCTAAGTGGCAAATGATCAGGGCTTCTGTTGAAAAGAAAAGTCTTGTGGTGATGATCAAAGCACCGCCTGTGTGGCGTAGCTTTGTGTATAAAGTGAAATCGCGAGCCTCACACCCGGTATGAACCAGAAACGGGAGAGGACCTCAGGGAGGACATGCGTTTCTTTCTAGATAGAAGTGGTGTCAGTGGTTTTACACGCCCTGACGAGTTTGACTTATGTGGTTGTTGTTGTTGCGAGGTGCCTCGGTTAGATCGGACGATCCGGATCCGATGGAGTCATTCGTTGGCTCATTTACGCCCCATAGGGCGGGGAAACGCATTGTTCAGGCATTTTAATCCACATCGGTGGACCGACCCTGACGATCCAAGGGCCCACCTGAGTCTGGGTCCTGAGGGGCGGGCTAGAGCATCTCGAAGTCGGTAAGGACTATCTTTTGCCTTGGTTCATGACGGAAATCCAGTTTCCAAATACGTGACTGTGCAGTTTTGATTGTATACCTATATATGGCGACATAGTGGTATGGGGCATTAATGCCGTCTATGATTGATAGTTATGATTTGAAATTGTTTTTAAAACATATAAACACTAGTAATAATATCAAATGCTTTTGTTTTATTCGTATCGAGCATATTTTGGCCATTATAAGGTAAAACTCTATCCTCCGGTTTGCGTTGCATTGTGTCATGGGAACTGAGTCTTATAATGACTTCATTTTTATAAAAAGCATTGCGATGTTTAAAAGAAAGATTTGTTTTAGAGCACTGGCGATCCAATGGAGTAAACCCGTTCCACGAAAGTGGCATGGTCCTGTGATTAGCCATATTTTAAATGTGTTGAGTTGATTTCTCATACCAGTCCCATGACTGACTCGTAGTTTGTTTCACTTTCAAACTCGGGTGCCCCTTTTTCTACATGGGCAGCCTTGTATTCAGGTTTAGCTGGTTCTTTCTGGATAGCTGGAGCTGAAGATGGATTCTATAATTTATCTCTTTTTATGCTGTTCAGCTCCTATTGTACATTATGTTTGTTTTCCGCTGTAGACATTTATGTATATCTGAACTGCATTTGTACTAAGTATGATCCTGTATACTGTGTAACTCTGATGATTACTTTTATGCAGTATATTCTATTGTTCATTACCTGGTGTATTTATTTAATTCTGTTCTGCCATTATTTGTTTCTGTGTTATATTCCAAAGATTACCCTTGTCCCAGTCTGTACCGGAAATGGGGTCGTCACATGATCCCTCCCTAAGGATGACACTTAAATGGTATTATAAAGGCCAGGTAGTGCAGTAGCTATTGCGGACTAAGAAATGGTCGGAGAGAATAAATTAGATCTTAGAGTACTAGTGGGGTATGATCTAATGCATAAACAAGCGCGGAAAATGAGGAGGCGAGGCGACGATAAAGAAAGAGAAGAAGAATAGGAATATGGTTCAGCTAGATGAGGAAGGAAGGAAAAAAAGTTAAGGGGGTAATTTGGATGCTACTTTTACGGTTGAGTCCTAGGTCCAAGTTGTACCAAAACTCATCAACTAATTGACCGTCTTAGTATAACACTAAATGGTCAACTATAAAATGAGTTTTGGACAAAGGTTGAACCTTTGACCTTAATAGGCCGAAATAAAATATTAATCGTACCACGTCATCTTTTAAGAATTAACATGATCCGAAAAAATACTTATCCTCATAACGACGATATCAAAGACCGTAGTCAAGCTCCAAACCAACTCCAAGGATTTAAAGTAGTCTCAGCAATGATGCTGCGACCACACAACAAATGAAAGAACTTAGAACAGAAAATCAATTAGAAATCCAAAATAGAATTAAAATGGATTTTCTCCTTACTATATGACATAAAACTAAACGATTTGAAATCAGATACCCCAAAAATCTGGATGAATGATGTTTCTTATCCTTTTCGATGAAAATTTTAAATTTTTTCCAAAATTGATTTTTTTTATAAACTAACGGTTTCTTATTTATAAACCATTTTGTTATTATTACTTATATTCCAGTTTGTAAACTGAAAAACCTTTTCGTGTTCAAAATGTTGGAGCTTTAAAATCTTATGGATTAAATGTGATAAGTTCAATAAACTATCCAGTATATATAGGGAGAGGAACACTAAAAATCCCAAGGAATGAAAATTTATTATTCTTAAGTTTAGCGGCGTATTCCTTGTCATTTCTAATTTCTTTCTTCCTACCAATCGAATTTTATTTATTAAAATTACACAAAGCCCTAATAATTTTGAAACATGAGTAGATTAAAGTTTAAAAACTATAAGTTTATAAAACTCTTTTTTTTGAAACCGTAATTTAAAACTTACAAAATCCATTCTTATTCTTCCAAATATTTTAAAAACAAAATTTCCTTGAATAAAAGGCCAAGAACTCAAATGAATGTTGCAATAAGGTAGATTCGAAAATTCAACAAAGTATCAGATGGATATACCTCGAAATTATATTTCTGAAATGGACACGACAAAATAACGTGGACTTTTCCCTATTAGGGTTGAGTGAGGGTTTTAACCGGAACTACCAACGGGACCAAAATCCAGAAATCACAACTATCTCAGTGGTATCTAGATTCTATATTATATATGTTTTCTCATCTCCAAACTCAAATCATCGTAATCCACCATATGTCGTCCTCATGCTCTTCAAGACGAAATTGCAAACGTACTGTAGAGGTAAGAAAGAATTGGATAAAAACTCAGACTCGATATATTTCAACTCCTAGTCGCTTAAAGCCCATTTTATAAAATTAGTCCCACGACTAATTTCATCGTCGAAATAAATTTAAGCCAAGTAAGAAAGGTAAATAAAAACAGAAAAGAAAATCAAATTACGTTCTCTTACAAGTCCTAATTTAACCAACTCCTCTAATCGTTGACCTATGCTCAGATGCCAAATGTCACACCACACACTTTTCTGTGCCCAAATTTCGCAAAAAATCGAAACTTGAACACGTCCAAGTATGGAGCATGTAAATATGGTACCTGCAAATAAATGAGCATGAGCATAATCAGAGTATGGTAAAAGAAACTCACAGCGGAAACAAGATAGGATAAACTAGTATTAACTCAAGTAACTACATTTTTAGAGTTAGTCACTTTACCAATATTGAGCATGAGAGAGAACGAGAACTGAAAGCCAAGCTTAAACACCTATTAGAACTCAACCTTATCTATAAAACCTGGGTGTTTGTAATGAGGAGGGGGAAAGAACAACAAGATTCTAGTGAACAGGATAACATAGATTATAATACATAGACGTATCCCGTTTGGTTCAACCCAAGATGTATGCCTACCAAGGTTAGTGATTCTAGCCTAACCTTGTAATTATTTACGTACGACTCTACTATCCTTCCCAAGGTGGTATTCCCAAAATATAACACCGAGATAGAACGTTTACGCATGTATTGGTGAAGCCTTTATACCAGACATGGCTGGTTATTCAATCGAGGTTAGACCCCTAGTTACAGAGTTTAAATGTACATACACTTTCATTCGCTCATCCTTTATTATCTAATGCACCACTATTAATGATATATAGGGTGGATTCTCCCTGATCGCTTAAGGCCCAAGGCATACATATTGGTCACTTATTATTTCTTGATAACTTATTAGATGTTAACATAAACTAGAGGGCACTAGCTACGGGCCCTTCTAGTTAAGGCTTTTGCCATTCACGCATTAACTCATTCCCCATATAAAGTGAGAGATGGTATTTTATCGCTCGCTATACCATCTAGCTGACCTTGTTGGATAACCTCCTTAGTCGTTTATTACTTCCCGTGGGATAGGTAGCCAAATCTGACATTTTAAGTTTCCAGGTTTGGCAGGCAATACACACACATGCCGTTTGATACCACTAAACTGAAAGACCTACTCCAAGGTGGACTCTTCAGCCCCGGCCGCTTAAGACCTAAGAAGCGGACTATACACAAAGCTTAATAAGTTCGTACTCCATTAGCCTTTTATACCTTTCCCTATTGGGATAAAGTGGGCTACGTCATTAAGTCCTTTCTGTTTAGTTCCTCTTCACATAAATACCATATGCACACGATTTATCGTCACGGGTTCCTATGGTTAATTATGTTTTACATCGTTAACCTACTAAAGTCAACCTCTAACTTTAAATTTTAAGTTCCATATTAACTCGTATAAATGAGCAACTTTATATCCTCTTTATCCTAGGATATTTATTTCATTATTTCCCTTAATTGGACTTAGTATTTAAATGACAATCAGTACCCATTATTCCATAATTTACTTCTATCTATCCCTAAATTTAATGCCACTTATGACAATAACTGTCATATTTTACTAAGGCAACTATTTACATTGGATATCCTTATTTTATCAGTCCTGGAGCATTTATTTGTTGTACCCCAACAGACAATTACTATTTTTATTTATTATTTGTTTCTTGTTATATATGTATATTTGTGCATGCACCATAGCTCTCACATTAAGTTGACCACATGTCGATGCTAGATTCGCCGGTTGGTTCCGAACAGACTTCTACCACAAGTTGAACTTAACCTTGTGCCTTAGTACACTTATATTTATGCATTAGACCCCCCACATTAAGCTGACCACCAGTGGATGCTGGATTTGTTGGGCTGTTTTGGACAGACTTCTACCATAAGTTGAGCTTAACCTCGTGTCTAAATGCGGTTATAATTCGAATTCCCTAATTGGGGTTTGTAACATTAATCCTAATAAATTTAGGAATTTTAACCATTCTCCTATTATATCAACTTTCCCCAATCAACATTGTTTACAATTGTTATTTATTGATTTGCAGTCCCATTTATAGCAATCAACTATATTAATTGCTACAATGGTCACCACAAATATATTAATTCAATATGAATTTCATTTTCACATATAATTCCATAGCAGAATATTGTTCAAACAATCAATACAATGCATATTTTATCGTTTTACGCAGATTTGAATGGATAATATGTATATATTTATATTTATATTTTTGCGCTGTCAACATAGCAATCTTTCTTTATTATTATTATTTATTTTTAACTTTAATGATTTGGTTTAATCAATATCCAAACATTTCCTTTTGCATTCTTTCTTTCTATAAGGCTCCAAATCTTACAAAAAGACCATTAGCTAGTGTTATTGTAAATTATGCCTGATTAATGGAATAGTCATATTTCAAATTCACAAGAAATATATATATGTTTATATATATTTTTGGAATAGATAATGCAAATATGCATACTTATATTTATGCGTACCTTTGCACAACTTTTCCCTTTTTAATCTTTTTGTCATATCTCTTGTGAATTCAACATAATGTCTTTTTGTTCAAAAAGAGGAAAACGATATATTTACAACAATTAAACCAAAACCCCAATAACACTGAACGCAAATAGGTATAATATTTATTTTGAATTAAAATTACATGGTTCATCACTTACACTGAAACTAGGGATTTGGAAGAAAACTACATTTAGATATTGTGATTGGGGCTGATTTCCAAATCCTCAGTGTTTTACAACAACCACAACATATTCTCTAACCACAATTCACAAGTTTTTGACAATATTCAATAATAGATCTGACGAGTGCCAATTCAATTTTAATAATATTATGAACAGATCTGATGAAAATAGGCATATATTTTGAAATCTAATTCAAACGAGATAAATAGGCTACTATAACTTTGTATGTAAATTTCTCACTCACTTGAAAGCATCCAAATCTGATGTATGAATAATCTTTTAGGCCTACAATTCCCAAGTTTCTATAAATCTACAATTTATCTGAAAAGGGGATACTTTCAGATCTGTAGATATGCAAGAAAATAGGAAGAAGCGGAGAACCTGATGTAGAGCGTCAATTCACATTATTTTCCATTGAATCCGATAACCCCTTTCAATTCTATATGATTTGTATTTGATTGGTTGTATATAAATATGATTAAGATTAAGAAATTTGATTGGAGGAGAAAGGGAAATGGTAGAGCTTCGCTGTTGTCTATAGATTTGTGTGGAAAACAATGAAACCTTCCCCTTTATTTATAGAAGTGAAATTGGCTATGAACCGTTAGATTTATTTTAATTAACATTCATCCAATTATATTATAAAATATAATGAAATTTCCCCTCAAAACCTAGCCGTCATTGGGCACTACAGGCTTTAAGCGGTAGACACTCCCCTAGGAGTGGTCGACCGCCCTTCGTCCTGAATGCCCAATGAAGGTGGGTTAAAGAGGGGGAGGAATTTATTAATTATTCTATCTGTTTATTTCTGTCCGTATTTCATAGTTCATCCGTAATTTTTTCATGTGGACTGCGTTCGCAAAAATCCAAACACGAAAATTGACCAGAATTCCGAGACGAACGCATCATGGTAAAATTCCATCATTTGCAGAAATTCCTATTTTTGAGATCTTAATTAAATAACTAATTTATTGTCAAAATTCCTGGTTGTTACAGATTGCAAAATAGATTCCGTTTCAAACCTGATCACGGTTAATTTTGGGAGATTGAAAAAAAAAGATAACATGAATGATGAGCCATTTATTCTTGCATTAGAAGCGAGTCAAGTGTTCTACTCAAAAAGGTTTAATGAATAATGGATTGTTTGTTGTTTGCATACACTGAAATGGTTGACTATGAATGTGATGTCATTGGGTTCCCTACCGTCAATCAATCAGCCTTTGAAGACAAAGAAAAATAGAAAACCTTACCAAATTCGTATGTTAAATTATTAGTTTTAAT
This sequence comes from Allium sativum, assembly GCA_030737875.1. Classification (NCBI taxonomy): domain Eukaryota; kingdom Viridiplantae; phylum Streptophyta; class Magnoliopsida; order Asparagales; family Amaryllidaceae; genus Allium; species Allium sativum. The sequence goes on along the minus strand of CM060916.1, from coordinate 165,371,001 downwards.
ACATCGATCATGTGATTGTGTGCTTGTATATTTTTAATTATACAGTTGTGTGTATGTATGTTTTAATTGCATGATTTCTGTATGTTTTTAATTGGAAATACATTCTCTTATTCTGTCATCATAAAATTTTCAGTTAATATTAATAAACATTTAATAAATTCATAACACATTTTTTTTTTCAAAATATTTATTTAGAAACTTACTCAAATTTTTGCTTGAAACATTTATTATTAAATCATTATATTTTGCAAGAAACTATGTTAGAAAATGCACCATCATCACATTCATCATGATCAAAAATGAAAAAAGTTGAGAAAACAAATCTTCGTATTCCAATCTCTGATAATGCTACAAAAATCGCCACTATGCTTGTAAACTTGTAAGAGCTCATGGGCTAATATCGTATACAAGTTGGGATAAAGTACGCGGAACATACAAGGACACCGTTTGGAATGAATTAGTGGTAAGTATACGTGTATTTTAACTGAAAAAACCAGTATAAATTATAAAATAGGATATTTTTATTTAAACTAAAGTAGTTACTTGTTTTTACAATTGCAGTCTAACTATAATTACAGTTTGACTCTCGCATTTATTACATTTACAATCTATGAAAACTTAATTATGATTTAGCTACAACGGTGGACTGACTAATCTCCTAGTTTTTTGCAGAAAATTTATGAACTCGAGCCGCTATCAAAGGAAACATTTTCAAAGAGAATGGTCGAAGCATTTAGGAGACATAAGAAAAACTTGAGAGTAAATGTAACACCCCACATCCGTTAGCGTCACTCACAAAGGGAATGCACTGAGTTTTGTGGAGCATTATAGGTAAAAGATGCAGATAAATTACAAGACAGGCAAATTTAAACAGCGGAAAAAAATGAAACTTTACTTTATTGATAAAATAGCTTGTACAACAATTGTTTCCAATACCAGAGTATCTGTCTTACATAAAAATAAAGAAGCATAAAACAACATTTATATTCCCCAATGTAGCATGAGCCAGCCATAGCAATGAAGCAACGAGTCCAAAGCAAAATATCATAGAGTCTTCAAGCTTGGAAAGATGAACGGTCCAAACTTAAGCTGAGCTATTCCCTCTCTGACTACCTGGGGGGGAACGGAAGAAAAGAAGATGAAAGAAAAACAGAGTCAGACATAAAGCCTGAGTAAGTCTAGTGACTATTCTGTCCATGAATAAGAAAAAGGACATGATAGGTATAAACTGGAAATGGGAAAGCACCATAAACTAAGTTAAGCGGTTTAGAACCGAATTTACTATCGTACCCCATACTAATCTCTGCACCATCTAACTAGTATCCCAACTAGTAATTTGTATAAAATGATAACATTACAACGTGATCCCAATCCCCGTAGTTGTGGTAGCCTTTAGGTATACACCTAGTATGAGGATTCCACCTCAACCAGCCCAATTGCCACGAAGATGTTAGATGTACCCTTACTACCCTACCGATCGGCTCCCTACTTGCTTGCATGTGTCACGTGTGTCACATGGCCCCCTTGAGTGTAGATACCTATGTTGGTCCCACCATGGGGTGTATCAAGTCCCATGGTGGCGGCCCGACACACTTTCTAGAATGCATAGAGTATACTACTGATCCCAGTGCCTTATTTTTCAGCGCCGGAGTGCGTGCACGCCCACACTCCGTTAGAACCTACACTGCTGCACCAACCGCCGTTGTTTTGACCGCTTACAATCAGCCCAGTAATCGTGCCCCACCCTGCCTAGTTTCAGGGTATCATGATACGCCAATGTGGGTTACTGCTGAAATGGGTCCCCGTTACTAGGGTTTGCGACTGGTTAAGTTTGTGGGCCTATATATGCTGATATTACCCACATACCCGTGATTTACTTAACCCTCCCACTGATTCAAACATGTTTATTAATGGTTAAGTTTGTGGGCCTATGTTTACTGATATTGCCCACCAACCCGATATATACTTAACCCCTCTACTGATTCAAGCATATTTATTAATGGTTAAGTTTGTGGGCCTATATTTACAGATATTACCCACCAACCCGATATGTACTTAACCCTTCCACATATTATGTCATACTGGTTAAGTGTTCATTTATTCATGTTAACTTAACCCGCCCGTTCCTCATATCATATTGGTTAAGTGTTTTAAATTGTTAACTTAACCCTCCTACTTATCATGTTACTCTGGTAAAGTGTTGCCTCCTTGTGTTAACTTAACCTCACCATCTGTTTAACTAACCTGTTACAACGGTTAAGTGTCTCCTTAGCTAACTTAACCCTACTACTTGTTTAATTAACAGGTTATAATGGTTAAGTGTTGTCCATTCACGTTTAACTTAACCTTACCACAAGTCAAAGTATACTGGTTAAGTGTTCTTGTTACTTAACCCTAATCATTCATGTTATATTGGTTAAGTATTTCTAACTTACTTAATCGTCACCCACTTGTCAAATCAACTTGTTATCATGGTTAAGAGTTCTAATTTTTACTTAACCTCAATCACTTGTCTCACTAACATGTTTCTGTGGTTAAGTGTTCTAATTAACTTAACCTCACTCTCTAGTCCAGTTTAATCATGTTATAATGGTTAAACATTTGCTTAACCTTACCCACTCCCCTGGTCAACATATTAAATTGGTTAAGTGTCCAGATTAACCTAACCCTACCCACCAATTTAGTTAACATGTTGAATTTGGTTAAGTGTTCTAGTTAACTTAACCCTACCAATCCTGACTTAGCCTTAATTTATTAATTAAAGCACCAACCACTCACATTAGACAGGTATTGTTGCGGTTACTGGATGTGCCGGTCGGTTCCGGGCAGGTTTACACCGCAACTCAGTCTAACCTCGGGTCAGGCATCTTTCTAAATTCATAACCATCCCGTCCATCGGATCAGTTAGGGATAGCCAGGGAGGGCAGGAAACTTGTATTTTCCAAACCCAAGCCTAGACACTATCCTCTCTGTCACCCTAGAACACTCTGGTGTGTGTTATTAGAAAAGAATGTCATATATTTTAATTTTAAAACTAATGGTGTAAAGGTTTGCGCCAATCATGGCCCTAACCCATTTCATGATTTTGGGCCCAACTACATCATATTTTTATTTATTAGCTAGCCCAACGTTATTTCCCCCATCTGTACGTTCGCAACATTATAACATATGTTGGGCTCAACATTTTAGCCTAACTTATAAACATAAAAAGGGGAAATCAAGACATGAAATATTCTAAAATACATAAAGGGTATGTGTGGCGCATGAACTTGCAATTTAGCGATTTAACTAACATAAATTATGGGTCATGTGAACTTGCATTCAATTAATAATATAACTAAAATAAGTGTCACATGAAATGGCATAATTTTAGACTTGCATAAACATGGGTTAAACATATTTAACTAGGCATAACGTCAAACACAAAACTAGCATGTTACATGTTCATAAAGATGTCCACTTTTTGACATAACTCAAAGGTGTAGACTAGTCCTAATCATGTAGCCTATTTCATGAAACTATCATAGTTTGTGTAACCCAAACGGTACTTGCATAAACCCAATTATAACTTGCAAATGAACATAAGAATGTATACATACATTTTTAGTTATATAGGCAAAAAGGCCTCAACATAGAACATGTGTACATAAGTCTTAACTTAGACTAAAAAGAATGTATACACTCCATGTTAATGACATAAACATAAAGGGGTCACTTCTAGTTTTTACCACAAACTTGCAATTGGTATTAATCCATGCTAATGACATAAACATAAAGATGTCACTTCTAATTTTTACCACAAACTTGCAATTGGTATTAATCCATGTTAATGACATAAACAAAAAGATGTCACTTCTAATTTTTACCACAAACTTGCAATTGGTATTAATCCATGTTAATGACAGAAACATAAAAATGTCACTTCTAATTTTTACCATAAATTTGCAATTGGTATTAATCCATGTTAATGACATAAACATAAAAATGTCACTTCTAATTTTTACCATAAACTTGCAATTGGTATTAATCCATGTTAATGACATAAACATAAAGGTGTCACTTCTAATTTTTACCACAAACTTGCAATTGGTATTAATCCATGTTAATGACATAAACATAAAGATGTGATTTTTCTTGAATTATGAACTTGTATGAATCATGTTACCCAAATGGATCCAACTACACTTGAAATGATCATAGGTATATATATACAAGGATCTAAATCATGTAGGCATAACAGTGAATCATATTTACATAAGTCTCAACTTGGTTGTAACAAAATATATACAACTTCTTATTAACCACAACATATAAGTGTCAATTTCCAACATGAATCATATACTTGCATGTGGTGTTACTTTTCATTTCAAATGTTCAACAGATCCAATATCATGTTAATTATACCACCATATCCCAAATCCATTCATAATAAAATAATCGCAACATACAATTATAAATTAGCATCGTTATAATTAAAGTACAATTCCATCCTCATTCTACACAAGTCAAGTCTCAATTTTTATTCACATCGGAATAGTTCTATACTTACAACGTATGACGAATCATGAATTCAGGATTCTGAGTTCTGAATTGGAGATGCTCTCCTTTGGGTAGGCGTTGTTTTTTATTATACTTAAGCTTTGAATCAACTTTGGATTGTCTCTTAGCTCTCTCTCTCTAACTTGACGGCTATTCCTAGTTTCCTCTCAACAGCATGGCGACTCCTTCTTTATTTTTATTTTTATTTTTGTGTGAATTAGGTTTGTGAGCTAAGTTGTTTATATAGAATTTGAGATTGATTTGAGCCATCGGATGATCACAGAGGAATCCAGACCATACACACCAAGAGGAGCCAATTATGTTCACAATTTAAGGGCTGTAAATTACTCTTATTTCAAATTATGTCATAATTACCTTCTTAATGTACATTATCAACATTTATATATTGTCAATCCATCAAATATAAATACGTATTTAATAGGTACATCTCCCCTTTACTGTATACAAGTATATATGCATAAATCTTTCTTTTTACTGCATGCATCTACACATTTTTATTAAATTTGTATGTTTATGACATAAATGCACATATGTACTAATATGTTAAATATTTGTCATAAATCCAATCAGAGAAGGCCATTTTAAAAAAATAACAAATCATTGACAACCAAAAATGTGCAACGTACGCTATATGATGCGTACACATCATATATATATATATATATGCGTATATATATATATTATACATATATTCTTTTTCTTTTTATCTATCTTCCAAATTAACCATTTTCACACTAAACCACTTTTTGAACTACGTTCACACTGAGCCACCTCTAAGCCATTTCCCCTAAAACAAAAATATGGCACTGGCAGGGATCGAACTCTGTACCTCTTGTATGCAAGTCACATGTTCTAACCAAATGAGCTCCTAAGTCTTTTGCTTACAAACCTTAGAACAATGCTAAACATTATTCTTTTCTTAATCTTTTCTTTTCACGTTTTGCTGCAATATTTAATTCAAAGTTATCTTCTTCATACGTTATCCGTTTTACGCAAACTCGGACTCTATCTCAAGCAGAATTCCGAGACGAACGCAATGGTGATGTCCGTTTTACTTAATTCTCGCATTTTAAATTAAGTATTCTTTAATTTGTTATTGTAATGTTAACCGAAAATTTGGGGTGTTACATTCTCCCCTCCTTAAAGGATTTCGTCCCCGAAATCTTCAAGTTAGGAAGAACGTATATCCTACCATCCAATCGTCCATCTACTCAATCATCAAACACAGGCATCCATTGTCCTTAAAAATATTTCTAACGCTTTCATGTTCATATGCATATTGTGTGTATATGTCCTTATCTAATGCGAAATCAGGCGGTCTACTGATTCAGTTGACCTCCTTAATGCGAATTTTGTCTGTGCCATGAATCCAATATGTATGCAATCATTCCTAATAAACTTTATAATTTTTACATGAGTGCACAATAGTCCATTCATATGCAACATTCATATGACAACAAATCAAATTTTAATACATATACAAACATATGCACTTGGATCCATATGCAATATGAAAATGTGACTGAGCCGATCTAGTGCCTAAAGTGTGTAAATGCATCCACGAGCAACCACTAGCAACCACTCGTAACCACTTGCAACCATCAATCATAACATGTTTCAAATACATGTTTACATCCATTGGCTTCTACCTAAGGATCGAAGATATGACCTAGAGGATATATCTTAAAAAGAGAAAAACAAGTATGCGTCAATTCCTACAAAAAGATCAAGGATATATCCTTAAGAAAAAGAGTATGGCGTGTGTGTCTTATCTTCAATTCCCCCATATCGCGTCTTCTTGAGCTTTAATCCACTGTACCTTAACTAATTTAACTTCACGATTGCGAAGTTTCTTTACCTCCATTTCCAAAATAAACAGATGTTAACCATGATACCAAGTGTATATACTAAGATGATTTGAGGTATCTCCTCTTAGCTTATCCATCATGCCATAACTATGAGGGTCAAAAGATAAAGGTCACTACGTACTTTTTACCTCTCTGAAGGTTAGTCCTTCTCTATTTAGAGCGCCTCCCACAACTATTTATCTCTCACGCAAACCATCCTAGTCGAACTCGACATCCCTCAAGTACAAGCCCCAAAGGCCTAAACCAATATCAGACAAGCACCCAAGGAATATCTCCTTCGAATTTGGACGATCTACGTGAGATGATATAAAAAAAACAACCAAGCAATTGAGCACTTAACCGACTCTGGCTACCCTCACCAATCTTGCTCCAAAACTTAACTATAGCTACTCTCAAATCCCTACAAACCAAAGATAAATTGGTTGAACCACCAATTGGATTTGAGACACTAGTGGGATCTTTCTACTATATAAGTACTACGGTGCAGAGTCTCAACTATGGAAGTAGATATGAACAAAGGCGAAGTGTTAAGATCGAAAGAATACTAACTGGTTGAACAAAATGAAAAGCTAAACTTTTCTAATAGAGACTTTTACTATCTTCTCTCTCAGGTATTCTGGTGGTGAAAGCATGCACTCGCCCTCCTGAAAATCCTATTCCTCGTCCTTGCCCTTGTACTTAATTACATGCATTATTATACCATAGAAAAGCTACTTCCTCTTGTCTTAGGTTCTATAATTCCTTCCTCCTTCATGAGCCAAGTCCATATCCATGAATTCTTCATCCTTGGGTTGTGCTCCTTTGCAAAACTCCTCATCCTCTTCCTTGTGTAAACGTGTTAACAAATCCCTCGAAAGCTGCCTCCATCGTACAGAAAACCCTACAAAGCTTGAAAGAAAACTAGCCGCAGGTGAAACTACTACGGCTGTCGATGGAAGTCGAGCACTACTTTGCCCTTCGACGAGGTTACCTCCTAGAAAGCCGGGAGCCACAGAGACTCAAGAAAGAAGGAAACAAGGATTCAAGCAGAGGATCAAAAGATAGTGCATATGGCTTTGGGGAATATGCCTTTAAAACAAAACCTTTCTTTTGAAAATGCTTCTTTTAAAACTGTTTTGAAAATAATTTTTCAAATCTTTATCTGATCCGGTAACCTTCAGCTCTGATACCACGTGTAACACCCCAAATCCGTTAGCGTCACTCACAAAGGGAATGCACTGAGTTTTGTGGAGCATTATAGGTAAAAGATGCAGATAAATTACAAGACAAGCAAATTTAAACAGCGGAAAAAAAATGAAACTTAACTTTATTGATGAAATAGCTTGTACAACAATTGTTTCCAATACCAGAGTATCTGTCTTACATAAAAATAAAGAAGCATAAAACAACATTTATATTCCCCAATGTAGCATGAGCCAGCCATAGCAATGAAGCAACGAGTCCAAAGCAAAATATCATAGAGTCTTCAAGCTTGGAAAGATGAACGGTCCAAACTTAAGCTGAGCTATTCCCTCTCTGACTACCTGGGGGTGGGGGGGAACGGAAGAAAAGAAGACGAAAGAAAAACAGAGTCAGACATAAAGCCTGAGTAAGTCTAGTGACTATTCAGTCCATGAATAAGAAAAAGGACATGATAGGTATAAACTGGAAATGGGAAAGCACCATAAACTAAGTTAAGCGGTTTAGAACCGAATTTACTATCGTACCCCATACTAATCTCTGCACCATCTAACTAGTATCCCAACTAGTAATTTGTATAAAATGATAACATTACAACGTGATCCCAATCCCCGTAATTGTGGATTCCACCTCAACCAGCCCAATTGCCACGAAGATGTTAGATGTACCCTTACTACCCTATCGATCGGCTCCCTACTTGCTTGCCACACGGCCCCCTTGAGTGTAGATACCTATGTTGGTCCCACCATGGGGTGTATCAAGTCCCATGGTGGCGGCCCGACACACTTTCTAGAATGCATAGAGTATACTACTGATGCCCAGTGCCTTATTTTTCAGCGCCAGAGTGCGTGCACGCCCACACTCCGTTAGAACCTACACTGCTGCACCAACCGTCGTTATTTTGACAGCTTACAATCAGCCCAGTAATCGTGCCCCACCCTGCCTAGTTTTAGGGTATCATGATACGCCAATGTGGGTTACTGCTGAAATGGGTCCCCGTTACTAGGGTTTGCGACTGGTTAAGTTTGTGGGCCTATATGTGCTGATATTACCCACATACCCGTGATTTACTTAACCCTCCCACTGATTCAAACATGTTTATTAATGGTTAAGTTTGTGGGCCTATGTTTACTGATATTGCCCACCAACCCGATATATACTTAACCCCTCTACTGATTCAAGCATATTTATTAATGGTTAAGTTTGTGGGCCTATATTTACAGATATTACCCACCAACCCGATATGTACTTAACCCTTCCACATATTATGTCATACTGGTTAAGTGTTCATTTATTCATGTTAACTTAACCCGCCCGTTCCTCATATCATATTGGTTAAGTGTTTTAAATTGTTAACTTAACCCTCCTACTTATCATGTTACTCTGGTAAAGTGTTGCCTCCTTGTGTTAACTTAACCTCACCATCTGTTTAACTAACCTGTTACAACGGTTAAGTGTCTCCTTAGCTAACTTAACCCTACTACTTGTTTAATTAACAGGTTATAATGGTTAAGTGTTGTCCATTCACGTTTAACTTAACCTTACCACAAGTCAAAGTATACTGGTTAAGTGTTCTTGTTACTTAACCCTAATCATTCATGTTATATTGGTTAAGTATTTCTAACTTACTTAATCCTCACCCACTTGTCAAATCAACTTGTTATCATGGTTAAGAGTTCTAATTTTTACTTAACCTCAATCACTTGTCTCACTAACATGTTTCTGTGGTAAGTGTTCTAATTAGCTTAACCTCACTCTCTAGTCCAGTTTAATCATGTTATAATGGTTAAACATTTGCTTAACCTTACCCACTCCCATGGTCAACATATTAAATTGGTTAAGTGTCCAGATTAACCTAACCCTACCCACCAATTTAGTACTTGCATAAACCCAATTATAACTTGCAAATGAACATAAGAATGTATACATACATTTTTAGTCATATAGGCAAAAAGGCCTCAACATAGAACATGTGTACATAAGTCTTAACTTAGACTAAAAAGAATGTATACACTCCATGTTAATGACATAAACATAAAGGTGTCACTTCTAGTTTTTACCACAAACTTGCAATTGGTATTAATCCACGTTAATGACATAAACATAAAGATGTCACTTCTAATTTTTACCACAAACTTGCAATTGGTATTAATCCATATTAATGACATAAACATAAAGATGTCACTTCTAATTTTTACCACAAACTTGCAATTGGTATTAATCCATGTTAATGACATAAACATAAAGATGCCACTTCTAATTTTTACCATAAACTTGCAATTGGTATTAATCCATGTTAATGACATAAACATAAAAATGTCACTTCTAATTTTTACCATAAACTTGCAATTGGTATTAATCCATGTTAATGACATAAACATAAAGGTGTCACTTCTAATTTTTACCACAAACTTGCAATTGGTACTAATCCATGTTAATGACATAAACATAAAGATGTGATTTTTCTTGAATTATGAACTTGTATGAATCATGTTACCCAAATGGATCCAACTACACTTGAAATGATCATAGGTATATATATACAAGGATCTAAATCATGTAGGCATAACAGTGAATCATATTTACATAAGTCTCAACTTGGTTGTAACAAAATATATACAACTTCTTATTAACCACAACATATAAGTGTCAATTTCCAACATGAATCATATACTTGCATGTGGTGTTACTTTTCATTTCAAATGTTCAATAGATCCAATATCATGTTAATTATACCACCATATCCCAAATCCATTCATAATAAAATAATCGCAACATACAATTATGAATTAGCATCGTTATAATTAAAGTACAATTCCATCCTCATTCTACACAAGTCAAGTCTCAATTTTTATTCACATCGGAATAGTTCTATACTTACAACGTATGACGAATCATGGATTCAGGATTCTGAGTTCTGAATTGGAGATGCTCTCCTTTGGGTAGGCGTTGTTTTTTATTATACTTAAGCTTTGAATCAACTTTGGATTGTCTCTTAGCTCTCTCTCTAACTTGACGGCTATTCCTAGCTTCCTCTCAACAGCATGACGGCTCCTTCTTTATTTTTATTTTTATTTTTGTGTGAATTAGGTTTGTGAGCTAAGTTGTTTATATAGAATTTGAGATTGATTTGAGCCATCGGATGATCACAGAGGAATCCAGACCATACACACCAAGAGAAGCCAATTATGTTCACAATTTAAGGGCTGTAAATTACTCTTATTTCAAATTATGTCATAATTACCTTCTTAATGTACATTATCAACATTTATATATTGTCAATCCATCAAATATAAATACGTATTTAATAGATACATCTCCCATTTACTGTATACAAGTATATATGCATAAATCTTTCTTTTTACTGCATGCATCTACACATTTTTATTAAATTTGTATGTTTATGACATAAATGCACATATGTACTAATATGTTAAATATTTGTCATAAATCCAATCAAAGAAGGCCATTTAAAAAAAATAACAAATCATTGACAACCAAAAATGTGCAACGTACGCTATATGATGCGTACACATCATATATATATATATATATATATATATATATATGCGTATATATGTATATTATACATATATTCTTTTTCTTTTTATCTATCTTCCAAATTAACCATTTTCACACTAAACCACTTTTTGAACTACGTTCACACTGAGCCACCTCTAAGCCATTTCCCCTAAAACAAAAATATGGCACTGGCAGGGATCGAACTCTGTACCTCTTGTATGCAAGTCACATGTTCTAACCAAATGAGCTACTAAGTCTTTTGCTTACAAACCTTAGAACAATGCTAAACATTATTCTTTTCTTTTCACGTTTTGCTGCAATATTTAATTCAAAGTTATCTTCTTCATACGTTATCCGTTTTACGCAAACTCGGACTCTATCTCAAGCAGAATTCCGAGACGAACGGAACGGCGATGTCCGTTTTACTTAATTCTCGCATTTTAAATTAAGTATTCTTTAATTTGTTAATGTAATGTTAACCGAAAATTCGGGGTGTTATAGTAAATTATTATGATCCTTACAATATCGACGAAGAACGAAAGAAAAATTGTCCAATATAATTTCTCAAGAAGATTCGGACAAGTTCATAAAAAAAATGAAGCAACGCGTGAAGCTAGCGGAAGGAGGCATTCCAGTAAAAAGAAAATGCATTGTTCAGTTATGTGCACTATGCAGGATGTAAACGTCATGCTAAAATGGAAAAAGAAATAGTAATTTATATTCATTTTCTTTCAAAAGTGATAAAAAATACAACTAACATATTTTATGTATAGCAGATCGATGCTAGTCCATCTGGATTTAACAATCATTGCCAAGTATGTGAGAAAACACACATGAAAAAAGATGGTAGTATATCACAAGCCACTTCTTCGTGCTTCGTAAGTTCAATATATCTTCATCACATTTTTTTTTAATCTCCGTGCATCCTTTCAGTAAGTGTAATATGTACCTTACTTTTGTTATAAGCCTCTGCCAAATTGTTAGGGCTAATCTATGCATCAACGGGTGTGAGTTTAGAGTATGGAGTGTCCTTGCTTTTCTAAGTTCTGTGGTTCCTCAACTCTATCACCATTTTCTATTGAGATGTTTAAAATCTCATTCTAATGAGCTTTATGGTTGTGCATGTGCACAGAAGCATGCACATGATATACACTATTGACCACTAAATTTTCTTGAATGTTGTCAGTGATGAGAGATGAGTGTTTTCCTATTATTTCCCCTTCCTCTAAAGTGGTAAAATTAGTTTCATTACTTTGTTTACTAGAGATTATGGGTCCATGATGTTGGAGTATTAGCATTTTAGATGTCTGAAACTACTTGATCATACTGAGCTACCTCTTAATTATACGTGTTAATTCGGTTTTTTGGCCATGTTATTTATATAATTAGAATCATATTTCAAGATCAAATTGCGAAAGCGAAGGAAAAGATCAATGATAGCGATGAACAAAATTTGACAGTGGATGAAGACATCTTATCACAAGTGCTTGTTAAGGATTCAAGGGGTAGGAGCCGCGGTGTTGGGGCCGTTATACTAAAGACTAAACTTAAGACTTATGCTCTTGCACAGTAACGACTCATACATGCTCACGGAGGCATTGGACAGTTGAAAATGAGGGTGGGAAATGCGGAGAGTTCAGTGGGAAATCTATCTAGAAAATGGAGGTTCTGATCAACATGGTGGGAAACATCGAAAAGGGAATTAACGCACTGGTCAATTTTCTAGTAGAGGATGCGTCACACAAGTCAGTGCTCCTAAACTACTTCTCCTCAGTTTCAGAATTCGGCCAATGCAATGAATGGACAAAAATATGAACTCCTCAATGTTGATCTAGACGTAACAACAACAGGTATTTATTACATAATTTCTATTTTTATTAGGTTGGAGCAGTTATTTTGGATTTTATTTGTTTTCTATTTATGTGCTTTTGGACAACTTTATTGCAATAGGTACTGTATGCCAAGATTCTACATCGTCTAAATGCCATGGGAAAGATGTATCATCCACACATGAAAAAGTGGTGTTGGACAATATACTGCTATGTGAGAGAACCAATAGCATAAATCATCAATTTGCAGATACATTTGTTGAGGTTGGAGTGGGTGGTTATGTGTGCCATCCGAAGGCCATTATTTGATATCTTCCATGTATTATTTTAATATAGCAGTATAATGTTTCTTTTTTATGGAATGGATGGTATTTGGTTAAACTTTTTATGCTAGTGAGTTGTTGTGTTTATATTCATATACTTACTATATGCAATTTGATATATATATATATAATTGCTTTTAGTATACAAATTAGTATATATATATATATATATATATATATATATGTGTGTGTGTGTGTGTGTGTGTGTCATGAAAAAAATAGAAAGCTTGTTGTTTTATAAATGTACATATAGATTTAATCTCTTTATATAAATAGATACAAGGTCTTGATGTATGGTACGTATGTAGGTTTGTGTATGCTTGGCCATGAGCTTTATATATAGATTTTGTTGTATTTGTATTTTATGCTTTTAGTTGGGTTATATTAATATTCTTTTGTTGTGCCATTTACTTTTGGTTTTAAATCTTGTTATACATAAATACACAAATATTTTTGAGTTTCATTTACTTCTTGTATCTTATTGTGCTATATATTATGTTTCATTTTATTTATATACAAAGCTACAGTTTGAAAATTTATACAAGTTTTATTTGATTTCTATATATATATATATACACACACACACATATAAACAGAGAGGAATATGTATATGTAGTTTATATATATATATATGTATATAAAATAAAATAAAATGAATATGGGTTTTGTTTAGGTCTAAAAACATATTTATATAGTTTACATATAATATTAGTTATATACTATTTTGTTTATATACAGTTAATATATATGAGTTAATTCCAATATATAGTGTAATGAAGTTCTCATCTACATAAACAAATATAAACTTGTTGTAATTAATATATCCAAGCTTCAGTTTTGGTTTATACAAAATAATATTGTCATTTATATAAGCTTCGGTGTTGCACTAACATTACATGAGTTAATGTCGTTGTGTTGCACTTACATGTGTTGTACGGTCTTGTTAACCAAGATATTCAGATTGACATTTAATGACGATTGAGTATCCAACCTCATACCAAAACACTAACATTTTGTACTGATTGTTTCAATTTGTATCATGTCAAAGAAAGGGCTTCAGGATAATGGTCTGGACTGCATGCACGCAAAGAAAACTAAGGCTTGTTTGCTTGGAGAAATTGACCTGACCATTTGGAAATTGTTAGACCAAAAAATGGTTCTAACACCCATACAAACGATAATTTTGAATAAAATAGAAAGAAAAACAGTAAGAACACCAGATTTATAGTGGTTCGGCGTTAAAGAGCCTACATCCACTTTATACTTTGTTGATTGATGATATGAATACAAATGCAGTACTGAATCTCACTCAATCTCATGTATAAAATTAATAATCTCCCTTGATTTTCGTGAAATACACTTCAAGAGCTTGGTTGTAATCTGAATAAATAAGGAAATTCGGTGGTGTAGGAGCTCAAGTGATTAATTTTCCCAATAAGATCCCTTCAAATGGTGGTTTATGGGGGTATTTATAGGCTGTGAACTGATCTGGTTCGGGTGCCACGTGAGTCCCATCTAGCTATCTTCGGATTTGCTTGCTTCAGAATTGTGACAACACATCGCGGTAGTGGGATAGTGGAGCTTACCCGTTCTGAAATCATAGGGACGTGGCATGTTTGCTGCAGTTAGGGGTTTGGTTAAGATTAGTTACGTGGGAGCAGTTCGGATTGGACATCAACATACTGAACCGACCCGAGCTTGACACCTGGAGTTCCTCTTCAGAATCGGCTAGTGTAAAAGATAGTGGGTTCGGTCTTAAGAACTCCAAACTAACCCGGACGGTTTCCTGTCGCACTTTTTTCACTCAACTATGCTTGTCAAATAAATCCTTTGCTTTGTGTTGCCTAACCACAAAGTAGGCTAACATTTTTCCCACTCGAAGTACGCTTTTCTTGAAAATAAGTCGTACTTAGAAATGATCAACACGTTTGTTTCTAAATCAATGCCAACTGATAGTCATGTCTTTTGGTTGATTCGCAATGCTTCATGAGGCTGTGTCCTTTAACGCATTTGAAATGCCTATAAATACATCGTGAAGTTATGAGTCATCCATTTCTTTTTCTTTCGAAAGCTTCAATATTTCTTCCAAGGTTCAACCTCAACGTTTCTTTGATGCATGTATACGCAAATTTTTAACACCTCCTAATATTCTATTACTTGTCCTTTATATATTGGCTACCTCAATGAATTAGAAATTTGGCTCGGATCGTTTTAATTCGATCCGCTCTGTTATTCGAGTCACTATCGTACTATTGGGCTGAAAGGCCTTGAATTGTCTTGGATGGTTGGCTGATCGGGTCGGTCTGATCCATCTAATCCACTAGAATGTGAGCGGACTTCCACCTCATATGTATAAATTCACGTATTCTCCCTTTTGCTCTTTATTTCTCATTGCTGAGTTTTTGATTCAAAGCCCTTCCAGTTACAAAACCCTAATTCCCAAAATTTTCAAAAATCCTTCCAAACTCCAAAATCGAATCCAAAGGTGGGTTTAAATTCCTATAAAATCCAACTCTCCTTGCGTT
This sequence comes from Allium sativum, assembly GCA_030737875.1. Classification (NCBI taxonomy): domain Eukaryota; kingdom Viridiplantae; phylum Streptophyta; class Magnoliopsida; order Asparagales; family Amaryllidaceae; genus Allium; species Allium sativum. Next base: position 165,355,195 of record CM060916.1, on the reverse strand, counting down.
TTACTTTTTAATAATATCAATCTCCATGTTTTTACTCAATTTAACATCTGTGTTGACGTCATGGGTTTTCTAGCTCGCCGCCACCATCGTTGGTGACTCCGCCGTGGCCTTGAGATGGAGGCGATGACGATTTGAGTGTGAGAGGTTCGATTCTTTGGCATGCTTCTAAGCAAGGAGTGGAGAAGATGACGGGTTCAGGTTAATTACTATAGGGGGGCGATGAAGTGAAGCGATAGTTAAAGAAAGGGATTGGCCTGGATCGGAATGAAGGTTCATGAAAGGTGGTGGAATTTTTTTAAGTGAAGTAACAAAGTTCAGGTGAAATCGGTTCGGGTGGTTTAACTTGGATTTTCTTCGGGAATAAGATTGATCTGACGTAGATAGACATAGCTCCTCATAAGACTCTGACCCGAAACAGATCAATGTCCTTAATGTCTTCAAACTGTCCCGATGCCTTTGTTTCCTGTCCTTCGAACTGATCTGATGCATTGCCTAAACTTTCGAACCGAACCGATGCGCTAACTTTGAGGATTTCAATCTGAACCAGTGCTTGCGACATGAAGGAGGATTGTGTTAATATCCATATTTGTTGTTAAATACAATTCAACACCCTTGAACTTGGATAAAAACTATAATTCCAGGGATGTGAACTTGTAACAAAACCTTGTATAAAACTCAATCGATATCAAACATAATTCGTGAGCTCATGGACAGCTGGAATAGAGCCTTGTGAATTGAACCTTCTGGATTCAACGAATATATGATTACTTTCTATACTGCTTTACTTCCTTCTATTTTGCATTCTTTGATCTCAGTATCGTACACATTTGCACAGCTTAGCACATGTACACACATTGGGGGAACGGGCGACTATACCTTAACCTATGTTATTGTATCTTCGATAGTACAACAATTATGACTGAGAGGCGGTCAGCAAGGTTAGCAGAGAGGAAAGAGGCCGTGGGACCATCTGAAAATCTCATCATCGGAGATATACCTTCCTCATCAGATCCGAATTGGGATAGTGCGGGCTCTGACTACGAAGCAGAAATACATGAAGTGCAGCATCCTCCAGAGATGATGTCTCATTAGATGAAGAAGTGGAAGGGGGAGTGGGAGATAGTCATGCCTCTGACGAGTTTGAGAGTGCCCTTGTCTTAGAATCGCATAAAGATTCAGTTGAGTCAATAATTGATGACTCCAAACTCGCGTGAATATGTTTAAAGCATGGGATTCTCCGGAGAGACACTGAGCTGCCTGCTAGAAAGATCAACCTCATAATCCTCCAGAAGGGTACATGGCGATCAGTAGGTTAATGTGCCTTGTCGGAGCGATACCTCCATTTCCTCTATTTGTCGTTGATTTTCTGAGACGAATGCAAATTGCTCCAATGTAGCTCCAATCCAACGCCTATGCTTATCTGTACACCTTATACATTGCTTATACGAAAATTCTCCGGATGGAGCTCACCTTCGAAGATGTACGCTTATATAATTTTAAATATTGAACCCAAGATACCCCGTCTTTTGTATATTTTGAGTCGGTACCGAAGAGGAAAATCATTACTATACCTTTTAGCAGCAAAGTTGGTGATCCGATACTTGAGTGGTGATTTGCTAATTTGTTTTCAGTTTCTAACTTCAATCATTCAAGAGAACATGCTAATTTGTTGTTTACTTTTACTTGTAGTCCCTAACCCAAAATAAGATGCGCATCAGGTATACTTTAATCATCTGAATCGACAGATTAATGGTGATAAAAAATTCTTGACTATTAGAGAATGTCTAGTGGATGAGTATCTTCACCGCCATCGTTTACTTGCTATCACTCGTAGCATAGGCCACGGGTATGACCCATAGTCGTTTTGTAGGACGTTCGATAAGCTCATAATGCTAATGGTATTTCGTCGACCCACATAGCTTTCGCTTATTTCAATCGTTTTTTGAGGATGGACTTAATAGTTTTGTTTATCGCCTCAACTTGTCTATTTGATTGCGGGTGAGCCACTATAGTGTACCTATTGTCAATCTTATACTTCTGGCAGAAATTTCTGAATTCTGTGCTATCGAATTGGGTTCCATTGTCAGTTATGATGGTTCTTGGTATCCCAAATAGACAGATGATATTACTGACCACAAAGTTTATCACCTGCTTTGTCGTGATTGTATTTAGGGGTTCGGCTTCCGCCTATTTTGTGAAATAATCCACGGCCACGATTGCATATTTGGCTCCTCCTTTAGCGATCAGCAGGGTTCCAAGGATGTCTATCCCCTACATAGCGAACGACCATGGGCTCAATATTGATTTAAGTTAAGTTAGAGGTGCCGTAGGAACTTTTGCAAATTTCTAGCATTTGTTGCAACGTCATGAATAATCAGTTGCATCTTCATGTACTTTTCTCAGTACATGCTTGATGTTATCATGTGTTATACACCAGAGCAAGGGCATAGAAAATCCCTGGCGGTAAAGAGTTTCGTCCTGTAGGACATATCTTGCGGCTTTACGAATTACAGCTCGTCTCTCACTCTTCTTTGTTGGGAGCGTTCCGCCTTTAAGGAAATTCTTAATTGGTGCCATCCATGATTCCCTTCCTGGTTCAGCTTCCAGTACTGGATCGACTTCCATTTGATCGAAGCTAACTGATTTCAGTACCTCCATCGGAACCATCTCTGTCTCTTTTGGATTGTCAGAGCTTGCTAACTTAGCTAGTCTGTCTATTTTTTGGTTTTTTATCCACGGGATATGAGTTATGATATAATGCTCCAGAATGTCGAGTAACTCCTCTTCTTTTTCAAGGTAAGTGATTATTTGAGGTCCCCTAGCTTCGAATTCCTTTCCAACTTGGCAGACAACTATCTTGGAATCACATAATATGTCTAATGTTGTCACCCCTAATTCCTTAATGAGTTTTAGCCCAGCAATCAGGGCCTCGTATTCAGAATCATTATTGGTGGTAGAGAATTCCAACCGCAAAGCATAGTAAATAGATCGTCCTTAAGGAGTAGTTAAACCAACTCCGATACTGGACCTTCGATCATTCTTAGCCCCGTATGTGCACAATTTCCAAGGACTAAGTTTAAATTTTTCTCCGAAGGGTTAGCCTTATCATCCAATGCATCTTCCGCGGGGATTGTGAATTCTGCTATGAAGTCAGTTAGAGCTTGTCCCTTTATCGATCTCCTTGGTAGGAAATTTAAATCAAACTGGCTCAATTCGATGTTCCACTTAAGCAATCATCCTGATGCTTCAGGTCGTTGCAGCACCTATCAAAGTGGTTGATCAGTGTATATGGCTATCAGATGAGCTTGGAAACAATGACAGAGCTTTCGGGATGAAATCAAGAGACTATAAGCAAGTTTTTCTATTTTCGGATAATTGCGTTCTGCTGCTGCTAACATCTTGCTTACGTAATACACCGGTCTCTGGATTATGTCTTCCTCAAGTACCAAAGCTGAGCTGACAGCATGAGACGACACTGCCAAGTATACGAATAGATCCTCATGATCAACCGGTTTTGACAATATTAGAGGTTTCTGTAGCAAATCTAACAAATTTTGGAAGGCCTCTGCACAGTCGGGGGTCCATTCGAAATTACGTTTCCCTCATTTGATTAAATCAAAGAATGGGACGCATTTGTCAATCGCTTTAGATATGAACCTGCTTAACGCTGCAACCTTCCCTGCCAGGCTATGAACATCTCTGATCTTTCGTGGCTCTTCTATGTTCCTGATCGCTGCAATTCGGTCAGGATTAATCTCGATTCCCCGAGAACTGACTATGAATCCGAGGAATTTTCCTGATGCGACTCCAAATGAACTTTCAAGGGGTTCAATTTCATCCCGTACCGCCGTAGAATGTCGAACATCTCCGCCAAGTCTTTCGTGTGGTTGGAAAATTGTTTGGACTTTACAAGCATGTCATCTACATAAACTTCCATTTTTTCCCGATCTGGTTAAAGAACATTCGGTTCACCAAGCGCTGATATTTGGTTCCAACATTCTTCAGTCTGAATGGCATCACCACGTAACAGTACAACCCTAAGTCTGTAATAAAGCTAGTGTGTTCATGATCCGGTACATGCATGGGGATCTGGTTGTACCTTGAATATGCATCCATGAAGGAGAGAATTTTGTGTCCCACCGTTGAGTCTACCAGCTGATTAATCCTGGGAGTGGAAAGCTATCCTTTAGGAAGGCTTTGTTCAAATCAGAAAAGTCAATGCACGTTCGCCACTTCCCATTTGATCTCTTGACCAGGACGGGATTTGATATCCAATCGGGAAATGTCGAGTTTCAGACGAACCCGTTATTCCTTAGCTTCCCTACTTCTTCCTTTAAGGCTGCTGACCTTTCTAGGCCCAACATACGCCTTTTTCCTTCACCAAAGGATGCGTTGGGTTTAGGCTTAGTGAATGGCTCATAACCACGGGAGAAATTCCACTCGTGTCCGCATGAGTCCAAGCAAACACATCAAGGTTCTTTTTCAAAAAATTAGTTAATTCTTTCGTCCAGAAAGAATCCAAATGAGATCCAATATTCAAGACCTTTGTCAGGTCATCACTATTGATTGGGATATCAACAGTTGCCTCGTTGGTGTCGCATTTCTAGTTCTTGGTTCCTTGTCCTCTGTGGGAACGATATCTTCAGGAATTTCGTCAGGCAATTCCGTAAGCGGTATTGTCTTTAGCTTCTATGCTGAGTTTTCCTCAGCAGGAGAGGAAGTGTTCTTAGTTTTTGAACTCTTTCTGTTACACAACATTTCTAAGTCTATCATATAGCAGGCCCTTCTAGTTACTTGATCGCCTCGAATCATTCCCACTCCAGTTTGGGAATTTCATTAGTAGGCATTGTGGATCATTGCAAGCCCTGAACTCCGAAAGTGTCATCCATCCCAGGAAAGCGTTGTAAGGAGAGTCGATGTCCATGATGACGAACTGGAGAATCTTCACCCTTCTACGCTCTTCTTCACCGAACTTTACTGGTAGGTCTATTACTCCAATCGGCGCAGTTGAGACTCCATTGATGCCACGAATCCAACCTTCACATGGCTTCTAGTCCTCCATTTTCAGTTTCATCTGATCGAAAGCCTATTTAAATAAGATGTTAACAGAACTTCCATTATCCACTAGAACTTTCTTGACTATTGCAGGTCCAATAACGGTAGTTATTACTAATGGATTAGTGCTTCATCCCCAGTACTTTCTCTGTCTTGGAGGATGATATCATCAGCACCAGTCTTTTGATGTTTTACTGGTGCAGTTTCTTCGAGGTTTCTACATTCCCCTATTTCGGGATGCTTGGCTGCATTAACATAATGTTCCATTGCCCTGTTACTGTACCCAGCTGGGTGTTGTCCTCCAACTATGGTGTTTATAACAATACCTTTTCCCTTCTGTTGAGATGTGGGCTTAGAAGCAGGTGAGTTTTGATTTGGGGCTTGTCCTCCTTGCCCCCTGTCTCTTGGAGCGACCTTGTACTCATCTAACTTTCCTTCCTGAAGTAATTTTTCAATAACGTATCTTAGATGATGACACTCGTTAATAGAGCGTCCGTGAGTTCCGCGAAACAAACAAAATTTTCCAGTTGCGAGCTCCTTCTCAGTGGAGCCTCTGGGCGAAGGCTTCTTGTACTGTAAGACGTTATAAGTATCTAGATAGATGTTCTCTAGAGTGTCATTCAATGACGTGTAGATTTCAAAATTCTGAAATCAAGGCCTTTTCTCAGAGTTATTCCCTCGATTCTTGTTTCTTTTACCACCATTTCTATTCCGATTGTTATTTCCTTCATTTTTGTTGCCAACATTTACCTCGACCATCCCTGAATTATCACCAGACGGTTTTACTACGACATTAGTTTGAATGTCTTCTCTGGATGCTCCATCTAATTTTCTCTTTTGATTGGCATAAATTTCCTCTCGGCACAAGCGAATATTGGCCTTTTCGCAGAATTCTTCCCTTATCAATGGAGATTTTCCAGCCAAATATCCTCCAAACTATGTGTCTGGAACAACTCCATCTATTAATGCCATCAAAACAGTTAGTTCATGTGGATCGATTACTTCAGTAACTACTATGTTGAAGTGATCTAGATATTACTTCAAAGATTCACCTAAGGCCTGCTAAATCCTGGACAGTTCAATGATGCTCTTGGATTTTCGGGCACAGAGTCGGAACTGATTCATAAAGCGTTCACCTAATTCTGTAAAGTTTGATAATGATCAGGGAGGGAGTCATGTGAACCACATTAGCGCGACATCTTCAAGATATATCGGGAAAGCATTACATTTCACGGCGTTGGGTGCCATTGCGGCATTCATATACCATGAATATCTCATCAAGTTGTTTGGGATCGGTTCTCCCTCCATATCTATCCATTTACGGCAAGTTAAATCGACGGGGAAACTGAAAGTCCAAAATATCATCAGTAAATGGGGTGTGGCTACGCTCAATACCCCAGTCTTCATTGGTGTAATGTCGACTGTCACCCATGATCTGTTGCACCATCACTTCCACTTCTGTGTTAGTCAGAGCTGGTTCAGGATCTCTACTTCTATTTCTTCTAATACATCCAGTGCCTACAACAGGCGATGCTCTTTGGTTCCAGGTTGCAGCTGAACATCCTCGCCCTCTACGATCCCGGTTGTTCACGGGATGAGTAGGCTGGAGAAGTTGCCCCTTAGAGGTATTAGTGATGTGTGGATCTCTAGGAAGGACGTGAGATCCTCGCATTGGTAGCAGCATTGGTTCTCTCAAACTTGGGTCATTAGGTCCTAGAACATGGGCCGCATCTTCGCGGATCCCAATGATCCAAATGTCAACTGGTCCAGATTCTCGGGCCTTTATATGACCTCCTCTGACGTGGATGTTCTTCGTCTGAAGAGGTTGAATGATCCATAGGGAGACGATGAGTTAGAGAGGGCATTCTTTGTCTACGAAGCTCACTAGTTTCCCTAATCATGGTTTTCATGTTTTCTCACATAAGAACGCTATCGCGCTTATGTGCCTCTAAAGCGTCCCTGGTGCTATCTAGCATATCGAGTAGGTGCGAGAAATCCATGTGTGTGACGGGCGCAGAGGGAGTACGCTGATCATTAGTTGTCACGGCTGGTATCAGAGCATGTGCAGGGGCTCACGTAGAATTTCCATCCTCAACTACATTCAATTCGGATCGGGCCACGACTACCTCTACGGTTCGGATTGGGGAGGAGCCACTGGAAGTGTTCAGGAATCCGGGGCGGTTCGGATCGGTATCACCGGTCCGGTTCGGATCATCTGCTTATGTTCGGGTCGGTGATGCTCTTCCGGTCCGGCTTGGTCCTAGACTCTGCCCTCTCGACTTGGTTACAACCATAACTTGCCGATCTTCATTTGCCTCGCTTTCCCAAGCAACTTGCAACTCTTTTCCTTTTCATTTGGTCATGATATCCAATTCTCTCGAGATTAGTTAGAAAACTTCCAAAAACGCTGAAGAAAGTGGATTAACTTCTTTGAACTTGAGGGTCCAAATAGTAGAACGATAATCCAAAACGCTAAGAATTCAAATTTCTCAGCGAATACACCAAAATGTTAGACCAAAAAATGGTTCTAACACCCAAACGAACAATAATTTTGAATAAAATAGAAAGAAAAACAGTAAGAACACCATATTTATAGTGGTTCGGCATTGAAGAGCCTTTGTCGACTTTATACTTTGTTAATTGATGATATGAATACAAATATAACACTGAATCTCATTCAATCTCACTTGTACAATTAATAATCTCTCTTGATTTTATTGAATAATACACTTCAAGAGTTTGGTTGTAATCTAAATAAACTAGGAAATTCGGTGGTGTAGGAGCTTGAGTGGTTAATTTGCCCAAAAAGATCCCTTCAAATGATAGTTTGTGGGGGGGTATTTATAGGCTGTGAACCGATCTGGTTCGGGTGCCAAGGGGGGCCCATCTAGCTATCTTCGTATTTGCTTACTTCAGGAATGTGACAACATATCGCAGTAGTGGGATAGTGGAGCATAACCGTTCCAAAATCGTTGGGGCGTGGGATGTTTGTTGCAGTTAGGGGGTCGGTTCAGATTAGTTATGTAGAAGCGATTCGGATCAGACATCAACATACTGAACCGAACCGAGCTTGAATCGCAAGTGTAAAAGAGAGTGGGTTTGGTCTTAAGAACTCCAAACCGACCCGGATGGTTGCCTGTCGCACTTTTTGCTCTCAACTATGCTTGTCAAGTAAATCCTTTACTTTGTGTATCCTAACCACAAAGTAGGCTAACAGAAATATATGTGATTTATTTTAAAGAAAACCAATAATTAACTCTAAACAAAATTATTTCAAAATAAAGCAAACCAAATACATGCATGGGATTTGTTTTGGTGTTGGATGTTGGGTATGTGATTTGTTGTGGTGATATTGGATATGTGATTTGTTGTGATGTTGTATATAGTATATGGGATTTGTTGTGTTGTTGGATATGTGATTTGTTGTGGTGTTGGATATGTGATTAGTATGTTATTTGTTGTTGTATTGGATATATTTGGTTATTATATTAGGTTTAGGTTAATTGATAGAGTAGGTATGGCTATAAATCATATCTAATATCATTAGGTACAGACATCAGTAGACTACGTAGTCGCTCCTTGTTAGTCAATTATATAAGGTTATGAGCCGTATCCATTTGCTGATTTACATATGGCCATTAGCCGTATCTACTGTATAATTTATATAGGGTCTGTAGCCGTATATAATGCGTTCTTTAAAGTACGTCTTGAAGCCATAGCTAATCATTAAAGAAGCCAAATAAATTCAAAGGGTCTTGTCATAACTATAGGAAGAAAGAGCATAAGGAGAAAGAATGGCGGGGTCCTAAGTAGAAAAAGAGAACAAGCAAATATCACTGAATGCGAGAAACTCTATAGTAACATTCCAGAAATTAATTTATCTACAGTAATTTCTGAATGCAAGTTGATTGGCAAAACTAAAGATTGGTTTGCGAACACTGGTGCCACAAGACATTTCTGCACCAGTAGGTGGACGTTTTCAAACTACAAAACTATGACACAAGATGTAAAGTTTTCCATAAACAACTTTACATCTTAGCAAAAATGGCTTGTGACACCCCACGTCCGTTAATGTCACTCAATAAGGGAATGCATTAAGTTTCGTCGCTTTAGGTAAACAGACATAGAATATTACAAGATAGATATGAAATTTTGCAGCGGAATAAAACAATCTTTATAATCATAAGATACCGTGGTCCAAAACATTATTTGTCTGAAATATAAAAGCCCACTACAACATAAAAACCATTGTCTTGTACTTCAGAAATATCATAGTACATAAAGAAATAAAATTCTCCAAAAACAAAATATAGCTATAGCAACAAGGGTAGAAGCTTGAGCCTTACATATTAGCAGCTCCAGCAAAATAAGCAGAATCACGATCAAGCTTGAGTGTTTCCTCTCCGAGAACCTAGGGGGGAACGGAAGAAAGAAGGAGAGACAAAAAGGGTCAGACATAAAGTCTGGCAAGTCTAGTTACTTTTAGCTAGTAAATAAATAAAAGTAACATGATAGACATATAAAGTGGATAAGAGAGATCACTACATAAATGGCAGGTGTGACAAGGTAGACAGGATAATTTGTATATGCTTCTAATGATTACTCTGCACTGTTACTAGTATATCCAAAAAGAGATGATCCCTTCAACTATAAGGTGGTAGACTTAGGTATACATCCAAATGTATCCTAACTACGACCCTGATCGATCGGCTCCCCAACCATCGCAGATACCTTATGCTAGCCTCACAGTAGGAGGTATCACTTCCTAAAGTGGCCACCCCTCGTCGTTATATTGTGCACAACCATATCTACAGGTGTCACGGTCCTCTTATTCCCCTCTGCTCGGCTCATGCACGTACATGGCCGGTCGGTTTGCGACACCCACACCGTCCTCCACGTTTGGATCTCTTACAATCAGTTAGTAAGCATGCCCCTTCTCCGCCTAGTACGGAGTACTTTGTTTGATACCTACTCCGGGTTACTGACTGAAACAGGTCCCACACAATATAATACAAGCTCTCCCTTTTGTCTTGTATCCCCCACTAGGTTTTCACTAACTATGTATACCACTAGGTGTCCTTAATTACATAGCCTTATTTATTTCTACCAGTTATGCTTACCCTAAAGGGTGTCTTTAATTACATAACTTCATTTTTTCCTCCGGTTTTGTATACCACTAGGTGTCTTTAATTACATAACATTTACGGGTTAAGTTTGTGGGTGTATATGTGAACATTACCCACCACCCATTAAGATTTACTTAACCCACCCCTTTTGTTCAACCAAGTTTACATAACCCCCAACTTAAATTTAAGTTCATACAATCCCTACAGATTAACTTAGGTTAAGTAGTCCAATTCTTTACCATGTTCATTTATGGTTTATAATGGGCTAGACCTCCCACATTAAGCCTACAACATGTGGATGCTGGATATGCCGGTCCGGTCCAGGCAGACTTATTCCACAGTCGAACCTAACCTCATGTCATAGCCCGATTCGTATTTACGTACTTAGACCTCCCACATTAGGTTCAACATTAGTAGATGATGGATATGCCGGTCGGGTCCGGGCAAACTTCCAACACTAATGTAACCTAACCTCGTGTCATAGGTACAATTACAATTCCTAATTGTGATTACTAAACATTCTGTTTTTAATTAATTAATCAATTAATTAAACCTTTCCTTTTATAGGTGTTAATACCCATTTTATCCAATAATTTGAATTATATGTCCAAAAATGTTCATATTCAAATTTTGCCAATGTTAACCTTTTCCCCCTTTCCTTAACTAGCGCACTCATAAATTTGGCAGCATGCCTAGGCTAGACAATAGGCAAGTCATAAACGATAATAGGGAAAATAATGGGAATATAACCAAAGTGATTATCTTCGCATAAACATAAATTAACTAGCATGATAGTAAGGTGAACATACATATTGGCATGGACATGCAATTGTCATCATAACAAGGTGGACATAAAATTGATGAACGGTTGGTAGTTAATTGATTCTAACATAACTATGATGTCACAATAAGCATAGTAAGATCTAAACTAGCAATTTAGATGTCCAATTGGTTTAGGTCTAACATGATAACACAAGGTGATAAATTAGATCACATAATTCAGATCTAGATGTTAAAATAGATCTAACGTGATAAAACAAGGTGATAAATTAGATCACATAATTCAAATCTAGATGTTAAAATAGATCTAACATGATAACACAAGGTGATAAATTAGATCACATAATTCAGATCTAGTCGTTAAAATAGATCTAATAGTTTCAATGTCCACATAAATTAGATTTATTGATTTTGAAATAGATCTACACAAATCCACATCATAGCAAGTCATAGAAGTTACCATTAAGATAAAGATTTAGATCCAATCCTAACCAATTCAAGGGGACATATGTTCATGATTTACATAAATGATTAGATCTATCCAATGATACAACTGTCCAAATTAACAGATTTATGTTAACCACAATATAGTTACAAACCAAGATCCACAATAATAACATAGTAGAATAAAATTATTGAAATTGGATCTAGAGAAATAGATTTATCATGACATAGCATAAGATATGATAATAGCATAGATTGATGGTTTACACATATCCAAATCACAGTCTTTCATAATTTACTTTTATTTATCTAAACTTAAATACAACTAGAACTCACAGCGTTAGGTTTAGAGAATAGAGAGAATGGATCTTGAATTTCTGGATTTGATTTGCAAAACTGAAATATTGTATGTTACTGAAGAAATTGAATCCATCTTAGTTCGCACTCCGGCAGAGTTTAGCCGCCATTGTTTCTTTGTGAAGAAAACAAAGGAATTGAGGTATATTTAGAGCTACTAGGTTAAAGAATCCGGATGCCAGCTCAGCCCTAGAATGAATCGGGTCACGAGCCGACATCCAGTTGGGTTCAGATGCCCAAAATTATACATGGGCGCACTTTACAGGTGCGCCGGTGTAAAAATTCATGGGCGTACTTGTCAAATGCGCCGGGAATTTCTGCTTTTTCTACCAAACTTCTACCGTCCATAACTCCTTCATTCCGTTTTACACAAACCAGGTGTCTATCTTGACCAGAATTTCGAGACGGACGCAATGGCATAGTCCATTTCCCTTAATTCTGAATATTAAATTAATTATTCTTTAATTTATCCACATTAATGTCGTTAAAAATTTGGGGTGTTACATTCTCCCCTACTCAAAGGATTTCATCCCCGAAATCTCTAAGTTGAAAAGAATGTATCCTACCATCCACATCCATCTACTCATCCACCAATCATAGGCATCCATTGTCCTTAAAATTTTCTAATACTTATATGAACAAACGCAAAGGTGTGTGTATGTGTCCTAATATAAATTCGAAAATCAGGCGGTCTACTGATTCAGTTGGCCTCCTTAATGCAATGTATGTTAGTACCATGAATCCAATATGTATGCAAATAATCCTACTATAATATGCAATTTCTATATGTGTGCACACTCATTCGTCCAAATGCAACATCCATATGCTAGTACATCCATTTCCATCCATGAAAGAAAAGAAAATGTGCACATATCCATATGCAGTGGCAATTCCTAAAGTGGCAACCCCTCGTCGTAATAATGTGCACAACCATAACTACAGGTGTCACGGTCGTCTTATCCCCCTCTACCCGGCTCATGCACGCACATAGCCCGGTCGATTTGCACCACCCACACCGTCCTCCACGTTAGGATCTCTCACAATCAGTCAATAAGTGTGCCCCTTCTCTGCCTAGTACAGAGTACTTTGTTTGATACCTACTCCGGGTTACTGACTGAAATGCGTCCCACACAATATGATACAAGCTCTCCCCTTTGTCTTGTATCTCCCACCATGTTTTCACTCACTATGTATACCACTAGGTGTCTTTAATTACATAGCCTTCTTTATTTCTACCTGTTATGCTTACCGTAAAGGGTGTCTTTAATTACATAACTTTATCATTTCCTTCGGTTACGTATACCATTAGATGTATTTAATTATATAACCTTAACGGGTTAAGTTTGGGGCCTATATGTGAATATTACCCACCCCCTTATGATTTACTTAACCTACCAACTTGAATTTAGGTTCATACAATCCCTATAAATTAACTTAGGTTAAGTAGTCCAATTCTTTACCATGTCCATTTATGGTTTATAATGGGGTAGACCTCCCACATTAGGCCTACAACATGTGGATGCTGGATATGCCGGTCGGGTCCGGGCAGACTACTTCCACAGTTGGGCCTAACCTTGTGTCATAGCCCGATTCGTATTTACGTACTTAGACCTCCCACATTAGGTTCAACATTAGTGGCTGCTGGATATGTCAGTCGGGTCCGAGCAGACTTCAACCACTAATGTTACCTAACCTCGTGTCATAAGCACAATTACAATTCCTAATTGTAATTACTAAACATTCCATTTTAATTAATTAATCAATTAATTAAACCTTTCTTTTTATAGGTGTTAATACCCATTTTACCTAATAATTTGAATTATATGTCCAAAAATGTTCATATTCAAATTATGCCAATATTAACCATTTTTCCTCCGTTGCTTAACTAGCGCACTCATAAATTTGGCAGCATGCCTAGGCTAGACAATAGCCTAGTCATAAACGATAATAGGGAAAATAATGGGAATATAACCAAAGTGTTCAACTTGGCATAAACATAAACTAGCATGATAGCAAGGTGAACATACATACTGGCATGGACATGCAATTGTCATCATAACAAGGTGGACATAAAACTGATGAACAGTTGGCAGTCAATTGATTCTAACATAACTATGATGTCACAATAAGCATAGTAAGATCTAAATTAGAAATTTAGATGTCCAATTGGTTTAGGTCTAACATGATAACACAAGTTGATCAATTAGATCACATAATTTAGATCTAGATGTTAAAATATATCTAACATGATAACATAAGGTGATAAATTAGATCACATAATTCAGATCTAGATGTTAAAATAGATCTAACATTATAACATAAGGTGATAAATTAGATCACATAATTCAGATCTAGATGTTAAAATAGATCTAACAGTTTCATTGTCTACATAAATTAGATCTACTGATTTTGAAATAGATCTACACAAATTCACATCATAGCAAGTCATAGAAGTTACCATTAAGATAAAGATTTAGATCCAATCCTAACTAATTCAAGGTGACGTATGTTCATGATTTACATAAATGATTAGATCTATCCAATGATATAACTATCCAAATTAACAGATGTATATTAACCACAATATAGTTACAAACCAAGATCCACAATAATAACATAGCAGAATAAAATTATTTAAATAGGATCTAGAGAAATAGATCTATCATGACATAGCATAAGATATGATAATAGCATAGATTCATGGTTTATACATATCCAAATCACAGTCTTCCATAATTTACTTTTATTTATCTAAACCTAAAAGCAACTAGAACTCACAGCGTTAGGTTTAGTGAATAGAGAGAATGGATCTTGAATTTCTGGATTTGATTTGCAAAACTGAAATATTATACGTTGTTGAAGAAACTGAATCCGTATTAGTTCGCACTCCGACAGAGTTTAGCCGCCATTGTTTCTTTGTGAAGAAAACAATGGAATTGAGGTATATTTATAACTGCTAAGTTACAGAATTCGGATATCACCTCAGCCCTAGAGTGAATCGGGCCACGGGCCGACACCCAATTGGGTACGGATGCCCAAAAACACACATGCGCGCACTTTACAGGTGCGCTAGTGTAAAAATACATGGGCGCACTTGTCAAGTGCACCGGGAATTTCTGCTTTTTCTACCAAACTTCTACCGTCCATAACTTCTTCATACGTTATCCGTTTTATGCAAACTAGGTGTCTATCTTGACCAGAATTTCGAGACGGACGCAATGGCGTAGTCGGTTTCCCTTAATTCTGAATATTAGATTAATTATTCTTTAATTTATCCACTTTAATATCATTAAAAATTTGGGATGTTACGTGGCTTCAAGTTGGTGTATGTCTCCAATGACTTTGTTTTACGGAAGAATGTAGATTATGGAAGAAAAGGATATATGAGTGATGGTTTGTTTGAATTGAATGTAACGACTGTTGTACCAAAGGATTGTGATAATAATATTGATTCTTTTGTCTATATCGTTGAATCCTCTAGTATAAGGCATGCCAAATTAGGCCACGTTAATTTTGATACATTACAAAAATGGTTAAGTTACATTCTATACCTAAATTTTCAAAAAAAATCAAGTTGTAAGTGTGAAATATGTGCTGAAGTAAAAATGACTAGAACTTCCTTTCACCATATCGAAAGGAATACTGAGCCCTTAGACTTAATACATACAATGTATGTGACTTGAAATTGTGTCAGTCTTGAGAAGGAAAAAGGTATTACATAACTTTCATGGATGATTGTACTAAGTACTACTATGTGTACCAATTGAGAAGTAACGATTAGGCATTTGAAATGTTTCAGCAATACAACGAAGAAGTTGAAAATCAATTACACAAGACAATGAAAGGCCTAAGAAGTGATAGGTGAGATGAATATGAATTTCCATTCAAGAAATTCTGTGCAGAAAATGACATAATCCATTAAAAAACAAAGGCATATCCCCTCGATAAAATGTTGTGGCAGAACGAAATCCATGCTCTTAAAGAAATGATGGATGCTTTACTCATAAGTTCCGGTATATCGGATAACATCTGGGGGAAGTTATATTTTATGCTAATCACATTCCGAATAAAATGCCTCAAAAGAAAATTTCAAAGTCACCGCATAAACTATGAAAAAATAGACCATCATCCAACAATACTTAAGTGTGTGGGGGAATCTTGCAAAAGTAAAAGGTACCTAAACCAAAGAAGGTTAAAATTGACCAAAAAACGATAGATTGTGCTTTCATAGGATGTGCACAAAATAGTGTTGCATATTGGTTCCTAGTATATAAATCGAAAATCGGTGATATTCATGAGAATACCATTACTGAGTCAAGAAATGCTAGATTTTTCAACCATTTTACCGTTTTAAAAAAACCATTCAGCCCAACAGGTAAATAGAAATAGAAATTTCTGACTCATATAAAGGTAATGAAGAACAAAATTGTGAAAACTCACAATAAGAGAATAATGAACAATCGAAGGAACCGAGAAGAAGTAAAATCCAATGGTTTCAAAAATAACTTGGACTTGACTTTTATCCCTTAATGTTAGAAAATGAACCACTAACATATAATCAGGCAATGTCCTCCCCCGAGGCACCAAACAGAAAGGAAGACATTAGGAGTGAGATATAATTTACTATAAATAATCATACTTGGGAATTAGTTCATCTACGTCAAGGTTGTAAAGCATTGGGTAATAAGCGGATCTTTAAGAGAAATTAAAACCTGATGGCTTGATAGATAAATATAAAGCATGACTTGTGGTGCTAGATTATAGGCAAAAGGAAGAGTTGGACGACTTCAACACATATTCACTTGTAACACAATTAACTTCCAGTAGAATGTTGATATCAATTGTATCAATACTACAATTGAAATACATCAACTGGGTGTTAAGAAAACATTTCTAAATGGAGATCTCGAAGAATTGATTTACATGAAACATCCAGAGGGTTTCCTAAAAGAAAATATTAAGCAAAAATATGCAACTAGTGAAATCATTGTATGGGATTAAATAAGTGTTAACCACCCTTTTGGTTAGGCTCCCAAAGGTAAACCAGGCATGCTCGACTCAACACATCGCGTGGCGTTAATGCCCGTAGTGTCGCCAAAACGTTAAGGATATGAATCTAAAGTAAGTCACGCAAGAAGAAGCCTCACAACTCCTCAAAATAGTGCATCAAGCACATTTTCATATCCCTCAATTTGGGGATTTCGAATTCTCCTATTCAATGACTCTGGATCCCTTAATACCAGAAGTTTTGAACTCTAAAGTTTGACTCCTTACACTTCGTATTAGAAGCGGTCGTGTCTCACACCACAAAAACTCCACTCCCTCGCCCACATAGAACTTTGGAACCCCATACACAAGATATTTTGGGTCCCTGTGCTTCGCATCTGAGAACTTCGGATCCCTCAACATCACTTATGCCCCTCTACGTGCAATATCAACGTATCCCTAGGGATACGAGCTCGTATTCCCTGGGTATATCAAATAATCATTTCCCCTAGGGGATACGAAACAATTTGTATCCCCTAGGGATACGGGACAACCGAATCCCTCCAGGAATACGTCACTCTGTATCGCTTAGAAGGGGTACAAATTATCTATATGCACGAAGGAGGAACACAAAATTCTGGGCAGTGTCCTGCAGGGATACGAAATTCTGCTGTGTGGTCCCCAATTCCTACCTACTCCCACCTAACCCCTCAACTATGAATACCGCCAAGCTTGGCCATCAAAAGGGGGATTATTGCTAATTTGACATATCTCCAAGCTCCTAGAACTGATTAATGGTGCCTAGTGCTTGAGGAAGAAAAAGCACAAAATCACTTTTTTAAAGAACTACTATATGACAAATATGACTCGAAAATACATGAATAGACTTGTAACTGAATGCCTAGATGACGTTCAAAGATTGTAACCAATTGCTGTGAATAAAATATCAGCAAACTCCTTCAAAGTGAACATAGGCCTCTCACGGACCAAATCACTATAAATCTCCGTGTTATTTACTACTATATGCACTTAATTTTCATCACGAAACGTTATTCTTAAGTAATCACGAATATTTAGATATTATGACATTTTTTGTTGTCGTCATTTTGGTGCTTTTAGTGAGAACTTAGACTCACTTCTTTGTCGTATACTTCCATCTCGACTTCGACGTGCTACCCAGGTTTCTTCATAACCAACCACTCGAGTTCGCTTACGACAGTTAAGCGAGCAAAGAACCTGATGATCAGAACTTAGGCAGCAACCGATGCTGTTATTTCTCAACAACTACAATCGGTAGGAAACCTGACCAAAGCAGACATTCTTCATCCTACGGATCTCGTTGCGCCTATAATTCGAGCACAGATTTATGAGTTTAGAAAAAGGTTGGAAAACAGATCTCTAGAGCTCAACGAGGCGCTGAAAACAACATCGACCTTATGCGTCAACTCCAGGAGATTCAACATCTTGTCGCTCAACTCCAACTTACCCTACCATTGCACAACTCCTTAGAAAGTTCCTCTTCTGAAACTCAGGGCCGAAGTCAAAGAAGGAGATTCGTTCTCGACACTAATGTCGCTGTCCGAACTAACACCCATACCAATGGAAACGACAATAGGAACGGTGATGGGACCACCATAACCATTAGCGAGGGAACGCACCCAGTTGGTTATCAATGATGAATCAAGTCTAAGAAACTGACCCCCTCCTCGATAGAACCCAACTATCGCTGCTCTAAACTTGGGGCCTACGCGTCCAACAATTCAACAAACCCGAGTCCTACCTAATCAAAATCTGCTTCAACCCGCTCAACCTCATCAACCATACAAGATTCAGGTCAATAATGATGATGAAATGGATGAGGACGAGTCCGATGTCCATTCTAGATGACGTCCATGGCCCAGAACCCCCGAGTTGGACAATAACCGCCGAATCTCGCCAGAGAATGTTCATCTAGTATATCTCCCAAACATGGTCTGAAAGATAATGAGCAATATGCGAGAAAACGTCAATGACATGTGGGAAACCCACTTGAGATGTAACCCCTTCACCCGGCCCGTGCACAAAGCTGAGTGGCCTCTACGCTTCAGCATGCCACAACTAGGGTTCTATGCAGGGACGACTTACCCTTGTGCTTTTGTAAACTGATACAAGTGACACATGGACTCCTGTTGGGCCACCTCCCTCTCCTAACTGTATCCCTTGCAATCCCAGTCTAGTCTCAGGCATTTGGGGAAGTATCATAGCAAAGCTCGTTGTCTTCTCTACTCTGATGAGGGTTGCACAACAAGGAAGAAGGCTACTTAGCCTCTTTTAACTTAGTCCTTATATCATTTTCGAGCATTTGTGATAATGAGACTTTACCTCCAGGAACTTATGGTGGGGGAGCAATAGGCAGAGACCTCTCAGTTGTACTAAGGGAGGAGCCCTGCGACCCCTGCTCCGGAAAGTCGAGCTGATACACGGTTATGGTAAGAGTTGGGGTCATAGGGTCGCTGATAGTGGCAGGTAGCATGACTTGTGGCTGGTAAGAACTTCCTTCTACAAACATGGGAGTGACAATTGCGCACTTAGTAGGCACAAAATTCCCCTTCTCAATAGGAAGTCCCACCAACCTCACTTTCATAATGTCTTCATGTAGCAATCTTCTTCCTTCTGCAAACACCTCACACTCTCTCATCTAAGAGGGTTTCCATGAGAAGGAATTCATCTACTGCCTCCACCTGTAGCAATCGAGCCTCAAAATGTAACAGTCTTTCCCATATCTGAGCCACCATTCGAGGGTAATCCTAAACTCACGAGATTATGTGGAGCCTCTATGCCTTAACATACATACCCCAGATGGGCTCCTCCAAAGATGCTTCCACCCTGGCCTCTGTATCTTCAATCTCCACCTTAAGTCTCTTCACCTCTCTCTGATGCTCGGTCCTTAACCCATCCAGTGAGCCTATCGCATCCTTGTTGTTAGACTCGCCAACCTCTTTGTCCTTCCTGGCCATCTCCAGTTGCCTCCTTAACTCGGCATTCTCTTTCTGTAGCCTTTGAGCATCCTCACTCTTAGATTTCAGCCTCTGGTTCTCTTTTACCAAGGCCTCGTTTCCCGTCTGAAGCTGAAAAACCCTCTCGTTATCCTTGGTCAGACTGGTATTCTCCTTCATCAGATTGGAGTTTCCTTTCTTAAGGCTCACATTCTCAGTCGACATCGAGGCCACGGTGTCTATGAAGGACGAAGCAGCATGCTTTGACTCCCTTTCCAACCTCTTGTATTTCTCCTTTGGCTCACCCGTTTCGGCAACGGAAAGTTAGCATATAAATATGTTGCTCGAATATGCAAAAGTAGGTGAAACTTAAAAAAAATATCTTACGCAGCGAGTCTTCCCAATCCTGGACAGTCAGCTTCTCATCCTTGATCTCCAGCTTCATGTTGGCAATCCCCACATTCTTGTTAATGACGAGCTCCGAGAGGTACCCTGAATATTTATAGAATTTGTCGCATTGGTAGTAAGCACCTACTGCCACACCATGTCAGTATCCTCCTGGGGAATCAGATTGATGTGCAGAAGCCATTTTATTTCGTCAAAATAATGCTTGGGAAATAACACTTTCAGTTGGGCCTTCCTTTGGTTTACATTAGTCTTTGGAGTTGCGCGCGCCTTTAGAAGTTGTCCCCTTTTCTTTGACGCTACCCTATTTATTTTGTCGGTATGCGCCTACTCTTTTCCTTTTGATGAGACGACGGGCGCTGAGGGCGGAATGTAAGGAGGGATCGTCGAAAAGGGTAACCTAGTTCCCATAGAAACCTATCTTGTATCGGTCTCAGATAACCGAGTGTATGGAGGAGGAGATTCAAAAAGTCGAGATCGTTCTCTATAATGATACTCGCTGCTAAAATCGCAAGAGTAAGGAGGCACGTCAAAAAAACTAGCATGTCTTCTAAAGTCTCTAAGGAAAGCACTCGTCGAAGGTCGATGACTTCTGAACCTCTAGTCACGGCATCTACCTCGTCTAGCCATTTCACCTGCGAAAGGAATAGATTCAAGATTAGACTCGAACACTCTATACACATAAACAAATGTGGTGTTTGCATTGTTTATGGGTGTGTGTCCTATGCGCTTTCTCAACATACTAGATAGCAGCCCGCTTGAAGGATTGATCTCCCCAACGGTTAGAGTTAATTCCTCCGTACTTGTGGCGCTAGGCCAAGGAGACGTAATAAGAGGGAGCTTATTCAACTCATTAAACTGACCCTCCTTTTCCAATGAGACGACAGTCTCGGAGGGGGTTACTAGAGACTACGGCTTAGGAGACACCTCTGTCCTTGCCTCATCTGCCGCGAGCGTGAGCAGCCGAAGGGCCATCGTCTCTGGCAACCGCCTCCTTATTGTCGGTCTCATCCCTACTAGCTTCCTCCTTAATCTTCGAAGACCTGCATGGCTTAGACCCGACCAGAGACGCTTTCCTTTTATGGCTCGGAGAAATCGCTTCCCCTTCAGTTTCCATTTTCCTTTTAACCCCGGCAATGGTCGATCTGATTTCACACGATCTGTTGGAAGCAGGCCCGCATGACGAAGCCGCTCCTAGTCCAGAACACTCTCGGTAGAACGAGCACTGGCCGGGGTAGCAAACAAAGAGTCGAGGTGCTACTGGTATACAGGATTTGTAGATGCAAGAGGATTTCCTGTTACACAAAAGTAGAGTTAACTCTAAGTTGTCAACCGGAAAAAATTCAAACTCAAAAGCAACCAAAGATACTTACTTCCTTCCAGCCATCTCCCCGCAAATCTGGGAGGACAAGGCACAAAGAACGAATCATGCTTAAACACACTTAACTTGCTCCACTTTCCCTCAAAGAACCAAATGCTGGGCAAAGCCTCTAGAAAATATTGAAAAGGCGTGATAATGGCCAGCCTCTTCAACTGAAAAAGATATCAAATGTCTTCCGCACTGGGCTCTAGCTGTAGGTACTTCCTTAAGAGAACGCAGGTACCTAAGCGGGAAGCATACACATTTGGGTGAAGCTGCAAAGGCGCTAGGTGAAAATAGTGCAGTATATCCCGAATGAAATTGTTAGCCGGGGGCATGCACCCAGAAGTTCACGCTTGCCTGTTCGAGGAAGTGAACCCTTCAAGTGTGCATGAGCCCTATCGCCTTTTTTAGGCGTGCGAACATCTCCTTAGGGAATCCCGAATCATGTGCCATACGCCATACGCCTCACCGCAGTCTCATCCATATACGATGGCACCAAATTCGGTAGATTCTTAACTATAACTGCGCCCGCCATCATGTTCGACGCTACCAGAGTGCTTTAAACCGTTATATCTGTGTGCTCTTCCTCATTTTGGTTTTCCTCAGGAATTACTAGTAATCCTTGCATCGTTGGCCCAACTAAGTGCTCGACCATTGGTTGTAATCCTCCTGATTGTACCCATTGGTCAGAAGCTTCTGGCGACCTTAGTGGCTGAGAAGGAGTAGACTCTTCAGAGGTCTCAAGCTTGCTATCCTCCATGATAGAATGATCTGACAACCCAGAGTTAGGTGACAAATGCTATAAGCTTCAGCTTCTAGAGTTTGCAATTTCTTAGACCTTGTTTCTATTGCTAGATATACTTTCAATATAGTTGCATTAGACATCGCATTGTATAACTTGTACCCCTCGCGTTGGTGTAAACTTATATGTATGTGCAGTGCAGTTGATGCTAACTCAATTATA
The DNA here is from genome assembly GCA_030737875.1 of Allium sativum. Taxonomy (NCBI): domain Eukaryota; kingdom Viridiplantae; phylum Streptophyta; class Magnoliopsida; order Asparagales; family Amaryllidaceae; genus Allium; species Allium sativum. The sequence goes on along the minus strand of CM060916.1, from coordinate 165,332,740 downwards.
ACTTAAAAATTTGGGATACTGCGACGATTAGAAGTCCTCAAGACTGTAACCATTATCGTCATCAACCAACGTTGCCAGATTCGCATCGAACCGCAACAACTTTACAACTAAAATCGTGAAAATGTGTTCAATAGTTCAGTCAAAATCCCAATTATGTGCTCTAATCCTATGTTACAAGATGAGTTGTCGATAAATTATTAAACGTAAGTTTCAATTCAATCATACGACGTTACGGAAGCAATGCGAGTCCCGAAGTAGGAAGTCAAAAGTTAAGGTCTTGAATGAGAAACGCGAATCGTCATGACAACGAGACTCGAAACGTTCGGGCCAATAGAGGATCCCGTATCCCCTCAGGGGTACAAGATTTCTTATCCCCCCGGGGATATGAAATTTTGTATCCCCTCCAGGGATACAAAATATTTTATCCCTTGGGGATACGAAGCTTCACATATCCCTAGGGATATGAAATCTCGTATCGCTCTAGGAATACTAAATTTTATATCCCCTATAGAGGGATACGAATCATCACACACCAGCCAATGATTTCGACTCTCCCTAAAAGTTCGCCTTCCACGTTTTCCACTCAACCCGAATTTCAACTCCCACTACTTCTCCAACCCTTTCTTCTCCAAAACACCGCTTGAGTTCGAAATCGAACCCATGAGCATGTCTCGACCTAACCGCCCCAGATGTTAGCCCCATGTTCGACTCGAATTCAGTTTCAATCCTCTCAAACTCCATACACGAGTTCAAGGGCACGACCGATTTCAATAGAAAGATGAGGTACGACAATCAGGATGGATCAAGCACTAATGTCAAATCAAACTAGAAACTCATCTCCATTTCATAAGAACGAATTTCGTACCCTACCTGTTATCGATTTTGACATAAAAAAGTTTTGAGTATTGGGGCTATGAGTTCGTAGGTCAAATGTCGGCGGAGAAGGAAGAAGAGGAGAGGGTGGGATTTCGAACTGAATTTATAAGGGTAGAGTAGAATTACGCCTAGCCCAATGATGCTTCGTTTCCCAGGTAAGGTTATAAAATATCATAACCCATTGGGAAACGGGATTTCGTATCCCCACGTAGGGATACAAAACTTTGTATCCCCACATAGGGATATGGAATTTCATATCCTAAGTGAGGATACAAAATGCCATATCCCACATGGGATACGTGGTCCCTCAAAAAAAAACATGGCATGTATATATATATATATATATATATATATATATGGATGTTATACATATAATAGTGCAATAGGTTATATGTATATACATATGTGAGCCTAAGTATATATATACCTGCGTCGTACATGCACACATGTGTAAGTTTTACGTAAATATACTTACGCTTCTCGAACAACCGTATATTCATATGTGTATTTGCACACATTTATGTGTACATTCACGTTCGTGAAAACAACAGGAGAACGAGAACCAGATTTCCAAACTCCAAGAAATCTCCGAATTGTAATTCCAACTATGGCCATGCATGTGCATTTTTGATATCACGACACTTGACATCGATTCGAATCGCTAACCATTGAAATAATCGTAATCCTGAGCAACTCGAGAGTATACGACAAGCGATAGAATCCACGACACAATGTCGCCTCTCGAAATCCTACTCGTGTAGTCGTAATAAAATGATATACCTACAACCAGCATTTTATTTCCACATTCAAGTCGCATCACGCAAAACCACATGAAAATGTGCGAGCTTGCACGTGACGCCATGTCGATAACAACCCGCTACTTAACAATGTAAACGAGAGTTGATGACTAACATTTATATTCCTGGGTCAACAGCATTTAGATGTTCAATAAGAGCAATTCTCTCAACTCAAAGCACATCATGTTGATACAAGACGTACTTTGGGAGGCAAATACTAAACGACCTTCTGGTCCAGTTCCTAAAAGTACACCACGCACACTTGACTCAACACGTCACATGGTGTTAAAGCCCGAAGTTTCGCCAAAACACTAAGGATGTGAGCCCAAAGGAAGTCGCGCAAGCAGAAGCCTTACAACTCCTCAAAATAATGCATCATGCACATTTTCGCATCCCTCCATTTAGGGACTTCGAATTCGCCTATTCAATTACTCTCGATCCCTCAACACCAGATGTTTCGAACCCCTTAAGTTCGACTACTTACACTTCGTATCAGAAGCGTTCGGATCTCACACCACCGAAAATCGACTCCCTCGCATCCATAGAATTTCGGACCCCCAAGCACCAGATTATTTCGAGTCCCTGTGCTTCAAGTCCTAGAACTTTGGGTCCCTTAACTTCGCTTGTGCTCCTCTGTGTGCAATACCAACATATCCCTAAGGATATGAGCTTGTATCCCTTAAGGGATATGAAAAACTTGAATCCTATAGGGATACGAGATAGCCGTATACTTTAGGGGATATAAAACAATTAGCATTCCTTAGGGATACGTCACTCCATTTCCCTCAGAAGGGGCACAAGTTATCTTTATGCACGAAGGAGGGACACGAAATTCTGGACAGTGGCCTTCAAGGATACGAAATTCTGCTGTGTAGTAGCCATATCCTACCTACTCCCACCTAAACCCTCAACTATAAATACTCCCAAGCTTGGCCTTCAAAAGGGGGAGTCTTGCTAATTTGATATCTCTCCAAGCTCCTAGAACTCATTAATGGCAGCCTAGTGCTTAAGGAAGAAAAAACACAAAATCACTTTTTCCTAGAATTAGTATATGACAAATATGACTCAAAAATACAATAATAGACTTGTAACTGAATGCGTAGATGATGTTCAAAGCTTGTAACCTATTATTGTGAATAGAATATTAGCAAACTCCTTTAAAGTGGACGTAGGCCCATCATGGATCGAACCACTATGCATCTCCGTGTTTTACTGCTTTCTGCACTTAATTTTCCACGCGAAATGTTATTCTTAAGTAATTGAGAATTTTTGGGTGCTACAACATTTTTTGCCATCAACAACATGCACAAAAACAGCGACACGAAAAGTTTAACGAAACAATGACATTAAGTGGATTTCGTATTAACAAATATAACAAATGAATCTATACAAAAATTACATTTACGGGTTATGTTATTGTATGTCTATATGTTGATGGTCTACTCATACTAGGAAGCAACAAAGATGTATTCCATCAACAAAGAATTTGCTTTCCTCCATATTTGATACAAAAGATATTAGAATCACTGATGTAATTCTTGGTGTAAAAATGGATAAAAGTCCGCAAGGATATGTATTGTCTCAATCACATTACATTGAGAAAATTTTAAGCAACATAACATAATTGTTGTAAAATCACATATAGACTTAAATCAAAATTGGATCAAAAATGGTGGTGATAGTATTTACAACTTAAGTATTCTCATGTACTAGACATCATTATGTATGTTATGAAGTGTACTAGACCAGACATAACATATGACACAAGCAAACTTAGTCAGAATAAGAGAAACCCATGAAAGAATCACCGGAAAGCAATAATTCATGTATTAGGATATCTGAAATATACACAGAATATGGACTGCATTATTCAGGATATCCATCTACAATAGAAGGATATTGCAACACAAATTGGATTACTGGGTCAGTAGACACAAAATCTATAAGTGGATGTGTTCACTTTGGCTAATTAAGAAGTACTTTGGAAATCTTCCAAACAAACTTGTATAGTGTTAACATCAAAATGTGGTCACTTCTCAAGTTAACACCTAAGTCAAAAAAATTTAGATACGGAGTGCAAAAATTGTAAATAACACTAAAGGTTTATAATAGTTCGGCAAGTGTACGTATGTCCATTTTGTGGTAACTTCGTATAATTACACTGTATGCAAAGTACAACCCTTCTTACAAGAAAGAAATGAAGAAAAAAGAAAGTGAGTTATTGGACATGGAAATGTCCTTGTTTTGAGCCATCATATCCTCTTTGATGTATAAAAGTCCAAGACGATGTTTTAATGTTCAAAAGGTCCAAGTAGCAAGACGAATGTCAAGATCTCCAAGCCAAATCCATGAAGAAGTTCACAAGTCCAAAGATGATTCCAAAATCCATGAAGACAAGAGATAAGACATTAAAAGTCTCCAAGTCTAAGAATCACGAGTCCAAAAATCCTAAAACCAACCCAGCCAAGGGCTATTTATAGGCATAGGAAGATTGGGCGTGAAGCCCACAAAATCATGCTTGGGAACAGTACCCGATCCCGGGATTAGAACCAGTCCCCCAAGAATTAGCCAAATTAATGCTTCCATCTTTTGAAGCTTCAATTCCATCACCATCCAACTTCATATTAGGGGATACAGAATCTTAAACCCGATCATAGAAACCTTCAAGAATTTATACCAATCTAGTATACTTCCTTGATTTGCAGTGATCATGGAGGATGCTACTGATACCAATCCAAACATGCCTTAGTGAAAATCACACCATCCGAAACCATCATGGGGAACACGAAGACAAAGCACCGATCCTAGGATATGAAGTGACATATACCAATCCAAGGTTACGATATGTGAATACAGATCCCTGAGACGTAGAAGTTTTTTTGCCAATTACTGATCATCATGATTCCTACTGATCCAGACATGTTTTAGTGGTACATACCAATCCTGAAACAATTAGCCAAAAATCCCCTTTTTGTGAATTCTGTCTAAATCGCTCCAAGTTTTCCCAAGTTCGTACTCAAGTCCTGCGTGTTCTAATTGCCAGAATTCCAAACCATAACTACCTTGTAAATTTCCCCCCAACATGTCTTTTTATGGAAGATGTTGTGTATATAACCCAGAAATCCATAAATCTCGAAGCCGTAACCTGAGAGAAGTCCAAATAGAAATCCAACAACCAAAAATTAGAAATATAGAAAACCACGATTGCACCGGATCGTATTAATGGAAAATCAGACTTTGAAATCCAAAGAAAACCTATGATCACGGTAGATTGTATTATAAAAGAAAGCTGACTCTGGGGTATCCAAAATCTGAATCCAAGAAATCCAAGTGGCTAGAAAGCCAGAGTAATCCGATTAATCTGCTTCCTCGCTAGGACTAACCTACGTAAGTATAATCCATATATGCAAAAAACCAAGTGAATCATTTTGCCAAGTCCTGAATAAACGAACAACATCCAATCTAGTATTGTCCATACCTGAGCCTAAACCAAGCTTTCTTGCTAAGTCTTGGAAAGATAACCTGAGTCTTCCCATGCATAATCTATACATGGGGATTAGTGTTAGAGTTTTGTACTTGATGAGTATATTCCATACTCACCATGTCCTTAAAGTTCAAAATTTAAATTCCCAGATTCTTACTTCATAAGCACAATCCATACAAGCGAAGTAATTTTATTAAAGTCGGAAAAGTTATAATTTTTTATAAATCCAAAAGAAAGTTACCAGTTTACCACAGAGCACACATAGAGATTACTTCCTAATCCCGTATTTAAGTGAACCGACATAGCCATTTTTATTAGAATTTTATTAACTGGAGGCAGATAGTTTATCGTCCACAAAAAGCATGCCTAGGAATATTGTTGGATTCCATGTATGGATAGGAAGACATGGCATTCGAAACTAGAAGCTAAATAACCAGAAAGCCAACATCCCAAAGCTAAAAGACCAATGTGCCAAAATCTAAGAACTAGGAAACCAAAATGCCAAAGTTCAAAAGTTGGGAAAGAGAAAGAGACAAAATCCAAAATATAGAAAATTAGAATGCTAGAAACCTAGAACCTAAGTGCCAAAAACAAAAATCTAAATAACCAAAGTTCCCAACAACCAAGTAACCAAAATACAAAAGACCCAAATCCAAAGAGTCTAGAGATATCCAAATCAACCGATGACCAATCCACATGGGCTAGGTCTAAGCTCGTTCCTGTTCCGAGTCGAAGCAGACAGTTATGGCTATTCTACTATAGCATTTTGATTCCTAACATATTGTACCAGCTCTCCGCATCTGACATGTTTCTCAATTATATCCTAAAGATGCCTGCAATCATTTGTATTATAGCCATCAAGCTCATTTAATAAACAATGTTTGTTAGAATCCATTTCCTTCTGAGTTGGTTCCCTTCTGGGAGGCTTTCGAAAGGGAGCAGTTGGGTGAATATCCAAATAATTTTTTCCAAAGAAGAAGTATTTCGTATACAAAGGGAATGTGGCATCCAGCCATTAAAACACATTCCGATCACTTCCAAATGAGATATTTTCTTTGCTTTAACCTTGTCCTTGCCAGATTTGGATAATCCTTCGCCCTTAACCATATTAACCCTGATAATTTCCTTATAGTTCCAGCATCCTCTTCCCATAGAAATTTATCTGCTTCAAAATCAAATTCACCATGGTCCCTTGGGGGATCACTGAAGCGAGATCTTGAAATCTGTCCTATCCAAAATATCATAAACAATAACATCAACACTAAAGATGAGTCTGGTCGATTAACCGGCGCTACCGTTACAATAAACCTTTACAAGAACACTCACAAATTTTCTCCTGACCTTTGCGTCGATATGGGGAATTGGTCAGTCGTAAATGCCAACACATGATAGGTTAATATTATGCAAATTATTCAAATAAACCAAGCAATTCAGGCAGGGAATGCAGAATTGTAAATAATATCAAGTTTATAGTGGCTCGTCACTGATGGTTACGTCCACTTGTTGTAACCATTCATCATTGTAATTACAATTACAAGAGTAATCCACGTCAAATGCTTCTTAGTTAATAGAGAGTGGCAAAGTCCTTGTGAACTCCCTACAAGGCCCAAACAGCCATTAAAATCCTCCTAAGTCCAAAGAGTTTCAATTATGGCCTAAAGTCCAATAAGCAAGCCAAGATTTATTCCGAATGCCAAGATGTTGTAAGAAACTTCTATGTGAAGTTTTCAAGTCCTAGATACCTTCCAAAGTCATAAAAATCAAGCAGGAAGGAATTAATTGCTCCAAGACCAAGGTTCTCGCGTGTAGAACCAAACAACCAAAAGGTACCGAACCTAGTCTTTGAGTGGGGTATTTATAGGTGTAGGGACATGAGATTTCGTATCCCCAAGTTTTTTGTATCCTGGGGTCGGTCCGAATTCAGGAGTTCATCTTTTGCTGTGCTTCGCCAGTTGAAGCACTTCGAACCAATCCTTCTTTGTAGATACAAGAAACGAGATACGAAGTATACTTTGTATCCCCAAGTGTTAGAAACTTTAAGCCATTAGAAATGCCACTTCGTATCCAAGCCTAGATACGAATAATCCATGCCAAGAAGGATACAAGAATTACTTATGTATTCCCATCCTTCACTGAATCAGCGAATATCAAGACACGTTTTGTATCCACTACTCTGTATTCTGGAGATACAAAATTTACCAAAGATGACGCATGTCGAGCAGGGGAGACGTAGCGCCATAGTTTCGTATTATTGAGCGGGATACAAAATTTCATGAAGAAGAGGATAAAAAAAGAGAGCTCGTATCCCATGCCTTCAAATCTTTGCCGAGTACAGAAAGCTGCAAGTTGAGGGATGCAAAGTCCCAAGGAGTTATGGAATATGAGAATCTCATGAACAAGGGAAAGTTGATCTGATCCCCATTGTGCTGAGAATGCCAATCCAATCCCAAAAGCAAACCGTAATTCCAACCTATCGCAACTTTGACCAAATCGCTTCACGTTTTCCTGAGCTTGTACTTGAGTTTCGAGCACTTATAACACCATAAGTCTGTTGTGTGACTACTTTGCCAAAAGGCGGGTAAACACTTGCCCCCTGAAACATGTCTTTCTTGTAAAAGAAAGATGTGTTTTTGAATTGTTAAGAAATCTAAGAAACCTTAAGACGAGATTTGCGAGATGTCCGAATAGAACCCCCATATCTAGAAAAACGGAAAACTAGGATCATGTAGGATTGTACTAACCAAAAGACTTTGATTTTGCATCGGATTGTATAGAAAACTAGAAATCCAAGGAGTCGTGATCACGTTAGATAGCATTATATGACCCGAAAACCAAAACCAAAGAAACTCGATGATTACTCTGAATCGTATTTGGAGAGATGACCAAGAACAGAATAATCAAGAGTCAGGAAACTAATGAAACCTGAAATCCAAAAACCGGAGTAACCAATAACCAGATGATCGGATAAATCTAATGGCCTGAATAACCAGATGCGGTATGGTCCATATTTGCCAAAAGTCCAAGCGGATTTTTTAGGACCTGGTAAGATGACTGAGGATAGTCAGATGAGTTCAAGGCTACCTTATCAAGACTTGACAAGTCGACCAAGGAAAGTCAGTTGAGTCCAAGACAGCCTTGCCAAGACCTGACAAAACGACCAAGGAAACCCAGATGAGTCCAAGGCGGCCTTTCCAAGACATGACATGGTAACCAAGGAAAGCCTAACAGGTGAGGCCATACCCACCACTAGACAAGGCAAAATTGCCAAGTCCTGGAAGGACGGTCCGCACCTTCCCAAGAAAAGTCCTTCCCTCGAGACCAATTTTTTTATACTTAGCGAGCAAAGTCCTTACTACACCAAGTCCTTAGAGTTTCAAATTCTAGTTCCAAATTTCATACTTCGCAAGCAACATCCTAACTGTCGAAGTAATTTTATCAAAGTTTTCAAGGGTTGGATTTTTGATAAAGAAAGGGGAAAGCCTACTCGTTTTTTGTCGATCAGAGAACATGCTTAAGGGTTAAGGCCTAATCTCGTAAATGGGCGAGTCGACTAAGCCATTTTTGATTTTAAGTTTATTGATTCCTACTAAGTTTGAAGAATGTGAACTAGAGTCGGATACATAGCATGTTAAAGGGTCGCATCGTTCCTTGTACATGGGCAGGACGATGTATTTATCCTAAGCCACAAAGTGAAATATAAATGAAGGAGATTGGATGGTTTATCGTCCGCAAAGAGCATGCCTAGGGATTAAGACCTAATTAGGTACGCAGGCTTAGCCCTCCAAACTCCTGAGTCGGATGACCAGAAATGAATGAAGGAAGTCGGAAGGTTTGTCAATCGCAAAGAGCAGGCTTAAAGATTAAGACCTAATCTCGTACATGGGTAGGCAGTCTTAGACCCTCCAAAATCTAAAGCCATGTAGCCTGAGATGAAAGTAGATGATTAGACGGTTTCTTGTCTACAAAGAGAATGCCTAAGGATTAAGACCTAATCCCGTACATAGATAGGACAACTTAGGCCCTCCAAAATCCTATAATAGTGGAGGTTAGTTAATTATGAGGCGGACGGTTCATAGCCAGGTACAGAGAAAATCAAAGGATTAATACCTAATCCCAACATGGGTGATTGGAATTAAAATCATCCGTAATTGAAAAACCAAAGATAGAACATCCAAAAGCATTGCGACACCCCACGTCCGTTAATGTCACTCATAAGAGAATGCATTAAGTTTTGTGAAGCACAATAGGTATTCATTACAGAGAAAATACAAGACAGATAAAATAAGAGAAAGAAAAATTTTAAACTTTATTATAAAAGAAATAAAGCATAGTTTCAGAACTACATCAATACCAGTTACAACTGGCAAACTATCTCAAATCTATCTTACAAAACATCCCATGAAATAAAATATCAAAGTACATGAAATCATATCCCTCACCATAAGCTATACTAAAGTAGAGAGCAAGTAAAAATGATACATCAAAAGAAATCCAAGTCAAGTCCAAGGTGAAAGAGAAATCATAGTCACTGCTGAGTGCTTCCACTCTAAGGACCTGGGGGTAAAGGAAGAAAGAGGCGGAAGAAAAAGGGTCAGACACAAAGTCAGGCGAGTTCCAGTGGATTACAAATATGCATAAAATAGAAATTCCAGGATAGGTAAATAAGACTAGATGAGAAAGTTACACTGTCATGAAAAGTAAACTAAACTAAACAGAATAGCATGATGGACAAGAATAACAGGGATAAATTTATGATCGGGTAACGCTTCACATTTATATCATAAAACAGGTAATGTCTAAACATGTAATTCTGCACCAATATTAGTACAACAAGTTCAACATGATTTCATAACAGCAGGATTAGGTGTACCCTAATTACATAAAAGGATTAAGTGTTAACCTAGTTACATAACAGCAGGATTAGGTGTACCGAATCACTACCCATGTGATCGGCCCCTACTATGTAAGTACTCTGCGTCATCCTCGACAGTAGAGTGTATCATTCCCTAACCCAGCAACTATATAGCAAGTACCTATTTATTGGTGCTACAACATCTTATCATCCCTAATCGGACTCATGCACGCTCATGATTCTGCCGAAATGCACCCAAACCCACCTCCATGTGAACCTCTTATTATCCTGCTTAGTAAAGCGTGCCATGTCCCCTACCCAATGCGGGATCCCCCATTAACAAGATACCTACGGGGATACTGACTTATATGAGTTCCAAACAGTAGATTGACACAAGCCAAACCCACTAAGCATGTGCCCCCAAATAACTAGGATTTAAAAGTCCCCAAAACCCGATACAATAGCGGATGAGGAACCTCTTAGCTCATTAATACTTATACTTAAACTAATAGGTTTTGGTTTACTCATAAGCGTGGTTGTAATACCATTATGTGTGTACAACCCTTCCCCAATACTCATGCCCAGATGTATACAATTTCACAGCATTTCAGTTTATTAATCTACATTTGGTACTTACCCTATTCTTAACATGTCATTAACCTAATGTCCGCTTTTTAGTTAAATTTAACATGTCTAATTCATATGCATATTATTCATCAACTATATTCCCAAGTTACAGGTTTATGCATAATGTCCACTTACAACAAGTATCTACACATTATCAGTTTACAGCAAGCCTAAACATGTGTATATTTATCATTTTTCTAAAATTATAATCAATCAGTTTAAGTAAATAACATGCCTAATTTTTTTTATAACATTCATTATTACCCCCAAACATACAAATACTCTAATCGGTATAGTCTGGGCTTCCCAAGGCCTAGGCCTAGCGTAAAATAAAAAGGGAAAATAGAGGAAGAAGAATAGAATCAAATCACATAAGCATATAGGCAAGATTGGAAATAAACATAGGAAATGGGAAACGGAAGATAGATAAATATAACTTGTTAATTTTCCAACATCGCAGGCATAAGTTTAACTTGCTAATTTTCTAACATTATAGCCATATGTATAATTGATCATAACAACATAAGTGATTAACAGTGAAAACATGTGTAACATTTGTTTTACTAACACTGTAGATCCTAACTAGTTTTATTTAATTGTCATGTTCATAGTCTAAGAAATCAGATCTGTAAATAATGGGTAACTCACAATGAGTCTTGGTGAAGATAATTATATAATACTGTGTCGTTGGAAGTCAAAGTCCAATCCAAGTTGTATGTATGCATGTCTTGATGTTGTCTCTATTCGATCCAATCTTTATCACCATTCCCTCATTATATGTTTATAATATTCAAAATAATTTCACGGAGGTAGAAGAAGATATGAAGAATATGTGTGAATTGAGAATCAGGAAAGCCATCTATTTGTAGAGTTACAGAGTCAACATCCACCTTTAGATCTTAGGTTTTAAATCCAAACCGTACAAGTCATGTTGAGTCAGCAATGAATGTAGTGCACAAAACGGTCCAGGTTCATGTTCAAAATCTTCTCGGGTCAGGTATGGGTCCACCTGGGCTGGACATGTGTCGTCCCATAACGGGAGGTTTTCTCGCCTTCTTCATTTGATTTTATGAAATTATTATAAATACATACAAGCCCCTTATATGTATAAAAACTTCTAAATCCCATAACTTCTTCATATGTTATCTATTTTACGCAAATTTGGGGTCTATGTAAACCAGAATTTCGAGATGAATGCAACAGTAATTCTGGTTTCATTTAATTCTGAATATCTAATTAAGTTACTCCCAATTTATTATCATTAAGTATGATTATAGTGTATTATATTTTGGGATGTTACATTCTTCCCTACTTAAAGGATTTCTTCCTTGAAATCTCTAAGTCTAGAAGAATGTTACTATCCTAACATCCACAACCATCTACTCATTCATCATCCACATGCATCCATTGCCCTTAAGAATATCTTATGTTTGTATGAATATATGCAAAGGTGCGTACATATGTCCTTATGCTAATGTGAAAAATAAGGCAGTCGACTGATTCGTCTGACGTCCTTAATGCAATATATGTTTGTGCCATGAATCCAAAATGTATGAAAATAATCATAATATAACATGTAAACTCTATATGTGTGCACAATTATTCATCCAAATGCAGCATCCATATGATGATACATCCATTTTCACTCATTGAAAATCTAAAATGCACACACATCCATGTGCAATACGTAAGTGATTAAGCCGATATAGTGCCTAGTGTGTGTATATGCGTTTATCCCTTAAGAATCATACCCATGTTAGAACTGCAAGACGAGCACTCGCAGGGCTCGTATACTCGTGCCTCAACCAAGGTCGTTCGTATACAACAAGTTTAAACATAAGCCACGGCTCGAGCAAGGGAGCAAAGATTGGTCACTTGTGCCAAACAAAGTCGCTTAAACATTAGAACAGGGTGGGTCGTCCTCTTAGCATAATTAGGATTGGTCATATAGTGCAGCACTCCCATGTAAAGAGATCGTGCACACGAAGCTAGCCCAAGAATAACATGATGCAAAAAACTGTAAGGATCGTGCATCCTGCAAAGATCGTCCATATTTGAAGAAGTCGCTCATCCTTGTACTAAAGAAACCGATCGTACAAGACAAAGAGAAGAATTGGATCCAGTAACATGCTCTGCTCTAAAGTCGTTCGTTCATGCTACTCTAGTCGATCGAGCCTAGCAAGAAACACGAAGAAGCCAAAAGTCGTACATGTATCCCATGTCTGCTCATAGATTGCAATCACAGTCGCCCGCTCATTCTGTAATCAGCTAGTAACATTTCAATCAGATGTTGCCCACCGGTCGATCAGATACCAGTTCCTAAAGGATCGCACTTACATTCTTACCTACAAGCATTGACTGTTTGCCCATACACCAACACAAGAACTCTGGCTAATCACCCGTGTACTTATCACCTAACCACCTGTTCAAATCGCTCATTCCTATGAAGTCGCTCGCTCATAACAGCTGGATACAGCTACCGACAGTTGGCTACAAATAAGCAGTGGCATTTTAGTAATTAATGGGACAAGCGACCCGCAACTTGCATATATGGATCTTAACTCATTTCTTCAAGAGAGGTCACCTATAAATAGGCCTTGGCTTCCACCATAAAGGGGGGATTTCTGGCCGCCACGAAGTGACCATTTCTTAAGCATTTCAACAATCATCGTCATCTCCACTTGAAGGATCTTCATCCATCCGGCCATAGCATCCATTGAGATCTTATAAGTAAAAGAAATCAAAGATATCCTCCTTCTTCATCTCTCATCCGTCCTTCTCCTCCGTGGATTCTACTATTCCTCTATCAAATTCCATGAATGTTGAACTAGATTTGTATGTGAGAATGAGAATATGTTTAGAGAACAAGAAGATGTATGAGAAAAGAGAGTTTGTATGCTTTGTAATCATTATCATGATAATGTAAACTACCTTCACAGTGGACGTAGGCCTAGCTTAGGGCTGAAACACTCTAAAATCTTGTCTCCATTTTACTTTTCTCCCATCTTTACTGTCAACTCTTATTGAATATGGCTCCATTTACTTTCTAACCACATCGGTGAAGTACGATTCTTGTACCCTTGATGCTTGAGCCATTTTTTGGTGAAAACATTCGGCACCCACCGTGGGGTCATATATTCATCTTTCCATGTTGAAGTCCAATGAGATTTTATAAGAAAAACTTTGCTTGAGATCATGGATGTGCCGAAGGAAGTTACTTGTGAAATCGACGGCCTCGCTGGAATGTTAATATGGTCACATCACACACCACCCATTTCGAGATAAGAGAATCATCAGAAATTGAAGTAGCTACAACCAAGAGAGAGTTGGAAGAAGCAATGGCGGGACTAACAAGTCAAATAAGTATTGCAAACAGTGCAATGATGAAAACTTGAGTCAATGTTCGCTATTCAAGCCGCTACCGCAAAGGCCACACTAAGTGCCACTTATTTTCCACCCTCTCGAATGAGTCAAGCATACAGTACGGAATCTTCTGCTTCGAGCACGAAACAGGGAAATTCTAATCAGGAAGTTGCATATCATGCCAATTTGGACCGTAGAATAGCTAAGCCCCCCATGCATAACTATTCCGATGACAAAACATCTCAACGGAAAGATAATCCCACCAAGGGGGCATTTCTCTCAAAAGAAAGCCTAGATCCCCTGTCTCCAGATCATGATTACACACCTAGATGAGAGTCTGGCGAGGAGGGAGGTACTTGTCCCATGGATCGGTACCAAGAGCTGGAATATATTTCAGGAATAGCACGTGTAATTATGAAGGAGAGCTTGAAGAAAGGGGATAATCGAAAAGAGTGGTAATTTTCTCCTATTAAGACTCCACTCACTAAAAGAATTAGAATGGCCATATATCTACAAAAATTTAAACCTCCAACTGTGCAGTCCTATAATGGGACAGGCGATCCCAATGTGTTCCTATGCAAATGTGATCGGCATACGAATAGGGTGCATGCCACCGACGAGATCAAATGCCTGTATTTCCCGACTTATCTAGAAGGGGTGGCCTACCTCTTGTTCGCAAAGCTACCGCCGAAGTCTGTGAACGACTTCGCTACCTTGGCAAAACTATTCAGCACGCGGTTCAAGTTCCAAGCAGCTAGGGTCCGGGATGTCATGAAGCTAGGTGAATTACAACAAAGACCAGGAGCGTCCGTCAAAGCTTTTCTTTTCTCACCTACTTTAATATGCTAGTGGCTGAAATTGAAAATTATGAGTCTCGTCTAGTTCTGATGACTTTGAAAGGGGCCATATGTAAAAAGACCTAGTTAGGACGGTGGATTAAGAAGAAGAAAACATGTACACTTGAACAACTACTGAATAAAGCTGAAAAATATATGAGTGTTGAAGAGAATTCGGTGTGTGAGCAGCTAAAAAGTAAAGGTAGTGCACAAAGTAGCTTCGATAGTCAGAAGAGAAGCAACGAAGGAAAAGATAACTGAGCTAAGAAGAAGCTACGCTTTTTTAAAAATTCTGAGCTCACCCCCCTTAATGACACCATATGGAATATCTTCATGGCAACTAAGAATACCGAGAAATATCCGATCCCAAAACAAATGCAGGTCAAAGATTTCGTTATAAGATCAGGAAGGTTTTGTCAATTTTACAACCAGCCAGGGCATGATACCAATGATTGTAGGCATTTAAAATCATTAATTGAGGAACTGATCAGGAAGAATCAGTTGCAACAATATGTGCAAGCCCGCGAACACAACTCCAACTCTCTACAAGCAAGGGGCAACAAGTATCAAGCCGATTCAGGGCCAGCTTATACTTAAGGATCAGTAGTCAGTGTTCTGGTTATGGCAACTCTGATTAAGCGACCTCCATCACTTTACTTTGCTTTATTACTTTGTTTTGCTTTATTACTTAAGAACCACTAGTTACTTTACTCTGTTCTGTTACTTGTTACGTTCTTGTAAGGAGTTGACGATGATTCACTTGCATTGTATTAAACAAAGGCCTCATAAATCAAAAGTTATGTGCTTACGTAAATAACATACTTGTAAGCTCATACTAAAAGTAAGTTTCTTAAATGTAGGGCATAATAGAATCGATTGCTCATCTACAACTAAATCATAACATAAAGCTTCCCAAAGGATACTTCAAGCAAAGCAGCTCGAGAGCCAAAAACATCATGTGGATTAAGCAAGATAAATAAGCACATCGCTTCAAAAGAATAAGCTATTCTGGGACAAATAGTGAAAAGCATAGTAAACAAACAGCAGGTCAGAAAGCTGTACTTTTCACTACGAAACACGCCAGACAAGCATCCATTGAAGGGATTGGCATCAGACTTTGAGGAAAATACAAAGGTAGTATCAAATTTGTCCCACAAATAAAAATTACTGGCCCTGAGAGAGGCACCTTCTTAGGTGCAGGACACAAACTCCTTAAATCGAAATAGAATTTGATAAGAGGAATTAGTGTCCACCTCCCAGGGTGATGCATAAAATTGGAAGGAACAACGACACCTAGGCTGGAAGCACCAGTCCTAGTGCCGGAAGGACCGACAAAACATGCTAGAAGGACCAGCACAAACAGAAATCCTAGACGAAAGGGGGTAACAGAAATCCTAGCCAAAAGGGTGTATCCAACAAGGTCTTTTTTATTCTAGAGAAATTAGAACAAATGAGACTGAACCTGGATCGAAACTTGAAACCCAAGACCTGCCATGCTGCAAACATTCAAACCTCATTCTCCAAAGGGCTTGGGCCACCAGGTCAGTGAGAAATGGGGGATGAATACATAAAAAAAAAACATAACAACCTTGCATGTTTAAAAACCTAATCCCGAAGAGCTTGTACTGCCAGATTAGCGGGAAACACAGTCAAATACCTATGTCATGAACTGATCAATTAAAACTAAAATTATAGCTATAACTAATAGAATTTATGAAAAATCGATCATTTCTACCCCAATAGAGTTATAAAGAATTTGGATTGGGGGCATCACCATCACGTGAAAATAAATAATGCTCACTTAAACATAGCATAAGCTTGTTACAGCTTTACAACAAAGAATAAGCGTCTGGTGGGATCGTTCGACTAACGAGATTGAATCCCCGTGAAATGCTATCATTCATAAAAATGAGCAACTGAATCATTATGATACCAAACGTGACAACTTGGGTACACAAGCATAAAAGTATTAGGCGAGAACAGGCACTCGCATATACAACCGATCTAAGTACATGACAAATAAGAAAACAGATTGAAATCAAAGCATAAGGGTTACAAGTGCTACTTCTTAACAGAGAAAGGAGGAGGTGAACCAACCGTTTGGCATCAACCCTTTATTCCCTTGTTTACACAAGAACTATCAAGAGAGAACAAGTTAATGATTCCTCGGCTACTTGCGATGGGCTTCTTTCTATGTGTCAGAGTGGACACAGCCTTAGTATTCCAAATTTCGTCCTCATCTTCCAGATCAAACATGTTAAGTAATGCTGGGTCTCCTAGTAAAGGTGTGGTGTGCAGGTTAATATTGGTTGATACTAAAATGAAGTCAACATTAGCAGTTTGAGTAGTGGTACCACTAGTGGACAAAGGAGGTGGTGAAGGCGGACCTGGTGCAAATGAGTAGCAAGCACTAAATTCAGCAAACCCAGGTGAAGAAGTGAGATAATCCAAATCTGGCACAGATTGATAGATATCAAATTTACCTGGGGTTACTAGGTATACAAGGTCGACCTCGTAGTCGTTCACATTTAAAGCGGTGTTGTTATGGCTTGCGCGTTGTTTGTGAATATTTTCCTAAATAGTATCTTCTTTAATAAGTTGAACTCCGGTAGCATCCGGGAGAAGGTGATCTGCAGGGCGACTTTGAGAACTTGAAGCTTCAATGTCGATAAGACTAGATGGGCTACGAGTCGTATTAACATCCAGAGTTTTTCCCCTAGAAGGTCGAGCGCGCTCGTCCGCCAATATTTTCCTGCCTCCAACCAAAGCCATACGGTTTTTTTCTTCCAAAAGGCTTTCCTGGAGATATTCAACATCATCACCATCGGAATTTGAGAGAACTTGTTACCAAGCAAGAGCCAAAGTCTGTGAAAAATCCTTGTTCTCATAGCTTAAGTTTCCGTGGTTCATAACATTATAAACGTAAAATCGAAATGAAGTATTGTCGGTCTCAATTTTGGCCTCATCAAGGGCACTGCGCAGCTTGATTCCGCCTTCTTTCAGATCCTTTAGAGTCTCATTTTGAGAATAAATCTTGTCCTCAAGAACTGCTTTTTCTTGTTGGAAAGAAGCTGAGGCCCGTCTCTCTAAAGCCAGTTGACATTCAGCGAGTTCTTGAGCAGATTGAGCTTATCGAAGTTGCCCCCTTACAGCCTCATGCTCTCTTTTGAGTTCCTTATTCTTAGCCTCCAAGTTGTTCACGCTAATATTCCCGCTCTTTAAAGAGGCGATTTCAGATTCTTGAAACTTGATCAAGTGAACCAACCCAGCTTTATCATTCTCCAAGAGGTCAATATGATCAAGATTCTGAGCATTTAATCTTTGGAACACATAACCAAATTTAGCCCAATGCTCTAGTTGCTTATCAACATTGATCATGGCCAGGTTCAGCCGCATTTCGATCTGACTCCTAGCAGTATTAAACTGAGTAATCATATAACCCTTTGTAGTACTTAACCCCTCAACAACATCTCGCCTGTCATTTGGATTCAGATCTAAATCAAAGATCATCCCCCTTAAATCCCAACCTCCGAAACGATCCATAAGCATCAAGTTTCCAGGCAGGACCCTATAAGTGGGCCGATCGAGAATCATTTGGATTTGAGCAGAGGTTGGGACAATGGATTTTTCAGGGAAAATGGGAACATCAGGGGCTAGGAAATCAGTTGATACGGGATGTTTCTGAGTCTTACTCTTGCCTCAATCGTTCCTGCTCCTTTTCTTTGTCTCTCCCTCTACGTGATGCTCACCTCTATCGCCCTTATCCAATACCTCCGCATGATCGGATCCTTCCATCCTTAAAGAATCAGTTAGTGGAAGATCGAGGATGTGTTGAGATTGAGAACTCGAAGACGGCTGAGAGCGCTTTAAGCAACGAAAAAGGTGAGACTATAAAAGACTTTGAGGATCAACAGAACTAGCTTGTCGGGACAAGCTATCTGATAGTGAGTGTTCCATGCTTACACTTGGCAAAGGCCTACAAGCATACAAAGAAATTATAAGATTTGCGTGAGAGCATAAAGTGCTTATGATAATTGCATTTTAATGCACATCTAATAACAAACCAATTTCAAAGGGAGTTCCTAAATCAGATGCTTTCCCAAGCCGTTGGGTGGATTCTCGAGTTCTCTCCATATCTGATGCTACAGGATCAGAAGTCACGATATCACCCTGACTAAGATAATTGACGGTGTATAAATCTCCCAAGCTTCCAAAAGTTCCAACGGAACTCTCTTCTTAAAGAATAGGAGGAGTAGGGTTTTCAATAATCTTTTCAGAAATTATGTTACGACTTGTATCACCTATGTTTTCATTTATTCTTTTGTCGCTTCCTTCAGTAATCAAAGGCAAGGAGGATCCCAGTGAAAATCGACCACTATCATTCCTTTTTGGTAGGGGTTTGCCAGTGGTACTTTGTGTATAAGACAAAGTTTTCTTAATGGATCGTGAAGGGTGGAGTAACTGATATTTACGAAGGTTTCCTTCTTAAAGCAACGCCTGTCTATTGCTCTCAGTCTTGTCAGTAGCAACCAAAGAGTTAAGAAGAGCCTGGTGAAGGACAAGGCCTTCATTGGGAGGAATTACTGCAAAATGGAAAGAGAAACAGTTAAAAAAAGGAAAAGAAAAGATTTCAAAGCAAGGACAGTTACCTCCTTCCATCCACCGCCCGTAGAAGTTATTAGGACATCGAACATAAAAATATTGATCTGGAAACCCCTTGACATCGTCTATCAAACCGGTAATAATTCTTCAATGTTTGCCTTCCATAAAACTAAAAGAGGGACCATCCTCCTCCCTTCTTTCTAAAGCATATAATGAACACATATCCCAAAATGTAGGTGCTCGTTGCTTAACCCTCATAAAAAGTATGTATAGCCCTAGTAAAATATGATATCCATTGGGATACAACTGGAATGGGGCAATGACCAAGCGCCGCAAAACGGACTCTAAATAGAAGAAGAAAGGAGGAATGTAATGTCCCGGTTTTATCTGACTTTTGATATTGATTTAATAAGGTAATTAAATCAAAAAATATGTTTACTTAACAAACTAAAACAAGTATAATCATATAGGTAATATATATAAGAGTATGTATACAATAATAATGTGTATAATTAGTTATATTGAAAACATAATGTAAGTTGCAACAAAAAGAAATATTTATCATAAATCATAACATGCATATTATGTTGAAAATCAATTGCTTTTAAATTATAACAATATATATAGGATAATGAAGGTCTCTTATAATGCATATATAGTTATGGTTTAACATAAATTCAAAGTAAAATCTTGCAACTAAAACTATAACTTTCCACATAAGAGTGATAACAAAATATACATATGAAAGGGGCATTTTGTCAATTTAGAAATGGAAAGGACTTGGAAACAAATAAGGACAGTAAAATACGTATGTGCAGAAAACAATAGGCCAAAATAACTATATAGATAAACATATAAAAAGAACATGCATGACATGTTTGATAGAATGACACAGTGAAAATATCTAAGGGAAATGCATGTGACAACAAAGCAAAAGAGAAGCAAAGTCAAGATCCTTATATGTGATTAAACATCAAATAGTATAGCTAAATATAGGCCTAAACCATTCCTCTAAAAGAAGGTTGTACAACTTGCAAATATAAAATCTATTATTAGCAAAATATCTAATACTTAGAGCGTAAGTAAAACCATTTTATATTGCTGAACCATGCGCAGTATTTAAGGGAGTATGGCTTGGAAAGATCATGTTTCTAGAAGGTGGAACATAGGACAAGAGGATTGGTCAAAATTCTAATCAAACTATTCTTTTCTTCATGCCTAAGCAAGTTGTGTAGCATATACAAAGGAGAAAGCCTAAATGATAGATTTACTGTAGCTTTACCCTTGAATTAAGGAGAGGATAGAATTGTTTATTCATGAAACATTGGCTATAAATATAACCTTGAACCAATGCATTTCTACATACTAAGACATTGAGTTTAAGCCAGCAAGAAAGGAAAGCATTTAAAGTGAGTAAACTTCCCTTTATTTAATTATTGATTTTTCCATACTATGATGTAGATATGTTTCTACATGCATGTTTGATAAGTTAGATTAGTTAAACGACAATTTGTGAAAAACTGGAAGTAATAACAAGAAAACCAGTAAGCCAATTTATATAACCATACATTTGTGAGTAAACTCTCTAGTTTTAATGTTAATCATTTTGAATTACTGCCATGAAATTGTTTTAGACTATTAGAGTACACTAGCTTGAATGCATACTACATATAAACATAGGCATTAACATCTATTATTCTCTGTAGAAAACCCTTTTATGGACACAGCAACCATATGTATACCCTATTATCAATGTATGCCCTCTGTTTTCCCAAAAACTGATGTTTCATTGATAAATAATACCCATGTTAGATGACTCAGTGTGTCTTGTTATGATAGATGTTAAGTTTAAACCATTGAATAGCAAACAAATATGTCTGCTACACACCTGAATACAAGGAGGAAACAATGCAAATGAATATAGGTACAAGAAACTAGAAAAGCATTTTTGTTCTCTATAATCAACCTTATAACATGAAATTTCAAACAACTCAAAAACACGATTTAATTATATAAATGGAATCGTACTACAAAACGATGATTTTTGGTGGTCGTTTCATGATTTTTAACGTTGGGGTTGATGAGATATGATGTGATGATCAGAAAATGTTGTGGGAGCAATTTCCGACGGTGGAAGCAGTCGGAATCCATGACATGAGGAGAGAAGCAACGTTTAGAATAGAGGATCATGGGAAAAATTATAAAACATTTTTCGATTGAGTGGATTGTGAGGATGATAGGAAAATAGGGTTTTTGGGTTCATTTTTGAAACCATTGTTCATCGATGAACTGCACCAACTCTGGGGGTTTCAAGTGATCGGTCCATGGGGGAAAGTAGGAGGTGGAAGTCGGCAACGACGAGGTAAAGTTTGACGGTGACTGAGCTGGCGATGTGGTGGTGCGAGGTGGATTAGTGGACGTGGTTGATGAAGGAACTCGTGTTGAATACCCAGATCTGGACGTGGATGATCAGAGTTGAAACTGGAGGTGGAAATGGGATCAGTAAGTCGAATGGAGTTTGCAGGAGGTGGTACAATGGTTGTTCGGTGGCCGGAGCAGGTGTGCATGTGCACCATGGCACGGTGGTGTACTGGATAGAAACAACAGAGAAGAAGAGAGATGGAGCAAGAATTTTTGGTGATGATCTCACAAAAACTGAAGTGGTACTTGGGAGATGGATATTTGGCAAACGAAGATGGTTGTTGGGAAGGGGAAGTGGTATTTGGCAAGTGAAATTGGTACTTGATACAAGGGGAAAGTGGTACTTGGCATGAATGGAAGTGGCAAGTGATAAAAGAAAAGTGGTACTCTGGTACTTTGGTAATGTGGTATTGGGCGGGGCATGGGATTTGGAGTGGAACCATCATGCGCGTCATGGTGTTTTTGGTACAGGCAAGTGGTACTGGCAAGGCGCAAAGGAAACAGGTTTGCAAAAGGATTTTTGGGCGAGGTTTAATAAAAAAAAGTTTAAAATAAAAATAGGAAATCAAGTAAGATAAAAAGGGAAAAATAGAAGAATAAATAAAAAGGGAGATTTTAAAATTTTAAAAGGAAGGAGGTCAATATCTTGTCCAGTGGAAGGGAAACCTTAAGAGGAAGGTTAATCGTAGGAAAAATGGGTTTTCCAACATGTTTAAAAATAAAAACAAAAAGGAAATAATAAAATATAAAATAAAAAGTAGTGTAATCAAGTTATTTAGGATTATTTAGAAATAAAAGATAATTTGCAAAGTTGACAAAGATATAAAATGTCATATAATCAAGCCGACATTTTAGAGCAGAATACCATGTGCGACGCACACGTTTAAGTTGTTCATTTATAAAAGATAGTCAAAATTTCAGGATTTAAATAATACAGACATATACCATTCTGTTTGGTTGAAGCTCGTAAAATAAAGGGTATATAAAATGAATTATATTTAATCCATTTAATTTTAAGTTGATAACTATTTCTTTAAAGAAATATTTAAGATCAAGTGTATATTGAAAATAGTTCTTAAATATTGACTGATAGTAAAAGACATTACGCTAATCATTTCGAAGAGTATGGAATTAATATTCCACTTTGATTTGATTTATACGTCGCGTGTTAGGGATCATTGAAGATAATTGAAGACAGAGATGTGCAAGGACTATTTTGTTTCACAGAATAGTGCCTTCAGTTTGTCTAGTCCCAGGACAACTTGTATGGTCGGGTGTCTGACAACGTATATCTAACAGATCTTACACATCGACTTTTCGGAAGTATATTATGTTGGTGGTAGAGAAATTCGTTCCTCATAGCTTTATGCCTATAATGTATTTGGGAAAATAAATTGCATGTTCTGACAGATATGACGGTGTGACATCCAAAGTTATTGAAGAAGTGATATGTCAAAAGAACAGAGATAAACTCAAGCCTCACAACCAGGAAATGACAGAAATCGGGCAGGCAGCATGGCTAGGTGGGTCATTCCCAAGCAGGGTGTATTGTCACCAATCTAGATAAAATCCTTATTTGTTCTTCTTTCGATTCTGTATCTCCCAGGAATTATGGAAGGCGTGCAATAAAAGTCATAGGGTGACAATATATTTGATACACTCAAGTTAAATGAGTGGTCGGTCATGTGTGGTCGGGTTGCAAGACGTTCTTGTTGAACCCCAGTGCAATCCCTCTAGAGTACACTGATCGGCGGGTAATCCCATACCGTATCTGTTGGAATCCAATCTCCAATAAGAGCCCGCAGTTTTTGATTTTACATTATATATATGCGGAGCGTGAGTTGCAAGCATTCCGCTAGATGGTTATTTATTTGGTACAAACTATCATAATATCAGATGAGTTTGATATCAAAAATGTTTTGGGTTATAGTAAGGTCACTACAACAAAATGACCCTATTACAACGGTGGAACACCGTTGTAATAGGGTTTTTACAACGGTGGGCAAACCGTCGTGTCTTAAGAAGTTGTAATAGCCTAATATCTTTTACAACTTTTCTGCACTGTTGCAAGACCGTTGTAATATGTATATTTTACAACTTTTTTCCACCGTTGTAATAAGTTTATTACAACAGTTATGCACCGTTGTTGTTTTAATTTTTACATTTTATTACAATTTTTATATTTTACAATTGTAATATATCCACAAATTATATACATATTACTAATAAAAGAATTCATTGCAGAACATATTATCTACAAAACTAAAAATATCAAACAAACTTAAACCATGAACCAAAACAATATATTATTAATTTCAAACTCATCATTTTTTTACATAATACATTGACAAAACTGAAGATACAAAGACTTTATAACAGTTCTAACTTTCTTCTGCTCCTGTTAATCTCCTTGTGCTCCTTTTTCTCCTTAATATCCATTCCTAAGAAAGAAATTATTAAACTGTTAGTGCTGCAGTATAGATTTATGCATGTAACAAAAATTGGAAAAATGTGAGTGCACAAAATAAACAGCTAATACAATGCATTCAAACCATTATATACGTAAATAGCCTGACCATTATATACAATGCATGTAACGTTGGATGATTCATTTTGTTATATACAATGCACTGAAAAGCTTTGCCGTGGCAAAGCTATGCAGTGCAATCACTTTGCCGCGGCAAAGCTATGCAGTGCAATCACTGCATAGCTTTGCACTGCAAAGCTTTGCCGCAGCAAAGCTTTGGCAAAGCTTTTACATAGCAAAGCTTTGCACTGCAAATAGCAGTGCAAAGCTTTGCCGCAGCAAAGCTTTGCCAGCAAAGCTTTGGCAAAGCTTTTGCACAGCAAAGCTTTGGCAAAGCTTTTGCACAGCAAAGCTTTGCCGCAGCAAAGCTTTGGCAAAGCTTTTGCACAGCAAAGCTTTGCACTGCAAATAGCATTGCAAAGCTTTGCAAGCTTTGCAGTGCAATCACTGCATAGCTATGCCGCAGCAATGAAACAAACCTGACCAATTCCCGATCAAATTCTTTAATCCCAATCCTCCTCTCACAACCTTCAACTCTCCTTTCTCGTTGCTCACCATATAAAATCCATCGTCATTCTCCTCAACCTCCTTCCTCTTCCTGTGAATTGAATGGAAATATAATGAATTATGGGATCCCATACATCAAATACTTTCTAAACATAAGTATTTCGTAAATACGTGGACTAACAATCAAGTTTACATATAATCCTTTTTTTTACTTTTAGATAAGAATCTATGGGCATGCAACATTGAAAGCAAGAATCTTTTTTTTTGCAAGCAAATTAGAATTAAAATTGCAAAATGATTCATGGATCCAAAAAGGCAGATCTGATCGACACAAAGATCTAATAGCCATTACATAAAATGTCCCAAACTGAAATTCATCAAGACGCAGATCTGCAACAAATATTGCCACTAAATTCAAAACATGTTACACAGGAAATGGCTCAAAAGAATTTGCCTAATTCAGGGATGACGCATATACTACCAAAGTTCATATCCTAGTGTTTAACAGCGTCAAAGATTGAAGAAATCGGTACATAAAATAGAGCATAGTATATTGATTCCACATGGATTATTACACAACAGTTCTGAGCTACAAAACGTTTGAATATACATTTTGTGAACGATTACCATCCAAGTTTATCAACTCAAACAATTTTTCAGGTTCAAATCAAAATCAAAGCTTGATGCAATAAAAATTAAATCGCCAGCTCTGATTAAAAGCACAAGTTCACGAATTGAGTAATAGATTTTACCAGCTTTTAGGGGTAAAGACGAGGCACAACAAAGGGGGACGCAGATGAGTAAGAGGACAGCCTGAGGAGCTGACAGCGGAAGCACTATCTACTACTGGTGAGACTCTAGCATCTACACTGGTGAGACTCTAGCATCTACTACAGCTGACAGCGGACGCAGATGAAGGCTTGGATCTAGATCTGGAAAGTGGAGCAACTGTACCACAGAGGAGAAAGCTAGGGAACGATGGGGTATAGGGGATAGCAAAGGACGAGCATGACTGAGGAGGGACGAAAATAGGGCAGGAGAAAGGATTGAAGGGAGATAGGGGAAGGAGGACGGAACCCTAGTGAAATTTGGGTATGAAATTGTGGCGGCCAGATTTAGGGTTCAGGAAAGCTTCGTGAAATATAAGGGATGGCCGCCAAAATTTTCAAGCTGGCCCGCCAAACGATTTATTTTTTCATGTTCATCTGATTGGTACTTACTAATGTGATTACATCTTATATTTCAATTGTTTTCAGAACTATACATAATATTATTTCTTATAGGAAGCATTTAACCAATTTCAACAATCAATAAATCACGTTGTTTAAGTCATCTAAATACTCATTTCGATTTTAAGGTTCAATTATCATAAGAAAAAAAAAACTAACTAGTTTTTCGGAATTTCGGATATTTTATAAAAGTTCTAGTTCATTGATTTTTTTTAATTAATTTGTGAAAAATTCAAATTCAACAGTACACAAAATGTACCGTTTCGGACGGGGCGCTGCACCCTGGACCTCCGCGACCTGACCGGGCAGGTCGAACCCCGTTAGCGGGGGCGTTGCCCCCGCACCCCCACCTAGGGGGGTTGCCACCCCCCCGGACCCCCCCTCCGTAGGGATCATATTTGACAAAAGATTTTGGAAAAACTTTCAACAACGATTACTTATTAAAAAATATTATATACTAAATATTAATTACTACTAATAGTCATGATTAATTATAAATTAAATATTTATTAATTGTTATTTACTTATTGATTATTAACTAATTGATTATTAACCGCGCATTAGTTATTACTTACTAATTAATTACCAGTACTTAATAATGAAGTAGTCATAAATAATTATTTTTAATTAAATATTTAATATTTATATATTGATTATTATTAAATATTTACTAATTGGTTGTTAATTAGTAATTATCAGTAGGAATTATTTATTTATTGATGAATTTTTAATTAAATATTTAATATGTATTTATTGATTATTAATTAATAATTACTAATTGGTTGTCAATTACTAATTATTAGCATGAATTATTTATTTATTGAAGTATTTTTAATTAAATATTTAATATTAATATATAGGTTATTAATTAATAATTACTAATTAGTTGTAAATATTAATTATTAAAAACTATTTAATGAAAATAATTAATATTAAAATATAGTCATATATTACAACAGTCAAAATAACACAGTTGTTAAAAATAAATTTATTACAACTTTTCTGGAAAAAAAGTTGTGAAAAACATTTATTACAACAGTGCTTTAACCACCGTTGTAAAATTAAAGTTGTAATATGGTGTTTTTGTTGTAGTTACAACGGTGTTTATACCACCGTTGTAAAAAACCATTTATTACAACGGTGCTTTTACCACCGTTGTAAAAACCCATTTATTACAAAGGTGCATTTACCACCGTTGTAAAATTAAAGTTGTAATATGGTGTTTTTGTTGTAGTGGGTAAAAACCGTCCATATATATGTGTGGGCTGGTCTTACTATTATCCTTTCTTTCGAAAGATTTTTTTGAAATTAAATAAATCTGTTCTCATAAGGAGATAACCCATTCTTGTTTCCAATCTGTTTTAAAATTGTTTACTCACACCAGTCCCCCGACTGACCTAGAGTTTATTTTTTGACTTTTCCTAAACTCTTGGGTACTCATAACACTTGATGGGTAGACAAGTGATCCAGTTGACTAATGGAATCCTTTGAAGTATTGAGGAGTACAAGACCAAGAAACCGTCTATTAGCTATATCTATCTCTAAGTATCTAGTTTGAATATCGATATTAAACTAGTGTGATGATGTATTATGATGGTAATGT
Organism: Allium sativum; assembly: GCA_030737875.1. Taxonomy (NCBI): domain Eukaryota; kingdom Viridiplantae; phylum Streptophyta; class Magnoliopsida; order Asparagales; family Amaryllidaceae; genus Allium; species Allium sativum. The sequence goes on along the minus strand of CM060916.1, from coordinate 165,305,016 downwards.
ACTATGATGTTGTACTATGATGTATCAAACCCTCTTATATAATATATTATGTATTTTGTGAAATTCTGCTATGACATTCTGATGTTCTTCTTACTCTTCTATTCTATTAGTTCTATCTTCCTATCTCATCCGCTAACTTCTTTCTCTTAACATTCTGCTTTTCAGTATAATTTGGGTTGACTGTAGTAGTAAAATATCAGCTTAAATTAGTACGGAGAAGTGGGACATTACAAGGAACCGCTCCACTGGACAACATATGATGATTGACTGCTACATATCCAGGAGGCGGACGATCAGCCGAATCATCTTTCCTAGGAAATCTGGTTTCACCTTCAAAAAATCCAAAACGAGCACACATCTGCTGGTATAAGCCAAATGGGAGTGTTGATTTACGACTATTAAAGGGCACCCATTCAAGGATTCAAGGTTGGGGGGTAAGATTGTCCAACATTCACTCCAGGACCAGCGGTCGGGGCAGCCTCAGTCACCAGACCAGAACATTTAGGCTTTTCAGACGTGGTCCCTTCCTTGGGATCTTGACTAAATTGGTTTTTAGCTTGCATTTCTTCATAGGTAGGTATGTTTGAGAAACAAGTTATAGCTAGGTTGCTAATAATTAAAGGAAAACAACTCTGAGTGAATGTGCCATTCAAACTGAAAACCATCAATTATACCTAGTCTTCAAAACCTACTGGAAGTATTAAGCGATCGAAGGTAAAATTGCGAGCTTAAAAGTGAGTGGTAAGGCTTGTCATGACAGATTAAGCGCTACAAGGAAAGTTCAGCCAAAATGAACCAATATCGACTGGTCGAACACAACCCTTGCATGTACAAAAGGTCTTGCCCCGGTCGGTTATAAATAACTACTGGTCGCGCATAATAAATGGATGCTTCCAGCAACAAATAGAACATGGAATGATAATAACAATGTCAAGGTTCTATGGCATGGGCATTCCATCAAACAGCTGACAAAGGCATGGTAAATCAAAGATGATGTTTCAAAGACATTTCAACAAGAGACTTGCTGACATATTATTGAAATTAGAAAACCAAGGGCTTTTGTGCGAATTGGATCTATCAAATGATTACACACATGCCCCTAGAGTATACTGGGTCAAATCAACGTTTTACGGCCATCGCAATCACAACAAAACTACCGAAAACTTCAATACATGCTCGAATAATTCAGTTATTATCAACCGGGAACTTTTATGAAGTTAGTTGGATTAACCCAAAAACAAAGTTTAGAAAAGAAATTCACTTACAGACGAGCAAGCGGATCCGATTTTAAAGGAGAAATGCTCTAACTGATTTCGAAATTGAAGAAACTCAGCCTAGAAAGATCAGGCGCAATGATAAATTGAGGACACTATAAGAAAAATACACTACCGTAACTAGTTATTTGCAACAGGCGACACATGACAGTTTCAGTAAATGATATTTAGCAACAAACCTATTATAGAGTTGCAATAGATGAGATTTAGCAACAGACATTTTCTTCCTATTGCGTAAAGCATATTTTTAGAAACTGCGCTTCCCTTTCTATTGCAAAAGCATACTTTTAGCAACTGTGCTTTTAGAACAGTTGCAACAAACATATTAATTGCAACTGCGCTTCCTAGTCAGTTGCGAATAAATATCTTTAGCAAATGTTTTCGCCACTTGCAATAACTGTATTTTTTTACAACTAGAAAAGCCAGTTGCGAAAAACATACTATTAAAAATAATTATAAGATTTAATGATTAAGTTTTAATAATTAATTCTAAATAATTACATATAGGAAAAAAATTAATAATCTATTATCAAATAATTAATGTTAAATACTTAATAAATAATAATCAAATTTTAATAATTAATATTGAATGATAAGTGCCTAATTAGTTTAATATATAAATAATTACTATTTAATAATTTGTTATAGTTAATAATGACTATTGAGAATAATATTAAATATTTTCCTATTTAATAATATATTTAAAAATTGTTAATCAATAACCAATGATTAACAATTGAAAAAATATACACAATAACTACTATTCAATAGTTGAATAATATAAGTAATAGGCAACCATTAATAATTAACTGGGATAAGTAACAATTAAAGTTTTTGTGTTGGTCCGTTTGTTACCACATCCAGATCACGCATCTGCAAACGGGCAAGGAAAAGAAAACCCAACCCCGCAAAACTCAAAACACTATACTGCATAACTCAAAAGTTGTGTAAAACAAACCCCAGCACCTCACAAAAATAATGGTGGCGCACAGCTTTTCCACAAAATCTGAAAATACAATAGAAAAATAAATCAATCCACATCTATTGTGAATATTTCCAGTTTGTTGCTGCTCCTTCTTCCCATTTTATCTTTTTTCTTTTTTTCTTTTCGCTGAGTTAATATCGTGATGCAGCTATATTATTTTTTGATTTTTTTTCTAATCCGATCTTTAAATTAAAATTATAATTCAATATTAGTTCTTAATATTTTTCTATTACCGCGATTAAGTAAAAATCTCTTTCTTCTAGGATCAGCCTGAGGCTACAAAAGTGCGACAGAAGTGAATATTTCAAGGGTGAGGTGAAATGATGGAGCGTGCGAAGAGATTGCTGTTTGCTTGTGAGGATGGAGCATGGAAGCAAGCAGTGTGGATAGGGTAGAAAAAGATGAATTGCCATTTCGAGGCAGTTGATAGATTTTAGGTGTTTGTTGTGTTGAATATGGTGCAGTCAGTTTTGGTACCAGGGAAATTAGCTGGAATGGTTCAGAATTGAAGCTATGATTATGATGGTGAGGTGTCTGAGTTGTAGATGAATAAGGAAGTGGAAATTGTGGTTGATATGGTGTTGGAATGGGTTGTTTTGATGTTCGAATTGCTGCTTCAGATAATGTGTATATTGCAATTTTAAATTTCATGTGACCTGTTATATAGATAATAATTTGAAATTTTCATTCATAAAACTGTTTGAAAAAAGTTTAATACAAATTTTGTTTTATATTTTAAACTCTTTGAAATAAAAAGTGGGTCACCTATGAGGTATAAAGATATCTAGGGAAAGGAAAGATAAACCAAAAGGAAAAGAAGGTTGTTAACTAAAGAATTTAAATATCACATTACACATGTGACCTATTAATTGTTTAAAACTTACGTTTCAAAACACATTGTATTGCAATTCTAAATTAACGTATCTAATGACCTATATGCATATAAAATTGTAAACAACTTAGCTGATTTTTCATCTGTGCTTATAATAAATGTGATACTTTTAATCATCTGTGCTTATAACTATACATGTTTAGTCGGATATCTATGAATTTGGTTGCCAGTGTTAGTGGCAGGTTCATTAATTCTAATTTGCGAGGTCTGTATACATTGAAGTTAGAAAAGCAATCCTTTTCAGTTAAACCGTTATATGTGAAATAATGAATATTAACTTATGATAAAATATGTTTGATGGCAATATATGCAAAACTGTATGGCTTAACATACAGATAAATGTTTAAAAAACCCATAGACCATGGTTGACATTTGCATAATGGTGTTAGTTAACATTGCTAAATAATTTTTGTTCCGTAAATTTCTAGCACCCTCACCTTGTTTCCCATGTAGCATCTTTAGAAATGGTCCACGGATGCAACGTCATGTTGTCAATTATCAACTAAAGAATACACCATTCCAGCAGAGTAAATGTGAAACTTATATGGATTATGATATATCATAGTATACTCATTGTTACTATTAATCTTGTAGGACATCAGGTTATAATTTTACTATTTTACGCATCATCTGCTAATGTGATTTGGTTTCTTATTCACAATTCTGTTAAATAGTTTCATGGTGGTCCCATCTCAGTCGCTGAATACATAGAGGAAGTATTAACAAATCCTTACTCTGCTTATTACATGAATAAATATGCATTTGGAAATGAAGGTAATTTCATTACATCCTCAGAAGTTAGCCAGATGTTTGGTGAGGTAATTTGAATAGTAATTTTTTTCCTTCAAACATTTTTAAATTATAATGCAAAACCTTAGTTTTTTTGTAATTTATTTAATCCTTATCACTGTATTTCTGCGATGTACTTATAGCTGCACAACATATTCTTAGTAAATATGTTTTATGATTTTTGGTGGAAATTGGATTTTTATTTACCCTATTTTCGTTTTTGGTGGAACTGAAAACGGGAATTCCAAACTTTGCTTCTTACTTTGTATGCGAGCTCAGGGAAAAAAAGATATAATACGATACCATTATTTTTGAAATTGTAGATAACGTGAATTCAATGGCGACGCTAGCTTAGAGCAAAACCGTAGCTAAACTTATTCTGTCAAGTTTATAATACTTTCTATGGGAGGCTTTTTTTATCATATGTTAATTTACAGAAACACACATTCAATTTATGCGGGTACGTGTTATTGTCACATGAAAATGTCTATGCTGAACGAGTAAATGTATCCACTCAGTTTTGAAGGTTATAATAGTTTATCACGATCATGTTGAGTTAGTCGCTGATATGGTCAACTGATTATTAAGACCAATGAGAATAAAAGCGTGTTTTGGTTATATTACTATTTCTTTTAGAAGGCAACAAATTTTTACTTGTCCCGGGTAACCAAAAGCTTAAAATTGTCCATGTCAATGTGTTTTGTTCTTTGTGCAATTGCTATTTGTTTATCTGTAAAAAAATAATTCAAATACACAAAATTGAGGTCTTTTTATTTAATGGAGGGTTGGTGTTTGGACAATGTGCCTATGGAGCAGATGGGGCAACTAGAGAAGATAAATCTGGTTGAGCTTGGACCTGGACCAGGAACCCTCATAGCAGATCTTCTCCATGTAAGACATGCTATTTGTTTCTCTTTTTATCAGTATTTTATTTTTATTATTATTTATGTGTAGCATTGTGCAATGGGTCTTGGGTTGGTTAACATGGATTTTCGAGGCCTTCTTCCATGTCTTTTTGAACTGCAGATTCATGATAGGCATGTGCATGTTCATGATCGACCGCAAACTAGGAGCATGAACTACAGATTTGTTCTAATGAACTGATGATATTTATTCTCTTGATGATAGAGTAGAAATATGAGTAGAAAATACTATATTCGAAAAAAATGTGTTGTGTGAGAGAAGAAATTGTTTTACATGAATGGTGTATGAAAACTGTAGAAACTTTTATTGTAATTGTTTGTACTATTGAAACGTTATTAAGATAAAAAAATTATTTGTTTATTTCATTTTGTGATATACACTATTACTAAAACAAATACATTTAATATGTAATATGTATAAGCTATAATATTTTTTCTTTTAAAGATTTATGAATCTATTGCAATGGGCATATACGGTTGCAAAATGGTCTGTTGAGACAGCAAAAGCCTGTTGCAAAAAAGTATACCGTAACATCTTATTACAACATGCAGAAAATGTTTTAGACTTTTTGCAACTTTGGCTATACCAACAGGCGCAGGCCTGTAGCAATAAGTCTACTGCAACAGATATCGCCTGTTGCGAAAAGTGTTTTTTGTTGTAGTGAGAAGGTAATGCAGTCGAAGCCTAGGAGTAATCGGAGGCAGTAGGGAATCTCCTATAGCAGAGCCGCCATTAAGGCAGAATTCTTGGAAAGATGAAATACGTAAAGAGCGAGAAAATGAAGAAACGGTATTTAAAGAAGACTAAAAGGCCCTTTCAGACTGAAGTGACACGACAGCTCGGTCAGGTTCGGATAACCCACTTAATTATACCAGAAAAACAACCCATCAAATCTGGTCAACAAACAACTATATTTTTGTGCAAGCGACTATGAGGATATTCAATTTTGTATAAGTACGAGCCATTAGTAAGAATACTCATCTTACAGGAAATTGGACTTCATCCATCAAATGATGTTACATTTCATTATTTCGAAGAATGTAATCTTTGCAAATTAAAAATTACAAACTTCGAGGGGAAAATGTTTATCCCTTAAAAATCATTCGTACATTGAAGGATTAAGTCCATGTTAGAATTGTAAGACGAGCACTCGCGAGAATCGTATACTCATGCCTCAACCAATGTCGTTTGTACACAACAAGGTTAAACATAAGCCACGGCTCAAGCAGGGGAGCAAAGATAGGTCACTTGTGCCAAACAAAGTCGCTCGAACATCAGAACAGGATGGGTCGTCCGCTTAGCATAATCAGGATTGGTCATATAGCGTAGCACACTCATGAAGAGAGATCACGCATACGAAGCTAGCTCAAGAATAGCACGATGCAAAAAAAAGTAAGAATCGTGTATCCTGCAAAGATCATCCATATCTGAAGAATTCGCTCATCCTTGTACTAAAGAAACCGGTCCTACAAGACAAAGAGAAGAATTGGTTCCAGTAACATGCTCCGCTCTGAAGTCGCACGTTCATGCTACTCCGGTTGATCGAGCCAAGCAAGAAACACGAAGAAGCCAGAAGTCGTACATGTATCCTATGTCAACGTACAGATCGCAATCACAGTCACCTGCTCATTCCGCAATTAGCTAGTAATGTTTCAACCGGATGTTGCCCATTGGTCGATCAGATATCAGTTCCTGAAGGATCACACTTACATTCTGACCAACAAGCACTGACCGTTTGCCCATACACCAACAGAAGAACTATAGCCAATCACACGTGTGCTTATCACCTGACCACATGTTCAAATCGCTCATTCCTATGAAGTCGCTCTCTCATAACAGCTGGATACAGCTATTGACAGTTGGCTACAGCTAAGCAGTGGCATTTTAGTAATTAATGGGACAAGCGACCTGCAACTTGCATATATGGATCTTAACTCATTTCTTCAAGAGAGTTCACCTATAAATAGGCCATGGCTTCAAACATAAAAGGGGAGGGGATTCGAACCACACGAAGTGCTGCAAAACTCTTTCCTCCACCATTCCTTAAACATTTCAACCATCATCATCATCTCCACTTGAATGATCTTCATCCATTCGGCCATGGCATCTAGTGAGATCTTATAAATAAAAGAAATCAAATATATCCTCCTTTTTCGTCGCTCATCTGTTTGTAACACCTCGTATTTTCTGTGATAGTGTAAGTAACAAATCAAAGAATAATTAATTTTTAAAATAAGAATCAAGGGAAACGGGTTGCTCCATTGCGTTCGTCTCGAAATTCTGCTTGAAAATGAGTCCGAGTTTTCGAGAAACGGAGTCCGTATGAGGGAGATATGGCCCTCCGAAATTTCAGAAAATTTCAGAATCGAAAATAGGTCGAAATTCGAATTCGAAATTCGAATTCAAACCCAGAAGCAGGCTGGGTGGGAAATTTACAGCCCAAGACCCAGGTCGACCGGGTGGTCGACTGGGTAGTCGACCTCCCCAGGCCAGGTCGACCATAGTGTCGACTTGGAGGTCGACCTGCCTCCTGAACCCACTTTCTGAACCTGATGCATTCTGATGTTTTTGGCCGATTTTCTGACCAGATTCATGACTCTAAACCTATATAAACAGCCCCCTAGCCTCATCCCCTCCGCACCATTTCATTCTGTCTATATTCTGCCTCTGTTCTAAATAAAAAAAATAAAAATGGCATCGCTACTAAGCTGAGATCTGAACTGGAACTAGGACTAAAGCGTCTTCTTCCAAACTGAATAAAATTAAAAAGAGAACAACTGCAACTCTTCTTCTTCTTTAATCCAATCAAGGCAAGTACAGTTATTTTCCGCTATAAACGTTAATTATGATTGTGACATGAACTGTAAATCTGAATTAGAGGTTATGTCTATTCTGTTCTATTCTGATCTATTTTATTCTGCATCTCTTTCTTCTTTCTTTCTATAGCCAGGCTACCACGATCCTGCACCAAATCTCATAAGAGATTAACGCACGAACGTTAAACTTTGGGACAAATAATGAATGATGGCATAAATGGGATATGGCTAATCTGTGACTGATTTAAGAAAAAGGACATAGGTTGTAAACTAGATTTAGATCTATGCATATTCTGTGAATTGGAAGAAGAGGAATCATTGTATGTTAACATATGACTTGAGACTTTGACATAACGCATATTTTGAGTTAAAATCTGTTATAATTTAAAGTACTGGATTGTTGGGCATATTGTTTATATAACAATTCATGATTTGAGATAAAAAAGAGAATATGACTTAGGTATGAAGGTTTATATTAAGATTTGATAACTATTAAATGTAAATAACACCTAAGTGGGATATTTTTGAATATATGACATGCATTGAAATCGATGGCTATATTTGGTATAATTTATATGTGAATCCCTTGTACTAGGCAAGCTTAACTAAATTTGAGACATGTGTTATATGGTAAATTATGACCATAATCTGTGCCATGTAAATTCAATGCAAACGTGGGGTATATGAACATATTGTGAATCATGACAACTATTTAGGCATGCAAACTTAGGCCAAATTTACAATTAGGCAAGATATGTTTATGAAACTTTAAGGAATGATTAAATCTGTTACATTGCCTAATCTGCTTGTTCTGTTATATTGCCTAATTTGCTAGTTTTGCTATATTGCCTAATCTGCTAGATCTGTTCATCTACTAAATCTGTCATCTGCTAAGTCTACTGAAAATGCCTAATCTGTTATATATTAAATCTGCTAAATTGCTTAATTTGCTAAATCCATTAAGTCGCCTAATCTGCGAAATCTGTTATCTGCTATATCTGTTGAGTAGATATATTTAGTCTGTTATTGACATAATCTGACTTGGCTATAGTTATGAATAATTGACATGTATATTAGGCGTGGGCAAAAATGGTAAGTTATTAATTAATTGGTCGCAAAGATAAACATGGCTAACTCGAGGTTAGAATGAGTTTGCGGCGTAATTCTGCCCGGAACCGCCCGGCACATCCAGTGGCCGCAAACAATAGGTTCTAATGTGAGAAGTTAGTCATATCGTGCTTGAAACCCGAGGTTAAACTTAGTTTGTGGCAGAAACCTGCCCGGAACCAACCGGCCTAACCAATAGCCGCAAACTGTCAGTTTAATGTGAGAGGTCTGGGCATTAATATTTAATTAATGAAAATCTGGGATAAATATGATGTCTAAAACGTGTTGGGTGGATAGGGTTAAACCAACTAGACTGATGAAATTAATAAACCCGTTTCATGAATCTGTAGGCCCAATACAAAGTTAGATAATCTGTAAGTCTGTTAATCTGTAATCGGTAATCTGTAAGTCTGTTAATTTGTAACCGGTTAATCTGTAAGTCTGTTAATCTGTAACTGGTTGATCTGTAAGTCTGTTAATCTGTAACCAGTTAATCTGTAAGTCTGTTAAATCCGTATATCTGATCCGTTGGTCTGAAAACTTGTCTAATCTGTGAACTGGTTGATCTGAATTCTGTATGTCTGAACTTGTAAACAAGTTAATCTGAAATCTGTTAGTCTGGGTACACAAGGTTAGGAGGGAAATTACTTGTGTCATCTGTTGTTTGGGACCCATATTAGTCAGTAACCCTTTCTGGTATCAAAACTTTGACCCAACAGTAGGTAGGGTCCGGGCACACTTACTGAACTAATTATAAGTGGTTCATTCTGATAATGGCGAGGGGTGTTGATGGTGCGTTCCAACCGGGTCATGTGCGTGCATGGATCCCGGCCTGCCTCTGTGGATGTAAGACGCCTGACATCTGTAAATAGGTCTGTGCCAATTGGTTGTCACTTTAGGGAGTGATACACCCTACTGTGGGGCCGACACATGGTATTTTTGTTTAGGGAGCCGATCGCTTGGGGTAGGGATTAAGGGTACACTTAGTTCAGTCTGTCTCTTTTGGTACCGTCTGTTTCTGTTGGGTGGCAACACCCGTATGTTTCTGCGTGGTACCGTCTGTTCGGGTGGTAAAGGCCCAATTACTAGTGTACACCTAATTCTACATTCTGCTTCCATATGGATTAATCTGACAGTTTCTATTCGGGTGGTAAAGGCCCATTATCAGCATTCTGCTTCTATCTGTTTTTGTTCGGGTGGTAAAGGCCCATTATTAATATCCTGTTTCTGTCTGTTTCTGTTCGGGTGGTAAAGGCCCATTATCAGCATTCTGCTTCTGCCTGTTTCTGTTTGGGTGGTAAAGGCCCATTATTAGCTTTCTGTTTCTATGGAAATTATTGTGTTCATGTTTCTGCTTCAGTTTAGACATTAGGGTGACACCTGATCCTGTTATACTAGTATTAGTGCAGAGAAGTGAAAAGCAAAAGCTTACATCATTTTGTTCTTTTTCTGTTTAACCTAAGTGTATCTGCTACTCCTGTTACTGTTATGTCGCATCCAGTTTTATTTTCATGTCATTATTATTATTATATGTTCATATGCTGAAAGTCACTGGACTTGCCAGACTTTATGTCTGACCTTACTTGTTTTCGCCCCTTTTTCTTCCGTCCCCCCAGGTTTCCAAGGAAGGAATACTTTAGCTTGAGCCGGATTTCTTCTGCTGGAAGTACTTAGAGTGCTTAAAAGTATGGCTTGGCTCCTTATGGCAGCTTCTGTGGGGATTATGATTTTAAAGTTTTGTACTCTGATGATTTTTCAGAACAAGACTGATATTTATGTACTTGAGTTTTTGGGAAAGATGTAACCAAACTGATTTCTGTTTTCTGCTGTAATAAAGTTATAATTTCCCAAGTATTGTTTATCTGTCTTGTAAATTTCTGTTCTGTCTACTAAAACGCTCCACCGAAGTTAAGGCATTCCCTTTGTGAGTGACCTTAATGGAGGTGGGGTGTTACACTTGGTATCAGAGCTGAAGGTTGCCAGACTGGGTAAAATTTTTGAAAACTATTTTCAAAAAGGTTTTAAAAGGAAGTATTTTCAAAAATAAAGTTTGCTTTGAAAAACATAATTCCCAAAGAGCCATATATCTTTCCTTCGGTCCTTTTGTATTGAATCTTTCCTTTTTCGTTTCAGCATGTCTGAAGCATCTGAGATACCAGAGGGTGTTCATGTACCCGGTTGGTTTCGTCAATATCTTGAGCCTAGGACCGCTGCTGCAGGTCCAGCAAATGATCCCCCTCCTCCACCCCCTCCTCGTGCAATTGCTTTCTCAAAGATCTATAAAGATTTTAGGGCCATGGGTGGAAAGGATTTCAAGGGAACTGAATCATTTGTAGAAGCAAGGAACTGGCTCAAGGAAACTGAGGATCTGTTCTTTATCTTCGAGGTGGACGATAGGCAGAAGGTACAATTGGCGGTATGGTTGCTCAAGGACGAAGCTTCCTACTGGTGGGAAATCACTAACGCCGAGAGGCCGGTTGGAACATGGATGGATTTCAGAACAAGGTTTGAGACGAAATTCCTCTAGCAAGCTGAACGAAGTCTACCACTAGAAAAGTTCTTATCTCTTGAGCAAGGAAGTATGACGTTCAGGGAATACGTCAATCAGTACAACCAACTGGCTAGATTCGGACTAGATTTAGTCAACACCCAGCATAAAAAGGCTCTCCGCTTTGTTAAAAGATTGAACGAGCCACTGCACAGCCTAGCCATGACTCATGTACCCATGGGAGCGACTTACGAGAGATTGGTGGATATGGCACTACTGCACGAGGAAGACAACGAAAAGAAAGAAGAGGCAAAGTAGGAAGAGCCACAAAACAAGAAAGCATGGCCCAAAAACGAAACACAAAAGAAGGGTGAAAAGTCTGAAGATAAGAAGGAGAAAAAGTGCTTTACTTTTGGAAGCTCGACTCATCTGAACAAGGATTGCAGAAAAAGAAAGGGCACTTGCTTCAACTGTGGTGAGATGGGACACTTCACTAGGGACTGTCCGAAGAAACGAGGGCAAGGGCAGAGGGCAGGACCAACTTCTCGAAGGCAGGCAAACACTCTCGAGGCTAGTGGATAGGATGGAAATAGGGAAACTTTCTGTAGGAGGTTTAATTTCTTTATCTGATTGTTGAGTTAAAACTCTTTCTGATTCTGGCATTTTGATTCTGTAGCCGATACTCTACACTTTAATACTAATATTGTTTCTGATTCCACTGTAGGCTCAAACCCATAAGGGTTATGACTCATCTGCTTGTGTTAGATTGGGGTTTGAGAGATATCTGTTTTAGGCGTCAAGAAGTACGCATACATTCTGGGTTTTATCATGCTTAGTTTTCTAAGAATCATTCAATAATCTAATCTGTACTAGTAGTCTATAAGCATCTGGATATTTCTGAAAGGGTTAAGATTTCCAGTTTTGACATTGTCTAAAGAGGGTAATCCTCTAGGCATCAATCTGATGTTGATCTCGGTCTTCGGGGCGGATACTTAGGGAATTTGTCTCTCAACCAAGGTCTAATGGAAACCAAGTTTCTGTTTTATCTGTACTCGCTTCCATCATTCGACTTTATCCTATCGATCGAGTCTTTGACCTATAGATAGGAATCCTATGGATGTAAACATGTGTTTGAGACATGTTATGTTTGATGGTTACAAGTGGGTGCAAGTGGTTGCTAGTGGTTGCTCGTGGATGCATATACACACACTAGGCACTAGATCGGCTTGAAAACACTCTCAAACTGCATATGGATGTGTGAGCATTTTCAATTTTTGTGGATGCAAAATGGTTGACTCATCACATGGATGTTGCATTTGGATGAATGATTGCGCACACATTTAGAAATAATATGTATCAAATAGGAAGATTGCATACATGTTGGACTCATGACACTGACATAGTTCACATTAAGGAGGTCAACTGAATCAGTGGACCGCCTGATCTTTGCATTAGATAAGGAACATATACACACACTTTTGCATATGTTCATACAACATTATAGTTTTCTAAGGACAACGGATGCTTGTGGATGATAGTTGAGTAGATGGATTACTGGATGGTAGGACCACATTCTTCTCAACTTGAAGATTTTGGGGACGAAATCCTTTAAGCAGGGGAGAATGTAACACCCTGTATTTTCTGTGATCATATAAGTAACAAATCAGGGAATAATTAATTTTTAAAATAAGAATCAAGGGAAACGGATTGCGCCATTGCGTTTGTCTCGAAATTCTGCTTGAAAACGAGTCCGAGTTTTCGAGAAACGGAGTCCGTATGAGAGAGATATGGCCCTCCGAAGTTTCAGAAAATTTCAGAATCGAAAACAGCTCGAAATTCGAATTCGAATTCAAACCCAGAAGCAGGCTGGGCGGGAAATTTCCTGCCCAGGACCCAGGTCGACTGGGTAGTCGATCTCCCCAGGCCATGTCGACCATAGTGTCGACCTGGGGGTCGACCTGCCTCCCGAACCCACTTTCTGAACCTGATGCATTATGATGTTTTTGGCCGATTTTCTGACCAGATTCATGACTCTAAACCTATATAAACAGTCCCCTAGCCTCATCCCCTCCACACCATTTCATTCTGTCTATATTCTATCTCTGTTCTAAATAAAAAAATAAAAATGGCGTCGCTACTCTGCTGAGTTCTGAACTGGAACTAGGACTAAAGCATCTTCTTCCAAACTGAATAAAATTAAAAAGAGAACAACTGCAACTCTTCTTCTTCTTTAATCCAATCAAGGCAAGTACAGTTATTTTCCGCTATAAACGTTAATTATGATTTTGATATGAACTGTAAATCTGAATTTGAGGTTATGTCTGTTCAGTCCTGATCTATTTTATTCTGCATCTCTTTCTTCTTTCTGTTCTATTGCCAGGCTACCACGAGCCTGCGCCAAATCTCATAAGAGATTAACGCACGAACGTTAAACTTTGGGACAAATAATGAATGATGGCATAAATGGGATATGGCTAATCTGTGACTGATTTAAGAAAAAGGACATAGGTTGTAAACTAGATTTAGATCTATGCATATTCTGTGAATTGGAAGAAGAGGAATCATTGTATGTTAACATATGACTTGAGACTTTGACATAACGCATATTTTGAATTAAAATCTGTTATAATTTAAAGTTCTGGATTGTTGGGCATATTGTTTATATAACAATTCATGATTGGGGATAAAAAGAGAATATGACTTAGGTGTGAAGGTTTATATTAAGATTTGATAACTATTAAATGTGAATAACATCTAAGTGGGAGATTTTTGAATATATGACATGCATTGAAATCGATGGCTAAATTTGGTATAATTTATATGTGAATCCCTTGTACTAGGCAAGCTTAACTAAATTTGAGACATGTGTTATATGGTAAATTATGACCATAATCTGTGCCATGTAAATTCAATGCAAACGTGGGGTATATGATCATATTGTGAATCATGACAACTATTTAGGCATGCAAACTTAGGCCAAATTTACAATTAGGCAAGATATGTTTATGAAACTTTAAGGAATGATTAAATCTGTTATATTGCCTAATCTGCTAGTTCTGTTGTATTGCCAAATTTGCTAGTTCTGCTATATTGCCTAATCTGCTAGATCTGTTCATCTGCTAAATCTGTCATCTGCTAAGTCTGATGAAAATGCCTAATCTGTTACATATTAAATCTGCTAAATTGCTTAATTTGCTAAATCCGTTAAGTCGCCTAATCTGCGAAATCTGTTATCTGCTATATCTGTTGAGTAGATATATTTAGTCTGTTATTGACACAATCTGAATTGGCTATAGGTATGAATAATTGACATGTATATTAGGCGTGGGCAAAAATGGTAAGTTATTAATTAATTGGCCGCAAAGATAAACATGGCTAACTCGAGGTTAGAATGAGTTTGCGGCGTAATTCTGCCCGGAACTGCCCGGCACATCCAGTGGCCGCAAACAATAGTTTCTATTGTGAGAAGTTAGTCATATCGTGCTTGAAACCCGAGATTAGACTCAGTTTGTGGCAGAAACCTGCCCGGAACCAACTAGCCTAACCAGTAGCCGCAAACTGTCAGTCTAATGTGAGAGGTCTAGGCATTAATATTTAATTAATGAAAATCTGGGATAAATATGATGTCTAAAACGTGTTGGGTGGATAGGGTTAAACCAACTAGACTGATGAAATTAATAAACCCGTTTCATGAATCTGTAGGCCCAATACAAAGTTAGATAATCTGTAAGTCTGTTAATCTGTAATCGGTTAATCTGTAAGTCTGTTAATTTGTAACGGTTAATCTGTAAGTCTGTTAATCTGTAACTGGTTGATCTGTAAGTCTGTTAATCTGTAACCGGTTAATCTGTAAGTCTGTTAAATCCGTATATCTGATCCGTTGGTCTGAAAACTTGTCTAATCTGTGAACTGGTTGATCTGAATTCTGTATGTCTGAACTTGTAAACAAGTTAATCTGAAATCTGTTAGTCTGGGGACACAAGGTTAGGAGGGAAATTACTTGTGTCATCTGTTGTTTGGGACCCATATTAGTCAGTAACCCTTTCTGGTATCAAAACTTTGACCTAACAGTAGGTAGGGTCCGGGCACGCTTACTGAACTAATTATAAGTGGTTCATTCTGATAATGGCGAGGGGTGTTGATGGTGCGTTCCAACCGGGTCATGTGCGTGCATGGATCCCGGCCTGCCTCTGTGGATGTAAGACGCCGTGACATCTGTAAATAGGTCTGTGCCAATTGGTTGTCACTTTAGGGAGTGATACACCCTACTGTGGGGCCGACACAGGGTATTTATGTTTAGGGAGCCGATCGCTTGGGGTAGGGTTTTAGGGTACACTTAGTTCTGTCTATTTCTGTTGGTACCGTCTGTTTCTGTTGGGTGGCAACACCCGTCTATTTCTGCGTGGTACCGTCTGTTCGGGTGGTAAAGGCCCAATTACTAGTGTACACCTAATTCTACATTCTGCTTCCGTAGGGATTAATTTGACTGTTTCTGTTCGGGTGGTAAAGGCCCATTATCAGCATTCTGCTTCTGTCTGTTTCTGTTCGGGTGGTAAAGGCCCATTATTAATATCCTGTTTCTGTCTGCTTCTGTTCGGGTGGTAAAGGCACATTATCAGCATTATGCTTCTGTCTGTTTCTGTTTGGGCGGTAAAGGCCCATTATTAGCTTTCTGTTTCTGTGGAAATTATTTTGTTCCTGTTTCTGCTTCAGTTTAGACATTAGGGTGACACCTGATCCTGTTATACTAGTATTAGTGCAGAGAAGTGAAAAGCAAAAGCTTACATCATTTTGTTCTTTTTCTGTTTAACCTAAGTGTATCTGCTACTCCTGTTACTGTTATCTCGCATCCAGTTTTATTTTCATGTCATTATTATTATTATTATATGTTCATATGCTGAAAGTCACTGGACTTGCCAGACTTTATGTCTGACCTTGCTTGTTTTCGCCCCTTTTTCTTCCGTTTCCCCCCCAGGTTTTCCAAGGAAGGAATACTTTAGCTTGATCCGGATTTCTTCTGCTGGAAGTACTTACAGTGCTTAAAAGTATGGCTTGGCTCCTTATGGTAGCTTCTGTGGGGATTATGATTTTAAAGTTTTGTACTTTGATGATTTTTCTGAACAAGACTGATATTTATGTACTTGAGTTTTTGGTAAAGATGTAACCAAACTGATTTTTGTTTTCCGCTGTAATAAGTTATAATTTCCCAAGTATTGTTTATCTGTCTTGTAAATTTCTGTTATGTCTACTAAAACGCTCCACCAAAGTTAAGGCATTCCCTTTGTGAGTGACCTTAATGGAGGTGGGGTGTTACACTGTCCTTCTCCTCCATGGATTCTACTATTTCTCCATCAAATTCCGTGAATATTGAATGAGATTTGTATATGAGAATGAGAATATTTGAGAGAACAAGAAGATGTATGAGAAAGGAGAGTTTATATGCTTTGTAATCATTATCATGATAATGCAAACTACCTTCATAGTGGACGTAGGCCTAGCTTAGGGCTGAACCACTCTAAAATCTCATCTCCATTTTACTTTCCTCTCATTTTTACTGTCAACTCTTATTGAATATGGCTCCATTTACTTTTTAACCACATTGGTGAAGTACAATTCTCATACCCTTGGTGTTTGAGCCATTTTTTGGTGAAAACAATATGTATCCACGGGAAAACACTTGCATTCACTTGCACCCATCAATCATAACATGTTTCAAACACATGTTTCCAACCATTGATTCTACTTAAGGATCAAAAGGTTCGAGTGATAAGATAAATAAACTCGATATGTAGAAGCAAATGCTAAGTAAAAGCTTGGAAAAGAAGTCAAGAACGTACTCTCAAAAAGAAAAGGGTATGTAGCGCAAATCCTATCTTCGGGTTTCCATGTAGCATCTTCGCGATCTTCTCCCCATTGAACTTTAACAAATTTGATTTCCATATTTCAGAACTTCTTGATTTCTGGTCCAAGGATATTAGTAGGAACTCGTCTTACTGATGCTTCCTTCTCAACTTATACATCCTCGAAAATGCTCTATTATCTTTGTTGTATCATGGAGACGTTTCCTTTAATGGTAAACATGAAATGCATCTTGTACGGCCGCTAGTCTATCTATTAGCTTAATCTGATAAGCAATCGGTCCTATCCTCTCTACTATAGGGAATGGCCCTATAAATCTCGTTGCTGACTTCCCTACTGAGCCAAAGCAAACTACATTCCTTAGTTGTGACACTTTAATGAAGACCATATCTCCCACTATAAATTCCAAATTGGTTCTCCTTTTATCGTCATAAGATTTCTATCTATCTCGGGTGGCTTTCATTCTTCGACGAATAAGATCAATCTTCTCGGAAGTGTCTTGGATCTTCTCAGGTCCTAGTAAAAGTCTATCCGCAGACTCCCACTAACAAGTCAGCAATCTACAAGGTCATGTGTATAATGCTTCGAAGGGTGCAATGCCAATGCTTGATTGGTAACTGTTGTTGTAGGCGAACTCCACCAAAGGAAGTTGCTCTTCCCATGTCCCTCCAAAGTCAAAGATACACAGTCTTAGCAGAACCTCAAATACACAATTCACCCTCTAGGTATATCCATTCGTCTGAGGGTGGTACGTTGTGCTCAAACGTAGATGTGTACCTAACGCCTTTTGCAAGATTTTCCAAAATTCGCTAGTAAAGATGTGGTCACGGTCGATCACTATACTATAACGTACCCCATGCAATCAAATAATCTCCAGGAGATAAACTGGTGCTAGCCAAGACACCATCCTCTTACTCTTCACAGGAATAAAATGAGCGCTCTTTGTAAGTCTATACACTATCAACCAAATCCTCGTATTGCCCTTCCTCGATCAGGGAAATCCATCGATGAAATCCATAGAGACGCTCTACCACTTCCACTGTGGGACATCCAATGGCTGAAGCAATCTGCCAAGTTTCTTTTGTTCAACTTTTACTCTTTGGCAAGTCATGCATCGAGCTACAAATTCCGCCACATCTTTCTTTATGTCAGTCCAAAAGAAAACCCTCTTCATGTCTCGATAAATATTATCGTCGCCTGGATGGATAATCATCCGAGAATGATGAGCTTCCTCAAGCACTGCCTTAAGCAATTCCCCAATCTTAGGGACACATAGCCTTCCATCTCATCTTAGCTACTAATTATCATCCATGGTATACTTAGCAAGGTGAATAGAAGTCTGTCCTCTATTGAGCTTGTCCAATATGTCTAAAATCCGTAAGTCCGCTTGTTGTATAGATCCAACTCGCTCCAATAGAGTAGGCCGCACCTCCAATGGTGCCAATAATCTAACTGTGAAATCCGTAGAAGGCTTAAAATCAAAAGTAGAGATGTACTTCAAGCTCCTCCTTTCTACGGATAGAGGACTCAAATTCATCCTCTGCTTACTCAATGCTTCCACCACTACATTATTCTTGCCAGGGATATAAGCTATCACGAAGTCGTAGGATGCTAGGAACTCCATCCATCGTTGTTGCCTTCAGTTGAGATCCTTTTGGCAGAAAAAGCATTTGAGGGACTTTTGATTTGTATATAGCTCAAATTTTTATCCAAGTAGATAGTGTCGCTAAGACTTTAATGCGAACACTATAGCAGCCAACTCTAGATCACTGGTTGGGTAGTTCTCTTAATGAATCCTCAACTGTTTGCTTCCATAGCACACTACCGTTCTTTCTTGCATTAGGACGGCACCAAGTCCTATGCCACAACCATCGGTGTAAATCATAAACATCTTACTTCCATCTAGGAGAGTTAGAACTGGGGTTGTTGTCTGAGCCCTCTTCATCCACTGAAAATCATCCTCATAATAAATGCTCCACGAAAAATCCACTTTCTTTTCCGTTAATCGGGTAAGCAGGGTCGATACCCTTGCAAATTTTTTGACAAATTTTCTATAATAGCCCGTCAACCCACGGAAACTTCTCACCTCCGTTGCATTCTTTGGAGCCTTGCAAACTGTAACGACTTTTGCGGGTTCCATTATTGTCCCATCCTTGGAGACTACATGCCCTAGGAACCTTACTTCCTTTCTCCAAAAGTGACACTTAGGAAACTTCGTTTTGAGTTGATGTGACCTGAGGGTGTGTAGAATCTCCCCTAAGCGTCGGACATGCACCTTCTTGTTCATCGAGAAGATCAGAATGTCATCCATAAAAACCACCACAAACTTGTTCAGGAACTACCTAAACACCCCGCTTATCAAGTCCAACAATAGGCGGGTGCATTGGTTAGCCCAAAAGGCATAACAAACCATTCAAAGAAGCCATCTGGAGTTCTGAATGCAATCTTATCAATGATGTCCTCTACACTCTCAGCTGATGAAACCTCATAGCCAGATCCATCTGCGAGAAAACTGATGCTCCAACTAGCTGATCAAACAGGTCGTCAATTCTCGGTAGGAGGTATCAATTCTTCTTAGTGAGCTTATTCAGGTCCCTATAATCCACAGAAAGACGAAATGAGACGTCTGGCCTAGTTGTGAAGATGACTGGAGCTCTCCACTTTGAAATGCTTCGCCTCATGAAACCTTTCTCGAATAGCTCCCTTACTTGTTTGCTTAGCTCCTTTCTTTACCTAGGAGGCATGTGGCGTACTGGTAGAGCATCTGGCTTCGTATTCTCTTCTATATAAATCTGGAAGTCCATCTCACGCTTTGGATGTAGTCCTATAACCTCCTCGAACACATCCGGGTAGTCTCTAACTATATGCATAGATTGCAAGTCGTCAACAGAAGTATCAAGTGATTCTAAAAAACTGAGAATCACTGACCCCTGTAGGTCGCAGGAAATTTCGAGAGTCCTACCATGACAATAATGAAGGCTAACCACTCTCTTATTGCAACCAAGTATGGCACCATACATAGCTAGCAATCTATAACCATAAAGCCCAACACGTATGCGTTGCATTCAAACTCGACACCCATGATAGAAATTCTCAAACCCCTACCCATCATGGATAAATGAGCCGATCCTCCTATGGGGTTTGAGACTATTGCAGGATCAGAGACTATACTAGCATTAAGGTGTATACTATCTACTAAATAACTGGATATAAATGAGTGTGAAGCGCCAGAATCAAACACGGTTCGAACATGATAGGCAAAAAGGGAAATTAAACCTTCAACCATGACTTTTCTACCTCGATCAGGTCCACTTGCTTCCAAAGCATGCACTTGTCCAGAAGTTTCTGCACCTTGTCCTTGCTTGCTAGGGCATTTCTTGGTGACCTCTGTCCATATTTAAAGCAATCCCCCTTTGTCTCTCTATAGTCTTTTACAAAATGACACATAGCTCCGCAACCATGACACTTGATATCCTTATTGATATGAGCCTCGTCAGGCTTACCGTATTTCCTTTCTTGCTTTCCTTTCTTGGGCCACCATTTCTGTTTTTTGCCCTTAGCTTGAATCTCCTCAGTCTTAATCTCTTTCTTTTCTTCCTTTCCATCCTCATGCATAAGCGCCATGTCAACTAGCCTTTCGAAAAGTTTCCCTCATTGGTATGTGAGACAAAGCAAGCCCTTGGAGAGGTTGATTCAACCCTTTCGCAAATCTAAGTGTCTTCTTATGGGGGCATATTCACCAACTCTAGTCCAAAACTTTCTAGTTATTTAAACTTATTCACATATTCCTTAACTGGCATGTCCCATTGTTTTAAAGCCAAGAATCTTTCAATTTGCAGTTCCTCCTCTGCCTTAGATAAGAATTTCATTTCGAATCTTTGCCTGAAGTCATCCCAAGTCACCACTGGTTGTCCAACTTGCATTACTTCCCATCAGTAGGAAGCCTCATCCTTAAGTTGCCATGCAGGCAATTGTATTATCCTTCGGTCGTCGACCTCAAAAAGCCCAAACAATTTTTCCGTCTTTCGTAGCCAATTTTGTGCTTCAACAAAGCTTTCGGTACCACGGAATGGTTTTCCTCTCATAACACAGAAGTCTTTGCATAACTTTGAGAAGTTATCTACTCATGGAGGAACAACGGCTGCAGCTTGGGGAGGAGCATCCCCTTGTCCTCCGGCGGGTGTCGTAGCCTCAAGATACCTACAGAACCAACCAAGCGCAGGAATGCCCTTAGGAAGATTGGGTTCCCCAGACACGTTGAAAAGAAAAGAAAAAGGATTTAACAAGAGATCGTTAGAATATTGACAATGGCTTGAGGAGATATGTTTTTCAAAAATAGATTTTTACTTGAAAATACTTTGCTTTTTGGAAACGGTTTTAAAAGAAAAACTTTTTCTCCGTTCTTGTAACCTTCAGCTTTGGTACCAAATGTGACACCCCACGTCCATTAATGTCACTCATAAGGGAATTCATTAAGTTACATAAAGCGCAATAAGTATTCATTACAGAGAAAATACAGGATAGACAAAATAAGCCATAGAAAATTTTAAACTTTATTATAAAAGAAATAAAGCATAGTTTCAGAAATATATCAATGTCAGTTACAAATAGCAAAATGTCTCAAATCTGTCTTACAAAACATCTCATGAAATAAAACATCAGAGTACATGAAATCATATCCCTCGCTATAAGCCATACTAAAGTAGAGAGCAAGTCAAAACGATACATCAAAAGAAGCCCATGTCAAGCCCAAGGTGAAAGAGAAATCATAGTCACTGCTGAGTGCTTCCACTCTGAGGACCTGGTAGGGAAAGGAAGAAAGAGGTGAAAGAAAAAGGGTCAAACGCAAAGTCTGTTGAGTTCCAGTGAGTTAGAAATATGCATAAAATAGAAATGCCAGTAAAGGTAAATAAGACTAGATGAGAAAGGTACAGTGTCATGAAAAGTAAACTAAACAGAATAACATGATGGACGGGAATAACAGGGATAAACTTATGATCGGGTAATGCTTCACATTTATATCTGTAACGACCCGCATTCTACGCATCGAAGGATTGTTGAATATATATTTTATTTTCATATAAGGTCGTATGGTCATGTAACTTTGGAGAATGACTATTGGGGTCATTCCCACGTTCATAATTTTTGCCGACTTTTAAATGACTGTTTTGTCCCTGGCGAATCTTGTTTTGCCTATAACTTTTGATTGGTAAGGGGTTTTGACCTGAAACCACTTCCATTGGATTCAGATGATGGTTTGCCTTTCCATAGATGGTCATATTAGCCAAACGGACTTTCCGTTTAGGAGATATAGTTGAAATAAGGTTTGGAAGGTGAAAAACAGCTTAACCGGACCTAATTAGGATGATTAGGAGCTAGGCCCATAACCATTCAGGATTAGGGTTATGAGGAGGATGAAATCAGTTAGGAAACGATTTATTTTTCATTTTCTCAGCCGCCACTTACCTCTCTTCAACCCTAACAATGGCCTTTATCTTCTAAATCACTCCCAAATCACCGTTTAACCACATTTTAGCCTAATCAACATCAAATCAAGGCAAATCGACACCAAACGAGAGTTGGAGCTGCTGTATTGCATAGGGGTTCGACCCACAATAGTAGAGTTTCAGATCTAAAGTTTTATATATGGCTAAGGTGAGTGATTTGCGTTATTTTTCACTAACCACGGCTAATTAGGGGTGATTAGTGTTAATTAGCGAAACTATGCATGATAAAATTCTGGAAAAATATGTAAATATTCTTAAATATTATTTTAGGGCTCTGATAAAAATTTGGGTTAATTTGGATATGTTTTGTTAATCCTATCATTAGTTATGGATAAACATGATTAAGGAGAAAACATGGGTTTTGGGTATGTTTGATCCATATAAACATGCCATATTATTGTTTTGGTATTTACGGTTGATTACACATGTTGTTATAACTGTTTGGAATGCTTTGTGATTGAATAGTTGGGTTAGAATGGTCAAAAACATCGGTGTATGGCGTAAATAGCTTGCTGGAAAAGCTGCAGGAAATTGGTCATGCCCCGTTCGTGAGGCACCACCTCGACCTGATTGTTACACTATCATCACGAGACGCCCCAGTCGTGAGACCACCTCACGAGCCGACCACCCTCCACGAGCCACGAACCGGATGTCACCCACAAGTCACAATGAAGCATCACGATCTGAGCCTTGACCTCGAGCCATTCATTACGAACTAGACTCGAGTAGTACACCACGAGCCAGACCAGGGGAGAACCATGAGCCGGAACGGAGGAGGACCACGAGCCAATGACCTGAGGGTGACCCACGAACCGGAACAAGGTGTCATGAGCAGAAGCACGACCCGAAACCAGAGTTTGGAGCGTCATGAACCGAACTATAGAGTCATGAATCGGGATGATGGCCAAAACCCGAGATGCAAAGGTAGTCCAAATGGGAGGTTAGAACTCAGGATCCAGATGGGAACCAACGAGTTACCGTCTCGAGTTGGACTTTGCTTGGGGAGGTATTCAAAGGGGTTATCGATGTTTATAGCTTTGACTCACCACTGAGAGATGGGTATTGGCTATGATCAGTGCAGTATAGTTGTTATGACTCCATGGGGGCAAAGTGATCGTAGCAGGGCTATGAGCCAGTGCAGTGGAGTTGTCATGACTACATGGGGGTAGAGTTGACATATCAAAGTATTAGTGGTTACAGATCAGTGTAGTGGAGCCATCGTGACTCCATGGGGCAGAGTGATCGTAACAAAGAATTAGGTGATCAAATTGGTGGATTTTGTATACTTTACGCACTGAGTAAGAGATGCGAGGATGATTGCTATGTTTGATGTTGTTATCACCATGACATGCACACCCCCTCCCCATTATTTTTACACCATGTGTTAGTGTCATGCTGGAGTATCGTACATCCTATTGTGCTAACTCTTTGGTTGCAGGTCCAGGTTTAGATTGGTTATGTATACCTGTTATTGTTCTGTTTTTGCTGCTAATCGCTCATACTAGAATTTTTGTCTGACCTAGAGTTTTATGTCTCTTCTTATTACTCTGGGAGCTCCTAAACGATCAGACTAGAGGCATGTTAGCTGGTTATGCACGAGTAGATGTCCAGAGATGAGCAGGACGCTTACACGTATTATTCCCATATATTCTTCCTATGTTGTTGTTGGTCACTACTTTGGGCATTGGTAGTGTACATTCCTATTTTTCTTTAGAGACAGTTTAACAGTTGTAATAATGGTGGTTTGGATCATAAGCTGTATTTTGAATTTTCCGCTGCTATGATGGTTTAGTTTTCAGCTTATGCACTGTCTCACCTATCTTATATCAAGTTATGTTATTATTATATTTTGTTCCATGCGCTGTGAGATATACTATAGGTTCTTTGATGATTCACAGTTTCAAACCCCTTCTTCTTCTTCTTTTTCTTTCTTTTGACGACCTTACCTTGTTGGTTAGACATTGGCACAGCGCACTTTCATTGGAAATGTCGGTTGGTGCGGGGCGGGCCGTCACACTTGGTGTCAGAGCTCTAGGTTGCATAGTTAACCCAGGGAAAGACACCAAGGAGAGATAGTACATATATGAGAGCGCATATTTGTGATATTTTGGTTTTCAAAAGCTATATATATATACTATTAGTATATATAAGGATGAGGTCGCACTACACTGGCACCACGGAAGAGATGGTTAATCGTTTTCTCCTTACAGATTAAACGATGAGCCGATATACAAGGAATACTGGTTCAGGAGCCAATAATAGGAATGCTCCTGATATAAGGACGATGTTCACTGACTTCATGTGAGAGATGCTTAGAGATGTTCAGCGGTGCAGGCGCCTAGGGCCGATTTCGCCAAGCTCTATAAGGACTACACTAGTCTTGGTAGGAAGCCGTTCCATGGAACGGAATCGGTGATAGCTGTGAGTGCATCTTCGAGGATCAAGGAATCGAAGACGCAACGAAGAGAAAGCTAGCATCCCGCCAGCTGCACGAACGGGCTATGAATTAGTGGAACGCTATTAAGGCAGCTACTCTAGAGGATCAAGTTACTTGGGATCAATTTAAGGCCCGATTCGGTGATAAGTTTATCCTAGCTGCTCAGAAATCATAATTGTTTAGGAAATTCTTGGAGCTTAAGCATAATGGTATGGTAGTCTCGGAGTATATTGCTGAGTTCGATACTTTATCGAAGTATGGATTATCCCTCATTGACACTCCCAAGAAGAAGAATAAGAAGTTCATAACAGGCATAGATCAGTACTTGGGGGAAAGGCTTATAAACCATATTGATGAGACTTTTGAATCGACTATTGGGAAAGCACTGAGATCAGAGAGTCTTTATCTTAAACCCAAGGCTGAAGTCGTTGTTGCATCTGGAGAAGGGCAAAAGCCATAGGCAAGTGGTCGAGGGAAGAATAATTCTTAGAATTAAAGGAAGCAGAGACAGACCAAGGATGTTCAAAAAAAAGATAAGAAAGATGTTGAGTGCTTTAGCTATGGCAAGAAGGGCCATTATGACAAAGAATGTCGAGCAAAGCCAGTGGACAGGAAGTGCTTCAACTGCGGCCAAGTGGGACATCACAAGGATAAGTGTCCAAAACCTGTGAAAGAGAAGCAGATTGTGAAAGCATACGCTATTAATGTTGTTTCTTCTTCGTCGAATGCCCCAACTGCGGCGGAGAAAGGAAAGAATGTCGTCATTCAAGGTATGCTTTCTACTTATGATGTTCTTGTTCGAGTATTGTTTGATACTGGGGCTTCCTATTCCTTCATATCTAGTGACCTAGTAGATAGGTTAGGATTCGAACCCGAGATAGTCGATTGACCTTTAGTGGTGACGAACCCGATTGGTGATTCGACTAGCCTTAGTATGCTTTGTCAAAATTTGGTCTTATCAAGTCATGGATGTATGTTTGCTTGTGATTGCTTTGTTTTGGGCTTTACTAGGTTTGGCATTATTTTGGGAGTCGATTGGCTCCAGAGGTATGTCGTGGTGGTAGACTGTGAGGGATTTTCGGTGACTATTAGGACGGATGATGGAGGAGGGTAGTGTTTGGTGGCCTACCTAGTGATGAGATGATGCCTAGTTTTCTAAATTCTCTCGACATTTCGCAAGACGAGTTATCAGGGGTTCCCATTGCTGGCTAGTATTTGAATATCTTCGAGGAAGTGACCGGACTTCCACCACACCGAGAGATTGAGTTCCATAATGATTTAGTGAAAGACGCCAGACCTATAGTGATGCCACTTCGTCATATAGCCCGAAGGAAGCAGCGAGAGCTCGGGGTGCAAGTAAGTGATCTTTTGAAGAAGGGATTTATCCGAAAAAGTGTTTCCGAGTGGGGCGCACTAGTTGTATTTGCCACTAAGGCAGATGGTTCCCTTCGTTTATGAGCGGACTATCGCGAATTGAATAAGTTGACTAGGAAGAATAAGTATCATCTTCCACGGATAGATGATTTGTTTGATCAACTGGAAGGAGCAAGAGTGTTCTCCCAGTTGGACCTCGCGACAGGATTTCATCAGCTCCGAGTAGTAGCTAAGAGCATACCTAAAACAGCCTTTCGGACGCCGTCTGGATTCTATGAGCGGTTCGTCATGCCATTTGGGTTGAAAAATGCACCAGCATATTTTGTGGATCTTATGAATAGGGAATTCATGGTCAATTGAATAAGTTTGTTCTTGTGTCCGTAGACGATATCCTTGTTTACTCGAAGGCAGAGGAAGAACACAAGGAACATTTAAGGACAGTGATGGAGGTGTTGAGAAAACACCAATTAAAAGCAAAATTTTCTAAGTGTCACTTCTCGAGGAGGGAAGTGAGATTCTTAGGCCATGTTGTTTCAGAGAATGGTATTGCAGTGGACCCTGCGAAGGTAGCTACGGTACAGGATTGGTCTACGCCCAAAAATGCAATAGACGTAAGAAGTTTCTTGGGGTTAACTGGATATTATCGTAAGTTCATCCAAGACTTCTCCAAGATAGCGGCACCGTTAACTCAGTTGACCAAGAAGAAACAAGCTTTCGTTTGGGACAAAAGGTGTGAAAATGCATTCAAGAGTCCAAAGGAAAAGTTGGTGAGTGCGCCAGTGTTAGTCATTCCTAAAGGGAATGAGGAGATGACAGTATACACGGATGCCTGCGGTACCGGACTAGGTGCTGTATTGATGTAAGGAGGAAGACTCGTAGCTTACGCTAGTCGGCAATTGAAACCGCATGAGAAAAGATATCCTACCCATGATTTGGAATTGGCAGTGATCGTATTCGCGTTGAAGATGTGGAGACATTTTCTCTTGGGAGAAAGATTCGAGTTGTTTACCGATCATAAATCACTAAAGTATCTTTTCTCTCAGAAGGATCTAAACCTTCGTCAGTAGAGATGGTTAGAGTTCTTGGCTTCCTATGATTTCGATATCGCATATACACCAGGAAAGGGCAATGCAGTAGCTGATGCATTGAGTAGGAGACATGCCAGTTTAGGGGCTATGTTTCTAGAATGGAAACAACTGGAGTATACCGCTGGGTATGATTTCAGACCAAAGTGCGAATTGGATCCAGAAATGCTAGCAAGTTTGACAATTAGACCCACTTTTGTAACACCCCACGTCCATTAGTGTCACTCACTAAGGGAATGCGTTAACTTTCATGCAGTATTATAAGAGTATAGAACATAATATCACAAGAAAGATATATAAAATGGTACTTAGGAAAACTCAAAATTTATTCACTGCAGCGGAAAACGAAATATGTCCGGTTACAACATCAAAACCATATACTAAAGCCAAGTGCACGAATACCCATCTTGCTCAAAATTATTATCAGAGTACATAAAAGTAAAACCATAATCCCACTCCAAATGCCATAATGGAAAAGAGATAAAGCTGAGAATTACTTTCAACACTTCCAAGCACTTCAAGAAGAAAGGAATCCAAGTCAAGCTTCACTAATCCCACCCTGAGAACCTATGGAGGGGGAAAAGAGGCGAAACAAAAAGGGGTTAGACATAAGTCTGGCGAGTCTAGTGACTTTAACAATATAATCAGTAAAGCAACTTGATAAGAACATAAACTGGATATAAGAGATGACTGTAACATAAGCAGATGTGATAAGGTAAACAAGGTAAGCAAGATAGAACATCGACTGCACTCCTAACCACTATAAGATATGCTTTGCACCGTACCAATATACTAGTTACATATTAAGAGATGATCCCTCCCTACTAATCATAATAGTACTCCAAGCTGCTCTCGTAGGTGCCCCACTTGCTCCTACCACCACTAGTTGTACCCACTACCCTCGTAGATACCTGTGATGCTCCCACAATAGGGTGTATCACTCCCTAAGGTGGCAACCCCGATACTACTGAAATGCACAGCTTATACCTACACGATGCAACAACGTCTTACCTACCAGCCCGGACCCACGCACGCACAGGACTCCGTTGGACTTGCACTGCCATCACTAACTCTTTATTGACCTCTTACAATCAACCCCAGTAAGCGTGTCCCTATCCTCATCCTAGTTCAAGTTCATATAGATATTAAAATGGGTTACTAGTTGAAAAGGGTCCGCACACTTGACACAAGCTTCCCTCCTAAGCTTGGTCTCTACTAGGAATTCCCACTTGACCCCTCCTTATCCCCATGTTTAATCACATGTCTCATCTTGGTTAAGTGCTTTTATTATGTTTCACATGCTACCCATGTTACCCACTTAACCCTTTATTATCCACATGTCTAATCACATGTCTTATCTTGGTTAAGTGTTCATTAATCCATTATAAACGTAATCATGCAAGACCTCCCAATTTAGATTACTGTTTTACAGTTGTTGGATTTTACGGGCGGTTCCGGGCCGGCTTATACCGCAATCTGAATCTAACCTCGTGTCTTTGCATTATTACACATCTAGTTTCTGCCTTTGTACCAAATTGCAGTTGCTGGATATGCCGGGCAGTTTCGGGCAGACTTATATTGCAATCCAAACTAACCTCATGTCTTAGGCATTCATTATCACCTTCTTGATTCAAGTCCCAATTTACCCATAATTTCCAATCAAAATTATGTTTATACTCTCATGTACCAAATTATGCCCAAACCCATCTTCATAGTTATTAACAATTTATACCAAATCTCATGTATACAAGTCATACTCTATTATGTCCAAACCAATTTTCCATATTCATCAACAATTTATGCCAAATTTCATTTCATTGCATATTTCCCAAACTTTTCCCAATCATTCCAACATTATTCGTACGTAAATCTAAATGCAATATGTTAGGATCGAAGTTAGCCTAATATCATAAAGAAAAAGGAAAAGAAGAAGGGAAGAGAATCAAAACATCAAAGCTTGCATAAACATAAGAACAGACATATGTACTATAAACAGGCATATAACGATAAAATGGATCAGAAAGGAATATGACAGATTTATAGGTATGAATCTGAAAGATAACGACTTACAAGCTTGATAAGATTCATTTCAGTCATGGGCATATACATTAGATCCAATTTACAATCCTATCACAATTACTTTTTGATTTAATTATATGTGAAAGTAACATAGACTCACAACGATAGGATTCTTAGAAAAGAGAATTAGGCAGCGTTGTACTGAGTCTGATCTTGAATAATATCTACTTTGATTATTTGTAGAGCTGATCCTCTAATTTGAATACTCCTATTCTGATTTTCTTTGGTGGAGAAGGGAGGCTAGATTTGATTTAGATTAGAGCAGCATGGAGGCTTCATGGGTGAAAACAATAAGATTTGTGTTAGGTTTAGGGGTATTTTTTTAGATGCTTTAGGTGAATTAGGACCCTTAGATTATATTAGGTTCCATCTGAACCATCCAGACCAGAAAACACGTCATCTGATCCACCACAGAACATGTCGGGCCACATCTGGGCCGATGTGGTCGACACCCCTATATGGGTGTTGATACCCCTGTCGACACCCCCTTAGGGGGTCAACACCCACGCATGGGAAATTTCCCGCTAAGCCCGCTTTGTCTAAATTTTGATTTTTGAACAATTTTTTTTATTTAATTATTATTTAAATAAATTCTGCTTTAAACTGAAATCTTCTAAGCTTCATAACTTCTTCATACGATATCCGATTTTCGCGAACTCGGACTCTATTCCAAGAAGAATTTCGAGATGAACAAAATGTGCAGCTCGCTTCCCTTAATTCTTCTTATGAAAATTAAGTATTCTTTTGTTATCTCCTATGTCATGTTTTAAAATTACGAGGTGTTACATTCTCCCCTCCTTAAAGGATTTCGTCCCCGAAATCTTCACGTTAAGAAGAATGTATCCTACCATCCATCATCCATCTACTCATCCATCATCCACAAGCATACATTGTCCTTAAAAGATTTCTAATGTTATATGAACATATGCAAAAGTGTGTGTATGTGTATATGTCCCTTTTCTAATGCAAAGATCAGGCGGTCTACTGATTCAATTAGCCTCCTTAATGCAAAACATGATAGTGCCATGCGTCTATTATGTATGTAAAAGAATCCTAATGATACATATCATTTCTATATGAGTGCACAACCATTCATTCAAATGCAACATCCATATGATAACACATTCAATATACAGCCATTAACATAAATATGCACACTCATTCATATGCAATATGAAAGTGATTTAGCCGATCTAGTGCCTAATGTGTGTGTAAATGCATTCACGAGTAACCACTAGCAAACAATTACATCCACTTGCATCCACCAAGCATAACGTGCCTCAAACACATGTTTACAACCATAGGATTTTCTACCTAAAGGTCGAAGATATAATCAAGAGGATACACTAAACGATAGAATAAGTACAAACGAAGTGGTAGAAAAAGGAGAAGTTAAGAACATACCCTCAAAAAGGAAAGGGTATGACGCACGTATCTTGTCTTCAGTCTCCCATGTCGCGTCTCCTTGATCATTTCCCCACTGAACTTTAACCAACTTGACCTCTCGGTTGCGTAATTTCTTGACCTCCGATCTAAGGATGCATGTAGGAACTTAACCGTGGCATCTCGCTCTACTTCCGCTTCTCTAAGCGTGCTCGGCTCTACTACTTCCATGGTATCGTGTAAACACTTCCTCAAATGTGACACATGAAATACGTCATGAACACCACTAAGCTTCTCAGGCAACTTCAGTCTGTAGGCCATCTGTCCAATTCTTTCTGTAATAGGGAATGGCCCTAAAAACCTTTGGGCCAATTTCCCAACAGATCCAAAACGAACTACAATCCTCAATGGTGACACTTTAATAAAAACCATGTCTCCAACATCGAACTCAAGATCGGTTCATCTCTTATCAGCATGTGACTTTTGCAAGTCTTTTGCCATCTTCATGCGTCTTCAAATCAAGCCTATCTTTTCTAAAGTTTCCCTAACCATTTCGGGCCCAAGCAAAATCTTATCCGTAGACTCCCACCAACAAGTTGGTGATAGGCAAGGTTGTCCATATGGAGCTTCAAAAGGTGCCATGCCAATACTAGTCTGATAGCTGTTGTTGTAGGAGAACTCTACTAATGGAAGGTGTTCCTCCGAAGTCCAAGATGCATAATCTCAAAAGATCTTTTGGAATCCGATTCACTCTTTCTGTTTGGCCGTCCGTCTAAGGGTGATAAGCGGTGCTCAAACACAATTGCGTTCCTACCGCCTCTTGCAAGCTCTTCCAAAACTCACTAGTGAAAATGGGATCTCAATCGCTTGCGATACTAGAAGGTATGCCATGTAGATGAACTATCTCTTGGAGATGAACAGATGCTAACCATGACGTTGTTCTTTTACTCTTGACGAGAACGAAATGAATGCTCTTGGTAAGTCTATCTACTACTACCTAAATCCCCGTATTACACTTCCTTGACCTTGGCAACCCGTCGACGAAATCCATGGAAACACTTTCCCATTTCCATTGTGGAACCTCTAAAGGTTAAGGCAAACTACCGGGCTTCTTTTGCTCAGCCTTGACTTACTGGCACTCTAAGCATTTAGAGACGAACTCAGCAACATCCTTCTTCATTCCGGCCCAAAAGAAAACTCACTTCATGTCCCTATACATATTGTCATTACTGGGATGTGTGGTCAGCTTAGAACAATGTGCTTCTTTAGGGATTGTCCTCCTCAAACCCTCGTCTCGTGATACGCAAAGTCTCCCATCTCTACGCAACCAACCTTTGTCATCTATAGTATACCTACTAAGATGGCTCGAAGACTCCCCTCTTATGAGCTTGTATACTATCTCTATCAATTGTGGGTAATCTCGCTGTGCCGCACCTATCTGTCCCAAAAGCGTAGGTCGTACCTCTAACGATGCCAACAAACCGGGTATATAATCAATAGAGGGTCTCAAATCAAAGATAGAGATATACTCTAAACTCTGTCGCTCGACAAACAAAGGACTCAAAGTCAACTTCTTTCTACTCAAGGCGTCAGCTACAACGTTACCCTTACCAGGGGTTTATGCGATCCCGAAACCGTAGGATGCTAAGAACTCCATCCACCTCTGTTGCCTTAGGTTTAGATCTTTTTGAGAGAACATGTATTTTAGTGACTTATGGTCTGTATACGACTCAAACCTCTCTCCAAGCAGATAGTGATGCCAAGACTTAAGCGTAAAAACTATGGCAGCTAACTTTAAGTCATGGGTAGGGTAATTCTTCTCATGGACCTTTAACTACCTTCCACCATAGCATATCACCCTTCCCTCTTGCATCAAACTGCGCCAAGCCCTATCCCGCAAGCATCGGTATACACTGTGAATGGTTTACTCCCATCCGATAAAAATAAAACTGGAGCTGTCGTCAATGCCCTCTTCAAACATTGAAAAGCATCGTCATAGTCAACATCCAAGAAAAGGTCAAATTCTTTTTCGTCAACCGTGTAAGTGGGGCTGATATCTTTACAAAGTCCTTGATGAACATTCTGTAATAGCCCGCCAAACCAAGAAAACTTCTTACTTCCATTGCGTTCCTAGGAATCTTCCAATCTTGGATTGCTACCACCTTCGCTGGATCCACTGCTACCCCTCCCTTGGAGACCGCATGCCCTAAGAACCTCACTTCCTTTCTCCAAAAATGACATCTAGAGAATTTAGCTTTGACTTGATGTGATCGAAGGGTCTCTAAGACTTCCCTAAGATGTAGGGCATGTTCTTCCTCGCTTCTAGAGAATATCAAGATATCATCCACAAAGACCACCACGAACTTGTTTAGAAACTCCCTACAAACCCTACTCATCAAGTCTACGAAATAGGCGTGTGCATTCATCAAACCAAAAGGCATGACGAGCCATTCAAAGAAACCAGCGGGAGTCATAAAAGCAGTCTTATCTATACTATCCTCAGCTACCCTCAACTGATGAAATCCTATAGCTAAGTCCAACTGCGAGAAAACTGAAGCACCAACCAACTGATCGAACAAATCATCTATCCTCGTCAATGGGTGTCTATTCTTCTTCGTGAGCTTATTCAGCTCCCAATAGTCCATGCACAATCTATGCGAACCATCAGCCTTTGTAGCAAAAACAAAAGGAGCACCCCACTCTGAGATACTTCTTCTTATGAACCCTTTCTCAAGCAACTCTTTCACTTGTTTACTAAGCTATCTCCTTTCTCTTAGAGCCATGTGTCGCACAGGAAATGCAACTGTCTTTGCATTGTCCACCAAATATATATGAAAATTTATCCCGTGTTTTGGAGGTAAGCCCCTAACCTCCTCAAAGACATCTGCATACTCACGACTACTCGAACAGATTGCAAATCATCAATAGATGTGTCAAGAGATTCTAGGTAGCTAAGCATAACAGAACCCTTTGGATCGCATGAGATATCGTGAGTATTACCCAAACTAGTCAACAGTCTAACTACCCTCTTTTCATAGTCGAGAATGGCACCACACCTGGCTAGCCAGTCCATTCCTAGAATCAACCCATAGCCCGTGAAGCCAAGCACATAAGCATTGCATTCAAACTCAACGCCATACACATATGTTCTCAAATCCCGACATAACATAGAAAGATGAGCCATACCTCCAATAGGATTTGAGACAACAACGGGATCCACTACTATACTAGTATCTAGGTGCAGAGACTCAATAACAGAAGCAGATATAAACGAATGTGAAGCGCTAGAATCAAACAAAGTACATACAGGATGATCAAAAAGGAAAATCAAACTTTCAACAGAAATGTTTCTACCTCTCTCTTGTCTAGGTGCCTGTAACAACCCGGAATTTCTGGGCCAGTTTAAAAATTTTATTTTGGCAATTTTAGCGAATTTTGATTATTTAAAATGAATTATTTTAAATAATATCGGCGAGAAATTTATTTTGAATGGAATTAGAACGTATATATTATATACGTCGTCGTTAGAATATAAATAATTATTTATAATTATAAAAGGAATTGAAAATGGCGCGGTAGTTCGATAATTTGATTTCAAACTTCAATTGAATGTACCGGGTGCAAAATAAGCCGGATTTTAGTGAAACCAAAAATGATGGGATCTATTTGATAATATCTTTCCAACGAATCCGAAAAATGGAGATTTCATAGCGGGAATCAAAAGATATGTCCAGTTGAAAATTCTGAATAGTCGCTATGGAATTCAGGCCCTTAAAAATGGAAATTTTGCAACCGACCTTGGATTTCGACGAAACCACTTTTGTTGGGACCGTGATGTAAAGTTATTGCTAGATTCCAAATTTCATAATTTTTCTAATCAATATGTGAGCGTGACAAAGGAAAACGCGTTTGACCATTTTCAGTTGATTTTAATCGACTGGAAAATGGCCATTTTTCAAACGATCACAGAATTCGACGAAACTAGTTTTGTTAGGACCGTATCATCAATACGAAGCTAGAAAATATTTTTATGGAATTTTTAGAGTTCGTATGTGACCCCAGTAAATTGAAATGCGCGTTTAAACTCAATATATAGAGTTATATGTTGATTTGACGAAAACTAATCGAAACGATCGAATCAGCTTATGATACATATCCAATTGTGTTCGGAATGGGGGTACTACGCTAGGGACGACAGTCGGTGGGCTCAATTTTGAGTTCGAAATAAAAGTCAACCTTTCATTTGAAAATTAACTAATTAAAATAATATATATTTTTATATAAATCCCCCCTTCTTTCTCCATTCTCTCCCCCGTTCAGTTTTTACAGAAAGAAAAAAAAACGTCGAGACGAAAACCCACCGCCGCCCAGGCCATCGCGCCGCGCCGCCTCCAGGCACCCGCCACCCCAAAAGCCGCGTCGCCGCTCCCCCCTTCTTCTTCTTCCCCTCGCGTCGCAGAAACCCCCCCTTCCTAATCGACGCGATACCCCCCTTTTCCCTACTGCCGACCGCACCCTCCCTTCAGCCTCCCCTCGCGTCGCCGAAACCCCCCTCCCCCCAGTCGGTCAACACAACGCAGAAGACCCTCCCCCCTCTCTCTAAAATTCCAATGTAAGTTTTACTTATTTATTTTAATTTATATAGAATCTGTCTTTGTTTATTTTTAGTATGTATAAAAATTTGTTTATTTAGTCATCAATTTACATAAAGGTTTGATTTTTACAATAGAAAAGATACGATCTTTATATTTTTAGAATAATAAAACTATGATTTTTATTATATGTAGACAATAAAAATATAATTTTTAATTATAGGAAGATTCAAAATATAATTTTTATATTATAGAAAGGCAAAATATAATTTTTATTCGAATGGTAAGTAAAAATTCGATTTTTATATATTGAATAGCGAAGTAAAAATGTGATTTTTACATATGTAGATAATACGGGCAAAGAAAGTGACGAAAGGCGAGAACGGCGAAGATTTCTATAAATGAAGAGTCGTGGTATTGGATAGCTATCGGTGAGAACTTCTCACTCTTCAATTTCTTTTTCTAGTTAAATATATACTAGGATGCAGACGGTGTTTAGTAGCACCCGACACCCGTCGTCCACAGACCATGGACGGCTTGTATGCTTGTTTGTTTGATTTTGCGGTGTAGTTGATTGTGTGTTGTGATGTGAAATGAAATAAAATAAAATATTTATATAGTTAAAAATATTTTATAGTTAAAAATATAATTTTTAACGTGTATATGAAATGAAATAAAAATAAACAAATCAGACGATTTGTTTATGTACACACATTTGACTGATAACTGATTGAGACGATAAATTTTACACATCGCCCAACTGCACAAATAAAATCTGTGTTTGATTGTTTGAAACCCCACACGGGTATTGGGATGATATTTGATGTACACTAATCCCGATTGTTTAGTTGTATGTCGATCGCTTGATTGACAGACTGTTATAAGCGTTAAATATTTATATTGGATGCTTATACAGTGTAGAATGCACTTTGGATGATGGCTGATTATTCATCGTTGTTATGATATACATGTATTGTAGGAAATCCATATAATTAACATTATATGGTAATTGATTCGGCCTCATTCCAGTTTTGAAAAAGAAAGTTTTGAAAAAGAAATATTCGAAATAGAAATATTTGAAATAGAATATTTGAAAATAGAAATATATGAAGCCGTGTTGATTAGATTGACGCCATTTTGACGTGAACAATATTTATATCGATTTTATTCATTTTATAATGAATATCGAAAGTGATTTCAAAATCTGTTATTTTGAAAAGAAATGAATATCGAAAGTGATTTCAAAATCTGATATTTTGAAAAGAAATGAATTCGAACTGAAATTGAATATAAAGGAATTCGAATTGAAATTGAATATAAATGAATTCGAATTGAAATTGAATATAAATGAATTCAAATTGAAATTGAATTGAATTGAAACGAACTGAAATCGAATTAGAAATCAATTTGAATTGAAATCAATATGAAATGAATTTAAATCGAATTTATAAGGAAAAAAAATTCAACTTTGATTTGAATTTGAAATGAAGTTGAAATCGTTTTGAAAACGAATTTAAAACGATTTATAAAATACGTTTTAAAGGAAATCGACGAAATATATATTATATATAAAATATAATGGCCTGAATAGAACGCGCCGCGCCGCGGCAGTTCGCGAATTTCGACCATTGACTTCGAACGGATATTACGGGAGATCCGACCGTCGGATTCTCCTAAAACCAGAACCGTTGGGTTCGTATCGAAAAGAGCTTTCTAACGAATGTTAGAAATTAGAAATCTAATGGTTGGATTTGGAATTATATCCAAATCAAATTTGAAAAAGGTCGCTGTAAGTGCAGTTCGATGGCCATTGATGGAAATCGACTGTACGGACCTTGATAAAATTATTAAAAATAGCAATAATTTGTGTAAAATCATAAGAAATGATTTGGGAAGAATTGGGATGAAAAACTCCATACTTGAAAAGATAAAAATAGATTTTTATCGAAATGAACTAGTTTTGAACTAGAATTATAATTCTATTTATTTTTAATTAAATAAATTGAATTTGAAATGGTTTTGAAAATAACCGGAATTTCCAATGATTGCATTGGAATGGATTTGAATCGAAATTGTCTTCGGAATATTTCGATGTTGGATTTCGTGATTATACAAATGTTGTTATGGAAATTTGAAAGATATAGATATATATATCGTTATTTCCAATACGATCTTTGTTAGTCGCAGAATTTGATATTGAATATAAGCCGGGATATTTTCTATTTCAGGGCCTTGTATTTAATATCAAATGTGATTTGGGTTTGTCGTGAATGGTGTCTTCATTAACCCTATTCTTGAACTCAGTTGAGAAAAAGATTAAATCTTTTATTTAGATTTAATGAAGTGTACCAATTAAATAATATTTAATTGGATTTGAATTCGAATTGATTCTTGGGTTTATCGTGAATGGTGTTTTAAATAACACTCGTTTTTAACCCGATAATTAATAGAATGTGATTTTGGGTCGTCGTGAACGGTATCTTCAATAATACTGTTCTTACACCCAACGAAGTTAAGAAAATCAGAAACTAACTGGAGATTAGTTGAGTTGAACGGTTTCTTGGGTATTGATCTGATGTTGGTTTCGGCCTTCGGGGTTAATATTTAGGGAATTGCTCACTTGCTAATTCACGGTTAGGGACTGATTGAATTGTGATGTGATTTTGGGGTTTATCGTGAACCGTGTTTTAAATGAAACTGATTCTTTAACCCTGTCAAAGATTAAAACTAAGTTGAGTTTTAATGAATCTTTAATTAGATTGAAAAGATCGAAAATGGAGTATCACCAGTTTTACTCCAGGCGGTAGTTAAATTTTTAATTAGATTTGAACGTGAAATGGTAATTGAATTTACCGATAACACCGTGGTGTTAGATATGAAGTATTCCCAGTTTTACTTCATGGGATGAATAGGTTGGGATGGGGAAATTAAAACTAATGATTACTTCGGTAAGGTTCGTTAATCCCGACTAGTTGAATCGAAATTCAAAAGAAGATTAAAGAATAAATTCAAGGAATTTATCTTTGATAAAATTAATGGGAATCTTTCTCTATGAATGTGAAATTTAGAACCTAACTGTCGGTTAGCTAAGCAGAATGGTTTTCTAGATATTGATCTGATGTTGGTTTCGGCCTTCGGGGTTAATATTTGGGGAATTATTCTCTTGATTAATTTACGGTTAGTGACTGATGAATTGGAATGAGGCGTATGTTGTGTTTGTGTAACACTTGTTTATTATATACGCGAGTTGCTCAGAAAGACCGGGTTTATCCCATTCTGAATAACTGAATCGACGATAAGAAATCGAAGATGAAGACGGTGGTCGAAGACCGGAGATCTTCACCTCGTTTGGATGGTAACCGAGGTCCTGATTGGGAGGCATCCCGAAATATGGATAATGAGTGGTGATCGTCCAGACGTACGTGGTGATTGATGGGTTTGCGAGGTATTCAGTGCCTCCGGTTTCATTCAGACCCAGAACGGACTTGCAAATGGAAAGTGTGTCTGACATTGGAATTTGTTCTGTGTGATTGATAGCCATCAGTTGCACGGAGTGAATTTCCTGTGTGGCATGCTAAGATGCAGTGATCAGGGCTTCTGTTGAAAAGCAAAGTCTTATGGTGATGATCAAAGCACAGCCTGTGTGGCATAGCTTTGTGTATAACGTGAAATCGTGAGCCTCACACCCCGGTATGAACCAGAAACGGGAGGAAGGACCTCAGGGAGGACATGCATTTCTTCCTAGCTAGGGTGGTGTCAGTGACCTACCAGCCCTGACATTTATATACTTTACACCTGTGTGGTTGTTGCTGTTGCGAGGCGCCTCGGTTTGATCGGACGATCCGGGTCCAATGGAGTCATTCGTTGGCTCGTTTACGCCCCAAAGGGCGGGGAAACGTATTGTTCAGGAATTTTAATCCACATCGGTGGACCGGCCCTGTCGCTCCTAGGGTCACTCGAGCTCTGATCCTGAGACTCGGGCTAGGTAGTCTTGAATTCGGTAAGGACTATCTTTTGCCTTGGTTCATGATGGAAATCCAATTTCCAATACGTGACGGTTCGATTTTAGTTGTAATCCTATATATGGCGACATAGTGGGATGGGGCGCTTATGCCGCCTATGATTGATACTTATGATTTGAAGTTGTTTTATACACTATGCACTTATAATAGTATCAAATGATTTGTTTTAAACGTATCAAGCATTCTTGGCTATTATAAGGTAAAAACCCTATCCTCCGGCTTGCGTTGCATTGTGTGATGGGAACTGGGTCTTATAATAACTTCATTTTTCTTTATTTAGCATTTCGTTGTTGTTTTATGCACTGGTGTTCTTGGGAGGAAACCCGTTCCGCATTAGCGGCGTGGTCCCTTGATTTACCTAACTTTAAAATAAAGATTAATAACTGTTTTAGTTCTCACACCAGTCCCATGACTGACCTGGAGTTTATTGTTTTAACCTAAACTCTGGGTGCGCCTATTTGACACGGGCAACTAGTAGTTTTGGTTTTGCAGATTTATATTCACAGGATCCTGGTTTACAGCTGGAAGGATATCTGGAAAGCTTTGTATCCGTATATCTCCTTCAGTTGTGTATTGTATTATTTTCCGCTGCTATGTAATGTATTGTAATCTCTGATATTTATCGAATGTATATTATTTGTTTATACTCTGTATATTCTTGTATTCTGGTTAATTGTTGTAATATACAATGAAATGTTCTTCCGTGTGCGTTCTGATTTGTCGTGTTCTCAAACGATAGGGCGTTTCGAACGGTCTGGGTCGGTTTAGCGACTGGTTCGGACCGAGCGAAATTCCTTTTCGTCATAGTTGGTATCAGAGCTTTGGTTTACAAAGCTTAGAGAACAAGGCACATTAGAACCATACGAAAGAATTCATCAGATATTGGACTAGTAAAATCCAATGGGAATGACTCGTTAGAGATGGGATCAGTAGTATCCTAGAACGAGAGTGAAGAGTATATTTCTAAAGTAAAAACAAGTTTTGTTTTGAAATTTAAATCAACTATTCTTATTTGATTATTTATTCTATATTGATCGGGACAATCCGATATATAAAGATTTTGCATATATGTCTTGCAAACGTGTATTCGAAGTTTTAATATACTGGATGGTTATAGAATCGTACTCTAGTTGCCCGGGGATAATTCTGGTGATGGGGCACTGTCGCCAGTATTTATTTTCGAGTAACGAAAGTGAGATTTCTATAAATTTCCAATTGACTTGTGTAAGAACCGAAACTAGAAAGGGCTTATTGTTGTGAATTGGCATCAAAAATCTGATTTTTGACTATATATCAAAATTATGAATTTGAAACGTTAATCCACTAATTGATTGATGTTTGTGTTGTTTGTTTAATTGTTTGATAATTTTGAACCATTACGCCTAATTGTATCAAATATTGAATTGTATTCAAATTTGGTCGCATTTTCTTGCATATACATGTACTTACATTGAACAGGTCATAGCAAGGAGGCTAGAGCAGAGAATAAAATTTGTTTGCCCAACAAATAGGTACATGTTTACTATAATTTACTGTTTTGTTTGGGTGATGATGATTTTATGAGCCTATTGGCTTTTTCTTTTTCTTTTTGAGATCAGATGGCCTATATGGCAATTTCGGGATTTTCCCGTGGCTCCCGGTGCAGGGGAGGTTATGGCGAAATTTTTCGAAAATTCCGGGTGTTAGCCAAATTTTTGAAAATTCTCAGAAACTGAAAAGTTGGAGAATGGAAGCCAGATCGAACGTAGAGTTGATTAATCAAACCACTTTCGACTTTGTTCCTTTTCGGGGACGAAAAGTTTTAAGTGGGGGAGATTGTAACAACCCGGAATTTCTGGGCCAATTTAAAATTTTTATTTTGGCAATTTTAGCGAATTTTGATTATTTAAAATGAATTATTTTAAATAATATCGACGAGAAATTTATTTTGAATGGAATTAGAACATATATATTATATACGTCGTCGTTAGAATATAAATAATTATTTATAATTATAAAAGGAATTGAAAATGGCGCGGTAGTTCGATAATTTGATTTCAAACTTCAATTGAATGTACCGGGTGCAAAATAAGCCGGATTTTAGTGAAACCAAAAATGATGGGATCTATTTGATAATATCTTTCCAACGAATCCGAAAAATGGAGATTTCATAGCGGGAATCAAAAGATATGTCCAGTTGAAAATTCTGAATAGTCGCTATGGAATTCAGGCCCTTAAAAATGGATATTTTGCAACCGACCTCGGATTTCGACGAAACCACTTTTGTTGGGTCCGTGATGTAAAGTTATTGCTAGATTATAAATTTCATAATTTTTCGAATCAATATGTGAGTGTGACAAAGGAAAATGCGTTTGACCATTTTCAGTTGATTTTAATCGACTGGAAAATGGTCATTTTTCAAACGATCACAGAATTCGACGAAACTAGTTTTGTTAGGACCGTATCATCAATACAAAGCTAGAAAATATTTTTATGGAATTTTTAGAGTTCGTATGTGACCCCAGTAAATTGAAATGCGCGTTTAAACTCAATATATAGAGTTATATGTTGATTTGACGAAAACTAATCGAAACGATCGAATCAGCTTATGATACATATCCCATTGTGTTCGGAATGGGGGTACTACGCTAGGGACGACAGTCGGTGGGCTCAATTTTGAGTTCGAAATAAAAGTCAACCTTTCATTTGAAAATTAACTAATTAAAATAATATATATTTTTATATAAATCCCCCCTTCTTTCTCCATTCTCTCCCCCGTTCAGTTTTTACAGAAAGAAAAAAAACGTCGAGACGAAAACCCACCGCCGCCCAGGCCATCGCGCCGCGCCGCCTCCAGGCACCCGCCACCCCAAAAGCCGCGTCGCCGCTCCCCCCTTCTTCTTCTTCCCCTCGCGTCGCAGAAACCCCCCCTTCCTAATCGATGCGATACCCCCCTTTTCCCTACTGCCGACCGCACCCCCCTTCAGCCTCCCCTCGCGTCGCCGAACCCCCCCCCAGTCGGTCAACACAGCACAGAAGACCCCCCCTCTCTCTAAAATTCCAATGTAAGTTTTACTTATTTATTTTAATTTATATAGAATCTATCTTTATTTATTTTTAGTATGTATAAAAATTTGTTTATTTATTCATCAATTTACATAAAGGTTTGATTTTTACAATAGAAAAGAAACGATCTTTATATTTTTAGAATAATAAAACAATGATTTTTATTATATGTAGACAATAAAAATATAATTTTTACATTATAGGAAGATTCAAAATATAATTTTTATTCGAATGGTAAGTAAAAATTCGATTTTTATATATTGAATAGCGAAGTAAAAATGTGATTTTTACATATGTAGATAATACGGCAAAGAAAGTGACGAAAGGCGAGAACGGCGAAGATTTCTATAAATGAAGAGTCGTGGTATTGGATAACTATCGGTGAGAACTTCTCACTCTTCAATTTCTTTTTCTAGTTAAATATATACTAGGATGCAGACGGTGTTTAGTAGCACCCGACACCCGTCGTCCACAGACCATGGACGGCTTGTATGCTTGTTTGTTTGATTTTGCGGTGTAGTTGATTGTGTGTTGTGATGTGAAATGAAATAAAATATTTATATAGTTAAAAATATTTTATAGTTAAAAATAGAATTTTTAACGTGTATATGAAATGAAATAAAAATAAACAAATCAGACAATTTGTTTATGTACACACATTTGACTGATAACTGATTGGGACGATAAATTTTACACATCGCCCAACTGCACAAATAAAATCTGTGTTTGATTGTTTGAAACCCCACACGGGTATTGGGATGATATTTGACGTACACTAATCCCGATTTTTTAGTTGTATGTCGATCGGTTGATTGACAGACTGTTATAAGCATTAAATATTTATATTGGATGCTTATACAGTGTAGAATGCACTTTGGATGATGGCTGATTATTCATCGTTGTTATGATATACATGTGTTGTAGAAAATCCATATAATTAACATTATATGGTAATTGATTGGGCCTCATTCTAGTTTTGAAAAAGAAAGTTTTGAAAAAGAAATATTCGAAATAGAAATATTTGAAATAGAATATTTGAAAATAGAAATATATGAAGCCGTGTTGATTAGATTGACGCCATTTTGACGTGAACAATATTTATATCGATTTTATTCATTTTATAATGAATATCGAAAGTGATTTCAAAATCTGATATTTTGAAAAGAAATGAATATCGAAAGTGATTTCAAAATCTGATATTTTGAAAAGAAATGAATATCGAAAGTGATTTCAAAATCTGATATTTTGAAAAGAAATGAATTCGAACTGAAATTGAATATAAAGGAATTCGAATTGAAATTGAATATAAATGAATTTGAATTGAAATTGAATATAAATGAATTCAAATTCAAATTGAATTGAAACGAACTAAAATTGAATTAGAAATCAATTTGAAATGAATTTAAATCGAATTTATAAGGAAAAAAAATTCAACTTTGATTTGAATTTGAAATGAAGTTGAAATCGTTTTGAAAACGAATTTAAAACGATTTATAAAATACGTTTTAAAGGAAATCGACGAAATATATATTATATATATTATATATATAATATAATGGCCTGAAAAGAACGCGCCGCGCTGCGGCAGTTCGCGAATTTCGACCATTGACTTCGAACGGATATTACGGGAGATACGACCGTCGGATTCTCCTAAAACCGGAACCGTTGGGTTCGTATCGAAAAGTGCTTTCTAACGAATGTGAGAAATTAGAAATCTAACGGTTGGATTTGGAATTATGTCCAAATCAAATTTGAAAAAGGTCGCTGTAAGTGCAGTTCGATGGCCATTGATGGAAATCGACTGTACGGGCCTTGATAAAATTATTAAAAATAGCAATAATTTGTGTAAAATCATAAGAAATGATTTGGGAAGAATTGGGATGAAAAACTCCATATTTGAAAAGATAAAAATAAATTTTTATC
The DNA here is from genome assembly GCA_030737875.1 of Allium sativum. NCBI lineage: Eukaryota > Viridiplantae > Streptophyta > Magnoliopsida > Asparagales > Amaryllidaceae > Allium > Allium sativum. The sequence continues at coordinate 165,260,435 of CM060916.1, read as the reverse complement.
GAAATGAACTAGTTTTGAACTAGAATTATAATTCTATTTATTTTTAATTAAATAAATTGAATTTGAAATGGTTTTGAAAATAACCAGAATTTCCAATGATTGCATTGGAATGGATTTGAATCGAAATTGTCTTCGGAATATTTTGATGTTGGATTTCGTGATTATACAAATGTTGTTATGGAAATTTGAAAGATATAGATATATATATATATCGTTATTTCCAATACGACCTTTGTTAGTCGCAGAATTTGATATTGAATATAAGCCGGGATATTTTCTATTTCAGGGCCTTGTATTTAATATCAAATGTGATTTGGGTTTGTCGTGAATGGTGTCTTCATTAACCCTGTTCTTGAACCCAGTTGAGAAAAAGATTAAATCTTTTATTTAGATTTAATGAAGTGTACCAATTAAATAATATTTAATTGGAATTGAATTCGAATTGATTCTTGTGTTTATCGTGAATGGTGTTTTAAATAACACTCGTTCTTTAACCCGATAATTAATAGAATGTGATTTTGGGTCGTCGTGAACGGTATCTTCAATAATACTGTTCTTACACCCAACGAAGTTAAGAAAATCAGAAACTAACTGGAGATTAGTTGAGTTGAACGGTTTCTTGGGTATTGATCTGATGTTGGTTTCGGCCTTCGGGGTTAATATTTAGGGAATTGCTCACTTGCTAATTCACGGTTAGGGACTGATTGAATTGTGATGTGATTTTGGGGTTTATCGTGAACCGTGTTTTAAATGACACTGATTCTTTAACCCTGTCAAAGATTAAAACTAAGTGGAGTTTTAATGAATCTTTAATTAGATTGAAAAGATCGAAAATGGAGTATCACCAGTTTTACTCCAGGTGGTAGTTAAATTTTTAATTAGATTTGAACGTGAAATGGTAATTGAATTTACCGATAACACCGTGGTGTTAGATATGAAGTATTCCCAGTTTTACTTCATGGGATGAATAGGTTGGGATGGGGAAATTAAAACTAATGATTACTTCGGTAAGGTTCGTTAATCCCGACTAGTTGAATCGAAATTCAAAAGAAGATTAAAGAATAAATTCAAGGAATTTATCTTTGATAAAATTAATGGGAATCTTTCTCTATGAATGTGAAATTTAGAAACTAACTGTCGGTTAGCTAAGAAGAATGGTTTTCTAGATATTGATCTGATGTTGGTTTCGGCCTTCGGGGTTAATATTTGGGGAATTATTCTCTTGATTAATTTACGATTAGTGACTGATGAATTGGAATGAGGCGTATGTTGTGTTTGTGTAACACTTGTTTATTATATACGCGAGTTGCTCAGAAAGACCGGGTTTATCCCATTCTGAATAACTGAATCGACGATAAGAAATCGAAGATGAAGACGGTGGTCGAAGACCGGAGACCTTCACCTCGTTTGGATGGTAACCGAGGTCCTGATTGGGAGGCATCCCGAAATATGGATAATGAGTGGTGATCGTCCAGACGTACGTGGTGATTGATGGGTTTGCGAGGTATTCAGTGCCTCCGGTTTCATTCAGACCCAGAACGGACTTGCAAATGGAAAGTGTGTATGACATTGGAATTTGTTCTGTGTGGTTGATAGCCATCAGTTGCACGGAGTGAATTGCCTGTGTGGCATGCTAAGATGCAGTGATCAGGGCTTCTATTGAAAAGCAAAGTCTTGTGGTGATGATCAAAGCACAGCCTGTGTGGCATAGCTTTGATTATAACGTGAAATCGCGAGCCTCACACCCCGGTATGAACCAGAAACGGGAGGAAGGACCTCAGGGAGGAAATGCGTTTCTTCCTAGCTAGGGTGGTGTCAGTGACCTACCATCCCTGACATTTATATACTTTACACCTGTGTGGTTGTTGCTGTTGCGAGGCGCCTCGGTTTGATCGGACGATCCGGGTCCGATGGAGTCATTCGTTGGCTCGTTTACGCCCCAAAGGGCGGGGAAACGTATTGTTCAGGAATTTTAATCCACATTGGTGGACCGGCCCTGTCGCTCCTAGGGTCACTCGAGCTCTGATCCTGAGACTCAGGCTAGGCAGTCTCGAATTCGGTAAGAACTATCTTTTGCCTTGGTTCATGATGGAAATCCAATTTCCAATACGTGACGGTTCGATTTTAGTTGTAATCCTATATATGGCGACATAGTGGGATGGGGCGCTTATGCCGCCTATGATTGATACTTATGATTTAAAGTTGTTTTATACACTATGCACTTATAATAGTATCAAATGATTTGTTTTAAACGTATCAAGCATTCTTGGCTATTATAAGGTAAAAACCCTATCCTCCGGCTTGCGTTGCATTGTGTGATGGGAACTGGGTCTTATAATAACTTCATTTTTCTTTATTTAGCATTCGTTGTTGTTTTATGCACTGGTGTTCTTGGGAGGAAACCCGTTCCGCGTTAGCGGCGTGGTCCCTTGATTTACCTAACTTTAAAATAAAGATTAATAACTGTTTTAGTTCTCACACCAGTCCCATGACTGACCTGGAGTTTATTGTTTTAACCTAAACTCTGGGTGCCCCTATTTGACATGGGCAGCTAGTAGTTTTGGTTTTGCAGATTTATATTCACAGGATCCTGGTTTACAGCTGGAAGGATATCCGGAAAGCTTTGTATCCGTATATCTCCTTCAGTTGTGTATTGTATTATTTCCGCTGCTATGTAATGTATTGTAATCTCTGATATTTATCGAATGTATATTATTTGTTTATACTCTGTATATTTGTTACACCCCGTATGTTGAATAACTAGCTACAATATAAAACAAGGTAGAATTAAATTTAAAAATATGAATCAGGGGAAACGGGCTATGCCATTGCATTCGTCTCGGAAAAATACGCGAAATAGAGTCTGAAATTTCGTGAATCGGAGTCCGTATGTCCGAGATATGGGCTTTAGAAGTTTCACGAAAAATCAGAAAACGAAACAGATTTCAAAAATGCAGATTATGGGCTAGGCGGGAAAATTCCCGCCAGACCCAGGGGGTCGACCTGGGGGTCGACTGTGGAGTCGACCTGCCCACCAGGCCGACTAGGGAGTCGACCTACCCACCAGGTCGACTGGGGAGTCGACCCTAGGGTCGACCTGGGGGTCGACCTCCCTGGTCGAGCCCAGATGACCTAGGTGCACCTGTTTGGCTTTTGGGCTGTGTTTTGGTGGCTAGGACGTGATCTGACGGCTCTAATCTGATTTAGGGTTAATCTAATGGCCTAAAACACCTAACTACTCTATAAATACACCCTAATACTACCCTAATTCATACTAAAAATTGAAGCAATGCCGTTATGCCGTCAAAATGCAACTTGAAGGAGCCTCCATCAATTTGTAGAAGAAGATAGCATCTCAAATCAATCTCTAATCAACTCTAGCAACTTAATCTTCTTCTTAGGAGTGCTAATCAACAAGTTGTGAGTTTTCTATAGCCTTAATGACCAATTATTGAAATGATTATGATAGGATATAATGAGGTTATGGCTATGAATGTGGATCAATGCATGTTATGCAAGTTATATGCTATGTGTTAATGATGTTATGCATGTTATGCAAGTTATGTGCTACATGTTCATGATGTTATGCAAGTTATGCAAGTCATATGCTATGTGATCATGATTTATGCAAGTTATGCAAGTCATATGATATGTGATCATGATGTTATGCAAGTTATGCAAGTCATATGCTATGTGATTATGATGTAATGCACGTTATGCAAGTCATATGCTATGTGTTTGTGATGTTATGCAAGTTATGCAAGTCATATGCTATGTGTTTGTGATGTTATGCAAGTTATGCAAGTCATATGCTATGTGTTTATGATGCTATGCAAGTTATGCAAGTCATATGAGAAACATTGATCCATTATGACACCATGATATGCAAGTTTGGTGTATGATTATATGCAAGTTCATCTATGATATGTATGCAAGTTTGGTGTATGATTATATGCAAGTTCACATATGACATGTTATGCAAGTATGGTGTTTGATTATATGCAAGTAACATGTGCAAGTTTACACCTTAGTATGATATGCATACATATGCAAGTTAACCCCTTTGTATGTCATACATACATATGCAAGTTTACCCCTTTGTATGCCATAAATAACTTATGCAAGTTAACCTCCTTATGACATATGTGATTCATGCAAGTTTGGGTTGATTATTTATGCTAGTTGGGTTTGATGCTATATGCATGTTGACACCTTTAAACCCATGTTGATGCTAATGTTATGCAAGTTGAACCCATTATATTTATGATGAATCTTCCCTTTTATGTCATGTTAGCGAATTACGTGGGGAACGATGGGGTTAATATACATGTTAATGAAATGGTGTGAAGTTGGTATGATTATGCATACCATAAAGTGATGGACATAATTGAGTCAATTATGTACATCGTTAAAAATTGGAATTAATTAGGGAAAATTAATTCGGGGGTGATTAATTAGGTGTAATTAATCGACTAAGACACGAGGTTGGACCCTTTTGTAGCGTAAGACTGCCCGGAACCGACCGGCAAATCCAGCGGCTACAAATGATTGGCCCAATGTGAGAGGTCTTGGGCACAAACTACATACGTGACAAGTGTAAAGACACGAGGTTAGACTCGGTTATGGCGTAAGGCTGCCCGGACCCAACCGGCAAATCCAGCTGCCATAAAAGATAGTCTAATGTGAGAGGTTTTTACAACGGTTACGTTCTTAATCAATTAAGAAACACTTAACCAGATAAGCATGTAGTGGGAATGAGGGGTTAAGTGGGTGCCTTGGGTGGCATGTGGAAATCAAGTAAGTGCCTTGGGTGGCATGTGGAAATCTAGTGGGTTGCCTTGGGTGGCAATAGAAAATACGATTAGATGACTTAACCAAGTGGAAACATGTAATTAAACATGATTAAAGGGTTAAGTGGGACGCACTAGATAAATTGACAAGCTTAGGTGGTAGCTTGTGGGGGCCTATTTCAACCAGTAACCCACATGTATCTTATTGGGCTCGACCCATGTCGAGGACGGGACACACGTACTGGGCTTGATTATAAGAGGCCAAAACGGGGTAGCGGTGGCAACGCGAGTCCAACGGGTTTCATATGCGTGTGTGGACCCGGGCTGGTAGGTAAGACGTTGTTGCATCGTGTAGATATAAGCCGTGCACCATTTGTTGTATCGGGTTGCCACTTTGGGGAGTCATACACCCCACTGTGGGGCCAGCACAGGTATCTACGGTAGGGAGCCGATCGCTTGGGAGTAGTGGGTACACCTAGTGGAGATAGGGGCAGACGACACCTATGTAGTCAGCTAGGGGTACACGAAACTACTGGGTAAATTTTCTAAGTCCTTTGGGAGGGATCAACCTTTAAGTAGGAAAGACCGGTGTGGTGCAGTTAGTAATTATCCTTGGGTGGGTAGATGCGTCTTTACCGTTATCCTAGTTCACCTTATGTCTAGTTGGCTACTTAGTGTAGTCATTTATCCCCAGTCATCCCGTGCCAAGTTTATATCATACCCTAATTACTTTAATGATTGTGTTGTTAAAGTTATAGGGCTCACTCAGACTTATGTCTGACCCCGTTGTTTTTATCTTTTTCCCCCTCAGGTCCTCAGGTTGGGCCTAGCACTAGTGGGCTTTGATCAGATTTCTTTATCTATCTTCTGGAGCTTGGATCGTGATGTAAAGCCCAGCTTATCTTTTCTTTTATGGCTATTGTTTATGTAGTGGGATTATGTACTTATGTTTTTATCAGGATGGATATTTAGTACTTGACTCTTTATGGTGTTGTAACTAAACATGTTTACCTTCTGCTGCAATGAAATGATGTTTTAGAATTTCAAGTATTTATATCTGTCTTGTGTAATTTTTCGGTTCTATATTCACTTAAAATGCTCCACCGAAGTTAAGGCATTCCCCTAGTGAGTGACCTTAGCGGGTGTGGGGTGTTACACGTGGTATCAGAGCGAAGGTTACCAGAAAATAGAAAAATTTTAGAAAATTATTTTTCTAAAAACATTTTTGGAAGAAGTATTTTCAAAAACATATCTTTAAAGAGAAAAGTTTTTGAAAGAAAAGCATAATCCCCAATAGCCATATCTTTATCTTTCGAATTCTCCGTTTTGAATCTTTCCTTTTTCGTTTCAGCATGGCCGAGGATCTTAACTTTCCGGAGGGTGTGACGATACCAGTATGGTATAGGAGATTGATGGAGGCTAGGGCCGCCACTGCGGGTCCAGCAAATGTACCTCCACCAGCCGTAGCACCCGATCTTCCTCCTCGCACGGATACTTTTGCTAAGACTTGCAAGGAATTTAAAGCGATGGGAGGGAAACCTTTTCAAGGATCAGAAACTTTTGTGGAGGCTAGAGATTGGCTTAAGGAGGTGGAAGAGTTGATAGATATCCTTAAGATGGAAGAAGGAAAGAAAGTCAAGTTAGCTGCTTGGTTAATGAAGGGAGAGGCCTCATTCTGGAAGGAGGTCACTAATGGAGAACGCCCCGTTGACTCTTGGGCGGATTTCAGGCAAAGATTTGTGGCAAAGTTTCTCTCAAGGGCGGAGGAAAACTTGTATATGGAAAGGTTCTTGACTCTAAAGCAAGGAAATCTCTCGGTGAAGGAATATGTCAACAAGTTTAATCAATTGGCAAGGTTTGGCATAGACATGGTGAATACACCGGAGAAGAAGGCTTTGAGGTTCGTGAAAGGCTTGAATGAACCAATGCATGGTTTGGCTATGACTCATATCCCTATGGGGGCCACCTTTGAGAAGCTAGTTGACATGGCACTCATGCATGAGGAAGAGAAGGGTCCCAATGCTAATAAGGCACCCGAGAAAAAGGGAGATCAAAAGAGACCTCAACAGCAACAAAACAAAGGTGGGAAAGGCAACGGTGGCAAGGGGAAGAAGAAGTGCTTCAATTGCGGGATACCAGGCCACCTAAGCAAAGATTGTTGGAAGAAGAAGAAGACTGGCTGCTACCATTGTGGTGAAGCAGGGCATCTAGTGAAGGACTGCCCTAAGAAGGGGCAAAGGACGGGATCTACCTCAGGAGGACAGGTGCAAGCTCTTGTGGCACCAGGTCAGACAAGGGGGCAAGTTCAGGCTCTCGCGGTTCCACCGTTTCAGGAAAGAGGTAGAACTATTTCCGTTGAAAGTCTGGTTTTTCTATTTGATCATCCTGTCCGTACATTGTTTGATTCTGGCGCATCGCATTCGTTTATCTCATCATCATTAGTTGAGTCACTGCACTTAGACACCAGTCTAGTAGATGATCCCTTGGTTGTTTCAAACCCAATTGGGGGCTCCACTTATTTGTCCATGATATGTTTGGGTTTGAAGATTTCTATACTTAGCGTTGAGTTTAGATGTGATGCTTTTGTTTTGGGCTTCACGGGCTATGGGTTGATTTTGGGCATGGACTGGTTATCCAGTAATGGTGCCGTTCTTGATTGTGAAAGGAGAGTTGTTAGGCTCATGACCCATTTGGGTAACACTCTCGAGATCTCTTGTAATCCAATGGAATCTGTTATGCTAAGTTATCTTGAATCGCTTGATGCTTCGGTCGAGAGTTTGCGATCTGTTAGAGTGGTCCGGGAATACTCAGATGTGTTTGAGGAGGTGAAGGGCTTACCTCCGAAGCGGGAGATAGACTTCCGAATATATCTGGTGGATAATGCTAAACCTGTATCTTTACCAGTGTGCCACATGGCTCCTCGTGAGAGGAGGGAACTCCATAAGCAAGTAGGGGAGTTGCTTGAGAAGGGGTTCATAAGGCGTAGTATATCGGAGTGGGGTGCTCCAGTAGTTTTTGCCACGAAGGCGGATGGGTCCCTCAGACTTTGTGTAGACTATAGAGAACTCAACAAGCTCACAAAGAAGAATAGACACCCATTGCCGAGGATTGATGATCTTTTTGATCAGTTGGTTGGCGCTTCAGTATTTTCTCAGTTGGACTTAGCCACGGGATTTCATCAGTTGAGGGTGGCTGAGGATAGCATAGACAAGACTGCCTTTAGGACTCCGGATGGTTTCTATGAGTGGCTGGTGATGCCATTTGCTTTGACGAACGCCCCTGCATATTTTGTTGATTTGATGAGTAGGGTGTTCAGGGAGTTCCTTAATAAGTTCGTGGTGGTCTTTGTGGATGACATCTTAGTCTTTTCTAAGAGTGAAGAAGAGCATGCCCTACATCTTAGGGAAGTGTTGGAGACTCTTCGAGCGCATAGCCTTAAGGATAAATTTTCTAAATGTCACTTCTGGAGGAAGGAAGTGCGGTTCTTGGGGCACGTGGTCTCCAAGGAAGGGATCGTTGTGGATCCCGCGAAGGTAGCATCAATCCAAGATTGGAAGGTTCCGAAGAATGCTACCGAGGTGAGGAGTTTCTTGGGGTTGGCTGGCTACTATAGGAAGTTTATCAAGGACTTCGCGAAGATATCAGCCCCATTAACTCGCTTGACGAAGAAGAATCTAGTCTTTGTATGGGACGTAGATTATGATGATGCGTTCCGACGGTTAAAGAGAGCTTTAACCACAGCTCCAGTCTTAGTGTTGCCAGATGGGAGTAAGCCATTTGTTGTCTATACCGATGCTTGTGGGACTGGACTGGGCGCAGTCTTAATGCAAGAGGGAAGGGTAATAGCCTACGGTGGAAGGCAGTTGAGAAAGCATGAGAAGAATTACCCTACCCATGATTTAGAGTTGGCCGCTATTGTTTTTGCGCTTAAGATTTGGCGCCATTATCTTCTTGGTGAGAGATTCGAATTGTTCACTGACCACAAATCATTGAAGTACTTGTTTTCTCAGAAGGATTTGAACTTGAGACAACAAAGGTGGATGGAGTTCTTAGCATCCTATGATTTCGAGATAGCGTATACCCCTGGCAAGGGTAACGTGGTGGCGGACGCCTTGAGTAGAAAAAGGTTGTCCTTGAGTCCATTGTTCGTGGAACGACGAAGCTTGGAATTTATCTCGATGTTTGATTTCAGACCTTCCGTTGACTATATACCCGGTTTGCTAGCATCCTTGGAGGTCAGACCTACTCTTTTGGGGTGGATTGACGAGGCACAGCGGGACGACCCACAGTTGGTTGAGTTGGTAGAGAGGCTCATAAGGGGGGAGTCGTCCAGCCATTTGAGTAGGTACACCCTAGACAATAGGGGGTGCTTGCGTAGAGACGGTAGACTTTGTGTACCACAGGACGAGGGTTTGAGGAAGACTATTCTTGATGATGCACACCGTTCTAGGATGACCATTCATCCCGGTAGGGAGAAGATGTACCAAGACATGAGGCGAGTTTTCTTTTGGGCCGGTATGAAAAAGGATGTGGCCGAGTATGTCGCTAGATGCTTGGTGTGCCAACAGGTGAAAGCGGAGCAAAAGAAACCAGGTGGGTTGCTTCACCCATTGGAAGTTCCGCAATGGAAGTGGGATAGCGTCTCGATGGATTTTATTGACGGGTTACCCAGATCGAGAAAGGGTAATACGGGAATTTGGGTTGTGGTAGACAGACTTACTAAGAGCGCCCATTTCATACCTGTGAAGAGCAAGATGACTGCTCCATGGCTAGCTTCAGTATATCTTCGAGAAATAGTTCGATTGCATGGGGTACCCTCTAGCATAGTGAGTGATCGAGATCCTATCTTCACTAGCGAGTTCTGGAAAAGTTTGCAAGAAGCAGTGGGGACTCAATTGTGTCTGAGCACCGCATATCATCCTCAGACGGACGGCCAGACCGAGAGGGTGAATCGTGTTCTAGAAGACCTATTGAGGCTCTGTATCTTAGATTTTGGAGGTACATGGGAAGAGCATCTTCCATTGGTGGAATTCGCATATAATAACAGCTTTCAGTCCAGTATTGGTATGGCTCCTTTCGAAGCCCTTTATGGAAGGCCTTGTCGATCACCTACATGTTGGTGGGAATATACGGATAAGATCTTGCTTGGGCCCGATATGGTTAGAGAGACTTCGGAAAAGATTGATTTGATTCGAAGAAGGATGAAAGCAGCGCAGGATAGGCAAAAATCTTATGCGGACAAGAGGAGGACGGATCTGGAGTTTGAGGTTGGGGACATGGTCTTTGTCAAAGTATCTCCATTACGGAATGTAGTTCGCTTTGGGTCCGTTGGGAAGTTAGCTCCAAGATTTGTTGGGCCGTTTCCTATTAAGGAAAGGATTGGACGGATGGCATATAGGGTGGATTTACCCGAGAGACTTAGTGGGTTACATGACGTATTCCATGTGTCACATTTGAGGAAATGCCTACATGAGACCGCATAGGTGGTAGAGCCGAGCTTGCTTAGAGAAGTGGAGGTAGAGCGTGATGCAACTATTCGACGAGCTCCCACCCGCATCCTTGGGTCAGAGATTAGGAAGTTGAGGAACAGAAAAGTGCAACTAGTCAAAGTGCAATGGGGAGAAGATGAGAGCAATGCTACTTGGGAGACAGAAGCGAAGATGCGTTCATTATACCCATTCCTTTGTGAGGGTATGTCTTTTAACTCCTCCTTTATCGTTTGTCTAGTACTTATCTTATCTTTAGTATGTCCTCTCATTAGTACCTTTGACCTTTAGATAGGGTAAAACCTATGGTTGAAACATGTGTTTGAGACATGTTATGTTTGATGGATGCGTGTGGATGCAAGTGTTTGCTAGTGGTTGCTCGTGGATGCATATACACACACTCTAGGCACTAGATCGGCTCAATCACTTCATATTGCATAAAATTGTGTGTAGGTAGCTATATTAATGGATGTATAATGGTTGTGCTATCATATGGATGATGCATTTTGGTGAATGGTTGTGCACGCATGTAGTAATAGTATGTGTCGATAGGGTTCTTTCGCATACATACTGGATGCATAGCACTATCATGGTTTGCATTAAGGAGGTCAACTGAATCAGTAGACCGCCTGATTTTGCATTAGACAGGGAACATATACACACACTTTTTGCATATGTTCATACAGCATTAGAAAATCTAAGGACAATGGATGCCAGTGTTTGATGGTTTAGTAGATGGTTGTTTGGTTGGTAAGATACGTTCTTCTTGACTTAGAGATTTCGGGGACGAAATCCTTTAAGTAGGGGAGAATGTAACACCCCGTATGTTGAATAACTAGCTATAATATAAAACAGGGCAGAATTAAATTTAAAAATCTGAATCAGGGGAAACGGGCTATTCCATTGCATTCGTCTTAGAAAAATACGCGAAATAGAGTCCGAAATTTCGTGAATCGGAGTCCGTATGTCCGAGATATGGGCTTTAGAAGTTTCACGAAAAATCAGAAAACGAAACAGATTTCAAAAATGCAGATTATGGGCTAGGCGGGAAAATTCCCGCCAGACCCAGGGGGTCGACTGGGGAGTCGGCCAGCCAACCAGGTCGACTGGGGAGTCAACCCTAGGGTCGACCTGGGGGTCGACCTCCCTGGTCGAGCCCAGGTGACCTGGGTGCACCTGTTTGGCTTTTGGGCTGTGTTTTGGTGGCTAGACGTGATCTGACGGCTCTAATCTGATTTAGGGTTAATCTAATGGCCTAAAACACCTAACTACTCTATAAATACACCCTAATACTACCCTAATTCATACTAAAAATAGAAGCAATGCCGTCATGCTGTCAAAATGCAACTTGAAGGAGCCTCCATCAATTTGTAGAAGAAGATAGCATCTCAAATCAATCTCTAATCAACTCTAGCAACTTAATCTTCTTCTTAGGAGTGCTAATCAACAAGTTGTGAGTTTTCTATAGCCTTAATGACCAATTATTGAAATGATTATGATAGGATATAATGAGGTTATGGCTATGAATGTGGATCAATGCATGTTATGCAAGTTATATGCTATGTGTTAGTGATGTTATGCATGTTATGCAAGTAATGTGCTACATGTTCATGATGTTATGCAAGTTATGCAAGTCATATGCTATGTGATCATGATGTTATGCAAGTTATGCAAGTCATATGCTATGTGATCATGATGTTATGCAAGTTATGCAAGTCATATGCTATGTGATTATGATGTTATGCAAGTTATGGAAGTCATATGCTATGTGTTTGTGATGTTATGCAAGTTATGCAAGTCATATGCTATGTGTTTGTGATGTTATGCAAGTTATGCAAGTCATATGCTATGTGTTTATGATGCTATGCAAGTTATGCAAGTCATATGAGAAACATTGATCCATTATGACACCATGATATGCAAGTTTGGTGTATGATTATATGTAAGTTCATCTATGATATGTATGCAAGTTTGGTGTATGATTATATGCAAGTTCACATATGACATATTATGCAAGTATGGTGTTTGATTATATGCAAGTAACATGTGCAAGTTTACACCTTAGTATGATATGCATACATATGCAAGTTAACCCCTTTGTATGTCATACATACATATGCAAGTTTACCCCTTTGTATGCCATAAATAATTTATGCAAGTTAACCTCCTTATGACATATGTGATTCATGCAAGTTTGGGTTGATTATTTATGCTAGTTGGGTTTGATGCTATATGCATGTTGACACCTTTAAACCCATGTTGATGCTAATGTTATGCAAGTTGAACCCATTATATTTATGATGAATCTTCCCTTTTATGTCATGTTAGCGAATTACGTGGGGAACGATGGGGTTAATATACATGTTAATGAAATGGTGTGAAGTTGGTATGATTATGCATACCATAAAGTGATGGACATAATTGAGTCAATTATGTACATCGTTAAAAATTGGAATTAATTAGGGAAATTAATTCGGGGGTGATTAATTAGGTGTAATTAATCGACTAAGACACGAGGTTGGACCCTTTTGTAGTGTAAGACTGCCCGGAACCGACCGGCAAATCCAGCGGCTACAAATGATTGGCCCAATGTGAGAGGTCTTAGGCACAAACTACATACGTGACAAGTGTAAAGACACGAGGTTAGACTCGGTTATGGCGTAAGGCTGCCCGGACCCAACCGGCAAATCCAGCTGCCATAAAAGATAGTCTAATGTGAGAGGTCTTTACAATGGTTACGTTCTTAATCAATTAAGAAACACTTAACCAGATAAGCATGTAGTGGGCATGAGGGGTTAAGTGGGTGCCTTGGGTGGCATGTGGAAATCAAGTAAGTGCCTTGGGTGGCATGTGGAAATCTAGTGGGTTGCCTTGGGTGGCAATAGAAAATACGATTAGATGACTTAACCAAGTGGAAACATGTAATTAAACATGATTAAAGGGTTAAGTGGGACGCACTAGATAAATTGACAAGCTTAGGTGGTAGCTTGTGGGGGCCCATTTCAACCAGTAACCCATATGTATCTTATTGGGCTCGACCCATGTCGAGGACGGGACACGCGTACTGGGCTTGATTATAAGAGGCCAAAACGGGTTAGCGGTGGCAACGCGAGTCCAACGGGTTTCATATGCGTGTGTGGACCCGGGCTGGTAGGTAAGACGTTGTTGCATCGTGTAGATATAAGCCGTGCACCATTTGTTGTATCGGGTTGCCTCTTTGGGGAGTGATACACCCCACTGTGGGGCCAGCACGGGTATCTACGGTAGGGAGCCGATCGCTTGGGAGTAGTGGGTACACCTAGTGGAGATAGGGGCAGACGGCACCTATGTAGTCAGCTAGGGGTACACGAAACTACTGGGTAAATTTTCTAAGTCCATTGGGAGGGATCAACCTTTATGTAGGAAAGACTGGTGTGGTGCAGTTAGTAATTATCCTTGGGTGGGTAGATGCGTCTTTACCGTTATCCTAGTTCACCTTATGTCTAGTTGGCTACTTAGTGTAGTCATTTATCCCCAGTCATCCCGTGCCAAGTTTATATCATACCCTAATTACTTTAATGATTGTGTTGTTAAAGTTATAGGGCTCACTCAGACTTATGTCTGACCCCGTTGTTTTTATCTTTTTCCCCCTCAGGTCCTCAGGTTGGGCCTAGCACTAGTGGGCTTTGATCAGATTTCTTTATCTATCTTCTGGAGCTTGGATCGTGATGTAAAGCCCAGCTTATCTTTTCTTTTATGGCTATTGTTTATGTTGTGGGATTATGTACTTATGTTTTTATCAGGATGGATATTTAGTACTTGACTCTTTATGGTGTTGTAACTAAACATGTTTACCTTCTGCTGCAATGAAATGATGTTTAGAATTTCAAGTATTTATATCTGTCTTGTGTAATTTTTCGGTTCTATATTCACTTAAAATGCTCCACCGAAGTTAAGGCATTCCCCTAGTGAGTGACCTTAGCGGGTGTGGGGTGTTACAATATTCTTGTATTCTGATGAATTGTTGTAATATACAATGAAATGTTCTTCCGTGTGCGTTCTGATTTGTCGTGTTCTCAAACGATAGGGCATTTCGAACGGTCTGGGTCGGTTTAGCGACTGGTTCAGACCGAGCGAAATTCCTTTTCGTCACAGTGCCATGAGAGCATGAACCTGCCCTCTAGAAGTAGATCATGTCTTCTGTCCTTACCCTTGTCCTTGCCTCCTTGGTCAGTCTTTAACCATATGTCCTACCTCACCACATTGGAAGCAACCCATCTTCTTCTTCTTCCTATAGTCCTTCTTCAAATGGACACAATTGTGACACTTCCTTTTCTCTGAACCCTTGTTATCATTGCCGCCCTTCTTTTCTTGTTGTTGTGCCTTCTTTGGATCCCCTTTCTTATACTGTGCCTTATCTACACTAGCACCTTTCTCCTCTTCATGTATCAACGCCATATCAACAAGATTCTCGAAAGTACCCCCATAGTAATGTGGGACATAGCTAACTCGTGTAAAGGTTCATTCAGACCCTTAGCAAATCTCAAGGCCTTCTTGTGCGGTGTATTAACTAATTCCATACCAAATCTTGCTAATTGGTTAAACTTGTTAACATACTCCTTCACAGACAAACTTCCTTGCTTCAAAGCCAAGAACCTCTCCATGTATGAACTCTCCTCTGCTTGTGAAAGAAATTTCAACACGAAACTTTGTCTAAAATCCATCCACGTCTCCACTGCACGTCCTCCATTAGTTACTTCCAACCAAATGGAAGCTTCATCCTTCATCAAACAAGCAGCTAGTTGAACCTTCCTTCCATCGTCCATCTCAAAGTTACCAAACAATTCCTCCACTTCCTTGAGCCAATTCCGAGCCTCAACAAACATCTCAGTTCCGTAAAACGGTTTTCCGCCCATCGCATGGAAGTCTTTGCATATCTTAGAAAAAGCGTCTACACGGGGAGCGGGAGGAGGAGGAGGAGCGGTTGCAGCTGGGGCAGGAGAAACGTCTGTTGGGCCTGCGGTAGTAACCCTAGCCTCTAGATACCTTCTAAAACAGCCTAGTATCTGTACGCCCTTGGGTATAACGGGTTCTCCAGATATGCTGAAAGGAAAAAGGAAGAGATTCAAAACAGAGAATCGAAAGATAGATATATGGCTTTTTGGGGATTATGTTTTTCATAATAAACTTTTCTCTTGAAAATACCCTCTTTAAAACTTGTTTTTGAAAATACTTCTTTCTTAAAATGCTTTTGAAAACGGTTTTCAAAATCTTTTATCTGTTCTGGTAACCTTCAACTTTGATACCACATGTTACACCCCACGTCCATTAATGTCACTCACTGAGGGAATGCATTAACTTTCATGGAGTATTATAAGAGTATATAACATAATATCACAAGGCAGATATATAAAATGGTACTTAAGAAAACTAAAAATTTATTCAATGCAGCGGAAAAGCATAACATGTTTGGTTACAACATCAAAACCATATACTAAAGCCAAGTACACAAATACCCATCTTGTACAAAATTGTTATCAGAGTACATAAAAGTAAAACCATAATCCCAATCCAAATAGCGATAATGGAAAAGAGATAAAGCTGAGCATTACTTTCACCACTTCCAAGCACTTCAAGAAGAAAGGAATGCAAGTCAAGCTTCACTAATCCCACCCTGAGAACTTGGGGGGGGGGGAGGGGGAAGAAAGAAAAGAGGCGAAACAAAAGGGGTCAGACATAAGTCTGGCAAGTCTAGTGACTTTAACAATATAATCAGTAAAGTAACAAGATAAGAACATAAACTGGATATAAGAGATGACTGTAACAAAAGCAGATGTGATAAGGTAAACAAGGTAAGCAAGATAGAACATCGACTGCACTCCTAACCACTATAAGATATGCTCTGCACCGTACCAACATAACAGTTACATATTAAGAGATGATCCCTCCTTACTAATCATAATAATAGTAGCTTCCTGTACTCCTAGCTGCTCTCGTAGGTGCCCCACTTGCTCCTACCACCACCAGTTGTACCCACTACCTTTCCCATTCGATCGGCTTCCTAACCTCGTAGATACCTGTGCTGGTCCCACAATAGGGTGTATCACTCCCAAAGGTGGCAACCCCAGTACTACTGAAACACACATCTTATACCAACATGATGCATCAACGTCTTACCTACCAACTCGGATCCACGCATGCACATGACTCCGTTGGACTTGCACTGCCATCGCTAACTCTTTATTGACCTCTTACAATCAACCCCAGTAAGCGTGCCCCTGTCCTCTTCCTAGTTCGAGCTCATATAGATACTAAAATGGATTACTGGTTGAAAAGGGTCCACACACTTGATACAAGCTTCCCTCCTAAGCTTGGTCCCCACTAGGAATTCCCACTTAACCCCTCTTTATCCCCATGTATAATCACATGCCTCATCTTGGTTAAGTGCTTTTATTATGTTTCACATGCTACCCATGTTACCCACTTAACCCTTTATTATCCCCATGTCTAATCACATCTCTTATCTTGGTTAAGTGTTCATTAATTCATTATAACCGTAATCTTGCAAGACCTCCGACATTAGGTTACCATTTTGCGGTTGCTGGATTTGTTGGGCAGTTCCGGGCAGGCTTATACCGCAATCCATATCTAACCTCGTGTCTTTGCATTATTACGCATCTAGTTTTTGCCTTTGACCTCCCACATTAGATTACCAAATTGTGGTTGCTGGATATGCCGGGCGGTTCCAGGCAGGCTTATACCGCAATCCGAATCTAACCTCGTGTCTTAGGCGTTCATTATCACCTTCTTGATTCAAGTCCCAATTTACCCATAATTTACAATCTAAATTATGGTTATACTCTCATGTGCAAAATTACACCCAAACCCATCTTCATAATTCTTAACAGTTTATGCCAAATCTCATGTATACAGGTCATACTCGATTATGCCTAAACCAATTTTCCATATTCATCAGCAATTTATGCCAAATTTCATTTCATTGCATATTTGTCAAACTTTTCCCAATCGTTCCAACATTATTTGTAGGTATA
Source organism: Allium sativum (assembly GCA_030737875.1). Classification (NCBI taxonomy): domain Eukaryota; kingdom Viridiplantae; phylum Streptophyta; class Magnoliopsida; order Asparagales; family Amaryllidaceae; genus Allium; species Allium sativum. The sequence goes on along the minus strand of CM060916.1, from coordinate 165,243,128 downwards.
TCTCAACTTATGCCAATATGTTAGGCTCGAACTTAGCCTAATCTCATAAAGAAAAAGGAAAAGAAGAAGGGAAGAGAATCAAAACATTTAAACTGGCAAAAACATAAGAACAAGCATATGAACTATAAACAGGCATATAATGATAAAATAGATCAGAAAGGCATATGACAGTTTTATAGGTATGAATCTGAAAGATAACGATTTACAAGCTTGATAAGATTCATTTCAGTCACAGGCATATATATTAGATCCAATTTACAATCCTATCACAATTGTTTTTTGATTTGATTATATGTGAAAGTAACATAGACTCACAGCGATAGGATTCCTAGAAAAGAGAATTAGGCACTGTTGTAGCGAATCTGATCTTGAATAATATCTACTTTGATTGTTTGTAGATCTGATCTTCTAATTTGAATACTCCTATTCTGATTTGCTTTAGTGGAGAAGAGAGGCTAGGTTTGATTTAAACTAGAGCAGCATGGAGGCGCCATGGATGAAAACAATGAGATTAGGGAGGTTTAGGGGTATTTTATGGATGCTCTCGGTGAATTAGGACCCTTAGATTAGATTAGGATCCATCTGAACCATCCAGACTAGAAAACATGTTATCAGATCCACCACAGAACACGTCAGGCCAGATATGGGTCGATGGGGTCAACACCCGTATAGAGGGGTCGACACCCTTATAGAGGGGTCGACACCCCTGTCGACACCCTATGGGGGGTCGACACCCATGTCGTCACCCCATGAGGGGATTCGACACCCATGCGCGGGAAATTTCCCGCTCAGCCCACTTTGTCTAAATTTTGATTTCTGAACAGTTTTTGTTATTTAATTATTATTTAAATAAATTCTGCTTTAAACTAAAATCTTCTAAGCTTAATAACTTCTTCATATGATATCTGATTTACGCAAACTCGGGCTCTATTCCAAGCAGAATTCTGAGACGAACGAAATGGCGCAGCCCTCTTCCCTTAATTCTTCTTATAAAAATTAATTATTCTTTATCTCTTATGTCATGTTTTAGAATTACAGTGTGTTACAACTTTGATTTAGCGGATTAGTTCCAATCAGAGGGATGATCCTAATCTATTCGAAATCATCTCCAAGTTATAAATGGGAATCGACGAGGAGATGAACAAGTATGGGCTTGATCAAGATGGATGGCTTAAAAAGAATGGGAGACTAGTGTTGCCCAATGTCAGTGGATTGAAAGATGAAGTGCTTAGAGAATGTCACCACTCAAAACTGACTATACATCCTCGTGGTAACAAAATGTATCGAAACTTGAAGCAGACCTACTACTGGGAATGGATGAAAAGAGACATTGGGAAGTTTATATCCAAATGCATGAATTGCCAGCTAGTTAAAGCCGAGCAAAAGAAGCCTTAGTGGTTGGCTGCAACCATTGGAAATTTTAGAATGGAAATGGGAACAAGTCTTAATGGATTTCATTGATGGGTTACAACGGACTAGATCGGGCCACGATAGTATTTGGGTGATTGTAGACCGACTGACCAAGAGTGCAAGTTTTTTACCTGTCAAGTCGAATAGAACGACAGCTAAGTTAGCAGAATTGTATATGAAGTGGGAAGTGAGATTTCATGGAATACCTAAAGGCATTGTTAGTGACCGATATTTTTTGTTTACGAGTGGATTTTGTAAGATCTTACAAGAGGCTTTAGGGTCAGAATTACATTTCAGTACCGCGTATCATTTTCAAACTGACGGTCAAACAGAGAGGGTGAATCGAGTATTAGAAGAGCTCTTGAGAGCTTGCAATTAGATTTTGGAGGATCATAGGATGATTATTTGCATCTAGTAGAGTTTACATATAATAATAGTTATCACTCAAGTATTGGTGTGGCTCCATATGAAGCTTTGTACGGAAGACCGTGCAACTCACCATTATGTTGGCTAGAAATTGGTGAAAAAATTGTGCTTGGGCCAGATGTGATAAGAGAAACCTCAGATAAAATCAGGGTTATCTAATAGCGAATGAAGGCTGCACAAAATAGGTAGAAGAGTTATGCTGATAAGAGGAAAAGAGATTTAAAATTCTCCGTTGGCGACTGGTGTTTGTCAAGATTTCTCCGTTAAAGAGCATGAAGGTAGGAGAGGTAAGTTAACACCAAGATTTATTGTTCCATTCCCAGTTCTCGAGCAAGTTGGGAATTTGGCATATAAATTTGAGTTGCCTGACAAGATGGCGGGAGTTCACAACATATTTCTTGTTTCCCAGTTAAGGAAATTCATGCACGACCCTGATATGACTATTTCACTGGATCGGTTGGATGACATTGAAGTAGAACCTGAGGCTGTTGGGAACCGCAAGCCAATCTGTATTGTCGAATACGATACGAAGCAACTTCGAAGGAAGGCGGTGAAACTGGTCAAGCTTCAGTGGGGGTGATAACGGGCATGGTTGTACTTGGGAGACAGAGGAGAGTATAAGGAAGTTGCATCCAGAACTCATTGCCTGTTAAGATTTTAATAACGATAATTATTCCCTTGTTAGAAAACCGCATGCTAGGATAGACTTATTGTGTTATTATGTGTGTTGGATTGTTTATAAATGACTGTTAGGCATGCAGGACCCATTGAATGTTTTAACTAAGGAATTTCGAGGGCGAAATTTTTTAAGGGGGGAGAATGTAACGACCCGCATTCTACGCATCGAAGGTCATAGAATATTTATTTTATTTTCGTATAAGGTAGTATGGTCGTGTTACTTTGGGAAACGACTATTGGGATCATTTCCCATGTTCACGATTTTTACCAATTTTTAAATGACTGTTTTGCCCCTGGCGAATCTTGTTTCGCCTATAACTTTTGATTGGTAAGGATTTTTGACCTAAAACCACTTCCATTGGATTCGGATGAAGGTTTACCTTTCCATAGAGTGGTCATATTAGCCAAACGGACTTCCGTTTGGGAGATACGGCTGGAATAAGGTTTGGAAGTTGAAAAACAGCTTAACCAGGCCTAATTAGGATGATTAGGAGCTAGGCCCATAACCCATTTCGGGATTACGGTTATGGGGAGGATGAAATCAGTTAGGAAATGATTTATTTTTCATTTTCTCAGCCGCCATCTCTTCAACCCTAACAATGGCCTCTATCTTCTATATCACTCCCAAATCAACGTTTAAGCATGTATTAGCCTAATCAACATCAAATCAAGGCAAATCGACACCAAATCAGAGTTGGAGCGGCTGTGTTGCATAAGGATTCGGCAGTTTCAGATACAAAGTTTTATATGTGGCTAAGGCGAGTGATTTGCGTTGTTTTTCACTAATTACGGCTATTTAGGGGTGATTAGTGTTAATTAGCGAAATTATGCATGCGAAAATTCTCGAAAAATATGTAAAAATTCTTAAATATTATTTTAGGGCCCTGATAAAAATTTGGGTTAATTTGAATATGTTTTGCTAATCCTATCATTAGTTATGGACAAACATGATTAAGGGGAAAACATGGGTTTTGGGTATGTTTGATCTATATAAACATGCCATATTGTTGTTTTGGTGTTTATGGTTGATTATACATGTTTTTATTACTGTTTGGAATGCTTTGTGATTGAATAGTTGGGTTAGAATGGTTGAAAACGCCGTCGTATGGCGTAAATAGCTTGCTGGAAAAGTTGCAGGAAATTGGTCATGCCCCGTTTATGAGGCACCACCTCGACCCAATCGTGACACTATCATCACGAGAAGCCCCAGTCGTGAGCCCACCTCACGAGATGACCACCCTTCACGAGGCACGAACCGAATGTCACCCACGAGTCACAATGAAGCATCACGATCCAGGCCTTGACCTCGAGCCATTCATCACGAACCAAACTCGGGTAGTGCACCATGAGCCCGACCAAGGGAGGACCACGAGCCGGACCGGAGGAGGACGACGAGCCAATGACCAGAGGGGGACCCATGAACCGGAACAAGGTGTCATGAGCGGAAGCGCGACCCGAAACCGGAGATTAGAGCATCATGAACAAAACTGAAGAGTCGCGAATCAGGATGATGACCAAAACCCGAGATGCAAATGTAGTCCAAATGGGAGGTTAGCACTCAGGATCCAGATAGGAACCAAAGAGTTAACTTCATGAGTTGAACTTTGTTGCGGTATGTGCGCAAAGGGGCTATCAATGTCTGTAGTTTTGACTCACCATGAGAGACGGGTATTGGTCTAGTGCAGTGGAGTTGTTATGACTCAATGGGGGCAAAGTGATCGTAGCAGGGCTATGTGCCAGTGTAGTGGAGTTATCATGACTCCATAGGGCAGAGTGGACATAGCAAAGTATTAGTGGTTACAGATCAGTGCACTGGAGTTGTCATGACTCCATGGGGGCAGAGTGATCATAACAAAGAATTGGGTGATCAAAGTGGTGGATATCGTATACTTTACGCACCGAGTGAGGGATGTGAGGATGATTGCTATGTTTGATGTTGCTATCACCACGACATGCCCACCCCCTCCCCATTATTTTCACACCATGTGTTAGTGTCACCTTAGAGTATCATACATCATGTTCTATTAACTCTTTGGTTGTAGGTCCAGGTCCAGGAATGGTTATGTATGCCTGTTATTGTTCTTTTTTTGCTGCTTATCACTCATACCAAACTTTTTTTCTGACCCAGAGTTTTATATCTCTTCTTATTACTCTTGGTGCTCCTAAATGAGCAGACTAGAGACAAGTTGGTTGGTTATGCACGAGTAGCTATTCGGAGATGAGCAGGAGGATTACAAGTATTATTCCCATATATTCTCCCAGTGTTGTTGTTGGTCACTACTTTGGGCATTAGTAGTGTACCTTCCTATTTTGCTTTAGAGACAATTTAAAAGCTGTAATAATGGTGGTTTGGATCATAAGTTGTATTTCGACTTTTCCGCTGCTATGATGGTTTAGTTTTCAGCTTATGCACTGTCTCATCTGCCTTATATCAAGTAATGTTATTATTATATTTTGTTCCATGCGTTGTTAGGTATACTACAGGTTCTTTGATGATTCATAGTTTCAAACCCCTTCTTTTTTTTTCCTTTCTTTTGATGACCGTCCCGTGCGGTTGGACATCGGCATAAAGCACTTTCATTGGAAATGTCGGCTGGTGCGGGGCGGGTCATCACAATATCCTAAAACAGGTAATGTTTGAACATGTATGTCTGCACCAATACTAGTATAACAAGTTCATCATGATTTTATAACAGCGGAAATGAATAGCAGGATTAGGCGTAACCTAATTACATAACAGGATTAGGTGTTAACCTAATTACATAACAGCATGATTAGATGTAACCTAATTGCTACCATGTGATCGGCTCCCTACTACGTAAATACTCTGTGTCAGCTCCGGCAATAGGGTGTATCACTCCTTAACCCATCAACTATATAACAAAGACCTATTTACTGGTGTTATAGCATCTTATCTTCCATAGTCGGACCCATGCACACTCATGACTCCGTCGTAACGCGCCCGTACCCTCCTCCATGTGAACCTCTTATTATCTGTTTCAGTGAGGTGTGTCCTTTCCCCTACCTAGTATGGGACCCCTATTAACAAGATACCTACAAGGATAATGATCGATATGGTTTCTAAATAGTAGATTGGCACAAACTAAACCCCCTAAGCCCATGCCTCCAAATTGCTAGGATTTAAAAGTCCCCGAAACCCGATACAATAGCGGATGAGAGACCTCTTAGCTAATTAATACTTATACATAACCTAGCAGATTTAGGTTTGCTAATAAGCGTGGTTGTAATGTCATTATGTGTGTACAACCCTGCCCCAATACTCCTGCCCAAATGTACACAATTTCACAACATTTCAGTTTATTAATTTACATCTGGTACTTACCCTATTCTTAACATGTCATTTACTTAAAGTCCCTTTTAAGTCAAATTTAACATGTCCAATTTGTATGCATTTTGTACATCAACTATATTCCCAAGTTACAGGTTTATGCATAATGTCCACTTACAGTAAGTTTCTACACATTATCAGTTTATAGCAAGCCAAAACATGTGTATATTTATCATTTTTCCCAAATTATAATCAACCAATCCAAGTGAATAACATGCCTAAAATTTTCTTTTATAACATTCAAACATATGCATACTCTAATCGGTATAACATAGGCTTCCTAAGGCCCAGGCCTGGCGTAAAATAAAAAGGGAAACCAGAGGAAGGAGAATAGAATCAATTCACGTAGGCATATAGGCAAGACTGGAAATAAACGTAGAAAATGGGAAAAGGAAGATAAATACATATAACTTGTTAATTTTCCAACATCGTAGGCATAAGTTTAACTTGTTAATTTTCTAACATTACAGCCATATGTATAATTGATCATAATGGCATAAGTGATTAACAGTGAAAACATGTATAACATTTGTTTTACTAACACTGTAGATCCTAACCAGTTTTATTTAATTATCATGTTCAAAGTCTAAGAAATCAGATTGGTAAATGACGGGTAACTCACAGTGAGTCTTGGTGAAGATAATTATATAACGCTGTGTTGTAGGAAGTCCAAGTCCAATCCAAGTTGTATGTATGCAAGTCTTGATGTTGTTTATGTTCTATCTAATCTTTAGCAGCATTCCCCAATTATATGTTTATAATATTCAGAGTAGTTTCATGGAGGCAGAAGAAGATATGAAGAATTTGTGTGAATTGGGAATGAGGAAAGCCATCTATTTATAGAGTTACAGAGTCAACATCAACCATTAGATCTTAGGTTTTAAATCCAAACTGCATAAGTCATGTTGAGTCAGCAACGAGTGTAGAGCACAAAACAATCTAGGTTCATGTTCAGAATCTTCCCGAATCGGGTATGAGTCGACCCACCTATCCTCTGGGTTGACCTAACCACCTTGGGTTGAATTGTGGGACGACCCGGGCTGGATGTGGTTCATCCCATAACGGGAGGTTTTCCCACCTTTTTCGTTTGATTTTCTAGAATTATTATATATACAAACAAGCCCCTTATATGTATACAAACTTCTAAAGCCCATAACTTCTTCGTATGTTATCCATTTTACGCAAACTGAGGGTCTATCTAAAACAAATTTTGAGATGAATGCAACAATAAAGCTGGATTCACTTAATTTTGAATATTTAATTAAGTTATTCCCAATTTTTTTACCATTAAATATGATTACAATGTATTATATTTTGTGGTGTTACAAGCATAATATCTAGAAGGCCGGAACCAAATATGACCAGAACCTAAAGATGGAAAGACAATGTTCCAATTAACAAATAATCAAAATACATAAGCTAGAAATCCAGATAAACATAGGGTTATATTCACAAGTCGAAAGACCAAATAACCACATCCATAATCCAAATGATCGGAATACCATAAAACCAAAAGCATAATCATCGGAATCCAAAAGATGAAATGCCAAAATTTCATAATCCGCAAATCAAAAATCCAAAGTGTGGAAGGATGAAAATCCAAAGAACTAAAAAGCCAAGAAACCGAAAACCAAGAAAACCGGGATCAAAGAGCTGCACAACCACAGGTTTCAGAAACCTCATCGATCAATGACCAAACCACCGTGAGAAGGCCTCGATCCATTTTTATTCCAAGCTAGAGCAGGCAGTTGTGCATGTCCGAGCAGTGCAGCTCGATTTCGAACATACTCAGCCAGCTCGCCACTTCTAATATGCTCTTCAATCATATTCTGGAGATGCCTGAAATCATTCGTGCTATGACCATCCAGGTTGTGGAATAAGCAATGCCTACAAGATTTCTTCTCCCTATGAGTCGACTCCCTCGCCGGTGGCTTCCTGAAGAGAGAACCCAGATAAACTTCCGGATATACCTCTTCCTGAGAATGAGTAAGCTCCACGTATGAAGTGAATTTCAGATGATTCCATTGATACAAATCCCGATCATTCCGGGGAGCATCCTTTCTTTTTCCTTTGCCCGAGTTGGACGATCCTTAACCCTGAACCGAATTTTCTTCAAGAACTTTCTTATCGATTCTCGTATCCTCTTCCCTTAAAAACCGATCTGCCCCAAAGTAGAATTTACCAAGGTGCCTCGGTGGATCCCGTCAAAGCGAGATCTTGAAGTTCGTCTTGTCCAGAACACCAGAAACAACGACCATTAAAACCATAGAAGGATCCCGTCGATCAACCAAAGCCACAACATAATTAAACCTTTCCAAGAACTTACATAAAGTCTCAATAGTCCTTTGCTTAATCTGCATAAGAATGGGAATGGCCCCACCCAAGAAACAGTAGCCATCAAAACCGTAGAAGAATCTTATCGATCGACCAAAACCACAGAAGAATTAAACCTTTCCAAAAACTTACATAAAGTCTCAATAGTCCTTTGCTTAATTTACCAACTAAGACATTCCAGTTGTTCACAGATTCATGCTCCAACCTCCGAAACAACATGGCATTAATATCTGTAAGATAAAGTGGGAAGCACTTCACCATAATACTCTCTGAAGCCTAATGTACTTCCATGTAGCACTTATAGCGCATCATGTGAACCTTAGGATCCTTCTTACCATCAAGAGACTTCAGGATCAGCAATTTGAAATCTGGTGGGTTTTGAGAATTTCATATGTCCTGAGTGAGTGGGATGCTTGTAACACAATCCATGTCCAACAGAGATGCTCCACCTCGGGTATATCATTGAACAACATCAACGGTCTGACTACCGCTACCACTACCGAGCAAACAATTCCACTCACATTCAGTACTGCATCGGTTCCTCCAGTGTCAAGACCTGAATTAACAAACTATTGAGCCCCAATAAGAATATCTGGCACAACCTTGATCTTATGTGCCGCGCCGGCACAACCTAGCTTCCATAACTACGGGAATACCTGCATCCAAAGTCGCGCGCACCGATGCTTGAGCAGCATTATCAACACCAAAACCTAAAACCTGATAAACCAAAACCTGGGCCGAACCTCCATCAATATTGTGGACGTTGCCCCTAAATATTTACAATATGGTACCTATCTGCGGATTGGTATCAACACAAGGTTCTTTCTCAGTAATTGCCCATAAGTCCCGGGCCAAAGCTTGAGGAACACTAGCACTCGTTACCCAACATTCCATAGGCCTGACAGCCTTTCAAAACCTTCGAGTCTAGCGAGAAGAGTGTTCGCAGTAGCTTCTTCTCTTCGGAAATGCTCTTTTTGCTGTTCCAACTGAGAAGTCAAATCCTTTGTCAAATATTTAACCATTCCATCGATATCCTCATGGGTAACACAGTTCGATAAATGCCTATAGAGGAAACTTCCTGGCTTTCCTTATCGTTTCTCCTTCCAAACGAGCCAAACTGATATGTTTCCTTTTAACTATAACAAAATCCAAGTGAGATCTATGTCCTTAGCAATCCAAATCCAAAGGTAATCCAGCGCCCCCTTTCTAATGTGCCAAAAATTTGATGTGGGGAATTGCTCACTCGTGCATACCAACACCCGATGGGTTGATATTATGCAAATTATCCAAACAAATCAAACAGTCCAAACACAGAGTATGTAACAACCCGTTCGGAATAAGCCTAAATTTCAACCCAAAAAGGCCAATCGAAACCTAGAGCCATTCTAAACGGATCGTTGGTTCTTATAAGGAAATGGTATAACAGACATAACAGAGCACACTATAACGAATCAGAATCTCACGCAGCAAAAGGGATAAAATATAATAACATAAAATAGATGTACCTTTAATTAAAACCATCATAAATGTCGGTAACAATGAGTCTTGAGCAATATTAGGTACATCAACATTAATTATCCTAATATAACAATACTACCATAAATAGTGCCTAATAGCTATGGATCCTCCATCGTCAGGCTCTATCTCAAAGGTATCACTAAGGTCAAAGTATAAGGTTCTGGTGAATGAAAATCACATAAGTTTTCAGGAATAATTATCTCTTATATTAGTAGTATAAATTCTTCATGATATGTCAATGCAAACAAGCATACACAGAAAACATATGAGGCAAACGTCCTAGAAGTCAATTGATACCCCAAAGCTAATTTAAGGGTGGAGATCCTTATGGTCACATAATACCATATCTTAGTTTATTTAGGGTGAACATCCCTCCAGTCACTTAATACTCAATGGTGGGCCTCAAAGCACTTACGACCCTGTTATAACATTAACGTTATAAATAATGCTTCTCCTTATAGGTCAAGAAATAGTAATGGCTACTTACTACCAGGATTTGGGTTAGGAACATGACTTCAGTTATGAAGAACCCCTTTAGAAGCCCTTCTTATTACTTTCTAGCTGTGCCTACAGATGAACTGGTAATTACTTAATACTTCCCACATACGGTGGTTTCTTAGGCCATGTATACATAATCTGTCCTTATGCCACCTCTCACTAGCCCCTAGATAGGAAGCGGACATTACTTGGAGAACTACCCAACATACGTTATCGTCTACTAGGACCATTTGATACCTTATAGGAGAATGGCGGACCAAACAACCATTTAATTCTCAAAGAGTGCGCCCAGTGACTTGGTTTCAGAACCAATGAGTGAATCTTACGAACGAACCTAATTCTAACCACTTAATACCCAGAGATAGGTCAGCCACTTAATACATTTTTCCCAACGCAGGCCTACTCTACAAACAATAAACATACACACACACACAACACACACACACACACACACACACATATATATATATATATATATATATATGTGTGTGTGTGTGTGTGTGCACACTAGACATCTCAGATTATGCCTACAACTTGTAGATACTAGATTTGTCAGATGATAATGGCCAGGCTTCTACTACAAGTTCGGTCTAACCTCGCATCATAGTGTACTAATTATAATGGCCCATGGCATGTACTCCACTCACATTAACCAGATTTACTTATAGAAGCTAGATATCCCAGTCAGTTCCAGGCAGCCTTCTACTACATGTAAGGGTTAACCTCGTGTCTATGTGTCATTAATACTAATTAAGCCATTAACTCACACACAAACAAACATACAAATTCCTACTGGGAAATTGATCCTAATTTAATCATATTTATTGCGCACTTAATACGTATTAATATTACGTTATTTATGTTATATATATAAGACGTAAATTAAGCGAATGAAATTAATGTCCTTACCACGTTTTGGAATGTCAAGCCCTATCCAATTTTAAAGGTGTACAAGTCATTTCCCATATTTTCTCTAATCGTAGCACAAATGTACATATTAACATGTGACAATAATGGAAAAACAACCACAACAACATACAAACTTGTAACCTAGGTTTTAACTTGATTATTGCAATGATAAAATAAAGATAAAACATCGTATATCAAATATACATATATGTTTATAATTCCTATTTTGAATAGATCCCTTTCTTATGTTTGTTTATACGCAAAACCATAATATATAGATATATTGTAAATAATACGTTCAAATGCTCTATTTAGAAAATTAGAAATTTTAACCTAATAGATTTACAAATCTACCCTAATCTTAACCTTTTGCACAAAATCAAACATATGTTTTTACACGAAAATAGAACTAAAATGATTTCAAAAAATATATAAAACACACAACAAGAATCACGTTTTTCTTTTATTATTACAGCAACTCAACACTACAAATACAAGTAGATTGATCATTTCTTCGTAACAATTATAATATAAGGAATTTGGAGGATATTTAATATTATATTTTTGTTTATATCCAAATTCCCTTAGGCATAAAGATCCAAATCCATACTACAAAACAGAAAAAATAGGAAACTAATGTCATTTCCACTCACAGTGCTACGAGGGATAAAATAGTGGAAACTATAATGGTGTTTCCATTTGGATCCAATCCTTCATACAAAATGTTCTCCAATTCTTGTTAATATATATATATATAAGAATCAAGTGATAATAGTGTTATATTCAAATATTTGAATTCCAAAATACAAATCTAAATATAATCCTGAATCAAAATATAGAAGAAAAGAAATATAGATAAAGGATTTAGAAGAAAACCAAAATTCTTCTTGAGGGCGATCGACACTAGCTGCTTACCGGTTTTGGACCCATGCGACTTGAACTAAACATAAAGGGCATATACGGAGTTGGACTGACTTGAAATTTTGGTCACAAGACATAAAGGAAGCTTCACAAAAAAATTCATGTGATTTGGAATCAATATCATGGGTCGGTACCGACCCATACCCCATGGGTTGGATCCGACCCATCTATGATGGACCCTACAACAAGAAATCCATCTGGTAAGTCTCTTACATCATATAGAAGACAATTACAAAATCTCGTGTCGATCGGATAAGTATTGAGTGATTTGTGGATGAATCATTGCTGAATTACGCTTGTTTCGCAAGCAGAATCTGAACATTGAGGAGTGACCCAAATGGCTTGAAATTTGTGTGAGAGGTCACTCTGCTCATCTATAAAACTTATGTGAATTTTTATATCATTTGGTTAAGATACAAGGAAGCTATGGACTGATCTTCCACTTCGAATATGATTAAAACAAGAGATATGCTTACTCCTTGGTTCGATGCCGACCCATCATCGGTTGGTACCGATCCATGTATTTAAAGTATTTTGTAATGATATTTTGAGGGATACGTCGGCATGTAATTAGGAGGCTCCCTATTGATGGATTTGTCCAACTCCCTCTAGAGCACCTATAAATACTCCCATGCTTCAACATGAAAGGGGATTTATTTCCTTGTTCGAACAATGCTCTGCTAAGATAGATCTCCATTTCCAATGGCCATTATTCTTCACCTACAACAAGGCTTCTTCTCCAGAGATAGAAAATTTAGGTCAGCTAGGATGGTTATCGTGATTCTCCAATAACCAATAGTAATAGTGATTTCTAGTAATCTCTATGTTGGAGAACTTTGTAATCATCTGTAATATATTGTACTTTGGATGGAAAGGATCATAATAAAAGATATTCAAAGTGGATGTAGGCCTTGATAATGGCCGAACCATAATAAAAATTATGTCTCTCTCTCTTTACTTTCTATTTCTTACCTTTTTTCCATTTATTTTTATATGTTCTATACTATTTTCCCCATAAAAGGGGTGGTGTTTTCGCTAGAATCTGGTCTTAGTGCCATTTTTAGCGTTAACATTTGGTGATTTACTAAGAATCTGAATCTTAGGTCTAGATCTGAACTATCTACTATAGACACTTATGATCTAGAAGGTAGATCTATCGGAGAAACTATTAAAAAGGCCGCAAATCAGATTTATAACTTCTCCTTCAAGAAGGTCAATATTGGAGTTGTGCTATCTACTATAGATCCTCATAATCTGGAAGGTATACCTATTGCTAGACCCATGAAAATTCTGTTGAGTGGATCCACTGCCGAAGCTATGAGAACCCAGTTAGGAGAATCTATTGGCAAACCTATAAAGAAGCATTAAGTCAGATATAAAACTCTTGCCGTGAGAAGGTCAATTTCAAAGTCTAACTCAGAGAAGAAAACATAGGAAGTGTTGAAGGAATTAAATCTGCTCTTATTCAACCATCTAGGTTGGAGGAGTTTAACAAATTGGTAACACGAATTGAAGTTAACAGCAGCGCTAGTCTGAATGGATTTAGTGCAAAATTCTGGAAGGTTCGCTAAAAAGAAAATCGAAGAGGATTTCTTACTTTCTATAAATCATGCATTTAAGAAATGAAGTTCAATAACGAAATTACTTCAAAATTATATGCGGAAGGATGAAGAACCTAAGGAATCGATATCTCATAATTGAAAAGATAATATAGCGCATCATAACATATGTGAAGGATCTATATTAATCTCGACAAGGACACTTCACGATTCTTAGCGAAAAGAACACTTCTAGTCATCTGATGGCATCATACCAGCATGAAAGTTTATATATATACTTGGGGCAGTATGAAAAGTAAACCTAGAAAATTCGAGCAAAAAAATTTCCAAGGTGATAGACCGGTACCGACCCATCTCCCATGGATCGGTACCGACCCGTAAAGATCGACCTTATGGCACATTTGACTTCATGTTTCAGCTTGCCAGGACTTTGACATTGGTTCAAAAAAAATAAGAGTTCAAAAATCTCCTAAGTAGAAGGACCAACCCATCCTCATAGGCTCATACCAACCCATAAAAATAGGAGAAATGATAACTTTAACTTCAAGAAAAGGTTCTGCCAGGTCATCACGTTGCATCTAGGAAAAATTATGCAAAAACAAGTTATCTCCATGGATCGGTACCGATCCATAGAAGATGTGCCGACATTGGTCCATCAAATGAGTTCGTATTGAAGTGCACCTCTCCATGGCAATTTTCCTCTACTTCAACATTTCTTTATCATATTAAAGTGCCCCCAAACCAGGGTGCTTCCCCCCTAGACCCCGACCCATTGACCAGGCAACGGGACCACTGTATGGGTTGTTCGAAAGGGGGAATATTTAGTTCAAGGAACATTCAGATGGAAAGATAGAGAATAATTCACAACGGTAAGCTTAGAAGACAAGAAAGAATTTCTCTTCAAAGGATCGAACGACCTAGCCCTAAACCCTTCAACATAATATAAGACTGTCACGAGAGAACTACACAAATAACCAAGTAGCTAAAGTCAAAATGTGGAAGAAATTCCAACAAACTTAAACGAATGAAATGTGTACCTAGGTAAATAGTCATCTCAAATCCCATAATGAAGACTCAAGAAAGAAAGAAACATGAGGGATGGGGAAATGCAAATTCTTGCCTACCCGAACTCTGTTCACTAATAAGATCTCGATAACACGATATCCAAATAAGAAAAATACGTTAGATATCCTTTCTTATAATGATGTGGTAAATCTGAAATTATTTACATTACGCAGGTGTCACTAGGCTATGACTAAAGCAATGACCATCGCTATAGTCTAATGCAAGGCTCCCGCGAATCGTCCGAGATTGGAAAATACCAAATGCCACTGGAGATTTGAAGACTTCTTAACATTGCATAACCAATGGAAGAGGGGGAAAACCGCATCACAACAAGTGCTACATGCCATGTGCAAAAGCAAGAAGACGGGACTAGCGTTCTAGATAAAAATTCTATAAATGGTCGAAATGCACCAAAAGAATGAAGGAGCCATAGGATCTCAATGACCTTCGAGTGAAATTACTCTGCTTATCCCAGTAGAGAAGAAAAGATGAGAATAATAGTAGGTCAAGGAAGGGAGACAAAGCATTTGGATGCTAGATTTCACCATCAAACCTCTGGGGTTAGGCATCTCATCCTCAAGCGTGCTATGACGAATGCCAGAGCATATAAGTGGAAAGTCCTTGAATGAAACCGTCAATCTTGCAACATTAGGCGGAATTCTTTGCATTCCTAAGATTGACGTTTGGAAAAGCGACCTTGCCATGCGATATCGGCATTGCAATAAAATCAATTTTGGCCAATGACGGTTAGCATCACAAGCATCAATACTTTCCTACAACTGCCAATGTTATTAGTGTTATCCAAAGACTTCTAACATCACAAAGTTGCAACGTTATTCTATGGCCATCGGCATTATAACCAAGCCTTTCTTGCAAAGGCACTAAAAACCCTTCCACATGTGGAGGCACCTGAAGGCCTCACCTAAGTTGAGGCATATTTAAGACCTCATCCAAGATGAGGTATAAGAAATACCTTACCCAAGCTGAGGCATACAGAAAACCTCGCTTCCGTATGGCACTTGATATACATCGCGATGAGTCAGGCCCTGGGAAACGCTATCCCTGCCTGGCCACACAACCACTAATAAACATCGAGTGGGAAAAGACCTCATCTTTAAGAGGTACTCTTGATATAAATCGCGATGAGTCAGGCCCTTGGAAACGCGATCCAGGCCAGGTCACATGACCATCGATAAAAATCGAGGGAGAAAAGACCTCATATTTATGAGGCACTTTTGATATACATCAAGATGACTCAGGCCCGGAAACACGATCCCATCCAGGCCACTCGACCATGGATAAAAGTTGAGGGCAAAAGGACCTCATCTTTAAGAGGCGCTCTTGATAAACATCACAATGAGTCAAGCCGTGGGAAACGCAATCCCAGCAGGGCCACATGACCAATGATAAAAATTGATGGCAAAATGACCTCGTCTTTACGAGGAACTCTTGATATATATCGTGATGAGTCTGGCCTCGGGAAACATGACCGATACAAGTTAGTCTCGGCCCCGAACAAAGGCATGCGTTGATCGATAAATAGCGGGTGAATGGAAGAACTCGCTCCTACAAGGCACACGATAAGCATCATAAAGAATTCGCTACACAAGGGTATCTGGTTAGGTGTCAAATAAATGTGGCATAGGAAAATTACCAACCACTGGTGAGTGATATGAAATCTTGAAAAGCAAAGGCATGAGATGAACGATGAAGTTGGGCACAAGATTCCATCGTTCGAGATCAGCATGTGCAAAAGAGAGATCGCAACTCCAGAGCAAGGGTCCTCATACCTAAACAAGGGTAAACATCAAGCTTATGTAGATGCGACTCCAAAGATAAACACCTCTCACACAAATTCAAGGATGAAATTCGTCGATCGTTGGAATAAATATTTTGTAGGAAGAAGATGGTATCATTACCCGGATTGAAGTCCAACCCATTCAAAAAGCACACTTGGAGTCACCAAAAAACAAGTATTCTTACCCATAACCCCAAAAAGGCTCCTCTAATAGACAAGCCAAACAACCATTTTTGGCAAACTAGAGTTCCTTTTAGAAGACGTGATGCCATAACTACCATAGCACAAAGTTTGATTGCCCCGATGGCCTGCCTTCTCAGAACATTCGGTAAACGGTGCTCAGAAGACGATTACGAAACATAACGTAATTCGAAACCAATGAAGCAATCGTAAACCTTCAAAAAATGAGATCGGTAATACCCATAGTGGTAACTCAAAACCTAAGACACCAAGGAGACTAACATAGTCACTATAATTTGTAGGCAACAACCAATGTATATGGAGTTTAAGTACACCCCAATCCGCGATGACCCATGGTATGGGGGAAACATCACCCGTAATGACCTCTAATAGCATCAGGGTAAAACATACCAATGGTTTATCCCGACACTGTGATGAATGGGAAGTGTAGCAATGAAGAATAGAATACTATAATAGAGCGGAATTATAAAAAGTACAAAGGAAAACTGTCAAAAAGTATTAGAATATAGATGGTACAAAGACGTATGATAAGAAAAAGCGATCCTATTTCCATATAGCGTCTCTTCACAAAGGTACAATCAACTCAAAAGGTAGAGGCCAATACCCATGCCTCTCTGACTAAAGAATGTGCTATAAGAAAATAAAACTCAACTGACACACGCAGGGATTTCAGAAACTCAAACTAGATAATGCAAAGTCATACAACAAATAATAACATTTTGTTACTGTCCCACAATACCAAATGCCAGTTTTCTAGATAGCATGGACCGACACCTGCATAGTCCCAACCAAGGAAAGATGAAATACATGTTGCGCATGACCATGAATAAAATAAAACAAGTTACGGGAAAATCGAGACATAGTTTGAAGTGTGTGAATAGTCCTATGACATGAAAGCTAGTATACGCTCGAGCAATCAGAAAAATGAACCTTAGATGAATTGTACCACAATCGTATTACATTCGATAGTAAATTTCAGCAATATTCTAAGTACAATAAAGGCACAAGCTAGTTCAACATTATCCCAACCCAGCTAATTTGGAAAGGTGGAAATGTGAACCCCACACAACATGGATAAGAACAAATAATGGAATTGTGAAGCTCAACTCACCTCTTGCCCCCTGATGTGCACTTAAAGACGTACATTTATATTCACATATTTATTCGTTTTTTAGTTATATAAATGATATATTGGACTATTTTTACATGTTTTAACCAAAATCTCAAAATTCTCAAATTATCATGCATTCATCTTCATATTTGGAAAAACTTGTCATTTGTGCTTGTATTAATTTTTGTTAAAATATACTTGTTCATTTTCATGTTGCTTTATAGAAATTCGGGTGCAAATATGAAGAAAGATCATGAATTTATCATGCACAAAGAGTAGTTAAGATGGGACTATTTCACATACAACTTAGTGGAGGACCCTACCTCCCCACTACCCCTCTTTCTTTAATGTTACAATTAGAGGCTAATTTATTAGCTAATGGGGACAAATAGGCTTCATGCACTTTTAATGAATCACTAGTGGCTAAAGAAAAAATGGAAGCTTCATGAAGAGGGCTTTTTGGGTGGTTCCCAAAATTATAGATTAGGATTTAAACATGCATAAATACCCCTTATGTTGTATGTATCTCTTACTATTATCTTAGATCAAAAATATATGCACGTGTAGGTTGAGGTGGATAATAAAAATGGCATCCTAGCCTTCTCTTTTATGTCATCTTCTTATTTACATGTTTTTTTATATTCATGTCTATTCATATGCTCTCTTCTTTTATGTTCATATCATAGATCTCTCTTTATTTCATGCAAGTAGAATAGTTTTCCCTATACTTTGATCTCTTTTTCCTTTGTTTTTATATGTTGAAATCGTATTCTGTTGAAATCATGATAAAAATGAGGAGCTAAATCCTTATAATTTAGGAGTAATGAGGCTTCCTCTTATAGATATAGATTCAACATAATTTTTATGTTAATGGCCTCTTTTGTGTTCATATGAGTAGTTGTGTATTATAATTTTATGGTCTTATTTGTGTTAATTAAGAACATAAATATTATATGCTTATGATAAATACATCACTAATTCCACTTAAATTTAAAAGGGATCATCATGAAAATTTATGTTAGTCTATATGAAAAAAGAGGAAAGTTGATTTGCCTTTAAATTGATTTTTAATTACATAGTTTTAGTCTCAACTTGTGCTTATTTTACTTGTTAGTTTTAATTAATCAAAATATCAAGTGGTATAATTTGATTGAGTAGAATTCAAAATTTTATTTTTTCCCCATGGATCGACCAGTATTCACCACGTACAAGTGTAAGCCATGCGCTTATGGTTTATTTCTAAATTCATTTGACGGTTTTCTAAACCGATAGAATATCCATCGTCGAACAAGTTTTTGGCGCCGGTTCCAGAAAATTGAATTTTAATTTTGATTTTATTCTTTGAATTAATTTTCTCATTTGTTGCTCATCACCAAAAAAAAGAAAAAAATGTGCATAATTTTATATTTATCTTTCTTCAACTTTTGTTCATGATTGTTGAGTTGCATTGTATGACTCACGACTTTATTTGTTCCCTGGGAAGTTAAAGTAGAGATGTACCAGACATTATGTTGTTTGAACTATTTTTCCACACGGTGCCATCGAAATAGAAAACCATAGGGATGGATCGATTTTCGAAAGTCAATATCTAAAACCATTATTGGAATTGCCCATTGATCAAAAGGAGGAGCTCATGATTCTTCATTAGCCATGCTACATTAAGTAAGAAAGTTTAATCCTCCTTTGTAAGTATGTAAAGATTTCTCTTTCGTTCACTCATTGTGTCGTGCATTGACTGTGATGGCGCAGTTGAAATCAAGTATGGGGGAGTCATTTTCATTTTGTTTTGCATAGTTTAAGTGTGCATATTTTTCCCTTCCCGTCAAAAAAATTCAAAACCAAAAGAAAAGAAAAGATTTTTATTTTTATTTGCTTTTAAATTGGTATGACGAAGTAAGCATTTGATTTTGGTCGTTAAATAAATATTTAGGAAAATTACTTCTCTTAATGGATAACGGAAGAAAATTTTGTATTATGAGAAACTTTAGTGCAACTAGTATATATGGAGATTCAAAGGTGATGAATATGAAGTATTTTCTAAATTGTAATTTTCGATTAAAAGAGTGGTTGATTTATAGTACTTGTGATAACATTTTCAATCTTTTAAGTTAAGTTGTTCTAAGATATTTTTGCTTAGCACCCTCTCTTTTCAAAAAAAAAAAGAGTTGATTAAAACACCTACAGTCGATAGGTGTACGCATATGTGTACACTCTCCACGCTCTGTACTCCCCTCATGTTAGTCTGAAAGGCAGTGCATGGGTGGTATATATGCCCTCAGTTTACCTGAGTTAGGTGGGTAAATAATAATAATAAACAACACCTATAGTCGATAGTGCATGCACATTGCACGTAATTGTGTGCATCACCATGCTTTGTACTTTTCTAACGTCAGCCCGAAAGGCACTGCATGAATTGTATAGCTGGCCTCAGTTTACCCGAGTTAGATGTCTATAAATAATAATGATGTGAATATTTTTCAAAATACAGAGAGAGTAAGCAATTGAAATCCAAACACTATCTTCGCTTAGTTGACCTAACATGTTAAACAAAAGGAAATAAAAATGCCATTTAACGATTGTTGATAATCGATTATAGAATTCATTTCATAATTGCACTACGTTTTCAACCGAAACAATTAGCTAAGCTAGAGGAGATTGTAACAATAACCTGACTTTTGTTTGAAGTTTTGATTAATAATGGACTGAAGTTTCATCGTGACAACCCAAACTTGTATCTAACTCACTCGTGTCAAATTTAAAAGTAAATTACCCATTTGTAAATATTTTTTCGAAAACTTGCATTCATCTTGTAAATAAACTTGCATCTAGGAATTTTTCGCATTATATTCGGATTTTGTGGCTAGTATCCGCTGAAAACCCTCATGAGACAACACTCGTCCTATCAAAAGGTTTAACGGCTTATTGCAAATGCTCAATGCAATCCTGCTTCCTACTAAAATGGATTTATCTCAGTTTTTTGTTTTGTTTATTCGAGGATGAATAAAAAGGTAAGTGTGGGGGTATTTGATATGCACACAAAGGTGTACATTTATATTCACACATTCATTCTTGTTTTAGTTAAAAAAATAACATACTGGGCTATTTTTACATGTTTTAACCAAAACTCAAAATTCTCAAATTATCATGCATTCATCTTTATATTGGGAAAATTTTGTCATTTGTGCATATGTAATTTTTTGATAAAATTTGTTCATTTTCAAGTTGCTTTGTCGAAATTTGGGTGCAAATATGAAAAAGGATCATAAAGATATCAAGCATAAAGTGGAGTTAAGATAGAATTAATTCACACACGACTTAGTGGAGAATCCCACCTGCCCACTACCCCTCTTTCCTTAATGTTACAATTATGGCGAGTGTGAAACACCCCACCTTCTTTAAGGTCACTCACAAAGGGAATGCCTTAACTTCGGTGGAGCATTATAGGTAAAAGATGCAGATAATTTACAAGACATACAAATAAATAGTAGAAAAACTAAATTTATTTCATAAGTACGTGGTTCAGTTAAAACATTACAATAACTGTCTCAAAACAACTTCCCATATTACAACAAAATCTCTATCTTGAATTAAAACATAAAGAATCATTAAAATAATAGTAAGATAGCATAAATCCCCAATAAGAGAGTTTCCAAAGCCATAGCCCAAGGAAAGAGCGTCCAAGCAATACATCTACTCACTTCAAGCTGGAAATGGTTCGAACTAAGCTGAAATATTCCCTCCCTGCGGACCTGGGGGGAAGGAAGAAAAGAAGACGAAAGAAAAATGGGTCAGACATGAGTCTGGTAAGTCCAGTGATTATTTAGCATGTAAACAGGAAAAAAGATCATGATATGAATAAACTGAACCTAGGACAGCGCCCTAGAAATAAGATAATAAAACCGAATATGCTATCGCACTCATTTCTATTTCTTTGCATCCACTCACAAGTGTTTCAACTAGTACCATGTGTTCAAGATAAAGGATCCCCTTTATCGATCGGCTCCTACTCGTATACGTTTTCTACTTGTGTCATTCGGCCCCGCTTGATTGTAGATACATGTGCTGGTCCCACCATGGGGTGTATCAAATCCTATGGTACAACCCGACACAATTCAAGATGCACAGTGCATAACTACTGATGCCCAGTGCCTGCTTTTTTCACTCCGGAGTACGTGCACGCCCGCACTCCGTCGGAACCTACACTGACGCACCACCCGCTGTTGTTTTGACCGCTTATAATCAGCCCAGTAATCGTGCCCCACCCTGCCTAGTTCAGGGTACCATGATACATCTATGTGGGTTACTGCTGAAATGGGTCCTCGTTACTAGGGTTTCCTAATCAACATGTTAAAATAGTTAAGTGTTCTCAAATTAACCTAACCCCACCCATCAGTTTAGTTAACATGTTGTATTGGTTAAGTGTTGCCTTAATTAACTTAACCCTACCATTCCTGTTTTAGCTTTAATTCATTCATTAAAGAACCAACCACTCACATTAGATATGTATTGTTGCGGTCGCTGGATGTGCCAGTCGGTTCCGGGCAGTCTTACACCGCAACTCAATCAAACCTCGGGTTCTTTTGGGCTTGATGCGCTAACCTCTCACATTAGATCTATATTGTTATGGTTGTTGGATGTGCCGGGCGGTTCTGGGCAGTCTTACACCGTAACTCAATCTAACCTCGGGTTAGGCATATTCGTCTTTTACTTAAATTATATATTTACTCTTCATATATATATGTAAATTATCCACAATTATTGCCATTCAAGCCATGCCCCATTTACCCACTAAATCATGTTTATAATTTTTTTAAGTATATAAATTATACCAATTTATGCCACTACTCATTTATATGATTATGAGCCAAACTATGCCAATAATTTGAAATTTAAGGTTTTTCCCAACGTTACCCCCGTCACACATTCACAAAATTCACATAGAATGTTAGGCTCGCAACTTAGCCTAACTTATATACAAAAGGGAATAGAAAGGAGCATGTACCATTCCCGTAACATAAAATAATAAGGATCTAACTAAACATGTGTCATATATATACTTGGCATAAAACAGTGAACTTGCATTTTGGCATGAATCTTAAGCATATGAATCGGGACTTACATAGAATTACACAAATCCAATTAGGCATGTAAATGTGAACTTGCATTTTGGATCCAATTAACATGGATCTTAAGCATATGAACGGGGACTTGCATAGAATTACACAAATCCAATTAGGCATGTAAATGTGAACTTGCATTTTGGATACAATTAACATAAATCTAAAAATAGGAGAATGTAGATCTAAACATATACATGACTTAGCCTAAAACTTGCATGCAACATAACATGGAAAAGTCACTAAATTTACATAATACATGATTGGTTTAACATACAACATAATAAGTCCAATAAACCACAATAGTTTCATAGGCATATACGATAGAATCGTTACAAGAATAGACATGAATCAGCATCACCATTATCTTAAAACTAGGCATAACTCTAGTTTCATTTTATTACAAATCATAACTTTTTAATTGATCACATCTAAATAATAACAGGACTTACAAACAAAAGAAAATCTTGTTTTCTAGAATCTGTTTTCTGAAACTGAATAGCAATCCCTTGACGTAGACTATCGATTCTCGAATATAGATTAGATTCATAGCTTCTAACTTGCTTTCTAGTTTGCTTCCTAGTTGGAGAAGAAATCGTGGCTATGCTAGGTTGACCATGGACAACATGGTGGCTCCTTGGAATGAAATTGTGTGGTTTAGGGTTGACGGTTGGGGTTGCTTTTATAGAGGTTTAGACTTATGTGAGTCGTTAGATCAACCTAGGAGCAATCACAACCATCTAGACTAGATAGAGCTATCCAGAAATTGCCACCTATGACCTAGTGATGCAGCAACAAAGAAAATCGTCACTATTTGGATCTGGGCGAGGGGGTCGACCCCGGGTGACACCCCAGTCGATATCCCTGTTGGGGGGTTGACACCTATGTGGACCCCCTCCCCCCCGGGTGGAGTCGACCCCTATGGGCGGGAATTTTCCCACCCAGCTGACCCATAAGATTTTTTTAAAATTCGAACTGTTTTGTTTATTAAATTATTTAATTATATAACTTTCTGTTTAAACATGAAATCTTCTGAACTCCATAACTTCTTCATACGGAGTCCGATTCGTGAAAACTCGGACTCTATCTCAAGCAGAATTCTGAGACGAACGCAATGGCGTAACCCATTTCCCATAATTCTCGCTTTTACAACTAAGTTTTGTTTAATTAGTTACTTAAATAAACATAGAAATACAGGGTGTTACATTCTCCCCTCCTTAAAGGATTTCGTCCCCGAAATCTTCTAGTCAAGAAGAATGCATATCCTACCATCCAATCGTCCATCCACTCAACCATCAAACACCGGCATTCATTGTCCGTAAAATATTTTTAATACTTTTATGATTGTATGCATAATGTGTGTATATAGGTCCTTATCTAATGCAAAATCAGGCAGTCTACTGATTCAATTGACCTCCTTAATGCAAATTATGTCATTTCCATGAGTCCATTATGTATGCAAGTATTCCTAATCGTACTTTCTACATGAGTGCATAATCATTTGTACAAATGCAACGTCCACATTCCAAGTTTCAATCCATATACAAATACATATATGCATATGCATTATGAAAGTGACTGAGCCGATCTAGTACCTAATGTGTGTATGTGTGTATATGCATCCACGAGCAACCACTAGCAACCACTTGCAACCACTTGCAACCATCAACCATAACATGTTTCAAATACATGTTTACATCCATGGGTTTCGACCTAAGGATCAAGAATAGGACCGAGGAGATATACTTAAAAGATAGATATAAGCATGCATAAACTTATGGGAAAAGAGATCAAGGGTGTACCCTCAAAAAGAAAAGGGTAGACGGCGCGTATCTTGTCCTCAGTCTCCCAAGTCGCGTCTTATTCAGTGTTACTCCATTGAACTTCAATAAGCTTGACTTCACGGTTGCATAGCTTTTTGACTTCCGTACCCAAGATACGAGTTGGTACTCTTCTCATAGTCGCTTCCCATTCCACTTCTACTTCCTCTAGTATACTTGGCTCCACAACTTCCACAGATTCATGTAAGCACTTTCGTAGTTGAGAAATATGAAAAACATTATGAACTCCAGCCAGTCTTTTGGGTAGCTCTGCTCTGTAAACCATCGTCCCAATCCTTTCAATGATATGAAATGGTCCTACATATCTTGGTTCCAACTTTCCTACGGACCCAAAGCGAATGACATTCGTCAAAGGAGATACTTTAAGGAACACCCTATCTCCAACCTCAAACTTAAGGTCGGTCCTTCTTTTGTCTACGTAGGACTTATGTCTATCTTGTGCAGTCTTCATCCGTCTTCTTATCAAGTCCACCTTTTTTGAAGTTTCTCTAATCATGTCTGGCCCAAGTACGAGCATGTCTGTAGACTCCCACCAACAAGTTGGTGATC
Source organism: Allium sativum (assembly GCA_030737875.1). Taxonomy (NCBI): domain Eukaryota; kingdom Viridiplantae; phylum Streptophyta; class Magnoliopsida; order Asparagales; family Amaryllidaceae; genus Allium; species Allium sativum. Next base: position 165,217,844 of record CM060916.1, on the reverse strand, counting down.
GGCATGGTCTTCCATATAAAGCCTAGAAGGGTGCCATGCATATGGTGGCTTGGTATCTATTGTTGTAAGCGAATTCCACCAAAGGAAGATGATCCTCCCATGTTCCTCCAAAGTCAAGAATGCACAATCTCAAGAGGTCTTCTAATACTCTGTTCACCCTTTCCGTCTGACCAACGGTTTGGGGGTGATAGGCCGTGCTTAAGCATAGTTGTGTGCCTACAGCCTCTTGCAAACTCCTCCAAAACTCGCTCGTAAAGATATGATCTTGATCACTCACTATACTGGAGGATATCCCATGGAGTCGAACTATCTCTTTAAGAAAAATGGATGCTAAGGACGAGGCAGTCCTGCTACTCTTAATAGGTATAAAGTGAGCGCTTTAAGTGAGCCTATCCACTAATACCCAGATATTGGTATTGCCCCTTCTTGACCTAGGCAGCCCATCAACAAGGTCCATCGAAATGCTATCCCATTTCCATTGTGGGACCTCTAGAGGATAAAGTAGACCACCAGGCTTCTTCTGCTCCGCTTTGACTTGCTGGCATATCAAGCACTTAGCAACGAAATCAACTACATCCCTCTTCATGCCATTGCAAAAGAAAACCCTTTTTATGTCTTTATACATCTTGTCTCCACCTGGGTGTATGGTCAGCTTAGAATGGTTATCTTCTTCAAGAACCGTCTTCACCGAATCCCTTACTTGAGGGACGCATAGTCTTCCATCCCGCCTCTACTAGCCGTTATCATCGATGGAGTATCTATTGAGGTGACTAGAAATCTCACCCCTAATTAGCTTATCCATCATGTCAACTAGCTGAGGGTCTTCACGTTGCACGGTTCCTATTGAGTCCAAAATAGTAGGCCGCACCTCTAGCGATGCTAACAAACCAGGGATAAATTCGGAGGAGGGTCTAAAGTCAAAGTTTGTTGTGTACTCCAAACTTTTCCTTTCTATAAAGAGACGACTTAAGGTCAACTTCTTTCTACTCAAGGCGTCTGCTACTACATTGCCCTTGCCAGGGGTATAGGAAATCTCAAAATCGTATGAGGCCAGAAATTCCATCCACCTTTGTTGTCTTAAGTTAAGATCTTTTTGTGAAAAAAGGTACTTTGATCATTTATGATCAGTAATCAATTCAAAACTTTCTCCTAGCAGGTAATGACGCCATGACTTAAGAGCGAAAACAATTGCAGCTAGCTCCAAATCATGAGTTGGGTAGTTCTTCTCATGTACCTTCAATTGTCTTCCCCCATAACAAACTACCTTGCCTTCTTGCATCAAGACAGCGCCTAATCCTGTACCGCATGCGTCTGTGTTTATGGTAAACATTTTGCTCTTATCAGGCAATGTCAGAACTGGGGTTGTTGTTAAAGCCCTTTTCAAATGTTGGAAAGCAACATCGCAATCCAAATCCCAAGCGAAAGTTAGGTCCTTCTTTGTCAATCTTGTGAGTGGGGCTGAGATTTTCGCAAAGTCTTTAATGAACTTTCGGTAAAAGCCCGCTAGCCCGAGAAAGCTTCGGACTTCGGTTGCTTTCCGTGGAACCTTCCAATCTTGCACCACAGCTACTTTTGTGGGATCCACAGCTATCCCCTCTTTGGACACCACATGTCCACGAAACCTTACCTCTTCTCTCCAAAAATGACATTTGGAGAATTTGGCTTTCAGCTGATGTGCACGAAGAGTATCCATGACTTCCCTTAAATGCAGAGCATGCTCTTCTTCATTCTTCGAGAAAATCAAAATACCGTCTACGAAGACCACCACAAACTTATTAAGGAACTCCCTGAACACCCTGCTCATCAATTGAACAAAATAAGCAGGTGCATTTGTCAAGCCGAAAGGCATGACAAGCCATTCGAAGAAACCATCTAGGTTCTGAACGCGATCTTGTCAACGTTGTCTTCAGCCACTTTTAGCTGATGAAACCCGGTAGCCAGATCTAGTTGGGAGAAAACTGATGCACCTACAAGCTGATCAAACAAGTCATCTATTCTTGGAAGTGGGTGTCTATTCTTCTTGGTCAGCTTGTTTACCTCCCTATAGTCAACGCATAGGCGAAGTGAACCATCCGCTTTGGTTGCGAATACTACTGGAGCATCCCATTCAGAAATACTCCGCCTTTTAAACCCTTTTTCGAGCAGCTCTTTGAGTAGCTTGCTGAGCTCTTTTCTCTCCGTTGGAGCCATGTGTCTAATAGGTAGAGCTACGGGTTTTGTATTATCAACAAGGTATATGCGGAAGTCTATCTCCCGCTTCGGAGGTAAGCCCTTCACCTCTTCAAGTACATCTGAGTATTCACGGACTACTCTAACAGACTGCAAGTTTTCAACAGACACATCAAGAGATTCCAGGTAGCTAAGCATAACAAAATTCATGGGATTACAAGAGATTTGGAGAGTGTTACTGAGACGAGTCATAAGTCTAACCACTCTTTTTCACAATCGAGGATGGCACCATTACTGGATAACCAATCCATGCCTAGAATCAACCCATTGCCCGTGAAGCCCAAAACATCAGCATTACATCTAAACCCAACGCTTAGTATAGAAATTTCCAAATCCAAACAAATCATTGAAAAATAAGCCGAGCCCCCAATTGGATTTGAAACAACCAAGGGATCCTCTATTACACTGGTGTCTAGATGTAGAGATTCAGCTAAAGCAGTAGATATAAAAGAGTGCAATGCACTAGAATCAAAGAGTGTATGAACAGGATGATCAAAAAGATAAACTAAACTCTCAACAAAAGTATTCCTACCTCGTTCTTGCGGAGGTGCTATGAGAGCGTGAACCTGCCCTCCAGAAGTAGATCTAGCCCTCTACCCTTGTCCTTGCTTTCTTGGGCAGTCCTTAGCCATGTGTCCTGTCTCGCCGCAGTGAAAATAACCACCCATCTTCCTCTTTTTCTTTCTGCAGTCCTTAATAAGATGTCCAGGAATGCCACAAAAATTACACTTCCTTTTGTCACGGGGTTTGTTGTTCTTTCCACCCTTCTTTGAATCTGTCTTCTTATTCTGCGATCCCTCCACTTTCTTATCTTGAGGTACTTCCACCTTTGCATCTTTCTTGCCATCCTTGTCTTCCTCCTGTGAAAGTGCCATGTCCACAAGTCTCTCATAAGTCGTAGCCATAGGTATATGGGACATAGCTAGGTTGTGTAGTGGCTCATTCAACCCTTTGACAAAACGGAGAGCCTTCTTATGGGGAGTGTTCACTAACTCCAGTCCGAATGTAGCCAGCTGGTTAAATTGGTTGACGTATTCCTTGACTGACATACTTCCCTGTTTGAGAGCTAAGAATTTCTCCATCTGTAGGCTGCATTTAGCTTGTGAGAGGAATTTAATTTCAAACCTCATTCTGAAATCCTCCCAAGTTTCAACTGGTCTCTCAGCATTAGTAACTTCCCACCAATAAGAGGCTTCGTCTTTAAGCAACCATACGGCCAACTGTATCTTCTGCCTATCGTCCACTTCGAAGATAACAAACAATTCCTTGGTTTCTTTGAGCCAGTTTCTTGCTTCTACAAATGACTCGGTCCCATTAAAGTTCTTTCCACCCATGGCTCGAAAATCTCCACATATCTTTGAGAAAGCATTTGCACGAGGAGGAGGAGGAACAGCTGCAACTGGGGGAGGAGGAACGTCTGCTAGGCTTGCATCATTAGCCTTAGCCTCTAGGTACCTTCTGAACCAGCCAGGTACCGGTACGCCCTCTGGAAGGTTAAGATCCCCAGACATGCTGAAACGAAAAAGAAAAGATTTCAAAACAAAGGATAGAAAGATAGTGCGTATGGCTTTGGGAATTATGCCTTTTAAAACAACACTTTTTCTTTAAAATGCTACTTTAAACTTCTTTTTGAAAATTAGTTTCCAAAATTTTTTATCTGATTTGGCAACCATCAGCTCTGATACCAAGTGAAACACCCAACCTTCGTTAAGGTCACTCACAAAGGAAATGCCTTAACTTCGGTGGAGCATTATAGGTAAAAGATACGGATAATCTACAAGACATACATATAAGCAGCGGAAAAACTAAATTTATTTCATAAGTACATGGTTCAGTTAAACATTACAACAACTGTCTCAAACCAACTTGCCAATTATTACAACAAAATCTCTGTCTTGAATTAAAACATAAAGAAGCATTAAAATAATAGTAAGGCAACATAATTCCCCAATAAGAGAGTATCCAAATCCATAGCCCAAGGAAAGAGAGTCCAAGCAATACATCTACTCTCTTCAAGATGGAAATGGTCTGAACTATGCTGAAGTATTCCCTCCCTACGGACCTTGGGGGGAAGAAACGGAAGAAAAAAAGACGAAAGAAAAATGGGTCAGACATGAGTCTGGTAAGTCCAGTGATTATTTAGCATGTAAACAGGAAAAAGGATCATGGTATGAAACCCGACACAATTCAAGATGCACAGTGTATAACTACTGATGCCCAGTGCCTGCTTTTTCCACTCCGAAGTACGTGCACGCCCGCATTCCGTTGGAACCTACACTTACGCACCACCCGCCGTTGTTTTGACCGCTTATAATCAGCCCAGTAATCGTGCTCCACCCTGCCTAGTTCAGGGTACAATGATACATCTATGTGGGTTACTGCTGAAATGGGTCCCCGTTACTAGGGTTTCCTAATCAACAGGTTAAAATGGTTAAGTTTTCTCAAATTAACCTAACCCCACCCATCAGTTTAGTTAACATGTTGTATTGGTTAAGTGTTGCCTTAATTAACTTAACCCTACCATTCCTGTCCGAGCTTTAATTAATTCATTAAAGCACCAACCACTCGCATTAGATATGTATTGTTGCGGTCGCTGGATATGTCGGTCGGTTCCGGGCAGCCTTACACCGCAACTAAATCTAACCTCGGGTTCTTTTGGGCTTAATGCGCTAACCTCTCACATTAGATCTATATTGTTACGGTTGCTGGATGTATCGGGCGATTTCGAGCAGTCTTACACCGTAACTCGATCTAACCTCGGGTTAGGCATATTCGTCTTTTACTTAATTTACATATCTACCCTTCATATTTATTTGTAAATTATCCACAATTATTGCCATTCAAGCCATGCCCCATTTACCCACAAAATCATGTTCATAATTTTTTTTAGGTATATAAATTATACCAATTTATGCCACTAACCATTTATATGATTATGAGCCAAACTATGCCAATAATTTGAAATTTAAGGTTTTTCCCAACGTTACCCCCGTCATACGTTCGCAAAATTCACATAGAATGTTAGGCTCACAACTTAGCCTAACTTATATACAAAAGGGAAAAAAAGGAGCATATACCATTCCCACAACATAAAATAATTAGGATCTAACTAAACATATTTCATATATAAACTTGGCATAAAACAATGAACTTGCATTTTAACATGAATCTTAAGCATATGAATGGGGAGTTACATAGAATTTCACAAATCCAATTAGGCATGTAAATGTGAACTTGCATTTTGGATCCAATTAACATAGATCTAAACATAAGAGAATGTAGATCTAAACATATACATGACTTAGCCTAAAATCTTGCATGCAACATAACATGAAAAAGTCACCAAATTTACATAATACATGATTGGTTTAACATACAACATAATAAGTCCAATAAACCACAATAGTTTCATAGGCATATAAGATAGAATCGTTACAAGAATAGACATGAATCAGCATCACCATTATCTTACAACTAGGCACAACTCTAAATTCATTTTATTACAAATCATAACTTTTTAATTGTTCACACCTAAATAATAACAGGACTTACAAACAAAAGAAAATCTTGTTTCCTGGGATCTGTTTTCTGAAACTGAAATGCAATCCCTTTACGTAGATTATCGATTGTCGAATTTAGATTAGATTCATAGCTTCTAACTTGCTTTCTATTTTGCTTCCTAGTTGGAGAAGAAATGGTGGCTATGCTAGGTTGACCATGGACAGCATGGTGGCTCCTTGGAATGAAATTGTGTGGTTTAGGGTTGAGAGTTGGGGTTGCTTTTATAGAGGTTTAGACTTATGTGAGCTGTTAGATCAACCTAGGAGCAATCACAACCATCCAGACTAGATAGAGCTATCCAGAAATTGCCACTTATGCCCTAGTGACTCAGCAAGAACTCAATAAATCATCACTGTTTGGATCTGGGCGAGGGGGTCGACCCTTATAGGGGGGTCGACACCCCTCTTGGGGTGTCGAAGAGGGGTGTCGACACCTATGTCGACCCCTCCCGGGGGGAGTCAACCCCTATGGGCGGGAATTTTCCTGCCCAGCTGACCCACGTGATTTTTTTAAAATTCGAATTGTTTTGTTTATTAAATTATTTAATTATATAATTTTCTGTTTAAACATGAAATCTTCTGAACTCCATAACTTCTTCATACGGAGTCCGATTCACGCATGCTCGGACTCTATCTCAAGTAGAATTCCGAGATAAACGCAATGGCGTAACCCATTTCCCTTAATTCTCGCTTTTACAATTAAGTATTCTTCAATTCGTTACTTAAATAAACATAGAAATACAGGGTGTTACATAGTGTATTGGCTACTGGGGACAAAATAGGCTTCATGCACCTTTAATGAATCATTAATGGCTAAAGACAAAATGGAAGCTTCATGAAGAGGGCATTTTGGGCGGTTACCAAAAAATATTAATTAGGGTTAGGGTTTAAACATGTATAAATAACCCTTATGTTGTATGTATCTTTTATCATTATCTTAGATCAAAAATATATGCAAGTCTATGTCAAGGTTAATAATAAAAATGGCTTCCTAGCCTTCTCATTTATGTCATCTTCTTATTTACATGCTTCTTTATTATTCATGTCGATTCATATGCTCTCTTCTTTGATGTTAGTAGTGTAGATCTCTCTTTATTTCATGCATGTAGAATAGTTTTCCCTTTACTTTGCTTCCTTTTTTCTTTGTTTTCACATGTTGAAATCTTATTTTGTTGAAATCATGATACGAATAAGGAGCTAAATCCCTATAATTTAGGGATAATAAGGCTTCTCTTGTAAATATAGATTCAACATAATTTTTATGTTAATGATCTCTTTTGTGTTCATGATATTGGTTGTTTATGTTCATTTGTCTTTGATAATGCATTTGATAGTCTACTTTGTTTAATACAAATAGATTTTGATTATCTCATGAATGACAAATTGCCTCTTAATCTGCAATATGATTATGGCAACGAAATGAAGTTTTGATTGAAATTTTATGATCTATATTACTAATTAATAGTAAATAGATCATACTCAAATTAACTTTTTGTTTCATTTCCATGTCATATTTCATGCAAATTAGAAAGTGGGATTTGTTGTGTATTATAGTTTGATAGTCTCATTTGTGTTAATTAATAACACAAATAGGCTATGCTTATGATAAATACATCATTAATTCTACGTAAATTGAAAAGGAATCATCATGGAAATTTATGTTAGTCTATATGAAAAAGAGGAAAGTTGATTTGCCACTAAATTGATTTTTAATCACATAGTTTTAGTCTCAACTTGTGCTTATTTTAGTTGTTAGTTTTAATTAATCAAAATCTCAAGTGGTATAATTCAATTGAGTAGAACTTAAGATTATTTCTTTCTCCATGGATCGAGCCGTATTTGCCACGTACTATAAGTGTACATCAAGCGCTTGCCTTTTACTTCTAAATTCGTTTGATGGATTTCTAAACCGATAGAATTTCCATCATCGAACACCCCCACGTTACTCGAGCTAGCACCCAAAATCAGTCTGCAACATTTATTGCCCCCCCAATCAAAATTTCATAGTCTCACTAGTGGAAATTAAGATAATGAATTCTGAACCATACAAAACTATAGGTTATCCCCATTCTGCTCACAGCCACTTCCAATGGATCATGCTTACGGCATCTCAAAGGGCCCTCCCCATGCTTACGCTCTTCTTAAGTCTCCTCTTTGGCCATCTCCGATGTTACCTTGCTTGCATTCACTCTAAGTCCCTTGTATCCAATTTTATCACCATTTTCTATTAATCACACTGATGGGTCATTTAAGCTCGGAACCTGTGACAACCCGAATTCCGAGATATCGATTTTTCTTCATAAAAAACTCCAATATATTGAAACTCGGATTAAGCTGCTCTGGTATCCTGCAGAAAATACAGAGACATAAAATATGTCAGAGCTCAGAAAATATCTCACAGCGGAGTGGATAAAATATAATATAATCAAAATATAGCCTTACCGAATTAATAATACTGCCTAACCAGTATCCAAGGCTATCATGTCCCTGCCACAAATCTAACTTGCGAGTATGTTATGAGGAGGGGGAAGAACACAAGTTCTGGTGACTGGATTTAAATTATACACTTTGGATAATCCTACATATAACGTTCAATCTTATTTACTTATTCATTAGGTTACTTGGGTTAACAGCACTCAAGGCTTACACACACGTCGCACTCATTTACTTCCCAATGGATTAACCTAATACAGTATATATATAGCTACCCCCAATATTGAGGTACACCCCATGGTACCCCACTCGCCCGGTCTCCACCATAACACCGTCGAAATATACGTGGTCCCTCATCCTACACCGTAGTGACGTACGGATAACAATACTACGTTCTGCATATCTCTCTCATTACTATACTATGCGAACGTACAGACTGCCACCTCTGTTCGAATCAGAATTCATATTGGATTAATTCCCTCAAGTCTACGATACACCACCTAGAGCCGACATGTATGTAGACTGTCCACCATACGTATCTTCAATTGTAGCTCGATGCCTAAATCGTACGTCCTCTAATGTGCACCGAGTTCCATGGCAGGGCGATACAAGAAACATGGAACTCGGTCGGGAGCTATTCCATATCTGTACAGGCCCGTCTTTAAAGAGCCTCTATACAAAGATATACCTAGGGTTTGTTTTCACGGTGGCTGTGGCCCACCTCGGCCCATCCCTTAACTAGTAAACGCTACAAGAGCTAAGCGATTGTGTAATGCCCCAGATTTCTCGGTCATTTAAATTGGAATATTTAATTCTGCATTATATATTACATTAGACATATAATAGATTTTATATCGAATTTATTTAATAAAATGGAATTCAAATATATATTTATAAATGAGTTAAAACGAGCTCAAAATGCCACGATAGTTTATAATTTTTGATTTGAACTTTAATTGAATATAATGGATCCGATATAAGTCGAAATTAGGTGAAACAAGTTTTATTGGAAGGTGTATAATTAAATATGGCTAGATTTCCAGTTTGGAGCCCAATGGAGTTGTTTTGTCGGCAGACGAAATTTAAGGGTGAATCGATGGTTATAATTTGAATTAAAACATGCAATTTGTGCAAACGGAGTCCGTTTTAAACGAAATTGGTTTTATTGGGACCGTAATGTTAAACCATATCATGACGTCCATTTTCGTACTTTTTGGAATTCGTAATTATGGATGTGAATTAAACTGTCGATGTAATATGGCGATAACGATGTAAAACAAATTAAACGAATAAATTAATTTTTATTCAAACCAAAAACATACATATAAACTTATTCTGTAACCGTATGAACTTATAAAAAATTCAAACTAAGAGCAAGCCTGCCCATACATTTGGGTTCGACAAAAAGTGTACCTGCCATGTAATATAATAAATATGCAGACCGCATGCTACTCCTTAAATTCTGAAACCTCTCCCTATTTTACGAGCAAATCTACAAGAAGACACGCTGAAGACCATACTGATTGGAAATTTCTTCCCCTACCATATACATAAATCATCTCAAATTAATACGGTGCCTCTTCTTTCAAGTCGAACATACCTATGGCCAAACTTCAAAAATTAATTCGATGTGCCATCTACGAACAGTGAAATAAAAAACTCTGACCACCCCATTCTCTTTTCCGTCATCTCCACGCCACCACCTTCTATATAGCACAACTCCATTCATTTTCCTCAGGAAAATTAAACTTCTTCTGCAAATTTTAAAAGCGAGCCTCTTCCATAATACAATGAAAATTATATACAATATAATGAATAAATGGATCCACATTTCTTCTTGAGAACTCGAACTGGATGCTTGACATCAATGAGGAAAGTTGAAAGGAATTGGTGCACGCATGTTGTCTTGTTTGACAGTGCGGTTATGTGGAAGGACTGAATGGTTGTTCGTGTACATATGGTAGCGACTGAGTGCATTCGAACTAGGAGTGGTGTACAGAAGGGGACAGCATGAGTTTTTGCTAAGAGTATTTTCATTACAGGAGGTCGTCCGTGAGTAGAAGTACACGAAGTGGAGAGTAAAACTTGCATGGCTGTTGTGAAGCATGATGGGAGGGTTGCACGAAGTCAGGATGGTGCAGACTATTGGTGCAGTATACCGACAGTAATAAAATGAAGAGTTGCATGAGTCCTTAGTTTCAAGAGAGAAGGGGTTTTGAAACTTTAAAGTAGTGGGGAAGACATGCAGGAAGTAAAACGTTGAGATGAGGGGCTATAGAGTTCATGCACGATGACCATCGGGAAGGGAAATGCACGTGAGTGCATAAAGTGATAATAGCAGACATAATGTATGGAGAGGAGAGATGTTCGAGCACTGGGGAGAGTGTATTGTATTGCGCATACAGAGAAGAAAGGAAGAAGCTATAGGAGGTTGAGTGTTCAAAAGGAGTTTTCACGATTGGTAAGCAACAACCTATAAGAGGATACGCAAGGCGTTGAGGATGGACTGACGATCAGATGGGGGGTTCACGGAATCTCGTATATGGGGAGAGGAGCTATAGTGCAAAGGCGTGAGGAGCAACGGTTTTAATATGGGCAAACAACGTGCAGGTGTAAATAGTCTGTGAATGGTGAGGAAGCTTTTTGAATAAAGGAATGTTGAAGAAGGGAAGCAGGCGGCTTGTTTTCTGTAAGTGGTTCAGTTGGGCCATGAAACCAAAAATATATTTACATAGTAGCACATTGAAAATAAAATAAGGGGAGGCTGCATGCATCTCTAGAGAATGGTTTTAACGTGGCATAACCAAATGATATTCTAGACTAGTGAAGTATGCAAACTCCAAAGAAGTCTTTGGGGACGAATACTCAAGTTTGTTGTAAGCTTCTCTAGTGTCGATTGTAAGAAGTTGGAGGAACTGGAACAAAGGATTAGAAGGAAGTCGGCCGCTTATTTTTCTTAAGTAAGTTATCAGTTAAATTAATACATAACTAACAATTAATTATTTTAGTATAAACCATGTATATATTATATTATTTATAGCGTGTTCGTACGTTAGCAGAAGCCGATAGAAAAAAGGGCATCGGACCCCTATTGATGAGCGTAACAGGCAGAAGCTGTTTTGGAAAAGATTGAAAGTAGTCAGAATTTTTAGTTAAATTATACGTTTGTCTAATTTAACTAAATTGAACCGTTGGTCGACATGAAAAAGGTGAGTTCAACTCACTCATTTATCCCATTTATATTTTATATAAGCTGGGTTTTTATTTTGTGTGCAATGGTTGCTAATGATTGTTGGTTTGACAATTGTTTGCATGGATGCCGAATATTTTAAATATTCAAAGACTAAATTGAACATTTGTTTAATTTAATCAAATTACATTGTTATTTTAACGATCATGTTTCCAACTGAGGTAACTTACCTTGTTGGTTACGTTTATTATAATATAAACAAATTAGATAAATAATTGAATGCTTGATGGGATGTTATAAATTTATTATTGATCATTAATAATTAAACTATTTATAATTGTTGATGGTTGAATCCAAATTATACATTTGTTTGATATTAACCCATGGACAATATTGGTTGGGTGATTACAGTAGATGGCCAAAAATATCCATCATCTTATAAACGTTGATTTACCATTAGGTAAATGGACATAAATGAAGTTATATATTCATTTTATAACGGAAATAGATTTTTAAACCTATTTATATAAGTTTCAAATAAAAGATTTGTGAAGAGGAAATAAATTATTTTATTATTTATAGGTAACCATAAATAAATGCTATGAGGTAAATCATTGTAATTAAACAAGGTTGATAAGTAAGTATTGAATAATCAATTATTTAATAAGGTGATAACCTTTAAAGAAGGGCAACAATTAAGTTATAGATAATAATGAATCGAAATGGATTATTATAAATTAATAATAATCAAAAGAGATAATTTTGAGTTTAAGATTAAAGTATTAGAGTTTTGTGAAACTTAATAATTGAAGCAAGTTATAATATGATTTAGAAACTTGCTTCAATTATTAAGTTTCACAAAACTCTAATATTCGAAAACCATTCCGACCAACGAATACATAAACGTTGAAGATATTGGAAGATGGTCGAGATCGAGCATTGAAGACCATTGATCATCATGAGCGGAAGAACTACTCGTTAAATTTCCCTGGCTAGCTACCAGAGTTATAATGACTTTTGATTCTGTCATGACTGGAATTTGCAGATTGCAAGGACTACTCGATACTGATCCTTGGGGTGATTCCTGTATAAGGATGCAGTAAGAGGGTGCCTTCGGTTCATCCTTTTCCTGGATGACGTATGGACGATGGGACATTCAAAGTGATATGTTGTTCTAAAAGATAAACGTAGCCTCTAGCCTCACAAATGGGAAATGACAAAAATCGGGAAGGCAACATGGCTAGGTGGGTCATACCCAAGGCGGGTGTGTTATCACCAATCTAGAGAAATTCCTTATTTGTTCTTCTTTCGATTCTGTATCCCCGCGGATGTGCAGTGGGCCCATAAAACTGCTGGGTGGTAATACATTCGCTACACTCAAACTAAATGAGTGGGCGGTCATGTGTGGCCGGGTTGCAAGACGTTGTTGTTGAACCCTGGTGTGTCCTCTCTAGAGTACACTGTTTGGAAGGTGGTCCCGTACCTTGTCATAGTTGGAATCCAATCTCCAATAAGCATCTACGGTTTCTGATTATAGACTATATATGTAGAGCGTGAGATGCAAGCATTATACTACTTGATTATTTACTTGATTTACATCACTATCATAATATCAGACTAATATTGATTTCAAAAATGTTTTGGTTATAGTAAGGTAAAAGCCGTCAGTGTTTTTGTGTGGACTGGTCTTACTATTACCTTTTCTTTCAAATGGTTTCAAAGTTAAGAAATATGGATGTTATCTATAACTTAATGGGTTTTACTCACGCTAGTTCATCAGACTGATCTGTGGCATTTGTAGCGTCCCGGGTCAGACTGAGAAATAGTTTATGGTTAACGGATGCTGTGAAGTTTAGAGACAAGCTGGAGAAGTTCAGACATATGATTATTCCGCTGTGTGTTGTATATGAGGACAGGATACCATAGCTGTCCAGTTTTGTCTGTTGTACTCTGATGTATGTAAGTATATTTATTCAAGCTCTTTATAAAAATTATTTCTATATTATATTGTATTTCCGCTGCGATGTGAGACTCTAATTTGATGTTGGTTCTTTTTCTTCTTTTCTAATAGTTCTATGTTATCTTTTCTCATCCTTTAACTTCTTTCTCCTAGCTGTATGGATGTTCGGTACTCGAGTTTGGACACGGGTTGTATTATTGTCTAAATTCGAGCGTTGACTCTTCCGGGCCGCTACAGTCGGTATCAGAGCTATTGGTTGAGTAGTAACCTTGGCTCTATTGCATAATTAGAGATGGGGTTAGAAATACCCTAGATTGAGTTTGAGTGTATATGCGAGAGCGCGTACTTGTAATTGAATATAAAATTATTTTTAAATTATTTTGTAAAGAGGGTAAATGAAGTAATTTTGCCCAAACTATATTTTTATATAGAAAAGAGAATAATTTTTTCAAGTTATAGTAATATTTAATTGTATTGGTTGTTTGATTGGTTTGTGTGTAATTCAGAATGAATATTAAATTGAAATTGAATTAGTTAGAAAATAAATTCTTTAATTAAATGAAATTAGCCTGGTTAAGTGAAATGGATTAAGAAATAGATACAGAAATGGAATCAAATATATTTGGAGTTGAATGGATAATACGTTGAATAGAATCATGTGTGAAAGGGAACTAAATGAGTTCACCCTGTATTTGTTACTTGTATTACAAACTGAGTTGAGTACAGATTCTAGAAGGCCATGGAAGTTGATCTGGTAGCATAGATTGAGTTACTGGTTGGAAAGAGATGGAAAGTTAGTAGTTGATTAGCTTCGTAATCAAACATTGAGTTACCCGATAAATAGGTAAACTTTAATATTATTGGGTTTGAATGATTGATTTTACCCCTGAGTTGGGTAGCCGCTTGGCTTTTGTTTTCTTTTGGTGAAGTCGAAGCCCAAAATGGTAGTTGTAATTGTACCGATCGAACCGTGCAGAAGAGGTGCTGGCGAAATTTTCGAAAATTTAAGAAGTTTGAATTTGTTTTGATAATAACTGAAGAATAATTATTTTAAAACAGTTGTGTTCAGGGCATTCTTCTTACCTTTAATTTCGGGGATGAAATTTTTTTAAGGGGGGAAGAATGTAACGTCCCAGATTTTTCGGCTATTTAAATTAGAATATTTAAATCTGCTTTATATATTATATTAGAAGTATAATAGATTTTATATAAATTTATTTATTAAAATGGAATTCAAATATATATATTTATAAATTAATTAAAACGAGCTCAAAACGCCACGGTAGTACGTAATTTTCGATTTGAACTTTAACTGAATATAATGGATCCAATATAAGACTTAATTCGGTGAAACAAGTTTTATTGGAATGCATATAATTAAATATGGCTAGATTTCCAGTTTGGAGCCCAACGGAGTTGTTTTGTCAGTAAGAAAAATTTAAGGGTGAACTGATGGTTATAATTTGAATTAAAACATGCTATTTGTGCAAATGGAGTCCGTTTTCAATGATACTGGATTCATTGGGACCGTAATGTTAAACCATATCATGCCGTCCATTTTCATAATTTTTGGAATTTTTAATTATGGGTGTGAATTAAACTATCGGTGTAATGTGGCAGTAACGATATAAAACAAATAAATTAATTTTTATTCAAGCCAAAAGCATATATATAAACTTATATTTGTAACCATACGTATGAACTTATAAAAAAATCAAACCAAGAGCAAGCCTACCCATACATTTGGGTTCGACAAAAAGTGTACCTACCATGTAATATAATAAATATGCAGACCGCATGCTACTCCTTAAATTCTGAATCCTCTCCTATTTTACGTACTAATCTACAAGAAGACACGCTGAAGACCACACTGATTGGAAATTTCTTCCCTTACCCTATACATAAATCATCTCAAAATTAATACAGTGCCTCTTCTTTCAAGTCGAACACACCTATTGCCATACTTCCCAAATTAATTCGTTGTGCCATTTACGAATGGTGAAATAAAAATTTCTGACCACCCCATTCTCTTTTCCTTCATCTCCATGCCACCTCCTTCTATATAATAAAACTCCATTCATTTTCTTCAGGAAAATAAATCTTCTTCTACAAATTTTAAACGCAAGCCTCTTCCATAGTACAATGAAAATTATATACAATATAATGAATAAATGGCTCCACGTTTCTTCCTAACAACTCGAACTAGATGCTCGATATCAATGAGGAAAGTTAAAAGGAGTTGGTGCACGCGTGTTGTCATGTTTGACAGTGTGGTTATGTGGAAGGACTGAATGGTTGTTCGTGTACATATAGTAGCGACTGAGTGCATTCGAACTGGTAGTGGTGTACAGAAGGGGACAACATGATTTTTTGCTAAGAGTATTCTCGTTACAGGAGGCCGTCCATGAGCAAAAGAAGTACCCGAAGTGGAGAGTTGAAGCTTTCATGGCTGTTGTGAAGCATGATGGGAGGGTTGCGCAAAGTCGAGATGGTGCGGACTATTGGTGCAGTATAGCGACAGTAGTAAAATAAAGGGTTGTGCGATTCCTTAGTTTCGACAGAGAAGGGGTTTCGAAACTTTAAAGTAGTGGGAAAGACATGAAGGAAGTAAAACATTGAGATTAGGGGCTGTATAGTTTATGCATGATGACCATCGGAAAGGGAAATGCACGTGATTGCATGGAGTGATAATAGCAGACATAATGCATGGAAAGGGGAGATGTTCGAGTACTGGGGAGTGTGTATTGTATGGTGCATATAGAGAAGAAAGGAAGAAGCTACAGGAGGTTGAGTGTTCAAAAGGAGTTTTCACGATTGGTAAGCTACAGCCTATAGGAGGATACGCAAGGCGTTGAGGAAGGACTAACGATCAGATGGGGGTTCACGTAATCTTATATATGGGGAGAGGAGCTACAGTGAAAAGGCGTGAGGAGCAACGGTTTTAATATGGGCAAACAACATGCAGGTGGAAATAGTCTATGAATGGTGAGGAAGCTTTTTGAATAAAGGAATGTTGAAGAAGGGAAGCAGGCGGCTTGTTTTGTGTAGGCGGTTCAGTTGGGCCTTGAAGCCAAAAATTTCTTTATATAGTAGCACGTTGAAAATATAATAAGGGGAGGCGGCATGCAGCTTTAGAGAATGGTTTTAACGTGGCATAACCAAGTGATATTCTAGACTAGTGAAGTATGCAAACTCCAAAGAAGTCTTTGGGGCCGAATACTCAAGTTTGTTGTGAGCTTCTCTAGTTCAGATTGTAAGAAGTTGGAGGAACCGGAACAAAGGATTAGAAGGAAGTCGGCCGCTTATTTTTCTTTAAGTAGGTAATCAATCAAATTAATTCATAACTAACAATTAATTATTTTAATATAAACCATGTATATATTATATTATTTATAACGTGTTCGAATGTTAACAGAAGCCGATGAAACAAAGGGCATTGGTCCCTGATCGAGGAGCGTAATGGGCTGAGGATGTTATGGACAATATTGAAAGTAGTCAGAATATTTAGTTAAATCAAAAATATTTTTAATTTAACTAAATTGAACCATTGGACGATATGATAAAGGTGGGTTCGACTCACTCAGTTATGCCATTTATATTTTATATAAGCTGGGTTTTATTTTGTGTGCAATGGTTGCTAATGATTGATGGTTTGATAACAGTTTGCATGGATACTGTATATTTTAAATACTCAAAGATTAAATTAAACATTTGTTTAATTTAATCGAATTACATCGTTATTTTAATGATCATATTTCCAGCTGCGGTAACTTTCCTATTATAATATAAACAAATTGGATAAATAATTGAATGCTTGTTGGGATGTTATAAATTGATTGTTGATCATTATTAGTTAAACTATTTATAATTGTTGATGGTTGAATCCAAATTATAAATTTGTTTGATATTAACTCATGGACAATACTGGTTAGGAAATTACAGCAGACGGCAAAAAATATCCATCGTTTTATAAACGTTGATTTACCATTAGGTAAATGGACATAAATGAAGCTATAAATTTATTTTATAATGGAAATAGATTTTTAAATCTATTTATATAAGTTATTTTGAATAAAAGATTTGTGAAGAGGAATTAATTTATTTTATTATTTATAGGTAACCATAAATAAATGTTATGAGGTAAATCATTGTAATTAAACAAGTTTGTTAAGTTAGTGTTGAATAATCAATTATTTAATAAGGTGATAACCTTTAAAGAAGGGTAACGATTATGTTATATATAATAATGAATTGAAATGGATTATTATAAATTAATAATAATCAAAGGAGATAATTTTGGGTTAAAGATTAAAGTATTAGAATTTTGTGAAACTTAATTGAAGCAAGTTATAATATGATTTAGAAACTTAGGTAAAACCATAAAAAGGATTTAAAAAGTTCAAGACGGAAAGTATGAATCATATGGATTTGAGATCGAAGATGCAAGATAGATTTAATGATTCGATTTAAAGTGAAATACTTTAAAAAGGAAGTGTATTAAGATGAACTCAAAATAGGTTTGGAACGAACTTATTAGTTGTTTATTTATAACAAAATAAACACTCGTATATATTGGGAGGATGATCTAAAGGTAACTGATATGATTTTAAATTGAATAAAGATATTCAAGGTTGAAATTAAGGTTTCAAAGTAAAGGGTACAGTTTTAAAACCCCATACGTAAGCCGAAGAATATATGGAAATTTCCATGATGATTACTTAAGGTTTAAGAGTTTTAATTAACTAGTGATGAATAAAAGTGGCCAATGACGCTGAGTACTAAACCATTATGTCCATCTTATTGTGGATAAATGATTGTTATTTGATAGTTAAATAACCGACTATCAAATCTGGCCAATACGATTGTTGGTACAGAAACACCGGGATCGAATTATACTCGAAAACCATTCCGACCAACGAATACATAAACGTTGAAGATATTGGAAGATGGTCGAGATGGAGCATTAAAGACCATTGATCTTCATGAGTGGAAGAACTACTCGTTAAATTTCTCTCTCTAGCTACTAGAGTTATAATGACTTGTGATTCTGTCGTGATTAGAATCTACGGATTGCAAGGACTACTCGCTACTTGTAACACCCCACGTCCATTAATGTCACTCACAAAGGGAATGCATTAACTTCCATGGAGGTTATAAGTGAATATAGAACAGAAAAATTACAACAAGACAGATAATAAATAGTACTTGGAAATCTAAAACTTCATTTTATTGCAGCGGAAATTAAACATGTTTGTTACATCATAAAACCATAGATCATAACCAAGTACAATATCCATCTTCATAAAAACAAAATACATAATCCCATTACATAAATAGCCATTAAAAAGATAACAAGATGGACTTTACTTCAACGGTCCAAGCTTTCCAAAGAGAGATGAAGCAATTCAATCAAACTCCACTAGAGCTGGGCCCAACCTGAGGACCTGGAGGGGGAAAAGGATAGAAATAGAGGGGGTCAGACATAAAGTCTAGCGAGTATGATAATTCTAACAATACTATTATCTAAATAACAAGACTAAGGAATAAGCTGGAAGACAAGTAAATGTCTATGAACTCTTAGGAAGATAAAGATAGCGTTTAAGATAACGTTAAAGATAACGGTAAAGGCACACATAATTACTAACGAATGATTACTACACTGCACCGCACATTACTACACTGCACCACACCAGTCATCCTATTGTTTGATCCCACTTGCTTCACACAGAAACTTTATAAATAGCCTTACGTACCCCTAGCTGACTACATAGGTGCCGTCTTCCCCTATCTCCACTAGGTGTACCCCACTACCCACTTTCGATCGGCTCCCTACTCGTAGATACCCGTGCTGGCCCCACAGTGGGGTGTATCACTCCCCTAAAGTGGCAACCCGATACAACTTGAGAATGCACGGCTTATACCTACACGATGCAACAACGTCTTACCTACCAGCCCGGGTCCACACACGCATACGAAACCAGTTGGACTTGCGTTGCCACCGCTCCCCGTTTTGGCCTCTTACAGTCGAACCCAGCATGCGTGTCCCGTCCTCGACTTGGGTCGAGCCCACAAAGATACGTTTGGGATACTGGTCGAAATGGGCCCCCACAAGCTACCCACCTAAGCTTGTCACTAGTATACCCCACTTAACTCTCTTAGTCATGTTCATTTACATGTGTGTTTGGTTAAGTCTTACTAATCGTATTTCACATGCCATTAAGGGCACCCCCTAGATTCCTCATGCCACCCAAGGCACCTACTTAACCCCCATGTCCCACCTTACATGTTTATCTGGTTAAGTATTTCTTAATTCATTCAGGACATAACCTCATAAAGACCTCTCACATTAGACTGGCATTTATTGCGGCTAGATTTGCCGGGCGGGTCTGGGCAGTCTTACACCATAAAAGAGTCTAACCTCGTGTCTTTACAACTGTTATGCTTTAGTTTAGGCCTAGGACCTCTCACATTGGGCTGATATTTGTGACCACTGGATTTGTCGAGCGGGTCCGGGCAGGTTTACGTCACAAACGAGTCCAACCTCGTGTCCTAAGCATTGATTAACACTTAAAATCTTTTACCCCAGTTTTAATAATTCCCTATTCAAATTATTAATTAAGTCAACTTTTAATGATGTCCATAATTGACTCAATTATGGCCATCCACTTATGGCATGCAAAATCATATCCATTGCACCCCAACTTTTTAATATTAAATCCTTAATATTACCCCTACGCCATGTTCATACATTCGCTTATTCAACGCATAATATAGGCTACACTTGAATAGTCTAACACATAGCACAAAGATAAATTATCACAACATATAGACAATTAAAATAAATCTAATCATAATAGGGGTGAAACTTGCATAAACTACACATGTTAAGGATCAAAAGGTGTCAACTTGTTAAATGTCTCAATTTACATGATATGATCATAGCCCAAATCTATACATAAACTTGCATATGGGGTTTTTTGGCAACATAATGATGGTGCGAACTAGCATAGGATATCACATATGTCATAGCATAATTCTAGATATCATAATAGATGTCTTGGTGTATGTTCATAACTTTTCTAATCAATCTAACTTGCATATGTGACTTGTCATATAGATCAACATAACCCAAACATGATGATTTAATTAATATGAACTAAATAGCATAGATGGTAACATCATGGCCTTTTTAACATGTATGATTCATCACAACTTAGCATAGAAACTTTCAACATACATAACATCATCATAGCATGATTTACAACATATAAGATATCATCATCACATAATATTGGATTTACAATATACATGATAGCAAAAAGGGGTTTACAACAACATATATGATAATTCACATCATCTACTCATAATCCATTCATAACTCAACCTAATTAAAATGATAATAATCTTGTTAAGATCATCATACTCACAATTTAGAGAAGAAAAGAGAGAGTTTTGCTTTGCTTTAGGGTTGAGAGAATTAGAATTGAATTTGCTTTTCTTCTTTCTTAGTTGGCGGCGGCTCCATTGATTTCTATGGCGATGGTATGACGGTAACTATTCTATTTTAATTAGGTTTAGGGTTAGCATTAGGATGTATTTATAGGTGTAGGAAGTTATTTAGGACCGTTAGATTAACCCTGAACCATGGGAACCAATTAAATGCAAAATCTGCATTTGAGCGAATCGGCCCACGGGTTGACAGCCAAACACCCTGGATTAACCCCTAGTCGAACCAGCGAGGCTCGGGTCGACCTCAAAATGGGCCGGTTCGGTTATTCCCCCTCCCAATTCGCTGTTTTGAACTTTTCCGCATATTTATTTATTTAATTTTTAATATATATATATCAATATATATATATTTCTCTGTGCAACCCATTTCACTTAATTCTTTTCTAAAAATTAAGTATACTTTAATTTGTGAATTTTAATGTTATAAAATTACGGGGTGTTACATTCTCCCCTCCTTAAAGGATTTCTTCCTCGAAATCTCCAAGTCAAGAAGAATGTATATCCTACCATCTAATCGTCCATCTACTCAACCATCAAACACCAGCATCCATTGTCCTTAAAAGACTTCTAATGCTTTAATGTTTATATGCACAGTGTGTGTATATATCCATATCTAATGCAAAATTAGGCGGTCTACTGATTCAGTCGACCTCCTTAGTGCAATTCATGATAGTGCCATGCGTCCTATATGTATGCAAAAGATTCCTAATGATACATATTAATTCTATATGTGTGCACAACCATCCACCCGAATGCAGCAACTATATGATAATACAACCATTATACATCCATTTTACTAAATACATCCATATATATGCAATATGCAATATGAAGTGACTGAGCCGATCTGGTGCCTAATAGTGTGTGTATATGCATCCACGAGCAACCACTAGCAAACACTTGCATCCACTTTGCATCCACCATACATAACATGTCTCAAACACATGTTTCAACCATAGGATTATCCTAACTAAAGGTCAAAGATACTAGCGAGAGGATATACTAAAGATAAGATAAATACAAGCTAAGCGATAAAGGAGAAATTAAAGGACATACCCTCAAAAAGAAAAGGGTATCATGAACGCATCTTCTCTTCTGTCTCCCAAGTAGCGTTGCTCACATCATCTTCCCATTGCACTTTGACTAGTCTGACCTCTCGATTCCTCAACCTCTTGATCTCCGACCCAAGAATGCGCGTAGGAGCTCGTCGAATTGTCGCATCACGCTCTATCTCCACCTCTCTAAGAAAGCTCAGCTCTACCACTTCCGCGGTCTCGTGCAAGCACTTCCTCAAATGTGACACATGGAATACGTCGTGTACACCACTAAATCTCTCGGGCAACTCCACTCTATACGCCATCTGTCCAATTTTCTCCTTAATAGGAAACGACCCTACAAACCTTGGTGCTAATTTCCCAACGGACCCAAAGCGAAAAACGTTCCTTAATGGAGACACTTTGACAAAGACCATGTCCCCAACTTCAAACTCGAGATCTGTCCTCCTCTTATCCGCATAAGATTTCTGCCTATCTTGCGCTGCTTTCATCCTCCTTCGAATCAAGTCGATCTTCTCCGAAGTCTCCCTAATCATATCGGGCCCAAGTAAGATCTTATCCGTAGATTCCCACCAACATGTAGGTGAACGACACGGTCGTCCATAAAGAGCTTCGAATGGTGCCATACCAATGTTGGACTGAAAGCTGTTGTTATATGCGAACTCCACCAATGGAAGATGCTCTTCCCACGTACCCCCAAAGTCTAGGATACATAGCCTCAACAGATCCTCTAGAATGTGATTCACCCTCTCGGTCTGGCCGTCCGTCTGAGGATGATATGCGGTGCCCAAACATAACCGAGTCCCTACCGCCTCTTGTAAGCTTCTCCAAAATTCGCTAGTGAAAATAGGATCGCGGTCGCTTACTATGCTAGAAGGAACATCGTGCAAACGAACTATTTCTCGAACGTATACGGAGGCTAACCATGGAGCAGTCCTCTTACTCTTTACGGGAATGAAATGGGCGCTTTTAGTAAGTCTATATACTATAACCCAAATTCCCGTATTACCCTTCCTTGATCGCGGTAACCCATCCACAAAATCCATCGAGACACTTTCCCACTTCCATAGTGGAACCTCCAATGGGTGAAGCAACCCACCGGGTTTCTTTTGCTCCGCTTTTACTTGTTGGCACACCAAGCATCTAGCGACATACTCGGCCACATATTTCTTCATGCCGGCCCAAAAGTAAACTCTCTTCATGTCTTTGTACATCTTGTCCCCGCCGGGATGAATGGTCATCTTCGAACGATGTGCTTCGCTAAGAATAGTCTTCCTTAGGTCATCGTCTTTTGGTACACAAGTCTACCATCCCTACGTAACCAACCCTTATCGTCTAGGGTATACCTATGGAGATGGCTTGATGACTCCCCTCTTTTGAGTTTTTCTACTAACTCAACCAACTGCGGGTCGTCTCGCTGTGCCTCGCCAATCCATCCCAAAAGCGTAGGTCTGACCTCCAAGGATGCTAGCAAACCGGGTACGAAGTCAACGGAAGGTCTAAAGTCAAACATCGAAATGAATTCTAAACTTCGCCGCTCAACAAACAAAGGACTTAAGGATAATCTTTTTCTACTTAAGGCGCCTACCACCACATTACCCTTGCCAGGGGTATAGGCTATTTTGAAGTCGTAGGACGCTAAGAACTCCATCCACCTTTGCTGCCTTAAGTTCAAGTCCTTTTGAGAGAATAGGTATTTTAAAGACATGTGGTCAGTGAATAATTCGAATTTCTCGCCAAGAAGATAATGACGCCAAGACTTAAGCGCGAAAACAATAGCGGCCAATTCTAGGTCATGTGTAGGATAATTTTTCTCATGCGCTCTCAACTTCCTTCCACCATAGGCTATTACCCTACCCTCTTGCATTAAGACTGCGCCTAGTCCTGTCCCACAAGCATCAGTATAAACGTTAAACGGCTTACTCCTGTCTGGCAATACTAAGACTGGGGCTGAAGTCAAAGCTCTCTTCAAACGTTGGAACGCATCATCACAATCTACGTCCCATGTGAAAACTAGGTTCTTCTTCGTCAAGCGTGTCAATGGAGCTGATATCTTTGTGAAGTCTTTGATAAACTTCCTATAGTAGCCAGCCAACCCCAAGAAACTTCTCACTTCGGTAGCATTTTTAGGGACCTTCCAATCTTGGATGGCCACCACCTTCGCGGGATCCACGGCTATCCCTTCTTTGGAAACCACGTGCCCCAAGAACCGTACTTCCTTCCTCTAGAAGTGACACTTAGAAAATTTATCCTTAAGGCTATGCACTCGTAGGGTCTCCAACACTTCCCTAAGATGTAGGGCATGCTCTTCTTCATCCATAGAAAAGATCAAGATGTCATCTACAAAGGCTACCACGAATTTGTTAAGGTACTCCCTAAACACCCTACTCATCAAATCAACAAAATATGCTGGGGCGTTTGTCAAACCGAAGGGCATCACTAGCTATTCATAGAAACCGTCTGGAGTCCTAAAGGCAGTCTTGTCTATGCTATCCTCAGCCACTCTCAACTGATGGAACCCAGTGGCTAAGTCCAACTGCGAAAACACTGAGGCGCCAACTAACTGATCGAAGAGATCGTCAATCCTCGGCAGTGGGTGTCTGTTCTTCTTAGTAAGTTTATTAAGTTATCTATAGCCCACACACAGTCTAAGGGACCCATCCGCCTTCGTGGCAAATACTACTGGATCACCCCACTCCGATATACTTCGTCTTATGAACCCCTTCTCAAGCAACTCCTTCACTTGCTTATCGAGTTCCCTCCTTTCACGTGGAGCCATGTGGCGTACTGGCAAAGATACTGGTTTCGCATTATCCACAAGATATATTCGAAAATCTATCTCCCGCTTCGGAGGCAAGCCCTTCACCTCCTCAAACACATTCGAATATTCTCAGACCACTCTAACAGATCGTAGATTTTCCTCAGACGCGTCAAGCGATTCTAGATAACTTAGCATAACCGAATTTATGGGATTACAGAAGATTTCGAGAGTGTTGCCAAGGCGAGTCACGAGCCTAACTACTCTCCTTTCACAATCAAGAACGGCCCCATTTCTGAATAACCAATCCATTCCTAAAATTAGCCCATAGCCCGTGAAGCCCAACACATAAGCATCACATCTAAATTCAACGCTAAGTATGGAAATTTTCAAATCCAAACACATCATGGACAAATAAGCTGAGCCCCCCTATTGGATTCGAAACAACTAAGGGATCCTCTACTAAACTGGTGTTTAAGTGCAGTGATTCAACTAATGATGTAGAGATAAACGAATGTGATGCGCCCGAATCGAATAAGGTACGGACAGGATGATCAAAAAGAAAAACTAAGCTTTCAACAGAAATGGTTCTACCTCGTTCTTGCAGCGGTGGGACCGCGAGAGCCTGAACTTGTCCCCTAGCCTGCCCTGGTGCCATAAGAGCCTGCACCTGTCCTCCCGAGGTAGCTCCTGCCCTCTGCCCCTTCCTTGGGCAGTCCTTCACTAAATGTCCCGCATCGCCGCAGTGGAAACAACCAGTCTTCTTTTTCTTTCGGCAATCCTTGCTGAGATGGCCTGGTGTCCCACAGTTAAAACATTTCTTCTTTCCCTTGCCGTTATTGTCTTTACCACCCTTCTTGTTTTGCTGTTGTGGTTTCTTCTGATCCCCTTTCTTCTCGGGTGCCTTATCAACTTTATCGCTTTTCTCCTCATGCATGAGCACCATTTCTACTAGCTTCTCAAAGGTGGCCCCCATAGGGATGTGGGTCATGGCCAACCCTTGCAACAGTTCATTCAAGCCATTTACGAATCTTAGAGCCTTCTTCTCCGGCGTGTTTACTAAGTCCAAGCCAAACCTTGCTAACTGATTAAATTTATTGACATATTCTTTCACTGATGAGCTTCCTTGCTTCAATGTCAAGAACCTTTCCATATATAGATTTTCTTCCGCCCTTGAGAGAAACTTCGCCTCGAACCTACGTCTGAAATCCGCCCAAGAGTCAACAGGACGCTCCCCATTAGTGACCTCCCACCAAAACGAGGCCTCTCCCTTCATCAACCAAGCTGCTAATCGAACTCTCCTCCCTTCTTCTACTTCAAATATTTCTAGCAATTCTTCCACCTCCATAAACCAATCTCTAGCTTCCACAAACGTTTCTGACCCTTGAAATGGTTTTCCACCCATAGCCTTGAATTCCTTGCACGTCTTTGCAAACGTATCTACGCGAGGAGGAGGAGGAGGAGGAACGGGTGCAACTGGTGGTGGAGGAACATTGGCTAGACCTGCAGCGGCCCTAGCCTCCAATAGCCTCCTATACCATCCTGGTATCGTTACACCATCGGGTAGATTAAGAACTTCAGCCATGCTGAAACGAAAAAGGAAAGATTCAAAATGGAGAATTCGAAAGATAAAGATATGTGGCTATTGGGGATTATGTTTTTCTTAAAAACTTTTCTCTTTAAATTTCTCATTAAAACATGTTTTTGAAAACACTTCTTCCAAAAATAACTATTTTTCTAAAGTATTTTTATCTATTCTGGTAACCTGGCTCTGATACCACGTGTAACACCCTACGTCCATTAATGTCACTCACAAAGGGAATGCATTAACTTCCATGGAGGTTATAAGTGAATATAGAACAGAAAAATTACAACAAGACAGATAATAAATAGTACTTGGAAATCTAAAACTTCATTTTATTGCAGCGGAAATTAAACATGTTTGTTACATCATAAAACCATATATCATAACCAAGTACAATATCCATCTTCATAAAAACAAAATACATAATCCCATTACATAAATAGCCATTAAAAAGATAACAAGCTGGACTTTACTTCAACGGTCCAAGCTTTCCAAAGAGAGATGAAGCAATTCAATCAAACTTCACTAGAGCTGGGCCCAAACTGAGGACCTGGAGGGGGGAAAAGTATAGAAATAGAGGGGGTCAAACATAAAGTCTGGCGAGTATGATAATTCTAACAATACTATTATCAAAATAATTAGACTAAGGCATAAGCTGGAAGACAAGTAAATGTCTATAAACTCTTAGGAAGATAAAGATAGCGTTTAAGATAACGTTAAAGATAACGGTAAAGGCACACCTAATTACCAACGAATGATTACTACACTGCACCGCACATTACTACACTGCACCACACCAGTCACCCTATTGTTTGATCCCACTTGCTTCACACAGAAACTTTATAAATAGCCTTACGTACACCTAGCTGACTGCATAGGTGCCGTCTGCCCCTATCTCCACTAGGTGTACCCCACTACCCACTTTCGATCGGCTCCCTACTCGTAGATACTCGTGCTGGCCCTACAGTGGGGTGTATCACTCCCCTAAAGTGGCAACCCGATACAACTTGAGAGTGCAACGCTTATACCTACACGATGCAACAACGTCTTACCTACCAGCCCGGGTCCACACACGCATACGAAACCCGTTGGACTTGCGTTGCCACCGCTCCCCGTTTTGGCCTCTTACAGTCGAACCCAGCATGCGTGTCCCGTCCTCGACTTGGGTCGGGCCCACAAAGATACATTTGGGATACTGGTCGAAATTGGCCCCCACAAGCTACCCACCTAAGCTTGTCACTAGTATATCCCACTTAACCCTCTTAGTCATGTTCATTTACATGTGTGTTTGGTTAAGTCTTACTAATCGTATTTCACATGCCACTAAGGGCACCCCCTAGATTCCTCATGCCACCCAAGGCACCTACTTAACCCCCATGTCCCACCTTACATGTTTATCTGGTTAAGTATTTCTTAATTCATTCAGGCCATAACCTCATAAAGACCTCTCACATTAGACTGGCATTTATGGCAGCTGGATTTGCCGGGCGGGTCCGGGCAGTCTTACACCATAAAAGAGTCTAACCTCGTGTCTTTACAACTGTTATGCTTTAGTTTAGGCCAAGGACCTCTCACATTGGGCTGACATTTGTGACCACTGGATTTGCCGGGCGGTTCCGGGCAGGTTTACGTCACAAACGAGTCCAACCTCGCGTCCTAAGCATTGATTAACACTTAAAATCTTTTTCCCCAGTTTTAATAATTCCCTATTCAAATTATTAATTAAGTCAACTTTTAATGATGTCCATAATTGACTCAATTATGTCCATCCACTTATGGCATGCAAAATCATATCAATTGCACCCCAACTTTTTAATATTAAATCCTTAATATTACCCCAACCCCACGTTTATACGTTCGCTTATTCAACGCATAATATAGGCTACACTTGAATAGTCTAACACATAGCACAAAGATAAATTATCACAACATATAGACAATTAAAATAAATCTAATCATAATAGGGGTGAAACTTGCATAAACTACACATGTTAAGGATCAAAAGGTGTCAACTTGTTAAATGTCTCAATTTACATGATATGATCATAGCCCAAATCTATACATAAACTTGCATATGGGGTTATTAGGCAACATAATGATGATGTGAACTAGCATAGGATATCGCATATGTCATAGCATAATTCTAGATGTCATAATAGATGTCTTGGTGTATGTTCATAACTTTTCTAATCAATCTAACTTGCATATGTGACTTGTCATATAGATCAACATAACCCCAAACATGATTATTTAATTAATATGAACTAACTAGCATAGATGGTAACATCATGGCCTTTTTAACATGTATGATTCATCACAACTTAGCATAGAAACTTTCAACATACATAACATCATCATAGCATGATTTACAACATATAAGATATCATCATCACATAACATTGGATTTACAATATACATGATAGCAAAAAGGGGTTTACAACAACATATATGATAATTCACATCATCTACTCATAATCCATTCATAACTCAACCTAATTAAAATTATAATAATCTTGTTAAGATCATCATACTCACAATTTAGAGAAGAAAAGAGAGAGTTTTGTTTTGCTTTAGGGTTGAGAGAATTAGAATTGAATTTGCTTTTCTTCTTTCTTAGTTGGCGGCGGCTCCATTGATTTCCATGGCGATGGTATGACGGTAACTATTCTATTTTAATTAGGTTTAGGGTTAGCATTAGGATGTATTTATAGGTGTAGGAAGTTATTTAGGACCGTTAGATTAACCCTGAACCATGAGAACCAATCAAATGCAAAATCTGCATTTGAGCGAATCGGCCCACGGGTTGACAGCCAAACACCCTGGATTAACCCCTAGTCGACCCAGCGGGGCTCGGGTTGACCTCAAAAATGGGCTGGTTCGGTTATTCCCCCTCCCAATTCGCTGTTTTGAACTTTTTCGCATATTTATTTATTTATTTTTAATTTATATATATATATCAATATATATATATATTTCTCTACGCAACCCATTTCACTTAATTCTTTTCTAAAAATTAAGTATACTTTAATTTGTGAATTTTAATGTTATAAAATTATGGGGTGTTACACTACTGATCTTTGGGGTGATTCCTACATAAGGATGCAGTAGGAGAGTGTTTTCGGTTCATCTTGTTCCTGGATGACGTATGGACGATGTGACATTCAAAGTGATATTCTGTTCTAAGAGATAAACATAGCCTCTAGCCTCACAACCGGGAAATGATAAAAATCGGGAAGGCAGCATGGCTAGGTGAATCATACCTAAGCAGGGTGTATTATCACCAATCTAGAGAAATTCCTTATTTGTTCTTCTTTCGATTCTGTATCTCCCTAGATGTGCAGTGGGCCCATAAAACTGCTGGGTGATAATACATTCGCTACGCTCAAGCTAAATGAGTGGGCGGTCATGTGTGGCCAGGTTGCAAGACGTTCTTGTTGAACCCTAGTGTATCCTCTCTAGTGTACACTGATCGGAAGGTGGTCCCATACCTTGTCATAGTTGGAATCCAATCTTCAATAAGTGCCCGCGGTTTTTGATTATAGACTATATATTTAGAGCATGATATACAAGCGTTCTACTACTTGATTATTTACTTGATTTACATCACTATCATAATATCAGACTAATATTGATTTCAAAATGTTTTGGTTATAGTAAGGTAAATACTGTCTGTGTTTATGTGCAGACTGGTCCTACTATTACCTTTTCTTTCAAATGGTTTCAAAGTTAAGTATTATAGATGTTATCTATAACTTAGTGGGTTTTACTCATGCTGGTTCACCAGACTAATCCATGGCATTTGTAGTGCCTCGGATTAGCCCGAGAAACAGGTTCAGGTTAACAGATGCTGTGAAGTTCAGAGACAAGATAGAGAAGTTCAGACATATGATTATTCCGCTGTGTGTTGTATATGAGGGCAGGATACCGTAGCTGTCCAGTTTTGTCTGTTGTACTCTGATGTATGTAAGTATATTTATTCAGGTTCTTTATAAAGATTATTTCTATATTGTATTGTATTTCTGTTGCGATGTGAGACTCTGATTTGATGTTGGTTCTTTTTCTTATTTTCTAATAGTTCTATGTTATCTTTTCTCATACTCTAACTTCTTTCTCCTAGCTGTCTGGATGTTCGGTACTCGAGTTTGGACACGGGTTGCGTTATTGTCTAAATTCAAGCGTCGAATTTTTCGAGCCGCTACAGACTGCCCCTACGCAAACAATCTAAACATCCATGTGTCGTCCCCCGTCTACCCCTTACCCCGATGGTGAAGGGTGAAATGGTATCTTGGGTTTAGCTCTAGTCTTTCCGCATTCTACTGGCTGCCGATGACGGGTGTCCGATGGTCTACTATCCTTGTTGGTCATGACCCTATGCCTCCTCGTGAGGCAAGCGCCGAACCACCCTGGAGTCACCACTTCACGGCATTCTTTCTGCATAGCTACATCTGCAGTCAAGGCCCACCCACCTAGTAGTTACGCGCAGATCCAACCTCTGCGAGCACAGCCTAAGACATCTGTCACCACACAGAGGACTACTAGGAACACCTTACGTACTTCAGGAAGCCGCGTGCTTCGCCTTCCAGTCCTTTGGAGACGTCAGAACAATCAGATGAATGTGCGCTCCCCTTGTGCCTCATAACACCTCGATAATCTGCCCCGTTGGGTTATTCACCCTCAAACGTACGGACTGGTCTAAGCGCATTATGTTGTTAAACCGTATGTCTAAACATTCTTTTACGCGCTTACCTCACCTCATCAGGTTTCAAGTTAACTTGGTTATTCCCATTCATATTGAATTCTCAAATTACCAAGTTTCTCTTCCTTATTAATTTCAGTCATACAACTTAATCCATTTAAGTTTATTAATAAGCCCACAACATGTTATTCTCCAGATTGTGGCCCAAGGTTTGTAATCCACAATCTCTTTTATATTATTATTTGATTTCATCATTACAATAACATGTTTTACTTAATATGTAATTAAGTATACCCAATTCACATGTTTTCTAATTAACATGTCACTTACCATTTATGATTAAATATAACTTATTTCATGTCATAAGTTTTCCTCATCCTTTCTCATTTAATCATAATTCCATTTTACATTGTCAATACAACGTATTGATGTTTACTTGTTAACTTAGTTCTATTAACTAAGGCCCATTAATAAGTTTCTCTACCCGTTTATTATAACCTATGTTATAATTTCCTCTTGTCCCTAGGACAAGCCTGAACATCCTTATCAACGGGTTTCAGACTTCCAAGCTTACAGATGACTTAATTTATAATTAAGTACAACTTCTTATATTTCATATATTTTTCCCCCTTTTCTCAACTGGTTTCTGGCTTTCCCCATTTTCCACTTACTTAATTTACAATTAAGTGTCCCTTAACTCATTTCACCAGTTATCCAATTTCCCTATTAGTTTATTATAACCGAAGTTATAAACCCCACTTGTCCCTAGGACAAGTCGACCTATTATACAACGTTTTCATTAATGTTATTTATTTATAATAGTTGATTATCATTCCCCTTTTAAACCATTTTCTTTTATTGTTGTATTCCAGTATACTTTATCCACTGTAATATATTCCTTATTTCAATTAAGGAAAACACTTCATGCACCTTATCAATTTGATACAAGGAATCAGTGATTCATTTTCATAACGTATTCCCATCTAAATCCGTGGTTGCAAGTAATTTATTTACTCTTCTTACTTTAGTTATTGTGGCTTACTTGCAACCACTTTCTCAAAAATAGGTCATTTAAGGAAATACGTCACTTTTCCCTCGTCTCAACTAACTCAGTTCGTTACATCCCTTCCTTTCTTATTTTCTGAGATAGACATTTAATTACCATCATTGCCATTTTATTCATATCTTGCTATATACATATATTTATATATATATATATATATATACAAGCACTAGACCTCTCACATTAAGCCTACACTTGTGGACACTGGATTTGTCGGGCGGGTCCGAGCAGACTTCTACCACAAGTTTACTTAACCTCGTGTCTTAGCACCATTACATGTTTTTATTTTTTGTGCTTAGGCCCCTCACATTAGGTTCAACATTAGTGGCTGCTGGATATGCCGGTCGGGTCCGAGCAGACATCCGCCACTAATGCAACCTAACCTCGTTCCATAAGTGCAGTTACAAATTCTAATTGTAATCCTAGGCATTCATTATTAATCAATTATTTAAACCTATGCCTTTATAGGTGTTAATGCCCATTTACCCAATTATATTCATGACGGATTATATGTCTAAATTCATATTATTCAAATTATGCCAATTCATATTTTACGTATGATCCCGTTTGCGCCTAAATCATTATTCTACACTTATGATCTAATTTAAGACCTTTAAACATAATTTGGTCGATGCCCCAAACCCATATTTATTTATTCAATTCAAAGTTAACATGAATCCATATAATCATATACTTACTCCAGTTATTCCCTGTATATAATTGGGACAAGTTTACATGTAAACTTTTTAGCACTCCAACAAATCCAATATATGAATTTTTCATATTAACAATTTGACGTTATATCATGCTAATCATTCCCACAATTTAATAGATTCAACATATGAATTTCCTGATCTATTCATATTAACGTCTTAACTTGTTATAACAACAATTTATAATTAAACTAGCAATTTCACAATTTACTAAAAGGGGAATGCTAAACAATAGTCATAATATTATCTAAAGGCTATAGTTTAAACCCACTTACCTTTCATGCTTTACCAAATTTTGGATCTAATCCCGTTTCAGCATCCATCGTTTTTCCCTTAATTGGATTTACAACCTATCGATCATGGATTTATTATTAAGAGAGAGAAGGGAAAGAAAAAATAAGAATTAGAATGGATTAGATCTATAATTTTACCTTGCTTTCATGATTCAATAATCTTTTATTAACGTTGAATTCCTCTTTCAGATCTGAATTCGTAATTTTCCTAGACTAATATTTTAATTTTCAGAATAGATTTGAGAAGAGAAAGAGAGTAATGGCAGAGTTCCAGCGTAATCACCAAGTTATGAGGCTTAGGGTTAGGTCTATGGTCTTATTTATAGGTGTATGGACTAACCAGGACACTCATATTTTCCCAAAAGCCATCTGAATCGTCAAAATATCACAAAACCCTAATCTGCCAAAATTTGTCGCATGTAAGCAGACCCACCCTTGAGGGGGTCGACCTTGGTGTCGACCCACCTTTGAGGGGGTCGACCGACTAAGGCGGGAAATCTGCCACCTTCTGAAATTTTGAATTTTGAACCGATTTTCGAATTTCTGAACCCATTTTTGAATTTCTGAACCTAATATATATATATATATATATATTCTTCCTGTGCGTATACAAACTTCGAACCTTAATAACTTCTTCATACAGTGTCTGATTTACGCAAACCAAGTGTCGATTTGACCAGAATTTCGAGAAGGACGTAATGGCGCAGTCCATTTTACTTAATTCTGGATTTTTAATTAAGTTATTCTTATTTTATTATCTTAAACTAAAAATATGGGGTGTTATAGAATCCATTCCAAGGAAGACCCAACTTTTAAATTAGAATAATGGATGGTGCCAACAAGTGCGATGGATAGGACAAACGATAGCGGAGATGGTAAGGATAACGCAGCCTTAACAAATTAAAAATATGGTAGGAAGACATCGAACTCCGTGGACTTCTGTCACTGAAAAACAATCTGTTATTTCATTAATGGATCCTAATAAATAAACATCATTAAGCTCGGATGTAGAAAGAGGATTGTACACTAGTGAGATATAAGTGTGAGCCTCGGCATCAACAAACAGACCCCGTAGTCAAATCAAATGTCCACATGCTTCCAAAGTTTGAATTTGGAATGCAGCGGCATCTCTAACCCTAAAATTATGAATGAACCATAGGGTTGTCCAGAAACTGGCATCACACTCAAAGGTTGGTTGAAGCAAAGCTGCTAGATAACCAGTTCCTAAAAAAATAAATGCAAAGAAAACATCTAAGAGGATGTGCAACATTGCACAAATGCTCCAAATCTAAATTGTCGCTGTGTAAATCACCAGACAGAGTAACTAAGGCATAACCAAAGTTGTAGTGACAAGGTGGAATAGACGAGATTACGATAAAACAGTAAAACGACTAGAGTACTAAATTATGAGGAGATGAGCAGCCATGCAAAACAAACTACGGGCAATTAAATAGATTTCTAAGAGTATCCAATCTCCGGACAAAAACAAGAACTCTTGTAGTCGTAAAGATTAAGACTCCCAACTGGAACAAACACATGAACTGAATCAAGATCCTCATTGAAACACCCCACCTCCATTAGGGTCACTCTCAAAGGGAATGCCCTAATTTTGGTGGAGGTTTATAAGTATAAGTCACAGATATAAAAGACAGACATAAGAACACATATTTTTGAACAGCGGAAAACAACAACAACTTTTATTTTATTAAAATACGTGTTACATAAACCATTCCATAATTGTCTTACAATCCTTCCAAAAACATAACACTTTCATAACTGTCTTGATTACATTATTTAAAGAAGCATAAAGAAAACATAAACAACTGCAAAAGTCCCATAATTGCTGTCTAAAGCCATAGTCCAAAACGGAAAATATCCAAGCAATACATTCTTTCTCTTCAAGCTGGATGTGAAAACTGGTCAAGCTGCGGTATTCCCTCCCTGTGGACCTGGGGGGGGAACGAAAGAAAAGAAGGCAAAAGAAAAGTAGAGTCAGACATAAGCCTGAGTAAGTCTAGGACTATTCAGTCTATGAATAAAGAACTGGGTATATGATAAGCATAAACTGGAAATGAGAAAGCACCATAAACTAAGTTAAGTTGTCTAGGGTCGAATACTATCGTACCCCATATTAATCTCTGTACCCATATAAACTAGTTCCCAACAGGCACCCCATAATCAGGGTGAAGTGATCCATTTTCTGATGATCGGCTCCTACTCGCATAGTTACATGTGTCTTACGGCTCCCGATGTTGTAGTTACCTATGCTGGTCCCACCATGGGGTGTATCAAGTCCCATAGTGGCGGCCCGACACAATTCTAGAATGCACAGGTATGCTGCTGGTGCCCAGTGCCTTACTTTTCTGCGCCGGAGTGTGTGCACGCCCGCACCCCGTTAGAACCTACACTGCTGCACCACCGCCGTCGATTTGACCTCTTACAGTCAGCCCAGTAATCGTGCCCTACCCTGCCTAGTTCAGGGTATCCTGATACACCTTGTAGGGTTACTGCTGAAAAGGGTCCCCCGCTACTAGGTTTTCTATTTCTAGCCAACATGGTAAGTTGGTTAAGTGTTTAATAAACCTAACCCCCAATTAGTCAGTTTAGTTTAGCATGTTCCATTTTGATTAAGTATTAATATAATTTACTTAATCCTATCAATCCTGACTCAGCCTTAATTGTCTTATTAAAGCCTTGGCCTCTCACATTAGACAGGTATTGTTGTGGCTTCCTGTTGCCGGTTGGGTCCGGGCAGTCTTACGCCACAACTCAGTCTAACCTCGGGCCCTATTGGGATCCGTGTTTAACCACCCACATTGGATAGGTATTGTTGTGACTACTGGACAGCCGGGCGGTTCCGGGCAGGTTTACATCACAACTCAATCCAACCTCGGGTTAAACACATCGTATTTTCTACATTTACATATTTTGTCTCTTTTCTTTTTATATGTAAATATTTGCGGCCCATTATTAATAAATTCATCTTTATTGATTAAAATTTATTTATGCCACTTAATTGTTTTTCAAGGTTGTTGGCATGCGTCAAACATGCCAACACATATGTTCTATATTTTAACCCAAACGTCATTACCCCCGTTTTACACGTTCGCTACAATGTAAGATATGATGGGTTTAACATTTAAACCCAACTTAGCCATATGAAAAGGGGAGGCTTATAACATGGTGTTTATAACATAAAAAGGGGAGTGTGAACGCATGAACTTGCAACATAACGATTCAATTAACATAAATTAGGCACATGTGAACTTGCAATTGTAACAGCATATAATCATGGCATAAACAATACTTAAACATGAATCATTCTATTTGTATAATCATGGCATAAACAATACTTAAAAATGAATCATTCTATTCATATGATTATGGCATAAACAATACTTAAACATGAATCATTCTATTCATATAATCATGGCATAAATAATACTTAAACATGAATCATCCTATTCATGTAATCATGGCATAAATAATACTAAACATGAATCATTCTATTCATGTAAACTTGCAATTGGAATGTAAATCTAACTTAATTGTGTCACATATATCACCATATGGTTTTGATAACAACTTAGGCCTAAAACATGTTTCAACTAGGCATAATACCAAACATAGTTTAGTCATGTTCATAAAGGTGCATACTTTTGTTTCTAATACAAAAGTATGATTTGCTAATTCCAACATAGATTCATATAAATTATAGTACTTAGTCATATCCAATTACACACTAAAAGTGATCATAGAAGTATGTACATCATATTGGCATAATAGTGAATCATTTACATGCATGAATTCCCAAATAAAATACCACAACATATGGTTGTCAACATAAATCATATACTAGTATAAATCCAATCGTATACCATAACATTTCCAAATCGTTTAGAATCAAAATAACATACAAATATAGATTATTATCGCTACAATTCCATTTCGTTGTTAACTTCCAACGCAAATCACATACTTGCAAATATCCAATCGTATACCATAACATTCCCAAATCGTTTAGAATCAAAATAACATACAAATATATATTATTATCGCCACAATTCCATTTCGCATTTTACACAAATCAAACGCAATTAATTATTCACATCGGAATAGCACTCTACTTACAACGTATGACGAATCTTCAATTCAGGAATCTGAATTCTGAATTTGGAGATGCTATCCTTTGTTATAGGCGTTGTTTTGATTTGATTGACGTTGCTTTAAGCTTTGAATTATCTCCTAATTGTCTCTCAATTTCTGACGGCTATCCTTAGTCTCTCCTCAGCAGCATGACGGTCTCATCTCCATTTTAGTTTGTGTGAATTAGGGTTAGTCTTAGGTCCTTTTTATAGAGTTTGTGAGTTGATTTAGACCGTCGATGGAGCTTGGTTCAATAATAGCCGTTCGTTTGAAGGGGAGACCAACCAGGAGCTGACACCTAGCCCTAGTGACAAGGCAAGGCTCAGAAATTCGACCAGACCCTGATCAGGCCAGCCAAGACCTGACCAGCAGGTCATTCTGACCTGGGCGCACTTGGCAGGTGCGCTAGGCTAAAAATGTACTGGCGCACTTCCCAAGTGCGCCAGTTCATTTTTGTTCTGGCGCACTTCCCAAGTGCGCCAGTGCATTCTGACCCGTTTTCTGGTTTTTTCGCCCAACTTCGTTCGTCCATATCTTCTTCATACGATATCTGTTTTACGCAAACTCGGACTCTATCTCAAGCAGAATTCCGAGACGAACGCAATGGCGTATCCCGTTTCCCTTAATTCTTTGATTTCAAACTAGTTATACTTTAAATTGTGAATTTCACAGTTATAGAATACACGGGGTGTTACATTCTCCCCCACTTAAAAGGATTTCGTCCCCGAAATCTTCAAGTTAGGAAGAATGTATATCTTAACATCCAAACATCCATCTACTCATCCATCAAACACGAGCATCCATTGTCCTTAAAAGACTTCTAATGCTTTATAATCATATGCGAAGTGTGTGTGTACATGTACTTATCTAATGCAAAATCAGGCGGTCTACTGATTCAGTTGACCTCCTTAATGCAAATTATGTAAGTGCCATGAATCCATTATGTATGCAAATTCTCCTATTCATGATTCTACATGAGTGCACAATCATTCATACAAATGCAACATCCATATTACAACACGTTAAACTTCAACCATATACGAATATAAATACATATATGCATATGCAGTATGAAGTGACTGAGCCGATCTAAAACCTAGATTGTGTGTGTATATGCAACCACGAGCAACCGCTAGCAATCACTTGCAACCACTTGCAACCATCATCCATAACATGTTTCAATTACATGTTTTCATCCAAAGAGTTTCTACCTAAAAGATAAGGTCGAGGAGGTATACCTAAAAAGATAGATAAAAGCGCAACTTAAGGAAAAAGAAAGATCAAAGATGTACCCTCGAAAAGAAAAGGGTAGGCAACGCGTATTCTAGCTTCAGTTTCCCAAGTTGCGTCTCCCTCGGCGTTGCTCCACTGAACTTTGACGAGCTTGACTTCACGGTTGCGTAGCTTCTTCACTTCCGTTCCTAATATGCGAGTTGGAACTTTCCTCACTGTTGCCTCGCGTTCCACTTCAGCTTCTTCTAGGATGTTTGGCTCTACCACTTCAGCGGATTCATGTAGACATTTTCGGAGGTGCGAAACATGAAAGACATTGTGGATTCCGGCCAGCTTTTCGGGTAGCTCTAATCTATAGGCCATTTTCCCAATTTTCTCGATGATAGGGAATGGCCCTACGAACCTTGGTGCTAGCTTTCCTGTGGTTCCAAAACGAAAAACGTTCCTTAGCGGAGATACCTTAAGAAAAACTCTGTCCCCAACCTCAAATTCAAGGTCGGTCCTCCTCTTGTCGGCGTAGGACTTTTGTCTGTCTTGGGCCGTCTTCATCCTTCTTCGTATTAAGTTTACTTTTTCTGAAGTCTCTCGGATCATATCTGGTCCAAGTATGAGCTTATCAGTAGACTCCCACCAACAAGTGGGCGATCGGCACGGTCTTCCATATAAAGCTTCAAAGGGCGCCATTCCGATGGTTGCTTGGTAGCTGTTGTTGTAGGCAAATTCCACCAAAGGAAGATGGTCTTCCCATGTCCCTCTGAAGTCAAGGACGCACAGTCTTAAAAGGTCCTCCAAAACTCTGTTCACTCTTTCTGTTTGGCCGTCGGTTTGGGGATGATAGGCTGTGCTCAAGCATAACTGTGTGCCTACCGCTTCTTGCAGACTCTGCCAAAACTCACTTGTGAAGATAGGGTCTCGGTCACTAACAATGCTGGATGGTATTCCATGGAGTCGAACAATTTCCTTGAGGTAAAGAGATGCTAGGGATGAGGCAGTTCTTTTACTTTTGACAGGTAAAAAGTGGGCGCTTTTAGTAAGCCTATCTACTATTACCCCAAATGCTAGTGTTGCCTCTCCTAGACCTATGCAGCCCATCGATGAAGTCCATTGAGATGCTATCCCACTTCCACTGCGGGACCTCTAGAGGATGTAGCAGTCCGCCAGGCTTTTTCTGTTCCGCCTTAACCTGTTGGCACACCATACACTTAGAAACGAATTCTGCCACGTCTTTCTTCATGCCGTTCCAAAAGAAAGTTCTTTTTATGTCCTTGTACATTTTATCTCCGCCTGGGTGTGTCGTCATCTTGGAGTAATGCGCTTCCTCGAGAACCTTCTTTACTAAATCCCTTGTCTGTGGGATGCATAATCTTTCGTCTCGCCTTAGCCAACCCTTGTCATCGATGGAGTATCTGTTGAGGTGACTTGAAGTCTCACCCCTAATTAGCCTATCAATCATCTCCACAAGCTGAGGGTCTTCGCGTTGTGTTGTCCCTATTGAGTCCACTAAAGTCGGGCGTACTCCGAGAGATGCTAGCAAGCCTGGTACAAAATCGGAGGAGGGCCTAAAGTCAAAGCTGGCTATAAACTCTAGGCTTTGTCTTTCAACAAACAGCGGGCTTAAGGTCAGTTTCTTTCGGCTCAACGCGTCTGCCACTACGTTGCCTTTGCCCGGAGTGTAGGAGATCTCAAAATCATACGAGGCAAGAAACTCCATCCATCTCTGTTGCCTCAAGTTAAGATCTTTCTGGGAGAAAAGATATTTCAACGATTTATGGTCAGTGTAAAGTTCAAACTTCTCACCTAGGAGACAGTGTCGCCAAGACTTGAGTGGAAAGACGATGGCGGCTAACTCAAGATCGTGGGTCGGGTAGTTCTTTTCATGCACTTTCAATTGTCTCCCGCCATAAGCTACTACCCTTCCTTCTTGCATTTAAACGGCGCCTAGCCCTGTCCCACATGCATCTGTATAAACTGTGAACATCTTGCTTCCATCTGGCAATGTTAAAACTGGGGCTGTTGCAAGAGCCCTCTTCAATCGTTGGAAAGCAAACTCACAATCCAAGTCCCAATTGAACACTAGATTCTTCTTGGTCAACTTTGTGAGCGGAGCTGAGATTTTCGCAAAATCCCTTATGAACTTTCGATAGAAACCTGCTAGTCCTAGAAAACTTCGGACCTCAGTTGCATTCCTTGGTGTCTTCCAATCTTGTACCGCTACTACCTTAGCAGGGTCCACAGCTAGCCCTACTTTGGATACTATGTGCCCAAGGAACCTCACTTTTTCTCTCCAAAAGTGGCATTTGGAGAATTTGGCTTTTAGCTGATGGACTCGTAGAGTTTCCTTGATTGCCCTTAAGTGCTGAGCATGTTCCTCTTCACTCTTTGAGAAGATAAGGATATCGTCTACGAAAACCACTACGAACTTATTGAGGAAATCTCTGAATACCCTACTCATCAGGTCCACGAAGTAAGCAGGTGCATTTGTCAAGCCGAAAGGCATGACAAGCCATTCAAAGAAGCCATCTAGGGTTCTGAATGCCGTTTTATTGATGCTATCTTCAGCCACCCTTAGCTGATGAAAACCGATCGCTAAATCGAGTTGGGAGAAAATAGACGCTCCTACAATCTGATCAAACAGATCGTCAATTCTGGGGAGAGGGTGCCTATTCTTTTTCGTTAGCTTGTTGAGCTCCCTATAGTCAACACATAGACGGAGTGAACCATCCGCCTTAGTAGCGAACACCACTGGAGCGCCCCATTCTGAAATGCTTCTTCTAATGAACCCCTTCTCTAGAAGCTCTTTAATCTGTTTACTGAGCTCTTTTCTTTCCCGTGGAGCCATGTGTCTAACGGGCAACGCAACGGGCTTTGCATTATCTACAAGATATATGCGGAAGTCTATCTCCCGCTTCGGAGGCAAGCCCTTCACCTCTTCGAAGACATCCGGATATTCCCGGACCACTCTAACCGATTGCAAATTTTCAACAGAGGCATCTAGCGATTCAAGATAACTAAGCATAACCGCATACGAGGGATTACAAGAAATTTCCAAAGTGTTACCGAGCTGGGTCAGGAGCCTAACAACCCTTTTCTCACAATCAAGGATGGCCCCATTACTTGATAGCCATTCCATGCCCAAAATCAAACCATATCCCGAAAAGCCCAAAACAAAGGCACTACATTTAAATTCTACGCTTAGAATAGAAATTTTCAATCCCATACAGATCATAGAAAAATGCGACGGGCCCCCAATTGGGTTTGAAACAATTAAGGGGTCCTCTACCATACTAGTTTTTAAGTGCAGAGATTCTACTAAAGCTGACGAGATAAAGGAGTGTGATGCGCCAGAATCAAATAAAGTGCGAACTGGGTGATCATAAAGATAAACTACACTTTCTACAGAAGTATTTATACCTCGCTGTTGCAGAGGTGGTGCCTCTAGCACATGAACCTGTGCCCCTGAGGTGGATCCGGCCCTCTGCCCATGTCCTCGTTTCTTTGGGCAATCCTTAGCCATGTGGCCTGTCTCACCGCAAGAAAAGCACCCACCATTCATCTTGGCCTTCTTTTTCCGGCAGTCTTTCACTAAGTGCCCCACTTTGCCACAGAAATTGCACTTCCTCTTCTCTTTGTTGTCTTTCCTGCCCTTCTTAAAGTCTGTCTTCTTAGGCTGTAAACCCTCTTTCTTCCCTTGAGAGCTTTCTGCCTTTGTCTCCTTCTTTCCCTTATCCTCTTCGTTAAGCAATGCCATCTGTACCAATCTTTCATACGTAGCTCCCATGGGTATGTGGGTCATGGCCAAACTGCGTAATGGCTCATTCAACCCTTTGACAAAACGGAGAGCCTTCTTGTGCGGGGTGTTGACTAGGTCCAGTCCGAACCTAGCCAGCTCATCGAACTGATTAACATTCTCTTTGACTGTCTTATTCCCTTGCTTAAGAAATAAGAATTTTTCCAACTGCAAACTCCTTTCAGCGTCTGAGAGAAATTTAGCCTCAAACCTTGCCCTAAAGTCCTCCCACGTTTCTACTGGTCTTTCTGCATTAATGACTTTCCACCAGTAGGAAGCCTCACCTATTAGTAGCCATACTGCCAGTTGTACTTTCCGCCTATCTTCTACCTCAAAGATGACGAATAAGTCCTCGGTTTCTTTCAGCCAATTTCTAGCTGCCACGAAGGACTCAGTTCCATGAAAATCCTTTCCTCCCATAGCTTTAAAATCTTTACATATCTTAGAAAAAGTGTTTCCCCGTGGAGGAGGTGGAGGAAGAGGTGCTGCTGCAGCTGGATGATTTCCTACAGCTGGGGGAGGAGGAACGGTAGGGCCTGGCTGAGTGGCCCTTGCTTCTAAGAACCGTCTAAACCAACCAGGTATTGGTACACCCTCTGGCAAGTTAAGCTCTTCGGACATGCTGAAACAAAAAGGATAGATTCAAAACAAAGGATAAGAGATAATACCTATGGCTTTGGGGGACTTTGCTTTTTTAAAAAAAAAATAAAATAAAATAATATTTTATCTTTTAAAAATGCTTCTTTAAATTTCCTTTTGAAAATAAATTTTCAAAACTTTTTATCTTATCTGGTAAACCTATGCTCTGATACCAAGTGAAACACCCCACGTCCATTAGGGTCACTCTCCAAGGGAATGCTCTAATTTTGGTGGAGGTTTATAAGTATAAGTCACAGATATACAAGACAGATATAAGAACACATATTTTTGAACAGCGGAAAACAACAACAACTTTTATTTCATTAAAATACGTGTTACATAAACCATGCCATAATTGTCTTACAATCCTTCCATAAACATAACACCTTCATAACTGTCGTGATTACATTATTTAAAGAAGCATAAAGAAAACATAAACAACTGCAAAAGTCCCATAATTGTTGTCCAAAGCAATAGTCCAAAACGGAAAAGATCCAAGCAACACATTCTTTCTCTTCAAGCTGGATGTGAAAACTGGTCAAGCTGCGGTATTCCCTCCCTGTGGACCTGGGGGGGAACGAAAGAAAAGAAGGCGAAAGAAAATTAGAGTCAGACATAAGCCTGAGTAAGTCTAGGACTATTCAGTCTATGAATAAAGAACTGGGTATGATAAGCATAAACTGGAAATGAGAAAGCACCATAAACTAAGTTAAGTTGTCTAGGGTCGAA
This sequence comes from Allium sativum, assembly GCA_030737875.1. Taxonomy (NCBI): domain Eukaryota; kingdom Viridiplantae; phylum Streptophyta; class Magnoliopsida; order Asparagales; family Amaryllidaceae; genus Allium; species Allium sativum. The sequence continues at coordinate 165,174,266 of CM060916.1, read as the reverse complement.
TACTATCGTACCCCATATTAATCTCTGTACCCATATAAACTAGTTCCCAACAGGCACCCCATAATCAGGGTGAAGTGATCCATTTTCGGATGATCGGCTCCTACTCGCATAGTTACATGTGTCTTACGGCCCCCGATGTTGTAGTTACCTATGATGGTCCCACCATGGGGTGTATCAAGTCCCATAGTGGTGGCCCGACACAATTCTAGAATGCACAGGTATGCTACTGGGGCCCAGTGCCTTATTTTTCTGCGCCGGATTGTGTGCACGCCCGCACCCCGTTAGAACCTACACTGCTGCACCACCGCCGCCGATTTGACCTCTTACAGTCAGCCCAGTAATCGTGCCCTACCTTGCCTAGTTCAGGGTATCCTGATACACCTTGTAGGGTTACTGCTGAAAAGGGTCCCCCGCTACTAGGTTTTCTATTTCTAGCCAACATGCTAAGTTGGTTAAGTGTTTAATAAACCTAACCCCCAATTAGTCTGTTTAGTTTAGCATGTTCCATTTTGATTAAGTATTAATATAATTTACTTAATCCTATCAATCCTAACTCAGCCTTAATTGTCTTATTAAAGCCTTGACCTCTCACATTAGACAGGTATTGTTGTGGCTGCCTGTTGCCGGTTGGGTCCGGGAAGTCTTACGCCACAACTCAGTCTAACCTCGGGTCCTTATTGGGCTCCGTGTTTAACCACCCACATTGGATAGGTATTGTTCTGACTACTGGACAGCCGGGCGGTTCCGGGCAGGTTTACATCACAACTCAATCCAACCTCGGGTTAAACACATCGTATTTTCTACATTTACATATTTTGTCTCTTTTCTTTTTATATGTAAATATTTGCGGCCCATTATTAATAAATTCATCTTTATTGATTAAAATTTATTTATGCCACTTAATTGTTTTTCAAGGTTGTTGGCATGCGTCAAACATGCCAACACATATGTTCTATATTTTAACCCAAACGTCATTACCCCCGTTTTACACGTTCGCTACAATGTAAGATATGTTGGGTTTAACATTTAAACCCAACTTAGCCATATGAAAAGGTGATGCTTATAACATGGTGTTTATAACATAAAAAGGGGAGTGTGAACGCATGAACTTGCAACATAACGATTCAATTAACATAAATTAGGCACATGTGAACTTGCAATTGTAACAGCATATAATCATGGCATAAACAATACTTAAACATGAATCATTCTATTCGTATAATCATGGCATAAACAATACTTAAACATGAATCATTCTATTCATATGATTATGGCATAAGCAATACTTAAACATGAATCATTCTATTCATATAATCATGGCATAAATAATACTTAAACATGAATCATCCTATTCATGTAATCATGGCATAAATAATACTAAACATGAATCATTCTATTCATGTAAACTTGCAATTGGAATGTAAATCTAACTTAATTGTGTCACATATATCACCATATGGTTTTGATAACAACTTAGGCCTAAAACATGTTTCAACTAGGCATAATACCAAACATAGTTTAGTCATGTTCATAAAGGTGCTTACTTTTGTTTCTAATACAAAAGTATGATTTGCTAATTCCAACATAGATTCATATAAATTATAGTACTTAGTCATATCCAATTACACACAAAAAGTGATCATAGAAGTATGTACATCATATTGGCATAATAGTGAATCATATACTTGCATGAATTCCCAAATAAAATACCACAACATATGGTTGTCAACATAAATCATATACTAGTATGAATCCAATCGTATACCATAACATTTCCAAATCGTTTAGAATCAAAATAACATACAAATATAGATTATTATTGCCACAATTCCATTTCGTTGTTAACTTCCAACGCAAATCACATACTTGCAAATATCCAATCGTATACCATAACATTCCCAAATCGTTTAGAATCAAAATAACATACAAATATATATTATTATCGCCACAATTCCATTTCGCATTTTACACAAATCAAACGTAATTAATTGTTCACATCGGAATAGCACTCTACTTACAACGTATGACGAATCTTCAATTCAGGAATCTGAATTCTGAATTTGGAGATGCTATCCTTTGTTGTAGGCGTTGTTTTGATTTGATTGATGTTGCATTAAGCTTTGAATTATCTCCTAATTGTCTCTCAATTTCTGATGACTATCCTTAGTCTCTCCTCAGCAGCATGATGGTCTCATCTCCATTTTAGTTTGTGCGAATTAGGGTTAGTCTTAGGTCCTTTTTATAGAGTTTGTGAGTTGATTTAGACCGTCGATGGAGCTTGGTTCAATAATAGCCGTTCGTTTGAAGGGGAGACCAACCAGGGGCTGACACCTAGCCCTAGTGATAAGGCAAGGCTCAGAAATTCGACCAGACCCTGATCAGGCCAGCCAAGACTTGACCAGCAGGTCATTCTGACCTGGGCGCACTTGGCAGGTGCGCCAGGCTAAAAATGTACTGGCGCACTTCCCAAGTGCGCCAGTTCATTTTTGTTCTGGCGTACTTCCCAAGTGCGCCAGTGCATTCTGACCCGTTTTCTGGTTTTTTTCGCCCAACTTCATTCGTCCATATCTTCTTCATACGATATCCGTTTTACGCAAACTCGGACTCTATCTCAAGCAGAATTCCGAGACGAACGCAATGGCGTATCCCGTTTCCCTTAATTATTTGATTTCAAATTAGTTATACTTTAATTTGTGAATTTCACAGTTATAGAATACACTGGGTGTTACACTCATATACATTGAAATGTGATACATAAGCATGTCGCATAAAAATTATTACTATGTGATTTAATAAATTGCCACGTGGATAATCAAATCACATGCGCAAGCAGTTATAAACAACACACAAAACACATAAAAATTATGCAATCATGGTTATGTTAGAAAAACTAATCTTCCACTCCCACTACCTTTCTTGAACAGGGTAAACTGCAAGAACTACATGCGAGGGACACCGGCCCGATATAGGTCATGGAAAATGAAGAGGGAAATTTACTTCTCCCATGGAATAAAAGGAAAATGAACTCGAGTTAGCTTAAATTTCATGCTAGGCTTGAAATTCATGCCTCGGCCTCCAGACCTCAGAGACCTCCATATAGATGCAGGCAACTGAGGAACTGCATGTGGTTAAATATAGTAAGTCAAAGTAAACTAGAAGAGGATAAAGCAACGGGTAGCTCCAATCCTAATAAGGACTGAAAAACACAACTAGATGACGGTAAATGAATAAGCCACGTCCTATTGTCTGACCACTATATGAGCCTAGAGCCCAAGCATCTAGCGAATGAGTTCCATCAATAGAAATCAACATACGATACACGGAGTGAGATACAGCTCAGATGATGCTCAAAGGCCCATGAGCTAGAATAAGACCTCATCCAAAGAGAAGATAGTGGTGTTTCACCAAACATTAAAGTAAATGGCCAAAAAGTCATTCTACACAACAATACTCCACACTGAGGCTGTCAGATATGTTTTCTTTTCAATGACGAGCATGTACAACGATGCTTGGAATCCAATAAAAGTCGATAAATAGTTGCCATGCGGATCCTGAGTATCGGTTGGGGAATATACAAGTGAAAATCAGGCACACATTCCTAAAAGCAAATTTAATTAGGCTCACATCCCCCTATAGTTCACAAGTAAACCCGTCCCCTATTTTTGAAGTCCCGCCATTTTCATTTTCTGGCCAAAATTTTTTGCGCTACAAGTTAAAAAGAAAAAAATTCTAAAATCTGGAGATATTCTCGGAAGTCCACTGAAAGTTAAAAAAAAGTTGCTTATATGTACGCAACTTTTGTCAATAGTTGCATACATGTATGCAACTATTGCATATGTTGTTTTCTTCTGAAAATCTGGACCGAAACTTGCATACATATGTGCAATTATTTGGAATACTTGCACACACGTATGCAGGCATTTCATGATAGAGTTTAAACTGATACGTATGCATGTTAGTTTCGACAAATTGTATGCAAAAATTATGCAATACCTGCATAGATGTATGCAAGTAAATCAGACATAGATGCATGACTTGAAAACATGCACGGATGTATGTAGGAAAATACAAATATGTGCATACTATTATGCATTTAACTGCATTTTCATTTTTTTCCTGTTCTTTTGGTTTTTGATGCCTTGTTTGATGTTTTCTTGATCTGATTTTTTTTATCAAAAGCATGTTTCATTTAAATATTAATTTACATATTTTTTTATTATTTTACTGAATTTTCGAAAAATAAGGACTAAATTTACAATAAGTTTATGACCGGATGTGAGCCTAATTTAAATCTTAACAGAGACCTGTAAAAAACGCACCCAATATACAATGTGTTATTTGGGTAAATTAGGTCTGATGCTCTCAAACGCTATAAATGTATCGTCATGCGTAACTAACACATTATGAGCAAAATAAAGTAACTTATACTTTATCTTTTAAATACTCTCTCAAAACTTACCCATTGTCAATGAGGAAACGACAATGGATCCTTTGTCTGAAATGACATGACAAACCCTCCTTTATACGATCCCACACTACATGAGAAAGACTATATTACAACTGTATTTTTACTACTGAAATAAAGTGATAGTTGTGAAAAATGTTCTGTTTTTTTAGAAAGTTGTAATAAACTTATCTTCAACAACTTTTTCAGGTTGCCAGTTGTAATAGATGCCTATTACAATCTTTTTTGTTGCTACTACTATTTTTCTATATAAGTCGTAATAGATCCATATTACAGTTTTTTTCATTTGCTTGTTTTAAAAGGTACTATTTTTTAATGATTCTTCTTCTTTATCAGTTTTGATAGATGCATATTACAAACTTTTCTGTTTCTCATTAAAATAATACATTAATAATTACAAGTAAATAATAACACTTGATAATCAATAAGTAAACGACTAATAAAAATATATATTAATAATTACTATTTAACAATAATAATTAATAGTTAATTTCGAAATATGCAATAACTAATATTAATAATTGTTGTTCACTACCTAATAAATGATAAATAATAACTTATTATTATTAAGTAAATTAATAATTAAAAGGTAAGAATTAATTTTTTAATAATGAATAATTAATATTAATAATCAATCGTTAAAAGGTGATAAATTTTATAAAAATAGTTACTTACTGAGCTTACTAATCCACTTCCCTCCACATATATCTTCAAAACAACACCTACTTATTACCCAAAACATCTTTCAAAACAATTATCAAATTTCAAATTTTCCCACCATAACAAATAAATGGCTCCAACGCAAAAAAAAAACCCTTCGACTCTAATTGTAAAACTTTCCTCCATACATTGTAATCGATAAATCATTATGTCATGTTTTGGTAATTACATCAACTCTACTACTTCCAAACTAGTCGCTCCTTTTCCTTCTTGCCATTTCCGAGACCGCTCTTCTAATCTAATTTCTCCATCAGTCTTTTCAAAACCGAATCATATAAGATCCTACTACTATAGCGCCTCTTCAATTGCTCTTATTAATCTGACTCCTCTTATCATATTAGAGTCACTGAATTTGCATCTCTACTTTAGGATGAATTAGCATCACCTCTTCTATTTAGATTTGCACTAAATTTAGAGAATTCACCTAACTTATAAATTGAAAGCAGCGTGAATCGGTCCACCATGGCCAAAGTCGAAGATAGGTTTTATAGGGTTTGGATTGTTGGGTATTTGGTTTTCGGGATTTTGGATTTCAAGTTTGTTTTGCTGGGTTTCAATCATTGAATTGGTTTTGTGTTTTTGATTTAGGATTTAGATTGGTTGCTACATGAAAGAATATTTCTATGTTATAGTGGTCCATGTAACTTAGATTTAAATATAAAAGGTTAAGTCCATTTAAATAATATGATTTTAATATAGATAAGGTGATACTGTGATGAATGGTTTCAATAAAGGATATTAAAATCTGGGATTAATAATATCCCTCTTACCTTGCCTATTAATTGAGTATGTTGACTTTCTGTATTTCATTAATAGTACATACATATATATATATATATTAAAGGCAGTTATTTTCTGATAACCAATATATATGTTGTGTGTGAAAAGAAAAGTGGATATATATAAAAATACCACGTCAGTTTTTCACGGGAGATATAAGGAATAAAAGAAAAGTTCAACGATGGATTTTTCATTCTTCTCTTCATCGGAAAAAGAAACGAAAAGAAGAAGGCAAAGGGAGAAAACAAATTACTTGAAGAAATTCGCTGCAATCTACAAGTCGAAAAGCATGGATCAAGGTTAGTAAATCCATCTTGCTTATGTCTCAAAGTAGGGTTAAATCAATTTAAGTTTAGATCCAAATTGGGACTGTTTCAGAAATTGAAAATTATCAAAGTATTCTGTTTATCAATTGGTATCAGAGCAGTTTTAGGCTTGATTGATTTACCCTAATTTGGATTTTCGAATTGCATTTCTTTGCCTACAATTTTCGAATTGCAATTCTCTGCCTGTAATTTTCGAATTGCATTTCTTTGCCTGCAATTTTCGAAATGCCCATATGCTTTTCTTTGCTTTGATTTTCGTTTAAAGATGTATACAGGAAATAAATGTTTTTTTTCGAATTTTAATTTTGGTTACCTGTATATTTTTGAATGCGAGAATTAAAATATGGTTTGAAGAAACTAAATCTGGAGACTTGCATGTTTCTAGTGTATGAAAACATAAAAGATGCCTTTTGTCTTCTGTCATGCTACAACGAATCGTATTATTGTACGGTTAAAGTGATTAAAACACTATTTTTTATGTTATTGTAACATGAAAGAGAACAAGAACCAGAGAAATTGAACTTATACAGACAACAAGTGTATGTTTATCATGTTCCTACCCATTAAAGTGATTAAAGCACTAATTTTTTTTCTTTTTCTTTTCAAAGGATATAACTTGTTAGTCACCAAAGTGGCCTAGTTATATCTAAATTTAGACACAAAAATAACAGTGTTCAATTATTCATGATTAAAGCGATGCTAATAATGACATTAGAGTTTAACTGAATAATTGATCTTATTAATTATATTCTAGAAGATCATCCAAAGATGGATCATTGAGTATAGTTAATAATATTAAAAGGATTAGTCACTAAACTTAAAGTTGAATTAAATGTATATCCAAAGATAGCATTCTTATTTGACTATATATGTGTTTTGATTAATTATTAAAGTATTTAAATTTTAGTGTCAATGAAAGTGTTTGCACTTAAGTATTGCCCAAAGGTTACTTGAATGCATGCTTTATTGTTATATTTATTTTGAATCTATATAAAGTTCTCAAAGCACTAATAGATTAGTATGTATAAATGATTGCAGCTTTATCTAGTGTGTTTGCCTCTGCTAATTCTGTCGTGAAGTTCAATGGGCTGAACTATGATGATTGGTCTGAACAAATCCGGTTCACACTGGGTTGTATGGCTTTGGACCTTGCAATAATAATGGAGGAGCAACCTTCAACCATTATAGATGCTAGCTCCGAAACTGAAAAGTCTCTTTATGAGAGGTGGGAGCGGTCTAAACGGTTGAGTTTGAACCTCATGCGGATGACTATGGCGGAAAGTATCAAGCCATCTATGCCCAAGACAGATAATGCAAGGGAATTCATGCACAAGATTAAGGAGTGTTCTCAATCGGATTTAGCTGACAAGTCGATAGTAGGCAGCCTCATGAGTCAACTGACTACGAAGAAGTTTGACTGGTCTCAGCCTATCCATGATCATGTGACACTCATGTCAAATTTGGCAGCAAGGTTAAAGACCATGGGGATGGATGTAAATGAGACATTTTTTGTCCAATTCATCATTAACTCTCTGCCTGTTGAATTTGGCCAGTTCCAGGTGAATTATAACACCATTAAAGATAAATGGAACTTTCAAGAATTGAAGGCCATGTTAATACAGGAGGAAGGGAGATTAAGGAAGATGAAGGATCAATCAGTTCATCTCGTAGGTCATGATGGTGCCAGCAGCAGTAAAATGAAGCCAGGTAAAAAGGACAAGAAGAAGGATAAGGCCCCAAAAGGCCCTGACAGCAACATCTGAAAGGAGATGAAGTGTTTCTTTTGTAAGAAATCGGGACACTTCAAGAAGGAATGTCCGAAAAGGTAGGCATGGTTTGAAAAGAAAGGTATGTATTATAGTTATGTTTGCTTTGAATCAAACCTTATGGAAGTGCCTAATAATACTTGGTGGTTAGATTCTGGTGCTACTACTCATGTATCTCATGTAAAACAGGGATTCAGTTCGATCCAGCCCATAAGAGGAACTAAGCAGTACTTGTTCATGGGAAACAGGATGAAGGCACGGATAGAAGGCATTGGGACTTATAGATTGATCTTAGACACTGGTTGTCGAATAGATCTTGAAAGATGTCTCTATGTACCTGAGTGTGCTAGGAATCTTATTTCTATTAGTAGGTTGGATAATTTAGGTTTCTGTATTAGATTTGAACATGGTGTATTTTCATTGTACAAACACGATTATTTTTATGGTAGTGTTACTTTGATTGATTCACTTTATAGGTTCAATCTTGATATTAAATTTTCTGAATCCTTGTTTCATGTTGAAAGTCAAGGCCTTAAACGTAGTGCATCAAATGAAAATTCTGCTTATTTGTGGCATCAAAGAGTTGGTCGTATTTCCAAGGAAAGACTAATGAGGTTGGTGAAAAGTGAAATTCTTCCTCAATTGGATTTTAGTGACTTAAATGTGTGTATAAATTGCATTAAAGGAAAGCAGACTAAACACACAGTAAAGAAACCTGCCACAAGAAGCAATCAGCTTCTTGAGTTAATACACACTGATATATGTGGTCCTTTTGACGTTCCTTCTTGGAGTGGTGAAAAATACTTCATCACTTTTATTGATGATTACTCACGTTATGGATATGGATATCTACTGCATGAAAAATCTCAATCTGTGAATGTCCTTGAGGTGTTCATAAATGAGGTGGAAAGACAGTTAGATAGAAAAGTAAAGGTTGTGAGATCCGATAGAGGTGGTGAATTTTATGGTAAATACAATGAAAGTGGACAATGTCCAGGTCCATTTACAAAGCTCCTCGAAAGTAGAGGTATTTGTGCACAGTATACAATGCCTGGTACACCTCAACAAAATGGTGTAGCCAAGAGGCGGAACCGTATATTAATAGAAATGGTTAGGAGCATGCTAAGTAATTGTTCATTGCCCTCTTCGTTGTGGTTATATGCATTAAAGACTGCTACGTATTTACTTAACCGGGTTCCAAGTAAGGCAGTTCCTAAGACTCCTTATGAACTGTGGACAGGAAGGAAACCTAGTTTAAGGCATCTACATGTTTGGGGTTGTCCAGCAGAAGTAAGGCTATATAATCCACATGAAAAGAAACTTGATCCAAGGACAGTCAGTAGTTTCTTCATTGGCTATCCTGAAAAATCGAAAGGGTATGTATTTTATTGTCCTAGCCATAGTACGAGAATTGTTGAGACAGGTAATGCTAGGTTCATAGAAAATGGTCAATCTAGTGGGAGTGGTGAATCACGAAACGTGGATATTCAAGAGATTCAGGTTGAAGTTCCTTCACCTGTTATTCCACTTAAAGTTGTTGTACCAGTTGTTGCATCACAGTCACATGACGCATTGGAACAACAAAATGATGTCCAAATCCCACAAGATGACATTATAGTGGATGAACCGGTCATAATTCAAGAAGAGATTAATGAACCACAAGAACAATTAAGGAGGTCTGTAAGGGAAAGAAGATCTGTTATTCCAAATGATTATGTGGTTTATGCTGTTGGAAATGAATGTGACTTAAGCATTGATGAAGATCCAGTCTCATTTAATAAGGCCATGGAAAGTGACAATTCCGATAATTGGTTGATTGCCATGAAAGAATAAATTAAGTCTATGGGTGATAACAAAGTTTGGGACTTAGTTGAGTTGCCTAAGGGTTGTAAGACAGTTGGGTCCAAGTGGGTCTTTAAGACGAAAAGGGACTCAAAGGGCAACATTGAAAGATATAAGGCCAGACTTGTTGCTAAGGGCTTCACCCAAAAGGATGGCATTGACTATAAGGAGACCTTCGCTCCAGTTTCAAAGAAGGACTCCTTACGGATTGTTTTGGCCTTGGTGGCTCATCATGATTTAGAGCTTCACCAGATGGATGTGAAAACCGCCTTTCTAAATGGTGAATTAGAGGAAGAAGTATATATGGATCAACCTGAAGGGTTCTTGGCCACAGGAAATGAACAGATGGTGTGTAAGCTTAGGAAATCAATATATGGACTTAAACAAGATTCCAGACAGTGGTATTTAAAGTTTAATGATACTATCACATCATATGGTTTTGTAGAGATTGTCGTTGACCGGTGTATCTACATAAAAGTTAGTGGGAACAGATTTGTAATTTTGGTCCTGTATGTTGATGATATTTTGCTTGCTGCAAATAATTTAGGAATGTTACATGATGTAAAGAAGTATCTCTCTAGGAACTTTGAAATGAAAGATATGGGTGAGGCATCCTATGTGATTGGAATTGAAATCATTCGTAATAGATCACAAGGACTGTTAGGACTGTCTCAGAAAGGTTATATAAATAAGATCTTAGAGAAATATAGAATGGACAAATGCTCTGCAGGAATAGCTCCAATACAAAAAGGGGACAAGTTCAGTAATATGCAATGTCCTAAAAATGAATTGGAGCGAAAGGAAATGGAAAGAATTCCATATGCATCAGTGGTTGGGAGTTTGAACTATGTTCAAACATGTACTCGACCTGATATCAGCTTTGTTGTAGGAATGTTGGGTCGATATCAAAGTAATCCCGGTATGGATCACTGGAAAGCTGCTAAGAAGGTTCTCAGGTACTTGCAAGGCACCAAGGAGCACATGCTTACATATAGGAGATCTGAGCATCTAGAAGTTATTGGATATTCAGATTCGGATTATGCCGGATGTTTAGATAGTAGAAAATCTACATTTGGCTATGTGTTTCTACTAGCTGAAGGGGCAGTTTCATGGAAAAGTGGAAAACAGTCCGTCATTGCTACTTCCACTACGGAGCCAGAATTTGTGGCATGCTTTGAGGCCACTATTCATGCATTGTGAATGCGGAACTTTATCTCGGGACTTGGAATTGTCGACAGTATATCCAGGCCGTTGAGAATTTATTGTGACAATTCCGCAACCGTCTTCTTCTCTAAGAATGACAAGTACTCTAAGGGTGCTAAACACATGGAGCTAAAGTACTTATCAGTAAAAGAGGAAGTGCAGAAACAGAGAGTGTTCTTTGAGCATATTAGAATGGATATCATGGTAGCGGATCCGTTAACTAAAGGATTACCTCCCAAGGCGTTCATTGGCCATGTCGAGCATATGGGAATTATAAATAAAGCCTTGCCATTTTGATTACAGCTTGCTCATGATGTAGACACTTAGAATTCGCTTATAGTTGTGTTTCTATTTTATTGGACATATTATCATTATTGTTTATGTATACACTTATGGTTGTTTGATGATATGTATTTCCTGAGACTTATGGTATTGCTCAAACTATAAAGAAATTTAAAGTTGGGATTAGTTTGTAATACATGGAAAGAACCTTGTCGCTCAATGACTTGTGACTGCCATGATTCAATTATTTCTAACTTGATCAAAGTAAATGAGTTTATGTTTGACTTAATATAAGAGTGCATGCTTAAAGTTTATATTAAGTCATCAAATTGTCACATGGACCAAGTGGGAGAATGAAAGAAAATTTCTATGTTACAGTGGTCTATGTAACTTAGATTTAATTATAAAAGGTTAAGTCCATTTAAATAATATGATTTTAATATAGATAAGGTGATACTGTGATGAATGGTTTCAATAAAGGATATTAAAATCTGGGATTAATAATATCCCTCTTACCTTGCCTATTAATTGAGTATGTTGACTTTCTGTATTTCATTAATAGTACATATATATATATTAAAGGCAGTTATTTTCTGATAACAAATATATATGTTGTGTGTGAAAAGAAAAGTGGATATATATAAAAATACCACGTCAGTTTTTCACGGGAGATATAAGGAATAAAAGAATAGTTCAACGATGGTTTTTCCATTCTTCTCTTCATCGGAAAAAGAAACGAAAAGAAAAAGGCAAAGGGAGAAAACAAATTACTTGAAGAAATTCGCTGCAATCTACAAATCGAAAAGCATGGATCAAGGTTAGTAAATCCATCTTGCTTATGTCTCAAAGTAGGGTTAAATCAATTTAAGTTTAGATCCAAATTGGGACTGTTTCAGAAATAGAAAATTATCAAAGTATTCTGTTTATCACTACAATTTGGCAGCGTAAATGTGATGTTTTGCTATTGGAGATATGATTCATGGGATGTATCTAAAAAAGAGTATGAATAAGGGGATGGTGATGCTACAAGCACTAGCTCGGTTGAAAGTGCTACTACCCATGCTCTCTCTTCTGAACTTGTTCTTGCGATCCAGAATTATGTGAATAAGGGATGTTAATGCTGGTGAATACAGATTTTGAAAGTGGAGAGTGTTATGGATGAAAATGACGTGGTCAGAAATAGGCTAGGGGAGCGTGTTGTTCTTTGTTGATGTAGGAGATTAGTTTGCTTTGAAAGAAAGAAGACAAGTTTCTGTGGGTTTCAATCAAGAAAGGTGGATGCATGTATAGTAACTACAGTCTTGAAAAGGCATGAAATTGATGGGGTCATAAACTGGAACCGAGGGATGCAGCTGTGCTAATTAGAAAAATGAGAAGGCAAGAAATAGGTCGCTATTCTAGGCAAGAAAACAAGGTAGTAGGTGTGCGAATTAACATCATAATCATGGGCGTTGAAAAGTGGTGAAATGGAGGCCACACTAAAATGTTATTATCCTTCTTTGTCTTCTATTCTTACGACATAATTTCCTCTGTTATATTAATATACATATGTATTTATCACCACCTTGCCTTGCCGCTTGTTCACTACTGCTTCTCTAGTGCATCTCTTCTGCATTTTCTGTTCTTATTTTGTTTTTCTTCAACAGTAATTTTTCCTATTAGGTAAACTTATTTCAAGGTCTAAAGCTTGATGAGAAAATTTTTAGTGGCCCTGAGTTGGTAGAGCTTTCTACATTTGTAAATGATCCTTACCTTGCATGCCACAAAGGAAAGCTTATTGGCTTGGGAATTACTCATCTGTTAATGAATATGTTAATATTGTCTCTGTTGATACTTACCTTGCATTTGTAAATTGGTATGTCATTCATGTTAAAATAAGATTAACGTACATGTAAAAATCAGTTAATGTCTCTGTTGAGCTTACAGGTTTGCACGCCACAAAGGAGTGCTTCCTCCATCAAAATGGAAATCTTACTAGCATGTCATTCAAGGTACCTACTGTTGATGTCTCTGATGTTGATCTTACTGTTAGACTGGCACTATTACAAAAGTTGGAAAATTCGACACAAGTTTTATGTGGCGACTTCAGATCGAAAAAGCGTTGCATTTTCCCTTTTTTTTCAAATAGGCAACACCGGAAGGGCGTGACATCCACGGTCGTTACCTTAGCCCTTTAAGGCAACACTTTTGCCTATCTACTGCCATGTAAAGAAAGTGTTGCATTATAGACGTAACACAACAATATTCAGCGTTGCTTGAGCATTAGTTAGAGCCTGACTACCAGGTCACGATAGCAGGGCCACGTCAGCTGCCTACGTATCACATGACACGTCAGCTGCCCACGTTTCACATGTCACGTCAGCTGTGGGGTCTATGTGTTTTGTGGAATTACTACTATTTCATGTAATGCAACACCACTATACTATGGAATGCAACACCATTATCTTGAAGCAAAACATCAGGAAAAAAGCAAATGTAATAGTAAAAGAAGGCAAATACAATGCTTTAATTATAAATTTTGCAATACTAGTTTCGTACATAGAAGAAAAACTTCCAAAACATTCATCACCACATTCAAACCATCCAAAATATTCTACATACCATACCAATTCTTCAAATATAACACATACGATCAAATATATAATTTAAAAGTACAATTCAAATATTCTACAAACCAAAAGTGCCAACACATACCACCTTCAATACAAGTGCCAACACATACGATCGAATGCATTCTACAAAGTAACAATGCCATGAATCAGAAACTGTATCTCTCCACGTTATTTCAGGTGCTCCACTTGCCGACTGTATCTTTCCTCGTCATTTCAGATCCTTCAATTTGATTTTCACAGGTTATTTGATAAGTGCATCTACGCATGTATATATATCATATAAATATATCATAGCAATTAACCATCTGGCCATCTTAACTTATAAATCTTATGCATACAGTTATAACAATTGGCCATTCACCATTGATCACTCATGCCGCCTCAGAATTGAGTATGCTTCGTCTTCTATGCATAACATTTTCAGTTCGCATAACACCCTACAGTGGTTCCCTCGCATACCCTTTCAAGCTTCAAAACATCTTCATCTCCACATCCCTTAAACCCCAAGCTTCGAAAGTTTCAAAAAGTATATCAATGGAGGACTCGTCTCTATACATCACTACCACTGTTCTTAAAGGACATTCGAATGTTAAAGATGTGCATCACATGCTTCAGGTGACTCTAAATCATAATTCATGGCCTATGTGGGTAATACCCAATAACTCTTTTCTATTACCATGTCATCTTACAGTAAGCATGATCATGCGCTAATGTTGAAAGTTTTAACAAAACCTAGAGGTACTATTTACCTACAAGCATGGCCTGATGAAGAATTTGAGCCTGAACCAGCGTTCATGGGCTAAAGTTGATGACTTTCTTGAGTTCCTAAAGAATAATGTTCATGCTGTTGAAGAAATAATGAAGCCAATAGGACGTGTGCTTGCAATTGACGACTTTATCTGGTCTCATCATGACTATAGATCTTTCTACTTGAAAATGTAATTTTGTGAAGGAATTGTCTCTATCAATACTTTTGCTGCTCAATTCAATAACAAGGTTCACCTCATTAAGGTTCAGTGTTGTACCCATGCTCCTCTTAGAACAAGGCCTGAACTTCTTTTTGTGAGCAATAAGGAGGAACAGGTGGCTCCATATTTGTGTGATCATAGAGTGGAAATGGATTCATATGAAATATTTGATGCAATGATAAATGAAGCTGCTTTGCTACCCCCCTTGTCAAGCTTATTTCCTGAAGCCACCGATGACATACATGTTGATAACCAAGCCGCAATGAACCAGAGGAATGATCAGTGAGTAGATTTAGAAGTTAATCAGGAATATGATTGGCCAAACTACTTCACCCCTTATCCTGATGTTGCGGGTCCATCACATGCGTCTGCTCACTTCGGACTGGCTCTCCCACAGCCGCAAAGCCCTAACGAATCTGTTGGAAGTTCCATAGCCCCGTAAAGCCCTGATCTGGTATGAACTGATGCTACTATAATGTCATTTTTTGGGTGTCTATATATGTATGTATTAAGTTACCTTTTGCAGCCTTATGATACTTTTACTGCCCTGATCTGGTATGAACTGATACGTATGTATGACTGCTTTATGATACTTTTGCTGCCCTGATCTGGTATAAACTGATATGTAGTGTTAAAGATATTTTTCATCAACACCGGAGACAGGTCTACTAGGGTGGATCTAGAGGAGGGAATGGTTGGTGGGTTGTTTTACGGGTCAAATCGAATTACTGCCCTTGAGGTGGAATTGGGGGAAAAGGGGTTTGCCAAGGGTAATCAAAATGGATTTCGACCCAGGGGACGAAGCGTGTTTTCCTAATCAATGGCATATTAAAGAGGAAATCCAATTCAAATCTAAAAAGGAAAACAAACAACCATAATGGTGATGATTAGAAAATGGAAATACACACTTACAGAGCAACTTTCTTATGATAGATTCCCTTTTATTCAATTTTCACTGAGAGTACATGAATGTCATAGGGGTATTTCCCCTATTGATCTCTTTTCTAAGTTAATTTTAAGAGTACAATTGATTTAGAAGCCAAAAAATATCCCCCAATGTGACCTATGGGGCCTTATTTAAAGTGGTTCAGTGCTCCTTCCGTTGACGGGCTATTGGGCCTACGGAAGTCCTTGTCGGTTGCTTTTTCCTGAGTTTCAGGCGCTTTCCTTTAGGCCGTTCTTGGAGTGTCAACCATGGTCCTTGGATATAGGCTTTCGGCTACAAGCTCTCGGATGTAGGCCTCCGACCTTATCGTAAATACTTAGAGAGGTTTTTTTCTCATGTTATATATTGATAACTGCCGGTCCGAAGCGACCACGGATTTCGGTGCTAAGTGAATTAGTATGGGTAGCCTATATATCCGCTTGGGTCTCGGTTAGCCTTTCGGTCTCCATGCAGTAGGTGCTCTGGATGCTGCATCTATATGGCCTTCACGTTCTTCCGGCTTAGTGCCTTCGATGCTTCCATCTTCGGTGTGTGTCAGCATTCGGGTAGTCATTACTGAAGATTCCTTTGGGCTTCGTTTATCGAAATTATCACTTTTGGCTTACTTGGCTTTAGGAGATGGGTTCCTCAAACGGAGTCTTCCGTTGAGCTGATACTGTCGGAAGGGTATTGTCGGATTAACCCTGGCGGATAGACCCTGTCAGTTATACCTCATAGTCTTTTACGATCTTTCCCCTTAAGAGGGAGAGAGGTCAGAAAACATCGGGTGATGCGGATTTTTGGACTATTTCTTCTTGTTCTTGTCCTTAGTATCTGGCTCCCACTTTCTATTGGGCCTCCTGCGAGCCTTTGATCACCCGATACCACTTCACCGCCAGCTCACTCCGCCGTTGATTTTTGGTAGTATCATTTGCCCCCCCCCTTTTTGTGAAGGGGTGTTTTCGACTTTTCAAGTCAAACTCTTTGTCTTTTTCCGAGGCGTCATATCAGAGTCCTTTGATTTTCCTTGGCGGGGGAACGTTGAGTGGTCTTCGTTTGTGCGGTGGGGATTTAGGTAAACATCTTTGCACAATTACCACTACTTCTTCTTCACTTTTACCTACAACATTAATTTCTCGAGCCAGATTATTCGTTCATTGAGGATTTGAAACTTATCATAGAATGCTCTTTGCTTAAGCCATTGGTAAATGCCCTGCTTTACTTAATCTTTTTTTAAGGCTTAAACGTAATATCTTCCAGATGTTCTAATGAATGAGATATAAACTTTATATGTTTCACGAAATGATATCACCTGTCAGTGTCATGTCTAATGAGATGTGTTTCGGTTTGTCACCCATTGATGCTTGTGGTCTTTCTCGGAGGGGAAAATCTTTTTTCTTGAAGAAATCGATGGTCACTTCTCAGGATGACGTTAGTTCCATTCTTGCCATCTTTGGAATGGACGATGTGGAGGCTATTCCTGCTACTGACCGTAATGATATCATGCATCCTCCTAAGGGATATTTTGCCTACTCAGCCATTCATATCTAACATGGGGGCTTCTTTCCTTTTCCACCCTTTATGCTTCGGCTTCTGCAGGATTTGGGAGTTGCACCAATTCAATTTCCTTCGAGCACTTACATATTACTCTTATGCTTGGAAGTTCTTGCTCTGGAATTGGGCCAGGTCTCTCTTACAAAGAATCTCGCCCGTCACTTGATGCGATTTTCAAGGGATGATGATTTTCCCTTATTTCATGCTTCCCCTTTGCAGAAGATTGTTAATGATGGTGCAGGCAAGGTTATGCCTTGGGAAGACCAATTCTTTTTCTTTAAATGTCCTGCTGGTGTTTCTGGTCAAATTGTTGATTGTAGTAAGCCCCTTTAACGTTTTGTAGGTGGTTATCTTCCTGTTTGTAGTGTATCCTTAATTCCTTTTTTTTAGATTTTACCTCTGAGAGAGTGTCTTTAACCGAGATCGAATCTCGCGTGTATAAGCTTATCTTGGGATTGCTCGAAAAGCCATCGAGTCAGACCGCTCTACAAACCAAGGATAAGCTGCGTCTTTACAACCCCTCCCTCATGGACAAAAGATACTGGGGCACCCACCTGTCCGTCTTTCCGGTACTAATCACTTGTTGGCAGGTTCGGAGGTATTTGCTCCTTCAACTCCTTTGTCCCTAGGTATGTTTTATCGATTCTACAGTTTCTGCGTTGAGATCTCTTTTTGAGGATAACACTTCATGCTTTCGACCTTTTACTAACTTTTCGTTTGGCTAGGGGTTCCGGCTTCGGAAACCCCAACTCTTATTGGTGCCTTGAATCGAACTACCGCTGCTCCCTTTAAGAGGTTAGCTGAATCTCCTGTCGATTCGTCAACTAAGAGAATGAGGTTCGACACCTCTACCTCCATGATTTCCAGATGTGTCTTTGGTAAGGAGATGAGAAGTGGGGTCCTTTTGCTGTTTTCTTCAAGCGCATCCGGGGAGGGTGTAAGTGCCATGCCCCCTACTTCTACTTCTCATGTCGTCGGTCCTTCTGGACTCCTTGATCTCCCGTCAGATTTTACTAATCTCATTAAACTTATTCTTTTGGGACCCGAATTTTCTGATATTTCATCGCATCCCACTTCCTCCGACATGACGAATTTTTATCGGTGTCTGATTACTCAACAACTTAAGGTATGACCTTTACTTTTTACTTCTGGGCTTCCCACCTACCGCAACTATGAGCTGAGTGTTTATATCTTCCTAGGATTTTAAGAACTGGCATATGTATCAACTCATCCCTTCTTCTTCTGTCACTAAAATTACTCTGCTTCAGGAGGCTAGCGCAATTTTGAGCGAAGAGTGTGAGAGGTTGAAGGCTTCCTTGGAACATACTGAGTTGGCCTTAGAAAAGAAGAGGCGGGCTAGGGATGTAACTCCCGACAGGGTATCGGCCTTAGAGCATCAGATGGCAGAGGATGTGGTTACCCATGCTGATGAGTTTCAAAAGAAGAATGAAAATTTTTCTCGTGCCGCCCAGATCATTTATGCAGCCCAAGATAGGATTTCTGGTTTCTTGCAAATCCACCTTCCATGGATTAAGTCCGACTGCTATAAAGATGCCCTATTCCATCTTTTTTCTGACAACCTTCAGAATCTTTCTGAACTCTGAACCTCCCTCGTTCCTTCCTTCACCCTGGATCAGGTTATGAAAAGGATTAAGTTAAGTGAGGAAGGAGTGGAGGTGTCACGAAGGAGTGACCCTATAGTCGAGGACCTTTTATACATCGACATATATTCAGACGATTTAAGTGAAGAGGGGGTGGCTCCCTCCTCCTCTGGTAGTGATAAGGAGAGAGGGGGTATCAGTTCCAGAGATGGTGACTGCCTAGGCGAACGTATTATCCATAATTTTGAATCGTCATCACCCAGAGAAGGCGGTCCTTCTGGCTTTATGAGAAGGAAGGAAGTTGTTGATCACGTAGTTCCCTCCCTTCGGGTATAACTTTTTCTTTGGAGATATCTTCCTTTTTTTGGATGCTTGACTTTTGGATAGTTTCCTGTTGTTATAATAGACAAAAAGAAAAACTATTTTCTTGCCTTAAGCAGAGTTAGGTGACAAAAGCTCAAACCATTTTTATGTTGGGCAGATAGTACACTTGTATATTTAGCTCCGCAACCTGCACAACACTTATATGGGGTCCCCCTTTGCTATCAGCGAGGGCTAATGCGATTATTTGCATTATGACAGAGTTTAATCTACTATGAAGAGGCATTGTGCATGGTTTGTAGGCTGAAAAAGAGATTCGCATGACGCCTATCCATACTTTCAAGGAAACGCGTCTCCTCGAGGGACTTGAGTGCATTTATACTGCATTTCCTCAGCTCTTATTTAACTTGTGGAGTGGAGATCGTGAAGCTATGTTAAGTAATCTTAGGATTAAACATGCTGAGGCACAATGTAAACAGTAGATGTGTGAAAAGTGATGTATTTATAATTTGCCTTTCTACCCATATGTTATAGTTGGTAGGCTCTGGGTTTAACTTGTGTAGTGATGTATAAGAAAAAGAGGGGGATATAACCTTCAAACATCCAAAATAGAGAAAATAGAATCGTAATCACTTTCTTGTATGTCTATGGGCAGGTTAATCAATGCGAGATCCCTTCCTCCCGGAGCGGAACGCCGCCGACAAGAGAGGTCCTCCCTATGTCTTATGAAAGGAAGATCTTACATCAGGATTTATCCATGAAACACTTGACTGAGAGGATGACCATTTTGAAAAGATAGTTTGAAAATAAGGATAAAACCATTATGGGGTTGAGGACATATACAAAGACCAAACCCTCTGCCGAGTTCGAGGACGAGCTAAAGAATCTTCGTCAACGTATCGTCGACTTGGAAATCGGTTTAAACAATGCTACTACAAAGTGTGAGACGTGGGAACATTGCTTTGAGAATATCCCTATAATGATGGGACCTTCGCCCCTTGGTGTCACGACAACACATAAGACCTCTTCTCTTTAGAAATGTTATTACATGAATAACCCTCCACCGGGTTTAAAGGAAACAGTTATTTCTGAGTGGTGTAAAACAGTGGTAGCCGAGGTGAAAGGAATATATGATACTAGATTAATCAAGGATTCTCACGACCGTGTCATCAGATATGCCGGCCAAATAAGACATTTGCAAGAAGAAAATCATAATTTGCGTATAAGCGTATTTGATTTGGAAAAGGAAAACAAGTCTCTCATAGCAATGTGCAGGGCTTACAATAGAGCTTTGAAACTCCAGCCCAAACCTTCCGATCACTTGAACGAGACACAGACAAGTAGGAAGTTCAAAAACTTAACAACTTACTAAGTATGGCACTTCGCCATGCCAACGACCCCCTTTACTCGAGGATGGAGAGGATCCAGATATTCATTGATATTTTGTGAAGATGACACATAATTTTGCTTACGATAAGGGTACAGTTAATGTAATCTTTTTGGTGAATAAACTTATGCATTTATAACATTTAGTATGTAAATAACTGTTGGTATGAGACATGAGTGAGGATTTCTCGTAGGATGAATGACTTAAGAGGTTTCCTTTGAGTATGAGAAAATACAACCTCTTTTTTTACCTGGCTTCATTTTTGACAATGAGCTTTCCACTAGCTTCTAAATTTTGTGGGTCTTCCTTCGTAGGCATAATTGAGGTTGCCTTGATCTGGGATAATTACCTTGGAGGTCTTCGGGCCGTCATTTCGATGGTTGGAAACCTCTTTCAATACTTACAAAAGGGTTCCTTCCACCCAGTTTCAGATATCGATATGTGGGAAACTTGCCTCCCCCTGGCATTGGTACAGAGCCGAATCGATCCGGATTCATGTATAGATAGTAGTAGACCGGGGTCTTCTTTGGCACCGGGAAACACTGAGTCTTTCCTAGATTCGGGCATTAACAATAGTTGACTAGGACCTCCTCCTGTATTTGTATAGAGCTGGGTCGACCCAGAATCGAATGCCGATAATAATAGACCGGAACCCCCTCCGGTATCTGTGAAACGCTGACTCGACCCAGATTCGGGTGGTAGCATTGAGACCGGAATCTCCTTCGATATTAATGAAGTGCCGGATCCACCCAGATTCGGGTGATAACATTTGAAGACCGGAACCTCCTCTGGTATTGGTAGAGTGCCGAATTGACCCAGATTCGGGTAGTAGCATTGAAGACTGGAACCCCCTCCGGTATTAATGAAGTGAGTATCCCTTTCAGATTTTATTTGAGAAGCAGTGATTATGCGTGCTTCTTGAGCCTCCCCTTGGGCTTTTGATGTCAAAGCAGAGGATGCACGTGCTTTGTTGGCCACTCTCTGGGCATGTGCGTCTGGTGCGCTTGACTAGCTTATCCACAAGCAGGGCCCAAGGACTTACCCGACCTCCCTCCAGGAGGCGTCTTATCCTGACCATCGTAGGCGATGATAAGGGCTTAGAAACTTATACGGCACCCTCGTAGGCACAGAACTAAGGTTTACTCTTTTGACGCTCTATACGAGCCATTGTAGGCACTAATAGAGGCTTAAATGCCACCCCCCTCCAAGGGGTGCCCTATCCTGGCCATCTTAGGCGATGACTGGGGTTTGCGTTCCCTTCTGCGGGTAACGCGAAACATAAGCAGAGGTAGGACATGCTCTTCTGTGAGCAGAGGTAGGATGTGCTTAGTTCTAGCAGAGGCAGGGCGTACTCTTCTACGAGCAGAGGCAGGGCGTGCTAATTTTAAATGCACCGCCACGATTGGCGGCTTACGCTTTCAATGCTTTAACCCTACCCCCTCTAATTTGGGCATGGAGAAAGACTGAAACACCATCCCCCTTCGGGGGATGCCTTGCCGGACTAATTTAGCGCTGGCATGGGTTTTTCTTCTCTTTATCCATTTGTGGTCTGACCTTTCCTTGGTCATTTCGTTTGTATAAACTAAATTTGCTATTATTATTATAAAATACTTGGTAATATTTTATATTTTTATATACTTAGTTAACTTGTATAAACTAAACTTCTTATTTTTTATAAAATTAGTAAACTTAGTTAATTTTTATAACACTTAGTTAATTTTTAACTATTGCTACTATTATAAAATACTTGGTAATATTTTATATTTTAATATACTTAGTTAACTTTTATAAACTAAACTTCTTAATTTTTATACAATTAGTAAACTTAGTTAATTTTTTATAATAGTTAGTTAATTTTTCTAATACATAGTTAATTTTTAATTATTGTTGTTATTATTATAAAATACTTGGTAATATTTTATTCTTTTATAAACATATATATTATTATAATAGTTAGTTAATTTTTATAAAATTAGTAAACTTAATTAATTTTTTCCAATAGTTAGTTAATTTTTATAATACTTAGTTAATTTTATAACATTTAGTTAATTTTATAATACCTAATACTTAGCTAATTTTATAATACTTAGTTATTTTTTATAATACTTAGTTAATTTTTAAAAAAATTAGTAAACTTAGTTAATTTTTATAATAGTTGGTTAATTTTTATAAAATTAGTAAATTTAATTATTTTTTTATAATAGTTAGTTAATTTTTATAATACTTAGTTAATTTTATAATACCTAATAATTAGTTAATTTTATAATACTTAGTTATTTTTTTATAAAATTAGTAAACTTAGTTAATTTTTATAATACTTAGTTAATTTTTATAATACTTAGTTAATTTTTATAAAATTAGTAAACTTAATTTATTTTTATAATAGTTAGTTAATTTTAATAAAATTAGTAAACTTAATTAATTTTTTATGATAGTTAGTTAATTTTAATAATACTTAGTTAATTTTATAATACTTAGTTAATTTTATAATACTTAGTTAGTTTTATAATACTTAGTTAATACTTAATTAATTTTTTATAAAACTAGTAAACTTAGTTAATTTTTATAATACTTAGTTAATATTTATAATAATGAGTTAATTTTTATAATAGTTTGTTAATTTTTATAATACATAGTTAATTTTTATAATAGTTAATTTTTATAATACATAGTTAATTTTTTATAATAATTATTTAATTTTATGATACATAGATAATTTTTAATTCTTGCTATTATTAATATAGAATACTTGGTAATATTTTATATTTTTATGTACTTAGTTAACTTTTATAAACCATTTCTTCTTTTTTATCAAATTAGTAAACTTAGTTGAATTTTTATACTATTTAGTTAATTTTAATAATACTCAGTTAATTTTTATATGTTTATTTAATTTTTTTTATAAGTCTTCGTTAATTTTGCTACTATTATAAATCTTATTGTTATTATTATTATAGAAGTTTACTTATGTTTTGTATTTTTATGTACTTTGTTAATCCTACATGAATGCCATGAACTTGTAGTGTGATGAATATAATTACTTACAGAAAAATATGCAGAAGCATCATCATCGTCGTCGTCATTGGAAAAGCTCAAGGCATGTCTCATTAACAAAAGGGTCATAAGCTGCACAAGAAAAACTAGTAATAAGTTGACATCGCATAAATACAACCAACCAGTCGATAGAAGGAAAACTAGAAACAACAACAAATTTCAGACATCTGAACTTATTCTTAGACGTCTGACCTGGTTCAAACATCTGAAAATTGGTTTCAGACGTCAGAAATGGATTTCGGTCAATGCCTTGAGACCATTTCAGACGTCTGAAATTTATTTCAAGCGTCTGAATATGTTCTCGGACAATTCCTAGGTCTAGTTCAGACGTATGAAATTTATTTCAGATGTCTGACTTGCTCTTATATTGTTTTCCACATGGACCTTTAACCTATGTGTTGTTTAATTTATGGTATATGTATGCAGTCCTCAACACTAGTAAAAACAAACATGCTCCAGAAAACTCTTACCACAAAGATTAAATATAGGAACATATTTAACAAACGTAATGTGAAATGACATCATTCAATTTTATGTATAACCATAGTTACTATTTCAAGATGTAGCTGAAAATGTCTGCTCATGTATATATTAAGTAGAGGGTGTAAATAGCTATCAGATTCTAGTACTACCATGGCTGTTTAGGTTCCGTATATTTCATCTTTTAAAAGAAAGTTGTCGACATACCAACATATGCATTTTTTTCTTTCTTGTTAAGGTTTATGTGCCATTGCAATATTTACAGCTCAAGCATTTAGTTGAACCATAATTCGTACCTAAAAATGGAAGCGCCCATCGTACTCAAAGCAGCTTTGGCACGAGTTCTTCTATCACCTTGGCTTATCTGTTGAAAACAGCATGTTGTTAAGAAAACGAATACTTGAAGCAAATTTCATTTTTGTATCATATTTAGTATTCACGTGGGCATTTCCATATCGTGAAAACTATACGATAGATACAAAACGCTATTAATCCATCCCACTGTTTTCTTTTGTAAGAAAATAAGCAGAATGATGTCACACAATAATGAAAAATATTCGGAAATTTTAAATACCCTTTCCTCTTTCATTAGAAAACAATTTGATCAAGTAACCATTATTGCTAATCTTGGATAAATAGATATGTTGTTTTTAATGGTATGAATACGAACCGAGAATGAATGTGATATATGCACACAAAACTCGACTGCTATACCAACGGACATAATGAGGTTTACAACAGAAATAGCATTGAGTTGAATTTTCAGCAGTTCCATGACACCCTGCAAGAATTATGAAAAGGGTTAACGAATGAAACTTGTCTGTTGGTGGAAAAAATATAGCAAGGAACTTCAAATAACTAGAGTTCGGGGAATTATCAAATTTCAAAGCACATATGACCAACAACACAAAGAGGACAGTAGGAGAACAAATCTGACATGGGAAGACGTGTTCTCAGGTCCCCAATGACTGGGAAGCAGTCGTGGGCTGGTCAGAGTTAACAGTGATGAATTCAGGACTTCACTACTCTTACCAATCAAAATTAATAAGATCATGTAATATCGATGAAATATCAAGTGAAGCCCACAACTTTCTTGAAAGATCATGTAATATCGATGAAATATCAAGTAAATTGAATAGTTGATGCACATATCTGCAACATGTTTAAAATGGAACATATAATACAGGAATAATAGGTCTGCAATGCGCTGAAATAAGAGACTTAGCCAGAGAGGTATATCTGTAACATGTTGGAATGAGGCAAATTGATGCAAGAGTCCCTTAACACAGCAGGCACTTTCTGCAGTAAAATGTGTTGTTACTTTGTCAGTTTGTCAGTTTTATTAAGAAAAGCAGATTACTCTACAAAAGACTTCACAACCAACTGGTCCCAACATACAAATTCAAGTCTGTCATCAAATATTACAACATGAAAAACTAGACAGACAGACCTAACTTTCATCAAATAACATAACACAAAGCACTCCAGATGAAGATTCCAAAAGATAGGGCTCATCAACCAACATAACGAATCACCAGAATCCAATAAGAGGGAACCTTAACTGATATCCTCCTTACTTCTCAGCAGTCACTTAAGAACCCAAGCATCAACTACAAGTGCCATAGCAAACTGACTACCCCAAAAATAATCAACTCCATGCAACAGGAAAGAAGACCATGCCGCAACAGACACACAAAAGATAAATAGTTGGAACCATGCACCAACAAAACCACCTCTAACTGTACCAAAACATTAACACAAAACGACAACAAAATAACCTAGAGAAGCCAACTAAAAATTGGTAAAAGAAGGGAGACTTACCTTTTAGATATCCCTTTGTTGATAATTCCACCATGTAATACTTTTCATGTCGGAATAAATTCAAGCATTCAATAACACAGACTCAATTTAACCTGTAGAGGCTGATGACTCGCGCAACAGCTGACAGCCTTCAGAGACTAAAGATTGTCCAACCATACAGGCAGTTAGCGTTGGCACATCGGCCTTAATGTCTAGATACAGTAGTAAATTGTAATCCATTGCATAATAGCAATACAACTAATGGAACATAATTTGAGGTATTCAAATAAATATCGATGAATCTGACTAGTTCTCACAGCTTGATCCGTCAAGCAATGTTAATTAAACCATCACCATTTGAATTCTATAAGTATAATGACGGTATGACATTGATGCTAATATTGTCTCAAGTGATAGCTATAATGCTGTCTTGATCTTATTTTGAAATAGTTACTTGTACACACCTAAACAGTGATATGACTTCGCCTCAGCATAAAAGAAAAACCGTACAAAAACTCAAAAGATAGTTCAACGGATAAATGATACTGTAAGCTCTGGGTTCAGAATTGGGCAGAATTTTGTCACTTCTCCCGTAGTAGCAATTCGTCATCTATGCTAGTAAACACGAAGTTTACATATGACCATCAAACAATATATATTCAGTAGTCATATCTAACTTAATTATAAAATTACCTTTTAAGTTTAGGACCAATAGCTTCACATGAATGCCATTCAGTGGTCTGCAACCATGTAAGGATTTATCCTAAATGAAGTTGACATGCATTAAGTTGTATAAACTAAAGAACTGTAACATAAGGAACTTTAGTAGAATTTCTTACATTCATGTGAACAAGTAAGTATAAAATATTTGCATTCAAACCTCACTTCCAATGGGAAAGGAAGGTTGCCACAATTCTTCCTGCAAACTCAACACTGTCAATTACATAATTCAACCAAGTAAAACTTTTCATGCTTTTCGATAAAAACTTATCGTGCACAAAAGCTTTTGTGCACAAAGAGTAGATGGGTTAAGGTAATATGATTGATCAGTTCGAAAAGTACAATCATCTAATTTCTAATGTACATCCATTAGCCAAGGCCGAGATACATCCACATAGTGTAGACTTGATAATTTATATTGTATACACTTACATCTGTATGAACACACTAATGATTGTTAGTAGATACCAGGGTACCCCTCATCCCCCAAAATATGCCCTTTATAAGATATAATCATGTTTCTATATTTGAAAAAAAAAAACTATTATCATAACATGCGCACCCTCCTCCCACCTATTTTGTAGCCCATTTCCTCGAATGTCTCTGTATATAATTTTTCCTTCCTCTACATCCAGAATTGCAAGTTCGACGACTTTTAGGGTCTTTGGCAGCCTTTTAGTTTCATCTGAGATTTAGGGCTCTAATGTTTTCGAGAACGGATAAAAGGATTTAGGGCTCGAGAAATTGTTGGCGGAATTACGACATGAACAAAATTTCATCCGAGATTCAAACGATTTTAATTAGGTTTAAAATAATTTCATGAAAAGGGATGATTTTTGATATAAAAGAGACCGTGATTTTTTTATTGAAGAGGGTAATGAATTTTGCGCGACCTTTGAAAATTTCAAAGGAGGGAAGTAAAATAATTTCGCGCTTGAATTTATCCCAGCGTTTCTCACATAAAACCACATACTAACCTTTCTTTTCCACGACAAAGACAAGAAAACGTTGTCTTATGGTATTGTTGATAACCAAATTTCTTGTAGTACTAGCTTTTGCGAGGATGGCTTCTTTGGCGAGGAGAAAGTAGTTGTATCTCTCAGTCGAGGGCTAGTAAATGGCAAAAATCAGGGTTGACTGGGTTAATGCTCCATCGATCGGGGTCATAAGGCTCTACGTCTTTCTCTTTCTCTTGAATATGGAGGTATTCCAATTTGAGTATTTCGATCGCCCATGGCTTGTCGATGTTCGCCCCAACCTTGGTAAATTTGTCACTCATCGGAGGAGATCCTTCACTCATAATGTTTGCTTCTTCAAGAACTTAGCCCAGAACGAAACAATCACAAGTAGGTATGGGGTAGGGCTAACCACAAGGTCGGAGGTTCAATCCCTCCTTCTAGCGCCAAAATGTTAACGGTGTTTTTCGTCAACACCAGAGTCAGGTCGACTGGGGTGGATCTAGAGGAGGGAATGGTTGGTGGGTTGTTTTACGGGTCAAATCGGATTATTGCCTTGGAAGTGGAATTAGGGGGAAAGGGGTTTGCCAAGGGCAATCAAAATGGGTTTCGACCCAGGGGACAAAGCGTGTTTTCCTAATCAAGGGCGCATTGAAGAGGAAATCCAATTCAAATCTAAAGGAAAACAAGCAACCGCAATGGTGATGATCAGAAAATGGAAATACACACTTACAGAGCAACTTTCTTATGATAGATTCCCTTTTATTCAATTTTCACAGAGAGTACATGAATGTCATAGGGGGATGTCCCCATTGATCTCTTTTCTAAGTTAATTTTAAGAGTATAATTGTTTTGGAAGCCAAAAAATCTCTCCCTGAATGTGACCTCTGGGGTCTTATTTATAGTGGTTCGGTGCTCCTTCCGTTGACGGGCTATTGGGCCTACGGAAGTCCTTGTCGGTTGCTTTTATCCTGAGTTTCGGGCGCTTGCCTTTCGGCGATTCTTGGAGTGTCATCCATGGTCCTTGGATATAGGCTTTAGGCTACGAGCTCTTAGCTGTAGGCCTCCGGCCCTATCGTAAATACTTAGAGAGGCTTGCTCTCATGTTGTATGTTGATAACTGTCGATTCGAAGTAGCCACGGGTTTCGACAATAAGTGAATTAGTACGGGTAGCCTATATATTCGCTTGGGACTTGGTTAGCCTTTCTATCTCCATGCAGTAGTGCTCCGGAAGTTGGTTCTGGATGGCCTTCACGTTCTTTCGGCTTAGTGCCTTCGGTGCTTCCGTCTTCGGGTGTGTCGGCATTCGGGCTGGTCATTACTGAAGATTCCTTTGGGCTTCGTTTATCGAGTTTATCACTTCTGGCTTACTTGGCTTTAGGAAATGCGTAGTTCCTCACATGGAGTCTTCCGTTGAGCTGATACTATCGGAAGGGTCTTGTCGGATTAACCCTGGTGGATAGACCCTGTCGGTTATACCTCATAGTCTTTTAGGATCTTTCCCCTTAGAGGAAGAGGTGAAAGAAAACTTCGGGTGATGCCGCTTTTGGACTATTTCTTCTTGTTCTTGTCCTTCATGGTATCTAGCTTCCACTTTCTATTGGGCCTCCTGCGAGCCTTTGATCACCCGATACCCCTTCACCGCCAGCTCACTCTGCTGTTGATTTTTGGTAGTAACACGTAGTATTATGTATGACTTCTTTGTGATACGTAGCAAGGCATAATATGGATGCATACCTGAAGTGAACTCAGTTTGCAAAACTGAGTATACATTTCCAAAATCGAAACATTGAAATTGGTAGTTTCCAAAATCAAATGTAAAATACCTGTGCGTGTAGCAGATTAGATACGGGTGAACGACTCGTCTGAATTGGGAAATTGATAGTTTCCAAAGCCTCTACACAAACACACCGCAGTGCAAACACATTGTAGTAAGTCATAAACATCAGTATCTGCTGACCCATGTATAACATATCAGTTTACTCATATACCATATATAACATATAAGTTTACTCATATACAAATGTTTGTGTTTGAATAATAAACTATGAAACCTTTGTTCATAAATAGAACTTTTTGCTACACATGTATTTATATCACAAAACCTCAAACATACAATATATGTCAATGTAAATGAACCCAAGTTGCAAATCAATGTTGACAGTAAAGTGATTTACCTTTATATAAAAAGACCCTTACTTCAAAGGTTTTTGCATGGTATGTTAGTGTACTTTTCAAGACTCTACTTATTTCATAATCAACGTATAAAAAACTGAAAGCATGTTGTTGATAACCACACACTCACCCAATATATATATATATATATATATATATATATATATTTCACCATGCATCATCCGTTATGAACTGCATCCATGCATCGTCTTTGTCATCTTCATCCACGCACGAAGATGAGCTCATCTGACCAACATCAGGAGACATGTTTTGGTATTGATCGTTATTGATATTATCACTAGTGATTGCATGTTATTACATTGTCCATGGTCCTCTATTTCGGCGCGCACACAACGTTTTTCTTTAAAACTCTACATAGGGCATACGAGTCCTGCAAACCCATAGTATCATTGCATTCCTTATCATCAAGTTGATACTCATGCATAACCGAGTTAGTCCTCATTCCTTAACGAGCTCGACCTCTATAATAAACCAATGTCTTTTTCATGCCAATAGCCCGGTTCTGATAACAAAGCCACCTGTCTTTTCCACTAGATTTCCAATAGCCCAAAAAAGTATTACTCAGGATCCCTACTTTGCAAAAATGATTTTTCTGGCAAATCCCATGGTTTACATTTATGAAGGTCAACTTCTGGAACAATATCCAGCTCAATGTTAAGACCATAAACCTTCCTTTTAACATAATAATTAACAAACTCCTCGTTAGTAGGGTGAAACCTAAATCCTGGTGGAAAACCCACCGGCGCCATCTCCTTTTTTTGGTTTTTTGTTGGGTACAATTTTCAGATAAACCTCTTCAGCATAATCCCAAATCAACGGTCTAAGCGCAACTAATTACTTATAATCTAATCTTTCACCGACTAATCACTCATAAGCGAATGGTTTTTCCTAAGTTTGGGATGTCCACGCGACTAATTACTCATAAGCGAATGGGTTTTCCAAAGTGTAACAAATGAACTAATTACTAATTACTCATAATCTAATCTATATTAAGCGCAACTAATTCCAAGTGCTATCCAAACTGAACCTAAGGGAAATAACTTTCAATGTCAATGCCCTCAGCAAACAAAGCTAGAAAGTGTTTCAAAGCTTCAACCTTTTTGGAATAAAAATTGTTGTCGATGAGAGGAGCGATACTGATGTGAATTTAGGTTTAATTTTTTTTCAATAGTAAATAAGGGGAAAGAACGATTAGACGATAGAGAAGAAGAACGGTTTATGACCAGATTATTTTTACATTATTTCGTAAAGGGGGAAGATCGCGCCAAAATTTGATCAAAAGAATGCAATGAGGTGGCTGTCATTAATTGGATGATAGCTAATGTTTAGAATCATAAGAACCATGGATTGGTTTGAACCGTTGGATAAATCATTCATCTACGGTTGGGGTTTTGTTTATGCTGATAACGCGGATGATTGAGCTGGACTGTATATATGTAAAGCTACGCTTTTAACTGGTGTTGCACGTCAAAATATTAGAATTCCCACCGCGACAGTGCATTTACATCTAATGCAACAACATATGAATATTGTTGCAGAAGATCAAAGAAAGCATAGATTTCTCCACACTTTGCATGCAATGCACACAAATTAGTATTGAATATGCTCACTTTTATAGTAGTGTGGAGAAGGCTGCTACTTATGAATAGATCAAGGCTGCTATCAGGTAAGTTACAATATTTACAAGCCTTGCCCTTATAAATTTCATTCGTACATCCGAATAGGATATTTCGTTTTATGATAAAATCAAATTCATAGAGAGGAGTCTGAGACTACTCTGAAGGGTATATTGGGGACACGGAAGAGGATTTGGCATCTACGGTTTATGGACTTCATTAGCAACAACATGTATATTTTACTAGAATGATTGTTTATTATCGTTAATTTGAATTTCGAGAATTTTTTAGTGAATTTCTTTTATTTTGTTCAATGACGAAGGTCAAGCATCTTTGATTCCAAGGCTAGAATTTCTTTATACTAGCTGTTTACGTACCATGAATGCAGAATATCTGATGCCAAGGCTGAAATTGCCTTCCACGTACAAAAATATCTTTGAAAATTCAAATAGTTGGCCTTGAATGTTTATTAGTTTTGTTCGATCCATGTGTGTGCAGAATTTTTATTCTTCCATCAGTTAGGATACAAACTTGTGCTTGTTACTTCAGATATTGGATTTCAATCTTGGAGGATCATGGGGTCACAGCGTCGCTCAATCAGAACATGGATATGATGCTTTTAACACAATTGTTGTATGGATTATTAAATGCAGACAGGAATTGTAACGACCCATATTTTAATAACATGTTAAAACCATAAATCAAGGCAGCATTAAATTTTAAAATAAAAATAAAGGGGAATGGGTTGCACCATTGCGTTTGTCTCGAAATTCTGCTTGGAAACGATCCGAGTTTTCGAAAAATGGACTCCGTATGAGCGAGATATGACCCTTCGAAGTTTCAGGAATTTTCAGAATCGAAAACAACTCGAAATTCGAATTCAAAATTCGAATTCAAACCCCAGCGCAGGCTGGGCGGGAAATTTCCCGCCCAGGACCAGTGTGACGAAAAGGGATTTCGCTCGGTCTGAACCAGTCGCTAAACCGACCCAGACCGTTCGAAACGCCCGATCATTTGCGAACACGACAAAATAGAACGCATACGGGAGAACATTTCATTGTATATTACAACAATGCATCAGATTACAAGAATATACAGAGTATAAATGAATAAATATTACACAGAAATATCAGAGATTTAAATTACATTTAAATACATAGCAGCGGAAAATAATACAATACACAACTAGAAGAGATATACGGATACAAAGCTTTCCGGATATCTTTCCAGCTGTAAACCAGGATCCTGTGAATATAAATCTACAAAACCAAAACTACTAGCTGCCCGTGTCAAAATAAGGGCACCTAGAGTTTAGGTTAAAACAATAAACTCCAGGTCAGTCATGGGACTGGTGTGAGAACTAAAACAGTTATTAATCTTTATTTTAAAGTTAGGTAAATCAAGGGACCACGCCGTATAACACGGAACGGGTTTCCTCCCAAGAATACCAGTGCATAAAACAACCAGCGCAATGCCAAATGAAGAAAAATGAAGCTATTATAAGACCCAGGTCCTATCACACAATGCAACGCAAGCCGAGGGATAGGGTTTTTACCTTATAATAGCCAAGAATGCTTGATACGTTTAAAAGAAATCATTTGATACTATTATAAGTGCATAGTGTATAAAACAACTTCAAATCATAAGTATCAATCATAGACGGCATAAGCGCCCCATCCCACTATGTCGCCATACTAGGCTCTACAAATAAAACCGCAAATGTCACGTATTTGGAAATTGGATTTCCGTCTATGAACCGAGGCAAAAGATAGTCCTCAACCGATTCGAGACTACCTAGCCCGAGTCTCAAGATCAGAACGCATCGACCCTTGGAGCGACAGGGCCGGTCCACCGATGTGGATTAAAATGCCTGAGCACTACGTTTCGCCGCCCTTTGGGGCGTAAGCGAGCCAACGAATGACTCCATCGGACCCGGATCGTCCGATCTAACCGAGGCGCCTCGCAACAGCAACAACCACATAAGTCAAACTCGTCAGGGCGTGTAAAACCACTGACGCCACTTTTAGCTAGGAGGAAACGTAGGCCCTCCCTGAGGTCCTTCTCCCGTTTTTGGTTCATACCGGGTGTGAAACTCGCGAAGCAAACGTTACACAAAGCTATGCCACAAAGGTCGTGCTTTGATCATCACCACAAGACTTTGCTTTTCAACAGAAGCCTCGATCAATTGCCACTTAGGCATGCCACACAGGCAATTCACTCCATGCGTTTGATATCCATCAATATATAACCCCTGAGCTCGTACGTCTCAGAGAAGGGCGTTAAGCAAGAGAATAAATTCTCCGCCGCCAAACAGATATATATTTAATAGAGATCAATCACACGGACTAAAATCCAATGTCAGACACACAGTCCATTTACAAGTCCGTTCTGGGTCTGAACAAAACCGGAGGCACCTAGTACCCCGCATATCCATCGATCTCCAAGCACGTCTGGACGATCACCAACTGTTTCCATCTTCTTGGGTGTACAGCCCAATCAAGATCATCAGTAATCACCCAAACGACGTGAAGACCTCCGGTCTTCGACCATCGTCTTCATCTTCGACTTATCGTCGTATCAGTTATTCAGAATGGGATAAACCCGGTCTTTTCGAATAACTCGCGTATATTTTGAATAAGTGTTACACAAACACAACATACGCCTCATTCCAATTTATCAGTCACTAACCGTAAATTAATCAAGAGAATAATTCCCCAAATATTAACCCCGAAGGCCGAAACCAACATCAGATCAATATCCAGAAAACCACTCTGCTTGGCTAACCGACAGTTAGTTTCTAAATTTCACATTCATAGGGAAAGGTTCCCATTAATTTTATCCAAGATAAATTCCTTGAATTTATTCTCTAATCTTCTTTTGAATTTCGATTCAACTAGTCGGGATTAACGAACCTTACCGAAGTAATCATTTGTTTTAATTTCCCAATCCCAACCTATTCATCCCATGAAGTAAAACTGGTTATACTTCATATCTAACACCACGGTGTTATCGGTAAATTCAATTACCATTTCACGTTCAAATCTAATTAAAGATTTAACTATCGCCTGGAGCAAAACTGGTGCTACTCCATTCTCGATCATTTCAATCTAATTAAAGATTCATTAAAACTCCACTCAGTTTTAATCTTCAACTGGGTTAAAGAATCAGTGTCATTTAAAACACAGCTCACGATAAACCCAAAATCACATTCATTAATTATCGGGTTAAAGAACGAGTGTTATTTAAAACACTGTCCACGATAAACCCAAAAACCAATATCAATTCAATTCCAATTAAATATTATTTAATTGGTACACTTCATTAAATCTAAATAAAAAGATTTAATTTTTTCTCAACTGGGTTCAAGAACAGTGTTAATGAAGACACCATTCACGACAAACCCAAATCAACTTGATATTAAACACAAGGCTCTGAATAGAAAATATACCGGCTTATATTCAATATCAAATTCCATGACTAACAAATATCGTATTGGAAATAACGATATATATATCTATATCTTTCAAATTCCCATAACAATATCTGTATCATCTCGAAATCCAACATCGAAATAATCCAAAGACAATTTCGATTCAGATCCATTCCAATATAATCATTGGAAATTCTGGTTATTTCTAAAACCCTTTCAAATTCAATTTACTTATTTAAAAATAAATAGAATTATAATTCTAGTTCAAAACTAGTTCATTTCGATAAAAATCTATTTTTATCTTCTCAAATATAGAGTTTTTCATCCCAATTCTTTCTAAATCATTTCTTATGATTTTACACAATTTATTATTATTTTTAATAATTTTATCAAGGCCCGTACAGTCGATTTCCATCAATGGCCATCGAACTGCACTTACAACGACCTTTTTCAAATTTGATTTGGACGTATCTCCAAATCCAACCGTTAGATTTCAAATTTCTAATATTCGTTAGAAAGCTCCTTTCGATACGAACCCAACGGTTCCGGTTTTAGGAGAATCCGACGGTCGGATCTCCCGTAATGTCCGTTTGAAATAAATGGTCGAAATTCGCGAACTGCCGCGGCGCGGCGCGTTCTATTCAGGCCATTATATTATATATATAATATATATAATATATATCTCGTCGATTTCTATTTAAAACGAATTATATAAATAGTTTTAAATTCGTTTCAAAAGCAATTTCAACTTCCATTTCAATTCAAATCAAAATTGAATTCTTCTTTATAAATTCGTTTTAAAATTCATTTCTATTCAATTCAAATTTCAATTCAATTTGAATTCATTTCAATTTGTTCCAATTCAATTCGAATTCGTTTTCAATTCAATTCGAATTGGTTTTATATTCAATTCAATTCAAATTCGTTATCTATTCAATTAAATTCGAATTCGTTTCGTTTGCTATTCAATAGAAACCAAATTCGTTTTCCATTCAATTCGAATTCATTATATATTCAATTCATTTCGAAATCGTTTTATATTCAATTCATTTCGAAATCGTTATACATTCAATTCATTTCGAAATCGATTTATATTCAATTCTTTTCGATTTCATTTCAAAATATGCGTTTTCGAAATCACTTTTCAACATGCATTTTAAAATGAATAAAATCGATATAAATATCGTTCACGTCAAAATGGCGTCAATCTAACCAACACGGCTTCATATATTTCTATTTTCAAATATTCTATTCAATAAATGAATATTTATTTTTGTCAACACACGACTAATCTCAACGAATGAGTACTGTCCACGTGTGACAATTTTTGTTAAATTATTTCGTTCAACACATGACTAATCTCAACGGATGAGTACAGTCAACACATGAACCTTTATTTTATATTGATAAAGATGCAAATTTTATTATTAAAATATTTCGTTCAACACATGACTAATCTCAACGAATGAGTACAGTCAACACATGAACTTTTATGTCATAATATTCTTTATTTTCTAAGTTGGAATGAGGCCCAATCAATCACCATATAAAATTAATTATATGTATTTTCATACAACACATGTATATAATAGCATTGAAAAATAATCAACCATCAACCAAAGTGCACTACACTGTATAAGCATCAAATATAGATATCTAACGCTTATAACAGCCTGTCAATCAATCGATCGACATATTTAATCAATCAGGATGAGTGAACTTCAAATTTCATCCCAACACCCGTGTGGGGTTTCAAACAATCAAACGCATATTTTATTTGTGCAGTTGGGCGATGTGTAAAATTTATCGACCCAATCAATGTCCTTCAAATAGGTGTACATAAACAAACCGTCTGGTTTGTAAATGAATAATTATTTATTCACATTCACGCTAAAACTATATTTTTAACGATAAAATATTTTATTTAACTTATGAATGTTCTATTCAGTTCATTCAATAAAATGATATTTTTATTTTTCTAACATATTTTAGAAAATTTCGGCGGCATAACGGCACGATACTAGAAACGGGACAAGGCCTAGCCTTATCCCCGGTCTAGTGAAGGCCCACGCCATTCACACATCAATCAATCCAATTTCATTTCATCAAACAACCAAATTTCAATCAAATACTCTAACTAATTTTTGCAATCAAACAAACAAGTCCATGGTCTGTGGACGATTGTGTCGGGTGCTACTAAACACCGTCTGCATCCTAGTATATATATAACTAGAAATAGAAATTGAAGAGTGAGAAATTTTCACCGATAGCTATCCTAACTCCACGGCACTTCAAATGCAGGAAATCTTCACTGTTCTCGACTCTAATCACTTTCTTCGCCCGTAGCCACTACATATATAAAAATCGAATTTTTTTACTTCGCTATTCAATATATAAAAATCACATTTTTACTTCGATGTTCAATATATAAAAATCAAATTTTTACTTCGATGTTCAATATATAAAAATCAAATTTTTACTTCGATGTTCAATATATAAAAATCAAATTTTTACTTCGATGTTCAATATATAAAAATCAAATTTTTACTTCGATGTTCAATATATAAAAATCACATTTTTACTTCGATGTTCAATATATAAAAATCAAATTTTTACTTCGATGTTCAATATATAAAAATCACATTTTTACTTCGATGTTCAATATATAAAAATCAAATTTTTACTTCGATGTTCAATATATAAAAATCAAATTTTTACTTCGATGTTCAATATATAAAAATCAAATTTTTACTTTGCTGCTCATATAAAGATGATATTTCTAATATTCCTATCATGTAAAAATTATAATTTTAATTCTCTACATAAACAAAAATCACATTTTTACATCTTCTATATAGTAAAGATTATATTTTTAATACTTTAAAAATATAAAAATCATATTTTTATTACTTTGAAAATATAAAAATCATATTTTTAATCCATTACATAAGTAAAAATCACGCCTTTCTCCATTTTAAAAATATCGTCTTTCTTCCTTTTTAATGTGCAATCTCTACCTATAAAAATCGCAATTCTATTTTAAATCTCCTTATATAAAAATCGCCTTTTTATTTAAATATTTAAAACTGATTTATGGTATACCATTATATTAAATAAACAAATATAAATAAATATTTGCACTTACAGCCGAAATGTGAAGGTGGGGATCAGAGTGGGTGCTAGGGAGGTGGAGGAGGACTGTGGAGGTTGGCGTCGGGGAAGGGATGACTGGAGATCTGTGGTGGCACGAGGCGGAGCGCCTGGAGGGCGGTGACGAGCTGAAGGGGGAGGCGACTTGGGGTTTCACGAGCTGGAGACAAGGGAAGGAGAGCGAGCGTCGAGGGGGAGAAGCGATGGACGGAGGTGCTGACGCGAGGTGGCGGTCTGGGGTGGAGATCGCCTGGTCGGCGTCGAGCAGGAGCGGCGGCTCCCCTTCCTCGATCGAGCTTTTTTTTATCTTCTGTAAAATGAAATCGGGGGGGGGGGGCAAAAAGAAAAGGGGGAGGGAGATATTATTTTTATTTTATTTTATTTTATTAATTAATTTAATTGCATAAAGTTGACTTTTACCTACGACCTCGAAACGAGGCCCACCGCCTGTATTCCATAGCGTTTTACCCCCATTCCGAACACAATGGGATATGTATCGCAAGATGATTTGATCGTTTCGATTAGTTTCCGTTGAATTTACATTTAAATCGCTATATTGAATTTTAAACGTACATTTCAAATTACCGGGGTCACATACTAACTCTATAAATCCCATAAAAATATTTTCTAGCTTCGTATTGACGATACGGTCCTAACAAAACTAGTTTCGCTGAATTCTGAGACCGTTGGAAAAATGACCATTTTCCAGTCGATTAAAATCAACTAAAACTGGTCAAACGCGTTTTCCTTCGCCACGCTCACATATTGATTCGAAAAATTATGAAAATTGGAACCTAGCAATAACCTTACATCACGGACCCAACAAAAGTGGTTTCGTCGAAATCCGAGGTCGTTTGCAAAATGTCCATTTTTAAGGGCCTGAATTCCATAGCGACTATTCAGAATTTTCAACTGGACATAATTTTTTATTCCCGCTATGAAATTTTGATTTTTCGGATTCTTTGGAAAGATATCATCATTTAGATCCTAATGTTTTTGGTTTCACTAAAATCCGGATTGTTTTGCACCCGGTACATTCAATTGAAGTTTGAAATCGAATTATCGAACTACCGCGCCATTTTCAATTCTATTTATAA
Source organism: Allium sativum (assembly GCA_030737875.1). Lineage (NCBI taxonomy): Eukaryota > Viridiplantae > Streptophyta > Magnoliopsida > Asparagales > Amaryllidaceae > Allium > Allium sativum. The sequence goes on along the minus strand of CM060916.1, from coordinate 165,135,014 downwards.
TTATATATATAAATATTTATATTCTAACGACGACGCGTATAATATATACGTTCGAATTATATTCAAAATAAATTTATCGTCGATATTATTTAAAATAATTCATTTTAAATAATCAAAATTCGCTAAAATTGCCAAAATAAAATTTTTAAACTGGCCCAGATTTTCGGGTTGTTACAACTAGGTCGACCTGGGGGTCAACACTATGGTCGACCTCCCAGGGGCCAGGTCGACCTGCGGGTCCACCTGTTGCTGAAACCCAATTTTGAGCCTGGGTTCATTCTGATGTTTTTGGTCTCATTTTCAGTCTAGATTCGTTCGCCTAATCCTATATAAACAGCCCCCTAACCCCATTCTCTTTACACCATTTTATTCTCTCCTTATGCTTCCTCTAAAATAACTGAAATAAATAAATTAAAATAAAACACGATGACTATTTCTTGAAAACTACGGCTAGGAACTGCATATTGGGGATTTTCTTCTACAATCAAATCGAGATTCAACGATTCAACAATTCGATGACTAGTTTCTAGATTCAACTTCTACCTCTCAATTTCTTAGTCCACGAATTGTAAGTTCTAGTTACTTTGAGATTTAAACTTGTTAATTGTAATTTGGACATGAGATAGAGTGAAATTGGACTTAATTATGATAATCGATTCACATCTATTCTAGTTTCCATATTGGATCTTGACATTTGGGAATATTGCTATGAATTCAGTTTGGACCTGTTCATGTTTTAAATCAAACTCCTTCATGTCCATAGTATTATCATGCATGTGATGTTGAATCAATCTACTTTTCACAAGTTTGGATTATCACCTTTACTATGACTATCACCTTATTATGCTAGATCTGTAATCCTATTGTTTTGGGACTGTTATTCTATATGCCAGTGATGTTATAACCAATTATCTCAAGCAATATCATGCTAGATTTATCACTTTGTGCTTGTTCTTTTGCCTATCATAGTTTTGATGTTATTCCCTTTTATTTTGGATTTGGATTTACTTGTAATCTAGATCGATTCACGTTTACGTGCGATGGGAATACGATTTGGGTAGATTAGGCAAAACATGAATTGGCTATGAACATGAATCATGAAACTTGACATGAAACTTGCCATGGAATTTGACACGAACTTGACATGAAATTTGAACATGGACATGACACTAGAATGAACTTGAAAATGGCCAACTCGAGGTTGGGTTGAGTTTGCAGTGTAATTCTACCCGGAACCGCCCAACAAATCCAGTGACTGCAAACAATAGGATCCAATGCGGGTAGTTGGTCATATCGTGCTTAAAACCCGAGGTAAGACTGAGTTGTGGTGTAAATCTGCTCGGAACCACCCGGCATATTAAGTGACCACAATAACAGGTCTGATGTGAGAGGTTGGGGTGCATTAATGAATTAATGCCACATGATAGGGTTAAGTCATGAACATGAAAGACAACACTTAACCAACTTGATACATGATTAGTGGGGTTAAGTCATGAAATTGAAAGACAACACTTAACCAACTTAACATGCTAGGCTGATAAGGGTTAAGTCACGAATTTAAATGACAACACTTAACCTGTTGGACGAAAACCCTAGTTACGCGGTCCATTTCAGCAGTAACCCACTTAGATGTATCATGGTACCCTGGAACTAGGCAGGGTGGGGCACGGTTACTGGGTTGATTGTAAGAGACCAGAACAACGGCTGAGTTGGTGCGCCAGTGTAGGTTCAGGCGGACTATGGTCGTGCACGTAGTCCGGAGTTGAAAAAGCAGGCATTGGGCATTAGTAGGTTTACACTGTGCATGCTTGATTCGTGTCGATGGTTGGCACCATAGGGCTTGATACACCCTATGGTGGACCTAGCACAGGTGACTACATTCGTGATAGGGCCTTATGACACAGACAAACGACAAGCTTGAACTTGTAGGGAGCCGACCGATTAATGGATTGTTCCGTAGGACCCCGAAATGGGTCATTTCATGATATTGGGCCAAGGTTAATATATGACATGGGTTTGGGATGCTAGTACAGTTGATGCAGCGAATCTTGAACATGCGATGCTATACTTGATTTATACTTGATTTATCATGTTATCTTAGTCTATCTTGTCTATCTTGACATCATTCTTATGTTTACTTTCAGTTTATACATGTCATGTTACCTTTACCAGTTTTTATGCTGGAAGTCACTAGGACTTACCAGTCTTTATGACTGACCCGTTTTCTTTCGCCTCTTTTTCTTTCGTCCACCCCACCCCTCCAGGTTCTCAAGGAGGAAACTCCAGCACTTAGCTTGGATTTCTCTTGCTTTCGGTTCAGCTCATGTATGGTTTGATCTTGAGCTCTGCTATGGCTGCATTTCTGCTATCTTGGGGAATTATGCTATTTTTGTTGTTTAAGCTTTTATGCTTCTTTATTTTTGCAAGACAGAATTTGTTGTAATGGAAAATGATGACTTTGGCTATTTGGTACTTTGGATGAAAAAGGCTTTGACTATTTTGAAAGTAATGAAATTTATCATTTGACTCTTCCGTTGTTTTATTTATGTCTGTCTTGTAATATTTCTATGATTGTTTACCTCGATAACGCTCCTCCAAAACTAGTGCATTCCCTTTGTGAGTGACCCTAGTGGAGGTGGGGTGTTACACTTGGTATCAGAGCAGAAGGTTACCAGACTGGGCAAAAGTTTTTAAAAAACCTTCTAAAACTATTTTCAAAACTGTTTACAAAGAAGCATTTTTCGAGGAAAGTTTTGTTTTATTTAAAGGCTATTCCCCCAAAGCCATTAGCACTATCCTTTGTTTCCTCGTTTTGAATCTCTTCTTTTTCATTTCAGCATGTCTGGGAATCTTAACCTTCCAGAGGGTGTGCCAATACCTGGCTGGTTCAGGAGGTACTTAGAGGCTAGGGCCAACGATGCAGGCCCAGCGTATATTCCTCCTCCAGCTGCAGCGGCTCCTCCTCCTCCTCGTGCAAATGCTTTCCCAAAGATCTGTAGAGATTTTAGGGTCATGGGTGGAAAGGATTTCAAGGGAAATGAATCATTCGTAGAAGCGAGGAACTGGATCAAAGAAACTGAGGATCTGTTCGTTATCTTCGAGGTGGACGATAGGCAAAAGGTACAGTTGGCAGTATGGTTGCTCAAAGACGAAGCTTCCTATTGGTGGGAAGTCACTAACGCTGAAAGACCTGTTGACACATGATGGATTTCAGGATAAGGTTTGAGATGAAATTCCTCTCACAAGCTGAACAAAGTCTACAGCTGGAAAAGTTCTTATCTCTTAAGCAAGGAAGTATGACGATCAAGGAGTACGTCAATCAGTTCAATCAGCTGGCCCGATTTGGACTGGACTTAGTGAATACTCCTCATAAGAAGACTCTCTGTTTTGTCAAGGGATTGAATGAGCCACTTCACAGCTTGGCTATGACCCACATACCTACGGGGGCTACTTACGAAAGGTTAGTAGACATGGCGCTCTTAAATGAGGAAGACAAGGGGAAGAATGAGGCAAAAGCAGAAGTGCCGCAAGATAAGAAGGGGGAAGGGTCATAGAACAAGAAGGCTGATCCAAAGAAAGGCGAGAAGAACAACAAACCCCATGAAAAGAGAAAGTGTAATTTTTGTGGCATTCCTGGACATCTGGTCAAAGACTGCAGGAAGAAGAAAAGGAAGATGGGTGGCTGTTTCCACTGTGGTGAGACATGACATATGGCTAGGGCCTGCCCAAGGAAGCAAGGGCAGGGAGTTAGACCTTCTTCTGGAGGACAAGTCCACGCTCTCACGGCACCTCCGCAAGAATGAGGTAGAAATATTTCTGTCGAAAGTTTAGTCTATCTTTTTGATCATCCTGTTCGAACCTTGTTTGATTCTGGCGCATCGCATACTTTTATTTCTTCTGACACTGTTGAAACTCTGCACCTAAGTACTAGTCTAGTTGAGGATCTCGTTATTGTTTCAAATCCAATTGGTGGCTCCGCTCATTTATCTATGATTTGTATGGATTTGAGGATTTCTATCTTAAGCGTAGAATTCAAGTGTAATGCTTATGCTCTCGGATTTATGGGATACGGTTTGATTCTAGGCATGGATTGGCTGTCCAATAATGGAGCCATTCTCGATTGTGAACGAAGGGCAGTTAGACTCGTGACTCGCCCTGGTAATACCCTTGAAATTTCTTGTAACCCTATGGGTCATGTCATGTTATGTTATCTAGAATCTCTTGACTCGTCTATCGATGATTTGCAATCAGTAAGGGTAGTCCGAGAATATCCCGATGTCTTTGATGAGGTTAAGGGGTTACCCCCTAAACGCGAGATAGATTTCCGTATATATCTTGTTGATAATGCTAAGCCAGTTGCATTGCCTGTTAGACACATGGCCCCGCGAGAGAGAAAAGAGCTTAGTAAGCAAGTGAAGGAGTTGCTTGAGAAAAATTTCATTAGGCGAAGCATTTCTGAATGGGGTGCTCCGGTGGTATTCGCTACTAAGGCGAATGGTTCGCTTCGTCTATGCGTAGATTATCGTGAGTTAAACAAGCTGACTAAGAAGAACAGGCACCCACTACCGAGAATCGACGACTTGTTCGACCAGCTTGTAGGAGCGTCTGTTTTCTCTCAACTCGATCTAGCTACAGGATTCCATCAACTTAGAGTGGCTGAGGATAGCATTGACAAGACTGCATTTAGGACTACAGATGGTTACTTCGAATGGCTCGTCATGCCGTTTGGTTTGACGAATGCACCCGCGTACTTCGTAGACTTAATGAGTAGGATGTTTAGGGAGTTCCTTAACAAGTTTGTGGTGGTCTTCGTGGACGATATTTTGATCTTCTCAAAGGATGAGGAAGAACATGCTAGACATCTCAGGAAGTCATGGATACGCTTAGAGCACACGAGGTAAAGGCTAAGTTCTCCAAGTGTCATTTTTGGAGAAAAGAAGTTAGGTTTCTTGGACATGTAGTTTCTAAGCAAGGTATAGCTATGGACCCCGCAAAGGTGATTGCGGTGCAAGACTGGAAAGTTCCTAAGAACGCAACGGAAGTGAGAAGCTTTCTCGGTTTGGCGGGCTACTATAGGAAGTTCATTAAGGACTTCGCTAAGATTTCAGCCCCTCTTACTAGGTTAACGAAGAAGAACCTAGCTTTTGCATGGGACATAGAGTGTGACGTTGCTTTTCAAAGGCTTAAGAGAGCCCTTACCACAGCTCCAGCTTTGGCATTACCCGACGGAGGTAAGATGTTTACGGTGTACACAGATGCGTGCAGCACGGGATTAGGCGCTGTCCTAATGTAAGAAGGGAAAGTGATATGCTACGAGGGCAGAAAACTTAAAGTTTATGAGAGAAACTATCCTACACATGACTTGGAATTGGCCGCGATTGTTTTTGCGCTTAAGTCTTGGCGCCACTATCTTCTAGGTGAGAAATTCGAGTTGTATACCGATCACAAATCGCTTAAGTACCTCTTTTCGCAAAAAAGATTTGAATCTAAGGCAACAGAGGTGGATGGAATTCTCGGCATCGTATGACTTCGATATAGCTTATACCCCTGGAAAGGGTAACGTAGTGGAGGATGCACTAAGTAGGAAAAGGTTGACTTTGAGTCCTTTGTTTGTTGAAAGGAAAAGTCTAGAGTTTATAGCAACCTTTGATTTCACACCTGTTGTTGAGTCGTTGGCTAGCACGTTAGCATCTCTTGAGTTAAGGCCTACGCTTCTAGACCAAGTAGGGACTTCACAGAAGGAAGACCCACGGATAGTCGAGATCATGGACAAGTTGATTAGAGGTGAGATGTCAAGTCACCTCAGTAGGTATGCCGTAGATGGCAAGGGATGGCTAAGGCGTGATGGTAGACTATGTGTCCCACAAGTGAGAGACTTAGTAAAGAGAGTTCTCGAAGAGGCGCATCACTCGAAGATGACTATATACCCCGGAGGGGATAAAATGTACAAGGATATGAAGTGCATTTTCTTTTGGAACGGGGTGAAAAGGGACGTGGCGGAATTCATTCTAAGTGCATGGTGTGCCAACAAGTAAAGGCTGAGTCGAAAAAGCCCGGTGGGCTATTGCATCCTTTGGAGGTTCCGCTGTGGAAATGGGAGAGTGTCTCGATGGATTTCGTGGATGGATTGCCTAGGTCAAGGAAGGGCAATACTGGCATATGGGTTATAGTAGATAGACTCACGAAGAGCGCTCACTTCATTCCTGTGAAGAGCAAGAGGATCGCATCATGGCTAGCGTCTATATACCTTCGAGAAATAGTACAGTTGCACGGAGTTCCTTCTAGTATAGTTAGCGATCGTGACCCAATTTTCACTAGCGAATTTTGGAATAGTTTACAAGAAGCAATGGGTACATGACTAAGTTTAAGCACGGCCTATCACCCACAGACGGACGGACAAACCGAAAGGGTAAATAGGGTACTAGAGGACCTTTTGAGACTATGAATTCTTGACTTTGGTGGTACTTGGGAAGATCACCTACCTCTCGTTGAGTTCACGTATAATAATAGTTACCAAGCTAGCAGAGGAATGGCACCATTCGAAGCTTTATACGGAAAACCGTGCAAGTCACCAACTTGTTGGTGGGAGTCGATAGACAAGCTCATACTTGGACCCGACATGATAAGGGACACTTCCGAGAAGGTTGATTGATACAAAGACGGATGAAAAAGGCCCAAGATAGACAGAAATCCTACGCGGACAAGAGAAGGACAGACATAAAGTTCGAAGTCGAAGATATGGTCTTTATAAAAGTTTCTCCTTTACGCAATGTGGTTCGCTTTGGAGTGGTTGGAAAGTTAGCACCGAGATTCGTAGGACCGTTCCCTATCATTGAGAGGATTGGACAGATGGCCTATAAGGTAGAGTTACCCGAGAGGTTGGCCGGAGTACACAATGTCTTTCACGTTTCGCATCTCCGAAAGTGCTTACATGAGTCTTCCGAAGTGGTTGAGCTAAGCATCCTTGAAGGCGTAGAAGTGGAAAAAGAAGCAACATTGAGGCGAGTTCTGATTCATATCTTAGGAACGGAGATCAAGAAGCTAAGGAATCGATAAGTCAAGATAGTTAAAGTACAGTGGAGTGAAGCCCAAGAAGACGCAACTTGGGAAACCGAAGAGAAGATACGTGCGCTATACCCAATTCTTTTTTAGGGTACATTCTCGATCTCTTTTTCCTATAAGTTTACATACCTTCGTATCATGTACATGCTTTTGCTATCCATGTTTGTCTTATTATCTTCTCGATCCTATCTTGAGAACCATAGGTAGAACCCTTTTGGATGTAAACATGTGATTGAAACATGTTATGGTTGATGATTGAAAGTGGTTGCTACTGGTTGCTCGTGGTTGCATAACACACATTAGGCACTAGATCGGCTCAGTCACATATCTCATATTACATGTGCATGGGTGCTTATACTTGTATATGGATGGAAACTTTATATGCTATCATTTGGATGTTGCATATGAATGAATGTTTGTGCACTCATGTAGAGATTATAAAGTATGTTAGGATTTTGCATACATGGTGGACTCATTACACTAACATATTTTGCATTAAGGAGGTCTACTGAATCAGTAACCGCCTGATCTTTTGCATTAGATAGGTACATACACACACACTGTTGCATAAGTTCATACATCATTAGAAATCTTTTAATAACAATGGTTGCTTGTGGATGATGGTTGAGCATAGGATGCATTCTTCTTAAATTGAAGATTTCGGGGACGAAATCCTTTAAGGAGGGGAGAATGTAACAACCCGTATTTTGATAACATGCTAAAACCATAAATCAAGGCAGAATTAAATTTAGTATAAGAATCAAGGGGAATGGTTGCGCCATTGCGTTCGTCTCGAAATTCTGCTTGGAAACGAGTCCGAGTTTTCGAAAAATGGATTCCGTATGAGGGAGATATGACCCTCCGAAGTTTCAGGAATTTTCAGAATCGAAAACAACTCGAAATTCGAATTCGAAATTCGAATTCAAACCACAACGCAGGCTGGGTGGGAAATTTCCCGCCTAGGACCAGGTCGACCTGGGGGTCGACACTATGGTCGACCTCCCAGGGGCCAGGTCGACCTGGGGGTCGACCTGGTGCTGAAACCCAGTTTTGAGCCTGGGTTCATTCTGATGTTTTTGGTCTCGTTTTCAGTCTAGATTCGTTCGCCTAATCCTATATAAACAACCCCCTAACCCCATTCTCTTTACACCATTTTATTCTCTCCTTATGCTACCTCTGAAATAATTGAAATAAATAAATTAAAATAAAACACGAAGACTGTTTCTTGAAGACTACGGCTAGGAATTGCATATTAGGGATTTTCTTGAAGACTGTTTTTGGTCTCGTTTTCAGTCTAGATTCAACTTCTACATCTCAATTTCTTAGTCCACAACTGTAAGCTCTAGTTACTTTGATATTTAAACTTGTTAATTGTAATTTGGACAAGAGATAAAGTGAAACTGGACTTAAGTATGATAATCGATTCACATCTATTCTAGTTTCCATCTTGGATCTTGACATTTGGGAATATTGCTATTAAATCAGTTTGGACCTATTCATGTTGTAAATCAAACTCCTTCATGTCCATAGTATTATCATGCCTGTGATGTTGAATCAATCTACTTTTCACAAGTTTGGATTATCACCTTTATTATGACTATCACCTTATTATGCTAGATCTGTAATCCTAATGTTTTGGGACTATTATTCTATATGCCAGTGATGTTATAACCAATTATCTCAAGCTATATCATGCTAGATTTATCACCTTGTGCTCGTTCTTTTGCCTATCATAGTTTTGATGTTATTCCCTTTAATTTTGGATTTGGATTTACTTGTAATCTTGATCGATTCACGTTTACGTGCGATGGGAATACGATTTGGGTAGATTAGGCAAAACATGAATTGGTTATGAACATGAATCATGAAACTTGACATGAAACTTGACATGAAACTTGCCATGAAACTTGACATGAACTTGACATGAAATTTGAACATGGACATGACACTAGAATGAACTTGAAAATGGCCAACTCGAGGTTGTGTTGAGTTTGCAGTGTAATTCTACCCGGAACCGCCCGGCAAATCCAGTGACTGCAAACAATAGGATCCAATGTGGGTAGTTGGTCATATCGCGCTTGAAACCCGAGGTCAGACTGAGTTGTAGTGTAAATCTGCCCGGAACCGCCCGGCATATCCAATGACCACAACAAGAGGTCTGATGTGAGAGGTTGGGGTGCATTAATGAATTAATGCCACATGATAGGGTTAAGTCATGAACATGAAAGACAACACTTAACCAATACATGATTAGTGGGGTTAAGTCTTGAAATTGAAAGACAACACTTAACCAACTTGACATGCTAGACTGATAAGGGTTAAGTCACAAATTTAAATGACAACACTTAACCTGTTGGACGGAAACCCTAGTTACGCGGTCCATTTCAGCAGTAACCCACTTAGATGTATCATGGTACCCTGGAACTAGCAGGATGGGACACGATTACTGGGCTGATTGTAAGCGACCAGATTGACGACTGAGTTGGTGCGCCGGTGTAGGTTCAGGCGGACTATGGTCGTGCATGTAGTCCGGAGTTGAAAAAGCAAGCATTGGGCATCAGTAGGTTTACACTGTGCGTGCTTGATTCGTGTCGGTGGTTGGAACCCTAGGGCTTGATACACCCTATGGTGGACCTAGCATAGGTGACTACATTCGTGATATTGTCATATGACACAGAAACATGACGAGCTATAACTTGTAGGGAGCCGATCGATTAATGGATCGTTCCGTAGGACCCCGAAATGGGTCATTTCATGATATTGGGCCAAGGGATCATTTCATGTTAATATATGACATGGGTTTGGTATACTAGTACAGTTGGTGCAGCGAATCTTGAACATGCGATGCTATACTTGATTTATCATGTTATCTTAATCTATTTTTCCCATCTTGACAGCATTCTTATGTTTACTTTCAGTTTATACATGTCATGTTACCTTTACCTGTTTTTATGCTGAAAGTCACTAGGACTTACCAGTCTTTATGACTGACCCGTTTTCTTTCGCCCCTTTTTCTTTCGTTCCCCCCCCCCAGGTTCTCCGGGAGGAAACTCCAGCACTTAGCTTGGATTTCTCTTGCTTTCGGTTCAGCTCGTGTATGGTTTGATCTTGAGCTCTGCTATGGCTGCGTTTCTGCTATCTTGGGGAATTATGCTATTTTTGCTTTTTAAGCTTTTATGCTTCTTTATTTATGCAAGACAGAATTTGTTGTAATGGAAAATGATGACTTTGGCTATTTGGTACTTTGGATGAAAAAAGCTTTGACTATTTTGAAAGTAATGAAATTTATCTTTTGACTCTTCCGCTGTTTTATTTATGTTTGTCTTGTAATATTTCTGTGATTGTTTACCTCGATAACGCTCCTCCAAAACTAGTGCACTCCCTTTGTGAGTGACCCTAGCGGAGGTGGGGTGTTATAGGAATTGTGCGCTACATTTAGCATGCATGGACAGAATTGTTTTCTTAGGAAATTTAATTATATATCAATCTTGTAGTAACTTGTAATTTTATATAGTTTTATGTGGTATACAGTTTATAATTTGTATTTTGGATATGAAGTCGTGATGTTTTATCTATAAATGGATTATTATGCATTTAAATTTATATCAGTTTTTTCTGTTAGATATCTTTTTGTTACCCGTTTTTCTGTTAGATATCTGTTTATTACCGAATCTACATTTCGTGTATAGATTTTAATTTATATCAGCTTATATCAATCTATACACAAATTGCATTTGAATTTATATTAATTTATACGAAGTCACAACGGTGCACAACAGTTGTAGTAGTTATTACTACAATTGTTAACGGTTGTAATAGGATATATAATAACAATTAGTTGCAATGGTAATACACAGTTGTAAGAGATTTTAGTCTATTACAACTTCTTAATATACGATGGTGCAACCACCGTCGTAAAAAATCTTTTACAACTATTTTACACAGTTATAATACGGTGATTTTGTTGTAGTATCATGAAAGCAGGAGAACATGAGAGTTGGTATTGTGAAATCATCAATTGTATCGGGTTCCAATGAATCTTTGCACTTGGGTCCGAATAAGTAAAGGGACTTGGTCAAATTCATAAAAAGGGACGCGTGAAGCCAGGATAAGAAAAGCTCAGCCTTAAAGCTATAGGCATTCAGCTAAAGCACAAGCGATCTTTACTACCAACTATGCACATTATGAAATTCAACTATATCCTCCCTCCAATGACGACAATCCAAAAATTCGGATGTAGAGAATTTCTACACTAATCAGGACTATGACAAAATCTGTGGAATGCATGATACGTTGCAAAGGGAAGATAAGAAACTTTAGTCAATCTTGATTAAGAATTCACTATGTTCCAGCTAAACTTAAGCCAAGTGTCAACTGACCACTGATCATTGTCTAAGAGATGACTAGATCCTTTCGAACGCAAATCAACGAAGTCTAGCCCCATAGAAAGGAGTGTGTAAAACAAATGGGAAATGGAGGCATCATTCCATTAATGCTAACAAGCCAATGGCAAGCTGTGAAATTGAAAGCGATTCAGAAGTGGCACCAATCTCAAAAGCAATTTCACATCAAGTTCCGAAACATTCAGTCAATGATGAGCTCTTCGTAACTTTATTAGTCGCAATTAACATGGAATACCCCACCAGATGATGGATTATAATTCCTAGAAGGCTAGAGAAAGTCCTATGGCACGACTAGAAGGAACAACGACAATGACAACATTCTCAAAAACTTCCCCTTTTAATGTGGCAAAACTATTCCAATCAACACGGCATAACTGTTTTAAGCGAAGCGGCTACAACAAATTCCAAATTTCTGAAGCACAACTCCTAAGGGAGGACAAAAAAGATTGAATGGGGGTTCATCCACAATTTCACCATGAGTTGACAATTGTACGTCGCCTTCAAAAATCCCGAAATGAAAGCGTACATGCCAAGGCATTCAACATGTGACCATAGAGGGGCATCTCTTCGGTGGATTCGAAATAAGCCTAAACATAGGGTACGAAAAGTAAGGAACATTCCCTGTCACGGTAATGCTCTTTCAATAAGATCATGAGAGGAGCCCCCGATGTGAACAAAGGAGGAGTACGTGGCTGAAGTTGATTCTAATTTGGATTGAGTAGAGTCTCCCCTCCAAAATGTCAACGGGTCAGATATTTCGATGCCACTCTACATAGGGAAGCTTATACTCAGAACAGTCAGGTGTGCAGATTTCCTAAATATAATACGGTTTTAGCGGAAAACATTCAGAACTTGATATCGCAATGTGTCGATTAGAGGATACCAAATGTCGTTCAAGGACAAGTGCGGCACCATATCCATGTGATTTGTATACAATGAATCAAATGTGCTTTCAAAGGATACCATCTTGTGAGTATGCTCACTTGAGCCTTAAAAAATTTCCATACTATTTATTTTTGTTGGACTTACCATTTTCGGGTTGAGCAATCAATAACGAATCTGATGCCCAAATCAGCATGGGAATCTCTCCATTTCAGGTCTGTTAAATGTGCTGATGCTTTAAAAGAAGGACCTCAGAAATTGAGATAAGCTACACTTCATTTGACCCTTAAGATGTGATCAAAATATTATTAAGCAGTCAGAAATGCTATGAGCTTCAAATTATGAAGTTCTAAGGAATTGGGAATTGCAAGAGCCTGTTGCTTCATCCTAAAAGCCGATTCAGGGGATATGGGCCATTTTTCGTAGCCAAGGAATCTCAAATATAGTCCATATGCAATCTGCAAAGTTGCACGATGAAGCAGTCAAGTTGAATTTTAAGACTAGTTCGTTCCTTATTCTTGAATTTAAGCATCAAGATAATCTTAAGTTAAACATTTTGGATTGAATTTTCAAATAATCAATAAAATCCAAAGGGGTTAGAAGCTCGGAAGTGTTCCATACTCTAGTTCAATCTAAACGAATTATTAGTTCGAATTCAAATTTGAAGTTAAGTCATGTCAATTGACCAGGACCACACTACAGTCAAACTCAAAATCCTGAGAATGATGCACTCTATACATCAAGCCTTATGATCAAAGCGATCAGGTACATTTCATTTCAAAATAAATCCATGAACAGAAAGTGCTTAGAATTCAAGGAGGAGATGACTCATGTTTGCCAAATTGAATTCTATACGTCGACCGGAGCATCTTGCCAACATGGCCTTTATATGTTAGTAATGCAATTTATGCCATTTTTTCTTCTATTTTTTTTGGTACTTACCCGTTATCGGTTGAAAAAGTCGATAACAGATCCGTCACCATATGTGACCCGGAAAGCTTTCCCGTTTTACAGGATCATGGATATGCAAAGGCAATACAAAAGCGAAGATGCTGCAAGTGTGCTCAAATAAGCATACACACCATTCAGCAGTCTATAGGAATTGCTAAACACCAACTGGATATATCTTAGGATCAAGTATAACTATTCATATCGAGCCAAAGCAAAATTCCAAAAAGAGTCAGGTCCGAAGCTTGAGAAGAAAAATAGGAGTTTCCGAAAGCGCACGACCCGATATCGAGGCATGCCAATAATATAGTTATGGTCCATTCTCTTGATTCAACACAAAGTTTGTCCCACACGCATGATTTACTAGCCAGTTTGAGGCATCCTAAAATGTTCCAATCAAAGTCATATTGTTAATACCAGCAAAGACAATCCAAGTCGAGGCCTAAGCAAATGTTTAGCGAGTCAAGGACGACTCCTTGAAACCAAATCAATATAAACAGCTTGGTCTACTAGGCGAGAAACTTGATGATGATTCATTTAAGAGCACATCATGTTCAACAAAATGCACTCTTAGGGGAAAATGTTTACCCAGTTTTGGACTCAGGCAACTTGAACTGAATATACAGGGAAAATACAGACTCCGATTGACTTAAAATTTTGGTTGGACACTCAAAAAACATAAAGGAAGCTTCACAAAAAAATTCATGTGATTTGGAATCAATCTCATGGGTCGGTACCGACCCATTACCCATGGGTCAGATCCGACCCGTCTATGTTGGGCCCCACATCCTAAGACTCATATGGTAAGTCTCTTACATCATATAGAAGAGATCCCCAACGTTTCATGTCAAATAGTTAAGTACTGAGTGAGTTATGGATGAATCATTGCTGAATTATGCCAGTTTCGCGGGCAAAATCTGAACATTCAGAGGTGACCCAAATGGCTTGAAATTTATATGAGAGGTCACTTTACTCATCTATAATACATTTGTGAATTTTCAGGTATTTGGTTAAGGAATAAGGAAGTTATGGACTGATCTTCCACTTCGAATATGAATAAACAAAGAGATATGTTAACTCCATGGTTCGGTGCCAACCCATGTAGTTAAAGTATTTTGTGACAATATTTTGAGGGATAGGCTCTCTGCTGATGGATCTAGCCCAACTCCCTCCAGAGCACTTACAAACACCCCTGAAGCTTCTACATGAAGGGGGATTGATTTCCTTGCTCGGTCAAAGCTTTGCCATGATAGATCTTCATCTCCAGCAACCATTACTCTTCTCCTACAGTAAGGCTTCTTCTCCAATGATAAAAAAATCTTGGTCACCTAGGCTGGTTATCGTGATTCTCCGATAACCAATAATACTAGTGATTATCTGTAAATCTCTATGTTGAGGAACTTTGTAATCATCTGTAATATATTGTACTTGGCATGGCAAAGACCATAATCGAAGATATTCAAAGTGGATGTAGGCCTTGATAATGGTGAACCACGATAAAAATTGTGTCTCTCCCTTTACTTTCTGTTTCTTATCGTTTTCCATTTATTCTTATATGATATATATTGTTTTCAAGGGGTGGCGCTTTCGTTAGAACTTGGTGTTAGTGCCATTTTTTGGTGTTAACACTAGCGGTCGACACCTGTTTAGGGAAGCGGTCAGCAGCTCTACGTTGATTTTGTTTAGGAAGCTTATTCCCTGGTCATTTTCCAATTTTTTTAATTATAGATTAAATTGATTGATTACCTTTGTTAAGTTGATTATTCTTGTCCCCTTTTATATGTGTATATATATACGCACACAAAAAAAAATCATGGAATATTCTTTTCGGGACAATTAATATATATTTGTATTCCATATATTTATTTATCCAATTAGAATTTATAATATTGTGTGTAAACATTTCATGTATAACTTGTTTTAATTATAACTTCTTTCTACGGATTCCATTCTTGCAAACAAAATATGTAAATGGATTGGAATCTTGTCACGAACGCAATAGCAATACTTTCGTTGTCCAATTCTCAATTTTCCGAAATTCATAGTTCCGACTATTAATGTTTCTATGTCTGTTTATGGTACATTTTTATGGGATGTTACAGAGTGCAGAAATGTAAGTGACACAAAATTGATAGCGTGGTTTGACACTAACGCCTACGTCTACTTTGTTGTAACTATTCATCATTGTTATTATAGTTACATGAGTAATCCTAGTTCCATGCTTTTTGAGTTTACAAAGTTATGAACAGGGAGTGGAAAAGTTTTTGTCAACTCTCTACAAGGCTCAAACAACCACTAAAATCCTTTTAAGTCCAAAGATTTTCTAATATGCTCCAAAGTCCAAAAAACATGCCAAGATGTTTTGTGAAAACTATTATGTGAGATTTACAAGTCCAAGAGACTTTCCATTAAGACTATCATGTGAGATTTACAAGCGATTTGCACGTAAATATACATAAATCAACCAACTTGTTCAACTGACACTTTAACGGTCACATTAATGCAATCCTATGTAGGGATGTTACGGTAACGGTAAATTTACCATTACCAGTCGATCGGTAACCATTTTTGATTGAAATTGGTATACCAGTTAAAACGGTATGGTAATGGTAAATTTACCATTTTTAACGGTAAATTATCGGTAACGTTTCTTCAATACCAGCGGTAACGGTAATTTACCAATTAATTCAAAACCCAAGCATACTCATCTGATATGCTTTATAACATGCACGTAGAACCAAATAAATGATTGTATTTAGTTCAATAATCAAATGAAATAATTCCAGATACACTTATTTTCTTTTTCATTTATGTTTTTTTATAAACTAACACTACATATAGTATAATAAAGATGCACCATGTACAAAAAATATGTTAAGATATAAACTTTGTTGGACAAACGGTAATTTACCATTACCAGTGTAACGGTTACCAGATTATCGGTATACCAATCATCGGTATACCAGTCGATCGGTAACGGTAAGCAATTCTGGCTTACCAGTAAAAACGGTACGGTAACGGTATTTGCCAAACGGTAACGGTAACCGTTACCATAACAGCCCTAATCCTATGAACCTAGACTTGGTGATTTGCAAAGATAGGTGAATAGAATTTTGTTCACATTTTTTTTGAAGTGTGAACAAAACACTTTGTTCCTATTGGAGGAACTGGGTGGGTCACACATGAACCCCCCTGAATTCCACCAATAGGAACCGAGAGTTTTGTTCACACTTTGAAAAAAGTGTGAACAAAATGGGACTCCACCACAGCATACCGGTCCTATAAAAGAGGAACAGAATTAATTAAAGTTGTTAAAAGACAAATACCGTACATCATTGGATCTTATAATCGATCCCTATCATATCTACTGCTCTCAGTAGTAATTTATTCTGAAAACCTTTACTTTGTTTGTTTGTATATGTCCCTCTTTCGGGGTGACACATATCCACGTTCAGCGATGAGGACAAATAAACACTTGATTTAATTATTAAGAGTACGCTTATCCACTCATATTCGTATTCTTTCTCCAGCCATAACTTTTTGTTCGATACAAATAATTAATTTGGGTGACAATTGTTGCCTGCCTGCAGCAGCTTTACACCGATCATGTGCCAACTGCAGCAGCTTTACAAATAATTTCTATAAAACCGTGCGATCCTGGCAATAATAGGAAATCTTTATAGGTATGGCAAAACTTGGACAAATAAACACTTGATCCGAAATACCCTGTATCTAGAAGTGAGCAATATTCGATTCAAACCGAATTAACCGACCAAACCAGTTCATTTCGGTCGGTTCAATTCGGTTTCAAAACTAAATCGGTTTGGATTCGGTTTGTAAAATATTTATTTTTGGTTATCGGTTTAACCGAACTAACCGAACTTTTAATTTTTTATCTAATTTTATGGTATTGTAGTACTTTAAATAATTAGTTTAGCTATATAATACCAATGCATTTGTTGCAAATAGATCAAATCTTATCATAAACTTAAAATTTACTATATAAACTTTCTCCAAACATGACTTTATAGTTTACTTTGAGTGAATGTATCATTTGAATTATAATACATCCTTCAAGTTCGGTTAAATTGGTTACCGACCGAATTAACCGAAATTAATTTGATTTGATTCGGTTCGATTTGGAAAATTTTCGGTTTTAAATCGGTTTGAGGTTTTTTGCGTCCAAATCAACCGAACCGAACGAACGCTCACCCCTACCTGTATCTGGTGACACAAATAAATCTTGTTCGCTGATTTTACGTGGTTCTTGAAATCAATGGAACAAGATTAATATGATTTACCGGGATCAGGGTACTTCCCTTCGGATCAGAGGATTAAAGTCCCAAAATTCATACTCTTGTTTGGCTTGAAGCTTTGAAACCTACAAAGAAGCAGTTAGTTAGTTAGATTCAACAGACGCATGTTCTGCGTTGGGAAACGAAAGCTATTATCAACCTCTATTATTAATTAACGAAACGTAAAAGATAAAGAGACTTACGATCTTTGCCTGGTTAAGAGTCATGTCGATGTAATGCAACAACGTGGGTGATGTGTATCATTGTACTATTTCCCTCTTGTGTGTTTCTCCATTCAAACATTATCACCCCAATTATATCATAGGAGTTTGTTGACACTACTTTATATGGTGTCAAGGTGACTGCACCACCTTATTAATGAAAATCATGTGACATATATAGACCCTTCTAATTTTCACTAATAATGAACTGAGGTCACGGTGACACCATATAAAGTGGTGTCAACAAACTTGAACGTCAATTATATTTTTCAATCTAAACTTTTTTTTTTTTTTTTTTTTTTTTTTTTTTTCCTTTTAAGTTTTCCTTCTTTACATTGAATCATATTTCAGTTCCACTTCAACTTTTACAATCAAACTAGATCTAGAAGTTTCAAAATTGCTTTGTTAAGCTATGATTAATCTTACAATCTTTTTTTCATCCCCCTTCCAACCAAACCCCACCTTTTTTCGGTTCTCTAATGTTAAGTTCATTTTATTGAGATTTCCGGTGGAGTGTGCGGTTAGCTTATAAAATTTTGGTTTGTAAAGTCGTCTTTAGACATAATCAACGAAACTATATTGCGGTTAAATCGACTATTGATAGAAGTAACTGAAATTAATCCAGTTTAATATTGAGTTTTTTTTGTTATATATATATATATATATATATATATATATATATATATATATATATATATATATAGTTTAACTCAACTTTTTAACAATAAAGTTGAATGAACCGATCCAATGCTCATGCTAGTAACCACCGTCGGCCTGACCCATTTAGTTGCCCCAGCCGAAAACTATGAACAAGCAGCAAAAATGCTAAAATAACATACAGGAGGCTCGAACCGTGGTTGCTCCGGGGTAGGATTAAAAACATAACCACTTCACCAATGAGTCAACTTGTAATGAAGTGATATGAAACTTTATTACAATGAATAACTGACGGCCATGGTCGGGAGGAGCGTTTCAATATTGCTTTTCCCTGATCACATTTCAACTCCTACGCGGAATATAACTAAAACATATTGTTACGTGCATGGTAGTGATATGGGACTGCAAGTAGGACATATTTAAATCAATCAACGTGCTCAATTGATGTTCACATCAATTTAATCCGTATATTTAGATTCGTTAAAATCTGAGGATGAGATCCTTATCGTATATATATTAATATTATTATAAATTTATTTCAAATATGGCCGACGTTTTTCCGCATTCAACAAATGAAAGACCTTCGAATTTAAGATTGCGCTCATCCACCGACATTCGATCTCCAACCAGAAATTTTTAAGCAGTACAAACAATATCAATTGTCAATTATTGCCTGAATGTTTACACCAATCATGACAGCATTTGTCCAGTTCACACACGAAGATAAGAGCAACTCTGCGGCCGGACAGCGTACCTTTCAACGCATCTACTTCAAAACAATAATCGAGCCCGATCGATCGGGGCTTTCAAGCCGGTTGGATGATATCCGAACCTTCTTGATATTCCCCATCCCCCTTCTTGGCCTATAAGACAACTTCTATGTCTTTTTCACCTCCTTACCTTCTTCACTAACATCTTCTTCTTCACCAGCATCTTCTTCTTCTTCAACTTAAATAATGTCTTCTTCCGATTAGCGGTTTGTGATTTCGATTTACAGTTTACATATGTTGTGACTGGTTTGGAAGGGACTGCACACGATAGTAGAATTTTTAATGATGTTACAAATGATAGAAACTCTAACTTCCCTAAACCTCCAACTAGACAACATTATTTGGTTGACTCGGGTTATCCACTAAGACTGGATACTTACCACCGTATCGGAATATGAGGTATCATATTCCTCATTTCCGTGAAACCGTGGATAAACCAAAATCAGCCAATGAAGTGTTTAATTTCTACCATTCGAGTTTACGGATGACCGTAGAAAGAACTTTTGGCATCTGGAAAAAAGAATTTACCATTCTAAACCGTATGCCTACGTATTGATTTAAAACTCAAGTCAAAGTTGTAGTATCTACAATGGCCTTACACAACTTCATATGCAAATATAATACTGGTGACTCAGATTTTATGGCTTTTGATGATGATCCTGAAAAAATCCCCGATCAGTACTTGGAGGAATATTACACTATGAGAAATACAACGAATAAAGGCACTGAACGGGTACAACGAAATGAGTTCCAAGAAATGTCATTACTTCGAGATACCATTAGAGATGAGTTGGTAGCTGCTAGTCTGTACTGATTTTATTTGTATCCATAACTGTATTTGTATTTGTATCTGTAACTGTAGTTGTATTGGTAGCTGTCGTATCTGTAAGAAGCTTTTAAGCATGCTATATCCTATCATTTTATATCTCATTTTAAAAATATCACGTTCAAATACTCCGCTCATTTACCCCGCTTAAATACCCTGTTCGCAGCAAAAAACACATTTCTTATTCGCTACAGTATGCCGTTCAAATACTCCGTTTCCGTTTGCCAAGAACGCACACTCAGTTGTATCTCTTATCCGACGTTCTTTATCTCATGTGAGATGAATGATAAATGTTTAATGTCTGTATATAAGTACTGCTAAAGATAGTGCTCACCATGCCAGCCCAGCGACATCACATTATTCTATTGTATTTTTTACATTGCAATCAATTGATTAACCATGATAGC
Source organism: Allium sativum (assembly GCA_030737875.1). Taxonomy (NCBI): domain Eukaryota; kingdom Viridiplantae; phylum Streptophyta; class Magnoliopsida; order Asparagales; family Amaryllidaceae; genus Allium; species Allium sativum. Next base: position 165,114,543 of record CM060916.1, on the reverse strand, counting down.
ACCACTCATGCAGCTAAATCGTTTAGTAATTTTATAACAATGGAAGTACGTACATAAAGTCTTAACGGGGTAAAGCGATGATAAAACGAGGATAATGACTAATACGATGATGTATTGAAGTCATAAAAGGTGAATACGACATATTATAGCTTATGTTGAGTACTTGTATCGTAAAACTAGAATTTCACCGTAATTTATCATTTTACTTTAAACGAAAATCTGTCAAATCAAACATTTTAAAGTTTTGATTTAGCGGATATATCCAAAAATAGCGGAGCTTAAAAAAATGTACTACATTTTCATAAGTTTTGTGTGTTTCAAAATATAACATGTTTTAAGTTTCATTTTTTTTTTATCCGTGATAATAAATAAATGCTGATATTTTTTATGTATCGTCATGTTCTCAACCACTAACAGTGAAGTAAAATGTTGCATATAAACAAAAATAATAAATGAGTTTTGCTTGAAATTAAAGTAATTAGAAAAATAAAGAATACCGTAGAATTGTCACCACAGAAATACTACAAATTAATACTCACATGGCTCTGGTATTATCAGATTATAAGTAGGACATATTCAAATCAATTAACTCATTCAATTAATACTCACATAAATGCAATCCGATTAAGTCAGGGATTTATAAACAAAGGCAACTAACTACGCATCACATCTTACTGGTCCCAATTGAAAATTTACTTTAAATGCTGCTCATATATGTCGCACTTTCGGCCGACGCTTTGCCGCATTCAACAATAATGAACAATGAAAGAAGATCAAATTTAAGACTCTACCCCTCCACCGACATTCGTGATTATTGTCTGAATATTTTACACCAATCATGGCAGCATTTCCCAACTTTTTACACACACCCGCAAAGATAAGGGCATCTCCAGTGGATTCAGGGCTGAATATTCAGCCCACTGAATATTCAGTCCTGAATAGGTGGGTAGGCGCCAGTGGTCTGGCGCCTACAATACAGGCGCCAGATCCTGGCGCCTGTATTACAGGCGCCAGGATCCTGGCGCCTGTAGTACAGGCGCCAGATCCTGGCGCCTGTATTACAGGCGCCAGAATCCTGGCGCCTGTAATACAGGCGCCAGGATCTGGCGCCTGTACTACAGGCGCCAGAATCCTGGCGCCTGTACTAGCGCCTATAAACCCCCCCTCCGCCATTTTTTCTCTCATTTTTTCACTCAAGCTTCTTTTTTTAATTTTGTTTTTAATAGAAAATTGAAGTGAGATGCCGCCGCGATCTAATAAAGTTGGAAGAAGAGTTCGACGTAAGCCCTCTGATGAGCAAGCAGGTCCAGTACACATACCTCCGGCTCTTGGAGTATCAGCAGATGAGCTTCGTGTACTACACGATCTTCCAGAGGGTTATCAGCATAGAGCTGATACTGCATTTGACTCGATACCGGTATAACTTTAACGTTAATTATTTATAGTATTGCGCATTTAATATATTCGTACTAGCCTAATAACTGTTACTGAATTGGAAAACATTCCTTATTTCATTATATATAGGATCATCACATTCATTGTCGAGGTAGTTGGGCAAAGTGCATTCTTAAATTTTATGACAAACTCCCCCCTTCTATTAAAGATAGGTTGCATCGAAGTCCTTTTGGACAGTTTTTATCGATTAGGCCGATTCAGGCGTTGGACAGAACTCTATTACAGGCACTATGCGAGAGGTGGTGGCCGACCACACATACATTTCATTTTTCTGACTTTGAGCTTGGTATCACACCTCTCGATTTCTATATGTTAACTGGTATTGAGATTGGTCATATTGATCGGAGACCGGTTTCTTTTGATGACTTGTACGAGTCGGTTCGGTTGTATTCCGTCTTCTTACCCCATTTGGATGAGTCTCACGTTAGTAGTGGTGCGGTTACTTTGACTTACCTCCAGCAGTACATCACTGCTAATTTCTGTCGACCAGAGCTTGTGGATGGGGTGACTAGGGCATTTCTATTGTACTTGTTTGGTTCGACATTTTTTTCGAACCAAAGAAGTACCATTCGCTTGGGGTATTTAGCTTCACTTACTATGTTAGATCAGCTTGATAAGATAGATTGGGGCACAGCTATACTAGGTAGTTTGTATTCTGCATTAGATTTGTATGTGTTGGGAGACATTAGAGAGATGCAGGCTTTGTGGTATATTTTGCCCTTTTGGTACTATGAGTATACGGCCAACATGCATCGACGCATGGTAGAGATGGCGAGTCAAGTTGGTGAGCAGTTCTTTCCGCGGATGAGACAGTGGGAGGCTATTCATTATGTACCTCGTGCTCCAGTGGGTGTACGTCATGAGTTGATGGAGGCTAGGATACAGCTGGACATGCGTAGTCGTGGAAATTTGATACGCACTACTTGGGCCTCACATTTGGCTCATCTGACAGATGCAGGCATTATTACCGACGCCCACCCGATGACGGTTGCATATACACTATCTATTTGTCGGGTGGCTTTACTTACCCCTACTTTTTTGCCCATGTGGTATTTGGGCGAGAGATTTGCGTATCAGACTAGCAGTGATACGCGTATACCCGGAGATCCTTTACCTTGCGAGGACATGTTTGGTAGATATCGGTTGATTGGATCAGAGTACATACAGGCACTACGGCAGGCTGGTTGGGTTGATATTGGCCCTTTCTTCATTTTTGGGGATTACGATTCCTATTGGCATCGAGTTTCTCCACGTAGACTTCTATGTCCGGATTATGCTCGAGGGATCAACTCCGATCATTTAGGACCTCATATGGGAGCCGGTAGGGTTCAGATACCGCAGGTTTCATTTTTTCCTACTCCGTCACAGTTTTCACAGCCTCCGATGCAGATAGAGCCAGATTGTATGTTTAGAGCATACGACATTTCGGGTACCGTTATTGAGCAGCCGATAGTGATTCCAGATGACCCCGATTATCCAGGTGTACCCTCAGCCGGACTATACCCTCCATACCAGGTATGGTTATTACATAGTTAAAGTTACGTACAGTTATTATTAATAGTTCTCTTTAAACGAATTCATACAAGTAATTCACGTCATATATCTCTGTAGTACGCACAGATGTTGGATCAGTCTAGAGTCACCCTTGCCGTTTACCGTGAGATGACTCTTTCGCATACTCAGATGCTGCATCAGCAGTACCGTAGTCATACAGAGATGTTGGAGTCTCAGATCGATGAGTTATCAGAGATGCTTAGGGCTCAGAGGCCGTTTGCACAAGCTGGTCCGAGTTGGTCTTCGACTAGAGATTTTGATGAGGCAACTAATCTTGACGATTTGCCGACCCATTATGCCGATCAGGACGACGATGCGGACGATGCCGATGATGCTGATGTTGATGATGACGGTGTTGATGATGAGGATGATGTAGACGACGACGTCGATGACGATGTCGGTGATGATGATAGAGATGACGATGGTAGCGACGATGATGGAGGTGTTGCTTTTTAGTCGTGTAGTGATGCTGTTGGAGTTTTTTATATGATTTCATGTATCTTGTTGATGTACTTATGTAGTGTATTGTAGTATTGCATTGTACTTGTTCTGATGTTTAGTTGACTGTTGTAGTAAGTCCATGTGTTTTACTGATATTTGTGGACCTTGGTTTGGTGATGGAGTTTTTTATATGGTTTCTATATCTTAGCTTACTACGGTATTTGTGGACTTTGGTTTAGTGATGGAGTTTGTTATATGGTTTCTATATCTTCGCTTCCGTCAGTATTTGTAGTTACCGTTCATCTTCTTGTTAATTACCATCACGAGATAATTATATAACTTGTTTTCTTCTTGAACGCAATCACATTACAACAAGCTTAACAGATACAACAAGCTTAACAGATACAACAAGTTTAACAGATACAATAAGCTTAACAGCTACATTAAGAATACGGATAATAGTACTGCCTACTAAAACATCAAAGCAACACGTTCAGCCTTATGGGATTCGCATTGCGTTCGTTCGCAACTCTTGAACTTGATTTTCGAGACGCCTTATCTCTCGTTCGAGTTCGTTTGCATATACTATTCCCCTAGGGCACAACGGCTCGTCAATCCATTCCGTGTACCTGCATCCATTTGGGTAGGATGGACAAGCCCGCATGCGCCGCCCAATTTGTAGTTCAACCGATGTTCGTCTAGTCGGCCGAGAACGATGGTTGTTGTGTAGCCTCGTGATCAATTCCCATCTTTCTTCATATGTTAAACCCCCTCCACTCTGCATTAGTTTCCATTCTCTTTTATCAACCTCAATATAGGCATTGACGAGGGCTAGCAAATCCTTGGATGAAAACGGGGGACGTGTAGATGTCGATGCTTGACCACAATTACGAGGTCGCCTTACTGGAGCTGGACGCGTTACTGGAGCTGGACGCGTTTCTGGAGCTGGACGCGAAGCTAGAAGCACCCGATGCTGGACCTGCAAAGGAACTTCGTCAATTTGCGTATCAGGAACTAATCCAGCTTCATTCTCGTTGACTTGACTTCGTTCATACTCATCAAATAATCTGTCCATTTGTTCATCACTTATTTCCCAATCGGCCATAGAAAGGAACGTTGTTGTTTGAAGAGATAAAGCTTATAGAGGTATATTCATCCAGTCACATATGTATATTCATCCAGTCACATGTGTACAGTGGAGGATATGTCCATACACTATAGATGAATACGACCATACCATCCATGGCTTCATTCCCACATGGCTACAGTTCACGAATATGACCATTCACAAGACAGCCATTATTTCTGACCATTCATCACATGGCTACAGTCTCACCATGTACACTGTACACTGACACACTAACATGGAGCATACAAATAATTCATCATGGCTACAGTTCACGAATATGACCATTCACAAGACAACCATTATTTCTGACCATTCACAACATGGCTACAGTCTCACCATGTACACTGTACACTGACACACTAACATGGAGCATACAAACAATTCATCATGGCTACAGTTCACGAATATGACCATTCACAAGACAGCCATTATTTCTGACCATTCATCACATGGCTACAGTCTCACCACGTACACTATACACTGACACACTAACATGGAGCATACAAACAATTCAACATGGCTACAGTCACATGGGATTGGAAAAGTGATTGATTAGTCCAAGCGCTTCCATGGTATACATATACTGGTTGGACAGTAAGGTTCACAACCACATTTCAAACTCTACATTTTACATTCACAACTTATAACTTTCAAAATAATGTCTGGTCATTTACTGAAAGCAATAATGTTATGCGATAGCGACTCTGAAAACGAAGCGTACTCTTCAGCTCAACAGCAAGAAGAAGAGGAACTAATACAAATCTACCATGAAGCGTACGGATCCACTAGCGGACAACACGGTGGCTCAACAGTGGGTCGAAGATACTTTCACCGGGATCATGCGGCATTTCATAAAACACTAGTAAAAGATTATTTTGCTTCAGATCCAACTTACGGCCCATCCATTTTCCGCAGACGATTTAGAATGAGTCGACCTTTATTTGTAAGAATTCTTAAAAGTATTCAGTTGAATAATAAATACTTCGTTTTTAAGCAGGACGCTGCAAAAAAACAAGGATTGAGTGGGCATCAAAAGATGACCGCAGCTTTGAGGATGTTAGCGTACGGCACGCCCGCCGACGCTCTAGATGACGCTTATCGTATTGCTGAGAGTACGGCATTGGAAAATCTAGATCATTTCTGTCAAGCAGTGGTGGACATTTACGGGGATGAATACCTCCGTACTCCCAACGAAGCAGACGTTGCTAGATTGCGTGAAATGCACGAAAATCGCGGCTAGCCTGGGATGTTAGGGAGTCTAGATTGTATGCATTGGGAGTGGAAGAACTGTCCTAAAGCTTTCCATGGAGCATATAATGGTAAAGAAAAAAAACCAACAATCATCTTAGAAGCTGTTGCATCTCATGATCTGTGGATATGGCATGCGTTTTTTGGAATGCCTGGTTCACTTAACGACCTCAATGTTATTGAGCGATCACATTTGTTTAGCGATTTGGCGCAGGGTAAATCAACTCCTGTATCGTTTACAATGGGCACAACACATACGAGCACGGTTACTATTTAGGAGATGGAATTTATCCTAAATGGAGCACGATTGTGAAGACATTTTCAAATCCACTAACTCCGAAACAGAAAAAGTTTGCTAGTATGCAGGAGGGGCAAAGGAAAGATGTTGAGCGAGCTTTTGGGGTTCTTCAATCGAGATTCGCAATGGTTAGTAATCCTTGTAGGTTATGGAAGCGGTCGAAAATGTCTAAAATTATGTTCTGTTGTATCATTCTGCATAACATGATAATTGAAGATGAACGAGAGATGGTTTACCCAGATTACGAGTACGAAGGATCTAGACAACCCCCTCAGATATTCCGAATTTCCGATGAACCAATTCACGGACAGTACGATATGTTTAACGCCGATAAACATGAAATATATCGTAATGCGGCACTTCACAATCGACTTCAAAAAGATCTAATGGATCACATTTGGAACTCTTATGGCAATCAGTAGATTAAATTTCATAAGCTTTGTTTTATTAAGTTTATTTGCTTTGTAATCTGTACAATTTATGTTATGTAGTATGTTGAATTGTTTTAATGTGGTACTTATTAGTTGATACATATATACGGACATAAACAAAATAGAATATCACTACTTAATTCATACTATAAAACGCTACTTAATTCGATACAATAAAGGTTGTGCATGACTTCATAAGTCAAATACAGTATAAATGGGAATACACCAATACCTAAACTAAATTACATACGTCTTGATCCGGCCCGACTATCAACAATACGCTGTTTGTAATCCATCCAGTACTGCTTAGATAGTGGATCCATTCCCGTAACATCCTTTTCCATTACCATACTCTCTTGTTGTTCGCGCTCCAACTCGAACCTACCCCGTTCAATCTCGGTCAACTGTTTTAATATCTCCAGTTTTTCTGAACTATTTCGTAGACGATCTTCATTTTCTTTCGCATGTTTCTCGTACATCTGGGCCAAACGAGAATCAAGCTGGGTTTGAACAGCATTTTTCCTTTTTGCAGCATGTTGACCCATTGGTCTAGCATCTTCATCAATTTGGGGGTTTTCTTCTACACCCTCGTTAGAATCGTGTTGTGAAGAATCTCCTGGACTTGAAGTATACGAATTTCGGTTTGTCTTTTTCTTCTCTTTACCCTTTGATTGAACATCTCTTAAGCTCTTTGCATTACAAGAACTCCATTTGGGATTACTAACGAGTACGTCATAACAATTAGCAAACTGGTAGTAATGAGGTTTTTTTATACCATTTTCTCTTGGAAATAATTTCAAGAATTGATCGTTCGCCATTCGCTTCTGAAAATGATAACGTAATAACTGTTTGTATACATTCATGCTATAGAAATGGAAAAATTATTTAACCAAATTATGGTTTTCAAGATTATTACCAGTTCGGCTTCGCCTCCCATTCCACTGGGGTTCGCAGTTCGGATTTTGTGAACTTGAGACTCGAAGAATTGGGTTTGTCGATTAATCTTTCCAAATCGACCAGTAAGTGCAGAGATTGATCTCGTCTTGGATACGTGTTTCTTGTTGTATGCAGCCATAACTTTACCCCAGAATATCTCACTGCTTTGGTCATTTCCCTTCGCCGAGTCGTTAGAAAAGTGGCAGTATATATAGCAGAGATCTTTATCTTCGTCTGCAGTCCAAGGAGCAGATGAATGAAACGATATCGGAGGAGCAGAACGAGGAATAAAATCCTCGATTGGTTGAGAATCGATATCCCAAGTATTCGAATTCATCGCTTCGTTGTACGAGTTGAATGGAAATGACATAGCTTGCTGCTTACGATTATGGGTGGAAGTAAATAAATCTATGTGTCTTTCAAAGTGATATTCATACATGAATATATAGAAGAAATATGACCGTTTATAGCCGTTGTGGTTTAAAATATGACCGTTTATAGCTGTTGCAATTCGAAAAAACGACCGTTGGAGGGATAATGGGGCGCGGGGAAGGGGGTTGGATCCTGGCGCCTGTTGTACAGGCGCCAGGATCCTGGCGCCTACAGTGTAGGCGCCAGCTTCTGGCGCCTACACTGTAGGCGCCAGCTTCTGGCGCCTACACTGTAGGCGCCTGGATCCTGGCGCTTGTATAACAGGCGCCAGGATCCGATTCAGGATCCTGAACTGGATCCTGAATCGGGGCCTTCATATTAAGGCGTAATTGCACCACTGGGTGCAATTACCTTAATATTCAACCCTGAATTGTCACCACTGGAGATGCTCTAAGGATTAAGGACAACTCCCTGGCCACGCCACGTATATGGATGGGATAAACTAATTATACTCACCTGCACTTATTGTCAATTATATTGTCTGAATATTTACGAGCCACATCACCATTCTGTAATTACCCATACCTAATCATCTCAGCAACAATCAAGGGATGCCACTAGTTTCTTTCTATAATGATGTTATCCATTATCTATAATGGGTTGGAATCACCTTGACCCAATTTCTCCTGGGTGGTCCCAACCAATTAAATGATTTCATTTTGGAATGATTTATACTTTGACTTCCTTAATTACGTCCGAATTTCAGGGGATCAAAATGCAAATCACTCCAAAATAGGGTGATTTAATTGGTTGGGACCACCTGACTTGGGAAAATTGGTCCAGGTGATCCCAACCCATCTATATTATCGGATGAACTTACGAGGAATCAGAGCAGCAGAGACATTGACATGCATGTCCTGCTTTATGTCTTATCCGGCCTTCTTCATCTATAGTGAAATGTATGATACATTTAAATTGATGCCCATATATCATAAAAGGCGACTACGATGCAATAACCCCGATGGCACAAACTACGCTTCTTTCAGCGCTACCCCATCTCAAACTAAAATTCTTATAGTACATCTGGCTGGAAATAAAACAACGAACATGCCCAACTAAGAGTGATTTTGATGTCATCCAGCTGGACGGATGATGTGTAATGATAAACATCCAAATCGAATGGTACCGTTCCCCTCTTATCAGCTCGTCTATTCAAACACTATCACCCAGTTATTTTCTCAATCTAACATAGCCTTTTCATCTTTTTTCCTTTTGTAATATTTTCATATTGAACAACATATTTCACTTTGAGTTCAATTATTCAATTATCACATATAAACACATCTAGAAAAGCTTCTCAGAGTTGCCTCTTAGATTATGTTTCTAACATTATTGTTGATTTGCCTTTTGGCAAGGCAATCACACGAAGGATTTACGGCTTTCTATGTACTTAAAACTTGAGTATAGACCTGTGTTCATGGAGCTGTATTCTTCATTAGATATTATAATCGCGAGCTGAATGAGGATAATGTATCGACAAGAATGTTAGACCATACAAAAACTATCATATCTCATTTAAGTTGGGTCAATCTCTTTCTAGGGTTCCATACCATAAGTCTTTATGTTCATAATGACATCATGCTCGCTTTTGGTACTCCGGAAAAACAAATCTTGATGGAACCTATATTTGACCAATGGATACAATCTACTCATGGTAAGATTTCCTATGGATTTGATGTTCTCTTATCTTCAACAACTGGACCAACATTCAATGCAGGTCGAAGCACATGGATGCCGGTTGGTTAAATGCTATTAATGAAAATAATAATTCACACTTCTTAACAATAGGTTCGAGAGATTTCTTGGTTCATCATGCAATTGCTCTAGGTTTACATACAACTGCATCAATTTTAGTAAAAGGTGCTTTTGATGCACGTGGTTCTAAGTTAATGCCAGATAAAAAGGATTTCGATTATAGTTTTCCTTACGATGGCCCGGAACGTAGGGTAAACATTAAGAGATTCGGTCGAAGTCGCGAAGTGTTCAAAAACTTGAAAAATATGGCTAACTCTTGGAATCAACATCATTAGGCCTGGGGATTTCGTATCCCGCTCTCACATTGAATTTCAAATCCCTCCCAGAGATACAAAACTTTGGTACTTCGGCTTTCGTTTGACACGTGGTGTAACACCCCGCCTCCGCTAGGGTCACTCGCAAAGGAATGCACTAGCTTTAGAGGGGCATTATTGGTAAACATGCACAGAAATATCACAAGACAGAACATATAAAATAGCGGAAGTAAAATCGAACTTTTATAAACATTAATAATTAAGGTCTAAAGCCTTTTACATCAGAGTACATCAAAACCTGTCTTGCAATAGTAAAGAAGCATGAAGACTTTTTCATAAATTATTCCCCAAGTAAAAACAGTAAAGTAGCCATAGCCAAGAGAAGTCCAAGCCATCCATGATGACCTTCAAGCAGAAGAAGTCCGAACTAAACAGCATTGTTTCCTCCCTGTAACCTGGGGGGGGGGGGAACGGAAGAAAAGAGGCGAAACAAAACGGGTCAGTCAAAAAGACTGAGTAAGCCCTATCTACTATTAGTATAAAAACTAGTAAAGTTAACTGACATGAGAAACTGAGATGAACATGAGCATGATAACAAGACAGATAAGCTAAATCAAAATAACAGGATGAACTACTGAACTAAGGTATCATGATAAACTACGGTGTCATGATAAATCAAAGTATCACATCGTCAGATTTCTATCAAGTATACTATCCCAAGGTATCTACCCCGTCTAACATCCCACGGTATCTATTTCGTATATTCTTCCTGGTTCTAACACGTATATTTGCTCTGCACCTACCGTACTAGTATCCCAGCCTTGTTATGTGTTAACCATGAATGTCCCTTACTCAAAGTCGTGTAATGGTCCATGTCAACCTAATATATCGCATATATAGGTTACTCAAATCATATGTTTCTTTCCATGTATATAAGTTTAGTCCTTTGCCGTACCTCGTACGGGCTTCCTCATGTCGTATTATCCTTGAAATCGTTTGGACTGTCACCCTTGTTCTAGCTAGGCTCTTCCATATGAATCATCGTTTGAACTACTAGGACTTACGCCACCTAGCACCACTAGGGATTACGCTTACCTATTGCACGCTTTCGTATTTCGGTTTGGGTTAAACCACCTAGGCCACTAGGGATTACGCTAACCCTCAACCGCGCCCTTTTTCCCACGCATTCATCGTGAATCGTTTTTCTATAACTGTATGCACATGTATCACATCGTGCCATCCGAGTCCTGTCACAGGGCAAAACAAGAAATACAGGACTCGGTCGGGAGCTTTAGATTTATCTGCCGATGCAGATACTAAGGTCTGCTTTTCTACACGTGGCTATGGTCCCACGAGACCCCTCCCTCAACTAGTGAAAGGCAACACAAGAGAAAATCTTGCATGAGAACTACACTCCGGCCAGCCCACATCCTACGGCCTACCTCACCCATAATTAGATAGCAATTATGGTCTGTTGGGTGTTCCCTGCCTTTCCGTACGTACACGCTTGACTCAAGATGGTAGATGATCGACGAACTTGCTATCTCGGGCACCTTATGTATTCGTCGACTCACTGCTATCCACCCCAGTCTTTAGGTCGCTCGCATAGCAACCAAGGCATATTCTTGGTTCTTCTACCGCAGACCTCAACCTCTCGTGAGCCTAGTATATTGACCTGGCAGCTCACAGAGGGATCCCAAGAATATCCTCACGTTCCCCGAAGCCGCTGCTTCGTTACCCAGTTCGCTGGAGCCTTTATCTAAATCAGATACTTGCTCCTACTCGCATACTTAAACGATGACCTACCGTATCAGGTTACTCATCTATCTATGAACTGGTCTAAATTTCCTTGACTAAGAATCATTACTTAGTTATCCTTCAACTAAGGTTTACCACTTAGCCTTATTCCCGTTACCCTTGTTAATTACGGTTACCCACCTAATTCTCCGAATTAGGGTTTATATAACAGATTAAGTGTCACTTAAGTTCATGACTTAACCCCGTCTACAAATCATGTCAAAATTGGCTAAGTATCCAAGTTCAAGACTTAGCCCTACAAACCATGCTCAAGTTGGTTAAGTATATATTAACTTGACCCTATAAAATTACTTAGTCAAACCGGTCAAGTGTATTCAAGCGATTCATGACTTAGCCTTATCATGTTTTCACGTTATATTGGTTAAGTATGGGTTAACTTAACCTCCATAAATTCACGAGTTAGATTGGTTAAGTATAGATCACTTAACCACATCAAATTAACGAGTTAGATTGGTTAAGTTTAGGTCACTTAACCACATCCAATCAACGAGTTAGATTGGTTAAGTATAGGTCACTTAACCCCACCAAATCAACGAGTTAGATTAGTTAAGTGTTTAACTTAACCCCCTTTAAACTACCAAGTGGGATTAATTAAGTCTAAGCTAACTTAACCCCATCCGATTATCATGTTTAGACTAGTTGAGTCTAATCTTAACCCCCATCCATTAACTGTATCTTTTGGTTAAGTGTCATTAAGAAAACTTACTTAACCTTACCAAATTATCATGTTGGATTGATTAAGTGTTGGCTAACTTAATCCCCGTCCACTAGACGTATAAAAATGGTTAAGTGTCATTAGGCAAATCAAATCACTTAACCTACCCAACCTTGTCATGTTTTGTTAAGTATCATTAGCCTAATCAATTTACTTTACCCATTTGTCCATGTCATATTTGGTTAAGCCTCATTAATCAAATTAACTTAACCATATTATGTGGCATTAATTATTTAATGCACCCCAACCTCTCACATTAGACTTTGTTGTGGTTACTAGTTAAGCCGGTCGGTTCCGGGTAACTTTACACCACAACTTGGTCTAACCTCGGGCTCAAGCACAACATGACCAACTTCTCACATTGAGTCCTATTGTTTGCAACTACTAGTTAGGCCGGTCGGTTCCGGGTAGTTTTACGTTGCAAACTCAACCCAACCTCGAGTTGGCCACTTTCATGTTTAGTCTAGTGTCATGTTCATAGTCAAGTTTTCAAGCAATTGGGTAGACCTAACTTAATAGGTAAATTCCCAAGCTTATGTTTTTATGCATACTTACATGTCAAATTCCATGTTATATTTCATGTCATGTTTTCAAGTATAAACACATGTCATATTTAACGTTACATGTTGTCATGTTTATACCCATTTACCCAAGTCATATTCATGTCATTATGTTTTCCCATAATGTGAACCCAACGCTTTTTTTTTTTAAACTCGCATGTACGTTCGCAACCACGTAATGGATTAAAAGAAGAGACTTGGCAAAGGCATAACAAAAATGGATACTAAGCCACAAGTTAATCATGGTGGCGAATGAGGCACAAATGTGGTCATTAGCTTGCATGTTACATTCTTAAGCCTCACAAAAACATGCATAAACCCAAACTTGGTACATAAGCGAATCATGGTGACAAAAGACATGGAATGATGACTAGTAACTCGCATATATCATCATATAAGGATTATGACTTCATATGCAAGTTGACATAAAGATTATGAAGGTTCTCATGTTGCATAATGCAACATTTCAACATAAAGGTTGTTGCTTTTTGCTCATAAGATTAAGATAATGACTTCATAAACTTGCATAACATGATAGCATGCATCATTCTCAATGATCAAACCCAAACTTTCAACAAGAACATTTAACTTCATAGTTAATATCTAAGAGTAGGGAAGGGCTTACATTGCTATGAAGGCCTAAATCGATTAAACCTAAGCTTGTGATGAAGCCTATGCATGCCATCACCCAAAAATCCAAAGATGGATGCTCCAAACCCACCAAAACACCATCTTTATGAACAAAGATCAAAGCTTTTGCCTTGAAATCAACTTGAGAAGCTCTCATGCTAACATAGGGACTCTCTAACACTCTCATGATCATGAAACCTCTCATAGAAATGAAGTGGAGGCTAGGATAGTTGAGTGGAGGCCATGAGAGTAGAAATTTGGCCATAGTTTAGTTGCATGAATGAATAATGAGGATTTAGGATAGGTTAGGGTCTTATTTATAGATTAGGCAAGTGTTTTAGGCCATAGGATTAAACCTAGATTCAATCCAAGCCATCAAAGCATGTCTTGGGGAAGAAGTCAAGTGTAGGAACCATCTAGGGCCTTTAGATTAAAGTTGAACCATGAGAACCATCCAAATGCAAAATCTGCATTTGAGCGAATCGGCCCACGGGTTGACAGCCAAACACCCTGGATTAACCCCTAGTCGACCCAGCGGGCTCGGGTCGACCTCAAAAATCGGCCGGTTCGGTTATTCCCCTCTCCCAATTCGCTGTTTTGAACATTTTTGCATATTTATTTATTTAATTTTCAATTATATATATATATCAATATATATATATATATTTCTCTGCGCAACCCATTTCACTTAACTAAGTATACTTTAATTTGGGAATTTTTCGTGAAACTTCGCGAGGCCATATCTTGGTCATACGGACTCCGATTTTCGAAAACTCGGACTCTATTTCGCGTATTTTTCCGAGACGAACGCAATGGCATAGCCCATTTCACTTGATTCAGAATTTAAAATTAAATTCTGCCTTGATTCTCGTCTTAATCATGTTATCGAAATACGGGTTGTTACATTCTCCCCACCTTTTAGGATTTCGTCCCCGAAATCTCCAAGTTAGGAAGAACATATCCTACCATCCATCATCCATCTACTCAAAACATCATCCACAAGCAACCATTGTCCTTAGATGATTTCTAATGCTGTATGAATATATGCAAAACGTGTGTGTACATGTTCCTTAGCTAATGCTAATGATCAGGCCTGAATAATCTTTCTAATGCAAAATATGTATAGTGCCATGAATCCAACATGTATGCAAATAGTCCTAGTCATATTGATACTATATGCATGCACAATCATTCATTCATATGCAACAACCGCATGATAATACATTCGATTTCATCCATAAACAAGTATAAATACTCGTGCATATGCAATATGAAATGTGACCGAGTCGAGCTAGTATCTAATGTGTATTCGCGCATCCACGAGCAACCACTTGCAACCACTTGCAACCATATCAATCATAACATGTTTCAAATACATGTTTACATCCATAGGGTTCTACCTAGGATTCCCTGAAACAGGGTCGAGAAGATAAACAAGACAAACTCCTTACGGGGTTTGTAACCGAAAATAGGACCGAGAGGATGTCCACAAAAGATAGCCTACAAGTAAGCTCCACAGAAACAGGGATCAAGGATATACTCCCAAAAGAGATATCATGCGCGCATCTAGTCTTTGATCATCAAAGTCGTATTTCCTTGAGCTCAATTCCATCGTGCCTTGACCGTCCTTTAACTTCGCGATTTCGTAGCTTCTTATTTCCTGTTTCCATAACATGAGCTGGAACTCATTTCTTCGTCGCCTCTCGTTCTACTCGCACACTTGGCGCAAACATGACTACGTACTCATGATCTCATGCAAGCTTTCCAAAATTCACTAGTGAATCTCGGACCTCGTACCATAAGGTATTCCACGTAGAAGAACTTTCTCTTGAAAGTAAACAGATGCCAACCAGGTTATCAAGCGCACTTACTAGGGTGATTTCTATAACCCATGCATAAGTGGAATAAACCATCCGTCTTATCGGCGAACACCACTCGATCGGGCTTCAAATTTCCAATAAAGGTATCAAGGGATTCTAGGTAACTAATCATGACCGAACCCAAAAGGTTCCACGAGACTTCGAGGGTATTACCAAGTCTAGTCAAGAGTCTAACTACCCTCCTATCAAAACCGAGAGTGGCACCCCTTACTGGATAACCACTTCATCCCTAGAATCCATCCATAACCGAGGCATGTCATTCTCAAATCCAAAACAAGTCATGAATAAATGGACCGATTCTCCACAGGACTTGAGACAAAAATGGGATTCTCTAATACGCTAGTACTTAAGGTGCAGAGACTCAACTATCGAAGCAGACTTGAATGATACGATGATCAAACCAAAGTCCTAACGGGATGATAGAGAAGAAAAGCTAAACCTTTAACAAGATCGTTACCCTCCTTCCGAGGTACCCTAGAAATGAGAGCATACTGATGCCCTCCCGATGATCTTGTCCTTGTCCCATGATACTTAACTATCTGCCCCGTTTCACCCTACCAAAGGTACTCTCTCGTCATGGGTTTCCTTGTTCATCTTTCTCTCTCATTCTGGGTTGAGCCATACCAACAAGTTGCTCATCCTTAAACTCGTATCCTTTATCCTCTTTCTCACTATCCTTTCTTATAACGCGGCCACTGGTCTCTCGAGAACCACCTCCATCGCATGGAAAGCACTTTCGTAGATAGGAAAGACTAGTCGCAGTTAAAACCACTGTGACTACAGATGGAGGAAAGAAAGGAAAAGAGACTCAATCAAGGAAACAAGGATAGTGCTAATGGCCTTTGGGGAATAGCCTTTCTCTTTTAAAAGAAAATTTTCTTGAAAAATGCTTCTTTATAAACGATTTTCAAATAGTTTTCAGAAGGTCTTTAAAAACTTTTGCCCAGTCTGGTAACCTTCTGCTCTGATACCAAATGTAACACCCCGCCTCCGCTAGGGTCACTCGCAAAGGAATGCACTAGCTTTAGAGGGGCATTATTGGTAAACATGCACAGAAATATCACAAGACAGAACATATAAAATAGCGGAAGTAAAATCAAACTTTTATAAACATTAATAATTAAGGTCTAAAGCCTTTTACATCAGAGTACATCAAAACCTGTCTTGCAATAGTAAAGAAGCATGAAGACTTTTTCTTAAATTATTCCCCAAGTAAAAACAGTAAAGTAGCCATAGCCAAGAGAAGTCCAAGCCATCCATGATGACCTTCAAGCAGAAGAAGTCCGAACTAAACAGCATTGTTTCCTCCCTGTAACCTGGGGGGAACGGAAGAAAAGAGGCGAAACAAAACGGGTCAGTCAAAAAGACTGAGTAAGCCCTATCTACTATTAGTATAAAAACTAGTAAAGTTAACTGACATGAGAAACTGAGATGAACATGAGCATGATAACAAGACAGATAAGCTAAATCAAAATAACAGGATGAACTACTGAACTAAGGTATCATGATAAACTACGGTGTCATGATAAATCAAAGTATCACATCGTCAGATTTCTATCAAGTATACTATCCCAAGGTATCTACCCCGTCTAACATCCCACGGTATCTATTTCGTATATTCTTCCTGGTTCTAACACGTATATTTGCTCTGCACCTACCGTACTAGTATCCCAGCCTTGTTATGTGTTAACCATGAATGTCCCTTACTCAAAGTCGTGTAATGGTCCATGTCAACCTAATATATCGCATATATAGGTTACTCAAATCATATGTTTCCTTCCATGTATATAAGTTTAGTCCTTTGCCGTACCTCGTACGGGCTTCCTCATGTCGTATTATCCTTGAAATCGTTTGGACTGTCACCCTTGTTCTAGCTAGGCTCTTCCATATGAATCATCGTTTGAACTACTAGGACTTACGCCACCTAGCACCACTAGGGATTACGCTTACCTATTGCACGCTTTCGTATTTCGGTTTGGGTTAAACCACCTAGGCCACTAGGGATTACGCTAACCCTCAACCGCGCCCTTTTTCCCACGCATTCATCGTGAATCGTTTTTCTATAACTGTATGCACATGTATCACATCGTGCCATCCGAGTCCTGTCACAGGGCAAAACAAGAAATACAGGACTCGGTCGGGAGCTTTAGATTTATCTGCCGATGCAGATACTAAGGTCTGCTTTTCTACACGTGGCTATGGTCCCACGAGACCCCTCCCTCAACTAGTGAAAGGCAACACAAGAGAAAATCTTGCATGAGAACTACACTCCGGCCAGCCCACATCCTACGGCCTACCTCACCCATAATTAGATAGCAATTATGGTCTGTTGGGTGTTCCCTGCCTTTCCGTACGTACACGCTTGACTCAAGATGGTAGATGATCGACGAACTTGCTATCTCGGGCACCTTATGTATTCGTCGACTCACTGCTATCCACCCCAGTCTTTAGGTCGCTCGCATAGCAACCAAGGCATATTCTTGGTTCTTCTACCGCAGACCTCAACCTCTCGTGAGCCTAGTATATTGACCTGGCAGCTCACAGAGGGATCCCAAGAATATCCTCACGTTCCCCGAAGCCGCTGCTTCGTTACCCAGTTCGCTGGAGCCTTTATCTAAATCAGATACTTGCTCCTACTCGCATACTTAAACGATGACCTACCGTATCAGGTTACTCATCTATCTATGAACTGGTCTAAATTTCCTTGACTAAGAATCATTACTTAGTTATCCTTCAACTAAGGTTTACCACTTAGCCTTATTCCCGTTACCCTTGTTAATTACGGTTACCCACCTAATTCTCCGAATTAGGGTTTATATAACAGATTAAGTGTCACTTAAGTTCATGACTTAACCCCGTCTACAAATCATGTCAAAATTGGCTAAGTATCCAAGTTCAAGACTTAGCCCTACAAACCATGCTCAAGTTGGTTAAGTATATATTAACTTGACCCTATAAAATTACTTAGTCAAACCGGTCAAGTGTATTCAAGCGATTCATGACTTAGCCTTATCATGTTTTCACGTTATATTGGTTAAGTATGGGTTAACTTAACCTCCATAAATTCACGAGTTAGATTGGTTAAGTATAGATCACTTAACCACATCAAATTAACGAGTTAGATTGGTTAAGTTTAGGTCACTTAACCACATCCAATCAACGAGTTAGATTGGTTAAGTATAGGTCACTTAACCCCACCAAATCAACGAGTTAGATTAGTTAAGTGTTTAACTTAACCCCCTTTAAACTACCAAGTGGGATTAATTAAGTCTAAGCTAACTTAACCCCATCCGATTATCATGTTTAGAATAGTTGAGTCTAATCTTAACCCCCATCCATTAACTGTATCTTTTGGTTAAGTGTCATTAAGAAAACTTACTTAACCTTACCAAATTATCATGTTGGATTGATTAAGTGTTGGCTAACTTAATCCCCGTCCACTAGACGTATAAAAATGGTTAAGTGTCATTAGGCAAATCAAATCACTTAACCTACCCAACCTTGTCATGTTTTGTTAAGTATCATTAGCCTAATCAATTTACTTTACCCATTTGTCCATGTCATATTTGGTTAAGCCTCATTAATCAAATTAACTTAACCCTATTATGTGGCATTAATTATTTAATGCACCCCAACCTCTCACATTAGACTTTGTTGTGGTTACTAGTTAAGCCGGTCGGTTCCGGGTAACTTTACACCACAACTTGGTCTAACCTCGGGCTCAAGCACAACATGACCAACTTCTCACATTGAGTCCTATTGTTTGCAACTACTAGTTAGGCCGGTCGGTTCCGGGTAGTTTTACGTTGCAAACTCAACCCAACCTCGAGTTGGCCACTTTCATGTTTAGTCTAGTGTCATGTTCATAGTCAAGTTTTCAAGCAATTGGGTAGACCTAACTTAATAGGTAAATTCCCAAGCTTATGTTTTTATGCATACTTACATGTCAAATTCCATGTTATATTTCATGTCATGTTTTCAAGTATAAACACATGTCATATTTAACGTTACATGTTGTCATGTTTATACCCATTTACCCAAGTCATATTCATGTCATTATGTTTTCCCATAATGTGAACCCAACGCTTTTTTTTTTAAACTCGCATGTACGTTCGCAACCACGTAATGGATTAAAAGAAGAGACTTGGCAAAGGCATAACAAAAATGGATACTAAGCCACAAGTTAATCATGGTAGCGAATGAGGCACAAATGTGGTCATTAGCTTGCATGTTACATTCTTAAGCCTCACAAAAACATGCATAAACCCAAACTTGGTACATAAGCGAATCATGGTGACAAAAGACATGGAATGATGACTAGTAACTCGCATATATCATCATATAAGGATTATGACTTCATATGCAAGTTGACATAAAGATTATGAAGGTTCTCATGTTGCATAATGCAACATTTCAACATAAAGGTTGTTGCTTTTTGCTCATAAGATTAAGATAATGACTTCATAAACTTGCATAACATGATAGCATGCATCATTCTCAATGATCAAACCCAAACTTTCAACAAGAACATTTAACTTCATAGTTAATATCTAAGAGTAGGGAAGGGCTTACATTGCTATGAAGGCCTAAATCGATTAAACCTAAGCTTGTGATGAAGCCTATGCATGCCATCACCCAAAAATCCAAAGATGGATGCTCCAAACCCACCAAAACACCATCTTTATGAACAAAGATCAAAGCTTTTGCCTTGAAATCAACTTGAGAAGCTCTCATGCTAACATAGGGACTCTCTAACACTCTCATGATCATGAAACCTCTCATAGAAATGAAGTGGAGGCTAGGATAGTTGAGTGGAGGCCATGAGAGTAGAAATTTGGCCATAGTTTAGTTGCATGAATGAATAATGAGGATTTAGGATAGGTTAGGGTCTTATTTATAGATTAGGCAAGTGTTTTAGGCCATAGGATTAAACCTAGATTCAATCCAAGCCATCAAAGCATGTCTTGGGGAAGAAGTCAAGTGTAGGAACCATCTAGGGCCTTTAGATTAAAGATGAACCATGAGAACCATCCAAATGCAAAATCTGCATTTGAGCGAATCGGCCCACGGGTTGACAGCCAAACACCCTGGATTAACCCCTAGTCGACCCAGCGGGCTCGGGTCGACCTCAAAAATCGGCCGGTTCGGTTATTCCCCTCTCCCAATTCGCTGTTTTGAACATTTTTGCATATTTATTTATTTAATTTTCAATTATATATATATATATATATCAATATATATATATATATTTCTCTGCGCAACCCATTTCACTTAATTAAGTATACTTTAATTTGGGAATTTTTCGTGAAACTTCGCGAGGCCATATCTTGGTCAGACGGACTCCGATTTTCGAAAACTCGGACTCTATTTCGCGTATTTTTCCGAGACGAACGCAATGGCATAGCCCATTTCACTTGATTCAGAATTTAAAATTAAATTCTGCCTTGATTCTCGTCTTAATCATGTTATCGAAATACGGGTTGTTACACGTGGAGTACGAAATGATATATTGTACTTGGCTTTTCGTATCCCAACCACACAAAGATGAGTCGGATTTTCCCTTATGTCCGGAGACACGAAATATTGTTTGGTTTCGGGCTTTTACATCTAATTTGGGACTTTGGTGTTTGCACGACATTTAGGAAACAAAATCAGCTTTTCGTATGCTGGAGTTCGAAGGAATTGGCTTGACTTTGGCTTGGAGAACTTCGAAGTGAAGAAACAAGGCAAGAATTGATTAAATTCCGTTATCATTACCGACCCCCGGATACAAAATTGTGGGTTTCAGCCCATAACCCTTACCTCTAGATATCCTGGTACATGGTTGTTATAAAAAAAAATTGGTTGTTCATTTCCTTCACATGAGAGCTTTCTTCTTGGAGCATTTTAATGGCTTCCGACTTAGTTTCTGTGGCTTCGGGTAGTCTTTTGGAGTTATAAACTTCATTTAGAGGTTTCCTAACAACATTTGGACATTTGGATTGAATCTTGGCTTGATCTTGGGACGTTGGATTACACTTGAAGTTTTTTTGGATATAAAAGGATTTTAATGACTACTTCGACCTTGTAGGAAGTTGGCAAGGACTTTGCTACTTTCTGTTCATAACTTTGTAAACTCAAAGTGTTTAGACTTGAATTAATCATGTAATTGTAACAATGATGATGAATAGTTAATTACTATAAAGTGAACGTAAGAGTTCGTGTCGAAGCACTATAAACTTCGTATTATTTACATTTCCGCATCCCCATGTTTGGATTGTTTGGTTAATTCAGCCAATTTGCGTAATATCAACTCATCAGGTGTTGGCATGTGCGAGTGGTCAATTTCCTACGTCAACATTTTGGCGTACCAAGAAGAGGGACACTGGATTGCCTTTGGATTATTAAGAAACAAACGCTCTCGGATTTTTCTATGGTTAAAAGGGAATATATTAGTTTGGCTTGTTTGGAAGGAGCAGGGATAGAGGAAAGTAAGGAAGTTTCTTCTATTGGACATCTGTCGGACTATGTTACTCGTGAGGATATCGATGAAGTTGTTAAGGATTTAACTTCACGGTTAGAACAACACAATGAGCATTCCTGAAGATAGGAAGTTACTATGAATACTCTTTTCGGTCAGATTGAAGGTTTCAGAAGGCCGTCAGGCCTAGGTAATATTGCGGGAACAAGTGCGAGTGTTCCTCATGGCTTAGTTCGGGACATGGAGGCAATACTCGAAGAACAACCCTGTGTTGACACCAATCCGTAAATAGGCACCGGATCGGCTAGACTCGGGGGCATCACCCCTAATCCCGTTGAAGGTTCATCTCAGGTTTTGGCTAGTCAAAATTTCAGGTTCTAGTGTTGGTAATGTTGCTTAGGCGTCGGTGCACACAGTTTTGGATGCAAGAATTCTCGTAGTTCCGGAGGCTAGGCTTGTGCCAGTCGAGGAACCTTAGACCAGGGTTGAGCCAAACAGATTTTTTAGGGGTCAACAATTCATTAATGTTGGACTTGTCACCGAGGCACCAACACGGATTTGAACTATTGGAATTGTTGGCTTGGTAATTCTAATTTTACTAAGATCACCAATATTATTCGACGATATACTCAATTCGGAGCCTCCCTTTCAGAAATGGAGTGCATCACTCATAGTCCATTCACTTGTGATATTCAGAATTCTCGGAACCTATCGGATTTCAAATTGCCAATGTTTGATGTTTTTGATGGTAGCAAGGATCCTATTGTTCACTTGATGCGTTGCATGTGCCATATGGAAGTACTTTCGTCTTTGGAAAATGTTATGGCTAAATGCTTCGCTCTCTATCTTACAAACATTGCTGCTATGTGGTTTAGATAGATGGAAAATTAGTCGGTTAATTCTTGTAATGTCTTGGTTGGTAAATACACCGAACAATTCAGGGTTTGCATTGCTCGATCAAAGAAGTGATGACTCTTACAGTGATTAAAAAAAGGACTGATGACACTTTGCATAAGTTTTTGGAAAGGTTTAATGCAGTTGCAGCTTCGATCGATCGACTGGATCCTTTTATGGTTTTGATGGCTACGGTTTCTGGTGTTCTGGATAAGACGAAGTTCAAGATCTCGCTCCAATGGGATCCACTGAGTGACCTTGGTGAATTCTACTTCGAGGCAGATTGGTTTTCGAGGGAAGAAGATGCGAGGACCAAGAAGAAGGTTCTCGAGGCTAATCCGATTCAACGTGAAGGATTTTCCAACTATGGTAAAGGTAAAGGACATGCAACTTCCCGGAATGATTGGAATTTATATTAATGGAATCAACCTAAATTCCCTTCATATGCGGAGCTTACTCGTTCTTTAAAGGAGATTTATCAGGAAGTTCATGTCGTTGCTCGCATTAGGAAGCCTCCCATGAGGGAGTGATCCAAAGGAAAAAGGATTCTGGTAGGCCTATCTTATTTCATGACCTGGATGGTCATGACACCAATGATTGCTGGAATGTCATAAATATGATTGAAGAACATGTCTGATGAGATGTTCTCACAGAATACTTTTGAAATCAGACTGTAGTACTGGGACAAGCACATTGCATGCTCGTTCTCGGAATAGGAATGCACCGGGGCCCACTTCCGGTGGTTTGGACCTTGAATGATGTTGGTTTTGGAATTTTCTGGTTTTGCAGCTCGTGGAATTTGGATTTTTTTTGGATTCGGGTTTTGCAGCTCATGGAATTTGGATTTTTAGATTCTAGTTTTCTTGGCTTTTCATCTCTCCGCACTCTGGATTTTGTCTTTGCGGATTCTGGTCTTTTGGCATTTCATCTTTTGGATTCTAGCACTTATTTTTTTGGTTTTCTAGTATTATATTCTTCTGGATTATGGAATGTGCTTGTGTAGTCCTTCGACTTGTGGATATTGTTAACGTTATTTTTCGTTAATACCGAAATATAGGGTTATGGATGTGCAACTAGGGTAGTCTAGTCCTTTTAAGCTTGATTGAATTCACCATTCCTTAGATATCAAGGTCCTAATCTCAAAGATAAGTTACTCTTCCTTTAAGAGGTGAGTATCACGCTTACGAGACTTAAGGATCAACAATTACCTTGGGATAGGGCTTCAACAATTGTTACAAATTGGAAATAGAATACGCATTAAGGGTAGTTTGGTAATTACTTGGAATATTGTGTCAAAGAGTGCTGATATCCAAAAATACCATAACATATAGTAAAATATGCAAAAAAGTAAAGCATACAACAAGTTATAGTGGTTCGGTTCGGATTGAACCTACGTCCACTTTAAGGGCTTTGATGATTTTATACATAGTGGAGGTTACGTGATAAATCCTCAACTTGATTTCCATATTAGGGTTTGGCTCTTAGAATAGAGTAAAAGATTTTGGGATGACGAGAAGTCCCCCAAATGTGACCCATGGGGTCTTATTTATAGAGGCTTTGGACCCCTTTCCGGTGAAACTCCTTAGTAACGGTTTCAGTGCTTGCTTCCTGGCATTGATCTGCTTCTGCGCTCCTTGACTCTGGTACCGAATTACATGAACTTTGGTTCCGAAATTATATGAATGTTTTAGTGCCAGCTCCATGTCTTTTTAACTCTTTGTATTTGGATATGCCTTCAACGATATCGGTCTCTAGTGTCTGGTTCCATCTCTATTACTTATGTTGATAGGTACTGCTTTTACTCATCGATGTCAGTATCGAAACTATAGGTACCGATAGCTCTTTTTTTTTGCTCTGCTTTGCTTGTTTCTAGCTCTTTATTTTCCTTGATGAGTCTGGTTCGGCTCCGTCTCCTCTTCTCAAATATTTGGTATCGATCCAACTATTTTCCTTACTTAGTGTTTAGTATTGTCTTCCATGATACAGGTTCCCAACATTTGGCTTTGGACCTACTGTCTTCATATTGAATGTCAAATCTATGTTTCCACCTCTGAGACCTCGACAACGTGGTTTCGGTATCATCCTCGATGCTGGATCAGTCGCTTTCTTTTCTTTGTTACCTTGGTATTCATTTGATGATTTTACTGTCTTGGTATCGGTTCTATATACTTTCCCTCCTGTCTTTGTGTCGACACTAAGCTAATTGCTCATTATTTGTTGGTGTCGATGCCATACTTTCAATTCCTTCTCCTGTTTTTTCCATACAGTCATCGTGATTGTTTCCTTATGAACCCTTTGTTACTAGTGTCGATACTGTTGGCTATCTTTCCATACCTTTTGGTACTAGTTTCATAGCTTTTATCATTTGCCCTATGTGCTTCCGGGTATTGCCATCATGCTTTTACCTTCATAACTTTTGTAACGACCAGGGATTTTCGAACCTGAAAATCGACACAAAAACACCATGTCAAACATTCAAGCATCGAAAACACCAGAACGTTATGAGAAAGAAATTAGAGGGTGGGATAAGAAAGAAAGAAATATTAGAAT
Source organism: Allium sativum (assembly GCA_030737875.1). Classification (NCBI taxonomy): domain Eukaryota; kingdom Viridiplantae; phylum Streptophyta; class Magnoliopsida; order Asparagales; family Amaryllidaceae; genus Allium; species Allium sativum. The sequence continues at coordinate 165,089,103 of CM060916.1, read as the reverse complement.
AGAAGAAATAAGAAGAAGAAACACATCTGAATCAGAGTCTCACATCGCAACGGAATAAATATAATATAGAAATAAATCTTTATTGTAAACTTGAACAATACTTACAATCAGAGTACATCTATCTAGACAATCCGGACATTTATGTTAATCTGTCCTTACATACATCACACAGCGGAATAAACACTAATATGTCTGATCTCCTCCAGCACGTCTCATGAACTTCGTAGTGTCCAATAACCTGAACCTGTACAGTCCGGTCTAACCCGAGCATTACAAATACCGAGTCAGTCTGGGGAACCAGAGTGAGAAAAATACGCATAGTTTAAGGGAAATCATCCAACTTGATTTTAAAGTTCAAAATCTTTTCGAAAGAAAAGGATAATCGTAAGACCAAAGACACACATAAAGACAGACGGTTTTTACCTTACGATAACCCAAAACATTTTTGAAATTGTATATATATTCTGATATTATAATAGTGTTTAAATACAAATAAATAGAATCTAGCAGAATGCTTGCATCTCACGCTCTACATATATAGTATACAATCAAAATCGCGGGCGCTTATTGGAGATTGGATTTCGACTATGACAAGGTATGGAACCACCTGCCGATAGTGTATCTCTAGAGAGGAATACACTGAGTTCAACAAGAACGTCTTGCAACCCGGCCCACACATGACCGACCACTCATTTCTCTTGAGTGTATCGAATATATTGCCACCTACGGTTGGTACCAAAAAAACCGTTCCCGGGAGATACAAAAATGAAAAGACGTAGCAAATATGAATATTCTCTATATGGTGACAATACACCCTAATGGGTGCGACCCACATATCCATGCTGCCTGCCCGATTTTTGTCATTTCCCTGTTGCGAGGCTTGAGGTTCAAAATTTCCTTTTGAACATATGGCCACCATTCACTGTAATAGCCACATCGTCAGATCCGTCCATACACGTTGTCCTGGGACTGAACAACCGAAGGCACCCTCCTACTACATCCTAGGAATCACCCTATAGATTAGTAGCGAGTAGTCCTTGCAACCCATAGACTCCAACCACGACAGAATCACAGTTTATCTCTGGGAGCTTACCAGAGATTATAAGCAATACTTCCGCTTTATGAAGATCTATGCTCCATCTCGATCATCATCTGATCTCTTCCACGATTACGTATTTGCTGGTCGGAATGGTTTTCGAATATAAATTTGATCCCGGTCTTCCCGAACCATCCATTGATAATTGGCCAGATTTGATAGTCGGTTATTTAACTATCAAAGAAACAGACATTCATCCATAAAAATGAAATAAATTTACTGATTCCTTATTCAGCATCATTTGACCTCTTTGATTAACCATATGCCAAATTAAAACTTCCATATTTCTAATGTTAGGAAAAACATTCCCTTTTCTTATTAAATATAAGAATATTTGATTTTCATTTCATCTCTACTTCATTCATTGTAAATTGACAAGCAAGTAAATCTCTAAGTGTTAATCCCGAAGGCCGAAACCTACATCAGATTGACATCATGAAAGTTACTCAACTCAACCAACGTACAACATGTTCTACATTGTTTAAAAACTACCTTACATTACCTTTCATACAAGATATATCTTTATTAAACATTATCAATAAACCTTGATTCGAATATAAATTAAATTCTATGTAAAAACTTTATCCAAAACTTACTTCAAACTTATTCGGGGTAAATCTTATTGAAAGCTTCATCTCTTGTTTAAAATACGTGACTTAGGATCGAATCTTTATACTTTATCAAGCCAACCCATTTTTAATTCAATTCGGATTCCTATTTCGATTTCCCTTTTCATATTCTAACCTTCATTCATTTCATAACTCATTTCAAAATTCATTAATTAACTCATTACAATATTTACAATCATTTACAATACATTTAAATAACTTGGTTTTCAATATCTTTGTTCAACTTGGATTTCGAAGAAAATCCGATTTAAACTCACTTAACATTATTGTCAATGTAAACTCCCTTAAAACACGTTTAACTAATAACCGTCTTCGAAGACTTTAAAAATACCTTTTGTTTTCCCAAGCCATCACTTTGATTATTATTAAAGGAATAATAATCAAATTTCGATATATGAAAATGATTTACTTTATCATTCCAATTATAACAATTTTAATAATCAAATCTCATTTAAGCACTTGGCTTACTCAACTTAATAAAACCAACTCATTAACCTACCCCAAATGTTCCTTCCATTAAAAATTAATTTATATTAATCCAATTCATAACTTGTTTCACCAATTCAAAATTATATACAAAATTTCATAAACATGGTTTTACCTCTTCGCCAACTTAGATTTTAGAAATTCAATTAAATGGAATTCCAAGAAGAATCCAATTTAAACTTACTTGTATATTTAATATAAATGCCCTTGAAAACTTATTTTACTAGTAATAGGTTTTTAAAACTTTATAACTTCCATTAAATTTATTTATAACAAATTAAATAATCAATTATCATTAAGCACTTGACTTAACATCGTTAACTCGTTGATCCATTCCCATAGATCCATAATAATATAATTAATTCAATTGGTCTCATTTACTTTGATTATTATAAAATAATAATTAAACCAATATAATCCCAGTTTAATTGTTTCCTAAAAACAATTAATGTTCATCTTATCTCTTCGGTTAATTTCTGCTTACCTGCTTTTACATCTTATTTGCGTAGCAATTTACTTTATAAAACCATTTGATAATTCCTTTAAAACCCAAATAATAATAAATATAAATTTTCCTTTTTATAAAATTTAATTTAAAATAATAGATTTCAAAAACATCTTGAATTATAAAAATGACTTTTATAATTTTACTTCTGTTGATTTATCTGATGATAAATCGGCATTTCATAAACCGATTTATTTTTAGGTCATCTGCTGCTAATTACCTAACCAATATTTTCTCATTGGTCAACCACAAACAAATGCATAATTTATATTCAATAATCAATGATCAATGCAATCATCTAATCAGGCTGGTTAAACAGTTCATATAATTGTGATATGAAAATAAACAATAACTTTGAGGAATCCAGTTGGATCCCTCCAACCTGTTTCTCCCTGCATCCAAATACGTTAAAACAATCTAGATATAACAATCAAATAATCATAGCAATCCAAACATCATCCAACAATTAGCAAACAAAGCACAAAAACAACAAACCCGACTTATATAAAATATAAGTGGAATAACTGAGTGAGTTAAACTCACATTGCTTCTCATCTGATGTTAAAACGGTTCGTTTTAATCAAATTAAACAGATGTTTAATTTGAAAAAAAATTCCGGCGGTTACCGATTCTGACCAAAACAGCTTCCTCATGTCGTCCTCTCTGATACGGTGCCAATGGTTTTGGTCTTGCTCGATTCTGTACACGTACGAGATTAATTTTGTACACGTATGAGAACGTTATGTATATTTTACCATATTTATAATTTAATTTCGAACTTAAATAAATAAAGTAATTATTAATCCTAATAACTAATTATTGATTGACACCTATATTAGGCCCTATCCTAATCCATGTATATACTTGATCGAGTACACACGATATGGTTAGTAAATTGGCATTTTGTATTCCTTTGGCATGTATTTATTCGGCCATGTCATAATAACAGTAATGTTATTAAAACTTAACGTAGACACATTCCCATGGTAAGGCATAGGTAAGGAAAATTTCACACGTAACTTTAGACTAGGCATACCAGCTAAGTGATTAGGCACTTGTGAACAATAATTAGTCACATAATAAACGGGTTAGGAACTATATCTACGGTTAACGTTCAAGCAAAAACAAAAACAAATTAATAACCTAAAATCTAATTACCATTTTGAAGCCCGATTAGGCAACATATATTTAGGCCCACGTGTTCTTTTCTTGTCCACCGAAGATTTTTGGAAGCTGCTAACCCCATTTCTTTCCCCAACGTAATGCTCTTCTCCATCCAAGAAATACACAGTTTCTTCATTTTCGCACATGCCTTTCCGTTCCCCCACAAGGATTTCTTCTCCTACTCAGTTTTGCTTCGCCACTCCCATTCCTTCAGCTCACTGTACTTGTCTCATATTCTTTCCGTACTACAAGCAAACCCATATCGCCTCACTAATCCCCCTAAAGCGCCAACGCCGATAAAACCATACACAAGCCGATGTAATACTCTCCTTCACCATCGAGATAGTTAGACAACAGCAGCTCCATTATTTACGTGACCGTTACTCTCCACTGCTTCAAAACGCGTGACTCACTCCTCCATACTTCAAACCCAATGCAAACACGTCAATATCTTCCCCACTCGTACAGCAAAGCCACGAAACCCATCATCAGTGCCACCTCCACCGGTCCAGACATCACCCATTCCCATCTTACCACCCACAACTCACGTTATAACCCCCCGTAACTACCTTCTACATCCTCCAGTCCTCTAAACAAAAGAATGTGCCGACCTGCTCTTAACCAGCGAAGATTTTCATTACCGACTTCTTTGAAAATTCACACGCGGTCTCCGTTTAAACCCGCAAACCCGAACAAGTATGCGAACCAAGACTTAATGCCACAAATCTCCCGGTTCCTCCAACTTTTGGTCTTGCTGAAAGCACAAAAGATACGAAAACAAAGAACTACTTATGCGAATTTACTCTCAATTATATAGCTTGCGGGATTTATTATATACACACATAAGGGAGTTTGAATGACAAAAAGAATGAAGACTTGTGGTTTAGGATTGTTCAGCTTGGTCGAAAACAATGAGAGTGGTAGCAGCTATTTATAGAAGGAATCTGTGTAGATAAGAGGAACGTCGATATCATGTAGAGGGAAGGCTGTGTGTAGACTTGTAGCCTATGAAATCTAATGTATGTGACTGAACGAAGCGTGGAATTTTTTTTTGCATGTGTGGTGGGAAAGTTTTCATGTGCCAATAAATCTATAGGCTTGCAAAGGACTTACGAGACATACAGAAGCATGTGCATAGGTTTATTGGAAAATAAGAACATGACGGTGTGTTTTCACTTCAATCTGCAGTGGCTTAGGATAGCTATTTAGGATGATGCCTATTTGAAAAAGACATGCATTCGACAGGCTGTTTGAAAAGAGGAATGAGGGCAGTATGTAGGTGCAGTGAGGCTTCATTTCAGTTTTATTTCAATAGGTGTTAGGGGAGAAGAATAGTGTACACGATGGATAAAATTTCAGTGGATACGATTACATGTTGCGTTTTTATTTTATTTATTGGGGCTTATCAATACAATATAGGGTAGGACATGAAATAAATCAACGTAGGGTAGGCTTGCTGTACGAATAGATCGGCTATGTATGTCTTTGTTTCCCATCATTCGCTGGATGATGGAGTCTCTGCATGTGCAAGGGTCTAAAGCGAAGGGAAATATCAAGGTGACAGTACAATTTGCATGAGGAAAGCTTTAAAAGTTAGGACTGCGAAATAGGCTAGAGTAGACTGTTCGTTTTGATTTGAAATTACAAAATGGTGCATGGTCCTTTACTGGATGAGGTGAAATGTCAGCTGCGTGAACAATTGGGAAGGGTAGGAAATAATATATGTTTGCATGTATAAACAAATAGATCCTACCATTATTTACAGTACCACTAAATATACACACCGCCAACCATTAACTTCAAATTCAACGAAAATAAATCCACCGTCATGTCTTGCCATACCGGTCCCAATGAAATTAATTTCGTTGGGAACGAACTCCGTTTGCACAACGTCGTTATTTTAATTTATCGGTTTGCCCTTAAATTTAGCGCATAGACAAAACAATTTTGTTTGGCTCCAAATTTGAAATGTAGGAATAATTAATTGTACGTATTCCAATAAAGATTCATTTCATTGGAAACGAAGATTGTTTGGAAAACGGTTATTTATGATGCTTATATAATAATCGAAAATATATATTATAAATCCATATAAAACTCCAATTAAATATTAAATATCAGATCACTAAAAATACGGGACGTTACAACTTTGGTACCACTTCCTAGGATACCAGGTGCCAGTTCTTAACCTCATCCTAGATCCTTTTGCTATTGGTGTTAATCTAGCTTCCCCTAAGTTTTTCCTTTTTATGTCTTCTAGTATCGGTTCCGCAACTTTCAGATCTTACTTTTGGTGTCGGCCTAATTACTCGCAAGGCTCTTTCTTCTTGGTTCCAGTTTTTTGCCTTTAGCCGTTTGTTCTTCCAATTCCAAATCTTCCACTTCCTTTCATTAGGTCAATATAAATTTTGGTGTTAACAGTTACCTCCCCCCTCCCCCAGTATAAGGAGGCTTTTATTCTTTAGGACAAAAAATCTGGACTTCTTTTCTGCAATTCAAGAAATATCAGAGAAAATTTCTCCATTAGTCTCATAAACCTTAAAATAATGATTCAAGAGGCAATATCAACTTTCCTTAGTGGGCAGTGTTGGGACATGAACCCCGAGCTATGAACTTTTATGAATTTAATTGTGCAGATCCGATAATGCATCCATATGAGACTTTATACTGCGAGTTCTAAGATTTAGGATTTTTCTTTTAATATAATGGGAAACTCAAAACTATTATTTGTGTAATGACCCGCATTGGCAGGGGTATTATGATTAATTTATTTAATTATATCAATGGTGGTATAGTGAATTAAATGGTCATGGAATTAAATAATGGTGAATATTTAATTAAAATAATAAATTAAATAATATATTTAATTTTGAAATAATCAGAATTGGTTGAAATGACGATATGGTGTGAACCGGATCATCTGTGATATATAATTCAGTTTAGAATGAATTTGAATAACGAATATATTCAGTCGACGTCAGTTTGAACGTATAATTATAATATAATTAAAATAGAGCTTGAAATAGCGCTGCAGTTCGCTATTTGGCTATTCGAACTTCAACTGAATGTACAGAGTTCATTTTAAATCGGATTTCTGTGAAACAAGAAACGTATGGAGCTGGTGGAGTATATCTTTCTAGCGGAAGAGAAAGATCAGGATTTCGTCGTGTAGATTTTGAGATATGTCCAAATCAAATTTCAGAATAGTCGCTATAGAATCGTTTATCGACCATAACTGTTTATTCGATATAACTGGAGATCGGGTTTGAATTTAGACAAGGTTCTTTTGGGAAATAGTGATAATTCAATTTTTAGAATTTTTCTGTAATTTTTAATTAATTTAACAAGTGACTTTTTATTTGAAGCATTTTGCACCCCGAAATCAACATTTTGAAGTTTCAAAATATGAGTCCATCTACCGGTATTATTATATTTTTGGGATCGTGGCACATTGCTCGTCTCAATGGCATTACTACTTCTGTCGATAGCAGTTCGTAAATTCATGAAATTTTATGAAATGGTATGCACCAAATTTATGAAGTAACTTATATGGTATTATTCTAAAACGTTCCTTCTTTCAAACATGTTTAGTTCAAAAGAAAAGATTTGAAGCAGCTACTACTTTACACAGGGTTCACTTAGTTGCCAATCAGACATTCATGGACAGAAATCAATACAATATTAAATTTCGATCGAATTATTAAATTAACACCCAACCAAAAACATGGACTGACGTGAACGAGTTCAATCCACAAATGTATGTAAGGATAATAAAAGAAAACGTGGAGAGTGCTCTTCCAAGAATCAAATCCTATAAATAATCCTTACTTTCTCTAAACCTAGTTTTCTTTTTGTTGTGGTCAAAACAATTTTGCCGTATGTTTTCTTCAGCAAAAAAAAAACGCGAGAACAATTCAAAGAAAATACTTATAATTCCTAAACATATACATAGAGAGTTGCTGGACCTCTCTCTACATTCTCGTCGGAATTTAGAACAGTTCTAACAAGTGTTGTCCGATGTCATGGAGTAGCCATAGCTAGGGCTGGACGGCGCCGGAGTTAGTAGCAAATCGGAGAGCAGTTAGTAGGTGATACAGTGAGGCTAGTAGAAGGGCGCATGTGGTTGCAAACTCTTGTAGGATTCTGGACTCCTTTCTGTTGTAAGTCACTGCAGGAGAGGCAGTAATGTCGACCTAAGACCATGGGAAATGATTTCGTACCGCTGTGCAAAGATTTGGGGGATTTGGGGTCAAACAAGTTCGGTGGTAGTACAGTAACAGCAAGGAGAAGGATGGAAGTCGCGGTTTCGAATGGAGTTCGAGTTTGATGAGAAGAGCATGAGTAGATGCGGATCTTGAGGAGGATATTAAAGATGATTTTTGTTTGAATTTAAATGTATTGGAGGAGGAGCTGTTTGGAGATGAAATGATCGGTTATGGCTGAGAGGATGAGGCGTCGAGTTTAATTGGGGGAAGACGGATGATATTTGAGGAAGCGGGTATGGGCTTGGTTGAATGTTGTTGGGCCGAGTATAAGGGGTGAGGCCCGATTCAATAGAAATCAGTTTATTTAATTTTAAATATAATGTATCCAAACTTATAAATTGTATAACTTGGTCATACGATATCAGATTGACGAATCGTAAGCTGCATTTGGATCGTATGGACGGTGGCTACGCACTGAGACTGACTGGGAGTGAATCCGAGCTCGTTACAATTTATGGCGAAATAAATTGTCCGACTGAATCAAATAACGCAAACCGTTATTTAATGGCTAACGCGCAAATGTGAGTAAATCTCACTAACTTTGAACAGTTTATAATTTCATGTTATATTTTTAGAACTGTTAGATATTGGCTGATTTACTGTATGTTGACTGTTTGATTGAACTGCTAGTCAATTAGTTAAATTTTCTATATTGATTCTGTTTAACAGAATATATCATATAGACCTGAAAGTGATGTTATCTATATTGTTTAACATCTGTGACGCAGGGAGACAGGTTGGAGGAATCCAACTGGATTCCTCAACATTTATTTTACTGTTTTAATATATTGTGATATATGATGTGTTATATAATCTGTTATGGATTATGGGTGTTGGAATGATGTTGATCATTGTTATTCGATATTTTAAATATCATAAGAAACCCTGGGATGTAAAAAGAAGTATTTCAATGTATATTGAAATAAAGGAATATTATAAAATCACAGGATTTTATAAAAGGAAATATTTATAAAACGAACACGGTTTTATAAAAAGGGATATTTATTTAGAAAATAAATAGAAATAGAAAAGGGATATTTATTTAGAAAATAAATAGAAATAGAAAAGGGATATTTATTTAGAAAATAAATAGAAATAGAAAAGGAATATTTATTTAGAAAATAAATAGAAGTTATAAATAGGAAATATTTGTAACGGTAAATAGAAGTTATAAATAGGAAATATTTGTAACGGTAAATAGAAGTTATAAATTGGAAATATTTGTAACGGTAAATAGAAGTTATAAATAGGATATATTTGTAACGGTAAGTAAACGTTATAAAAAGGAAATAGTTGTAACGGAAAACGTAGTTTATCAAAAGGAGTTAATCGATGTTAGTTAATCGATTAGAGAATAAAGTGAAAGGAGTTAATCGATTAGTGTTAAAATAAAAGGAGTTAATCGATGTTAGTTAATCGATTAGAGAATAAAGTCAAAAGGAGTTAATCGGATATAGTTTATTCGAAGAAAGTCAAAAGGAGTTAATCGAATATAGTTATTCGAATAGAAAGTAAAAGGAGTTATCGAATATAGTTTATTCGAAAGGAGTTAAGTGAAATGAGTAAATCAATAGCGTTAGTCAAATAGAGTTAATCCAATAGTGTTAGTCCAATAGAGTTAATTGATAAGGGTTAATCGAATAGAGTTAAGTGAAAAGAGTCAATCGAATATAGCTATTCGAAGGAGGGTTAAGTAAGGAAGTTAGTAAATGGAATATAAAGTGAACTTTGCTAATTTCAAAGTTAGAAATGTTGTTCAGTTAAGGTCTGAGAGGTAGTTCTACCCCAACTTGATTGGCTTCGTTTTTAACTAAGGAATAGTTAAGGTTCGGTAGTAAAGGAAATGGTTTGAATTGGCATCGCGATGGTTTGTTTAAACATCTGTCTAAGTCCAATGAAGAAGCTTTGGAAATGTTTTCCAAATAAGAAACCAGAAATGTTTTCTAATAAAGAAGACAAGAAATGGAAATGTTTTCCATTTGTTAATAACGTATATTTTCCCAATTTAGAAAATAAGGAATATTGAACATAGGGAAACAGGAGATGGAAAATGAACTAAGGAGATGAATGTTGAATGATGTTTGATTGATATAATTTCCATTTGGAAATAATATCGTTGTTTGCACACCTGTTTTTATTCGATAGTTAAATCACAGACTATCGAAGTTTTGACCATTTTAACGTTGTTAATATGGAGAGACCGGTTGGATTATTATCCAAAGAACCACTCTGTATTGGCATAAGCGTTGCGAATCATATATGCCAAAGGAAATTTAAGACGGAGTTATGCAAGGGCTATCCTGTTTACAGAATAGTGCCTTCGGTTCATCCTGTTCCTGGGTGACTTGTATGGACGGATGTCTGACAGAGTATGTCCAGACGATCACGTATATTGATTTCTCCAACTGTACCAAGAGTGGAAGCGGAGAAGGAAACTTCTTTTAGCTAACACATAATGTATGGTTGAGGACGTCAATCGGTGATTTGATGGATTTGATGATGTGACATTCAAAGTGAATCTGGTATGATGATAAAGCGTAGCTTCTAGCCTCATCATCCGGTAAATGACAGAAATCGGGCAGGCAGCATGGCTAAGTCGGTCGCACCGAAGTAGGGTGTAAAATCACCTGATCTAGAGTTTCATTCATTTCTAAAAATCTATTGTTGATGCTGTCCCATTCGGGAAACGGTTGCTGATCCCAACTGTTGGTGATATACATTCGATACACTCAAGCGAAATGAGTGGTCGGTCATGTGTGGCCGGGTTGCAAGATGTTCTTGTTGAACCCAGTGTATTCCTCTCTAGAGGTACACGAGCGAAAGGTGGATCCATACCTTGTCATAGTTGGAAACCCATTACCCAATACGTGCTTGCGGTTTTGATTGTATACTATATATGTAGAACGTGAGATGAAAGCGTTTCTGCTAGATGATTATATATATACTGTGGTTGATAGACATTATTATAATATCAAAAGGTTTTTGATATAAAGATAATTTGGATTCTCATAAGGGAAAAACCCGTTCCGTTATGCGGCGTGGTCTTATGAGATATCGTTTACTTGTTCGAACTGTTTTAAACTGTTTTACTCATACCAGTCCCATGACTGACCCGGAGTTTACTTTGTTGTTTTCCCTAAACTCTTGGGTGCCTAAATTTGTACGGGCAGTCAAGTAGTCGGGATTTACAGATATACTGGAAGAGCTTGGAGCAGGAGGCTTCAGGATCATATAGCTATAGTTTATTTCCGCTGTGTTGTAAGTGTTGTACTTTGATAATGATATGTATATTCAAGTACCAAGTTTGTATTTCAAAGTTATGTTATAAAATATATTTATTCGTTCCGCTGTGAGATTCGTGTTACTCTGATGTTGTGTTCTTCTTCTTCTTCTATTCTAATTTTCTATCTTATCTTTCCTCACCCTCTAATTTCTTTCACTAATTACTAGGATTTTTCGATGTTTTGGTTATCGACATCGTGTTTATGTCGATAACCAAAGTCGCTCAAAATCCGGGTCGTTACAGTTGGTATCAGAGCTTAAGTTAAGAATTACTTGGCTCTGTGGCGTGACTCGGTAGAGATAGGGTTAGTAATACCCTAGACTGAGATTGAGTGTATATATATGAGTGGACGTATTTGTTATTGATATAAAAATTGTTTTATATTGTGATGATTCATTGGTTGAGTCGTTTATGAGTTCTGGTCGATCAGTTTGATCCACTGTATCGGTAGGGATTTTGTAAACACTTGAATACGATGAACCATCATGGTATGTTTTGAAAGAGGGTAAACGAAATAGTTTACCCAAAGTATATTTTGATATATATTGGATACATTGGTTGTTATTATAATCGAGTAAGATTATAAATTAAATGGTTATGTAAATAATCAATCAGAATTCATATAAGTGAAATACGTGAATTCAGATAAGTAAAATCTGAAATTTAAACTAGAAATTGAAGTTAAAACTCTGGAGAATTGGATAAGTGTTTGTAAATGGATTTGGATTAAAAATAAGGGAAATTTAAGATCCTGGGAGATTTTAAATGGTTTTACAAGCAGTGTGAATTATATTTTGAAATGAATTTCAAAGGGGAAATGTTTAGAAATGGTTTTATAGTATTGAACTCACTTCGATCGCTGGAAAATAGATTCTGATGATGACAGCTGCATCATCAGTATTCATTTTCGAGTTGTAAGTGACGAATTACTACCAAAGATACTGTTTTGAATTTGTTTTGGGAAAGACAAGTGTGTTGAATTTCGAAATGGGATTTAAAATATAGAATTTGGACTTTGAAATAGATTTGAAATATCAACTTGTTTAAAAGAAATAAAACAAGAAGTTCCTTTATAAACGAAGATTATAAATAGTTCTTTTATAAACGAAGTTTATAAATGAAGTGGAAAGAATTATCATTGGATAATTCAGAAATAAAAATACAAGTGTGAAATGGAAAGGGAAATCTATTTTCCTAAGGTAGAAATATCGATTTCAAAAGGAATTAAAATCGAGACTTATGTAAAGAATGAATAAAGGAAGTTTGAAAAGGAATTTGAATAAAGGAAGTTCAAACATAGGATTTGAATATAGAAATTCAAATGAGATTTGAATAAAGAAGATTTAAATAATGGAAAATTGAATATAGAATTCATATAGAGTAATAATGGAATTTGAATATAGAAATTCAAAGGGAGTTTGAATATATGAAATTCAATGAAATTGAAATAGAGTTTGAATATAGAAATTCAAATGGAATTCAAATATAGAATTTGAATAAGGAAATTGAAACGAAGTTCAATTATAAAATTTGAGTAAGTGATTTGAAATGAAATTCAAATATAGAATTTGAATAAGAGAATTGGAATGGAATTTGAATATGGGAGATTCAAATAGAATTGAATTTGAAATTTGAATATAGGAAATTCAGATAGAATTGAAATGAAATTCAAATATAAAATTTGAATAGAAATTGAATAGAATTAACTAAGTCGAAGAGGAATTAGTTAATCAAGTTTTGAATTTGGAGTTGAACTTTGAAAGGTGAATTGGATGTGTAAATGTATATTCGAAATCGAATATAGAACTTAAATTTGAAATTTGGATTCAAATTAGTTAATAAACAAGTTAAAATATATTTGAACATGTCATGTTCAAATATAAAAGTGAAATAGATTAAAGAGTTAATTAACAAATTAATTGACGAATGGAGTTAAAACGATTGGTATAGTTAAAATAGACTGGGCAGGTATAAATATACATGAGATAGGCACAGATAAGGTATGAAGGTATATAAATAGAATGCTCGACGAAAAGGTATGTATTTAATTCATATATGAGATTTTATGCGCCGTATCGGTTAGCCGCTTGGCTTTTTCTTTCTCTTTTGGATTGGTGAAGGCCGTGGGAGGCTATTTGAAATATCCCGACGCTCCTGGTACAAGAGGAGGTTATGGCGAATTTCTCCGGGAACTTAAGGAGTTAGAATATTTTTAAGATAATTTGATAGTTAGAAATCAACGTATCGATATATATATATAGAAGTCGATAAGGAAACGAACTTATAAATAGAATAGTAAAATCAAAAAGGAAGACTGCGAATAAAATCTAGTAAGAATAGAAAGAGAAAGCGTATACGTGTTTAAAGGTGAATAAGTGGTTGTATGGCATTGATTATTCGAGTAAGTAGTCATATCTGTTTTGACGTTATAAATGTTATTCAGTCAAGGTCTGAGAGGTAGTTATACCCCAACTTGATTGATTTCATTATTAACAAATAAATAGTAAGATTTCAGGCTCGAAGATCAATGTTGAATAAGAGTTAGTTGGATATAGTATTTGGGCTGTCGTAACGATGTTTTACACAACATCCGTTTTAACCCAAGTAAGTGTAAACTTGGAAATATAATAAAGAATATTTCCTAAGTATAGAAATAAACGAGATCAGAAAAAAGAGGTAAGTAATTGGAATATTTTCCAATTATAAATAGCATATATTTTCAAAAGTTTAGAAAATAAAGGAAGGCGATATTCGGAAATGTTTTCCAAATAACATAAAAGGCCAATATGGTTATTGAAAATATTTGGTTAACAAATATTGATAAAGAAATAGAGAAGTGATTTAACTAATGGAATATTGATTATGGGCTCAGTTGAATTCAAAAAGGAAATTTTGATTTTTGAAAAGAGTAAACTGTTTGAAAATTCCCTGGGAAAGACTGTTTGAATTAAAAACAAATTTAACAGAAATTTGTGAAAGCAAAATTTTAATTAAAGTAAAGCCAGTAAAGTGGTAACTAAGATTGAATTAGAATGATATCAAGACAAATTGGATTGTGAGATTCAAATTTGAAGTGTGATGTGATAATCAAGTTAAGAGTGGGAATCAAGAACGAAACTTGAGTTGAAATGATATTGGGCTCAGATATAAGCGAATGGTTGTGTTGTGGATAAAAGTGATTGGGATTTGATTGGGATAACCCTTGTATATGCTGAGTTGATAGCATATGGAAGTAACAGAGTTGATTTGCCCGACAAAAAGGTACGAGTTTATATTTCATATGATATAAGATTTATGAGCCGAATTGGCAAGCCGCTTGGCTGTTTGATTTTCTTTTGGGATGGAGATGGCCCAGAGAGGCGAGTTGGAGTTTGACCGATTGACCAGTACAAAGGAGGTGTTGGCGAATTTTTTTCGAAGAGTTAATGCGTTAGAAAATTTTCAGGATTTTTGAAAATTTTCGTTGATAAGAATTAATTAATGATTTAATTGAAATTAAATTGGTTCAGTTGAAAACTGAAGTTAAGAAGTGAACAAATATGTTCTAATCAGTCGATAGGGTCATCCCCTACTTTTTAGCAATTTCGAGGACGAAATTATTTTAAGTGGGGAAGATTGTAATGACCCGCATTGGCAGGGGTATTATGATTAATTTATTTAATTATATCAATGGTGGTATAGTGAATTAAATGGTCATGGAATTAAATAATGGTGAATATTTAATTAAAATAATAAATTAAATAATATATTTAATTCTGAAATAATCAGAATTGGTTGAAATGACGATATGGTGTGAACCGGATCATCTGTGATATATAATTCAGTTTAGAATGAATTTGAATAACGAATATATTCAGTCGACGTCAATTTGAACGTATAATTATAATATAATTAAAATAGAGCTTGAAATAGCGCTGCAGTTCGCTATTTGGCTATTCGAACTTCAACTGAATGTACAGAGTTCATTTTAAATCGGATTTCTGTGAAACAAGAAACGTATGGAGCTGGTGGAGTATATCTTTCTAGCGGAAGAGAAAGATCAGGATTTCGTCGTGTAGATTTTGAGATATGTCCAAATCAAATTTCAGAATAGTCGCTATAGAATCGTTTATCGACCATAACTGTTTATTCGATATAACTGGAGATCGGGTTTGAATTTAGACAAGGTTCTTTTGGGAAATAGTGATAATTCAATTTTTAGAATTTTTTTGTAATTTTTAATTAATTTAATAAGTGACTTTTTATTTGAAGCATTTTGCACCCCGAAATCAACATTTTGAAGTTTCAAAATATGAGTCCATCTACCGGTATTATTATATTTTTGGGATCGTGGCACATTGCTCGTCTCAATGGCATTACTACTTCTGTCGATAGCAGTTCGTAAATTCATGAAATTTTATGAAATGGTATGCACCAAATTTATGAAGTAACTTATATGGTATTATTCTAAAACGTTCCTTCTTTCAAACATGTTTAGTTCAAAAGAAAAGATTTGAAGCAGCTACTACTTTACACAGGGTTCACTTAGTTGCCAATCAGACATTCATGGACAGAAATCAATACAATATTAAATTTCGATCGAATTATTAAATTAACACCCAACCAAAAACATGGACTGACGTGAACGAGTTCAATCCACAAATGTATGTAAGGATAATAAAAGAAAACGTGGAGAGTGCTCTTCCAAGAATCAAATCCTATAAATAATCCTTACTTTCTCTAAACCTAGTTTTCTTTTTGTTGTGGTCAAAATAATTTTGCCGTATGTTTTCTTCAGCAAAAAAAAAACGCGAGAACAATTCAAAGAAAATACTTATAATTCCTAAACATATACATAGAGTGTTGCTGGACCTCTCTCTACATTCTCGTGGGAATTTAGAACAGTTCTAACAAGTGTTGTCCGATGTCATGGAGCAGCCATAGCTAGGGCTGGACGGCGCCGGAGTTAGTAGCAAATTGGAGAGCAGTTAGTAGGTGATACAGTGAGGCTAGTAGAAGGGCGCATGTGGTTGCAAACTCTTGTAGGATTCTGGACTCCTTTCTGTTGTAAGTCACTTCAGGAGAGGCAGTAATGTCGACCTAAGACCATGGGAAATGATTTCGTACCGCTGTGCAAAGATTTGGGGGATTTGGGGTCAAACAAGTTCGGTGGTAGTACAGTAACAACAAGGAGAAGGATGGAAGTCGCGGTTTCGAATGGAGTTCGAGTTTGATGAGAAGAGCATGAGTAGATGCGGATCTTGAGGAGGATATTAAAGATGATTTTTGTTTGAATTTAAATGTATTGGAGGAGGAGCTGTTTGGAGATGAAATGATCGGTTATGGCTGAGAGGATGAGGCGTCGAGTTTATTTGGGGGAAGACGGATGATATTTGAGGAAGCGGGTATGGGCTTGGTTGAATGTTGTTGGGCCGAGTATAAGGGGTGAGGCCCGATTCAATAGAAATCAGTTTATTTAATTTTAAATATAATGTATCCAAACTTATAAATTGTATAACTTGGTCATACGATATCAGATTGACGAATCGTAAGCTGCATTTGGATCGTATGGACAGTGGCTACGCACTGAGACTGACTGGGAGTGAATCCGAGCTCGTTACAATTTATGGCGAAATAAATTGTCCGACTGAATCAAATAACGCAAACCGTTATTTAATGGCTAACGCGCAAATGTGAGTAAATCTCACTAACTTTGAACAGTTTATAATTTCATGTTATATTTTTAGAACTGTTAGATATTGGCTGATTTACTGTATGTTGACTGTTTGATTGAACTGCTAGTCAATTAGTTAAATTTTCTATATTGATTCTGTTTAACAGAATATATCATATAGACCTGAAAGTGATGTTATCTATATTGTTTAACATCTGTGATGCAGGGAGACAGGTTGGAGGAATCCAACTGGATTCCTCAACATTTATTTTACTGTTTTAATATATTGTGATATATGATGTGTTATATAATCTGTTATGGATTATGGGTGTTGGAATGATGTTGATCATTGTTATTCGATATTTTAAATATCATAAGAAACCCTGGGATGTAAAAAGAAGTATTTCAATGTATATTGAAATAAAGGAATATTATAAAATCACAGGATTTTATAAAAGGAAATATTTATAAAACGAACGAGGTTTTATAAAAAGGGATATTTATTTAGAAAATAAATAGAAATAGAAATGGGATATTTATTTAGAAAATAAATAGAAATAGAAAAGGGATATTTATTTAGAAAATAAATAGAAATAGAAAAGGAATATTTATTTAGAAAATAAATAGAAGTTATAAATAGGAAATATTTGTAACGGTAAATAGAAGTTATAAATAGGAAATATTTGTAACGGTAAATAGAAGTTATAAATTGGAAATATTTGTAACGGTAAATAGAAGTTATAAATAGGATATATTTGTAACGGTAAGTAAACGTTATAAAAAGGAAATAGTTGTAACGGAAAACGTAGTTTATCAAAAGGAGTTAATCGATGTTAGTTAATCGATTAGAGAATAAAGTGAAAGGAGTTAATCGATTAGTGTTAAAATAAAAGGAGTTAATCGATGTTAGTTAATCGATTAGAGAATAAAGTCAAAAGGAGTTAATCGGATATAGTTTATTCGAAGAAAGTCAAAAGGAGTTAATCGAATATAGTTATTCGAATAGAAAGTAAAAGGAGTTATCGAATATAGTTTATTCGAAAGGAGTTAAGTGAAATGAGTAAATCAATAGCGTTAGTCAAATAGAGTTAATCCAATAGTGTTAGTCCAATAGAGTTAATTGATAAGGGTTAATCGAATAGAGTTAAGTGAAAAGAGTCAATCGAATATAGCTATTCGAAGGAGGGTTAAGTAAGGAAGTTAGTAAATGGAATATAAAGTGAACTTTGCTAATTTCAAAGTTAGAAATATTGTTCAGTTAAGGTCTGAGAGGTAGTTCTACCCCAACTTGATTGGCTTCGTTTTTAACTAAGGAATAGTTAAGGTTCGGTAGTAAAGGAAATGGTTTGAATTGGCATCGCGATGGTTTGTTTAAACATCTGTCTAAGTCCAATGAAGAAGCTTTGGAAATGTTTTCCAAATAAGAAACCAGAAATGTTTTCTAATAAAGAAGACAAGAAATGGAAATGTTTTCCATTTGTTAATAACGTATATTTTCCCAATTTAGAAAATAAGGAATATTGAACATAGGGAAACAGGAGATGGAAAATGAACTAAGGAGATGAATGTTGAATGATGTTTGATTGATATAATTTCCATTTGGAAATAATATCGTTGTTTGCACACCTGTTTTTATTCGATAGTTAAATCACAGACTATCGAAGTTTTGACCATTTTAACGTTGTTAATATGGAGAGACCGGTTGGATTATTTTCCAAAGAACCACTCTGTATTGGCATAAGCATTGCGAATCATATATGCCAAAGGAAATTTAAGACGGAGTTATGCAAGGGCTATCCTGTTTACAGAATAGTGCATTCGGTTCATCCTGTTCCTGGGTGACTTGTATGGACGGATGTCTGACAGAGTATGTCCAGACGATCACGTATATTGATTTCTCCAACTGTACCAAGAGTGGAAGCGAAGAAGGAAACTTCTTTTAGCTAACACATAATGTATGGTTGAGGACGTCAATCGGTGATTTGATGGATTTGATGATGTGACATTCAAAGTGAATCTGGTATGATGATAAAGCGTAGCTTCTAGCCTCATCATCCGGTAAATGACAGAAATCGGGCAGGCGGCATGGCTAAGTCGGTCGCACTGAATTAGGGTGTAAAATCACCTGATCTATAGTTTCATTCATTTCTAAAAATCTATTGTTGATGCTGTCCCATTCGGGAAACGGTTGCTGATCCCAACTGTTGGTGATATACATTCGATACACTCAAGCGAAATGAGTGGTCGGTCATGTGTGGCCGGGTTGCAAGATGTTCTTGTTGAACCCAGTGTATTCCTCTCTAGAGGTACACGAGCGAAAGGTGGATCCATACCTTGTCATAGTTGGAAACCCATTACCCAATACGTGCTTGCGGTTTTGATTTTATACTATATATGTAGAACGTGAGATGAAAGCGTTTCTGCTAGATGATTATATATATACTGTGGTTGATAGACATTATTATAATATCAAAAGGTTTTTGATATAAAGATAATTTGGATTCTCATAAGGGAAAAACCCGTTCCGTTATGCGGCGTGGTCTTATGAGATATCGTTTACTTGTTCGAACTGGTTTAAACTGTTTTACTCATACCAGTCCCATGACTGACCCGGAGTTTACTTTGTTGTTTTCCCTAAACTCTTGGGTGCCTAAATTTGTACGGGCAGTCAAGTAGTCGGGATTTACAGATATACTGGAAGAGCTTGGAGCAGGAGGCTTCAGGATCATATAGCTATAGTTTATTTCCGCTGTGTTGTAAGTGTTGTACTTTGATAATGATATGTATATTCAAGTACCAAGTTTGTATTTCAAAGTTATGTTATAAAATATATTTATTCGTTCCGCTGTGAGATTCGTGTTACTCTGATGTTGTGTTCTTCTTCTTCTTCTATTCTAATTTTCTATCTTATCTTTCCTCACCCTCTAATTTCTTTCACTAATTACCAGGATTTTTCGATGTTTTGGTTATCGACATCGTGTTTATGTCGATAACCAAAGTCGCTCAAAATCCGGGTCGTTACAATTTGGGTATTTAGTTATCAAGAGTCTATTTTTGGAAATGGGGATAACAAACTCCAAAGGCACAGATTTGGATTTTTGTGATAGAAACTGAGAGGTCCATAATAGAAATCTCAAAGCCTAGACTTTTTCATTTATTTTTCGAAGACTAGAACTTCATTTTTTGAGAAACATGATGTGTTAGTAAAAGTAGTATGACTTGAATAGCATTTAATATTTCATTATAATATGCATGTAACACCCCACACTTTTATACACCCAAATTTTGACAAAAATCAAAATTTGAGCACTTCTAAGCGTGGAGCATGTATATCTGGTACCTGCAATATATAAGCATGAACATAATCAGAGTACAATAAAGAAAACTCACAACGGAAACAAAAATAGGATAACTAGTATTAACTCAAGTAACTACATTTTTCAAAGTAAGTCACTTTGCTAATACCGAGCATGAGAGAGAACGAGAACCGAAAGCCAAACTTAATCATATGCAAGAACCCGACGTTCTCTACGAAACCTGGGAGGTAGTAATGAGGAGGGAGGTCAGAACAAAAAGTTCTGGTGACAAAGAAATGCACAACATAGACTTATAACACAGATATATTCCGTTTGGTTCAACCCAAGCTGTATGCCTGACACGGTTAGTGATTCTACACCAACCTTGTTAATGCTTACACATGACTCTACTACTCTTCCCAAGGTAGTATTCCCAAATTATATTGCCAAGATATGACATTTACATACATTTTTGTGAATCCTTTATAATAGAGCTTAACTAGTTAATTATATCGAGAGTGGGCCCCTAATATGAGGTTTCTACATCTGTTCCTATTCACTATTCTTTATTATTTATCACTTGACTATTAATGACAGATAGGGTGGATTCTTCCTAATCGCTTAGGACCCTAGGCGGACCTATTGGTCACTTAATAACCCTCGATAATGTATTCAACGTTAACATAAACTAGAGGGCACTAGCTATGGGCCCTACTAGTTAAGGCTTTCGTCATTCACCCATATACCATTTCCCCGCATAAGGTGAAAGAAGGTATTTTATCATTCGTTATATCTTTTAGCTGACCTTATTAGATAACCTCCTTAGTCGCTTATTACTTCCCATAGGATAGGTGGCCATATCTGACCTTTTTAGTTTTCAGGTTTGGGTAGGCCCACACACACATGCCATTTAAGACCCCTATACTGAAAAACCTATTCCCAAGTGGACTCTTTAACCCTAGTCACTTAGCCTTTTATGACCCAGGAAGCAGACTATATGCGAAGGTTATTAGTTCATACCCCCATTTGCCTTTAACACCTGTCCCTTTTTGGGATAAAGTGGGCAACGTTATTAAGTCATTCCCGTTTATCTCTTTATAAGGAAATACTGTACATAAACCATTTATTTGCGTCATGCGTTTACATGGTTAATACTCTTACGTTATTAACCTACTAAGTCCAGCTATATTTTATGTTCCCATTACTATTAATAAGGAAGGTTATTCCTTTTTCCCCGCGATATTTATTTAACACCTTCCCTAATTTGGACTTAATGTTGAAACAACAATAATAAATTCCCTTATGACACCCGTTTCCTTTTATCTCCTTTTTATTGCCAAAATTCTAGGTTATTACATTTGGTATCGGAGCCTAGATTAAATGATCAGAGGAATTAGTTAAATTAGGAATCGTGAGAGAATGTAATTCGATTTTCTTTTCTGTTTTTCTTCGCCTTTCTTACTCGACTCTAATTTATTTTGACTATAGAAATTAGTCGTAGGCCTAATTATATGAAACGAGCTTTGAGCGACTAAAAGTTGAAATATGCTGAGTTCAGATTTCTAGCCGATTCTGTCGTACCCCAAAGTACGTCGGCAATCTCGTCGTGAAGTGCATGAGATGACATCTGGTGGATTCTGTTGAATCGAGATTGGAGACTGGAATAGAATATATATGTTAATATGAGTAGCTAGTTATGACCAAGATAGTCATAAATTTCTGGTTTCGTTTCGTTAGTAATTCCAGTTAAGACCATGACTCGATTCGAATCAGAGAAAAAGCCCACATTAATATGTTGTATACATTTCGGAAATATAGTTACGAGGTATATCCATTTGCTACTTTGTTAAAATTCCGAATCTACCTTTGTTGAGATATTCAATTGAGTTCTTAGCCTTGTATTAGAGGAAATTTATTTTTAAAACTATTTGAAAAATAAAAATGGATTTCAACGATTTTGAAGTATGGTTTTGAAAAGTAGTTTGTGAAGATATGGTTTTAAATTTTTAATCTATTCATGTTTCAAAATTTTAGAGCTATGGCGTAATTTTAACGAATACAGTCTGATTGTTAGGAAAGATGGAATTAGGAAGGGCAAGGAATATGCCACTAAATATGAAAACAATATATATCTATTACTTGTGATTTTTAGTATCCATTTTGCTATGTATATTGGATAATTTATTGAAGTTACCAAAATCAACCCTTACGATTCTAAAGCTCTAACATTTTTGGACACGAAAAGGTTTTTCCGGTTTGAATAAAACTGTAATATAAATAGTAATAATAAAATGGATTTATAAATATGAAACCATTAGTTTATAAATAATTGAATTTTGGGGAATTTTTTTAAAATTTTCTTCAAAAGGGCTAAGAAAAATCCTTCATTTTGATTATTGGGTTAGTTGTATTGAATCCCTTAGTTTATGTCGGCTAGTAGGGAAAAAAATCTGTTTTAGAATTTTATTTCTAATTTCTAGCTAATTTTCTGTTTTAAGTTCATTCATTTCGGCGGTCACAAATATTTTGGAGGCAGGGAAAAGGTGTGGAAAATTAAATTCTCGGCTGGACAACTAGTGGAAGTCGATATGAGAATTTGGTTGGGAGTAGAAGTTGTTTCGATGTAAACAGAAAATTTGAAATTTAATTTATATAACTTAAAATGAGTCATTGGGTTGAGGTTCAGACTGCGCTCGACATGGGGCATGCTGTCGACCGCCCTCTAAGGGCCAGGTCGACCGCTACCCCACGCACGAGCATTGTTGACCCGACCCGTCTTTTGCTAAACGATGTATATAACATCGTTCAGCCGATCCTACACCCGTAAACCCCCTTCCACCAAAAAAAAACCAAACCCTCCTCCTTTCTGAGCTTCAATCCGAGCAACCCCCGCTCCGTTTCGCCCCTAATTACCACCAAAATCCTCCTCATGCAAATCTCTACCCAATTATACTCCGGATTTGCAGTTTCTCTTGTACGTTTCACCGTTCCCCCATGGCACCTCGTAACCAATACCCCAATCTCATCCCCCAGGAAGCCGCTTGGCTAGACCGTAATGATGCTAAGATTAAGCACTGCCTACCCACGAATAAGTTCCAAACTGGTCGCCCGGTGAAGTTCGCCGAGTTCGCCACATTTTGTTTGGAGGAGCTTTTTGTCGCCACAGGCCTAACCCCAATCCTACGCTTCGACACTTTTGAGTGCGATGTGCATCCATGCTGCGTTTGTCTGTTCGATGCCCAGATGGATGTTGATATCGATGACGAGTCCTACATCATCAGATCTGAGGTCGTGGACACCCGTATCGAGTTCAATTATGCTGACTTGGCGTAGATATTGGGTATCTCGGCAAAGGGAGCCGAGCTTGATGTCATTGAGATGGAGGACCCTCAGATACGTTAGAGTAGCCTTATTGGAGAGTACGAGCTTGGACCACCGCCAGTCTACGACCAGTAGCTCGTGCAATTATGCGTATCGTACAGCACAACATGATCCCGAAGATGGGAAGCTTAGACCAGATTTATCCTTCTGTTTGCCGCACCTCCTATGCTATCCTTAGCGGCATAGCCATCAATTGGGTGCGTGTGCTTATGATCCATCTCTATGAGCCCTTCGTCGACACCCTGCGTATCCATTTTCCTTACAGCCATCTTCTCACCCGTGTCTTCCGACACTTCCAGGTAAGGATTTCTGGGTAGACGCCTATGACGAAGGCACCGACCGCTATAAGTCGCGTCACTCTTCGGAAGATGGGCATCCAACTTCCTGATGCTCCTCCACCCGTACCACCCGCTCCAGCTCAACATCATGGCCAGCAGAGCCCAATGCTCACTTCCATTCGAGCCGTACAGGCTGAGCTCCGAGAGATTCGCGAAGAGCAGTGCTGACAGGCGCAAGAGATTGGCTCACTATACTACGCTTTTGGCACGGACGTGGTAATGGATCCAGATCCAAATACAGAGGTAGACCAGCCTATAGTAGGTAGTGTTAGTTGTTGTTGTTGTTGTGTTGTTAGAACATGCTTTGTGCATGTCGTATCTTGTATCGTGTGTTTCCCTTTCCAACATTTTTCTTTTTCTTTGATGTAGTGTTGTGTTAGAAGTTGCTCGTAATGAAAAATTCACACGACTTTAGTATTGAGATTTCTATGTTGAAAAAAGAATATTTGTCATTCACACACGATTAATTGAATGAAATCTCGTTTATTTATTAGCACTTGTCATAGAGCTGGAAAGATTAAAATTCTATGTTGGATAAATTTTAGTAAAGGAATGGTTCTACATCACAGATACATAAATAAATAAACCATTGTTTCTTGTCAAAACTAAAATTTATTTTTGTCATTCATGTGATTTCAATTTTCGCATTTTTGGTGTGACTAACTTCTTTTTTCGCCAACATGTGACATGAATCATTTAAATTTCCGCAAATTACATTTTTGAAGTTTATGGAAAATGTTGCTTGAAACAAATACATTTTTTTTACCATTTTCTTATTTTACAGGAAAATGAACCCGTTTTGAAAAGAAATTTTCAAAATAAACATGACAAGTTTTCAAGCGGAAGTTTATTTTTATGAATTTTTTTGATATTTGGTCACATGAACAGTGTAAGGAAGATTTTTGGATGCTTCGTGTGCGCGTTGTAGCGGTGCAATAGGATCGACGGTACGATAAAAACAATAACGGTAACAAGGAAAATGACATTTTAGCTTTGGAAACGCTGTTTCCATACCTTGTCAACAATGCGCGCAAGCTATTAATTAACTCGTTTTATATTTTAGAGCTTGTTTTAAGCCTCATTTACAGTGTACAGTTGGAAATTTTTGGGTTATTTTGGGTAACTAAGGTGAAAATTCCAATGTAGAATGGGAAATGGAATATTTGTGATCGGAGGACATGTTAAAATTCTTCGCCTTAATTTCCCTTTTTCGGTTTAGGAGAAGTTAAATAGTAAACGATTAGATTGCATACGTTTTGGATGGTAGGGTTTGGATGCAACATTGGTTGCTTTACATTTCTATTCATAGTTGTGTGAGGTTTATGGATGGAAAAGAATTTTCCAAATTTGCATTCATGTAGAATTGCCAGTATATTTAGGATGTTTTGCATCATGTTTTCAAAAATTATTTCAAAAAGTTTAGTGCAAACATAAAAGAGGATCAAATTAAAATCATCTTGCATGCATGTATTTGGTTGGAACTGCATTATGTGCACCATGCATATATACACATGATTGCAAAGTGTATGTACACAAATTGGTTGTGTTGCATAGGATTATAGGTGTTAGAATTTCGGGAAGAAATTCCTTTTAAGGACAGAAGAATGTAACAACCCAGAATTTTAGCAATATAAATTAATATTAGAATTTCAAAAATAGGAATTTCTGCAAATGATGGAATTTGGATGCGAGGCTTTAATCTTGCGTTCATCTTGGAATTCTCGTCAACTTTCATGTTTGGAGTTTCGCGAACAGTGTCTATGTGAAAAAGTTACTGACGAAATACGAAAATAGACAAAAATAAATAAACAGAATATTCAATTAATAAATTACCTTAATTAACCAAGCCGGCTTGTGTTGTTTGATGCCCATGCGGTCGACATGGGGGTCGACCGGCGGTCGACCACCTAAGTTGACCTATTGGGCGTCAAACAGCCCAGTGACACCAAGGTTTTGAGGTATTGGTTTATTATATAATAAAAAGAAACGGACGGATATAACTTAAAACTAATCCGAAGGCTGTAGGCCATTTTCACGCCTATAAATGAAGGGGTAAAGCCCCATTCTCTTCCAATTTTCTTCTCTTCTAACCTAATTTCTAAATAAAATATATTCATATATATATATATACACACCAAATCAAATCAAATTCATATGGAATTGGGAAGATTAATAGGTTCAATGGAAGAGGATGCTCAACGATAGGTTCTTCGCTCTCTTCCCCTTTTCTTACATTTCTACAGATCTAGAATTTTCCCCTTTCTATATAAATTGTAGATTTATAAGAATTTGGGGATTGTAAGCCAAAAGGGTTTAAAATTGTGAATTTGGAAGCTATAAGGTGAGTGGGAAATTTACTAATACAATTATAATGACTTATCTATTTCTTTTGAATCCAATCTATGTTTTATGCCTGTCAAATATGTTTATTTAAATAATTGTGAATTATTGGCAACCATCAGGTCTGATTATGAATATGGTTAAAATAGGCAAATGATAAGTTGTGATTATGTATGACATGAATTGTAGGATTTTTAAATATTTTTCCCGCATATTCCTACAGTTATATCATCAAATATGTTGTACATGTTACGTAGCACTATGGATCTAGAAATCAGTCCCATTAAACATAAATTTGTTGTAATTATGTTCCAGATCTTTATTTTATTGCTGAAATATGAAATATGTGAATTTGGGTAAAAAGATGAAATTTGTGTATTATGTGATTGTAAAAATAAAAAAATATTTCTGTCTGTATTCAATATTGTTGGGCTTTGGCTTAAGCATCATAAAATATGCCTTTTTCCTCCTTAAATATAAAGAGGCATTATTTTGGAATCACAAGAAGTATGACCAAAAAGGATTAAAAAGGGAAAAGTAGTGCAAATGTACATATAAATACATATATTTGTATCTAATTTGCATCGACTATTCCAATATATACATATTACATACATTTCTTTTGATTTAGAAATATGTCAATTCCACAAAATAGGCATTATTTACAATGATTACGGCTAATGGTCCTTTGTGAGACTTGAAAAACCTTTTGGCAAGCTGAATGTAAAAAGGAAATGTTTGGTTAATTGAATGGACCAAATCATTAATTTAAAAGAAGAATAATAAAATAAATATTAATAAATATGTTTATCGCACAAAAACATAAAAATAAACATATTCATATTATCAGTCCAAATCAGTATAACGGTGAAATATAAATTGTATGGAATGTCTGAATTATTGGATAAACTCAATTATGGAATTATGTGTAAATATAATCATTTTGAGTTAATATATTTGTGATGACCATTTGTAGCAATCAATGTAATAACTGCTATAAATGAGACCGCAAATAAAGAAATAACCATTGTAACCAATATTGATTTGGGGAAAATAAATGTGATGGGAAAAATTGTTACAATTTCTAAAATCAATTAGGATAAATGTTGTGAATCCCAATCAGGAAATTTGAGTTATGACTGCATTTAGACACGAGGTTAAACCCAACTCGTGGTGTAAGCCTGCCCGGAACCGAACAACAAATCCAACAACCACAGGTAGTCAGTTTAATGTGAGGGTCTAATACATAGTTATAATCGTATTAAGGCACGAGGTTAAGTTCACTTGTGGTAGAAGTCTTCTCGGAACCGACCGACAAATCAAGCATCCACAGGTAGTTAACTTAATGTGAGAGGCCTGGTACGTAAGTATATATATATAACTATAACAGTCAAACAATAAATAAATGAATAAAAATATAAATTGTTCGCTGGGGTACAACAAATAGATAACTTGGGACTGATAAATAGTTGTCTTAGGAAAATATGACCGTTAGAGTCACAAAAGGCAATAAGAAGGAGATAAAAGGAAATGGGTGTCATAATGGAATTTATGATTGTCGTTTCAACACTAAGTCCAAATTAGGGAAGGTATTGAATAAATATCCTAGGGAAAAAGGAATATAACCTTCCTTATTAATAGTAATGGGAACAAAAAATATAGTTGGACTTAGTAGGTTAATAACATAAGATAGTATTAACCATATAAACCCATGACGCATATAAATGGTGTACGTATAATATTTCCGTATAAAGGGACTAAACGGGAATGACTTAATAACATAGCCTGCTTTATCCTAAAAGGGAAAGGTGTTAAAGGCAAACAGGGTATGAACAAATAACCTTCACATATAGTCCGCTTCTTGGATCCTAAAAGGCTAAGTGACTAAGGTTAAAGAGTCCACCTGGGAATAGGTTTTCCAGTATAGGGGTCTTAAATGGCATGTGTGTGTGGGTCTACCCAAACCTGGAATTCAAAAAGGTCAGATATGGCCACCTATCCTACGGGAAGTAATAAGCGGCTAAGGAGGTTATCTAATAAGGTCGGCTAAAAGGTATAACGCATGATAAAATACCTTCTCTTACCTTATGTGGGGAAAAGAGTATATACGTAAATGACGGAAGCCTTAACTAGTAGGGCCCATAGCTAGTACCCTCTAGTGTATGTTAACGTTGAATACATTATCGAGGGTTATTAAGTGACCAATAGGTCTGCCTAGGGTCCTAAGCAATCATGAAGAATTCACCCTATCTATCATTGATAGTTGGGTGATAAATAATAAAGAATAGTTAATGGGAATAGATATAGAAACCCGTATTATGGGCCCACTCTCGATATAATTAACCAGCTAAGCTTTGGTATAAAGGCTTCACAAAAGTTTATGCAAATATCCTATATCAGTAATATAATTTGGGAATACTACCTTGGGAAGAGTAGTAGAGTCGTGTGTAAACATTAACAAGTTAGTTTAGAATCACTAAACTTGTCATGCATACAAATTGGGTTGAACCAAACGGAATATATCTACGTTATAATTCTGTCTTGTACATTTCTTAGTCACCAGAATTTGTTGTTCTTACCCCCTCCTCATTACAACCTCCCGGGTTTCCTAGAGAAGGTCGAGTTCTCACAGAGGATTAAGTTTGGCTTTCGGTTCTCGTTCTCTCTCATGCTCAGTATTCAAAGTGACTTACTTTGAAAAAGGTAGTTATTTGAGTTAATACTAGTTATCCTATATTTGAAATTCTAGTAATTAATTTATATTGCCAAAACTGCAGGTTGTTACAGTGTCAAGCCTAATTTTTGATCTAACTCATAATAGTGAAGTTAGAAGTAACTTAACTTTAGAAAACTTCCCTAAGTGTTCAAGAACCACAACCCTTCCTAGAAAATTTTAGATAGACGACCCGGGGTATCAACCCAAGTACTGATTTAGGCATCTTCATTCTAGAACCAAGGTAATGGGCCTGAACTTCCTATGTAGTCATGACGATAGAAGCCTAGAAAGTTTTTTTCGAAACCAGAATAGAAGATCCACAACAAGATTTGGCTGTAGAATAATAAAAATCTAAAAGTATTATAAATCCAAAACCATCCATCTGGAAATATAAGGGTAAGGTCCAAAGCTCTGGCTTGAGTTTGTGTAACAGACGATTTTACAGATACTTATCTGGAAATAATAGGAAACCCCGAGACTCATACTCAAAAAAATAGGAAATCAGAAATTCACATATGAACATAGTAGAAATCTAGAGACTCATGCTCAGGTAAATAGAAATCAGAAATCTATGTCTATAATTAATAGAAAATCCCGAGACTCACACTCGAGCAAATAGGAAATCATAATTTCACATATGGGCATAGTAGAAATCCCAAGACTCATGCTCGAGTAAATAGAAATAAGAAATCCATATCTGAAATAGAAAATTCAGAGACTCTAACTCAGACAAATAGGAACAATAAATTCATATCTGAACATAATAGAAATCCCTAGACTTGTGATCGGGTAAATAGAAATAAGAAATCCATATCTGAAATAGAAAATTTCAAGACTTGCACAAATAGGAAATCATTCAAAGAATTATTCATTGCTTAGAATTTACTAGGAAATTCCAAAATCACCAGAGTCCATCTATGTGAATAATATTAAGCAGTCCAAATATCATTAAAGTGATCAAACAACCATACATTATTTGTGTGTTTCTCGGACGCTTGTTAAGAACATGTGGAGAAAATATGTAACAACCCGTATTTTCAATAACTTGTTATAACATAAATTGAGCCAGAATTTAATTCTAAAATCGGAATCAAGGGAAACGGGCTATGCCATTGCGTTCGTCTCGGAAAAATACGCGAAATAGAGTCCGAGTTTTCGAAAATCGGAGTCCGTATGACCCAGTTAAGGCCCATTGAAGTTTTCAGAAATTTCCATGTTAAAAACAGATTTAAATTTCAAATTAAAAACAAGGATTAGGGCTAATTGGCGTCAGGCGGGAAAACTCCCGCCAGGACCCCCATGTCGACAGGCATGTCGACAGGGGTCTTAAGGTGTCAACTGCCCTGTCGACAGCCCTGTCGACACGGGGTGGCCAGGCAGTTTTGCCTGGCGCACCATTTTGATTTGGGCTTGGTCTTGTGGCTTGGTTCTAGAGAATTCCTAAATCTGACGGACCTAAACTAACCTAGGGTTAATCCTAGGGCTAAAAACACTCTAATCTTCTATAAATAAGCCCCTAATCCTACCCTAAAGCCTCATTATTCATTCTAGCAACCAAACTATGTCAAATTGAATTCTCAAATGGCCTCCACCTAAGAACCCTAGCCTCCAACCTCTTCAAAAATCATTTCTATGAAGATTTTGATATTCATACAAGCTTTTCTAAGTTGTATGAATGATCATTAGCTTGCATACATCATCAAGTTGCAAGCTTTATTTGCTAAAGCTAGAGTTTTTGGGATTTTTGTTAATTGGAGCTTTGTTTTAGGTTTTTGTATGCTTGCATAAAAGGGCTTCTCAACCTTTATTAGTAGATTTGTGTCTTCATAATATTTGTAAGCCCTCTTACCTTCATTTTAGAAACTCTAAAGTTAATATGTGATGAAAGTTGGGATTTATGCAAGTTTATTGAGTTATGCATGCTTATGCGAGTTCACTATGCTATGTTATGCATGTTTATTGAGTTATGCATGCTTATGTGAGTTCACTATGCTATGTTATGCATGTTTATTGAGTTATGCATGCTTATGCGAGTTCACTATGCTATGATATGCATGTTTAATAAGTTATGCATGCTTATGCGAGTTCACTATGCTATGTTATGCATGTTTAATGAGTTATGCATACTTATGTGAGTTCACTAAGCTATGTTACACATGTTTGATAAGTTATGCATGTTTATGCAAGTTCACTATGCCATGATTTGCAAGTTTAACAAGTTATGCATGTTTATGCAAGTTCACTAAGCCATGATTTGCAAGTTTAACAAGTTATGCATGTTTATGCAAGTTCACTATGCCATGATTTGTAAGTTTAACAAGTTATGCATGTTTATGCAAGTTCACTATGCTAAGTTATGCAAGTTCAACATGTTATGCATGTTTATTATGATATGTAAGATTTATCATGTATGTTGTGCCAAGTTCCCTCTTTCTACCCTTTATGCGTTATGACGAATATGTAAGCGATAGAATGACGTTGGGGGGGTTTTGGGTAAAACTTAAAATACATGAAAATATATAAGATTGGGAATTTACCTATTAAGTTAGGTCTACCCCTTGGGAATTTACCTATTAAGTTAGGTCTACCCAAGTATTTGTTAAACTTGTAATTATGGTTTGAAAATAAAGTGGACATGACACTTAGAAAACATGTGTGGCCAACTCGAGGTTGGGTTGAGTTTGTAGCGTAAACCTACCCGGAACCGACCGGCTTAACTAGTTGCTACAAACAATAGGACCCAATGTGAGAAGTTGGTCATGTGTACCTTGGACCCGAGGTTAGACCAAGTTGTGGTGTAAAGCTACCCGGACCCGCCCGGCTTAACTAGTAACCGCAACAAAGTCTAATGTGAGAGGTTAGGGTACAATTAAATTAATGCCTCATGATTAGGGTTAAGTCATGGCCCACTAATACTTAACCAATTTTGGGGATGCGAGGGATTAAATGGGGTTAAGTGGTGAACTGTTGGTTACACTTAACTAATTTAATCCATGATTAGTGAGGGGTTAAACCACACTTAACCCTCTTAGAAAACCCTAGCAACGTGGTCTGTTCCAGCAGTAATCCCAGTTTGGTATCATTCACAACCCTAGAGGCTAGGCTAGGGCGGGGCACGATTACTGGACTGATGTAAGCGACCAAAGCGACGGCTGAGTGGTACAGCAGTGCGGGTCCAGGCGGGCTACGGACGTGCACGTAGTTCGGTGTTGGACAAACTCGAGGCACGGGTACCAGTAGGTTTAGACTGTGCATTATTGCTTAGGTGTCTGGGGTTGACACCCGAGGGCTTGATACACCCGAAGGTGGACCCAGCACAGTCTGACTACAACCATATGTGGGTCGTATGGACACCAACACTTGACGTGTTAGGTTTATAGGGAGCCGATCGACTAGACCGTTGGGCTGGACCTTGTATTAAGGTCACCTCATGCTATTGGGCCAAAGTTTGGGCTGAGGGATCAATACCTGTTATGTTAGTTTGCTAGTACACTGTGGTGCAAAGCTTAATCTTCTCTATGTGATGACACCTTTATCTATTACCAGTATATTCATCTCAGTTTCCATCATGATGTTAGCTTTATTAGTTTATAGACTGATCGTAGTAGGGCTTACCAGTCTTTTTGACTGACCTGTTTTCTTTCGCTTCTTTTCTTCCGTTTCCCCCCCAGGTTCTCAGGGAGGGAACGGTGGTGCTTAGCTTGGATCGCTTGCTTGTTCGCTGGATAGCTCATGTATGTCTGGACGTTGAGCTCGCTATGGTTTATCACTTTTATTTTTGGGGATAGCACTATGTATTTCAGTATTTCTGTTTATGTTGTACTAGACATATTTATTTTGGCAGATGACTTTATGATGTACTAGACTTGTTTTGAGATGGTTTGAGATATTCCGCTGTTTTATTCTCACTTACTCTGTTATATATATATATATATTTATGTTCCTGTTCTGCCTTGATATATCATTATGCATGCTTACCCAGTTCTAACGCCCCCCAGAAGCTAGTGCCCCCGAAAGAGTGACCCTAGCGGAGGTGGGGTGTTACAAATTTGGTATCAGAGCATATGGTTTACAAGAAAGAACAAAAAGTTTTTAAAAGACTTTTGAAAAACTATTTTCAAAACAAGTATAAAGTATTTTCCAAAGAAATGTCTAGTACTTTAAAAGGCTATTCCCCAAAAAGCCATTAGCATTATCCTTCGTTCCCTTGACCTAATCTTATCTTATCCTTCGTTTCAGTATGGCTGAGGATCTTGCCATCCCGGATATAGTAAATGTGCCACTCTGGTATAGGAGACTTCTAGAAGCTAGGGCGGCAGCCGGCCCCGCAAACCCTACTCCCACTCCTCCTCCTGTAGTTGAGAATCCTCCCCCTAATATCCCTCCTCCGGTGGTTCCTGTTCCCCCTCCTCCAGCAGTTAATATTCATCCTCCCGTTGCTAATGTTCCTCCCCCTCCTGTTGCTGAGGCTCCTCTTCCTCCTCCTCCCCCTCAGTATCCTCAGGTTGAGTTCACGAAGGTTTGTAAAGACTTCAAGGCGATGGGAGGCAAGAATTTCCTAGGCACGGAATCTTTTGTTGAAGCTAGGAATTGGCTGAAAGACACTGAGGACCTGTTTGCTATCTTTGGGATTGATGACGAGAGGAAGATCTTATTGACAGTGTGGCTTTTGAAGGATGAAGCGGCCTATTGGTGGGAGGTCACCAATAGGACGAGGCCCGTTGAGACTTGGGCCGATTTGAGGGCTAGATTTGTGACCAAGTTTCTATCTTCTGCTGAGGCAAATTTACAAATGGAGAAGTTCATTTCATTAAAGCAAGGTGATATGTCTGTCAAGGAGTATGTGAACAAGTTTAATCAGCTGGCCCGTTTTGGTTTGGATATGGTGAACACTCCTGAGAAAAAGGCTCTTCGATTTGCTAGAGGGTTGAATGAGCCGCTGCAGGGCTTGGCGATGTCACATATTCCGCATGGGGCTACTTTTGAGAGTTTGGTCAATATGGCTCTACTTCAGGGAGATGGAAAGAAAGAGGTCAAGACGAGTGATACTCAAGCAAAGAAGACTGATTCTCAAGGCAAAGGCAATCAAGGTGGTCAAAGCAGTCAGGGGAATCAGAGCAAGAACAAGAAGGGGAACAACAACAAAGGCAAGGGAAAGTGCAATTACTATGGTGTGCCTGGGCACTTTGCTAAGGATTGTAGGAAGAAGAAAAGGAAGCTTAGTGGTGGATGTTTTTCCTGCGGTGAGACTGGACACTTCAGCAAGGAATGCCCAAAGAAGAAAGGACAGGCTGGACCTTCAGGAGGGCAAGTTCATGCTCTCAATACCGCTCCAGTTCCCGACCGAGGTAGTGTTTCTGTTGAGAACCTTGTTTATGTTTCTGATCTTCCAGTTCGTACCTTGTTTGATTCTGGTGCATCACATAGCTTTATTTCATCTGATCTCGTTGATAGCTTGCACCTTAGTACTAGCTTAGTGGATGATCCCGTCTGTGTTTCGAATCCCATTGGGGGTTCTGCTCATCTATCTATGATATGTGAGGATCTGAGGATCTCTATACTCAGTGTTGAGTTCTTGTGTAGTGCATATGTTCTTGGTTTCAGGGGATACGGATTGATACTGGGCATGGATTGGCTGTCCCGATATGGAGCCATTCTTGATTGTGAGCATAGGGTTGTGAGGCTTGTGACTCGCCTTGGCAACACCCTAGAAATTTCATGCAATCCGAAGGATCCCGTCATGTTGTGCTATCTTGAATCTATCGACTCGTCAGAGGAAGCCCTTCAGTCTGTAAGGGTGGTCCGAGATTATCCAGATGTTTTTGAAGAAGTTAAGGGGTTGCCCCCAAAACGAGAGATTGATTTTCGCATTTATCTGGTGGATAATGCTAAGCCTGTTTCTTTGCCCGTTCGGCACATGGCTCCGCGTGAGAGACGGGAGCTCAGCAAGCAAGTAAAGGAGTTACTTGAAAAGAACTTCATCAGACGAAGTATATCCGAATGGGGAGCGCCTGTGGTGTTTGCTACTAAGGCAGATGGTTCTCTTCGACTCTGTGTGGATTATAGAGAATTGAATAAGCTGACTAAGAAGAACAGACACCCGTTACCGAGGATCGATGATCTCTTCGACCAGCTTGTTGGTGCTTCTGTTTTCTCTCAGCTTGATCTTGCTACTGGATTTCATCAGCTCAGAGTGGCTGAAGACAGTATAGACAAGACTGCATTCAGAACTCCAGATGGATTCTTTGAATGGCTTGTTATGCCGTTCGGTTTGACGAATGCACCCGCGTATTTCGTGGACTTGATGAGTAGGGTGTTTCGGGAGTTCTTGAACAAGTTTGTCGTGGTCTTTGTGGATGATATTCTGGTTTTCTCCAAGGATGAAGAAGAACACGCGAGGCATCTTGTAGAGGTGATGGATATGCTTAGAGCGCATCAGTTAAAGGCCAAGTTCTCCAAGTGTCACTTTTGGAGAAGGGAAGTTAGATTCCTTGGGCATATCGTATCCAAGCAAGGCTTAGCGGTGGATCCCGCTAAGGTGGTTGCAGTTCAGGATTGGAAGACTCCAAGGAATGCAACCGAGGTAAGAAGTTTTCTAGGTCTTGCGGGTTTTTACCGAAAGTTCATCAAGGACTTCGCAAAGATATCCGCTCCTCTTACTAAGTTGACGAAGAAGAACTTAGTTTTTGCTTGGGATATGGATTGTGAGCTTGCTTTTCAAAGACTCAAGAGAGCCCTTACCTCTGCACCAGTTCTAGCTCTACCCGATGGTGGTAAGATATTTACCGTGTACACTGATGCTTGTGGCACGGGATTGGGCGCTGTTCTGATGCAAGAAGGCAGAGTTATATGTTTTGGTGGGAGGCAACTTAAGGTGCATGAGAAGAATTATCCCACTCATGATCTAGAGCTGGCAACGATTGTATATGCACTCAAGGCTTGGCGTCATTATCTTCTGGGAGAGAGATTCGAACTGTATACTGATCATAAGTCTTTGAAGTATCTCTTTTCGCAGAAGGATCTGAACCTGAGGCAGCAGAGATGGATGGAATTCTTGGCATCCTATGATTTTGATATAGCCTATACCCCTGGCAAGGGGAATGTTGTAGCGGATGCGTTGAGTAGAAAAAGGTTGACACTGAGTCCTCTATTTGTTGAGATGAAGAATTTAGAGTTCTTGGCAACCTTTGATTTCTCTTTGGCGATGGAGTCGATGACCGGTTCTTTAGCATCTCTTGAGCTCAGGCCTACCCTTCTAGATCAAGTTGGGGCTTCGCAGAAGGAAGACCCTCAGATAATTGAGGTTATGGATAAGCTGATTCGAGGGGAGACATCTAGTCACCTTGCTCGATATTCTATAGATGATAAGGGTTGGCTGAGGAGAGACGGAAGGCTTTGTGTTCCGATGGTGGGAGACTTGGTGAGGAAAGTTCTTGAGGAAGCACATCGCTCCAAGTTGACTATACATCCAGGCGGTGATAAGATGTATAAAGATATGAAGCGCATTTTCTTCTGGCCTGGAATGAAGAAGGATGTGGCCGAGTTTGTCTCTAGATGTGTTGTTTGTCAGAGAGTAAAAGCCGAGTCAAAGAAGCCCGGTGGGCTATTGCATCCTCTAGAGGTCCCGCTATGGAAGTGGGAGAGTATTTCTATGGACTTTATTGATGGGCTCCCAAGGTCAAGGAAAGGGAATACGAGCATCTGGGTTATTGTAGATAGACTTACGAAGAGTGCTCATTTCATTCCGGTAAAGAGCAAAAGGACCGCATCTGGACTAGCATCAGTATATCTTCGTGAGATAGTACGACTACATGGAGTCCCTTCCAGCATAGTCAGTGACCGAGACCCCATCTTTACTAGTCAGTTCTGGAACAGTTTGCAGGAAGCTATGGGCACGAGGTTGAACCTGAGTACGGCTTATCACCCACAGACGGACGGCCAAACAGAAAGGGTGAATAGGGTACTTGAGGACTTGTTGAGGCTTTGCATTCTGGATTTTGGTGGTGCTTGGGAAGACCATCTTCCTCTTGTTGAGTTTGCATATAATAACAGTTATCAAGCAAGCATAGGGATGGCACCATTTGAAGCTTTATATGGGAGGCCGTGCAAGTCACCTACATGTTGGTGGGAGACTACAGATAAGCTTATACTTGGACCCGACATGATTAGAGATACATCCGAGAAGGTCGAGTTGATTAGAAGACGGATGAAGGCGGCCCAAGACCGACAGAAATCCTATGCTGTTAAGCGAAGATCCGATTTGGAGTTTGATATTGGGGACATGGTTTTCGTAAAGGTTTCTCCTTTGCGGAATGTGGTCCGATTTGGAGCTGTTGGGAAATTGGCACCGAGATTTGTTGGACCCTTCCCTATCATAGAGAGGATTGGGAAGATGGCTTATAAAGTGCAATTGCCCGAGAAGTTGTCCGGAGTGCATAATGTCTTTCATGTCTCGCATCTCCGAAAGTGCCTACATGAGTCCGCTGAGGTGGTTGAACCTAGCATTCTTGAAGACGTGGAAGTAGAGAAAGAGGCAACTTTGAGGAGAGCTCCGATTCGTATCTTGGGGACGGAGACCAAGAAGCTAAGGAATCGAGAGGTCAAGCTGGTGAAGGTTCAATGGGGTGAAGCCGAAGAAGACGCAACTTGGGAAACCGAGGAGAAGATGCGTGGGCTTTATCCATTCCTTTTCGAGGGTACACTCTCAATCTCTTTCCTTTGTTAGCATATCTTTCTCTTTGCTATCCATGTTTATCTAGTTATCGTGCTAATCTTGTCGTGAGAACCTTAGGTAGAAACTCTTTGGATGAAACATGTGTTTGAGACATGTTATGTTTGATGGTTGCAAGTGGTTGCAAGTGTTTGCAAATGGTTACTCGTGGATGCATAATACACATTAGGCACTAGATTGGCTCACACACTCCTCATATTGCATGTGCATGAGTGTTTATGCTTATTCTTGGATGAAGTTTGTATGCAATCACATGGATGTTGCATATGGATGTATGATTGAGCACGCATGTAGATATTATACATTATGTTAGGGATTTGCATACATATGGATACATTTCACTAACATATTTTGCATTGATCTTTGCATTAGATAGGTACATATACACACACTTTTGCATACGTTCATACAGCATTTAGAACCTTTTAAGGACAATGATTGCTCGTGGATGATGCTTTGAGTAGATGGATGATTGGATGGTAGGATACGTTCTTCCTAACTTGAAGATTTCGGGGACGAAATCCTTTAAGGAGGGGAGAATGTAACAACCCGTATTTTCAATAACTTGTTATAACATAAATTGAGGCAGAATTTAATTCTAAAATCGGAATCAAGGAAAACGGGCTATGCCATTGCGTTCGTCTCGGAAAAATACGCGAAATAGAGTCCGAGTTTTCGAAAATCGGAGTCCGTATGACCCAGTTAAGGCCCATTGAAGTTTTCAGAAATTTCCATGTTAAAAACAGATTTAAATTTCAAATTAAAAACAAGGATTAGGGCTAATTGGCGTCAGGCGGGAAAACTCCCGCCAGGACCCCCATGTCGACAGGCATGTCGACAGGGGTCTTAGGGTGTCGACTGCCCTGTCGACAGCCCTGTCGACACGGGGTGGCCAGGCAGTTTTGCCTGGCGCACCGTTTTGATTTGGGCTTGGTCTTGTGGCTTGGTTCTAGAGAATTCCTAAATCTGACGGACCTAAACTAACCTAGGGTTAATCCTAGGGCTAAAAACACTCTAATCTTCTATAAATAAGCCCCTAATCCTACCCTAAAGCCTCATTATTCATTCTAGCAACCAAACTATGTCAAATTGAATTCTCAAATGGCCTCCACCTAAGAACCCTAGCTTCCAACCTCTTCAAAAATCATTTCTATGAAGATTTTGATATTCATACAAGCTTTTCTAAGTTGTATGAATGATCATTAGCTTGCATACATCATCAAGTTGCAAGCTTTATTTGCTAAAGCTAGAGTTTTTGGGATTTTTGTTAATTGGAGCTTTGTTTTGGGTTTTTGTATGCTTGCATAAAAGGGCTTCTCAATCTTTATTAGTAGATTTGTGTCTTCATAATATTTGTAAGCCCTCTTACCTTCATTTTAGAAACTCTAAAGTTAATATGTGATGAAAGTTGGGATTTATGCAAGTTTATTGAGTTATGCATGCTTATGCGAGTTCACTATGCTATGTTATGCATGTTTATTGAGTTATGCATGCTTATGCGAGTTCACTATGCTATGTTATGCATGTTTATTGAGTTATGCATGCTTATGCGAGTTCACTATGCTATGATATGCATGTTTAATAAGTTATGCATGCTTATGCGAGTTCACTATGCTATGTTATGCATGTTTAATGAGTTATGCATACTTATGTGAGTTCACTAAGCTATGTTACACATGTTTGATAAGTTATGCATGTTTATGCAAGTTCACTATGCCATGATTTGCAAGTTTAACAAGTTATGCATGTTTATGCAAGTTCACTAAGCCATGATTTGCAAGTTTAACAAGTTATGCATGTTTATGCAAGTTCACTATGCCATGATTTGTAAGTTTAACAAGTTATGCATGTTTATGCAAGTTCACTATGCTAAGTTATGCAAGTTCAACATGTTATGCATGTTTATTATGATATGTAAGATTTATCATGTATGTTGTGCCAAGTTCCCTCTTTCTACCCTTTATGCGTTATGACGAATATGTAAGCGATAGAATGACGTTGGGGGGTTTTGGGTAAAACTTAAAATACATGAAAATATATAAGATTGGGAATTTACCTATTAAGTTAGGTCTACCCCTTGGGAATTTACCTATTAAGTTAGGTCTACCCAAGTATTTGTTAAACTTGTAATTATGGTTTGAAAATAAAGTGGACATGACACTTAGAAAACATGTGTGGCCAACTCGAGGTTGGGTTGAGTTTGTAGCGTAAACCTACCCGGAACCGACCGGCTTAACTAGTTGCTACAAACAATAGGACCCAATGTGAGAAGTTGGTCATGTGTACCTTGGAACCGAGGTTAGACCAAGTTGTGGTGTAAAGCTACCCGGACCCGCCCGGCTTAACTAGTAACCGCAACAAA
This sequence comes from Allium sativum, assembly GCA_030737875.1. Classification (NCBI taxonomy): domain Eukaryota; kingdom Viridiplantae; phylum Streptophyta; class Magnoliopsida; order Asparagales; family Amaryllidaceae; genus Allium; species Allium sativum. The sequence goes on along the minus strand of CM060916.1, from coordinate 165,048,858 downwards.
GTCTAATGTGAGAGGTTAGGGTACAATTAAATTAATGCCTCATGATTAGGGTTAAGTCATGGCCCACTAATACTTAACCAATTTTGGGGATGCGAGGGATTAAATGGGGTTAAGTGGTGAACTTTTGGTTACACTTAACTAATTTAATCCATGATTAGTGAGGGGTTAAACCACACTTAACCCTCTTAGAAAACCCTAGCAACGTGGTCTGTTCCAGCAGTAATCCCAGTTTGGTATCATTCACAACCCTAGAGGCTAGGCTAGGGCGGGGCACGATTACTGGACTGATGTAAGCGACCAAAGCGACGACTGAGTGGTACAGCGGTGCGGGTCCAGGCGGGCTACGGACGTGCACGTAGTTCGGTGTTGGACAAACTCGAGGCACGGGTACCAGTAGGTTTAGACTGTGCATTATTGCTTAGGTGTCTGGGGTTGACACCCGAGGGCTTGATACACCCGAAGGTGGACCCAGCACAGTCTGACTACAACCATATGTGGGCCGTATGGACACCAACACTTGACGTGTTAGGTTTATAGGGAGCCGATCGACTAGACCGTTGGGCTGGACCTTGTATTAAGGTCACCTCATGCTATTGGGCCAAAGTTTGGGCTGAGGGATCAATACCTGTTATGTTAGTTTGCTAGTACACTGTGGTGCAAAGCTTAATCTTCTCTATGTGATGACACCTTTATCTATTACCAGTATATTCATCTCAGTTTCCATCATGATGTTAGCTTTATTAGTTTATAGACTGATCGTAGTAGGGCTTACCAGTCTTTTTGACTGACCTGTTTTCTTTCGCTTCTTTTCTTCCGTTCCCCCCCAGGTTCTCAGGGAGGGAACGGTGGTGCTTAGCTTGGATCGCTTGCTTTTTCGCTGGATAGCTCATGTATGTCTGGACGTTGAGCTCGCTATGGTTTATCACTTTTATTTTTGGGGATAGCACTATGTATTTCAGTATTTCTGTTTATGTTGTACTAGACATATTTATTTTGGCAGATGACTTTATGATGTACTAGACTTGTTTTGAGATGGTTTGAGATATTCCGCTGTTTTATTCTCACTTACTCTGTTTTATATATATATTTATGTTCCTGTTCTGCCTTGATATATCACTATGCATGCTTACCCAGTTCTAACGCCCCCCAGAAGCTAGTGCCCCCGAAAGAGTGACCCTAGCGGAGGTGGGGTGTTACAAAATACATTGGTGAATAGTCTTAAATATCCCAAAAAAAAACTTCTCGAATGCGTATATGGAGGACTTCTTTCAGAATAAGTTAACCCTATCCTGAGCTGATTAGTCATTTGGTAAAAGTTCTGTTTGATTATTCGGCTATTAGGAATCTAAGATCTAGCCTTCTTCCTAACTCATAGGATATGCAAATGCATGAATACTCTCTAAAAGAGTGACTCTGGTCCCTTCAGGGGAAGATGCATATATTATAACTAGCCCCACTTAGGGGTTTGACTCCACTAACTGGAGATGTAAGTGTTTAGCCCTACTTAAGGGGCGACTCTATTGTAGGACACCTAAGTATTGCAGCCCTACTTAAAGGCGACTTTATTGTAGGAGATGTAAGTAATGTAGCCTCTCTTCTTAGAAGCTTTATTTGATGTTGCTTCTCTTTTTGGAAGCTTTGTTTGATATTGCTTCTCCTCTTGGAAGCTTTATTTGATGTTTCTTTTCTCTCTGGAAGCTGCATTTGATGTTGCTTTTCTCTATTGAAGTTGTATTTGATGTTGCTTCTCTCCCTGGAAGCTTTATTTGATGTTGCTTCTCTCCCTGGAAGTTGTATTTGATGTCTCTTCTCTCCCTGAAAGCTTTATTTGACGTTGCTTCTTGGCCCGGAAGTTTTATTGGTTCACCCTTTCTTGTAAGGGTCTTATTAATTCACCTTTCCTTGTTAAGGTTTTGTTGATTCACCTTTACTTCTAAAAGTTTTATTGATTCACCTTTTCTTCAAAAGGTTTTATTGATTCACCTTTTCTTCTAAAGGTTTTATTGATTCACCTTTTCTTCTAATGGTTTGATTGATTCACCTTTTCATTGCTAAATAATCCAGATTGCACAATTATTAGTTTTTCTCTATTCGTTGCCCCTTTTACTTTGAGTGACTCCGTATGAAATCTCTTTAGATAATAGTTTAGTGACTCCTCTAGTTTCTGTCTAATTCTAACTAGATCATAAATGCTAATTGATAAGCCTTTTTGCAAATGGAATTGTATGTTGAATGAGGTGGATAATTATTTCCAAGTTGTGATGATTGGGCCACAATAATGCTTGCGCCATTTGCCTACTTCTTTATGAAGGGTTATCAGGAAGATCTTGCATCGAAGTGCTTCGGAAGCATTATATGAATCCACGTAACTCTCAAAGATGGAAAGGTGCTCTTCAGGGTCTGTAGTTCCATCATACATAAACCATGGCATTTTCATGTCAGATGGAGTCTCAACCATCATTATTTTCTTGGAGAAGGAGATTCCCTGTAACTCACTTTCTTTTGCTGTCAATATAACACTTTCGCTTTCTTCTGAACTAACCACTTCTCTTAATGCTTGATTGATTCTCCACAAAACCGGACTGCTATGAGATTAGATAGAGATCTAATTTGGCTACTAAACTCTTGAGGTTCCATCGCCTTTGATTCCACCTCATAGGGTTTCACTTTAGAGGACCTTTAGGCCAAGTTTTCGTCAATAACTCTTCTACTGGAATCATCCTGCGAAGCCATGAGTAATATTTCTAACTCATTACTTGCTTCTTTCGTTAAGATCGAAGGTTCTTCAGTTTCCAATTATGTTGGACTGAAACGAGAAACAAGGTCAGAGTGAAAAGTAGGGACGGAGGTTCAAGACCTCCTTCTATCGCCAAAATGTTAATGTTATTTTTTTGTCAAAACTGAAATATAGGGTTATGGATGTGGAACTAGGGTAATCTAGTCCTTCTAAGCTTGATTGAATTCATCTTTCCTTAGACATCAAGGTCCTAACCCTGAAGATTAGTTACTCTTCCTTCAAGAGGTGGGTATCACACTTACAAGACTTAAGGATCAACAGTTACCTTACGATAGGGATTCAACAATCATTACTAATTGGAACTAGAATACGCATTAAGAGTAGATTAGTAATTACTTAGAATGTTGGGTCGATGAGTGCTGATATCCAGAAATACCATAATATATAATAAAAATATGTGAAATTGTAAAGGACACGGTAATTTATAGTGGTTTGGTTCGGATTGACCCTATGTCCACTTTAAGGGCTTTAATGATTTTATTCATTATGGAGGTTACATGAGAAATCCCCAACTCGATTCCCAAATTAGTTTTTTTTGCTCTTATAATAGAGTACATTATTTTGGAATAAGGAGAAGTCCACCCAAATGAGACCTCTAGTGTCTTATTTATAGAGGTTTTGGACCCCTTTCCGTTGTAACTCCTTGGTAATGGTTTGGATGCTTGCTTCTAGCATTGATTGACTTCCACGCTTCTTGACTCTGGTATCAGATTACAGGAACTTCGGTTCTGAGATTATATTAATGCTTTGCTGCTGGCTCCATGTCTTTTTTTACTGTATGTATTTGGCTTTGCCTTCAACGATATTGGTCTTTAGTGTCTGCTTACATCTCTATTACTTGTATTGATAGGTGCTGCTTTTACTCATCGATATCAATATCCAAACTATAGGTACTAATAGCTATTCTTTGGCTCTGCTTTGCTTGTTTCTAGCTCTATACTTTCCATAATCAGTCTGGTTTCGGCTCTGTGTCCTCTTCTCAAATGTTTGGTATCGATCCAACTGTTTTCCTCACTTAGTGTTTGATATCGTCTTCAATGTTACAGGTTCCTAACATTTGGCTTTGGACTTGCTGTCTTCGTATTGAATGTCAAATCTATGTTTCCACCTCTGAGACTTCAACACCCTGATTTTTGCATCGACCTTGATGATGGATGTACCGCTTTCTTTTCTTTGTTACCTTGGCATTCATTTAATGTTTTTACTGTCTTAGTATCGGTCCTATATACTTTCCCTCATATCTTTGTGTCGACACCAAGCTAATTGCTCGTTATTTGTTGCTGTCGACGCCATACTTCATTTCCTTCTCTTCCCGTTTTTCCTGTAATGTTGTTGTGGTTGTTTCCATTTGAACACTTTGTTACATGTGCCGATACCATTGGATTTCTCTCCACACATTTTGATACTGGTTTCATAGCTTTCATCCTTTGCCTTATGTGCTTCTGGGTATCTCCTGCATGCTTTCCCCTTCGTAACTTTGATACCACTTCTTACGATACCAGGTGCTGGTCCTTGGCGTCATTCAAGATCCCTTTGCTATTGGTATTGATCTAGCTTCCTATAAGGTTTTCCTTTTTATGTCTTGTGGTATCGGTTTCGCAGCTTTCAGATCCTACTTTTGGTGTCGACCTAACTACTCTCAAGGCTTTTTCTGGTTGGTTCAAGTTTCGTTGTCTTGAGCCTTTTGCTTTTCCCATTCCTAAGATTCCACTTCCTTTCGTTAGGTTGATACAAGTTTTTGTGTTAACAGATATGACCTTATATTTATCTGGATTTCTGGCTTTTTTGTCTTGGCTATTTGGTGGTTATAACTCTGACTTATCATCACTGGACTCTGATTATATTAGGCTCTGGTCTAATGGATATTACGCTTCTAGATATTATACTTCCGGTTTCCCGGCTACGAATGGCTTTAAGTCGTATCATCCATGTACGGTATTAGAACATAATCCCTAGGCATGCTCTATACCCGACCGCGAACCATCTGCCTCAAAATTAACTAATCTCTTTAATTTACATGATTGTAGGAAGGAGGAGGGCCTAAGTATGCCTACCTATGTACGACTTTAAATCTGTCCCTAGGCATGCTCATTTTGGACGAGAAACCATATAATCTCCGACTCTCATATCTGGTTATTCGGCTTTTGATTTCGGAGAGCTGAAGTCTTCCTACCCATGTACGGGATTTGGTCTTAATCCCTAGGCATGCTCTTTACGGATATAATCCCTCGGAATTCCTTCACTCATCGCTGCGTACCTGACTCGGGAGTTTGGAGGGTTAAGTCTGCCTACCCATGTATGCGATTAAGCCTTAAGCCCTAGGCATGCTCTTTACGGGCGATAAACAGTCCAATTTCCTTTGTTTATTTTTCATTTTTTGGCTTTAGGATGACTAAGCCTGCCTATCCATGTATGGAAATAAGCCTTAGTCCTTAGGCATGTTCTTTAGGGCAATAAACTGTAATCTCCTTCGTTTATTTTTCATTTTCTAGCTTACGAATGACTACATCAGCCTCCCCATGTACATGGACTGGTATGGCCTCTTGGCATGCTTTGTGCCTGACACTAGTTCATCCCCTTCAAACTTAATGAAACTCAATGAATTTGAAACCGATAGCGGCTAAGTTGACTCACCCACGTACGGGAGTAGGACTTAACCCCTAAGCGTTCTCTTTGTTCAACGATGAAACACTAAGTTTTCCTTTGGATTTATTAAAAACTCCAACCATTGGAAATTTTAATAAAAATTACTTCGCACGTCAGAATGCTGCTTGTGAAGTAAGTAAATATAAAACTGGAATTTTAATCTTTAAGGACTTGGCATAGTAAGGACTTTACTCTCTACATATAAAAATCCCCGTCCCTAAGTAAGGACTTTGCTAGAGAAGGGACGGGATGTCTTGTTAGGACTTGGAAAGGCCACCTTGCCTAGTGGCGGTAAAGCCCTACCCGTTTGGATTTTCCTTGGTCCTCTTGTCGCACTCTGGCAAGGGAGTCTTGGACACTTCTGGATTTCTTTGGTCATCTCGCTAGGTCTTGGTGAGGCCGTCATGGATTCATCTAGTTATCCAACTATTGGTTTTTCTGGCATTTAGATTCGTCCGATAATGTGGTTATCTGGTTATTAGCATTCTAGTTTTCCATATTTCCGGTCACTCTTGTTTCCCAATCCTCAATTATTCTGGTTATATTGGTTATCTCTCATAATTCAATCCAGAGTAATCGTCTGGTCACTTTGGTTCTGGTCTTCTGGTTAGCTTGCTCTAGAGCGATCATCTATTTTCTTGGGTTTTCTGGATTTTTGGTTTTTCATTAATACGATGCGACACGATCATGGCTTTTGGTTTTCTACTTCTTGGCTATCGAATTCCTATGCGGTCTTTCGGATCACAACTTCTGGATTCTTGGATTTCTAGATTATTCAAAACACCTCCCTTTTTAAAGGAAGACATGTTTTGGAGAGCAAAGTGTTGACCCATCTTTTGGCAAGACACTCACACGAAGGATTTACGGCTTTTTACATGAGTACGGGCTCGGGGAAACATTAAGAGATTTGGTCGAAGTCGCAAAGTGTTCTAAAACTTTGGAATATGGCTAACTCTTGGGATCAACATTATTGGGCTTTGGGATTTCATATCTCGTTCTCTTCAGTGAATTTTGTGTCTCACTCAGGAATACGAAACTTTGGTACTTCGGCTTTCGTTCGGCGCGTAGAGTACGAAATGATATTTCATGCTTGTCTTTTCGTATCCCAATAGCAAGAAGACAAGTTAGATTTTGGCTTAACTCTATACATACAAAATATTGTTTCATATTCGACTTTCACATCTGCTTTGAGACATTTGGTTTTTGCACAACATTTTGGATACGCAATCAACTTTTCATATCTGGAGTTCAAAGGAATTGGCTTTACTTTGGTTTGAAAAATTTCGAAGTGAGGAAACGAGGAAAGAATTGATTAAGTTCCCGGATCGGTACTGGTCCCTGGATATGAAATTGTGTGTTTCAACCCATGGCCTCCACCTATAAATACACCGGTACATGGCTTGTTTCAAGATCTTTTGGCTATTCATTTTCTACATGCGAAAGATTTCTTGTTGGAGCATTTTAATGTATTTGTACCTAGTTTGTATGGCTTTAGGAGGCCTTTTGGACTTATAGACTTCATTTAGAAGTTTTCTAACAACATTTGGACATTTGGATTGGATCTTGCGATGTTCTTGGGACATTGGACTCAAGGTTTTAAATCTCGGATATCAGTCGCGTTTCGTCTCGGAGATTTTATGGACTTGATCTCATATCGGGGGAGATCTCGGACTAGATGAGTGTAACTCGGGAGTTCGGATCGGATTTCCATCTTGGGTGTAAAAGTTCATATCGGAACAATCTCTGGGTACATGATATTTTAATTTTTACAAAATGACTTTTATGAATGTTATTAAAAACATAATAACTTAAACTTGAATTGCAAAATAACTTCATTATTCTTTATTTTGCTATAGATCATTCATTCTTTAAATCGTCATATTTTTAAATTAGAAATATTTTTAGACATAAAACATTAAAAGGATCCAAAAAATTAGCATAAATAAACCATAAAATACATAATTTCATAGGAAAAATATATGTAAAAAAAACGAATATGAAAATCATAAGCATTGTAGAACATATATGAACATACAATATGGTCATTTAACAGGCAAAATGTAGAATAACAAAAAATTAATATGACTAGATTTGAGTTTTTTAATTATTGTTCTAGTTCAGGCAAAGATTTAAATTTTAACCAAAAAACTAAGATCTCGGACGATATTCCAATTGTAACGGCTGGAAATTTTCGACTCCTCGAGAGTCGAAAATTCCGAGACGTTAGTGAAAGAATTTAGAAGGTGAGAAAGAAAAGATAGAACTAATAGAATAGAAGAAGAAGAAGAACATCAGAATCATCAGAGTAACACGAATCTCACAGCGGAACGAATAACATATAATATATAACATAACTTTGAAGTAAACAGTTATATATATATATACAATAGCACTTATCAGAGTACAACACTTACAACACAGCGGAAATAACTATAGCTATAGAATCTTGAAGTCTCTTGCTCCAAGCTCTCCAAGTATATCTGTAAATCCCGACTACTTGACTGCCCGTACAAATTTAGGCACCCAAGAGTTTAGGGAAAACAACAAAGTAAACTCCGGGTCAGTCATGGGACTGGTATGAGTAAAACAGTTTAAAACAATTGAACAGGTATATGATATCTCATAAGACCACGCCGTGAATACGGAACGGGTTTTTCCTTATGAGTATCTAAACAACTTTGACAAGCAATATCATTGTGATATTATAATAATGTCTAAGTACAAATAGGTATCAATCTAGCATAAACGCTTGCATCTCACGTTCTACATACATAGTATAAAATCATAAACCGCAGGGCGCTTATCGTAGAATGGATTCCAACAGACAAGGTATGGGAGCACCTTCTGAATAGTGTACTCTAGAGGTGATACACTCAGGTTCAACAAGAACGTCTTGCAACCCGGCCACACATGACCGCTCACTCATTTAGCTTGAGTGTCGCGAATATATTGCCACCACGGTTATAGGCCATCAAACCGTCATCCGAAGATACAGAATCAAAAAGAAGTATAAATATGAATATTCCCTAGATCGGTGACAATACACCCTGCTTGGGGATGACCCAACTAGCCATGCTGCCTAGCCCAACTTTTGTTACTTCCCGGTGTGAGGCTAGAAGCTACGTCTATCTTCAGAACATCTGATCACCATTCACTTTGAATGCCACATCGTCATACCCGCCAAATCACAAATTGACTTATCCAAAAATAACACGGGTATATAGCTAAGAGAAACGAATTCCTCCGCCACCAAACGTGAATATGTTTGAACAGATCAACTTACGCGATCCATTGGATATACTCTGTCAGACCTTCTTCCATATACGTTGTCCTGGGACTGGACAAACCGAAGGCACTATTCAGTATATCCATCTTAGTCACTGTTATCTAAGACTTATACAACAGCCCTTGCACTTTACTCCGTCTTCAATTTATCTTTGGCATATATTGCTCGCAACGCTTATGCCAATACAGAGTGGTTCTTTGGATAATAATCCAACCGGTCTCTCCATATTAACAACGTTAAAATGGTCAAAACTTTGATAGTCTGTGATCTAACTATCAAATGAAAACATGTCGGTGTACAAACAACGATCTTATTTCCAAATGGGAATTCGATCGATCAATCATCATATGTTCATATTTCCTTATTTCATATATTTAGAAAATATATGTTATTAATCATTGGAAAACATTTCCATAGCTTATTTTCACATCACTATTATTTCGCAACTATCAGTCCCTAACTGTAACTAGTATGAGAACAATTCTCTAAGTATCAATACGGAAGGTCGAAACCAACATCAGATAGTCACTTAGAAAACCGTTCAACTTACCCTCTCCGGTCAGTTTCTGAATTTGCTTAACTCTATTTCTTAAATTCTTATCATGAAAACATTTCATTTTCTATGTTTAGAAAACATATCTGACTATATTTGGAAAACGTTTCCAAAGCTCATTTACAGATTTTCAAATGAACGTTGTATAAAACATCGTTTCGCTTAATCCATTAATCGCTTATTCCTTAGCTTTATTCCTAATCAACCTTTTAGATCGAACCACAACTATTCCTTTGTCAATTCTGAAGTCAATCAAGTTGGGGTATAATTACCTCTCAGACCTTAATTGAACAACGTCCTTTACTGTGAAATAGATGAAGCTCGTCACTCACTTTGTCCAATCATCTGTTTACGCAAATTCTCGGATTTAGGTTACGAATCTACTTCTTATATGACAACGTTTGATTATAACTATAACGTTATAATTCCTACTTCTACAATATCTAACCTGAATTATAACTTTATCTCCTAACTCGAATAATTAAACAGACACCTAATTTCTTAATCAATAACTAAACCTCGATTTAAACCCTGGAAAGTAAATAGTACTTTCCCGAATTCGCTATATCGAATTCGACGTATAACTCTCTTTCGAGTAATCTCTATTTGATTAACTCGTCTTCGAATAACCTATATTTGATTATCTCTCTTCGAATAACTTATATTCGAAATCTCTCTCTTTCGAATAAACAATATTCGATCTCTTTCTTTCGAATATGCTATATTCGAAAATCTCCTTTCGATTTACTAATCGATAACTCCTTTCGATCAAACTAAAATCGATAACTCCTTTAACTCTATTCGAATAACTAATATTCGACTAACTCCTTTGGATCAACTCATTTGATTAACTCCTTCGAATAACTAATTCGAATAACTTACCTTCGAATAACCAATATTCGATTTACTCTAACTCGATTAACTTAATTCTAATCGATTTACTCCATTTCGATTCAACTTAATTCAAATCGATTAACTTAACTCACATTGATTAACTCCTTTCGAATAACCAAATTCGATTTAACTCTAATTGAATAACTAATATTCAGTTTACTCTTACATGTTTAACTCTATTTGAATAAGTAATTCGAATCACTCTAATGTGTTTAACTCTATTCAAATATCTAATTCGAATAACTCATTTCGAATAACTAAATTCGATTAACTCTTTTAATTTTACTCGAATAACTATATTCGATTAAAACCTTCTTTCGAATAACTATATTCGATTAACTCTTCGACTAACTCCTTTGGATTAACTAACTTCGAATAACTCCTTTGGATTGGCTAATCTTCGAATAACTCCTTTGGATTAACTAACTTCGAATAACTCCTTTGGATTAACTAACTTCGAATAATTCCTTTGGATTAACTAACTTCGAATAACTCCTTTGGATTAACTAACTTCGAATAACTCTTTTGGATTAACTAACTTCGAATAACTCCTTTGGATTAACTAACTTTGAATAACTCCTTTGGATTAACTAACTTCGAATAACTCCTTTGGATTAACTAACTTCGAATAACCAATATTCGATAACTACTCTTTGAATAAATAATATTCGATAACTCTTCTCAAATGAACCACATTTGATTTCTCCACTCGAATAAACTATATTCGATAACTCTTCTCAAATGAATAACATTTGATTTCTCCACTCAAATAAACTATATTCGATTACTCTTCCCTCGAATACTCTATATTCGATAACTCTACTTCGAATAAGTGATATTCGGCAATTCTACTCGATTAACTCCACTTGGATAACTCTAACAGGTCAACTCTAACTGGTCAACTCTAACTGGTCAACTTTAACTGTTTATCTTTAACTGGTAAATTTTAACTGGTTAACTCAAATGGTTTAACCTAACTTGATTTACTTGTCTCGATTAACTGAACTAATCCACTTAGTTTAACTTAGTTAATTCACTTTGATTAACTCTAACCGATTTACTTAGTTTAACTCAGCTAATTCACTTTGATTAACCCAACTAATTTACTTCGATTAACCAATTAGTTTAACTTGACTAATTCACTTTAGTTAACTTAACCAATTACTTTGATTAACTCGACTAACTTGCTTTGGTTAACCTAACAAATTACTTTATTTAGCTCTATTCGAATAAGTAATTCGAATCACTCTAATGTGTTTAACTCTATTCAAATATCTAATTCGAATAACTCATTTCGAAAGATTTCCTTTTTACAACGTTTATCCATTGATAAAGATTTACCTTTTTACAAGTTTATCCATTTATAAAGATTTACTTTTAGTAACGGTTCTTCACTTTATAAATGTCCTTTTAATAACGTTTCTACTTCTCTATATAAGTCCAGACTTATATATGTTCCATTTATCAACGATAAATAATTTATTTAATTTATAAAACATTATTTATAAATTAATCTACTTCAATTTATCTGTTTAAAACAGATTTCCTATTTAATACCTCATTTAAATCCATATCGTGTTATACCGTGTGCGAAGCACGTGTTTAAATCTATCCTTGTATAATTCTATTTATTTTCCGTACAAGTGTTCCTTTATTTATTCCCTAAATAAATATTCCTTTATTCCATTTATTTATAATCTAAATAAATGTTCCTATATTTATTTCCTAAATAAATATTCCTTTATTCCATTTATTTATAATCTAAATAAATGTTTCCTTTTTCATTTATTTATTTCCTAATTAAATAAATGTTTTCCTTTTATAAAATCCTATCGATTTTATAAATAAGATTCATTTTCAATATAAACATTGAAAATCCCCTTATCAACATTTCGGTATGTTATGGTATTCAATCATATCGAATCAGATATTCAATATCGTCCAAGCACATATAATCGCCCACAGATTTTATATCACATCATATAACAATATATGAAAAACAATAAAATAACTGTTGAGGAATCCAGTCGGATTCCTCCAACCTGTTTCCCTGTATCACAGATGTTAGACAATATAGATAACATCACTTTCAGTTCCATATGATATATTCTGTTAAACAGAATCAATATAGAAATTTAACTAACTGACTAGCAGTTCAATCAAACAATCAACACACAGTCAAACAGACAATATTTTAACAGTTCTAAGAATACAACGTGAAAATAAAACTGTTTAGAGTTTGTGAGATTTACTCACATTGGGACGATCATCGTCAATGACGATAACCATCGCTTTATTCAGCTGGACAATTTATTTTGCTATAAATTGTGACGGACTCCAATTGACTCGCGGTCAGTTCCATCGCGTAGTGTCCGTCCATACGATCCCAACGTGACTGATGGTTCATAATTCTGATTTTATATGACCGAGATATAAGGGTTTCAAGTTCCTACACTATTTAAAATAATCAAAACTAAAACTATTACTTAAACGGGCCTCACCCAATTTAACTTTGGCCCATTAGAAAACACCAGCCCCCCTGTTAATACCCGTCCGTTTTCAAGCCTTCTCCCCCAAATGAGACTTGCGACTGTTTCTCCCTCCTTACAGACATTTCCCAAATCAAAAGCTCCCCCGCAACTTCCTTTATCTCCCCATCGATCATCAAACAAACCCACCATGATACTCCACTTCGCCTCATCATCAACCTCCACTCAACAAAGGTGAGCTCGCACCCATGAACGGAACCCCGTTCTCAGCCTCAAACATCTCGACCAGTAGCAGGTTGCGACAGAGATTTGCCTCGAATTCACCACTAATTTGCATACCACTGCTAAAACTCTTCACGAATCCGATGCTCATACCCAATCCTAGAATAAGCGCTCCTATTTCCCCCGATTCCAAACCCTAGAACGCTGTGATGAAACCAGCGAATAGCAAGGGCTGTCGAACACATAAAAATGCATATGGGATTGGAGCGCAAGACTCAGAGATCGCATATATATGAGTTTTCTGATTTATAACTTTACTTTTGATTTCATTTTTTTCTTTGCTCGATAATTTTCTGTGAATGAAAATGCTACGGAGATTTTTGTGAACGAGGACTTGGTTTCTTGCGTTATATTGTGGTGGTAGTTGGTAAAGTGTGTGGTTGAGAACGAAGGCCGGGTGGCCTGTGTTGGACCATAGAAAATGGAGGGGATATTTTGAATTTTGATTTTATATTTTATTTAATGATTTTCTCCTTATCTCTGCCCTTCTAAAAATCCCAGTGATTACATATGATATCTAAAAATCACGAAAACTGACACACTGCTAGATTTTGACATTACGAACCCAAAGAAACTGGTTTCGTCGAATTCCGACTCCGTATGCTCACACAGCGTATTTTTAACCGTCAAAATACTGACTGTTTTACACTCTAAAAATCCCTATGGTCACACAGTGACTCTAAAAATCACGAAACTTGGAATCTAACAACTATTTGACATTGCGGATCCAACAAAACTGATTTCGTCGAATTCCGACTTCGTATGCAAAAGTGGCTATTTTTAACGCTCTAAATAGCCTATTTAAATATATAAATATATTTAAATATAATTAAATTAAATATTTAAAATTAATTATTATCGTCTGTATTCACAGTGTAATGCCGTACAGCTCTAGACTATTCCTGTATATATTTACAACTCGATATTACCTTGTCAGAGTTATATCGACGCTCGATTCCTATTTAAATCCCTATTTAAAATATAATTAAATCGTTATGGTCAGGGCGCTGCATTTCTGATATTTTGATTTGGACGTAACTCAAAATCCACACGACGAAATCCCGATCTCTCTCTTCCACTAGAAAGATATACTCCACCAGCTCCACACGTTTCTTGTTTCACAGCAATCCGATTTAAAACGAACCCTGTACATCCACTTGAAGTCTAAATCGCCAAATAACGAACTGTCGCGTCGTTACGCGCTCTATTTTAATTATAATATAATTAATACGTTTTAACGTCGATTATTAAATCGATTCGTTATTCAAATTCAATTCTAAACTGAATTAAATATTTTAGCTGATCCAATTCACACAGTATTGTGAATTCGGTGATTTCCGATTATTTCGACATTATAATATATTATTATATTATTTATTTTAATTAAATATTCAATATTATTTAATTCAAGTCATCGATATCGCCCAATCGATATTTAATAATTAAATAAATTAATTATTCGACAGCTAACAAAACGCGCCATTACACCAATATTTCATTTTGGTCGATATATCGTTCGATATTGTAATATCTCAGGCGATATATTCAAAAGGAGATTTAGGGTGATATTTGTTGTTTCGTTTAGGAAGGAGCCGAAAACGAGATCTCAGAGGAGATCTCGGGCGATATTTGAAATTGTGATTGGAGTACATTTGAAGTTTTTTGGACATAAAGGGTCTTTAATGGCTACTTGGGCCTTATAGGAAGTTGGCAAGGACTTTGACACTTTCCATTCATAAATTTGTAAACTTAAAGTGTTTGGATTTGGGTCAATCTTGTAATTGTAACAATAATGATGAGTAGTTATTATGAAGTAGACATAGGCATTAGTGCCGAACCACTATAAACTTGGTGCTATTTACATTTCTCCATCTCTGTTTTGGATTGTTGGGTTAATTCAGACAATTTGCATAATATCAACCCATTGGGTGCTGGCTTGTGCAAGTGGCCAATTCCTTTCATCAACAATTAGATATATGCAGATCTTTCATCTACTGCTAAATTCATGTTTTTGAGATTTTTTTTTTTGCAAACAAGGTAATTTGTTTACTAAAATGAAACAAGAGTTATAATTTGTAACATATAGAAAAAACAATGATATGAGTGTAAGACATGAATAAAAAAACCATTTTACATTATTAAAAATCATCAAACATTCCTTGAAAGTTGAGAAGAATGAAAGTAGAATAAAACTAGATAATTATAGAGAAGGAAAAATAAACAAAAAATAACATGAAACCTGCAGTCGTACAAGATTAAAGTTATCTCCTATCGAACATGAATTAAATACTAAATTATACTTCCAAACGAGAATTCATGACGACAAAAATGTTTAGCATTCTCACAAAGCTTGTGACTTTGATCCTTATCTCACATCAGTGAGCATATCCACCACTAATTTACATTTGCTAAATCATTCGTCATCTGGAGAATACTCACACTCAACTTTGTTCAATCGTTTTCCTGCATTTTGACTTTTACTATGACACATTTTTTTTGGCACGTAGGGCTACCAATCAATCCGTCAAGCATTGTTGTACTAAACTCAAAATGAATTTCTTTCTGTCGATGCTTTCTATTCTAATTAGATCTTGAACATATTCTAATGTAGCCATCAGCGAACAATGTGTATTACAGGAAGAAAGATGTACTACAACGTCTTAACGACCATCGACGACCATCGACGACCATCAGACACCGATGAAATAAGTAATCAAAATTTGACCCATTAAGTTAAAGTTTTTCGAGATACTTTTTGACTTTTATGTATGCTTATTCTGACAGCAATCATCGACAGTACTGTCAGCAACAGACGATTTGACGTGTACACATGGAAGGTCACTACCAAAATGTCATTGGAAGCCACCGCATGCCGTCAAAAATATAATGACCTTTTGCTACTACAAACCGTCAAAGACCAGGAGAATTTTTATTTTTTATTTCAATTACACCTTAACCTCGTACACCACATATATAACTATATGTATCGCCATTTAATTTCACGAATACAAAATCACATATCGAAACAAAAGTCATATATATATATATATCACAAAATATACAATAAGAAAACATCAATATATGCCAAAAATACTTTAAAAATACAACTATACCGAAAATCCAATAACATCGTAAAATATATGAAGCTTCGTCATAAATCCTCTTACAAACAACTAAATCTCAAAATACATCATAGATGTCGAAACCACATCAATTTCTCTTATCTCATAGTATATTAAACTCTCAAACACTGCAACAACACAATTAAACTGCCTCTTCCATCTCAAAATTAATGTATCGGTGTCACAACGCTAATAGAAATAAGTAATACCCATCAATCCTGGTTATCGTCTTCAAATCCCAGGGATGAAAGAAATGTGTCATGCTGCCGCACATGCACAACAATGTGCTTATCCGTCATTTGTGATATCTCCAAATAAGGACACGTGTCTCTTTCCTGTAGTATAACAACCCGATATTTTTAGGCCTATCAACGGATACTCAAAAAATCCAAAATCTGTCCGAATTCATATCAGAAAATACAGATATAATTCGACATCCGAAAAGTGGATGCAAATATCCGATATTCGAAATAAAAATCAGATGCGGGTGAAGATATGTATGTATTTGTATCCAAAAAATATTCGTCTGATCCAAAATCAAGTTTATTAAGATAGCAATAATTAATTAATTAATTAAGGATAATTATAACTATAATTATCATTTTAATTTAAAAGCCTGTGCTGTTGAATGTTTACACGTGGACCGAAAAGTAAATACCCATGCCACTTCCCGTAAAAACCCTAGCTCTCATAAAAAAAAATGATTGCTAAATGCAAATCAAGGTTACTCAATGCACACTAGTATATTACCATTATATCCTTTGTGTGTATTAAAGATTTACACAAAAACTAGGTTATACAAGAAAGAGAGGGCTAAAATCGTTTGTGTGTTTTAAATATTTACCGAAAACCAGGTTACACCTAGATTATGCAGTGAAAGTATTGAATATTTACACCAAAAACTAGGTTATACTGAGACTTTATCCATAGAAGTAGGAAGGACAGTGCAGTAATTTTTGCAAACTGCATTGAGTAATTTGATTTGAATTTGACATAGCCTACCCAATTTTCTAATAATCATTTTGTCAATTTGCTCGCCACTTTGAAGATTTGTTAAGAAATTAATACACCAGATCCACCGATTTGACAGAGCATTCGACATAGCCTCCTTAATTGAGTAATGCTATCAAATTGCTTGACACTTATATTTTGCATTTGACATAGCCTCCCTAATTGCCTAATAATCTTTTTGTCAATCTGCTCGCCATCTTTGAGTTTTGTTAAGAAATTAATACAAAGACTGTCCGCAGTGTCCAGTGTAAGGCGAACTTATTTTCAGAATTAGTTGTTCCAAAATTTCATTTCTTTTGTCATTTTATTATACATATGTTTTATATTTTGCATTTGTCTAGGACCTTGGAAATATCTATTTCATGTAGACAATAAGATATACTTTGCATTAGGGAGGCTAGTAGTAGTTATAGTATAGGATGATACATACAATATACTTTGCAATAGGGAGGCTAGTTGTAGTTATTGTATAGGATGATACATACAATATACTTTCCATCAGGGAGGATAGCAGTTCACTGCGGTGCAGCGAGCAGTGGCTGTGGTTCGCAGCGAGAAGCGGTATTCACAACGGCTGATCGCTTCGCGGTCGTGCGAACAACAACTTGTTGTCTTGCATTTACTTTAACACTTCTTATTATATTTGATTGTTATTATCTTGATTGCCATTATCTTGTTTTTCTTGATAGGAAATGTTACAAAGCTATGTTGGGTGAAAGAAAGAAAAAAAAATTATCTATGTTTTTTTATTATTTGTATCGTACTAAGATATGAATTTGTTTAATATTTTGTGTATTGCTATTTTATGTGAACTTGTTTGAGTATTGTGTATGAATTTGTTTGAGTATGTGAACTTGCTTGAGAAAGTAAATAATTAAAGTTGTTTTGTTCTAGCTCAATAAAATCTACTAGCATATGCCTTATTCAATTCCGGATGCGGATATTTCAGATTTTTGAAAATATCTAGGTTAGATTTTCAGATGCAGATACAGATGTTGTTTCTTTGATATTCCCGGATATGGGATGCAGATTCGAATATGGATTTTAATTTTTGGATGGAGATGCGAATATTGCCATATCCGCATCTGTTTGCATCCATTGACAGGCCTAGACATTTTGGCATATGAATACTTAATATATTCAAATACTAAAATGAACAATTTTGAATAAATTACTTAGATTAAATTTATATGAGAATATGAATATTGGACTAACTCAAATTATGAATCTTGAATTTAAAATGTAATTAAATTGATTTGAAGCTTATGTGAAATCCTATTTAAGCTTGAACGAAGATAATAATTATCGCTGATGAAATTGAGTATTATGAAATTAATTTATAATAACTCGATTTTGTTAACATGTAAAATATCCATTTTGGAACTCTATCGAATTTTGATGAAACCAGTTTCATTAGATCTAGAATAGTAAAATATTGCAAGACTACATTTTTCCTAGCGACTGGACTTACTTTTTGATCGTGCATGGTAGAAAACTTAACGTTAAACGACTCAAAATTATAATATTATAATACGATTTGGAAAGCTATACTTTTCATATAATCAAGTTAACGATCGAAATTAATTCCTTGTGCTTGGAATGTGAGTTAATAGATACGAACGACATTGTGCATGTCTCGCTTGGAGTTAGGAATATTTTTGAATCGATGAATAGTGTTTTGGAGGGTCTGTATACGCATCTTAACCCTCTTTATTTTTGGAGGCTCCATTTCTTCAATTAATGACCGGAATTGTTTCAGTCATTCCTGTCCACGTCTAGCTAAAAGTCCAAACATGAAAATTATATGTATCGACGATAAAAATGATTTTATTTCGATCGGATATTGGTTGAGGTAGAAATCCTCAAAATACCCAAGTAGTATCACTTTATTATTACGCCTCTTATCTCATGCCAATTAGCGAGTTGTCCAGGGGCGTATGAAGAGAATAGGATAAGGGGAGGGAGCTCTACCTGATGGTTATGGTTGAATGTGACATCATTGATAAGGGATGAAAAAATTACAGGATAAATAATTCCTCTCTTCATTGAATTTAAGATGCTGATGGTGATTTTGAGTGTGGTGCCTCTAATCGTAGATACATGCTGGAAATAGGAGGCAAGCAGCGATGGTGGCATGGGCCCAATTACCATGGCTACACGCGAACACTGATAAAGATGGTCAGTTTTATCGCCTTTTTTGGTTATGGTAATCATGAGTTAAGACATGATTTATTATGTTAATCAAGGTTATTATATTCACTAATGATGTTAGTTAATAATTTAAATTATTTCAATTTGATTTTAACTTGTAACCCTTGTATATATTGCCAACGAGGTTTGATTTGGATGTGACAAGTTTTGTTGGATTCGTATCGATGAAATCTATGCATACGAGTTGGATTGGTTGTATTTAGAGCTTGTTGGATTTTTAGTTAAAATAGAATGCCTTCGATTTTAATTATTCAATGATATAAAATCCTTGTTTGGATTGGATAGTGAGTTAAAACTCACACCTTTTGAAATATTTATATGACGTGAGTTAAAACTCACACTTTTTAGAATATTATACCGTATTTTATTATTCACGATTGATTTCATATTTATATGTATAATTGGTTGTTAGATGATTTACTACTTTCTCAGTTGGTTTGCTTATATATACATATATATGTATGTATGTATGTATGTATGTATGTATGTATGTATGTATAAACCTAATAACAAAAGGTTCACCTTATATGAATTATATTATATTATATGCGTATATGTGTTGATACATGAGATGTAATGCAAGTGGACAAGTTGAAGGGATCCAATAGGATTCTTCAATGTATTAGATGTTACTCATTTTTTTATTACACACATATAAGCTAGGGGGATTTCACTATAAGGGCCTCCTTACATCAAACTGTTAATTTCTAGGACATAGGTTGGAAAAAATTATTTTTAAGGATAATAGACCGCTTATTCAAATCGCTCTCACTTGTTCACGTTAAAAAGAAAAAAAAGTCCGTATCCCTTAATCCACTAGAATTTATAAATCCAAAATTTCATTCTAAAATCTCAATTCAATAATTCGATAACAGAATTTCGATAACAACAATTCAGCACCTAAAGAAAGATTCCAGATCTGGAAACTCACAACTTCGGACGCTTCCATTTCATTTTCATATTCGTGGGTGTGGTTGTTGAAGGTAAGAAATTTTTCTCTAAACTTATCGCACGATGGATTTGTTTGCTAATTTCGGGAGATCGTTCATCGATAGCCTGCTGTTCAGTTTCTATGTTTTAATTTGAAGATGAGAAAGTTGAAATTGACCCAGGTGGTTAATTTTTAATTCTGATGGTGCGATTTGAGTATTAAAAGTGACATGGTCAGTGAGCTTGTGAATGATTTAGTCGAGATATGTTTTTTAAATTGACAATATATTTTTTTCTTTGAATAATGTCTTTGTATAAAAAAAGATATATATGTATATCTTTTATATGAATAATGTTTGGTTGAAAACCACATTTCTTGTTAGCTTGTATGCTAATATAGTATTCCACCTATCAATCCAATATCAACAAATAAAAATACAGATTTTATATTTTTTTTCTCCAAATACAAACATATAGTTGAATCAGATAAGTTGATATTGAATTATGATTCTGCCTTTCTTATGGCTCTTTATCTATCTATTTTATTCATGTATTTTGTTATTGTAGTGTATAAATACATGTTGACGCATTAAAATTTTTTGTAAATTTCATAATCAATAATTGAATTTACTTAACAGGGTGTTCTTTTTTGTCTTAAAAAGATAAAAGTTTTTATCTTTTTTTTTGAAAAACATAAAAACAATGCATGTTCTTCTGAAATTAGTCCCTCTATCAGTAAGAAGTTCACATGAAAAATATATTCAATTATGTTTTTTAAATAAGAAGTTTAGTTCTGAAAAGATAGATGCAACTATCTTTTTAAAATTTTAAATGAAATAAGATATTCTACCAAACATTTAGTAATTGTTAGTTAGAAAATTGTATTTATGTATTTAAAACTTAATTTTTATCAATAATATTGCATACTTGCAAATAAAAATAAACACATAACAAATATATTCGACTATCGTTTTAAAATATAAAGTTCAATTTTGGAAAGATAAATGCAATTATCTTTTTTAAATATGAAATAAAATAAGATATTTTACTAAAATTTTGAAAAATGTTAATTACAAAATTTAAATAATGTACTCAAAAATTATTAATTTTTTCATTAATATTGCATATTTACAACTAACTAGTAACACATGACGTATATATTTTACTATCATTTTAAAACCCAAAGTTCAATTTTGAATAGATAGATGCAACTATCTTTTTTATGTCTGAAATAAAATAAAATATTATACTTAACATTTAAAAAAAAATATAATTATCAAAATTACATTTTTAAATCAAATTCACATTCCTATTCAGTAATATATAATCTAGTTTATAATTTACTTCATAAAATATAAGAAAGTATGACGACCTTGCTATACTGTTCACTTTCCATGTCCATTTCCGTCTCCTTCATTCTACCCCGTTACCCATCTCATTCAAAATTCTGATCCAAACCCTCGTCTGTGCCAACACCATGTAAACCTATTCTATCCCATCCACCACTACCATCGAAACCAATTCTATCTCAACCACTAAAAAACAATATATCACATCCAATTGTAATCAACTGCGCAGATGGAATACACGCCGCCAGATATTGTAAAAACCTAAAAATATGCTATTATTTGATTTCCTAGGGCCATGCAAATACTCAGTGTCCATATAAATATAATGATATGCCCAACTAAATTTAAACATCCGTTTATCTTCTAATCGAAAAGCTGCCTTGTGTGTCCAGAAAAGTCTATATCAAATAAACACGAATCAAACGTCACTTATTTATTATGCTTAAACAATAATTACACCAACCACAACCCCTCCAAATCATTCTCCCAAACCCAAAACAATACCTTTTACCTTCTAAAAAAATACCAAATGGCTTACTTTACAGCCAACATAGTCTATGGGCACTGGACTTTGAATCAAGTACGATCTACACTCGCTTGCCACCTTAAGAGAGATGACTTGGAAGGTTGGCTCATCACTAACCAATGCTTTTTATTCCGAGCCCCAACTCATGCAGCATACGTCCAGGCCTTGCAGTTGGGTACACTGCCTAAATCAGCACGTTGCTTTGGTGGGAAGATAATCTTACGCACTTGGGAAGATTATGAGAACGATCTGAGACCCAATGTTGATCCTATTTCATGGGCAAGGATTGAGGGCTTTCTGGAGTTTTTTAGAGATAATTTCAAAGTAGTAACTGAAGCTTCAAAGACCGTGGGTAGAGTAACTGAGTTAGACTCTTGTGAACATTCACATATTGATCTTCGCTTTCTATTCCTGAAAATGCAACTTTGCACAGGAATGCGTTCTCAAATGGATTTTGTTGCTCACATCAATAATTCTGAATATTTTTTGAGTGTGAAACGCTAGGATCATTTTCATCATACCAGATCACCACAAGAAATCCTAATAGCATTTGAAGAGAACGAGTTAAATTTTCTTGATCAAAGTGTATACAGTGAGGACCTGGAAGACATTAACACAAGTGATCGATTTGATATAATGGGTTATGAGCCGAAATCTCACTCATCCAGATTGTGGGAAGCCTTAAGAGATAAGTCCATTGAAGTCATTGGTCCATATTAAGGTTGGAGAGAATGGACGGAATCTCCACAGCAACTTATGCATGATTACAATTTTCAGGAAGACTACATGCCGCCACCGCAGCCTAACTCACCAGTCACTTCAGTACCCAAATCATCGGAACCCAGACTAATGAAAACACTGGTCAGATGTAATGCCAGGAAACAAAGAGCCAATTCATTCCCAAGAGCATCACGTCTAGCTCACTTTAATCCATTCACATTGAACATTTGCAATAAAACTCAACAGGAGGAAGATCAAGACAGCAATAATGTTGAATGAATGCTGGTGTACGTTTCTGACATGCTTAATGATGGAGATTTGTGTTTCTTTTTTCGTTTTGTAAATATTTTTGGTACTACAATGATGCTTTAGACTTTTGAGATGGTACTTTAATCACTAAATATAATTTTTGGCTACCGATCAAGCTTGTTGATCGGATATATATTATACTTATGTTATCTAATCTGGTGTGCAACTCCGTATATGATAATTTACACTTTTGAAGTAAAATATATCATTTTAGGACTGATTATATGTATGTCATGAAGTTTGATTTTTAGAACTCATTAATGTTAAGAACTGATTGAAATTCTATAAGTTTTCATTTATGGTTTTTTATATTATGTGGTTTAGGTTATTTAAAATATATTCAATTTTATCTTTTTATTTTATATTATGTAACTTGTACTATTGTTGAATGATTAGTTGATTATTTGGCTTTTTAAAATTTATGCTGCGTTATGTTAAATGATTATTTGATTTTTTGGTAGAAAATGTTTTAAAAGATAACTGCATTTATATTTTCACATAAAGGCAATAATTTAAGTTTGTTATATGTACTAAAGTTAATAGGTTCATGTTGACTAGTATCTGTGTTCTGTAATGTATTTTTGTTTCAATACGTTATTATATAATTGTATAATTATTTCAAAGTTAAATTATAATCTTATGTTGTTTGCAGGTTGAAAAAGATAAATAGTTTTATCTTTTTAATTTGAGTTTGTTGTATGTAGTAAAGTTAATAGGTTCATCTTGTGTGAGTATCTGTGTACTGTAATATATTTTTGTTTCAATACGTTATTATATAATTGTTTAATTATTTAAATGTTAAATTATAATCTTATGTTGTTTACAGGTTGAAAAAGATAAATAGTTTTATCTCTTTATATTCTGTATTTCAATTAACAGCAATGAATTACTAATTGGAATAATTACAATTTTGACATCATTTAATCATACCAAATAAGAAAATACACCAATTAATCATACACACTAAGTAAATTCAGCAATTAATCATTCACACTAACATAAAGATGGATTTTAAAGAAAAGATATATATTTTTATCTTTTGTCAATACGATAAATACAACAACAACATTAATAATTTTTTTGCACAGGAAATGATTGCCTGTGTTCGGAGAAATATTAAAGTTTCTTCTTCTGTACTAAAAGTTGCACATATTGCGTTTGTTTGCTGCGTAAAAAAATGGAATTATAAAACATATTACTAATGAAGTATAAATGGAATTATTTGTGAATTCCATTCATGCAGTTAAAATTTTGGGTAAAATTTGTGAATGACGTTGTAAACACCATAGTTGTAATTATATTTTACTAAATGAAAACCTTGTATATTATATTGCATGAAAACATATAACTTATGCACAAAGATATATGTATTTATACTTTTAAGATAATTAACATGTCCAAATCATATGATTCTCTGAGTTTTTTAGTTGCAACATTTGGTAAATTCACTTACTCATAATCTTATAAAAACATATAATGTATATATTATATAGTGTGATAACATGTATTTAGAATATATTTATCTTTTGAATATGTATAAATTTAATGGGAAAATCATAAACTGTTCAAAAAGATAAATTTATTTATCTTTTCTCTATATTATTACATAAATAATGTTGAAAATGATATATTCATTTAAAAAATAGATTTTTTTATTAAAAAATATTACAAGTGTATACAAAAATACAATTTCACAATTTATATTGAAAAATTAATATGTATTTTTTTTAAAACATATAATTTATTTAAAAAGGTAATTGTGTTTATCTTATTATATATTTTAAACATTAAAAAGATATATACATTTACCTTTATAAAACCAAACATCAACTTTATATTGATAACGTAGTAAATAAGATAAATACATATATCTTTTTAAACAGTATTACTATTTACAATCAACAACATTTTGTAGACTATCTTTTTTAATTTCATATTTAAAAAAGATAGTTGCTTCTATCTTTTCAAAAATGAACTTCATATTTTAAAAAAAAATGTATATGTATGTCATATGTTAATTTTTAGGCACTAATTTTTAGTTGAAAATATACAATTTTTTTTTAGAAATCAGAACATGCAGTACATGTTACAAAGTCAAGCTTAATCATGTGAATAACTTTATCGTACAGTAGAAATTTATTATCAAATTCATCATAAAGTTTTCGACATCAGCCATCACAATATCATCGCTAAATTCATTTAAACTTAAATTAATCTCAAAAATATATATAATCATTTATCTTTCTTATACATAAGGATAACCATAGTACTCATAATAAAACACCATTCATATTTTCGTTTCAAAACATACAAAATTACACATCACATTTAATCAACTCCCAAAATATGAAACATGGAAAAAAACATGAATAAAAACTGTAACTCATTACATTACAATGTCATAAGCATACACAAAATAATCCCAAACATGATCCATGACATAGCTAAAGCTCTTGCCAAGAATTTTTTTCCTTTCTCATGATTTCCACATTTAAAGCACATTAAAGCCATCTCTACCTTCATATCAGCTACAATCTCATCTTATGCCCTCTTTTGCTTTTGCTTCAGCAACTTTTTTTCAAGATTCTTCTTTTCCATGAATAATTGTAATATATAATTTTCTTTTTCCATCAATTTAACATTAGTATCTTCCATTTTAGCATTGTTATTCATTTCAAGCACTTCTTCGTGCCACATAAAATACCCACAATCATCATTCTACACATATGTTAAATTCTCAAGTACAATGTCACCAAAAAATACATTAATCGACAAACAGCGCCACGGCCGCGTTATGGCCTGAAGCGTTGTATTGAATAAATTGGCTATTTTTAAATAAATAAGAATAGCGATAAATCGCGATAAAATATTATAAACGATATGGAATGGAAATAAACTGAATTTGCTCGGTTTATGTGATATTTGATGGTTAAATGTGTTTGCGTGAAAAATACATTAAAGAACAAAATTGGTGATGTCGAATAATTTAACCATTGAAATGAATTGATTTGAAATTCTAAATATACGTGAATTATTTGAAAAGGTCGAGTTAATAGAGATGACAGGGCCATTCTCTGTATTATCAATAGGATCAATTATATTCTGGAAATACCGAAAAAAGAAATACCACAGTTGAACTACCAAAAAGGTCTCTGAATCCAAGTTTTCAATAAAAAATTTTTTTATTGAAAAACTAGAGGTTCAAAGTTCTTATGAACCTAACTCATTGAATTTCCATCCAGTAAAACAGAAGAATTATGAATTTCCAAAATAATAGATAGGAATATTGCAAATAGAGCCATTGCAACTCCCATAAGTGGTGTAGTCCCCCAGCCCGGAGCTACTTTACCATATTCTGAATTCAAAGGTTTCAATAAACTCCATACAGTAGTTTGTCTTGGCCTAGATCTAGAACTACCCTCAACGGTTTGTGTGGCCATAAATCCTATTTAATCATTGGTTGAGATCGGTTGACTTTGTATACTATTCCGTTGTAATTGTAAATAAATAAACTATCTTATCGTAGATCCATTGTAATCTTGAAATTTTCGAAAAATGGAAACAGCAACCTTAATCGCCATCTTCATATTAGGTTTACTTGTAAGCTTTACGGGGTACGCCTTATATACCGCCTTTGGTCAACCCTCTCAACAACTAAGAGATCCATTCGAGGAACACGGAGACTAGACTTGTTGAAGTAATGAGCCTCTTGATATGGGGGCCCATTACTTCAGTTTCTATAATGAAAAATTATTTCATTATTTTTTAGTCGGAACCTTAGGTGGTTCTCGAAAAAAGATAGCGAAAAAAATTATCCCTAAAGTTGAGACTAAAAGAAATGTATAAACCAATGCTTCCATAGATTCGATCGTGGTTTACAATTATAGCTTTCACATCTATTCGTTTGATTGAGTGGGATCATTTACCATACCATAAAAAAAGAGCGGAAAGAATCAACGAAAAGAAGTTGATTCAAGTCTCTATTTTTTTTCTCGGGTACCCAAAAATACTTAATTTATACTTATAGGCCACATGGAGCAACCATAAAAATTCTTCTCCACATTCAACCATGCCTTCACAGTCCTCAACTTTGGTGAGATTCTATGGTGGGAAGGCTTAATTCCTGCTGCCGCTGTTGAATTTGAGGTAGAAATTGATGAAGTCTTCAATGAACTGGAAGATGGACAAATCAACTACATTATGCCATATAATAATCATTATAAAAAAAAAAAACATATTAAAACATAATACAGGGTACATAGCATTTTTAAAAAATAAATAAGCATTTATTATTTATCAATAACTGAAAACACCATGTTAAAAATAAAGGAAACATAAAATTGCTAGAGTCAATTCATCATTTCTTTCCTTCTATTGTTTAATTTTGTTACTTGAATGTGTTTTATATCAAGAAAAAGTACAAACGTCAAAGATATCCAAATTAAATCATGCATAAAATACAATAGCTTAAATTCAAACATCTAAAACATATACTCTTTTTTCTTTTCTATATGTTATTTAAATAATTTTTACACCTATTTTAAGAATTTCAAATCAGAAGAAATTTTATACATATTTTTAACAAGTACTTGTAATTATGATATCTAAGAACGACTTAATATTTTATTTCATTATTTAAAAAAAAAGATAGATGCATATATCTTTTTAAAATCATGTATACAGTAACATCCAGTATGTCAAATTAAATAACATTTAATCTTTTACAATATTTGTTTTGGATCAAATATACATACAACAATAAAAACTATGCAAAATGTTTTTCGGTTATCATACATTAAGAAGGAGCACGGTTTCATATTTAACATTTGTACCTATACATTTAAATGCAATATTATTTTAATATAAAAAGATTTTAGCTTCTTTTGTAAATATACATTGAAATGCAATTATCAGTGAAATCATATATCATTTTCTGTCCCAATTATAATTTTCTATACAGAATCTCACTCATTTCTCATTTTCTGTCCTAATTTCATTAAAAAGATATAGTCATTTATCTTTTACGAATTATAAAACACCAAGAACTGAAAAACAGGCTAACTGGTATGATTGCTCAAGAAAAAGTTGAAGTTATAATGTAAATACAAATATCATAATCTAAAGTAAATAATGCAACCAAGCTAAACAAACAATTAATTTTTAATCAGAAGAATACATTTCAGAGTTCATTGATCGACCAAAACAAAACGAAAAATTCCTCTAATAGATCAATACTCCCTAATAAATAACATCAAATAGTTCAGTACAAAAAGTATACAAGAGCATGAAAAACGACATAGAACATCGTATTGACAATGATAAATAACAAATACAAAAAAGACTCACCAAAAAACAAGCAATCCAACAGATAAAATCAATAATCCTACCTAATTGAACAAAATCACCTCAAAATTTTCCACAATTAAACTCGAATTTGATCTCAGAACAAACTAACGCCTTATTTTTTTTTCCACTTTGAGTTCAGAAGAAACATCGTCTTAATTTTGACTTAATTTCCACTGGCACATTATTTCTTAAGATACGATGGTTATTTCAGAAGACGAAGACTCGCGTTTTAATTTTTGTCCTGGAAAATAATTATTTGAATAGCGTGTCCTACTAAATAATTGGGACCAAACGGTAGACCCTTAAAGTAAATTTCCACTATAAACTATCTAACATAAATAAAGTAAAACCTGATTCTGAATGATGATTGCTAAATTATGTTTTTCCATGTTATGATGTGCATCCATAAAAAGTATTAATTAAGTGATTGGTGGAAGTTGACTTAAACGCACGTTTTTGAAATACAATTGTCTTACCATAAGGCAAAATAAGTAAGTATCAAAAGTTATAAAAATATTGATTATGTAATAAAAAAAGTTTTATGAATTGATTTTAAGTTATATAAAATGAAGTCTAACAAATAAATCAAGATTTTATAAATGAATTTTATAAAGAAAATTAGAACATGATTTGTACGTGTTGATGTCTAATAGTTGGCAAAACACCCAAAGATTTCCACAATAATGAAATAAATGTAAAATAAGGAATTTTTGTAAAGAAAAGGAAAGAAAGAGGTGACATAGAGTTTAGTGGTTCCGTTTGTGAAAACCTAAAGTCCACTTTGAAGTTTTTGCACTTTATTTACGTATATCTCAAGGTTACAAAGCAAGGTCATAATATTTCCATAATTTACAAGAGCAATGGTGGAACAGGTGCTAAAAAGCTAAAGATGATATCCAAAAAAGCCTTCTAGTGTACAAAGAGCCAAAGGTTCTTCCAAGTGTCCCAAGGAATCAAGAAGAGATCCATTTCTCGTATCCCCGAGGGGTATTTATAGGAGGGATTTTTGAGGGAGGCCAGGCAGGTGCACGAGAAGGTGCCAAAGAGGGCCTATGGCCTAAATCCCCATGTATCGATCAGTATCAAACCTGGCGTCGGTACCGATCCCGAAACAAGTGGTGTTTCTTGGGGATTTGGCATAGGCTAGTTTGTCTACTTTCTTTGCTTTGCATTCTAGCCAGGTTTAGTTGGAAGTTGTTTGGTGGATCAGGGAATGCGACGCCTGAAAATTAGATGTTGAAATGTTGGAATTCGGGTCTCACTCCGACCCCTGAAGTCTTCACGATTTCTCATCGATCCCAAAATTTCCTAGACTTGAACACTTAGTTGATTTGTTATTTCTGGAGTTCACACCGACCCCTGATGCCTTGGGGATTCTCATAGACCTTTGAGAACTACAGCTTATTTTTGAGTTGATTGGGGAGTTGCTACGATGTTGGAATATAACACGACTATGACAATTATACTAACACGACTATGTCTTGATTTGATTCTTCGGTTTTTGGTGGCACTTTTGAGTCATATAGCCATGTGTTTATCGAGTAATGTCTATCTGGATTTCTTCTGATAGTCGAGCTAAAACACCGGATAACGCTTTCCCTCCAAAGTTTGCGTCATGTTAACATGACGTGCTTTGACCTTAGGCAAAAGCTTTTGATATCTGGAAAGATATCCAAGTCACATCCAGTGAATGGTCCTGACTCTTCCGTTAAGTAATACATTCCAGGAAGTACGTCCTTTTTGAGTAGCTTTGATGCTTTGTCTAAGCTTGTTGGTATGAATAAGAAACTCCAACATTGTTGAGAACTTTGGTTATTTTGAGCTTTGTTGCTCGGACAAGAACCTGTCTGATTCCTCAAGCGAGTGTCTAATCTCAGTCAGTTCGAGAAATTTAATGTTAGTCGTCGATGTTGGCCTATTCCGAAGCATAAATGATTCGTTATCGGAATAGATTTAAGTTTGCACTCATACATTTGCATGTGATTTTGCACGATACGAATTAGAGTTTATAATAGGAAATAATAGAGACGATTTGTTCTTGGTGTACGATCGCATTAGTTAGTTTTCAAAATGTCATGGATTTGAACTCAATCATCGTATGCATTGAGTCATTAAAATTAGTGAGTACATGATTTGTTATGACTCAAGTTCATTTTGACAATTGGAGTCTGAAAATGTGTATGTGCGAACGCAGTCGTTGTTTTAAGTAAATTTTTACCGATCCCTAGAGTTTTCCCCTTTTCTTTCTTCCTTTTTATTCCATTTTTTAATGTGTCAGGATCGACATTGATCCGGGGATCGATCCCGATCCCTTAACAATTAAGATTCTTCCTAGAATTTCTAGGGAAACTTTCTCCTTCCTTCCCCTTTCTTCTACTTCGTTTCTCAATATTCAGAAAAAACTAATGCCCCAGAATTTTTATAACCCCCTTCTATGTCTGTGTTGATCGCTGCGTCACCCAATCCTTTATTGCCTAGATTTCGCGTAACCCTTAATCATCTTGCCCCACTCATTTCTCAGGTGGTTCTGCGATTTGAGCACGAGTTGGTTTTGATTTATTTATGGGTTCAGATCTCTTATCGTCGTGGAGACGAACAGAGGGGGAAGTGAAGGGGTGTTGAACGCTAGAGTTTTGGCTTGAGGCTGGCCGTGGCATGGAGGCTTAGGTGTTGGAGAAGGAGGAGTTTGAAAAGCATGGTTTAGCAGAGTAAGATAATGGAGAATTCGCAGGGAGTTGGGAAAAAGGAGGGACCCTAAAAATTCCGAGTCATTGGGATACAAAGTCCAATTTCTTAACCTAGAAGGTTTGGCTAAATTTTGCCAAATTTTCAGGATACGAAGTGAAAATTTCATATCCTAGTTACATAGCAGAATTTCGAGAAATTTTTGAGTTTGTGTGAAGATTTTGGGGAAGTTCTAGAGTGATAAGAAAGAAGTTAAAACGGATGAGTCTCAAAACGAGAAGAATGACTTCCAGAAGGGAGGCGAGAACAACAACAACAATAATGACAACAAGTCACGTGAGAAAAGAAAATGCTACTTCTGTGGTATTGAGGGGCATATAGCCCAGGATTATAGAAAGAAGAAGATGAAGATGGGAGCATGCTTTCAGTGTGGTGATACTGGACATATCAGCAAGAACTGCCCTAAGAAGCAAGGGGAAGGCCGGCAAGCTGGACCTTCTGGGGGTACATCTTTAACTTCTTCTCCTAGATGCTTTGTTTTATCTCGCTTATTTTCTCAATCTTATCTTGAGAACCTTAGGTAGAACCCTTTTGGATGTAAACATGTGATTGAAACATGTTATGGTTGATGTTTGCAAATGGTTGCAAGTGGTCGCAAGTAGTTGCTCGTGGTTGCATAACACACATTAGGCACTAGATCGGCTCAGACACATTTTCATATTGCATATGCATGAGTGTTTATACTTGTTTATGGATGAAATTGAATGTGTTATCATGTGAATGTTGCATATGGATGGATGTTTGTGCACACATATAGTGTTTATGTGACTAGGACTATTTGCATACAAGTTGGATTCATGGCACTAAACATATTTTGCATTAAGAAGATCAATCAGGCCTGATCATTTCCAATAGATAAGGAACATATACATACACCTTCTGCATATGTTCATACAGCATTAGAAATCTTTTAAGGACAGTGATTTCTTGTGGATGATGTTTTGAGTAGATGGATGATTGGATGGTAGGACGCATTCTTCTTAACCTGAAGATTTCGGGGACGAAATCCTTTAAGGAGGGGAGAATGTAACAACCCGAATTTTAATAACATATTGAAACAAAAAATCAAGGTATAATTAATTTTTAAAATGAGAATTAGGGGAAATGGGTTTCTCCATTGTGTTCGTCTCGGAATTTTGCATGAAATAGAGTCCGAGTTTTCGAAAATCGGAGTCCGGATGAAGAAGTTATGGCCTGCAGAAGATTCAGCAAATTTCAGGCAGCACAGGACCAGACAGGTCAACCTACCCCCTACAGGTCGACCATGTGGTCGACCTCCCCCCTTATAGGTCGACCTAGTCGGCCTGTTTTGACCCAGAACCCATTTTTGAAGCTTGAGACGTGTTTTGATGGTCCGGATTGATTCTAGGGTTGATCTAAAGGCCCTAAATAGCTCCCACACCTATAAATATACCCTAAGACCTATCCTAATTCATAACAAATCATTCTTACACCATTATGCTGCTAAAATATCTCTTGAACCATGGCCGCCGTCTCCAAATAAAAGTACAAGCATTCAAACTCAAATCAATTCAAAGAACAAAGCTTCAACAATGATTTAAGACAATAAATAAACAACGCCGAAACATTTTTACAACAAATTCATTTCTTAATTCCTTATCCACGATCTGTAAGTTCTAGTTATTTTCAAATTAAAATAGTTAAATTTAATACGGACATGTGATGAACTGAAATTGGACTTTTGATTCAAGTCTATTCTTGTTTCTTCTTGGATTTTGATTTTGGGAACTTTTCTATCTTTATTCCCATGACAAGTTTATGGTCTATTCAGCTTGTTGTGAATCAATTTTCTTGGTTCATGTTGATATTATTATCAAGATCTATTCTTTATGCCTGAGATGATGTTTTATTGCCGTTTTCTCTCTGATCTTGTTTTTATTGCAACTTCTACCTTCCCCTATTTATTTTCTTTTGATGAACCTAGGTCAATTTCGGACCTAGGCCTAAACTACGATATACGTACGACGGTATACGGGGGAAATATTAGAATATTGCCTAGTGGAAAATGTGTTTGATGGAATTGAAGGCATTATATGAAAATTGGATGTTTGGGGATAATTTACCATTAACATGAAACGGGGTAATTTTGTGTATTGTCATTATAATGGTTATTGCGCGATTGGGATTGATATATGTAATTTGACATGGATCTTGATATATGTAATTTGGCCAGAACTTCTTATGGGTAAATTGGTGTAAACGTGGTATACATAATTTTGGGTATAAAACTTGATCTATGTAAATTAAGCATAGCTTTGTAAACATGTAAATCATGAATCTTGACATATGTAAAACGACATGAAACTTGATATATGTGTAAATTGGCGTAAAATCGGCATACATGTAAAACGGCATGAATTGAACATATGTAAATTTGGTATGAATTGGGCATATGTAAAACTGACATGTAATCTAGAACTTGTGCATATGTTAATTATGTAAAATTTGGAGTTGAAACATATATAATAATTTATGACTTGGCAGAGGTTTAATATGAACGCGCCTAAGTTGGATTTTGGGTAGTTGGCATGTATTGTAAATAAAAGGCTATAACTTGGCATAACCTTATAGTGAATTATGATAATAATTTGGGAATACGTTTTGGGGCAAAAACGTGAATTATGAACTTGAAAATTGGCATGCAACTGGGAATATGAACGTGGTTGAAACACGAACATGAACATTTTTATATGTTAAACACATGAACTGATATTGGGGTTTTGGGTGGAATACGACCATTAATGAACCTTTAACATGAGGTTAGACTCAGTTTGTGATGTAAATCTGCCCGGAACTACCCGGCAAATCCAGTAGCCACAAAGTGTCAGTCTAATTTGAGAGGTCGAATGTCGAATTGTAGGCGTAACGGTTTATGACACGAGGTTAGACTTAGTTTGTGGTGTAAATCTGCCCGGAACCGCCCGACAAATCCAGTGGCCACAAAGTGCACGGTGTAATGTGAGAGGTCATGTTTCGTTCATCATAATGAATGAATTAAGGAATACTTACCATAATAACGCATGGGTATGGTTAGAGGGTTAGGTGGGATGACATGGAAATTTTACATGTAAATATGGACCTAACCGGTATGAGTTAAGAACACGTAAAACTTATAAGTGTGGACTTAACCAATTTGACGTGACATATGGGTGGGTTAAGTCAACGTGAACCGATAAACGACACTTGGTAGGGTTAAGTCATGAATCACTAGAAAACACTTAACCAAGATAACGTGTTAATCAGACAGTAGGTCTGGTTAAGTAAATTGAGAACACTTATCCATTATAACATGTTAATTAGACAGGTGGATAGGGTTAAGTAAAGTGAGAACACCTAACTAATACAACGGGTTAGTTAGACAAGTGGTTGCGGTTAAGTAATAAAACTTAACCAACATAACATGACAAGCAAGTGGGTCAGGGTAACTTGAATAGGTTGATAACACTTAACCGTTATAACATGACTAGCGGATGGGTTGGTTTAACTTGAATGGGTTGATAACACCCAACCGATATAACCTGATGTGTGGTAGAGTTAAGTAAATACACGAGGGTAACACTTAACCATTATAATATGACTAGTGGATGGGGTTGAGTTAACATACACTTAACCAATCTAACGTGAGGTGTGGTAAGGGTTAAGTTAACATAGGGGAGAATGCTTAACCGATATAACAAGACATGCGGTAGGGTTAAGTAACACAAGAGAGAACACTTAACCAAGGTAACATGATGGGGGTGGGGGTGGGGGGGGGGGTTAATTTAACTTGAATGGATAACACTTAACCAACCTGTAGGGTATACGAATAGACCCTAGGAAAACCCTAGTAGCGGGACCCGTTTCAATAGTAACCCACATTAGGTATTAACGATACCCTGAGCTAGGTAGGGTGGGGCACGATTACTGCGCTGATTATAAGCGGTCAAAAAGGCGGCGGGTGATGCAGCAGTGCAGGTTCCGACGGATTACGGGCGTGCACGTATTCCGGAGTGGAAAAATTAGCCACTGGGCATCAATAGATATAAAGCTGTGCATTAAGAATCGTGTCGGGGTTGCCATCCTAGGCATTGATACACCCTAGGGTGGGACCAGCACAGGTATCTACAAGTAGGGGGTCGCATGACACAAATGAGAACTAGGTTGAGTAGGAGCCGATCGATTAAGGTAGTAAGGATACATCTAACACTTTCATGGCAATTGGGCTGGCTGAGGTAAGATCCTCATATTAGATGTAGTCCTGGAGGCTACCACAACTACGGGGTTGGATCACCTTATTATATAACACGGGCTACTAGTTGGGACACTAGTAGGGGGTAAGGATCCTTGTTACACAGGACACTAGTTGGAACACTAGTAGGAATATAGAACATTCCATGTAAGACACTTGTGAGGATGCTAGTTAGGTGGTGCAGAATAAATAGATATCATAGAAATATTTTAATGGTGAAGCTTAGAAATCTTGCGATGTGATACTTGATAGAAACCTTGTGATGCTACTCTTGATAGGAATCATGGGATGTTATACTTGATTCATCGTGCCTGTAGCTTATCTTGCCATTATGCTTATGTTTACTTTCAGTTTATTCATGCCATGTTATCTTTACCTATTTTTACGCTGAAAGTCACCAGGACTTACTCAGTCTTTATGACTGACCCGTTTTGTTTCGCCTCTTTTTCTTCCGTTTCCCCCCCACCAGGTTCGCCGGATGGGAATACAGCTTAGTCCGCATCTTACCAAGCCCCAAGGCTCGTTCATGTATGGCTTGGATTTCTCTTGGCTATGGCTTGCTTTGCTTTATTGGGGAATACTGCAATTTATTTTTATGCTTCTTTGTTTTTGAGCAAGACGGATATTTTAGCTATGTAATTGAGTATTGGAAGTTGATGGGCTTTTAATGTTAACAATTATATTTAATAAATGATTTGAAGTACTTCTACTTTACTTTCCGCTGTTTTATATATGTCTGTCTTGTAATATTTTTGTTCCAGTACCCATAATGCTCCATTGAAGTTAAGGCATTCCCTTTGTGAGTGACCTTAACGGATGTGGGGTGTTACAACTGTTTAGTTTTCAGCTTATGCACTGTCTCTTTATATCAAGTTATGTTATTATTATATTTTATTCCATGCGTTGTGAGATATACTACAGGGTCTTTGTTAGTTCATCGTTTCAACCCTTTCTTTTGACGACCGTCCAGTGCTGGTTGGGCATCGACACAGTGCATTTTCGGGGAAATGTCGGCTGGTTCGGGGCGGGCCGTCACATTTGGTATCAGAGCTCTGGGTTGTGGAGTTAACCTAGGGGAAGACATCAGGGAGAGATAGTATACATATATCAGAGCGCGTATATGTGATATTCCGGTTTTCAAAAGCTATATATATATATACTATTAGTATATCTAAGGATGAAGTCGCACTGCACTGGCACCACAAACGAGATGGTAAATCGTTTTCTCTTTGCAGATTAAACGATGAGCCGATATACAAGGAATACGGGTTCATGTGCCAATAATAGGAATGACCTTGATATGAGGACGATATTTACTACCTTCATGAGAGAGATGCTTAGGGATGTTCGGGTGGCAGTTCCTAATGCTGCTAATGGTGGCGATGCGGGCGCGTAGAGCCGATTTCGCCAAGCTTAACAAGGGTTATACTAGCCTAGGTGGGAAGCCGTTCCACGGAACGGAATCGGCTACGGAAGTTCAGGATAGGCTTGACAGCTGTGAGCACATCTTCGAGGAACTGAGGATTGATGATGCGATGAAAAGAAAGCTAGCATGTGAATTGGTGGAATGCTATTAAAGCAGCTACTCCAGAAGATCAAGTTACTTGGAATCAGTTTGAGAATCAATTTAGTGATAAGTTTATCCCAGCTGCTCTGAAGTCAGAATTGTTTAGGAAGTTCTTGGAACTTAAACAAAACGGTAGGGCAGTCTTGGAGTATATTGCTGAGTTCGATACTCTATCAAAATATGGATTATACCTTATCGATATTGCCGAGAAGAAGAATGAGAAGTTCATAACTGGCTTAGATCAGTACTTGGGGGAGAGGCTTATAAATCATATTGATGAGACTTTTGAATCGATTGCTGGGAAAGCATTGAGATCATAGAGCCTTTATTCTAAGCCCAAGACAGAGGTCGTTGTTACATCCGAAGAGGGACCAAAGCCGCAGGCAAGCGGTAGAGGCAAGAATAGTTCGCAGAATAAGAGAAAACAGAACCAAGCAAAAGATGGTCAGAAAAAGGAGAACAAGAAAGATGTTGTGTGCTATAGCTGTGGCAAGAAGGGCCACTATGCCAAAGAATGTTGAGCATGGCCAGCGGATTGGAAGTGCTTCAACTGTGGCCAAGTGGGACATCTTAAGGTTAAGTTTCTGCAACCTCCTAAAGAGAAGCAGAAGCATTTGCTACTAATGTCGTTCCTTCTTCATTGAATGCCCCAAAATGCAGTAGAGAAAGGAAAGAATATTGTAATTCAAGGTATGCTTTCTGTTTATGATATTCCTATTCGAGTATTGTTTGATACCGGGGCTTCCCATTCCTTCATGTCTAGTGACCTGGTAGACAGGTTGGGATTGGAACCCGAGATAGTCGTTAGACCTTTAGTTGCGACGAACCTGATTGGTGGTTCGACTAGCCTTAGTATGATTTTCCACAATTTGGTCTTATCGAGTCATGGATGTATGTTTGCTTGTGATTTCTTTGTTTTGGGCTTTACCGGGTTTGGCATTATTTTGGGAGTCGATTGGCTCCAAAGATAAGGGTTGGTGGTGGACTGTGAGGGGTCTTTGTTGACTGTTAGGGCGGGTGATGGGAGGAGGGTACTGTTTGGTAGCCTACCTAGCAATAGGGTGATGACTAGTTTTCTAAATTCCCTCGACATCCCGCATGATGAGTTGTCATAGGTGCATATTGCTGGCGAGTATTCGGACATCTTCTGGGAAGTGACTGGACTTCCACCACACCGAGGGATCGAGTTTCGTATTGATTTAGTGAATGATGCTAGACCTATAGTGATGCCTCTTCATCGTATGGCCCCAAGGGAGAAGCGAGAGCTCGGGGTGCAAGTTAGCGATCTTTTGAAGAAGGGATTTATCAGAAGAAGTGTTTCCGAGTGGGGAGCACCAGTCGTATTTGCTACTAAGGCCGATGGTTCCTTTTGATTATGTATGGACTACCGCGAATTGAACAAGGTGACGAGGAAGAATAAGTACCCTCTTCTGCGGATAGATGATTTGTTTGACCAGTTAAGTGGAGCAAGAGTGTTTTTCTAGTTGGATCTCGCGACAAGGTTTCATCAGTTCAGAGCGGAAGCTGAGAGTATTCCTAAAACGACATTTCGGACGCCGTTTGGATTCTGTGAATGGTTGGTCATGCCATTCGGGTTGACCAATCCACCAGCATATTTTGTGGATCTTATGAATAGGGTATTCAAGGATCGATTGAATAATTCTTTTCTTGTGTTCATGGATGATATCTTAGTTTATTTGATGATAGAAGAGGAACACAAGGAACATATGAAGATAGTGATGGAGGTGTTGAGAAAACACCAGTTGAAAGCAAAATTTTCTTAGTGTCACTTCTGAAGAAGGGAAGTGAGATTCTTGGGCCATGTTGTTTTAGAGAACGCTAATTTTGTGGACCCTGCGAAGGTAGCTATGGTGCTAGATTGGTCTACGCCCAAGAATGCAACGGACGTAAGGAGTTTCTTGGGGTTAGATGGATTTTATCTCAAGTTTATCTAGGACTTCTCTATGATAGCGACACCGTTAACACAGTTGACCAAGAAGAATCAAAATTTCGTCTGGGACGAAGGGTGTGAGAGGGCATTTAAGGGTCTAAAGGAGAAGTTGACGTGTGCACCGGTGTTAGTCATTCCTAAGGGGAATGAAGAGATGACGGTGTACACGGACGCCTGTGGTACCGGACTAGGTACTGTACTGATGCAAGGAGGTAGGGTTATAGCTTACGCTAGTTGGCAACTGAAACCGCATGAGAGAATATATATCCTACCCAAGATTTGGAATTGACAGCGATCGTGTTCGCGTTGAAGATGTGGAGACATTATCTCTTGAGAGAAAGATTTGAGTTGTTTACCAATTATAAGTCTTTAAAGTATCTTTTCTCTCAAAAGAATTTAAATCTCCGTCAACAGAGATGGTTGGAATTCTTGGCTTCATATGATTTCAATATCGCATATACACCATGAAATGGCAATGCGGTGGCTAATGCATTGAGTAGGAGACATGCCAGTTTAAGGGATATGTTTCTGGAATGGAAGCAACTGGAGTATATCGCAGGGTATGATTTCAGACCAAAGTGCGAATTAGATTCAGAAATGTTAGCAAGTTTGACGATCAGACCCACCTTGATTGAGCGGATTGGTTTCAGTTAGAGGGACGATCCTAATCTATTGGAAATCATCTCCAAGTTAGAGAGAGGTATCGATGAGGAGATGAACAAGTATGGTCTTGATCGAGATGGATGGCTTAGAAAGAATGGAAGACTTGTTGTACCCAATGTTAGTGGATTGAGAGATGAAGTGCTTAGAGAACGTCATCACTCGAAACTGACTATATACCCCAGTGGAAAAAAGATGTATCGAAACATGAAGCAGACTTACTACTGGGAAGGGATGAAATGAGGCGTTGGGAAGTTTATATCCAAGTGTATGAATTGCCAGCTAGTTAAAGACAAGCAAAAGAAGCCCAGTGGTTTGTTACAACCATTGGAAATTCCCGAATGGAAATGAGAACAAGTCTCGATGGATTTCGTCGATGGTTTGCCAGGGACTAGATCAGGTCATGATAGCATCTGGGTGATTGTGGATCGATTGACCAAAAGTGCAAGGTTTATACTGGACAAGTCAAATAGAACGGCTGCTAAGTTAGTAGAACTGTATATGAAGTGGATAGTGAGATTTCATGGAATACTTAAAAGTATTGTGAGTGACCGAGATCCATTATTTACTAGTGGGTTTTGGAAGATCTTACAAGAGGCTTTACGGTCATAATTATATCCCAGTACCACATACCATCCTCAAACTAATGGTCAGACGGAGAGGGTGAATCATATATTAGAGGATCTCTTGAGAGCCTCTATATTGGATTTTGGAGGATCATGGGATGACCATTTACATCTAGTTGAGTTCGCATATAATAATAGTTATCAATACAGTATTGGTATGACTCCATTTGAAGCTTTGTATGAAAGACCGTGCAACTCACCATCTTGGTTGGAAACTACTGAGAAATTTGTGTTGGGACCAGACATTACGGGAGAAAATTCAGATAAGATCAAGGTGATTCAACAAAGAATGAAGGCTGCCCAAGATAGGCAGAATAGTT
The DNA here is from genome assembly GCA_030737875.1 of Allium sativum. Taxonomy (NCBI): domain Eukaryota; kingdom Viridiplantae; phylum Streptophyta; class Magnoliopsida; order Asparagales; family Amaryllidaceae; genus Allium; species Allium sativum. Next base: position 165,008,269 of record CM060916.1, on the reverse strand, counting down.
ATGCTCATAAAAGACGAAGAGATTTGAAATTCTCCATTGGCGACTTGGTGTTTGTCAAGATTTCTCCATTAAAGAGCATGATTCGATTTGGTAGGAGAGGCAAGTTAGCACCAAGATTTGTTGATCCATTCCCAGTTCTCGAGAAAGTCGGGAATTTAGCGTATAAAATTGGATTACCAGACAAGATGGCAGGAGTTCACAACGTATTTCATGTTTCCCAGTTAAGGAAGTTTATGCACGACCCTAATGGGGCTATTTCACCAGATCAGTTGGATGATATTGAGGTAGAACCCGAGGCAGTTGGGAACAACAGGCCGATTGGTATTGTAGAGTATGATACAAAGCAACTTCGAAGAAAGACGGTAAAAGTAGTGAAGGTCCAGTGGGGTGATAATGAGAATGACTGTACTTGGGAAACAAAGAGATTATAAGGAAGACGTATCTTGAACTCTTTGCCTGGTAAGGTTTTAATAGTGAGAGTTAATCTTCTTGTTCGTAAACCGCATGCTAGGATAGACTTATTATGTTGTTATGTATGTTTGATTGTTGCATATGATTGATAGGCATGCGGGAACCTTTATATGTTTTGGTTAAGGAATTTCGGGGATGAAACTCCTTAAAGGGGGGGGGGGGGATGTAATGACCCGCATTCCACGTATCGGAGGATCATAGAATATTTATTTTATTTTCATATGAAGTCGTATAATTGTGTAAATTTGGGAGACGACTATTGGGGTCATTTACCATGTTCATGATTTTTTCCGAATTTTAAATGACCGTTTTGTCCCTGACAAATCTTATTTCGCCTATAACTTTTGATTGGTAAGGAGTTTTGACCTGAAACCATTTCCATTGAATTTGGAAGATGGTTTACCTTTCTGTAGAGTGTCACATTAATCAAATGGATTTACCGTTTGGGAGATATGGCTGAAACAAGGTTTGGAAGGTGAAAAATTACATTAGCGGGCTTAATAAGGTAATTAGCGTATGGACCCATAACCCATTTCGGGATTAGGGCTATGGGGAGGCTGATAGGGTTAGGGAATTTTTATCATTTTTCTAGCCGCGACTTACATCTCTTGAAACCTAGCAATGGCCTTGAACCGCCAAATCACCTTCTAATCACATTCTAATCACGTATTGGTCTAATCAATGCCAAATTAAAGCGAATTAGCGTAGAGATCGAGGTAGAACTGCTGTGTTGCATAGAGATTCGACCCAAATCAGAGATATTTTCAGATTTGAGATTTTATTTGTGGCTAAGGTGAGTGATTAGCATGCTTTTACACTAATCACGGCTAATTAGGGGTGATAAGTGTTAATTAACGAAATTATGCATTATAAATATGTGGAAAAATATGTAGAAATTCTGAAATGTCATTATATTCCTCTTTTAGAAATTTGGGTTAATTTGGAAATATTTTGCTAACCCTATCATTAGATATAGTTAAACACGATTAAGGTGAAAACATGGGTTTGGGGTGTGTTTGATCCATATTAACATGTTATAATCGTTGTTTTGGTATTTTTGGTCGATTCTATATATTGCTATTGTTGTTTAGAATGTTTCGTGATTGCCTAGAACTATTAGATTGGTCGGAAACGCCGTCGTATGGCGTACACAGTTGCTGGAAAGAGTTGCAGGAAGTTGTGCAGGGACCCGTTCATGAGCCCCCCATTCTTGAGGCATGTTTCACGAGCCGCCCCGATCGTGAAGCACCCCTACTCACGAAATAGAATGATGAGACGAACCTCCTTCCAAGCCAAGACGCCATCAGCAGAGGGCCTGGTGCACCCACGAACCGCTCCAGCACCACCATCATGAGCCGACATCACGAGCAGGAAGACTCACGAACCAGATGCTCATCACGAGTGGACCCCACTACCAGGAGACCATGAGTCGATGGCCATGGAAGAATCACGAAATGGGCTTCAAGTCTGGACAGTGATCGAACTGAATGGGAACTAGAACGAGAGGAGACCAAAACCCGAGATGCAAAGGTAGTCCAAATGAGAAGTTGTAGCTCAGGATCCAGATGGGAACCAACGAGTTAACTTCATGATTGGGCTTGGCTGTGGGATGTGTGCAAATGGGTTATCGATGTCTATAGCTTTGATTCACCACTAAGAGATGGATTTGGCTACGGATGAGTGTAGTGGAGTCATCATGACTTCATAGGGGAAAGTGATCGTAGTAAGGCTATGAGCCAGTGTAGTGGAGTCGCCATGACTCCAAAGGGGCAAAGTGGACATGGCATGGGGTTAGTGGCCGTGGATCAGTGCAATTGGGTCATTATGACGCTCAAAGGCAAAGTGATTGCAACAAAGTATTGGATGATCAAAGTGGCGGATATCGTATGCTTTATGCACTAAGTGAGAGATGTGAGGTTGATTGCTATGTTTGATGTTTGCTATCACCTTGACATGCACACTCCCATTTTTCACACTTTATGTTACTTAGAGTACTGTACATCCTGTTTTGCTAACTCTTTGGTTGCAGGTCCAGGTTTAGGTATGATTCTTATACCTGTTATTTGTTCATCTTAGAGATGTACACTTGCTACCACTCATACTAGACTGTTATCTGACCCAGAGTTTTATGTTTCTTCTTATTACTCTGGGTGCTCACGCGAGCAGACTAGAGACAGGTTAGGTGGTTGCACGAGTAGCTGTATCGGAGACGAGCAGGAGACTTCCACGTACTATATATATATTCTCCCTGTGTTGTTGTCGGTCTCTGCTTTGGGCATTAGTAGTGTATCTTTCCTTTTTGCTTTAGACACGGTATTTTGAAGTTGTAATAATGATGATTAGGATCAAAAGCTGTGTTTTGGATTCCGCTGCTATGATGGTTTAGTTTTCAGCTTATGCACTGTCTCACCTGTTTTATATCAAATTATGTTATTATTATATTTTTATTCCATGTGCTGTGAGATATACTACAGGTTCTTTGTTAGTTCATCATTTCAACCCTTTCTTTTGACGACCATCCTGTGCTAGTTGGCCATCGGCACAATGTATTTTCGGGGAAATGTCGGCAGGTTCGGGGTGAGCAGTCACAGATTTGATGTTTACTTATAGTACAAGTAAAGTATTTCTAAAACCATATTTTTATAAAATAAAAAGGACATGATGTGATTTAAACATATTAAATTAAAAAATATACATAATAATTTCCTTTAGTAGATAATCATTTTGAGACTTACCGTCTCATTAATGCATGCATACTAGTTTGGACATTAGGTAAAAAGTTTGAAATGATATTAAGGGAAAGAAGGTCATTTCTTTACAAAGCATTATTTTATTTACTTATATTTTTGGTTAATATACATTGTCAAAATACTTCATCTTCATCCTTTTTTCTCACTTAGACTTCTTCCTGTATTCTCTTATAAGTAAATCCGTGGGAGCCTAAACAAAACAATATACAAAAATAAGAAAACAAAAGAGGGAACTGTGAGGTATTTTTCTCTTCAAAACTTGTAAATTAAAATAGGCAATAAGCTCTATATAAAATTAAAAGCCTAGGACCTTCAAAAATTAATTTTGAATTGTATAATTGTTTAAAATTGCTATAAGCTATTGCATTATTTTCGTTTGAGTTTGTTTATTGGTCTGGTATGCACTCGAGTGATCTGGCCAAGTTGTGGAGGTTGGGAAGCTCACTTTAGTAAGCTTGGCCTAAAGCACATGATGGCAGGAGGACTACATTGTTAGGGAATATGGATCAAGGATCTTAAGGCAAACTAAGCATTAGAGGGGGGAGAGGTGAATAATGTTTTATGGATTTCTTGATATCTTTTTAAGTTTATCAGAATGTTATGTAAATCACTGAATCTATCACATATGTAGATGATAGTAATACAGCAGTAGAAGGGAAGGATTTCTCTAAGATAGCTGCACCATTAACCGGATTAGCAAAGAAGAATTAAGTCTTCGCATGGGACGCGAAGTGTGATCAAACTTTTGGAATTTTGAAAGGAAGATTGACAAGTTTTCTTGTGTTTACTATTCGAAATAGGAATGAGGAGATGATAGTATACACCGATGCATGTGGCGCTGGACTTGGAGAAACGTTAATGCAAAAGTAAGAGGAACCTTGAGCTTTCAGAACAAATTTTCAATTATTAAACTACAAATTTCAACTGTCCTGGGTCCTCTACTCATGGGTTATCTTCTTATAAACCTTTAACGCCAGGATCTTTCAACCCCAATATAAAAATACTGGTATGATTCTAAATTTTACTTGTATATAAGAAGATGTACAAGTCTCCTTTACTAAAATCAGAGTCAAATTAAATAATAAAGGAAAGTGGATTAATTGGTAATAATTAATCACATGCATAACTTAAACAATTTTATATAAACTTGTCCTTTCCTATTAGATCTCTTTACTCAAAATAGGCAATCCAATATTATGCCTATATATCTATATTGATAGATTCCATCAATAACTACATACTAACTTGTACAGAATGAATCTTTGAAATGTATATACAAATATCACCATGCCAGTGCATAAATAAATATTCAGGGTTACATTGATTAACTTCATTTACTAAACATACATTTTCCTTACTTTCTTCCCAAACATACTGCATGCATTTATAAGTAAATATGAAAGAGGTTCAAGCTATATAGGTATGTTTATGTGACAGGTCAATTATGACATTGCCAAGCTGACTTTTATTATCCATCATGTACAGGCAAAACCATTGCATTAGACGATTATAACTCAGGATGCCTACAATCATATACGTAGCAGGGATTAATTTCAAACTGTAAATAAGGCTAGTGTGTAATGAACTAGCCTACACATTCATTAACTTGAATGCCTTGCCCTCCTTATTTACACAGAAGCATATTAATACTTAAACCACAAACACAGATTTTGTTCACAGGAAAATAGGTTTCGAAATGTTCATGCAGACATTCTTATAAATATATAAATCAAATACATTTTAACAGTTCGCTATGTGCAATGCGTACATATATAGAAACACTTTAAATCATTTTATAAGAACTATATAGTACACCTGAACTAGTATATAAACAATACAGTGCTCATATAGATTGCATATTTTACTTATACTTGTATTTGTACCTCAATTTACATAGTACCCTAGATAATACACTTTTAAATATACAAGGTTAAATGTGCATATAAATTCTCAAATGTAGGTGACACTAAACACAGTTTAATACTTCAACGTTTATAACAATCCAATTCCTTATGCCATTACACAGCTGAAACAAGCATCCATACCTGTAAAGCAGTACCCCAGACTGCCTCATTTGAATGAGACACCCAGAGATTGCATGGACAATCAACAGGGTCAGAAATCAAAAGTCCGGTATAAGTGTATTCTACGATATGTGGTGTTCAGTGTATACTGCTACTGTTTTACAGTTTCAATAAAACCACTCTAAAGCATGTTAAAGCTATCTAATCAATATAAGACACTGGTTAGGGGTTCACATATTAAACTGTCTTAACATGTTACCTAGCAATTCACACATTCACTGCCTATGGTTATAAGCAGACAAGTCAACAAACAATTTGTACACTGGATGTAAACATATATAAGCTACTAATTATGAGTAATAAATCAGGAATAAATCAGTTTTGTCAACCCAGAGAGTGATAGGCACTGTTCATGGCATTGTTAACCTCTGTGTGTGTACATATATACAACAGATAAATGCGTGTATACATGTATATTGTGACACCCCACATCCGCTAATGTCACTCATTAAGTGAATGAAGTTCCATGAAGCGTCATAGGTAAGCAGACACAGAATAATTACAAGATAGATATAAATAAGATAGCAGCGGAAATTCAAACTTTTATTTCTAACATAAATCATACTGTGTGGTCCAAAATATATTAAGTCACAAAAACCATTGCAATAATATAACTTCTGTCTTGTACCATCAGAGTACATAAATATAAGAAGCATAACATATTTCCCCAAGTAATAGAGCCAAGCCATACTAGAGATAAGAACTTGAGCCATACTTCGAAAGCAACTTCTAGCAAGATGATAACTGAGTCTTGACTAAGCCTTAGAATTCCCTCCCTGCGAATCTTGGAGGGGGAACGGAAGAAAGAAGAGGAAATAAAAAGGCTCAGACATAAAGTCTGGCGAGTCTAGTTACTTTTAGCAAGTAAATAAACAAAAGTAGCATGGAAGGCATATAAAGTGGATAAGAGATATTACTACATAAAAGACAGGTTAGACAAGGTATACATGATAAGGTGTATACGCTTCCCTAATGATTACTCCTCATTATTACTTATATATCCAGAATCAGATGATCCCTTCCAATATAAGGTGGTAGACAAAGGCATATGTCCAAATGTACCCTAACCACTACCCTAATCGATCGGCTCCCTAATCCGCGTAGATACTCTGTGTCGGCCCCACCATAGGATGTATCACGTCCTAAAGTGGCAACCCCTCGCTGATATGCACAACCCCATATCTACAGGTGTCACAGTCGTCTTATCCCCCTCTGCCCGGCTCATGCACGCATATGGCCCGGTTGGTTTGCGCCGCCCACACCGTTCTCCACGTTTGGATCTCTTATAATCAGTGCAGCAAATATGCCCCTTCTTCAACCTAGTACGGAGTATATGTTTTGATACCTACTTCTGGTTACTGGATGAAACGAATCCCACACAATATGATACAAGCTCTCCCCCTTGTCTTATATGCCCCACTAGGTTTTCTTTGGCTATGTATACCACCAGGTGTCTTTAATTACATAACCCTATCATTTCTACAAGTTATGCTCACCTTAAAAGGTGTCTTTAAGCACATAACTTTATTATTTCCACTGGTTATGCATACCACTAGGTGTCTTTAATTACATAACCTTATTGGGTTGAGTTTTATGGGCCTATATGCGTAAATATTACCTACCCCCTCCAGATTTGCTTAACCCACCCACTGTCCAACCAATTTTACTTAACCTTAAATTTAGTTCATAATCATACAATCGCTACGAATTAGATTAACATAAGTAGTCCAATTCCCTATGATGTCCATTTATGGTTTATAATGGGATAAACCTCTCACATTAGGCCTGCAACTTGTGGATGCTGGATATGCCGGTCGGGTCCGGGCAGTCTTATTTCACAAGTTGGGCTTAACCTCGTGTCTTAGCCTGATTCGTATTTGTGCACTAAGACCTCTCACATTAGGTTCAACATTAGTGGTTGCTGGATATGCCGGTCGGGTATGGGCAGTCTTACACCACTAATGCAATCTAACCTCGTGTCATAAGTGCAATTGCAATTTCTAATTGTAATTATTGGACATTTCGTTCTTATTCAAATTTACCTACGTTATTATAGGTAACTATGCCCCTTTTTCTCCTTTTTGAATTATATGCCCTATTCATAAACATTACTTAAATTATGCCAATTCTAACCCTTTTCCCCCGTTTTCTAACTAACGCATTCACATATATTTGGTTTCATATAGTGTGACAACCCCAATTTCGACAGACCGAATTTTTTTCAAAATTCCAATCTATCGAAACTCAAATTGGTTTGCTTTGGTATCCTGTAGAAAATACAGAGACATAAAACATGTCAGAGCTCAGAACAATATCTCACAATGGAAAGGATAAAATATAGTATAATCAAAACATAGCCTTATCGTATATTAATACTGCCTAACCAGTATCTAAAGCTATCTGTCTCTGCCACAATCTAACCTGCGAGTGTGTTATGAGGAGGGGGTCAGAACACAAGTTCTAGTGACTGGATTTAAACTATACACTTTGGATAATCTTACATATACCGTTCAATCATATTTTATAATTTATTAGGCTACTTGGGTTAACATCACTCAAGGCTTACACACACGTCGTACACATTTACTTCCCAGTGAATTAACCTAATACAGTATATGTAGCTATATCTCAATATTGAGATACACCCCATGGTACTCCACTTGCACGGTTTCCACCGTATCATCGAAGGAATATAGCAGTCACTAATCCTACGCCCGAATGTCATACGGAATTCTGCATATATGTCAACGCTACGTCTGCAAAGAACCACTACTTCTATATTACGTAAGCGTTCAGACTGCCATCTTTAAACCATTCGATCGAATTAGGTTCCATCCTTGAATAATGCCCTCTAGTCTTATGATACACCACCCAGAGCAACACGAGTGTACCTAGACTTTCCCACGTGCGTATCGTCAATCGTTCCTGATGTCTATTGCACATGTTCTCTATATGTACGCCCCAGTCCCGTGGCGGGGCTAATCAAGAAACATGGAACTCGGTCGGGAGCTTTCAGATATCTGCCAATTGCAGATGCTAAGACCTGCTTTTGCAATGGCTACGGTCCCACTAGACCCCTCCCTAGACTAATGAAAGGCATCCAAGAATATCAAGAATGAGAACTTAACCCCGGCCCCCTATGCCCGTCAAACCTATTGGCCAACCTCACCCATAACTAGATAGCAAAGTATATGGTCTTTTGGAGTTTTCCGCCTTTCCGCTTTATGTACTGATTGAAGATGGTAAGTAGACGACGAGTTGCTATCACAGGGAACTAACTGGTCTCGCCGAATCACGCTGGTCCGTCTTAGTCTTTTGATTGCCCCTTATTATTGCAATCAAGGCGTACTCATTGGTTCACCGACGCAGACCTAACCTCTATGAGTACACGCGGATCATCTGCCACTCACAGAGGAATATCAAGAGTACCCTACGTCCCCGAAAGCTGCGTGTTTCCCCTTCCAGTCCTTTGGAGCCGTCAAACAATCAGATGAATGTGCGCACCCCTCGTGCCTTATAACAACTTTATGATCTACCCTGTTGGGTTATTCACCCCCAACCATACGGACTGGTCTAAGCGCCTTACTTTAGCATGTTGTTAGACCCTATGTCTAAACATTCTTTTACGCGCTTGTCTCACCTCACTAGGTTTCCAATTAACTTGGTTATTCTAATTCATATTGAATTCTTATTCAAATTACCAAGTTTCTCTTGCTTATTAATTTCAGTCATACAACTTAATTCATTTAAGTTTATTAATAAGCTTACAACATGTTATTCTCTAGATTGTGGCTCTAGGTCTGTGATCCCCAATCCCTTTTATATTCTTGTTTGATTTCAATAACATGTTGTACTTAATATGTAATTAAGTATATCTAATTCACATGTTTCCAATTAACATATCATTTACCATTTATGATTATATATAACTTATTTCAATTCATAAGTTTTCCTCATCCTCTCTCATTTAATCATAATTCCACTTTACGTCGTCAATACGACTTGTTGTTTACTTATTAACTTAGTTCTATTGACTAAGGCCCATTAATAAGTTTCTCTACCCATTTATTATAACATATGTTATAATTTCCCCTTGTCTCTAAGACAAGTCTAAACATGTTATTCCTACCAACGGGATTCAGACTCCCAAACTACTTAATTTATAATTAAGTAAAATATATTTTCCCCCTTTTCTTAACTGGTTTTAGGTTTTCACCTTTTCTGATTACTTAATTTACAATTAAGTGTTACTTAACTTAATTCACAAGTTATCCCATTCCCTTCCTTGTTTATTATAACCTAAGTTATAATATTCACTTGTCCCTAGGACAAATCTATCTATTATACAACATTTTCATTAATGTTATTTATTTATAATAGGTTATTATCATTTCCATTTTAAACCATTTACTGTTGTAAAATGTTATTCTTCATTCTCTGTAATATATGTTCCTTATTATATTAAGGAGTGCACTTCATGCACCTTATCGGTTTGATAGAAGGGATCAATGATTTATTTTCATAACGTTTTCCCATCTAAATTCGTGGTAGCAAGTAATTTCTTTACTTTTCTATATTTATTGTGGCTTACTTGCAACAACATTTTCAGAAATAAGCCATTTAGGGAAATACTTCACATTTACCTCTTATCACACTAACTCAGTTCATTACATCCCTTCCTTTCTTATTTTCTGAGTTAGACATTTAGTTACCATCCTTGCCATTTATTCATATCTTATTATATACATTTATTTATTTATATATATAAGCAGTAGACCTCTCACATTAAGCCTACACTTGTGGACGCTGGATTTGCCGGGCGGGTCCGAGCAGACTTCTACCACAAGCTGACTTAACCTTGTGTCTTAGCACATGTTGTTAATTCTTGCACTTAGGCCTCTCACATTAGGTTCAACACTAGTGGCTGCTGGAAATGCCTGTAGGGCCCGGGCAGACTTCTGCCACTAATGCAACCTAAACTCGTGCCATAAGTGTATTTACAATTTATAATTGTAATCCTAGGCATATTCATTTTCATTCAATCACTTATGTTCATATCAAGTTGCGCTTCCAAATTAAAATCTCAAAACGTAATATATGTTATGTTCATTACATGAAAATTTTAGACATATTATCCTTTTTACTGTAATATAGTTTACAGTAATCTAATCTACATGTCATCCAATTTTTGCCTATATTTTATCGCATGTCATTTTCAACATATGTTTAATTCTACTAGGACATGTAAACATTCAATCGGGTAATTATTTTAACATGTCGTTCAATCAATAATATGTCCCAAGTAAAGCAAGTAATTACAATCACTGAATTGGCTATTCATATCCTAACTAGTTTATTTTCTCCAACATGTAAACATTTAATAACTTAGCCAATTCAACATAGGAATTTCCTGACATATTCATATCAACATTTTAATTCGTTACAACAGCAATTTATAATTAAACTGGCCATTTCAAAATCTATTAAAATGGGGAATGCTAAACGATAGTCTTAATATTATCTAAAGGCTATAGCCTAAACCTACTCACCTTTAAGCTTTCACCAAATTTTGGATCTGATCCGTTATATCTTCCATGGTTCTCCTTTTTCCTTTAATTTGATTCATGACCTAACGACCATGGATTTATTATTTCATGAAAAGAGAAGGGAAAGTGAAATAATTTAAATAGATTGGTTCTTAGATGTTTACCTTGCTTTTATGATTCAATAATCTTTTCATCAACGTTGATTCCCTCTTCTAGATCTGAATTCATAATCCTCCCAGGCTAACATTTTAATTTCAGAATAGATTTGAGAACAGAGAGAGAGAGGGAGGGAGCCATGGCAGAGCTCCAGCCCAACCGCCGAATTGTAATGTTTAGGGTTAGGTCTAGGGTCTTATTTATAGGTGCTCAAGACTTTATCGTACACGCAGCGCTGTGTCAGCATTGAACGCAGTTTTCAAAAACAGTCCAGGTTCGCAAATGAATATAGCCAGATCTTATCGTATACGCAGCGCTGAGTCAGCATTGGGTCCCGTAAGCTGTTTTGGCGCAGAAATTTGAATTTCGAATATTTGAATTGTTTTGGCGTAGAAATTTGATTTTTGAACTTTTGAATTTTTGGAATTTATTTAACTGTTTTATTCACATGAAATATTCTTATATGTATACAATTCCTCTACCGACCATTTTACGCGTATATATACGGACAATTTTCGTTTTATTTTCAAAATTCAAACGATGTTACACCATTATTTGATTCTTGCCATATATCATTGACTATAGCCTTATCTTGAATTTTATCTTTTGTATACATATATTTATGCATATATATATATATATATTCTCAAATATATACATATATTTTCTTTATTTCCTTATATGTACGTTTTTATCCTTTCAAATTTTGAATTTGTATACGTACATATATTTGCATGGTCAGTTGGCCCTCTCTAAAACAAAGATAAAAATTATGCCACCACCGGGGTTCGAACCCCCGACCTCTATGTGTAACGGCAAAGAATTTCGCTCGGTCCGAACCAGTCGCTAAACCGACCCAGACCGTTCGAAACGCCCTATCGTTTGAGAACACGACAAAACAGAACGCATACAAAAGAACATTTCACTGTATATTACAACAATGCATCAGATTACAAGAATATACAGAGTAAGAATAAATAAATATTACACAGAAAATATCAGAGATTACATTTAAATACATCGCAACGGAAAATAATACAATACACAACTAGAAGTAGATATACGGATACAAAGCTTTCCGGATATCGTTCCAGCTGTAAACCAGGATCCTGTGAATATAAATCTGCAAAACCAAAACTACTAGCTGCCCGTGTCGAAAATAAGGGCACCCAGAGTTTAGGTTAAAACAATAAACTCCAGGTCAGTCATGTGACTGGTGTGAGAACTAAAACAGTTATTAATCTTTATTTTTAAAGTTCGGTAAATCAAGGGACCACGCCGTATAACACGGAACGGGTTTCCTCCCAAGAATACCAGTGCATAAAACAAACAGCGCAATGCTAAATAAAGTAAAATGAAGCTGTTATAAGACCCAGGTCCCATCACACAATGCAATGCAGCCGAGGATAGGGTTTTCCCTTATAACAGCCAAAGAATGCTTGATACGGTTAAAACAAATCGTTTGATACTATTATAAGTGCATAGTGTATAAAACAACTTCAAATCATAAGTATCAATCATAGGCGGCATGAATGCCCCATAACACTATGTCGCCATATATAAGTTTACAATCAAAACCGCAAGACGTCGTATTGGAAGTTGGGTTATCATTTATGGTATGAACCGAGGCTAGGGGCAAGATCCTCACTGATTCGAGACTGCCTAGCCCGAGTCTCAGGCAAGCGCGCAGGCAAGCCTTGGAGCGACAGGGCCGGTCCACCGATGTGGATTATTATACCTGAGCACTACGTTTCGCCGCCCTTTGGGGCGTAAGCGAGCCAACTAAATGACTCCATCGGTTCGAGAACGACCGATCAATCCGAGGCGCCTCGCGACAGCAACAACAACATAAGTCAAACTCGTCAGGGCGTGTAAAACCACTGACGCCACTTTTAGCTAGGAGGAAACGTAGGCCCTCCCTGAGGTCCGTCTCCCGTTTTTGGTTCATACCGGGTGTGAAACTCGCGAAGTAAACGTTACACAAAGCTACGCCACAAAGGTCGTGCTTCGATCATCAACCACAAGACTTTGCTTTTCAACAGAAGCCTTGATCAATTGCCACTTAGGCATGCCACACAGGCAATTCACTCCATGCGTTTGATATCCATCAATATATAACCCCTGAGCTCGTACGTCTCAGAGAAGGGCGTTAAGCAAGAGAATAAATTCTCCGCCGCCAAACAGATATATATTTAATAGAGATCAATCACACGGACTAAAATCCAATGTCAGACACACAGTCCATTTACAAGTCCGTTCTGGGTCTGAACGAAACCGGAGGCACCTAGTACCCCGCATATCCATCGATCTCCAAGTACGTCTGGACGATCACTAACTGTTTCCATCTTCTTGGGTGTACAGCCCAATCAAGATCATCAGTAATTACCTAAAGGACGTGAAGACTTCCGGTCTTCGACCATCGTCTTCATCTTCGACTTATCGTCGTATCAGTTATTCAGAATGGGATAAACCCGGTCTGTCCGAATAACTCGCGTATATTTTAAATAAGTGTTACACAAACACAACATACGCCTCATTCCAATTCATTAGTCACTAACCGTAAATTAATCGAGAGAATAATTCCCCAAATATTAACCCCGAAGGCCGAAACCAACATCGGATCAATATCCAGAAAACCATTCTGCTTGGCTAACCGACAGTTAGTTTCTAAATTTCACATTCATAGGGAAAGGTTCCCATTAATTTTATCCAAGATAAATTCCTTGAATTTATTCTTTAATCTTCTTTTGAATTTCGATTCAAACTAGTCGGGATTAGCGAACCTTACCGAAGTAATTATTTATTTTAATTTCCCCATCCCAACCTATTCATCCCATGAAGTAAAACTGATAATACTTCATATCTAACACCACAGTGTTATCGGTAAATTCAATTACCATTTCACGTTCAAATCTAATTAAAGATTTAACTATCGCCTGGAGCAAAACTGGTGATACTCCATTTTCGATCATTTCAATCTAATTAAAGATTCATTAAAACTCCACTTAGTTTTAATCTTCGACTGGGTTAAAGAATCAGTGTCATTTAAAACACGGTTCACGATAAACCCAAAATCACATTCATTAATTATCGGGTTAAAGAACGAGTGTTATTTAAAACACTGTTCACGATAAACCCAAAAATCATTCCATTAATTATCGGGTTAAAGAACAAGTGTTATTTAAAACACTGTTCACGATAAACCCAATATCAATATCAATTCAATTCCAATTAAATATTATTGAATTGGTACACTTCATTAAATCTAAATAAAAAGATTTAATCTTTTCTCAACTGGGTTCAAGAACAGTGTTAGTGAAGACACCATTCACGACAAACCCAAATCACATTTGATATTCAATACAAGGCTCTGAATAGAAAATATATCGGCTTATATTCAATATCAAATTCTACGACTAACAAATATCGCATTGGAAATAACGATATATGTATATATCTTTCAAATTCCCATAACAATATCTGTATCATCACGAAATCCAACATCGAAATATTCCGAAGGCAATTTCGATTCAAATCCATTCCAATGCAATCATTGGAAATTCTGGTTATTTTCAAAACCATTTCAAATTCAATTTATTTATTTTAAAAATAAATAGAATTGTAATTCTAGTTCAAAACTAGTTCATTTCGATAAAAATCTATTTTTATCTTTTCAAATATGGAGTTTTTCATCCCAATTCTTTCTAAATCATTTCTTATGATTTTACACAAATTATTACTATTTTTGATAATTTTATCAAGGCCTGTACAGTCGATTTCCATCAACGGCCATCGAACTGCACTTACAGCGACCTTTTTCAAATTTGATTTGGACATAATTCCAAATCCAACCGTTAGATTTCTAATTTCTAATTTCTAATGTTCGTTAGAAAACTCTTTTCGATACGAACCCAACGGTTCCGGTTTTAGGAGAATCCGACGGTCGGATCTCCCGTAATGTCCGTTTGAAATAAATGGTCGAAATTCACGAACTGCCGCGGCGCGGCGCGTTCTATTCAGGCCATTATATTATATATATAATATATATAATATATACTTCGTCGATTTCTATTTAAAAACGAATTATATAAATAGTTTTAAAATCGTTTCAAAAGCAATTTCAACTTTCTTTTCAATTCAAATCAAAATTGAATTCTTCTTTATAAATTCGTTTTAAAATTCATTTCTATTCAATTCAAATTTCAATTCAATTTGAATTCATTTCAATTCACTTTCAATTCAATTTGAAATCGTTTTCAATTCAATTCATTTCGAAATCGTTTTCAATTCATTTCATTTCGAAATCGTTTTCAATTCAATTCATTTCGAAATCGTTTTCAATTCAATTCATTTCGAAATCGTTTTCAATTCATTTCGAAATCGTTTTCAATTCAATTCATTTCGAAATCGTTTTCAATTCAATTCATTTCGAAATGGTTTTCAATTCAATTCATTTCGAAATCGTTTTCAATTCAATTCATTTCGAAATCGTTTTCAATTCAATTCATTTCAAAATGAATAAAATCGATATAAATATCGTTTACGTCAAAATGGCGTCAATCTAATATACACGGCTTCATAAATTTCTATTTTCAAATATTCTATTTCAAATATTTCTTTTTCAAAATGGTTGTTATTATCAAAATATTTCGTTCAACACATGACCAATCTCAATGGATGAGTACTGTCAACACATGAACCTTTATTTTATATTGATAAAGATGTAAATTTTATTACTAAAATATTTCGTTCAACACATGACCAATCTCAATGGATGAGTACTGTCAACACATGAACCTTTATTTTATAATATTCTTTATTTTTCAAATTGGAATGAGGCCCAATCAATTACCATATAAAGTTAATTATATGGATTTTCATACATTACACACATATAATAGCATTGAAAAATAATCAACCATCAACCAAAGTGCACTACACTGTATAAGCATCAAATATAGATATCTAACGCTTATAACAGCCTGTCAATCGATCGATCGACATATTTAATCAATCAGGATGAGTGAACTTCAAATTTCATCCTAACACCCGTGTGGGGTTTCAAACAATCAAACACAGATTTTAGTTGTGCAGTTGGGCGATGTGTAAAATTTATCGACCCAATCAATGTCCTTCAAATAGGTGTACATAAACAAACCGTCTGGTTTATAAATGAATATTTTATTTTATTCACTTCACTATATTCATATTCACGTTAAAAATTATATTTTTAACGATAAAACATCTCATTTTAACATATGAATTTCTATTCAGTTCATTCTTTAAATAAAATGATATTTTTATTTTTCTAACTTATTTTAGAAAATTTCGGCGGCATAACGGCACGATACTAGAAACGGGACGAGGCCTAGCCTTATCCCCGGACTAGTGAAGGCCCACGCCATTCACACATCAATCAATCCATTTAATTTCACCAAACAATTCAATCCAATCAAATAATCTAACTAATTTATGCAATCAAACAAACAAGTCCATGGTCTGTGGACGATTGTGTCGGGTGCTACTAAGCACCGTCTGCATCCTAGTATATATATATATCTAGAAAAGAAATTGAAGAGTGAGAAATTCTCACCGAAAGCTATCCAAACATCTTGACTCTTCTTTGATATAAATCTTCTTCGTTCTCGCCTTTTTGTCACCTTCGTTATCCGCTTTCACTACCTATGTAAAAATCGAATTTTTACTTCGTTATTCAATATATAAAAATCGAATTTTCATTTCGCTATTCAATATATAAAAATCGAATTTTTACTTCGCTATTCAATATATAAAAATCATATTTTTATTTCGAAGTTCAATATATAAAAATCATATTTTTATTCTGTTATATCTATTTTAAAAACAATGTATATTTTATTTTAAAAACAATGCGATATATATTTTTAAAACAAGACGATATATATTTTCACAAAATTATGCTAATTTTATTTCAAAAACTTTGCTAATTTTATTTCAAAAACTTTGCTAATTTTATTTCAAAAACTTTGCTAATTTTATTTCAAAAACTTTGCTAATTTTCAAAACAAGTGTTATTCATATTTGTTATATATATATATATATTAAATATTACTTCATATAATCATATATCATTTTAATTAACAATTAAATAAATTAGTCACAAATGAAAAACCGTTACCTGTTCTGTTCATCATTGAAACCCAAAAACCCGTTTACATTTTTGCCCCTTTACCCTCTCCTCCTTCATCCCGTAATACGCCAGACACCGCTCCAGGAAAACCCATTATTGCGCCTCCAATCCTTGAACCATGCGCCCACCACAGTCCACCTGCCGATGATCAGCATACACCACCTGAAACGCCGACAGCTCCTCTCTCCATCACCTCGACTTTGGCCAACTCGGTGGGCCCATGCGCCCCCAATCAACATTCGAACGACGGGGCTTTAAGCCCTGAAATTGAGCAAACCCCACGACGACAGAGCATCAAACCCATACCAATTCGTAGCCCTCACTTTACTCTTTAATTTTCGATTTGGGCTGGGAGTTTAATTCGAACTGAAATGCGCGATTTTAGGGGAAGAAAGTCGGATGATTTCGAGCCTCGGTTTGAAGTGGCGGCTGTGAAGACTTAGGGCTAGGGTTTTGACCCTTTTATAGAAAATATTTTAATTAATTAATATTATTTAATTTCCAACTTAACTTGTCTAATTCTAGAACTCAAAATCAAACCCAACGACTGTCGCCCCTAGCTAAATACCCCCATGCCGGACACAATGGGATATGTCCCGTAGGCCGATTCGACTGTTACAATCAGTTTCCGTTAAATTTACATTTAAATCACTTTATTGAATTTTAAACGTACATTTCAAATTACCGGGGTCACATACTAACTAGAAAAATTCCCAAAAAATATTTTCTAGCTTCGTATTGACGATACGGTCCTAACAAAACTAGTTTCGTCGAATTCTGAGACCGTTGGAAAAATGGCCATTTTCCAGTCGATTAAAATCAACTGAAACTGGTCAAATGCGTTTTCCTTTGCCACGCTCACATATTGATTCGAAAAATTATGAAATTTGGAATTTAGCAATAATTTAACATCACGGACCCAACAAAACTGGTTTCGTCGAAATCCGAGGTCGTTTGCAAAACGTCCATTTTTAAGGGCCTGAATTCCATAGCGACTATTCAGAATTTTCAACTGGACATATCTTTTGATTCCCGCTATGAAATCTTGATTTTTCGGATTCGTTGGAAAGATATTATCAATTAGATCCTAATGTTTTTGGTTTCACTAAAATCCGGATTGTTTTGCACCCGGTACATTCAATTGAAGTTTGAAATCGAATTATCGAACTACCGCGCCATTTTCAATTCTATTTATAATTATATATAAATATTTATATTCTAACGACGACGCGTATAATATATACGTTCGAATTATATTCAAAATAAATTTCTCGTCGATTATTATTTAAAATAATTCATTTTAAATAATCAAAATTCGCTAAAATGGCCAAAATAAAAATTTTAAACTGGCCCAGATTTTCGGGTTGTTACAATCTCCCCCACTTAAAACTTTTCGTCCCCGAAAAGGAACAAAGTCGAAAGTGGTTTGATTAATCAACTCTACGTTCGATCTGGCTTCCATTCTCCAACTTTTCAGTTTCTGAGAATTTTTAAAAATTTCAAAAATTTGGCTAACACCCTAAATTTTCGAAAAATTTCGCCATAACCTCCCCTGCAATGGGAGCATCGGGGAATTTCAAATAGCTTCCCCGGCCCTTCAGATCTCAAAAAGAAAAAGAAAAAGCCAAGCGGCTAGCCAATAGGCTCATAAAATCATCATCACCCAAACAAAACAGTAAATTATGTAGTAAACATGTACCTATTTGTCGGGCAAACAAATTTTATTCTCTGCTCTAGCCTCCTTGCTATGACCTGTTCAATATAAGTATATGTATATGCAAGCAAATGCGACCAATTTTCAATATAGTTCAATATTTGGTTCGATTAGGCATAACGGTTCAAAATTAGCAAACAAATGAACAAACAACACAAACATCAATCGATTAGTGAATTTAACGTTTCAAATTCATAATATTGATACATATACAAAAAATCATGTTTTGGTGCCAAATCACAACAATGTATTCTAGCTGTATTAGTTTTGGTTCTCACACCAGTCTAATGGAAATATATAGAAAATCACACCTTCGAAACTCGATCATAAATGTTGATGATGCGATCGCTATCATCAATATCATCTTCGGGCGACTAGAGTGTGATGCTATATCTATCCAATATATTAAAACTTTGAATACACGCGGATCAAACGTATACGCAAAATCTTTATATACTGGACTGTCCAACTCAATATAAATAGATAATCAGATACGAATAATTGATTTAAATTTTCAAAACAAAAATTGTTTTCATTTGAAAAATATACTCTTCACACTCGTTCTAGGATACTACTGATCCCATCTCTAACGAGTCATTCTTGTTGGATATTACTAATCCACTTTCTGATGAATTCTTTCGTATGGTTCTAATGTGCCTTGTTCTCTGAGCTTTGTAAACCTCGCTCTGATACCAAATGTCATGGCAAAGAATTTCGCTCGGTCCGAACCAGTCGCTAAACCGACCCAGACCGTTCGAAACGCCCTATCGTTTGAGAACACGACAAAACAGAACGCATACAAAAGAACGTTTCACTGTATATTACAACAATGCATCAGATTACAAGAATATACAGAGTAAGAATAAATAAATATTACATAGAAAATATCAGAGATTACATTTAAATACATCGCAGCGGAAAATAATACAATACACAACTAGAAGTAGATATACGGATACAAAGCTTTCCGGATATCGTTCCAGCTGTAAACCAGGATCCTGTGAATATAAATCTGCAAAACCAAAACTACTAGCTGCCCGTGTCGAAAATAAGGGCACCCAGAGTTTAGGTTAAAACAATAAACTCCAGGTCAATCATGTGACTGGTGTGAGAACTAAAACAGTTATTAATCTTTATTTTTAAAGTTCGGTAAATCAAGGGACCACGCCGTATAACACGGAACGGGTTTCCTCCCAAGAATACCAGTGCATAAAACAAACAGCGCAATGCTAAATAAAGAAAAATGAAGCTGTTATAAGACCCAGGTCCCATCACACAATGCAACGCAGCCGAGGATAGGGTTTTCCCTTATAACAGCCAAAGAATGCTTGATACGGTTAAAACAAATCGTTTGATACTATTATAAGTGCATAGTGTATAAAACAACTTCAAATCATAAGTATCAATCATAGGCGGCATGAATGCCCCATAACACTTTGTCGCCATATATAAGTTTACAATCAAAACCGCAAGACGTCGTATTGGAAGTTGGGTTATCATTTATGGTATGAACCGAGGCTAGGGGAAAGATCCTCACCGATTCGAGACTGCCTAGCCCGAGTCTCAGGCAAGCGCGCAGGCAAGCCTTGGAGCGACAGGGCCGGTCCACCGATGTGGATTATTATACCTGAGCACTACGTTTCGCCGCCCTTTGGGGCGTAAGCGAGCCAACTAAATGACTCCATCGGTTCGAGAACGACCGATCAATCCGAGGTGCCTCGCAACAGCAACAACAACATAAGTCAAACTCGTCAGGGCGTGTAAAACCACTGACGCCACTTTTAGCTAGGAGGAAACGTAGGCCCTCCCTGAGGTCTGTCTCCCGTTTTTGGTTCATACCGGGTGTGAAACTCGCGAAGTAAACGTTACACAAAGCTACGCCACAAAGGCCGTGCTTCGATCATCAACTACAAGACTTTGCTTTTCAACAGAAGCCTTGATCAATTGCCACTTAGGCATGCCACACAGGCAATTCACTCCATGCGTTTGATATCCATCAATATATAACCCCTGAGCTCGTACGTCTCAGAGAAGGGCGTTAAGCAAGAGAATAAATTCTCCGCCGTCAAACAGATATATATTTAATAGAGATCAATCACACGGACTAAAATCCAATGTCAGACACACAGTCCGTTTACAAGTCCGTTCTGGGTCTGAACGAAACCGGAGGCACCTAGTACCCCGCATATCCATCGATCTCCAAGTACGTCTGGACGATCACTAACTGTTTCCATCTTCTTGGGTGTACAGCCCAATCAAGATCATCAGTAATTACCCAAACGACGTGAAGACTTCCGGTCTTCGACCATCGTCTTCATCTTCGACTTATCGTCGTATCAGTTATTCAGAATGGGATAAACCCGGTCTGTCCGAATAACTCGCGTATATTTTAAATAAGTGTTACACAAACACAACATACGCCTCATTCCAATTCATTAGTCACTAACCGTAAATTAATCAAGAGAATAATTCCCCAAATATTAACCCCGAAGGCCGAAACCAACATCAGATCAATATCCAGAAAACCATTCTGCTTGGCTAACCGACAGTTAGTTTCTAAATTTCACATTCATAGGGAAAGGTTCCCATTAATTTTATCCAAGATAAATTCCTTGAATTTATTCTTTAATCTTCTTTTGAATTTCGATTCAAACTAGTCGGGATTAGCGAACCTTACCGAAGTAATTATTTATTTTAATTTCCCCATCCCAACCTATTCATCCCATGAAGTAAAACTGGTAATACTTCATATCTAACACCACAGTGTTATCGGTAAATTCAATTACCATTTCACGTTCAAATCTAATTAAAGATTTAACTATCGCCTGGAGCAAAACTGGTGATACTCCATTTTCGATCATTTCAATCTAATTAAAGATTCATTAAAACTCCACTTAGTTTTAATCCTCGACTGGGTTAAAGAATTAGTGTCATTTAAAACACGATTCACGATAAACCCAAAATCACATTCATTAATTATCGGGTTAAAGAACGAGTGTTATTTAAAACACTGTTCACGATAAACCCAAAAATCATTCCATTAATTATCGGGTTAAAGAACAAGTGTTATTTAAAACACTGTTCACGATAAACCCAATATCAATATCAATTCAATTCCAATTAAATATTATTGAATTGGTACACTTCATTAAATCTAAATAAAAAGATTTAATCTTTTCTCAACTGGGTTCAAGAACAGTGTTAGTGAAGACACCATTCACGACAAACCCAAATCACATTTGATATTCAATACAAGGCTCTGAATAGAAAATATATCGGCTTATATTCAATATCAAATTCTACGACTAACAAATATCGCATTGGAAATAACGATATATGTATATATCTTTCAAATTCCCATAACAATATCTGTATCATCACGAAATCCAACATCGAAATATTCCGAAGGCAATTTCGATTCAAATCCATTCCAATGCAATCATTGGAAATTCTGGTTATTTTCAAAACCATTTCAAATTCAATTTATTTACTTTAAAAATAAATAGAATTGTAATTCTAGTTCAAAACTAGTTCATTTCAATAAAAATCTATTTTTATCTTTTCAAATATGGAGTTTTTCATCCCAATTCTTTCTAAATCATTTCTTATGATTTTACACAAATTATTACTATTTTTGATAATTTTATCAAGGCCTGTACAGTCGATTTCCATCAACGGCCATCGAACTGCACTTACAGCGACCTTTTTCAAATTTGATTTAGACATAATTCCAAATCCAACCGTTAGATTTCTAATTTCTAATATTCGTTAGAAAACTCTTTTCGATACGAACCCAACGGTTCCGGTTTTAGGAGAATCCGACGGTCGGATCTCCCGTAATGTCCGTTTGAAATAAATGGTCGAAATTCACGAACTGCCGCGGCGCGGCGCGTTCTATTCAGGCCATTATATTATATATATAATATATATAATATATACTTCGTCGATTTCTATTTAAAAACGAATTATATAAATAGTTTTAAAATCGTTTCAAAAGCAATTTCAACTTTCTTTTCAATTCAAATCAAAATTGAATTCTTCTTTATAAATTCGTTTTAAAATTCATTTCTATTCAATTCAAATTTCAATTCAATTTGAATTCATTTCAATTCACTTTCAATTCAATTTGAAATCGTTTTCAATTCAATTCATTTCGAAATCGTTTTCAATTCATTTCATTTCGAAATCGTTTTCAATTCAATTCATTTCAAAATCGTTTTCAATTCAATTCATTTCGAAATCGTTTTCAATTCAATTCATTTCGAAATCGTTTTCAATTCAATTCATTTCGAAATCGTTTTCAATTCAATTCATTTCGAAATCGTTTTCAATTCAATTCATTTCGAAATCGTTTTCAATTCAATTCATTTCGAAATCGTTTTCAATTCAATTCATTTCGAAATCGTTTTCAATTCAATTCATTTCAAAATGAATAAAATCGATATAAATATCGTTTACGTCAAAATGGCGTCAATCTAATCAACACGGCTTCATAAATTTCTATTTTCAAATATTCTATTTCAAATATTTCTTTTTCAAAATAGTTGTTATTATCAAAATATTTCGTTCAACACATGACCAATCTCAATGGATGAGTACTGTCAACACATGAACCTTTATTTTATATTGATAAAGATGTAAATTTTATTACTAAAATATTTCGTTCAACACATGACCAATCTCAATGGATGAGTACTGTCAACACATGAACCTTTATTTTATAATATTCTTTATTTTTCAAATTGGAATGAGGCCCAATCAATTACCATATAAAGTTAATTATATGGATTTTCATACATTACACACATATAATAGCATTGAAAAATAATCAACCATCAACCAAAGTGCACTACACTGTATAAGCATCAAATATAGATATCTAATGCTTATAACAGCCTGTCAATCGATCGATCGACATATTTAATCAATCAGGATGAGTGAACTTCAAATTTCATCCTAACACCCGTGTGGGGTTTCAAACAATCAAACACAGATTTTAGTTGTGCAGTTGGGCGATGTGTAAAATTTATCGACCCAATCAATGTCCTTCAAATAGGTGTACATAAACAAACCGTCTGGTTTATAAATGAATATTTTATTTTATTCACTTCACTATATTCATATTCACGTTAAAAATTATATTTTTAACGATAAAACATCTCATTTTAACATATGAATTTCTATTCAGTTCATTCTTTAAATAAAATGATATTTTTATTTTTCTAACTTATTTTAGAAAATTTCGGCGGCATAACGGCATGATACTAGTAACGGGACGAGGCCTAGCCTTATCCCCGGACTAGTAAAGGCCCACGCCATTCACACATCAATCAATCCATTTAATTTCACCAAACAATTCAATCCAATCAAATAATCTAACTAATTTATGCAATCAAACAAACAAGTCCATGGTCTGTGGACGATTGTGTCGGGTGCTACTAAGCACCGTCTGCATCCTAGTATATATATATATCTAGAAAAGAAATTGAAGAGTGAGAAATTCTCACCGAAAGCTATCCAAACATCTTGACTCTTCTTTGATATAAATCTTCTTCGTTCTCGCCTTTTTGTCACCTTCGTTATCCGCTTTCACTACCTATGTAAAAATCGAATTTTTACTTCGTTATTCAATATATAAAAATCGAATTTTCATTTCGCTATTCAATATATAAAAATCGAATTTTTACTTCGCTATTCAATATATAAAAATCATATTTTCATTTCGAAGTTCAATATATAAAAATCATATTTTTATTCTGTTATATCTATTTTAAAAACAATGTATATTTTATTTTAAAAACAATGCGATATATTTTTAAAACAAGACGATATATATTTTCACAAAATTATGCTTATTTTATTTCAAAAACTTTGCTAATTTTATTTCAAAAACTTTGCTAATTTTATTTCAAAAACTTTGCTAATTTTATTTCAAAAACTTTGCTAATTTTATTTCAAAAACTTTGCTAATTTTCAAAACAAGTGTTATTCATATTTGTTATATATATATATGTATATATATATATATATATTAAATATTACTTCATATAATCATATATCATTTTAATTAACAATTAAATATATTAGTCACAAATAAAAAACCATTACCTGTTCTGTTCATCATTGAAACACAAAAACCCGTTTACATTTTTGCCCCTTTACCCTCTCCTCCTTCATCCCGTAATACGCCAGACACCGCTCCAGGAAAACCCATTATTGCGCCTCCAATCCTTGAAACATGCGCCCACCACAGTCCACCTGCCGATGATCAGCATACACCACCTGAAACGCCGACAGCTCCTCTCTCCATCACCTCGACTTTGGCCAACTCGGTGGGCCCATGCGCCCCCAATCAACATTCGAACGACGGGGCTTTAAGCCCTGAAATTGAGCAAACCCCACGACGACAGAGCATCAAACCCATACCAATTCGTAGCCCTCACTTTACTCTTTAATTTTCGATTTGGGCTGGGAGTTTAATTCGAACTGAAATGCGCGATTTTAGGGGAAGAAAGTCGGATGATTTCGAGCCTCGGTTTGAAGTGGCGGCTGTGAAGACTTAGGGCTAGGGTTTTGACCCTTTTATAGAAAATATTTTAATTAATTAATATTATTTAATTTCCAACTTAACTTGTCTAATTCTAGAACTCAAAATCAAACCCAACGACTGTCGCCCCTAGCTAAATACCCCCATGCCGGACACAATGGGATATGTCCCGTAGGCCGATTCGACTGTTACAATCAGTTTCCGTTAAATTTACATTTAAATCACTTTATTGAATTTTAAACGTACATTTCAAATTACCGGGGTCACATACTAACTAGAAAAATTCCCAAAAAATATTTTCTAGCTTCGTATTGACGATACGGTCCTAACAAAACTAGTTTCGTCGAATTCTGAGACTGTTGGAAAAATGGCCATTTTCCAGTCGATTAAAATCAACTGAAACTGGTCAAATGCGTTTTCCTTTGCCACGCTCACATATTGATTCGAAAAATTATGAAATTTGGAATCTAGCAATAATTAACATCACGGACCCAACAAAACTGGTTTCATCGAAATCCGAGGTCGTTTGCAAAACGTCCATTTTTAAGGGCCTGAATTCCATAGCGACTATTCAGAATTTTCAATTGGACATATCTTTTGATTCCCGCTATGAAATCTTGATTTTTCGGATTCGTTGGAAAGATATTATCAATTAGATCCTAATGTTTTTGGTTTCACTAAAATCCGGATTGTTTTGCACCCGGTACATTCAATTGAAGTTTGAAATCGAATTATCGAACTACCACGCCATTTTCAATTCTATTTATAATTATATATAAATATTTATATTCTAACGACGACGCGTATAATATATACGTTCGAATTATATTCAAAATAAATTTCTCGTCGATTATTATTTAAAATAATTCATTTTAAATAATCAAAATTCGCTAAAATGGCCAAAATAAAAATTTTAAACTGGCCCAGATTTTCGGTTGTTACACTATGTTACAAATCAATTGCCTTAACCAACTGAGCTATGAAGTTTTTTGTTAATAAGTCTTGGAGCAATGATTATTATTGTTCTCTCCTTACTTCTCTTTTTCATGTTAGTTACAATACTTAAATTAAACCATTGCATGAATCGTATTCTTTTAATTTTAATGCATTATGTTTGCAAATAAGTGCATGCAACATATTTACATTGCATGCAACCAATCCTTTCTTTCTTTCAATGCATGCATTACATTTTTTTTTGGGTGCATGTATTTACTACATGCAATCCTTATTTTATTCTTTATTTTGAATTTTAATTTGTTTGCATATATACATATATATTTCCCTTGAGCGTATACAAACTTCTAGGCTTAATAACTTCTTCATTTGATGTCCATTTTACGCAAACCAGGTGTCCATCTTGACCAAAATTCGCAGTCCGTTTTACTTAAATATCATTATTTAATTAAGTTATTCTTATTTTATTATCTTAGAAATACGGGGTGTTACATTCTCCCACCCTTAGGAAATTTCGTCCCCGAAATTTAATAATGGTAAAATCAATTAACCCCTCGCATAATATACATCCATCATGTGTGCATCCAATTTTAGCAAACATTGTGCACTTGTGCAAAGTGAAATACAACATAATAATGCATGTATGCCTAAGCGGTACCTCCTATGTGTATGCAAATTTCTCGAAAATCCTTTCTAAAATATGATGCTCACATCCTAGGTATACTGGCAGTTCTACATGAATGCAATATTTTGAAAATCAAAATGCTTTTTCATCCAAATTTTCCCACACTCTTACCGAGTTAGAGCATAGTTCATCCAATTGTTGCATCCATAATCCTACCAACCAACTTTATTTTTCGAATTTCAAAAAAATATAATTTTCTAAATTCGATTTCTTATGTTACAAAAATGTGGAAAATGGAAAATTTCACACCTTTCGTTTTTCTTTTATATACCTTTTTCCTACCGTACTTGGATTTTATGAAACAATGTATAAAGATTTCCTATTTCCCTATCCAAGCACATCCCACATAAGAAAATTTTCTTTGTTTTAGCTTTTCTTTTTCGTCTTATCTTGCAATTTTTTTTTCAAATCGCAAAACTGGAGTACGGACAACTATTTTCCATAATCGGGTTTATGACTTGTTCTTACCTATAAGGTCAGTTTAGTCTCCTAATACAAGGTGCCAACATCCACTCTATTCTCATTTTCTACAACTTATTTTGTCCATCCGACAAAATTCTCTTTTAAACAATTTATCAAAAATAATTGTCAAAAGAATAGAGACTTCAAAACTTTCTTGATTAAAAATTCTTGTATGAAATATAACTAGAAAAACTAGCGAGCTATACATGCTCTATAATATGCACCTTTTACTGAGAGAATTTTACTTTAAAACTCTATATGTATTTCATTACATATTTTAAAACTATAACTTTTAAGATTAAAACTTGAAAACACCATAAACCATTTTTCCCCCAAATTTTTATAATCTCAAGTTCTTAAAAGTTAATAATGGGGTTAGACTCAAAGTGGGTTTCCAATTTTTCTAGGCTCTCCTAGACACTCCCCAAGGTCAATTCTCTCAACTACATATATTCCTAATCCATTTTTCTCTATTCAACCTTTTCCAAAATACTAATCATATGGCATTTATTTTCCTTCCGTACAAAGTATATTGTACACTTCCCAACCAAACTTCCTAAGGGTCTCAAATTCCCTTATTTATTCCTTTAGTGTACAAAACCAACAACCCATTTCAAACCATATTATGCTCTTTTTATTTAGTGGGTTCCTCTATGAATCTAGGTATATATATATATATAATAAATTTATATTTTTAAAAATACAAATACATTCACTCACTATTTATATAGGAATTCTAAACCTAAGCTCTGATAGTAGATGTGACAGCCCCAATTTCGACAGACCGATTTTTTTTCAAAATTCCAATCTATTGAAACTCGGATTTATTTGCTCTGGTATCCTGCAGAAAATATAGAGACATAAAACATGTCAAAGCTCAGAAAA
The DNA here is from genome assembly GCA_030737875.1 of Allium sativum. Lineage (NCBI taxonomy): Eukaryota > Viridiplantae > Streptophyta > Magnoliopsida > Asparagales > Amaryllidaceae > Allium > Allium sativum. The sequence continues at coordinate 164,979,846 of CM060916.1, read as the reverse complement.
ATATCTCACAGCAAAAAGGATAAAATATAGTATAATTAAAATATAGCCTTACCGTATTATTGATACTGCCTAACCAGTATCCAAAGCTATCATGTCTCTGCCACAATCTAACATGCGAGTGTGTTATGAGGAGGGGGTCAGAACACAAGTTCTGGTGATCGGATTTAAACTATACACTTTGAATAATCTTACATATACCGTTCAATCATATTTTATTATTTATCAGGCTACTTGGGTTAACAACACTCAAGGCTTACACACATGTCGTACCCATTTACTTCCCAGTGAATTAACCTAATACGGTATATGTAGTTATCTCTCAATATTGACATACATCCCATGGTACCCCACTCGCACGGTTTCCACCGTATCAACGCGGGAATATAGTAGTCCTTAATCCTACGCCCGAATGTCGTGCGGATTTCTGTATATATGTCAATGCTACGTCCGCAAAGAACCACTACTTCTATATTACATAAGCGTTCGGACTGCCATCTATGAACCATTCGATCAAATTAGGTTCCATCCTCGAATAATGCCCTCTAGTCTTATGATACACCACCAAGAGCGACATGAATGTACCTAGACTTTCCCACGTATGTGTCATCAATCGTTCTCGATGTCTATTGAACATATTCTCTATATGTGTGCCCGAGTCCCGTGGCAGGGCTAATTAAGAAACACGGAACTCGATCGGGAGCTTTCAGATATCTGCCGATTGCAGATGCTAAGGTCTGCTTTTACAGTGGCTATGTTCCCATTAGACCCCTCCCTCAACTAATGAAAGGCACCCAAGAATACCAAGAATGAGAACTTAACCCCGGCCCTCTATTCCCTTCAAACCTATTGGCCAACCTCGCCTATAACTAGAGAGCAAAGTATATGGTCTTTTGGAGTTCTCTGCCCTTCCGCTTTACGTACTGACTGAAGATGGTAGGTAGACGACGAGTTGCTATCACAGGGCACTAACTAGTCTCGCCGAATCACGCTGGTCCGTCTTAGTCTTTTGATTGTCCCTTATTATTGCAATCAAGGCATACTCATTAGTTCACCTACGCAGACCTAACCTCTGTGAGTACGGGCGGATCAACTGCCACTCACAGAGGAATACCAAGAGTACCCTACGTCCTCGGAAGCCGCGTGCTTCCCCTTCCAATCCTTTGGAGTTGTCAAACAATCAGATGAATGTGTGCTCCCCTCGTGCCTTATAACACCTCGATGATCTACCCTGTTGGGTTATCCACCCTCAATCGTATAGACTGGTCTAAGCGCCTTACTTTCGCATGTTGTTAGACCCTATGTCTAAACGTTCTTTTATGCGCTTGTCTCACCTCATCAGGTTTCTAGTTAACTTGGTTATTCCAATTCATATAGTATTCTTATTCAAATTACCAAGTTTCTCTTGCTTATTTATTTCAGTCATACAACTTAATTAATTTAAGTTTATTAATAAGCTTACAACACGTTATTCTATAGATTGTGGCCCAAGGTCTATGATCCACAATCCCTTTTATATTCTTGTTTGATTTCAATAACATGTTTTATTTAATATGTAATTAAGTATATGTAACACCCCACCTCCGTTAAGGTCACTCACAAAGGGAATGCCTTAACTTTGGTGGAGCATTTTAGAAAACAGAACGGAAACTTACAAGACAGATAAAACAGTACTTGAAATTTTTTTAACTTTATTACAGCGGAAACAGAAATTAATATGGTTACATCCTTTCAATTTCAGAATTCAAGTACAAAATATATCAGTCTTGTACAAAAGCCTTCAAAATGCATAGTTTAAAATCATAATCCCCATGGAACGGAAGCTATACCGAGCCGAGCCATACTTTAAGCACTTCAAGCAAAGAGAAATCCGGATCAAGCTAAAGTATTTCCCTCCTTGGATAACCTGGGGGGGGAACGGAAGAAAGAAGGCGAAAACAACAAGGGTCAGACAAAAAGTCTGGCAAGTCCAGTGACTTTCAGCATATGAACAGATAATAATAATATGATATGAACATAAAACTGGATGTGAGATAACTATAACAGAAAAACAGAATGATATAAACTATTGTTTTACACTTCTCTGCACTAATACTAGTATAACAGAATTAGGTGTCACCCTAATGTCTAAATTGAAGCAGGAACGGGTACAGAATACTTTAACAGAAACAGAATGCTAATAATGGGCCTTTACTACCCGATCAGAAACAGACAGAAGAAGAAACAGATTTATCCCTATGGAAACAGAATGTGGAATTAGGTGTACACTAGTAATGGGCCTTTACCACCCGAACAGACGGTACCACACAGAAACAGACAGGTGTTACCACCCAACAGAAACAGACGGTACCAACAGAAACAGACAGAACTAAGCGTACCCTAAAACCCTACCCCAAGCGATCGGCTCCATAATACATAAATATCCTGTGTCGGCCCCACAGTAGGGTGTATCACTCCCTGAAGTGACAACCAATTGGCACAGACCTATTTACAGATGTCACGGCGTCTTACATCCTCAGAGGCAGACCGGGATCCATGCACGCACATGACCCGGTTGGAACGCACCATCAACACCCCTCGCCATTATCAGAATGAACCACTTATAATTAGTTCAGTAAGCGTGCCCGGACCCTACCTACTGTTGGGTCAAAGTTTTGATACCAGAAAGGGTTACTGACTAATATGGGTCCCAAACAACAGATGACACAAGTAATTCCCCTCCTAACCTTGTGTCCCCAGACTAACAGATTTCAGATTAACTTGTTTACAAGTTCAGACATACAGAGTTCAGATTTACTAATTCACAAATTAAGTTAACAAGTTAACGGGTCAGATGTACAGATTTTTCAGATTTGTCTAACTTTGTATTGGGCCTACAGATTCATGGACGGGTTTTACTACATTTATTAATCCCTTTGGTTTAACCCTATTTTCCCCAATACGTTTTAGACGTCATTCTTATCTTAGAATTGCATTAATTAATTATTAATGCACAGACCTCTCACATTAGGTCGGTAGCTTGTGGCCGCTGGATATGCCAGGCGGTTCCGGGCAGACTTCTGCCACAAGCCAGACCTAACCTCGTGTCTTACGCATGTTATGACTAACTTCTCACATTAGAACCTATTGTTTGCGGCCACTGGATGTGCCGGGCGGTTCCGGGCAGATTTACGCCGCAAACTCATTCTAACCTCGAGTTAGCCATGTTTATCTTTGCGGCCAATTAATTAATAATTTACCGTTTATGCGCACGCCCAATATATATGCCAATTCAGATTATATCAATAACAGGATGATTATATCAACATAACAGATAACAGATTTTATACGACTTAACAGATTTAGCAACTTAGCAGATTTTGGCATATAACAGGTTAGGCATTTCAACCGACAAATTTAACAAATTAGCAGTCTAGGCAATATGACAAAACTAGCAGTTTAGACAACTTGGCAAATTAGCATATTTAGCAAATTTAATACTTCCAAAGGTTCTATTTACATGCCTTGCCTAATCATAAATTAGGCCTAAATCCATATGCCTACATAATTGTCATGATTCACAATATGAATATATATATTCCATGTTTGCATAAAGTTACATAGCACAGAATATGGACATAACATATATTACAATTTTTGTTAAACTAGCATTTTACAGCAGATTCACATATAAATTATACCAAATATAACCGTTAATTCCAATGCATGCCATATATCCAAAAATCCCTATTTAGGTGTAATCACAATAATAGATATCCTAATTAATGCAAATCTTTTACACCTAAGCTTCCATATCTTCTCCTTTTTAAGTCATGAATCATTATGCAAACTATACCCAACAATCTAAATCTTTAAATCATATCTTCTAAAAATCAAATCTTGACTTTTATATGCATTTTGTCCAAAGTCTCAAATCATATGTAATCTTACAGTGGTTCCTCTTCTTCTTTTATCACAGAATATGCATAGGTCTAAAACTAGTTTATAACATATGCTCATTAATTACAGTTCTAAATCACAACATAACTATGCATACAACATGCATAAATTACATGTTCATAGTCAAATTTATGCATATGTCCAATATGTTTTATGCCTCAGACCTAAAGTCATACATTCAATTTAGTCTTGTCAAATTTCGCATCATTCATTATTTATCCCAAAATTTTGCGTTCATACGTTAATCTCTTTATGAGATTGGGCACAGGCTCGTGGTAGCCTGGCTATAGAAACAGAAAAGAAGAAAGGAATACAGAACAGTCACAGAAAACAGATCCAACAGAAGAGAATATATATACAACCTCAAACTCAGTTTTAAATGCATATCAAAATTATAATTAACGTTTATAGCGGAGAATAACTGTACTTGCCTTGATTGGATTAAAGAAAGAACTTTTAACTTGTTGTAGAATCTTTTGCAGAACTTTAACCTCTAGTTTGAATTGAGTTGCTTAGGCTGATGTTGATTATCTTCTAGTTTTAATTCCAGCAGAGCAGAGACGCCATTTTTATTTTTTTATTAGAAGAAGAGAGAAATGGAGGCTAGAGAATTGTGCAAGAAACCTAGGTAGAGTCTAGGGTCCTTTTTATAGAGGTTAGGAACTGATTAGGACCATTGATGTTGCTTGGATTGATCGTAGCCATTCATCCTAAGGAGAGACCAATTAGAGCCTGCCACCTAGCCCTAATGACAAAGCAGACCACAGAAAATCGACCAACATAGAATAGGCCAGCCAGGTTGGACTGGGTTCGACCTGGCTCTGGACCAGGTCGACACCCCTGTCGACAGCCCTGTCGACAGGCCTGTTGACCTGGTTAGACCAGGTCGACAGCCCAGTCGACCTGGGTGCGTCAGGCGGGCCTTTTCCCGCCCTGGCCCATTGGGCCCCACTTTGTTTTTCTGAGCTTATTTTATTCCGTTTGAATTTTAAACTTAATTTAAAAACTTCCGAAGGCCATATCTTCTTCATACGGACTCCGTTTTTCGAAAACTCGGACTCTATTTCGCGTATTTTTCCGAGACGAACGCAATGGCGTATCCCGTTTCCCTTAGTTCTTTGATTTCAAATTGATTATGCTGTAATTTGTTAATTTCACAGTTATAGAATTCGCGGGGTGTTACATTCTCCCCCACTTAAAAGGATTTCGTCCCCGAAATCTTCAAGTTAGGAGGAATGTATATCCTAACATCCAATCATCCATCTACTCATCCATCAAACACGAGCATCCAGTATCCTTAAAAGACTTCTAATGCTTCATGATCATATGCAAAGTGTGTGTGTACATGAACTTATCTAATGCAAAATCAGGCGGTCTACTGATTCATTTGACCTCCTTAATGCAAATTATGTCAGTGCCATGAGTCCAACATGTATGCAATAGAATTCTGATGATATATATTATTTCTATATGAGTGCACAACCATTCACTCAAATGCAACATCCATGTGCTGAATCAACCAATTTGCATCCACAAGAATTGAAAAATGCTCACCCATCCATATGCAGTATGAGAGTGTTTTCGAGCCGATCTAGTGCCTAGTGTGTGTATATGCATCCACGAGCAACCACTAGCAACCACTTGCATCCACTTGCAACCATCAAACATAACATGTCTCAAACACATGTTTACACCCATTAGTTTCTACCTAAAGTTCAAATATTCGATCGATAGGATACAGTCGAATGATGGAAGCGAGTACAAATAGAACGAAGACTTGGTTCCCATTAGACATGGGTCCTAAGTATCGGCCCCAAAGACCGAAACCAATATCAAATTGACACCCTACGAAAACTCAGAATGTATGCGTCATACTTGACGCCTAACACAGATACCCCTCAAACCCCAGTCTCAAACAGATGATCCATAACCCTTATGGGTCTGAGTCTATAGCGGAATTCAGAAATAATACTAGCATTAAAGTGCAGAGTATCGATTACAAAATCAAAATACCAAAATCAGAAAAAGTCACAATCAGATAAAGAAATTAAACCTACTATAGAAATTTTCCTATTTCTATCCTAGCCACTAGCCTCAAGAGTGTTCGCCTGCCCTCCTTGTCCTCGTCTCTTCGGGCAGTCTCTAGTGAAGTGTCCCATCTCCCCACAGTTGAAGCAAGCGCCCTTCCTTTTTCTGCAATCCTTGTTCAGATGAGTTGAGCTCCCACAAGTAAAGCACTTTTTCCCCTTCTTATCTTCAGACTTCTCATCCTTCTTTTGTGTTTCCTTTTTGGGCCCCGCTTTCTTATTCTGTGGTTCTTCCTTCTTTGTCTCTTTCGGGCCCTTGTCTTCCTCGTGCAGTAGTGCCATATCCACCAATTTCTCGTAAGTTGCTCCCATGGGTACATGGGTCATGGCTAGGCTGTGCAGTGGCTCATTCAATCCTTTAACAAAGCGGAGAGCCTTTTTATGCTGAGTGTTGACTAAATCCAATCCGAATCTTGCTAGTTGGTTGAACTGGTTGACGTATTCCTTGACCGTCATACTTCTTCGCTTAAGAGACAAGAACTTTTCCAATTGTAAACTTCGTTCAGCTTGCGAGAGGAATTTTGTCTCAAACCTTGTTCTGAAATCCATCCATGTCTCAACCGGTCTCTCGGCATTAGTGACTTCCCACCAGTAGGAAGCTTCGTCTTTGAGCAGCCATACTGCCAACTGTACCTTCTGCCTATCGTCCACCTCGAAGATAACGAATAGATCCTCAGTTTCTTTGAGCCAATTCCTTGCTTCTACGAATGGTTCAGTTCCTTTGAAATCCTTCCCACCCATGGCCCTAAAATCTCTACAGATTTTTGAGAAAGCAATAGCACGAGGAGGGGGTGGAGGAGGGGGATCATTTGCTGGACCTGCAGCGGCGGTCCTAGCCTCAAGATATTGACGAAACCAACCGGGTACATGAACACCCTCTGGTATCTCAAATGCTTCAGACATGCTGGAACGAAAAAGGAAAGGTTCAATACAAAAAAGGACTGAAAGAAAGATATATGGCTCTTGGGGATCATGTTTTTTCAAAATAAGCTTTATTTTTGAAAATACTTTATTTAAAAAAAAGACTTTTTGAAAATAATTTTCAAAAACTTTTATCTAATCTGGTAACCTTTAGCTCTGATACCAAGTGTAACACCCCACCTCCGTTAAGGTCACTCACAAAGGGAATGCCTTAACTTTGGTGGAGCATTTTAGTAAACAGAACGGAAACTTACAAGACAGATAAAACAGTACTTGAAAATTTTTAACTTTATTACAGTGGAAACAGAAATTAATATGGTTACATCCTTTCAATTTCAGAATTCAAGTACAAAATATATCAGTCTTGTACAAAAGCCTTCAAAATGCATAGTTTAAAATCATAATCCCCATGGAACGGAAGCTATACCGAGCCAAGCCATACTTTAAGCACTTCAAGCAAAGAGAAATCCGGATCAAGCTAAAGTATTTCCCTCCTTGGATAACCTGGGGGGGAACGGAAGAAAGAAGGCGAAAACAACAAGGGTCAGACAAAAAGTCTGGCAAGTCCAGTGACTTTCAGCATATGAACAGATAATAATAATATGATATGAACATAAAACTGGATGTGAGATAACTATAACAGAAAAACAGAATGATATAAACTATTGTTTTACACTTCTCTGCACTAATACTAGTATAACAGAATTAGGTGTCACCCTAATGTCTAAATTGAAGCAGGAACGGGTACAGAATACTTTAACAGAAACAGAATGCTAATAATGGGCCTTTACTACCCGATCAGAAACAGACAGAAGAAGAAACAGATTTATCCCTATGGAAACAGAATGTGGAATTAGGTGTACACTAGTAATGGGCCTTTACCACCCGAACAGACGGTACCACACAGAAACAGACAGGTGTTACCACCCAACAGAAACAGACGGTACCAACAGAAACAGACAGAACTAAGCGTACCCTAAAACCCTACCCCAAGCGATCGGCTCCCTAATACATAAATATCATGTGTCGGCCCCACAGTAGGGTGTATCACTCCCTAAAGTGACAACCAATTGGCACAGACCTATTTACAGATGTCACGGCGTCTTACATCCTCAGAGGCAGACCGGGATCCATGCACGCACATGACCCGGTTGGAACGCACCATCAACACCCCTCGCCATTATCAGAATGAACCACTTATAATTAGTTCAGTAAGCGTGCCCGGACCCTACCTACTGTTGGGTCAAAGTTTTGATACCAGAAAGGGTTACTGACTAATATGGGTCCCAAACAACAGATGACACAAGTAATTCCCCTCCTAACCTTGTGTCCCCAGACTAACAGATTTCAGATTAACTTGTTTACAAGTTCAGACATACAGAGTTCAGATTTACTAATTCACAAATTAAGTTAACAAGTTAACGGGTCAGATGTACAGATTTTTCAGATTTGTCTAACTTTGTATTGGGCCTACAGATTCATGGACGGGTTTTACTACATTTATTAATCCCTTTGGTTTAACCCTATTTTCCCCAATACGTTTTAGACGTCATTCTTATCTTAGAATTGCATTAATTAATTATTAATGCACAGACCTCTCACATTAGGTCGGTAGCTTGTGGCCGCTGGATATGCCGGGCGGTTCCGGGCAGACTTCTGCCACAAGCCAGACCTAACCTCGTGTCTTACGACTAACTTCTCACATTAGAACCTATTGTTTGCGGCCACTGGATGTGCCGGGCGGTTCCGGGCAGATTTACGCCGCAAACTCATTCTAACCTCGAGTTAGCCATGTTTATCTTTGCGGCCAATTAATTAATAATTTACCGTTTATGCGCACGCCCAATATATATGCCAATTCAGATTATATCAATAACAGGATGATTATATCAACATAGCAGATAACAGATTTTATACGACTTAACAGATTTAGCAACTTAGCAGATTTTGGCATATAACAGGTTAGGCATTTCAACCGACAAATTTAACAAATTAGGCATTTCAATCTAATTAGCAGTCTAGGCAATATGACAAAACTAGCAGTTTAGACAACTTGGCAAATTAGCATATTTAGCAAATTTAATACTTCCAAAGGTTCTATTTACATGCCTTGCCTAATCATAAATTAGGCCTAAATCCATATGCCTACATAATTGTCATGATTCACAATATGAATATATATATTCCATGTTTGCATAAAGTTACATAGCACAGAATATGGACATAATATAACATATATTCCAATTTTTGTTAAACTAGCATTTTACAGCAGATTCACATATAAATTATACCAAATATAACCGTTAATTCCAATGCATGCCATATATCCAAAAATCCCTATTTAGGTGTAATCACAATAATAGATATCCTAATTAATGCAAATCTTTTACACCTAAGCTTCCATATCTTCTCCTTTTTAAGTCATGAATCATTATGCAAACTATACCCAACAATCTAAATCTTTAAATCATATCTTCTAAAAATCAAATCTTGACTTTTATATGCATTTTGTCCAAAGTCTCAAATCATATGTAATCTTACAGTGGTTCCTCTTCTTCTTTTATCACAGAATATGCATAGGTCTAAAACTAGTTTATAACATATGCTCATTAATTACAGTTCTAAATCACAACATAACTATGCATACAACATGCATAAATTACATGTTCATAGTCAAATTTATGCATATGTCCAATATGTTTTATGCCTCAGACCTAAAGTCATACATTCAATTTAGTCTTGTCAAATTTCGCATCATTCATTATTTATCCCAAAATTTTGCTTCATACGTTAATCTCTTTATGAGATTGGGCACAGGCTCGTGGTAGCCTGGCTATAGAAACAGAAAAGAAGAAAGGAATACAGAACAGTCACAGAAAACAGATCCAACAGAAGAGAATATATATACAACCTCAAACTCGGTTTTAAATGCATATCAAAATCATAATTAACGTTTATAGCGGAGAATAACTGTACTTGCCTTGATTGGATTAAAGAAAGAACTTTTAACTTGTTGTAGAATCTTTTGCAGAACTTTAACCTCTAGTTTGAATTGAGTTGCTTAGGCTAATGTTGATTATCTTCTAGTTTTAATTCCAGCAGAGCAGAGACGCCATTTTTATTTTTTTATTAGAAGAAGAGAGAAATGGAGGCTAGAGAATTGTGCAAGAAACCTAGGTAGAGTCTAGGGTCCTTTTTATAGAGGTTAGGAACTGATTAGGACCATTGATGTTGCTTGGATTGATCGTAGCCATTCATCCTAAGGAGAGACCAAGTAGAGCCTGCCACCTAGCCCTAATGACAAAGCAGACCACAGAAAATCGACCAACATAGAATAGGCCAGCCAGGTTGGACTGGGTTCGACCTGGCTCTGGACCAGGTCGACACCCCTGTCGACAGCCCTGTCGACCTGGTTAGACCAGGTCGACAGCCCAGTCGACCTGGGTGCGTCAGGCGGGCCTTTTCCCGCCCTGGCCCATTGGGCCCCACTTTGTTTTTCTGAGCTTATTTTATTCCGTTTGAATTTTAAACTTAATTTAAAAACTTCCGAAGGCCATATCTTCTTCATACGGACTCCGTTTTTCGAAAACTCGGACTCTATTTCACGTATTTTTCCGAGACGAACGCAATGGCGTATCCCGTTTCCCTTAGTTCTTTGATTTCAAATTGATTATGCTTTAATATTTTAATTTCACAGTTATAGAATTCGCGGGGTGTTACAGTATATCTAATTCACATGTTTCCAATTAACATGTCATTTACCATTTATGATTATATATAACTTATTTCATTTCATAAGTTTTCCTCATCCTTTCTCATTTAATCACAATTCCACTTTACGTCGTCAATACGACTTATCATTGTTTACTTATTAACTTAGTTATATTAACTAAGGCCCATTAATAAGTTTCTCTACCCATTTATTATAACCTAAGTTATAATTTCCCCTTGTCCCTAGGAATAGTCTAAACATGTTATTCTTACCAACGGGTTTCAGACTCCCAGACTACTTAATTTATAATTAAGTACAACATATTTCCCCCCTTTTCTTAACTGGTTTTAGGTTTTCCCCTTTTCTGATTACTTAATTTACAATTAAGTGTCACTTAACTTAATTCACCAGTTATCCCATTCCCTTACTAGTTTATTATAACCTAAGTTATAATATTCAGTTGCCCTAGGACATGTCTACCTATTATACAACATTTTCATTAATGTTATTTATTTATAATAGGTTATTATCATTCCCCTTTTAAACCATTTACTGTTGTAAACCATTATTCGTCATTCTCTGTAATATATGTTCCTTATTATATTAAGGAGAACACTTCATGCACCTTAGCAGTCTGATAGAAGGAATCAATGATTTACTTTCATTATGTTTTCCCATCTAAATCCGTGGTAGCAAGTATTCTCTTTACTTTTCTATATTTATTGTGGCTTACTTGCAACAGCGTTTTCAAAAATAAGTCATTTAGGGAAATACATATCTTTCCCATCTAAATCCCTTCCTTTCTTATTTTCTGAGTTAGACATTTGATTACAATTTTTGCCATTTATTCATATCTTTTTATATACATACATACATACATATATATATATATATATAAGCACTAGACCTCTCACATTAATCCTACACTTGTGGACGCTGGATTTGCCGGGCGGGCCCGAGCAGACTTCTACCACAGGCTGACTTAACCTCGTGTCTTAGCACATGTTTTTAATTCTTGCACTTAGGCTTCTCACATTAGGTTCAGCATTATTGGTTGCTAGATATGCCGGTCGGGTCCTGGCAGACTTCCGCCTCTAATGCAACATAACCTCGTACCATAGGTGTATTTACAATTTCTAATTGTGATCCTAGTCATATTCATTTTCATTCAATCACTTGTGTTCATATCGAATTGCGCTTCCAAATTAAAATCTCAAAACTTAATATATGTTATGTTGATTACATGAAAATTTTAGACATATTATCCTTTTTACTGTAATGTAGTTTACAGTAATCTAATCTACATGTTGTCCAATTTTTGCATATATTTTGTCGTATGTCATTTTCTACATATGTTTAATTCTACTAGGACATGTAAACATTCAATCGGGTAATTATTTTAACATGTCGTTCAATCAATAATATGTCCCAAGTAAAGCATGTAATTACAATCACTGAATTGACTATTCATATCCTAACAAGTTTATTCTCCAACATGTAAACATTCAATAACTTAGCCAATTCAACACAGGAATTTCCTGACATATTCAAATCAACATTTCAATTTGTTACAACAACAATTTATAATTAAACTGGCCATTTCAAAATTTATTAAAATGGGGAATGCTAAAGGGTAGTTATAACATTATCTAAAGGCTATAACATAAACCCACTCACCTTTAAGCTTTCCCTAATTTTTGGATCTGATCCGTTATATCATCCATGGTTTTCCTTTTCCCTTTAATTTGATTCATGACCTAACAACCATGGATTTATTATTTCATGAAAAGAGAAAGGAAAGAGAAATAATTTAAATAGATCGGTTTTTAGAGGTTTACCTTGCTTTCATGATTCAATAATCTTTTTGTTTACATTGATTCCCTCTTCCATATCTGAATTCATAATCCTCCTAGGCTAACATTTTAATTTCAGAATAGATTTGAGAAGAGAGAAAGAGAGAGGGAGCCATGGCAGAGCTCCAGTGCAGCTGCCGAATTATGATGTTTAGGGCTAGGTCTAGGGTCTTATTTATACGTGTTCAAGACCTTATCGTTCACGCAGCGCTGAGTCAGCATTGAACCCAGTTAAAAAAATAGTCCAGGTTCGCAAATGAATCTAGCAAAATCTTATCGTACGCACAGTGCTGAGTCAGCATTGGGTCCTGTAAGCTGTTTTGGCGCAGAAATTTGAATTTCGAATGTTTGAATTGTTTTGGCGTAGAAATTAGATTTTTGAACTTTTGAATTTATGGAATTTATTTAACTATTTTATTCATATGAAATATTCTTATATGTATACAATTCCTCTACCGAACATTTTACACGTATATACGCCCAATTTTCATTTTATTTTCAAAATTCAAACGATATTGCAATGTTATTTGATTCTTGCCATATTTCAATGACTGTAGCCTTATCTTGAATTTTATCTTTTGTATACATATATTTATGCATATATATAAATATCTATTCTCATATATATACATTTATTTTCTTTATTTCCTTATATGTACATTCTTATCCTTTCGAATTTGTATACGTACATATATTTGCATGTTCAGTTGTCCCTCTCTAAAACAAAGATAAAAATTATGCCATCGCCGGGGTTCAAACCCCTGACCTCTATGTTACAAATCCAATGCCTTAACCAACAGAGCTATGAAGTTTTTTGTTAGTAAGTCTTAGAACAATGATAATTATTGTTCTCTCCTTTCTTCTCTTTTTCATGTTAGTTACAATACTTATATTAAACCATTGCATGAATCTTTTTCTTTTAATGTTAATGCATTATGTTTGCAAATCAGTGCATGCAACATATTTACATTGCATGCAACCAATCCTTTCTTTCTTTCAATGCATGCATTACATTTTTTTTCAGTGCATGTATTTATTACATGCAGTCCTTATTTTATTTTTTATTTTACATTTTAATTTGTTTGTATATATATATATATATATGTATATATGTATATACATATACATACATATATATATATATTTCTCTTGTGTGTATACAAACTTCTAGGCTTAATAACTTCTTTATATGATACCCGTTTTACGCAAACCAGGTGTCTATATTGATCAGAATTCCAAGAAGGACGCAATGGCGTAGTCCGTTTTACTTAATTATCATTATTTAATTAAGTTGTTCTTATTTTATTATCTTAGAAATACGGGCTGTTACATATAGGCTAGAAAGTAGCCTAGTCATAAACAATAAAAAGGGAAAAGTGATGGGAAAAATGATAATAGTGATCATTCTAAAAGTGACATAAACATATATATTGGTGTAGACAAGTAATAGGCATAATAAGGTGGACATGAAAACAAATCTAGTGAAAAGAGTAATGATAAAACTAGATCCAATATACTTAAGATGAACAGATCCAAATAAGAGTTCATATATCCAATAGTAACATATCTCAATTAATCACAATATGATGATCTAGATGTAAACAAAGGTTCAATTGTCCGTATAATGATAATCCCAAATTAACCACAAACTTGACAAAGGTTCAGATCCACAAAGGTGACATGATAAACTAATCACAGGTGAATTAGATCTATAAAAATAGATCTAGGATGATAAGTTATAGGATCCAAGAATATTATAGGTTCACAAATTATGATAGATCGAATATGATTCAGTCACAGGCATGTATTTATCTAAATCACAGTCATGTCACAAATTTCTTTTAATTATTTAAATCGAAAAGCAACTAACTCACAGTGTTTGGATTGAAAGAAAAGGTAGAAGATAGAAGAGGTTGGATCTATGTCTGAATTTATAAGTTTGATTTGCTTTAGTTGATAGTTGTAAAAGATAATAGATCAAATTCAGTTCAGACACTGGCAGATCTTGGCCTACATGGATTCTTAATGAAGAAAACAGAGAAAAGGGACCTCTTTATATAGCTTCCAGCCCTCTCTAAAACAACTTCCACCTCAGCCCTAGGGGGGTCGACCTTAAGGGGTCGTCACCCCTGCTTAGGGGTCGACACCCCTGGGGTGGGAGTTTTGCCGCCAACATAATTTTTGAATTTTGAACTGAATTTTTATTTTCTGGACCCTATATATATAAACACACATATACATATAATTCTTCTGCACGTGTACAAACTTCAAGCCTTCATAACTTCTTCATATGGTGTTTGTTTTACGCAAACCAAATGTCTATCTTGGCCAGAATTTCGAGACGGACGCAATGGCTCTGTCCTTTCCCTTAATTTTGAAAATTTAATTAATAATAATTTAATTTATCCTCTTTAATGTTAACAAATTATGGGGTATTACATTCCCCTCTACTTAAAGGATTTCGTCCCCGAAATCTCCAAGTTGAGAAGAATGCATATCCTACCATCCATCACCCATCTACTCATCCATCAATCACTGGCATCCATTGTCCTTAAAGAATTCTAATGCATATACGAATATATGAAAAGGTGTGGTATATGTCCCTATTTTAATGCAAAGATCAGGCGGTCTACTGATTCAGTCGACCCCCTTAATGCAATGTATGTTACTGCCATGAATCCAATATATATGCAAATAATCCTATATAGCATGGAAGTTTTATATGTATGCAAACTCATTCATCCAAATGCAACATCCATTTGATAATACATCCATTTTCACCCATTAAAAGAAAAGAAAAATACGCACACATCCATATGAAGTATGAGAGTGATTGAGCCGATCTAGTGTCTAATGTGTGTATATATGCATCCACAGGCAACCACTAGCAAACACTTGCGTCCACTTGCATCCATCAAACATAACATGTCTCAAACACATGTTTACATCCATAAGATTCCTATCCAAAGGTAGAGAATACTATTGATCAGACATACTCGAATGATAGAAATAGGTAAAGATAAACTTTACAAAAGCAGCTAAGAACATACCCTCGAAAAGAAAAGGGTACGAAGCACGAATCTTGTCTTCGGTCTCCCAAGTTGCATCCTCTGGGTTATCTACCCATTGAACCTTTATTAATTTGATTTCTTTATTGTGCAGCTTCTTAACTTTTGATTCAAGAATGCGGGTAGGGACTCGTCTAACCGTCGCCTCCTGCTCTACTTCCACTTCTACCAATATGCTTGCTTCAACAACTTCCGCGGTGTCATGCAAGCACTTTTGTAGATGAGAAACATGGAAAACATCATGAATACTAGATAAATTTTTTGGAACCTTTAATCTATAGGTCGTTTGGCTAATCCTCTCGGTTATGGGAAATGGTCCCACAAACCTAGGTGCCAACTTCACTGCTGATCCGAAGCAAACCACATTCCTCAAAGATGACAATTTAATAAAAACCAAGTCTTCCACTTCGAATTCGATGTCAGTCCTTCTCTTGTCTGAATAGGACTTCTGCCTATCTTGGGCCGTCTTCATCTACCGTCAAATAAGGTCAATCTTCTCGAACGTTTCTCTAACGATATCTGGTCCAAGTAATAAACTTTCTGTAGAATCCCACCAATAAGTTGGCGATCTATAGGGTCGTCCGTACAATGCTTCGAAGGGTACCATACCGATGCTAGCTTGATAACTGTTGTTATAGGCAAACTCTACAAAAGGAAGATGCTCTTTCCAAGTCCCTCTGAAGTCTAGGATACATAGCCTCAAAAGATCTTCAAGAATTTTTTCTCCCTCTCCGTCTGCCCATTGGTCTGAGGATGATAAGCGGTGCTCAAACACAAATGTGTACCTAATGCTTCTTGCATGCTCCTCCAAAATTCACGGGTAAAGATGGGGCCACGATCGCTTACGATACTGGAAGGTACTCCATGAAGACGAACTATCTCACAAACGAAAATCACTACCAACCATGATGCCATCCTCTTACTCTTCATTGGAATGAAATGAGTGCTCTTAGTCAATATGTCCACTACAATCCAAATATTGGTGTTGCTTTTCTTTGATCTAGGAAAACCATCTATGAAGTCCATGAGACGCACTCCCACTACCATTATGGAACCTCCAAAGGATGATGTATACCACCGGGCTTCTATTGCTCAGCTTTAACTTGCTGGAAAACTAAACATTGAGAAACAAATTCAGCCACATCTTTCTTCATCCCAGCCCAAAGGAGAACCCTCTTCATGTCTCTGTACATCTTATCGCCGCCTGGACGAATGGTTATCTTAAAATGGTGGGCTTCTTTTAGGAATTCCTTTATCAAGCTTCCCGTTTGAGGGACACATAGCCTTCCATCTAGTCACAACCACCCCTTTTCATCTATGGTATATCTACTGAGGTGACTAGAAGTCACCCCTTTTCCGAGCTTATCCATGATGTCTAAAATCTGTGGGTCACCTTGCTGCGAAGCTCCTATCTAGTCTACAAGAGTTGGTCGTATTTCTAATGATGCAAACAAATCAGGAAAAATCTCGATGGATGGTCTGAAGTCAAAGGTTGATATGAACTCCAAGCTCTTCCTCTCCATAAACAGAGGACTCAAGGCCATCTTCTGCCTACTTAGTGCGTCAGCCACCACGTTACCATTGCCAAGGGTATAAGCGATTTAAATATCGTAAGAAGCTAAGAATTCCATCCACCTTTGTTGCCTTAAATTAAGATCCTTCTGTGAGAACAAATACTTGTGAGAATTATGATCGGTGTATAACTTGAACTTCTCTCCCAGTAAATAATGATGCCATGTCTTTAGCGTGAATACTGTGGCAGCTAATTCTAGATCATGGGTGGGGTAGTTCTTCTTATGAACTCTCAGCTGTCTAGCCCCATAACACACTACCTTTCCTTCTTGCATCAGAACCGCACCAAGCCCTATACCACATGCATCAGTGTAAGCCGTAAACACTTTGTTTCCATCGGGAAGAGTCAAGACTGGAGTTGTTGTAAGAGCCCTCTTCAGACGTTAGAAAGCTACATCACAATCAATATTCCATGAAAATGCCAAGTTCTTCTTAGTTGGCCAGGTGAGAAGGGATGATATCTTTGTGAAGTCCTTAATGAACTTCCTATAATAATCTTCCAATCCAAGAAAGCTTCTCACCTCTGTTGCATTTTTAGGAATCTGCCAATCTTGTACTGCATCTACTTTCGCGGGATCCACATATATCCCTTCTTTGGAGACTACATGCCCAAAGATTCTCACATCCTTTCTCCAGAAATGGAATTTGGAGAACTTTTCCTTAAGCTGATGGTCACAGAGAGTTTTCAAAACTTCTCTCAAATGCTGGGCATGCTCTTCTTCACTCTTGGAGAAAATCAAAATATCATCAACAAAGACTATGACAAATTTATTCAGGAATTCCCAGAACATCCTACTCATTAGATCGACAAAATAGGCGGGTGTATTTGTCAGCCCAAAAGGCATAATAGCCATTCAAAGAAACCATTCGGAGTTGTAAAAGCATTCTTGTATATACTGTCCTCAGCCACCCTCAACTGATGAAACCCCGTGGCCAAGTCCAACTGAGAGAATATCGAGGCACCGACAAGCTGGTCAAACAAGTCCTCTATCCCCTGAAGTGGGTGCCTATTCTTCTCTAAGAGTTTGTTCAATTCTTTATAGTCCACGCACAAACGAAGCGATCCATCCGCCTTATTTGCGAATACAACTAGAGCACCCCATTCAGATATGCTTCGTCTGATAAACCCCTTCTCAAGCAGCTCCCCTACTTGCTTACTCAGCTCCTTTCTCTCGGAGCCATGGCGCACTGGTAATGCAACTGGCTTTGCATTGTCCACCAGATATATGCGGAAATCGATCTCGTGCCTCGGAGGTAAGCGCCGGACCTCCTCAAAAATATCAGAATAATCTCGGACTATCGGAATAGATTGCAAGTCATCTATGGATGCATCAAGAGACTCTAGCAAGCTAAGAATAACAGTCCCTCAGGGGTCGCAAGAAATCTCAAGGGTCCTCCCATGGCAAGTAAGAAGCCTAACTATCCTCCTCTCACAATCCAAAATGGCACCATACGTGGCAAGCCAATCCATTCCGAGAATCAATCCACAGCCCATAAACCCGACCAAATACGCGTCACATTCAAACTCGACACCCAACACAGATATTTTCAAATCCCGAAAAATCATAGATAAGTGGGCCGAACCACTAATAGGGTTTAAACTACAACAGGATCCACTACCATACTACTAATTAAGTGTAGAGTTTCAACCATAGAACTAGATATAAATGAATGTGAAGCGCCAGAATCAAAAAGTGTTCTAATAGTATGACGTGAAAGAGAAATTAAACCTTCCACAAAAAAGTTTCTGCCTCTGTCAGGAGCACTAATCGCGAGAGCATGCATTTTCCCTCTAGAAGTTCCTGCCGTCTGACCTTGTCCCTGTTTCTTCGGGCGCTCCCTAGAAAAGTGTCCGACCTCTCCACAGTTGAAGCAAGAATTCTTCCTTCTTTTGCAGTCTTTTGCCAAATGACCCTCACGCCCACAACTGTGACACTTCCTATTCTCATTTCCCTTGTCATTCTTTCCTTCTTTCTTCTATTGTTGTTGTTGTCGTCCTTTCTTGGGCCATATCTTCTTATTTTGCATTCTTTCTTCAGCTTTAACCTCCTTCTTTTCTCCTTTCTCTTCTTTCTACATCAAGGCCATATCAACAAGTATTTCAAAGGTGGATCCCATTGGAATGTTGGACATGGCTAACCCATGAAGTGGTTCATTTATCCCTTTAGCAAATCGCAAAGCCTTCTTATGCGGCATGCCTACCAGTTCCAGTCCAAATCTTATCAGTTGTTAAATTTGTTCACATACTCTTTCACCGTTAAGTTCCCTTGTTTGAGTGCTAAGAACCTCTCCATCTACATGCTCTTCTCAGCTTAGGAAAGAAATTTCGTCTCAAACCTCTGTCTAAAGTCGCCTGAAGTTCCCACCGGACGGCCTGCTTAGGTTACCTCCCACCAAAATGAAGCTTCATCCTTCAGTAGCCAAGCAGCTAACTGAATCTTTCTTTGATCCTCTACTTCAAAGATTATGAACAAGTCCTTAGTCTCCTTGAGCCAATTCTGCACTTCTACGAATGTCTCGTTCCCATAGAATGGCTTCCCTCCCATAGCACGGAAGTCTTTGCAGATCTTAGCAAAATTATCTGCTCTTGAGAGGGAGGAGACGGAATGACTAGTGCAGCTGGGGGAGGAACGTTTCCTTGGCCTTCGGCAGGCGCCGTGGCCTCCAGATACCTGCGGAACCATCCGGGTATCGTGACACCCTTCGGGATATCAGGAATGTTAGGTTCCCCGGACATGCTGAAAAGAAAGAGAAAGAGATGTAGACAAAGGACAGAAGGATACTGCATATGGCTGTGGGGAAATATTCTTTTCAAAACAAACTTTGCTTTTTGAAAATGCTTTCTTTTAAAACCTTTTTGAAAATATTGTCCGAAAACTTTTACCTAATATGGTAACCTTCAGCTCTGATACCAAGTGTGACACACTACGTCCGTTAATGTCACTCACTAAGGGAATGCATTAAGTTCCATGAAGCGTTATAGGTAAATAGACACAAAATAATTACAAGACAGATATAAATAAGATAGCAGCGGAAATTCAAACTTTTATTTCTAACATAAATCATACTACGTGGTCCAAAATACCATAAGTCAAAAAAACCATTACAACAATATAACTTATGTATTGTACCATTAGAGTACATAAATATAAAAAGCATAGCATAATTCGCCAAGAAAAAGAGATAAGCCATAATAGAGATAAGAACTTGAGCCATACTTTGAAAGCAGCTTCTAGCAAGATGATAACTGAGTCTTGACTAAGCCTGAGAATTCCCTCCCTGCAAACCTGGAGGGGGAGAACGGAAGAAAGAAGAGGAAACAAAAAGGTCCAGACATAAAGTCTAGTGAGTCTAGTTACTTTTAGCAAGAAAATAAATAAAAGTAGCATGATAGGCATATAAAGTGGATAAGAGAGATTACTACATAAAAAACATGTATTACAAGGTAGACAGGAGAATGTGTATGCGCTTCCCTAAAGATTACTCTATATTATTACTAGTATATCCAGGATGAGATTATCCCTTCCAATATACGGTGGTAGACTTAGGCATGCATCCAAATGTGCCCTAACCACTGCCGTAATTGATCAACACATTAATCCGCGTAGATACTCTGTGCTGGCCCTATCGTAGGATGTATCACGTCCTAAAGTGGCAACCCCTCGCTGATATGCACAACCCAATATCTACAGGTGTCATGATCGTTTTATCCCCCTCTGCCTGGATCATGCACGCACATGGCCCGTTCGGTTTGCCCCGCCAACACCGTCCTTCACGTTTGGATATCTTACAATCGGTCCAGTAAGCGTGCCCCTTCTCTGACCTAGTACGGTGTAACGACCCATATTTTTCGGTCAAATAATTAATTTATTGAATTATTTAAAATAATGGCTTAGTAATTTAAAGGTTGTTAATTAAATAATATTGAATAATTAATTAAATTAAATAATAGAATAATATATTTAATTCTGAAATAATCAGAAATAGTGAATTGACAATATAATGTGAACTGGACAAATCAAAATATTTATAATTCAGTTTGGAATTGAATTCTAATAATGAATATATTATATAAACGACAGTTGAACGTATAATTATAAATATAATTATAATCGAGCTTGAAATGGCGCGGTAGTTCACTATTTGGTGATTTGAACTTCAACGGGATATACAAGGTCCGTTTTAAATCGTATTTCTGTGAAACAAGAAATGTTAGGAGCTGGTGAAATATATTTTTCTGATGGAAGAGAAAAATCAGGATTTCGTCGTGTAGATTGTGAGTTGTGCCCAAGTCAAATTTTAAAATAGTTGCTATAGAATCGTTTATCGACCGTAACGGTTTATTCAATATAACTAGATACCGGTTTCGAATTTAGACAATATTATTTTGAGACGTAGTGATAATATAATTTTTATAATTTTACTGTAATTTTTATTTCGTAAAATAAGCACTTTTTATTTTGGAGTATTTTACGCCCTTTATCAACATTTCGGGGTTTCACAGAATAAGTTAACGGGCCTATATTATTATTTTTTGGGATCGTGGCACATTGTTCTTCACAACGGTATCTTTATTTTTGTCGATACTAGTCTGTATGTGGACGAAGTTCCATGTAATGGGGTACCCGAATTTTATAAACTTAAACAAACATATGTACATTTCTATGTCATGTCTTCCTGCATGTCCTCTCTTCATATTTACAAAGTCATGGTGTCTGCACGTCCTCTCCTCATATTTACAAAGTCATGGTGTCTACACGTTCTTTTTTTTCTAAATAATGTTGTCCTCTCCGTAACCATAAAGTATCATTGAATTCCTAGCCCTTAATCATACTTACTTATATATAAATACACGATGCCTTTGTATTCGGTTTTGTTTTCTTCTTCCATCCGAGCTTCTAACTGAATCGGTAATGACAAAGTAAACAAAACACGCCACCATAAATTATGATATATATATATATGTATTTCTAAGTTCACTGGAGCTTGCTCTTTATTTTCGAGCCATTATAGGAGTTGCGATGCTGTTCTAGAGTTGTTCTGAAGAAGCCTTGGACTTCGGTTCCCCTACGCCATGATGAAGTTTTGACCAGCGAGCTAGGGGTCGAGCTCACAGGCGTTGTAGAGAGAAATTATGAAGGAATGTGCTTGTAACGTGTACGGGAGTTCAGATTTAAAACAAGAGGGAGGAGAAAGGGTAGCTTCATGCATTGGAAGGAGAGAGCTTGGGGTTTGTTCACAGTAGCAAGGGGATGTGCAGATTTTGATTCAGTAAGTCCATATGGGAATATTGGAAGGAAAGAGTACGTTAATCACTTGATAGATGGAAGGGTGCTACTGTGAGAAGGAATTTCATGGGAAGAGGGACGTGTATACTGTTTTGGTTGATGGGGTTGCCAAGTTGGGTTAGACAGTATTCAAATAGGAATAAATGGGAGACGCATGTTAGTGGGATTTGTTTTAAAAATAGGAGATCGTACCCTGTTGTCATGAACACACGTACACGGGGTATTTCGTTTCATGGTTGGAGCTTCAGTAAATCTGGTTTGGAGAAGAAAATGGAAAAGCGGGTCAGTCTTAGAATTGTGGGCTGATGTCAAAAAGGTGATGGCCCAAATTCTTATTATTTAATATAAAAGGAATTAAAGGTTTGTTAGTTTAAAATAGTATACCAATTTATTTATGTGATATCTTGTGCATACGAGGTCAGTTTTTCGAACGGTCAGATCACTAGGATCGTATGGACGGTGGCTACACCATGGAATTGATGAGGAGTGAATCGAAGCTTGTTACAATTTATAGCTAAATTAATTGTCGGTCTGAATCAACTGATGGTTGTCGTTGTTTAACGATGGTCCTCCAATGTGAGTAAATCTCACTAACTCTGCACAGTTATATTTTTATAACATATTTTTAGAACTGATAAATCTTGGTTGATTGTTGTGTGTTGACTGTTTGGATGAACTGCTAGTCAGTTAGTTGAAATTATATATATATAAATTGTTATATACATATATATTGATTCTGTTGATCAGAATACTCCATATTGAAATGAAGTTGATGTTAATTATATTGTTTAACACCAGTGGATGCAGGGAAATAGGTAGGAGGAATCCACCTGGATTCCTCAACATTTATTTTACTGTTTTTCATATATTGTAATATATGATGTGATATATAATCTATATTGATTATGTGTGTTGAATGATATCAATCATTGTTATTTGGGTATTTTAAATACCGTAAGAAATACTGGGATCGAGAAAAGGGGCATTTCAAAGGTTATTTCGAAAATGAATTATTTATATAAAATCAATGGATTTCATATATAAAAGGAAAAGGATTTTATAAAAGGAAATAATTATAAAATCAAAGGATAATTTTAAAAGGTAAATATTTGTGAAACAAATATAAAAGGAAAATATTTGTGAAACAAATAGGAAAAGAAATATTTATTTAGAAAATAAATAGAGATAAAGGAAATATCTATTTATGAAATAAATATGTTATAAGAGGAAATATTTGTGAAACAAATAGAAAAGGGAATATTTGTAAACCATTTACAAATGGAATTGAAAAGGGAATATTTGTAAACCATTTAGAAATAGAATTGAAAAGGAAATATTTGTAAAACATTTACAAATAGATTATAAATAGAAATATTTATTTAGAAAATAGAATTATAAAGGAAATATTTATTTCGAAGATAAATAGACTATAAAAGGAAACACTTGAAAAATGAATAGAATTGTATAAAAAGAGAATTTTGCACTAGGAAGGTTTAGACCCGTGCTTCGCATATGGGTATAACAGAATATGAATTCAAAGTGAACATTTAAGAGAAATCTGTTTTAACAGATAAAGTAAGAAGATTAATTTATAAATAATATTTTATAAATTGAGTAAAATATTTATTATTGGATAAATAGAATTTATATGTCAGGACTCATATAGAGAACTAAGAATCGATTTCAACGTCGATATTTGAAACTGAATATGGACGTAGAATAAATTGGGTGGGGTTAACCAGTTAGAGTTAATCAGTTAGAGTTAGCTAGTTAGACTTCATCAGTTAGAGTTAACCGGTTAGAGTTAATCAGAAGAGTTAATTGAATATTAGTTATTCAATTAGAGTTAATCAAATATTTGTTATTCGAATAAGGAGTTAACCAGATAGAGTTAATTGAACATAGTTAATCGAATTAGGATTTAATTGAATATTAGTTATTCAATTAAAGTTGATCGAATATAGTTATTTGAGATAAAGTTAGTCAAACATAGTTATTCAGGATGAGTTGCCATTTCGTACAACTTCTAGCGTAATTCGCAGGGCTGCAGATAGCCTACGGCGGTCGAATGTTTCTTGAGGGAATCAGCCGTAACCATTGTGATCGCTGCGATCTAGAGTCAAGCGAATGGAGTTAAATCGAATATTAGCTATTTGAAATAAAGTTAAAATAGATATAGTTTATTCGAATAGAATTAAAAGAGTTAATCGAAAATAGTTTATTCGAATAGAATGAAGAAGTTAATCGAAATGTGTTAATCGAATTACAGTTAATCGAATTAGAGTTAGTCGAGTGTTAGTTAATCGAGTTAGAGTTCGTTGAGTATTGATTAATCGATGATAAGAATTTATCGAATATAGCTATTTGAAATGAGTTAATCGAATATTAGTTATTGGAAAGGAGTTATCGAATTAGTTATTCGAAAGGGGTTATCGAATATTAGTTATTCGAAAGGGTTATCAAATATAGTTTATTCGAAAGGAGTTAAATCGAATATAAGTTATTCGAATGGAGTTAAACCGAATATAAGTTATTCGAAGAGAAGAGTTATCGAATATTAGTTATTCGAAGAGAGTAATCGAATATAAGCTATTCGAAGTGCGTTAATTGAATATTAGTTATTTGAAGTGAGTTAATCAAATATTAGTTATTCGAAGAGAGTTAATTGTCAAATTTGATTATATCGAATTCGGGAAAGTACTTATACTTTTCGGTGTTTAAATAAAGATTTATTTATTTATAAATTTGGTGTTTAATTATTTATTCAAATTAAAGAATAAAAGTTATATTTGAAGTTAGATATTTCGATATCGTTATAACCAATGTTTTTATAAAAGAAGTGGATTCGTAAATAGAATCCGTGAGGTTCGCAAGGAAGTTGTTAAAGGTTTAAAAAGATAAAACTTGTCTATTCCGAAGTTAAAACGTTGTTCAGTTAAGGTCTGAGAGGTAATTATACCCCAACTTGATTGACTTCCTTCTTAACTAAGGAACGGTTAAAGTTTGATAGTAAAGGTAGGTTAAATGAATTTAGTTAATAAGCGTAATGGTTTGCGTTGGCATAACGATGTTTATTTAAACATCAGTTTAAATCAAATGAAGGAGTTTTGGAATATTTTCCAAATAAGAATCAGAAATGTTTTCTGATAATAGAAAATAAGAAATGGGAATAAATATGGAAACGTTTTCCAGTGATTAATAATGTATATTTCCAAAGATTAGAAAATGAGGATTTACGAATATATGAAAACGGGAAATAAGGAAATAAATAAATTAATGATAAATTAATTTAAAGGGATAAATGTTGAATGTTGATTGATCAATAAAATTTCCATTTGGAAATAATATCGTTGTTTGCACACGAGTTTTCTTTTGATAGTTAAATCACAGACTATTAATATTTTGACCATTTTTCTGTTGTCAATACAGAGAGACCGGTTGGGTTATTATCCGAGAACCACTCCATATGGGTGTTAGCGTTTCGAATCAAATAGATCAAAGACAAATTAAAGACAGAGTTGTGCAAGGGCTATCCTATTTATAGAATAGTGCCTTCGATTTGCCCAGTCCCAGGACAACCTGTATGGAAGAATGTTTGACAGAGTGTATCTGGTAGATCATGTGAGTTGATCGTTTCAAACGTATTTACGTTGGTGGCGGAGGAATTCATTTCTCCTAGCTTATTCCCATGGTATTTTTGGGGAAATCAATTTGTGATTTGACGGGTATGACGATGTGGCATTCAAAGTGAATGAATGAGTAATCTGTTGAAAGATACATTATGACCTCCAGCCTCAACAACTTGGAAATGACAAAAATCGAGCACGCAGCATGGCTAAGTGGGCCACACCCAAGTAGGGTATATTGTCATCATCTAGAGAATATTCATATTTGTTACTTTTATCAATTCTATATCCCCCGGGATCGGTTACGTTGGTTTACCAACTGTAAGGTGACAATATATTCGATACACTCAAGCGAAATGAGTGGTCGGTTATGTGTGGCCGAGTTACAAGATGTTCTTGTTGAACTCCAGTGTATCGCTTCTAGAGTACACTGAGCGGAAGGTGGATCCATACATTGTCATAGTTGGAATCCATTCCCCAAATAAGAGCCTGCGATTTTGATTGTATATTATATATGTAGAACGTTAGATGCAAGCGTTTCTGCTAGATTTTTGTTTACTTGATCTAGACATTATTATAATATTAGAAAAGTATCGTTTTAGAAATATTTTTGGGTTATCTTAAGGTAAAAGCCATCCGCGTTTATGTGTGGATCGGTCTTATGATTATCCCTTGTTTCAAAAGGATTTTGAAAGTTAAATCAAATGATTTGAGTTTACTCACACCAGTCACATGACTGACCTGGAGTTTATTTTGTTTTGTTTTCCCTAAACTCTTGGGTGCTCAATTTTGTATGGGCAGTCAAGTTGTCGGGATTTACAGATACTTGAAGAGCTGGAGCAAGAGGCTTCAGGATTATATAGCTATTGTTATTTCCGCTGTGTTGTAAATGTTATACTCTAGTAATGGTATTGTATACAGATACTGTTTTATTTCAAAGTTATGTTATGAAATATATTTATTCGTTCCGCTGTGAGATTCGTGTTTACTCTGATGTTGTATGTTCTTCTTCTTCTATTCTAAGTTTCTATCTTATCTATTCTCACCCTCTAATTTCTTTCATGGATTATCCGGTATTTTTGATACTTGAGTATTCGACATTGAGTTTATGTCGAGTACTCAGGATCGCAAAAACCCCGGATCGTTACAGTGGTATCATATCTGAAGGTTAAGTAATTACCTTGGCTCTATGGTGTGACTCAGTAGAGATGGGGTTAGTAATACCCTAGATTGAGTTGAGTGTGTATATACGAGTGAACGTATTTGTTATTTGATATAAAAATGGTTTTATATTGAGTAGATTTATTGGTTAAGTTGTTTATGAGTTCCGGTCGATCAGTTTGATCCACTGTATCAGTAGGAGTTTATAAACACTCGAATACGATGGGTCGACACGATATGTTTTGAAAAGAGGGTAAATGAAAATAATTTTGCCCAAAGTATATTTTGATATAGAGAAATTCTATATATTGGAATTATAATATATTGGATATATTGGTTGTTGTTATAATCGAGTAAGATTATAAATTGAAATGGATGTAAGTAACCAATATGAAATCATATACGAGAAACATATGAAATCTGATGAATTAAATCTAAAATTTGAATCAGAATTGAAATTAAAACCCTGGAAATTGGAAAGGTGTTTGTAAATGGAATTGAATTAATATATGAGAATTTTAAAATCCTGGGAGATTTTAAATTGTTTTACAAGCATTGTGAATTTTATTTTGAAATGTATTTCAAATGGAAATCGTTAGAATTGGTTTTGAAGAATGATATAGTATTGAACTCACTTCGGTCGCTGGAAAATAATTCTGATAATGACTACAGCATCATCAGTGTTCATTTTCGAGTTTCTAAGTGACGAATTACTACCAAAGATTTTCATTTATTAATTATTTTGAGAAAAACAAGTTGTTTGAAATCCTGAAAAGGGAAGTTTGGTTTTAGAAAAGCAAAGCTGTGTAAAAACTCCCAGAAAAAAATTGTTGAATTAAAAACAAATTTAAATAAAAATTTGTGGAAATAAATTGGAATTGAATTGAAAATTAATTATTTGATTGAAATTAAATTGGTTCTGTTGAAACTGAAGTCAAGAAATAATTTTAATCAGTTAGTAGGGTTTGTTTTCTAACTTAGCAATTTCGAGGACGGCATTTTTGAAGGGGGAAAGAATGTAACGACCCATATTTTTCGAACGAATAATTAATTAATTTAATTATTTAAAATAATGGTTTAGTAATTTAAAGGTTGTTAATTAAATAATATTGAATATTTAATTAAATTAAATAATAGAATAACATATTTAATTATGAAATAATCAGAAATAGTGAATTGACAATATAATGTGAACTAGACAATTCAAAATATATATAATTCAGTTTGGAATTGAATTCGAATAATGAATATATTATATCAACGACAGTTTAACGTATAATTATAATATAGTTATAATCAAGCTCGAAATGGCGCGGTAGTTCGCTATTTGGCGATTTGAAGTTCAACTGGATATACAGGGTCCGTTTTAAATTGGATTTCTGTGAAACAAGAAACGTTAGGAGCTGGTGAAATATATTTTTCTGATGGAAGAGAAAAATCAGGATTTTGTCGTGTAGATTGTGAGTTGTGTCTAAATCAAATTTTAAAATAATCGCTATAGAATCGTATATCGACCGTAACGGTTTATTCGATATAACTAGATACGGGTTTCGAATTTAGACAAGATTATTTTGAGACGTAGTGATAATTTAATTTTTATAATTTTACTGTAATTTTTATTTCATAAAATAAGCACTTTTTTTTGTAGTATTTTACACCCTATATCAACATTTCGGGGTTTCACAGAATAAGTTAACGGGCCTATATTTTATTTTTTTGGGATCGTGGCACATTGTTCTTCACAACGGTATCTTTATTTTTGTCGATACTAGTCTGTTTGTGGACGAAGTTCTATGTAATGGGGTACCAGAATTTTATAAACTTAAACAAACATATGTACATTTCTATGTCATGTCTTCCTGCATGTCCTCTCTTCATATTTACAAAGTCATGGTGTCTGCACGTCCTCTCCTCATATTTACAACGTCATGGTGTCTACACGTTCTTTCTTTTCTAAATAATGCTGTCCTCTCCGTAGCCATAAAGTATCATTGCATTCCTAGCCCTTAATCATACTTACTTATATATAAATACACGATGCCTTTGTATTCGGTTTTGTTTTCTTCTTCCATCCGAGCTTTTAAATGAATCTGTAATGACAAAATAAACAAAACACGCCACCATAAATTACGATATATATATTTCTGAGTTCATTGGAGCCTGCTGTTCATTTTCCAGTCATTATAGGAGTTGCGATGCTGTTCTTGAGATGTTCTGAAGAAGCCTAGGACTTCGGTTCCCTTACACCATGATGAAGTTTTGACCAACGAGCTAGCGGTTGAGCTCGCAGGCGTTGTAGAGAGAAATGATGGAGGAATGTGGGTGTAAAGTGTACTGGAGTTCGGATTTGGGAGGAGAAAGGGCAGCTTCATGCATTGGAAGGAGAGAGCTTGGGGTTCGTTCACAGTAGCAAGGGGATGTGCGGATTTTGATTCAGTAAGGTCCACATGGGAATATTGGAAGGAAGGAGTATGGTAATCACTTGATAAATGGAAGGGTGCTACTGTGAGAAGGAATTTCATGGGAAGAGGGACGTGTACACTATTTTGGTTGATGGGGTTGCCAAGTTGGGTTAGACAGTATTCAAGTGGGAATAAATGGGAGACGCATGTTGGTGGGATTTGTTTTAAAAATAGGAGATCGTACCCTGTAGTCATAAACACACATACACAGGGTATTTGGTTTCATGGTTGGAACTTCAGCAAATCGGGTTTGAAGCAGAAAAGGGAAAAGCGGGTCGGTCTTAGAATTGTGGGTTGATGTCAAAAAGGTGAGGGCCCAAATTCTTATTATTTAATATAAAAGGAATTAAAGGTTTGTTAGTTTAAAATAGTATACCAATTTATTTATGTGATATCTTGTGCATACGAGGTCAGTTTTTTGAACGGTCAGATCCTTCGTATGGACGGTGGTTACACCATGGAACTGACGGGGAGTGAATCGAAGCTAGTTACAATGTATAGTGGAATAAATTATCGGTCTGAATCAACCGATGGTTATCGTTATTTAACGATGGTCGCCCAATGTGAGTTAATCTCACTAACTCTGCCCGGTTATATTTTCATAACGTATTTTTAGAACTGATAAATGTTGGTTGATTGTTGTGTGTTGACTGTTTGGATGAACTGCTAGTCAGTTAGTTGAAATTATATATATATATATATATAAATTGTTAAATATATATTGATTTAGTTGATTAGAATACTTCATATTGAAATTAAGTTGATGTCAATTATATTGTTCAACATCTGTGGATGCAGGGAAACAGGTCGGAGGAATCCAACTGGATTCCTCAACATTTATTTTACATATATTGTAATATATGATGTGATATATAATCTGTGTTGATTACGTGTGTTGAATGATATTAATCATTGTTATTTGGGTATTTTAAATACCATAAGAAATACTGGAAGGTAGAAAAGGGGATTTTCAAAGTGTATTTCGAAAATGAATTATTTATATAAAATCAATGGATTTTATATATAAAAGGAAAAGGATTTTATAAAAGAAAATAATTATAAAATCAAAGGATAATTATAAAAGGAAAATATTTGTGAAACAATTATAAAAGGAATATATTTGTGAAACAAATAGGAAAAGAAATATTTATTTAGAAAATAAATAGAGATAAAGGAAATATTTATTTATGAACTTAATAATGTTATAAAAGGAAATATTTGTGAAACAAATAGAAAAGGGAATATTTGTAAACCAGTTACAAATAGAATTGAAAAGGGAATATTTGTAAACCATTTACAAATAGAATTGAAAAGGAAATATTTGTAAAACATTTACAAATAGATTATAAATAGAAATATTTATTTAGAAAATAGATTTATAAAGGAAATATTTATTTCGAAAATAAATAGACTATAAAAGGAAACACTTGAAAAATGAATAGAATTGTATAAAAAGAATTTTACACTAGGAAGGTTTAGACCCGTGCTTCGCACACGGGTATAATAAAATACGAATTCAAAGTGAACATTTGAGAGAAATCCGTTTTAACAGATAAAGTAAGAAGATTAATTTATAAATAATATTTTATAAATTAAGTGAAATATTTATTATTGGATAAATAGAATTTATAAGTCAGGACTCATATAGAGAAGTAAGAATCGATTTCAACATCGATATTTGAAACTGAATATGGATGAAGAATAAATTTGATAAGGTTAACTAGTTAGAGTTAATCATTTAGAGTTAACTAGTTAGACCTAATCAGTTAGAGTTAACCGGTTAGAGTTAATTAGTAGAGTTAATTGAATATTAGTTATTCAATTAGAGTTAACCGAATATTAGTTATTCGAATAAAGAGTTAGCCAGATAGAGTTAACTGAACATAGTTAATCAAATTAGGATTTAACTGAATATTAGCTATTCAATTAGAGTTGATCGAATATAGTTATTCAATTAGAGTTGATCGAACATAGATAATTTTACTGTAATTTTTATTTCGTAAAATAAGCACTTTTTTGTTGTATTTTACACCCTATATCAACATTTCGGGGTTTCACAGAATAAGTTAACAGGCCTATATTATTATTTTTTGGGATCGTGGCACATTGTTCTTCACAACAGTATCTTTATTTTTGTCGATACAAGTCTGTTTGTGGACGAAGTTCTATGTAATGGGGTACCAGAATTTTATAAACTTAAACAAACATATGTACATTTCTATGTCATGTCTTCCTGCATGTCCTCTCTTCATATTTACAAAGTCATGGTGTCTGCACGTCCTCTCCTCATATTTACAAAGTCATGGTGTCTACACGTTCTTTCTTTTCTAAATAATGCTGTCCTCTCCGTAGCCATAAAGTATCATTGCATTCCTAGCCCTTAATCATACTTACTTATATATAAATACATGATGCCTTTGTATTCGGTTTTGTTTTCTTCTTCCATCCGAGCTTTTAAATGAATCTGTAATGACAAAATAAACAAAACACGCCACCATAAATTACGATATATATATTTCTGAGTTCATTGGAGCTTGCTGTTCATTTTTGAGTCATTATAGGAGTTGTGATGCTGTTCTCGAGTTGTTCTGAAGAAGCCTAGGACTTCGGTTCCCTTACACCATGATGAAGTTTTGACCAACGAGCTAGCGGTTGAGCTCGCAAGCGTTGTAGAGAGAAATGATGGAGGAATGTGGGTGTAACGTGTACTGGAGTTCGGATTTGGGAGGAGAAAGGGCAGCTTCATGCATTGGAAGGAGAGAGCTTGGGGTTCGTTCACAGTAGCAAGGGGATGTGCGGATTTTGATTCAGTAAGGTCCAAATGGGAATATTGGAAGGAAGGAGTATGGTAATCACTTGATAAATGGAAGGGTGCTACTGTGAGAAGGAATTTCATGGGAAGAGGGACGTGTACACTATTTTGGTTGATGGGGTTGCCAAGTTGGGTTAGACAGTATTCAAGTGGGAATAAATGGGAGACGCATGTTGGTGGGATTTGTTTTAAAAATAGGAGATCGTACCCTGTAGTCATAAACACACATACACAGGGTATTTGGTTTCATGGTTGGAACTTCAGCAAATCGGGTTTGGAGCAGAAAAGGGAAAAGCGGGTCGGTCTTAGAATTGTGGGTTGATGTCAAAAAGGTGAGGGCCCAAATTCTTATTATTTAATATAAAAGGAATTAAAGGTTTGTTAGTTTATAATAGTATACCAATTTATTTATGTGATATCTTGTGCATACGAGGTCAGTTTTTTGAACGGTCAGATCCATCGTATGGACGGTGGTTACACCATGGAACTGACGGGGAGTGAATCGAAGCTAGTTACAATGTATAGTGAAATAAATTATCGGTCTGAATCAACCGATGGTTATCGTTATTTAAACATGGTCGCCCAATGTGAGTTAATCTCACTAACTCTGCCCGGTTATATTTTCATAACGTATTTTTAGAACTGATAAATGTTGGTTGATTGTTGTGTGTTGACTGTTTGGATGAACTGCTAGTCAGTTAGTTGAAATTATATATATATATATATATATATATATATATCGTTAAATATATATTGATTCAGTTGATTAGAATACTTCATATTAAAATTAAGTTGATGTCAATTATATTGTTCAACATCTGTGGATGCAGGGAAACAGGTCGGAGGAATCCAACTGGATTCCTCAACATTTATTTTACATATATTGTAATATATGATGTGATATATAATCTGTGTTGATTACGTGTGTTGAATGATATTAATCATTGTTATTTGGGTATTTTAAATACCATAAGAAATACTGGAATGTAGAAAAGGGGATTTTCAAAGTGCATTTCGAAAATGAATTATTTATATAAAATCAATGGATTTTATATATAAAAGGAAAAGGATCTTACAAAAGAAAATAATTATAAAATCAAAGGATAATTATAAAAGGAAAATATTTGTGAAACAATTATAAAAGGAAAATATTTGTGAAACAAATAGGAAAAGAAATATTTATTTAGAAAGTAAATAGAGATAAAGGAAATATTTATTTATGAACTTAATAATGTTATAAAAGGAAATATTTGTGAAACAAATAGAAAAGGGAATATTTGTAAACCAGTTACAAATAGAATTGAAAAGGGAATATTTGTAAACCATTTACAAATAGAATTGAAAAGGAAATATTTGTAAAACATTTACAAATAGATTATAAATAGAAATATTTATTTAGAAAATAGATTTATAAAGGAAATATTTATTTCGAAAATAAATAGACTATAAAAGGAAACACTTGAAAAATGAATAGAATTGTATAAAAAGAGAATTTTACACTAGGAAGGTTTAGACCCGTGCTTCGCACACGGGTATAATAAAATATGAATTCAAAGTGAACATTTGAGAGAAATCCGTTTTAACAGATAAAGTAAAAGATTAATTTATAAATAATATTTTATAAATTAAGTGAAATATTTATTATTGGATAAATAGAATTTATAAGTCAGGACTCATATAGAGAAGTAAGAATCGATTTCAACATCGATATTTGAAACTGAATATGGATGAAGAATAAATTTGATAAGGTTAAATAGTTAGAGTTAATCATTTAGAGTTAACTAGTTAGACCTAATCAGTTAGAGTTAACCGGTTAGAGTTAATCAGTAGAGTTAATTGAATATTAGTTATTCAATTAGAGTTAACCGAATATTAGTTATTCGAATAAAGAGTTAACCAGATAGAGTTAACTAAACATAGTTAATCAAATTAGGATTTAACTGAATATTAGCTATTCAATTAGAGTTGATCGAATATAGTTATTTGAGATAGAGTTAGTCAAACATAGTTATTCAGGATGAGTTGCCATTTCGTACGATCGCTAGCGTAATTCACAGGGTTGCAGATAGCCTACGGCGATCGGATGTTTCCTGAGGGAATCAGGCGTAACCATTGTGATCGCTGTGATCTAGAGTCAAGCGAATGGAGTTAAATCGAATATTAGCTATTCGAAATAAAGTTAAAACAAACATAGTTTATTCGAATAGAATTAAAAGAGACAATCGAATATAGTTTATTCGAATAGAATGAAGAAGTTAGTCGAAATGAGTTAATCGAATTAGAGTTAATCGAGTTAGAGTTAATTGAGTTAGAGTTCCTCGAGTATTGATTAATCGAAGATAAGAATTTATCGAATAGAGTTATTCAAAATGAGTTAATCGAATATTAGTTATTCGAAATGAGTTATCAAATTAGTTAATCGAAAGGAGTTATCGAATATTAGTTATAGAAAGGGGTTATCAAATATAGTTTATTCGAAAGGAGTTAAATCAAATATAAGTTATTCGAATGGAGTTAAACCGAATATAATCTATTCGAAGAGAAGAGTTATCGAATATTAGTTATTCGAAGAGAGTAATCGAATATAAGCTATTCGAAGTGCGTTAATCGAATATTAGTTATTCGAAGTGAGTTAATCGAATATTAGTTATTCGAAGAGAGTTAATCGTCGAATTCGATTATATCGAATTCGGGAAAGTACTTATACTTTCCGGTGTTTAAATCAAGATTTATTTATTTATAAATTAGGTGTTTAATTATTTATTCAAATTAAAGAATAAAAGTTATATTTGAAGTTAGATATTTCGATAGTAGGGATTATAACGTTATCGTTATAACCAATGTTTTTATAAGAGAAGTGGATTCATAAATAGAATCTGTGAGGTTCGCAAGGAAGTTGTTAAAGGTTTAAAAAGATAAACTTTGTTTATTCCGAAGTTAAAACATTGTTCAGTTAAGGTCTGAGAGGTAATTATACCCCAACTTGATTGACTTCCTTCTTAACTAAGAAACGGTTAAAGTTTGATAATAAAGGTAGGTTAAGTGAATTTAGTTAATGAGCTTAATGGTTTGCGTTGGCATAGCGATGTTTATTTAAACATCAGTTTCAATCAAATGAAGGAGTTTTGGAATGTTTTCCAAATAAGAATCAGAAATGTTTTCTGATAATAGAAAATAAGAAATGGGAATAAATATGGAAACGTTTTCAGTGATTAATAACGTATATTTTCTAAGTTTAGAAAATAAGGATTTACGAATATATGAAAAAGAGAAATAAGGAAATAAATAAATTAATGATAAATTAATTTAAAGGGATAAATGTTGAATGTTGATTGATCGATAAAATTTCCATTTGGAAATAATATCGTTGTTTGCATATGAGTTTTCTTTTGATAGTTAAATCAAAGACTATCAAAGTTTTGACCATTTTTCCGTCGTTAATACGGATAGACCGGTTGGGCTATTATCTGAGAACCACTCCGTATGGGCGTTAGCATTTCAAATCAAATAGATCGAAGACAAACTGAAGTCGGAGTTACGCAAGGGCTGTCATGTTTACAGAATAGTGCCTTCGGTTTGTCCAGTCCTAGGACAACCTGTACGGAAAAATGTCTGACAGAGTATATCTGGTAGATCACGTGAGTTGATCGTTTCAAACGTATTTATGTTGGTGGCGGAGGAATTTGTTTCTCTTAGCTAATACTCGTGGTATTTTTGGGGAAATAAATTTGTGATTTGATGGATATGACGATATGGCATTCAAAGTGAATTAATGAGTAATCTGTTGAAAGATACGTTATTACCTCCAGCCTCATCAACTGGGAAGTGACCGAAATCGGGCAGGCAGCATGGCTAAGTGGGTCACACCCAAGTAGGGTATATTGTCACCATCTAGAGAATATTCATATTTGTTACTTCTTTCAATTCTGTATCTCCCGGGAATGGTTATGGTTGTTTACCAACTGTAAGGTGACAATATATTCGATATACTCGAGCGAAATGAGTGGTCGGTCATGTGTGGCCGAGTTACAAGATGTTCTTGTTGAACTTCAGTGTACCGCTTCTAGAGTACACTAAGCGGGAGGTGGATCCTTACCTTGTCATAGTTGGAATCCATTCCCCAAACAAAAGCCCGCGGTTTTGATTGTATATTATATATGTAGAACGTTAGATGCAAGCGTTTCTGCTAGATTTCTATTTACTTGATCTAGACATTATTATAATATCAGACAAGTATCGTTTTAGAAATATTTTTGGGTTATCATAAGGTAAAAGCCATCCGTGTTTATGTGTGGATTGGTCTTATGATTTTCCTTTGTTTCAAAAGGATTTTGAAAGTTAAATCAAATGATTTGAGTTTACTCACACCAGTCACATGATTGACCGGTAGTTTATTTTGTTTTGTTTTCCCTAAACTCTTGGGTGCCCAATTTTGTACGGGCAGTCAGGTTGTCCGGATTTACAGATACTTGAAGAGCAGGAGCAGGAGTCTTCAGGATTATATAGCTATTGTTATTTTTGCTGTGTTGTAAGTGTATACTCTAATAATGGTATTGTATACAGATATAGTTTTCTTTCAAAGTTATGTTATGAAATATATTTATTCGTTCTGCTATGAGATTCGTGTTTACTCTGATGTTGCATGTTCTTCTTCTATTCTAAGTTTCTATCTTATCTATTCTCACCCTCTAATTTCTTTCATGGACTATCCGGTATGTTCGATGCTTGAGTAGTCGACATTGAGTTTATGTCGAGTACTCAGGATCGTAAAAACCCTGGATCGTTACATACGGAGTACATGTTTTGATACCTACTTACTGGATGAAATGGATCCCACATAATATGATACAAGCTCTCCCTTATCTTGTATCCCCCACTAGGTTTTCTTTGGCTATGTATGCCACTAGGTGTCTTTAATTACATAACCCAATCATTTCTACAAGTTATGCTTATCCTAAAAGGAGTCTTTAATTACATTACTTTATTATTTCCACTGGTTATGTGTACCACTAGGTGTCTTTAATTACATAACCTTATCGGACTAAGTTTTGTGGGCCTATATATGTAAATATTGCCCACCCCCTCCAGATTTGCTTAACCCACCCACTGTCCAACCAATTTTAGTTATTCCTAATCATACAATCGCTATGGATTAGATTAGGTTAAGTAGTCCAATTCGTTATCATGTTCATTTATGGTTTATAATGGGCTAGACCTCTCACATTAGGCCTGCAACTTGTGGATGTTGGATATGCCGGTCGGGTTTGGGCAGTCTGACTCCACAAGTTGGGCCTAACCTCGTGTCTTAGCCCGATTCGTATTTATGAAGTTAGACCTCTCATATTAGGTTGAACATTAGTGGTTGCTGGGTATGCCTGTCGGGTCCGGGCAGACTTACACCACTAATGCAACCTAACCTCATGACATAAGTGCAATTACAATTTATAATTGTAATTATTAGACATTTCATTCTTATTCGAATTTACCTACATCATTATGGATAACTATGCCCCTTTCCCCCTTTTTGAATTATATTCCCAATTCATAAACATTACCTGAATTATGCCAATTCTAACATTTCCCCCCGTTCCCTAACTAACGCATTCACATATATTTAGCAGCATATTGGCTATAAAGTAGCCTAGTCAAAATATAAAAAAGGGAAAAGTGATGGGAAAAATGACAATAGTTATCATTCTAAAAGTGACATAAACATATATACCGGCATAAACAAGTAATATGCATAATAAGGCGGACATGAAAACAGATCAAGTAAAATGGGTACTGATAAAACTAGATCCAATATACTTAGGATGAACAGATCCAAATAAGAGTTCATATGTCCAATAATGTAACGACCCGTATTCTACACATCATAGGATTGTAGAATATTTATTTCTTTCCCGTATGAAGTCGTATGGTCATGTAACTTTGGGAAACATCCATTAGAGTCATTTCCCATGTTCATGATTTTTGTCAATTTTTAAATGACCATTTTGCCCCTAGTTGGTACTGTTTTGGCCATAACTTTTGATTGGAAAGGAATTTTGACCTGAAACCACTTCCATTGGATTCGTTTGATGGTTTACCTTTCCGTAGAGTGGTCATAATAGCAAACGGACTTACCATTTGGGAGATATGGCTGAAATAAGGTTTGGGGGGGTGAAAAACTGCTTAACCGGGCCAAATCGGGTGATTAGTGAGTAGGCCCATAACCCATTTTGGGATTAGGGTTATAGGGAGGCTGAAATGAGATAGAAGATCATTCCATTTCAGTTTTCTAGCCTTCACTTATCACCAAGGAAGCCTAAAAATGGCCTCCAACTTCTAAATCACCTCCAAATCATCTTTTGGTCAAGGATTTGGCTTAGCAACCCCTAATCAAGGAAGATCTACACCAAATCAACATTGGAGCTGCTGTTTAGCATAGAGAATCACATCAAATCAGAGATTTATTTCAGATCTTAGTTTATTTTGTGGCTAAGTGAGTGATTTGCATAGTTTTGCACTAATTATGGCTAATTAGGGGTGATTAGTATTAATTAGCGAATTTAAACATGATAAAATTCGGGAAAAATGTTTATAAAATTCGGAATGACGTTTTAGACCTCTGATATGAATTTGGGTTAATTTGGTTAAGTTTTGCTAATTATATCATAAGCTTCACCTAAACATGCTTAAGGGACATTAGGGGGTTTTGGCTATGTTTGATCCATTTTAACCCATCATATTGTTGTTTTCGTGTTTGAGGTCACTTCTACTTGTTGCTATGACTGTATGGTATGCTTTGTGATTGATTAGAATAGTTAGAATGGTCGAAAACGACGTCGAATGACATAAACTGCTCGCTGGAAGAACTGCAGGAAATCAGCCCGAACCGGACCGGATCGGTGGAAGCAAAGGCGATTCGAACCGATGGCGCGATCTGATCCGCCGATGCTTGAAGACCACGATCTGACGATGTGATTCGATCCGAGCCCTCCATCACGATTCACCTTCGCGATCCGCTAGCAGCTCCGATCGCTGGAAGGAAGCATGACCCGATCCGACAGGGGCCCCACGAACTGATGAAGCACGACCCGATCCGAAAGAGCTTGTCACGAACCGATCCGTGGCGATGGACTTGGAGACCCTGACCCGATCCGCTGAGGGGTACTCGAACCGATCCGATGGAGACTGGATTCACAAGACAATGGAGGAGTGCGCCCCGATCACCTGGAGGACCACGACCCGATCCGACGCAGGAGGCGCGACCCGACCCGAATGATGAAGACCGATCCGGATGAAGATGATGACCAATAACCCGAGATGCAAAGGTAGTCCAATATGGGAAGTTAGAGCTTAGGATCCAGTTGGGAACCGACGAGTTCACTTCATGGTTGGGCTTTGCTGCGGGACGTGTGCTAAGGAGTTGTCGACGTTCATAACTTCGATTCACCGTTAAAAATGAAGGATGGCTACTTATCAGTGCAGTAGGGTCATTACGACCTGAGGGGCAAGGTGATGGTAGCGAGACTACGTTATCAGTGCAGTAGGGTCATTATGACCTGAGGGGCAAGGTGATGCGTAGAAAGATTATGAGCCAGCGCAGATGGGGTGAACAACTCCATGGGGCAAGTGGACATAGTAAGGATTGGTAAGGCTATGAGCCAGCGCAGATGGGGTGAATAACTCCATGGGGCAAGTGGACATAGCGAGGAATTAGTGGCTACGTTATCAGTGCAGTGAAGCCATTTATGACTTCATGGGGCAAATTGATCGTAGCAAGGAATGTTGGGTGATCGAAGTGGTGAATATCGTATACTTTACGCACTGAGTGAGAGATGTGAGGATGGATGCTATGCTTGATTGTTTGCCATCATTATGACATGCACACCTCCCCCACCTCCGTATCTTTATACCGTTTGATATGATACCTTAGAGTGTTGTACAGTATGTAGTGCTAACTCTTTGGTTGCAGGTCCAGGTTCATGTATGTTTTAGTCTACCTGTTATTGTTCACTTTAGATGCGTATCGCTCATACCAGGCTTTATGTCTGACCCAGAGTTTTATGTCTCCTCTTATTACTCTGGGTGCTCACACGAGCAGACTAGAGACAGGTTAGCTGGTGATGCGCGAGTAGCTGATTCGGAGGCGGGCAGGAGGCTTCCACGTATGATATATATATATATACACATTCTCCTTGTGTCGTTGGTGGTCGCTACTTGGGCATTAGTAGTGTACCTCCTTTATCTTACTTTTGCTTGAGACAGTTTGAAAATTGTAATAATCTGTATTTTGGATTTCCGCTGCTATGATGTTTAGTTCTGATTTTCAGCTTATGCACTGTCTCTCCTGTTTTATGTCAATAATGTTATTATTATATTTTGTTCTATGCGCAGTGAGACATCCTACAGGTTCTCTGTATGTTCATTTCCTTCTTTCCTTTCCTTCTGACGACCCGTTCCGTGCTAACTGTACATGTGTACAGCGCACTTTTGGAGTAAATGTCGGTTGGTGCAGGGCGGGCCGTCACAAATAATAACAGATCTCATTTAATCACAATATGATGATCTAGATCTAAACAAAGGTTCAATTGTCCATATAATGATAATCCCAAATTAACCACAAACCTGACAAAGGTTCAGATCCACAAAGTTGACATGATAAACTAATCACAGGTGAATTAGATTTGTAATAATAGATCTAGCATGATAAGTTCTTGGATCCAAAAATATTATAGGTTCACAAATTAAGATAGATTCAATGTGATTCAGTCATAAGCATGTATATATCAAAATCACAGTCATGTCAAAAATTACTTTTAATCATTTAAATCTAAAATAAACTAACTCACAGTGTTTGGAATGAAAGAAAAGATAGATGATAGCAAAGTTTGGATCTATGCTTGAATCTCTAAGTTTGATTTGCTTTAGTTGATAGTTGTAGAAGATAACAGATCAAATTCAGTTCAAACACAGGTAGAGTTTGGCCCCCATGGATTCTCAATGAAGAAAATAGAGAAAAGGGACCTCTATATATGGCTGCCAGCCCTCTCTAAAACGACTGCCACCTCAGCCCTAGGGGGTTGACCCCCCCTTATGGGGTCGACACCCCTTGGGCGGGAGTTTTGCTGCCAACATAATTTTTGAAATTTGAACTGAATTTTGATTTTCTGGACCCTATATATATAATCCTTCTACATGTATATAAACTTCAAACCTTCATAACTTCTTCATACGGTGTCCGTTTTACGCAAACCAAATTTCTATCTTGGTCAAAATTTCGAAACGGAGGCAATGGCGCAGTCTATTTCCCTTAATTCTGAATATTAAATTAATTGTAATTTATCCTCTTTAACGTTAACAAATTACGGGGTGTTACATATATCATGTTCTCTATAAGTTATATACAGTTTGCGGGCCAACCTATCTAGGTTTAATCATTGATAATAAACAGCAGATCTAACATCATAAGAGTCATGGTGTATATATCCAAAGAATTAGATATGATTCTATCATTTATACCACTTCATTTTAACTAGGCAAATCCTTTTCTGATAAATATAAGCCTATATATATACATATATATATTTACATACATATATACACATATATCTATATCCATTCAATTTAAGATTTTACACAAATGCATCTAACAATGAATCACTAACACCAGCCATGCATCCAATATGAACAAATATCAACACATATAAGCATATTACCCAATGAATCCAATAAATCATGTATAACAATATAATCCAAACATATATCAAAATATATCACACCAGCAACGATGAAATCAAAAATCGTAGTACATAGGAAAACTAATCACTTTTAGCTTAATCTGGAAGTTATGGTATTCACTAAATCTGAAACTATTGCAACATACAATAGTCCCTAAAAAGCTTTCTAGACTAAAAACACCATTTCATGCGCAAATTCACTTCAATCATTTCCATATGATCCATAGATCGGGTGTGTTCCAGACAGTATTGATATAATACACGTAAACCCTACTTTGACAACCAACATCATTAGGTAGATCATGAGAGTAAGTAATATAATCTTTGAACCCCTTTTATAAAACCCTTGTTTACTTTGTAACAGATCAATATGTATTTGGTTTTGTAACCATAAAACACCTAGAACAAGCATCAATCATTAAGTATAACCAAGCACTACTCAAACCAATACAACATCCATTCAGGAAATCATTGACTCTTATATGTAAATCAAGAAA
Source organism: Allium sativum (assembly GCA_030737875.1). Lineage (NCBI taxonomy): Eukaryota > Viridiplantae > Streptophyta > Magnoliopsida > Asparagales > Amaryllidaceae > Allium > Allium sativum. The sequence continues at coordinate 164,937,126 of CM060916.1, read as the reverse complement.
TCGGCACATGTATATATTATTTTAAGCATTCAACGAAATTTGCTTAGGAATCGGGTGTTTGTAAAAGGTCTTAATTCCCAAAAAGAAAATGCACTCACTAATGATTTGGTCTCGATTATACTCCTTTCTTATTTAAACTATGCATTCGAACTCTTGGATCAGTTGCTTCCATCCCTCTCGAGTTTGTCTCCATCACTAATCCCTACTAATTTTGATGTGAGGGGCTCTACTTTGGTTTTTCCCCTAATTTTAACTACTAGGGCTTCGTCCATTACCGTTTTTGTTTTTGTTTTTGTTTTGGAAGAGAGTAAATAAAATGAAATGGACGGCTCAATTTTTCCATCTACCCATTTAGGATATTAGGGTTTTTCCCTTTGCCAATGTCCACTCTGCCCCTAGGTCTTTCATTTGCCTTATTGACTCTTTAAACCAATGTTTATATCACAAACAATTTTTGACCATGTTATGCCCACACACAATATACAATAAGCATGTGTATTTGTTCACAAATCAACCAAGTACACTTTTATATATATGTACATCATGTACATATACAAATAATGTTTTATTTATTTATTCACCCAATATATATATATATATATATATATATATATATGTACACATAGATTTAATTTAAAATCAATTTAATTTTAGAGTTATAAAATTTTGGGTTCTCACGAAAAGGATAGATTTGTGGCTTATGCGAGTCGACAACTAAAGCTGCACGAAAGGAATTACCCGACTCACGATTTAGAGTTACGGTGATAGTATTTGCTCTGAAGATTTGGACACATATTTATTAGGAGATAGATTTGAGTTGTTTACGGATCATAAATCGTTGAAGTATCTTTTCTCTCAGAACGATCTGAATCTTCGGCAACAACGATGGTTAGAGTTTTTGGCATCATATGGTTTTTGAATATCCTATGCTCCAGGAAAAGGTAACGCAGTGGACGATGCGTTAAGTCAAAGACATGCAAGTTTGGGAGCCATGTTCACAGAATGGAAACATCTTGAGTATTTAGACGGATTTGATTTTAAACCTTATTGTGAGTTAGAACCCGAGATGTTAGCTAGCTTATCGGTTAGACCGACGCTCATCGAAAGGATTGGTAAAAAGGAAAAAGCGAGGCGGTAAGCTTATGGAAATCATTTGAAGTTTAGAGATGAGGGTGGAACTAAAGGAGATTAAGGTTTTTTGAAGTCGATCGAGATGTGGCTTCATGAGAATGGACGATAGGTTGTTCCTGACATAGATGGATTGAGAGAAGAGGTTCTAAGGGAGTGTCATCATTCTAGACTAACGATACATCCTGGTGGTAATAAGATGTATCGAGATATGCAGCGAGCCTGCTACTGGGAAGGTATGGAACGGGATGTCGGGAAACTTATACCATCGAAACTGTATCATCATAGTGATGCACGATGTCAATTCTCACAATATTTAGAGCGGTTGTTTGATCTTGGCGAGTTAAGCATATGCAATTTGAACACTTATTTCACCATGATTGCTATAGATAGGTTCTATTCAACTTATCATTGGTTTTATGAATGTTTGTTTGTTGGTTTAGGAATTTGGGTGACTATTGGTTGTATACTTTAATTGTTTGTTTAGCTTAGGTTAAACCTCGTTCAAAGGCGACCTAGTATTATGAAATATTTCGTTTATGCGAGTTTGGGGAGTTTATCGATTGAGTACTCAAGTTGATGTATACAGATTAAGTTCACAAGGTTGATAGACTCGAACGGGCTAGATTTATTATTGATGGAGCTTCAGAGCCCATTGATGGATTCGACAACAAAAACATTGGAGCTAGGCAATAGATCTGAAGATTTGGATGGAGCGAAGAAGTCGAAGGACGGCGTGGATTCTGGTTTAACCAATTCTGGATCGACATAGTCATTATGGAGTTAGTTCAACCAACCCCAGATTAACTATGTTGATTCAGTTTTGAATTAACTAAGTAGTCAAGTCCGGATCGACCATATGTCGATCCATGTTCGGCTCGATGAGGCCGAATCGAAGCAAGGTCGACGCGGGGAAAGGTAATGAGTTGGTGGCCATAAAGGAAGGAGTTCTTCATGATGGCATTTCTTCTTGATGATGAGCAAGATTTCACAATGAATACCAGGTGTTTTCCTTGGATGTGTATTTGACCAATCTTGGTTAAATAGGTGACCCGAGTAGTCATTACCAATTAATATAGAATAATCTATGTTGATTACTATTGTTATTGGCTATTTTGTCCAATTTGACACGGACAATGATATGATTTCAAGGAGTAGGATATGATGGTTTGTTTAATAGTGGTTTCGATATGATGGCTCTTCGATCAGTGCCTTTGGCTTGAGATGAGATGTTGTGCTTCTATGAAGTGATGCATTATTTGACAACGAGTATTCCAGGTTGGGGAGCAAAGCTGCTGCAATGGATTGGTTTTTCCGAGATGAAAAAAGAAAGACAATAAGTCAAATTGAGGCGACTGCTGAAATAAGAGGGACGGGAGACACATGAGGATGCCTTATGACATATAATGGCCATCAATGATAATCCCTACATTTAGATGACTTCAGATGGGGGTATTATGGACAATCTATTAGATGGATTCTACTACGGAGAACATGTGCAAAGTGGTTGTTGATATTTGAGATTTTAGTACACCTTTGAGGGAGTGGAACAAGGACGGATTAGAGCCTGTTGACATTTTGGAATGAGTGGCCTAGACCCCAGAGCATGTCGACATTTTGGACTGCGTATGGTTATCCACTAGGCATAGTGGATAGTGTGGTAGAGTCAGTTGACAATTTTGACCTACTAGTGCTTTGATGGATTGGTATTAGGGATTGCGGAATGGATCATTAAGGCAAAACAAATACTAGAGGGGGGGTGAATAGTGTTTTTTAGAATTTAAACAAAATCTAAAACTTATATAAACTACTTTATGAATCAAACACCACAAACACAATCACAGACATAAATTCAAACACAAACACAAAAATAAATCGAAATAAGATGAGTAAAGGAAAGAACACACCGAATTTTATACTGGTTGGGAATTGCTCCTACGTCCAGTCCAGCACAACACTAGATAGTGAAGAGTTTTATTACTATATCGATATCCAATTACAACCTCCTTGATATCACGGCTACAAGGGATACCACCGATTCCAACCTCCATGATTTCACGGCTACAAGGGATACCACCGACTACCCGTCCTTGATTTCATGGCTACAAGGGATACCATCGATTACTTTACTCATCCCAAACAATTACAAAAAGCCCTATAACTCTTCAATAACACTTGATTCAGAGAGTAATGATTAGAGATTGTAGAGAAAAGAAGATTGATAAAAACAGAATTGAATTTGGTAGAGTATAGGTGTAGAAATCATAAAAATGATAAGAAATAATGGTGTAATGAAAGAGAGTGAAAGTGGAGAAGAAGAAGTAATGAGAAATTCGAAATCAGTCAGTTTTTATAATGTGTGAAAGGTTGCACTGCTTCAGAACCGTCACAAATAGTGAAAAGACACTTCCTTTCAATTTTGAAAAAATGACAGTTATATATCGACATGGGGTTATTTTTATGTCAACATACCCTTAGTACAAAATTGACTTTTGAGCATTTTTTCAAGTGTTTTGATATATATACAACTTGGAAAATTCTTAAATCAAAATATAGTGTTATAAATAAATATTGTAAAGTAGAAAATCACGTAGAAACACAAATATAAACTATATAAACACATTTATAAAATTAAAAGTTTAAAACTATATAAAGTATAAATATATAAAATTTATAAAGTATAAACTTATAAAATTCAAATTTAAAATCAAATTAAAATAGAAAGTAAAATAGAGAAGATAAAGATTGAAGGTAGAATTTAAAAATAGAATTTGGGACCAGAAATTGAAAACAAGGATTTGAAATTATTTTGAATTTGAACCTGGAGTGTTATTCAAGGTCTTACATAATATAGACTCCATAACTATATTTATCTTGAACTCTTGAAATCTTGATTACTCATGAGTCTTGAAATATCTCTAAATTCTGAATCTCTAATATCTTTAAACCTGTATAGTTTTCGGTATATAATTCCTGTATATAAATCCTACATATGTATATGTATATATATATACATTCTAGAAAAAAGTGTTAGTATATATTTTATAATCAATAAATATTGAAATAAGGTTATTGTCATCAAAACTCCATTATCCAATAATCTCCCCCGTTTTGGTGATGACGACCTTAGTTTATAAAATATCATATCTATGTATACCTGTTGAAGACGATCCTTCAAATACTCCGCTTGTCTATATGAATCCTATAAATTATGTCTATATTTTATAGTTTCTCCCCCTTTGGCATTATCAAAAATAAATTCTAAAACTACTCCCCCTTTCCTAAGTAAAATTTATAAGTAACTAGTAAACTTCTATCCCAAAGTAGAATACTACCACTAAGTAAATTACTCGAATAATAAATCTTATACTCCCCCTTAATTTTATATCTGTATTACTTAATGCTAAGATATATAACTAATTAACATAAACACAATCAACTATTATATTAAACTAGAATTTGTGCAAGCGATGGTACACGAATTTTTACAATGGGAGATTTATGAATTGGACAATTCGGATAATGGACACAAAAATCCCCATTATGTTCAATCACATTCCCGTTTTGGTCGAATAAGACCTCTCCTACACATACAACTTTATCGTCTTCTTCCGTAATCGTTTGTTAAGTCTCTTGATGTTTTTCTTCCCCCATCATTTCTTCTTCCTCTTTTGGTTCTTCCTCCTCTTCCATGGCTCGATTATCATTACCGATGATAATCGGATTAGCCTGATTATCCATTATGTATTTAAGAAGACTTATCATTACTTTCCCCTTCCTATTTTGCTCTTGACTCATTCTAATTTGAAGTACTTGTATTTCAACCATCATTTGTAGAGCATACTCCATCTTTTGTTCGATTTTGATGACCTAAGATAGCCTAGATCGTTGAAAAGGACCCTTGGATCTTCCAGCGAGCGAATCAGAGTTGGGTGTTTAGATTAGTGGAGGCCATTGTATATTTTAATTTAGAGTTTCTACAGAGAAGAAAAATGAAAATGAAGAAGAAAAGTCAAAGTAGAATGTTTAAATAAATGATATAACTGACTTTTGGTGGGAATTAAATTTAAAATTCTGGTATTTATATGTCGACATATGCATAAATGTATGTCGACATACTTATGTTTTAAATTTTACTTTTCTAATTTTTTTATGTTGTTTTTATATATAATAGTATATTTAATTATTCTAACTCACTTGATGAACATATGCCTAATTCTCTTCTAAATTTAGTAAAGGTTGCTTCGTTCAGTGGTTTTGTTAATATATCCACTATGTGTTTATCTGTTTCTATAAATTCGAGTGAAATTTTCTCTTTACTTACATTATCTCTTAGAAAATGATGTCTTATATCGATATGTTTAGTTCTAGAATGATGAGTTGGATTTTTAGAAATATTTATGGCACTCGTATTATCGTAGTATATCGGGGATTTATTTATTTTTAATCAAAAATCATTTAGAGTTTGTTGCATATATATTGCTTGTGAACAAGCCAAAGTAGCAGAGAAATATTTTGCTTCAGTTATTGACAGAGATACAATATTTTGCTTTTTACTAGACCATGAGACCAGCGAATGTCCAAAGAAGTGACATGTTCCACTAGTACTTTTACGATCGGATTTTCATCCTGCGTAGTCAGCGTCATAATAAGAAACTAAATCAAATGAATCATCTTTAGGATAAAATAAACCAAAGTCTGATGTATGTTTCATATACCTTAGAATACGTGTTTCCTTAGGTTGCGATTGATATCTTGCATAGAGACATATACTATGCATTATATCTGGTCTACTAGCAATTATATATAATAACGATCTTGTCATTCCTCTATATATTTTTTGATCCACATCCTTTGATGTATCATCTTTACTTAATGCTATATTAGTCGCCATAGGTGTTGGTCTCCCATCTGTTGTTGTTCGATTATATTTATTAATTAGATCTCTTGCATATTTTTCATGATTAAATAATATTCCATTTTTTAATGGATGAATTTGTAATCCTAGAAAGAATGGTAGTTCTCCCATATGACTCATTTAAAACTCTTGAGTCATAATATCTGAGAATTCTTTGTTCATCTTATCGATTGTTGATCTGAAAATTATATCATCAACATATATTTGTACTAATTGAATGTCCTTTTTATTTTTTTAATGAACAAAGTATTATCTAATTTTCCTATTTCCGAATTTGATTGTAACAAATAATTTTTAATATATCATACCAAGCCCTAGGAGCCTGTTTAAATCCATATAATGCTTTCTTTAACTTATATGCATGATCTGGTAATTTTTCGTCTTCAAATAGAGGTGGTTGCTCTACTTATACATCTTCTTTAACAAATCCATTTAGAAAAGCACTTTTGACATCCATTTGACATAGTTTGAAATTAGTATGGTTTGTAAAGGTTAGTAAAATCGTAATAGCTTCTAGTCTTGCTACGGGGGCAAAAGTTCCATCGTAATCTATTCATTCTTCTTGAGTATATCCGTGTGCTACTAGTCCTGCCTTATTTCTTACAACCTCACCGTGTTCATTCGTTTTATTTTTATAAACCCATTTTGTTCCACTTATAGTCTTATCCTTTGGTTTAGGAACAAGTTCCCATACATCATTCCTAGTGAAATGATTCGGTTCTTCTTGCAGAGCAATTATCCATGAATCATCAGAAGATGCTCCCTTTGGATTTTTAAGTTTAATAGTTGAAATAAATGCAGTATTACTCATATATTTAATTGATTACGTGTTCTATAAACAGATTCTATATCTCCTAATATATTTTCTACAGAATGGTCTCTAAGTAATATAATTTAGAAATCCTTGAAATATGTTTGAAATTTATAGACCAAATCTCTTATATTAGATCCAAGGATCACTTGTATTGGCTATAAGACATAGGTTATTGTTGGAGATTTTCATTCTCAATATATAAATATTTTTCTTTCTATCTCCTTTGAATATTACTTTTGAATTCCTATCTTCTATAAAACATTATCTTTTTCAAAGTTTATTTTATAACACTTATCGTAAAGTTGACTTAGCAAGTTGTGTTTTAAACTCCTAACTAATAAAACATCAGAAATAGTAGGAGTTTCGGAATTACCAGCATTGACGATTCCAATAATGTATCCTTTAGAGTTATCTCTGAAGTTCACCATTCCATCATCTTTATATTTTAGATTATTGAGTAGTTATGGATTTCCCGTCGTATGTCTCGAACAGCCCCTATCCAGTATCCATTAGTCCTTTTTCATTTCCACCACTTGTTTCCAGTATTTGAATTCTCAACAGTCATGTAACACACAAGTTCGAGATTTGAATTTCAAATAGCCACTTTTTCAAAATTTGAATTTCCAAAAGCCACTTTACCTATATTTTCAACTTTTGAATTTTCAAAAGTCATAGAGCACATCTTTTCCTGAATTGAACAGTATTTCAATACATCACACGCCTTTTCAACATGGATATATGCAGACTCTTTCAACAATTATACAATGCATGAATTGACACTAGTGTTAACAAAAATTCAAAAATTTTCCATTTAAAAATTTCAAAAATCAGATTATGAACTTTTTGAAAGACCTTGCTCTGATACCAATTGTTACGGATTTTGGAATGTATCGTTAAGGCAACACAAACACTAGGGGGGGTGAATAGAGTTTTTTGAGAATAAACAATGTAATGTCCCGAATTTTTGGTAGTTTAATATTTAAATTATTATTTTAAATATTTTATTTGGGATATTAAAGGGTTTTAATATTTAAATCGCTATTTAAACGAAGTTGAACGATATATATTCATATATAAAATAAAATGAGCTCAGAACAGCGCTGCAGTTCGTAAAATAGAGTTTTGAACTTCAACTGAATGTACAGAGCCCGTTTTAAATCAGATTTATGTGAAACAAGAAATGTACGGAGCAAGTGAAGTATATTTTCCTAGTGAAAAAGAAAAATCGGGATTTCGTCATGTAGATTGGAAGTTATGCCCAAATCAATTTGGCAGAAAAACAGCGGCGTAATCATTTATCGACCGTAATGGATTATTGGATATAACTGCATATCGGTTTCGAATTTAGACTAGGTTCTTTTGAGGCGTAGTGATAATTTAATTTTTAGAATTTTATGGTAATTTTTAATTAATTAAATAAGCAACTTTTTATGTGGAGTATTTTGCACCCTGTAATCAACATTTTGGGATTTCACAATATAAGTTAAACTACCGGTATTATTATATTTTTGGGATCGTGACACCTCACTGAACACGACTGTATTTTTATTTCAGTCTGCAACGCTCATACATGGATACATAGTGGTGTAGGTAACTTTATTTGAATGGTTAACTGGTCAAACAGACTTCAAATTCAACGAAACAAGTTTCATACGAAACCTTAGGAAGAGGTCTAGTGAAACGTCAAGGCCTCATATTTTTAGGATTTTTTCTGTAATTTTAAGGAATTAATGCTCGGTGTTTTTCATCGATATTTTCTAAAGGATTTTCGCAAACGGTGACGGAATTCGACGAAACCTGTCCCATTGGATTCAGAATATTTTTTTATGCTAAGATTACCTTAGTTTGTCAAAAACAGAAATCGTATGTAGTGATTTTTAACCGGATTTCTCACATGCAAGTTAGTCATATTATTTTATTAATAAAAACAATCCCAACTTTCTCTTTTACTGTAGCACATTTTTGCCTGTAGCGTTTTAGTGCTTGCGCCCAAACCATTGTTTCTTGCGAGCCAAATTTCTTTTACTTGCATCCCAAACAAAGACCGTACATGCACATCACGTACGCAGTTACCCAATATTTCGATGAACCAATGGAATGCTACCGTGCCGACCACGTTCGGAAACATTCACTGTTATTCAACAGCTACCTAAATAAATTATGAAAACCTATATGTCCTATTACTTGGCAGCCACGCTCTTTACTCTATAAATACCATCGCTGTACCCACACTTACCTCAAACAAATAAAAAAAATGGCGACCTACCAGATAGTGAAACCAAAACAAAATCCTTCTTCAAATGAAACGCGAGCTTCCATCGACCAAATAAAATAAAATAAAAGGGGTTCAAACGCTATTTACCGGAAGTAAGGGGAGAGAGTGAGCTATTGCGAGACTTCGAAGCTTTTTAGGAGTGAGGAAATCTGTCTGAACGGAGAAGGACAATTCGACGAGGGAAGGGAATGGCAATGTGATCGGAATGTTGAGGGAAGATCGGACAACGATGCTCAGGGTTCGGCGGCAACGCTTGGACGTCGTGTGGCAGTCAGTGCGTTGGGGAAGCCAGCGTGAAGGTGAGGGCATGCTGTGTAAGAAAAGAAAAAAAAAGGAAAAAAAAGGAAAGAAAGAAAGGGGAAATGCGAAACAAGAAAGGGAAGTTAGCATGGGAAGGAGGGCTGTGTACATGCGGCTATGGGGATCTAAGCATGGCATGGAGTGGAGCAAAGGACAGGTGGGCGCATTTGTGTGAAGTAGTGATGTGGCGCATGCAAGATATGGAAGGAGGCGTATTGGCTATTGGGTTTTGCATATGTGAGAGGAACGGTGGAAAAAAAAAAAAATTCAACCAGACCGGAAGCGTTGAAACCATATCGGAGAACACGACAATTTGGAACTGGGTTAGTCACAGATGGAAACCCAAGGTGAGTTAAACTCACTCAGTTCTCCCTTCTTATATTTTATATAAGTCGGGTTTTATAATTGTGTGCAATGGTTGTTTGTTTGTTCGTTCGTTGTTGATTTTATATTCATATTTTGACTGGAACAGTTAAATTAAACGTTCGTTTAATTTAATTAATCGTTATTTATAACGATTGAATCCAAGTGAGGTAACTTACCTCAGTGGTTACGTTTATAACACTATAAACGTTATAATCAAATAGTTGAATGCTTGAACTGTTGTTATTATCCCGGTATTGACTGTTACTGTTATTATTGACCGTTATTATTAAACCGTTCATGTCATCTATTTAGATGGAAACCGAATATTCATTAGCCATTTTGAACTGAATAACATTATCAATATGGTTATATTGTTGTTATTGAATGTGAAATTAGTGTATATTTCACGGTTTGGTACTACAGTAGCCATTTGCCTCTTTAGTACCGTCAATCAAAAGAAATGATTTGTCGAAATCAATGTTAAATGGGTTTCGAATGATTTCAAAGATATGAATACATTTTTATATGAATTCAAACTACAATTTTTATGGTAAATTTGCCAATTTTATAATTGTATAATATAGAACAAAGGGAGATGCAAGATATTATTGAATAAATGGTGAAACGATATCGTGTTGGTTATTTAAATATTGAAACAATTTTATAAGGGCCTTACGGTCGTAAAAGAAGTTTGAATGGATTTCAAAACATCGGAATGGAATAATTAAATTATGGATATACGAGAATTTATAAAAGAGTTAAAGAGTAATATTTTTGTAATAAATGATCGTTTTAACAAACGGTGTTTTTAAACTATACGAAATGTGATTAAATAACATTTCGTGAATAAGATTTACAAATCGGCGGATTTGGGAATAAGTAGTGATTTAAACGAGATCTGGATTTATAAATGAGATTTTGGTTTATAAATGAGATTTGAATATATAAAGGGGGATATGAGTTTTTAAATAGAATCGAGGCTGGGAACATAAGCTAAGTTAATGATCTAAAAAAAACGACAACGAAAATTTATTGTCGATAAAGAATTGAAAAATGAGATTTTCAAAATGAAGTTAAAGAGGTGCAAATGAAAACGATTGATAAGTTGTCGTAATTAATTTACAAAAGATTTTGTAAATGGATATTTAAAGTTGGAAATGAAATCGGGTTAGTAAGTGAAGTTAGTGGTTTGTAAATGTAACATTTATTGCAAATAAGATGAACTATTTTTAGATAAAAGTTTTTAAAGGATTATTGTATAGGCAACGAATAAATGGTCGAGTATGAGTAAAGAGAACTAGATAAGTAAAAATGGATTTTGAAATGAAATCTGTAGCATTAATGGTTACAGATAATAAGTTGGATTGTTTGATAAATATCAACATGCGAATTTGGAAAGATAACGATATGATAACGGTATGAGACATTAATATAAGATTTATAAAGGGTTTGTTTTAAACAAATGAATTTGAATTGTTGAAATAATTTGTAATATTGTAATAAAGAGATATTAAGGAATTTTCATAAGGATTCTATTTCTAATAGAATCGAAGCTTTGTCGAGATTTAAATCGGATTTATTTCAAGAAGAAACGTGTGGTTAATAAACTTCTATTTATTCTGAAGATATGAATGTTGTTGGTCAAGGTCTGAGAGGTAAATGAAATACCCCAACTTGAACGACTCCATGATTATCCCAGAATGATATTAGTTTATAAACGAGAGTGGTTGGGGGAAACATAAGCTATGATTTCCGCAAATGATATTATAAACTGTTTTTGAAAGTTTATAAGTTGAATGAAATAAATTTGGAGAATATTCTTATTTTACTAAGAAGTAAAGGCGATGTTCCAAATATTGGAAAAGTTAAAGAATATAATTAACGGGCGGGTCGTTAAAGAGGCTAAATGATACTGAGTATTATATCAGTGAATCCATTTCTTTTATGGATGGATGGTTGTTTTATTTGATAGTTAAATAACCGACTATCAAAATTTGGTCCATACGATTGTTGGTACGGGAAGACCGGGATCGAATATATTCGAAATCATTCCGTCCAACAAAACACGAATACGTTGAAGATGCTGATTCAAGATGGAGCTATTGAAGACCGTGGATCTTCATAAGCGGAAGAGTTACTTAAGATCTCTGATTTGCAATAAGAGATATACTGTGATTCTGTCGTGGTTGGAATCTACGGATTGCAAGGACTTCTCGCTACTGATTCTCAGGGTGATTCCTAGGATGCAGTAGGAGGGTACCTTCGGTTCATCCTGTTCCTGGGTGACTTGTATGGATGAATGTCTGACAGAGTATTTCCAGAAAAGATCACGTACATTGATTTCTCCAACTGTACCAAGAGTGGAAGCGGAGAAGGAAACTTCTTCTAGCTAACACAATGTATTGTTGTGGACGTCAGTTAGTGATTTCGATGGATCTGGCGATGTGGCATTCGAAGTGAATGAGATGTGCTGATAAAGCGTAGCCTCAAGCCTCATCAACCGGGAGATGACAGAAATCGGGCAGGCAGCATGGCTATGTGGGTCGCTCCCATTAGGGTGTATAATCACCTATCTAGAGAAATTCCTTGTGTTCTTTAATCTATCGATGCTGTCCCTTTTCGGGAAACGGTGGTTTGAGCCCAACCGTTGGTGATATACATTCGATACACTCAAGCGAAATGAGTGGTCGGTCATGTGAGGGCCGGTTGCAAGACGTTCTTGTTGAACCCAGTGTATTCGCCTCTAGAGATACACTATCGGCAGGTGGTCCCATACCTTGTCAAGGTCGGAATCCAATCTCTAATAAGCGCCTGCGGTTTTGATTGTATACTATATATGTGGAGCGTGAGATGCAAGCGTTCCACTAGATTTATATTTACTTGTGTTTAGACACTATTATAATATCAGACAAGTTATTGATTTCAAACTGTTTGGGTTATCGTAAGGTAAAGACCGTCCGTATTTATGTGTGGATTCGGTCTTACGATTATCCTTTTCTTTCGAAAAGATTTTTACTTTAAAATCAAGTTGTGTGATACCTTAATACTGTGCGAGTTTATCTCACTCTGGTTCACCAGACTGACCCGGTGTTTTGTAAATGCTCGGGTTAGGCCGGGTGTACAGGTCCAGGTTACCGGATGCTGCGAAGTCCAGAGACAAGCTGGAAGAGTTCAAACGTATGGTTATATATATAGCTACTGTTCCGCTGTGTGATTGTATATGAGGACAGGTTATATAACTGTCAAGATATGTTGATGTACTCTGATACTGTAAGTAATTTTGAAAGCTCTCAATAAAGATTTATTTCCATATTATATTTTGTTCCGGTGCGATGTGAGACTCTGATTCTGTGTTGTCTTTGTTCTTCTTCTACTTCTTCTATTCTAATATTTCTATCTTATCTTTCTCATCCTCCAACTTCTTCCTTCTAGCTTTCTGGAGATTCGATACTCGAATGGGACACAGTTTGTGTAAATGTCGAAAATTCGAGTGTCGAATTTTTCCGGGTCGCTACAGTTGGTATCAGAGCTATTGGTTTAGTGATAACCTTGGCTCTGTGGCGTAACTCGATAGAGATGGGGTTAGTAATACCCTAGATCGAGATTGAGTGTATGTATATATATGAGAGCGTATTTGTAAATTCTATATACAAATGTTTTATATTGTGTTTGTTGATCGGTTCAAGTGTTGAAAAGCATAGAACTGGCAATCGATACATTACTGTTTTGAAAAGAGGATAAATGGAATAATTTTACCCAGAATATATTTTTGTATAGAAAGGAAATTTTTATTAAATCATTGAAATATTAGTGTGTTTGATCGATTTGAATGGGATTCAAATCGAATTAAAAAGTTGAATTGATACTTAACTTGGTTAAATGTAATTAAATTCAGAATGATATTGTAATTAAATTAAATAAATTGGAAATTAAATGAATGAATGGTAATCAAATGAGTGAAGCCAAAATAAATATTAATATGGAATGTGAATTCAATAAATTTTGTTTATTTGGTTGTGTATTGGTTGATGGTTGTGAATTGGTTGTTATTGGATGACAAGTAGTTGAATAGAATTCATTAAATGGTTTAACAAAGGTATGGAAAATAAATTCTAGTGTCAAAAATTGGAATGAAACTGAATATGAATTGAATTGAAACCAACTAGCGGGAAATTGAATCAAGATATAATATGTTAAGCAAAATCAGATTTTGAATTGCGAGACAGGAATCTGAAATGGTGTTGGACTGGTAAGTTAAGAGTTGGAATTGACAATGGATGGAAATTGAGTTAAGAATGGGATTTGGCTTGAATGCGTGAAGGATTTGATTCTGAGGATAAAATTGGTATTTTGTTTGGGGATGCATTTGTATATGCTGACAGGGCAGCAGATGGAAAGGATATAATGATTTGCCCGACAAAAAGGTACACGTTTATTTCTATATGGGTTTGGTGATTTATGAGCTTATTTGGCAAGCCGCTTGGCTATTTTATTTTGTTTTAGATTGGGGAAGGCCTAAGAAGGCAAGTTGTAGTTGTACCGATTGAGCCGTATAGAGGAGGTGCTGGCGAAATTTTTCGGAAATTTAAGATGTTAGGAAATTTTCAATATTTTTGGACATATCCATATATGGTATTGAAATAGGTTTCTAATTTAAAATAATTTGGATTTGGAAATAAATGGGATTTGTAACGTTCTTTTCTTACCTTAGCAATTTCGAGGACGAAATTATTCTAAGGGGGGAAGAATGTAATGTCCCGAATTTTTGGTAGTTTAATATTTAAATTATTATTTTAAATATTTTATTTGGGATATTAAAGGGTTTTAATATTTAAATCGCTATTTAAACGAAGTTGAACGATATATATTCATATATAAAATAAAATGAGCTCAGAACAGCGCTGCAGTTCGTAAAATAGAGTTTTGAACTTCAACTGAATGTACAGAGCCCGTTTTAAATCAGATTTATGTGAAACAAGAAATGTACGGAGCAAGTGAAGTATATTTTCCTAGTGAAAAAGAAAAATCGGGATTTCGTCATGTAGATTGGAAGTTATGCCCAAATCAATTTGGCAGAAAAACAGCGGCGTAATCATTTATCGACCGTAACGGATTATTGGATATAACTGCATATCGGTTTCGAATTTAGACTAGGTTCTTTTGAGGCGTAGTGATAATTTAATTTTTAGAATTTTATGGTAATTTTTAATTAATTAAATAAGCAACTTTTTATGTGGAGTATTTTGCACCCTGTAATCAACATTTTGGGATTTCACAATATAAGTTAAACTACCGGTATTATTATATTTTTGGGATCGTGACACCTCACTGAACACGACTGTATTTTTATTTCAGTCTGCAACGCTCATACATGGATACATAGTGGTGTAGGTAACTTTATTTGAATGGTTAACTGGTCAAACAGACTTCAAATTCAACGAAACAAGTTTCATACGAAACCTTAGGAAGAGGTCTAGTGAAACGTCAAGGCCTCATATTTTTAGGATTTTTTCTGTAATTTTAAGGAATTAATGCTCGGTGTTTTTCATCGATATTTTCTAAAGGATTTTCGCAAACGGTGACGGAATTCGACGAAACCTGTCCCATTGGATTCAGAATATTTTTTTATGCTAAGATTACCTTAGTTTGTCAAAAACAGAAATCGTATGTAGTGATTTTTAACCGGATTTCTCACATGCAAGTTAGTCATATTATTTTATTAATAAAAACAATCCCAACTTTCTCTTTTACTGTAGCACATTTTTGCCTGTAGCGTTTTAGTGCTTGCGCCCAAACCATTGTTTCTTGCGAGCCAAATTTCTTTTACTTGCATCCCAAACAAAGACCGTACATGCACATCACGTACGCAGTTACCCAATATTTCGATGAACCAATGGAATGCTACCGTGCCGACCACGTTCGGAAACATTCACTGTTATTCAACAGCTACCTAAATAAATTATGAAAACCTATATGTCCTATTACTTGGCAGCCACGCTCTTTACTCTATAAATACCATCGCTGTACCCACACTTACCTCAAACAAATAAAAAAAATGGCGACCTACCAGATAGTGAAACCAAAACAAAATCCTTCTTCAAATGAAACGCGAGCTTCCATCGACCAAATAAAATAAAATAAAAGGGGTTCAAACGCTATTTACCGGAAGTAAGGGGAGAGAGTGAGCTATTGCGAGACTTCGAAGCTTTTTAGGAGTGAGGAAATCTGTCTGAACGGAGAAGGACAATTCGACGTGGGAAGGGAATGGCAATGTGATCGGAATGTTGAGGGAAGATCGGACAACGATGCTCAGGGTTCGGCGGCAACGCTTGGACGTCGTGTGGCAGTCAGTGCGTTGGGGAAGCCATCGTGAAGGTGAGGGCATGCTGTGTAAGAAAAGAAAAAAAAAAGGAAAAAAAAAAGGAAAGAAAGAAAGGGGAAATGCGAAACAAGAAAGGGAAGTTAGCATGGGAAGGAGGGCTGTGTACATGCGGCTATGGGGATCTAAGCATGGCATGGAGTGGAGCAAAGGACAGGTGGGCGCATTTGTGTGAAGTAGTGATGTGGCGCATGCAAGATATGGAAGGAGGCGTATTGGCTATTGGGTTTTGCATATGTGAGAGGAACGGTGGAAAAAAAAAATTCAACCAGACCGGAAGCGTTGAAACCATATCGGAGAACACGACAATTTGGAACTGGGTTAGTCACAGATGGAAACCCAAGGTGAGTTAAACTCACTCAGTTCTCCCTTCTTATATTTTATATAAGTCGGGTTTTATAATTGTGTGCAATGGTTGTTTGTTTGTTCGTTCGTTGTTGATTTTATATTCATATTTTGACTGGAACAGTTAAATTAAACGTTCGTTTAATTTAATTAATCGTTATTTATAACGATTGAATCCAAGTGAGGTAACTTACCTCAGTGGTTACGTTTATAACACTATAAACGTTATAATCAAATAGTTGAATGCTTGAACTGTTGTTATTATCCCGGTATTGACTGTTACTGTTATTATTGACCGTTATTATTAAACCGTTCATGTCATCTATTTAGATGGAAACCGAATATTGATTAGCCATTTTGAACTGAATAACATTATCAATATGGTTATATTGTTGTTATTGAATGTGAAATTAGTGTATATTTCATGGTTTGGTACTACAGTAGCCATTTGCCTCTTTAGTACCGTCAATCAAAAGAAATGATTTGTCGAAATCAATGTTAAATGGGTTTCGAATGATTTCAAAGATATGAATACATTTTTATATGAATTCAAACTACAATTTTTATGGTAAATTTGCCAATTTTATAATTGTATAATATAGAACAAAGGGAGATGCAAGATATTATTGAATAAATGGTGAAACGATATCGTGTTGGTTATTTAAATATTGAAACAATTTTATAAGGGCCTTACGGTCGTAAAAGAAGTTTGAATGGATTTCAAAACATCGGAATGGAATAATTAAATTATGGATATACGAGAATTTATAAAAGAGTTAAAGAGTAATATTTTTGTAATAAATGATCGTTTTAACAAACGGTGTTTTTAAACTATACGAAATGTGATTAAATAACATTTCGTGAATAAGATTTACAAATCGGCGGATTTGGGAATAAGTAGTGATTTAAACGAGATCTGGATTTATAAATGAGATTTTGGTTTATAAATGAGATTTGAATATATAAAGGGGGATACGAGTTTTTAAATAGAATCGAGGCTGGGAACATAAGCTAAGTTAATGATCTAAAAAAAACGACAACGAAAATTTATTGTCGATAAAGAATTGAAAAATGAGATTTTCAAAATGAAGTTAAAGAGGTGCAAATGAAAACGATTGATAAGTTGTCGTAATTAATTTACAAAAGATTTTGTAAATGGATATTTAAAGTTGGAAATGAAATCGGGTTAGTAAGTGAAGTTAGTGGTTTGTAAATGTAACATTTATTGCAAATAAGATGAACTATTTTTAGATAAAAGTTTTTAAAGGATTATTGTATAGGCAACGAATAAATGGTCGAGTATGAGTAAAGAGAACTAGATAAGTAAAAATGGATTTTGAAATGAAATCTGTAGCATTAATGGTTACAGATAATAAGTTGGATTGTTTGATAAATATCAACATGCGAATTTGGAAAGATAACGATATGATAACGGTATGAGACATTAATATAAGATTTATAAAGGGTTTGTTTTAAACAAATGAATTTGAATTGTTGAAATAATTTGTAATATTGTAATAAAGAGATATTAAGGAATTTTCATAAGGATTCTATTTCTAATAGAATCGAAGCTTTGTCGAGATTTAAATCGGATTTATTTCAAGAAGAAACGTGTGGTTAATAAACTTCTATTTATTCTGAAGATATGAATGTTGTTGGTCAAGGTCTGAGAGGTAAATGAAATACCCCAACTTGAACAACTCCATGATTATCCCAGAATGATATTAGTTTATAAACGAGAGTGGTTGGGGGAAACATAAGCTATGATTTCCGCAAATGATATTATAAACTGTTTTTGAAAGTTTATAAGTTGAATGAAATAAATTTGGAGAATATTCTTATTTTACTAAGAAGTAAAGGCGATGTTCCAAATATTGGAAAAGTTAAAGAATATAATTAACGGGCGGGTCGTTAAAGAGGCTAAATGATACTGAGTATTATATCAGTGAATCCATTTCTTTTATGGATGGATGGTTGTTTTATTTGATAGTTAAATAACCGACTATCAAAATTTGGTCCATACGATTGTTGGTACGGGAAGACCGGGATCGAATATATTCGAAATCATTCCGTCCAACAAAACACGAATACGTTGAAGATGCTGATTCAAGATGGAGCTATTGAAGACCGTGGATCTTCATAAGCGGAAGAGTTACTTAAGATCTCTGATTTGCAATAAGAGATATACTGTGATTCTGTCGTGGTTGGAATCTACGGATTGCAAGGACTTCTCGCTACTGATTCTCAGGGTGATTCCTAGGATGCAGTAGGAGGGTACCTTCGGTTCATCCTGTTCCTGGGTGACTTGTATGGATGAATGTCTGACAGAGTATTTCCAGAAAAGATCACGTACAATGATTTCTCCAACTGTACCAAGAGTGGAAGCGGAGAAGGAAACTTCTTCTAGCTAACACATAATGTATTGTTGTGGACGTCAGTTAGTGATTTCGATGGATCTGGCGATGTGGCATTCGAAGTGAATGAGATGTGCTGATAAAGCGTAGCCTCAAGCCTCATCAACCGGGAGATGACAGAAATCGGGCAGGCAGCATGGCTATGTGGGTCGCTCCCATTAGGGTGTATAATCACCTATCTAGAGAAATTCCTTGTGTTCTTTAATCTATCGATGCTGTCCCTTTTCGGGAAACGGTGGTTTGAGCCCAACCGTTGGTGATATACATTCGATACACTCAAGCGAAATGAGTGGTCGGTCATGTGAGGGCCGGTTGCAAGACGTTCTTGTTGAACCCAGTGTATTCGCCTCTAGAGATACACTATCGGCAGGTGGTCCCATACCTTGTCAAGGTCGGAATCCAATCTCCAATAAGCGCCTGCGGTTTTGATTGTATACTATATATGTGGAGCGTGAGATGCAAGCGTTCCACTAGATTTATATTTACTTGTGTTTAGACACTATTATAATATCAGACAAGTTATTGATTTCAAACTGTTTGGGTTATCGTAAGGTAAAGACCGTCCGTATTTATGTGTGGATTCGGTCTTACGATTATCCTTTTCTTTCGAAAAGATTTTTACTTTAAAATCAAGTTGTGTGATACCTTAATACTGTGCGAGTTTATCTCACTCTGGTTCACCAGACTGACCCGGTGTTTTGTAAATGCTCGGGTTAGGCCGGGTGTACAGGTCCAGGTTACCGGATGCTGCGAAGTCCAGAGACAAGCTGGAAGAGTTCAAACGTATGGTTATATATATAGCTACTGTTCCGCTGTGTGATTGTATATGAGGACAGGTTATATAACTGTCAAGATATGTTGATGTACTCTGATACTGTAAGTAATTTTGAAAGCTCTCAATAAAGATTTATTTCCATATTATATTTTGTTCCGCTGCGATGTGAGACTCTGATTCTGTGTTGTCTTTATTCTTCTTCTACTTCTTCTATTCTAATATTTCTATCTTATCTTTCTCATCCTCCAACTTCTTCCTTCTAGCTTTCTGGAGATTCGATACTCGAATGGGACACAGTTTGTGTAAATGTCGAAAATTCGAGTGTCGAATTTTTCCGGGTCGCTACAGTTGGTATCAGAGCTATTGGTTTAGTGATAACCTTGGCTCTGTGGCGTAACTCGATAGAGATGGGGTTAGTAATACCCTAGATCGAGATTGAGTGTATGTATATATATGAGAGCGTATTTGTAAATTCTATATACAAATGTTTTATATTGTGTTTGTTGATCGGTTCAAGTGTTGAAAAGCATAGAACTGGCAATCGATACATTACTGTTTTGAAAAGAGGATAAATGGAATAATTTTACCCAGAATATATTTTTGTATAGAAAGGAAATTTTTATTAAATCATTGAAATATTAGTGTGTTTGATCGATTTGAATGGGATTCAAATCGAATTAAAAAGTTGAATTGATACTTAACTTGGTTAAATGTAATTAAATTCAGAATGATATTGTAATTAAATTAAATAAATTGGAAATTAAATGAATGAATGGTAATCAAATGAGTGAAGCCAAAATAAATATTAATATGGAATGTGAATTCAATAAATTTTGTTTATTTGGTTGTGTATTGGTTGATGGTTGTGAATTGGTTGTTATTGGATGACAAGTAGTTGAATAGAATTCATTAAATGGTTTAACAAAGGTATGGAAAATAAATTCTAGTGTCAAAAATTGGAATGAAACTGAATATGAATTGAATTGAAACCAACTAGCGGGAAATTGAATCAAGATATAATATGTTAAGCAAAATCAGATTTTGAATTGCGAGACAGGAATCTGAAATGGTGTTGGACTGGTAAGTTAAGAGTTGGAATTGACAATGGATGGAAATTGAGTTAAGAATGGGATTTGGCTTGAATGCGTGAAGGATTTGACCAGAGAGTGTAGAGAAAAGAAGATTAACGAAAATAGAATTGAATTCAGAGGGGTATAGGTGTAGAAATAATAAGAATGATAAGAAATAATGGTGTAATGAAAGAGAGTGAAAGTGGAGAAGAAGAAATAACGAAAAACTCAAAATCAGCCCATTTTTATAATGTGTGAAAGATTGCAATGCATCAGAACCATCACAAATAGTGAAAATACACTTTCTTTCAATTTTAAAAAAATGACAGTTATGTCAACATGGGGTTATTTGTATGTCGACATAGCCTTAGTACATAATCGATTTTTAAGCATTTTTCAAGTGGTTTGATATATATACCATTCTGGAAATTCTTGAATTAAAATATAGTGTTATAGATAAATATTGTAAAGTAGAAATCATATAGAATACAAATATAAACTGTATAAACATATTTATAAAATTATAAAGTTTATAACTATAAAAGTTATGTAAAGTATAAATATATAAAACTTATAAAGTATAAACTTATAAGACTCAAATTTAAAATCAAATTAAAATAGAAAGTAAAATAGAGAAGATAAAGATTGAAGGTTTTGAAAACAGAATTTGAGATTAGAAATTGAAAAAGCAGGATTTGAAATTATTTTGAATTTGAACCTGGAGTGCTATTCAGAGTCTTACATAATCTGGACTCTATAACTATATTTATCTTGAACTCTTAAACTCTTGAAATCTAGAATACTCATGAGTTTTGAAATATAACTGAATTCTGAATCTCTAATATCTTTAAAACTATACAATCTTCAGTATATAATTCCTGTATATAAATCCTGCATATATATATATATATATTCTAGATAGAAGTGTTAGTATTTATTTTACAATCAATTGATATTGAAATAAGGTTGTTGTCATTAAAACTCCATTCTCCAGCAATTGAGTGGCCAAAGTGTTGGATATCTTATAACTAACGCATTGAGTGAGTAAATGTAAGGATGGTTAATGGATGTTATGATTATTTACGAATTTATCCCCATTTTGTACTCAGACACCTGTCACAACCTATTTATATGATGTGTTGGACATATTACTTGTTATGTGCTAACTTTGTGGATGAAGGGGCAAGGCAGGTATGATTCTTCATACCCACTGCGTCGTATATACTATTACAACTTTTATAGTACTTTGAGATTTATTTATCGCTTCCACCATACTGTTGTCTGACCCAAAGTTTTATTTCCTTCTTATTACCTCAGGTGCTCATTGATGATACTGATGAGCAGATGAGGTGACTGGTACAAGGAATATTCAGAGTTGCATAGGTGGATTAACAATAGGCCACATTTTACCTATTTATATTTCTAGACTTATTATATATTCCACTGTGTGACACTATCGAGCCTTGACAATGTTACCTGTTCTATCAGAGACAGTGTATCAGCTGAGTTTATTCGTCTCATGTCTAGACTCTATTACTGTTCCATATAATTGCATGAGCCTGTATACTCTTGTTATCTGGTATATATAGATATTTCTGTCTCGCCTGTTTTATATCTGTGATTGTTATTATTATATGCTATTTGATGCGCATTGAGATATATGAAAGGTTATGTGATTGAGTTTATGTTATGTTTCTCTTCTTTTTCTTCTATTTCCTTTTTCTATCTTTCTTCTTTTATTCTCTACTATTTCTTTACCTTGAAAATCAATTTATGCCGATTGGGTGCTTGTACATCGTGAATTTTTAGCTCTGTGCACCAATAGTGCATGGTGGTTCGTCACATTTGGTATCAGAGCATAGGATATGTTTTTCAACCTAAGCCGTATTGAATTCGAGAGTTAATATATATTCGATAGAGTGCATATTTTTGTATATTTTGGTTTTTAAATATGTGTATTATCAGTATACATATAGTATTAGATGTTTTGCGCATGGGTTCCATTGGAATAATTTTCTCTATTAGCGACTAATCATCCGATTATTTGAGATCGTTCAGCAAATGGTAAAGTACTTTTAATTTCATGATTTTTAGAGTTACGAGTCATTCAGAATTGATCACTAGTAGTCTCGAATTGCGGGTTTTTTAGTAAAGGTTGGATCCGTTATCTGGAATTCCCTAGATTCTCTAGTTGGTTATGGTGCTTGAGTGCCGTGTGTCAACATACCGCGTTGTGTGGACATTTAAATGCCCATGTGGCAAATTGTTCCTTGGAACAGAATCGACTATTGTGGTAAGAGAGTTGTTTGGGGTCTTGTAGGGATTCTTTGGCGACTTAGATTTGAAATTGAATAAATTAGGAGTTACTCCTAAGAGACACCAAAGCTGGCCTGAATTGGGCGAGTGTCTTATCACTTTCATGTTCTTGAAATTGATTAACTCGAGACCGGCTCACTTTGTTGTGGTTTTGCATCGACTTTATAGGAACCGATGAGAAGTTCGTCGATTTGTGCAATGTGTTTGTTTGGAGAGTTTGACCGAGTTCGATGTGATATCGAAGTACGATTATTTCTCTCTTTAGTCACCAAAAAGTTTGGAGTTTGTGGCTGGGTTGAGTGATCGACTCGGAGGTGATTGATTTCATTATAAGGGAATGATTGTTTGGAGGAGTCAATCGAGTAAGCTCGTGATGTTTACTCCCAGTATAGAAGTTCATCCTACTTTGTTGGGGAAAATTGTGTAGATGTATGTGTTGATTGTCATTTCTGTTCCATCAAGTGCTCCGTCAATGAAGTGGGAAATAGTGGCATCATCGCTCAATATACTTTTCCATTAATGGCATTTCCATACATATTTTAGTTCGACATTGAGATTTCCTCGTTTCATTTGATCGTGCGATTTAATGGATGAAACAATGTTGGGAATTGTGAATTGATTCATCTCTCGGGATTGTGACTTACTGTGTTAAAGGCATAGTTAGATTATATATGTTTGTAACATGCTGTGTTTTGTTGCTAGAACTTAATACTATAGATGACTGCAACATCCTTAGTTATTAATTTTTGAGCCTCGAGATGAGGGAGTGCTATGACATAGTTAATCTATACTTGTAAGTATACACGGTTCGTCGAAACTAAAACTCATCAAGTCATGGTTGAAGGTTTGCTTGTGGTTAATTTTTGATCTCGAATGGACTTAGTAATTAAGTTCAGTAGCTCAATTACTAAGTGTATGCAGAATAGGGGTGGAAGTGAGAGGTTCTTAATGACGATAGTGGGTTAGAACAAAGCTCAGCTGTGAGTTGTCTTCTGTGTAGCGATAGTCAGTTGAGACTTAGATCTGATGTGCACGTAAAAATGTACATTTATATTAACATATTTATTCTTATTTAGTTTAAATAAAGGTCATATGTGGGTATTTTATCATGTTTAAGCTATAATTCAATTGATTTCAAAAACATTATGCATTCATCATCATATAGGGAAGAAATGTTAATTTTTTTGTGGTTATGTTATTTTGAGAATTTTTACTTGGACATTTTCCATGTTTTTGCAGAAATTTGATGCATGTAGAAGAGGACTTCATAAAGATAGATATGCATGCACAAGGAGGAGACCAATGCCTTGCCAAAAAAAGAGGAAATCAATGCCTTGCCAAAAAAGAGGAAATCAATCAATGAAGAAGGAATTAATTCAAATAGAAGATTAAAGGAGGACCCCACCCACTCTCCCTCCTTCTTTAGTGGATACAAAAAAAGGTTTCATGAATCATTAGTAGCTAAAGACAAAAGGAAGCTTAATGAAGGAGCAATTTTGGTGGCACACTAAAAGCTGAATTAGGGTTTTACTCATGTATAAATACCCCCTTTATGTTGATATAAACAGCTACCTTGAGTTAGTTTTTGGGATCAGAAACAAAAGCTCTTTCTTTTTCTTCCATGGCTTCTTAGACATTTTTCATCTTTAATCTTTCTTTTTAATCCAATTTAAATTAGTTGTCTTTTATTTACATGTTCTCTTCTTTTATGCAAGTAGTTTAGATATATTTTGTTGTTGTTAATCAGTTCTTTATTTTGTTTAGTTCAAGTTTATGTTGAAACTTATGTGTATTGATTTGATAACACATATGAGTAGGTAAATCCCTACAATTTAGGGGTAATAAAGCTCTCAAATTTTATGTAAGTTCAACATTTGTATGATTTGTGATCTCTCTAATTTGTGCTTCATGGTAGTGGATTTTGATGTAAGATTATACAAGTGGGTTTGATAATTTATGTTTCATATGCAAATAAGCTATTCTTATTCAATATAAACACAAATTACTTCAATATTTGCTAAGCGGTTATCGATATTGAAATGAAAGTAAGAACAAAATTTGATGGTCTATAGTTCTAATTAATAGTTCATAGATCATACTTAAAATAGTTTTTGCCTTAGTTCCATTTTCATTAGAATCAAATGTGGTTTTATTGTTGTGTTAAGGTTTGATTGTTTATGTTGTGTAAAATTTTAACGAAAATAAACTACTTATGATGAATGCAATATTTACGTCACTTAAAAATAAAGATCATAAATTGTATGTTTGTTAATTTATATAAATATGAGAGGGGATTTACCTCTAAATTGCACACTAATCTCATATTTAGTTTTTAGTTTTCATTAGCTTTTGTTATATAAAACATTCCGAAGTTTGGTTTAAATTGATTGAGCAAGACTGAAATTATTTCTTTCCCTGCGGATCGAACCGTACCCACCCCATACTAACAATTTTACGTTGTGCACTTTCGATTTTACTACAATATTTTGTTGACGGTTTTCTAATTCGATTAAAAATCTGTTTGCAAACAAGTTTTTGGAACTTTTGCCGGGGATAGTTAATTAATCTTAATTTTATTATTCGGATTAATTTTGCTGTTCTTCTAAAAAAAATTGTGTGCAATTTGTGTTAGTTTAGTTGTGTTTATTTTGCACTAGTCTTCATAAAAAAACTTGTGTTTTTTATTTTCTTATGTTTGTGTGTGTATTGAATTGTGTATTGCTTGTTTTTGGTATTTGCATTTGTGTATTTTTCATCTTTGAAAAAAACACTTGCCTTTTGTTTTCAATTTCTTTTCTGTTTTCACTACAATTTCTTTCCCTTTCGTTCATTTATTTCTTTCCAATTTTCTATAAATTCTCTCATTTTTACGAATTTCATTCTTTTCAAAATTTTCTTCTCCTTGATCTATATTTCTTCTGCATTTATCTCCAATTACCTCCCAATTTATTGCTTGCCTTTTTCCTTCCTCTGTAATTTTTCCCCTTTTCTACCTTATGTATATACCACAATTTCCATCATCAACATCCCATATCATTCACTTCAACACCTTCTCCATTAGATTTAATTTCACCACTGCCTATCAACATAACAGAACTGCCTCCACTTCCATCTTCACATACACCATCGTACCACTCCAATCCCATCTCTACCAAACCTCAACTGCTTCGCAACCTTTCTCCACTGTGCACTGTTCATTAAAAAATCACGTACCCAAGGGCCCTCTCATCAAATTCAATCATTACTACTCACCACTGCAATCTCTTCTAACCAACACAATCCTCTTCTACCTGAATTCTGTCAACAAACTACAGACAATACTGCAAAAACCACCACCACGAATCGATTTTCCAATCACCAGGCTCCTCTTCAACACAAAGACCATAGCAACAAATGGGGTTTGGAACACCACCATATTCATCACCCGATCCGTTCACCATCACTACCTATCCAAACCTATACTCAAATTCATCCAATTATCCCACTGCAACAATTCCGAATTCACCCCAAAAAAACCAAACTGCACTCTCTCAATAACCCTTCTCAAACCACGTTCTTCTTTAACTTTACAAACAACCCCCCTACACATCAACCTACACCAAAACCATCCCAATACAAACTTCAAACAATACCCTAAGCCTGCTCAAACCATCACTACACTGCCACAAGCCGCATCATCAACCTACACCCCGCTAATACCTTGTCCACGTTCAACAACCGAGAGCCACCACTACGCTTCGTACCCAAGCTATCAAACTACTACCCTTACTAATTCGCTTCAATCAGCAATCCGCAACTCCAGATATATATAAAATACATCATCTCACCAATTCTGAAATGGATTCACCACCACCACAATGCACGATCATCTCTCCCAAAAACACAAAACTCTAAGAACTACTATCCGCCAAACAAACCACCCTCATCAAATTCATATTCACCAAACCATAAACTGCACCATAGTAATCACAAAGCCCTCAACTTTTAACACCGATCCAAACCCTAATCACGCAGCACCGAACTACTGCTCCTCCGACAGACAACCGCAAACCCAATTGGGGGTCCTACTTCAACTTTAAATCGACCCTCAACCCTCAGTACGAAACCCGCAAATTCCACCCTACTT
The DNA here is from genome assembly GCA_030737875.1 of Allium sativum. Taxonomy (NCBI): domain Eukaryota; kingdom Viridiplantae; phylum Streptophyta; class Magnoliopsida; order Asparagales; family Amaryllidaceae; genus Allium; species Allium sativum. Next base: position 164,909,900 of record CM060916.1, on the reverse strand, counting down.
GGCCTTAACCCAAACCTAAGGTAATCGCGTCCAATTAAATCAGAAGACCCAATTCAGAAATAAATAAAAAAAACCTATTACCGTGATTTACTTTCGGATAAGAAATCATCAACATGATTTTGCGGTTGACCAATTTTTCTGGGAGTCATTTATTCCCTTATTTATTTTGTGAGAGAAATAAGTAGGGTAGGATTATTATTTGGGCTTAGGTCATTAGCCAATGGGCTTTTATTTTTCCTTTATTCATTTTCTCTTTTGTTTAGTTCAGTTCTATCATTTTTTTCTTTCTTTTGTTTACTTTAGTTTTTGTCAAGTTTAATTTAGTATTAGTTTTTGTTTTTTATTATCTCTTCTTAAAAAAAGAAAGAGAGAGTTATCATTTCCTTTGCCTTTTGTTCTCATTTTGTTTTTCACTCATTTTATTTTTTAGTTTCATTCCAATTTTCCTTTTTTTAAAGTCGTTTTGTTTTTCATCTTTTTAATCCTTGTATAAAAATCATTTCAGGTTGCAGAATTTGAATTTTTAGAGCAGTTGAACACCAAGTGGGGTGTTAACACACTAGCACTACTCAGTTTCACTAGACATACTGCCGATCTAAATAAGAATTTTCTAAACTCTATGAGGTCTGCTACTTAAAAAATATATAAATTGCTTGTAAAGAATTCATGCAGGTGTCGCGACTTGCTTGTAAAAAATTTATTTCTACAATTTATTATTCTGTGACTGTTCTGTGATTGATTAAAATATTCCAGAAAATTGCATTCATCTTAGTTTTGTTTCTATTTTCTAAGGACTTCATTATATTTTGACAAATTGGTTCATTTCTAATGAATTGTTTCTCAGTTTCTAGACTACGTTAGAGTAATAACCGTTTAAAAATATTACGGCGATTCGTAAATATTATATCGGTTGTTCCTCTAAAGGTACTTAAACCTTCAGTTGCATTGCTAGGGTGATTCCTGGTGCACCGATAAATCCTCTCCTTTAACTGGCTGAGAAATTTCTTGTTGAAATAAATCTAACCGTCATTATATAATTCTTGAAAAATTGTAAATAAGTAATTTGCATTCATATAGTTGCATTAGGTTCATCCATATATTAAAAAAACAATACAAAAAATCCAAAAAAAAAAACAATTTTATTTTGTGAATATTTCCTTTTCTTTTAAAAAAAAGAATTTCAAAACATTTCTTGTTTTGTAAAAAAAACGTTCGCTTCTATTCTCTTCTCAAATTTGTTCTTTCTCCTTTTCTCTTATTCTTTGTGCTAGTGCATGCGCAGTTGGAATCGTGATTTTTCAACTAATCGTTTAGTTCGAATAAACATTCCTTCAACCATGGCTGAAGAAAATCCCCCTCGAACTCTTATGGACTTGTGTACCCAAAAACGACACACTCATGTACCCATGAAAGTCTTCTTAGCCGCTGGACTAAGCGAAGTCTTGACCAATCAATCCCCGTCAAATACAAAGATCCTGGACGCCCTACAATCTCGTGCATGATAGGAGATAAAACAATTAACAAATGCCTAGTTGATTTGGGTGTGAAAGTCAATTTGATTCCATATTCCACTTAATTGGATGAACTTAAACCAATGAAAATAACTCTTCAATTTGCAGATCGTTCAATTAAGAAACCCGTTGGAGAAATCGAGGACGTACTCATCTAAGTTGGACAATTCATCTTCCCTTTTGATTTCATTGTTTTGGAAACTCAACCTGTCAATAATCCAGTGAGTCAAATTCCGTTGATTTTAGATCGACCCTTTTTGGCTACTTCAAATGCTTTAATAAATTGTTGCAACAGTTCAATGAAAATTTCTTTTGGAAACATGACTCTAGATCTTAACATTTTCAATCTTGAAGGTCACTCGAATGAATCATGTGACCAAACCTTGGAAGTTAATGCCATTCATGAAAATTTTGAAAACAAATCAATTGACTTTAATGATGAGCATGAGGCCAAATCTCAACCAAGTTCTCTGATCGAGAAACCACAAAAGTTGGATCATAAACCTCTTATCGATCACATAAAGTATGTATACTTAGGTGATAACGAAACTTGTCCTATCATAATTTCCTCAAATTTAACTCGTGAACAAGAAATTTCTCTTCTTTCGACTCTTTCTAAAAACAAATATGCAATCGGTTGATCCATTTCTGACATCAAGGGAATTAGCCCCGCAATTGTTCTACATCGTATTTATTTATGTGATGAAGCAAAACCCACATGCGAAGCGCAACGTAGGCTTAACACTAAGATGAAAGAGGTAGTTTGCGAATGTTTGCAAAAGAATTTTCAATCGATTAGAAAACCATCAATAAAATATTGTAATAAAACCGAAAGCGCACGACATACAATAGTTAGTATGGGGCGAGTACTGGTCGATTCGCAGGGAAAGAAATAATTTCAATCTTACTCGATCAAATTAAACCAAACTTGGGAAAGTTTTAGCTAACAAAAGCTAATGAAAACTAGAAACTAATTATGAAATTAGAGAGAAATTTAGAGGTAAATCCCCTCTCATATTTATGTAAATTAACAAACATATAATTTATGATCTCTATTTTTAAATGACATAAATAATGCTTACATCATAAGTATAGTTTATTTCCGTTAATAATTAACACAACATAAACTATCAAACCTTAACGCAACAATTGAACCACATATGATTCTCATGAAAATGGAACTAAAGCAAAAACTATTTTAAGTATGGTCTATGAAATATTAATTAGAACTATAGACCATCAAATTATGTTCTTACTTTCATTTCAATATCAATAACCGCTTAGCAAATATTGATGTAATTTGTGTTTATATTGAATAAGAATAGCTTATTTGCATATGCAACATAAACTATCAAACCCACTTGTATAAAGTTACATCAAAATCCGCTACCATGAAGCACAAATTGAAGAGATCACAAATCATACAAATGTTGAACTTACATAAAATTCGAGAGCTTCATTACCCCTAAATTGTAGGGATTTAGCTATTCATATGTGTTATCAAATCAATACATGTACGTTTAAACATAAACATGAATAAAACAAAAAATAAAGAACTAATTAACAACAACAAAATAGATCTAAACTACTTGCATAAAAGGAGAGAACATGTAAAAAAAAAAGAAGACTAATTAAAACTGCATTAAAAACAGAGATTACAGATGAAAAATGGCCAATAAGCCATGAAAGAAAAAGAACGAACTTTTGTTTCTGATTCTCAAAACTAATTCAAGGTACCCATTTACATCAACATAAAAGGGGTAATTATACATGAGTAAAACCCTAATTCGAATGCTACCAAAAATGCCCCTTCATTAAGCTTCCTTTTGTCTTTAGCTACTAATGAATCATGAAGCCTTTTTTGTGTCTCCACTAAAGAGGGAGGCAGAGAGGGTGGGGTCCTCCACTAATCTACTATTTGAATTAATTCCTTCTCTGTTGATTGATTTCCTCCTTTTTTTGGCAATGCATTGATTTCCTCTTTTTTTGGCAAGGCATTGATCTCTTCTTTTGCATGCATATCTTTCATTAATCCCTTTTATTTGTAGCCAAATTCCTACAAAACAACATGAAAAATGAACAAGCAAATGTTACAAAAAAATAAATACATGCACAAATGACCATTTTTCCTCAATATGAAGATGTACGCATGATAATTTGAGAATTTTGGGTTTTTGGTTAAAATATGTACAAATAGCTCGCTTATGTTATTTATTTAACTAAAAAAGGAATAAATGTGTGAATAAATGTGCAAATTTATGTGCACATCAAATACCCCTGCACTTATCTTTTTATTTATCCTTGAATAAAGTAAAAAAAAACTAAGATAAATCTGTTTTCGTAGGGAGAACGATTGCATTGAGCGTATACAACAAGCCTTTAAACCTCTTGGTGTCCCCAGTAGGACGAGTGTTGTCTCGTGAGTGTTTTCAGCGGATACTACTTTAAAGACCCGCAACTTCCCCGTAAAGGAAAGCGTCGGATAGTTCGAGAACAAGCCACAGCAGAACGCATACAGAAGAACATTTCATTGAATATTACAACAGTGCATCAGATTACAAGGATATACAGAGTATAAATGAATATTACACAGAAATATCAGAGATTTAAATTACATTTAAATACATAGCAGCGGAAAATAATACAATACACAACTAGAATGAGATATACGGATACAAAGCTTTCCGGATATCGTTCCAGCTGTAAACCAGGATCCTGTGAATATAAATCTGCAAAACCAAAACTACTAGCTGCCCGTGTCGAAAATAGGGGCACCCAGAGTTTAGGTTAAAACAATAAACTCCAGGTCAGTCATGTGACTGGTGTGAGAACTAAAACAGTTATTAATCTTTATTTCAAATCATTAGGTAAATCAAGGGACCACGCCGTATAACACGGAACGGGTTTCCTCCCAAGAATACCAGTGCATAAAACCAACAGCGCAATGCTAAATAAAGAAAAATGAAGCTGTTATAAGACCCAGGTCCCATCACACAATGCAACGCAGTCGAGGATAGGGTTTTCCCTTATAACAGCCAAAGAATGCTTGATACGTTTAAAACAAATCATTTGATACTATTATAAGTGCATAGTATATAAAATACTTCAAATCATAAGTATCAATCATAGGCGGCATGAGCGCCCCATCCCACTATGTCGCCATATATAGGATATACAATCAAAACCGCAAAGTCTCGTATTTGGAAATTGGGTTTCCATCTATGAACCGAGGCAAAAGATAGTCCTCAACCGATTCGAGACAATCTAGCCCATGTCTCAGGCAAGCGCGCAGGCAAGCCTTGGATCGTCAGGGCCGGTCCACACGGAGTGGATTATTATGCCTGAACAATACGTCTCCCCACCCTATGGGGTGTAAGTCTGGTCCGTCAGCCGACCAGAATGCATTCGGCCGAAACCGATATAACCGAGGCGCCTCGCAACAGCAACAACCACATAAGTCAAACTCGTCAGGGCGTGTAAAACCACTGACGCCACTTCTAGCTAGAAAGAAACGCATGCCCTCCCTGAGGTCCGTCTCCCGTTTTTGGTTCATACCGGGTGTGAAACACGCGAGGTAAACGTTACACAAAGCTACGCCACAAAGGCCGTGCTTTGATCATCACCACAAGACTTTGCTTTTCAACAGAAGCCTCGATCATTTGCATCTTAGCATGCCACACAGGCAAGCCATCCTATGCAACCGATATCAGTCACACAGAATGAAATCCGATGTCAGACACACAGTCCATTTACAAGTCCGTTCTGGGTCTGAACGAAACCGGAGGCACCTAGTACCCCGCATATCCATCGATCTCCAAGTACGTCTGGACGATCACTAACTGTTTCCATCTTCTTGGGTGTACAGCCCAATCAAGATCATCAGTTATCACCCAAACGACGTGAAGACTTCCGGTCTTCGACCATCGTCTTCATCTTCGACTTATCGTCGTATCAGTTATTCAGAATGGGATAAACCCGGTCTTTCCGAATAACTCGCGTATATATTATAAAAGTGTTACACAAACACAACATACGCCTCATTCCAATTCATTAGTCACTAACCGTAAATTAATCAAGAGAATAATTCCCCAAATATTAACCCCGAAGGCCGAAACCAACATCAGATCAATATCCAGAAAACCATTCTGCTTGGCTAACCGCCAGTTAGTTTCTAAATTTCACATTCAAATCTAATTAAAGATTTAACTATCGCCTGGAGCAAAACTGGTGATACTCCATTCTCGATCTTTTCAATCTAATTAAAGATTCATTAAAACTCCACTTAGTTTTAATCTGTGACTGGGTTAAAGAATCAGTGTCATTTAAAACACGGTTCACGATAAACCCAAAGTCACATCCCATTAATTATCGGGTTAAAGAACAAGTGTTATTTAAAACACTGTTCACGATAAACCCAAAAATCAATATCAATTCAATTCCAATTAAATATCATTTAATTGGTACACTTCATTAAATCTAAATAAAAAGATTTAATCTTTTCTCAACTGGGTTCAAGAACAGTGTTAGTGAAGACACCATTCACGACAAACCCAAATCACATTCGATATTCAATACAAGGCTCTGAATAGAAACTATATCGGCCTATATTCAATATCAAATTCTACGATTAACAAATGTCGTATTGGAAATAACGATATACATATATATCTTTCAAATTTCCATAACAACACCTGTAATATCACGAATTCCAACATCGAAATATTCCGAAGACAATTTCGATTCAAATCCACTCCAATGCAATCATTGGAAATTTTGGTTATTTTCAAAACCATTTCAAATTCAATTTATTTATTTAAAAATAAATAGAATTATAATTCTAGTTCAAAACTAGTTCATTTCGATAAAAATCTATTTTTATCTTTTCAAATATGGAGTTTTTCATCCCAAACTTTCACAAATCATTTCTTATGATTTTACACAAATTATTACTATTTTTAATAATTTTATCAAGGCCCGTACGGTCGATTTCCATTAACGGCCATCGAACTGCACTTACAGCGACCTTTTTCGAATTTGATTTGGACGTATCTCCAAATCCAACCGTTAGATTTCAAATTTCTAACATTCATTAGAAAGCTCTTTTCGATACGAACCCAACGGTTCCGGTTTTAGGAGAATCCGACGGTCGGATCTCCCGTAATGTCCGTTTGAAACAAATGATCGAAATTCGCGAACTGCCGCAGCGCGGCGCGTTCTATTCAGGCCATTATATTATATATATAATATATATAATATATATTTCGTCGATTACTATTTAAAACGAATTATATAAATGGTTTTAAATTCGTTTCAAAAGCAATTTCAACTTCCTTTTCAATTCAAATCAAAATTGAATTCTTCTTTATAAATTCGTTTCAAAATTCATTTCTATTCAATTCAAATTTCAATTCAATTTGAATTCATTTCAATTCGCTTTCAATTCCATTTGAATTCGTTTTCAATTCAATTCATTTCGAAATCGTTTTAAAATTCAATTCATTTCGAAATCGTTTTCAATTCAATTCATTTCGAAATCGTTTTCAATTCAATTCATTTCGAAATCGTTTTCAATTCAATTCATTTCGAAATCGTTTTCAATTCAATTTATTTCGAAATCGCTTTCAATTCAATTTGAATTCGTTTTCAATTCATTTCGAAATCGTTTTCAATTCAATTTATTTCGAAATCGTTTTCAATTCAATTCATTTCGAAATCGTTTTCAATTCAATTTATTTCGAAATCGTTTTCAATTCAATTCATTTCGAAATCGTTTTCAATTCAATTTATTTCGAAATCGTTTTCAATTCAATTCATTTCGAAATCGTTTTCAATTCAATTCATTTCGAAATCGTTTTCAATTCAATTCATTTCGAAATCGTTTTCAATTCAATTCATTTCGAAATCGTTTTCAATTCAATTCATTTCGAAATCGTTTTCAATTCAATTCATTTCGAAATCGTTTTCAATTCAATTCATTTCGAAATCGTTTTCAATTCAATTCATTTCGAAATCGTTTTCAATTCAATTCATTTCGAAATCGTTTTCAATTCAATTCATTTCAAAATATTCGATTTCGAAATCACGTTTCAATATTCATTTTAAAATGAATAAAATCGATATAAATATCGTTCACGTCAAAATGGCGTCAATCTAATCCTCACGGCTTCACATATTTCTATTTTCAAATATTCTATTTCAAATATTTCTATTTCAAATATTTCTATTTCAAATATTTCTATTTCAAATATTTCTATTTCAAATATTTCTATTTCAAATATTTCTATTTCAAATATTTCTATTTCAAATATTTCTATTTTTCTCGAAACTGGAATGAGGCCCAATCAATTACCATATAATGTTAATTATATGGATTTTCTACAACACATGTATATATCAACAACGATGAATAATCAACCATCAACCAAAGTGCACTACACTGTATAAGCATCAAATATAGACATTTAACGCTTATAGCAGCTTGTCAATCAATCGATCGACATATTTAATAAATCAGGATGAGTGAACTTCAAATTTCATCCTAACACCCGTGTGGGGTTTCAAACAATCAAACACATATTTTATTTGTGCAGTTAGGCGATGTGTAAAATTTATCGACCCAATCAACGTCATTCAAATAGGTGTACATAAACAAACCGTCTGGTTTGTAAATGAATATTTATTTATTCACATTCACGTTAAAAATTATATTTTTAACGATAACACATTTTATTTTAACATATGAATTTATATTCAGTTCATTCGTTAAATAAAATGCTAATTTTATTTTTCTAACTTATTTTAGAAAATTTCGGCGGCATAACGGCACGATACTAGAAACGGGACAAGGCCTAGCCTTATCCCCGGTCTAGTGAAGGCCCACGCCATTCACACATCAATCAAATCAATTCGTTATGCAAACCACAAACTTTGGAGTAAGGGTCTAACCTAGCCTTACTCCTTCGCCTTATAACGGCGCACGTCTAATCCTAACCAATTTATCGATTCGATTTTTCACACCACAAACCACATTCAAACCAATATCACAATCAATCACCAAACAGTCAAACAAACAAGTCCATGGTCTGTGGACGGGTGTCGGGTGCTACTAAGCACCGTCTGCATCCTAGTATATATATAACTAGAAAAATAAATTGAAAGGTGAGAAATTCTCACTTATAGCTATCCTAGCTCCACGGCTCTTCATTTGCAGAAGTCTTCGTCGTTTCGCCATTTTTGTCACCTTCGTTGTCCGCTTTCACTACATATGTAAAAATCGAATTTTTACTATGTTATTCAATAAATATAAAAATCGAATTTCCATTTCAAAGTTCAATATATAAAAATCGAATTTTTATTTCAAAGTTCAATATATAAAAATCGAATTTTTATTTCAAAGTTCAATATATAAAAATCGAATTTTTATTTCAAAGTTCAATATATAAAAATCGAATTTTTATTTCAAAGTTCAATATATAAAAATCGAATTTTTATTTCAAAGTTCAATATATAAAAATCGAATTTTTATTTCAAAGTTCAATATATAAAAATCGAATTTTTATTTCAAAGTTCAATATATAAAAATCGAATTTTTATTTCAAAGTTCAATATATAAAAATCGAATTTTTATTTCAAAGTTCAATATATAAAAATCGAATTTTTATTTCAAAGTTCAATATATAAAAATCGAATTTTTATTTCAAAGTTTAATAGATAAAAATCGAATTTTTAGTTCGAAGTTCAATAGATAAAAATCGAATTTTTAGTTCGAAGTTCAATAGATAAAAATCGAATTTTTATTTCAAAGTTCAATAGATAAAAATCGAATTTTTAGTTCGAAGTTTAATAGATAAAAATCGAATTTTTAGTTCGAAGTTTAATAGATAAAAATCGAATTTTTAGTTCGAAGTTTAATAAATAAAAAACCTATTTTTAATTCTAAAAATCCCAACTTTATACATCTTAAAAATCCTTTCTTTATATTTTAAAAACATCGCTAACTTTATTTTCAAAAACAACTCATGTCTTGTATTTCAAAAATAATGATATACATATATAAAAGTTAACCAAAAATCAAATCTTTTCGCTTGTTAACAAAATCAATTTCTAAACTTTTCTAAAAAGATATATATATATAAGAAAACTGATTTTATAAATAATGTCATATTAAAAATGCTCACTGTTTTTTTTTCTATTTAACTAAAATCAGTTTTTCAATTTTTAATAAAACAGTTTTTAAACATTAATAAAATTTACAGATAAAAGAAAATAAACAAATAAAACAAAACTAAACTTACAGTCTTTGGTCAACAGAGGATAGGGAGAGGGGAGCGAGCATCGGAGGTCGGCGGTGGGCAGCCGCGAGGCGACAGTGGCTTGGGGGCTAGGGTTTCGATTTGCGGTGGTTTGCTGGGCGTGGCGATTTGGGGTTGGGGTCCAGGGGTCGCGAGGCTCGAGCGGGGTTCATCAGAGGATGGGCGCGAGGGGGAGGTGGACTCGGCGGAGGCGGCGGTCGGCTCTGGCAAAGGGTGGCGCCGACAGGAGGAGGGAGGCGCGATTTTCTTTGGGGGTTTTTTTTTTATTTATTTTTATTCGATCTGCAGAAGGGGGGGGGGGCCAACGTATAAAAGGGAAAGAAGATATATATTTTTTTTTTTTTATTATTATTATTATTTTAATTATTTTATTCGAAAAAAGGTTGACCTTTAAATACGAACTCGAAACGAGGCCCACCGCCTGTCGTCCATAGCGTTTCACCCCCATTCCGAACACAATGGGACATGTATCGCAAGCTGATTTGACCGTTTCGATCAGTTTCCTTTGAATTTACATTTAAATCACTATATTGAATTTTAAACGTACATTTCAAATTACCGGGGTCACATACTAACTAGAAAAATTGCAGAAAAATATTTTCTAGCTTCGTATTGACGATACGGTCCTAACAAAACTAGTTTCGTCGAATTCTGAGACCGTTAGAAAAATGGCCAATTTCCAGTCGATTAAAATCAACTGAAACAGGTCAAACGCGTTTTCCTTTGCCACGCTCACATATTGATTCGAAAAATTATGAAATTTGGAATTTAGCAATAACTTGGCACTGCGGATCCAACAAAACTGGTTTCGTCGAAATCCGAGGTCGTTTGCAAAATGTCCATTTTTAAGGGCCTGAATTCCATAGCGACTATTCAGAATTTTCAACTGGACATATCTTTTGATTCCCGATATGAAATCTTGATTTTTCGGATTCGCTGGAAAGATATTCACTATTAGATTCCATTATTTTTGGTTTCACTAAAATCCGGATTGTTTTGCACCCGGTACATTCAATTGAAGTTTGAAATCGAATTATCGAACTACCGCGCCATTTTCAATTCTATTTATAATTATATATAATTATTTATATTCTAACGACGACGCGTATAATATATACGTTCGAATTATATTCAAAATAAATTTATTGTCGATATTATTTAAAATAATTCATTTTAAATAATCAAAATTCGCTAAAATTGCCAAAATAAAATTTTCAAACTGGCCCAGATTTTCCGGGTTGTTACAATCTCCCCCACTTAAAACTTTTCGTCCTCGAAAAGGAACAAAGTCGAAAGTGGTTTGATTATTCAGCTCTACGTTCGATTTGGCTTCCATTCTCCAACTTTTCAGTTTCTGAGAACTTCTAAAATTTCAAAAATTTGGCTAACACCCTAAATTTTCGAAAAATTTCGCCATAACCTCCCCTGCAATGGGAGCATCGGGGAATTTCAAATAGCTTCCCCGGTCCTTCAGATCTCAAAAAGAAAAAGAAAAAGCCAAGCGGCTAGCCAATAGGCTCACAAAATCATCATCACCCAAACAAAACAGGAAATTATGTAGTAAACATGTACCTATTTGTCGGGCAAACAAATTTTATTCTCTGGCTCTAGCCTCCTTGCTATGACCTGTTCCAAAAGATATACATGTATGCAAGCAAATGCGACCAATTTTCAATATAAGTCAATATATGATTCAATCAGGCTAATTGGTTAAAAATTATCAAACAATTCAACAAACAACACAAACATCAATCAATTAGTGAATTAGAGTTTCAAATTCATAATTTTGATACATATACAAAAATCATGTTTTTGATGCCAATTCACAACAATGTATTCTAGCTATATATAAGTTTTGGGTTCTCACACCAGCCTAATGGAAATATATAGAAAATCACACCTTCGAGACACGAACATAAATACCGATGATGCACGTGCTATCATCAGTACCTTCTCCGGGCGACTAGAGTGTGATTCTATATCTATCCAATATATTAAAACTTCGAATACACGCGGATCAGACGTATACGCAAAATCTATATATACTGGATTGTCCAACTCAATATAAATAGAAAATCAAATACGAATGATTGATTTAAATTTTCAAAACAAAATTTGTTTTCACTTGAAAAAAATATACTCTTCACACTCGTTCTAGGATACTACTGATCCCATCTCTAACGAGTCATTCTAATTGGATATTACTAATCCAATATCTGATGAATTCTTTCGTATGGTTCTAATGTGCCTTGTTCTCTGAGCTTTGTAAACCAAAGCTCTGATACCAACTTTAAAGACCCGCAACTTCCCCGTAAAGGAAAGCGTCGGATAGTTCGAGAACAAGCCACAGCAGAACGCATACAGAAGAACATTTCATTGAATATTACAACAGTGCATCAGATTACAAGGATATACAGAGTATAAATGAATATTACACAGAAATATCAGAGATTTAAATTACATTTAAATACATAGCAGCGGAAAATAATACAATACACAACTAGAATGAGATATACGGATACAAAGCTTTCCGGATATCGTTCCAGCTGTAAACCAGGATCCTGTGAATATAAATCTGCAAAACCAAAACTACTAGCTGCCCGTGTCGAAAATAGGGGCACCCAGAGTTTAGGTTAAAACAATAAACTCCAGGTCAGTCATGTGACTGGTGTGAGAACTAAAACAGTTATTAATCTTTATTTCAAATCATTAGGTAAATCAAGGGACCACGCCGTATAACACGGAACGGGTTTCCTCCCAAGAATACCAGTGCATAAAACCAACAGCGCAATGCTAAATAAAGAAAAATGAAGCTGTTATAAGACCCAGGTCCCATCACACAATGCAACGCAGTCGAGGATAGGGTTTTCCCTTATAACAGCCAAAGAATGCTTGATACGTTTAAAACAAATCATTTGATACTATTATAAGTGCATAGTATATAAAACACTTCAAATCATAAGTATCAATCATAGGCGGCATGAGCGCCCCATCCCACTATGTCGCCATATATAGGATATACAATCAAAACCGCAAAGTCTCGTATTTGGAAATTGGGTTTCCATCTATGAACCGAGGCAAAAGATAGTCCTCAACCGATTCGAGACAATCTAGCCCATGTCTCAGGCAAGCGCGCAGGCAAGCCTTGGATCGTCAGGGCCGGTCCACACGGAGTGGATTATTATGCCTGAACAATACGTCTCCCCACCCTATGGGGTGTAAGTCTGGTCCGTCAGCCGACCAGAATGCATTCGGCCGAAACCGATATAACCGAGGCGCCTCGCAACAGCAACAACCACATAAGTCAAACTCGTCAGGGCGTGTAAAACCACTGACGCCACTTCTAGCTAGAAAGAAACGCATGCCCTCCCTGAGGTCCGTCTCCCGTTTTTGGTTCATACCGGGTGTGAAACACGCGAGGTAAACGTTACACAAAGCTACGCCACAAAGGCCGTGCTTTGATCATCACCACAAGACTTTGCTTTTCAACAGAAGCCTCGATCATTTGCATCTTAGCATGCCACACAGGCAAGCCATCCTATGCAACCGATATCAGTCACACAGAATGAAATCCGATGTCAGACACACAGTCCATTTACAAGTCCGTTCTGGGTCTGAACGAAACCGGAGGCACCTAGTACCCCGCATATCCATCGATCTCCAAGTACGTCTGGACGATCACTAACTGTTTCCATCTTCTTGGGTGTACAGCCCAATCAAGATCATCAGTTATCACCCAAACGACGTGAAGACTTCCGGTCTTCGACCATCGTCTTCATCTTCGACTTATCGTCGTATCAGTTATTCAGAATGGGATAAACCCGGTCTTTCCGAATAACTCGCGTATATATTATAAAAGTGTTACACAAACACAACATACGCCTCATTCCAATTCATTAGTCACTAACCGTAAATTAATCAAGAGAATAATTCCCCAAATATTAACCCCGAAGGCCGAAACCAACATCAGATCAATATCCAGAAAACCATTCTGCTTGGCTAACCGCCAGTTAGTTTCTAAATTTCACATTCAAATCTAATTAAAGATTTAACTATCGCCTGGAGCAAAACTGGTGATACTCCATTCTCGATCTTTTCAATCTAATTAAAGATTCATTAAAACTCCACTTAGTTTTAATCTGTGACTGGGTTAAAGAATCAGTGTCATTTAAAACACGGTTCACGATAAACCCAAAGTCACATCCCATTAATTATCGGGTTAAAGAACAAGTGTTATTTAAAACACTGTTCACGATAAACCCAAAAATCAATATCAATTCAATTCCAATTAAATATCATTTAATTGGTACACTTCATTAAATCTAAATAAAAAGATTTAATCTTTTCTCAACTGGGTTCAAGAACAGTGTTAGTGAAGACACCATTCACGACAAACCCAAATCACATTCGATATTCAATACAAGGCTCTGAATAGAAACTATATCGGCCTATATTCAATATCAAATTCTACGATTAACAAATGTCGTATTGGAAATAACGATATACATATATATCTTTCAAATTTCCATAACAACACCTGTAATATCACGAATTCCAACATCGAAATATTCCGAAGACAATTTCGATTCAAATCCACTCCAATGCAATCATTGGAAATTTTGGTTATTTTCAAAACCATTTCAAATTCAATTTATTTATTTAAAAATAAATAGAATTATAATTCTAGTTCAAAACTAGTTCATTTCGATAAAAATCTATTTTTATCTTTTCAAATATGGAGTTTTTCATCCCAAACTTTCACAAATCATTTCTTATGATTTTACACAAATTATTACTATTTTTAATAATTTTATCAAGGCCCGTACGGTCGATTTCCATTAACGGCCATCGAACTGCACTTACAGCGACCTTTTTCGAATTTGATTTGGACGTATCTCCAAATCCAACCGTTAGATTTCAAATTTCTAACATTCATTAGAAAGCTCTTTTCGATACGAACCCAACGGTTCCGGTTTTAGGAGAATCCGACGGTCGGATCTCCCGTAATGTCCGTTTGAAACAAATGATCGAAATTCGCGAACTGCCGCAGCGCGGCGCGTTCTATTCAGGCCATTATATTATATATATAATATATATAATATATATTTCGTCGATTACTATTTAAAACGAATTATATAAATGGTTTTAAATTCGTTTCAAAAGCAATTTCAACTTCCTTTTCAATTCAAATCAAAATTGAATTCTTCTTTATAAATTCGTTTCAAAATTCATTTCTATTCAATTCAAATTTCAATTCAATTTGAATTCATTTCAATTCGCTTTCAATTCCATTTGAATTCGTTTTCAATTCAATTCATTTCGAAATCGTTTTAAAATTCAATTCATTTCGAAATCGTTTTCAATTCAATTCATTTCGAAATCGTTTTCAATTCAATTCATTTCGAAATCGTTTTCAATTCAATTCATTTCGAAATCGTTTTCAATTCAATTTATTTCGAAATCGCTTTCAATTCAATTTGAATTCGTTTTCAATTCATTTCGAAATCGTTTTCAATTCAATTTATTTCGAAATCGTTTTCAATTCAATTCATTTCGAAAT
Organism: Allium sativum; assembly: GCA_030737875.1. Taxonomy (NCBI): domain Eukaryota; kingdom Viridiplantae; phylum Streptophyta; class Magnoliopsida; order Asparagales; family Amaryllidaceae; genus Allium; species Allium sativum. Next base: position 164,894,517 of record CM060916.1, on the reverse strand, counting down.
CGTTTTCAATTCAATTTATTTCGAAATCGTTTTCAATTCAATTCATTTCGAAATCGTTTTCAATTCAATTTATTTCGAAATCGTTTTCAATTCAATTCATTTCGAAATCGTTTTCAATTCAATTCATTTCGAAATCGTTTTCAATTCAATTCATTTCGAAATCGTTTTCAATTCAATTCATTTCGAAATCGTTTTCAATTCAATTCATTTCGAAATCGTTTTCAATTCAATTCATTTCGAAATCGTTTTCAATTCAATTCATTTCGAAATCGTTTTCAATTCAATTCATTTCGAAATCGTTTTCAATTCAATTCATTTCGAAATCGTTTTCAATTCAATTCATTTCAAAATATTCGATTTCGAAATCACGTTTCAATATTCATTTTAAAATGAATAAAATCGATATAAATATCGTTCACGTCAAAATGGCGTCAATCTAATCCTCACGGCTTCACATATTTCTATTTTCAAATATTCTATTTCAAATATTTCTATTTCAAATATTTCTATTTCAAATATTTCTATTTCAAATATTTCTATTTCAAATATTTCTATTTCAAATATTTCTATTTCAAATATTTCTATTTCAAATATTTCTATTTTTCTCGAAACTGGAATGAGGCCCAATCAATTACCATATAATGTTAATTATATGGATTTTCTACAACACATGTATATATCAACAACGATGAATAATCAACCATCAACCAAAGTGCACTACACTGTATAAGCATCAAATATAGACATTTAACGCTTATAGCAGCTTGTCAATCAATCGATCGACATATTTAATAAATCAGGATGAGTGAACTTCAAATTTCATCCTAACACCCGTGTGGGGTTTCAAACAATCAAACACATATTTTATTTGTGCAGTTAGGCGATGTGTAAAATTTATCGACCCAATCAACGTCATTCAAATAGGTGTACATAAACAAACCGTCTGGTTTGTAAATGAATATTTATTTATTCACATTCACGTTAAAAATTATATTTTTAACGATAACACATTTTATTTTAACATATGAATTTATATTCAGTTCATTCGTTAAATAAAATGCTAATTTTATTTTTCTAACTTATTTTAGAAAATTTCGGCGGCATAACGGCACGATACTAGAAACGGGACAAGGCCTAGCCTTATCCCCGGTCTAGTGAAGGCCCACGCCATTCACACATCAATCAAATCAATTCGTTATGCAAACCACAAACTTTGGAGTAAGGGTCTAACCTAGCCTTACTCCTTCGCCTTATAACGGCGCACGTCTAATCCTAACCAATTTATCGATTCGATTTTTCACACCACAAACCACATTCAAACCAATATCACAATCAATCACCAAACAGTCAAACAAACAAGTCCATGGTCTGTGGACGGGTGTCGGGTGCTACTAAGCACCGTCTGCATCCTAGTATATATATAACTAGAAAAATAAATTGAAAGGTGAGAAATTCTCACTTATAGCTATCCTAGCTCCACGGCTCTTCATTTGCAGAAGTCTTCGTCGTTTCGCCATTTTTGTCACCTTCGTTGTCCGCTTTCACTACATATGTAAAAATCGAATTTTTACTATGTTATTCAATAAATATAAAAATCGAATTTCCATTTCAAAGTTCAATATATAAAAATCGAATTTTTATTTCAAAGTTCAATATATAAAAATCGAATTTTTATTTCAAAGTTCAATATATAAAAATCGAATTTTTATTTCAAAGTTCAATATATAAAAATCGAATTTTTATTTCAAAGTTCAATATATAAAAATCGAATTTTTATTTCAAAGTTCAATATATAAAAATCGAATTTTTATTTCAAAGTTCAATATATAAAAATCGAATTTTTATTTCAAAGTTCAATATATAAAAATCGAATTTTTATTTCAAAGTTCAATATATAAAAATCGAATTTTTATTTCAAAGTTCAATATATAAAAATCGAATTTTTATTTCAAAGTTCAATATATAAAAATCGAATTTTTATTTCAAAGTTTAATAGATAAAAATCGAATTTTTAGTTCGAAGTTCAATAGATAAAAATCGAATTTTTAGTTCGAAGTTCAATAGATAAAAATCGAATTTTTATTTCAAAGTTCAATAGATAAAAATCGAATTTTTAGTTCGAAGTTTAATAGATAAAAATCGAATTTTTAGTTCGAAGTTTAATAGATAAAAATCGAATTTTTAGTTCGAAGTTTAATAAATAAAAAACCTATTTTTAATTCTAAAAATCCCAACTTTATACATCTTAAAAATCCTTTCTTTATATTTTAAAAACATCGCTAACTTTATTTTCAAAAACAACTCATGTCTTGTATTTCAAAAATAATGATATACATATATAAAAGTTAACCAAAAATCAAATCTTTTCGCTTGTTAACAAAATCAATTTCTAAACTTTTCTAAAAAGATATATATATATAAGAAAACTGATTTTATAAATAATGTCATATTAAAAATGCTCACTGTTTTTTTTTCTATTTAACTAAAATCAGTTTTTCAATTTTTAATAAAACAGTTTTTAAACATTAATAAAATTTACAGATAAAAGAAAATAAACAAATAAAACAAAACTAAACTTACAGTCTTTGGTCAACAGAGGATAGGGAGAGGGGAGCGAGCATCGGAGGTCGGCGGTGGGCAGCCGCGAGGCGACAGTGGCTTGGGGGCTAGGGTTTCGATTTGCGGTGGTTTGCTGGGCGTGGCGATTTGGGGTTGGGGTCCAGGGGTCGCGAGGCTCGAGCGGGGTTCATCAGAGGATGGGCGCGAGGGGGAGGTGGACTCGGCGGAGGCGGCGGTCGGCTCTGGCAAAGGGTGGCGCCGACAGGAGGAGGGAGGCGCGATTTTCTTTGGGGGTTTTTTTTTTATTTATTTTTATTCGATCTGCAGAAGGGGGGGGGGGCCAACGTATAAAAGGGAAAGAAGATATATATTTTTTTTTTTTTATTATTATTATTATTTTAATTATTTTATTCGAAAAAAGGTTGACCTTTAAATACGAACTCGAAACGAGGCCCACCGCCTGTCGTCCATAGCGTTTCACCCCCATTCCGAACACAATGGGACATGTATCGCAAGCTGATTTGACCGTTTCGATCAGTTTCCTTTGAATTTACATTTAAATCACTATATTGAATTTTAAACGTACATTTCAAATTACCGGGGTCACATACTAACTAGAAAAATTGCAGAAAAATATTTTCTAGCTTCGTATTGACGATACGGTCCTAACAAAACTAGTTTCGTCGAATTCTGAGACCGTTAGAAAAATGGCCAATTTCCAGTCGATTAAAATCAACTGAAACAGGTCAAACGCGTTTTCCTTTGCCACGCTCACATATTGATTCGAAAAATTATGAAATTTGGAATTTAGCAATAACTTGGCACTGCGGATCCAACAAAACTGGTTTCGTCGAAATCCGAGGTCGTTTGCAAAATGTCCATTTTTAAGGGCCTGAATTCCATAGCGACTATTCAGAATTTTCAACTGGACATATCTTTTGATTCCCGATATGAAATCTTGATTTTTCGGATTCGCTGGAAAGATATTCACTATTAGATTCCATTATTTTTGGTTTCACTAAAATCCGGATTGTTTTGCACCCGGTACATTCAATTGAAGTTTGAAATCGAATTATCGAACTACCGCGCCATTTTCAATTCTATTTATAATTATATATAATTATTTATATTCTAACGACGACGCGTATAATATATACGTTCGAATTATATTCAAAATAAATTTATTGTCGATATTATTTAAAATAATTCATTTTAAATAATCAAAATTCGCTAAAATTGCCAAAATAAAATTTTCAAACTGGCCCAGATTTTCCGGGTTGTTACAACTACCTGATAAATCTGTTTTCGTTGGGAGAACGATTGCATTGAGCGTATACAACAAGCCTTTAAACCTCTAGGTGTCCCCAGTAGGACGAGTGTTGTCTCATGAGTGTTTTCAGCGGATACTACCCACAAAATCCAAAAGTTGAATGCAATTTTTTTTTTGCAAAATGCAAAGTTAGAAAATATTTACAAGATGAGTGCAAGTTTATAAAGGAATATTTTCAAATGGATAATTTGGTTTTAAATTTTACACGAATGCGTTAACACAAATTTGGGTCGTCACAATGAAATTTGAGTCCGTTACTAATCAAAATTTCAAACAAAAGTCATGATCGTCACAAACTCCTCCATCTTGGCCAGTTGTTTTGGTAGAAACATAGTGCAAATATGAAATGAATTATGTAATCGATATCAACAATCGTAAAAATGGCATCTCAATTTCCTTTTGGTCAACAAGTAAGGTCGAATAAGTGAACATAGTGCTTGGACTTCAAGTTCTTACTCTCTCGTTATTTCAAAATATTTACATTATTATTATTTACAAATACCTAGGTATACCACCTCTACACTGCATTAAGACTTACGTGAGGGTCGATAATCCCTAGGTGTCCAACTCATAAAATGAGACCAAGGTATACCGATGTTGACTTTGTCAACAAGATATCGGAAAGAGCTTGGCAAGTTTGCACACCAACGCTAGATGTGCTAGAAATGTTGGATACCCTTGGATTATTATATATATACTTCTTCTTTTTTTCTTATTTTTTTTCCTTTTTTTCTATATTTCTTTTTATAAGAGAGAGTTAAGCGAGAATATCTTAGCACAACTTCACTTAAAAGATCTAAAATGTTATTGCAAGTAATCTCAATCAGCCATTCATTTAATCGGATTAAAATTTATAAAACATTTCATACTCATCACCTACGAATCTCCCTATATACCAATTACACCAAATTTGCCCATAATTCAAACTTTCCTTCCATTATCCATTAAGAGAATCAAATGTCCAAAAATTTTAATTGAACACCCAAAATTGTATGCTAACTCCATCATGTATTATTTAAAAGTAAATAAAAGTTCGAAACTCTTGTTTTTTAGAAAAAGGGGGAAAATGCAAACTAAAACTATGCAAAATAGAATGAAAATGATACTCCCCCACGCTTTATTTCAAATATGTCCCCGCAGTCAATGCATGACACAATAAGTGAACAAAAGAGAAATATTTACATATTTATAAAGGAGGGCTAAACTTAACTTTCTTACTTCACGTAGCACGACTCATGAAGAATCATGAGCTCCTCCTCTCGATCAGTGGACAATTCCAAAAATGGTTTTAGACGTTGACTTTGCATATGTATCCATCCCTTGGGTTTTCTATTTCGATAGCACCATGTGGAAAAACAGTTCAACAACATATGGTCCAGTCCATCTCGATTTTAACTTCCCGAGGAATAAATGAAGTCGCGAGTCAGACAATAGAACTTTTTGGTATGGCAATTTTTTTTTCTTAGGATTGACTTGTCATAAAAAACTTTGTATTTTTCCTTGTAAATTTTCCAGTTTTCGTATGTGTTATTCCTAATTTCTTCTAATTCATTTAGCTGCAATTTTCGATTTTTTCCAACTTGTTAAAGGTCGAAGTTTAAGTTCTTTATTACCCAAAGCGCTTTAAGTTTAAGTTCAACGGGTAAGTGACAGGCTTTACCGTAAACCAATCGAAAAGGGGACATTCCAACATTAGTTAAAAGGCTGTACGGCAAGCCCAAAGCACGTCGGTTAATTTTTGTGATCAATCTTTTCGATTTTTATGTACAGTTTTCTCCAAAATATGTTTTATTTGACGATTCGACACTTCGACTGGACCATAATTTTTCGGATGATAAGGAGTGGATAACTTGTGGGTTATCGATTATTTCTTCATTAAGGATTCAAAAGATTGATTATAGAAATGTGTTCCATTGTAGCTTATTATTGTGCGAGGTATGTCGAACCTTGAAAAGATGTTTTCTTTTATGAATTTCACAATAATTTTATGATCATTTGTTTTATATGGAACAACTTCGATCCATTTAGGAACGTAATCGACGGCGAGAAGAATATACAAGTTTTCGAAGGAGTTTGGGAAAGGTCCCATAAAGTCAATACCCCATGCATTAAACATTTCGATCGTAAGGATGGGGTTCAAAGGCATCATATTTCGTCGAGAAATCTTTCCAAGCATTTGACAATGATTGCAAGTTTTACAGAATTCGAACGAGTCTTTAAAGAGAGTAGGCCAATAAAAACTATGTTGAAGCACCTTCCCAGCAGTTTTCCTAGGACCAAAATGTCCACCGCACGCATGATCATGGCAGAATGAGATAACACTACTAATTTCGCTATCAGGAACGCATCGACCAATGATTTGGCCCGGACAATACTTAAACAATTATAGGTCGTCCCAATAGAAGTATTTCACTTGGGAAAGAAATTTGCATTTAACTTGTTCGGACCAAATGAGGGGATTTCCTTAGTGACTAGATAGTTCACTATGTCGGTGAACTAAGGATCGATTGAAACATAAAGGAGTTGTTCATCGGGAAAGTTTCCGTTGATTGGAAAATAAGATGGAGCATTCAGAAGAAGAGATAAGTGATCGGCTATGACGTTATCGGATCCTTTTTATCATTAGTTGTAAGATCAAATTCTTGAAGTAAAAGGATCCATCAAATTAAGCATGACTTAGCATCCTTTTTAGCAAAAAGCTGTCGAAGAGCAGAATCGTCATTGTAGATCGTGATGTGGGAACCAATCAAGCAAGATCGAAACTTCTCAAGTGCAAAAACAACAGCTAAGAGTTATTTTTCGGTTGTTGTATAATTGAGTTGAGCGTTGTTCAAGGTCATACTCGCGTAGTAAATGACGTGAAGGATTTTGTTGATGCGTTATCCTAAGACAGCACCAACCGCGAAGTTAGAAGCGTCACACATGATTTCAAAAGGTAGTTCCCAACTGGGCGAGCAGATTATCGGGGATGAAATGAGTTCATCTTGAATATGTTCAAAAGAAGAGAAGCATTCAAAGTTAAATTCGAATGGGATGTCCTTTAATAGAAGAGTAGTTAAAGGACGAGCGATTTTGTAAAATCTTTCAAAAAGCATCGGTAAAAACCAGCATGCCCAAGAAATGAACGAATGTCCTTAATGCATTTTGGAATAGGTAGTTTTGAAATAACATCAACTTTCGCTTTATATACCTCAATGCCATTATTTGAAATTACATGTCCAAGGACAATGCCTTGTTTGACCATAAAGTGGCATTTTTCTCAATTCAACGTTAAGTGTTTTTCTTTACATCGATTTAAAACAAGTTCAAGATGATGTATGGAAGAGGAAAAAGAATCGATAAAGATCAAAGAATCATCCATAAAGGCTTCAAGATAGCGTTCGATTATATCATAAAAAATTCCAACCATACATCATTGGAAAGTTGCTAGAGCGTTGCAAAGAGCGGAAGGCATACGTCGGTAAGCAAAGGTACTGAATGGATATGTGAAAGTCGTTTTCTCTTGATCCTCGGGAGCAATTGGAATTTGGTGATAACCTGAACTTGGTGATAACCTGAACAACCATCAAGAAAGCAGTAGAATTCGTGACCGGCTAAGCATTCGAGCATTTGATCGATGAAGGGAAGAGGAAAGTGGTCTTTACGCATTGCAGCATTCAATTTTCGATAATCGATGCAAACACGCCAACCCGTTTGAGTACGAGTTGGAAGAAGTTTGTTTTGGTCATTTGCGATAACGGTGAGTACAGACTTCTTAGGAACAACATGAATGGGGCAGACGCATATGATTTTAGAAATAGGGTAAATGATACGTTCTCAAGAAGTTTAAGAATTTATTCGCGAACTACCTCTTTCATCTTAGGGTTAAGCCTACGTTGTGCTTCACGAGTGGGTTTGGCTTCTTCGGTTAAGTGAATACGATGTTGAACGATTGCGGGGCTAATCCCTTGATGTCAGAAATGGACCAACCGATTGCATTTTTGTTTTTAAAAAAAGTCGAAAGAAGAGAAATTTCTTGATCTCGAGTTAAATTTGAAGAAATTGTGACAGGACAAGTTTCGTTATTACCTAAGTATACATACTTAAGGTGATCGGGAAGAGGTTTAAGTTCCAACTTTGGTGGTTTCTTGATCAGAGAACTTGGTTGAGATTCAGACTCAACTGAAAGTGATTCAACTGGAAGCAAGCATTCGATTTCGTTAGGAGCGTCTTGGAACAATTTTTCGTACTCGGCCTCACACTCATCATTAAGGTCAATGGACTCGTTTTCAGAGTTTTCGTGAATGGCATTAACTTCCATGGTTTGGTCACATGATTCACTCGAATGACCTTCAAGATTGAAAATGTTAAGATCTAGAGTCATGTTTCCAAAAGAGATTTTCATTGAACCATTGCAACAATTTATTAAAGCATTTGAAGTAGCCAAAAAGGGTCGATCTAAAATCAATGGAATTTGACTCATTGGATTATTGGCAGGTTGAGTTCCCAAAACAATGAAAACAAAAGGGAAGATGAATTGACCAACTTAGATCAGTACATCCTCGATTTCTCCAATGGGTTTCTTAATTGAACGATCTGCAAATTGAAGAGTTATTTTCGTTGGTTTAAGTTCATCCAAATCAAGTTGTTATTAAATGGAATATGGAATCAAATTGACATTCACACCCAAATCAACCAGGCATTTGTTAATTGTTTTATCTCCTATCGTGCATGAGATTGTAGGGCATCCAGGATCTTTGTATTTGACGGGGATTGATTGGGTTAAGACTTCGCTTAGTCCAGTGGCTAAGAAAACTTTCATGGGTACATGAGTGTCTCGTTTTTGGGTACACAAGTCTTTGAGAAATTTAGCGTAGGTGGGGACTTGTTGAATGATGTCAAGAAGAGGGATGTTAACTTTCACTTGTTTGAAAATTTCCAACATCTTTTCCATTTGGTTGGAATGTTTCTTTGGTTAAAGACGATGAGGAAATGGAATGCGAAATGCATTAGGTTGGTCTACTTGAGTTGAAGCAGAAATAAACTCAGAATTTGGATCGAGATCATTCGTAGTTTTAGAAGAGTCTAGAGGAACATTCATTAAGTCACTTAGTTTTTCAACTTGATTATCGATTTTCTTACCGGATCGTAAAGTCGTGATAGCATTCAACTGAATTAGATTGCTATCCTGGATGACATGAGTTGGTTTGGGTTAGGATTTTGACTCCTATGGTTTGGAATGGGTTGACTTGGGAATGTGCCTCTTTCCCATTCACTTACGGAAGTGGCTAACTGACTCATTTGCGTTTCAAGTTTAGTGGTCAATTGACTCGTATTTTGCAAGTGCGAAGTCAATAAATTTTGCAGATTGCTATTTGATTGGAGATATTGAGTCGTTACTTTAGTCAATACTTTGAGCGTTTTTCCAAGTGACGTCAATCGTTTATCGTCTTGGGGAACAAAAGATTGATGCGCTTGATTTTGAGAAGGTGGCGCAAGATTCTAGAATTGATTCTGTTGAAAGGTAGGATTTGAAAGATTATTCGAAAATAGTTGAAAAGGCGGTCGAACGAAATTCGAAGTTGCATTGTTTTGGACCTAAGATAAGTTAGGATGGTTTCTCCAACCTGGATTTTACGTTGGGGAGAATGGGTCATTCCGAGCTTTATTAAATGTGTTGAGTTGTTCTAACAATTGTGGGCATTGATCGACAATGTGGTTAGGATCATTACATTTGTAACATAAGGGCGGAGACGCTTGAGCTTAATTTATTTGACTTGATGAAAGGACATTATCGAATTTGGTTAAGATCGCGTCTATTTTCGCTTCTAAGCCGTTGAAGATCCTATCGAATTAGCATTTGATCAGGAATAAATCAATTTCTCATTAGATCTTTCCCATTACGCTAATTTTTCGGCCAAATTTTCGAGAAATTGCCAAGCGGCATCGTGATTTTAAGCTAGAAAATTTCCTTGGCACATCGATTTGAGCATGGTTCGAGAGTTATTTTCAAGTCCATCGTATAAAATTTGACAAAGAGTCCATTTTTAGAAATTGTGATGTGGACATTTGACTAGAAGTTCTTTAAATATTTCAAAATATTTTATAAAGGATTCACCTATAATTGATGAAAATTAACGATTTCGTTTCGAATTTTGGATGTTTTTTCCAAGGGGTAAAATTTCTTTAGATAAACCTTCACAAATTCATCCCAAGTTCCAATCGTATTTGAAGGCAAGCTATACAACCATTTTTTCGCATAATCGATAAGCGAAAATGGAATTAACCTAAGTTTGATTATATCGTCACTTAGTTGTTGGAATTCCATGGTTGCACAAACTTGTTCGAATTTGGTTAAGAAAATGTAAGGACCATCACGTTCAAGATTGCCGAATTTTGGAAGAGTATTTATGTGATTCGCATGAATTTCAAAGTGGTTACCCATTGGGGCGGGCAACATGATGCAAGACGGAATTGAAACTCAATCGGGGAAGTATCTATCTATAAGGGTTCAAGGGGGATTTTCTTCGGCCATGGTTAAAGGAATGTTTGTTCGAACAAAACGATTAGTAGACGGATCACAGGTCTAATTACGCATGCACTAGCGAGAAGAGTAAGGGAAGACGAGAAAGAACAATTTTGAGAAGAGGATAGAAGAGAAAACTTTTTTTTATAAAACGTGAATTGGTTTGAATTTTTTTAAGAGAAAAGGAAATATTAACAAAATAAAATTGTTTTTTTATTATGGATTTTTGTATTTTTTTTAACATATGGTGATCCGGATGTAACTATTTGAATACAAATTACTTATTTCCAATTTTTCTAGAAATATAAAATGACGGTTAGATTTTTTTTCAACAAAAAATTTCTCAGCCAGTTAACGGACGGGAGTTATCGGTGCACCAGTAATCACCCTAGCAATACAATCGAAGATTTAATTATCTTCAGAGGAACAACCTAGAATATTTTAATCAATCACAGAACATTCACAGAATAATAAATTGCAGAAATAAATTTTTCACAAGCAAGCCGTGGCATCTGCACGAAATCTTTACAAGCAATGTGTATATATATGTATGTATATATATATATATATATATATATATATATATATTCAAAAAGCAGCATTCCCTGTAGAGTTCAGAAAATTCTCACCTAGATCGGCAGTCTGCCCAATGCAACTAAATAGCGCTAACACGTTCACACCCCACTTGATATGCAACCGCTCCAACCCAAATTTGTTTGCCAACCGCTTGGCTGAACTCTTCACTTCTCATTGACCTTTGAATTGATTTTATTTATTTATTGGTGGTTAAAGGATAGGGTTGAAGTTTATAGTTGTAGGCTAGCAGGTTAGCGAACTTGCGGTGGTGGAATGTTTTTTGATGAGTGAAATGGTGTAGGGCGGTCGGAGTTGCTCTGGTGGAGGCTGAGTGCAACAGAAGTAGGGATTTGGTTGTGGATTATCGGACAGATAATGAAGGGGCAGTGGAGAATTGTCAATGGTGTATGGTTTTGCAATGGGGGTGATGATGGTTTGTACGTGTTTATTGAAGGTGAATTATATGGGATCTGGGTGATGGAAATTGTGGTATATAAATAAGGTAGAGAAAGGAAAAAATTACATAGGAATGAAAAAGGCAAGCAATAAATTGGGAGATAATTGGAGATAAATGCAGAAGAAATATAGAGCAAGGAAAAGAAAATTTGGAAAGATTTTTTTTTAGAAATTTGTAAAAGAAGGAAGGATTGTAAGGATTGGAACGACAAATGGAAAGAAATAGAAAATGTAAGTGGGAAAGAATCAAAAGAACGGGGAAAGAAAATTATAGAGGGAGGAAAAGGAAAGCAATAATTTTTGAGTTTATTTTTTTTATTTGTAAGAATTGTAAAAAGGAAAGAAATTTGGAGAAAACTTGGAACGAAATCAATGAAAGAAAAGGAGCAAATTGTAGTTAAAACAAGAAAGAAATTTAAAACAAAAAGCAAGTGTTTTTTTTAAAGAAGAAAAACGCTAATGCAAATATCATAAAAAAACAATTCGAAATTCAATACACACACAAACACAAGAAAATAAAAAACACAACAAGTATTTTTTAAATGAAGACTAATGCAAAATAAACACAACTAAAGTAAGACAAAACAAGCACATAAAATGCACACAATTTATTTATAGAAGAACAACAAAATTAATCCGAAAAATAAAATCAAAATTAATTAACCGACCTCGACAACGGCGGCAAAAACTTATTTGCAAATGAATTTTCCATTGAATTAGAAAACAGTAAAAAAAAAATTGTAATAAAACTGCAAGTGCACGGCGTACAATTGTTAGTACGAAGGGAGTATGGGTTGATCCACGGGGAAAAAAATAATTTCAATTTTACTCAATCAAATTAAACCAAACTTCGGAATGTTTTAGCTAGCAAAAATAACGAAAACTAGAAACGAAATATGAGATTAGAGAGCAATTTAGAGGTAAATCCCATTTCATATTTGTGTAAATTAACAAACATACAATTTGTGATCTCTATTTTAAGTGACATAAATATTGCATTCATCATATGTATAGTTTATTTCTTTTAATAATTAACATAACATAAACTATCAAACCTTAATGCAACAATTAAACCACATATGATTCTCATGAAAATGGAACTAAAGCAAAAACTATTTTATGCATGATTTATAAACTATTAATTATAACTATAGACCATCAAATTCTGTTCTTACTTTCATTTCAATATCAATAACCGCTTAGCAAATATTGATGTATTTTGTATTTATATTTAATAAGAATAGCTTATTTGCATATGCAACATAAACTATCAAACCCACTTGTATAAACTTACATCAAAATCCACTACCTTGAAGCACAAACTAAAGAGATCACAAATCATACAAATGTTGAACTTACATAAAATTCGAGAGCTTAATTACCCATAAATTGTAGGGATTTAGCTACTCATATGTGTTATTAAATCAATACATGTAAGTTTCAACATAAACATGAACAAAACAAAAACAAAGAACTAATTAACAACAACAAAATAGATCTAAACTACTTGCACAAAAGAAGAGAACATGTAAATAAAAGACGACTAATTAAAATTGCATTAAAAATAGATATTACAGATGAAAAATGGCTAAGAAGCCATGGAAGAAAAAGAAAGAGCTTTTGTTTATGATTCTCAAAACTAACTCAAGGTACCCATTTGCATCAACAGAAAAGGGGTATTTATACATGAGTAAAACCCTAATTCAGCTTTTATCGTGCTACCAAAAATGCCCCTTTATTAAGCTTCCTTTTATCTTTAGCTACTAATGATTCATGAAGCCTTTTTTGGTGTCCACCAAAGAAGGAGGCAGAGTGAGTGTGGTCCTCCACTAGTCTTCTATTTGTATTAATTCCTTCTCCATTGATCGATTTCCTCCTCTTTTTCGGCAAGGCATTGATTTCCTTTTTTTGGCAAGGTATTGATCTCTTTCTTGTGCATGCATATCACTCATTAACCGCTTGTATTTGTAGCAAAATTCTAACAAAACAACATGAAAAATGAACCAGTAAATGTTATAAAAAATAAATACATGCACAAATGACCATTTTTCCTCAATGTGAAGATGTATGCATGATAATTTGAGAATTTTAGGGTTTTGGTTAAAACATGTAAAAATAGCCCACTTATGTTATTTGTTATACTAAAAAAAGTATAAATGTGTGAATAAATGCGAAAATTTACATGTACATCAGGAAAAAATTCTTAAACTTCTTGACAACGGTATCATTTCCCCCATTTTTGATAGCTTATGGGTCAGCCCCATTCATGTTGTTCCTAAAAAGTCCGAACTTACCGTTGTCGCAAATGACCAAAACGAACTTCTTCCAACTCGTACTCGAATGGGTTGGCATGTTTGCATTGTTTATCGAAAATTGAACGCTGCAATGCATCAAGAGAAAATGACTTTCACATGTCCATTCGGTACCTTTGCTTACCGATGTATGCCTTTCGGTCTTTGCAAAGCTCGTGCAACTTTCCAATGATGTATGGTTGGAATTTTTTCTGATATGATCAAACACTTTCCTGAAGTTTTTATGGATGATTTTTCGATCTTTGGAGATTCTTTTTCGTCTTGCTTACATCATCTTGAACTTGTTTAAATTAATGTAAAGAAAACACTTAACATTGAATTGGGAAAAATGCCACTTTATGGTCAAACAAGGCGTTGTCCTTGGACATGTAATTTCAAATAATGGCATTGAGGTAGACAAAGCGATAGTTGACATTATTTCAAAACTACCAATTCCAAATGCATTAAGGACATTCGTTCATTTCTTGGGCATGCTAGCTTTTACTGATGCTTTGTGAAAGATTTTAGCAAAATCGCTCATCCTTTGACTACTCTTCTAGGAAAGGACATCCCATTCCAACTTACCTCTGAATGTGTGGCTTCTTTTGAACGTCTTAAAAATGAATCATTTCAACCCCGATAATCTGCTCGCCTAATTGGGAACTTCCTTTTGAAATCATGTGTGATGCTTCAAACTTCGCGGTTGGTGCTGTCTTAGGAAAAAACATCAACAAAATCCTTCACGTCATTTACTTCATGAGTATGACCTTGAATGACGCTCAAATCAATTATATAACCACCGAAAAAGAACTTTTAGCTGTCGTTTTTGCGCTCGAGAGGTTTCAATCTTTCTTGATTGGTTTCCACATCATGGTCTATACTGACCAATCTGCTCTTTGACACCTTTTTTCTGAAAAGGATGCTAAGTCACGCTTAATTCGATGGATCCTTTTACTTCAAGAATTTGATCTTACAATCAAAGGAAAAAAGGATCTGATAATGTCATAGTCGATCATTTGTCTCGTCTTCCGAACACACCATCTTCTTTGGCAATAAATGAAAACGTTCCCAACAAACAACTCCTTTATGTTTCAATCGATCCTTGGTTCGTTGACATAGTGAACTATCTAGTCACTAAGGAAAACCCTCGTTTTGGTCCAAACAAGATAAATAAAAATTTCTTTCCCAAGTGAAATACTTCTATTGGGACGTCCCATACTTTTTTAAGCATTGTCCACACCAAATCATTCGTCGATGCGTCCCTGATAGCGAAATTAGTAGTGTTCTCTCATTCTGCCATGATTATGCGTGCGGTAGACATTTTGGTCCTAGGAAAACCGCTGAGATGGTGCTCCAATGTGGTTTTTATTGGCCTGCTCTCTTTAAAGACTCGTTCGAATTATGTAAAACTTGGAATTGTTGCCAAATGCTAGGAAAGATTTCTCGATGAAATATGGTGTCTTTGAACCCCATCCTTACGATCAAAATCTTTGATGTATGGGGTATTGACTTTGTGGGACCTTTCCCAAATTCCTTTGGAAATTTGTATATTCTTCTCGCCTTCGACTACGTTTCAAAATGGGTCGAAGCCATTCCATGTAAAACTAATGATCATAAAATTATTGTGAAATTCCTAAAAGAAAACATCTTTTTGAGGTTCGGTGCATCTCGCACAGTAATAAGAGATAATGGAAGACATTTCTGTAATCGGTCTTTTGAATTCTTAATGAAGAAATACTCGATAACCCACAAGTTATCCACTCCTTATCATCTGCAAAATTGTGTTCAGGTCGAAGTGTCGAATAGTCAAATAAAATAGATTTTGGAGAAAACTATAAATAAAAATAAAAAAGATTGGTCACAAAAATTGACCGATGCATTTTGGGCTTACCGTACTGCTTTTGAAACTAATATTGGAATGTCCCCTTTCCAATTGGTTTATGGTAAAGCCTGTCGTTTACCCATTGAACTTGAAAATAAAGCACTTTGGGCAATAAAGAACTTAAACTTTGATCTTGAACAAGCTGGCGAAAACCGAAAATTGTAGCTAAATGATATAGAAGAAATAAGGAATGACGCATACGAAAACGCAAAAATTTACAAGGATAAAACCAATGTTTTTCATGATAAGTCAATCCTAAGAAAAACATTTTTGCCAGACCAAAACGTTCTATTATATGACTCATGACTTCATTTATTCCCCGGGAAGTTAAAATCGAGATGGACCGGAGCATATGTTATTCGAACTGTTTTTCCACATGGTGCTATCGAAATAGAAAACCCGAGGGATGGATCTATATTCAAAGTCAATGGTCAGCGTCTTAAACCATTCTTGGAATTGCCCACTGATCGAGAGGAGGAGCTCATGATTCTTCATGAGCCGTGCTGCATGAAGTAAGAAAGTTAAGTTTAACCCTTCTTTGTAAATATGTAAATATTTCTCTTCAGTTCACTTATTGTGTCATGCATTGATTGCGGGGACACAGTCCAAATCGAGTGTAGGGGTAGTCTCCTTTTCATCCTGTTTTGCATAGTTTTAGTTTTCTTTTTTTCCCTTTTTTTCTAAAACTTTTTTTTGAGTTTCGCACTTCTATTTATTTTTAAATAAGACATGATGGAGTTAGCATACAATTTTGGTCGTCCGATTAAAATGTTTGGACATTTGCTTCTTTTAAAAGATAACGGAAGGAAAGTTTGAATTATGGGAAAATTTGGTGTAATTGGTATATAGGGAGATTCACAGGTGATGAGTATGAAATGTTTTCTAAATTGTAATCCGATTAAATGAATGGCTGATTGAGATTACTTGAGATAACATTTTAGATCTTTTAAGTGAAGTTGTGCTAAGATATTCTCTCGCTTAACCCTCTCTTTCTTATAAAAAAATTATAGAAAAAAGAAAAAAAAGAAGAAAAAAAAGAAGTATATATATCTAATAATCCAAGGGTATCCAACATTGCTAGTACATCTAGCGTTGGCGTGCAAACCCGCCAAGCTCTTTCCGACATCTTGCTGACAAAGTCAATGTCAGTATACCTTGGTCTCATTTTATGGGTTGGACGCCTAAGGATTACCGACCCTCACATTAGTCGTAATGCAATGTAGAGGTGGTATACCTAGTATTTATAAATAATAATAATTTAAATATTTTGAAAAATGAGAGATTATGCACTTGAAGTCCAAGCACTATCTTCACTTATTCAATCTAACTTGTTAACCAAAAGGAAATCGAGAAGCCATTTTTACGATTGTTGATATCGATTACAGAATTCATTTCATATTCGCACTCTGTTTCTTCAAAAACAGCTGGCCAAGCCAGAGGAGTTTGTGATGGTAACATGACATTTGTTTGAAATTTTGATTAGTAACGAACTTGAATTTCATAGTGACGACCCCAATTTATGTTAACTCATTCGTATAAAAGTTAAAAGTAAATTATTCATTTGTAAATATTCCTCTAAAACTTGCATTTATCTTGTAAATATTTTCTAATCTTGCATATTGTAAAAAAAATTTCTTTCAACTTTTGGATTTTGTGGGTAGTATCCGCTGAAAACCCTCACGAGACAACACTCGTCCTACAGGGGACTCCCAGAGGTTTAAAGGCTTGTTGCATACGTTCAATGCAATTGTTCTCCCTACGAAAAACGGATTTATCTTAGTTTTTTTACTTTATTCAAGGATGAAAAAAGATAAGTGTGGGGTTATTTGACATGCACATAAAAATGCACATTCATATTCATATATTTACTCTTGTTTAGTTTAAATAGATGTCATATGTGGGTATTTTATCATATTTAAACCATAATACAATTGATTTCAAAACATCATGCATTCATCATCATATAGGAAAAAAATGGTAATTTTTTTGTACTTATGTTATTTTTAGAATTTTTACTTGGACATTTTTTTTGTAGAAATTTGATGCATTTAGAAGAGGACTTCATAAAGATAGATATGCATGCACAAGGATATCAATGCCTTGCCAAAAAAAGAGGAAACCAATGCCTTGCCCAAAAATGAGGAAATCAATTAATGGAGAAGGAATTAATTCAAATAGAAGATTAAAGGAGGACCCCACCCACTCTCCCTCCTTCTTTAGTGGATACAAAAAAAGGTTTCATGAATCATTAGTAGTTAAAGACAAAAGGGAGCTTAATGAATGGGCAATTTTGGTAGCATGCTAAAAGCTAAATTAGGATTTTACTTATGTATTAATACCCCCTTTATGTTGATGTAAATAGCATCCTTGACTTAGTTTTGAGGATCAGAAACAAAAGCTCTTTCTTTTTCTTCCATGGCTTCTTATCCATTTTTCATCTTTAATATCTAACTTTAATGTAGTTTTAATTAGTTTTCTTTTAATTACATGTTCTCTTCTTTTATGCAAGTAGTTTAGAACTTTTTTGTTGTTGTTAATTAGTTCTTTCTTTTGTTTTGTTCATGTTTATGTTGAAACTTACGTGTGTTGATTTGATAACACATATGAGTAGATAAATCCCTACAATTTAGGGGTGATGAAGCTCTCAAATTTTATGTAAGTTCAACATTTGTATGATTTGTGATCTCCCTAATTAATGCTTCATGGTAGTGGATTTTGATGTAAGTTTATACAAGTGGGTTTGATAGCTTATGTTGCTAATGCAAATAAGCTATTCTTATTCAATATAAACAAAAATTTCATCAATATTTGCTAAGCGGTTATTGATATTGAAATGAAAGTAAGAACAAAATTTGATGGTCTATAGTTCTAATTAATAGTTCATAGATCATACCTAAAATAGTTTTTGCTTTAGTTCCATTTTCGTGATAATCACATGTGGTTTAATTTTTGCATTAAGGTTTGATGGTTTATGTTGTGTTAATTATTAACGGAAATAAACTATACTTATGATGAATGCAATATTTATGTCACTTAAAAATAGAGATCATAAATTGTATGTTTGTTAATTTACATAAATATGGGAGGGGATTTACCTCTAAATTGATCTCTAGTCTCATATTTAATTTCTAGTTTTCATTAATTTTGTTAGCTAAAACATTCCAAAGTTTGGTTTAATCTGATTGAGTAAGACTGAAATTATTTCTTTCCCTGCGGATCGACCCATACTCGCCCCGTACTAACAATTGTACGTCGTGCGCTTGCAGTTTTATTACAATATTTTGTTGGCGGTTTTCTAGTTCGATATAAAATCCGTTTGCAAACAAGATCTTTGGTATAAGAGCCGCTTATGATTGGACAATAGTGAGATGAGATAATTCTCTAGTAGCGAATTGTTACCTGAGTTTGTGGCTTGTGGGTATGTGGATACATTCGATGCAGTGACCATGTTGCCAACAGTTTAGCGTCAAGTTCCTTATCGATCTAGTTATGAATGTTCTTTCGATTGGGAATCCCGAGGGGATTTTATCGATTGTAGGTTGGTGTATGTCAATTATAATGTTTTATACTCTACTTTGAGTTTAATTGTTTGGTTGGGTCGTTTAGGCTAACCAATGAGTCGACATATTTTGAAGTTAATTTGTTGGAGTTTCTCTTTTCGTTGAGAAATGTGGAGTGCTCGAGTCATGTTGTCTCGAGTAGTATGCTATGAGAGTTTATGTGGTTTGGAGGTTAGAGTTGACCCATGAGTGTGTCGATTTCTCATTCCAAGAAGGAATGAGAAGGCGAAAGTACTAACTTGGTTTGTGAGTGGTTAAAGTGCGGTTTATTTCTGAACGTAGGGTTGTTACATTTTAGTCGATAACCAAAAATTGTGCGATAAGGAGTATTCGACTTGCAATTTGGGCTGGATGGTAATGGAGTTTTTTCTGGTGTTTTGGAGGCTCATTTTAGTCGATAACCAAAAAGTGGTAAGAGTTGTTGGTGATGTCATGTTGTTGAGTTTTCTATTCCCTGAGATGTGTCTCAAACTTCGTTAGCGACAATGGTTGAAATTTTTAGCCTTCTACATGTATGGGAATTCCTTTACGTATTTGTAGGAAAGGTAGTTGTTCTTGTGTGCCGAGTTGGAGATGTATCAGTCCAGAGGCAGTATTTCCTTAGTGAATGTTGCTTATGTTTATTACTAAATATGACTCTGTAGCTTGAGGAGTGGTAGTATGGACTTGACTGTGATGGTCGGTTCCATATAGAATGAGTGTTGTTTGTTTCTAGCATCATGAGAATGGGTTGGTCACATATTTATTTTATAATAAATGCAATATCATCTTGATATAGCTGAATGGGATGGATCTAATAGTTTACTGCAACTATTCGAGATTTCCAAATTGATGTGGAAATAGTTGTTGATGGTTTCCATCATTAGGTTACCATGAAAATTAGGAGTAGTATGATAGTGCTCAAGTCATGATCGATTTATGACAAGATATGCCAGATTATTATTCAATAATTTTGAAATGAACACCAAGTTGTCAAGTCATATATGGTTTGAATTTAATATTGGATGTCTCGTATGGCTTAGGTTAGCATCCTGCATGCTAGGATAGGTATGAATGTTATTTTCTATATTTGTTATATTTCTTTATGCAAGTTTGATTATTGATGCTTGACATGACTATATATTTGTATTATTGTTAGCCATACATGATAATGATACCGTTTTATTATTTATTTATTCAAAATAAAATCCATACATGACTTGGAATGCTTATGTTAGATAAATTCAGTTTATTTAACATGTTTATCCCTTTGTTGATATTTCTACTATTGTGTTTATTCCACTCTGTGGAGTACATGCTCAGGTACAAAGAAACAAATTTGATTTGTTTGGATGCTCATTTGCATCTAAAATGCTAAGCTTTCTTGAAAAGAGGTATGCAATAGATGTAGTGTTTTTATTATTCAAGTTTAATGCATTTTGGTAATTTTTGCCCCTTGTATGGGTAGCCATTTTTGGGCTTTGTTTTCTTTTGTTGGGATGAGCCTTGCATGGCGATTTGGGATTTTTTAGGATCAACTACCAAAATTTTCCGTGAATTTTTCCATATATGGAAAGAAATCCAATAAGCGGTGTTAAGTTGGATTGTCCCTAAATTAGTGGGTTGTCAATGTTATTTTCCAACATCAAGTTTTTTGGAAAATAAGTATGCAACTTGGGTGTTTGGCTTGGCTGCATCGTTCTCGATTTTATTACAGTTGTACAAAGGAATAAGAATGTTGGATTCATGCCAAATTCCATGTTGATATCCTTTGTTGTGGACACTTCAATGGTTATTATTGGTGGCGATAAGTGACAATATATTGTGTGTTGTCAAATAGTCGTGAGTGCTAGTTTATGTTATTTTGTCCTTGAAGATTTCGGGACAAAAACCTTTAAAGGCGGAAGAATGTAACGATCTGTATTTTAATTATTAAATATTTAAATATTGATCAATAATAATTTAACTGACTATTCGAAAAGGTAAATTTTCGCAAACAATTGAATTCGGACTCGAGACTAGTTCCATTGAGTTCGTTTGGTTTGTTATATTAATAAAAAGTATGATGATCGCTATATTTTGAGTTCGGACAATTTGGTAGCCATAATGATCTCGATATATGCGTAAAATTATCGTTTCGGGATACAGTCTCGGATTCTGACAAAATTTGTACCATTGGAACAATATCATCGTAGTGATGCACGCTGTCAAGTTTCATAGCGCTTGGATTGGTCATTTGAATGTGCCGAGTTAAAACGTGCATTGATTTCATTTGGTATTAAAACGAGAAAACTAATAAAAAATTACAAGTTGCCCAATGCTATAGTACCTTAACCTGCAGCTTTCTCCCTCAATCGCATTTTACTGTTCTATTCGAAATCATGGTGGCCTCCTCATTTTAATTCGAAAATTAAGATCTTCCAATTTGATCAACAAAAAATCATAAGATCAAATTCATTAGATTCGTCAAAGCAAGATTTATCTTCCCACACCCATATTTCTAAACCCGACCATAACCTGGAGACGTCCATTTTCTTACCGTGGACCTATGGCTTGTCCTAATCGGAGCTGTGATCAACGATACACAGATTTGAGAACATGGATGAGTTTCCCTTCGACAACCTCACCTCTCACCCACGTTCCGAGCCATTCGGCCATGGAACGCAAATCATGAGTGTTGTTAGGGAGCATGCCTTGTCTAGGTCACAACTTAGGGGTAGGCCTCAGGCTCGACATAGGCGGGTGAAACAAAATAAGGGTGCGAAGTTGAGTTCAATGATGGTGATTGTGCACACTTTTGTGAAGGGATGGAAGAGAAATTAAGGAGAGAAGGTGGCGATGAAGTGGGTTTGAAAATGTCTGTACACGGCTTGGGCATGTGCGTGGTGGGAAAGAAGGATATAGGGACATTCAGGTGAATATAACGACATTTGGTCTAAATAGTGTCAATTTAATCATTACAACTTGCATTGATGATTTCTTTTGCATATATAGTTAGAATTGGACGTGGCTTTGTGCGTTGGACTCGGGTTGACGAGCTCTGCGCTGTGGAGTTTGTTTAGGCTGATTTAGCTAAGGTGAGTGATATTATCTCTCAACGGACTTTATTTGCTCGTGTAGTATAAATTTGACATTTTAGACTGTTTTCTAATTATAAAACGTATTATCTGGGATTACTGAATGTTAGCCTACTTTGTGAACTAGGCTACACACAGAGCAAACAGCAAAAAAGCCACCAATCGGTTCGGATCGGAGGAAAGTAGCGTAGGAAGTGAGTAGAGATCAGAGACGCAGAAATCACATCGGATCGGGTCGGTAATACGTCAGCAATATCAAAGGATAGCAAGTAGCCTCATCGGTTCGGAACGGATCAGCAACATTAGATAGCGAGTTGACTCATCGATTCAGATCGGAGAGATGCGTTAGCTACATCAGAAAACAACAAATGGCCTCGATGGGTCGGATCGGAGGAGTATGGCAGCTACATCAGAAAACAACAGATGGCTTCATCGGATCAGATCGGAGGCAGCCGATCCGAACCGCTTTTTCTTAGAATGTGACCATTGCTACGCACGCTCCCTGAAGACTCGGACCAAGCATGACTATTTCTCCCACGATCTCCCACTAAATCAATGCGCTGTCATCATCTGGGAGCCTCCGAACCCGACTCGTATGGGATGGGCGCCACGTAATTCCGAACCGGAGCCATTTCGAAGAGATTTTCACATATAAATACACCATCTGGAGGCATTTGGAAGGATCTTTTGGCAAATTCTCAGTTCTAACTTCGTCCATAGCCGAATTTCACAGCTACACTCAGATCAAAATCGTCTCTTAAAGTCTGTTTTTAAGAGATTTTATTGAGTTTATGCATTGTAATTGTGAAGTTGAGTGAGAATCATTGCTGTATTTGTATTCAAATCATCAAATAAAACAAAACAAAGTGGACGTAGGCTCATTAACGCCGAACCACTATAAATCGCGTGTTTTTTGTTGCTTTTTGATTCTATTTCATTGAAATCATAATTAATTTGGGTGTTAGAACCAATGTTTGGTCTAACATTTTTGGTGCTTTCGCTGAGAAACTTCGAATTCTCAGCTTTTTCGGGGTTATCATTCTACTATTTGGACCTTCAAGTTCAAAGAAGTTAATCCCTTCTCTTCGACAACTTTCAGTACTTGTTGACTAACCGTTGAAAAATCAAGTGTTATGGCTAAGACCAAGGAAAAGAAGTGCAAGGCGCTAGGGGAAATGATTCCAGAGAAGATCAGCTCTCTATCGTGTTAACAAGGTCACGCGCTCAAAGCTCTGGAGCAGATCACTTCAATCTGGGGGATCCGGACCGGATCGGAGGTGCTGATCCGAACCAAGTGGAAGGCTCCGATCCGATCCGATCTGATGAGGTAGCGGGCACCCACTCTCTCTATCCGAACCGCCCCAACCTGGCTGCTGTGAACCGATCCAATCCGAACCAGAGTGAAGTTGGAACATCTACTCGAGCTCCCTCCAACACTCCGATTCCAGCCACGATGACTAATGCTCAGCCTAATCCGTCTGCACCCATAACCCAAGGGGACTTTTCATGTTTTCTTGACATGCTATAGAGCACTAAAGAAGCATTGGAAGCCCAAAGGCGTGACACCCTTCGAATGCAGGAAAACATGATCACTATGGGTAGAGAACTACAGGAGCTCCGGAGGCAGAAGTCTCCTTCCCCAACGCGCCGTCTTACTACAGATGATTCGTCCTCTACGAAAGAGGAACGCACTTGCATGAGGAGGCCGCTTGAACGACCTCAAAACCTAGATCAATTGACTTTTGGATCTTCGGGATCCCGAGAAGATGCTGCTCGTGCATTGGGCCCTGATGACCCGAGCCTACAACAGCCTATGTTGCTACCCATGCGCAGATCCCACATCATAACATCATATACATAGATCCTAATATTATCAACCCCATGCAGCAACAGATTCTCCAACCTCTACCTCCTAAGATCGACCGGGGCACAGAGAGCAGCGTAGAGCAGCTGCCGCCAGAAACATGAGATTGTCCCCTGACCAAGAACCCAGGGGTAATCCGAACATCAGATCAAGAAAGCCTGTGCAGACATTAACAAATGCCAATGTATGGGCAATGGTGCGCAAGATAACATCCGAAAGCCGACACTATACTAATGAAGATTGGGGCATTGAACGAAGTCATACCCCCTTCACAGATGACATACTGAATTTCCAGTTCCCCCGGCGATTCAACTTGCCTCAGATGGATCAGTATTCAGGAAGAACAGACCCAGGGCAGCATCTGATGAGATATGCATGGTTAATGAATGCGGCAACAGCTCCTGATGCCGTAAAATGCAAAGCTTTTCCAATCTATCATGAAGATGTAGCGTTGATGTGGTTCATCCGACTCCCTCCTTGGTCGGTATCAAATTTCGCAGAATTGAGTGAGCACTTCATGAATCAGTTTCGACTCCATGCCCGAACGTTCCAGACCGTCATAGAATTGTCACGAATTAAACAAGCCCCAAGAGAATCTTTGAAGTCATATCTGGATCGCTTCAACCTGGCCGTCACCGAAGTTAGTGATCCCCATGAGCCCACTATCCTAATGGCCTTGATAGAAGGGGTAGATCGTGAAACAGAATTTGGGGATTACTTAGCTGGAAAACCACCTCCTACTGGAGAATTTTTCTATGAAAAGGCTAATGTTCGCTTAAGGAGAGAAGAAGCTAAGGCAAATCGAAAGAGAAAGTCCGAAGGGGCCTCGAAGGAGGGTGTCCAGAGTAACATTGTCGTGAATCAATCTGGTGGCAGTTCAGGGAAGATGGAAGTAAATGTTGGCAACCAGAGTGGTGGTAATAGCAACAGAAATGGGAACAGCAATAGAAGTAAAAAAAACCGAAGGAATAGCTCTAATAAAAGACCCAGATTCCAGACTTTTGAAAATTACACGCCGTTAAATGATACGTTGGAAAACATTTATTTTGATACATACAACATATTGCCGTACAAAAAACCTCCACCCAGAGATTCTACATAGGAAGATATTGAAACAGGAAAGTTTTGCTTGTTTCATGGTATACACGGTCATTCCACCAATGAGTGCCGTCATTTGAGGGATATCGTCGAAAAATTGCTGCGAGAAGGGAAGTTGGATGAGTACAAGGCCACCCCAAGGGATAGGGGGCAAGGGGGACAAGCCCCGAACCAAGACCAGCCTGCTTCAAAACCCACAGCTTATCAAAAAGGTAAGAGGATCGTCATTAACTCTATTATAGGCGGACCTCATTTAGTTGGTCGTAGTTTTAAAGCAATGGATCAGTATGTCAACGCCGCCAAGCATTTTGAAGTAGGAGAATGCAGTAGTCTTGAAGACGTCACTCTAATAAAATAGCAAAAAACGATGTCCGATGATGTCATATTCTGCAATAGAGATGATTTTGGAGTTCAATCTCCAACCGACGATCCATTAGTGATTACCACGACAATTGGCCCCGTCTTAGTCCATAAAGTGTTAGTGGACAATGGAAGCTTGGTCAATATCCTCTTTAAGAAAGCTTTCGAACAAATGAGGCTCGAAGCAAAAGACTTAAAGCCATGTCAAGGATGGATACGTGGCTTTAACGGAGTATCTACAGCTCCGATGGGTTGTGGAATAACTAGTCACACTTGGGAAGGGAGATCGCCAGAGAGTAAGGATCCTGCCGTTTGTAGTTTTGGATTTGGAGTCACTTTACAATGCTTTCCTAGGCCGACCGACCCTTGCCGAATTTAGGGCATGTATTGCGCCTTGGTGCTTGCTGCTTAAATTCTCGGCTGACTCAGGAGTTGGGACGATGAGGGCGACCAAGCTACGGGACGAGCTTGTTACGTGGCAGAGTTAAAGATGTTAACGAAGGGGCTGAATATAGATGCTAAAGATGATTCTGCCTCTCCAAAGGAGGCCTCAGCATAGAAACTAAGGGGTCCCGCCCCAAGAGAGTCGCCCTCAGACGTGCTCGAGGATATAGATCCCAGAGAGGATAGAGAACCCGGGGACATGAAGGCAACTCCCAACGAAATAACAGTTGATATACCTATTGATGAAACAGATCCAATAAAAGTAATAAAGATCGACTCGCAACTGGATCCAGTTAGAGGGAGGGAATTGGTTGATTTCTTAAAGGCAAATCTGGGTGTGTTTGCCTGGACTGACGCTGACATGTGTGGGATTTCGCCTACCATCACGAGCCACACTTTGTGTATTAATCCAAAGCACCCTCCAGCCAAGCAAAAAAGATGGATGTTGGGCCCAGAGTGGTCAGCGGCTCTGAAAGAAGAAGTAGGGAAATCAAAAGGTAACAGATTCATTAAGGATTCGATCGAATCCTGTCCTGGTTAAAAAGTCAAACGGGAAGTGGAGAACGTGCATCAACTTTTCTGATTTAAACAAGGCTTGCCCGAAGGATAGCTTTCCTTTTCCCAGAATTGATCAACTAGTAGATTCAACTGTCGGGCATGAACTTTTATCCTTTATGGACGCTTATTCCGGATACAATCAATTTCCCATGCACATACCAGATCAAGAGCATACAAGATTTATTACAGACTTGGGATTGTATTGTTACGTCGTAATGCAGTTTGGATTAAAAAATGCGGGAGCCACATATCAACGTCTGGTCAACTGCATGTTTTACAATCAAATTGGGAAGACCATGGAAGTTTACGTAGATGATATGCTGGTGAAATCCAAGCAATCTCCCAATCATACGAAGGACTTAGCAGAAATGTTCGGCGTACTACGAAGGTATGGGATGAAGTTGAACCCCTTGAAGTGTTCTTTTGGCATGGCATCAGGCAAGTTCCTTGACTTTATCGTGAGTTCCAAAGGAATCGAAATCAATCCAGACCAAATAGCAGCAATCCGAAATATAGAGGAGCCGCGAAAGATTAGGGATGTTCAAAGCTTAGCTGGAAAGGTTGCAGAACTAGGCTGGTTCATCTCCAAAGCAACAAACAAGTGTGTACCTTTCTTCGATCTCATAAAACGGGGAAAGCGAAATTTTGAGTGGACTCCCGACTGTGTAGAGGCGTTCCAGAATTTTTTAGACTTCTTAGAAAAGCCTCCAATATTATCAAAGCCCGTGCAACATGAGGATTTGTTCGTCTACTTGGCGGTATCATCTCACGTCGTCAGTGCAGCACTAGTACGTGAAGAGGATAAAGTCCAGAAACCTGTGTATTACGTAAGCAAAAAACTAGCTGCTGCAGAACGTAACTACCCAAAGATAGAGAAGCTTGCTTATAGCCTCCTGATTGCTTCCCGCAAACTCCGCCATTATTTTCAGGCACACCCAATAGTTGTGTATACTGACCAACCTTTGAGACAAGTGCTGCAGAAACCTGAAGCATCAGGGCAGTTACTTAAATGGAGTATCGAGCTGAGCCAGTTTGATTTGAACTTTCAGCCGCGAAGATCAATAAGGTGGCAGGCCTTGGATGACTTTATAGCAGAATTTATAATTCCTGAAGAGGAAACGGTGGGTGACAAAGTAGTTGCTTTGGATCAAGAATTAGAGCTTAGTCCGTGGAAATTATATACGGACGGAGCCAAAAATGATAGAAAATCCGGCGCTGGAGTTGTTTTAATAACTCCTGAAGGACGATCTATCTACTACGCATTACGGTTAGAGTTTGCTGCTACTAACAACGCTTTCGAGTATGAAACCCTGATTGCCGGGTTGAAACTCGCCAAAGATTTGGGAGTGAAGACACTAGATATATATTGCGATTCCAAGATAGTTGTATGTCAGGTTCGGGAAGAATTTGCTGCTAAAGGACCTCGACTCATCAGTTATCTCAAGAAAGTAAAGGAGTTGTTGGAAGGTTTGGAGCATTATAGCATAACACACATTCCAAGAGAGGAAAATCAGAAAGCAGATCGATTGGCGAAGCTAGCAAGTTCTGATAGTCCTAAAGAATCCGAGATCGTTCCGATAGAGGTGTTGGATTCACCAAGTTTCGATCTAATGGAAACAGAGCTAGCCTTGGAAGTTGAACCAGAAAGAGAATCCTGGATGACATCAATTAAGAATTTTCTCAAAAATGGAACCCTCCCGTTGAAAAAGAGCGAAAGACGAGATGTAAGACGTAAGGCCACAAGATACGTTTTACAGGATGACGTCCTTCATCGTCAAGGGTTTTCAATGCCCCTATTATGGTGAGTCGCACACGACGACATCAAACGTGTACTGCAAGAGGTGCATGAAGGTGAGTGTGGAGATCATACTGGGGGCCAAACCCTAGCAAAGAAAGTGTTACGGTATGGATATTTCTGGCCTACCGTGAATAAATACGCGGTTGATTATTCACGGCGCTGCGATAGATGTCAAAGATATGCCAAAGTTCCCAGAGCGCCTCCGACTCAGCTCAAGTCAATGGTAAGTCCGTGGTTGTTTTCCATGTGGGGAATTGACATAATTGGAGTGCTACCTATTTCCAGAGGAGGAGCTAAGTACGCGATCGTTGCCGTGGACTACTTCACAAAATGGGTGGAAGCAGAACCTCTAACAACCATCACAGCGAGGAAGGTGATTAGTTTTGTAGTTAGAAACATTATTTGTCGATCCGGATCCCGAATACCATCATAACCGATAATGGTACGCAATTTGACAGCATCGAGTTCAAAAAATTCTGCCAGAAATATAAGATTGATAAACGATACACTGAAGTAGCTCATCCACAGTCAAATGGACAGGTCGAAGCCGTAAATAAAGTCATTAAATCAATTCTAAAGAAGCGGCTGGAGCAGGCCAAAGCCAGATGGGTAGATGAGTTGCCATTAGCTTTATGGGCCTACATGACGACCTTTAAGACGGCTACCGGCCATACTTCCTATTCACTTTCCTTTGGGTCTGAAGCGGTGATCCCAGTAGAATTGGAAGTCCCTTCTCATCAAATTGCGTACTATGACCCGATGACGAATAAAGTGCTCCTTCTAGAATCTCTTGATATGATTGAAGAAAAAAGAGATGAAGCCAACTTGCATGCCTCAAGACATCGACATCATAGCATGTTATTATGACCGGAAGGCTCGCCTCAAAACCTTTGAACCAGGAGATCTAGTGCTGAAGCGAGTCTTCCCGCCTTCAACCCAATTGGGTCCAAAATGGGAAGGACCATACGCCATCCAACGGAATCTTGATACGGGAGCATTCAAGTTAACGACCGTGGACGGTGAGGAGATTCCCAGAGCTTGGAACAATCAGCACGTACGACGATATCTGAGCTAAATATGAAATGTCATTTCTTTTTATTTCATAAGCTATGTGAAAAGGCACAACTTGCCCTAAAAGTCTGTTTATGTGAACAAAAGACTATAAAGTGGATGTAGGCTACGACTTAGCCGAACCACTATAAAAATATCGTGTGTCATTTACTTTCCTGCATTATTTATATCTTCAACTATTATTCTATTATGATTGTGAAACACGAAATGTTAAATTAAAATTTGGAAAGTTGGAGATGACCTATGCAGGAACAAACAAAACGACTGTTTGTACGATAAAACATAGAAGAATGGGAAGACGACATTCTTAACTCTAACTCTCAAGAATCAAGAGAGAGTATAAAGGCCGGGAAGACGACGTCCTCTGAGGCGTGAAGGTGCACCCAGATGAGAGACCGCCTCAATGAAAACTAACCCGGATATGAGACAGGAGAGTATAAAGGTTCCAGAAAGAAAAGGCATCAATGACGAAAGGAATATGGCCCCGTCAGAGAAAAGAGGACATTTGGATTTTTTTTAATTTAATTTAATCTTGAATAGTTCTTGCTCAGTTATCCAAGATTGACTGGGGACATACGTGTGCACACATACTCACCTCAACCATGACTTCATTGCATAACTTTAGTATGACATACTTTTGTATTTTCATTTGAGTGTTGAACTAACAACTATCAGACATTGCAGGAAATAAACTATTTTTATTTACAAACGTGTGAGTTTGTACAAGGAAAACAAGCGAAAAAAAAGATGCGAGGGTCGCATTCGCTGCAACAATTGCGAACCAATTAAATGCAAAAATAAAACAAAGCACTTCATCGTTTAGGCTTTGGATCGGACTTGGATTTTTTGGCAGTTTTCTGAGCAGCATTAGCTTCCTTTTCAGCTTCGGTCATAACGCATTTCAACTTTTTCTTCCCTGTAACCAAAGTGCTGGAATCAGTTGATTTTTTCCCAGGAGTCGGAATGCCGGAATCAAGAGAATACTTTTTAGCAAGCTCTTTGGTAATAGATCTAATTGAAAGCTTAACGACTAACCTTGATCCAGGATCCATCACTGCAAGAGGCTTAAGGCTTTCGGGGTCCAAGTCTTCAACTTTTAGCTGCATACGTTTATCTTGTTCGGCTTTCATTTCAGCCAAAGTGATGTCATCAGCATTTTTTGAATACCCGACTATAGCTACATCAGGGTCTTCCTCATGCCCCTCGCTACCGCCATCATCTTTCAAGGTGTATATCATCTCATCATCATGAGGAGCATTAGCCTTATCCTTTTCTCCTTCAGCCTTCTCCGTGGATTTTGCTCCGACGGTGGTTCCCTGAGGCACGTCTGTCTTCTCGGACGGTTCAACACCTACAGAATGAGAAGCAACGGTTATCAACTCAGAAGAAAATAAAGGGTCCTTCATCGATTGCCCGATTATGTGATGAAAAGTGGAGACAGCTTTGACGAATTGGGGTGAAAAGGTAGAAATACCTTCCGATGATTTCTCAGCTGGAGTGACTGCCATCTCTGACACTGTCCCGGGTATAGAGGATAAAAGAGATGCCTGAGGGATCTCTGGGTTTCGAGGTCCCCTCAACTTTGGAAGTTTCAGCGGCAGTAGAAGAAGAACCAGCCTCGGAGATATACTTTTGTTTGGCCATTTGCTTCTCCTCCTCCATAGCAGCGGCAATGAGGCGACGCCCCTCAGCCAGACGTGCCGGCTCATCATCTCTTAGATATTTTTCCATGAGCTTGTCTTCATCGATGGAATCTACCTTGAGTTCCTCTTTGTCCCATTCAATAATTTGGCTCCATACGTGAACCAAGGTAGTCGGATAATCTTCAATCCAAGAGATGTTTCGACGACGAATTATATGTGCGAAGAATTCGATTATTAATTCGCTGAAACCTTGCACTTCCTCCTAGGCCTCTGACCGCTGCTTGCGGGTCTCTTCGGCGGACTTAATAACACTTTCCACATTACCCTCCGCTAGGGCAGCCTTGTTTTAGGCCTCCTTCAACTTGGAAGCCAAGTCAGTGTTTTTCTTCTCCTATTCAGCGGTCTTTCTCGCTAACTCGGCTTTTTCTCGCTCAAGAGCATTGTAAGCAAGTTGCATTTTGGCGTTATCCAACTTAGCATCTTTTGCTTGCTTTTTCAACTCTAAGCGCTCTTGGCTACGAGATTCTAGGAAGTCATGATAACGTTTCTGTAACTCTTCAAATTGCTGTTTAAAGTTGGTAGCGTCTCATTGAGCAATTACAAGTTGGGCATGTGTGTCCTCGAGGTCATTCTCCAAATTTTTCAAGGCCTTTGCGTCGGCACCTGCAGTCTCAATATCCATAATTAAAGTTCGAATGATTCTGGAGAGGATAGTGAATACTTGAACATCTCCGAATATTGTTTTCGACTGCGTCAATTTTTGCTTTGGCCTCGTCTGCCCACCTAGTGGAAATAGGCTCGAGAGCAGGTAAGAAATTCAGATTTTCAAAATATTGGTCGGGGAACTACTTCTCCAAATATGCCCGTTTAGCTTTAGCTTCAGCATCTAATGGTGGAGGTGCGCAGTATGTTAGCTCAGTATCCTTATGTTTAGCTGGCACGATGGCCTCCTCACCCTTCCTAGGCCGCTTATCAGAAACCTTATGCTTTCCTCGTGAGTCGATATCATTCGACGGGCTCCTTTCCCTACTGCGTTTGTCTTGAGGAGAAGTTTGGTCTTTTGGCTGCGATATGTCTTCTCCTCGACGACCCTGGTAGCTTTTGTATCGTTTTGGATCCGACTGGACGGGGGAGCGAGAGCGTGAGGTGCGCGACTGATAAGGATCATGGGGCCTCCTGTCCTCTCTACCCCGGCTTTCGCAGCGATCATGTTCGACATCGGAAGGGTGCCTATCATGTTGCGACGTATTTTCCTAATGTCATAATAAGGGCGAGACATTGTACTTGCGCAATAATGCAAGTGGAATTCAGAATCAGTATTCTCATGAGAAGTAAGTGCTATGAAGTGAGGTGTTATTGTGGTAAGTGCATCCTAAGTGGTGTGCCCCCCGACAAACCCGAGTCCGAAGCCAAGCCAGTATGAGTGGGCTCTTTGGCCTTAACAGGAGTAGTCTCCTCTGAAGAAGTAAAAACTAAAGGATTTGTGTCAAAATCCTCTGAAGTATAGATAGTTTCAGGTAGGGGGAGATCTCCTAAGCCCTGAAATGTAGGATCATCGGTAGTAGGGGCATCTCCTTGGGAAGCGTCTGTTGGCATTTCTTTAGGAGATAGTGATTTCTCAAGAGAAATAGAATCCCCAGGGATGATGTACCCTTCTCGGTGCTTTTCGGCTATGTTGGCCAGCTCATCGTCTTGAGTTGAAGATGGAGAAGGCAAAGTCCGAAGAGGTATTCTTGGGCTTTTCGATCCCTCGCCCGTTTTAGAAATTATGTCCACTGGGGGGATGTATACATATGGACCTGACCCGTGACCTATGCTACGGGTAATGGACAATAACTCGTGATGATTAAGGTATTCATCCTTAAGGACTTCATCGATGGTCAGAAATTTTTGGTCGCCATTGAGGAGCCGATGCATCCGATCAAAGTACACTTGACCCGATATTTGTTTTGGATTATCAACTGCAAACAAAAATAAAAAGGATTAATGTGTTGGCGTGAACATTCAAAGTTGAGATCTAGAGAACCAATGCTTTACTTGATTTTGTCCATCTCCTGGCACATACCGGCTGTTGCCTTATATAAAACCATTCTAGCTTGGAATCGCCGGCCTTACTGTTGAACGACGCCGAAATAATTTTCCTTTTCGGGACTGATTCGAAGTAAGAGAAGGAAGGAGTTTCTCGAGTCCGATGCTTGAAATTATAAAAAAATGTGAACGTCGTCGAAATTGAGCTTTGTACCTAAAATCTCTCGGTATGCTAGATATAAGGTATATAAGTAAGCATAGGAGTTGGGATGTAGCTGCATGGGGCAATCCACATCTGTCTCAGAAAGTCGACAAAAAAAGGGGGAAATGGTGGAATAGCCCCAACCATACATATCAATCGGGTAATTGCCATAAATCCATCTGGGGGATTATGAGGACGGTCAGTTTTCGATGGCATCAGGGTGTCCCTTTTTAGTATCCCGTGCTTTAGACATATGCGAACAAGTCTACCGTCGTCAATCGTCGATTCAACAAGTCTATGGGTGATCCAAGATAATGGCAGACTCAAATTAGTCAGGAGCTCGATTATCTCTAATCCCTCCTTCCTTCTCATAGCCTAGAGAAACTTCGCTATCAGAAGGCGTTTCGTTGTTATGCGCTCCTACTTCATAATCTGGGCCCTCGTCGTCCCATTCAGGGTCTAAAGAAGAAGATATGTCATCAATGGTAACTCTCTCAGAAGTTTCTGCAACTTCCATCTTCTTTACCAATCTAGATGAACGTCTTTCGGCCATGATCACTAGACTATCGAAGAAACAATAGAAAGAATTAGAGTAAAGTTGCTCGTGTCCCTCGTGTGTGTATGTGAACTAAAGTGTGTGCTACGTGTAACAAAAATGCAGAGCAGATACATGAAAACATAATGTAAAGGTCCAAGGGAGCAGTAGTGTTCAGAACAATTCTTGATATTTGTTCATGTTCGCAAGGCACTATCCTAATAGTCCATTAAGTTGAAGATTATATTAAGAATTGGTTTGACTAGCTAAGCAAGGTCTTATGTACAATCTTGGGTAGTTTTCCGGTTCAGATACACGCATTAGGGTCGGATCGGGGAGAAAGCCTTGTGCTAGCCTAGGACGAAAGCTGATGCCCAGTGATCAAAGTCGGGTCGGTTCGGAGGTGAGTATTTGTACGGTCCGGATCGAATTGAGCAACCATGCTTCTCCCCTCCTTTGTTTCACATTCCGATCTGATCCGGAAAAGTAAGTCTTGTTCTTCTCTTGGCTTGCAAGTCCAACCCGATTCGGTCAGTTGAACCCCATTTTCGTCTCCATCTTGTCACCCGAACCGATCCCCTACACTTCTCCTCTCCCTCTTCCTCCTCTTTGGGGTCAAGCTCGATCCTATGTCGAAAGTCCCAACTAAAAGCGAGTACCGACGCATTCAAATGCTCAACGAAGGATCTTAACCCCCTCCACCGTCGCCTCAAGATGGAGTTAACGCCATTAAAGACGATGGCGGAGTGGAGGAGGTCATGGCGACAAAATCCATTAAATACCTCGTTGGAATTGTGTAAGGTAACCATGAATCTAAGCTAAAAGCAATTATAAAGATGAGATTCAAGATTATAAAGCTACCTATGTGTTCGATTCGGGGATTAAAACGAGAATTTAGAAGTTTTTAAGAACTAAGGTTTTGAAGTATGAGCCAGAGAACGAGAACAGTAAAAGGAAGAGAAATGGAAGAAGAGGAGTAGTGAATTTATATAGATTCAAGATGGCCCTTTGTATTCCAGTCCTTTGATTCCGCTCAGACCTGAATAGAAGCCCATGTTGATTAACCAGGCCCGTCCATTTGTAAACATTGAGTAAAGGAAAAACTGTCCGGACTGATGATGCTTACCCTCTTTGTTTCTTTAGCCCTGTTCGGACCGGGAATTAAGATTATGAAAATATTCTTGCATGATTAATCCAATGTGAAGCAATGCAGGAGAAAAGTCCATTCGGATCGGATCCGAACTAAATGGGATTGAACAGAACAACTTGGCATTCGAATTAAACTCAAAGAAAAGTAAAGAAAAAGCTTACCTGGAGGAATCACTGGACATTAAATAAAAGCTCTCAAAGTTGTTTGAAAATGAAGAAAGTAATTCATATGGATTATGGATATATATAAGCAGCAAAAGCCACGACTTCATGAAGTGACATTACAAGTAAATGGAAGTGATCATTCAATGGTTCTAATTCAAAGGATGTTTCGTAAACTGCTTCGAAGCACACTTTATCTCAGATAAGAGTGTACTTCGAGGGGGCAAAATGTTAGCCTACTTTGTGAACTAGGCTACACAAAGAGAAAACAGCGAAAAAGCCACCAATCGGTTCGGATCGGAGGAAAGTAGCGCAGGAAGTGAGTAGAGATCAGAGACGCAGAAATCACATCAGATCGGATCGGTAATACGTCAGCAATATCAAAAGATAGCAGGTGGCCTCATCGGTTCGGAACGGAGGAGCACGTCAACAACATTAGATAGAGAGTGGACTCATCGGTTCGGATCGGAGAGATGCGTTAGCAACATAAGAAAACAACAAATGGCCTTGGCCGGATCGGAGGAGTATGGTAGCAACATCAGAAAACAACAGATGGCTTCATCGGATCGGATCGGAGGCAGCCAAACTGAACCGCTTTCTCTGGGAATGTGACCATTGCTACGCACGCTTCCTGAAGACTCGGACCAAGCATGACTATTTCTCCCACGATCTCCCACTAAATCAATGTGTTGTCATCATCTGGGAGCCTTCGAACCCGACTCGTATGGGATGGGTGCCACGTAATTCCGAACCGGAGCCACTTCGAAGAGATTTTTCACCTATAAATACACCATCTGGGGACATTTGAAAAGATCTTTTGGAAAATTCTCAGTTCTAACTTCCTCCATAGCCGAATTTCACAGCTACATTCAGATCAAAATCGTCTCTTAAAGTCTGTTTTTGAGAGATTTGAGTGAGTTTATGCATTGTTATTGTGAAGTCGAGTGAGAATCATTGTTGTATTTGTATTCAGATCATCAATTAAAACAAAACAAAGTGGACGTAAGCTCGTTAATGTCGAACCACTATAAATCACGTGTTTTTTGTTACTTTTTGATTCTATTTCATTGAAATTATAATTAATTTGGGTGTTAGAACCAATTTTTGGTCTAACATTGAACCTATTAAGTAATAAATAAAAATATTAGAAAGTGATCTAAGTAGATTTAACCTGATTGTTACATTTTTACTAGATTACACTTTATTATGCGCTATTAACCCATTTATGTGCTATTATGTGCTATTTTGACTATACTGTTTGGCATAGGTTATTTAGATACTAATTTCACCTTGATTGTTTCAGATAGTTTCTATTTGACTTATCATTGTTTTATGGATGTTTATGTGCTAGTTCTAGAATTTGGGTAATTATTGGTTGTATGGTTGAATTGTTTGCTTAGTTCTGCTTAAAATGTCATTCGACCATATCTAGATCGATTAAATATACATGTTGGTCTATATCGATTAAATTCACAAGGATGATAGACTCGAACGATTGAGATATATTATCGAAGGAGCTTCAGAGTGCATGGATGGATTCGACAACAAATAACATTGGAGCTCGATAGTAGACCAGAAGATTTGGATGGCGCAAAGAAGTCGAAGGTCAGAGTAAATTCTGATTCGACCATATCTAGATCAACATAGTCGATCCAGAGTCGGGTTGACATATCCTGAATCGACTATGCCAATACAGATCCGGGCTGGCCAACCCGTCAAGACCAGGTCGACTATGTCAATTTGGGCCTAGCTCGACTAGGTCGAATCGAAGTTAAGTCGACTCGGGGAAGGTAACATGATTGTAGCATGGAAGGAATAAGTTATTCATGGTGGTATTTCTTCTTGGTGACGTATTTCTTGAATGTACATTTAACCAATCTTAGTTAAATAGGTGACCTGAGTAGTCATTATCGATTAATATAAAATAGTCGATACCGATTAATATTGTTATTGGCCATTTTGTCTAATTTGACATCGATGACAATGCGATTATGGTGAGCGCGATATGATAGTTTGTTCGATAGTGGTTACGAGGTGATGGCTTTTCGATCAGTGGCTTTGGCTTGAGACGAGATGTGGTGCTTCTATGCACTGATACATCATTTGACGACGATGATTCCAAGATAGGGAGCAAGGCTGTTATGATGTATTCTTTTCTCCAAGATGTTGAAAGCATGACAATTAGTTGTATTGAGGTGACTGCCGGAATGAGAGGGATTGCAAACACATGAGGATATCCTACGACATATGATGACCGTCGAGGATAGTCCCTACATCGAGATGACTTCAAATTGGGGTCTCTTAACCGTCTATTGGATGGATTCTGCTACGAGGAACATGTGCAAAGGGGTTGTTGGTATTTGAGACTTTGGTACACCTTTGAGGGAGTGTCACAAAGACTGATCAGAGCCTGTTGACGTTTTGTATTGATTGGCCCGGACCCTAGAGCCTATTGACATTTTGAACTCGGTAGGGTAATCACTAGGCATAGTGGATAGTGTGGTAGAGCCAGTTGACGATTTCAACCTACATGTGCTTTGATGGATTGGGTGGCCAAAGTATTGGATATCATATAATTTACGCATTGGGTGAGTGAATGTGAGGATGATCGATGGATGCTACAGTTTTTTTCATATTTATCACCATTTTGTGCTTAGACGTATATCACAACCTATTTATATGATGTTTGTCAGGACGTAGCATATATCGTCTGTTATGTGCAAATTTTATGGATGTAGGGGAAAGGCAGGTATGATTCTACACACCCTTTGTACCGTATATACTATAATGACTTTTATATTACTTTGAGGTTTGTTTATCACCCACATCAGACTTTTGTCTGGCCCAAGGTTTTATTTTCCTCTTATTACCTCGGGTGCTCATTGATGATGCTGATGAGAAGACAAGGTGATGGGTATAGGTATTATTCGGAGTTGCGCAGGTGGATTAGCAAGAGGTTACCTTTTACCTATTTATATTTGTATCCTTATTGTTTATTCTGTTGTTTCACACTATGGAGCCTTGAAGTGTTATGTGTTCTGTTATAGACAGTATATCCGTTGATTTTATTCATCTCATGTCTAAACTCTATTACTATTTTGTATAACTCTATGAGCCCGTATACTCTGGTTATCTGGTATATATAGTTATTATTGTCTCGCCTATTTTATATTTGGGATTGTTATTATTATATGTTATCTGATGCGCTGTGAGATATATGATGGGTTCTGTGATTGTGTATATGTTATGTATCTCTTATTTCTCTTTTATTTCCTTTTTTCTCTTCTTCTCTACTAGTTCTTTCTCCTTGTAGTCGCTTTATACTGACCGGGTGCTTGTACAACGCGAATTTTGGTATTGAACAATAGTGGTGCATGTGGGTCGTCATAAGAAGAGTGTGCATGCTCTTCCAAATCGATCACTAGTCTATTGTTCCCTAAATCTGGCCTTGTAGCAAGCAGATTATCCAGTTTTTCTGCAATAACCCGAAAAATCATAGCCAATTTAATTTTTTTATTTTTGCTATTTTTATTTAATTTTGAATAGTTAAAATAATTTATTTTAAA
This sequence comes from Allium sativum, assembly GCA_030737875.1. Taxonomy (NCBI): domain Eukaryota; kingdom Viridiplantae; phylum Streptophyta; class Magnoliopsida; order Asparagales; family Amaryllidaceae; genus Allium; species Allium sativum. Next base: position 164,855,824 of record CM060916.1, on the reverse strand, counting down.
TAAAAACGATTAAAAATTTATTTAAATCGATGTTTGAAAGAATATATTTATTTTAATTTTAAAAAGAGTTAAAAATAGCGCGGTAGTTTGAAATTTTGAATTCGAATATTGACTGAATGTACATGATGCAAAATAAATCGGATTTTAGTGAAACTAAAGATATTAGAATCTGTTTAAAAGTATCTTTCCAACGAATCTGAAAAATTGAAATTTCATAACAGGAATCAAAAGTTATGGCCAGTTAAATATTCAGAATAGTCGTTATGGAATATATATATAAATATTAATATAATAAATAGCCATTTTGCAAACGACCTCCATTTTCGATGAAACCACATTGGTTGGATCCGAAATGTCCAATTATTGCAAGATTCCACTTTTCATAATTTTTGGAGTTAATATGTGAGCATGGCAAAAGAAAACGTGTTTTGTCAATTTCAGTCAAATTTAATTGACTTGAAAATGGCCAATTTTCAAACGGTCTACAAATTCGACAAAATTAATTTTGATAAGACCACATCATCAAAACATAGCTAGATATACTTTTTCTGTAATTTTTAGAATCAGTATATGGCCTTGGTAAATTAAAATGTACGATAAAATTAAATAATTAAAAGTTTTATATTTTAAATTAAAGAAAAGTGGGCTGAGATGATCAAACGGGATGACGGTACCTAGCCCATTGTGTCCGGAATAGGGGTATTTGGCTAGAGGAGACATTCACTGGGTTGGATTTGGAGTTGGTTTAAATTGACGGGTTTTTTTGTAAATAAATGAATTAAATAATATTCTATTATAAATATACTAAGAATTAGAGACCCCTAACCCTAGTGACAACAAAGCCACCGCCTGTATAGAATGGATGTCCCTCACCATTCCAAAATCGTTTCTCAATAATTCCCAATTCACTAAATAATTTCGGAAGCTTATGAAGCAAAATTTGTTCTACTCGTTTAGATCTTCGAAATCATACGGAAGTGATCAATTTTCATATCCGATTGGGCATGATTTTCCAATACAAACAGCCACCGTTTACACACTGACCGAGGCTAGGGGAGGGGTGCGAGCTGCTCGCGGTTGTAGTAGGAGGTGGCGAACTCGAAGGCCGACGATGGGGTGTGCTCGGATCCAACTCCGGCGGCATCTGGTGGCGGCGCAATGATGACCTAAGAGGCGAGCTCGGTTCTGAAAACAACGGCCTGGAGTTTGAACGTGAAGGAAGAAAGGGTTAATCCCCTATTTAATTATTTAGTTATTAATTAATTATCGATTAATGTAATCCAATGTTTAAGTCAACGTAACTTTGTAAAACAAAAGCGGAATTACCCAAAATTGACAGCATTTGAATTGTGAAAGTGAGATCTTCACGATGGAACTGACTAAAATTGATTTGGAGCTGACTGCAAATTTAAAAGGAATAAAAACCAATGTGAGAAATTCTATTCTATTTATTACATAACTAAAATTTGTTAATCATAATTGAAGTATTACTCATACGCTGTAATATCCTGCTAATTATCGTACGTGATTTGATCTGTGTTTGGTGAGTTCTGTAGAACTGTATGTTAATTAGAAAAAGTTAAACAAAATCATCATTTGGTGTTTATTAGATTTGTTGATTCAAAATTAACAATTGTGTTAATTAGAAAAAGTTAAACAAAATTATCATATTGTATTTATTAGATGTGTTGATTCAAAATTAACATTTAAGTTAATTAGAAAATAGTTAGACAAAATTTATTATTTTGTTTATTAGATTTATGGAAATGAAATAATTAACATCTTTGTTAATTAGAATTGAGTTAAACAAAAATTATCACTTTCGTTTAATAGTTTAGTTGAAAACAAAAATATCTATATTTGTCAAATAGTATTGTTGGACCTAAATATTCCTTTTTGTCAAAATAGTTTAGTTGAACAAAAAAATGAAAATTTAGTCAAATTAGAATTATTGAACAAAATATACATTTTTATTCATTAAGAAGAAGGAACCATTTTTGTTCATTAAAAGGATTAAACAAAAATATACATTTTTGTTCATTAAAAAAGGATTAAACAAAAGTATACATTTTTGTTCATTAAAAAGGATTAAACAAAAATGAAACATTTTTGTTCATCAAAAAGGATGAAACATTTTTGTTCATTAAAAAGGATAAAACATTTTTATTCATTAAAAAGGGTTTAAACAAAAATATACATTTTGGTTCATTAAAAAGAATGAAACACTTTAGTTCATTAAAAAGGATGAAGCATTTTTGTTCATTAAAAAGAATATACATTTTTGTTCATTAAAAAGGATTAAACAAGAATGAAACATTTTTTATGATTAAAAAGATGTATCATTTGATAAAATATGTTAACATAAGAAATTACATTTGTTAATGTGAAATGAATCATTAAAAGATGTACCGTTTGATAAAATATGTGAACCTAAGAAATTACATTTGTTAATGTGAAATGAATCATTAAAAAGATGTACCGTTTGATAAAATAAGTTAACATAAGAAATTACATTTGTTAATGTAAAATGAATCAATAAAAGATGTAACATTTGATAAAATATGTTAACATAAGAAATTACATTTGTTAATGTAAAATGAATCATTAAAAAGGTGTATCGTTTGATAAAATATGTTAACATAAGAAATTACATTTGTTAATGTGAAGTAAATCGTTAAAAAGATGTATAGTTTGATAAAATATGTTAACATAAGAAATTACATTTGTTAATGTAAAGTGAACCGTTAAAAAGACGTATCGCTTGATAAAATATGTTGACATAAGAAATTACATTTGTTAATGTAAAGTGAATCATTAAAAGATGTATCGTTTGATAAAATATGTTGACATAAGAAATTACATTTGTTAATGTAAAGTGAATCATTAAAAGATGTATCGTTTGATAACATATGTTAACATAAGAAATTACATTTGTTAATTTAAAAATGTGTGAACAATAAATTATTCTTTTATTGTATGCATATGAAAGGTAGAAATTGTATAGAAAATAAAATATTTTTTATTGTATACATAGGAAATGTAGAAAATGTGTAGGCAATAAAATACTCTTTTATTGCAACATGAAATGTGATTGAACCAAATATACTTGATTATTGATATGGATTGTGATTGATTGATTGTTTGGATTATGCTCGACCAGTTTATGAGCAAAATATGTTTTTACATTTAACATGGGGTCGTGTAAAAATGTCTATGTCTTAACACCTTGTGAAACACTTCACGATTTGACTATAAGGTGTTTAGCGATGTTGTTTATTTCAAAATTTAATGAATGATTTTGAAATGAGATTTTTTTTAAGTAAAAAGAATAGTATTCCCAATTTTGGACAAGGAATGTTTAATAAAATGTTTTATAAAACAGAAAGGATTTCGAGGAGTACACCCGATGATTTCGAAATAATTTGAAAGTAGAAATCTATATAGATTTGATTATGCTTGTGATTATGTTGTGAAATGATATTCCCTACTTCGGGATATAAAATGATTTAGCAAGTGTGTGGCTAAAGATGCGGGTGAACCGAAATTGACTAACAGTGTGAGGGCATGCATGTCTTCCCCGGTTAGTGGGATGGTGCATTGTTAGTGTAGCCATTAGGTGCGCACACACACACACACACACACACACACACACATATATATATATATATATATATATAGGTTCGGTTAGGGTGCATACTGCCCGGTCCTGAGGGAACATGACCGATATTTAGTTGCATACTTGTTTGTATACATTGCTACGTTTTGGAATTCATATTTCCAAATGTTTTGTTTTTAAATCCCGACGTGAAATCTACTTTATTATAAAAGCTAGATATGTATTTCAAATGATTTGAAATAAAAGAAATCGGGAAATAAAGTCCAAATAAATAATTTCTATAAAGTGAATTAGATTTTGAAATCTAAGTTTAGGGGTTAAGCCTAAATGGGTAGATTAAGGAATTGCATGTTGATTGATGCATTGTAAATCCATATGTTTATTTATGGTTAATGTTTATGCATTGACAATCCAATGGAGTAAACCCATTCCGCGTTAGCAGCGTGGTCATGAGATTGACCTTATTATTAAATAGGTTAAGTAAGATTTCTCATACTAGTCCCATGACTGACCTGTAGTTTGTTTCACTTGCAAGCTCGGGTTCCCATATTTTCCACACAGGTAGTCGAGTGGCTTATTTTGCAGATATATTGAGCAGGATTCTGGATCGAAGCTTAAAGCTGTGTCCAGAGCACTAATAGCCTTCCGCTATGTTAGTTATTCATTGCCGCTACATTGTATTACAATTATCCTGATTTGATCTTCCGCAGTGGTATTTATTTTGACGTACTCTGATATTCTGTACTCTAATGTAACATTAGTGTAATGTTTATAAAAGTCTTCTGTTATTTGTTCTGATGTGTTGTATGCCCAAAGTTACATATGCGGGATTCGAACGGTCTTGGTCGATTTAGTGATCGATTAGGTCCGGACGAAATCCGTATCGTTACGGCTGGTATCAGAGCTTTGGTTAACTCAAATATTTGGGTTATAGCTCATTAGAACTGAACAAAAGACTCATTACATGTATGATTAGTAATATCCTATAAAAGAATACTCATTAGAGATAGGATCAGTAGCATCCTAGAATGAGAAAACTTGTTAGAGATGGGATTTGGAATGCCCTAGAATGAGTTGAGAGTGACAAGTTTATAATTAACGTATTTGTGATTATATATATATATATAATCCGATCTTAGAAAATATGATTTTTGAATATATAAAAGTTATATATATTTAAAAGGTTAATCAACTAATAAAATTATTGAAACCAATAAAAGAATGAAAATTGAGTTGGTTAATTAAACAACTTTCAGCTCCGTTCCTTTTCGAGGACGAAAAGATTTTAAGTGGGGGAGATTGTAACAACCCGGAAAATCAGAGCCAATTTAATTTTTTTTATTTTGGCTATTTTTATTTAATTTAGAATAGTTAAAATAATTTATTTAACATACTAACGATTAAAAATTTATTTAAATCGAAGTTTGAAAGAATATATTTATTTTGATTTTAAATGGAGTTAGAAATAGCACAGGAGTTTGAAATTTTGAATTCGAACTTTGACTGGATGTACAGGATGCAAAATAAATCGGATTTTAGTGAAAACAAAAATATTAGAATCTATTTAAAAATATCTTTCCAACGAATCTGAAAAATTGAAATTTCATAACGGGAATCTATAGTTATGGCCAGATAAATATTCAAAATAGTCGCTATGGAATATATATATATTATATATATATATATATATATTAATATAATAAATAGCAATTTTGCAAACGACCTCCGTTTTTGACGAAACAACTTTAGTTGGATCCGGAATGTCAAATTATTGCAAGATTCCAATTTTCAAAATTTTTGGAATTAATATGCGAGCATGGCAAAAGAAAACACGTTTTGTCAATTTCAGTCAAATTTAATCGACTTGAAAATGACCATTTTTCAAATGGTCTTCAAATTCGACCAAATTAATTTTTTTAGGACCGTATCGTCAAAACATAGCTAGATATATTTTTTCTCTAATTTTTAGAATCAGTATGTGGCCCCGATAAATTAAAATGTGTGATAAAATTAATAATTAAATATTTTATATTTTAAATTAAAGAAAAGTGGGCAGAGATGATCAAATGGGCTAACAGGATCTAGCCCATTGTGTCCGGAATAGGGGTATTTGGCTAGTGAGACATTCACTGGGCTGGATTTGGAGTTCGTTTAAGTTAACGGGATTTTTTGTAAATAAATGAATTAAATAATATTCGATTATAAATATACTAAGAATTAGAGAACCCTAACCTTAATCACAAACTAAGCCGCCGCCTGTATAGAACGGATGGCCCTCACCATTCCAAAATCGTTCCTCAATAATTCCCAATTCAGTAAATAATTTCGGAAGCTTATGAAGCAAAAATTTTTCTACTTGTTGAGATCTTCGAAATCATACGAAAGTGATCAATTTTCGTATCCGATTGGGCTCGATTTTCCAATACAAACAACCACCGTTTACACGTTGACCAAAGATAGGGAAGGGGCGTGAGCTGCTCGCGGTTGCAGAGGAGGTGGCGAACTCGAAGGCCGACGATGGGGTGTGCTCAGATCCAACTCCGGCGGCGTCTGGTGGTGGTGCAATGATGACCAAGGAGGCGAGCTCGGTTCTGAAAACAACGGCTTGGAGTTTGAACGTGAAGGAAGAAAGGGTTAGTCCCTTATTTATTTAATTAATTATTAATTAATTATCGATTGATGCAATATAATGTTTAAGTTGTCAAGCAGAAGCGGAATCACACGAAAATGAAAGCGCTTGAATCGTGAAAGCGTGATCTTCGTGATGGAACTGGCTAAAAATGATTTGGAGTGGACTGCAAATTCAGTAGGAATAAAAACAAATGTTAGAAATTCTATTCTTTTTATTATATAATTGAAGTTTGTTAACATAATTGAAGTATTACTCATATGTTGTAATATCTTGTTGATTGTCTTGTGTTAGGTGTGTTCTGTAGATCTGTAAAAGATTAACAATTGTGTTAGTTAGAAAAAGTTAAACAAAATCATCATGTGGTGTTCATTAGATTGGTTGATTCAAAATTAACAATTGTGTTAATTAGAAATAGTTAAACAAAATTATCATGTTGTGTTTGTTAGATGTGTTGATTCAAAATTAACGTTTGAGTTATGCAGAAAATAGTTAGACAAATTTTATCATTTGTTTATTAGATTTGTGGAAATGAAATAATTAACATCTTTGTTAATTAGAATTGAGTTAAAAAAACTATCATTTTTGTTTAATAGTTTAGTTGAAAACAAAAATATTCATTTTTGTCAAATAGTATAGTTGGATCAAAAATATTCCTTTTTGTCAAAATAGTTTAGTTGAACAAAAAATGAATATTTTGTCAAATTAGAACTGTTGAACAAAATATACATTTTTATTCATTAAGAAGAATGAATCATTTTTGTTCATTAAAAAGGATTAAACAAAAATATACATTTTTTTCATTAAAAAAGGATTAAACAAAAATATACATTTTTGTCCATTAAAAAGGATTAAACAAAAATGAAACATTTTTGTTCATTAAAAAGGATGAAACATTTTTATTCATTAAAAAGGGATTAAACAAAAATATACATTTTTGTTCGTTAAAAAGAATGAAACACTTTAGTTCATTAAAAAGGATGAAGCATTTTTGTTCATTAAAAAGAATATACATTTTTGTTCATTAAAAAGGATTAAACAAGAATGAAACATTTTTTATCATTAAAAAGACGTATCGTTTGATAAAATATGTTTACATAAGAAATTACATTTGTTAATATAAAATGAATCATTAAAAAGATGTATCGTTTGATAAAATATGTTAATATTAGAAGTTACATTTGCTATTGTAAAATGAATCATTAAAAGATGTACCATTTGATAAAATATGTTAACGTAAGAAATTACATTTGTTAATGTAAAATGTATCATTAAAAAGGTGTATCGTTTGATAAAATATGTTAACATAAGAAATTTCATTTGTTGATGTAAAGTAAATCATTAAAAAGATGTATCGTTTGATAAAATATGTTAACATAAGAAATTACATTTGTTAACGGAAAGTGAATCATTAAAAAGATGTATCGTTTGATAAAATATGTTAACATAAGAAATTACATTTGTTAATGTAAAGTGAATCATTAAATGATGTATCGTTTGATAAAATATGTTAACATAAGAAATTACATTTGTTAATGTAAATATTTGTGAACAATAAAATATTTTTTTATTGTATGCATATGAAATGTAGAAATTGTATAGAAAATAAAATATCTATTTATTGTATACATAGGAAATGTAGAAAATGTGTAGACAATAAAATACTCTTTTATTGTAACATAAATGTGATTGAACCAAATATACTAGGTTATTGATATGGATTGTGTGATTGATTGTTTGGATTATGCTCGACCAGTTTATGAGCAAAATATGTTTTTACCTTTAGCATGGGGTTGGGTAAAAATGTCTATGTGTTAACACCTTGTGAAACACTTAACGATTTGACTATAAGGTGTTTAGCAATGTTGTTTATTTCAAAATTTAATGAATGATTTTGAAATGAGATTTCTTAAGTGAAAAAGAATAGTATTCCCGATTTTGGACAAGGAATGTTTTATAAAACAGAAAGGATTTCGAGGACTACACCCGATGATTTCGTAATGATTTGAAAGTAGAAATATATGTGGATTTGATTATACTTTTTATTATGTTGTGAAAAGATTTTCCCTACTTCGGGATATAAAATGATTTAGCATGTATGTGGCTGTAGATGCGGGTGACCCGAAATTGACTATCAGTGTCAAGGCGTGCATGTCTTCCCCAATTGGTGTCATGGTGCAATGTCAATGTAGCCATTAGGTGCATATATATATATATATATATATATATATATTGGTTCGGTTAGGGTGCGTACTGCCCGGTTCTGAGGGAACACGACTGATGTTTAGTTGCATACTTGTTTGTATAAATTGTTACGTTTTGGAAATCAAATTTCCAAATGTTTTGTTTTGAAATCCCGACGTGAAATCTACTTTATTATAAAAGCTAGATATGTATTTCAAATGATTTGAAATAAAAAAATCAGGAAATAAAGTCCAAAGAAATAATTTCTGTAAAGTGAATTGGATTTTGAAATCTAAGTTTAGGGATTAAACCTAAATGGCTATATTAAGGAGTTGCATGTTGATTGATGCATTGTAGATCCATATGTTTATTTATGGTTGATGTTTATGCACTGGCAATCCAATGGAGTAAACCGGTTCCGCGTTAGCGGAGTGGTCCTGTGATTGACCTTATTATTAAATAGGTTAAGTAAGATTTCTCATACCAGTCCCATGACTGACCTGTAGTTTGTTTCACTTGCAAACTCGGGTGCCCATGTTTTCCACACGGGCAGTCAAGTAGCTTATTTGGCAGATATATTGAGCAGGATTCTGGATCGAAGCTTAAAGCTGTGTCCAGAAATCTAATATCCTTCCGCTGTGTTAGTTATTCGTTGCCGCTATACTGTATAACAATTATTTTAATTTAATCTTACGCTGAGGTATTTATTTCGATGTACTCTGATATTCTGTACTCTGATGTAACATTAATGTAATGTTTATAAAAGTCTTCTGTTATTTGTTTTGATGTGTTGTATGCCCAAAGTTAGCGTACGTGGGATTCGAACAGTCTTGGTCGATTTAGCGATCGATTAGGTCTGGGCGAAATCTGTATCGTTACAGCTGGTATCAGAGCTTTGGTTAGCTCAAATCTTTGGGGTACAACTCATTAGAGCTGAACAACAGACTCATCAGAGGTAGGATTAGTAATATCCTATAAAAGAATACTCATTAGAGATAGGATCAGTAGCATCCTAGAATGAGAAAAATTCGTTAGAGATGGGGTTAGAAATGCCCTAGAATGAGTTGAGAGTGACAAGTTTATAATTAACGTATTTGTGATTATATATATACACACATAATCCGATCCTAGAAAATATGATTTTTGAATATATAAAAGTTATATATATTTAAAAGGTTAATAAACTAATAAAATTATTGAAACCAATAAAAGAATGAAAATTGAGTTTGTTAATTAAACAACTTTCACCTCCGCTTCTTTTCCAGGACGAAAAGATTTTAAGTGGGGGAGATTGTAACAAACCGGAAAATCAGACCCAATTTAAAATTTTTATTTTAGATATTTTTATTTAATTTTGAATACTTAAAATAATTTATTTTAAATAATAGCAATTAAAAATTTATTAAAGTCGAAGTTTGAAAGAATATATTTATTTTAATTTTAAAAGGAGTTAGAAATAGCGCGGCAGTTTGAAATTTTGAATTCGAACTTTGACTGAATGTATAGGATGCAAAATAAATAGGACTTTAGTGAAACCAAAAATAGCAGAATCTGTTTAAAAATATCTTTCCAACGAATCAGAAAAATTGAAATTTCATAATGGGAATCAAAAGTTATGGCCAGTTAAATATTCAGAATAGCCGCTATGGAATATATATATATATATATATTAATATAATAAATAACCATTTTGCAAACGACCTCCTTTTTCTACGAAATCACTTTGGTTGGATCTGGAATGTCAAATTATTGCAAGATTCCAATTTTCATAATTTTTGGAATAAATATGTGAGCATGGCAGTAGAAAACGTGTTTTCTCAATTTCAATCAAATTTAATCGACCTAAAAATGGCCATTTTTCAAACGGTCTCCAAATTCAATGAAATTAATTTTGTTAGGATCGTATCGTCAAAACATAGCTAGATATAATTTTTCCATAATTTTTGAATCAGTATGTGGCCCCGATAAATTAAAATGTACGATAAAATTAAATAATTAAATATTTTATATTTTAAATTAAAGAAAAATAGGTTGGGACAATCAAACGAGCTGACGGGACCTAGCCCATTGTGTCCGGAATAGGGGTATTTGGTTCGGGGAGACATTCACTGGGCTGGATTTGGAGTTGGTTTGAGTTAACGGGTTTTTTTGTGAATAAATGAATAAAATAATCTTCTATTATAAATATACTAAGAATTAGAACCCTAACCCTAATGACAAACTAAGTCGTCGCCTATATAGAACGGATGGCCCTCACCATTCTAAAATTGTTCCTCAATAATTCCCAATTCACTAAATAATTTCGGAAGCTTATGAAGTAAAATTTGTTCTACTCTTTTAGATCTTCGAAATCATATGGAAGTGATCAATTGTCGTATCCGATTGGGCTCGATTTTCCAATACAAATAGCCATCGTTTACACGCTGATGGAAGATAGGGGTGTGGCGCGAGCTACTCGCGGTTGTAGGAGGAGGTGGCGAACTCGAAGGCCGACGATCGGGTGTGCCCAGATCCAACTTCGGCCGCGTCCGGTGGCGATGCAATGATGACCTAGGTGGCGAGCTCGATTCTGAAAACAATGGCCTAGAGTTTGAATGTGAAGGAAGAGAGGGTTAATCCCTTATTTATTGGATTAATTATTAATTAATTATCGATTAATGTAATCCAATGTTTAAGTCAACGTAACTTTGTCAAACAAAAGCAGAGTTACACGAAACTGAAAGCGTTTGAATCGTGAAAGCGAGATCTTCGTGATGGAACTAACTAGAACTGATTTGGAGGTGACTGCAAATTCATAAGGAATAAAAACCAATGTGAGAAATCCTATTCTTTTTATTATATAATTGAAATTTGTTAATCATAATTGAAGTATTACTCATATGCTGTAATATCCTGCTGATTGTTGTACGTGATTTGATCTGTGTTTGGTATGTTCTGTAGATCTGTAAAATATTAACAATTGTGTTAATTAGAAAAAGTTAAAGAAAATCATCATGGGGTGTTTATTAGATTTGTTGATTCAAAATTAACAATTGTGTTAATTAGAAAAAGTTAAACAAAATTATCATGTTGTGTTTATTAGATGTGTTGATTCAAAATAACATTTGAGTTAATTAGAAAATAGTTAGACAAAATTTATCATTTTGTTTATTAGATTTGTGGAAATGAAATAATTAACATCTTTGTTAATTAAAATTGAGTTAAACAAAAATTATCACTTTTGTTTAATAGTTAGTTGAAAATAAAAATATTCATTTTTGCCAAACAGTATAGTTGGATCAAAAATATTCCTTTTTGTCAAAATAGTTTAGTTGAACAAAAAAATAAACATTTTGTCAAATTAGAATTGTTGAACAAAATATACATTTTTGTTTATTAAGAAGAATGAAACATTTTTGTTCATTAAAAAGGATTAAACAAAAATATACATTTTCTTCATTAAAAAGGATTAAACAAAAATGAAACATCTTTGTTCATTAAAAAGGATGAAACGTTTTTGTTCATTAAAAAGGGATTAACCAAAATTATACATTTTTGCTCATTAAAAATAATGAAACACTTTAGTTCATTAAAAAGAATGAAGCATTTTTGTTCATTAAAAAGAATATACATTTTTGTTCATTAAAAAGAATATACATTTTGTTCATTAAAAAGGATTAAACAAGAATGAAACATTTTTTATCATTAAAAAGACGTATCGTTTGATAAAATATGTTAACATAAGAAATTACATTTGTTAATGTAAAATGAATCATTAAAAGATGTACAATTTGATAAAATATGTTAAAATAAGAAATTACATTTGTTAATGTAAAATGAATCATTAAAAAGATGTATCGTTTGATAAAATATGTTAACATTAGAAATTACATTTGTTAATGTAAAATGAATCATTAAAAGATGTACCGTTTGATAAAATATGTTAACATAAGTAATTACATTTGTTAATGTAAAATGAATCATTAAAAAGATGTACCGTTTGATTAAATTTGTTAACATAAGAAATTACATTTGTTAATATAAAGTAAATCATTAAAAAAATGTATCGTTTGATAAAATATGTTAACATAAGAAATTACATTTGTTAATGTAAAGTGAATCATTAAAAAGATGTGTCGTTTGATAAAATATGCTAACATAAGAAATTACATTTGTTAACGTAAAGTGAATCATTAAAAGATGTTTCGTTCGATAAAATATGTTAACATAAGAAATTACATTTGTTAATGTAAAAATGTGTGAACAATAAAATATTCTTTTATTGTATGCATATGAAATGTAGAAATTGTGTAGAAAATAAAATATCTTTTTATTATATACATAGGAAATGTAGAAAATGTGTAGACAATAAAATACTCTTTTATTGTAACATGAAATGTGATTGAACCAAATATACTTGGTTATTGATATGGATTGTGATTGATTGATTGTTTGGATTATGCTCGACCTGTTTATGAGAAAAATATGTTTTTACATTTAGCATGGGATTGGGTAAAAATGTCTATGTGTTAACACCTTGTGAAACACTTCACGATTTGACTGTAAAATGTTTAGCGATGTTGTTTATTTCAAAATTTAATGAATGATTTTGAAATGAGATTTCTTAAGTAAAAAGAATAGTATTCCCGATTTTGGATAGGGAATGTTTTATAAAATGTTTTACAAAACAAAAATGATTTCGAGGACAATACCCAATGGTTTCGAAATGATTTGAAAGTAGAAATCTATATGGATTTGATTATACTTGTGATTATGTTGTGAAATGATTTTCCCTACTTTGGGATATAAAATGGTTTAGCAAGTATGTGGCGGAAGATGCCGGTGACCCGAAATTGACTAACAGTTTGAGGGCGTGCTTGTCTTCCCCAATTGGTGGAATGGTGCATTATCAATGTAGCCGTTAGGTGTGTGTGTATATATATATATATAGGTTCGATTAGGGTGCATACTGCCCGGTCCTAAGGGAGCATGACCGATATTTAGTTGCATACTTGTTTGTATACATTGTTACGTTTTGGAATTCATATTTCCAAATGTTTCGTTTTAAAATCCTGACATGAAATCTACTTTATTATAAAAGCTAGATATGTATTTCAAATGTTTTGAAATAAAAGAAACCGGGAAATAAATCCCAAAGAAATAGTTTATGTAAAGTGAATTGGATTTTTAAATCTAAGTTTAGGGATTAAGCCTAAATGGGTAGATTAAGGAATTTCATGTTGATTGATGCATTGTAGGCCCATATGTTTATTTGTGGTTGATGTTTATGCACTGGCAATCCAATGGAGTAAACCCGTTCCACGTTAGCGGCATGGTGATTGACCTTATTATTAAATAGGTTAAGTGTGATTTCTCATACCAGTCCCATAACTGACCTTTAGTTTGTTTCACTTGCAAACTCGGGTGCCCATATTTTCTACACGGGCAGTCGAGTAGCTTATTTTGCAGATATATTGAGCAGGATTCTGGATCGAAGCTTAAAGCTGTGTCCAGAGCACTAATAGCCTTCCGCTGTGTTAGTTATTCGTTGCCGCTACATTGTATTACAATTATTGTAATTTAATCTTCCGTTGTGGTATTTATTTCGATGTACTCTGATATTCTGTACTCTGATGTAACATTAATGTAATGTTTATAAAAGTCTTTTGTTATTTGTTCTGATGTGTTGTATGCCCAAAGTTAGCGTATGCGGGATTCGAACGGTCTTGGTCGATTTAGCGATCGATTAGGTCCGAGCAAAGTCCGTATCGTTACATTTTCCATAAGAGCTCCATTTGTGGCCTCTAAACGTCGGTTCATGTCCTCTACCATGGTATACAGGGTTATTCGCCATGGGAGGAACTTGATTTCTGCATTAGTTCTCGGTGTATTGGAGTTGCTACCAATTCTTAACATCCAATTTAGTAAGCAAAACGCAATCAAAAATTCTTAAAAAAATCGAGGAGAAAGGCTATAAATTTTAAAATTTTCATGTCTTCCAATAAATTTAATCCCTATTGTACTCAAACCAGTCTAACTTAATGTTGCAGAGCCTTATAGCTTTATGATTCATAATATCTGTGGTCGCATGAGACGCCAAGTGTTTCTCTTTAGTCACCATTTTCTAATTAGGCCCTACCATAATTTGGCATAGTGTAAAGATAACTTATCAAATATAAAGGTATCAAAACGTCATAGGTTCCAATCATAAACAATTTCTCTTATTTCACAAATATTCAGAAAACCCCAAAATATAATGCTAACTTTTATAGCCTTCATAAGCCAAATCAAGTTAGAATTTTTTACAAAGACAATAATAAAAAGTGGTTCAAGCAGAAATTTTTCGATGGTTGTCACATCAACACTTTGGTGATTCGCATGACCTCCTTAAAACACTTCATTAATGCTCACCAATTACTAAGAAAGTAACTATGGTAATCCAATAAACATAAACATTATTCTTATTGTCTACAATCGATCAGCAGTCCAAAGGTTTTGTAAATTTCCTAATATTCCAAATTAAACTAATTTAGATTCTAGTACATGCTAATGATTAGAACAATATTTCTACGTTCTAATTTGTTGATGTTTAGGTCTTGTTAAAATTCCTTTGCTATAATTTTCTTGAATCTGACCAAACTATACTAAGGAAAGAACACTGACACATTAAAATTACAAAGAAAGAGTATTCTTTTATTTGGAATAGGCAGAATAAACTATGTGCAGACACATAAATTTACACATCTCTTCCTTAATATTTGAGGCGGTTTTCTTATGATTTCAAATATAGTCTTTTTGTCAAAAAGGATAACAATGCTAATTTATAAATATAAAACACACGTACTTAAATAAACCAAAGTATAGATAAATTTAAGCTAAGACCGGCAATCCACGCAAACCCAACATTTACGCCTATTTCATTATCCCTTATATGAAATTCTTGTTCTTAAAGGTGAAATTCTAGAAGCTAAACTTCCTGTTCATTTAATATTTTAAACCTTACAGATCAAGGCATTTCCTCATTATGGGTTGCAAATCTGATTCCCTATGTGGTTAACTACTTGTAAGTCCCTAGAAAAAAAAATTCTAACAAAAAAACTTACTAAGTGCTTTTAAATCCCAATCAACATAGGCGTATAGGGATACCATATTTTTTTCCACCTTATACCATTTTCCAACCCTCACGGGAGACTACTAACGCTTATAGCCTCAAAACCTAAGAAAAACATTACTTTTTTGGAAGTAATCACTTATAATCAAGTAGTATAAGTAGTGTCGAAATCTTAATCCTTTATTCTTAACGGATCATCCCATTGTTATTAATTCTTCTCAATTTTCCATTTTTTTTCCTTTCCCATGCATATGGTCCGTCCATAATCCGAATTAATATATCAATAATAGCAGTAATTAGACCATCTAATAAATACTTACTTTATTCCTTCAACCTCTTTGAGGATATATCCATTTCTCAAAAACAATTTGTTATTGTATCAATCCCTATAAAATTCTCTTTTCGTCATTAATTGCAAAGTTATTGCTTGCTAAATTTGTAGTTAATTTCGATAAAATCTAAATCTGAAAATCATGATTTACATTACTTATGATATACCTATATATGTATATTACTAATCACTAAACACAGTTATAACGTACTCATTTCTAAACCATTCTAGTGAAGCCTAGTTTACATGCAGACCCTGGTTCCGGGAACCCTTGCTCTACATCAACCGTTCATATATAAATCTCTGGGGCTGATACAAAAAATCCCCATGTTAGGTTGTATAACTTATCCTTATCTAATCCTAGAATGTAACTCTGACTTATCTAATTTTCTACCCTTTGTTTATTCTAAGGTTATTTCTTTTGTAAAAGTATAATTTTAGCAGTTGCACAGAATATGTTTACATGCAATTGTTATCTATTAGTCAAAAATATGGTTAACATCCCCAATGGTGTAGTCTTTATAGAATCCTTTGCTTGTGAAAAGGTAAACTTGGGTACTACTGTCATTTCCATTGTATATTTCGTGTAGATTGCTTCCATTAATTTCCAAAAGTGAATTCCTGTAGAAAAAAGAGACCATGATTAGTTGTGGGCTAGTTGATGTTCGAAAGACAACTCGGAAGAAACAATGTCCCTTGAAATGCCAATTCCTATCTATTATCTTTGGTCGATTTCCCAATAAGCCTTCTAGTTAAGCGGTTAAATCCTTTGGTTGGGCATCGAAACTCTTAATTTTCCTTTATTCGATTGTCACGTAGATTACTATTACTTAGAAGAAGAGGCTTTGGAATGGGTTACGAAGGACTTTCTATTCATTCAAATGGGTAGTTAAAGGTTTTATTTTGTTATGGGTGTCTTAAGAGGATCCTTCGGTAGATTCTAAATGATTGGGTTCCAAAGGTACAATCTTATAGAGCTGTACTTGGCTTATTTCACTAATTTTGACCCTTCGAGTCCTCTAGAAGACATCCTTTCATAATGCATTCCTTCAGAGCTTTCAATATTAAACCTGCAAAGTTATAAAATAATAGTAACTTAATAGTTAAGTAATTAACAATTTATTACCTTAGTTACACCAGAAAAAGTCTTTATCTATGAACGTTGAATATTATCAATTATCCCTAAATTGATTTTGAAATTAAGATTTAAAACTCGGAATTTTCTGGTAGTTAGGATATAAAGAAGTGGATCTTAATTCTAGACCCCTGTATCATATTTATAGGTGAGGAATGACCTCGCCTTCCATCCTATAGGCTTAGTTATTATACCTCCGTGGAGCTAGTGTGAGGGCTTGATGAAGGCACTTCCGATGAAGGTGATTTATGCTTTAGTCATCTCAGAACAGTAGTTTGCCTTCCTGAATGCCTACAAACATATACTCATTAGGGTTCTTCTAGATTCTCGAAGGTGTTCTTTATCCCTGAAGACACATTGCAGAAGGAGTAAGCTCATGCGGACCCCAACTTTTGACTATTGTTGAAGGGTTTTTTTATTGAACAAAGGAATCTCTTTTTATGTTGTAGGTGTTTACAGAAGGACCAAGTGGTTGAAACTTCTTCTTTTAACTAAGTTAAAAGGTGTATCAGTTTGTTTCATTCTTTGGAAGCTTGTTTCCCCAATATTTAGGCATGTTAGTTTCACCGAATGGGAATTTATAATTTTATGGGAAGGAGTTCTTTTTTCCTTAATCTAAGATAGAGAAACAAACTATAATGAATTGGCTTTGACTAGTTTAGAGGCTTTCAATCCTTGACATCCCTTCACTGTAGTTTTTACCCTTGACCCCTCTGGATTATTTTTTTTGCTAACATTTTTCGGTATCCCACCACTCTCCCAAGTGAAGGCGTGTTATGATTTTTCTAGTCACCAAGTCCAGCTGCTAGCTTCTTCCAGCCGTCAGTTCAACATTCCCGCCTTTTAAAATTTGAATCCATCCTTCTAGATCTCATCTTGTAATGGTCTCATCTCCAACTTTTATTTTATAAATAGCATATTCTCTTTATCTTTATCTTCCTTCTTTGCCTATAATCATAATTTTCAAAATCCTTTAATCAAAGATTTAAAGAATCTTACTCTTTTTCATGCTAAACCAATTAAAAGATCGAGATAAATGTCTTGTCCCCAATTTTAATTTCACAGGTAATTTCCAAATTTAAATTTTATTAGGGTTTTGAATTCCCTAATATGCAAGTGGAAATTAATTTTCAATTTGTGTTCCAGTCGAATCATTAAATTAATTATACAATCTATGACTTTTAGTCATGATTCGACGTTTTCCGGTTTTAATCTGACTTCCTTAAGCTCGAAAGTGTTGTTGTTGTCAGTTCTATTTTTAGCTAAATCATGATTTAATCAATCTTATTCCCAGTGACAATGGAATAGTTAGATAACTAGTTATTTAAGCTAAAAAGGTGCTCTCTTTGTTTTTCCACGACCTCTTCTCCTTCCGCTCACATAAGAGAAATCTTTCTTTTGGGCTTTGTCTTATGGAAAGGGGGAAGAGCCTTATTTTAACATGGGAGATAATTTTAATCTAATTAGTAATTATCTACTATTTTTAGACCAATTTGTGCCTTGCATTTTCAACTAATAATTCTTCCAAAAACTCACATATTCAACCACTATATTGGTTGCTTCATGGTTCTTCCATATAGGATTATGTGCAAGGTCTTTTATATTTACTTTCATTTATGTTTATACTCATGTAACAACATCACCTGACAGTACCATGAAATGACAAGAAATCATCATAAGAGGATACTCTGTAAGCAACCACAAACATTACGGAAAAATAAATCCTAAATGTCGCCACTATCTCTAAAAATTCCTTAATTAATACTGAAGTAAAGGTGAACTATATTCTTGAGGATATTCATATGTCTGGGATCGATTTATCCCTCCGTCAGCTAGTTCCACCATTGACAATCGTTTGGAAAGATAATTTTCTTATTCTACCATCCATATCTAGCATGGAGGTTTCTTTTCCTTTCTTGATTTTCTCTCCTACTTATTATGGAATACCCATCTATCTCCCATCAATTATCCCCAACATCTATACATATATGATGTGTTTCAAGGTCATTTCGCTGGAAGTCAAGTTTAAATCTATGAGATCTTTGCCCCTCTATAATTTAATTTGCTTGATGAAAGTTAACAAGGTCAACCATTGACTATACTATGTTAATCCTGGCAAGTTCATCGACCTTGCCGACAAATCAATGGATTGTGAAAATCAATTTTCCTTTATCCGATGTCCCCTTACATTAGCGGGAAATTTTATACACTTGGCAAGGATCTTCATCCACTTTTTATTTTATTGATTGTCTTGCCAAGTGTCTTTTGGTATGTCTAACTTGAAAAGACCATCTTATAATCCCTTGATGATAGTACCCAAAAGTACATTAAGGGGTAAAAGATGTTATGGTAAAACGTGGGAAAATTTCATCCTTTCTGTCTTCCTCTACCATAACAGGCTTTAATATCCTCCCCTCTGGGAAGATAACTTGGAGCTCTTCCAGTGATGCAACCTCCATCAAAAGAATGTCTTCATTTGGTCCAAGGCAACCCGTCGAATATACCACCATCTACTTCATCACTCTTGAACAAAGTGGTATGTCTTGATTCTTTTATCTCACATTTGTTGGTAAGTTCCTCTCTCATTTCATTCCTCTTCCTTAATTAACTTGCATATTCTTAGTTCTTTAGAGTTGAAGGCTCCTTCCGTTATGGAGCAATATACAAAATTAAGAAATTAGCAAGGAGAAATCTCTATGAGTCCCCATCGATGAACTTCCTTCAAAAAAGGCTAGGATGTCTATAGAGAAACCGATAAGTGTTTTGAATGAAGAGGGTGACAAAAGAAAGACATTCTCTTCTTCAAAACCTTTGATCCCATCTTGAAGTAGTGCTTCACTACTTCTTGAAGGTATTTCCATATCAAATATCATGATTTGAAAATTTGTCATTCAAATTACTAAGGCTTTCGGCTTTTCCATCTATTATACAAGAGGAACTTCCTCTCATTCCCTCCGCTTCGAACATCGCTACCCCTGGGTCTCCTCTTTCGAACTCTAAACCTATTTTCTTGGCTTTAAGTTCAATCTTAGTTTCCTCTTATTTTTCTTCCTTTAAAACCATCCTTTCTTCTTCTTCGACAAATCAATCTATGGTTAGGGAACTCTCAAGGTATTCATTATCTAAGTTCTTCTTTCAGATATTACCTTATTTAAAATTTTGTTATTCCAGTTTTTAGATTTTGAATAACTTTCTTGACATACTTCTTTCAGTTCTGAAAGTGAAATATAAAATCATATAAAGAAGATCGAGATTGCAAAGGTCTGAAATGCTTCACTTAACACCTCCCTTAACAAAGCTGATGAAGAACTTGCCACAGCTAAGAGTTCTTCTGGAAATCTTCATAAAGAAAATGTAACCTTAGTAAAGGATCACTAGGAGTCAAAGTATAAGCAGTCTCCGATGATCGGAAAGAAAAAAAAATTAGATAGGGGAATGCTCATCGTTGAGGAAACCTTTTAACTAAAAAGAAAAAAAAGTTGAAAAAGGTTGTTGGTACTTTTTCGAAGGCAAAAAGAAAAGTGGATGCTTACGTAATTGATTCTCATGAAAATATCATCAAAGATGTCTTCTTGGTCCATCTTATGATGAGTTTCGCTGAAAATTTTATAAAATATCCAAATTTAAGCTTCAACAAGCTCCCATAGTCTTTGGTTGAGAGACTCTGATCTATGGTTAATGAAATTTAATGCATCAAGATTATTCCTAAAGAAGATGTAGTTAGCATAAGGGATCCCTTGTATTTCGAGATGCCTTCCATCAAGGAAGAATCCGAAGAGAAGGCCGACATTGGTAACGTCGATGGGGGTTTGCCTGATGGAGGCAGTAACGAAGGGCTTTTGATTGTCTTTTTGAAAGGCAGTAGCAGTGGAGGATCTCATTTAATAAAGGAGGGAAAGGCTTTAGAGAAAGACGGGAGTTGCGACTATTCTTCCTAAAGCGGCAAGGAAAAGCCACTTATAACTAGCTCTTTTATTGCCCGCCTCAATTATTGAAGTTGCTCCTTTTCCGTTATGTTCTAAGTTGTGTACCTTTTTACTATCATGCTTACTAACCATTTATGTTAAAATGCTTAGCTGTAAACTTTTCTCGTAGGCTTTAAAAAACAAAACCATAAGTGTAATGATCTTGCTCAATAACCCGTTTAGGTTAAACAATGCTAAGAACTTGTCGTTCTCTCGTTATGAAAGTGAAATTTTGCTCGGGAAAGCCACCATCAAAGAATCTTGATATTAAAGAATTAAAAGATTAATGACTCATCCTTATTAGAGAAGCCAAATCTCGGTGGAAGCCTTCCTTTCTCATAGATGCCTTATAATTGAAGCTTTTTTGAAATAGCAAGAATAAATTTTGGGAATGTACAAATTCTTTCTTTCTATAAATTATATTTGTCCTTTTTAATGTTTACAATTCTTGTTAATAGAAAAATCTTATGATTTTAGCATTTTATTATCGAGGTTGCATTATCATACAATAATAGGGAAATAACACTCTAAGTTGTCCCATTACCCGAGATTTCGTATCAAAATTTGTTAACTTAAGAAGAGATCATCGGAAAAAACCCTTCTTAATTAAGCCATTGGAACTCATCTCTTGATGACATTATACAGACCCCACATATTGTATCCTAGGTTTCATTTCGACTTCCAGGGCAATGAGAAAGTGGAGCTTCTTAGGAAAATAAGAATACCACATTTCGAAATGACCACATTACTTTAAGTTCCTTCTTTTGAAGAATAGGATTAGCCTTTAAAATTATTTCCTAGAAACTTAGATGTATTTTTAAATTGATGCATAAGATTTTTCAAGAGAAGAACTTTTCTTTATGTATTGAGTGGCACGTTTAAATTAATTAATTAGGGCCCTCAGTTGACATAGTCACTCCCAACGGATGGGACCAATATTCGGCCATCCGGTTATATTACCAAAAGCGGGTAACAAAGAGTTTTCACAAGGTTATTTCTTTGAAATTTAAAGGTAACCCTCTTGCCCTACAATGGTTTATAACTAACCAAATGCAAAAAGTTTTAGTTCACACATTCACTGTCTCTTTAAAGAGGCAAAACATCTCTAATTTCAACATCTAGTTTGTCGGGTTTTAGAAGAGGCAAAAGATCTAGTTAGGGTTAACCAGGAAGCACGTCTTTATAAAGAAATGGTAAAGCTTCAGCATAAGGTTTTCAACTTGGAATTTCAACTGGAAGATAGCAAATCTTCACATACATTCTTAGAATTTATTACGAAAGGTGGGATTTCAAACTTAACTTCACAACTTTTTGGATCTAGCGTATCCAACAGTCAGGCCATCAAGGGTAGTTTCAGTTTTTGGTAAATCCTCTGAGAGGTCTAATTGAGAAGTTCATAAGGGATTGGGTCGACATGGTAAAACTTGAATTTGTTAGATTATTTTGAAAATAAGAAGAAGGAACTCATTCACTGTGTCTTTGATAATTATGTAACTCAAACTGGAAGCTTCAAAGTGAAATATACTTTTTTAAGAAGTAGGAGGCTGAGTATAAAAGGGCTAACAAACTTCATTTCAAAACCAATAAAGTTCACCAGCACACGCTTAAACTTCAGATTGAGTTTATTGACAATGTTGAAGCCATCAAATATAAAGCATAAGGAGGTGTTATACACTATTCACAATAGCATTTCAGATTAAGTCACATCTAAGAATCTAGTAGAAAAGATTCAAAAGCTTTAACCCTTACTATTTTGTTATTTTGAATGTTTTTTGTGAGTGTTTCATAATTTTTATAGATAGAAAATTCTTCATACTTTCTATAATATGAACCTAAATTATTTAAAAACTTTTGCTTCCCTACTCTTCATAATACCATATTCTAATGATAAGAAACTTATGTTTTTTATTATTGAGACATTTGGAACTAATACATGAGTACGAAGGACTTTAAGTGGGTGTCGGGCGCATATCTCCAGGCTTACCCCTCCTCCCTTTCAGGAAGCACTTTAACTAAGGACTTTTTAAGTTATCCACAGATAAAGGGGATTCACCCTTAATAAAGTAGAATTTCTTACTTCAAGTTGAATTTTGCCTATAAATCATATAGATGATCTTATTTCAAAACAAAGCTTGATTTTATTAAATCCATTCAATATCTCCTAACATACTCATCTAATTTTCCTTTTCTAATGAAGTAAATGACCATTATTTTAAGTGCCCTGCAACAATGGTTTCGTGACCATATTAGTGGCAATAATATCTTCCTTTCGAACTTAAGTAATTTTGGTATATACATCAATGGATTAAATCGGGTATGTATTTTCAATGAAAGTGGTAAAATTGAATTCCTTTAATATTTTTAACTTAAAATTTTCTTTTAAAGGATTAATTCTTGGCTTTTTCGGGTTTGACAGTAGTTTGGCTTTTGTCTATCGCAATTTTCCTTTTAAGATTTCTATGGATTCCTTAGTTGGATACGAGGCCTTCCTCAATGATTACATCTCTTTCGGGGAATCATCGAGGGCTATGGTAAGACTTAAATTCCTTAAGTTTTGATCCCCACTCCTGTGATAAAGTATGAGTAACAACCCAAAATTTCGAGCACTTAGTATTTAAATGTCTGAATTATTCAAATATTTGAAACTTGGATTACGTGTTATTAAAATGATTTAGTAAACTTGTTAATCAACTTTTTTATCATAATAAATGATAAGAAAATTAATTTTGAAAATAAATTCAAAAAAATAATTTTTTTGGAAAAATATTGGTAAAATGACAAAAAAAACGTTTTATCTATAAATAGCTTTTTAACCGTATGAAGTTATTGAATTTTTTAGTGATTTTCTAAATAATCACTAAGGAAGTATTTAGTAAATAAAAATATTTTTCATATTTATAGATAACTATATTGATGATGTTATCATTTCCAGAAATGAGCATTTGAGGAAAGTCTTTGTATTTTGGATGAATAAATATACAAATTTGAGTTTTATAACTAAAATGTGCTTGTTTTAATTATTCAAAAATCATAAAGAAATTTATTTCTAAGTTTGTCTACTTAAATAAATAATTCAATAAATAACTAAAAATATGATTGAGTTTTAACTTTTGAATTTACAACCTACTGTTGAACGGAAGTTGCTACAAAACGTTGCAACGTTGTTTGATACATTTATATATATATATATACACATAATTAGTCACATCAAGGGGGTAGAAAATCTCCTAATTATATGCATATAATATCCTAATATGTATACAAATGAAGGCTTAATCCTTAAGCTTTGAAAAAGAAAACTTACCATCACCTTACACACCTTACACGTCACCTTACGCACACATCATATCACTCATTAATGCATTAGGGTTTTAAGTGCATTTTGGTCTTTTCCACTTACGCAAGCTTATAAAAGGTGGTAATACCTTAGGGAATTCTTACATTTCAAAGTAAAAATGAAGATTCTTTAATGGCCACTCTTCTTCTTCTTCCTATCTTCCTTACTAACTTTCTCATACTATTCTCAAATGGGCTCCAAAATCAATCAAACTTTGCCAAAGGCCTTAGAACACAATTAGAATATGGTTTAGCATCAAAGAAGTTGAAGTGTGGTGGAGGAAGGAGGAGAGCATGGGGAGATTGTGAGAAGTATTAGGGGATAAGGAGGAAAAATGAAAGAAACCAAGTGCAAGGAAAGGAAGGATAGAGGTTGCTAACTTGGATCTTGGATCTGGTTGTTGTTTGGTTAAAGGTGAGTTTACAACTCACTTGGAATAGAAAATATAACAAATACTTTCTTGTGTTTGGTTACGTTAAAGTTGTTTGAATTGGGGTAACTTATGTTGAAAGTGTTAACTTGATTCTTACTTTAAACGTAAGTGACATAAGTGATCCATGATAATGGACTTGAATGAACGTGATGATAGACTTGAATTAACTAGTATGACAAGTGGAATGGTTATAAAATAAAGCACATGAACTTTAGTAATGGATTGACTTGTAGTGGACTTAAACTTTAAACAACATTTATAACAATAGTTGTTATAAACGCAGTTTGTGATTGTTGTATTTTCAACACTTTCTATGGAACTTTATAAAGACATTATTAGTGATCTCTTACCATGCTAATCCTTTATTATAATTGTGCTTACTACTGTGAATTTATTGGATAGTAAAAGGGAAAGTAAACTATCGAAAATGGACAAAATCATATTAGTGCAAAACTGCCCGTTTAACCTTGATTTTAGTTTTCAAAGTTTTGCAAAGCCTTTTTAAGTTTATTTAAATTGTCTCATTTTTTTAATACTATTTATTATTTCTTACTAGAGTATTTTTAAGTATAAAGTATCTTCTATCAAAATATCTTCTTTCCAAAATATCTTCATTCAAAATATCTTCTTTCTGAATATCTTCTTATTCAATATCTTCTTTCTAAAATATCTTCTTTCTAAATATCTGCTTTCTGAAATTTCTTCTTTCTATAATATCTTCTTTCTAAATATCTTCTATTTAAAACATCTTCTTTCTTAAAAGTCTTCTTTCTAAATTATTTTATTTCTAAAATATCTTCCTTTTAAAATATATTTTCAAATAAATCAAAGTTAGAAAGGGTCATGAATTGTTAAACCTTGTCATGAATAAGTCACTTGATTAAAAGGTAATTGATAATGTTTAACATCAATAAGCCAATAAAGTAGGCTTATCTATTTATGAGAGTTAAGTTTGATGTTGAGTTTGGATGGAGCAGTAGAGCTCTAACCTACAGGCTTCCCTCCAGCCCGAGGAATAGATAGGTTCAGAATGTTGGAAACATGTTAACCATGTAGATTACTTACCTATTTATTGAATTTCATGAATAGAGCTCTTGATTCTAATAAGCCAACAAGTAGGCTTATCTATTTATGAATGTCAAGAGTGGGGTGTCTAGGCAGGAGTGATATGGAACCAGTGCTCTAACTTACCTAACACCACTCTTGACCGAGGGATATTATAAGTTAAAATGTCGAAAATGAGTTAAGTGTATGAACAGTGATTTCTATAAGTATCTAAATGATATTGGATTTATCGTGATAATGTGTTAAATACATTCGTCCTTAACTTTCTAGGCTATATTAACAAAGTGAAAATAATTAAATCTTTAAATAAATGTTTAAAGACAATCATATAAAAGAATTGTTTGGGTTTGTTTAAACGGTGTTTTAATAACACTTGTTTTTAGACCTAGAAATATAGTTAAACAGGAAATATATTGTTTAACTATTTTGAGTATACTTAGATCTTTAATAAAATATTTTAAGTATAGAAATAATTACAAGAATCTTTCAAGATTAAAATATTTAAAAAGATGTTTTTAACTTAGAAAAGAGAAGAGGTTCTTATTAAAAAATGGTTTTAACCTCATTGATTATATTTCAATGAAAATAAATCTTGGAAATGAATTGTAAATATACTTATACTACAGGGATATGTAACGAGCCGCATTTTACCTATTGAAGGATCGTAAAATATTTTATTTAATTCCTTGAGGGTCGGATCATTCTCATATTTGGATATGTTGGTTATGGGGATGTGAGACATGTCCATAATTTTTATCAATTTTATTTGTGACCATTTCTTCCCCTGTCGGTTTTGTACAGGGAATAATTTTTGACTAGGATCCAATTAGGTGCTGAGATTGATTTCATTGGAAAGGAAATGATGTTTTCAATCCCGTAGATGGTCATATTAATGCTTTGGTTCAGCGGTTTGGGAGGAATCGCCTTTTTTTGTTTCACAATTTTTGGACATGTTAACTAGTCATTAATGTGCTGATTTGGTGAGGCCATTAGTGGGTCGGTTAGATGGCTATAAATAGAGGGGTAGAGGCAAGGAGAATGGTTTACTTTATTCATTTCTTATTTGGTTGGGGTTTGAGATTCTCCTTACTCCAATCAAATACATCCCTGCTATATTAAAATCTTATATCTGCATTAGAAGATTGAAGATCTACATCAAGGAAGGCTAGATCTACATCAAGGATGGCTAGATCTGCATCAAGAGAGAATAGATCTCATCAAACTGGGTGACTTAAAGATCGTTATTCGTTGTCTGTATTTGCAGATCATCATTTCAAAGCTAATATGAAGATTCGGTGAGTGATAAGCATCTCTCACATGGATTCAATTGAGTATATGGGTTGTTTGATCTAATTTTCTTCATTTCAAGTTGTTTCATTTAGATCTAATCAATGTAAGTATGTTTTCATTTCGAATCACTATAGGGTCTAATCTAGCAACTTAAAACGGTAAAACTCCATGTTAATTCATGTGTTATTGCAAGTTAGATCCATTTGTTTAATTTTTTTAGTGTATGTTAGGAAATTGGTGAATTTCTTATGTTTTATTAACGAATAATTGTTGCGTTAATGCTTGTTGATTGATTGTTTGGATTGATTTAGTGAAATTGAGTTTTTTGATTAAGTACATGTTTGTTTCGAGTTTTGATCATTTTTGGTACGCAAATATGAATGGATCGGCCAATTTTCAAGTGGATCGAGAAAAATTCTCGTAAAGATTGGGCACAAATGCTCCAGTGGATTGGCTGATTTTCGAAGTATGGATCAACCATGTTTTTCTGGATGGACCGGACATGTTTTCTGGATGGCCCAGACATGTTTTCTGGATGGATCAGACATGTTTTTCTGGATGGACCGGACATGTTTTCCTGAATGGATCAGACATGTTTTCTAGATGAACCAAACATGTTTTCTAGATGGAATGAACATGTTTTTCTAGATGGATCGGGCGTGTTATTCACCATGCATCGGGCGTGTTATTCTTGTGGATCAAGCATGTTTTTCACCATGGATTGGACGTGTTTTTCACCGTGGATCGGGCAGGATCTAGACGTTGGATCGGGCTAGTACATTTGGTAGATTGAATATCGACCAAAATATGTATGTTTTTGGGTCGACGATGGTTGAAACACCCCACCTTCATTAAGGTCACTCACAAAAGGAATGCCTTAACTTCGGTGGAGCATTATAGGTAAAAGATACAAATAATTTACAAGACAGACACATGAGCAGTGGAGAAACTAAATTTATTTCATAAGTGCATGGTTCAGTTAAAACATTTCAACAACTGTCTCAAACCGACATCCAAATTATTACACCAAATTCTCTGTCTTGATTAAAACATAAAGAAGCATGAAATAACAATAAGGTAGCATAAATCCCCAATAAGAGAGTATCCAAAGCCATAGCCCAAGGAAAAAGAATCCAAGCAATACATCTACTCTCTTCAAGCTAGAAATGGTCCAAGCTAAGCTGAAGTATTCCCTCCCTGCGGACCTTAGGGGAACGGAAGTAAGAAGACGAAAGAAAAATGGGTCAGACATGAGTCTGGTAAGTCCAGTGATTATTTAGCATGTAAACAGGAAAAAGGATTATGACATGAATAAACTGAATCTAGGACAACGCCCTAGAAATAAGATAATAAGACTGAATATGCTATCGCACTCAATACTATTTCTCTGCACCCACTTACAAGTGTTTCAACTAGCACCATGTGTTCAAGATAATGATTCCCTTTATCGATCGACTCCTACTCGTATACGTTTACCACTTGTGTCATTCGGCCCCGCTTGATTGTAGATACCTGTGCTGGTCCCACCATGGGGTGTATCAAATCCTATGGTGGCAACCCGACACGATTCAAGATGCACAGTGTATAACTATTGATGCCCAGGGCCTTTTTTTCCACTCCGGAGTATGTGCACGACCGCACTCCATCGGAACCTACACTGACGCACCACCCGCCATTGTTTTGACCGCTTATAATTAGCCTAGTAATCATGCCCCACCCTGCCTAGTTCAGGGTACCATGATACATCTATGTGGGTTACTGCTGAAATGGGTCCCCATTACTAGGGTTTCCAAATCAACATGTTAAAATGGTTAAGTGTTCTCAAATTAACCTAACCCTACCCATCAGTTTAGTTAACATGTTGTATTGGTTAAGTGTTGCCTTAGTTAACTTAACCCTACCATTCCTGTCTTAGCTTTAATTCGTTCATTAAAGCACCAACCACTCACATTAGATATGTATTGTTGCGGTCACTGAATGTGTCGGTCGGTTCCGGGCAGTCTAACACTACAACTCAATCTAACCTCGGGTTCTTTCGGGCTTGATGCGCTAACCTCTCACATTAGATCTATATTGTTACAGTTGCTGGATGTGCCGGGCGGTTCCGGGCAGTCTTACACCATAACTCAATCTAACCTCGGGTTAGGCATATTCGTCTTGTACTAAATTTACATATTTACCCTTCATATTTATATGTTAATTATCCACAATTATTGCCACTCAAGTCATGCCCCAATTACCCTCTAAATCATATTCAAAATTTTAGGTATATAAACTATACCATTTTTATGCCATAAATCATTCATATATTTATGGGCTAAATTGTGCCAATAATATGAAATTTAAGGTTTTACTCAACATTTCTCCCGTTACACGTTCGCAAACTTCACATAGAATGTTAGGCTCACAACTTAGCCTAACTTATATACAAAAAGGGAAAGAAAGGAGCATGTACCATTCATACAACATAAAATAATAAGGATCTAACTAAACATGTGTCATTTAAATTTGGCATAAAACAATGAACTTGCATTTTTGGATCCAATTAACATGAGTCTTAAGCATATGAAATTACCTAAATCCAACTAGGCATGTAAATGTAAACTTGCAATTTAGATCCAATTAATATGAATCTTAAGCATATGAAATTACACAAATCCAACTAGCCATGCAAATGTAAACTTGAAATTTGGATCCAATTAGTATGATTCTTAAGCTTGTAAACGGGGACTTACATAGAATTACACAAATCCAATTAGACTTGTAGATATGAACTTGTATTTTTGATCCAATAATCATAGATCTAATATGTGAGAATGTAGATCTAAAAATATATATAGCATAGCCTAAAACATGCATGTAACATAACATGAAAAAGTCACCAAATTTACATAATACACGATTGGTTTAACATACAACATAATAAGTCCAATAAACCACAATAGTCTTATAAGCATATATGATAGAATCGTTACAAGAATAGACATGAATCAGCATCACCACTATCTTACAACTAAGGATAACTCTAGTTTTCACTTTATTACAAATCATAACTTTTAATCGTTCACATCTAAATAAAAAAACCGGGCTTACAAACAAAAGAAAGTCTTGTTATCTGGGATATGTTTTCTGAAACTGAAAAGCAATCCCTTGACGAAGACTATCGATTTTCTAAATTAGATTTGATTCGTAGCTTCTAACTTGCTTTCTAGTTTGAGAAGAAATGGTGGCTAGGCTAGGGCGATCATGGACAGCATGGTGGCTCCTTGGAATGAAATTGTGTGATTTAGGGTTGAGGACTAGGGTTGATTTTATAGAAGTTTAAACTTATGTGAGCCGTTAGATCATCCTAGGAGCGATCAGAACCGTCCAGACTTAATCGAGTTATCCAGAAATTGCTACCTATGCCCTAGTGACTCAGCAACAAGTAACAAAAGACTCAGCAACAGGTCAGAAAATCGTCACTGTTTGGATCTGGGCGAGGGGGTCGACCCCTATAGGGGGGTCGACACCTCAGTCGACACCCCTCTTGGAGGGTCGACACCTATGTCGACCCCCATGGGGGAGTCGACCCCTATGGGTGGGATTTTCCCCGCCCGGTTGAGCCACGTGATTTTTAAAATTTGAACTGTTTTGTTTTTTAAAATATTTAATTATATAATTTTCTGTTTAAACATGAAACCTTCTGAACTCCATAACTTCTTCATACGGAGTCCGATTCATGCAAACTCGGACTCTATCTCACGCAGAATTCCGAGACGAACGCAATGGCGTAACCCTTTCTCTTAATTCTCACGTTTAAAATTTAGTGCTCTATAATTAGTTACTTCAATAGAAAATACAGGGTGTTACATTCTCCCCTCCTTAAAGGATTTCATCCCCAAAATCTTCAAGTCACGAGGAATGTATATCCTATCATCCAATCATCCCTCTACTCAACCATTAAACACCAGCGTCCATGTTCCTTAAAGTTTTCTAATGCTTTCATGATTGTATGCATAGTGTGTGTATATATATGTGCTTATCTAATGCAAAATCAGGCGGTCTACTGATTTAGTTGACCTCCTTAATGCAAATTATGTCGGTGCCATGAGTCCATTATGCATGCAATTTTTTCCTAATCATACTTTCTACATGAGTGCACATCCATACAAATGCAATGTCCCTATGATAACATTCCAAGTTTCAATCCATATACGAATACATATATGCATATGCAATATGAAGGTGACTGAGCCGATCTAACACCTAATGTGTGTGTATATGCATCCACAAGCAACCACTAGCAACCACTTGCAACCATCAATCATAACATGTTTCAAATACATGTTTACATCCATTGGTTTCTACCTAAGGATAAAGAATAGGACCGAGGAGATCATATACTTAAAAAGATAGATATAAGCATGTATAAACTTAAGGAGAAAGAGATCAAGGAGGTACCTCAAAAACAAAAGGGTAAGCTGCGTGTATTTTTCACTCTGTTTCCCAAGTCGCATCTTCCTCAGCGTCACTCCATTGAACTTTAACAAGCTTGACTTCACGGTTGCAGAGCTTTTTGACTTCCATACCCAATATACAAGTTGGAACTCTTCTCACAGTCGCTTCTTGTTCCACTTCTACTTCCTCTAGTATACTTGGCTCCACAACTTCCGCAGACTCATGTAAGAACTTTCGTAGTTGAGAAACATGAAAAACATTATGAACTCCAGCCAGTCTTTCGAGTAGCTCTACTCTATAAGCCATCGTCCCAATCCTTTCAATGAAAGGAAATGGTCCTACAAATCTTGGTGCCAAATTTCTTGCGGACCCAAAGCAAATGACATTCCTCAAAGGAGATACTTTAAGGAACACCCTATCTCCAGCCTCAAACTCAAGGTCGGCCCTTCTTTTGTCTGCGTAGGACTTTTCTCTATCTTGTGCAGTCTCCATCCGTCTTCTTATAAGGTCCACCTTTTCTGAAGTTTCTCTAATCATGTCTGGCCCAAGTACGAGCTTGTCGGTAGACTCCCACCAACAAGTTGGTGATCGACATGGTCTTCCATATAAAGCCTCGAAGGGTGCCATGCCTATGGTGGCTTGGTAGCTATTGTTTTAAGCGAATTCCACCAAAGGAAGATGATCCTCCCATGTTCCTCCAAAGTCAAGAATGCACAATCTCAAGAGGTCTTCTAATACTCTGTTCACCCTTTCCATCTGACCATCGGTTTGGGGGTGATAGGTCGTGCTTAAGCATAGTTGTGTGCCTACAACCTCTTGCAAACTCTTCCAAAACTCGCTCGTAAAGATAGGATCTCGATCACTCACTATGTTGGATGGTATCCCATGGAGTCGAACTATCTCTTTAAGATAAATGGATGCTAAGGACGGGGCAGTCCTTCTACTCTTAACAGGTATAAAGTGAGCGCTTTTAGTGTGCCTGTCCACTATTACCCAAATACTGGTATTGCCCCTTCTTGACCTAGGCAACCCATCAACAAAGTCCATCGAAATGCTATCCCATTTCCAGTGTGGGACCTCTAAAGGATGAAGCAGACCACCAGGCTTCTTCTGCTCTGCTTTGACTTGCTGGCATATCAAGCACTTAGCAACAAACTCGGCTACATCCCTCTTCATGCCACTTCAAAAGAAAACCCTTTTATGTATTTATACATCTTGTCTCCACCTGGATGTATGGTCAGCTTAGAATGGTGTGCTTCTTCAAGAACTATCTTCACCAAATCCCTTGCTTGTGGGATGCATAGCCTTCCATCCCGTCTCAACCAACCCTTACCATTGATGGAGTATCTATTGAGGTGACTAGAAGTATGACCCCCTAATTAGCTTATCCATCATATCAACTAGCTGAGGGTCTTCTCGTTGCGCGGTTCCTATTGAGTCCAAAAGAGTAGGCCGCACCACTAGCAATGCTAACAGACCAGGTACATATTCAGAGGAGGGTCTAAAGTCAAAGTTTGTATGTACTCCAAGCTTTGCCTTTCTACAAAGAGAGGACTTAAGGTTAGCTTCTTTCTACTTAAGGCGTCTACTATTACATTGCCCTTGCCAGGGAATAGGAAATCTCAAAATCATATGAGGCCAGAAATTCCATCCATCTTTGTTGTCTTAAGTTAAGATCTTTCTGTGAGAAAAGGTACTTTAACGATTTATGGTCAGCAAACAATTTAAACCTTTCTCCTAGCAGGTAATGATTCCATGACTTAAGAGCGAAAACAATGGCAGCTAGCTCCAAATCATGAGTTGGGTAGCTCTTCTCATGTACCTTTAATTGCCTTCCCCCATAACAAACTACCTTGCCTTCTTGCATCAAGACAGCGCCTAATCCTGTACCGCATGCATCTTTGTATACAGTGAACATTTTGCTCCCATCAGGCAGTGTCAGAACTGGGGCTGCTATTAGAGCCCTTTTTACGTGTTGGAAAGCAACATAGCAATCCAAATCCCAAACGAAAGTTAGGTTCTTGTTTGTCAATCTTGTGAGTGGGGATGAGATTTTTGCAAAGTCTTTAATGAAATTTCGGTAAAAGCCCGCTAGCCCGAGAAAGCTTCGGACTTCGGTTGCATTCCATGGAACCTTCTAATCTTGCACTGCAACTACTTTTGCGGGGTCCACAGCTATCCCCTCTTTGGACACCACATGTCTAAGAGACCTCACTTCTTCTCTCCAGAAATGACATTTGGATAATTTGGCTTTCAGCTGATGTGCACGAAGAGTATCCATGAGTTCCCTTAGATGCAAAGCATGCTCTTCTTCATTCTTCGAGATAATCAAAATGTCGTCTACGAAGACCACCACAAACTTATTAAGGAACTCCCTGAACACCCTTCTCATCAAGTCAACGAAATAAGCAGGTGCGTTAGTCAAGCCGAAAGGCATGACAAGCCATTCGAAGAAACCATCCGGGGTTCTGAACGCGGTCTTATCAATGCTGTCTTCAGCCACTCTTAGCTGATGAAACCCGGTAGCTAGGTCTAGTTGGGAGAAAATCGATGCACCTACAAGCTAATCAAACAAGTCGTCTATTCTTGGAAGGGGGGCCTATTCTTCTTGGTCAGCTTATTTAGCTTCTTATAGTCAACGCATAGGCGAAGTGAACCATCCACTTTAGTTACGAATACTACTGGAGCACCCCATTCAGAAATACTCTGCCTTATGAACCCTTTTTCGAGCAGCTCTTTAACTTGCTTGCTGAGCTCTTTCCTTTCCCTTGGAGTCATGTGTCTAACGGGTAGAGCTACCGGTTTTGCATTATCAACAGGGTATATGTGGAAGTCTATCTCCTGCATTGGAGGTAAGTCCTCCACTTCTTCAAATACATCTGAGTATTCACTGATTATTCTAACAGACTGTAATTTTTCAACAGACGCATCAAGAGATTCTAGGTAGCTAAGCATAACAAAATGCATGGGATTACAAGAGATTTCGAGAGTGTTATCGAGGCGAGTCATAAGTCTAACTACTCTCTTTTCACAATCGAGGATGGAACCATTGCTGGATAACTAATCCATGCCTAGAACCAACCCATAGCTCGTGAAGCCCAAAACATAGGCATTACATCTAAACCCAATGCTTAGTATAGAAATTTCCAAATCCAAACAAATCATTGACAAATAAGCCGATCCCCCAATTGGATTTGAAATAACCAAGGGATCCTCTACTATACTGGTGTCTAGGTGCAAAGTTTCAACTAAAGCACTAGATATAAAAGAGTGTGATGCGCCAGAATTAAAGAGTGTACGAAAAAGATGATCAAAAAGATAAACTAAACTCTCAACAGAAATATATCTACCTCGTTCTTGCGGAGGTGCTATGAGAGCCTGAACCTTCCCTCCAGAAGTAGATCTAGTCCTCTGCCCTTGCCCTTGCTTTCTTGGGCGGTCCTTAGCCATGTGTCCTGTCTCGCCGCGGTGAAAACAACCACCCATCTTCCTCTTTTTCTTTCTGTTGCCCTTAATAAGATGTCCGGGAATGCCACAAAAATTAAACTTTCTTTTACAATGGGGTTTGTTATTCTTCCCACCCTTTTTTGAATCTGTCTTCTTATTCTGCGATCCCTCCACTTTCTTATCTTGAGGTACTTCCACCTTTGCCTCTTTCTTGCCATCCTTGTCTTCCTCCTGTAACAGTGCCATGTCCACCAGTCTCTCATAAGTCGCACCCATAGGTATATGGGACATAGCTAGGCTGTGCAGTGGCTCATTCAACCCTTTAACAAAACGGAGAGCCTTCTTATGAGGAGTGTTCACTAA
This sequence comes from Allium sativum, assembly GCA_030737875.1. Taxonomy (NCBI): domain Eukaryota; kingdom Viridiplantae; phylum Streptophyta; class Magnoliopsida; order Asparagales; family Amaryllidaceae; genus Allium; species Allium sativum. The sequence continues at coordinate 164,820,499 of CM060916.1, read as the reverse complement.
CTCTAGTCTGAATCTAGCCAGCTGGTTGAACTGGTTGACGTATTCCTTGACCAACATACTTCCCCGTTTGGTAGCTAAGAACTTCTCCATCTGTAGGCTTCGTTCAGCTTGTGAGAGGAATTTCATTTCAAACCTCATTCTGAAATCCTCCCAAGTTTCAACTGGTCTCTCAGCATTAGTAACTTCCCACCAATAAGAGGATTCGTCTTTAAGCAACCACATGGCCAACTATATCATTTGCCTATCGTCCGCTTCGAAGATAACAAACAAGTCCTCGGTTTCTTTGAGCCAGTTTCTTGCTTCTACAAATGACTCGGTCCCATTAAAGTTCTTTCCATCGATGGCTCAAAAATCTCTACATATCTTTGAGAATGCATTTGCATGACGAGGAGGAGGAGGAACAGCTGCAACTGGGGGAGGAGGAACATCTGTTGGGCCTGCATCATTAGCCCTAGCCTCTAGGTACCTTCTGAACTAGCCAGATACCGGTATGCCCTCTGGAAGGTTAAGATCCCCAGACATAATGAAACGAAAAAGAAAAGATTCAGAACAAAGGATAGAAAGATACTTCATATGGCTTTGGGGGATTATGCCTTTTAAAATAAAAACAACACTTTTTCTTGAAAATGCTTCTTTAAACTTCATTTCGAAAATTAGTTTCCAATTTTTTTTTTATCTGATCTGGCAACCACCAGCTCTGATACCAAGTGGAACACCCCACCTTCGTTAAGATCACTCACAAAGGGAATGACTTAACTTCGGTGGAGCATCATAGGTAAAAGATACAGATAATTTACAAGACAGACATATGAGCAGCAGAAAAACTAAATTTATTTCATAAGTACGTGGTGCAGTTAAAACATTTCAACAACTGTCTCAAACCAACTTCCAAATTATTACAACAAAATCTCTGTCTTGATTAAAACATAAAGAAGCATGAAATAACAATAAGGTAGCATAAATCCCCAATAAGAGAGTATCCAAAGCCATAGCCCAAGGAAAGAGAATCCAAGCAATACATCTACTCTCTTCAAGCTGGAAATGGTCCAAACAAAGCTGAAGTATTCCTTTCCTGCGGACCTTGGGGGGTGGGAGGGGAACGGAAGAAAGCAGGCGAAAGAAAAATGGGTCAGACATGAGTCTGACAAGTCCAGTGATTATTTAGCATGTAAACAGGAAAAAGGATTATGACATGAATAAACTGAATCTAGGACAACGCCCTAGAAATAAGATAATAAGACTGAATATGCAATTGCACTCAATACTATTTCTCTGCACCCACTTACAGGTGTTTCAACTAGCACCATGTGTTCAAGATAATGATTCCCTTTATCGTTCGGCTCCTACTCGTATACGTTTACCACTTGTGTCATTCGGCCCCGCTTGATTGTAGATACCTGTGCTGGTCCCACCATAGGGTGTATCAAATCCTATGGTGGTAACACGACACGATTCAAGATGCACAGTGTATAACTACTGAGGCCCTGTGCCTATTTTTTCCACTCCGGAGTAGGTGCACGACCGCACTCCGTTGGAACCTACAGTGACGCACCACTCGCCGTTTTTTTGACCGCTTATAATCAGCCCAGTAATCATGCCCCACCCTGCCTAGTTTAGGGTACCATGATTCATCTATGTGGGTTATGCTAAAATGGGTCCCCATTACTAGTGTTTCCTAATCAACATGTTAAAATGGTTAAGTGTTCTCAAATTAACCTAACCCTACCCATCAGTTTAGTTAACATGTTGTATTGTTTAAGTGTTGCCTTAGTTAATTTAACCCTACCATTCCTGTCTTTGCTTTAATTCGTTCATTAAAGCACCAACCACTCACATTAGATATGTATTGTTGCGATCACTAGTTGTGCCGGTCGGTTCCGGGCAGTCTTACACCGCAACTTAATCTAACCTCAGGTTCTTTTGGGCTTAATGCGCTAACCTCTCACATTAGATCTATATTGTTACGGTTGTTGGATGTGCCGGGCGGTTCCGTGCAGTCTTACACCGTAACTCAATCTAAGCTTAGGTTAGGCATATTCGTCTTTTACTAAATTCACATATTTACCCTTCATATTTATATGTAAATTATCCACAATTATTTCCATCCAAGTCAAGCCCCTATTACCCTCTAAATCATATTCACAATTTTAGGTATATAAACTATACAATTTTAATGCTACAAATCATTCATATATTTATGGGCCAAATTATGCCAAAAATATGAAATTTAAGGTTTTCCCAATGTTACCCCTGTTACATGTTCGCAAAATTCACATAGAATGTTAGGCTCGCAACTTAGCCTAACTTATATACAAAAGGGGAAAGAAAGGAGCATGTACCATTCATACAACATAAAATAATAAGGATTTAACTAAACATGTGTCATGTAAATTTGGCATAAAACAATGAACTTGCATTTTTGGATCCAATTAACATGAGTCTTAAGCATATGAAATTACCCAAATCCAACTAGGCATGTAAATGTAAACTTGCAATTTGGAACCAATTACTATGAATCTTAAGCATATGAAATTACACAAATCCAACTAGGCATGTAAATGTAAACTTGAAATTTGGATCCAATTAATATGAATCTTAAGCATATAAACGGGGACTTACATAGAATTACACAAATCCAATTAGACTTGTGGATATGAACTTGTATTTTGGATCCAATAATCATAGATTAATATGTGAGAATGTAGATCTAAACATATATATAGCTTAGCCTAAAACTTGCATGTAACATAACATGAAAAAGTCACCAAATTTACAAAATACATGATTGGTTTAACATACAACATAATAAGTCCAATAAACCACAATAGTCTCATAAGCATATATGATAGAATCGTTACAAGAATAGACATGAATCAGCATCACCATTATCTTACAACTAGGGATAACTCTAGTTTTTACTTTATTACAAAACATAACTTTTAATCATTCACATCTAAATAATAACAGGACTTACAAACAAAAGAAAGTCTTGTTTTCTGAGATATGTTTTCTGAAACTGAAAAGCAATCCGTTGACGAAGACTATCGATTTTATAAACTAGATTTGATTCGTAGCTTTTAACTTGCTTTCTAGTTTGAGAAGAAATGGTGGCTAGGCTAGGACGATCATGGACAACATGGTGGCTCCTTGGGATGAAATTGGGCGATTTAGGGTTGAGGACTAGGGTTGCTTTTATTGAAGTTTAAACTTATATGAGCCGTTAGATCATCCTAAGAGCGATTAGAACTATGCATACTAGATGGAGTTATCCAGAAATTGCCACCTATGCCCTAGTGACTCATCAACAAGTCAGAAAAGACACAACAACAGGTCAGAAAATCGTCGCTTTTTGGATATGGGTGAGGGGGTCGACCCCTATAAGGGGGTCGACACCCCAATCGACACCCCTCTTGGGGGTTTGACACCTATGTCGACCCCCCTAGGGGGAGTCGACCTCTATGGGCGGGATTTTTCCCGCCCAGCTGAGCCACGTGATTTTTAAAATTTGAATTGTTTTGTTTATTAAATTATTTAATTATATAATTTTCTGTTTAAACATGAAATCTTCTGAACTCCATAACTTCTTCATACAGAGTACAATTCATGCAAACTCAGACTCTATCTCAAGCAGAATTCTGAGACGAACGCAATGACGTAACCCGTTTCCCTTAATTCTCACTTTTAAAATTTAGTGCTCTATAATGAGTTACTTTAATAGAAAATACAGGGTGTTACAATGGTCATGGCTTTGACGTGAATTCAAGGAGGAATGTTTGAAATGTTGTAAAGAGTTCATTAATCGATGAAATGCAACGAATGTGGGAACGACTCAAAGTTGTGAGCTCGTGGATAATGGTTGCTTGAGACGGGGTCTGAGCTTGTGCATAGTCGTTGATGATGACGACAAGAGTTATAAAGGATGAGAGTTTATCATTATCGTAAGTTATAGCAGGCTCAAAGCAGCGGTATGATAGGGACACCAAAAAGACTAGTGGGACCAGTCGAGTACTCAAGGCACATGGGATGTCGTAGCCACTTATGCGTTAACGTTGGTTTCAAAGAAGGATTGACTAGAACTAGGGTTACCATTAGCCCTTGACAAATGGCATGTCGTAGCCACTCATGCGATTAACGTTGGTTTCATAGAAGGATTGGCGGTGATAACCAGAGTCATGGGTGATGATTGCTTTGCTTGTACCGTCTTGTGTAGATTGTCCAACATCGAAGGAGACATCTTTTGGGTGCTTGTCTGATGTTGGTTTAGGACTTCGGGGCATGCGCTTAGTAGATGTCGATATCGATTAGGTTGGTCTACGCTTGATTACTAGTTTCTGTGTCTGCTATATTTTCCTATTATGATTGTTTGTAAAGGCTATCATTGTCAGATGCGGGGAAGACAAGTTTGGGTTCTTCTCTGTTGATATTGGTAAATTAGTTGATTAATCCAGCTATTCTCATATACTTTAATGATGATGTTATATAGTTGTTTTATCACTCATTAAGACTGTTTTCTGACTCAATGTTTTTTGTTTCCTCTTATTACCTTGGGATGTTCATCCACTGTGTTTGCATGGGCAGACTAAGTAGCAGGTGACAGGTGATAGATCTTGATGGGGACGATGTTGCTGAGCGACGACGAGCAAGAGGCTTATGTATTATTTGATACTATTTACTATCTGTTGTTTCCGCTATTATGTTGATGTATGCTTCTCTGAGTGACTGTAGTGAGGCAATATGTATAGAAATTAATGTTGTATGTTGTTTGATGTATGGATCTTTCTAGTTGATATGAAAGTTTAAGTTTCAGCTCAATTATGCTTCACTATTATTGCCTATTGTATATGTTATATTATATTTATCTTTGCGCTATGAGTTATACAACAGCTTCCTCTTTTATTTCTACCTTGATGATCATCCGTAGCTTCCTGGCACATCATTCAACGCAGTATTTCTCCTGTTAAGTGCAAGAGTTATGGGCAGTCGTCACATGATAAGTATATGTATATCTTTTGAAGTGTTGAAGACAATAAAGGAACAAGGGAGTCGTAGAACATATACATATATATTTTATATGTATAGGTTGAATATATATAACCTATTGTATAAAGGAATATTAATCAAGTAGGAGTTTTGATTAATACATTAAGTCTTATAGACAAAGGAAGTTCTGTTAAATAAAACAAGTTTTAACTTATAAAAGATTAATTAAATTGCAAAGGGGATTCGAAGCCGTTTATATGAGTTAATCATACTTTGACTATTTATCATGCTTTGTGACTTGATAATGTTTTGGATATTTATTCGTTTATTAAGAAAATTAAGTGATTTTTTTCCATATACAATCATCTACTACGTGACTTGATAGCCGATTAGTCAACTATAAAACTTGACCTTAAATCTAACGATTAGTTTTGAGGAGACCAGGACTGGTGAGTGTTCTACTTATAAAAAACCCCTTCAAAACTATTATACATGTTCTATGTTTTGGAAGTGGCTGTGAAGTGAAGTCCATGTAGCGATTATGAGATTTGTTTAGGAATTTTTATGTGATTATGAGATCTATTGTGCTATGTGATTCCAACTGGGAATTCGTGTTATGTTCGAGTAATAAAGACGCATGTGAAGATATCGAATGAAACATTAACACCAAGTATGGCTAAAAATCAGAGTAAGGCTATGTGATTTGGGGTTCAGCTAACCCATGATAGGATATATTGATTATGTATCTAGAGTATGCATATAGATGTTGTGAAAGGAGTTAGATATATATGTGTATATATATATTTGGTTTCACGTGGTGTGCACCGATGTTTTCGTGTATGGGATAGCCTTGCATTCCTTATGGTATATTTTATCTAGAGATATACGATGCTCGGTAGGTAACTTCTGATCCTTATGCATGTTGTTTGGATCTGGATTGATCCGGAGAGAACTCCTTGGAAAATCCAATTGCGGATGTGCCTTAGAAATTTTGTTTGTACACTCAATAGTTTTCGAATGTAACCAATATAACCAATCCAGCTTTTCAATTTATTTATATTATACATCCTAGAAATTATCTACTATACAGCTATACTTCTCCTAATAAATGGTTCAATGTTTTTAAGGGATAACTGTTACAGACATACGTACGGCCTTAAATTGTATTGATTTATGTTACATATATGTTTAGTTATCTCTGGTGATATCCATGCCTGATCCATGTGTTATTTTATTATAACGCTTAGGTTAGATCGAATATATTGTCTAGATTCAGCCATGGTTGATTTGGAGCGTATGGAGGAGAAAGTTCAACTTACTATACTATTTGTATCTATTGCATTTTATGTTGTACATCAACATTTATGAGGATAGGTTGTTATAACTGTCCAGGTTGATGATATGTTAGTCTTCTCTGATAGTTGTAATCATACTATTTTATTTTGTAAAGATCGTTTTTCATACTATATGCTATCGTTCCATTAGGGCAATTTGATATTGTGTTCTGTTCTTCCTTGTCCTATTTCTTTTTTACTTTTATTCTACTCTAAATTACCATCTTTCTGGTACCTGGGGTGCTTGACACGTGATTATCGTGGATGTATTAGTGTTGACATTCAAGGGTCGAAAAATCAGTACATCACAACTGGTATCAAAGCATAAGGTTGAGCGAACACCTTAGCTTTGGTTGGGTATGACTCATCAAGAGAGAGGGTAATGAAATGCCCTAACATGAATTGATTGTATTATACATTTGAGAGGTCATTTTTGTTAGTGCTATAAAAAAATATGTTGTGTTAGGTAATCTGCTGAGTGGTTTATTATTTTTGGTTGGTACATGGGATGCCATGATATCGACAGGGATTTCTAAATACTTAAACAAGGCAAATCGATACAATATTATTTTCAAAATTGGTAATTGTAATAATTTTACATAGGCTTATATTTTTGTATAAAATATAAATTTTCATAAATTAACATAATTATTTATGATATGTTTAGTTGATAGGAATGATAATATTCAATTATTGTATGCTATTGAATATTAGTTATGCTCGACCAGTTTATAAGCATTTACTATTGCTTGTTTATAACCAGTTTACCTTTTACAACATGGGTTGGATAGATGGTAATATGTTGGAATATTAGATTCGATCACCTTGTGAATTAAGTTTCATAGTTTGATTATAAGAAGTTTAAAGATAATGTTGGGTTAAAATTGAGTTTTAACATGATTTGTCTATTATCATTTGAATGATGATATGAATTTATGAAATGATATAGATAAAGAAGTTGCTTTATGTAAATATGATTTGCAAAAATGAAGAGAATTCAATTGTGAACTTAAATCCCGGTGCTTTTAAAGATAGTTTCTAAGAGTTCATAAGTAAAATATTTTTATATTTGCTAGTTCAAGTAGCTCGGTACTGAATAAAATTAGGCAGGAGATGTGTTCAGTTGGTAAGCACTTCTCTTATGTATTACCTTTCTTAACAAAGGCGATATAAGATACTATTAGTAGAACCCAGTTCCTTGTATCATTTTGTTGTTACTCGATCTGTATGTATAACTCCCAAGGATTTTAAAGAGAAATATTTTGGAAATATATTTCAAAAACCATCTGGGGTTAATCCCCCATAGAATTATTTGATATATAAAAGGTATATGTATGTTAACGTTATTTTTCATGAACACCAGATTAAGGTGTTTTGGATTTGGTCGTAGGGGAACCTAAGGGTTACTTAGTTCCTACAAGCTTTAGTTAATTCGTCGTTTCCTAGATGTCAAGGTCTTAAGCCCAAAGATTAGTTATTCTTCCTTCAAGTGGTGAGTATCACGCTTACGAGACTCAAGAACCAACAGTTACCTTGGGATAAGAGTTACATAAACCCGACACAAGTGGAAAACTAAATGACTTACGAGGGTTATTTCAATAATTATTCTCAAGTAGGTGGCTTTGTTGTGGGTTAGCAATAAAGAAATTCATACAATTAAAGACAACTATTAAATCTCTCTTTATTGATCATTTGATTGAGTACAAAGATAATTATAAGTAAATTTTCTAAATCGATTTACAAATTAGGATATACTCTCAAAGAAATGGTTACAAGATTAGAGAATGAGAATAAATACCCCAATATGAGACCCATGGGGCCTAATTTATAGAGGATTTGGATCCCCTCTTATAACAATCACGTGGGAACCCCGCTTCTGCTCTGAGAACTCTAATATCGTCTCGCTTCCGGGCTTTGGTAGCGGCTTTTCGGTATCGCCCCATTGTAATATACCTTGGTTCCGGCATACTTGACTTATATTCTATCTTTTCTGTCTTTAGCCCTGTTTTTCTTTGTCAATAGTTATTTGATGTCGATGTTTCCTGCTTGGGGAAATATCAGTTTCGGTATTGAATCCCTGAAGTTGGCTTGATTAAATGGTTCCTAGTGCCGACTTTGACACTGCTTCTTCCATTTCTGGGCGTTGTGTCCATGTTTCTTCCTTTTATGGTTTTGATACTGGTTTTTGGTAATGGTATCGTTACCAGGCACGTACATGTGTATATAGATATGTATGTATGTATGTATGTATGTATATCGATAGCAATCTGCTTGCATACAAATTGGTCTCGTGCTTTTTCTTCCATTTCAAATGGCATGCTTCTGGCCATGAGTGTAGAGTTCCGCCCTTACTGTCTCCAAACTCGTGTCTTCCTTGTCCGGTACCGATACCAAACTAATTGCACGTTGTAAGTTGGTGTCGGGATCATGTATTGGTTGATATCACTTCTTTGTACTGGTACCAAGCTTTTGCTCCTGGTGTTGGTATTGATAACATGTAAGCCTATCTTTAGCCTTCTTACTTTAGTTTGATGTTGGTTTGCTCATGGTTCCTTTGGCATCGATATCGATATCAAGGTTATTGGTATTGAGAGATCTTTGCTTACTCTTGCACTAGTTTTGTACTTGAGATTCCATCTTCTGGTAATATCTTCATGTCTTTTTCCTTATTGCTGATACTGACGCCAAGATACTTTTTCATTATGGGTTGGTATCGATATCTTGCCTTCATTGCCACTTCTTGGTATCAACACCAAGCTTACTTGTCCTTCTGTGTTGGTGTCGATGGCATACATCCTAAATCCTGGTTTTGTTGCCATCCTTTTCTCCTTTTAATTCTCCCGCTTCGGATGCCGATCCTTCCCGATGTTCTGGTATCCATTTAAGCCTTCCTTTGTTTCCATTCTAGTGTTAGTTTACTCTGATACCCCCATCATCTCTATTTGGTTTCAGTATCGAAATTTGGTAGGACCACTAGCCCCTAGTAAAGGGGTATTTTCGAATTTTTAAGTCAATGGCTTGAATACCCGCTTCTATCCGCCGACAAATTCTTGCCTCACTCTCTTTTGCAAGCTTCTTTCTCTTTTCCTCATCAACCATCCTGCATTTAAATTTTCATGGAACAAGTATCAACAACTCTTGCACAAAACTTTGCATTAATTAAGGTAAACCCTACTTCATTACTTTCAAAATAGTTTGAAGTAATTATTAGTTTAGTTATATAAACACCATGAAACCATTGGTGCTCAATCCGTATATTTCGAATTCATACATAATAATCTCCTTTTCAGTATCGACTTGGTGGTTTTGAAGAATTATCAATATGCATTGAATTGATTATACAGCTGAATTATTCATCTAATTATCTAGTAACTTTTGTTCGACCAAGTTGATGCTATTGCTGGGTTGATTGGTGCAAACCGGCTTCAGATTTATTACCGAAACCATCCTTCACTAACCAACCGTGATTTGATTGACAATAAAATGAATTATTTATGTAGTTTCCTATTCTTCCTAAAGCACTTTAAAAATAACAATGCTGGATTTGAGCCATGTAGCATGTGCCTTCGAGAGAACTGGAAACTTCCATTTTCCCTTTGTGTTAAATTATGTTGATTTGTTCAATAAGCAGATAATACCTGACTTTATGGGGAAGAATCATTCTGTGACAAAACCCATTAAAAGTTCTACCTTACTGCTTGAATCTTCGTTTTCAAAGAAGATTAGTGCTGCTGCGAAACATTCTTTAATTACCTCGCAAGAAGAAGTCGATGCCATCCTTCAAGACTTTAATATTTCTGTAGTGGAGGCTATTCCACCTCGCAATACCGAAACCATCACTTCCCCTTACAAAGGATATTTTTCTTATTATGCTATTCATATTTTGGATTGGGGCTTTGTCCCTTTTCTGGACTTTATTGCTCGATTCTTGCGACATCTAAAGATATTGCCCATATCCAACTCTCTCCAAAAACTTATACCTACCTCTTAGGTTTAGATCTTTTATCTTTGGAATCTGATAATTCCTATTTAAGTCCTTCACTTCATGATTATTTAATTCTCCCTTTCAAGCTTAATGATGTGAACCTTCAAATTTTTCGTGCGAATCCCACAAAGGAACTACTATCTGAAGGATTTGTGAGATTCAAAGACTGTGAGACTCAGTTTTTCTTTATACGATGCCGTTCTGATATTTTTGGCAGTTTCAACACTCCAAATATGGGATTTAATTATACCTAATACTTGCCTTTCTTAGTTCCTTTTATTATACATGCTTGTATATATTCCATTTTTACTGTAGATGTAACCCCCAAACTCCTAGCTTTGCAGATAAGGGGCTAGTAGACCTTCTTAATATCACCTCTGAAAAGTTGGATAAAAAATCCTCGTTGCTAACCCTTAGTTTTCTCCAAAAAACACTCTCTTTTACCGACTAGTCAAAACATTATCGGGTAACCTCCTCTAATTTCTATTAACAAAGGGATTCTTTCTTTATCGCTGGGAAGGGACGCTCCTTTTTCCTCCAGCTCTCCGATATTTCCTGATATCTCCGATAAGTGTCTTACATGGAAACTCAAAATTTAGTAATAGCTTGACCCTTTATTGATCTGTTTGCTTGACATGTTGTGTTTGTCATACATTAGGTGTTACTTGCTCTGAATCAAGCAAGGCCGACTTATCCTCCTTAATTCCAAAAGTCGGATCTTCCTCATTAAGGAATGTTTTACTCAAGTCTGGAGACGCTGCCAAGAGAAAACTCTTGGACGTGACTTCTGAGGGTTCCCCGTCCAAAAGACCGAAGGGTATTGTGGATCAACCTCCTTATGTCAATGCAACCATTGATTTGCCTATAACCCCTTTTCCGAAGATAGCTTCCCAAATGGATGCTCATTTATCTGAGACTCCTTGAGCTTTCGCTGCTATCCATCAGGCGATGGTATTGTCTTCTTCTTCTGAAGATCTTAATTCTCAATGATCACTTGTGCCTCCCATTATCGAGGTTACGATGAGTTTGTCAAACAGATTATGTCTTCTTCCTTATTTCCATTCTTTGTTCTTCAACCCTCTATTTTCGATCTCTCTAGCTATAGCCATTCTCTAGTTGAGCAAAGCTCTCTGTATGAAACTTTATTTCCTTCTCCTTTTGATTTTACTGTTGCATTCCGTACTTCTGCCATATCTTTATTTCTTTTAGGTTATCAAACAATGGTTCTTACTGCAAGAAGGTGTCTCCAGAATTTCTTCGGATTTATTGGATCTTAAGGAAGAAAATCTTTCTTTGAAAAGAGAGATTACTACTTTTTCCAATGCTAAGGGGAGTATGATGAAGAAACATAAATCATTAGAAACTACTCTTGCTAAATCTGAGTCTTCAGTAGTTATGGAGAAGAGAATCAATCTATCTTTAACTGGGGAAGTCAAAACTCTAAAGGAGACTTTGAAAAAGTCTAAAGAAGAATTCAATGCATTTAATTCTAGCTTCTCTTCTTCACAGGAAGATAATTCTCTTCTTATGGAAAAGAATGCCTTTCTTAGGAGCAAGCTTGATAGGAGTGAGGTTTTTTTGACAAAACCTGCTTCCTTCGAATGACCTTGGATGAGATTATGGTTAACTCATTCGAGGATACAATTCTGCTCATTTATGAAGACAATATAGGAAAATATCCAGAATTAAGATTTCCTTCTCTTGATCCTCTACTGGTTGAAAGGTTTATGTCAAAGATAACCATTGTAAAAGACGGAAACATTATTCCTAGGAGAGAAGAGATTGATGTGGCAAAACTTCTATTTATATTTGACGTTCTTATAGAAGGTTCGATCTGATGATGAGGAAGATGTTATTACTGCATCAAAACCAAATGCACCAATGGCAACAACCATGGCTTTAATGATATTACGAGAAATGGAGGACGTTGTAGTGATAACTTTAATGATTTTGATAATATCCTCCAAACTTATGATGGCCAAGATAAATTATAAGAAACCATGACCTTGAGATCCTCGATCATGACGTCCTTCGAACTGGTACTCTCGACCCTCCCAACACACAAGAGTAGGAGGAAGGTTTGAGCTTAAGATTTACAAAAGATGTTAGGACCCACCAAGTCTCTGCTTTGATTTCCAAGATATGGTAACTTTCATAATATCTTTTTTTGTTCATACTTCCAATATATCCCCGTTGTTCCCAAATAGACGAAAAGGAAAAAAATATGTTTTAAGCATGTCAGGCTTGAAAGAGCACGGTCAGAGGTAGTTCAACTTACTAGAGAGCTAAATAAGCAAATGAGTGAACATAACACTTTATCCGATAAATAGCATCAACTTGATAAGAGTACCACTAGACTATTTTTCTTTACAGAAAAGGAAGCAGCTTCCAGGTTGAAAGCTGGGGTTGTGAGATACTCCTATAAGTGAATGCTGAATTAATGGCCTTATTCTGGATGTTGATTGAAGATAGGGACATTCTAGTGGAGTTTTTATACGAAGTTTATAGTAGATATGAAATGGTGGAATTTTCCTTTTTAGGTGACCGTAGCGGAGGCTTGCTTAGACACCTTCACAGAATGTACTTAGATGATCGTGGTGTTGATCTCCGCCCCGAAGCTTGCTGGAATCTTTCACTGGTTCATTCAATACCCATAGAGTTGCCTTTAGACAAACTTAAGTTTAATAAGGGTAGATTTTTGTCTGAAACCTTTAAGAGATCCATTTTGTATGAACAAGAAGAGTATTTGTAATAAGTGCATTATTCTAATGAATTTGCTTTTTCTTGATTTCCGTAATAATTTCCCATAATTCCTCTCCTGTAATGGGCTTTCTTTCCAGGGACTTTGTAGGAAGCTATGTTAGATTGAGGAAAGAATACCACAAGAAGTCTTTTCTTATTAAATCTTCTAAATTAGCAAGATACAGCTTTATTAGAAACATTTAGAAGTTTTGTACTCAATGTCCCTGACTTCTCCTTGATTTTCCGGATGAAGACACAGATAAATTCTTAAAAGATATCCAAACATATCATCCGAACATAAATTCAATAAAGAACTAAAAATATGACTGAGTTTAAACTTTCGGACTTTCAACCGATCGTTGAACGGAAGTTGTTACGGATCATTGCAATGTTGTTTCATACATTTATATGTATGTACATACATACATATATATACGCATTTATATGGAAACTTAATGCTTAAGCTTTGAAAAAAGAAAACATACCCTCACCTTAAACACCTCTCACATTACCTTACACACATATCATATCACTTATTAATGCATCAGGGTTTTAAGGGCATTTTGTCTTTTCCAATTTACATTTCCTAAGCTTATATAAAAGGAGAGCAAACCCCAGGAAATTCATAACATTTCCAAGAAAAATGAAGCTCCTTTAATGGCTTCTCTTCTTCTCCCTATCTCCCTGACTAACTTCCTCAAACTATACACAAGTGAACCCCAAACTTAACCAAACTTTGCAAATGGTCTTATAACACCATTAGAACGTGGTTTAACATCAAAGAAGTTGAAGTACGGTGGAGCCAGGGGGAGAACATAGTGAGGCCATGAGCAATACTGGAGGGATAAGGAGGAAAAATAAAAGAAATCAAGTTTATGGAAAGGAAGGAAGGATAGAGGTCGCTAACTTGGATCTAGGCTTTGGATCTTGGTTATTTTTTGGTTAAAGGTGAATTTACAGCTCACTTAGAATAGGAAATATAATTAATACTAGCTTGTGTTTGGTTATTTTAAAGTTGCTTGAATTGTGGTAACTTATATTGAAAGTGTTAACTTGATTCTAACTTTAAAAGTACGTGACATTTGTGATCCTTGATAATGGCCTTAAATGAACTTGAATGAACTTAGGAATGGAATTGAATGAAATATCATGACAAGTAGAATGGTCTAGAAATAAAGCACATAATCTTTAGTAGTGGATTGACTTGTAGTGGACTTAAACTTGAAAGCGTATTTATAGCAACAGTCACTATAAGCGTAGTTTATGATTGTTGTATTTTCAACACTTCCAATGGAACTTTGTAAAGACGTTCTTAGTGACTTCTTACCATGCTAATCTTGTGGTATAAGTATGCTTACTACCTGGAGTTTAGTGGATAGTGAAAAGATAAGCAACATGTCAAAAAATGGAAAAACCTTACTAGAGCAAAACTGCCCATTTAACCTTGATTTTAATTTTCAAAGTTTTGCAATTCCACTTTAAATTTATGTAAATTATCTCATCTGTTTAATACTATTTCTTAACTCTTACTAGAATTTTTTTAGTATAAAATATCTTCTTTATAAAATATATTCTTTCTAAAATATTTTTTTTCTAAAATATCATCTTTCTAATTATCTTCCTTCTAAAATAACTTCTTTCTATAATATCTTCTTTCTAAATATCTTTTTTTTTAAATATCTTTTCAAACAAATCAAAGGTTAGAAAGGGTTAGAATTGCTAAATCTTGACGTGATTAAGTCACTTGATTGAAAGGTAACTGATAATGCTTAAAATTAGTAAACCAACGAAGTAGGCTTATCTATTTGTTAGTGTTAAGATTGATGTCGTGTATGGATGGAGCAATAAAGCTCTAACCTATTGACTTCAATCTTAGCTGAGGAATAGATAGGTTGGGAATGTTAGAAATATGTTAATCATTTGGATTACTTATCTGTTTATTGAATATCATTAATATATTCTTCATTCTAATAAGTCGTGGAGTAGGCTTATCTATCTGTGAGGGTCAAGAATGGGGTGTCTATGCAAGGGGTGATATGCAACCAGTGCTCTAAATTACCTAGCTCCACTCTTGACCGAGGGATAGTATAAGTTGAAATGTCAAAAATGAGTTAGTATATGAATCATGATTTCTATAAGCATATAAATTATTTTAGGTTTATCGTGACAATGTGTTAAATACATTCTTCTTTAACCCTCTCAAAATATATCAATGAGGTTATGATGATTGAATCTTTAAATAAATGTTTAAAGATGATCATATAAAGGAATTGTTTGAGTCTGTTGTAAACAGTGTTTTAGCAACACTTGTTTTTGAACCCTAGAATATAGTTAAACAAGAAATATACAACTTAACAGTTTTGAATATACTTGGATATTTAATAATTGGTTTTAAAGATAGAAACAAGTAAAGAAATCTTTCAAGATTAAGATATTGAATAAGATGTTTTTAACTTACAAAAGATAATAGGTTCTGATTAAATAATAGTTTTAAACTCTTTGGTTATATTTTAAAGAAAAGAATTCCTTGAAGTGAATTATGGATATACTTATATCGCAAGGATAAGTATTTAAATATATTTTGAAGTATTGAACAATAAAGGAATAAGGGAATCGTAAAACATATACATATATCTTTTATATGGAAAAACTGAATATATGTGCTAGTATATGAAGGAATAATAATCAAGTAGAAATTTTAATTAATAAATGAAATCTTATAGATAGAGGAAGTTTTATTAGATAAAAGATGTTTAATTAATAAAATAACTGTTTTTTAATTAAAAATAATTAAATGGGAAAGGAGATTAGATGTCATTTATATGACTTAATCGTCCTTTAACTATTTATCATGATTCGATAATGTTTTTGACATTTATTCGTTTGTTATGGAAATTAAGCAAGGTTGTTTTCATATATAATCGTCAATTGTGTGACCTGACAGTCGATTAATCGACTATAGAACTTGACCTTAAATCTAGCGACTAGCTTTGAGGATACCGGAATTGGTAAGTGTTCTGCTTATCAAAAACCACTTCATTGCTAGTATATGGTTTTTATGTTTTGGAAGAACTTGTGAAGTGAAATCCATGTAGCGATTCTGAGATCTATTCAGGAATATATGTGTAATTCTGAAATCTATTGTGTTGTGTGGTCCCAACTGGGAATTCTTATTTGGTTCGACTAGTGAAGACTCATGTGAAGATGTCGAACAAAACCTCGACATAGGATATAGCTTAAGGCAAAGTATTCTGTGTGATCTGTGTTTTAACTAACACACGATGGGATATATTGACTCCATATCTACAGTATGCTTATAGATGTCGTGCGTGGAGATTTATATATATTTGGTTCCACGTGGTGCACACCGGCGTTTTCATGCGTGGGATAGTCATGCTTTCCTTCTGGTATTTTTATCTATAGATATACGATGCTGGGTAGGTGACTTCTGGTCCTTGTGCATAGAGTTTAGATCCAGCTTGATCGAGAGAGATCTCCTTAGAAAATCCGATATGCGAATGTGATTGTACAAGTAACAGTTGTTGAATGTAATTAATGTAACCACTCCATCTATTTGATTTAATTATATTTTACTGTAACGACCCGGAAAATCTGAACCAATTTAAAATTTTTAAATTGGCTAAAATAATGGATTTTAAATATTTAAAATAAATATTTTAAATAATGGCGATGAAAACTGAGTTTGAATCGACAATTGAAAACGAATATAATTAATTATAATTATAAACAAGGCCTGAAATGGCGCCGCAGTTTCAAAATTTGAATTCAAACTTTGTCGGACTATACCGGGTGCAAAACAAAACGAATTTTAGTGAAACCAAAAATATTTAAATCTGTTAGGGAATACCTTTCTAACGAATCTGAAAAATTGAAATTTGATAGCGGGAATCAAAAGATATGTCCAGTTGAAAATTCTGAATAGTCGCTATGGAATTCAGGCCCTTAAAAATGGACATTTTGCAAACGACCACGGATTTCGACGAAACCGCTTTTGTTGGATCCGTGGTGTCAAATTATTGCTAGGTTTCAAATTTCATAATTTTTCGAATCAATATGTGAGCGTGGCAAAGGAAAACGCGTTTGACCGGTTTTAGTTGATTTTAATCGACTGGAAATTGGCCATTTTTCAAACAGTCTCAGAATTCGACGAAACTAGTTTTGGTAGGACCGTATCGTCAATACGAAGCTAGAAAATATTTTTCTGGAATTTTCAGAGTTAGTATGTGACCCTGGTAATTTGAAATGTACGTTTAAAATTCAATATAGTGATTTAAATGTAAATTCAACGGAAACTGATTGTAACGATCAAATCAGCTTGCGATACATATCCCATTGTGTTCGAAATGGGGGTAAAACACTATGGATGACAGGCGGTGGGCCTCGTTTCGAGGTCGTGGGTAAAAGTCAACTGTATGCAATTAAATTAATTAATAAAATAAAATATATATATATATATCTCCCTCCCTTTTCTCTTTCTGCCCACCCCCCCCCCCCGATTTCATTAAACCGAAAAAAAAAAGATAGGAGGAGCAGCAGCCGCCGCCTCCACCAAGCTCCAGCCGCCCTCTCCAGCTTGACCTCCGCCCCACCCTCCGATCCCGCTCCTCTCCACCTCGACGCACCCGAACCCCCTCCCTGACCTATTCCCCCCCCCCGAAGCCATCGCGACGCCCAATTCGCGAGCCCCCCCTGAAGCCATCGCGACGCCCAATTCGCGAGCCCCCCCTGAAGCCACTGCCCTGACGCCCTCCGACAGCACTACCCACTTCGACGCTCAGCAACCCCATTCCCCCCTTCTCCCAATTTATACGGTAAGTTTTTTTTTTACTTTCTATTTTGTTTGTTTAGGAAGAAAAAAAACAACAATCTTTGACAGTGAAAAACAATGATTTTATTTGATTAATGAAGATAAAGAAAATCAGATTTATTTATTTATATTATTGCAAAGAAAGATAAGATTTTGGTTTAGAAAAAGATTTGATTTTTAAATCAGTAAAGATTTGATTTTTAAATCAGTAAAGATTTGATTTTTAAATCAGTAAAGACTTGATTTTTAAAAATAGAAAAGATTAGATTTTTAAAGAAAGAAAGACGATATTTTTAAATGGAGAAAGGCGTGATTTTTACTTAGGTAGTGAATTAAAAATAGGGATTTCTATATATTGAATAGCGAAGAAAAATTCGATTTTTATATATTGAATAGCAAAGTAAAAATTCGATTTTTTATAGATTGAATAACATAGTAAAAATTCGATTTTTACATATGTAGAGAATACGGGCAACGAAAACGGAAAAGGCGAGATTGGCGAAGATTTCTATAAAGGAAGAGTCGTAGTATTGGATTAGCTATTTGGTGAGAATTTCTCACTCTTCAATTTCTTTTTCTAGCCATATATATATGTGTGAAATTAAAGTGAATTGCTATATATAAATAAATATATATATATATACGCCCTTCGTCCACAAACCATGGACGATATTTATTGGTTGAAATTGTTGTGAATGTTGATTGATAGCGAATGGTTGTTTGGGATTGTTTGTGGTTGATATTGATTTGATTGTGGTTGAAAAATATTTGGTTGAAACCACATAGGATTAGTTTGTGGAAATGAAATAAATACATACATGCCGCCTGCGTGCGAACTAGATGCATGATTCCCATTGTCAAAAACCGCGAGGTTTTAAGGTAGAGCGAGGAGTCGTACTAGGGACGGTCCCGGTTTTAACTACCCTGTCGTTATGCTGCCGAAATTTTGAATAATATTCATGTGTTTGAATTATTTTCATTTGCTAAAACTATATTTATTCATTGAATAGAAAACCTTCATGTGTTGAATTGATATTCATTCGTTGATTAGAAATTCATGTGTTGAATGGTATTCGCGTTTTAAATATAAAAATCACATTTTTATCTATATATAGAAACTATAGAAAACCTTCATGTGTTGAATCGATATTCATTCGTTGATTAGAAATTCATGTGTTGAATGGTATTCGCGTTTTAAATATAAAAATCACATTTTAATCTATATATAGAAACTATAGAAAACCTTCATGTGTTGAATCGATATTCATTCGTTGATTAGAAATTCATGTGTTGAATGGTATTCGCGTTTTAAATATAAAAATCACATTTTTATCTATATATAGAAACTATAGAAAACCTTCATGTGTTGAATCGATATTCATTCGTTGATTAGAAATTCATGTGTTGAATGGTATTCGCGTTTTAAATATAAAAATCACATTTTTATTATTTGCATGAATCGCGAAAATGTGAAGTGTTAAAAATAGCCACTTGTTCAAATAAACATATATGAGTTGAAATATTCATTAATTAGCTAATGAAATGATTTGCACCTATGTAAGTAACATTAGAATGAATGGTGTTTTTAAACCAAATAGAAATCAAATATGAAGTTGAATAGAAAATGATAAATGATAAGAACTGTATATATATGTACATGCATATTCATTAAACAGGTTATAGCAAAGGGGCTAGAGAAGAGGAATAAAATTTTGTGCCCGACAAATAGGTACACATTTACTGTTTTGTTTGGGTGATGATTTTATGAGCCTGTTGGCTAGCCGCTTGGCTTTTTCTTTTTCTTTTTGAGATTAGAAGGACCGAGAAAGCTATTTGCGATTTCCCGATGCTCCCGGTGCAGGGGAGGTTATGGCGAAATTTTCCAAAAATTTAAGGCGTTAGTGAAATATTTGAAGTGAAAACGATATTGAAATCATTGAATGAACTATATTTATATAATTATATAAATATAAATAAAATTAAAACGAAACGTGGCCGTGCAGTTCGCATTTTGAAACCGTGATTTCAAACAACTAGTACGGGGAATCCGACCATTGGATTTTCCCGAAACCGCAACCGTCGGGTTCGCCTTGGAAATATCTTCCCAACGGCACCAACTTTGTAAAAATCCAACGGTTGGATTGTCTGGAATGTTTAATTCAAATTTGATGAAAAACAGCGCCAGAAGCGATTATATTTATATATATATATATATATAATTATATATTTAATCGAATAACGACGCTGCAGTTCGTATTTTGAAATCGAAACTTCAAACGATTGTACCGGGAGATACGACCGTCGGATTTTCCCGAAACTGGAACCGTTGGATTCGTTTAGAAAAGACCTTTCTAATGATGTAAATTTTGTGAAGATCCAACGGTTAGATTTTCAGATATGTGTAAATCAAATCTGAAGAAAAACCGCGCCACGGCCGCTTTATGGCCCGAAGCGTCGTTTTGAATAAATTAGCTATTTTAAAATAAATAAAAATAGCGATAAATAGTTATAAAATATCATAAGCGATATGGAATAGAAATAAACTGAATTTGCTCGATTTATGTGGCTTTTGATGGTTGAATGTGTTTGGTGTGAAAATTACATTAAAGAACAAAATTGGTGTTGTTGAATGATTTAACCATTGAAATAAATTGATTTGAAATTCTAAATGTACGTGAATTTTTTTTAAAGACCGAGTTAATTCTCATTTCAAATAATTGACCGACGATTGAAAGTCGAAGATGAAGACGGTGGTCGAAGACCGGAGATCTTCACCTCGTTTGGATGGTAACCGAGGTCCTGATTGGGAGGCATCCCGAAATATGGATAATGAGTGGTGATCGTTCAGACGTACGTGGTGATCGATGGGTTTGCGAGGTATTTAGTGCCTCCGGTTTCGTTCAGACCCAGAACGGACTTGTAAATGGACTGTGTGTCTGACATTGGATTTTATTCTGTGTTGATTGATCTCTATTAAATATACATCTGTTTGGCGGCGGAGAATTTATTCTTTTGCTTAACGCCCTTCTCTGAGACGCACGAGCTCAGAGGTTGTATATCGATGGACATCAGTCGCATGGCATGAATTGCCTGTGTGGCATGCTAAGATGCATTGATCAGGACTTCTGTTGAAAAGCAAAGTCTTGTGGTGATGATCAAAGCACCGCCTGTGTGGCGTAGCTTTGTGTATAACGTGAATTCGCGAGCCTCACACCCCGGTGTGAACCTAAAACGGGAGAAGGATCTCAGGGAGGGCATGCGTTTCTTTCTAGCTAGGGTGGTGTCAGTGACCTACCAGCCTTGACATTTATATACTTTTCACCTAAGTGGTTGTTACTGTTGCGAGGCACCTCGGTTTGATCGGACGATCCGGGTCCGATGGAGTCATTCGTTGGCTCGTTGACGCCCCAAAGGGCGGGGAAACGTATTGTTCAGGCATAATAATCCACATCGGTGGACCGGCCCTGACGATCCAAGGCTTGCCTGCGCGCTTGCCTGAGGGGCGGGCTAGAGCGTCTCGAATTCGGGAAGGACTATCTTTTGCCTTGGTTCATGACGGAAATCAAATTTCCAAATACGTGACTGTGCGGTTTTGATTGTATACCTATATATGGCGACATAGTGGTATGGGGCATTAATGCCGTCTATGATTGATAGTTATGATTTGAAATTGTTTTCAAAACATATAAACACTAGGAATAATATCAAATGCCTTTGTTTATCCGTATCAAGCATATTTTGGCCGTTATATGGTAAAAACTCTATCCTCCGGTTTGCGTTGCATTGTGTGATGGGAACTGAGTCTTATAACGGCTTCATTTTTATAAAAAGCATAATGATGTTTAAAAGAAATATTTGTTTGAAAGCACTGGCAATCCAATGGAGTAAACCCGTTCCACGAAAGTGGCGTGGTCCTGTGATTTGCCATATTATATATGTGTTGAGTAGATTTCTCATACCAGTCCCATGACTGACTCGTAGTTTGTTTCACTCTCAAACTCGGGTGCCCCTTTTTCTACACGGGCAGCCTTGTATTCAGGTTTAGCTGGTTCTTTCTGGATAGCTGGAGCTGAAGATGGATTCTATCATTTATCTCTTTTTATGTTGTTCAGCTCCTATTGTACATATTTTGTTTATTTCCGCTGTAGACATTTATGTATAGCTGAACTGTATTTGTACTAAGTAAGATCCTGTATACTGTGTAACTTTGATGATTGCTTTATCCAGTATATTTTATTGTTCATTATCTGGTGTATTTATTTGATTTTGTTCTGCTATTATATGTTTCTGTGTTATATTCCAAAGATAACCCTTGTTTCCGTCTGAACGGGATTTCGGGTCGTCTCAACGTGGTATCAGAGCTTTGGTTAAGCTTAGTTCTGGAAAATAACATTTGAACGAACTCGTCAGAAATAGAACCAGTAGTGTTCTAGGACGGGTAACTCTATACAGATAGGATCAGCAATATCCTAGTATGAGTAAAGCAGAATGAAATTACACCTCGATAGACACATTTACACTTGAAGTATATGTTTCTATGTTTTAAAATAACTTTTCTGTGACCTGACACTTGATCTGCTAATTGCAGAAGTACTAGAAAAATGAGTGTCAGAAACAGGAGAAATGCAGAACCCGATTTAGAGGCTCTATTAAAGAGATATCGAAACTTGAACGGAGCACAGTTCTCGGGCAATGAATCTATAATTCAGACTCAAGCTTGGATGAGTTCTGTTGAGAGAATTTTTGAGAGTATCCAACTGAGGGATGACCAGAAACGGTTAGTAGCATCTTGGGCGCTCAAAGAAGAAGCTTTAATCTGGTGGGAAACAATCATCAAAGATAATCCAGAAGGTGATATCACCTGGGACAGATTCAAAGTGATTTTCCTAGAAAGATTTACTCCTCCCGAAGCAACCGAGCGATTATGTAATGTATTTTCTTATCTAATACAAGGAGATATGACCATTCCCGAATATCATAAGAAATTCAACGAACTTGCTCACTTTGCTCCTCATCT
Source organism: Allium sativum (assembly GCA_030737875.1). NCBI lineage: Eukaryota > Viridiplantae > Streptophyta > Magnoliopsida > Asparagales > Amaryllidaceae > Allium > Allium sativum. The sequence goes on along the minus strand of CM060916.1, from coordinate 164,797,613 downwards.
GATTCAAGACCCAAAGAGGAAAAATCAGAGATTTATTCATGGCCTGCAAAGGAGATATCAGAATAGTGTAATGAGGAATGTGAAGCTTCCTTTTTCTGAAATGATTTATATGGCTTATCAGTATGAAGATCTCCATAAGAAAGGAATGTTGCGCGACGAAGAAGAAGTCTGTTCTAGTGACAAAACAGAGTCAGAAACTGATATTCCTGAAGCCAGTACAAGGTCTGAGGTCAATAAGAGGCTCAGTGCCAAGAGGAAAAGGGCTGATTCTGGGAACGAACGAATAACGACCGCCACGTGCTCAAGCTGCAATAGAAAAGGACATTTGGCGATAAGTTGCAAATCTTGGAACCAACAAAGAAAGAATAAGTTCCCACCCAAGAAAGGATTTCAAGCGAATAGAAAATGCAGTCTCTGCCATCAGGCCGGTCATATAAAGCGAGATTGCTGGCTGTTAAAAAGGGCCAAAGAAGCTCAGGTAAATGGAGTGGCCGAATTGCCTGCATCTTCGTCTGATCAGGAAAGAGCTGATGTTTTAGAAGGAACGCTTACTATCAAAAATATTCCAGTCAAAGTACTGTCTGACACAGGCGCGTCCCGAAGCTTCATTTCCAAAGATGCAGCTAAGAAACTGGACTTGAAGTTGAAGAAGCTCAAGGAACCAATGACTGTCCAGAATCCAGTTGGGGGTTCCATCGATCTCAGTTGGATTTGTGGAGTGCTGGTTTCTTTCTCTCGTTATCGGTTCCCTACCATCGCAGCCGTCATGAATTTTAAAGAGTTTGATCTTATCTTGGGGTTAGACTGGTTGACCAAATATGAAGCTGAAGTTAAACGCGCCGACAGAGTCGTAAAGGCGAGGATTAAATCAGGTGATTATATAACCATTCCCTGTGAAGGTCAGAATGCTAATAGAAAAGACTTCTGGGCAGCTTTGAATGTTTCTCCAGCCCAAATTGAAAATGTTCCTGAAGTCACAGAGAATATTCCTGACCTCATCAAAGACATTCCTGTCGTCAAGAATTATGCGGATGTGTTTGAGGAAGTCGTTCGCTTACCTCCGCAGAGAGAAATAGATTTCAAGATTGCTTTGATTCCGAATGCAAGGCCGGTAGTTCACGCTATTCGAAGAATGTCCTTGAAAGAGAAGGAAGAATTAGACAATCAAACACGACAGCTAGTATGGAAAGGTCTGATCAGGCCTAGTTTCTCTGATTGGGGTGCAGCAGTGGTATTTGTCCCAAAATCTGACGGTACTCTACGTCTATGTGTGGATTATCGTGATCTGAATAAACAGACAATAAAGAACAAATATCCATTGCCGCGGATAGATGATTTGTTGGATCGATTAAATGGAGCACAAGTATTCTCACGAATGGACCTAGCCACAGGCTTCCATCAACTTCGAATTGCCGAAGAGTGTGTTCCAATGACAGCGTTCAGAGGCCCCGACTTATTCTACGAGTGGTTAGTAATGTCGTTCGGCTTATGTAATGCTCCCGCTTACTTCGTCGATCTAATGAACAGAGTATTTAGGGGAGTATTGAATAAATTTGTTCTGGTTTTTATTGACGATATTCTAATCTTCTCTAAATCAAAGGCCGAACATGAAAAGCATCTGGAACAGGTTCTAGAAATCCTCAGTCGGAATGTATTAAAAGCCAAATTTTCCAAATGCATCTTCTGGCAAGATGAAGTGAAATTTCTGGGCCACGTTGTATCGAAAGAAGGAATTGCTGTGGACCCAAGCAAAATCACAGCCATTCAGAATTGGAAATAGCCCAGTACCCCCACTGAAGTCCGCAGTTTTCTCGGATTGGCTAGCTATTATCGGAAGTTCGTTAAAGACTTTTCGAAGATATCTGGTCACTTAACGAAGCTTACAAAGAAGCATTCTAAATTCAAATGGACTCCAGAAAGTGAGGAGGCTTTTGAAGAGCTAAAGTTAAGACTAACGACTGCTCCAGTGTTAACCATCATCGATGGCAACCAGGATTTAAAAGTCTGGACTGATGCTTCTAGAGAAGGCCTTGGCGCAGTGTTAATGCAAAGAGGCCAAGTCACACGAGAAGAACTACGTAACTCATGATCTTGAGTTATTAGCTATTGTGTTCGCTTTGAAGATCTGGAGACACTATCTTCTGGGCGAGAGATTTGAACTGTTTACAGATCACCAGTCGTTAAAGTATCTGTTCACTCAGAAGGACTTGAATCTGAGGCAGCAATGTTGGCTGGAGTTTCTTGCAGCATATGACTTCGAAATTATATATACTCCGGGGAAGGCCAATGTCGTGGCCGATGCGCTGAGCCGAAAGAATGTAATGATCGCCAGCTTTATTATCACGACATCCTTGATTGACAAAATATCTATTCTTCAGAAGGAGGATAACTTTATTAAGGATATGTTCAAAAGGATTCAGAAAGGCGAACCCTCGTGTTTTCAAATAGATAACGACGAGACCTTGAGGTTAAAAGGAAGGATTTGTGTTCCTGACATTCCTGAGCTAAAAAGGGAAGTGTTAGACGAGTGTCACAAGTCCAAGCTGAGTATCCATCCTGGTGTGGCCAAAATGTATCATGATCTCAAAAGAACATTCTGGTGGAAGGCTATGAAGAGAGACGTTTCAATATATGTTAGCCGATGCCCTACTTGCCAGCTAGTCAAAAGCGACCAACAGAAATTGGCTGGATTATTACAACCGCTAGAAGTTCCTGGTTGGAAGTGGGAACATATTTCTATGGATTTCATTGATGGTTTGCCCAGAACCAAAAAAGGGAATGACAGTATTTGGGTGATCGTAGATCGCTTCACGAAGACCGCCCATTTCATACCTGTCAGATCAAATAGAACCGCTCAGAGTCTGGCGCAGATTTACTTCAGGGAAGTAGTTAGACTACATGGAGTGCCGCTCAGTATAGTAAGTGATAGAGATACAATATTCACTAGCGAATTCTGGGAAGCATTTCAAGTCGAGCTGGGAACAAAGTTAAACTTGAGCACCGCTTATCATCCTCAGACAAACGGTCAGACTGAGAGGGTGAATCGCATTTTAGAAGATCTATTGCGGGCTTGTGTTCTAGATTTCGGTGGATCATGGGAAGACCATCTGCATTTGGCTGAATTCTCTTATAACAACAGCTACCAGGCGAGTCTGACAATGTCGCCATTCGAAGCATTGTACGGTAGACCGTGCCGATCTCCTGCTTGTTGGGTCGAGCCAGGGAATAGACTTGTGTTAGGGCCTGATATGATTCGAGAAGCTGCCGACAAAGTCGATTTTATTAAGAAGCGACTACTCGCCGCTCAAAGCCGACAAAAGAGCTATGCCGATAGAAGAAGAAGAGATATATCCTTTGAAGTTGGCGACTATGTATATTTGAAAGTATCGTCGATGAGAGGAGTTATCCGGTTCGGAAAAACTGGAAAGCTGGCGCCCAAATTCATTGGTCCGTTTCCTATTCTGGAACGGATCGGGACTCTCGCTTATAGGGTCAAACTGCCTGGCTGGTTGCCTGGAGTTCATGATGTATTTCATATATCTCAACTTCGAAAGCACGTTCATGATCCAGACTTGATCGTGGAAGAAGCAGCTCAACATGACATTTAAATTACTCCAGAATTAGCTGTGAGAAGAGAGCCGCTAAAGATCATTGGCAAAGAAACCAAAGAACTGAGGAACAAGAAAGTTCACTTAGTCAAAGTGCAATGGAGTGGAGATCCGCGAGATTGTACTTGGGAAACTGAGGAGAGCATTCAGAAAGCTTATCCTAGATGCCGAGTAGATATCTCTGATTGACTCTGGTGCAAGGTACATTTACCCTACTTTGCATTACCATTTAATTCTCTATTCTATTGCTATTTTCTTCCCATGGATGTGCACTATTTATTCTATACTCTGAATGATTTTTAAAAGGAATAGGGGATTTGATTAGTATATTTTTGGAAGGTTAAAAACAAAATGGTTATTGTGTTGTGTGATTGTAGATTTATCAAACCACTTTCGACTTTGTTCCTTTTCGGGGACGAAAAGTTTTAAGTGGGGGAGATTGTAACGACCCGAAAAATCTGAACCAATTTAAAAATTTTAAATTGGCTAAAATAATGGATTTTAAATATTTAAAATAAATATTTTAAATAATGGAGATGAAAACTGAGTTTGAATCGACAATTGAAAACGAATATAATTAATTATAATTATGAACAAGGCCTGAAATGGCGCCGCAGTTTCAAAAATTGAATTCAAACTTTGTCGGACTATAACGGGTGCAAAACAAAACGAATTTTAGTGAAACCAAAAATATTTAAATCTGTTAGGGAGTACCTTTTTAACGAATCTGAAAAATCGAAATTTGATAGCGGGAATCAAAAGATATGTCCAGTTGAAAATTCTGAATAGTCGCTATGGAATTCAGGCCCTTAAAAATGGACATTTTGCAAACGACCTCGGATTTTGACGAAACCGCTTTTGTTGGATCCGTGGTGTCAAATTATTGCTAGGTTTCAAATTTCATAATTTTTCGAATCAATATGTGAGCGTGGCAAAGGAAAACGCGTTTGACCGGTTTCAGTTGATTTTAATCGACTGGAAATTGGCCATTTTTCAAACAGTCTCAGAATTCGACGAAACAAGTTTTGATAGGACCGCATCGTCAATACGAAGCTAGAAAATATTTTTCTGGAATTTTCAGAGTTAGTATGTGACCCCGGTAATTTGAAATGTACGTTTACAATTCAATATAGTGATTTAAATGTAAATTCAACGGAAACTGATTGTAACGATCAAATCAGCTTGCGATACATATCCCATTGTGTTCGGAATGGGGGTAAAACGCTATGGACGACAGGCGGTGGGCCTCGTTTCGAGGTCGTGGGTAAAAGTCAACTGTATGCAATTAAATTAATTAATAAAATAAAAAAAATATATATCTCCCTCCCTTTTCTCTTTCTGGCCCCCCCCCACCCCCCCCCCACATTCCATTAAACCGAAAAAAAAGAAGATAGGAGGAGAAGCAGCCGCCGCCTCCACCAAGCTCCAGCCGCCCTCTCCAGCTTGACCTCCGCCCCACCCTCCGATCCCGCTCCTCTCCACCTCGACGCACCCGAACCCCCTCCCTGACCTATTCCGCCCCCCTGAAGCCATCGCGACGCCCAATTCGCGAGCCCCCCCCCCTGAAGCCATCACGACGCCCAATTCGCGAGCCCCCCCGAAGCCACCGCCCTAACGCCCTCCGACAGCACTACCCACTTCGACGCTCAGCAACCCCATTCCCCCCTTCTCCCAATTTATACGGTAAGTTTTTTTTTACTTTCTATTTTGTTTGTTTAGGAAGAAAAAAAAACAATCTTTGACAGTGAAAAACAATGATTTTATTTGATTAATGAAGATAAAGAAAATCAGATTTATTTATTTATATTATAGCAAAGAAAGATAAGATTTTGGTTTAGAAAAAGATTTGATTTTTAAATCAGTAAAGATTTGATTTTTAAATCAGTAAAGACTTGATTTTTAAAAATAGAAAAGATTAGATTTTTAAAGAAAGAAAGACGATATTTTTAAATGGAGAAAGGCGTGATTTTTACTTAGGTAGTGAATTAAAAATAGGGATTTCTATATATTGAATAGCGAAGAAAAATTCGATTTTTATATATTGAATAGCAAAGTAAAAATTCGATTTTTTATATATTGAATAACATAGTAAAAATTCGATTTTTACATATGTAAAGAATACGGGCAACGAAAACGAAAAAGGCGAGATTGGCGAAGATTTCTATAAAGGAAGAGTCGTAGTATTGGATTAGCTATTCGGTGAGAATTTCTCACTCTTCAATTTCTTTTTCTAGCCATATATATGTGTGTGAAATTAAAGTGAATTGCTATATATAAATATATATATATATATACGCCCCTCGTCCACAAACCATGGACGATATTTATTGGTTGAAATTGTTGTGAAAATTGATTGATAGCGAATGGTTGTTTGGGATTGTTTGTGGTTGATATTGATTTGATTGTGGTTGAAAAATATTTGGTTGAAACCACATAGGATTAGTTTGTGGAAATGAAATAAATATATACATGCCGCCTGCGTGCGAACTAGATGCATGATTCCCATTGTCAAAAACCGCAAGGTTTTAAGGTAGAGCGAGGAACCATACTAGGGACGGTCCCGGTTTTAACTACCCTGCCGTTATGCTGCCGAAATTTTGAATAATATTTGTGTGTTTGAATTATTTTCATTTGCTAAAACTATATTTATTCATTGAATAGAAAACCTTCATGTGTTGAATTGATATTCATTCGTTGATTAGAAATTCATGTGTTGAATGGTATTCGCGTTTTAAATATAAAAATCACATTTTTATCTATATATAGAAACTATAGAAAACCTTCATGTGTTGAATCGATATTCATTCGTTGATTAGAAATTCATGTGTTGAATGGTATTCGCGTTTTAAATATAAAAATCACATTTTAATCTATATATAGAAACTATAGAAAACCTTCATGTGTTGAATCGATATTCATTCGTTGATTAGAAATTCATGTGTTGAATGGTATTCGCGTTTTAAATATAAAAATCACATTTTTATTATTTGCATGAATCGCGAAAATGTGAAGTGTTAAAAATAGCCACTTGTTCAAATAAACATATATGAGTTGAAATATTCATTAATTAGCTAATGAAATGATTTGCACCTATGTAAGTAACATTAGAATGAATGGTGTTTTTAAACCAAATAGAAATCAAATATGAAGTTGAATAGAAAATGATAAATGATAAGAACTGTATATATATGTACATGCATATTCATTGAACAGGTTATAGCAAAGGGGCTAGAGAAGAGGAATAAAATTTTGTGCCCGACAAATAGGTACACATTTACTGTTTTGTTTGGGTGATGATTTTATGAGCCTGTTGGCTAGCCGCTTGGCTTTTTCTTTTTCATTTTGAGATTAGAAGGACCGGGAAAGCTATTTGCGATTTCCCGATGCTCCCGGTGCAGGGGAGGTTATGGCGAAATTTTCCAAAAATTTAAGGCGTTAGTGAAATATTTGAAGTGAAAACGATATTGAAATCATTGAATGAACTATATTTATATAATTATATAAACATAAATAAAATTAAAACGAAACGTGGTCGTGCAGTTCGCATTTTGAAACCGTGATTTCAAACAACTAGTACGGGGAATCCGACCATTGGATTTTCCCGAAACCGCAACCGTCGGGTTCGCCTTGGAAATATCTTCCTAACGGCACCAACTTTGTAAAAATCCAACGGTTGGATTGTCTGGAATGTTTAATTCAAATTTGATGAAAAACAGCGCCAGAAGCGATTATATTATATATATATATAAATATAAATATATATTTAATCGAATAACGACGCTGCAGTTCGTATTTTGAAATCGAAACTTCAAACGATTGTACCGGGAGATCCGACCGCCGGATTTTTCCCGAAACTGGAACCGTTGGATTCGTTTTGAAAAGACCTTTCTAATGATGTAAATTTTGTGAAGATCCAATGGTTAGATTTTCAGATATGTGTAAATCAAATCTGAAGAAAAACAGCGCCACGACCGCTTTATGGCCCGAAGCGTCGTTTTGAATAAATTAGCTATTTTAAAATAAATAAAAATAGCGATAAATAGTTATAAAATATCATAAGCGATATGGAATAGAAATAAACTGAATTTGCTCAATTTATGTGGCTTTTGATGGTTGAATGTGTTTGGTGTGAAAATTACATTAAAGAACAAAATTGGTGTTGTTGAATGATTTAACCATTGAAATAAATTGATTTGAAATTCTAAATATACGTGAATTATTTGAAAAGACCGAGTTAATTCTCATTTCAAATAATTGACTGACGATTGAAAGTCGAAGATGAAGACGGTGGTCGAAGACCGCAGATCTTCACCTCGTTTGGATGGTAACCGAGGTCCTGATTGGGAGGCATCCCGAAATATGGATAATGAGTGGTGATCGTTCAGACGTACGTGGTGATCGATGGGTTTGCGAGGTATTTAGTGCCTCCGGTTTCGTTCAGACCCAGAACGGACTTGTAAATGGACTGTGTGTCTGACATTGGATTTTATTCTGTGTTGATTGATCTCTATTAAATATACATCTGTTTGGCGGCGGAGAATTTATTCTTTTGCTTAACGCCCTTCTCTGAGACGCACGAGCTCAGAGGTTGTATATCGATGGACATCAGTCGCATGGCATGAATTGCCTGTGTGGCATGCTAAGATGCATTGATCAGGACTTCTGTTGGAAAGCAAAGTCTTGTGGTGATGATCAAAGCACCGCCTGTGTGGCGTAGCTTTGTGTATAACGTGAATTCGCGAGCCTCACACCCCGGTGTGAACCTAAAACGGGAGAAGGACCTCAGGGAGGGCATGCGTTTCTTTCTAGCTAGGGTGGTGTCAGTGACCTACCAGCCCTGACATTTATATACTTTTCACCTATGTGGTTGTTGCTGTTGCGAGGCGCCTCGGTTTGATCGGACGATCCGGGTCCGATGGAGTCATTCGTTGGCTCGTTGACGCCCCAAAGGGTGGGGAAACGTATTGTTCAGGCATAATAATCCACATCGGTGGACCGGCCCTGACGATCCAAGGCTTGCCTGCGCGCTTGCCTGAGGGGCGGGCTACAGCGTCTCGAATTCGGTAAGGACTATCTTTTGCCTTGGTTCATGACGGAAATCAAATTTCCAAATACGTGACTGTGCGGTTTTGATTGTATACCTATATATGGCGACATAGTGGTATGGGGCATTAATGCCGTCTATGATTGATAGTTATGATTTGAAATTGTTTTCAAAACATATAAACACTAGCAATAATATCAAATGCCTTTGTTTATCCGTATCAAGCATATTTTGGCCGTTATAAGGTAAAAACTCTATCCTCCAGTTTGCGTTGCATTGTGTGATGGGAACAGGGTCTTATAACGGCTTCATTTTTATAAAAAGCATAACGATGTTTAAAAGAAATATTTGTTTGAAAGCACTGGCAATCCAATGGAGTAAACCCGTTCCACGAAAGTGGCGTGGTCCTGTGATTTGCCATATTATATATGTGTTGAGTAGATTTCTCATACCAATCCCATGACTGACTCGTAGTTTGTTTCACTCTCAAACTCGGGTGCCCCTTTTTCTACACGGGCAGCCTTGTATTCAGGTTTAGCTGGTTCTTTCTAGATAGCTGGAGCTGAAGATGGATTCTATCATTTATCTCTTTTTATGTTGTTCAGCTCCTATTGTACATATTTTGTTTATTTCCGCTGTAGACATTTATGTATAGCTGAACTGTATTTGTACTAAGTAAGATCCTGTGCTTTATCCAGTATATTTTATTGTTCATTATCTGGTGTATTTATTTGATTTTGTTCTGCTATTATCTGTTTCTGTGTTATATTCCAAAGATAACCCTTGTTTTCGTCTGAACGGGATTTCGGGTCGTCTCATTTACACCCTAGACATTATCTATTATACAACTATACTTCTTTTGATAAATGGCTGGACGTTTTTAGGGGATAACCATTGTGGACATTCGTAGGCCTTAAATTATATTGATTATTTCACATATATGTTAAGTTGTCTCACGCGGTTACCTAGCCTGATCCCGGTGTTATTTCATTATATTGCTCGGGTCAGACCGAGTATATTTTCCATATTTAGCCATAGTCAACCTAGAGCTTCTGGTGAAGAGTTGGAGTTTAACTTACAATACTATTTATATATGTTGCTTTCTATGATGTATATTAACGTTTATGAGGCCAGGTTGTTATAACTGGCCAAATTGATGATAGGTTAGTCTTTTCTGATAGTTGTAATCATACTATTTTATTTTGTAAAGATCATTCTTTTTATTATATGTTATTTTTCTGTTGTGATATTTTGATATTGTGTTCTCTTCTTCTTTGTTCTATTTCTTTTTTGATTTTTATTTTATCCTAACTTTTCATCTTTCCGGCACTTGGGTGCTTGGCACGTGAATACCGTGATGTATTGATGTCGATATTCAAGGCTCGAAAAGGCATTTCTCATTTTTGAAAACTGATTGTAGTCCCTTTCTAAAATCCTTTCATAGAAAAAGATAGTTTTTGACCTTAAGGAAGGTTTTATGTGCCATATGTCCAGAACATATGCTTTATTATTCGTCTGATTAAATATTCTCAAAGATTTCATTCTTAGCGTATGTTCCTTATGGAACCTTAAATCCACATAGACTATCTTCGTTTCAAATGGATCAGAAGATCCTTGGCCTGATCAAATCAATCTAGCACCTTTATAGGATTGTGGTTTTGTTGAAAGGGGTAATTATTTCCTCTCCTCCAAAGATATATCCAGTGTTGTTACTAATCCTTTTTTGTTATTTCTTTGTTGATATCACAATGGGTTCATGGCCTCTTTTCCTTTGTTAGAGAGTGGGGGTGTCCGATATTCTCTTTCATCTTATGTTCATCCCTTTGGAAACATCCCTTCATTTCGTGGGATCTTATCTGAAACCCTAGTTACCACGTTTTTGTTTGTAAAAAGCTTTTCTTAAAAAATATCAGCCATTCGTAAATTATGCTAAATTTTCTTGTATTTATGAATCTAACTTTTGTCGGAAGGAGATTTCCATTAAATAGGAAAGTTGATAGATTAAACACGAAATTGCTGGTTCAAGCCCTCCTTCTAGCATAAAAAATGTTAGCCAAAAATATGGTTAACACCCAAAAACGGCATGGTCCTTATAGAATTCTTTACTTATGAAAGGGTATACTATGATTACACTGTTGTTTCCATAGTATATTTCCTATAGTTTGCTTCTGTTAATTTCCTAAAGTGAATTCCTGTAGAAAATGAGGTAATGATTAGTTATAGGATGGTTAAAGTTTAAAAGGACAATTGGAAGAAACTTTATCCCTTGAAATGTCAGTTTCTATCATTTATCTTTGTCAATTTCACAATAATCATTTCAGTTAGGTTGGTGGATCCTTTCATGGGGTATCTGAACTCTTAAATTTCCATTAGTAGATTATCATGTAGATTACTATTGCTTAAAAAAGGAAGATTTGAGATGGATTACGAAGGCCTTTCTATTTATTCAAATTGGTAATTAAAGGATCTATTTAGTTCCGGGAATTATAAGGTGATCCTTTGGTAGATTCTAATTTATTAGGTTTTAGAGGTACAATCCTTAGTAGGGCCTTACTTGGCTTAGTTTGCTGATTCTGACCCTTCGGGTCCTCTAGAAGACATCCTTTCATAATTCATTTCTTCGAAGTTATATGTATTAAAACTAAAAGTTATAAGATAAAAAAACATAATTACTAAGAATTACCATTTTATTACCTTAGCTACACTAAAAACCCTCTTTATTTATGAATACTTTAAGAATTACAATTTTTCCCCAAATCAATTATAAAATTAGGGTTTACAACTTAGACTTTTTTGGTATAAGATAGAGAATATGGAGACCACTACGGTAGTACTTATAGGTGCAAGTTGACAGCCCCTTCCATATTATAGGCTTCTCTTGATGCCTCAATAGAGGCTAATGTGAGGGTTTTTGTTTGTGCATCCAATGGGAGGCGGTTAATGCTTTTAGTGCCACTCAATAAAGTAGTTTGTCTTCCTAGATGCCTGCAAATATATATTTGTTAGGGTGCTTCTGGATTCTATCAAGGTATTTCTTTAGCCCTAAAGACTCCTTGTAGGAGGAGTAAGCTCATGTGGATTCCCGGTTTTTGACTGTTGCTAACGAATTTTTTTCCAAATTAAGGATTTCCTTTTTATGTTGTAGATGATTTATGATAACCAAGTTGCCGAAACTTATTATTTTAAGTAGGCTGAAAGGTAAGTTGGGTTATTCCTTTCTTTTAAAGTTTGTTGCCTCAATGTTCATGCCATTTGGCTTCATCAAAAAGGGCTTTATCCTGTCAAAAGGAGTTCATTGTTCCTTCATCCAAGATTGGAAGATAAACTTTGATGAAGTGGCTTTGACTAGTGCAGAGGCTTTGGGCACTTGACATTCTTCATTGTAGTTTTCGTTCTTATCTCCTCTGGATTATTTTTGTGCTAACATTATTTTTATCATTATTATAAAGGTGGATACCCTGTGCCAAAGGCTCCCGTACTCAAGCGTGAGGACTTCCTAGACAGCCTCCCATCTGGTACTATTTTCACGGCTTTCCATGCTCTAGGGGTGGTCGATTAGCGCGCGCAGCCTTTCCCTCACAATATGTGAAGAGGCCAGGGCTCGAACCTGTGCGCTCCAGATTACCAGCCGGGTAACCTTGCCGCTTGCGCCAGACACCTTCATTTTTTTATCATTATTATATATACATATATTCTAACAATTCACTAAAATTTAATGAATTCAATAATGAGTGTTTAATGTCTCATTAAAGCCTATAGTATTAAATTTTCATTCTTCCTTACAAAAGTATAAACCTTTATGAATAGTTTAATGCGTGTTGAATTAAATATCATTACATGCATCCTTATAATAAAATAATTTTTACTAAGAATTCACTTATTACTTACAACACGTTAAATAACTGTTTTTAAATTTGCAAAGTTTTTGGAAGCATTTATTAAGGTTTAATAACTTTTTAAATAAGAGTGAAATAACTTGTTTTCTTTTTAACACTTATCTTCATTAACATTTTGAATACCAACTTTTTATAGTTTTCAGAAACTACAACTGTTTTAAAGTTTAACAAGATAAATGCTTAATTTATTTTGAAATTAGAATCTCAATAATTAAGTATCAATAATCAAACTAAGTGACAGTTAAGTACTCTAAAATGTTTGACAACATTTATTGTTGTATTCTCAAAATATGCTGTTACTTCTCAAAATACTTTGTAAAACATTATTCAAAGCCTGTATACTTTTAGTAATAAAGTTTAATATCCTCTTTATGTAATTATATATTAGAACATTTACTGTCATGTGCTTATTTACTCATGTTAAACTTCACATTAATCTGTGTTTTGAATCTTAAAAAGCTTTTATTACCAATGAATGCTTCTTTTAAACCATAAATATTCATTTCAATTTGTTTTCATATTAAGGATTCTTTTCAAAACCCATTTAATAGTCATAAAATAATGAATTAATTTATTTGGAATAATCAATTGTCATTTGTTGTGTTCCTATTATTACTTTCTCATATACTCTTAGTTAGTGGAAAAATTAATTATCCCATTTCTACCTAAAATTCCAGTAATTAATTTTGTATCCTGTTCCTTCAGTTGAGTACATCTTCTCTGTCTAACCTATCAGACGGGTTATACAATATATTTTTGGGAAACTTTATTCTTATCCATCATATCTATTAGTTAATCCACCTTAATAATTAGGATTAGCACCTAATTTTATGGTGCCTATAATTACTTAAAACTGAATAGTTCATCCACCCAATTTATTTTTTCTAATTTTATTCTTATCCCACCATACCTATTAGTTAATCCACTCTAAATTTTAGGATTATTACCTAATTTTATGGTGTCTATGATTATTTAAAATTGATTAGTTCATCCACCCAATTTATTTTTTCTGTTTACGATTTTTATTCTTCTTGGATATGGATGTAAATTGGAGAATTATACATTGTCTTTACTTGATGACACCAAAAATAAGACATTGCTTTGGATGAGTTGCCAATTATGGCATTACTTATTGTGTAAGGCCCGAAATGGCCCTTAACTTTTTAGGGGATTATTATGATATTCATGTAACAACCCGAAAAATCTGGGCCAGTTTAAAATTTTTAATTTGGCAATTTTAGCGAATTTTGAATATTCAAAATGAATTATTTTAAATAATATCGACGAGAAAATTATTTTGAATATAAATCGAACGTATATATTATACGCGTCGTCGTTAGAATATAAATATTTATATATAATTATAAATAGAATTGAAAATGGCGCGGTAGTTCGATAATTCGATTTCAAACTTCAATTGAATGTACCGGGTGCAAAACAATCCGGATTTTAGTGAAACCAAAAATAATGGAATCTAATAGTGAATATCTTTCTAACGAAGTTAACAAACCGAGATTTCACTTTAGAAATGATAAGATATGTCCAGTTGAAAATTCAGAATAGTCGCTGTGGAATTTATATATATTTTATATAATATATAGCCCTTAAAAATAGCCGTTTTGCAAACGACCTCGGATTTCGACGAAACCAGTTTTGTTGGGTCCGGGATGTGAAGTTATTGCTAGATTTCAAATTCCATAATTTTTCGAATCAGTATGTGAGCGTGGTAAAGGAAAACGCGTTTGACCAGTTTCAGTTGATTTTAATCGACTGGAAATTGGCCATTTTTCAAACGGTCTCAGAATTCGACGAAACTAGTTTTGTTAGGACCGTATCGTCAATACGAAGCTAGAAAATATTTTTCGAGAATTTTTAGAGTTAGAATGTGACCCCGGTAATTTGAAATGTACGTTTAAAATTCAATATAGTGATTTAAATGTAAATTTAACGGAAACTGATTCAAACAGTCGAATCAGCCCACGTGGCATATCCCATTGTGTTCGGAATGGGGGTAATACGCTAGGGACGACAGTCGGCAGGTTTGATTTCGAGGTCATATGAAAAGTCAACTTTGAAAAAAAATAAATAATAATAAAATAATATAAAATTTCCTTTATCACTTAGCCCCCCCACTTCTTTTCTTCCTCCCCCGACAGAAAATGGAAAAAAAAAAAAAAAAAAAAAAAGGGCGACCTTACGCCACACCGCCTCCAGCCACCGTGCCTCGTCGCCACCGCCCCCTTCCCTCCGCCTGCCCTCGAGACCCCCTCCTCCCTCTCTCTCCTCCGCAGCAGCCAAGACCGAAACCCGCCTCGAACCCCACCCAAACCCGAACCCTAAATCCCCCCCAATTCGAGCGCCGCACCCCCCCTCCGACCTGCAAACTCCGACGAAGCCGACGCCCTTTCCCCCATCTTCGTAAGTATTTTTATTTTACTTTTATTTTTTTATTTTTTTATTTTTATTTTAGAGTTTAAACCTAATTTCGATTTTTAGGAAATAAAATAAAAACTGATTTAAAATGAATTTAAAAACTGAATTTTTAAATATTAAAAACTGATTTTTCAAGGAAATAAAAACTGATTTTATTTTAAGAGATTAAATAGAAAAAGATTTGAATTTTAAATGGAAAAAGATGAGAAGTTTAAAAAGGTGAAATCTTTAAGTTTAAAAAGGGCGAAATCTTTAAGTTTAAAAAGGCGAAATCTTTAAATTTGAAAAGACAAAATCTTTTTAGTTGAAAAGACGAGAACTTTAGAAGTTAAAAGGCGAAACCTTTATATTTTAAAGGGAGTGAACTTTATATTTCAAAGGGCGGAAACTATATATTTTATAACGTTGTAAAAATATAATCTTTGTCTATTTTAAAAGCGTGTTAAAAATATAATCTTTTATATTACAGAATAATAAAAATAGGATTTTTATATATTGAACTTTGAACTAAAAATTCGATTTTTATATATTGAACTTTGAACTAAAAATTCGATTTTTATATATTGAACTTTGAACTAAAAATTCGATTTTTATATATTGAACTTTGAAATAAAAATATGATTTTTAAATATTGAATAGCGAAGTAAAAATTCGATTTTTATGTATGTAGTGGCTACGGGCAACGAAGATGGCGATGATGCGATAGCGATGAAGATTTCTATCAATGAAGTGCCGTGGAGCTAGGATAGCTATATGTGAGAATTTCTCACCTTTCAATTTAATTTTTCTAGTTATATATATATACTAGGATGCAGACGGTGCTAAGTAGCACCCGACACAATCGTCCACAGACCATGGACTTGTTTGTTTGGTTGCATAGATTAGTTGAATTATTTGTTTGAATGGAATTGTTTGGTGAGATGAAATTGATTTGATTGATGTGTGAATGGCGTGGGCCTTCACTAGACCGGAGATAAGGCTAGGCCTTGTCCCGTTTCTAGTATCGTGCCGTTATGCCGCCGAAATTTTCTAAAATATGTTAGAAAAATAAAATATCATTTTATTGAAGAAATGAACTGAATAGAAATTCATGTGTTGAAATAAAATGTTTTATCGTTAAAATATAATTTTTGACGTGAATGTGAATAAATAAATATTCATTTACGAACCGGACGGTTTGTTGATGTACACCTATTTGAAGGACATTGATGGGGTCGATAAATTTTACACATCGCCCAATTGCACAAATAAAATCTGTGTTTGATTGTTTGAAACCCCACACGGGTGTTGGGATGAAATTTGAAGTTCACTCATCCTGATTGATTAAATATGTCGATCGATTGATCGACAGGCTGTTATAAGCGTTGAATATCTATATTTGATGCTTATACAGTGTAGTGCACTTTGGTTGATGGTTGATTATTTTCAATGCTATTATATACATGTGTTGTATGAAAATCCATATAATTAATTTTGTATGGTAATTGATTGGGCCTCATTCCAGTTTTGAAAAAGAAATATTTGAAAAGGAAATATTTGAAAAAGAAATATTTGAAAAGGAAATATTTGAAAAAGAAATATTTGAAATAGAATATTTGAAAATAAAGGAATATATGAAGCCGTGTTGATTAGATTGACGCTATTTTGACGTAAACGATATTTATATCGGTTTTATTCATTTCGAAATGAATTGAATTGAAAACGATTTCGAAATGAATTGAATTGAAAGTGATTTCGAAATGAATTGAATTGAAAGCGATTTCGAAATGAATTGAATTGAAAGTGATTTCGAAATGAATTGAATTGAAAGCGATTTCGAAATGAATTGAATTGAAAGTGATTTCGAAATGAATTGAATTGAAAGTGATTTCGAAATGAATTGAATTGAAAGCGATTTCGAAATGAATTGAATTGAAAACGATTTCGAAATGAATTGAATTGAAAACGAATTCGAATTGAATTGAAAGTGAATTGAAATGAATTCAAATTGAATTGAAATTTGAATTGAATAGAAATGAATTTTAAAACGAATTTATAAAGAAGAATTCAATTTTGATTTGAATTGAAAAGGAAGTTGGAATTGCTTTTGAAACGAATTTAAACTATTTATATAATTCGTTTTAAATAGAAATCGACGAAGTGTATATTATATATATTATATATATAATATAATGGCCTGAATAGAACGCGCCGCGCCGCGGCAGTTCGTGAATTTCGACCATTTATTTCAAATGGACATTACGGGAGATCCGACCGTCGGATTCTCCTAAAACCGGAACCGTTGGGTTCGTATCGAAAAGAGCTTTCTAACGAATATTAGAAATTAGAAATCTAACGGTTGGATTTGGAATTATGTCCAAATCAAATTCGAAAAAGGTCGCTGTAAGTGCAGTTCGATGGCCATTGATGGAAATCGACTGTACGGGCCTTGATAAAATTATTAAAAATAGTAATAATTTATGTAAAATCATAAGAAATGATTTAGAAAGAATTGGGATGAAAAACTCCATATTTGAAAAGATAAAAATAGATTTTTATCGAAATGAACTAGTTTTGAACTAGAATTATAATTCTATTTATTTTTAAATAAATAAATTGAATTTGAAAAGGGTTTTAAAAGTAACCAGAATTTCCAATGATTGCATTGGAGTGGGTTTGAATCGAAATTGTCTTCGGAATATTTCGATGTTGGAATTCGTGATTATACAGGTGTTGTTATGGAAATTTGAAAGATATATATATATCGTTATTTCCAATGCGATATTTGTTAATCGTAGAATTTGATATTGAATATAGGCCGATATATTTTCTATTCAGAGCCTTGTATTGAATATCGAATGTGATTTGGGTTTGTCGTGAATGGTGTCTTCACTAACACTGTTCTTAAACCCAGTTGAGAAAAGATTAAATCTTTTTATTTAGATTTAATGAAGTGTCCCAATTAAATGACATTTAATTGGGATTGAATTGATATTGATTTTTGGGTTTATCGTGAACAGTGTTTTAAACAACACTTGTTCTTTAACCCGATAATTAATGAATGTGACTTAGGGTTTATCGTGAACCGTGTTTTAAATGACACGGATTCTTTAACCCAGTTAACGATTAAAACTAAGTGGAGTTTTAATGAATCTTTAATTAGATTGAAATAATCGAGAATGGAGTATCACCAGTTTTACTCCAGGCGATAGTTAAATCTTTAATTAGATTTGAACGTGAAATGGTAATTGAATTTACCGATAACACTGTGGTGTTAGATATGAAGTATTATCAGTTTTACTTCATGGGATGAATAGGTTGGGATTGGGAAATTAAAATAAATGATTACTTCGGTAAGGTTCGCTAATCCCGACTAGTTTGAATTGAGATTCAAAAATAGAATAAAGAATAAATTCAAGAATTTATCTTTGATAAAATTTATGGGAACCTTTCCCTATGAATGTGAAAATTAGAAACTAACTGTCGGTTAGCCAAGCAGAATGGTTTTCTGGATATTGATCAGATGTTGGTTTCGGCCTTCGGGGTTAATATTTGGGGAGTTATTCTCTTGATTAATTTACGGTTAGTGACTAATGAATTGGAATGAGGCGTATGTTGTGTTTGTGTAACACTTTTATAATATACGCGAGTTATTCGGGAAGACCGGGTTTATCCCATTCTGAATAACTGATACGACGATAAGTCGAAGATGAAGACGATGGTCGAAGACCGGAGGTCTTCACGTCGTTTGGGTGATAACTGATGATCTTGATTGGGCTGTACACCCAAGAAGATGGAAACAGTTGGTGATCGTCCAGACGTACTTGGAGATCGATGGATATGCGGGGTACTAGGTGCCTCCGGTTTCGTTCAGACCCAGAACGGACTTGTAAATGGACTGTGTGTCTGACATTGGATTTTAGTCCGTGTGATTGATCTCTATTAAATATATATCTGTTTGGCGGCGGAGAATTTATTCTCTTTCTTAACGCCCTTCTCTGAGACGTACGAGCTCAGGGGTTATATATTGATGGATATCAAACGCATGGAGTGAATTGCCTGTGTGGCATGCCTAAGTGGCAATTGATCGAGGCTTCTGTTGAAAAGCAAAGTCTTGTGGTGATGATCCAAGCAAGGCCTTTGTGGCGTAGCTTTGTGTAACGTTTACCTTGCGTGTTTCACACCCGGTATGAACCAAAAACGGGAGAAAGGACCTCAGGGAGGGCCTACGTTTCTTCCTAGTTAGAAGTGGCGTCAGTGGTTTTACACGCCCTGACGAGTTTGACTTATGTGGTTGTTGCTGTTGCGAGGCGCCTCGGATTGATCGGTCGTTCTCGAACCGATGGAGTCATTTAGTTGGCTCGTTTACGCCCCAAAGGGCGGGGAAACGTAGTGTTCAGGCATTTTAATCCACATCGGTGGACCGGCCCTGTCGCTCCTAGGGTCACTCGAGCTCTGATCCTGAGACTGGGGCTAGGCAGTCTCGAATCGGTTGAGGACTATCTTTTGCCTCGGTTCATAGATGGAAATCCAATTTCCAAATACGTGACATTTGCGGTTTTATTTGTAAACCTATACATGGCGACATAGTGGCATGGGACGCTCATGTCGTCTATGATTGATACTTATGATTTGAAATTGTTTTATACACTATGCACTCATTATAGTATCAAATGATTTGTTTTAAGCGTATCAAGCATTCTTTGGCTGTTATAAGGTAAAAACCCTATCCCCCGGCTTGCGTTGCATTGTATGATAGGACCTGGGTCTTATAACAGCTTCATTTTTCTTTATTTAGCATTGCGCTGTTTGTTTTATGCACCGGTATTCTTGGGAGGAAACCCGTTCCGTGTTATACGGCGTGGTCCCTTGATTTACCTAGCTTTAAAAATAAAGAATAACTGTTTTAGTTCTCACACCAGTCACATGACTGACCTGGAGTTTATTGTTTTAACCTAAACTCTGGGTGCCCCTATTTTGACACGGGCAGCTAGTAGTTTTGGTTTTGCAGATTTATATTCACAGGATCCTGGTTTACAGCTGGAACGATATCCGGAAAGCTTTGTATCCGTATATCTTCTTCAGTTGCGTATTGTATTATTTTCCGCTGCTATATATTTAAATGTAATTTAAATCTCTGATATTTCTGTGTAATATTCATTGTTACTCTGTATATTCTTGTAATCTGATGCATTGTTGTAATATACAATGAAATGTTCTTCTGTATGCGTTCTGTTTTGTCGTGTTCTCAACGATAGGGCGTTTCGAACGGCCTGGATCGGTTTAACGACTGGTTCGGACCGAGCGAAATTCCCTGCCGTCACAGTTGGTATCAGAGCTTTGGTTTACAAAGCAGAGAACAAGGCACATTAGAACCGTACGAAAGAATTCATCAGATATTGGACTAGCAATATCCAATGAGAGTGACTCGTTAGAGATAGGATCAGTAGTATCCTAGAACGAGTGTGAAGGGTGAATTTTTTTTAAAATGAAAACAAATTTTGTTTTGAAAATTTAAATCAATTATTCGTAGTTGATTATTTATTTATATTGATTTGGACAATCCAGTATATATAGATTTTGCGTATACGTCTGATTCGCGTATATTCGAAGTTTTAATATACCGGGTAGATATAGAACCGCACTCTAGTAGCCCGACAATGTTCTGATGGTGGTTTGAAACATCATCAGCATTTATTTTCGAGTGACGAAGGTGTGATTTCTATATATTTCCATTAGACTGGTGTGAGAACCAGAACTAATATAGTTAGAATACATTGTTGTGATTTGGCATCAAATATCTGATTTTTGACTATATATCAAAAGTATGAATTTGAAATGTTAAATTCACTAATTGATTGATGTTTGTGTTGTATGTTTATTTGTTTGATAATTTTTAGCCATTTAGCCTAATTAAATCAAATATTGAACTGTATTGAAAATTGGTCGCATTTGCTTGCATATACATGTATATCATTGAACAGGTCATAGCAAGGAGGCTAGAGCAGAGAATAAAATTTGTTTGCCCGACAAATAGGTACATGTTTACTACATAATTTCCTGTTTTGTTTGGGTGATGATGATTTTGTGAGCCTATTGGCTAGCCGTTTGGCTTTTTCTTTTTTCTTTTTGAGATCTGAAGGACCGGGGAAGCTATTTGAAATTCCCCGATGCTCCCGGTGCAGGGGAGGTTATGGCGAAATTTTTCGAAAATTTAGGGTGTTAGCCAAATTTTTGAAATTTTGAAAATTCTCAGAAACTGAAAAGTTGGAGAATGGAAGCCTGATCGATCGTAGAGCTGAATAATCAAACCACTTTCGACTTTGTTCCTTTTCGGGGACGAAAAGTTTTAAGTGGGGGAGATTGTAACAACCCGAAAAATCTGGGCCAGTTTAAAATTTTTAATTTGGCAATTTTAGCGAATTTTGAATATTCAAAATGAATTATTTTAAATAATATCAACGAGAAAATTATTTTGAATATAAATCGAACGTATATATTATACGCGTCGTCGTTAGAATATAAATATTTATATATAATTATAAATAGAATTGAAAATGGCGCGGTAGTTCGATAATTCGATTTCAAACTTCAATTGAATGTACCGGGTGCAAAACAATCCGGATTTTTAGTGAAACCAAAAATAATGGAATCTAATAGTGAATATCTTTCTAACGAAGTTAACAAACCGAGATTTCACTTTAGAAATGATAAGATATGTCCAGTTGAAAATTCAGAATAGTCGCTGTGGAATTTATATATATTTTATATAATATATAGCCCTTAAAAATAGCCGTTTTGCAAACGACCTCGGATTTCGACGAAACCAGTTTTGTTGGGTCCGGGATGTGAAGTTATTGCTAGGTTTCAAATTCCATAATTTTTCGAATCAGTATGTGAGCGTGGTAAAGGAAAACGCGTTTGACCAGTTTCAGTTGATTTTAATCGACTGGAAATTGGCCATTTTTCAAACGGTCTCAGAATTCGACGAAACTAGTTTTGTTAGGACCGTATCGTCAATACGAAGCTAGAAAATATTTTTCGAGAATTTTTAGAGTTAGAATGTGACCCCGGTAATTTGAAATGTACGTTTAAAATTCAATATAGTGATTTAAATGTAAATTTAACGGAAACTGATTCAAACAGTCGAATCAGCCCACGTGGCATATCCCATTGTGTTCGGAATGGGGGTAATACGCTAGGGACGACAGTCGACAGGTTTGATTTCGAGGTCATATGAAAAGTCAACTTTGAAAAAAAAAAATAATAATAAAATAATATAAAATTTCCTTTATCACTTAGCCCCCCCACTTCTTTTCTTCCTCCCCCGACAGAAAATGGAAAATAAAAAAAAAAAAAAAAAAAAAAAGGGCGACCTGACGCCACACCGCCTCCAGCCACCGTGCCTCGTCGCCACCGCCCCCTTCCCTCCGCCTGCCCTCGAGACCCCCTCCTCCCTCTCTCTCCTCCGCAGCAGCCAAGACCGAAACCCGCCTCAAACCCCACCCAAACCCGAACCCTAAATCCCCCCCAATTCGAGCGCCGCACCCCCCCCCCCTCCGACCTGCAAACTCCGACGAAGCCGACGCCCTTTCCCCCATCTTCGTAAGTATTTTTATTTTACTTTTATTTTTTTTATTTTTTATTTTTATTTTAGAGTTTAAACCTAATTTCGATTTTTAGGAAATAAAATAAAAACTGATTTAAAATGAATTTAAAAACTGAATTTTTAAATATTAAAAACTGATTTTTCAAGGAAATAAAAACTGATTTTATTTTAAGAGATTAAATAGAAAAAGATTTGAATTTTAAATGGAAAAAGATGAGAAGTTTAAAAAGGTGAAATCTTTAAGTTTAAAAAGGGCGAAATCTTTAAATTTAAAAAGGCGAAATCTTTAAATTTGAAAAGACAAAATCTTTTTAGTTGAAAAGACGAGAACTTTAGAAGTTAAAAGGCGAAACCTTTATATTTTAAAGGGAGTGAACTTTATATTTCAAAGGGCGGAAACTATATATTTTATAACGTTGTAAGAATATAATCTTTGTCTATTTTAAAAGCGTGTTAAAAATATAATCTTTTATATTACAGAATAATAAAAATAGGATTTTTATATATTGAACTTTGAACTAAAAATTCGATTTTTATATATTGAACTTTGAACTAAAAATTCGATTTTTATATATTGAACTTTGAACTAAAAATTCGATTTTTATATATTGAACTTTGAAATAAAAATATGATTTTTAAATATTGAATAGCGAAGTAAAAATTCGATTTTTATGTATGTAGTGGCTACGGGCAACGAAGATGGCGATGATGCGATAGCGATGAAGATTTCTATCAATGAAGTGCCGTGGAGCTAGGATAGCTATATGTGAGAATTTCTCACCTTTCAATTTAATTTTTCTAGTTATATATATATACTAGGATGCAGACGGTGCTTAGTAGCACCCGACACAATCGTCCACAGACCATGGACTTGTTTGTTTGGTTGCATAGATTAGTTGAATTATTTGTTTGAATTGAATTGTTTGGTGAGATGAAATTGATTGGATTGATGTGTGAATGGCGTGGGCCTTCACTAGACCGGGGATAAGGCTAGGCCTTGTCCCGTTTCTAGTATCGTGCCGTTATGCCGCCGAAATTTTCTAAAATATGTTAGAAAAATAAAATATCATTTTATTGAAGAAATGAACTGAATAGAAATTCATGTGTTGAAATAAAATGTTTTATCGTTAAAATATAATTTTTGACGTGAATGTGAATAAATAAATATTCATTTACGAACCGGACGGTTTGTTGATGTACACCTATTTGAAGGACATTGATGGGGTCGATAAATTTTACACATCGCCCAATTGCACAAATAAAATCTGTGTTTGATTGTTTGAAACCCCACACGGGTGTTGGGATGAAATTTGAAGTTCACTCATCCTGATTGATTAAATATGTCGATCGATTGATCGACAGGCTGTTATAAGCGTTGAATATCTATATTTGATGCTTATACAGTGTAGTGCACTTTGGTTGATGGTTGATTATTTTCAATGCTATTATATACATGTGTTGTATGAAAATCCATATAATTAATTTTGTATGGTAATTGATTGGGCCTCATTCCAGTTTTGAAAAAGAAATATTTGAAAAGGAAATATTTGAAAAAGAAATATTTGAAAAGGAAATATTTGAAAAAGAAATATTTGAAATAGAATATTTGAAAATAAAGGAATATATGAAGCCGTGTTGATTAGATTGACGCTATTTTGACGTAAACGATATTTATATCGGTTTTATTCATTTCGAAATGAATTGAATTGAAAACGATTTCGAAATGAATTGAATTGAAAGTGATTTCGAAATGAATTGAATTGAAAGCGATTTCGAAATGAATTGAATTGAAAGTGATTTCGAAATGAATTGAATTGAAAGCGATTTCGAAATGAATTGAATTGAAAGTGATTTCGAAATGAATTGAATTGAAAGTGATTTCGAAATGAATTGAATTGAAAGCGATTTCGAAATGAATTGAATTGAAAACGATTTCGAAATGAATTGAATTGAAAACGAATTCGAATTGAATTGAAAGTGAATTGAAATGAATTCAAATTGAATTGAAATTTGAATTGAATAGAAATGAATTTTAAAACGAATTTATAAAGAAGAATTCAATTTTGATTTGAATTGAAAAGGAAGTTGGAATTGCTTTTGAAACGAATTTAAACTATTTATATAATTCGTTTTAAATAGAAATCGATGAAGTGTATATTATATATATTATATATATAATATAATGGCCTGAATAGAACGCGCCGCGCCGCGGCAGTTCGTGAATTTCGACCATTTATTTCAAATGGACATTACGGGAGATCCGACCGTCGGATTCTCCTAAAACCGGAATCGTTGGGTTCGTATCGAAAAGAGCTTTCTAACGAATATTAGAAATTAGAAATCTAACGGTTGGATTTGGAATTATGTCCAAATCAAATTCGAAAAAAGTCGCTGTAAGTGCAGTTCGATGGCCATTGATGGAAATCGACTGTACGGGCCTTGATAAAATTATTAAAAATAGTAATAATTTATGCAAAATCATAAGAAATGATTTAGAAAGAATTGGGATGAAAAACTCCATATTTGAAAAGATAAAAATAGATTTTTATCGAAATGAACTAGTTTTGAACTAGAATTATAATTCTATTTATTTTTAAATTAATAAATTGAATTTGAAAAGGGTTTTAAAAGTAACCAGAATTTCCAATGATTGCATTGGAGTGGGTTTGAATCGAAATTGTCTTCGGAATATTTCGATGTTGGAATTCGTGATTATACAGGTGTTGTTATGGAAATTTGAAAGATATATATATATCGTTATTTCCAATGCGATATTTGTTAATCGTAGAATTTGATATTGAATATAGGCCGATATATTTTCTATTCAGAGCCTTGTATTGAATATCGAATGTGATTTGGGTTTGTCGTGAATGGTGTCTTCACTAACACTGTTCTTGAACCCAGTTGAGAAAAGATTAAATCTTTTTATTTAGATTTAATGAAGTGTCCCAATTAAATGACATTTAATTGGGATTGAATTGATATTGATTTTTGGGTTTATCATGGACAGTGTTTTAAACAACACTTGTTCTTTAACCCGATAATTAATGAATGTGACTTAGGGTTTATCGTGAACCGTGTTTTAAATGACACGGATTCTTTAACCCAGTTAACGATTAAAACTAAGTGGAGTTTTAATGAATCTTTAATTAGATTGAAATAATCGAGAATGGAGTATCACCAGTTTTACTCCAGGCGATAGTTAAATCTTTAATTAGATTTGAACGTGAAATGGTAATTGAATTTACCGATAACACTGTGGTGTTAGATATGAAGTATTATCAGTTTTACTTCATGGGATGAATAGGTTGGGATTGGGAAATTAAAATAAATGATTACTTCGGTAAGGTTCGCTAATCCCGACTAGTTTGAATTGAGATTCAAAAATAGAATAAAGAATAAATTCAAGAATTTATCTTTGATAAAATTTATGGGAACCTTTCCCTATGAATGTGAAAATTAGAAACTAACTGTCGGTTAGCCAAGCAGAATGGTTTTCTGGATATTGATCTGATGTTGGTTTCGGCCTTCGGGGTTAATATTTGGGGAGTTATTCTCTTGATTAATTTACGGTTAGTGACTAATGAATTGGAATGAGGCGTATGTTGTGTTTGTGTAACACTTTTATAATATACGCGAGTTATTCGGGAAGACCGGGTTTATCCCATTCTGAATAACTGATACGACGATAAGTCGAAGATGAAGACGATGGTCGAAGACCGGAGGTCTTCACGTCGTTTGGGTGATAACTGATGATCTTGATTGGGCTGTACACCCAAGAAGATGGAAACAGTTGGTGATCGTCCAGACGTACTTGGAGATCGATGGATATGCGGGGTACTAGGTGCCTCCGGTTTCGTTCAGACCCAGAACGGACTTGTAAATGGACTGTGTGTCTGACATTGGATTTTAGTCCATGTGATTGATCTCTATTAAATATATATCTGTTTGGCGGCGGAGAATTTATTCTCTTGCTTAACGCCCTTCTCTGAGATGTACGAGCTCAGGGGTTATATATTGATGGATATCAAACGCATGGAGTGAATTGGCTGTGTGGCATGCCTAAGTGGCAATTGATCGAGGCTTCTGTTGAAAAGCAAAGTCTTGTGGTGATGATCAAAGCAAGGCCTTTATGGCGTAGCTTTGTGTAACGTTTACCTCGCGTGTTTCACACCCGGTATGAACCAAAAACGGGAGAAAGGACCTCAGGGAGGGCCTACGTTTCTTCCTAGTTAGAAGTGGCGTCAGTGGTTTTACACGCCCTGACGAGTTTGACTTATGTGGTTGTTGCTGTTGCGAGGCGCCTCGGATTGATCGGTCGTTCTCGAACCGATGGAGTCATTTAGTTGGCTCGTTTACGCCCCAAAGAGCGGGGAAACGTAGTGTTCAGGCATTTTAATCCACATCGGTGGACCGGCCCTGTCGCTCCTAGGGTCACTCGAGCTCTGATCCTGAGACTGGGGCTAGGCAGTCTCGAATCGGTTGAGGACTATCTTTTGCCTCGGTTCATAGATGGAAATCCAATTTCCAAATACGTGACATTTGCGGTTTTATTTGTAAACCTATACATGGCGACATAGTGGCATGGGACGCTCATGTCGTCTATGATTGATACTTATGATTTGAAATTGTTTTATACACTATGCACTCATTATAGTATCAAATGATTTGTTTTAAGCGTATCAAGCATTCTTTGGCTGTTATAAGGTAAAAACCCTATCCCCCGGCTTGCGTTGCATTGTGTGATAGGACCTGGGTCTTATAACAGCTTCATTTTTCTTTATTTAGCATTGCGCTGTTTGTTTTATGCACCGGTATTCTTGGGAGGAAACCCGTTCCATGTTATACGGCGTGGTCCCTTGATTTACCTAGCTTTAAAAATAAAGAATAACTGTTTTAGTTCTCACACCAGTCACATGACTGACCTGGAGTTTATTGTTTTAACCTAAACTCTGGGTGCCCCTATTTTGACACGGGCAGCTAGTAGTTTTGGTTTTGCAGATTTATATTCACAGGATCCTGGTTTACAGCTGGAACGATATCCGGAAAGCTTTGTATCCGTATATCTTCTTCAGTTGCGTATTGTATTATTTTCCGCTGCTATATATTTAAATGTAATTTAAATCTCTGATATTTCTGTGTAATATTCATTGTTACTCTGTATATTCTTGTAATCTGATGCATTGTTGTAATATACAATGAAATGTTCTTCTGTATGCGTTCTGTTTTGTCGTGTTCTCAACGATAGGGCGTTTCGAACGGCCTGGATCGGTTTAACGACTGGTTCGGACCGAGCGAAATTCCCTGCCGTCACAATTCACAACTTAGCCGACAGTGCTTCCACTCTATTTATTTATAACATTAGTTTACCACATTATGTTCAGTTGTTCAATCCATCTATAAATTGTTATTTGTGAATGTCTTGTGGTTTTCTTCTTATTGTTTCTAAAAATAATAATGCCTAGTAATGCATTTTACTGAACATAAGGACATTATGACGATTGTTTTTAATACCATCTTCCGATTAAGTCATGACTTGAACGTCCTATCATTATAAGCTAAATAGCTAAAATTACTCGATTAATTAAATATAAAAGATCAGAAATTCTATAAAGCCCGAAATAGTTGGTCAGCGAATAAGCCTGAAACGATATCAACCGTTAACATGATATTTGCTCCCCTGAAATCCACCTTTGATCCTTAATTCGCACCTCCTGTATGCAATATTTTCGGGCCTGGTAGAACGTCTGATAAAAGATAGTGTCATTACAACGACTCAAAATAGTAGCATTTTAGAGAAAATGAACTTGTAGCAAGTATAAAGCAATATTAAGTGGAATTACAGTGAAGTTTTTGACAAAAGTACATACAAAACTAATCAAACATATATAACATAATATATCAAGTTTTATAAGCAATATTAGTGGACATATATGGGTAGTCAGCCCCCTACTAAAGCGTATAGAGCTACAAATGTAAAGTAAAATTATTCAATGTCTTTATACAAAATCACCATAAGTCAACACTCAAGCGTTATTACATACCGCTTCAAAAAAAAAATCATTTATATAAACAACAGCAGAGGTGCTTTATTAAAATATAAATAAACATCAGCTACGTGAAGTCTCGTGAACATTGTGTCTTCCATTCTTTATTTTGCCCCCCCGCATGAATCAAAACAAAAAAAACATTCTCATTTATTACACCACTGTTCTAAATAACAAATGCATTTAGTGTATTTTAAGTACACGTCTACTATAAGATGAATATTAAAACATGGAAAATTAGGGAATATTTTATAGAATAAAGAAAATTCCAAAGTCATCAATGTGTCCCATTTGAGAATTCTACCCTTAACTACGTCTTGAAAAACCATATCATTTTGAAAAACAACTAAATTTACAATCAAAACTCCATCCAAATTGAATCATCTTAAAAAATATTTTTTTTTTTCCTTTTGAAATTAAGGTATCTTACTTCTTTAATACTTCAACTCTGGATTTACTCTTCTTCATAGAGCATTATAATGGGAAGAAAAAGAGAGTATTTTTTTATGATTTTTCTTTTATTTTTTGATTTATATGTATTTGAGAGCTGATTATAAGAAGAATGAAGGAGAAACAGAGAAAGATAAATGTGAGAACAGAAAGAGGAACGTAAAAACATATAAAAACTATACGTTGTATGGATAAACTAATCAATTTTTAAAATTCGAATAACCCATAAAATTAGGTAATAATTCTAAAATTTAGGGTGGATTGACTAATAGGTATGGTGGATAAGAATATAATTTCCCAAAATTAAATTGGGTCGATGAACTAATCAATTTTAAATAATTAAAGATACCATAAATTTAGGTACTAATCCTAAACAATAGGGTGGATTAACTAATAGGTATGGTGGATAAGAATAAAATTTCCCTATATTTTTTCTACTTCAATTATTTCTAACTAAATCTCACTTTCATTTTCACAACTACTACAAAGTCTTGAGGGAAGTAATATTTTTAAATTTAATTAATTCATGTGAAACTTAACATAGAAAATATGGGTAAAATAACAAAAAGTTGGAAATTTATTTAAATTTTAAAACCTGTCACATGGAAGCTATAGTGGCTATAAATTTTCCATCAAAAGTACCCATGCTTGTCGCTTTTTAAAGGACTTACATTTCTTTTCAGGTTTTCTTAAAGCTCGTGAATGCAAACTTTCATTTTAGTTTATTATTTACCATTTATCCTTTTTAAAGAATTCAACTTTTTTTTAAACCGCATTTTTAATTTGTCTATTAGAAGTAATGGTAAATTTTTCTAAATTTCACTAGAAATATTTTGTTCTCAAAAATATTATTTTCAACTTCTTCCCAAATAGGAAATCATTCATATCTTAAGCGTATTTACAAAATGTTTCACATTTTCTTCAAATTTTAATTTTTACAAATAATTTGTAGGTGTTATCGAAAATCATTTTTGTAGGTTTCTTAACAAGATTTCTGCCAAATCAAAAGAAATGCATATTCTTTTCCTCCAAAATATGCTTCTTTACCTATTATATTTTTGATAGAGATTGATGTTCATTTTTTATGGATTTCCGTCACTTTTGTTAAATTCTTTATCCCATGTTCTAATTATTCTGTTTCTTAACATTCCTAATTGATGCCTTTGTAAATGACATTTATGCCTTTTTATTCATTATAGTAACACTAGCTCTTATGGACATTAAATTTCTTGTTCAAAGTCAAATATTCATATCTTCATATAAATGGTCATAATTGCCTTATTAATCTTTCGTTTCTAATATCCTTTTACAAGTTGGCCATTTGGTGGTATTACCAAATTTCTTAATACAAAAGTTTATACCATTAACAAAAGAGGTACTTCTGTTTCTCCTTAAAACATAGCAAGTTTACTTAAGATGGATATTAATTTTTCAAAATATTTATAACCATCTCTCCCGTGCACTATAAATGGCACAAGGGTTATTAAATTAAATCTCATTAATTTCCTACCAAATAGAGAATTCCAATTCTATGGTTTATATCCTAATATGTTTATATGGCTTTTAAAATAAGGAAGCTTGTCTAACACTACATGGCTTCTAGGTTATCTTTACAAACTAAGGTTAAGCATTTCCTAAATGTCCAATAGATATTATTTTATAGAGATATGCGTACTTTAAATAAATACACACATGCACTTATATATAGTAAAACTTTTGAAATCTCAAAGTAACAAGTACACCTCTCATACGTATAATCTACTCATAATTGGGTAACCTAAGATCTGATACTAAATCTAACAGGCCGCAAGGCCTACCCCTTAAAAAACACGTCTATAATTTGTAATCCCAGACTCACCTTTTTTACAATTAACCTTATGATTCTACCAAAACAACCCACATTTTCGGAAGGTGTAGGAGCAAGTGACAAAGCTTCGCCACATTTTACATTGTGAAAACCACTATCGCCTAAGCATAAACATGCCAACAAGACGTAGTGAATAAGATCTTTAAGCTTAAAAAGAAACCTATTCCCTATATTTAATTGTATAAAACCTATTAGGTTTATGTATTTGGGAATGAAAGCACATTTATACAAATAATATGTCTACACGTATATACGTATTAAATATAAAGAGGTAAACCCTTCTTGCTCACTTAAGGCCCATAAAACTATGGGTGGATTCCTACGATCACTTAATACCCTGTAACAACCCGCATTCTACGTATCGAAAGATCGTAGAATATTTATTTCTTTTTCATATGAGGTCGTATGGTCGTGTAACTTTGGTGAATTACTATTGGGGTCATTTTCCATATTCACGATTTTTGCCGATTTTTAAATGACCATTTTGCCCCTAGCGTATCTTGTTTTGCCTATAACTTTTGATTGGTAAGGAGTTTTGACCTAAACCCACTTTCACTAGATTCAGATAATGGTTTAACTTTCTGTAGAGTGATCACATTGAACAAACGGACTTACCGTTTTGGAGATATGGCTGAAATAAGGTTTGGAAGGTGAAAAACAGCTTAACCAGGCCTAATTAGGATGACTAGCAGCTAGGCCCATAACCCATTTCGGGATTAGGGTTCTTGGGAGGCCGAAATCAGTTAGGAAAGGATTTTATTTCATTTTCTTAGCCTTCTAAAATATTTCTCTAACCCTAACAATAGCCTCTACCTTCTAAAATCATCCCAAATCACCTTCTAATCATTAATTAAGAAGATCTACATCAAATCAAGGCAAATCAACACCAAATCAGAGTTGGAGCTGCTGTATTGCATAGGAAAACGCCCCATAACAGTAGAGTTTCAGATTTAAAGTTTTAATTGTGGCTATGGTGAGTGATTTGCATTATTTTTCACTAATTACGGCTAATTAGGGGTGATTAGTGATATTTAGCGAAATTATGGCTTAGAAAAATTTGGAAATTTTGTAAAATTCTTAAATATTATTTTAGGGCTCTGATAGAAATTTGGGTTAATTTGGATATGTTTTGCTAATTGTATGCTTAAATCATGATTAAGGGGATTAAGGGGAAAAACCCATAGATTTGGGTATGTTTGATACAAAATAACTCATATGATTGATGTTTGGATGCTTATGGTTTATTAAATTCGTTGTTATTATTGTTTGGAATGCTAAGTAATCTTGTAGGAAAGTTAGAATGGTTGAAAACGCCGTCATATGGCGAATATGGACGATATATGCTCACTGGAAAATGTGTAGGGTTTCAGAATGGATCGGGTTTGGGGCTCGGGCTGGATCGGAGAACTGAGCAGAGAAACCGAACTGGATCGGAACCTAGCACAAGAGGAAAAGCATGGCAACAAGGAAGGCCATATGAACTAAGACATGATCGGATCGGGAAGCTGCAGATCGGATTGGAGACGGAGGAGGGAACCGGATCGAAACCTGGAGATGGAGTACCATACGAACCGAACCGAGGCAGAAGCACCATCCGAACCGAAATAGAGGGCTATGACCACCGAACTGAACCGAGTAAGGAGTACCGAACCGGACCAGATGTATACTTTTACTTTCACGCGATGACTCTTAATTCCAATTCGACCAAAACCCGAGATGCAAAGGAAGTCCAAATATGAAGTAGAACTCAGGATCCAGATGGGAACCAACGAGTTAACTTCGTGAATTGGACTTTGCTGCGGGACTTGTGCAAGGGGTTATCGATGTCTATAGCTTTGACTCACCACTAATAGACGAATTAGTGGCTATGGATCAGTGCAGTGGGGTTGTTATGACTCCATGAGGCAAAGTGATCGTTGCAGGGCTACGAGCCAGTGCAGTGGAGTTGTAATGACTCCATGGGGCAGAGTGGACATAGCAATGTATTAGTGGTTGCAGATCAGTGTAGTGGAGTCGTCCTGACTCCATGAGGCAGAGTGATCGTAACAAAGAATTGGGTGATCAAAGTGGTAGATATCGTATGCTTTACGCACCGAGTGAGAGGTGTGATGATGATTGGTAAGTTTGATATTTTGCTATCACCATGACATGCACACCCCCTTCCTATTATTTTCACACCATGTGTTAGTGTCACCTTAGAGTATTGTACATCCTATTGTGCTAACTCTTTGGTTGCAAGTCCAGGTTCAAGTATGGTTATGTATACCTGTTATTGTTCTGTTTTACTGCTTATTGCTCATACCGAACTTTTGTCTAACCCAAAGTTTCATGTCTCTTCTTATTACTGTGGGTTCTCTTAAACGGGCAGACTAGAGACAGGTCAGGTGATTATGCACGAGTTGCTGTACCGGAGATGAGCAGGAGGCTTCCACGTATGATATATATATATATATATATATATATATATATATATATAATCTCCCTGTGTTGTTGCTGGTCACTACTTTGGGATTAGTAGTGTACCTTTTTCTTTTGCTTTAGAGACAGTATTTCAAAGTTGTAATAATTTATGTTCGGATGATAAGATGTATTTTGGATTTCCGCTACTATGATGGTCTAGTTTTAAGCTTATGCACTGTCTCGCCTGTTTTATGTCAAAGTTAAGTTATTATTATATTTTACCCATGCGCTGTGAGACATTCTCTAAGTTCCTTGATAGTTCAAATTCCTTACTTTTCCTTTCTTTGGCGACCGTCCCGTGCTAATTGGGCATTGGCACAGTGCACTTTCATTGGATATGTCGGCTGGTGCTGTGCGGGGCGGGCCGTCACATACCCCTTGGTGGACCCAGTCATTTAAGACTTCGTTTCGTAGTAGACTATGCAATATATATATTCTCTCAAAGTAATGTGAGAGATAGTAATCTTCACTTAATATTGGGTTTCAGTTAGAATCTTAATGCCATTTACGACCCTTTTGGCTGACCTTAAGTTACTATCTAGATTACATTATAGGTGAAATCCTAACCACTTGATACTTCCTTTAGATAGGCATTTCCCTTACATGCTCGAAGAAATTCTTGGTGGCCCATCCCTAGGTGTGTGCCTTTATTGTAGCCCTTAGATAAGAATCATATGACTTTTAGAGAACCATTCGAGTCTATTTCACAATTTATTAGAGAAAGGAGAACCCATAAACTTATTAATAACTAATAAGGGGCGAGTCAATGACTTTTGCCCAACATTTAGGAATGAACCCTTAGGACCGGAATGAGTCCAACCGCTTAGTACCCTTATAATGTGGATCGTCAACATAATACATTAGGCAAGTTTATCACATGCTAAATGGCCCATGGCACCAAAAGTTTCACATTAACTTGACTTCTTGTAACTTCTAGTAGCCATGTTGTTTTGGTAGAGTTCAACTACGAGAAGGGTTAACCTTGCGTCCACATGTGATTTAATATTACAAAAGGCCATTTACACTCGCACACATGCAAACTCCTAATGGGAACATTTAATACAAGTTCCTAACTAAACACGATAAACACAGTTTTAATGGGGACTTGTTAAATAATCCATTCAACAAACATATGATCATTCAAGTTTGATAAACAATCATATAGCAGACATAAGCATCATTAGCCATTATAATAGCAAACATAATCAATTCATTAGTAAATGGATGGCTAGCGTTATTTTAAAGTAAGTTTCTCACCTTCATCGGTTTCTAGAGTTCAAAAAATTTGATGTAGCTCCACTATTATTGCATCGAAGCAACTCAGATTTGAACTTATTCCTTACTTGGGCTCGGCCTCGTTTAGATGGTGGTTCGCATCTTCTCGTCTTAACTTCAAACTTTATTTAGAGTCTTTTAATGACAATATAAGATTTTTGGAAGAGTTTGAGAGGATTTTTATTTTGTTTAATGTGGTTTTGAGAAGGTTAGTAAGGAATGAGAGTTTTTTCTTAATGTTTAGAAGCCATTAATTATGCTAAAAGGGTAAGAAATATAGAGTTTTGGTGTAAATTATTTGAGAAATATGGTGAGGTATTTATTAAAAAAAAATATGAAATAAAATATTGGTTGGAAAATTGTTTAAATCTCTTCATTTCTTCCTGCCTATTTTTCGTCAAAACCCCTCGCCTCCCGTGTCACTCGTCTTTGTGTGTAAGAGGATGTGGTGTGTGCATGTATGTGTAAAGGTAGAGTGTGTGTAAGAGTACGGTATTATTTTATTAAAGTAAACACTTTTTGCTTTTTTTTTTAATTCTTACTTTTTTTCTAATCTCTTTTACTTTATATAATACATCATTAGATGATATATATGTGTTATCATATGCACATATAATTGTACATCTATGAATATATGTAGCACACAACGTTGTATGATTTCCATTTGTCAAACTGTTGAGAATACAGAACTTGTTTATCATTCATATTTTCAATTTTCACTTGAACTACTTATTTGGGTAAACTAAATTTCAAAATGATCTAATTATGATATTTGAATAATTAAAATGTGATTAATTAGACATTTAGGCTAGCTTTTGTCCTATGAGCTTGTATAGTTGTAGTGGATGGACAATTATAAATTTCGTATGTGGTGGACGGACCACCTTAGAAACCAATTTTAGTCGATTGGCGATATACCAATCTCTTGCACTTCATATAATTATTATTTATTATAATAACAAATGTTATGGAACACTATAAAAACCGGGCGGATCTGCCAAAAAATATTAGGATTTTATACATAAGTCTATATCAGTTTCTCTGATATTTTCAAATTAAATATATTCCTTTGTGAAACTTGTTTCTAATTGATTTGTTCTCACTATACAACATTTTTAAAATGATGTCGTGTTATTTAAAACATTTAATTGAATAATTATAATAATTATCAAATTGCTTAAATCCTCATTTTAATCCATAAATCTATTATTTATCACATTAAACTTGATTATTGGTTATCAATAATCCTTATTTGAACATTTAAAATAATTCAAATATCCTTATTTAAGATGACCAAATTCCAGGTTGATACATTCCCTCTTCCTCTTAAAAGGATTTCTTCTCGAAATCACACCCAAAAAAACCAGTTGTTGTTTCCCCCGAAAATTTTATTTTTCTTACTTCCATAATCTACATATTATCATCCATACGCAATATCTACTTTAATCCTTAATTCGAGTCTATAACTCTTCTTTTCGAACTAGTATTGATCCTGTGATCTCTTTGTGTGGATTTTGATCAAGCTTTTTGATCAGAAAATATTGCTTCCCTTGCATGATTCTCAACCATAATAGAAAGCTTAAGTTTTAATCATACTCCCAAATCAATATTCGTCGTTAAAAACCAAGTGATGAATCCTTTTTCAGACTCCTACCTTAAAATTCCATACTCAAATCTAGATCAAGATGCTAATGAAAAAAAATCTTCCTGTAACCTACATAATTATATATTCAAATAGATGATGTAAGTGTATACTCATCTCAAAATTTTAAGTTTACTGTTGTATAATACTCCACTACAAGTATATACAACATCCATTTTATTTTCTAAAAGAGTAAGTTCCACAAAAATTTCTTAATCTGTTATCTTTTTAATTCAGGTGTCATATAAATTTGACTATATAATTTCATAAACACTTTTAAAAGTGTGTTCTAAATCCATTTCCACATTTTCATCTAGCCAAAATCGTCGAAAATCTTGAATTAATTAATCATTAGAAATTTACCAAGTTACTTATATTATTGTTATTCATTTATGAATAGTTCTAGCAAAAATGAAGTTTTATTTTTCTTTTAAAAAAATCCGATTTTAGAATGATACCAAATGAAAGATGAACCAATTTTCAAAGGAAATCACATAAACATTCTTAGGCTTTTTCAATCAATAGAAAATGGTTTAAACCATCATGGATTTCATTGATATCAAATGAGATGTTATGGCTTAGTATAATTTACTCATCCAAAAATTTACGTTGAGAGCTTAACATATCCTTATAAAAAAGTTATCCGTAATACATTATCTTTGTTTCAGGAGTTATTTAGGTAGAGTGTATAACAACAACAAAAAATCATTAAAAAAAGTTTCTGCAATCTCATTAGTAATACACCATACATAAAGTGTTACTAGTTACAATACTTCCCGAATCAAACTCTATTCTTTGTAGTCTATAAAGGCTGCTCTTAGCCAGAAATCCACCTTGAAGGAGATCCCTTCATCTTCTTCCTCTTCGCCGTCAGCTTCATTACCACCCCTTCTTCCTTGGGTGGGCTTTCCATATAAAGGTTCCATAGTGCTTAACCTAAGGCAATCGCATGTTCTGCTAGAATATTACACCCTCTATCACTAAGAGTCCTTGGACTTGTTCTTCCCAGGGAATTCTTCTGCTTCTTCCTCATATCTACATCCATTTCATCTTGCCATTCGATGAAATCGCTTCCTATAGACCAGATGACATTACTATCTTGGCTTCTTCTTCCATCATCTCCTGGTTTGCTGTTCATCAACTGGTCATAGTATCCAGAGTTTTAGCTGTTAAACTCAATCGTTGGTTTTTCATCAGCTTCCGTTTGTACTTCTATAGGTTCAGGTTCCTCAATCTCAAGGATTGGTGTTGGCTCTTCATCGCTGGACAAGACAATGAGTTTGGGAGCCTTGGGAAGAGTGACAATCTTGTCCCTGGGTATACATTCCAAAAATGAGTGGAGAGGGAAAGGCCGGATCATCGCTAGAAATAACGATAGGTGCGTTCTCCTCATCTTTGAGGAACTCATTTTTGTAGATTATGTTTTCACTAGGATTGTACAAAGAAAAAGGACGCTCATCGATAACGTATTGATATCTTGTAAGTACAAAGGCAAACTTATTATGTAACCTTATTTTATATGCATCTATAGCCAAAGGGTGAAATTCTAATTCACGATGTCTATCGTTAATAATTATACCTTTCGAAGAAATTTCTTAGCTTGGAGGTAAAACTTAGGCAAAGTTATTTATTTTTTAGTTTTAAAGGAAAATTATTTATTCTTAAAAATACACACTTGTACAATTTACTCTTAACTCATTATAGAGTATTATAAACTCTATCTCTAATGAGTAACTCATCCTAGGGTTTTGCTAAACCTATCTTTGATGAGACTTTTACCTGGATCAGGCTTAGGTATTCGCTCAACCCAAGCTCTAATACCAAATAAAACAACCTAATTCCTTGACTCATGAAAATCGACGTCATAGTATTTACATGCCACAAAATAAAGTGTTGGAGAAGTAGATTTTGTGGTAAGAAAGAAAATAGAAAGAAAGTAGAAAAAAACATAATCTTGCACAGTGGACATATATATATCATCATAAAAATGTTACAGTGGAAAATGTAATCATACTTATCAAAGTGCTCATTAATGTTAGCCTAGAAAATAAAAGAATATGTCCTCATAATTGCTAAATGACACTAAGTAAAGGTGGATCAGTGACTATCTCTATGTTCTTCAACTCAACGCTCCATCCAACTGAACCAAGTAAAACCTGAGCTACTATGCTACTTGGAGAAAAAAGGGACCTAGAGTTTAATGAAGAAATAAACCTGGGTCAGTCATGGGATTGGTGTGAGAAATTTAAATCTGCCATTCTAAAAATAATGGTATTCCACAATATTGCGACAAACGCGTAAACATGGCATAGGATTTAACTTATAGTAACCAAATCATTGCTATGTAAAATTATCTAGTATTAATTTTAATAACTTGCTGGATAAAACCCATTAAAATAAATCAAATCAAAGGGAAAAAGTGGTGCCCTTACCAGGCTCTACATATAAATTCGCAGCTTTTAGGAAAAAATGGATTTTCATACAATGATAAGGGAAGAGACTACCTTTTCATACACACCTCTAGAGGGATGTACCCCGGCCTCGCCACTTTTTGTACTAGATAAGACCGGCCCAGCTACACAGACCCGAAGGTGGTGCACAAACATAATATGACATCACTCTGATCTTAAACGATCTATTTTGGGATCCCATCATGCACCACATACTCAATATATAAAGAGTAATCAAGAAAGGTTATGATCATATCCTAACGTGTGTTACCTACATATTGCATCACAATGAGCCTTTTTTGCCATTACTTGGTAATGAACCCCATCGATCAACTTGTATAAAGCACATCCTTTACTTTGAATTCCACATTGCCAAGTCAGTTACAAGCAACTAATTTTCACTAATATACAATCTTTCGATTCATATTTCTATGAGAAGGGTGTATATAGTGCAGGATAGTTACTTCCCACAACACCCACAAAATTATATTTGTGGAGATTAGTATAAATGTATTAGAAGTTCAACTTCAGATACTCATTCATACAAGTCATCTTGGGTTTAGAAAAACTAAAGGCACTCCTTATACCACACCCATCATAAACCTGGTGATGGGAAACTAGGAGCCATTGGATCAAAGATCTGAATGCAGGGCTGCTCTCGATTAATAATGTGGGAAATTTCCCCGAGATTTAGTGACAGCAAGCCTTCACTCAGCCTCCATAATTCTTGTTTATTCATCTTTGTTAATTCATCATCCTGACTTTCGAAACATAAGTGGTTTTCATATAGAAATCACCAAAATCTAATCTCTGTCTATTCAGATCAATTATCGTAAAAAATATTATTTAAGTAGTATTGTTCGTTGGTGTTCTTCGTTCTTAATTCATTCCTTCATAAAACAACTTTTAGGGATTTATATCTTTCAAATACTCTTCGGGTACATACATGGAATCATTAAGTCATCTTGGAGGGTAAATCCATTTTAGTCCAATAGATCTGAAGAAATCATATTTATTTTACTCAATGTTAATTTCCATGTTCAATCTCTATTATTTTTCAAAAAATTATGTAAACACCTTTTAAATTCTCATGGATATTATGGATTCCTTCCTCTTAATTTGGTACTAAATGCAACAAGATTATCTCTAAGAAATCCTATTCATTTATTTTAAGAAAACTTGACTTTATTTAACTTAACTCATTTCGAATATTTCAGTCTTATTCATCCTTACCTAAGAAAGGGCCAGGAAAGATAGGGCACTGGTTGCTCTTGAACATCTCCTTGGTTAAACACCCACACCCAAATCTCAAAAACAGAAAAATCGAGCATACTCGTCGGCTTATTAGAGCCAAGATAAAACAATTTCTTATTATAACTTTAGATTGAATTCCATCGTTAATTTTTTAAAACAAGTTATAAAACTTTTAAATAACGTTAAAACTTGTGTTTAATCATTTGAAATTGTTTATAAGAGGTTTGGAGAAGATTCATTGAGTTTAAACACAAATTTCATCATTATTGAAAAAGTGTTGGGGAAAGTGCTATTTTAGCTTAATTGACCAAAACAATTTTTCTAACATTGGAAAATGCATATATTCAACTTAAATCACTTCTAAAACATTTTAAATGGTTTATAAGATTTATTACATATTTTTAAGAGATTAAAAATCTCAATTTCAAACATTTTTTGTTTTGTGGTTTTTGGAACTACAAAACCGTGATGTTTTTCAAATCTTCTTTTTGTCATATTTCAACATCTACTTAGCAAAATCTTTATTTTTTTATTAGTTGGATAGCTATGGTTATAAGGATTCAGATAATTCTTATTGTAATGAATTTGGATTTATATTTTGGCATATACAAAAGATTCGCCTTTTAAGGAGTAAAACCACGAGTTACCATTTTGTGACACACCAAAATTTATTTAAATTTCGTATTCTTTTCAAACTTCATACGTACAATTAGAAGTTCTTATAATTCATTTCTAAAATATTTCAAACCATTTTTAAGATGTTTAATCATTTCATTGCTCCATTTCATTCAATAAAGAAAAGTGATTTTTGTGTGCTTATCGATATGTATTTAACGTGACTTGTTAATTAATCTATTCAATAAACATGTTATCATTCAAATTCGATAAGCAATCATCATAACATGCATAAGCATCATTATTCATCATAATAGCGAAAATAATCATTTCCTTAACAAATGGATAGTTAGGGTTATTTTAAAGTGAGTTTCTCACCTTCATCGATTTCTAGAGTTCTTAAAATTTGTTATAGCCCCGCGATGATCACGCTAAAGCAACTCGGACTTGCTCATTTCCTTTCTTGGGCTCGACCTCTTTCAGACAGTGACCAGATCTTCTTGTCTTGACTTCAAACTTGCTGTAGAGTCCTTTAATGATGATATAAGAGTTTTGGAATAGTTTGAGAAGATTTTGATTTCGTTTGATGTGGTTTTCAGAAAGTTAGTAAGGAATGAGAATTTATTTTAAATTCTTAGAATCCATTAATGGTGTCAATAGGTGTAAGAAATGTAGAGTTTTAGTGTAAATTATCTGAGAAGAATGGTCAGATATTTATAGTAAAACTTAGGAAATAATATATTGATTGGAAAGTTTCCTCTCTCCCTCCCTGTTTACGATTGAAATCCCTCTCCCTCATGCCTTGCTTGTCCTTATATGTAGGAGGATGTGACATGTGCATGTATGTGTAAGGGTAGGCTGTATGTAAGAGTATGGTATTATTTCATTAAAGGAAACTCCTTTTGTTTTCTTATGCTTACTTTTTCCTAATCTCTTACTTTATTTAATGCTTCATTAGCCTTGTATATGTGTTATCATGTGCATATATGCGTTATCATGTCCATGTATGCGTGTACATGTATGTATATGTGCATCATACAATGTTGTATGACGTGCATTCGTCACACTATTGAGAATCCGAAATTTGTTTATCGGTCATATTTTCAATTTTCATTTCAACTATTTATCTAAGTAAACTAAATTTGAAAACTGAACTAATTATCATATTTAAATAATTAAAACTTGGTTATTTAGCTAATAAAACCATATTAAATAATATTTTTCATTTATTGTCAAAATTCGGGATTTTATCCATAAAGTCATGTTAATTTATCTAATATTTTCATGTTAAGTATATTCCTTTATGAAACTTGTTTCTAATTGATTTGTTCTCACGATATAACATTTTTAAAATGAGTTCGTATTATTTAAAACATTTGGCTGAATAATCATACTAAATATTAAATTGCTCAAATCCTCATTTAAATCCATAAATCAATTATTTATTCTTGATTTTTGGTTATCAATAATCCATATTTAAAATTTTACAATAATTCAAATATTTATGCTTAAGATGATCGAATTCGGGTTAGTACAAGTATTACATTAGCCCTAATTCCTAAATCAATAGGGAATTCTGGAAATTGAAATACATAAGTCTCTGTACAGCTTAAAGTCATTAATAAAAGGAATTCAGTTTCAATCAATTAAGGTAACGCAAAGGTGATTATTGAATTATAATATTATTTTTATCTTAACTTTGCAGGTTTAGGCTCCAAGTACTCTGAAAGGGATTACCTAATAGAGTTGCCTCCGATATAGCTAAAAGGATTCTATGGATAATAAAAGAGTATAAGTTTACTAAAAACATACCCGAACGGTCCCAGTCTGTAAAGTACTAATCTTTAAACTCATCGAAGGTTTTCAAAGATATCTAATGGCAACTAGGGTGGTTGTTGTCTCTATTCAACAGCTTTTATTATATATCCCTGCCTTTCCAAAATGGTATAATTAGTACCCAGTGAGAATATTATATTCCTAGACTTGATCGAAAACAATCTACCGAAGGAATGAATCCTACCGACGCCAATCAAGCCCTTATAAGAGACTTTAATCCACGCGGATATTTAATATAACAATACAAAGACCCCTAATCGACAATCTTACGGAATTTAATCATGTAGTCGAAATAACTCATCTTACAGC
Organism: Allium sativum; assembly: GCA_030737875.1. Lineage (NCBI taxonomy): Eukaryota > Viridiplantae > Streptophyta > Magnoliopsida > Asparagales > Amaryllidaceae > Allium > Allium sativum. The sequence continues at coordinate 164,754,839 of CM060916.1, read as the reverse complement.
AGACCAACGAGAGATCAAAAAAATTCTATGATGATGAAAGGTTCGTATCGAAACCCATAAAATTCGACCGAAAGACTCTAACCCATTGAAACCAGGCTTTCTCAAGTTGCAAGATGAATTTTTGGATCGTATAAAACCTTGTTACACCCTAGGCTAACAGTATCTTGTCAACTCAGATAATTGAAAGTAATTCAAGTTTAAGATTCAAGCTTCTAACTACATGTTTTTTATTTAATAAAAACACGCTTTCGAAAAGCACTAAGACTATCAACAGGATCAAACAAGGCCTTCAACAATGGGAATTTCATCAAAAACTACCAAACAATATTGTTTTCTTTTTAATGGACAACCCAACTTTTGTCTAAGTAAAGAAGTGATTTAAGTATATCTTACTTAACAAAAGATTCGGTATGAATTCTCCGTTTCGAGATGTTGGTTATTTTTGTTGTTAACACTACGTATATGTATGTACATGTGTGCGTGTGTATACATGCATATGCATGTATTTGTGTGTGCCTCGACTTCTAGAATTTAACTATCATATCTTTAGGCATTGACCTTGCCTTCATTCGCTAATGTACATGGCGTATTATATAGTCGTTCTACCATGATTTATGCGCATAGATTATGCTGAAAATTTTATTTTAATTTTGTTTAAATTTACATGATGACACGCCTAACAGGGGATTCTGAAGCATGTGTTGAACATTATATATTTTTGACGTCATAAAAAGTAATTTGTTACGACCGGTCGTCAATGTGAGCAAATTGGGTACAACAAACGACCACCGACTTGATACGATCAAATAAAATGAACATTTCTTACAAACAGAGTTCGTTAAGGTCGAACTATCTTAACCAGCCCCAAAACAGTGAGAGATAAAATCTTATGTCCCACATACTCTATGCCGCCATATTTCAAGTTAATCAATCATTAATTTTACAAATTAACAACCATACCAAGCATAATTTGATGAAAACCACATATTATTAACACATGCCCTCTGTACAAACACTTACCCTTATGACCGCAAATTTCTATTTACAATACACAATAAACCATATATCAAAAGGACAACCACCACAAAACAGCACATAAAAACAGAAACATCCAAAGCTGATGAAGTGAACTCTTAACCTCCCTCTCATGCACTCTATGGTTCTCACTGCTATAATATTCAATCATCCCAACTTGGCTTGTTCTAAAGAAATTCACATCCTCTCCTTCCCTGTTACTCCTTCTCAGCAGTGGCAAAATTGCAGTTGCAAGACTCATGAAAACGCCTCCTGCTATTGTGTTCATAGAAGAGTACTGCATCGAACTACTGCTCAAAGATCGCTGATCAAATGTGCTACCAGTTCTCATAAATCTAGGCCTGTTTGGAGTATTAGTGACAGCACTAATATTATCATTACCATTTCTATTATTGTTATCACGACCATAGAGAGGGACTAGTTGGTTCTGAGATATCGAAGATTTACAAATAGGACAAGTGCTATCAATGGCAAGCCAATGGTAAATGCATGGCCAGCAGTAGAGGTGCCCACATAAAGTAACCACAGGTTCAACTGCAAAATCTAGGCAAACACTGCAGTCAAACAAGGAAGAAGATGATGATTTTGGGTCAAGTGCATGGTTGTTATTTGGGCAAGGCATTCTAGGGCCTTTTTCATCAGTGACCTTGCCTAGCATTCTTCTTTCTGCTTCCATACCTATGTTGAAATAATGCACAACTTAGCCATTGACATCCATATGAAAAGTAGGCCTTATAAGATACAATAAATTAAAGCTGTAATGACATCTACCAGAACTAATAAATGTTTAATATATATAGGAAATATCTATTTAGACACAAAATTAGACACAAACATCAACCATTGGATCTTTTTATTTTTATATGAGAAAATAGAATTCATGGGGTGATCCAACGGTGTAAATCGATTATGTCACCATTTATGTTAAACTTTTGTACCAAAATGGACTTTCCTTATATATATATATATATATATATATATATATATATATATATATATATATATATATATATATATATATCAAATAGTCAAAAGTTGTAATTGAGCAATGATGAAGTAATCAAAAGGAACTTCTATAAAATTTAATTGCCAAACTGCAAATATTTGCAATATACACTGTAAATATCTGTAGAACTTCAGATATTTACAGTTTTGCAAATAATAATAATAATAATAATAATAATAATAATAATAATAGTAATAGTAATAGTAATGACGATGATGATAATTTTGTTCCTGTTAGTGCAATTAAATACAGGTCCCCCCACCCCTACCCTTCTCAACACACATACTCAAAAAAAAAAAAAAAAAAGATAATAATAATAATAATAAATAATAATAATAATAATAATAATGAGGATGATGATAATTGTGGTCATGTAAGTGCAATTAAATACAGGTCCCCCCAACCCTCCCCCTCTCACCGCTGCCACCAAAAAAAAAAAGTTTGGATTAACTTTAAGGTCTGATCTAAAACATGTTTTTCAGGAGAGATTTTTATGTATCACTCGGAAATAAGAGGTGATCCACATTTCCACTAAAACATTTAATCTATAAGCTTAAGCAAAGCACTTCAAGATTTAGAATGTTGTAATAGCTATATGAATTTTGACAGGAGTTGTTATGTATTAATTTATCACGGTCCACCGCTTCAGGAGTGGGCAATTTAATCAAATTGGTGGTTAGTTTAAAATCAATAATTAGTTCTAGTGATATCGATTGATCCTGTAAGCAGTTATCGCTTGTCAAGAAAATAATGTTATCTAGCTTGTTAATTCAAGTGGGTCAGAGCCAAATTTTATCATAGTGGAAGGAAAAAAAAAAAAAAGAAGCCAAGAATCGTCCATGCGCAAAACAATATCAACTGGGCCTTCGTGTTGTACTCCAGAATAGAAGACATAGAAAGGAACAAATTATTGGTGGGGATGCAACATGGAAGAAAGAGAAACTTCACCAGCAGTAGAAATTTCTGAGGGAAATTTTCTTAGAATGGTATTTGTCCTTACTACGTGAGATTCAACAAAAAGATGTGGATGTACTTTCCTTAAACAGAAGGAATGAAAACATATTTAAATCCTTACTATCCACGGCCTTGTGGTTTGGTAAAAAGTCACTGCTATACTTATAAGATAAATATTGTATATTTAACGGAGTTAAAAATAAGAGAGGGTCTTAATAAACCACTTAAATTTCTCTGTTCCTAATTAACTGTTCCCATGTGCTCAATTTGATCTGAACCATCCATCGCTTGATTTAATTAACTGTCAGGACTCACAATGCTATTAAAGTAGTATGAATATACAAATCAATAGTTGAGATCAGCTTAGCTTAACACATAGGCTAAGAGGAATTTAACTCGCAATATGCATGTCAACCTCAGGGCTAATTGTCTTCATGCAAGTATATCCCACACAAAATGACCATTATATTATACATAAAAATATCTTAATCTCTACGTAAACTGTAAGTTATTTTGGGGTTAAGCAAGAAATAGATAAGCTTGAAAAGAATAGACAATGAAAAAACAGTCATGTTCAACAGTGTAAATTTCGTTCTAGGAAGTTGAAAAGGATGTACAACAGTGACATGGTAACATAATAAAGACATTTGGTGGGATACATAAAAATGTCTTAATCTCTATGTAAACTGTTAGTTATTTAGAGGTTAAGCAAGAAACAGGTAACCTGTAAAAGAACAGATAATGAAAAAAACTTGTTCAGCAGTGTAAATTTCATTCTAGGAAATTGAAAAGGATGTACAACAGTGACATGATAACATAATAAAGATGTTTGGTGGGATATGAGCTAAAAGTATAATACTGTTAAGAAGGATTGCATCCAATTGATGAAATAGATAAAATGACCTGTCAAATATCTCAATCAAATTCATTTGTGTACTTCCACTGTTTGTAGGGAGAAAATATCTACCATCTTAGGAGGTGCCGTCTAACCAACTGTTCTCAATTATTGAATGGATTTTGTGAAATGTAATTGAATTACACAAGTAACGTTGGACGAAAATTCCATTCAAAATTGGTCATATGTCATCAAAACAAAAAAACTTATAGCAATTTTATGGACTTTTAAATATTTACCGAATAATAATAGTAATAATATATCTCTTTTCTTTGTCATAAATAATTGTAGACATGACTAGCATTCTTGTCCAATCTGCTTGAAACACTCGAATATGATGCAAGAGGTCACGGTTTTGATATTCTTTTTATAAAATTGATCCTACTTGACATATAGCATGTTATATATGTATCTAAACGGACCAAATTCCTCAAAATAAAGGAACTGATAGTGGACAGTGCATTCATTGGAAAATTATTTTTCGCTAACAAGCAATTATATAAATATAATATCAAACCAACACAAAGGATTGCTTATCCAAACTACTAAAATATCAAATGGGACTGAAGCTCATCAATAAATGTAGATCGCTTTGGGGAAAAAGGGGGGAACTGATAGTAGGCAGTGCATTCATTGACATTGAAAATCATTTTTGATTAACAAGCAATTGTATATACATAATATGAAAACTACACAAAGTATGCGGGAATAAAATATAAAATTAGTCATTTCTGATCAGCAGACATCTCTTGCATCAGTACTAAATTTACAATTTCATATCTTTAACAGTTGTACAAGAAATGAATTGTAACTATTTTATCAAAGAGAAAGCAAATAATACGAAGAAAGAAACAAAGAAGAAGGAAAAAGGGGGGAAAAAAAAAGAGCCATTCTTTTCTTGCAATTAGTTCAAAAATGAGTATAATTTGTTCATGATTAGTAGCACAGCACAGTTTAAGTATCTGTATGGAAGGTTGCATAAGAGGGACATAATTGAAGTCACCTGGAACAAAAGTTGCTTAAGAGCCTTAATTTTGGATTACTTCTAATTTTGGATTATCAATCATTGACGAGGGACTTTTTGAATTAATTATCATTTCATTTATCAATATCCCAATTTGACACTCAACAACAGACTTTTTCGCAACATTAACAAAACACATGCTAAATACCAATTTCCAAATACAAAGCTAAAGCAAAAGAGGAGAAGAACAAAGGGTGAAGAAGAAAACGCTCAGCAAAATTGTTGTTAGCATATAGATGATCCATTCGTTTTGTAAACTGACAGAGACATCTTTTTTTATTTTTCAAACTTTAATTTGTTACAGATTCAACTCATTTAAAGCTTTGCTGCTGGTTAAGATCGCCAGTTTTCAAGTATTATCATTAATGAAATTTCAACAAATCTGGGTTCCATTCTAATAATTATCCATGATCCACCTAACCAAGACACAACAAATAAGTAATATCTTTCTGTAGACACAATTAATAGTTTTATTTACGAATCCCTGTAAAGATAAATTAGTACAAAATGGTGTAAGACGACGGAATATCACTTATATCGAGAAGAAAGAAGGAGAATTACAAATCAAGGAAAAACCCTACATCAAATTCAGGTGCATGCTGGAAAGAACATCAAAAGTTTGACAAAGAAAGAGCGCAAAAAATAGAGGAGCGAAACTTACAAATTTCTTATTGCATATGCTCTGTATCTACAGCTTTGAGTCGATGTTGTGAAAAAAAAGGTAGGAAATGGCTAGAGAAGAGCAATGAAGGGTGCGTATTTACCTTCTTGTTGGTCTGCTTTTATAACTGGGGCAGAGCGATTCTTATAAGCAAATCGATTTGTAACATATATTATTGGGAGGTACTTATTTGATTACTTCAAAGTTGTTCCTATTTGCCAACACGTGACGTGTTTATCTTATTTTGTATTTTTTGTAAGCAAAAGTCTGTGTGCCTAGTCACCCAAAAACCATATTTTCTTCTTCAGATGTATCTTTTAAATCAGATCAACTTATAAAAAATCTTAATCCTTATCTTTAAATTCACGTAGAATTAAAATAAATAATTTTAATCTTTATCTTTTAACTCGGATAAACTTAAGTGAATCTTAACTTCTTGATAAGATCTATGGATAAGAACAATATTAATAATGATGGTTTCCAAATAATTATTTAGCTTACGAGATTTAAACAGAATCAGACACAGAAATCACAGAATAAATTAAACAACAATATCTTACAGCGAAAGCATTTTATACACAATATTAGAGTTTACAATGAATTAAACTCTAATATTGTGTATAAAATGCTTTCGCTGTAAGATATTGTTGTTTAATTTATTCTGTGATTTCTGTGTCTGATTCTGTTTAAATCTCATAAGCTAAACAACGATCTGCTTTTTCGACCGTTTCAAGTCGGTAATTCAATTTAAAATCAAAAGTGATCAATCACCAAATATGTAGAAGTTTACAAACAAAATTGGTGATCTAAAATTATCCAAATCCACAAAACTCCCCTTCGAAAATGATAGTTGAAAGAAGGTTAAGAACAATTGTTCGAATCCAGTCTCTTTCGATAAAATTAGTGTGTAAATCATGAAAATGTATCATTTTAAGCGAGCAAGAAAATAAATGTTTTAATACTAATCCATCAATCTCTATTTATAATAAAAAACAATAAATATGTAATCAAAACAAATAATTGTCACGGGATGGAAGAAAGTGAATCAATATTATTGTTGCATATGAAATTTGATCAAAGCTCTAATTTATTTGTTTAAATGTGGATGTTTCGAGGAGATGAAAATTTAGTTGTTAATTTGAGATTTTCTCAAGAAAGAAATGTTGCCTTTTATCAAAATTTAATGACCTTGCTAACCACACAAAGATCTTGAAAATAGCTCGTGTTTCTTTATGGTAGGCTCATCATTATGAGAAGATGGTCTCCAATTTTTTAATTAAGTAGGAACTTCTTAAGCCATTACTCATTTGAATTAGGTTTCGAGTGTTAAGTTAAACACATGTGATCAAGATGCAATAGTGTTACGATCGGTGTTATTGACACACCTCTAAACTTTAGATGTAATCGATACTGTGAAAACGATGTTAAGTTATGTTATTATGCTTATTGTAACAACCACATATTTTGATTTTCTCAAAAACTCGATATGTTATTGTAAAATATAAATGTTATAAAGAAAACAGTGGAATATGAGTGACATCTGCCTAAATGTGATATGTGTCTTTGTTTCGAACATAAGAGAGAGCAGTGCACTGTAGAAAAGTTTGGTCATAAGAAAATCAACTTATTTAGAGTTCAAAGAAGTGATACAAATACAACAACTAATTATAGTGAGAAATGTATCAGGATGTTGAATTAGGTGCACCGAAAGTGGAATAAAATAATAAATTCAAAATAATAATATCAAATTACACTAAATCGTATTTTGTGTTTAAATGAATAATTTTCATTTACACTAAATCATATTTAGTGAATTAGACAAAAAATGTATTTGGTTTAATTGAAATTTGGTTACAACACTTATTTTTGCAACAATATTTTTATTGTTCAAGTTTAAATTCAATGTGTTTTTTTTTCTTTGTCCTAATTTTGTATTTTGATTTATATAATGTCCACATCAAGGATGCAAACGTATCAAGTATTATAAGTGTAGCATACAATTTATGGTGTGAATAATTAGACAAATGTCACATGTGAATAAAGAATCACTGTGATTTATAATTATCACATTTATTATAAGCAATGATGCAATGCTAATTTCATCATGGAACAGATTGTATACAATTTGTTGATGATAAATTAATATGTATATTTAATTTTAAAATCGACCATAAACTAATTTAAGGTAACATTATTTATTTGATATATTTATAGGGAGAATCTATTGGGACACAAAATTAAACACAAGATTGAAAACACAAAATCTGGACCGTAGAATTTATTTGTTTTTATGTGTGAGGTGGAATTCAGGGGGAGATCTTGTGGTTGAGATTCCTTATGTCTAAATTTATGTCAACATTTTGTGTCTAAATAGAATTTCCCATATTTATATGTGAATAAATGTTTAAATATATGAGCACACACAACACCCCCCCCCCTCCCCGAATGCCTTCAGTTTCCACTACCCACCCTGAATTAAGTAATATGTGTAGAGGAAGAGACAAATTATTTAAATCAGGGAATGTGATGGAAATCAAGATCCATTTGGGGGTGTAGAACTAGTTAAGTGTCACAGAAACATCCTCGTATACATATACATAAATACATGCACATAATTATATACATATATATGTGTATATATATATTCATGGATTTTAGAATATGACCTACGGGAAATTATGTAATTTGTTGCATGCATCTAACTAATCATTTTCGAAATAAAATGTATTTCTTTCTACAATATACATGATATAATGTGTTATACATTAATTAATTTTATTAAAAGCACATTTAACAAAAACGGACAAACGAAATATTTTGTGATGATGATTACAAAGTGCTGTAACCATTAGTAATTTATCCCAATGAAAATATGTATACCATTGGTGAAGATGTTTTGAGACTAGATATCGATATATCTACTCAGATTAGGGTATGTAAGGCTCTCGGGCAGTATATTAAACAATTTTGTAGGGACACCAAGGGGTTATATACTGATATTTATTTGATAACTATGTATTGACTTGCTCGGTAGTTTATAATTGGTTAATACTTAATGTAATTATGGTCAAATAAAAAATATTGATGTGATAGTTTGCATACTTGTCTTGACTTGAGAATAATGCAGATCTTTAATATGGAAGCTCCACTTTGATTATAGCTAAGTTATAGTATAACATCCATCGAGTAACTATAATTAGCTTGGGTGAAGGCATTGGAAGTGAAATACTAGTCAAGAGACGATTCATTTTCTCAGTTATATGAAATATGTATCACGATCAACTAAAGTTGATTCGCCATAATATTTCGTTTAATAGTATTAGTTATGATCAAACCAAGCTGTAATACCCCTAAATTTTAGATAACATTATTCAGAACTTACTTGGTTAAATTAAATAAGGATAATGTGGTGAATGAGGAAATTAGGTTTATATGCTTAAATAAATTAACTAGTAGGTCAGCCTTTTTGCATCTAATAATTCTATGATTTTTGTTTGATGATAACAAACATATATATATTATTATTATAAATATGTTTGTAATTGTACTACTATACTAAATCACATACAGAATAGAATATTTATATTTAAATAGAATGCTACTGCATAAGAATATTCAAACAGTATTTTATTTAAATATAATATCTTATTTCAACATTCAAAATAGTACGAATTTGTAACTCCGCTATTTGTACAACTCAGTATAATACAATACATTTCATTTCATATTCAATTTCATATACAGTGTTGCCTCACTACAGTACACTTAGTTTCATTTCACTCATGTTGTACAAATTCATGCTCACATATACACTGACACACTTTTGTCCTCTGCCTTTGGCCTGCTTCAGTCAGTCCATTCTTCTGCTTACTTGTCACAGAAACACACATAGAGTAATTTGGACAAAAATATTTTATATTCTAGTAGATATAATTTTTATTTTAAAAATTTATTTGCCTCATAATTTTGGGGTGTTTCTCATCATTTTTCATGACTTGATCTGATTTTTTATGGACATCCATCTTTGTCTAGATAGCTTGTGATATTCACAGTGATACACTGTAAATACCACAAGATAGACTTCGTTTGTAGTGCTCACACACACACATATATATATATATATATATAATCTGCATGTGCACTATACATATATACACATACATGTGTATGTATATACGCATATTTTCTGTGTAGGGGCAATATAGTCAGAAATGGACAAATATATCGAATCTGATTTGTCAGGTAAAGCTTGACAACACTGACGTGCCGCAAGTATCCATAAACACACACATACACACATATATATATATACACATACGTGTATATATACATATATGTGTATACATGGATACACATGCAAATAATCCAAGTTCACATGGAACCACAAATGTCAAGGATAGTCGTGCAACTCAAATATACACAACAGGTCAAAACAGCAAAGCCATGCTTCAATATTGTGCAAAATAACTCATGCATGAAAAATGAACAAGGATTCAAGTCAGAAGCATGCCAGGTGATCACACAGTCCAATGCACATGAATATGGACCAACAACTAAGTGTACACAAGTGTACAGCCAAATTCACAGGGATCTATAACTCAGCCAAGACATGGAAGTTCAAATACAAGGCAGCCGATCTTATTTTGGAAAGTTTTCATATGTTTGAAATTTTTCAAGAGAACACACAAATATACATGGTAGTTTCAAATCTATTTGTGATCAGATGAGTAAAGTGCAGTGTGGTACCCAAACAAGCATATATACAGGCACAATCATGCATGTTACTCGTGCACAAATGCAACTACACATGTACATGTTCAGACATCATAATATCCTTGGTTCAGCTCAACAAAATCAAGTTAGGAATCAATGTATGCACAACTATTTCAAGAACAAGGTGCCATATATATACATATATCACAAGTGACAAGGGTGCTTAGAAAACAAATAAAGTCTAGTTGCAAAAAAAATATTTCCAAGAAAACCCATATTGTTTAACAAGTGAGAAATCACGTTTCATAATATGTTTCCAGAAATGAAGGCATATATGGCCAAAACTTTTTCCAGAAATCCGCATTCAAGTTGTTTCTAGATTCTTTAAAAAAAAATTGGCAAATCATTTTTTGGCATGCATCAAATCAATGTTTTCCTGAAACTTGTTTTCCTAACTTATTTCTTTGGATGTGGTATACAGTTCATAAGGAAGTCTTTTTACTAAATCTGTAAGGCTTCACCTCTATGGCTTTCAGCGCAGTTCTGCATTTGCAAAGATCCGAGGGTTGATTACATGATCATTGCTAACATCAAATGGAGACAAGGGGAGTCTCTAGTAGATTACTTGAAAAGGTTCAACATCGAGGCATTAAAGGCCAAAGATATGAACGGCCGTGGAAAATTGATAGTTGTGCATTCAGGGTTAATCGAAAACACGCCATTCTGGAAAGTATTATACATCCGCGGCTGTAAAGACTTACAAGACTTTCACTTCCAAGCTGACAAGTTTATTCGCATGGACGAATTATACTTCACAAAGAGAAAGTTCGGGCCTCGAGGGGAAGGAGGAAGGTCGAACTGTGGACAAAAGCCTCTGGAGGGAAATCAAAAGAGAACAAGATGTGAAGATTCTAATACCAACTCGGTGGCTCTAAACAAGCCCATCTCATTTGTGTATGATGTTGCGAAAGAAAGGGTTAATAACTTCCACATCTTGTTCAAGGCCAGGCCTGAACCTTATTCCGGTGGTAAGTATTGCGAATTTCAAAAGACCAGCGGGTATAAGACTAACGAATGCAAGGTATTGGACGAGATTATTCAGAAACTAATGCGTGAGGGACCCTAAAGGAATTTGTTTTAAACAAGACAACATCCACTCAGCATACAAATGGACAACAAAAGATTTCAACAAATGCAATAGAAGCTACTATGGAAGAAGGCAATCTTGACTTGGGTCCACCCATAAATCGAATCAGTGTGATCCATGGAGGGCCATACTCTGCCGGAAACTGTCTAAGAGCCAGAAATCAATACATGAAGGGCGCCATGAAAGGAATATTCTCCATTCGGGAGGAACCATCGTTGAAGAATGCACGTTATGCTCTCAAGATGCACAACCTAGTGGTTTCTCCAAAAGAGATGAAGAAAGGGGTCCGCCACCCGCATAATGATCCCCTTATAATGGCAGTGCAAATCAGACTCTATGTCGTCTCCAATATCCTTGTGGATACTGCAAGTGCCGTCAATGTAATCTTCAAGCATGCTTTCCATCAAATGGGAATTTCTAAGAAGAAGCTGAACCCAAGCAACGAACCGATCTTCGACTTCAATAAAAGGGATCAACTCTGGTAGGGAAGATCAACCTTCTGGTTCAAGTAGGGTTTCTCCGCTCCATAGAACCTTCGAAAATCTCTGTGTAGTGATTGATCAATCATCCTATTACAACGCCTTCTTTGGACGACCAGCTCTAGAGGAGATGGACTCTTTTGTCTTTTCCAAGTACCTTATGTTAAAATTCTTAACTAAGCAGGGATGGGGTACCATCAGGGGAGAACAGTTTAGCTCTCGCAAATTGTATTTCGCAACAATTTACAAATACAAAAGGGAGTGTTCTTCGTACTTTGATTCTTCTACTGTCTTTATACCTTCAGATAAGGGATTCTTACATCCCACATTCGGAGCCAAGATAAAAATTAATAAATCTAACAAGCGTGTAAATGGTAGGTACACTTCTTTGAAAAGAAAGAGGAAGAGAGCCAATGGTGTAAACTTGACTTAAGAAGGAGAAATTGTTATGAATTTAGATTCTAGGGGGGATATTGAAAGGATGAAACCAATATAACATATGGAAGACGTAAATGTCGATTCGAAGGATAAGGCAAAAGTTATCAGCAAAGGGAAAAGGCTAGCAGAGCCCCTTAAAAGCAACCTGATTCGATTCCTGCAACTCAACAAAGATGTCTTCGCTTGGACCCATTCAGACATGGTTGGGATCAACTCCTCTATTATGAGTCATGCCTTAAACATTGATCCTTCAGTAATCCCGGTTCGGCAAAAGAAGAGACAATATAATAGAGACCAGTCTGAGGCCTTATAAGAGGAGTTCAAATGTTGGAGACAAACGGGTTTATCTGAGAAGTACTTTATCCAAAGTGGTTAGCTAACCCTGTGCTGGTAAAGAAGTCCAATGGGAAGTGGAGGACATGTGTTGACCACACGGATTTAAACAAGGCTTTCCCAAAGGATTGTTATCCCCTTCCTCGGATAAACTAGTTGGTCGATGCAACAAGTGGTCATAAGATATTGTCCCTTATGGATGCTTACTCGGGCTATTAACAAATTCCAATGCATAAACCCGACGAAGAGCATACACGCTTTATCACTGATTGGGGAATTTTTTGCTATAAAGTAATGCCCTTAGGTTTGAAAAATGCGGGAGCAGCATACCAAAGGCTAGTAAATAGAATGTTTCAAGAACAAATAGGGCGCAACATGGAAGTGTATGTGGATGATATGCTAGTAAAATCCATCGAATCAGAAAACCATTTGAAAGACTTGGAAGAAATGTTCAAGGTCCTAAGAAGTTATCAAACGAAGTTAAACCTACAGAAGTGTTCTTTAGAGTTCAATCTGGAAAGTTCCTAGGGTATGTAGTAAGTGAGCAAGGGATTGAAGCTAGCTCTGAGCAAATCCAAGACATAAGAAACATGGAAGAACCTAGGATAATCAAAGAAGTCATGAGCTTGAACGGGAAGGTAGCATCCCTCAGTAGGTTCATTTCCAAAGCCATTGACAAATGTGTTAATTTCTTCGATGTTATAAAGAAAAAGAAGAATTTCGAATGGAATGAAGAATGTAAAAAGGTTTTTCAAGAATTGAAAGTTTATATGAGAACTCCTCTGATTTTATCTAGTCCCGAAGAAGGAGAAGATCTATACCCATAAATGGCTGTTTTAGAATATGCATTAAGCTCAGTCCTTACAAGAGAAAGTAATGGGACTCAACACCTAATTTATTACATTAGCAGAAGGCTAAAGGACGCGGAAATCCAATACCCAGTAATGGAAAAACTAGCATATCGCCTAGTACCCGCCGTGCGAAAGCTAAGAGGGTACTTCCAAGCTCATCTCATTAAAGTTTTAACTGGCTTTCCGCTTAAACAGGTGTTCAGTAAGGCAGAGACTTCTGGGAGGTTAGTCAAATGGGGAGTTGAACTTTGCCAATATGAAATTGAGTTACACCCTCGAGCGATAATTAAAGGACAAGCTCTCGCAGATTTCGTGAACGAATGCACAAGTTTCATTACAGAGCAATCAGTTAAAGAGAATGACTTAAAAGCCAAATAGCAATTTTTATAGATGGAGCTTCAAAAGAACAGGGAGCAAGGGCAGGTTATTCCATAATTACCCCTGACGGACACCGTTTGCACTATGCCATGAAGTTAGGATTCCCGGCAATTAACAACGTAGCCGAATATGAGTCAATGATGGCTGGATTGAATTTGGCACTATAATCGAAGATACCTTGAATAGAAATCTTTAGTGATTCACAACTAATGGTAAACCAAATAAAGAAAACTTATCAAACCAAGGATGCACGGTTAACCCTATATGTTAAAAGAGTATTAAAGATGCTTTCATGATTTGAGGATTTTTCAATTCATCAAATACCCCACGGGGAGAATACTCAAGCGGATTCACTGGCCAAATTAGCCAGCTCCCGAGGGCCCTGAAACTCGAGTAATTCCCGTGGGTTATCAAGAAAGACTTAGTATCCGTCATAATGAATCAGAAACAGGGAAAGAATTATTAGTTCTAACTAGTCCCAAGCCTTGAGAAAGGGGGATGAAGGGAATAAAGAGGGAAACTGTAATTTGGAACCTCCCTTAACGGAAACGAATTGCTATCATAAAAATATATGGATGACTCCCATAGTAGATTACCTCCTAAAAATAGTTTTACACCTAGATAAGCATGATGCAAGAAGGATAAAACACCAGGCTCCTACATTTATGATTATGGATAACATACTCTATAAAAAGGGACATTTGATTCCTTGCTTAAGATGTTTAAGCTCAGAAGATGAGTTTAACCTGTTAAGAGAGGCTCATGAAGGATTGTGTGGATACCATTTCAATGGAATTAAGTTCGCCAAAAGGGTCATGCGACAAGGCTATTATTGGCCACAAATGGTTAATCAAGCAATTGAATATGTCAGAAAAGTGTGAAAGGTGTCAAAGGTACTCTAAAGTGCCACGGCTTCCCCCTAGCAAGCTAACCACTATCTCAAGCCCCTGGCCATTCGACGTGTGGGGAATAGATCGAATTGGACCCTTACCAATCTCCAAATGTGGAGCTAAGTATGCTGTAGTAGCCATCGACTACTTTACCAAGTGGGTTGAGGCAGAATCCATTCCAACAATCACATCTAAGAAGGTGTTGGGGTTCATAATAAAGAATATTGTTACCCGCTTTGGGATCCCACACAAGATCATATCAGATAATAGAACACAATTCGAGAGTGAAGAATTTACTTGGTTTTGTAAGAAGAATGGAATTATCAAAAGTTTTTCCTCGGTAGCCCATCCTAAAGCTAACGGAGCTGTCGAAGCCGCCAACAAAACCATAAAGGCAATCCTTAAAAAGCGCCTAAACCAAGAAAAAGGAAATTGGGCCGAAGAGATACCCTTAGTGCTTTGGGCGTATAGAACCTTTGCCAAAACAGCAACGGGACACACCCATTTTTCCTTGATATATGGGTGCGAAGCCTTGCTTTCGATTGAGGTCAAAATTCCATCGCATAAAAGGATAGAATATGCGTTTAACCCCAATCAGGAGCTAAGAAAGGAATCCCTAGACCTAATACGGGGATTAAGAGATGAGGATGCAATCAGAACAGCTTACTATCAAAGGAGGATCACGAAATATTACAACACAAAGGTCAAGACTAGAACCTTCGCAAAAGGAGAATTAGTTTTACGGAGAGTGATGGCTAACACAAAGAACCCAGCGGATGGCCCTCTCGGTCCAAATTGGGAATGACCCTTGATAGTCCATCAAGAAGTTATACCAGGAACATATCGACTGTGCAGACTCAATGGTGATCTCATTCCGGGAATATGGAACTCGGAACTCGGAACATTTAAGACCATACTTCTCAATGATAAAGCAGTAAGGGAAAAGGCTTTCCTCTAAAGAAGACCACGTAAACAAGGGCATGGAAAAACCTTTCAAAACTTGAAGAAACCCAAAAGGGGTCAAACCACGAATGGATCAAATCCCTTGTCATTACCAAATTGGTCAGGGCAAGGCAGCCCCCGAAGAGGGAATGGTGTGTTAGTCTGTTTCCATGCCCAAACCAGAGGGGGCTAGGTTAAAGCATAAAAAGTGTAAGCCTCCATTTCACACCAGAAATGGTCGTGGCGGTGCATCTAAAATTAGCACGCCCTGCCTCTATTCATTGAAGAGTACGCCCTGCCTCTGCTAAAACTAAGAACTACCTACCTATGCTCGTAGAAGAGCACATCCTACCTCTGCTTATGTTTCACGTTACCCGCACAAGGGAATGCCAACCCCTATCATCGCCTACGATGGTCAGGAAAGAGCACCCCTCGGAGGGGGTGGTGTGTGAACCTCTATCAGTACCCACAATGGTCAGTATAGGGCATCAAAAGGGTAAACCTCAGTTCTGTGTCTACAATGGCCCTGTCTAAGTTTCTAAGACCTTATCATTACCGGCAATGCTCAGGATAAGGCACCTCCTGGAGGGTGGTAGAGTAAGTCCTTGGGCCCTACTTGTGGATAAGCTAGCCAAGCGCACCGGATGCACAGGCCCCGAGAGTGGCCAACAAAGCAGTACATCCTCTGATTTGACATCGAAAGCCCAGAGAGTGGCTCAAAAAGCACGTACAACCTCTGCTTCACAAATCAAATCCAAGGGGGATACCAAAACATTAACACTAGAAGGGGATTCCCGGTCTTCAATCTTTAATTACCTGAACAAGGGTGGTTCAGGTATTCTACATTATTACCCGAATCGGCGTTGATTTGACTTTTCACAAATGCCAAAAGGGGATTCCCGGTCCTCAATCTTTAATTACTTGAACAAGGGTGGTTCAGGTCTTCTACATTAATACCTGAATCTGGGTTGACTCGACTTTCCACAAATACCGGAAGGAGATTCCCGGTCCTCAATCTTTAATTACCTGAACAAGGGTGGTTCAGATCTTCTACATTAATACCCGAATCTGGGTTGATTCAGCTTTTCATAAATACCAGAAGGGGATTGTCGATTCTTAATCTTTAATTACCTGAACAAGGGTAGTTTAGGTCTTCTACATTAATACCCGAATCTAGGTTGATTCGGCTTTCCACAAATACCGGATGAGGATTCCCAGTCCTTAATCTTTAATAACATAAACAAGGGTGGTTCAGGTCTTCTACATTTAATACCCGAATCTGGGTTGATTTGGCTTTTCACAAATACCGGAAGGGGATTCCCAGTCTTCAATCTTTAATCACCTGAACAAGAGTGGTTCAAGTCTTCTACATTAATACTTAAATCTGTGTTGATTCGGCTCTTCACAAATATCAGAAGGGGATTTATGGTCTTTGTAACACCCCACCTCCGCTAGGGTCACTCACAAAGGGAATGCACTAGTTTTGGTGGAGTATTATCTAGGTAAACATGCACAGAGATATCACAAGGCAGAACATAAATAAAGCAGCGATAGAAATTAAAAACCAAATTTTTATTACTTTCAAGAAAAGAGTCAAAACCCCATATATCCAAGGTACAAATTATTCCATTACATCAAGTTCCAAATAAAGAAGCATAAACTTAAGATAACAAAAGTAAATTATTCCCCATAAATAGCATAAGTGCAGCCATAGCATAGCTCAAGACCAAACCATACATGAGCTGACAGAAAGCAAGCTAAATCCAAGTTAAGAGCTAGTGTTTCCTCCCTGAGAACCTTGGGGGGGGGGAACGAAAGAAAAAGGGTCAGTCATAAGACTGGTAAGCCCTAGTGATTTTCAGTATAAAAACTAGTAAAGGTAACATGACATGTGAAAACTGGAATTAAACGTAAGGATGATAACAGGACTAGTATGATAATTAAGATAACAAGATAAGTCAAGTCTAGCATCGCATATTCAAGATTCGCTACACCAACTGTACTAGTGTTCTAACCCATGTCAAGTATTAACCATGAGATGATTCCTTGGCCTAATATCATGAAGTGACCCGTTACGTGGTCCTACGGTACGATCTATTAATCGATCGGCTCCCTACAAGTCCTAGCTCGTCATGTGTCTATGTCATACGGCCCTATCCTGAAATGTAGTCACCTGTGCTAGGTCCACCATAAGGTGTATCAAGACCTATGGTGCCAACCACCGACATGAATCAAGCACGCACAGTGTAAACCTACTGGTGCCCAATGCCCACTTTTTCAACTCCGGGCTACGTGCACGACCATAGCCCGCCTGAACCTACAATGGCGCACCTACTCAGCCGTCGTTCTGGTCGCTTACAATAAGACCAGTAATCGTGCCCCACCCTGCCTAGTCCCAGGGTATCGTGATACATCTAAATGGGTTACTGCTGAAAAGGACCGCGTAACTAGGGTTTCTAATGGGTTAAGTGTTGTCATTCAAATTCCTGACTTAACCCTATCCAAATCATGTATCAAGTTGGTTAAGTGTGTTCAAGCTGTTCATGGCTTAACCCTATCAAATCACCGTGTCAAATTGGTTAAGTATATTCAAGTGGTTCATGACTTAACCCTATCATGTGGCATTAATTCATTACTGCACCCCAACCTCTCACATTAGACTAATTGTTGTGGTCACTGGATTTGCCGGGCGGTTTCGGGCAGATTTACACCACAACATAGTCTAACCTCTAGTTTTACGTGCGATATGACCAACTACCTACATTGGATCCTATTGTTTGCAGTCACTGGATTTGCCGAGCGGTTCCGGGCAGATTTACACTGCAAACTCAACCCCACCTTGAGTTGGCCATTTTCAAATTCATTCGAAGTGTCATGTCCAGATTGAAGTTTCGAGTCTAAATTCATGTCAAGTTTTTAGGTCATGTTTCATGTCAAATCGTGTCAAGTTCATGTCCATATCCAAGTTCAAGTTATAACAACGTTCATGTTCAAGTTCAAACCAATTCATGTTTTACCTAATCTACCAAAACCATATTCCCATCGCACGTAAACTAGAATCGATACAAATAAATCTAATTAGGGAATAACATAAAAAGGGACGGGTATAAGGTGGCAAAAGTGATTACTAGCATAGCATGGTATAACTTGAGATAAATGATTATAACATTACTGGCATATGGAATATCGGCCTCAAACATAAAGATTCCAAATCTAGCAAAATAAGGTACTAGTCAAGATAACAGTTGACATAAGGTGATGGTCATGGTAACGGTTGACATAAGGTGATAGTCATAAACTTGTGACTAATAGCAGATTCAACATTGTAGGCATGATAATATGAGTGGTTTTTCTTTTTGATTTACAACATGAATAGGCCCCACATCAATGTCATAGTAATATACCCAAAAGTCAAGATCCAAGATGAACAAGAATGGATGTAAAACAGTCATCATACACAAGTCCAATTTCAATTTACAACATATTCATATTACGTTTACAGTTTAAATCTAAAAGTAACTGGGGCTTACAGATCGTGGTTCGAGAATTAGAAAAAGAAAGTCGATGTTGAATCTTCATATGCTTAGTCGAGTCCTAACAGAAATCCCCAAATCAGCAATTCTCTTAACGTAGTTTCGACGTAGAAGAAGTAGTCCCTTTTTCTAACTTTTCAACCAAAATTAGAGCAGCATAAGGTCAGAGAGAATTTTGTGTAGAGAGACTAGTGTTAGGGGTTGTTTATATAGGGTCAGGTCAACGAATGTAGACAGAAACGAGGCCAGAAACATCAAAGTGAATCCAGCTTCAAAAGTGGGCTCGGCCACCAGGTCGACCCCTAGTTCGCCACCCAGGTCGACCTTATGGTCGACTTGGTCCTGGGCAGGTCGACTCTATGGTTGACCTAGTTCTGAGTGGGAAATTTCCTGCCCAGTCTGTTCTGTGGTTTGAATTCGAAATTTGAATTCAAATTCTGAGCTGTTTTGAACTTGAAATTTTCTGAAAATTTCGAAGGGTCATGACTTGGTCATACGGACTCCGGTTTTCAAAAACTCGGACTCACTTCCAAGCAGAATTTCAAGATGAATGCAATGGCATAACCCGTTTCCCTTGATTCTCATTTTAAAAATTAATTCTGCCTTGATTTATAGTTATAACACGTTATCAAAATACGGGTTGTTACATTCTCCCCTCCTTAAAGGATTTCGTTCCCGAAATCTCTAAGTTAGGGAGGATGTGTCCTACCATCCATCATCCATCTACTCAAAACATCATCCACAAGCAGCCAATGTCCTTAAAAGGTTTCTAGTGCTGTAGGAACATATGCAGAAAGCGTGTGTATATTTACTTATCTAATGCAAAAGATCAGGCGGTTACTGATTCAATAGACCTCCTTAATGCAAAATATGTTAGTGTAATGAATCCAACATGTATGCAAAATTCCTAACATACTTTGTAATCTCTACATGAGTGCATGAGACAACCCCAAACCCCGTACTGACGGCGGCAAGGGTAATCCATGGAATATAACACAGAAACAGATAATAGAAGAACAAAATTAAATAAATACACCAGACAATGAATAATAGAATATACTGGATAAAACTAATCCTCAGAGTTACACAGTATTCAGGATCATATTTAGTAAAAATACAGTTCAGCTATACATAAATGTCTACAGCGGAAAACAAACATAATATGTACAATAGGAGCTGAACAGCATAAAAAGAGATAAATGATAGAATCCATCTTCAGCTCCAGCTATCCAGAAAGAACCAGCTAAACCTGAATACAAGGCTGCCCGTGTAGAAAAAGGGGCACCCAAGTTTGAAAGTGAAACAAACTACGAGTCAGTCATGGGACTGGTATGAGAAATCTACTCAACACATATATAATTTGGTTAATCACAGGACCACGCCACTTTCGTGGAACGGGTTTTCTCCATTGGATTGCCAGTGCTTTAAAACAAATCTTTCTTTTAAACAACGCAATGCATTTTATAAAAATGAAGCCATTATAAGACTCAGTTCTCATCACACAATGCAACGCAAACCGGAGGATAGAGTTTTACCTTATAACGGCCAAAATATGCTTGATACGAATAAAACAAAGGCAATTGATATCATTGCTAGTGTTTATATGTTTTGAAAATAATTTCAAATCATAACTATCAATCATAGACGGCATGGGTACCATATATCATGTCGCCATATATATATACAATCAAAACCGCACGATGTCGTATTTGGAAATTGGATTTCCGTCATGAACCAAGGCAAAAGATAGTCCTTACCGAATTCGCGACTCTCTAGCCCGAGCCACAGGATCAGAGCTCGAGTGACCCTAGGAGCGACAGGGCCGGTCCACCGATGTGGATTACAATTCCTGAATAATACGTTTCCCCGACCTTTGGGGCGTAAACGAGCCAACGAATGACTCCATCAGACCTGGATCGTCCGATCAAACCGAGGCACCTCGCAATAGCAACAACCACACAGGTGAAAAGTATATAAATGTCAGGACTGGTAGGTCACTGACACCACCCTAGCTAGAAAGAAACGCATGCCCTCCCTGAGGTCCTTCCTCCCGTTTCTGGTTCATGCCAGGTGTGAGGCTCGCGATTTCACGTTATACACAAAGCTACACCCCACAGGCGGTGCTTTGATCATCACCACAAGACTTTGCTTTTCAACAGAAGCCCTGATCATTTGCCACTTAGGCATGCCACACTAGCAATTCATGTCATGCGACTGATGTCCATCGGTATACAACCTCTGAGCTCGTGCGTCTCAGAGAAGAGCGTTAAGCAAAAGAATAAATTCTCCGCCGCTAAACATATGTATATTTAACAGAGATCAATCAACACAGAATAAACTCTAATGTCAGACACACAGTCCATTTACTAGTCCGTTCTGGGTCTGAACGAAACCGGAGGCACTAAATACCTCGCAAACCCATCGATCACCACGTACGTCTGGACGATCACCACTCATTATCCATATTTCGGGATGCCTCCCAATCAGGACCTCGGTTACCATCCAAACGAGGTGAAGATCTCCGGTCTTCGACCACCGTCTTCCTCTTCGACTTTCAATCGTCGGTCAATTATTTGAAATGAGAATTAACTCGGCCCTTTCAAATAATTCACGTATATTTAGAATTTCAAATCAATTTATTTCAATGGTTAAATCATTCGACAACACCAATTTTGTTCTTTAATGTAATTTTCACACCAAACACATTCAACCATCAAATACCACATAAATCGAGCAAATTCAGTTTATTTTCATTCCATATCGTTTATGATATTTTATAACGATTTATCACTATTTTTATTTATTTCAAAATAGCCAATTTTTTTAAAACGACGCTTCGGGCCATAACACGGCCGTGGCGCTGTTTTTCTTCAGATTTGATTTACACATATCTAAAAATCTAACCGTTGGATCTTCACAAAATTTACATCATTAGAAAGGTCTTTTCAAAACGAATCCAACGGTTCCAATTTCGGGAAAATCCGACGGTCGGATCTCCCGGTACCATCGTTTGAAGTTTCGATTTCAAAATACGAACTGCAGCGTCGTTATTCGATTAAATATAATTAAATTTATAAATATATATAAACATAATCGTTTCTGGCGCTGTTTTTCTTCAGATTTGAATTAAAAATTCCAGACAATCCAACCGTTGGATTTTTACAAGGTTGGTGCCGTTGGAAAGATATTTCCAAGGCGAACCCGACGGTCGCGGTTTCGGGAAAATCCAATGGTCGGATTTCCCGCACTAGTTGTTTGAAATCACGGTTTCAAAACACGAACTGCACGGCCACGTTTCATTTTAATTTTATTTATATTTATATATTTATATAAATATAGTTCATTCAACAATTCCTATATCGTTCTCACTTCAAATATTTCACTAACGCCTTTAAATTTCGGAAAAATTCGCCATAACCTCCTTTGTACGGGAGGGGCTGGGAAAATTCCCAAATAGCCACACGGGCGTCTCATGTCAAAAAGAAAAAGGAAAAGCCAAGCGGCTAGCCAACAGGCTCATAAAATCATCACCCAAACAAAACAGTAAATGTGTACCTATTTGTCATGCACAAAATTTTATTCCTCTTCTCTAGCCCCTTTGCTATAACCTGTTCAATAAATATGCATGTACTTATATACAGTTCTTATCATTTATCATTTTCCATTCAACTTCATATTTGATTCCATTTGGTTTAAAAACACCATTCATTCTAATGTTGCATGTATAGGCAAAAATCATATCATTAGCTAATTAATGAATATTTCAACTCATGCATATTTATTTGAACGAGTTGCTATTTTTAACACTTAACATTTCTACAAATCATGTATATAATAAAAATTTGATTTTTATTGTAAAACAATTCATTTCAAGACACTATTATTTTACATAGTTTATATAGGTGATAAAAATAGGATTTTTATTGTAAAACAATTTATTTCAAAACATGATTATTTTACATAGTTCATATAGATGATAAAAAGGTGATTTTTATTATAAAACAATTTATTTCAAACGTGAATACCATTCAACACATGAATTTCAATTCAACGAATGAATATCGATTCAACACATGAAGGTTTTCTATAGTTTCTATATATAGATAAAAATGTGATTTTTTATTTAAAGCACGAATACCATTCAACACATGAATTTCAATTCAACGAATGAATATCGATTCAACACATGAAGGTTTTCTATAGTTTCTATATATAGATAAAAATGTGATTTTTATATTTAAAACACGAATACCATTCAACACGTGAATTTCAATTCAACGAATGAATATCGATTCAACACATGAAGGTTTTCTATAGTTTCTATATATAGATAAAAATGTGATTTTTATATTTAAAACACGAATACCATTCAACACATGAATTTCAATTCAACGAATGAATATCGATTCAACACATGATGGTTTTCTATTCAATGAATAAATATAGTTTCAGCAAATGAAAATATTTCAAACACATGAATATTATTCAAAATTTCGGCAGCATAACGGCAGGGTAGTTAAAACCGGGACTGTCCCTAGTACGGCTCCTCGCTCTACCTTAAAACCTCGCGGTTTTTGACAATGGGGATCATGCATCTAGTTCGCACGCAGGCGGCATGTATATATTTATTTCATTTCCACAAACTAATCCTATGTGGTTTCAACCAAATATTTTTCAACCACAAACGGGTATTTTTCAACCACAATCAATCAATATCAACCACAAACAATCCCAAGCAACCATTCGCTATCAATCAATTTTCACACCAATCACAATCAATAAATATCGTCCATGGTTTGTGGACGAGGGGCGTATATATATATATATATATATATATATATATAGCAATTCACTTCTATTTCAACACATATATAATTTTTTACAACGCATATATAACTTATACATCGAACGTACAACTTATACAACGCTTATACAAGAGGTGTACAACGCTTATATAACTCATACATTGACTATATAATTTATACATCATCGTTTTCCATATCGTTTATAAATTAGAAATCTCACATTGGGTTCCACTCCACCAAAAATAGCAGAAAGCTCAGAAAAATATGCGGTCTCTTCTAAAATGTAGAAGGCGTCCACATGGTCACGATGTTTCCTGTTTCATCGAATTTCGTTAACACAGCAAAAAGATATGATTTTTCAAAGTTTGCAACGGTTTAAAGGTGTTAAAACAGCTGAAAATAAAACAAGCCGTATACCTTTCTGAAATGTTCAAAACTAGGTCACGCGATTTCGTGAAATCCGTGAATCGATAGCTCGATCGGCCTACGCAGTGTCGAAGGGGAAGGAGAGAGCTTTCGGCGCAGGGGGTGTGGTGGCGTTCGATCGCCTGAGGCGGCGGCGGCGGCGGCTTGAACGCGCCAACTTCTCGACGTCCGTTCTCCCAAACCACGCAATGAAAAAATCCAAACCTTATATGGATTTGAAGATCTCTCCTAGCTCTACAAAATCTTCAACTGGAGCAGGGGCTAATTTTGCGTGGATTGATCGGAAAATGAGGGGGAAGGGTTTGAACGTTTTCCGCCTTCGATCGGGGAGAGAGAAAACGATATTTTCCCTTTTTTTTTATTAAATTCTGATTGGCCGGGTGATTTTATAAGGGATTTTCTGACGCGACCACCAATCTAAACCCAACGACTGTCGTCCCTAGCATTTTACCTCCATTTCGAACACAATGGGATATGTTTCGAAGGCCCATTCGACTGTTTCAGTTTGTTTTCCTTCAAATTAAAATATATAACGTTCAATATTTAATTTGAACGTACATTTCAATTTACCAGGGCCACCAACTGATTCGAAAAATTCCAGAAAAATAAATCTGGCTATGTTTTGACGATACGGTCCCAACAAAACTAGTTTCGTCGAATTCTGAGACCGTTTGCAAAAAGGCCCATTTTTGGTCGATCCAATTTAACTGTAATTGACCAAAACACATTTTCCATTGCCACGCTCACATATTAGCTTCAAAAATTATGAAATTTGAAACCTAGCAATAAATTCACATCCCGAATCCAACAAAAGTGGTTTCGTCGAATTCCGAGGTCGTATGCAAAATGGCCAATTTCACGGGCTATATAAATCCCATAGCGACCTTTCTGAAAATTCATTCAGCCATAACTTTTGCTTTCCGCTATGAAAATTCGATTTTTCAGATTCGTTAGAAAGGTATTCACTAACAGATTTAATGATTTTTGGTTTCACTAAAATCCGTTTTGTTTTGCACCCGGTACAGTCCGAAAAAGTTTGAATTCGATTTTTGAAACTACATCGCCTTTTCAGGCCTTGTTTATAATTATAATTAATTATATTCGTTTTCAAATGTCGATTCCGACTCACTTCTCATTTCTATTCTTTAAAATATTTATTTTAAATATTTAAAATCCATTATTTTAGCCAATTTAAAAATTTTAAATTGGTTCAGATTTTCTGGGTCGTTACAATCTCCCCCACTTAAAACTTTTCGTCCCCGAAAAGGAACAAAGTCGAAGGTGGTTTGATTAATCAACTCTACGTTCGATCTGGCTTCCATTGTCCAACTCTTCAGTTTCCGAGAATTTTCAAATTCTTCAAAAATTTGGCTAACACCCGAAATTTTCGGAAAATTTCGCCATAACCTCCTTTGTACGGAGAGTGGTTTGGAAATTTATTGGGCCGTCTTAGGTACCCAATAAATCCTAATAAGCATACACATATTTATAGTGATATATTCTGGTATTTACAGGGGAGCATGTATTGATAATAACTCTAGAGTATAAATTCTCGTCACCCTGCCCC
The DNA here is from genome assembly GCA_030737875.1 of Allium sativum. Lineage (NCBI taxonomy): Eukaryota > Viridiplantae > Streptophyta > Magnoliopsida > Asparagales > Amaryllidaceae > Allium > Allium sativum. Next base: position 164,728,762 of record CM060916.1, on the reverse strand, counting down.
GTGTGGGAAATAAATAGTCCATGTGCCGTATCCAATAGCTAGAGAGACGTGATTATTGTCAACTCCAGACCCGTGTGGGGTTTTTATTAATCTGGCAATTTAATCGTTACAATTTAAATAGTCCATATCAGTCATCAGTACAACCTGTAAAATATAGTCATCGCCATACAAGCCTCTCGCTCGTATGGTAAATCTTCCACCTCGTCACACAAGCTACAAATGCTTATGTGGTATATGATGAAGTATGCCTATCTTCTGAAGTATGCTATGTAATGTAGTTCAAAATTAATTGTTACTATCTTATGGCGACGTTTATTATTTCACACAGAAAAACCAGCACTCCGCATCCAATGGCATTCACAGGAGTTGATATAATAATATTTCGCATCCAACTCGTTAAGGTTTACCTATTTGTCGGGCACGCAAATAAAATCTTTACTCAACAGCTTATCCCTTTACCTGTTCAAACATATATAATACACATGTATATATATTTCTATTTATTTTTAAATCAGTTCAATGTGTGATTTAAATGAATAAATTATATCATTCAATCTTCTATTAATTAAATTAACTATCGTTTGAATAATCTAATTAATCAAATTTATTATCACACAACACAAACAACAATCAAATCATTTTTTTTCTTTTCAAAATCATACAAATCAATTCCTATATTCTTTTAAAATCATTCAGACGATAGAATTAAAAGTGCATATCCATGGAAAGAAAATAACAATAGAATAGAGAATTAAATGGTGATGTAAAGGATGGTAAATATACCTTGCACCGGAGTCAATCAGAGATATCCACTCGGCATCTAGGATAAGCTTTCTGAATGCTCTCCTCAGTTTCCCAAGTACAATCTCGCGGATCTCCACTCCATTGCACTTTGACTAAGTGAACCTTCTTGTTCCTCAGCTCTTTGGTTTCTTTGTCGATAATCTTTAGCGGTTCTCTTCTCACAGCCAATTCTGGAGTAATTTCAATGTCCTGTTGAGATGCTTCTTCCACGATCAAGTCTGGATCATGAACGTGTTTTCGAAGTTGAGATATATGAAATACATCATGAACTCCAGGCAACCAGTCAGGCAATTTGACCCTATAAGCGAGAGTTCCGATCCGTTCCAGAATAGGAAACGGACTAATGAATTTGGGCGCCAACTTTCCAGTTTTACCGAACCGAATAACTCCTCTCATCGGCGATACTTTCAAATACACGTAGTCGCCAACAGCAAAGGATATATCTCTTCTTCTTCTATCGGCATAGCTCTTTTGTCGGCTTTGAGCGGCGAGTAATCGCTTCTAAATAAAATCAACTTTGTCGGCAGCTTCTCGAATCATATCAGGACCCAACACAAGTCTATTACCAGGTTCGACCCAACAAGCGGGAGATCGGCACGGTCTACCATACAATGCTTCGAATGGCGACATTGTCAGACTCGCCTGGTAGCTGTTGTTATAAGAGAATTCAGCCAAATGCAGATGGTCTTCCCATGATCCACCGAAATCTAGAACACAAGCTCGCAATAGATCTTCTAAAATACGATTCACCCTCTCAGTCTTACCGTCTGTCTGAGGATGATAAGCGGTGCTTAAGTTCAACTTCGTTCCCAGCTCGACCTGAAATGCTTCCCAAAATTTGCTAGTGAATATTGTATCTCTATCACTGACTATACTGAGCGGCACTCCATGTAGTCTAACTATTTCCCTGAAGTATATCTGCGCCAGACTCTGAGCAGTTCTATTTGATCTGACAGGTATGAAATGGGCCGTCTTCGTGAAGCGATCTACGATAACCCAAATACTGTCATTTCCTTTTCTGGATCTGGGCAAACCATCAATGAAATCCATAGAAATATGTTCCCATTTCCAACCAGGAACTTCTAGTGGTTGTAAAAATCCATCCAATTTCTGTTGGTCGCTCTTGACTAGTTGGCAAGTAGGGCATCGGCTAACATATAAGAAAATATCCCTTTTCATCGACTTCCACCAGAAAGTGCGTTTGATGTCATTATACATTTTGCTTACTCCCGGATGGATACTGAGTTTCGACTTGTGGCATTCATCCAGTACTTCCTTTCGAAGCTCAGGAATGTTAGGGACACAGATTCGACCTTTGAGCCTTAGAATTCCATCATTATCAACTTGAAAACTCGAGGGTTCGCCTTTCTGAATCATTTCTCTGATCTTTTGAGTGAAGTGATCATCCTCCTGAAGAGCAGATATTTTATCTATCAGTGAAGTCGTGATAATAAAACTGGCGATCATTTCATTCTTTCGGCTTAACGCGTCGGCCACGACATTGGCTTTTCCTGGAGTGTATATAATTTCAAAGTCATATGCTGCAAGAAACTCCAGCCAACGTTGCTGCCTCAAATTCGGGTCTTTCTGAGTGAACAGATACTTTAACGACTGGTGATCTGTAAACAGTTCAAAAATCTCACCCAGAATAGTGCCTCCAGATTTTCAAAGCGAACACAATAGCCAATAACTCAAGATCATGAGTTACGTAGTTCTTCTCGTGTGGCTTCAGTTGACGGCTAACATAAGCAATCACTTGGCCTCTTTGCATTAACACTGCGCCAAGGCCTTCTCTAGAAGCATCAGTCCAAACCTTTAAATCCTGGTTGCCATCGATGATGGTTAACACTGGAGCAGTCGTTAGTCTTAACTTTAGCTCTTCAAAAGCCTCCTCACTTTCTGGAGTCCATTTGAATTTAGAGTGCTTCTTTGTAAGCTTTGTTAAATGACCAGATATCTTCGAAAAGTTTTTAACGAACTTCCGGTAATAGCTAGCCAATCCGAGAAAACTACGGACTTCAGTGGGGGTGCTGGGCTGTTTCCAATTTTGAATAGCCATGATTTTACTTGGATCCACAGCAATTCCTTCTTTCGATACTACGTGGCCTAGAAATTTCACTTCATCTTGCCAGAATATACATTTGGAAAACTTCGCTTTCAATACATTCCTCCTCAGAATTTCTAGAACCTGTTCCAAATGCTTTTCATGTTCGGCCTTTAATTTAGAGAAGATTAGAATATCGTCAATAAAAACCAGAAAAAATTTATTTAAAACTCCTCTGAACACTCTATTCATCAGATCGACGAAGTAAGCTGGAGCGGTACATAAGCCGAACGACATTACTAACCACTCGTAGAATAAGTCGGGACCTCTGAATGCTGTCATTGGAACACACTCTTCGGCAATTCGAAGTTGATGGAAACCTGTAGCTAGGTCCATTCGTGAAAATACTTGTGCGCCAGTTAATCGATCCAACAAATCATCTATTCGCGGCAATGGATATTTGTTCTTTATGGTCTGCTTGTTCAGATCACGATAGTCCACGCATAGCCGTAGGGTACCGTCAGATTTTGGGACAAATACCACTGCTGCACCCCAATCAGAGAAACTAGGCCTGATCAGACCTTTCCATACTAGCTGTCGTGTTTGATTGTCTAATTCCTCCTTCTCTTTCAAGGACATTCTTCAAATAGCGTGAACTACCGGCCTTGCATTGGGAATTAAAGCAATTTTGAAATCAATTTCTCTCTGCGGAGGTAAGCGAACAACTTCTTCGAACACATCCGCATAGTTTTTAACGACAGGAATATCTTTGATGAGGTCAGGAATATTCTCTGTGACTCCAGGGACATTTTCCATTTGAGCAAGGGAAACATCGAGAGCTGCCCAGAAGTCCTTTCTATTTGATGTCGGGCCTTCACATGGTATGGTTATATCCTTCCCCGTTTGCGCCTTTGCCTTAACAATTCTCTCGGCACATCTAACCTCAGTTCATATTTGGTTAGCCAATCCAATCCGAGAATAAGATCGAATTCATTAAAATTCATGACGATAGAGATAATATGGAATTTATAGCAAGAAAAAGAGACAGGCACCCCACAAACCCAACTGAGATCGATGGAACCCCCAACCGGATTCTGGACAGTTATTGGTTCCTTGAGCCTTTTCAAATTCAAATCCAGTTTCTTGGCTGCACTCTTTGCAATAAAGCTTCGTGACGCGCCTGTGTCAAACAGTACTTTAATTGGAATGTTCTTGACATTGAGTGTGCCTTCTAAAACATCAGACCTTTCCTGAGCAGACGAGGATGCATGTACTTCTACCACTTCATTTACATGTACTGCTTTAGGTTTTCTGAATAGCGGGCAGGCCTTTGAAAGATGACCGGACTGATGGCATTGGCTGCACTTCCTATTCTCTTGAAACTTCTTACCGGATTTAGACCCATCCTTTACTTGTTTCTTTAGAGATCTGCAACTTATCGAGAGATGTCCTTTCCTATTGCAGTTATTGCATACGGCGGTCGTTACGGGTTCTTTCCCAGATTCAGCCCTTTTCCTCTTGGCAACGGGCTTCTTACTGATCTCAGACATCGTACTAGCTTCAGGAATATCAGTTTCCGACTCTGCTTTGTCACTAGAACTGACTTCTTCTTCGTCTCATAACATTCCTTTCTTATGGACATCTTCATACTGATAAGCCATATAAATCATTTCAGAAAAGGGGAGCTTCACGTTCCTCATCACACTATTCTGATATTTTCTTTGCAGGCCGTGAATAAATCTCAGATTCTTCCTTTTTGGGTCTTTAATCAAATGAGGAGCAAAGTGAGAAAGTTCTTTGAATTTCTTATGATATTCTGGGATGGTCATATCACCTTGTATCAGATAAGAAAATTCGTCGCATAATCGCTCAGTCTCTTCTGGAGGAGTAAATCTTTCTAGGAAAATCACTTTGAATCTATCCCAGGTGATATCACCTTCTGGATTATCCTCTATAACTGAATCCCACCAGAACAAAGCTTCATCTTTGAGTGCCCAGGAGGCCAGTAATCTTTTCTGGTCATCCCTCAGCTTTAAACCATCAAAGATCTTTTCAGCCGAATGAATCCAAGCCTGTGTCTTCATAATAGATTCCTCACCAGAGAACGGTATTCCACCCATATTTCGATATTTGATTAATAGGGCCTTAATATCCGGTTCTGCATTCCTTCTGTTTCGGACACTCATTTTCTAGTACTTCTGCAAACAGCCGATCAAGTGTCAGGTCACAGAAAAGATAATTTAAAATATAGAAACATATACTTCAATGTAAATGTGTCTATCGAGGTGTTATTTCATTCTTCTACTCATACTAGGATATTACTGATCCTATCTGTATAGAGTTACCCGTCCTAGAACACTACTGGTTCTATTTCTGACGAGTTCGTTCAAATGTTATATTCCAGAACTAAGCTTAACCAAAGCTCTGATACCAAATGAGACGACCCCAAACCCCGTACTGACGGCGGCAAGGGTAATCCGTGGAATATAACACAGAAATAGATAATAGCAGAACAGAATTAAATAAATACACTAGATAATGAACAATAGAATATACTGGATAAAAGTAATCCTCAGAGTTACACAGTATACAGGATCATACTTAGTAAAAATACAGTTCAGCTATACATAAATGTCTACAGCGGAAAACAAACATAATATGTACAATAGGAGCTGAACAGCATAAAAAGAGGTAAATGATAGAATCCATCTTCAGCTCTAGCTATCCAGAAAGAACCAGCTAAACCTGAATACAAGGCTGCCCATGTAGAAAAAGGGGCACCCGAGTTTGAAAGTGAAACAAACTACGAGTCAGTCATGGGACTGGTATGAGAAATCTACTCAACACATATATAATTTGGCTAATCACAGGACCACCCCACTTTCGTGGAACGGGTTTTCTCCATTGGATTGCCAGTGCTTTAAAACAAATCTTTCTTTTAAACAACGCAATGTATTTTACAAAAATGAAGCCATTATAAGACTCAGTTCCCATCACACAATGCAACGCAAACCGGAGGATAGAGTTTTACCTTATAACGGCCAAAATATGCTTGATACGAATAAAACAAAGGCAATTGATATCATTGCTAGTGTTTATATGTTTTGAAAACAATTTCAAATCATAACTATCAATCATAGACGACATGGGTACAATATATCATGTCGCCATATATATATATATATATATATATATATGCAATCAAAACCGCACGATGTCGTATTTGGAAATTGGATTTCCGTCATGAACCAAGGCAAAAGATAGTCCTTACCAAATTCGCGACTCTCTAGCCCGAGCCACAGGATCAGAGCTCGAGTGACCCTAGGAGCGACAGGGCCGATCCACCGATGCGGATTAAAATTCCTGAACAATACGTTTCCCCGCCCTTTGGGGCGTAAACGAGCCAACGAATGACTCCATCAGACCCGGATCGTCCGATCAAACCGAGGCGCCTCGCAACAGCAACAACCACACAGGTGAAAAGTATATAAATGTCAGGGCTGGTAGGTCACTGACACCACCCTAGCTAGAAAGAAACGCATGCCCTTCCTGAGGTCCTTCCTCCCGTTTCTGGTTCATACCGGGTGTGAGGCTCGCGATTTCACGTTATACACAAAGCTACACCCCATAGGCGGTGCTTTGATCATCACCACAAGACTTTGCTTTTCAACAGAAGCCCTGATCATTTGTCACTTAGGCATGCCACACTAGCAATTCATGCCATGCGACTGATGTCCATCGGTATACAACCTCTCAGCTCGTGCGTCTCAGAGAAGAGCGTTAAGCAAAAGAATAAATTCTCCGCCGCCAAACAGATGTATATTTAACAGAGATCAATCAACACAGAATAAACTCCAATGTCAGACACACAGTCCATTTACTAGTCCGTTCTGGGTCTGAACGAAACCGGAGGCACTAAATACCTCGCAAACCCATCGATCACCACGTACGTCTGGACGATCACCACTCATTATCCATATTTCGGGATGCCTCCCAATCAGGACCTCGGTTACCATCCAAACGAGGTGAAGATCTCCGGTCTTCGACCACCGTCTTCCTCTTCGACTTTCAATCATCGGTCAATTATTTGAAATGAGAATTAACTCGGCCCTTTCAAATAGTTCACGTATATTTAGAATTTCAAATCAATTTATTTCAATGGTTAAATCATTTGACAACACCAATTTTGTTCTTTAGTGTAATTTTCACACCAAACACATTCAACCATCAAATACCACATAAATCGAGCAAATTCAGTTTATTTCCATTCCATATCGTTTATGATATTTTATAACGATTTATCGCTATTTTTGTTTATTTTAAAATAGCCAATTTATTTAAAACGACGCTTCGGGCCATAACGCGGCCGTGGCGCTGTTTTTCTTCAGATTTTATTTACACATATCTGAAAATCTAACCGTTGGATCTTCACAAAATTTACATCATTAGAAAGGTCTTTTCAAAACGAATCCAACGGTTCTAGTTTCGGGAAAATCCGACGGTCGGATCTCCCGGTACCATCGTTTGAAGTTTCGATTTCAAAATACAAACTTCAGCGTCGTTATTCGATTAAATATAATTATATTTATAAATATATATAAATATAATCGCTTCTGGCGCTGTTTTTCTTCAGATTTGAATTAAACATTCCAGACAATCCAACCGTTGGATTTTTACAAGGTTGGTGCCGTTGGAAAGATATTTCCAAGGCGAACCCGACGGTCGCGGTTTTGGGAAAATCCAATGGTCAGATTTCCCGCACTAGTTGTTTGAAATCACGGTTTCAAAACACGAACTGCACGGCCATGTTTCGTTTTAATTTTATTTATATTTATATAAATATAGTTCATTCAACAATTCCTATATCGTTCTCACTTCAAATATTTCACTAACGCCTTTAAATTTCGGAAAAATTCGCCATAACCTCCTTTATATGGGAGGGGCTGGGAAAATTCCCAAATAGCCACACGGGCGTCTCATGTCAAAAAGAAAAAGAAAAAGCCAAGCGGCTAGCCAGCAGGCTCATAAAATCATCACCCAAACAAAACAGTAAATGTGTACCTATTTGTCGGGCACAAAATTTTATTCCTCTTCTCTAGCCCCTTTGCTATAACCTGTTCAATAAATATGCATGTACATATATACAATTATTATCATTTATCATTTTCCATTCAACTTCATATTTGATTCCATTTGGTTTAAAAACACCATTCATTCTAATGTTGCATGTATAGGCAAAAATCATATCATTAGCTAATTTATGAATATTTCAACTCATGCATATTTATTTGAACGAGTTGCTATTTTTAACACTTCACATTTCAACAAATCATGTATATAATAAAAATGTGATTTTTATTGTAAAACAATTCATTTCAAGACACTATTATTTTACATAGTTTATATAGGTGATAAAAATAGGATTTTTATTGTAAAACAATTTATTTCAAAACAAGATTATTTTACATAGTTCATATAGATGATAAAAAGGTGATTTTTATTATAAAACAATTTATTTCAAACGTGAATACCATTCAACACATGAATTTCAATTCAACGAATGAATATCGATTCAACACATGAAGGTTTTCTATAGTTTCTATATATAGATAAAAATGTGATTTTTATATTTAAAACATGAATACCATTCAACACATGAATTTCAATTCAACGAATGAATATCGATTCAACACATGAAGGTTTTCTATAGTTTCTATATATAGATAAAAATGTGATTTTTATATTTAAAACACGAATACCATTCAACACGTGAATTTCAATTCAACGAATGAATATCGATTCAACACATGAAGGTTTTCTATAGTTTCTATATATAGATAAAAATGTGATTTTTATATTTAAAACACGAATACCATTCAACACATGAATTTCAATTCAACGAATGAATATCGATTCAACACATGATGGTTTTCTATTCAACGAATAAATATAGTTTCACCAAATGAAAATAATTCAAACACATGAATATTATTCAAAATTTCGGCAGCATAACGGCAGGGTAGTTAAAACCGGGACCGTCCCTAGTACGGCTCCTCGCTCTACCTTAAAACCTCGCGGTTTCTGACAATGGGGATCATGCATCTAGTTCGCACGCAAGCGGCATGTATATATTTATTTCATTTCCACAAACTAATCCTATGTGGTTTCAACCAAATATTTTTCAACCACAAATGGGTATTTTTCAACCACAATCAATCTATATCAACCACAAACAATCCCAAACAACCATTCGCTATCAATCAATTTTCACACCAATCACAATCAATAAATATCGTCCATGGTTTGTGGACGAGGGGCGTATATATATATATATATATATATATATATATAGAAATTCACTTCTATTTCAACACATATATAATTTTTTACAACGCATATATAACTTATACATCGAACGTACAACTTATACAACGCTTATACAAGAGGTGTAAAACGCTTATATAACTCATACATTGACTATATAATTTATACATCATCGTTTTCCATATCGTTTATAAATTAGAAATATCACATTGGGTTCCACTCCACCAAAAATAGCAGAAGGCTCAGAAAAATATGCGGTCTCTTCTAAAATGTAGAAGGCGTCCACACGGTCACAACGTTTCATGTTTCATCGAATTTCGTTAACACAGCAAAAAGATATGATTTTTCAAAGTTTGCAACGGTTTAAAGGTGTTAAAACAGCTGAAAATAAAACAAGCTGTATACCTTTCTGAAATGTTCAAAACTAGGTCACGCGATTTCGTGAAATCCGTGAATCGATAGCTCGATCGGCCTACGCAGTGTCGAAGTGGAAGGAGAGAGCTTTCGGCGCAGGGGGGTGCGGTGGCGTTCGATCGCCTGAGGCGGCGGCGGCTTGAACGCGCCAACTTCTCGACGTCCGTTCTCCCAAACCACGCAATGAAAAAATCCAAACCTTATATGGATTTGAAGATCTCTCCTAGCTCTACAAAATCTTCAACTGGAGCAGGGGCTAATTTTGCGTGGATTGATCGGAAAATGAGGGGGAAGGGTTTGAACGTTTTCCGCCTTCGATCGGGGAGAGAGAAAACGATATTTTCCCTTTTTTTTTATTAAATTCTGATTGGCCGGGAGATTTTATAAGGGGTTTTCTGACGCGACCACCAATCTAAAGCCAACGACTGTCGTCCCTAGCGTTTTACCCCCATTCCGAACACAATGGGATATGTTTCGAAGCCCCATTCGACTGTTTCAGTTTGTTTTCCTTTAAATTAAAATATATAACGTTCAATATTTAATTTGAACGTACATTTCAATTTACCAGGGTCATCAACTGATTCGAAAAATTCCAGAAAAATAAATCTAGCTATGTTTTGACGATAGGGTCCCAACAAAACTAGTTTCGTCGAATTCTGAGACCGTTTGCAAAAAGGCCCATTTTTGGTCGATCCAATTTAACTATAATTGACCAAAACACATTTTCCTTTGCCACGCTCACATATTAGCTTCAAAAATTATGAAATTTGAAACCTAGCAATAACTTCACATCCCGGATCCAACAAAAGTGGTTTCGTCGAATTCCGAGGTCGTATGCAAAATGGCCAATTTCACGGGCTATATAAATCCCATAGCGACCTTTCTGAAAATTCATTCGGCCATAACTTTTGCTTTCCGCTATGAAAATTTGATTTTTCAGATTCGTTAGAAAGGTATTCACTAACAGATTTAAATATTTTTGGTTTCACTAAAATCTGTTTTGTTTTGCACCCAGTACAGTCCGACAAAGTTTGAATTCAAATTTTGAAACTGCAGCGCCTTTTCAGGCCTTGTTTATAATTATAATTAATTATATTCGTTTTCAAATGTCGATTCCAACTCACTTCTCATTGCTATTCTTTAAAATATTTATTTTAAATATTTAAAATCCATTATTTTAGCCAATTTAAAATTTTTAAATTGGTTCAGATTTTCTGGGTCGTTACAGTGCACAAACATTCATTCATATGCAACATCCACGTGATAGCATAACAAGTTCCATCCATGTACAAGTATAAGCACTCTTGCATATGCAATATGAAAATGCGACTGAGCCGATCTTGTGCCTAATGTGTGTCATGCATCCACTAGCAATCACTTGCAACCATTTGCAAACATCAACCATAACATGTTTCAATCACATGTTTACATCCATATGGTTCTACCTAAGGTTCTCAAGATAAGATCGAGAAGATAACAAGATAAACGTAGGTAGTAGAAGCATGATATGAAAAGGTTTTCAAGTTTATAGGAAAATAGATCGAGAATGTACCCTAAAAAAGAAATGGGTAAAGCGCGCGTATCTTCTCTTCGGTTTCCCAAGTTGCGTCCTCTTGGGCTTCACTCCACTGAACCTTAACTAGCTTAACTTCTCGATTCCTTAGCTTCTTGATCTCCGTTCCTAAGATACGAATCGGAACTCGCCTCAATGTTGCTTCTTTTTCCACTTATACGCCTTCAAGGATGCTTGGCTCAACCACTTCGGCTGATTCATGTAAGCACTTTCGGAGATGCGAGACATGAAAGACATTGTGTACTCCGGCCAGCCTCTCGAGTAATTCTACCTTATAGGCCATCCGCCCAACCCTCTCAGGGATAGGGAATGGTCCTACGAACCTTGGTACTAGCTTTCCAACTGCTCCAAAATGAACTACATTGCGTAACGGAGAAACTTTTATAAAGACAATATCTCCGACTTCGAACTCTAAGTCTGTCCTTCTCTTGTCCGCATAAGATTTCTGTCTATCTTGGGCCGTTTTCATCCGTCTTCGTATCAACTCAACCTTCTCAGAAGTGTCCCTTATCATGTCGGGCCCAAGTATAAGCCTGTATGTCGTCTCCCGCTAACAAGTTGGCGATTTGCATGGTCTTCCATACAGGGCTTCGAATGGTGCCATTCCGATGCTAGCTTGGTAACTATTATTATATGCAAACTCCACGAGAGGAAGATGGTCTTCCCAAGTACCACAAAAGTCAAGAATGCATAGCCTCAGGAGATCTTCTAGTACCCTATTTAACCTTTCGGTTTGTCCATCCGTCTGTGGGTGATAGGCCGTGCTTAAACCCAGTCGTGTACCCATTGCTTCTTGCAGATTTTTCCAAAACTGGCTAGTGAAAATCGAGTCACGATCACTAACTATACTAGAAGGAACCCCATGCAACCGTACTACCTCTCGAAGGTAAATAGACGCTAGCCATGATGCGGTCCTCTTGCTTTTCACCGGTATGAAGTGAGCACTTTTCGTGAGTCTATCAACTATGACCCATATGCTAGTATTTCCCTTCCTTGACCTAGGCAGTCCATCCACGAAATCCATCGAGATACTCTCCCATTTCCATTGTGGAACCTCCAAAGGATGTAATAGCCCACCGGGCTTCTTCAACTCGGCCTTTACTTGTTGGCACACCATGTACTTCGAAACGAACTCTGCCACGTCCTTTTTCATTCCAAGCCGAAAGAAAATGCGTTTCGTATCTCTGTACATCTTATCCCCTCCAGGATGTATGGTCATCTTCGAGTGATGTGCCTCTTCGAGGACTTTCCTTACTAGGTCTCCCACTTGTGGGACACATAGCCTTCCATCGCGCCTTAACCATCCCTTGTCATCTATGGCATACCTACCGAGGTGACTTGACGTATCACCACTAATCAGCTTGTCCATGATTTCGACTATCTGTGGGTCTTTCTTCTGTGAAGTCCCTACTTGATCTAGAAGTGTAGGTCTTAACTCAAGAGATGCTAACGTAGCAGTCAATGACTCAACAGCAGGTGTAAAATCAAAGGTTGCTATAAACTCAAGGCTTTTCCTTTCAACAAACAAGGGGCTCAAAGTTAACCTTTTTCTACTTAGCGCGTCCGCCACCACGTTACCCTTGCCAAGGGTATAAGCTATATCGAAGTCATACGATGCTGAGAATTCCATCCACCTCTGTTGTCTCAGATTCAAATCTTTCTGTGAGAAGAGGTACTTAAGCGGTTTGTGGTCGGTATACAGCTCGAACCTCTCCCCTAGAAGATAATGGCGCCCAGCTTTAAGCGCAAAAACAATCGTGGCCAACTCCAAGTCATGCGTGGGATAGTTTTTCTCATGAACTTTAAGTTGTCTACCCCCGTAGCATATTACTCTTCCATCTTGCATAAGGCAGCGCCTAATCCCGTGCCGCACGCATCTGTGTATACCATAATCACCTTGCCTCCGTTAGGTAATGCCAAAACTGGAGCTGTGGTGAGGGCTGTCTTGAGTCTCTGAAAAGCAACGTCACATTTTTTTTCCCATGAAAAAGCTAGGTTCTTCTTTGTTAACTTAGTAAGAGGGGCTGAAATCTTAGCGAAGTCCTTAATGAACTTCTTGTAGTAGCCCGCCATACCGAGAAAGCTCCTCACCTCCGTTGCATTCTTAGGAATTTTCCAGTCTTGTACCGCAACTACCTTTGCGGGGTCCACGGCTATGCCTTGCTTAGAAACTACATGTCCAAGAAACCGAACCTCCTTCCTCTAAAAATGGCATTTGGAGAACTTAGCCTTTAACTGGTGCGCTCTAAGCGTATCCATGACTTCCTTGAGATGTCTAGCATGCTCTTCTTCATCTTTTGAGAAGATCAAAATATCATCCACGAAAACTACCACAAACTTGTTAAGGAACTCCCGAAACACCCTACTCATCAAATCTACAAAGTACGTGGGTGCATTCGTTAACCCAAATGGCATGACGAGCCATTCCAAGAGCCCATCTGGAGTCCTAAATGCAGTTTTGTCAATGCTATCCTCAGCCACTCTAAGCTGATGGAATCCTGTGGCTAGATCGAGTTGAGAGAAAACAGATGCTCCCACAAGCTGGTCAAACAAATCGTCGATTCTTGGCAGTGGGTGCCTATTTTTATTAGTTAGCTTGTTTAACTCATGATAATCTACGCATAAACGAAGCGAACCATCCGCCTTAGTAGCAAATACCACTGGAGCACCCCATTCAGAAATGCTTCGTCTTATGGAATTTTTCTCAAGCAACTCCTTAACTTGTTTACTGAACTCTATTCTTTCTCGCGGGGCCATATGCCTAACGGGCAATGAAACTGGCTTGGCATTATCAACAAGATAAATTCGGAAGTCTATCTCGCGTTTAGGAGGTAACTCCCTCACCTCATCAAAGACATCTGGATATTCTCGGACCACTCTTACAGATTGCAAATTATCAATGGACGAGTCAAGAGATTCAAGATAACACAACATGACCGGACCCTTAGGGTTACAAGAAATTTCAAGGGTATTACCAAGGCGAGTCATGAGCCTCACTACCCTTCGTTCACAATCAAGAATGGCTCCATAATCGGACAGCCAATCCATACCTAGGATCAAACCGTATCCCGTAAATCTGAGAACATAAGCATTACACGTGAATTCTACGCTTAAGATAGAGATCCTCAAATCCACACACATCATAGATAAATGGGCGGAGCCCCCAATTGGATTTGAAACTATAATGGGATCCTCAACCAGACTAGTACTTAGGTACAGATTTTCAACAATATCAGAAGAAATAAAAGTATGCGATGCGCCAGAGTCAAATAAGGTTCGAACAAGAAAGTCAGAAATGTAAACAAGGCTTTCTACGGAAACGTTACTACCTCGGTCAAGTGCTGGAGTGGTGTTGATAGCATGCAACTACCCTCCAGAAGGTCCTGCTCGCTGGGTCTGCCCTTGCCCTTGTCCTTACTTCTTAGGGCAATCCTTGCTGATGTGTCCAGTGTCTCCACAATGAAAGCATTCACCCAACTTCCTCTTCTTCTTTCTACAGTCTTTAGCTAGATGTCCCATAATACCACAAAAGTTACATTTCCTTGTCTCACGTGCCTTGTTATTATTGTTGTTGTTGCCCTTGTTATTCTTGTTGCCTCCCTTCTTGAAGCCAACCTTCTTATTCTAAGTCTCATTAGGCTTAACCTCCTTCTTGCTATTCTTCTCTTCCTCATGAAGTAGAGCCATATTCACCAAGCTTTCAAAGTTCTCCCCCATGGGTATATGAGTTATGGCTAAACTGTGTAGTGGCTAGTTCAATCCTCGAGCAAAGCGTACAGCCTTTTTTTTGGGCTGTGTTGACCAAATCCAAACCGAACCGAGCAAGCTGATTAAACTTATTCACGTACTCCCTAACAGACATTTCCCCTTGCTTGAATGCTAGGAACCTCTCTATCTGAAAGTTCTCTTCTGTTGACGATAAGAATTTAAGCCCAAACCTCTCTCTAAAGTCTGCCCAAGTCTCAACTGGCCTGGTAGCATTGGTGACTTCCCACCAAAATGCAGCTTCCTCTTTCAACAACCATGCTGCCAACTGAACTTTCCTATGGTCCTCCACATCAAAGATAATAAACAAGTCTTCCGTCTCCTTTAGCCAGTTTTGTGCCTTAACAAAGGTTTCAATTCCAACGAAGTTCTTGCCGCCCATTGCTTTAAAGTCTTTGCATATTTTGGCAAAGGTGGTACCAGGAGGAGGAGGAACTACGGCCACTGGGGGAGGAGGAGGAGGGATGTCTGTCGGGCCCGCACCGTTGGCCCTAGCTTCTAAGTACCTTCGGAACCATCCAGGTACGGGTGCTCCCTCAGGAAGGTTAAGATCAGACATGCTGAAAAACGAAAAGAAAAAGATTCAAACGAGGAAACAAAGGAAAGTGCTAATGGCTTTTGGGGAATAGCCTTTTTAAACATAAAACTTTTATTGAAAAAAAATGCTTCTTTATATACGGTTTTGGAAAATAGTTTTAGAAGGTTTTTAAAACTTTTGTCCTATCTGGTAACCTTCTGCTCTGATACCAAGTGTAACACCCCACCTCCGCTAGGGTCACTCACAAAGGGAATGCACTAGTTTTGGTGGAGTATTATCTAGGTAAACATACACAGATATATCACAAGGCAGAACATAAATAAAGTAGCGGTAGAAATTAAAAACCAAATTTTTGTTACTTTCAAGAAAAGAGTCAAAACCCCATATATCCAAGGTACAAATTATTCCATTACACCAAGTTCCAAATAAAGAAGCATAAACTTAAGATAACAAAAGTAAATTATTCTCCATAAATAGCAGAAGTGCAGCCATAGCATAGCTCAAGACCAAACCGTACATGAGCTGACAGAAAGCAAGCTAAATCCAAGTTAAGAGCTAGTGTTTCCTCCCTGAGAACCTAGGGGGGGAACAAAAGAAAAAGAGGCGAAAGAAAAAGGGGTAGTCATAAGACTGGTAAGCCCTAGTGACTTTCAGTATAAAAACTAGTAAAGGTAACATGACATATGAAAACTGGAATTAAACATAAGGATGATAACAGGACTGGTATGATAATTAAGATAACAAGATAAGTCAAGTCTAGCATCGCATATTCAAGATTCGCTGCACCAACTGTTCTAGTGTTCTAACCCATGTCAAGTATTAACCATGAGATGATTCCTTGGCCCAATATCATGAAGTGACCCATTACGGGGTCCTACGGTACGATCTATTAATCGATCGGCTCCCTACAATTCCTAGCTCGTCATGTGTCTGTGTCATACGACCCTATCCTGAAATTTAGTCACCTGTGTTAGGTCCACCATAGGGTGTATCAAACCCTATGGTGCCAACCACCGACACGAATCAAGCACGCACAGTGTAAGGTGCCCAATGCCTGCTTTTTCAACTCCGGACTACGTGCACGACCATAGTCCGCCTAAACCTACGATGGCACACCTACTCAGCCGTCGTTCTGGTCGCTTACAATTAGCCCAATAATCGTGCCCCACCCTGCCTAGTCCCAGGGTATCGTGATACATCTAAGTGTGTTACTACTGAAAATGACCGCGTAACTAGGGTTTCTAATGGGTTAAGTGTTGTCATTCAAATTTGTGACTTAACCCTATCCAAATCATGTATCAAGTTGGTTAAGTGTGTTCAAGCGATTCATGACTTAACCCTATCAAATCACCGTGTCAAATTGGTTAAGTATATTCAAGTGGTTCATGACTTAACCCTATTATGTGGCATTAATTCATTAATGCACCCCAACCTCTCACATTAGACTAATTGTTGTGGTCACTGGTTTTGCCAGGCGGTTCTGGATAGATTTACACCACAACGTAGTCTAACATCGGGTTTTACATGCGATATGACCAACTACCCATATTGGATCCTATTATTTGCAGTCACTGGATTTGTCGGGCGGTTCCGGGCAGATTTACACTGCAAACTCAACCCAACCTCGAGTTGGCCATTGTCAAATTCATTCTAAGTGTCATGTCCAGATTCAAGTTTCGAGTCTAAATTCATGTCAAGTTTTCAGGTCATGTTTCATGTCAAATCGTGTCAAGTTCATGTCCATATCCAGGTTCAAGTTATAACAACGTTCATGTTCAAGTTCAAGTTCAAAGCCAATTCATGTTTTACCTCATCTACCCAAATTGTATTCCCATCGCACGTAAAATCGAATCGATACAAATAAATCTAATTAGGGAATAACATAAAAAGGGACGGGTATAGGGTGGCAAAAGTGATTACTAGCTTAGCATGGTATAACTTGAGATGATTTTAACATTACTGGCATATGGAATATCGGCCTCAAACATAAAGATTCCAAATCTAGAAAAAGAAGGTACTAGTTAAGACAACAATTGACATAAGGTGAAAGTCATGGTAACGGTTGACATAAGGTGATAGTCATAAACTTGTGACTAATAGCAGATTCAACATTGCAGGCATGATAATATGAGGGGTTTTTGATTTACAACATGAATAGGCCCCATATCAATGTCATAGTAATATACCCAAAAGTCAAGATCCAAGATAAACAAGAATGGATGTAAAACAGTCATCATACACAAGTCCAATTTCAATTTACAACATATTCATATTACGTTTACAGTTTAAATCTAAAAGTAACTGGGGCTTATAGATCATGGTTCGAGAATTAGAAAAAGAAAGTCGATGTTGAATCTTCATATGCTTAGTCGAGTCCTAACAGAAATCCCCAAATCAGCAATTTTCTTAATGTAGTTTCGACGTAGAAGAAGTAGTCCCTTTTTCTAACTTTTCAACCAAAATTAGAGCAGCATAAGGTCAGAGAGAATTTTGTGTAGAGAGACTAGTGTTAGGGGCTGTTTATATGGGGTCAGGTCAACGAATGTAGACAGAAATGAGGCCAGAAACATCAAAGTGAATCCAGCTTCAAAAGTGGGCTCAGCCACCAGGTCGACCCCAGTTCGACACCCAGGTCGACAGAGTGGGCTCGGCCACCAGGTCGACCCCCAGTTCGACACCCAAGTCGACACTATAGTGGACCTGGTCCTGGGCAGGTCGACTCTATGGTCGACCCCCAGGTCGACCTGGTCCTAAGCGGGAAATTTCCCGCCTAGTCTGTTCTGTGGTTTGAATTCGAAATTTGAATTCGAATTCTAAGCTGATTTGAACTTGAAATTTTCTGAAAACTTCGAAGGGTCATAACTTGGTCATACGGACTCCGATTTTCGAAAACTCGGACTCGTTACCAAGCAGAATTTTGAGACGAACGCAATGGCGTAACCCGTTTACCTTGGTTCTCAATTTAAAAATTAATTCTGTCTTGATTTATAGTTATAACACGTTATCAAAATACGGGTTGTTACATTCTCCCCTCCTTAAAGGATTTCGTCCCCGAAATCTCTAAGTTAGGGAGGATGTGTCCTACCATCCATCATCCATCTACTCAAAACATCATACACAAGCAACCATTGTCCTTAAAAGGTTTCTAGTGCTGTATGAACATATGCAGAAAGCGTGTGTATATGTACTTATCTAATGCAAAAGATCAGGCGGTTACTCATTCAGTAGACCTCCTTAATGCAAAATATGTTAGTGTAATGAATCCAACATGTATGTAATATTCCTAACATACTTTATAATCTCTACATGAGTGCACAAACATTCATTCATATGCAACATCCACGTGATAGCATAACAAGTTCCATCCATGTACAAGTATAAGCACTCATGCATATGCAACATGAAAATGTGACTGTGCCGATCTAGTGCCTAATTTGTGTCATGCATCCACTAGCAATCACTTGCAAACACTTGCAACCATTTGCAAACATCAACCATAACATGTTTCAATCACATGTTTACATCCATATGGTTCTACCTAAGGTTCTCAAGATAAGATCGAGAAGATAACAAGACAAACGTAGGAAGTAGAAGCATGATACGAAAAGGTTTTCAAGTTTATAGGAAAAAGAGATCGAGAATGTACCCTAAAAAAGAAATGGGTAAAGCGCGCGTATCTTCTCTTCGGTTTCCCAAGTTGCGTCCTCTTGGGCTTCACTCCACTGAACCTTAACTAGCTTAACTTCTCGATTCCTTAGCTTCTTGATCTCCGTTCCTAAGATACGAATCGGAACTCGCCTCAATGTTGCTTCTTTTTCCACTTCTACGCCTTCAAGGATGCTTGGCTCAACCACTTCGGCTGATTCATTTAAGCACTTTCGGAGATGCGAGACATGAAAGACATTGTGTACTCCGGCCAGCCTCTCGGGTATTTCTACCTTATAGGCCATCCGCCCAACCCTCTCAGTGATAGGGAACGGTCCTACGAACCTTGGTACTAGCTTTCCAACTGCTCCAAAACGAACTACATTGCGTAACGGAGAAACTTTTATAAAGACCATATCTCCGACTTCGAACTCTAACTCTGTCCTTCTCTTGTCCGCATAAGATATCTGTCTATCTTGGGTCGTTTTCATCCGTCTTCGTATCAAC
Source organism: Allium sativum (assembly GCA_030737875.1). Classification (NCBI taxonomy): domain Eukaryota; kingdom Viridiplantae; phylum Streptophyta; class Magnoliopsida; order Asparagales; family Amaryllidaceae; genus Allium; species Allium sativum. The sequence continues at coordinate 164,709,148 of CM060916.1, read as the reverse complement.
TCAACCTTCTCAGAAGTGTCCCTTATCATGTCGGGCCCAAGTATAAGCCTATCTGTCGTCTCCCACCAACAAGTTGGCGATTTGCATGGTCTTCCATACAGGGCTTCGAATGGTGCCATTCCGATGCTAGCTTGGTAACTATTATTATATGCAAACTCCACGAGAGGAAGATGGTCCTCCCAAGTACCACCAAAGTCAAGAATGCATAGCCTCAGGAGATCTTCTAGTACCCTATTTAACCTTTCGGTTTGTCCATCCGTCTGTGGGTGATAGGCCATGCTTAAACCCAGTCATGTACCCATTGCTTCTTGCAGACTATTCCAAAACTGGCTAGTGAAAATCGGGTCACGATCACTAACTATACTGGAAGGAACCCCGTGCAACCGTACTACCTCTCGAAGGTAAATAGATGCTAGCCATGATGCGGTCCTCTTGCTTTTCACCGGAATGAAGTGAGCACTTTTCGTGAGTCTATCAACTATGACCCATATGATAGTATTTCCCTTCCTTGACCTAGGCAGTCCATCCACTAAATCCATCGAGATACTCTCCCATTTCCATTGCGGAACCTACAAAGGATGTAATAGTCCATCGGGCTTCTTCGACTCGGCCTTTACTTGTTGGCACACCATGCACTTCAAAACGAACTCTGCCATGTCCTTTTTCATTCCAGCCCAAAAGAAAATGTGTTTCATATCTCTATACATCTTATCCCCTCCAGGATGTATGGTCATCTTCGAGTGATGCGCCTCTTCAAGGACTTTCCTTACTAGGTCTCCCACTTGTGGGACACATAGCCTTCCATCCCGCCTTAGCCATCCCTTGTCATCTATGGCATACCTACCGAGGTGAGTTGACGTCTCACCACTAATCAGCTTGTCCATGATTTCGACTATCTGTGGGTCTTTCTTCTGTGAAGTCCCTACTTGATCTAGAAGTATAGGTCTTAACTCAAGAGATGCTAACATAGCAGTCAATGACTCAACAGCAGGTGTAAAATCAAAGGTTGCTATAAATTCAAGGCTTTTCCTTTCAACAAACAAGGGGCTCAAAGTTAACCTTTTTCTACTTAGCGCGTCCGCCACCACGTTACCCTTGCCAGGGGTATAAGCTATATCGAAGTCATGTGATGCTAAGAATTCCATCTACCTCTGTTGTCTCAGATTCAAATCTTTTTGTGAGAAGAGATACTAAAGCAATTTGTGGTCGGTATACAGCTCGAACCTCTCCCTTAGAAGATAATGGCGCCAAGCTTTAAGCGTAAAAACAATCGCGGCCAACTCCAAGTCACGCGTGGGATAGTTTTTCTCATGAACTTTAAGTTGTGTGCCCCCGTACCATATTACTCTTCCATCTTGCATTAGGACAACGCCTAATCCCGTGCCGTACGCATCTGTGTACACCGTAAACACCTTGCCTCCGTTAGGTAATGCCAAAACTGGAGCTGTGGTGAGGGCTGTCTTGAGTCTCTGAAAAGAAACGTCACAATCTGTGTCCCATGAAAAAGCTAGGTTCTTCTTTGTTAACTTAGTATGAGGGGCTGAAATCTTAGCGAAGTCCTTAATGAACTTCTTGTAGTAGCCCGCCAAACCAAGAAAGCTCCTCACCTACGTTGCATTCTTCGGAATTTTCTAGTCTTGTACCGCAACTACCTTTGCGGGGTCCACGGCTATGCCTTGCTTAGAAACTACATGTCCAAGAAACCGAACTTCCTTTCTCCAAAAATGGCATTTGGAGAACTTAGCCTTTAACTGGTGTGCTCTAAGCGTATCCATGACTTCCTTGAGATGTCTAGCATGCTCTTCTTCATCTTTTGAGAAGATCAAAATATCATCCACGAAAACTACCACAAACTTGTTAAGGAACTCCCGAAACACCCTACTCATCAAATCTACAAAGTACGTGGGTGCATTCGTTAACCCAAACGGCATGACAAGCCATTCCAAGAACCCATCTGGAGTCCTAAACGCAGTTTTGTCAATGCTATCCTCAGCCACTCTAAGCTGATGGAATCCTGTGGCTAGATCGAGTTGAGAGAAAACAGATGCTCCCACAAGCTGGTCAAACAAATCGTCGATTCTTGGCAGTGGGTGCCTATTTTTCTTAGTTAGCTTGTTTAACTCACGATAATCTACGCATAAACGAAGCGAACCATCCGCCTTAGTAGCGAATACCACTGGAGCACCCCATTCAGAAATGCTTCGTCTTATGAAATTTTTCTTAAGCAACTCCTTAACTTGTTTACTGAACTCTCTTCTTTCTCGTGGGGCCATGTGCCTAACGGGCAATGAAACTGGCTTGGCATTATCAACAAGATAAATTCGGAAGTCTATCTCGCGTTTAGGAGGTAACCCCCTCACCTCATCAAAGACATCTGGATATTCTCGGACCACTCTTACAGATTGCAAATTATCGACGGACGAGTCAAGAGATTCAAGATAACACAACATGACCGGACCTTTAGGGTTACAAGAAATTTCAAAGGTATTACCAAGGTGAGTCATGAGCCTCACTACCCTTCGTTCACAATCAGTAATGGCTCCATAATCAGACAGCCAATCCATACCTTGGATCAAACCGTATCCCATAAATCCGAGAACATAAGCATTACACGTGAATTCTACGCTTAAGCTCGAGATCCTCAAATCCACACACATCATAGATAAATGGGCGGAGCCCCCAATTGGATTTGAAACAATAATGGGATCCTCAACCAGAATAGCACTTAGGTGCAGATTTTCAACAATATCAGAAGAAAGAAAAGTATGCGATGCGCTAGAGTCAAATAAGGTTCGAACATGAAAGTCAGAAATGTAAATAAGGCTTTCTACGGAAATGTTACTACCTTGGTCAAGTGCTGGAGTGGTGTTCAGAGCATGCAACTGCCCTCCAGAAGGTCCTGCTAGCTGGGTCTGCCCTTGCCCCTGTCCTTGCTTCTTAGGGCAATCCTTGCTAATGTGTCCAGTATCTCCACAATGAAAGCATTCACCCGACTTCCTCTTCTTCTTTCTACAGTCTTTGGCTAGATGTCCCATAATACCACAAAAGTTACATTTCCTTGTCTCACGTGCCTTGTTATTATTGTTGTTGTTGCCCTTGTTATTCTTGTTGCCTCCCTTCTTGAAGTCAACCTTCTTATTCTGAGTCTCATTAGGCTTAACCTCCTTCTTGCTATTCTTGTCTTCCTCATGAAGTAGAGCCTTATCCACCAAGCTTTCAAAGGTTGCCCCGATGGGTATATGAGTTATGGCCAAACTGTGTAGTGGCTCGTTCAATCCTCGAGCAAAGCGTACAACCTTTTTTCTGGGCTGTGTTGACCAAATCCAAACCGAACCGAGCAAGCTGATTAAACTTATTCATGTACTCCCTAACAGACATGTCCCTTTGCTTGAGTTCTAGGAACCTCTCCATCTGAAGGTTCTCTTCTGCTGACGATAAGAATTTAAGCCCAAACCTCTCTCTAAAGTCTGCCCAAGTCTCAACTGGACTGGTAGCATTGGTGACTTCCCACCAAAATGCAGCTTCCTCTTTCAACAACCATGCTGCCAACTGAACTTTCCTATGGTCCTCCACATTAAAGATAATAAACAAGTCTTCCGTCTCCTTTAGCCAGTTTTGTGCCTCAACAAAGGTTTCAATTCCAACGAAGTTCTTGCCGCCCATTGCTTTAAAGTCTTTGCATATTTTGGCAAAGGCGCTACCAGGAGGAGGAGGAACCGCGACCACTGGGGGAGGAGGAGGGATGTCTGCTGGGCCTGCGCCGTTGTCGCTTGCTTTTAAGTACCTTCAAAACCATCCAGGTATGGGTACTCCCTCAGGAAGGTTAAGATCAAACATACTGAAAAACAAAAAGAAAAAGATTCAACCGAGGAAACAAAGGAAAGTGCTAATGGCTTTTGGGGAATAGCCTTTTTAAACATAAAACTTTTATTGAAAAAAAAATGCTTCTTTATATACGGTTTTGGAAAATAGTTTTAGAAGGTTTTTAAAACTTTTGTCCCCTCTGGTAACCTTCTGCTCTGATACCAAGTGTAACACCCCACCTCCGCTAGGGTCACTCACAAAGGGAATGCACTAGTTTTGGTGGAGTATTATCTAGGTAAACATACACAGATATATCACAAGGCAGAACATAAATAAAGCAGCGGTAGAAATTAAAAACCAAATTTTTGTTACTTTCAAGAAAAGAGTCAAAACCCCATATATCCAAGGTACAAATTATTCCATTACACCAAGTTCCAAATAAAGAAGCATAAACTTAAGATAACAAAAGTAAATTATTCTCCATAAATAGCAGAAGTGCAGCCATAGCATAGCTCAAGACCAAACCGTACATGAGCTGACAGAAAGCAAGCTAAATCCAAGTTAAGAGCTAGTGTTTCCTCCCTGAGAACCTAGGGGGGGAACAAAAGAAAAAGAGGCGAAAGAAAAAGGGGTAGTCATAAGACTGGTAAGCCCTAGTGACTTTCAGTATAAAAACTAGTAAAGGTAACATGACATATGAAAACTGGAATTAAACATAAGGATGATAACAGGACTGGTATGATAATTAAGATAACAAGATAAGTCAAGTCTAGCATCGCATATTCAAGATTCGCTGCACCAACTGTACTAGTGTTCTAACCCATGTCAAGTATTAACCATGAGATGATTCCTTGGCCCAATATCATGAAGTGACCCATTACGGGGTCCTACGGTACGATCTATTAATTGATCGGCTCCCTACAAGTCCTAGCTCGTTATGTGTCTGTGTCATACGGCCCTATCCTGAAATGTAGTCACATGTGCTAGGTCCACCATAGGGTGTATCAAGCCCTATGGTGCCAACCACCGACACGAATCTAGCACGCACAGTGTAAACGTACTGGTGCCCAATGCCTGCTTTTTCAACTCCGGACTACGTGCACGACCATAGTCCGCCTGAACCTACAATGGCGCACCTACTCAGCCGTCGTTCTGGTCGCTTACAATCAGCCCAGTAATCGTGCCCCACCCTGCCTAGTCCCAGGGTATCGTGATACATCTAAGTGGGTTACTGCTGAAAGGGTCCGCGTAACTAGGGTTTCTAATGGGTTAAGTTTGGTCATTCAAATTTGTGACTTAACCCAATTCAAATCCTGTATCAAGTTGGTTAAGTGTGTTCAAGCGGTTCATGACTTAACCCTATCAAATCACCGTGTCAAATTGGTTAACTATATTCAAGTGGTTCATGACTTAACCATATCATGTGGTATTAATTCATTAATGCACCCCAACCTCTCACATTAGACTAATTGTTGTGGTCACTGGATTTGCCAGGTGGTTTTGGGCAGATTTACACCACAACATAGTCTAACCTCGGGTTTTACATGCGATATGACCAACTACCCACATTGGATCCTATTGTTTGCAGTTACTGGATTTGCCGGGCGGTTCCGGGCAGATTTACACTGCAAACTCAACCCAACCTCGAGTTGGCCATTTTCAAATTCATTCTAAGTGTCATGTCCAGATTCAAGTTTCGAGTCTAAATTCATGTCAAGTTTCAGGTCATGTTTCGTGTCAAATCGTGTCAAGTTCATGTCCATATCCAGGTTCAAGTTATAACAACGTTCATGTTCAAGTTCAAAGCCAATTCATGTTTTACCTAATCTACCCAAACCGTATTCCCATCGCACGTAAACTCGAATTGATACAAATAAATCTAATTAGGGAATAACACAAAAAGGGACGGGTATAAGGTGGCAAAAGTGATTACTAGCATAGCATGGTATAACTTGAGATAAATGATTATAACATTACTGGCATATGGAATATCGGCCTCAAACATAAAGATTCCAAATCTAGCAAAATAAGGTACTGGTCAAGGTAACAGTTGACATAAGGTGATAGTCATGGTAACGGTTGACATAAGGTGATAGTCATAAACTTGTGACTAATAGCAGATTCAACATTGCAGGCATGATAATATGAAGGGTTTTTCTTTTTGATTTACAACATGAATAGGCCCCACATCAATGTCATAGTAATATACCCAAAAATCAAGATCCAAGATGAACAAGAATGGATGTAAAACAGTCATCATACACAAGTCCAATTTCAATTTACAACATATTCATATTACGTTTATAGTTTAAATCTAAAAGTAACTGGGGCTTACAGATCGTGGTTCGAGAATTAGAAAAAGAAAGTCGATGTTAAATCTTCATATGCTTAGTCGAGTCCTAACAGAAATCCCCAAATCAGCAATTCTCTTAACGTAGTTTCGACGTAGAAGAAGTAGTCCCTTTTTCTAACTTTTCAACCAGAATTAGAGCAACATAAGGTCAGAGAGAATTTTGTGTAGAGAGACTAGTGTTAGGGGTTGTTTATATAGGGTCAGGTCAACGAATGTAGACAGAAATGAGGCCAGAAACATCAAAGTGAATCCATCTTCAAAAGTGGGCTCGGCCGCCAGGTCGACCCCCAGGTCGACACTATGGTCGACGGCAGGTCGACTCTATGGTTAACCCCCAGGTCGACCTGGTCCTGGGCGGGAAATTTCCCACCCAGTCTGTTCTGTGGTTTGAATTCGAAATTTGAATTCGAATTCTGAGTTGTTTTGAACTTGAAATTTTCTGAAAACTTTGAAGGGTCATAACTTGGTCATACGGACTCTGATTTTTGAAAACTCGGACTCGTTTCCAAGCAGAATTTCGGACGAACGCAATGGCGTAACCCGTTTCCCTTGATTCTCATTTTAAAAATTAATTCTGCCTTGATTTATAGTTATAACACGTTATCAAAATACGGGTTGTTATAGTCTTCAATCTTTAAGTTACCCAAGTAAGGGTTAATTCATGGCTACTATCAAAATAAGAAATCAATCATAGGCTTTTAATCCCCAACAGTCAAGGAAGATTTAGCACAAAAAACATGCCTTGTAGATTTCATTATGAAATTCAGCATTGAAAACAACTCACAAATGAGTGGAAAAGAGTCTAGAAAGAAAAGTTTAACTTGGAAAGTCAAAAACACCCCTTCACTATGGGGGGAGGGGGATGTTATTACCAAAATTAACTTTGAAACAAGCTGACGGTGGAGGGGTATTAGAAGAATGCAAACATAGAAAAATCGTCCGAAAGAAAAAAAAAAAATAGAAAGAGCCGGAAGCCGGAAGGAATGATCTGAAGGCAGCATAAACCGACACCTTCCAAGGAGAAAGGAGCTCAAAAGTAAACAAAACGCCAACAACGCTTATATGGTAGGGTCTACTTGGCAGGGAGTTCTATAGCGAAAGGTCAGCTAAGTCAGAAACTAAGAAAAATGAAGATAAGAGCTCCAGTTATTGAAACCCAGAAGGGCTATCGAAACTAAGCCGCTTAATACCGATATATCAGGAGGCGAAGGCATCAAAAGTATGAAGCCAAAAAAAGTACATGGAGATTATCCGGAACCCGCTTCTGAAACATCTAATACATAAATGCCGAACGGTTATATTGATAGACAATAGACACATCACCAGGAGCTACCTTCCAGAAGACCAGATTATTCCGAAGGCTCCACCAAAAGGTAAGCCTGAACCTAGAAGGAATACATGGTATCCCTACTAGTCCATTTGGTATAGACCTCAACAATGGATCTGAACCGGTAGCTATCTACATTCACCATGAGGGCAAGCTCCTCTAAGCATTCATGAGAAAAACTGGAAGCCTACATCCCGAGGTGTATAACCAAAAGCAAACAGCCGGAAGCTCAAATACCTTCTGAAAAGCTACAACATCAAGAAGCTCATCTCAAGCTCAAAGAATCCCCAATTGATTAGGATCCTAACTTTGGAGGCTATAATCAGCGCCACAAAAGCGGCTGAAAGCCAAGCATCCGAGATCAGGGAATGTTGATTCGATGTACTACATTTATATCCGAAATTCTTCGGATTCCCACAACCGATCTTCACAGTTATTGGGTCTGCAAAACATTCGTGGTTTTATATCTATGTGAAATAATAAGATTCTTGCTAATAATGTGACTTTTAAGGATTTGAGTGTCTAGTTCATTCAATTTCCTAGTTAACTAACTTACACCATAGGAAATCATTTTACATCTTGCTGGATGTAAACGAAAATATTTGTTTGATCGCCTGCAGTGCTTCAACTGCCCAATTTTTGAGGTTCCGTATTTCAAAAAAAGATCATAGTTTTAATGACAATTCGGATTTCACTATCTAAAATCATTATGAGAAGAAACATGATGGAAGAATAATGCAATTTCCTATTGACCTGTAGTTGTTTACAATTGGAGGTGTGATGCTAGTTTTTCAAGTTACAATCTGCTTTTAAGGGACTATGTTGTGATGTTGTTTTCTACTTGCTGCCTAATGATAGTTGAAAGAAGTAGTAAATGTAACTTTCCACCTGCTACATAATTGAACTATTTTGTTTGGCTTGGAGAAGAAACCCAGTCTATCCATTATACTATGATGGCTTCCATCCTTGCTTTACAAATTTTTAGAAGTTGCAGCAGGAAGCTATCTTCAGCAACTTGACTGGGTGCGTATACTAATCCACCGGTTACATTAATAGAAAGAAGGTGTTTCATGGTGCTATAATTATGGATAAATGGGCATATATTTTGTTGTAGTTCAACATATGGAATGGAAGGACGTGAGAACCTTTTGCATAAAATGTGGCAGCAAGTTGTTGGATGCTAGCCTTCTAATTTGAATATTTGGAGAACAAACATGGACATTATTGCAATGCCATTTTGTAGAAGTCCATGGTAGGAAAGGTTACAAAGAAGTTTTACTAGGATTGGTCGCATGCATTGTTTTTACCTAGTACCAGCTTCGATTTATTTATAACTTGTTTTGTGCTTGTATTTGCTTTTGTCTGTATTATGTTATTATGTATTTTTGTTCTATGTAGGTACTGTTATTTCATAAGTTAATAAAAGCATACCAAAAATTTTTTAAAAAGAAATTTTTGCAACTGAACTTTCACATAAAGATTTTTCAAATAATATTTTGGATATATATATGTATGTATGTATGTATGTATGTATATGTATATATATATATATATAGAAAGTGAGGCGACAAATAAGTCTTTATGGGGGTTGGACAATATAAGTGGAATGAACCAAAGAACAAGATTGGTAAAGGAGGAAAAGTGTGACTATACTTATGAGACTAAGGTAAGCTTTTGAATTGGTTCACTTGAGAGTATCTCCTTAAAGTAACTAGGATGAGTGAGATAAAAAAACAACATCGAGGGATTCAGGTTTCTTACCATATTCTTTTGACAAGTATTTTCTCTTTGCTATTCTATATGTATCTTCTTCCTTTGATTAGGGGCCTCCTTATAGTATATCCTTGGGAAATGTAGACCTTAGGATTTGAACTTATATATGATAGTATATAAATGAAACATGTGTTTGAGACATGTTGTGTTAGATGGTTGTAAGTGGATGCAAGTGTTAGCTAGTGGATGCTGTGGAAGCATATACACACACTAGGACCCAGATTAGAGATCGACTGAACTAGAACACTTACATATTGCATATGGATGTGTGCACATTTTAATTTATTTTCACTATGGATTAAAAAATAGTTGAATCATCACTTGGATGTTGCGTTTTGTTGAATAGTTATTGAACACATACAGAATTTTATATGTATCATTAGGATTCTTTTACATACATATTCGATACATGACATAATTATATTAAGGAGGTCAACTGAATCAGTAGATCGCTTGATTTTCGCATTATCTTAAGGACATATACACTACACCTTTGCATATGTTCATACAAAGCATTTGAAATCATAGGAACAATGGATGCCTTTGGATGATGATTGAGTGTGTTAGCATTTATAACATTCTTCTAACGATGGAACTGTAACACCCCGTATGTTGAATAACTTGTTATAATATTAATCAGGGCAGAATTAAATTTTAAGATCTGAATCAGGGGAAACGGGCTATGCCATTGCGTTCGTCTCGGAAAAATACGTGAAATAGAGTCCGAGTTTTCGAAAATCGGAGTCCGTATGACCCAGTTAAGGCCCGAAGAAGTTTTCAGAAAATTCAAATTTTGAAAAACAGATTTCAAATGCAGAAATGGAGCTAGGCGGGAAAATTCCCGCCAGCCGCCCCAAGTCGACTAGGGAGTCGACTTGGGAGTCGACACAGCTAGACCCAAGTCGACTGCCCTGTCGACTTGGGAGTCGACACAGGTGGTCGGGCAGTTTTGCCTGGTGCACCATTTGAGTGAGATTGGTCAGGTTTGGGCTGTGTTTGGTGGCTTGTGACGAGATCTGATGGCTCTAAACTATCCTAGGGTTAATCCTATGGCCTAAAGCACTTAACTAATCTATAAATACACCCTAAGACTACCCTAATTCATACTAAAATTGGATACAACGTCATCATGCCTTCAAATTGCAACTAGAAGGAGCCACCAACAAATTACAGAGGAAGATAGCTTCTCAAATCAACTTCTAATCAACTCTAGCAACTAAATCTTCTTCATAGGAGTACTAATCAACAAGTTGTGAGTTTCTATGCCTTTAGCAAGCAATTTCTAAACTAATTATGATAGGATATAATGAGGTTATGGTTATGTATGTGGATCAATGCAAGTTATGTTATCATATGCTATGTGTTCATGATGTTAGTTATGCAAGTTTTATGCTATATGTTCATGATGAAAGTTATGCAAGTTTGATGCTATGTGCTCATGAAGCTAGTTATGCAAGTTGGGTGTAATCTAAGCTATGTGTTCATGATGCTAGTTATGCAAATCACTATGATAAACATTGATCCATTATGACACCATGTTATGCAAGGTTGGTGTTTGATTATATGCAAGTTCATATATGACATGTTATGCAAGTTTGGTGTTTGATTTTATGCAAGTTCATATGTGACATGTTATGCAAGTTTGGTGTTTGATTATATGCAAGTTCATATATGACATGTTATTCAAGTTTGGTGTTTGATTTTATGCAAGTTCATAGGTGACATGTTATGCAAGTTTGGTGTTTGATTATATGCAAGTTCATATATGACATGTTATGCAAGTTTGGTGTTTGATTATTTGCAAGTAACATGTGCAAGTTTACACCTTTGTATGACATGCATACATATGCAAGTTAACCCCTTTGTATGTCATACATACATATGCAAGTTTACCCCTTTGTATGACATAAGTAACTTATGCAAGTTACCCTCTTTATGACATATGTGATTCATGCAAGTTTGGGTTGATTATTTATGCTAGTTGGGTTTGATGCTATGGTCATATATGCAAGTTGACACCTTTGAAACCCATGTTGATGCTAATGTTATGCTAACTTGAACCCATTGTATTTGTGATGAATCTTCCCTTTTAAGTATGTCATGTTAGCGTATTACGTGGGGAACGATGGGGTTAATATTCATGTTAACAAAATTGTGGTGAAATTGGTATGATGTTGCATACCATAAGTGGATGGACATAATTGAGTCAATTATGTACATCATTCAATTGGAATTAATTAGGGAAAATTAATTCAAAATATGGGGGTGATTAATTAGGTGTAATTAATCGACTAAGACACGAGGTTGGACCCTTTTGTAGCATAAGACTGCCCGGACCCGACCGGCAAATCCAGCGGCTACAAATGATTGGCCCAATGTGAGAGGTCTTAGGCATAAACTAAATACGTGACAAGTGTAAAGACACGAGGTTAGACTCTGTTATGGCGTAAGGCTGCCCGGACCCGACCGGCAAATCCAGCTGCCATAAAAGACAGTCTAATGTGAGAGGTCTTTACAAAGGTTACAGTCATAATTAATTATGGAACACTTAACCAGATAAGCATGTAGTGGGGCATGAGGGGTTAAGTGGGTGCCTTGGGTGGCATGTGGAAATCTAGTGGTTGCCTTGGGTGGCAATAGAAAATACGATTAGAATACTTAACCAAAGTGGAAACATGTAATTAAACATGATTAAAGGGTTAAGTGGGATACACTAGAGGGAGCAAGCTTAGGTGGGTAGCTTGTGGGGGCCCATTTCAACCAGTAACCCATATGTATCTTTGTGGGCTCGACCCATGTCGAGGACGGGACACGCGTATTGGGCTTGACTATAAGAGGCCAAAACGGGTTAGCGGTGGCAACTCAATTCCAACAGGTTTCATGTGCGTGTGTGGGCCTGGACTGGCAGGTAAGACGTTGTTGCATCGTGTAGGTATAAGCCGTGCACCGTTGGTTGTATCGGGTTGCCACTTTGGGGAGTGATACACCCCACTTTGGGGCCAGCACGGGTATCTACGTTAGGGAGCCGATCGCTTGGGGAGTAGTGGGTACACCTAGTGGAGATAGGGGCAGACGACACCTATGTGGTCAGCTAGGGGTACACGAAACTACTAGTTAAATTTTCTAAGTCCTTGGGTGGGAACAACCTTTAAGTAGGAATGACTGGTGTGGTGCAGTGTAGTAATTATCCTTGGGTGGGTAGATGCGTCTTTACCGTTATCTTCGTTCTTCCTATGTCTAGTTGGCTGCTTAGTGTAGTCATTTATCCCCAGTTGTTACCGTACCAATTTTATATCATACCCTAATTACTTTAATGATTGTATTGTTAAAGTTATAGGACTCACTCAGACTTATGTCTGACCCCGTTGTTTTTATCTTTCCCCCCCTCAGGTCCTCAGGTTGGGCCTAGCACTAGTGGGCTTTGATCAGATTGCTTTATCCATCTTTTGGAGCTCGGACCGTTGATGTAAAGATCAGCTTATCTTTTCTATTATGGCTATTAGTTATGTAGTGGGATTATGTACTTATGTTTTTATCAGGATGGATATTTAGTACTTGACTCTTGTTTTATGGTTTTGTTATTGTAACCAAACATGTTTACCTTCTGCTGCAATGAAATGATGTTTTAGTTAACAAGTATTATTTATATCTGTCTTGTTGTAATTTTTCTGTTCTATATTCACTTAAAATACTCCACCGAAGTTAAGGCATTCCCTTAGTGAGTGACCTTAGCGGGTGTGGGGTGTTACACGTGGTATCAGAGCTGAAGGTTAACAGAACAGATAAAACTTTTAGAAAAACTATTTTTCTAAAAAACATTTTCGAAGGAGTATTTTCAAAAACATGTCTTTTAAGAGAAAAGTTTTTGAAAGAAAAGCATAATCCCCAATAGCCACATCTTTATCTTTCGAATTCTCCATTTTGAATCTTTCCTTTTTCGTTTCAGCATGGCTGAAGATCTTAACTTTCCGGAGGGTGTAGTGATACCAGTATGGTATAGGAGGTTGATGGAGGCTAGGGCCGCCGCTGTAGGTCCAGCAAATGTTCCTCCAACAGTTGCACCCGATCTTCCTCCTCCTCCTCCTCGCGCGGATACTTTTGCTAAGACTTGCAAGGAATTTAAGGCTATGGGAGGGAAACCTTTTTCAAGGATCAGAAACTTTTGTGGAAGCTAGGGATTGGCTTAAGGAGACGGAAGAGTTGATAGACATCTTTGAGATGGAAGAAGGAAAGAAAGTCAAGTTAGCTGCTTGGTTAATGAAGGGAGAGGCCTCGTTCTGGTGGGAGGTCACTAATGGAGAGCGCCCTGTTGACTCTTGGGCGGATTTCAGACAAAGGTTTGTGGCAAAGTTTCTCTCAAGGGCGGAAGAAAATCTTTACATGGAAAGGTTCTTGACTCTAAAGCAAGGAAACCTATCAGTGAAGGAATATGTCAACAAGTTTAATCAGTTGGCAAGGTTTGGCATAGACATGGTGAATACACCGGAGAAGAAGGCTTTGAGGTTCATTAAAGGCTTGAATGAACCGATGCATGGATTGGCTATGACTCACATCCCTATGGGGGCTACCTTTGAGAAGCTAGTAGACATGGCACTCATGCATGAGGAAGAGAAGGGTCCCAATGCTAATAAGGCACCCGAGAAGAAAGGAGATCAGAAGAGACCTCAACAGCAACAGCAAAACAAGGGTGGGAAAGGCAACGGTGGCAAGGGAAAGAAGAAGTACTTCAACTGTGGGACACCAGGCCACCTCAGCAAAGATTGTCGTAAGAAGAAGAAGACTGGCTGCTTCCACTGTGGCGAAGCAGGGCATCTTGTTAAGGACTGCCCTAAGAAGGGGCAGAGGACGGGATCTACCTCAGGAGGATAGGTGCAAGCTCTTATGGCACTAGGTCAGGCAAGGGGGCAAGTTCAGGCTCTCGCGGTTCCACCGATTCAGGAAAGAGGTAGAACTATTTCCGTTGAAAGTCTGGTTTTTTTTTTATCATCCTGTCCGTACTTTATTCGACTCTGGCGCATCGCATTCGTTTATCTCATTATTTTTAGTTGATTCACTGCACTTAGACACCAGTCTAGTAGATGATCCCTTGGTTGTTTCAAACCCAATTGGGGGCTCCACTTATTTGTCCATGATATGTTTGGGTTTGAAGATTTCTATACTTAGCGTCGAGTTTAGATGTGATGCTTTTGTTTTGGGCTTCACGGGCTATGGGTTAATTTTGGGCATGGACTGGTTGTCCAGTAATGGTGCCGTTCTTGATTGCGAAAGGAGAGTTGTTAGGCTCATGACCCGCTTGGGGAACACTCTCGAGATCTCTTGTAATCCCATGAATTCTGTTATGCTAAGTTATCTTGAATCGCTTGACGCTTCAATCGAGAGGTTGCGATCTGTTAGAGTGATCCGGGAATACTCGGATGTGTTTGAGGAGGTGAAGGGCTTACCTCCGAAGCGGGAGATAGACTTCAGAATATATCTGGTGGACAATGCTAAGTCAGTATCTTTGCCAGTGCGCCACATGGCTCCTCGTGAGAGGAGGGAACTCCATAAGCAAGTAAGGGAGTTGCTTGAAATGGGGTTCATAAGATGAAGTATATCGGAGTGGGGTGCTCCAGTAGTTTTTGCCATGAAGGCGGATGGGTCCCTCAGACTTTGTGTAGACTATAGAGAACTCAACAAGCTCACAAAGAATAATAGACACCCATTGCCGAGTATTGATGATCTCTTTGATTAGTTGGTTGGCGCCTCAGTGTTTTCGCAGTTGGACTTAGCCACGGGGTTTCATCAGTTGAGGGTGGCTGTGGATAGCATAGACAAGACTGCCTTTAGGACTCCGGATGGTTTTTATGATTGGCTTGTGATGCCATTTGGTTTGACGAACGCCCCCGCATACTTTGCTGATCTGATGAGTAGGGTGTTCAGGGAGTACCTTAATAAGTTCGTGGTGGTCTTTGTGGATGACATCTTGGTCTTTTCTAAGAGTGAAGAAGAGCATGCCCTACATCTTAGGGAAGTGTTGGAGACTCTTCGAGCGCATAGCCTTAAGGCTAAATTCTCTAAATGTCACTTTTGGAGGAAGGAGGTGCGGTTCTTAGGGCACGTGGTCTCTAAGGAAGGGATAGCTGTGGATCCCGCTAAGGTAGTATCCATCCAGGATTGGAAGGTTCCGAAGAATGCTACCGAGGTGAGGAGTTTCTTGGGGTTGGCTGGCTACTACAGGAAGTTTATCAAGGACTTCGCGAAGATATCAGCCCCATTAACTCGCTTGACGAAGAAGAATCTAGTTTTCACATGGGACGTAGATTGTGATGATGCGTTCCAACGGTTAAAGAGAGCTTTAACCACAGCTCCAGTCTTAGTGTTGCCGGATGGGAGTAAGCCATTTGTTGTTTATACCGATGCTTGTGGGACAGGACTAGGCGCAGTCTTAATGCAAGAGGGAAGGGTAATAGCCTATGAGGGAAGGCAGTTGAGAAAGCATGAGAAAAATTACCCTACACATGACCTAGAGTTGGCCGCTATTGTTTTTGTGCTTAAGACTTGGCGCCATTATCTGCTTGGCGAGAGGTTCGAATTGTTCACCGACCATAAATCTTTGAAGTACTTGTTTTCTCAGAAGGATTTGAACTTAAGGCAACAAAGGTGGATGGAGTTCTTAGCATCCTATGATTTCGAGATAGCGTATACCCCTGGCAAGGGTAACGTGGTGGCGGACGCCTTAAGCAGAAAAAGGTTGTCCTTGAGTCCATTGTTCGTGGAACGACGAAGCTTGGAATTTATCTCGATGTTTGACTTCAGACCTTCCGTTGACTTTGTACCCGGTTTGCTAGCATCCTTAGAGGTCAGACCTACTCTTTTGGGACGGATTGGCGAGGCACAGCGGGACGACCCACAGTTGGTTGAGTTGGTAGAGAGGCTCATAAGGGGGGAGTCGTCCAGCCATTTGAGTAGGTACACCCTAGATGATAAGGGGTGGTTGCGTAGAGACGGTAGACTTTGTGTACCGCGAGACGGGGGTTTGAAGAAGGCTGTTCTTGATGATGCACATCGTTCGAAGATGACCATTCATCCCGGTGGGGACAAGATGTACCAAGACATGAAGCGAGTTTTCTTTTGGGCCGGTATGAAGAAAGATGTGGCCGAGTATGTCGCTAGATGCTTGGTGTGCCAACAAGTGAAAGCGGAGCAAAAGAAACCCGGTGGGTTGGTTCACCCATTGGAAGTTCCGCAATGGAAGTGGGATAGCGTCTCGATGGATTTTATCGATGGGTTACCGAGATCGAGGAAGGGTAATACGGGAATTTGGGTTGTGGTAGACAGACTTACTAAGAGTGCCCATTTCATACCCGTGAAGAGTAAGAGGACTGCTCCATGGCTAGCTTCAGTTTACCTTCGAGAGATAGTTCGGTTACATGGAGTACCTTCGAGCATAGTGAGCGATCGAGATCCTATCTTCACTAGCGAGTTTTGGAAGAGTTTGCAAGAGGCGGTAGGGACTCAGTTGTGTTTGGGCACCGCATATCATCCTCAGACGGACGGCCAGACCGAGAGGGTGAACCGTATTCTAGAAGACCTTTTGAGGCTATGTATCTTAGATTTTGGAGGTACATGGGAAGAGCATCTTCCATTGGTGGAGTTCGCATATAATAACAGCTTTCAGTCTAGTATTGGTATGGCTCCTTTCAAAGCTCTTTATGGAAGGCCTTATCGATCACCTACATGTTGGTGGGAATCTACGGATAAGATCTTGCTTGGGCCTGATATGGTTAGAGAGACTTCAGAGAAGAATTATTTAATTCGAAGAAGGATGAAAGCGGCGCAAGACAGACAGAAGTCCTACGCGGATAAGAGGAGGACAGATCTTGAGTTTGATGTTGGGGACATGGTCTTTGTCAAAGTATCTCCATTACGGAATGTTGTTCGCTTTGGGTCCGTTGGGAAGTTAGCACCAAGGTTTGTAGGACCGTTTCCTATTAAGGAAAGGATTGGACAGATGGCATATAGAGTGGATTTACCCGAGAGACTTAGTGGTGTACATGACGTATTCCATGTGTCACATTTGAGGAAGTGCCTACATGAGACCGCAGAGGTGGTAGAGCCGAGCTTGCTTAGAGAAGTGGAGGTAGATCGTGATGCGACGATTCGACGAGCTCCTACTCGCATCCTTGGGTCAGAGACTAGGAAGCTGAGAAACAGAGAGGTTCAACTAGTCAAAGTGCAATGGGGAGATGATGAGAGCAACGCTACTTGGGAGACAGAAGCGAAGATGCGTTCATAGTACCCATTTCTTTTTGAGGGTATGTCTTTTAATTTCTCCTTTATCGTTTGTCTAGTACTTATCTTATCTATAGTATGTCCTCTCATTAGTACCTTTGACCTTTAGATAGGGTAAACCTATGGTTGAAACATGTGTTTGAGACATGTTATGATTGATGGATGCGTGTGGATGCAAGTGTTTGCTAGTGGTTGCTCGTGGATGCATATACACACACTTTAGACACTAGATCGGCTCAGTCACTTCATATTGCATATTGCATATAATTGTGTGTAGGTAGCTATATTAATGGATGTATAATGGTTGTGTTATCATATGGATGATGCATTTTGGTGTATGCTTGTGCACACATGTAGAGATAGTATGTGTTGATAGGGTTCTTTCGCATACATATTGGATGCATGGCACTATCATGGTTTGAATTAAGGAGGTCAACTGAATCAGTAGACCGCCTGATTTTGCATTAGACAGGGAACATATACACAAACTTTTTGCATATGTTCATACGTCATTAGAAATTTTAAGGACAATGGATGCCAGTGTTTGATGGTTTAGTAGATGGTTTTTTGGTTGCTAGGATACGTTCTTCTTGACTTAGAGATTTTGAGGACGAAATCCTTTAAGTAGGGGAGAATGTAACACCCCATATGTTGAATAACTTGTTATAATATAAATCAGGGCAGAATTAAATTTTAAGATCTGAATCAGAGGAAACGGGCTATGCCATTGCATTCGTCTCGGAAAAATACGCGAAATAGAGTCCGAGTTTCGAAAATCGGAGTCCGTATGACCCAGTTAAGGCCCGAAGAAGTTTTCAGAAAATTCAAATTTTGAAAAACAGATTTCAAATGCAGAAATGGAGCTAGGCGGGAAAATTCCCGCCAGCCGCCCCAAGTCGACTGGGGAGTCGACTTGGGAGTCGACACAGCTAGACCCAAGTCGACTGCCCTGTCGATTTGGGAGTCGACACAGGTGGCCGGGCAGTTTTGCCTGGTGCACCATTTGAGTGAGATTGGTCAGGTTTGGGCTGTGTTTGGTGGCTTGTGACGAGATCTGATGGCTCTAAACTATCCTAGGGTTAATCCTATGGCCTAAAGCACTTAACTAATCTATAAATACACCCTAAGACTACCCTAATTCATACTAAAATTGGATACAACGTCATCATGCCGTCAAATTGCAACTAGAAGGAGCCACCAACAAATTAAAGAGGAAGATAGCTTCTCAAATCAACTTCTAATCAACTCTAGCAACTAAATCTTCTTCATAGGAGTGCTAATCAACAAGTTGTGAGTTTCTATGCCTTTAGCAAGCAATTGCTAAACTAATTATGATAGGATATAATGAGGTTATGGTTATGTATGTGGATCAATGCAAGTTATGTTATCATATGCTATGTGTTCATGATGTTAGTTATGCAAGTTTTATGCTATATGTTCATGATGCAAGTTATGCAAGTTTGATGCTATGTGCTCATGAAGCTAGTTATGCAAGTTGGGTGTAATCTATTCTATGTGTTCATGATGCTAGTTATGCAAATCACTATGATAAACATTGATCCATTATGACACCATGTTATGCAAGGTTGGTGTTTAATTATATGCAAGTTCATATATGACATGTTATGCAAGTTTGGTGTTTGATTTTATGCAAGTTCATATGTGACATGTTATGCAAGTTTGGTGTTTGATTATATGCAAGTTCATATATGACATGTTATGCAAGTTTGGTGTTTGATTTTTGCAAGTTCATAGGTGACATGTTATGCAAGTTTGGTGTTTGATTATATGCAAGTTCATATATGACATGTTATGCAAGTTTGGTGTTTGATTATATGCAAGTAACATGTGCAAGTTTACACCTTTGTATGACATGCATACATATGCAAGTTAACCCCTTTGTATGTCATACATACATATGCAAGTTTACTCCTTTGTATGACATAAGTAACTTATGCAAGTTACCCTCTTTATGACATATGTGATTCATGCAAGTTTGGGTTGGTTATTTATGCTAGTTGGGTTTGATGCTATGGTCATATATGCAAGTTGATACCTTTGAAACCCATGTTGATGCTAATGTTATGCTAACTTGAACCCATTGTATTTGTGATGAATCTTCCCTTTTAAGTATGTCATGTTAGCGTATTACGTGGGGAACGATGGGGTTAATATTCATGTTAACAAAATTGCGGTGAAATTGGTATGATGTTGCATACCATAAGTGGATGGACATAATTGAGTCAATTATGTACATCATTCAATTGGAATTAATTAGGGGAAATTAATTCAAAATATGGGGGTGATTAATTAGGTGTAATTAATCGACTAAGACACGAGGTTGGACCTTTTTGTAGCATAAGACTGCCCGGACCCGACCGGCAAATCCAACGGCTACAAATGATTGGCCCAATGTGAGAGGTCTTAGGCATAAACTAAATACGTGACAAGTGTAAAGACACGAGGTTAGACTCTGTTATGGCGTAAGGCTGCCCGGACCCGACCGGCAAATCCAGCTGCCATAAAAGACAGTCTAATGTGAGAGGTCTTTACAAAGGTTACGGTCTTAATTAATTAAGAAACACTTAACCAGATAAGCATGTAGTGGGGCATGAGGGGTTAAGTGGGTGCCTTGGGTGGCATGTGGAAATCTAGTGGTTGCCTTGGGTGGTAATAGAAAATACGATTAGAATACTTAACCAAAGTGGAAACATGTAATTAAACATGATTAAAGGGTTAAGTGGGATACACTAGAGGGAGCAAGCTTAGGTGGGTAGCTTGTGGGGGCCCATTTCAACCAGTAACCCATATGTATCTTTGTGGGCTCGACCCATGTCGAGGACGGGACACGCGTACTGGGCTGGACTATAAGAGGGCAAAACGGGTTAGCGGTGGCAACGCAAGTCCAACGGGTTTCATATTCGTGTGTGGGCCCGGGCTGGTAGGTAAGACGTTGTTGCATTGTGTAGGTATAAGCCGTGCACCGTTGGTTGTATCGGGTTACCACTTTGGGGAGTGATACACCCCACTGTGGGGCCAGCACGGGTATCTACGTTAGGGAGCCGATCGCTTGGGGAGTAGTGGGTACACCTAGCGGAGATAGGGGCAGACGACACCTATGTGGTCCGCTAGGGGTACTCGAAACTACTAGTTAAGTTTTCTAAGTCCTTGGGTGGGATCAACCTTTAAGTAGGAATGACTGGTGTGGTGCAGTGTAGTAATTATCCTTGGGTGGGTAGATGCGTCTTTACCGTTATCTTCGTTCTTCCTATGTCTAGTTGGCTGCTTAGTGTAGTCATTTATCACCAGTCGTTACCGTACCAAGTTTATATCGTACCCTAATTACTTTAATGATTGTATTGTTAAAGTTATAGAACTCGCTCAGACTTATGTCTGACCCCGTTGTTTTTATCTTCCCCCCCCCCCTCGGGTCCTCAGGTTGGGCCTAACACTAGTGGGCTTAGATCAGATTGCTTTATCCATCTTTTGGAGCTCGGACCGTTGATGTAACGCTCATCTTATCTTTTCTATTATGGCTATTAGTTATGTAGTGGGATTATGTACTTATGTTTTTATCAGGATGGATATTTAGTACTTGACTCTTGTTTTATGGTTTTGTTATTGTAACCAAACATGTTTACCTTCTGCTGCAATGAAATGATGTTTTAGTTAACAAGTATTATTTATATTTGTCTTGTTGTAATTTTTCGGTTCTATATTCACTTAAAATACTCCACCGAAGTTAAGGCATTCCCTTAGTTAGTGACCTTAGCGGGTGTGGGGTGTTACATGAACTTTCAGGGATGGAATTCTTTAAGGAGGAAAGAATGTAACAACACGAATTTTTTTAATGAACTATAATTAATTAATGGATTAAATAATTAAGGATTAAAATGATAAAATAAATATTAATAAAAAAATATTGTGAATCGAGCAAAATGGATTTCACCGTTGCGTCCGTTACAAAATTCTAATTCAGATAGACATTTAGTTTACGTAAATCGGAAGAGAAATAAACAAGTTATGATCAATTGAAGTTTGAAATTAAATTAGAGAATTTAATTAATAAATATAAAATAAAGCAACAGTAAATGAGCGACCCGACCATTAACTGGGTCGACACTTGTGTCGACCTAGGGGTCGACACGTGGGTCGACCCATGTCTAAGGTGAGTCAACCCAGCTTCGAGCTTTGCTGATATATTGCTGATATGTAAAATACAATGAACCTAGACATAAAATCCAATGAACCTGGAGACCTAACTCTACTATAAATAGCCTCCTACAACTAACCAAATCTAAACTTCTCCATTCTCTACCACTCTAAAATATTCTCAAATATATTTTTAATGGAGTATTAGGGGCTTGTTTTTACAAAAATTTCTCGGGAATATTCGTATATAGAGAAGATCTACCAAAGCCTATTGGATTTGCTAAAATTTATGTGAGTATTACTGTGATTATCAGTTTTATTCTAAATTAAAGTTAAAATAGATACAATAGTTGTTACCGTTATTAGTAATCTAAATAAAAGGGATTTTGATAGTAAAATATATTAGATCTGAAAGTTACTGTGTTTATAAGTTCATCTTTTGCATGTTCTTATTCATTTACATTACTGTCAATTACCTATCCCTTTTTCAGTTATTATTTGTTTATATGTAATTCTTCATCCTTATTCTCTTCTCTGTCATTGTTTTATTTATAGTCTTGTAATTCCTAATTATTCATTGTGTTCATGTCTGAGCTTAGATCCATTTCTCCTTTTTTTCCTCTGTTTTGCACTGAGCCCAAGCCAATGAGATCTTAGGCCTTTGCCGTTAAATTTGTGTAAAATTGGAATAAACTGAAATAATATTAATAGGGAGATTTTAGGCATATTAAGAATTCGTAAAATGTAGGCTATAAATGGGACAAATTCTAAAGGAAAAATATGTAAACATGTTAATTTGGCATTGATTAGGAAAATATGTTATTTGACATGAATTTCTCAACATGGTAATTTGTTATTGATTAAGAAGACATGTTATTTGACACTAATTTGTCAACATATTAATTTAACATTGATTAGGAAAACATATTATTTGACATTAATTCGTAACATGTTAATTTGGCATTGATTAGGAAGACATATTATTTGACATTAATTCGTAAACATGTTAATTTGGCACTGATTACGAAAATTTGTTATTTGACACTAATTTGTAAACATGCTAATTTGGCATTGATTAGGAAGACTTGTTATTTGACATTAATTGGTAAACATGTTAATTTGGCATTGATTAGGAAGACATGTTATTTGACATTAGTTTGTATAAATGTTATATTTGACCTTAATTTGTAAACATGTTAATTTGGCATTGACTAGGAAGACATGTTATTTGACATTAATTTGTATACTTAATTTGGCATTGATTAGGAAGACATGTTATTTGACATTAATTTGTAAGCATGTTAACTTGGCGTTGATTATGAAGATATGTTATTTGACATTAATTTGCAAATATATTAATTTGTCATCGATATTGGAAACATGTTAATATTAATTTGGAAATTATGATAGTAGTTTAGACAAACTTGTTAATTTGATGGTAGTTTAGACAAACATGTTAATTTGACAATAGTTTGGAAAAAATGTTAGTTTGATATTAGTTTGGTAAATATGTTAATCATACTTAATTTAACATTAAGTAACTTGTATTTGGAAAACATGTTAATCGGAATGAATTGTACTTAATTATACATCAAGTAACTTTTGACTATAAAACCTCTGAACAGTGATGTATTGAACTTGACTTGACATGGGAAAGCATTGTAGATTACATTCGTTAATTAAAACCTAGGAATATAACACAAGGCAATATTGGGCTTATTAATGAACTTAAATGTGTTAAGTTATAACTTGTCAGATTAATAAGCTAGTCTTGAAGGAAGTCCGTTCCAATGAGATAAGGGGCTCAAATACTTTCTTTCTTATATGGGCTTATTAATGAATTAAGCCATGTAAAGTTAAACTTGTCTAATTAATAAGCTAACCTTGAAAGGGGTCTATTCTAATATGATATAAGGGGATTGGAGAAAACCTAGTTATTACTTGTTTATTTGCTTGCTTGGAACCCGTATCAATCAGTACCCTTTTGTTATCATCAGAGTCTCGCACTAGGTAGGGACTGGAGCATGCTTTACGGATGCTTGATTGTAAGAGGTTCAAATTTTAGAGGTGGATACGGACGCGTTCCGGCAGAACCATGAGCGTGCAATGTTCTGAACAAGGAAGATAAGACACTTTAACACTGGCAAATAAGGTTGTTTCTTTCTAGTTGATGGGTTTGAGACTGATATCCTCGAATACCATAGTTGGCACCGTTTATTCCTATCTGTTAGGGAGCCGATCAATGGGTAGCATTAGGAAATTCCTTCCTAATTACTTATTTCTGTCTGAATCTATAGAAGTGCAAAATAGACAATCTGCCTAATCTGATCATCATCATCTTTGTCTTTTCAGAAGAATAGCCAGTCCTCATTTTCAGTTCATATTAGTTATTGTTCACCTCTAGATTTGTGCGGATACTTACCTGTTATGACATTAGAACCACTATTTATTTGTTTTACTTTACTTAATTCACTACAAGAAAATTATCCAATTGCGACTAGATGTTTGCAACAGACGACAAATGACAGTTGCAGCAAATGATATTTAGCAACAAACCTATTATAGCAGTTGCAATAGATAAGATTCAGCAACACGCCTTCTCTTTTTGTTGCGAAAAACATATTTTTAGCAACTTTGCTTTCCTTCCTATTGCAGAAACATACTTTTGTCAACTGTGCTTCCATAACAGTTGCAACAAACATGTTATTTGCAATTGCGCTTCCAAGCCTGTTGTGAATAAATATCTTTAGCAACTGTTTTCGCCACTTGCAATAACTGTATTTTTTTAAAATTGGTAAAGCCAGTTGCGATAAACATACTAAAAACACAACTTTTAATGATTAGCTTTTAATAATTAATTTTAAATAGTTACTATTTAAATGATTAACTACTAGTAATCATATAATAATTAAAATTAGTATCTAATAATTATTAAAATAATAAAATTTAAGATTGTAAAGTGATATTTATAACTGATAAATAAATAATAATATTTAATAATTAACAAATAATAATAACAAACATTTAAAAAATGATAAAATAAGTAATTATTAAATAATAATAAATTAATAATAAAATTAATATTCGAAAATTAAGAAGTACATAACTGCACAATATGTCTTTGGTAGAACATATTTGCACAACGTGTCTTCGGTAGAATACGACATTTTAATATTAATATTCAGCAATTAAGAAGTAATATTTTATTACTGTCTAACAATAATTAAAATTGATTATTATAATTAATATTTTTAAGAAAACAAATTTGAAAATAGTTCTAAATTATTGATAAAATATTGATATTTCATGAAATTTAAAAAAAATTATTAATAAAAGTAATAAAATATTCAAAATTCAAAAAATTTAAAGATCTTGGAGAAGTTTCAAAATCCAAGAATAAAAACATTGCATTTCAAACCATAGTACTCATTATGGTTTGTTTTTGCTCGATAATATTATAGTAGTCAAATTTTCTTATTAATACAAAATATTTGTTATTGCTTATGTGATCCTTATAAAATTAGCCTATGATATTTAACAAAAAAAGCGAAAGCGGTCGGTCAAATTCGAATGGAGGGATCCAAAATATTTAATTCTGGTTCCTTTATTTATTTCCGTTTAAACCAGTAATTCAAACCCTAAATCGTACTTTCCTAATTATTAGTAATGGCCACATCTGAGAATTAATTGGTTCCCATTTCTTCTTATTCCCTCTCTCCACCTCGTGCCTTCCACCTTCATCGTCTTTTCCTCAACGCCTCTTTAATCCCCTCCCATGTCCTATGCCACCCTCATCTCTTCGATGGAGAAGAATCTAAGCTCCATCCTTTTGAATTGTGTTTTCTTCGAACCAGGTTTTAGATGTAACGAGTGTCAGAATCATGTAACACCCCTAAGTCCCACATCGTGGAAGCCTGTGTGAAGTGGGTACTTATATAGTAGAGCCCATCTCTTACTAACGCCGAGGCCTTTTGAGGAACAAAACCCCACACCTATACGGTGGCTAAGTTGGGGACAATATCTGGCATGAACGGAGGTGCGGGTTGTTACAGTGGCATCAGAGCCAATACCCAACCGGAATTGTGGCTCCTGTGTGGACTACATCGCCTGGGTGAGGTTCTTATGAGCCAACGGGGACGTTGGGCTCTGTAGGAGGGGAGAATGTAACACCCCTAAGTCCCACATCGTGGAAGCCTGTGTGAAGTGGGTACTTATATAGTAGAGCCCATCTCTTACTAACGCCGAGACCTTTTGAGGAACAAAACCCCACACCTATACGGTGGCTAAGTTGGGGACAATATCTGGCGTGAACGGAGGTGCGGGTTGTTACATTTCAGTTGCGTTTTACGAGGTGCAGATGTGTTAGGATGCTGACCTCGCATTCAATGGAATGGGCGAGAGGGCTTCCTTTGCTTGGAATGAGATGCTATTGTTACAGGTTTCTTCTTTTGTTCATATTAATTATTCTTCTTTTTTTGTTGAATTTTATTTTTTAACCCTAAAAAATTCTGATCATATAACAAAGTAGCCAAAATAGTAGGCTAGTACCTTATAAGCTGCTGTCTAAATTTTGCACAATTACCTTTTGATTCTTTTTTCCGGAAGACTCCTCCATCTTATAAGTATTTTTAAGGCCTAATAAAGGAAATAGTTTCTTCATCACAAGATTAACATTATCAATAAATTTTTTGATCGAACTGGATGGTACTAAATCCTGATTCTTATTACTATCTAAAGCATCTAAGTTGACAATTTAATTCTTTTTCATGGAACTTTTATTCGCTGAACCAGATTTTCATACCCAGTAGAAGAAATAAGTTTCTCAATCTCAACTATAACTTTACCATCCACGCCGCCATTTTTTATTTACTAAAACAATTTTTTCATGGATTTTTTATTTACTAGATGATACTGAATCCTGATTCTTCTGGCTTGTAGGTGTTGGCTTTTCCTTTCACATCGTGCAGACTAGCATTTCCATATTGAGATGCGATAAACATTCAACCACGATTTCTCGATGCATATCTTCATAAATCAATATCATAAAAAATGAAACTAAAGCATATTTGGTGCTGAAGCTTTGGAGTAATTTAACTTGGTATTACTGTTGGGGTGTGAGAAGCAGGTGCGTCATTATCACTTGGTGTAGAATTAGCATTATTTGCATATCTCTCATTATTTGGATGGGTAGAGGTCTCTTGTCTAGAATTGCCAGTTGTTCTACTTTCTCTTATGTCAAGGCGACCCATCATTCTTGAAACAGTAGCAATTTCAACACTAACCTCTCTTCTCACTTCAAAACCAATATCTGACAAAGGGCAACATCATTTTTAGACAGGTAAATTACCATTCTCCATAAAATTTGCGATCATTTTTTCCCTTTCAAAAGTTGTATTAGTATAACAGTTGATGATTCCTTTAAATGGAGGTAATCTTTGTTGTACATGGAGGGACGACGCTTGCGTACGAGGCTGTTCATGCTTCCGTTGACCACTAAAGTTTGCAACGGTCATGTGTGCTTCTGTCCTTCTATTAAAGATTCTAAATGCAGGTACTTTTTTATTTCCTTTTATGCGGTATTTTGACTCATTCTGTCTATTGAGTGCCTAATTTTCCTTACATATGGCCCAACTGAATGGATTAAGTTTGCCATTAGTATAATGTGTGTGATCATCATTGCTCTAGCAAAGTAAATTTCTACTTGTATTGTTATTTGTTTCAATACAAGTTTATTTATAGAGTGCATTATACATTTTTTTCCTTAGAACCAAAGTGTTGTAGATTGAATTAACTGTTTTAATTAATGGCTTAATTCATCAAAGTAGAAGTTTAATTAACGCTGATCATATGACTTTCTTTTTTCCAACTGGTTGCTACATTCAAATACATGATTATATTGAATTTTTGTGGGCACATCATTCAATGCGAAGGAACATCTTAGTTATAGCTTGTATAACGACCCAAACTCACCCTCACGGGAAAGCCCGGATTGAGTTGATTTTTAATTTCGAACCCCGATTCAGACCTAATGACTGTTGTCCCTAGCTACGTAAGCCAATTCCATCATTTCGATCAATTTTCATTAAAATTACAATATAAATTAATACAACGTTCAAAATTGATTTCAACGTACATTTTAATTTACCGGAGCCACATACGGACTCCAAAAATTCCAGAAAAAAATCTGGCTATGTTTTGACGATACTGTCCTGACAAAACTTGTTTCACCGAATTTGGAGACCGTTTGAAAACGGTCATTTTCCAGTCGATAAAATTCAAACTGAAATTACCAAACACGTTTAAATTCACCATGCTCACATATTAATTCTAAAAATTATGAATTTTGGAATCTAGCAATAATTTAACATTCCAGATCCAACAAAAGTGGTCTCATCGAAAATGGCGGTCGTTTGCTAAATCGCTATTTTAAAGGGCTATATATTATATAAAATTCCATAGCGACTATTCTGAATTTTCAACTAGACATAACTTTTTATTCCCACTATGAAATCTGGACTTTTCACATTCGTTGGAAAGATATTTTCAAATAGATTCAAATATTTCTAGTTTTACCGAAATCCGGTTTATTTTGAATCCTGTACATTCATTTGAAATTTGAAATCGAAATTTCAAACTACCGCGCCATTTCCAATTCCTTTTATAATTAAAATAAAATTTTATATTCTAACTTCGATTTAAATAAATTTATACGTTCTAATCCTATTCAAAATAAATTTCTAGTCTTTATTATTTAAAATAAATCATTTTAAATATTCAAAATTCATTAAAATTGCCAAAATAATTTTTTTTTAAATTGGTTCTGATTTTCCGGGTTGTTATAGCTTGGTAGCTACTCAGAATACCACACCTTGTTACCCTTTGTATTTTTTATTATTTTCACTCCACATAATTGTAGTTCCATGAACTTGTACTGTAAATCAAAGCAATTCCCATTCATGTTCACGGTATGAGATAACTTGGAAACAGGAGTGTGCGAGCTGATGCATGAGGGAACAAATGGAGATGCGCTCATCAAGTTTGCTAGGTGGCTTTCCGAAGAAAGAAAGCTTAGGTGCTCCAATGTTAATAAAGTTGATGGTTAGATGTATTTATGTCATATTGCTATGTGATATGCAAGGTTTGATATAAAAGTGTGACATGTTGTATGAGTTGCTGAATAGAATTATCTTATAGTGAATTAGTTAAATAAATGGTCAGTTGTGCATGTTAATAATTTATTGCAATCTATCTTTAACTGGAAGATCTCTTTTCTTAAAATGAATGTAATGTAACCATTATATATCTTGTGTGATTCCTTTTCTGTTTATTTACCCTTTTTGTTTTTTGTGAATGTAAAAATTGTGATTTCAACAAATTTGTATAAGATTATTTTGCAACTGTCATTTGTTGTTGCAAAAGAATCAGTAGCAACAGGAAAGGCCTCTTGCAAAAAAGTATACCGCAACATCATATTGCAAATGGCGGAAAATGTTGTGAACTTTTTACAACTTCAGCTATACCAACAGGCGCAGGCTTGTTGCCATCGGTCTACTACAACAGATATTGCCTGTTGTGAAAAGTGTTTTTTGTTGTAGTGTTAGTAGTCGAGCTGGTAATCAAAGCATCTCACCAGACATTAGGTCTGACCCATTTCCTTTCTTCCTTCCTCTTTTCTTTCCCCCTGGCTTACAAGGAGAAAGTTTTCTTTGTTGATTTTGTTGTGATGGATTTCTGCAAAAGTTGGATCACTTCCTGTTTTCTTTCTGAGGTTACGTTGTATCTTTTTGAATATTTGTGGTTAATATTATTTTAGTTTGATATAGTTTTTGACAGAGATTTTGATACATGACACTTTGTGACTATTTGGTTAATTGAAACAAAGATGGTTTTGTATTTAAAAGTGAAAATTCTTCTTCTGCTGTAAATTTATGTTTTTATGTCTTGTGAAATCTTAGTCTCTACGATGCTTTATGTCTTTATACCTATAATGCTTCATACTTTCTTAGTGAAATCCACATTCGGTTGACATTAAGGAATATGGGGTGTTACATTTGATTTATAGAAGCATAATCTCTGTGGATTTGGGTAAGAGAACCAATTCTATTGAATTAAAACTATTTTTTGCTATGTTTTTGGTGCCTTTCTCGGTTGGTTTGACTATTTTCATACCAGTTCTATCAAACCACTTCAACTCCATGGTCTGTGTTTTTTTTTAATGTTTTGTATGATTTTTTTAATGTATTAGGAGATAGTGATGTTTCTTGTATTAGTTTTGTTATATCAGGGTGTTATGAAAAATAACAAAAACTAAAACATAAGGCCTAAAAATAAAAAATAAAAAATAAAAAGACTAATTGATAAAAATAAATGAAACTTGGGTTGACGAAGATGTTTGTCAATCTTAGAATTAAAGGTGATGCATACGATTAATGCAGACAACCTCTTTAACTCACATGTACTACAAAGGCAGTATAAATTATGCCAAAAGATTTTTTCTAATTACAAATGTTGGTAATTTGACTAACCTAATCAGCTAAATGCCATTAAGTCGAATTTAATTACCCTGAAATCTTCACCTTCGGCTTAATTATGGTGTTAATCGTGGAAAGAAAGGATAATAATCATTGTACAACAAAATAGAAATGAAAGAGAATCTTATTCATTGACATTATATTAGCCTAATAAAGAAAGTGATATGAGCATTAATAAACTATGTGACTAAATATATCATCTATTTCAATTTACTCTTGAGTTGAAATGACATGTACCACAATATTGTATAATGCATAATATCTTACTATTAAAGTAGACGTGCAAATATTTTCTTTCTTAATGGAATTTAAGTTACATGTTTACCTCTCACCCTTTATTATCAATATATGTTTCAGAGTTATATGGATAGGCGTCATGTCTATATGATTTATTTTCAACTGATAAAATGGGTTTGTGACATTGGGTAAGAAGCTGACACGAAATTGATGATTTTTCAATGATTGTTGCCAATAATTGATTAATATAAATAATGACGGTTCAATTATAATATATAAGAGTGAATATGCTTCTGTGATATTTTATTTAGTCCCGCATCATGGGGATAAGTTTAACATCCGCTCCAAAGCCTATATATAAATGAGCCAATGTAATAGAAATGTACACACTTGGAGTAATAGAAAAAAAGTCACTTCCTTATTTTTCTGTTCTCTCTAATAGCTTCTTGTTTAACATATGTTCTATTTTATTTTATAACACGTTATCAGCATGAAGCTCTAACTGATCTTATTGTAGATCTCAAAACGGTAGGTTATTTTTCTGATCTGATTGATTTGATTTTTCAAATCTCCATTTTTGTTAGATCTCATCTCATTCTAGATTTAAATCTATTGTGTTATCTTCTAGATTTTTTGTTTAGTCTTATAATTTGGAACTCATATAGATCTACACTTTGAGATCTGATTCTTAATTTGTTAATCATATTTCAGATCTCAGTCTATTATAGATCTGAATTTTTTTGATGTAATCATACTATTGATCTCAAAATTATACTCAAATTATATCATTTGAGATACCTACATGATTTAAAAATGAGATGTTGATTGTAGTGATTTATCCTTTTGGATTCAACAATTTTTTGTTCTTCTCTATTCAAATAAATTCATTGAATTTAATTTGATTTTGTTACATAATTCATATTTCAGAAGAAATGTTGTATTCTTTCATAGAGAAACAAATATAAATATAATACATATCTGGAAGATCGTATTAAGTTCAGATCTAATATTGATATATCACCAAAAGTGAATTATGAAAAATAAACAAATGAAGAATCATAAAATATATTAATTCTTTGGAATCTGAAATAATATAAACCTGAAGTTCATATGTTGAAAAAAAAAATGAAGCCCAAAGCTTTCTTAAAAGTTGTGACATAAAAAGATTTTACTTCCATAAGAAGTTAAAAGAGGCACACACATTATAATATGTGACAATAACATTGGATTCAATAGAAAATCTCTAAACGGATTTCAACTAACTAACATTTTTCATGTACAGTTTATATTAACTGAATATCCTGAAGATATATATGCATACTAATCTCTTGAAGAGATGCTTTAGAGATTTAATTTTATGTAGCAAATCCAACATCCTAGAAGAAATGTTAGAGATCTTTTAGTTGCATTGCAATTACATAAATAAAAGATATGTTCCCTGAAGGAATATCATACACTCCAGAAGTAGTGATTTCTTTTCTCTCTTGAATCTTATTTTTATTTAATTCACCTAATTTTGTTAATGCATTTAAGGTTTGATATGTATTTTTGTATATTGATATGGCATTTCAATAGTTTGTATATATTTATCTCTGGAGGAGATAAGTTCATCCTAGAAGGGCAAAATATCTTTAGAGGATATTTATATATTTGGAAATGGTAAAATATCTCTAGAAGAGATCTGTTTATTTGAAAATAATAAAATATCTCCATAAGAGATTTCTATAATTAAAAATGATATAATTTTTGCAGTAAAAGTTCATATGATATGAAGTTCATATACAAATTTTTTTTCAAATAAAAACCTGAAGTTTATATGCAAATGAGGAACCTGAAGTTCATATGCAAATGAGGAAAATGAAGTTCATATGAAAATGAAGAACCTGAAGTTCATATGCAAATAAGAAAGATAATGATGCAAATTTAATGACTAAAGAAAATATGCATCTCGAAGATCATAAGTTAAGATTTAAATATTGATCTTAAATGCCTGAAGTGTATGCAGAAGCATTTTTTGTTATAAAAATGGAAAATTTAGAACCTGCAGTTTCTATAATGGTAAGAGATAATTTTGATATGAATGGAAAGATCTAAAAGATTTTTATATGGATTGTATAATTTGAACCTAAAACATGTAATTTTTTATGTTGTGAATTTCATGTATAGATCTGCAAGTTTATGGAATTATTCATAGTAAAGAATGTAAAATCTTTGTTCTATAATTTTGCACTTTTACTCAATTCTCGATTATACATTAGGCATATATATGGTACTTTAGAAAATATGATTATTAGGAATGCAGTTTAACTATAAGTTGTTTATTTCAGTTTTGTCGTTGATCAGTACTATAGTTAGATCCAAATTTTATTATGTTGATTTAAGTAAAATTTATTTATTTGATTCAGACATTTAGACCGTATAATGGTTATTTCCATTATTTTTATAATAAATGAATTAAATGTATCGTTATGGTAATATATATTGTATTGCCATATTATTATAAATGTGTTAAAAGCATTAGTTATCATAAGTTAAATGATGTATGTTTGCATTTGGAAAAATAACAGACATATGTATCATTATTCGATGTATTTGGCAACTAATATCTATTGTAAAGGAAGAAGTTGTGTAAATAGATCTAAGACCTGAACTTTTGGATATGAAAAAAAAGAAGAAACTTTTTGATGAAGTTTACAAGTTTGAAATCTTGACAATTAGCACGAATTTAAAAGTGTAACGACCCAAGGGTTTCGGCCCCAAAAATCAACATAAATACCTTTAGCGTAACTCATGCCGACCTTCCAAACACCGAAAACACTGGATAGTTTTTAGAAAGAAATTAGAGGGTGAGATAAGGAGGAAAGAAATATTAGAATAGAAGAAGAAGAAACAACACAACACGGAGTCTCACATCGCAGCAGAACGAAATATAATACAGAAATAAATCTTTATTGAGAGCTTTAAAAATACTTACAATATCAGAGTAATTCACACAACGGGACAGTTATAATAACCTATTCCCATATACAACACACAATGGAATAGTAGCCATATAATATCATACGTCTGAACATCTCCAGCTCGTCTCTGGACTTCACAGCATTCGATAACCTAACCCGAGCATTTATAAAACACCGGGTCAGTCTGGTGAACCAGAGTGAGAAAAACTCGTACATTATTAAGGGTGTCACACAACCTGATTTTAAAGTCAAAATCTCTTCAAAAGAAAAGGATAATCGTAAGACCAAATCCACACATAAATACGGACGGTTTTACCTTACGATAACCCAAAACATTTTTGAAACCAATATCTTTTCTGATATTATAATAATGTCTAAATACAAGTAATTATCAATCCAGCGGAATGCTTGCATCTCACGCTCCACATATATAGTATAAAATCAAAACCGCGGGAGCTTATTGGAGATTGGATTCTGACTATGACAAGGTATGGGACCACCTGCTGATAGTGTATCTCTAGAGGCGAATACACTAGGATCAACAAGAACGTCTTGCATCCTGGCCCACACATGACCGACCACTCATTTCGCTTGAGTGTATCGAATGTATATCACCAACAATTGGGATCAGCAACCGTTTCCCGAAAAAGGGCAACATTGGAATATAGATTAAAGAGGCAAATGGATTTTCTCTAGATAGGTGATTATACACCCTAATGGGAGCGACCCACATAGCCATGCCGCTTGCCCGATTTTTATCATTTCCCGGTTGATGAGGCTTGAGGTTTTGAAACGACCCAAGAATTTTCGGCCCCGGACATCGACATAAATACCATTACCATAACTCATGCCGACCCTCCAAGCACCGAAAACACTGGATAGTTATTAGAAAGAAATTGGAAGGTGAGATAAGAAAGAAAGAAATATTAGAATAGGAGAAGAAGAAGAAACACCACAACACAGAATCTCACATCGCAGCGGAATAAAATATAATACAGAAATAAATCTTTATTGAGAGCTTTAAAAATACTTACAGTATCAGAGTACATCACACAATGGGACAGTTATAATAACCTGTTCTCATATACAACACACAGCGAAATAGTAACTATATAATATCATATGTCTGAACATCTCCAGCTCATCTCTGGACTTCACATCATTCAATAACCTGAACCTGTACACCCCGGGCCAACCCTAGCATTTACAAAACACCGGGTCAGTCTGGTGAACCAGAGTGAGAAAAACTAGCACAGTATCAAGGGTATCACACAAACTGATTTTAAAGTTAAAATCTTTTCGAAAGAAAAGGATAATTGTAAGACCAAATCCACACATAAATATGGACGGTTTTTACCTTACGATAACCCAAAACATTTTTGAAACCAATATCTTGTCTGATATTAGAATAATGTCTAAATACAAGTAAATAGAAATCTAGTAGAACGCTTGCATCTCACGCTATACATATATAGTATACAGACAAAACCGCGGGCACTTATTGGAGATTGGATTCCAATTATGACAAGGTATGGGACCACCTGCCGATAGTATATCTCTAGAGACGAATACACTAGGTTCAACAAGAACGTCTTGCAACCCGGCCCACACATGACCAACCACTCATTTCGCTTGAGTGTATCGAATGTATATCACCAATGATTGGGATCAGCAACCGTCTCCCGAAAAGGGACAGCATCGATAGATTAAAGAATCAAAATGAATTTCTCTAGATAGGTGATTATACACCCTAATGGGAGCGACCCACATAGCCATGCTGCCTGACCGATTTTTGTCATTTCCCGGTTGGTGAGGCTTGAGGCCAGAATTTACTTCTGATCATCGGGTCATCATTCACTTTGAATGTCACATCGTTAGATCCGCTAGATATCACTAATTGACATCCACAAAAATATTCTAGTTGGAAGCTAAGAGAATGACAATTCTCCGCTAACAACTATAGCACGTTTGAAGAAATCAACGTACGTGACCCTTTGAAAATACTCTGTCAGACATCCGTCCATACTAGTCATCCAGGAACAGGATGAACCGATGGTACTCTCCTACTGCATCCAATATAGGAATCACCCTATGGATCAGTAGCGAGAAGTCCTTGCAACCCGTAGATTCCAACCACGACAGAATCACAGTTTATCTCTACTTGCCAAGCAGAGAATATTAGCGGTTCTTCCGTTTATGAAAGTCCACGGTCTTCAATGCTCCATCTCGATCATCTTTTGATATCTTCACGTATTTGTTGGTCGGAATGGTGTTCGGATATAAATTCGATCACGGTCTTTCCATACCAACAATCGTATTGGACATATTTGATAGTCAGTGATTTAACTATCAAAATATACAGTGTTTCAATCATGACACTCCAATGAGTTAACTGGTTTAGTATTCGGCATCCCTTGGCCTTTTTAATTTAAACAAACTGATTCACTTCTGTTTAATTAAAACTTCTAACTCTTTAACATTTAAAAATACGATAATTCTTATATGCTAATGCCCTTCAAATCATTCCATTATAATAATTAGAAAAATAACTAATAGCCATATTCAATTTCCACTAAACTCTCCTTTCAAAAACATTTATTTCATCATTCTTTATTGTTTAGATTTGGGAAATCCATTCAACTTATTATTCATAAACAACATTACTAAATCTCTTTTATCCCATTATCGAACAATAACTAATATTTATTAGTATAGAATAAAACTAACTTTACATTTCCTTCTAATTAATTTCCTTTACTTCGAATCTCTCGTTATACATTCTTTGAATCTTTCACCAACGTTGAATTATTTCACTAATGGAAATAATGAATTATCACTAACCTCCTTTGCAATTACCAACAAATATCATCTTCAGATAATCCTGATGCCTTTCAAGTTGGGGTATTTTAATTACCTCTCAGACCTTGATCAACAACATTCATATCTTCAGATAAATATAAGTTGTAAACAAACCCCAATATTCCATTCAAATCTCAAAACAATTTCCATTTAACTCTGATTTGGTTATACAACCCTATGACCCATTTCTTTACCCAAATTCACCTTCGATCACTTTTTAAATGCATTCTCATCTATAAAGTACTTTTCTGAGTTATCATAAATCAGAATAATAATTACTTCAATCACTAACTTCTGTAAAAGTAGTTAATTTCTTTATTAAATAAATTAAATAGTAAATCTCTTTAAAAACCTTATTTAAATTTGAATAATATTCATTAAACTATTTTAATCAAAACTCATTAATTTGATAATCAATTCAATTCAAAACGATCGATTTAATTAACTCAAAACTCGATTATCTTGTTAACCGATTCCAATTAATCCTTACTTTAAATTAATCAAAAAAATAATTAATTTAAATAATTCCATTAATTGTTTCTTTACAAAACAATTATCAAAGTTTAACCACTCGATTCATTTCTTATTCTCATACTTGTAGATCTGATTAAAATCAGAATTTACTTTATAAAATAAATTATTAACAAATCGAAGTCTTAAATAAATAAAATATTTATTTATTTCTCTTTAATAACTTTTATTCAAATTAATATTTTTCAAAATCTAACTCCAGTTATAAAATAAATTTTATAATTTCATCTCTATCGATTCACCTGACGGTGAATAAATATTTATAAAACGATTGATTTTGTAGGCCATATGCTGCCAAATACCCAACCAATACCGCCCATTGGTTTAAACAAACAGACGTTGAATATTCAATAATCAATAATCAAATCAATCACCCCAAACAGGACAGTTCATATATTGATAACATGAAATAAATAATATATTGAGGGATCCGGTTGGATCCCTCCAACTAGTTCTTCCCTGTATCAAACTGGTTATCTCAAATCAGATCATTCGGTTTTATTTAACTGATAACAATAAATAACGACCATTAACAGCAACCAATTCACACGCAATTCAACAATTCAAACAATTTAAACACGTTTATAAATAAACGTGACCAACCAAGGTGAGTTACCTTTATTGGAACCAATCGTTTAAAATAACGATTTAATATTTCATTGAAATTAAACGACGGTTTAATTTCATCAGTTAAATCAACAAATAAATATGTAATTTGCAAACAAGTCAATCATCAGCAAACAAAGCATACGAAATGAAAAACCCAATTTATATAAAATATAAATGTTAAAACTGAATGAGTTTTACTCATCTTGATTTCATCCTACCGTTTAATCGACTCTTTCTAGTTAAATTAAAGAAGTGTTTAATTTAACTGAAAAGTCTGTTTGATTCAAACCGCATCAAGATCAGTTCCATGATGTAGTGAACGTCACTACGACTCTAGCGACACCTTGTTCGTCCAATTCTGATAACACAAGCACAGGTTATACTTATTATAAGTTTAACGATTTATTTAAATAATCATTTCCCCTAAATTAATTACTTTTAAAACTTAATTGCTTTTTCTTTTCAATTAGGCTAGCCGATCTTTCTTCCTTTGTTCCAGCGACCCTGATTCACAGAACCCACCATTTACCCCATCTCATTACCTGTAGCATCCAAGTCCTAAAAAATTCTAATTTAATTATTATTAATTACTTAATTATAAATTCAAACTCTAATCTAATTTTGTTTAAGATAAATTGGCCGATCCCTTAATTTCCCTCTGCTCTTTGTTTAGGACGGCTCTCCCATGTTCTTCCTTATTCCACTGTCCTATTTCATTTCCAATAGAAGCCTGGGAACATTGAAATATTAAAATTAAATGATTGGTAAATAACTTTTCTAAATTCACCAATTACTTTTAAAAAATACGGTGATTTCCATCTACCTGCTCTTAGTTTTCACGCACAACATAATGCTCTTGCCCGTCCACGAAAAACTTCACCAATTTCGGTTCCAGGCTTCCGTCCTTTCACACAACAGTACCCACCAATGCATCTGAACCCTTTCACCCTCGCCAAACCACCGTTTGTGTCAAACTCAGATCATCGAGCCTCCATCAGGACCTACCGCGAGTTACTTCCCACCCCACCTAGCTTCCGCCTTGAACACCATGGCATACAGTGGCTCCATTCGACTCCAACACCCTCACAACCGCTACACCTATTTTGCCTATTTCCGACCACCAACGTGAATAAAAGACCATCTCGACTGTACACAATAACATGCTCACATAGCTGAGTATAGTTGCTATAGAGGATTCCATGAAATAACTTGAGGATTTAAATTTAATCGAGGATAAAGGTTTGCAAGTTTCTGGCCGTAGAAACTTTGTGGAGGCGCGTTTTGTTCTTTGACCACGAAATAAGTTTTGACGAGGGTTTTAGGTTAGCTGATGGGTATTTATAAGGTGAGTATTATTATTATATTATAACGAAACTTTTCTCTAAAGTTGTTGATAAAAACTGCTACAAACGATTTCTGTTTACAGATAAAAAGCTAATCTTGGTGAAAAAAAGTATTCTGGACTCAATGGAATGAGTTTCATCGAATTCCGACTTCATTTGAAAAATTTTCCTTTATAAAACCAAAAATAAACACGCGTTTAGTTTTTCCACGATCAGTAGATAAATCTAGTCAACTTGAAACTTTGAGATCCTATAATAATTTTTCAATACAAACCTAACGACACCAGTTTCATCGCATTCTGAGACTGTTTCCCCGGTAGGCTATTTTTATCGCGTACCGCAATACCATTTTTAACGCCAAATTTGCCGGTCTCTAAAAATAACAAGCTATA
Organism: Allium sativum; assembly: GCA_030737875.1. Lineage (NCBI taxonomy): Eukaryota > Viridiplantae > Streptophyta > Magnoliopsida > Asparagales > Amaryllidaceae > Allium > Allium sativum. Next base: position 164,670,006 of record CM060916.1, on the reverse strand, counting down.
TACCTATCCTGACTCTAATCGACGATACGAACTCAACGGGATGGGTTTCGTGGCCTAATTCGATCGTCTGCTCAAGTTACACTCAAATATCCATTTATTAAATTAAATAAATTTAAATACGTGCTATAGAAAATAACTGGGCGTTTACGATTACCGTGGCCACATACGACACCGGTTTGCCATGCCATTTAACACCATGCAACTATTTAGCGTTATGGTCCTAATGAAACTGATTTCATCGAAAACGGTGTCCGTTTGCAAAACGGCTATTTTAAAGGCCTATATTTTAATAACGACTTCCATAGCGATTATTTCAAATTTTGATTTGGCCATAACTAACAATCAATCATACGAAATCCGAATTTTTCTCTTTCATATGAAAATTATCGTCAATACGCTTCCAACGTTTCTTGTTTCACAAAAATCCGACTTATATCGGATTCTGTATTCTCAGTTGAAGTTAAAAATTCAATATTACGAACTGCTGCGCAATTTCAAGCTCGTTTTATATTATAAATAAAATTAACGTTGAAACTTCGTTTTAAATAACGAACTCAATATTAAATTCCATTGATATTCCAAATATAATATTTAAAATAAATAAATTAAATTAAATATTAGACTGTCAAAAATATGGGACGTTACAGGTTTAGATTAACTTTTGATCATCTGGTCGTCATTCACTTTGAATGCCACATCGTCAGATCCGTCAGATATCACTAATTGATGCCCATAAAAATACTCTGGCTAGAAGTTAAGAGAACGACAATTCTCCACCAACAACTATAGCACGTTCGAAGAAATCATTGTACGTGGCCCTTTGGAAATACTCTGTCAGACAACCGTCCATACAAGTCATCCTGGAACAGGATGAACCGAAGGCATTCTCCTACTACATCCAATATAGGAATCACCACATGGATCAGTAGCGAGTAGTCCTTGCAACCCGTAGAATCCAACCACGATAGAATCACAGCTTATCTCTGCTTGCCAGGCAGAGAATATTAGTGGTTCTTCCATTTATGAAAATCCACGGTCTTCAATGCTCCAACTCGATCATCTTCTAATATCTTCACATATTTGTTGGTCCGAATGGTTTTCGAATATATATTTGATCCCGCTTTTCCATACCAATTGGACAGATTTGATAGTAGGTGATTTAACTATCAAAATATACAGTGATTTAATCATAACAATCCAATGAGTTCACCGGTTCAGTATTCAGCATCGCTTGGCCTTTTGATTAAAACAACTAATTCACTTCTGATTAGTTAAGACATCTAACTCTTTTACTATTTAAAATACATGATAATTGAAATCTTGTCTAATATACTAATGTTCTCAAAACCTTTATAATACTAAATAACTTATAACCATATTCAGTTTCCACATGATTCTCCTTTCAAAACATTTGTTGTATCATTCTTTATTCTATAAACTTTGGGAAATCCATTTGACTTATTATCCGTAAAACCGCATTACTAAATATCCTTTATTCCCTTCTTAAAACCATAATTAATATTTATTTATATAGAATAAAACTAAACTTTACCTTGCCTTTAATTCGGATCTCTCGCTATATTCTCCAACTTCCACCAAACGTTGCATTTTTTCACTAATGGAAATAATGAACTATCACTAACCTCTTTTACGATTCCCAACTAATATCATCTTCAGATAATCATGATGTTGTTCAAGTTGGGGTATTTTAATTACCTCTCAGACCTTGGTCAACAATATTCACATCCTCCGATAAATATAAGTTGTAATCCAAAAACCAATATTTCCTTTCTAGTCTCAAACCAAATTCCATTATAAATTGGATTTGGTTATATAACCCTATGACCCACCTCTTTACCCAAATTTACTCTTACCAATCTTCTTTCAAATCTATTCCACCATTCCATGCTTTCGAAATATAATTCCCCTTTCTCCTTTTACCCAATCTCAATTTTTTTAGGAACATTAATTTAAAATTAACGCCTTTACACTTAAAATCTGATTTATAAAATCCCTGGTTTATTATAAACCTTTTCCATCTTTCTCTCCTTTTACTGAATCTAATTATTTAAGTAGCATTTAAGTTTAAGTTTTCGTCTTCGCTTAAAATTCTCTTTATAAATTTGTGATAAAGATTTGGGTTTTAAATATAAAACACGTTCATAAACTCCTTTCACCCTTCCATTAGAATTCATTCCACTTCGATTACCTTTTAAATGAATTTCCATTCAAAGGTAATTTCCTAAATTAATATTAATTAAAATAATAATTTATTTCAATCATTAACTACATTAGTAGTTAATTTCTTTATTAACTAAAATAAATAGTAAATCTCTTTAAAAACCTTATTTAAATTTAAACAATATTCATTTAACTATTTTATCAAAACACATTAATTTGACAATCAATTCCAATTCAAAACGGTCGATTTAATTAACTCAAACCTCGATTGTCTCGTTAACCAATTCCAATTAATTCTCACTTTAAATTAATTAATAATATAATTAATTTAAATAAGTTCCATTTAATTTATTTTTAGCAAACCAATTATCCAAATTAACCTATGCGATTCTATTTCTTATCTTGTACCTATAATTCTAATTTACATCAGAATTTACTTTATAAAATCCATTAATAATAAATCAAAGTCTTATATAAATAAAATATTTATTTATTTCCCTTTTATAAACTTTTATTCAAAATAATATATTTAAAAATCTATCTCCAGTTATAAAATAAAATTTATAACTTCACCTCTATCGTCTCACCTGATGGTGAATCAGTATTTGTAAAATGATTGATTTTCTAGGCCATACGCTGCCAAATACTCAACCAATACCGCCCATTGGTTTAAACTAACAGATGTTGAATATTCAATAATCAACAATCAAATCAATCACCCCAAACAGGACAGTTCATATATGATAATATGAAAACAAATAATATTTTTAAGGAATCCGGTTGGATCCCTCCAACCTGTTCTTCCCTGTATTCAAAACGGTTATCACAAACGAGATCATCCAGTTTCACTTAACTAATAACAATAAATAATGGCCACTGAACATCAACCACACACAAATTCAAACAATTCAACAATTTAAACACGTTTATAAATAAACGTGACCATTAAGGTAAATAACCTTTATTGGAACCAATTGTTAAAAAATAACGATTTGGTATTTCACTGAAATTAAACACAGTTTAATTTCATCAGTTAAATCAACAAACAAATGTATAACTAGCAAACAGGAAACCATCAGCAAGCAGAGCACATAATAAAAACCCAATTTATATAAAATATAAATGAAAAAAAAAATTGAGTGAGTTTAACTCACTTTGATTTGATTAATTCCTGAAACAGTTGGTTTTAATTAAATTAAACAGGTGTTTAATTTAATTAAAAATCCCAGTTGATTCCAAATCTTGTCCAGTTCTATTCCATGCATGGTGCTCGTCGAGATGATTCTGACGCCAGTTGGTTTGTTGAGTCCTGATAAGACGTGAATAAGTTATTAACATTTTAGTATAAACGTTGTTAATAAAACTAGCTAATTTCCAATTAATTATTAACCGTATTTTAATCAACTAATTATGTTTCAGTATTTTGAAACAGTCGACCCTTTGTTTGATTTTCAAATACTGTCCCACTCAGTTTAGAATTAACCATAAATTCCATAATTAGGTGTTAACTTTGCAAATCACTAATTTATAATTAATTAATTATACGACTATTTCTTTGTTAAACTTAAACATGTTATTTACTTTGTAATTTTGCACGGCCGATTTGCGTTGGTTTAGAAATTCAAGGTCTCATCCATTCTCTCCTTCCATCCCATTATGATACTTGATTCTTCATTCCCATCTTCTGCATTCACCAATTATATTTAATTTTAGATTAAACAATAAATCCTTAGTTTATAAAATTTAATAACTAATAACTTGATTAATATCTCAACCCAATTACTGTCGGCCGATCCTTGTCTGTATTCCTTCTCGTCTGAACCCCAGACCTGTGAATTCAAGACCTTCCTCCATGGTTCTTTTTTTTCTTTTTCTTTTATTTACTATTAACTTCCTCTCGCATGCTTCGGTTCGGTTCCACGGAATAACCCACTTCGTTTGCAAATATGGTTCCATGAAAATATTTTAATTAATTGGGCCAATCTTGCTCTCGTTCACAACTTTTACCATGTTCTGACTAGATTTTCGTTGATTAGTGAATACGGCTGTCCCTTTGTTCGATTCTTGAAACCATCCCCTTTTGTCACTCCTTCCCCTGCGTCATCACCTTTGCAAGACACTGAAACCATGAATCTCCTCAGCTTCTCTCTATCGTGCATCACTCCTCAAAGAAAACGTCAGAGACCGCCCTCAAAGCCAAACCTCGCCCTGACTTCAACACCTCCAACCGCACCGGAATCGGCCCCCCATGATAACCCCAAGCTTGCAAATTTCCAAAAATAATGAAGGAATCAAATGTTGATTTGGAGTGGAGGATTAAATAGCATCGTTCGTTCGTTCCAAAACATGGAGGCGCAAATTTGTTTCGGTTGACTACAAAAAACAAAAATAGGGTTTTGACCAGTGTTTGGTATTTATAGTGAGGAGGGACTAATAAAATATTATTTAGTGAAACATCGTGGTAAAGTAACGCGATAAAACCACTACAAACGACTTCTGTTTTCTGATAAAAAAGCTAATCATAGTATAAAAAGATATTCCGGATCCAACGGGACAAGTTTCGTCGAATTCCGATAACGTTTGAAAATAATTTCCTTTATAAAACCAGAAATAAACACGTGTTTAAATTTTCCATGCTCACTGAATAAATCCGATCAACTTGAAACTTTGAAATCTTACAATAATTAATCAATACGAACCCAACGACACCAGTTTCGTCGCATTCTGAGACTGTTTTCCCGGTTGGCTATTTTTACGCGCACCGCAAATGCCCTTTTTGAAACCAAATTGCTCGATCTCCAAAAATAACAAACTATATACCTATCATGACTATAATCGATGATACGAATTCAACGGAACTGGTTCCGCAGCTTAACTAGATCGTCTGCTCAAATTGTGCCCAATTACCCCTTTATTAATTTAATTACGCCTTATAGAAAATGAACGGGCTTTTACGGCTACCGTGGTCACATACGACATCGGTTCGCCACGCAATTAAACACCATACAATAATTTAATGTTACGGCTCTAATGAAACTGATTTCGTCAAAAACGGTGTCCGTTCGCAAAACGGTTATTTTTAAGGCCGATATTTTAATAACGTTTTTTACAGCGATTATTTCAAATTTTGATTTGGCCATAACTTACAATTTATAATACGAAATCTTAATTTTTCTCTTTCATATGAAAATTATCATCAACATGGTTCCAACGTTTCTTGTTTCAAAGAAATCCAATCGAATCCTGTATTCTCAGTTGAAGTTCAAAATCAAATATTATGAACTACCACGCTATTTCGAGCTCATTTCATATTATAAATAAAATTAACATTCAAACTTCATTTTAATAAACAAATTAAATATTAAATCCATTAGTATCCCAAATATAATATTTAAAATAAATAAATTAAATTAATTATTTGGCTACCAAAAATACGGGACGTTACATTCTCCCCCCCCCCCCCTTAAAATAATTTCGTCCTCGAAATTGCTAAGGTAAAAAAGAACGTTATAAACCCATTAATTTCCAAATCCGATTTAGTTTAAATCAAAAATCAATTCAGTACTGTAAATAAATATTTTCAAAAATATTGAAAATTTTCTAACACCTTAACTTTCCGAAAAATTTCGCCAGCACCTCCTTTGTACGGCTCAATCAATACAATTACAACTCACCTTTCTAGGACTTCTCCAATCCAAAAGAAAATAAAACAGCCAAGCGGCTTGCCAAATAGGCTCATAAATCACCAAACCCATATAAAAATAAACGTGTACCTTTTTGTCGGGCATATCATTATATCCTTTCCGTCTGCTACCCTGTCAGCATATACAAATGCATTCCCAAACAAAATTCCAATTTTATCCTCAAAATCAAATCATTCACGCGTCCAAGCCAAATCCCTTTCTTAACCCAATTTCCATCCATTGTCAATTTCGACTCTTAACTTACTGTCCAACACCATTTCGGATTCCTGTCTCACAATTCAAAATCTGATTCTACTTGATATATTATATCCCGATTCAATTTCCAGTCAGTTGGTTTCAATTCAATTCATATTTGCTTTCATAAATTTCTTTTTAATTTTGCCTTTTTTCAAACAATTTCCCTCGGTGTTTTTAAACAGTTTAGCTCTTTCAAAAAAAATCAAATATTCCTTTTCAGGATTCAAAACAACTTGTTTTTCTCAAAGCAATTCAAAACAAATTCTTTGGTAGTAATCCGCCACTTAGGACTTGAAAATGAACATCGATGATGTGGCCAGCATCATCAGAGTTATTCCCCAGCCATCGAAGTGAGTTCAATACTATATCACTTATCAAAACCGTATTTAAACATTTTCATTTTGAAACCTACTTCAAAATACTAAACAAAATGCTCGTAAAATTAATTAAAATCTCCTAGGATTTTAAAATTCTCATATATTCAATCCAGGTTCATTTGCAAACACCTTCCCAGTTTTAAGAATTTTATTTCCAATTCTGATTTTAATTTCAGATCTAATAAATCTGCTTTTATATTATACGAATTCCAATTGGTTATTTATATAACCATTTCAATTATAATCAACCAACACATCTAATATGCAATAATACTTCAAATATTAATCATTCTTTTATATCAAAATATAATTTAGGTAAAATTATTTCATTTACCCTCTTTCAAAACATACTGCATCGGTTTATCGTACTTGAGCGTTTAGAAACTCCTATTGATACAGTGGATCGAACCGATCGACCAGAACTCATAACCAACTCAACCAATAAATCTCCACAATATTAAACATTTTTTATAAAATCTACAAGTACGTTCACTCGTATATATATACTCAACTCAATCTAGGGTATTGCTAACCCCATCTCTACTGAGTCACACCACAAAGCCAAGGTAATTACTTAACCTTTAGCTCGATACCACTGTAACGACCTAAGGGTTTCGGCCCCGAAAATCGATATAAATACCTTTATCGTAACTCATGCCGACCTTCCAAACACTGAAAACACTGGATAGTTTTTAGAAAGAAATTAGAGGGTGAAATAAGGAAGAAAGAAATTAGAGGGTGAAATAAGGAAGAAAGAAATATTAGAATAGAAGAAGAAGAAGAAATAACACAACACAGAGTCTCACATCGCAGCAGAACAAAATATAATACAGAAATAAATCTATATTGAGAGCTTTAAAAATACTTACAATATCAGAGTACATCACACAACGGGACAGTTATAATAACTTGTTCCCATATATAACACACAACGGAATAGCACCTATATAATATCATACGTCTGAACATCTCCAGCTCGTCTCTGGACTTCACAACATTCGATAACCTAAACCTGTACATCCCGGGCTAACCCGAGCATTTACAAAACACCGGGTCAGTCTGGTGAACCAGAGTGAGAAAAACTCGCACAGTATTAAGGGCGTCACATAACCTGATTTTAAAGTCAAAATCTCTTCAAAAGAAAAGGATAATCGTAAGACCAAATCCACACATAAATATGGACGGTTTTTACCTTATGATAACCCTAAAGATTTTTGAAACCAATATCTTTTCTGATATTATAATAATGTCTAAATACAAGTAATTATCTATCTAGCGGAACGCTTGCATCTCACGCTCCACATATATAGTATACAATCAAAACCGCGGGAGCTTATTGGAGATTGGATTCTAACTATGACAAGGTATGGGACCACCTACCGATAGTGTATCTCTAGAGGCGAATACACTGGGTTCAACAAGAACGTCTTGCATCCCGGCCCACACATGACCGACCACTCATTTCGCTTGAGTGTATCGAATGTATATCTCCAACGGTTGGGATCAGTAACTGTTTCCCGAAAAGGGACAGCATCAGAATATAGATTAAAGAAACAAATGGATTTTCTCTAGAAAGGTGATTGTACTCCCTAATGGGAGCGACCCACATAGCCATGCTGCCTGCCCGATTTTTGTCATTTCCCGGTTGATGAGACTTGAGGTTTAGATTAACTTTTGATCATCTGGTCGTCATTCACTTTGAATGCCACATCGTCAGATCCGTCAGATATCACTAATTGTCGCCCACAAAAATACTCTAGCTAGAAGTTAAGAGAATGGCAATTCTCCGCTAACAACTGTAGCATGTTTGAAGAAATCAACGTACGTGACCCTTTGGAAATACTCTATCAGACAACCGTCCATACAAGTCATCCTGGAACAGGATGAACCGAAGGCATTCTCCTACTACATCCAATATAGGAATCACCACATGGATCAGTAGCGAGTAGTCCTTGCAACCCGTAGAATCCAACCACGATAGAATCACAACTTATCTCTGCTTGCCAGGCAGAGAATATTGGTGGTTCTTCCATTTATGAAAATCTACGGTCTTCAATACTCCAACTCGATCATCTTCTAATATCTTCACGTATTTGTTGGTCAGAATGGTTTTCGATTATATATTCTATCCCGGTCTTTCCATACCAACAATCGTATTGGACAGATTTGATAGTCGGTGATTTAAATATCAAAATATACAGTGATTTAATCATAACAATCCAATGAGTTCACCGGTTCAGTATTCAGCATCACTTGGCCTTTTGATTGAAACAACAAATTCACTTTTGATTAGTTAAAACATCTAAATCTTTTACTATTTAAAATACATGATAATTGAAATCTTGTCTAATATACTAATGTTCTCAAAACCATTATAATACTTAATAACTAATAACCATATTCAGTTTCCACTTAATTCTCCTTTCAAAACGTTTGTTATATCATTCTTTATTCTATAAACTTTGGGAAATCCATTCGACTTATTATCCGTAAAACCGCATTACTAAATATCCTTTATTCCCTTCTTAAAACCATAATTAATATTTATTTATATAGAATAAAACTAAACTTTACCTTGCCTTTACTTCGGATCTCTCGCTATATTCTCCAACTTCCACCAAACGTTGCATTATTTCACTAATGGAAATAATGAACTATCACTAACCTCTTTTACGATTCCGAACTAATATCATCTTCAGATAATCCTGATGTTGTTCAAGTTGGGGTATTTTAATTACCTCTCAGACCTTGATCAACAACATTCACATCCTCCGATAAATATGAGTTGTAATCCAAAAACCAATATTTCCTTTCTAGTCTCAGACCAAATTCCATTATAAATTGGATTTGGTTATATAACCCTATGACCGACCTCTTTACCCAAATTTACTCTTACCAATCTCCTTTCAAATCAATTCCACCATTCCATGCTTTGGAAATCTTATTTCAATTTCTCCTTTTTACTCAATCTCAATTTTTTTAGGAACGTTAATTTAAAATTAACGCCTTTACACTTAAAATCTAATTAATAAAATCCCTGGTTTATTATAAACCTTTTCCATCTTTCTCTCCTTTTACTAAATCTAATTATTTAACTAGCATTTAAGTTTAAGTTTTCGTCTTCGCTTAAAATTCTCTTTATAACTTTGTTATAAAGATTTGGGTTTTAGATTTAAAACCCGTTCATAAACTCCTTTCACCCTTCCATTAGAATTCATTCCACTTCGTTTACCTTTTAAATAAATTTCCATTCAAAGGTAATTTCCTAAATTAATATTAATTAATATAATAATTTATTTCAATCATTAACTACATTAGTAGTTAATTTCTTTATTAACTAAAATAAATAGTAAATCCCTTTAAAAACCTTATTTAAATTTAAACAATATTCATTTAACTATTTTAATCAAAACATATTAATGTGATAATCAATTCCAATTCAAAACAGTCGATTTAATTAACTCAAAACTCGATTATCTCATTAACCAATTCCAATTAATTCTCACTTTAAATTAATTAATAATATAATTAATTTAAATAAATTCCATTTAATTTATTTTTAGCAAACCAATTATCCAAATTTACCTATGTGATTCTATTTCTTATCTTGTACTTATAATTCTGATTTACATCAGAATTTACTTTATAAAATCCATTAATAATAAATCAAAGTCTTAAATAAATAAAATATTTATTTATTTCCCTTTTATAAACTTCTATTCAAAATAATATATTTAAAAATCTATCTCCAGTTATAAAATAAATTTTATAACTTCACCTCTATCGACTCACCTGACGGTGAATCAATATTTGTAAAATGATTGATTATATAGGCCATGCGCTGCCAAATACTCAACCAATACTGCTCATTGGTTTAAACTAACAAATGTTGAATATTCAATAATCAACAATCAAATCAATCACCCCAAACAGGACAGTTCATATATGATAATATGAAAACAAATAATATTTTTAAGGAATCTGGTTGGATCCCTCCAACCTGTTCTTCCCTGTATTCAAAATGGTTATCACAGACCAGATCATCCAGTTTCACTTAACTGATAACAATAAATAATGGCCATTTAACATCAACCACACGCAAATTCAAACAATTCAACAATTTAAACATGTTTATAAATAAACGTGACCAATAAGGTAAATTACCTTTATTGGAACCAATCGTTAAAAATAACGATTTGGTATTTCACCGAAATTAAACACAGTTTAATTTCATTAGTTAAATCAACAAACAAATGTATAACTAGCAAACAAGAAACCATCAGCAAGCAGATCACACAAAATAAAAACTCAATTTATATAAAATATAAATGGGAAAAAAAACTGAGTGAGTTTAACTAACTTTGATTCGATTAATTCCTGAAACAGTTGGTTTTAATTAAATTAAACAGGTGTAACAACCCGCGTTCTATGCATCAGAGGATCGTAGAATATTTCTTTCCCATATGAAGTCGTATGGTCATGTAACTTTGGGAAACCACCATTAGACTCATTTCCCATGTTCATGATTTTTTTCGATTTTTAAATGATCGTTTTGCCCCTAGCTGATCTTGTTTTGGCCATAACTTTTGATTGGAAAGGAATTTTTACCTGAAACCACTTCCATCAGATTCGTTTGATGGTTTACCTTTCTGTAGAGTGGTCATATGTGAAAAACGGACTTACCGTTTGGGAGATATGGCTGAAATAAGGTTTGGAAGGTGAAAACCAGCTTAACCGGGCCAAATAGGGTGATTAGTGAATGGGCCCATAACCCATTTCAGGATTAGGGTTATGGGGAGGCTGAAAGGACTTAGAGAATCATTCCATTTCAGTTTTCTAGCCTCCACTTACCTCTAAGAAACCCTAAAAATGGCCTCCAACCTCTAAATCACCTCCAAATAATCTTTTAATCAAGGATTAAGCTTAGCAACATCAAATCAAGGGAGATCTACACCAAATCAACGTTAGAGCTGCTGTTTAGCATCGGGATTTGCACCAAATCAGAGAGTTATTTCAGATCTTAGTTTATTTGTGGCTAAGGTGAGTGATTTGCATAGTTCCTCACTAATTATGGCTAATTAAGGGTAATTAGTGTTAATTAGCGAATTCAAACATGATAAAATTCTGAAAAATATTTATAAAATTCGAAATGATGTTTTAGACCTCTGATATGAATTTGGGTTAATTTGGTTAAGTTTTGCTAATCACATCATTAGTTTCACCTAAACATGCTTAAGGGGAAATATGGGGTTTTTGGGTATGTTTGATCCATTTTACATGGTATGATTGTTGTTTTGGTGTTTGAGGTCACTTCTACATGTTGCTATGATTGTATGGTATGTTTTGTGATTGATTAGAATAGGTAGAACGGTCGAAAATGCCGTCGAGTGGCGTAAATTGCTTGCTGGAAGAAGTGCAGAAAACAGACCGATCCGGATCGGAACGGAGGGAGGACCCGATCCGCTCCCATACTTCTTTCTTCGATCTATTCGCTCTTCTTGTGGAACGCACCATCCGATCCGACCTGTCTGGTGTTCTCCGACCCGATCCGCCATGGTACTCCGACCCGATCCAATGTACTACGACGAGGCTTGGAGATTACGATCCGACCCGAGTTGATTAGAAGAAGCCGATCCGAACTGTGGCACATTGGAGGACTCCGACCCGAACCGATGATGGCGATTGGACATGGAGACTCGATCCGATCCATTGAGGTGATGATGACCCGATCCGATCCAGTAAAGAAAGAGCACCCCAATCCGAACCGAACTCATGAGTAAGAGGGGATCCAAACCGATCCGGTGATGACCCATAACCTGAGATGCAAAGGTAGTCCAAGTGGAAGTTGGAGCTCAGGATCCAATGGGGAACCAACGAGTTCACTTCATGGTTGGGCTTTGCTGCGGGACGTGTGCTAAGGAGTTGTCGACGTTCATAACTTCGATTCACCACTGAAAATGGATGATGGGCTACTTATCAGTGCAGTAGAGTCATTATGACTCGAGGGGCAAGGTGATGGTAGCAAGACTACGTTATCAGTGCAGTAGAGTCATTATGACTTGAGGGTCAAAGTGATGCGTAGTAGGACTATGAGCCAGTGCAGTGGGGTCATTGTGACTCCATGGGGCAGAGTGGACATAGTAAAGGATTAGTAAGGCTATGAGCCAGTGCAGTGGGGTCATTGCGACTCCATGGGGCAAAGTGGACATAGCGAAGGATTTGTGGCTATGTATCAGTGCAGTGAAGCCATTTATGACTTCATGGGGCAAAGTGATCATAACAAGGTATATTGGGTGATCGAAGTGGTGAATATCGTATGCTTTATGCACTGAGTGAGAGATGTGAGGATGGTTGCTATGTTTGATTGTTTGTCATCACTATGACATGCACACCCCCACCCCCGTTATCTTTACACCATTTGAAATGGCACCTTAGAGTGTTGTACAGTATGTAGTGCTAACTCTTTGGTTGCAGGTCCAGGTTCAGGTATGTTTTAATTTACCTGTTATTGTTCTGTTTAGATGCTTATCGCTCATACCAGGCTTTATGTCTGACCCAGAGTTTTATGTCTCCTCTTATTACTCTGGGTGCTCACACGAGCAGACTAGAGACAGGTTAGCTGGTGATGCGCGAGTAGCTGATTCAGAGGTGAGCATGAGGCTTCCACGTATGATATATAGATATTCTCCCTGTGTCATTGGTGGTCGCTACTTAGGCATTAGTAGTGTACCTCCTTTATCTTACTTTTGCTTTTTGAGACAGTTTGAAAAGTTGTAATAATGTTAGCTTTGGATCATAAGCTATACTTGGATTTTCCGCTGCTATGTTAGTTTGTTTTCAGCTTATGCACAGTCTCACCTGTTTTATGTCAAGTATGTTGTTATTATATTTTATTCCATGCGCTATGAGACATTTTACAGGTTCCTTGTTAGTTCATTTCCTTCTTCCCTTTCCTTCTGGCGACCCGTTCTGTGCTAACTAGACATGGGTACAGCGCACTTTTGGAGTAAATGTCGGTTGGTGCGGGGCGAGCCGTCACAACATGTGTTTAATTTAATTAAAAATCCCGGTTGATTCCAAATCTTGTCCAGTTCTATTCCATGCGTGGTGCTCGTCGAGATGATTCCAACGCCATTTGGTTTGTTGAGTCCTGATAAGACGTGAATAAGTTATTAAAATTTTAGTATAAACGTTGTTAATAAAACTAGCTAATTTCCAATTAATTATTAATCGTATTTTAATCAACTAATTATGTTTCAGTATTTTGAAACAGTCGACCCTTTGTTTGATTTCAAATACTGTCCCACTCAGTTTAGAATTTACCCTGAATTCCTTAATTAGGTGTTAACTTTGCAAATCACTAATTTATAATTAATTAACTGTACGACTATTTCTTTGTTAAGCTTAAACATGTTATTTACTTTGTAATTTTGCACGGTCGATTTGCGTTGGTTCAGAAATTCATGGTCTCATCCGTTCTCTCCTTCCATCCTGTTCTGCTACTTGATTCTTCGTTCCCGTCTTCTGCATTCACCAATTATACTTAATTTTAGATTAAACGATAAATCCTAAGTTCATATAATTTAATAACTAATAACTTGATTAATATCTCAAAACAATTACTGCCGGCCGAGCCTTGTCTGTATTCCTTCTCGTCTGAACCCCAGACCCGTGAATTCAAGGCCTTCCTCCATTGTTCTTTCTTTTTTTGTTTTTGTTTTTCTTTTATTTACTGTTAACTTCCTCTTGCATGCTTCAGTTCAGGTTCCACGGAATAACCCCCTTTGTTTGCAAATATGGTTCCATGAAAACTTTTTAATTAATCGGGCCAATCATGCTCTCGTTCACAACATTTACCATGTTCTGACCAGATTTTCATTGATTAGTGAATACGGCGGTCCCTTTGTTCGATTCTTTAAACCATCCCCTTTTGTCATTCCTTCCCCCGCATCATCACCTTTGCTAGACACCGAAACCATGAATCTCCTCAGCTTCTCTCTACTGTGCATCACTCCTCAAAGCCAACGTTAGAGACCACCCTCAAAGCCATACCTCGCCCTGACTTCAACACCTCCAACAGCACCGAAATCGGCGCCCCCCATGATAAACCCAAGCTCGCGAATTTCCGAAAATAATGAAGGAATCAAATGTTGATTTGGAGCAGAGTATTAAATAGCATCTTTCGTTCGTTCCAGAACATGGAGGCGTAGTTTTGTTTCGGTTAACCATGAAAAACAAAAATAGGGTTTTGACCCATGTTAGGTATCTATAGTGAGGATGGATTAATAAAATATTATTTAGTGAAACTTCTTAGTAAAGTAACGCGAAAAAACCCACTACAAACGACTTCTGATTTCTGATAAAAAAGCTAATCATAGTATTAAAAGATATTCCGGACCCAATGGGACAAGTTTCGTCGAATTTCGATATCTTTTGAAAAAAATTCCTTTATAAAACCAGAAATAAACACACGTTTAAAATTCCATGATCACTGAATAAATCCAATCAACTTGAAACTTTGAAATCTTACAATATTTAATCAATACGAACCCAACGGGGTTGATCGGTGGTGACTGAATAAATCTATTCCATGATCACTGAATAAATCTATTCCATGGCTCAAACTTTGAAATTCCTTTAAAAAAGCTAATCATAGTATTTTCTTCCCCAAACAGCGTCGGTTCCCTGCAGATTTGGGAGCGCTAGGGGATTTCGAGTTTCACCAAACCCGAGGTGGTGGAAGGCGAGACTGAGGGCTTCATCGTCGGAGTGTCTGATCGGAGGTTAGTAGCACCAGGCGCGGGCGATTCCAAGCCCTAAAATCGAGCAAGTGGGTTAAGGCGACGGCTTCAAATCTGATTATGGAAGAAGGAGTATCATGTTAATTAATTAATTATTTAATTTATTTAAATTGTTTACAACCTTCGTAAAACCATATCTTACTCATACGTAATCGAAATTCGACGAAATAGGAAGCGTTGGGATCGTATCAGAGAGATCTACGCAATGGTACGAACCAGATCTGAAACAGGGCAAATCAGAATTTGGGAAAAATTCCAATCTGAACTAAACAGAATCAAATCAATGTGAGATTTCCTTTTTTATAAAATTAATTATTTATTTCGATGTGAAATTCATATTCGTTCACGTTGGTTGTGTATATATTTATTTCAATGTTGATTGTTTATGATTGCGATGGATCACCGAGTTGATTTGTGTGTTTCATGTCTGTTATAAATGGATGAAGACAAACATATCATGTTTGATAAGATAAGGTTGATGTAAATAATTCTATCATGTTTGATAAAATAATAATATTGTAAATAAGTATATCGTGTTGTTAATATAGTCTTGTTGAGTAAAAATATGCATTTTCATTAACATGGTCTAGTTGAAATATATTATGCAAATCAAAATGACATTTCTGATTAGAAATGTTAAATGAAATAAAAAGAAACATTTTGTTCAGAAATGTTAAATGTAATAAAAAGAAACATTTTGTTTAGAAATGTTAAATGAAATAAAAAGAAACATTTTGTTTAGAAATGTTAAATGTAATAAAAAGAAACATTTTGTTCAGAAATGTTAAATGTAATAAAAAGAAACATTTTGTTTAGAAATGTTAAGTAATGATAAAAAGAAACATTTCGTTTAGAAATGTTAATTATGATAAAATGGACATTTTTGTAAATTAAAAAGAATGAAGCAAAAATTCACATTTTTGTTTATTTAAAAAGACTAGACAAAAATTCACATTTCTGTTTATTTAAATAGAGTTATAGAAATAAAACCTCATTTTTGTCAAAATAGAGTTTTAGAAGAAAAAAATCTCATTTTTGTCAAAATAGAGTTATAGAATAAAAATCACATTTTTGTCAAAACATGATTATAGAAATAAAAACAAAATTTCTTTTTGGTCATTTTATAAGAATGTAAATAAAACATTCATTTATGTTATTTAATTAGAAAGAGACTAAAACATTCACTTTTGTCAATTAAAAAGAATTGAATAAAAATGTTCATTTTTGTCATGTAAAAAGTGTAGTTATAAAAAGATCATATTTTTGGTGTCATATTGGTTCAACTAAAAAAGAACATATTTTCAGCATCGATTTATCTCAACTAAAAAGAATACATTTTTAGTGGCAAAATGTTTTCAACTAAAAGAGACATGAGATTTTACCAATTTATTTTTAGAAATAAAAGTTACATTTTAGTATCATTTTAGTTGAAGCAAAAAGATTAGATATAAAAGGTTATATTTTATTTGACACTTTGATTTCAGTAAAATAAAAGATTTTATTTTTATTGTTCGTTATATTCAATAAAAAGATTATACATTAAAAAATTACATTTTCAATGTAGTTGAGATTCCATTGAAAAGATTGGAATAAAGGATTATATTTTTATAGTTATTTTGTTACATTTAAAAGATTAGACAAAATTATCATATTTTGTTACATTTAAAAGATTAGACAAAATTATCATATTTTGTTACATTTAAAAGATTAGACAAAATTATCATATTTTGTTACATTTAAAAGATTAGACAAAATTATCATTTTTTTGTTACATTGAAAAGAATTCGACAAAATGATCATATTTTGTACATTAAAAGGAATTAGACAAAATTACAATTTTTGTCACTTTAGAAGAATTAGAATAAAAGAGACATTTTTGTCATTTTAAAAGGGATGAAGTAAAATATTCATTTTGTCATTTAGAAATGAATGAGACCATATACTTTTTGGTCAATAAATAAGAGTTAAGATTTTATTGTCATTCGTTAACAATAAAAAGGATTAAAATAAGAGTTAAGATTTTTATTGTCATTTGTCAACAATAAAAAGAATGGAAATAAAAGACTAGATTTTTATTGCCATTTGTTCACAATAAAAAGTATTGAAATATATGTCTGTGATGTTGAAATGTTTGATGTGTTAAATATATTGTTAGTATATTCAAATTGAATATTACACTTCCATTTACGAGTCATCCAACTTGTCTATGTGATCGGGTTGATAATTTTTGCACATCGCCTAAGTGCACAAATAATTTATTATTTGATTGTTGGATGAAACCCCACACGGGTGTTGTGATGATATTTGATCTACACTAGTCCTAATATTAAGTGTAGAATCCACTTTGGATGTTATTTGGATGCTAGATAATTATTTATCATGATTATTGATTACATGCAATATGTGGTTATTGATTGAGTCACATTCCAATAAAGAATATTCTAGAAAAGAATGTTTTAGAAAATATCTTAGAAAAAGAATATATTTTAGAAAAATATATTTTTATTGAGATGAACTAGTTGTTAACTAGAATAAATCATTAAATTAAGATTTAACGAAGTTTTCCAATACGTTAATATTTAAGTGAAGTTAAATTAAATAAAATGGATTTTGGGTCTGTCGTGAATAGTATCTTAAATAACACTGTTCTTAAGCCCCGTATGAAAAGAATAATGTAACGACCCGCATTCTACGCATCATAGGATCGTAGAATATTTATTTCTGTCACATACGAAGTCGTATGGTCATGTAACTTTGGGAGACGACTGTTGGGGTCATTTCCCATGTTCATGATTTTTCCCGATTTTTAAATGACCATTTTACCCCTAGTTGGCACTGTTTTGGCCATAACTTTTGACTGGAAAGGAATTTTGACCTGAAACCACTTCCATTGGCTCCGGATGATGGTTTCTCTTTTCGTAGAGTGGTCACATTAGCCAAACGGACTCACCGTTTGGGAGATATGGCTGAAACAAGTTTCAGATGGTGAAAAATAGCTTAATTGGGCTTAAGCGGGTGATTAGCAGCTAGGCCCAGAGGGGAATTTCGGGTTTAGAGGTATATAGGGGCTGATTAGGGTTAGAAAACATTTCTTTAGACATTTTCCAGCCGCCACTTTCATCCTTTGACACTCTAACAATGGCCTCCTACATCTAAAACACCCCAAATCACTTTCTAATTGAAGATTAGGCTTAGCAACATCAAATTAAGAAGAAAAAAGCACCAAAGCAAGGTTAGAGCTGCTGTTGGACATCAGTATTCGCCCCAAATCAGAGAAGTTTCAGTTCTGAGAATTTTATTTGTGGCCAAGGTGAGTGATTTGCATAGTTTTTGCACTAATTACGGTAATTAAGGGTAATTAGTGAAGATTAGCGAATTTATACACTAATAAATTCTGGAAAAATGTTTAGAAATTCTTAAATAATGTTTTATGCCTCTGGTTGAAATTTGGTTCGATTTGATTAAGTTCTGTTAATCCTATGATCAGTTTTACTTAAACATGCTTAAGGGAAAATAAGGAGTTTTGGCCACTTTTGATCCATTTTGATTCATTTGAATGGTTGTTTGCTGTTGTGTGATCGACGCTAGTCTATGAATTAGAAAAGCGCGACATTTGTAATAAATTCTGCAAGCATACAGGTGTGTAGCATACAGGTCGAACACAGGTAGGAAAGTTAAATTTTATTATTTATATGTTTCGTGGGCGTGTTAGACGAACTTTGGAGGTTGATTTTGCAAAACAAAACAAAATTAAAACTGTAATTTGATTCAGAACAGATCTAACTGAACCGACGATCAAATCACAATTTCAATGGAAAGCAAATGAAACTATGAATTAGATTTGAATCTAATCAAACCCAATTTGACCTAAGAAAATAATAAAAAGCAGAAATTGAAATTGCAGAAATTGAAATAACAAACAAGAATTAAAATTAGGATTTCCGCTGAATCTAATCAGACGGTAAATCACTAATGCAAACAAGTGCAAAATACAAATAGTGTTCTACCGAATCTAATCGTATAGACAACACTAGTTGCTAAGAAAACAAAAAAATGCAGAAAATAAAAGAGAAAGAAGAACTTTTATTAGAACAATGGAATAAGAGATGAGATGAGATGGTGGCTACAATGCCATTACAAGGGTATATAGGGTAGATAGCCAAACCCTAACCCTAATGGTAAATGGGCCTGGTCATTACACCCACTAATTAGTTTACAATGAGAAACATAAATGGGCCTTAGATAAATAAAGCAAATCTGGGCCTTTTCTCTTTTTCCTCTTGCTTCCTTGATATTTCTTCATTGATTTATGATGTGCAAAGCCTTTTTATCACTCCTTTTCTTGTCCAACAGCAACCAGATGTGATATCTTCATCTACAATTCTTCAAAATGCAAATACACAGCAAATTGAACTCTATTTCTCTACATTTCTGATTGCATGCGGGCTGGGTTGGAATATCTGTAAAAATAACAAAACAATACCCAAGTAATATTTATTTACATACAAAAGATAAGATATAAGAGCATAAAAATAACACATTTCTATGTCAATCAAATACCCCCACACTTATCTTTTACTCGTCCTCGAGTAAAACAAAAATGAAAAACTAAACTAGATAGGTCACACTTTCGTAGGAAACACGATTGCATTGAGCGTATGCAACAAGCCGTTAAACCTCTAGGTGTCCCTAGTAGGACGAGTGGTGTCTCGTGAGGGTTTTCAGCGGATACTACCCACAAAATCCAAATGCAGTATGCTATGATTCTAATGAAACTACATGAATGCAATGGACATATGCAAATAAAACGAAAAATGAAAACACGACTTGTTTCAGGAAAGTGGTACAACAATTTAAGTTAACAATTTCTAGTCAGTTGATTTTATTTTAGATGCCTCAACTTGTCACAAATTTTCAATATAAATCAAGTTTTCAAATGTTAAATTCCAGTTTGGCCAGTTAGTTCGGTCGATAACATAGTGCAGCCATGAAATAGATTCTTCGTTTGCTTGGCACAGTTTGCAAAGTGGTATTCTAATTTTCTCATGTATGGCTAGTCAAATCAATAAGGTCAAGAAGTGTTGGGTATCATCGCTTATTCTTTATTCTATAAAATTTTAAGATTTATGATTAAGTACATACACCTAAAAAGACCAAGGTTTACCACCCATGCACTGCCTCGCGGACTAACGGAGAGTGGGTAAAGAGCTTGGCGGATTGTGCAGGCCGACTTTGACTTTGTCAACAACGTGTCGGTAATCCTTAGGTGTCCAATCCCATAAAATGAGACCAAGATATTCCAACTTTGACTTTGTCAACAACGTGTCGGATAGAGCTTGGCGGGTTTGCACACCAACGCTCGATATACAAGCAATGTTGGATACCCTTGGAATACTATTATTATTATTATCGAAAATATAAGCACAAAAGAGAGTTATGCGAATTCAACTTAACACAACTTAGTTTTAAAGATTTGAAAAGCCAATATAAGTATTTTAAGTCCTCCACTTATTTAAACAAAGTCTACAATATAGAATAGATTTCATGGCCATCACCTAAGAATCTCCCTATGTACCGGTTACACTATTATCCCTCAAAATTAACTTTTCATTATATTTCTTATTCGATCTAAGTTGAGAGAAAAAAATACTATCAACTGGCTAAAAATTGTAAACTTATTTTGTTGTATCAATTGAAAATGAGTCGTACTTTTAAAAAAAAAAATTTTTTTGGTATGTTACTACGATATAAAATGTATGATGGTCCTACTTAAATACTGAAATGAAAAGAAAAAAAAAATTTGAAAACTGAATGAAATGCAGACTCCCCCCCACACTAGAACTAAACAGTGTCCACACTGTAATTTTTTTCTAAATTTGAAAGATCGTACCCAGAGATGGATTAAATGCAAAATTATTTGTAAAATGAAATGCAGTTTAACTATATGGAGAAATGGATCATATGTACAATGATATATGTGTTTGCGATGTATGCGATGCAAAGAGTTCCACCAACTTTTCCCCCCACACTTAGTTCTAGCCCTATGAGTCCCATTCCCACTGTGTCTAGACATGTTTTCTAACAAGCAAGAGTTTTTGAAAACCATCTCATCTTTATACCTCGATTTGTAGTCCAGGAGATAAATATGTAGGGTCGTCCTAACCTGAAGTTTTTCAACCAAGCCAACGTTCCAAGAATAATTCATGTGTTCAACAAATTTATCAGTGTAATTTTTCAAGAATTTGTGATCGAGTATAAATTCAGTGAAATTTGAATTTTGAGTGTTGTTCAACAGCATGTGATCACATTTCTCATCATTAACTGACAATGTATTTTCGACACTGACAATTTCAAGTTCATTTGAAATCTCAAAATTTTCAAACTTGGATTCGTGACCTAATTCTGTTTCATCCTCATTCGGCAACTCCTCTTCATTCAATCCAAAAAATTCATGTTCATTGAAATTCTTCTCCAACTCTGAGTTTTTGAAAAATTCAACATTATCATTTTGTTCAACTTCTAGAATTTCAAGTTTTTCACAGCCTGAAAGAGGAAGGTCAAAATCTAAGCTTAAATCTTTTTTCTGAAAAGAGTTGAAGTCCAAATCATTTGTTGAATTTTGAAAATCTTCATCAAGATGATTATTCTCAATTTCCAAAGTTGTTATTTGAAAATTTTCAATGTCAGTAGAAATTGGATTATTTTCTGATTCAACGCCCATTTGATTTTGTTGCTCTTGTTGCTCTTTCAAAGATGTCAGTAAACAAAGAAGTTCGTCTGCCCTCTTTCTAAGAATTTTAAGATGATATTCTTCAGAATCGTCGAATTGAGAGCTATCGTTTTGGATTCCTTGATTCTCAAAAATATTTGAATTTTCAGAAAGATGATAATGATGTTGGAAATCATTTTGATTTTGAAAATTAGGTTCGTAACCAAAGCTGTCGAAATTCGAGGGAAAATTGCGATTTTGGTCATATTCAAGATGTGGATATGGGTTGTAATTTTGAAAATTCTGATCGAATTGAAAATCATTTTCAAAATTATTTTCGAATTGGTTCCCAACCCCATATTGTTGTGGATCAAAGCTATATTGGGATTCAAAGTCGTTTTGATACGGATGTGGCCCATAATCGAAATTATTGAAATTTGAATTGAAATCGCAATTTCGATCATTTCTATGATTTTGAAAATGTTGGTCGGTTGGAAAATTTTGAAAATTGTTGGCATTGGGCTTACAAAATTTTGGAAAATCTTGTTTCATGAGATGTAATTCGTATTCATACTCTTCAAGAGGACGTCTACTCCGGTTATTATCCCACATTTCTCTCAATGATTTTTTTGAATTAGACATTTGAAATGAATTCACGGCAAGACAGAAATTATTCTCAATTCAAAATAATATAAAATAATGAGTTGTGCTCTATTAATTAACTGACTCAATTGGAAGGGGGAAGAGGGTCTTATGGCCGTTCACGTATAGTATAAAACTAAGGGATACGACCAATGTTTTACGGGTAGTATGCAACCTCTTTTGCTAAAAGTTCAATAAATTGAACTAATATATATCCGCGATCCAATTGTACGACACAGTCAACTTCACAAAGCACCACTTTTCAGTTATATTATTTTGAAAATCAAAATCACGTGTTAAAATTGAAAATCGATGAGAGTGGTTAGTTATGGAAAACCGTTCCTCACCACAAATTCAGAAATATCAGTCACAGAACAGACACAGAAATATAAATTGCAGAATTAAAATTTACATTCAAGCCGCTGCCCCTGCAGAAATTTTTTACAACAATTGTCTATATATTTTTTTCTTTTTCCTTTTGCAGCAGAGCACCTGTAGAGTTTAGAAAATATTACAGCGGGGTATGGCTGTCCTTCCAGAGTAGTTGAGTGGCTTGAGCAATTAAAATCAACTATTTGCTTTGCTTGATTTTGATTTCTTTGTTGGTTGCTTCAACTCCGTTCACTTTTCCCTTTGTATGATTTGTGATTGCACTCCTAAATATCAATCAATCCGCCTGCTCAATACAAATACCGTTCTCGAAACATAAAGGCATCAATTAAGTGGTCAACGCACCAACACAATTCACTTAACACTAAAATAGGAAGTCAGTGCACTCAATTTTTAAGCCACGCATTCAAATGTTTGATACCAAAACCATGCCACTCACGCACTCAACTTTAGGCCACAAAAATAAACGTTCGCAAATATTATTGTTCAGGTTGGGTTTCTCAACGCAGAGACCAAAGTAAGAAGTAGCCAAACAAAACAATAAAAGGCCACTAATCACGAAAAGATCCCAAGTTCCCAGATTAAAACTCACGCCCCTTTTCCTTGTTTACCCAAGACCAACACCTTCTTTTGATTACTTAACCCTTCGCAATGCTTCTTGCTTCAGAACGCAGACCCAAAACTCACACACCTTCTACTGTTTCACAACCACGGAATTTGCTCCAAAGGAGATAAAAATCAGATCTGAAATAACCGACGCCGCCTCTTTTTTTTTTTTTTTTAAACGGAAATCAACCCGAAGGTTTCAATCTTCGGACCGGGTGCTTCGCGATTACAATTGGGTTGTTCGAGTATGGAATTGGTTCTGCAAGTTAGGGTTTGCGACTGGTGATTCAAAGTGATTGTTGATGATGAAGGGGGTTTACAGCGTTGGGTGACTGGCGTTTGAACGTGGGCTACGTGGTGATGGTTATGGACAGAAGTTTTGTTGCGGAGGTGGGATTTGTGGCTGGACTTGTTTTGATTTCGAAGAACTTGCCTGTGAATGGCACTAGGGTTTTTCAAATCGGAATTTGCTGTGCGAGTAGATGAATCGGTGAGGGCTTGTTTGATGAGGAGTCAGTCTGGGGTGTGCAGATGGAACGTGGATTTTTGTTGTAAAAGTGAGACTTTTGATTCAATGGCAGAGGAGGTTGATGGTGGATGATTGGTGATGAACTTGTGAATTTGGTTGTGGATTGTGGAGTTGAATATGAACTGAGTTTGTGATTTTGTGGTGTTGATCGAAGTTTGATGATGGCACTTTGGCTGTGCGATGTAAGTGGTTTGCACTGAGTTTTTATCGTGTGAAGATGGTGATGGGAATGGGTTTGGTGACGAGGGTGGATGCGTGGATGTAGGGGTGTGATTGATGAAAGTAGGATTTTGCCCCTTTTTTTTTGTCAGAATTGTGAGAGGGAAGTAACGGAAGATGGAAAAAAAAATGTAATTATTTTTTTTTTTTGTTTTTTTTTAAAGATTTGTACAAGAAGAAAGGAAAGATTCTCTAAAAGAAAATCGATGAAAATTGGAAATAAAATCAAAAAAATGGGAAATAAAACCTAGAAAGGAAATATTTAGTGTGGCCATTGTAGTCCGTTGATGTTGCGGTGAGGATGCAAGGAAGATGTTACTGAATGGTGTATGTTTGAACTTTACGGTAGAAGAGAATCAGCAAGGTAACAAATAAGGCAGAAGAAGAAGAAAGGATGTTGGAGATTAGAAAGAAAATTTGTAAAGAGAAAGAGATGAAAGGAGTTTTTTTTTTGTAAACTTGGAAAAGAAGAAAGCGAATGTGGAAAATTAGGAAAAAAATGGAAAGAAACAAGGCAAAATTTGAATAATATTTTTGTTTTTTTTTTGTTTTTTAGAGAGACTTGTAAAAGAAGAAAGAGATCTGTACAAAGGAGAAGAAATAAAAGAAAGGAAAAGCAATGAAATCAGTGAAATTTGGCATGTATTTTTTTTCTCTTGGTAGGAAGATTATAGTATCATTAATTAATACCAAATCAAGCCAATGGAGATTTTTTTATTTATATATATAAAAGAAAACAAAACAAAATAAAATAAAAACTAACACGAATCGGAAATTAAATAAAAAATAAAATCTAATCGTTACCTCCCCGGCAACGGCGCCAAAAACTTGATCGACGCTAGTCTATGAATTAGAAAAGCGCGACATTTGTAATAAATTCTGCAAGCATACAGGTGTGTAGCATACAGGTCGAACACAGGGAGGAAAGTTAAAATTTATTATTTATATGTTTCGTGGGCGTGTTAGACGAACTTTGGAGGTTGATTTTGCAAAACAAAACAAAATTAAAACTGTAATTTGATTCAGAACAGATCTAACTGAACCGACGATCAAATCACAATTTCAATGGAAAGCAAATGAAACTATGAATTAGATTTGAATCTAATCAAACCCAATTTGACCTAAGAAAATAATAAAAAGCAGAAATTGAAATTGCAGAAATTGAAATAACAAACAAGAATTAAAATTAGGATTTCCGCTGAATCTAATCAGACGGTAAATCACTAATGCAAACAAGTGCAAAATACAAATAGTGTTCTACCGAATCTAATCGTATAGACAACACTAGTTGCTAAGAAAACAAAAAAATGCAGAAAATAAAAGAGAAAGAAGAACTTTTATTAGAACAATGGAATAAGAGATGAGATGAGATGGTGGCTACAATGCCATTACAAGGGTATATATAGGGTAGATAGCCAAACCCTAACCCTAACCCTAATGGTAAATGGGCCTGGTCATTACACCCACTAATTAGTTTACAATGAGAAACATAAATGGGCCTTAGATAAATAAAGCAAATCTGGGCCTTTTCTCTTTTTCCTCTTGCTTCCTTGATATTTCTTCATTGATTTATGATGTGCAAAGCCTTTTTATCACTCCTTTTCTTGTCCAACAGCAACCAGATGTGATATCTTCATCTACAATTCTTCAAAATGCAAATACACAGCAAATTGAACTCTATTTCTCTACATTTCTGGTTGCATGCGGGCTGGGTTGGAATATCTGTAAAAATAACAAAACAATACCCAAGTAATATTTATTTACATACAAAAGATAAGATATAAGAGCATAAAAATAACACATTTCTATGTCAATCATTGTGGTTGCTATTACATGTTGCAATGACTCTATGGTGTGTTTTATGATTGATTAGAAGTGTTAGATTTGTCAAAAACGCCGTCGAATGGCGTAAACTGCTCGCTGGAAGAACTGCAGGAAATCATCCGAACCGGACCGGATCGGTGGGAGTGAGGGCGATCCGATCCGATGGCGCGACCCGATCCGCCGATGGCTGAAGACCCCGATCCGATGGTGCCGATCCGATCCGATCAAGACTTCGCGAAACGACCAGTGTTGCTTCATGAAGAGGTGACCCGATCCGCCCCTACCTTTCACGAACCATTCCAGCTTGGGTGTCACGATCCGCCTGAAGGAACACATCACGAACTCAGCAAGGTGGCACGACCCGAACCAATGGGTATTCACGATCCGACCCGGAGCTCGTAGGGCGACCCGATCCGGTGCATTTGAAGCGATGGCCGATCCGATCCGATGGGGTTTCTACGACCCGATCCGCGTAGGTCATTCCGATCCGATCTAGTAAGGAATGAAGAGGGACGATCTGAACTGATGCAGCGCCACGATCTGATGCTGTGGGACATGCACGACCCAAATGATGGAGACCGATCCGGATGAAGATGAAGACTATAACCCAAGATACAAAGGAAGTCCAAATGAGAAGTTAGAGCTTAAGATTCATATGGGAATCAACGAGTTCGCTTCATGGTTGGGCTTTGCTGCGGGACGCGTGCCAAGGAGTTATTGACGTCTATAGCTTTGGACCACTATGGTAGGAGGTACGAAGATGGATTCAGGGCCATTATGGCATAGGTAGAACCAAGGGCTACAACCAATGAAATGGGTCATTGAGATGTTTGGTCATGACTCCACATGTTTAGCTTGGTCATAGCAAGGTTTCTACAAGTCGGGATTCGTCGTTACCTCAGTTTGTCTAGTGTTCCAAAGTGGTAGATGTCGTACGCTTTACGCACTGGGTGAGAGATGTGAGGATGGTTGCTATGGATGATTTGTTTGCTATCATTGTAACATGCACATCCCACCCCGTATTCTTACACTATTTATTATGGCACCTTAGAGCATTGTACGGTATGTGGTACTAACTCTTTGGTTGCAGGTCCAGGTTCAGGTATGGTTTAGTATACCTGTTACTATTCTGTTTAGATGCTTATCGCTCATACCAGGCTTTATGTCTGACCCAGAGTTTTATGTCTCCTCTTATTACTCTGGGTGCTCACACGAGCAGACTAGAGACAGGTTAGCTGGTGATGCACGGGTAGATGATCCGGAGACGAGCATGAGGCTTCCACGTAAAATATATACATAGTATTCTCCCTGTATTGTTGAAGATCACTACTTGGGCATTGGTGGTGTATCTTCTACTTTAGCTTTCTTTTGTTTAGAGACAGTAAATTTGGAAAATTGTAATAAGCTGTATTTGAATTTCCGCTGCTCTGATGATGGATGTTGATTTTAGTTATCAGCTTATGCACTGTCTCACCTGTTTTATGTCAAGTATGTTATTATTATATTTTATTCCATACGCTGTGAGACATTCTACAGGTTCCTTGATTAGTTCATTCCCTTCTTCCCTTTCTTTGGCGACCGTTCCGTGCTAGTCGGGACATGTGTACAGCGCACTTCCGGAGGAAATGTAGGCTGGTGCAGAGCGGGCCGTCACACTTGGTATCAGAGCTCTAGGTTGCGTAGTTAACCTAGGGAAGTTATCAAGGAGAGATAATATACGTATACGAGAGAGCGTATTTGTGATTACTTTTGTTTTTAAAAGCTATATATATATATATACTATTATTAGTATAAGGATGAAGTTGTACTGCACTAGCACCACTATGGAGTCGTTAATCGTTTCCTTTTTCAGATTGACGATGAGCCGATATGCTAGAGATGCTGGTAGGGGAGCCAATAATGGGAATGCTGCTGACATGAGGACGATGTTTACTGACCTCATGAGAGAGATGCTTAGAGATGTACAGAGGGCAGCTCCCAATGGTGGAAATGGTGGTGGTCCAATAGTGCAGGCGCCAAGAGTCGACTTCGCCAAGCTGAATAAGGATTATACTAGTCTTGGTGGGAAGTCATTCCACGGAACGGAGTCGGCTACGGATGTTCAGGATTGGTTGGATAGTTGCGAATGTATCTTCGAGGATTTGGGTATCGAGGATGCGATGAAAAGAAAGCTAGCGTCCCGTCAGCTGCAAGGGCGGGCAATGAATTGGTGGAATGCTATAAAGGCAGCTACTCCCGAAGATCAGATTACTTGGGAGCAGTTTAAGGCTCGCTTTAGTGAGAAGTTCATTCCAGCTGCTCAGAAGTCAATGCTGTTTAAGAAGTTCTTGGAGCTCAAGCAGAATGGCAGAGCTGTCTCGGAGTATATTGCCGAATTTGACACTTTGTCAAAATATGGGTTATCTCTTATTGATACTGCCGAGAAAAAGAATGAGAAATTCATAACTGGTTTGGATCAGTACTTGGAGGAAAAACTTATTAACCACATCGATGAGACGTTTGAATCGATTGTGGGGAAAGCATTAAGATCAGAAAGTCTCTACCCTAAGTCGAAGACTGAGGTTGCATCTGCAGATGAGCCAAAGCCACAAGTAAGTGGTGGAGGCAAGGGTGGTTCCCAGAATAAGAGAAAGCAGAACCAAGATAAGGATGGCCAGAAGAAAAAGAATAAGCAAGATGTGGAGTGCTTCAGCTGTGGTAAGAAGGGCCATTATGCTAGTAATTGTCGGGCCAAGCCAGCGGATAGGAAGTGCTTCAACTGTGGCCAAATGGGACATCACAAGGACAAGTGTCCACAGCCCCCTAAAGAAAAGCAAATGGTGAAAGCCTACGCTCTTAATGCTATTCCTTCTTCGTCGAATTCCCCAACAGCGGCGGAGAAGGGAAAGAATGTCGTCATTCAAGGTATGCTTTCTGTTTATGATGTTCCTGTTAGAGTTTTGTTTGATACCGGAGCTTCCAGTTCTTTCATATCTAGTGACCTGGTAGATAGGTTGGGATTGGAGCCCGAGATTGTCGATAGACCTTTAGTAGTGACGAAACCGATTGGTGGTTCGACTAGCCTTAGCATGATTTGTCGTAATGTGGTCTTATCGAGTCATGGATGCATGTTTGTTTGTGATTGCTTTGTTTTGGGCTTTACTGGGTTTGGCATTATTTTGGGAGTAGATTGGCTCCAAAGATACGGGGTGGTGGTAGACTGTGAGGGCTTGTTGGTGACAGCTAGAGCGGATGATGGGCGGAGGATAGTGTTTGGTGGTCTACCCAGTAAGGGGGTATTGGCTAGTTTTCTAAACTCCCTCGACATTCCGCATAGTGAGTTGTCAGGTTTGCCCGTGGCTGGCCAGTATCCGGATGTTTTCGAAGAAGTGACCGGACTTCCACCACACCGAGAGATTGAGTTTCGTATTGATTTGGTAAAAGATGCCAGGCCTATAGTGATGCCACTTCGTCGTATGGCACCAAGAGAGCAGCGAGAGCTCGAGGTGCAAGTCAGCGATCTTTTGAAGAAGGGATTTATCAGAAGGAGTGTTTCTGAATGGGGAGCATCAGTTGTGTTTGGTACCAAGGCGGATGGTTCCCTTCGTTTGTGTGTAGACTACCGCGAGTTGAATAAAGTGAGGAGGAATAACAAGTATCCTCTACCGCGGATAGATGATTTGTTCGATCATTTGAGTGGCATGAGAGTATTTTCTCAGTTGGATCTCGCGACAGGTTTTCATCAGCTTAGAGTGGAAGCTGAGAGTATAACTAAAACGGCATTTCGGACGCCGTCTGGATTTTATGAGTGGTTGGTCATGCCATTCGGGCTGACCAATGCCCCAGCATATTTTGTGGATCTTATGAATAGGGTATTCAGAGATCAGTTGAATAAGTCTGTCCTTGTGTTCGTTGATGATATTTTGGTCTATTCGAGGACAGAGGAAGAACACAAGGAACATTTAAGAGTAGCGATGGAGGTGTTGAGAAAACACCAATTGAAAGCAAAGTTTTCTAAGTGTCACTTCTGGAAGAGGGAAGTGAGGTTCTTGGGCCATGTTGTATCAGAGAATGGTATTGCCGTGGACCCGGCAAAGGTGGCTACGGTACAGGATTGGCCTACGCCCAAGAATGCAACAGATGTAAGAAGTTTCTTGGGGTTAGCTGGATATTATCGTAAGTTTATCCAAGGTTTCTCCAAGTTAGCTGCACCATTGACCCAGTTGACCAAGAAGAATCAAGCTTTTGTTTGGGATGAAAGGTGCGAGAATGCATTCAAGAGTCTAAAGGACAAGTTGACAAGCGCACCAGTGTTAGTCATTCCTATGGGGGATGAAGAGATGACGGTATACACGGATGCCTGTGGTACCGGACTGGGTGCTGTATTGATGCAAGGCGGTAGGGTTGTAGCTTACGCAAGTCGGCAATTGAAACCGCACGAGAGATGATACCCTACCCATGATTTAGAATTGGCAGCGATCGTGTTCGTCTTAAAGATGTGGAGACACTATCTCTTGGGAGAAAGATTTGAGTTGTTTACAGATCATAAGTCGTTAAAGTATCTCTTCTCTCAGAAAGATCTGAATCTCCGTCAGCAGAGATGGTTAGAGTTCTTAGCTTCCTATGATTTTGACATCGCATACACACCGGGAAAGGGCAATGCGGTGGCTGATGCATTGAGTAGAAGACATGCCAGCTTAGGGGCTATGTTCCTTGAATGGAAGCAACTGGAGTTTATCGCGGGGTTTGATTTCAGACCAAAGTGCGAATTAGATCCAGAAATGTTAGCAAGTTTGACGATCAGACCCACTTTGATTGAGCGGATCGGCTCTAGTCAGAGGGACGACCCTAACCTATTGGAAATCATCTCCAAGTTAGAGATGAGTATCGATGAGGAGATGAACAAGTATGGGCTTGATCGAGATGGATGGCTTAGAAAGAATGGAAAGCTTGTTGTACCCAATGTCAATGGATTGAGAGATGAAGTGCTTAGAGAATGTCATCACTCAAAGCTAACTATACACCCCGGTGGTAACAAGATGTATCGAGATATGAAGCAGACTTACTACTGGGAAGGGATGAAAAGAGACGTTGGGAAGTTTATATCCAAGTGCATGAATTGCCAGCTAGTTAAAGCCGAGCAAAAGAAGCCTAGTGGGTTGTTGCGACCATTAGAAATTCCCAAATGGAAATGGGAGCAAGTCTCGATGGATTTCATTGATGGTTTACCAAGGACTAGATCGAGACATGATAGCATTTGGGTGATTGTGGATCGATTGACTAAAAGCGCAAGGTTTATACCAGTCAAATCGACCAGAACGGCAGCTAAGTTAGCAGAATTATATATGAAGTGGGTAGTGAGATTTCATGAAGTACCTAAAAGCATTGTGAGCGACCGAGACCCGTTGTTCACTAGTGGGTTTTGGAAGAGCTTACAAGAGGCTCTAGGGTCAGAGTTACATCTCAGTACCGCATATCATCCTCAGACCGACGGTCAGACGGAGAGGGTGAACCGTATCTTGGAAGACCTCTTGAGAGCATGTATATTGGATTTTGGTGGATCATAGGATGACCATTTGCATCTAATAGAGTTTGCATATAATAATAGCTACCAATCCAGTATCGATATGGCTCCGTTTGAAGCTTTGTACGGAAGACCGTGCAATTCACCATCATGTTGGATAGAGACTGGCGAGAAGTTTATGCTTGGACCAGATGTGGTGAGGGAAACTTCAGATAAGATCAAGATCATTCAACAACGAATGAAGGCTGCCCAAGATAGGCAGAAGAGTTATGCTGATAAGAGGAGAAGAGACCTAAAATTCTCCGTTGGTGACTTGGTGTTTATCAAGATTTCTCCGTTAAAGAGCGTAATACGATTTGGCAGGAGAGGCAAGTTGGCACCAAGATTTGTTGGCCCGTTCCCTGTTCTTGAACTAGTCGGGAGTTTGGCATATAGAATTGACTTACCAGAGAAAATGGCGGGAGTTCACAACGTATTTCATGTTTCCCAACTAAGGAAGTTCGTTCACGACTCAGATATGACTATTTCACCTGATCAGTTAGAGGACTTCGAAGTAGAACCCGAGGCGGTTGGGAACCGCAAGCCGGCCCGTATTGTTGAGCACGACATGAAGCAACTTCGAAGGAAGGCGGTGAAGCTAGTCAAGGTTCAGTGGGGCGAGGACGAGAATGATTGTACTTGGGAGACAGAGGAGAACATTAGGAAGACTTATCCGGAACTCTTTGCTTGGTAAGATTTTGACTTAGATTCAGTTTTCTGCATGCTAGGGTAAGCTTGTTTGTTTGTTTCGCATGTTTGATTGTTGTATATGGCTGTTAGGCATGCGGAATCTTTTGTATGTTTTGGGTTAAGGAATTTCGGGGACGAAATTTCTTAAGGGGGGAGAGTGTAACGACCCGCATTCTACGCATCATAGGATCGTAGAATATTTATTTCTGTCACATACGAAGTCGTATGGTCATGTAACTTTGGGAGACGACTGTTGGGGTCATTTCCCATGTTCATGATTTTTCCCGATTTTTAAATGACCATTTTACCCCTAGTTGGCACTGTTTTGGCCATAACTTTTGACTGGAAAGGAATTTTGACCTGAAACCACTTCCATTGGCTTCAGATGATTGTTTCTCTTTCCGTAGAGTGGTCACATTAGCCAAACGGACTCACCGTTTGGGAGATATGGCTGAAACAAGTTTCAGATGGTGAAAAACAGCTTAATTGGGCTTAAGCGGGTGATTAGCAGCTAGGCCCAGAGGGGAATTTCGGGTTTAGGGGTATATAGGGGCTGATTAGGGTTAGAAAACATTTCTTTAGACATTTTCCAGCCGCCACTTTCATCCTTTGACACTCTAACAATGGCCTCCTACATCTAAAACACCCCAAATCACTTTCTAATTGAAGATTAGGCTTAGCAACATCAAATTAAGAAGAAAAAAGCACCAAAGCAAGGTTAGAGCTGCTGCTGGACATCAGTATTCGCCCCAAATCAGAGAAGTTTCAGTTCTGAGAATTTTATTTGTGGCCAAGGTGAGTGATTTGCATAGTTTTTGCACTAATTACGGTAATTAAGGGTAATTAGTGAAGATTAGCGAATTTATACACTAATAAATTCTGGAAAAATGTTTAGAAATTCTTAAATAATGTTTTATGCCTCTGGTTGAAATTTGGTTCGATTTGATTAAGTTCTGTTAATCCTATGATCAGTTTTACTTAAACATGCTTAAGGGAAAATAAGGAGTTTTGGCCACTTTTGATCCATTTTGATTCATTTGAATGGTTGTTTGCTGTTGTGGTTGCTATTACATGTTGCTATGACTCTATGGTGTGTTTTATGATTGATTAGAAGTGTTAGATTTGTCAAAAACGCCGTCGAATGGCGTAAACTGCTCGCTGGAAGAACTGCAGGAAATCATCCGAACCGGACCGGATCGGTGGGAGTAAGGGCGATCTGATCCGATGGCGCGACCCGATCCGCCAATGGTTGAAGACCCCGATCCGATGGTGCCGATCCGATCCGATCAAGACTTCGCGAAACGACCAGTGTTGCTTCATGAAGAGGTGACCTGATCCGCCCCTACCTTTCACGAACCATTCCAGCTTGGGTGTCACGATCCGCCTGAAGGAACACATCACGAACTCAGCAAGGTGGCACGACCCGAACCAATGGGTATTCACGATCTGACCCGGAGCTCGTAGGGCGACCCGATCCGGTGCATTTGAAGCGATGGCCGATCCGATCCGATGGGGTTTCTACGACCCGATCCGCGTAGGTCATTCCGATCCGATCTAGTAAGGAATGAAGAGGGCCGATCCGAACTGATGCAGCACCACGATCTGATGCTGTGGGACATGCACGACCCAAATGATGGAGACCGATCCGGATGAAGATGAAGACTATAACCCGAGATGCAAAGGAAGTCCAAATGAGAAGTTAGAGCTTAAGATTCAGATGGGAATCAATGAGTTCGCTTCATGGTTGGGCTTTGCTGCGGGACGCGTGCCAAGGAGTTATCGACGTCTATAGCTTTGGACCACTATGGTAGGAGGTACGAAGACGGATTCAGGGCCATTATGGCATAGGTAGAACCAAGGGCTACAACCAATGAAATGGGTCATTGAGATGTTTGGTCATGACTCCACATGTTTAGCTTGGTCATAGCAGGGTTTCTACAAGTCGGGATTCGTCGTTACCTCAGTTTGTCTAGTGTTCCAAAGTGGTAGATGACGTACGCTTTACGCACTGGGTGAGAGATGTGAGGATGGTTGCTATGGATGATTTGTTTGCTATCATTGTAACATGCACACCCCACCCCCGTATTCTTACACTATTTATTATGGCACCTTAGAGCATTGTACGATATGTGGTACTAACTCTTTGGTTGCAGGTCCAGGTTCAGGTATGGTTTAGTATACATGTTATTATTCTGTTTAGATGCTTATCGCTCATACCAGGCTTTATGTCTGACCCAGAGTTTTATGTCTCCTCTTATTACTCTGGGTGCTCACACGAGCAGACTAGAGACATGTTAGCTGGTGATGCACGGGTAGATGATCCGGAGACGAGCAGGAGGCTTCCACGTAAAATATATACATAGTATTCTCCCTGTATTGTTGAAGATCACTACTTGGGCATTGGTGGTGTATCTTCTACTTTAGCTTTCTTTTGTTTAGAGACAGTAAATTTGGAAAATTGTAATAAGCTGTATTTGAATTTCCGCTGCTCTGATGATGGATATTGATTTTAGTTATCAGCTTATGCACTGTCTCACCTGTTTTATGTCAAGTATGTTATTATTATATTTTATTCCATGCGCTATGAGACATTCTACAGGTTCCTTGATTAGTTCATTCCCTTCTTCCCTTTCTTTGGCGACCGTTCCGTGCTAGTCGGGACATGTGTACAGCGCACTTCCGGAGGAAATGTAGGCTGGTGCGGAGCGGGCCGTCACAAATAATCTTTTATTTAGATTATTAAAGTTTTCAGTTATATTTAGTAATTGGAATAAAAAGGAATGTGAGTTGGGTTTATTGTGAACTGCGTTTTTAAGTGACATGTGTTCTTTAACCCAACTGATAGTGAAAATATGATTTGGAATTTATAAATCTTTTATTAAGATTTAAATGGGAATTTTCCAAAAGCCAAGTTTTCCAATTTAATATATTAAATTGGAGTTGAATGGAATTCGAATTAATAATAACCGGGATAAGCTTCTGTAAAAGAAAACCGATAGTACATATGGAATTTAAGAGGCTTTGCCGTTATTCCATTTATATTGTTGGTCGGATACATAAATTTATAACGATTATATATATTGGTTTGATTTCTGTGAAGATTCCATATTTTATGGAAGACGATTTTGGGTTTACCGTGAACTATGTTTTAAATGACATTAGTTCTTTAACCCAGTTAAGCATAAGATTAATTTCTTAATTTAAGTAATCATTGAATAATGATTTTTGATATTTAAATCCGAATTGGGTTCTTGATAAATCTTTAAAAGAAATATTTAAGAATAAATGTAAAGAATTTATCTTTGATAAAATAATGTTATTAGAAGAATACTCTGAATTGGAATGTGGCATTGGATGTGTTTTTATAGTACTTGATTTTTAATTATAAAAATACGTGAGTTATTCGGGAAGACCGGGTTTAACCCATTCCGAATAATTACTATGACGACGAAGAGTCGAATATGAAGACGGTGGTTGAAGGCCGATGATCTTCACATGGAATGGATGTGTTGCTACAGAGACCCTTGATGGGAGTAGCTACCTTGAAGGGGATCCAGTTGTGGTCGTCCGGACTATGGTTGATTGTTCGGATTTGGTTTTCGCTCAGACTGTAACGACCCGTGTTGTTGCCCATCAAATATTGAATTTAATTTATTTAATTTAAATATTATATTTGGAATATCGATGGGATTTAATATTTTAATTCGTTATTTAAACGAAGTTCGAACGTTATATATTTATATAATTATAAATCGAGGTTGAAAATGGCGTGCAGTTCGTAAATTCGTGTTTTGAACTTCAACTAAGAATACAGAGTCCGATATAAGTCGGATTTCTGTGAAACAAGAAACACTGGGAGCGTGTTGACGATAATTTTAATATGAAAGAGAAAAATTCTGATTTCGTATTATAAATTGTAAGTTATGGCCAAATCAAAATTTGGAAAAAACGCTGTGGAAATCGTTATTGAAATATCGACCTTTAAAATGGCCATTTTGCTAACGATCTCGGATTTCAACGAAATCAGTTTCATTGGAATCGTATCGTTAAATTATTGTAAGAAAATCAAATTGCGTGGAAAACCGATGTCGTTTGTGACCACGATAGCCATAAACGCCCATTCATTTTCTATAGCGCGTATTTAAGTAAATAAAGGGATATTTGGCCGTAACTCGAGCAGACGATCGAATTAGGCCACGAAACCAGTCCCGTTGAGTTCGTATCGTCGATTAGAGTCAGGATAGGTATATAGTTTGTTATTTGTAGAGACCGGATCATTTGGCGTTAAAAAGGGCATTGCGGTGCGCGGTAAAAATAGTCCATCGGGGAAACAGTCTCGGAATGCGACGAAACTGGTGCCGTTGGGTTCGTATCAACAAATTATTTAAGGATTTCAAAGTTTCAAGTTGATTTGATTTATCTGGTGATCGTGAAAAAATAAAACACGTGTTTATTTCTGGTTTTATAAAGAATTTTTTTTCATACGATGTCGGAATTCGACGAAACTTGTCCCATTGGGTCCGGAATGCCTTTTTGCACCAAGATTAGCCTTTTTATCAGTAAACGAAAATCAATTGTGCTTAGTTTTACGTGTTACTTCAGCGTTAAGTTTCGTTACAATAAAATATCTGTAATAAATAAATAAACAAATTGCAAAGACATCTCAACCCCTACCCTATCTTATGAATTGAAAACTCTCAACAGTGACACGCTGCATAACCTAATTCTGTACACTATCTGAGGTTGGAATTGACAAAACAGTGCACGCCTATCAACAAAACTAGCTACTTATCTATATGAAAACTCACACAGCGAGCTGTCTTCTCCTACCTTATTTGGATTTGCCAATACACTGACTGCCGTATATATATATATATATATATACTACACTGGCTCATGCGTCCCTTTTCCTTTGTACACATACTGATCCATCTTTTCTGATCATGAGCCATTTCGAAGTGATTGAGGGGAATGAACAAACCAATCTATTCTACCTGATGCTGCATATCCTATGAGTTGTGTTCCTTGGGAGCCAAGTAGCCGTCGTTTATAAATACCGAGGCTTCTCCTTTCATTTCCAGTTCATTCTTCCTCCTGTCATAACTAGTTTCTGTAAAAGATAATATATATATATAAACTGAATTGATAAATAAAAGAAAGGAGAGGCACAGGCGATTGCTGATTGGTCCGAAGTAGTGCAAGGCAAATGAAGCAGTGAGGATAACATGTTGTGATGGAGTCAAGTATACATACTGTGATGGAGTTCGAAACCATGCAGTTTGAGGTAGAGAGCTTCCATGGGTTGATACTTGATAGTATGTACGGGTGTTTATATAGTAGAAGTCGGAGAAGAGGCGGAGCTGAGCACTGGCGTGCAGTAGCAACAGAAGAAGCAGTGTCCGCTAAGGAAAAAAGACGGGGAGCGGTGGCCGGTAGAGAGAGGGAGGGGACGTGAAAGAGGTAAGCGGTGGACGTTGTCAGGAGATTAGGATGAAGCACGTATGGGTGCTAATGTGAAGAGTTTACTATAGAGAGTGCGGAAAAAAAAGAAAAAAAAATGAATAAGAAGAGACGTGTAGACAGAAGAAATGAAAGTACCAGGTGAAGGTTATTTAAAAGTTGGCTAATTGAGTTTTTTATGCCTAAGTGTGTTTAGTAGCACCTAATCCTGGGTATTATTTGCTTAATTGAGATTTAACATAACCTAAATATATAACGTGTCCAAATGTTTATACTAACATGGCTACATAACTAGCGTAAGTTAGCAATTAGGAATATAGTCATAATCTAGTGACAAGCAATTAAAGGAAGGACAGATCATATTTAATATTATTGCTTAACCGTATGTTAAGATGGTCGAATACCAAAGGTTTTGTTCTTCATCTAACCCAAATGAGTGTAATTAAAAGATGCTGTCAACTGGTGAATAAAGATTAATGAATATTTATTTAAAAGTTTGTAACTTATACATCAACCATAAAGTAATACGGTTTATAGTTGGTATTCTTAGTCTACTTAACTCGAAACGATCTGATGTTACTAAAAACGTAGTTCTCAATTAGTGTAATTAAAAATGTGTTGAACCGCCTAATCCATTATATTATAACATGCTCATTATTTGAACGTGCCAGTAATTGTTATAAATCATGAACTAAGATATGCTCGATCGGCTTCAACCAGGCCATCTGATATTTGTTAATGAGAAAAAAAAAGAAAAAATAAATAAATTTAAATTAAGATAATACTTTGGACTAAGTTATTATTAATATTAATTAAAAATGATGAACACCGTAATTATATTTATGTCGGTGTCATACAGTTATGGGGATGAATGAAACAAGTAACGTCAAGTCCATACCAGCAAGCACAACATGTTGAAAACTGGTCTGATTAGAGTTGGCAGCTTTTGAAGTTTTAATTAAATTAAATGTCAGTTTAATTTAATTAAAGACAAACCGGTTCAGCAACAAACGGAAAACAAGGTGAGTTAAGCTCACTCAGTTCCCATTTATATTTTATATAAATTGGGTATTTTTATTTTGTGTGCTCTGTTTGCTGATGGTTACCTATTGCTAGTTATACACTTGTTTGTTGATTTAACTGATGAAATTAAACCGTGTTTAATTTCAGCGAAATACCAAATCGTTATTTTAGCGATTGGATCCAATAGAGGTAATTTACCTTATTGGTCACGTTTATTTATAAACGTGTTCATGTGTTTGAATTGTCTGAATTGTTTGTTGATTGGCTGACATTATATCGTCGTTATTTGCTGTTATAGAAATTAACAATTAAATCGAATTGGTTGACCTGATTGGTGGTAACCATTTAAATACAGGGAAGAATAGGTTGGAGGGACCCAACCGGATCCCTCAAATGTATTATTTATTTTCATGTTATTATATATGAACTGGTCTGTTTGGCTGATTGGTTTGATTGTTGTTTATTGACTGAATATTCAACATTTGTTGGTTTAAACCAATGGGCAGTATTGGTTAAGTGTTTGGCAGAGTATGTCTTATAAAATCAATAGGGTTATAAAATATTGTTTCACCGTCAGACGAATCGATAGAGCTGAAGTTATAAAATTTATTTTACAACTGAAGTTGGATTTTTAAATATATTATTTTGGATAAAGTCTTTTAAAGAGTAATAAACAAATATTTTAGTTATTTAAGACTTTGATTTATTTTTAAGTGTTTTTATAAAGTAAATTCTGACGTTAATCAGATTTGCAAGTATGAGAATAAGAATACATCGAGTGGTTTGACTCTGGTAGTTGTTTTGTAAAGAAACAATTAATGGAATTAATTAAATTAATTATATTTGTAATTAATTTAAAGCGAGAACTAGTTTGAATAGATTAACGAGATAATCGAGTTTTGAGTTGACAAAATCGACCGCTTTAACTGGAATCGATTATTAGATTAGTTTGTTTCGAATTTGCAAAATGAAATAGTTGAAGAATATTGTTTTAACTTTAAATTAGATCTTTATAAAGGATTTTCTATTTATTTTGGTAAATAAAGAAATTTACTACTGAAGTAGTTAATGAGTGAAGAAAATTATTGTTTTAATAAGAATTTAGAAGATTTCTTTTGGAAAGTAATCGAAGAGAAATGTAATCCAATTGGATGGTGAATGGAATTTATGAGCGGGTTTTTATATTTAAAGCTCAAATTTTTATAACGATGTTATAAAAAGGATTTCAAGGGAAGGCGATAACTTAAATTTAAGTGTTGCTTAATTATTTGAATTAAGGTAAAGGGTTTATATAAACCAAGGTTATGTAAATGAGGTTTAACGTGTTAAGGCGTTAATTTTATATTAACGTTACTTGAAAAAAGATCAAGTAAAAAGGGGAATTTGGAATGAGATTCCAAAGCTGGAAAATGGTCGAATAGTTTTGAAAAGATATTAGTAAAAGTGAATTGGGATAAAGAAGTGGATTGTATAACCAAAAGCCGAATTTAAATGAATCTGTTTTAACAGAGTTAGAAGTTTTAATTAAACAGAAGTAAATAAATTTGTTTAATTAAAAGGCCAAGTGATGTTGAATACTGAAACAGTGAACTCATTAGAGTGTCATGATTTGAAACACTGTTTATTTTGATAGTTAAATCGCCGACTATCAAATCTGTCCAATACGGTTGTTGGTATGGAAAGACCAAGATCGAATTTATATTCGAAAACCATTCCGTCCAACAAATACGTGAAGATATCAAAAGATGATCGAGATAGAGCATTGAAGACTGTGGATTTTCATACACGGAAGAACCACTAATATTCTCGGCCTGGCAAGTAGAGATAAGCGGTGATTCTGTCGTGATTGGAATCTACGGGTTGCAAGGACTTCTCGCTACTGATCCATGGGGTGATTCCTATATGGATGCAGTAGGAGAGTGCCTTCGGATCATCCTGTTCCTGGATGACTTGTAAGGACGAGTGTTTGACAGAGTATTTCCAAAGGGTCATGTACGTTGATTTCTTCAAACGTGCTACAGTTGTTGGCGGAGAATCGCCGTTCTCTTAGCTTCTAGCTAGAGTATTTTTGTGGACGTCAATTAGTGATATCTGACGGATCTGACGATGTGGCATTCAAAGTGAATGGTGACCAGATGTTCAAAGATAAATTCTAGCCTCAAGCCTCATCAACCGGAAGATGACAAAAAAATCGGGCGGGCAGGCAGCATGGCTATGTGGGTCGCTCCCATTAGGGTGTATAATCACCTATCTAGAGAAAATCCAATTTGCTTCTTAAATCTATGTTTCGATGCTGTCCCTTTTCGGGAGACGGTTGTTGATCCCAACCGTCGGTGATATACATTCGATACACTCAAGCGAAATGAGTGGTCGGTCATGTGAGGGCCGGGTTGCAAGACGTTCTTGTTGAACCCAGTGTATTCGTCTCTATATATACACATTCGGCAGGTGGTCCCATACCTTGTCATAGTTGGAATCCAATCTCCAATAAGTGCCCGCGGTTTTGTTTGTATACTATATATGTGGAGCGTGAGATGCAAGCGTTCCACTAGATTGTTATTTACTTGTTTTCAGACATTATTATAATATCAGACAAGATATTGATTTCAAAACTGGTTTGGGTTATCGTAAGGTAAAAACCGTCCGTGTTTATGTGTGGATTTGGTCTTACGATTATCCTTTTCTTTTGAAAAGAATTTGAACTTTAAAATCATGTTTGGATGATTTACCCTTAATACTGTGCGAGTTTATCTCACTCTGGTTCACCAGACTGACCCGGTGTTTTGTAAATGCTCGGGTTAGCCCGGAGTGTACAGGTCCAGGTTATCGAATGTTGTGAAGAGACGAGCTGGAGATGATCAGACGTATGATATTATATAGCTACTATTCCGCTGTGTGCTGTATATGGGAACAGGATATTATAACTGTCCAATTGTGTGCTGTACTCTGATATTGTAAGTATTTTTAAATCTCTCAGTAAAGATTTATTTCAGTATTATATTTTGTTCCGCTGCGATGTGGGACTCTGTGTTGTGTTGTTTCTTCTTCTTCTTCTATTCTAATATTTCTTTCTTTCTTATCTCACCCTCTAAATTCTTTCAAATAACTATCCGGTGTTTTCGGTGCTTGGAGGATCGGCATGAGTTACGGTAAAGGTATTTATGTCGATTTTCGAGGCCGGAAATCCTTGGGTCGTTACAGTGGTATCAGAGCTGAAGGTTAAATGATTACCTTTGCTCTGTGGCGTAACTCAGTAGAGATGGGGTTAGCAATACCCTAGATTGAGTTGAGTGTATATATATGAGTGAACGTATTTGTAGATTTTTTAAAAATTGTTTTATATTATGGAGATTTATTGACTGAGTTGTTTATGAGTTCTGGTCGATCAGTTTGATCCACTGTATCGATAGGAGTTTCTAAACACTCAAGTACGATAAACCGACACAGTATGTTTTGAAAGAGGGTAAATGAAATAATTTACCCAAATTATATTTTGATATAAAGAGAATATATATATTATAATATATTGGATGTGTTGGTTGATTATAATTAAAATGGTTATATAAATAACCAATTGAAATTCATATAATATAAAAGCAGATTTATTAAATCTGAAATTTAAATCAGAATTGGAATTAAAATTCCTAAAAGTGAGAAAGCTGTTTGCAAATGAACTTAGATTGAATATATGAAAATTTTAAAATCCTGGGAGATTTTAAATTGTTTTACGAGCATGGTGTTTGGGATTTTGAAATAGATTT
Source organism: Allium sativum (assembly GCA_030737875.1). Taxonomy (NCBI): domain Eukaryota; kingdom Viridiplantae; phylum Streptophyta; class Magnoliopsida; order Asparagales; family Amaryllidaceae; genus Allium; species Allium sativum. The sequence continues at coordinate 164,627,311 of CM060916.1, read as the reverse complement.
CAAAGTGAAAATGTTTAAATACGGTTTTGATAAGTGATATAGTATTGAACTCACTTCGATAGCTGGGAAGTAACTCTGATGATGCTGGCCACATCATCAGTGTTCATTTCCGAGTTCTCAGTGACGAATTACTACCAAAAATCTTGTTTTGAATTGCTTTGAGAAAAACAAGCTGTTTTGAATTCTAAAAAGGGATATTTGATTTTTGAAAGTACTAAAAACTCCCAGGGAAATTGTTTTAACAAATGGGAAATTTTCGATATTTTCAAAAATATTTATACACGGTAATAAATCGGTTTTCGATTTAAAATAAATTAGATTTGAAATGAATGGGTTTATAACGTTCTTTCTTACCTTAGCAATTTCGAGGACGAAATTATTTTAAGGGGGAAAGAATGTAACGACCCGTGTTTTTGCCCGTCAAATATTTAATTTAATTTATTTAATTTAAATATAATATTTGGAATATCGATGGGATTTAATATTTAATTCGTTATTTAAACGAAGTTCGAACGTTATATATTTATATAATTATAAATCGAGCTTGAAAATGGCGTGCAGTTCGTAAATTCGAGTTTTGAACTTCAACTAAGAATACAGAGTCCGATATAAGTTGGATTTCTGTGAAACAAGAAACACTGGGAGCGTGTTGACGATAATTTTCATATGAAAGAGAAAAATCCAGATTTCGTATTATAAATTGTAAGTTATGGCCAAATCAAAATTTGGAAAAAACGCTGTGGAAATCGTTATTGAAATATCGACCTTTAAAATGGCCATTTTGCTAACGATCTCGAATTTCGACGAAATCAGTTTCATTGGAATCGTATCGTTAAATTATTGTAAAAAAATCAAATTGCGTGGAAAACCGATGTCGTTTGTGACCACGGTAGCCATAAACGCCCATTCATTTTCTATAGCGCGTATTTAAATAAATAAAGGGATATTTGGCCGTAACTCGAGCAGACGATCGAATTAGGCCACGAAACCAGTCCCGTTGAGTTCGTATCATCGATTAGAGTCAGGATAGGTATATAGTTAGTTATTTTTAGAGACCGGATAATTTGGCGTTAAAAAGGGCATTGCGGTGCGCGGTAAAAATAGTCCACCGGGGAAACAGTCTCGGAATGCGACGAAACTGGTGCCGTTGGGTTCGTATCAACAAATTATTTAAGGATTTCAAAGTTTCAAGTTGATTTGATTTATCTGGTGATCGTGAAAAAATAAAACACGTGTTTATTTCTGGTTTTATAAAGAATTTTTTTTCATACGATGTCGGAATTCGACGAAACTTGTCCCATTGGGTCCGGAATACCTTTTTGCACCAAGATTAGCCTTTTTATCAGTAAACGAAAATCAATTGTGCTTAGTTTTACATGTTACTTCAGCGTGAAGTTTCGTTATAATAAAATATCTATAATAAATAAATAAACAAATTGCAAAGACATCTCAACCACTACCCTATCTTATGAATTGAAAACTCTCAACAGTGACACGCTGCATAACCTAATTCTGTACACTATCTGAGGTTAGAATTGACAAAACAGTGCACGCCTATCTACAAAACTAGCTACTTATCTATATGAAAACTCACACAGCGAGCTGTCTTCTCCTACCTTATTTGGATTTGCCAATACACTGACTGCCGTATAAACATATATATATATACTACACTGGCTCATGCGTCCCTATTCCTTTATACACATACTGATCCATCTTTTCTGATCATGAGCCATTTCGAAGCGATTGAGGGGAATGAACAAACCAATCTATTCTACCCGATGCTGCATATCCTATGAGTTGTGTTCCTTGGGAGCCAAGTAGCCGTCGTTTATAAATACCTAGGCTTCTCCTTTCATTTCCAGTTCATTCTTCCTCCTGTCTTTTCCAGTTTCTGTAAAAGATAATATATATATATACATATATATAAACTGAATTGATAAAGAAAAGAAAGGAGAGGCACATGCGATTGCTGATTGGTCCGAAGTAGTGCAAGGCAAATGAAGCAGTGAGGATAACATGTTGTGATGGAGTCAAGTATACATACTGTGATGGAGTTCGGAACCATGCAGTTTGAGGTAGAGAGCTTCCATGGGTTGATACTTGATAGTATGTACGGGTGTTTATATAGTTGAAGTCGGAGAAGAGGCGGAGCTGAGCATTGGCGTGCAGTAGCAACTGAAGAAGCAGTGTCCGCTAAGGAAAAAAGACGGGGAGCGGTGGCCGGTAGAGAGAGGGAAGGGACGTGAAAGAGGTAAGCGGTGGACGTTGTCAGGAGATTGGGATGAAGCACGTATGTGTGCTAATGTGAAGAGTTTACTATAGAGAGTGCGGAAAAAAAAGAAAAAAAAATGAATAAGAAGAGGCGTGTAGACAGAAGAGAAATGGGAGGGGAGCATAAAGATGGAATCGGTGGCAAGCTGGGTGGTTGGCGGCGGAAGGTGCGTGGTTGACACGGTGTGGGAGCTAGTGAGGTATTGTTGATGCAAGAAATGAAAGTACCAGGTGAAGGTTATTAAAAGTTGGCTAATTGAGTTTTTTATGCCTAAGTTTGTTTAGTAGCACCTAATCCTGGGTATTATTTGCTTAATTGAGATTAACATAACCTAAATATATAACGTGTCCAAATGTTTGTACTAACATGGCTACATAACTAGCGTAAGTTAGCAATTAGGAATATAGTTATAATCTAGTGACAAGCACTTAAAGGAAGGACAGATCATATTTAATATTATTGCTTAACCGTATGTTAAGATGGTCGAATACCAAAGGTTTTGTTCTTCATCTAACCCAAATGAGTTTAATTAAAAGATGCTGTCAGCTGGTGAATAAAGATTAATGAATATTTATTTAAAAGTTTTTAACTTATACATCAACCATAAAGTAATACGGTTTACAGTTGGTATTCTTAGTCTACTTAACTCGAAACGATATGATGTTATTAAAAACGTAGTTCTCAATTAGTGTAATTAAAAATGTGTTGAACCGCCCAATCCATTATATTATAACGTGCTCATTATTTGAACGTGCCAGTAATTGTTATAAATCATGAACTAAGATATGCTCGATCGGCTTCAACCAGGCCTTCTGATATTTGTTAATGAGAAGAAAAAAGAAAAAAAAATTTAAATTAAGATAATACTTTGGACTAAGTTATTATTAATATTAATTAAAAATGATGAAAACCGTAATTATATTTATATCGGTGTCATACAGTTATGGGGATGAATGAAACAAGTAACGTCAAGTCCGTACCAGCAAGCACAACTCGTTGAAAACTGGTCTGATTAGAGTTGGCAGCTTTTGAAGTTTTAATTAAATTAAACGTCAGTTTAATTCAATTAAAGACAAACCGGTTCAGCAACAAACGGAAAACAAGGTGAGTTAAGCTCACTCAGTTCCCATTTATATTTTATATAAATTGGGTATTTTTATTTTGTGTGCTCTGTTTGCTGATGGTTACCTATTGCTAGTTATACACTTGTTTGTTGATTTAACTGATGAAATTAAACCGTGTTTAATTTCAGCGAAATACCAAATCGTTATTTTAGCGATTGGATCCAATAGAGGTAATTTACCTTATTGGTCACGTTTATTTATAAACGTGTTCATGTGTTTGAATTGTCTGAATTGTTTGTTGATTGGCTGACATTATATCGTCGTTATTTGCTGTTATAGAAATTAACAATTAAATCGAATTGGTTGACCTGATTGGTGGTAACCATTTAAATACAGGGAAGAACAGGTTGGAGGGACCCAACCGGATCCCTCAAATGTATTATTTATTTTCATGTTATTATATATGAACTGGTCTGTTTGGCTGATTGGTTTGATTGTTGTTTATTGACTGAATATTCAACGTCTGTTGGTTTAAACCAATGGGCAGTATTGGTTAAGTGTTTGGCAGAGTATGGCTTATAAAATCAATAGGGTTATAAAATATTGTTTCACCGTCAGACGAATCGATAGAGCTGAAGTTATAAAATTGATTTTACAACTGAAGTTGGATTTTTAAATATATTATTTTGGATAAAGTCTGTTAAAGAGAAATAACAAATATTTTAGTTATTTAAGACTTTGATTTATTTTTAAGTATTTTTATAAAGTAAATTCTGACATTAATCAGATTTGCAAGTATGAGAATAAGAATACATCGAGTAGATAAACTCTGGTAGTTGTTTTGTGAAGAAACAATTAATGGAATTAATTAAATTAATTATATTTGTAATTAATTTAAAGCGAGAACTAGTTTGAATAGATTAACGAGATAATCGAGTTTTGAGTTGACAAAATCGACCGCTTTAACTGGAATCGATTATTAGATTAGTTTGTTTCGAATTTGCAAAATGAAATAGTTGAAGAATATTGTTTTAACTTTAAACAAGATCTTTATAAAGGATTTTCTATTTATTTTGGTAAATAAAGAAATTTACTACTGAAGTAGTTAATGAGTGAAGAAAATTATTGTTTTAATAAGAATTTAGAAGATTTCTTTTGGAAAGTAATCGAAGAGAAATGTAATCCAATTGCATGGTGAATGGAATTTATGAGCGGGCTTTTATATTTAAAGCTCAAATTTTTATAACGATGTTATAAAAAGGATTTCAAGGGAAGGCGATAACTTAAATTTAAGTGTTGCTTAATTATTTGAATTAAGGTAAAGGGTTTATATAAACCAGGGTTATGTAAATGAGGTTTAACGTGTTAAGGCGTTAATTTTATATTAACGTTACTTGAAAAAAAGATCATGTAAAAAGGAGAATTTGGAATGAGATTCCAAAGTTGGAAAATGGTCGAATAGTTTTGAAAAGAGATTAGTAAAAGTGAATTGGGATAAAGAAGTGGATTGTATAACCAAAAGCCGAATTTAAATGAATCTGTTTTAATAGAGTTAGAAGTTTTAATTAAACAGAAGTAAATAAATTTGTTTAATTAAAAGGCCAAGTGATGCTGAATACTGAACCAGTGAACGCATTGGAGTGTCATGATTTGAAACACTGTTTATTTTGATAGTTAAATCACCGACTATCAAATCTGTCCAATACGGTTGTTGGTATGGAAAGACCACGATCGAATTTATATTTGAAAACCATTCCGTCCAACAAATACGTGAAGATATCAAAAGATGATCGAGATGGAGCATTGAAGACTGTGGATTTTCAAACACGGAAGAACCACTAATATTCTCGGCCTGGCAAGCAGAGATAAGCGGTGATTCTGTCATGATTGGAATCTACGGGTTGCAAGGACTTCTCGCCACTGATCCATGGGGTGATTCCTATATGGATGCAGTAGGAGAGTGCCTTCGGATCATCCTGTTCCTGGATGACTTGTAAGGACGAGTGTCTGACAGAGTATTTCCAAAGGGTCACGTACGTTGATTTCTTCAAACGTGCTACAGTTGTTGGCGGAGAATCGTCGTTCTCTTAGCTTCTAGCTAGAGTATTTTTGTGGACGTCAATTAGTTATATCTGACGGATCTGACGATGTGGCATTCAAAGTGAATGGTGACCAGATGTTTAAAGATAAATTCTGGCCTCAAGCCTCATCAACCGGAAGATGACAAAAAAATCGGGCAGGCAGCATGGCTATGTGGGTAGCTCCCATTAGGGTGTATAATCACCTATCTAGAGAAAATACAATTTGCTTCTTAAATCTATGTTTCGATGCTGTCCCTTTTCGGGAGACGGTTGCTGATCCCAACTGTCGGTGATATACATTCGATACACTCAAGCGAAATGAGTGGTCGGTCATGTGAGGACCGGGTTGCAAGACGTTCTTGTTGAACCCAGTGTATTCGTCTCTAGAGATACACATTCGGTAGGTGGTCCTATACCTTGTCATAGTTGGAATCCAATCTCCAATAAGCGCCCGCGGTTTTGTTTTAATACTATATATGTGGAGCGTGAGATGCAAGCGTTCCACTAGATTGTTATTTACTTGTTTTTAGACATTATTATAATATCAGACAAGATATTGATTTCAAAACTGGTTTGGGTTATCGTAAGGTAAAAACCGTCTGTGTTTATGTGTGGATTTGGTCTTACAATTATCCTTTTTTTTTTGAAAAGATTTTGAACTTTAAAATCATGGTTGGATGATTTACCCTTAAAATTGTGCGAGTTTATCTCACTCTGGTTCACCAGACTGACCCGGTGTTTTGTAAATGCTCGGGTTAGCCCGGAGTGTACAGGTCCAGGTTATCGAATCTTGTGAAGAGACGAGCTTGAGATGATCAGACGTATGATATTATATAACTACTATTCCGCTGTGTGTTGTATATGGGAACAGGATATTATAACTGTCCCATTGTGTGTTGTACTCTGATATTGTAAGTATTTATAAATCTCTCAGTAAAGATTTATTTCGGTATTATATTTTGTTCCGCTGCGATGTGAGACTCTGTGTTGTGTTGTTTCTTGTTCTTCTTCTATTCTAATATTTCTTTCTTTCTTATCTCACCCTCTAGATTCTTTCAAATAACTATCCGGTGTTTTCGGTGCTTGGAGGATCAGCATGAGTTACGGTAAAGGTATTTATGTCGATTTTCGAGGCCGGAAATCCTTGGGTCGTTACACAGACCCAGTGCATAAGCTAGTAAATGCATGCGTGTCTGACATTGGATTTGGTTCCATGTGAATTAAATCGATTTCTATTAATGTATGTCTGTTTGGTGGTGGAGGATTTATTCTCTACTTAACACCCTGGTATATATTAATAGTGATTGATCGCATGGCGTGAATTGTCAATGTGGCACACCAAGATGCAAATGATCAAGGCTTTTGTTGAAAAGTAGGGCCTTGTGGAATGATCAAAGTATTGCCTATTACGACATAGCTTTGTGTTAGCATAACTTCGCGAGCCTCACACCCCGGTATGAGTCAAAAACGGGATACGAACTGCAGGGAGTGCACACGTTTCTTTCTAGCTAGAGTGATGCCGGGGACCTTCCAGTGCTGCATTTTACTAATGTGGATGATGGATATTGAGGCGCCTCGGATTTTTATAGTCCATTAGTGGTCATACTATAGGTCCAAAGGTACCGTGAAGCGTGTGTTCAGGCATAACCAATCCACTGCCGATAGGGGGGACCGGTCCTGAAGATCCAAGGTGTAACGACCCGGCTTTCGCCCGACCCCAACCGATCGTAAGATCGATCAAGACCATTCAAAACCCGTGTACGTTAACTTTGGGCATACAACACATTAGAACAACAACACAGACTTTTATAACATCAATAATAAATGTTACATCAGAGTACATAATATATCAGAGTACATCAATAAAAATACAGTGGAAGATACATTTACAATAAATTAAATACATTGCAGCGGAACAAATCTCAGCAGAAGGCCATCAATATTCTGGACCCAGCTTCAGACTTCAATCTCGGATCCTGCTTAACTAAATCTGCAAAAAGCTTCTTGACTGCCCGTGTGGAAAGAGGGCACCCTAGTTTGCAAAGTGAAACAAACTACAGGTCAGTCGTGGGACTGGTGTGAGAATTCTATACTTAACTCACCTAATAAGTAGGCTAATCACAGGACCACGCCGCTAACGCGGAACGGGTTTACTCCATTGGATTGCCAGTGCATAATTAAAGTAAATCGTCAAATAACGTAATTCTTTTTAGAAGAATGAAACCATTTTAAGACCCAGGTCCCATCACACAATGCAACGCACACCAGAGGATAGGGTTTTACCTTATAATGGTAAAAAGATGCTTGATACATAAAAACGATATTATTATTAGTGTGTATATATATTTAAAACATTTCAATATAAATGTAATAATCTTAGACGGAATAGTACCCCATCCTACTATGTCGCCATACTAGTTATACAATCGAAAAACGAGATGTCGTATTGGAAATTGGTTTTCTGTCATGAAATCGAAGCTAGGGATCGTCCTCTTCTGATTCTAGACACTGTAGAAAATGCCTCAGGATCCCCCGCAGTGAACCCTTGGATGCGATAGGGCCGGTCCCTACCTAACGGTAGTCGATTAGTTATGCCTGAACACACGTTTCCCGGTCCCTTTGGACCAATAATATGACCACTTCCGGCCTATAAAAACCCGAGGTACCACAATCCATAATCCACATAAGTAAAATGCCGTCCGTGTTAAAGCCCAAACACCACTCCAAGCTAGAAAGAAACGTATGCACTCCCTACGGTCCATATCCCGTTTTTGACTCATACCGGGGTGTGAGGATAGCGAAGTCACGATATACACAAAGCTATGCCTAAGGAGACTGTGCTTTGATCATCAACCACAAGGCCTGCTTTTCAACAAAGCCTTGATCATTTGCATCTTATCATGTCACATTGTCAGACCCTACCATATTATTGATCATCTACCAATATACATATAACCTCTAAGCTCATACGTCTTAGAGAAGGGTGATAAGTAAAGAATAAATTCTTCACCACCAAACAGAAATATATAATCGGTAGCGTTCAAAAAATACAGCAGGAAGGAATACAATTTCAGACACACAATCCATTTACAAGTCCGCTCTGGGTCTGAGCGAAACAATGTGTCCGTCGATCTCCAAATGCGTTTGGACGATCATTACTAAATACCTTGCCTTGGAAGGCTAATCCCAATTCAAGATATCAATCATCATCCCAATGATGTGAAAACCTTCGGTCTTCAATCACCGTCTTCATCTTCGACTCTTGATCGTCGTGATGATTATTCAGAATGGGTTAAACCCGGTCTTTCTGAATAACTCGCATATTTTGGGATTAAAAAGAAAATATGGGAAAATCACACATTACGCCACATTCCAACTCAAAATATTCTTTTAATAAGATATTCATATTAGAAGATTCTCATTAATTTTGTCAAAGATAACCTCTGAAAATAAAATCTATAAATCAATTTCCGAAATATGGAATTCCACAGAAATCAAATCAATACATAATCGATATAGATTTCTGTATCAGACTAATAATATAAATGGAATAACGGCAAAGCCTCTTAAATTCCACATATAATATCGGTCTTCTTTTACAGAAGCCCAATTCGACTATTACCAATCGAATTTCCACTTAATTCCTATTTAATATATTAAATTGGAAAAACTCGATTTTTAGAAAATGCCTTTTTAAATCTATAAAATAGATTCATAAGTTCCAAATAATAATTTCAATGTAAATTGGATTATAGGACAAATGTCGTTTAAAACATCGTCCACGATAAATCCACTTCACATCTCAATTTATTTCATATCACAAAATATAATTGCAAATGCTAGTAATCTTTTAAAAACATATTTTAAAATAAATCATAAAAATATTCTTTATATAAAGACTCTAAATGAGAAGTATTCTTTATATTACAAATTCTTTCTTTTACAAATATTCTTTGTTTTAACATATACTTGATTAAAAATATATTATGAAAATATATGCATTTATATAAAAAGGATTTCTAATGTAAAAATATTCTTATTTAAAAGAACACCTGAATCGAAATGCGACTCAAACATTTACCATATAATTTGGATTACATGGATTTCACACACATCATATATATGACAATACTAGTAAAATCATCAAATCATCCATCTACGTTCAGAGTGTTATTTCCATTGTGTAAGCGTTAAAATTAAATAATAACGCTCATCGCAGCCTGTCGATCTAACGATCAACATACAACTAAATATTGGGATTAGTGTATGTAAATTTTCATCCCAACACCCATGTGGTGTTTCAACCAATAAACAAATAATAAGCTAATTTGTGCACATGGGCGATGTGTGAAAAATTATCGTCCCAATCACATACACAAGTCGGGTAACTTGTGAATGAAAGTGTAATACACAATATATATAATGATGACAAGAAAATATCTCTATTGCAATGAATGAATAAGCATAATAACTTTGTCTCTATTGACCATTTCTATTTTGCTATTTTAAACTCTAACCAAAAATGGTTATTTTGTTTTGGCAATTCTAATGAGACAAAATGATAAATATTTTGATTTAACTAATCTATCTTGATAAGTATATATCTTGTCAAACATATATATAGATATATATATATATATATAAATTGCTTCAACTAATTCATTTTGACAAAAATGAATATTTCTGACAAAATGTAAAATTTGGTTTAACTAGTATAAATTGACTAAAATGAATAATTATTTTTAACTAATGTAAATTAACAAAAATGAATAATTCGTTTTAACTAATATAGATTTACAGGAATGAATAATTTGTGTTTCAACTCTAATAAGATACGCCAATGCTATATTTTGTTTCATTCTTTTAATTTAGACAAAGTGAGTGTTTTTGTCTATTTTACTTTAATGATAAAAAATGTGAATGTTTAGTTATTAAAATGTAACTTTTAAATTCTATCCTTTATTTCAAACAATCTTTATTCATATCAAAATTATAAATCAAGAATAAACATTTCAATCTAACGATTTGTTTGCTTTATTGAATTGCAAACAAAGATGAACTTTATTTTAAGGTTTTATTTGCAATAAGGAATGCAAATAACAAATGTAACTTTTATTTTTATTTAAAATTATATTTGAGTGAATGTAAAAAAAGAACCTCAGTTCCAAAGTGTATTTACATAAAAGAAACAAATTTTATTTAAAAGAGTATTTGTATTTATGAATGCAAACAAAGAATAGTTTTGTTTACAAATTATATTTACATTGGTGAATGTAAATAAGAGAACAAAACTTATTTTCAAAGTATATTTTAAACAAATTCTATTAAATGTATAAAAGTGTGTACATTTGTATTGGTAAATGTAGATAAAGAAAATAGGCTATAGTTTCATTGAATATTTGCATTGATAAATGCAAATAAAAGAATAAACTTTAATTTCAATGCATGTATGTATTGATAAAAGCAAACAAAGAAATAAACTTTATTTTCAATATATTTGTATGTATTCGCATTGGTGAATGCAAATGAATAATTTGTTTCAATATACATTTGCATTGGTAAATGCAAACAAAAGAACAATTTCTATTTACTATATATGTTTGCATGGCTGAATGTAAATAGAAGTACAAACTTTATTTTCAAAACATGTTTACATTTTTGAACACAAAATAAAGAACAAAACTTTATTTTCAATATATGTTTTATTTTCTGGTTTTATTTGTGTTGTCAAACACAAATAAAAATGTACTTTTTATTTTCAAGTTATGTTTGCATTGTGAGATGCAAATAAGAAAAATGAATTTTATTTCATGTTATATTTGCATTGAAAAGTGCAAATGAAAAGCAACCTTTTAATTTCTATGTTTATTTGCGTTGAAAAATATGAATAAAATATCTACCCAATTTCTATGTAACCTCTGAAAATAATTTCTTATTTACATATAAAATGTAAACAAAATTGTTACTTTTATTCCATTAATCAAGTTTTGACAAAAATGATATTTTCAATTCAATAATCAGATTTTGACAAAAAGTGATATTTCAATTCAATGGTCAGGTTTTGACAAAAGTGATATTTTCATTTCACTAATAAAGTTTTGGCCAAAAATGTCCAGTAATAAAGTTTGGCCAAAAATGTTCACTAATAAAGTTTGGCCAGAAATGTGATCTCTTATTTCAATACTTATGCTTTAACCAAAATGTTATTTCTATTTCAATATTAATTATATTGAAAATATAATCATTCTACTTCAATTTTAATTACATTGAAAAATGTAATCATTTTATTTCAATTTTAATTACATTAAAAAAATGTAATCTTTTTAATTTATTTCTAATTACATTAAAAATGTAATCTTTTTGATTTATTTCTAACATTTCAACAAAAGCAAATAAAAAGAATAACTTTGTTTTTTTTCTTTCTTTCGACAATTCTAACATAAACAATTTTCATATGAATCATTCTTTACATTAAAAATGTGATTTTTTTTAATGTTTTCTTTATGTTTTCAAAACTTTTATTTCAACATGAACAATTTTCATATGAATAATTCTTTTCATTAAAAATAAGATTTTTAATGTTTCATGTTTTCATTTCAAATAGATGAACATTTTTAATCTATTCTATATATACGATAAAAATGTAAATTTTATCGTTAACATGGTTTCAATTCAAACAAATGAACGTTTTATGTTTTTATTGTAATTCATAAACCGTGTTCTAAATGTAAACAAACAAAAGTAGGATTTTTCTTAGTTAGCCAAATTCTGTCGTAATAAAAATATATTCTATTTGTTGTTCATATTCTATTGTAAATAAACAAATAAAAAGAATATTTTATTTGTCGTTCGAATCCTGTTGTAACATCAACAAATAAAATAAATCTTTATTTGTCGTTCAAATTTCATTGTTCATTTTTTTTTTAAAAACGGCCTGATGAAATCGAAGGCAGTAGGTATACCCACTGTCCGCCACATGGGTTCCCCAATTAATGCCAGCCCAGCAAGGAGCATCAATCCCTAACCCGTTACAGGAACCAAAGGGATAACCGCTCCAAGCCTTTATCATAGGAGAGCATAGCAGCGCAGCTGCCAAGGATCGAACCAGCAACCTCCAGGAAATTTGTTCCATGATTGCTAAGAGCCCTTGCCAACTGGGCAAAGCCCCGCGGACAAAACTTTGGGGGCACGAAGACTAAAAAAAATAATAATTTATTGTTCATTTTAGAATAATCAAAGTAATAAGAATAATATTTTAATAAATTTAAGAGCAACTAGATCTAAATAAAATATTATTTAAATCTAAATTTAGATTTAATTTTCTAATCGCAAATAAAATTCAACCATACATGAGATTTCAATGCGGATCTATCATAACATAACCAACAAATATACCACAAGCAATCATCAACAATTCAACAATCACAGAACATTTCAGATATGATTTTACATCATTATACAATTATTTTCAATGCAAGAAAAATAATTTATAATTAATTAAATAATATAATTCAGAATTCTCACATTGATTTTTGCTGAAAATTCGACTGTCTCGGATTAAGCTCTGGTCTGCGCCATCGCGAAGATCTCGGAAAGACGAGTCGCAACTTACGGTTCGTCAATCGGCCCTCGTATGAAAGAGATATTGATTTTTAAAGATTGCATAAATTAAATATTTAAATAAATAAAATAATAAAAAGGACCTTCTTCTTCCACGCTACATGCATCGGCCGAGCCCAATTCACGCCTCCGAACCTCCTGCGCCCCCCCCTATGGCCCACCGTCGACCAATCAGAGACCACCACTCCGAAGCTCCGCCCGCGAGCCACCACCGCCCAGAAGGCTACCCAACACGGACCCCTCCTCACCTCAAAATCCGAACCTGAACGCGGCCTCTTCCTCGCCAGAATTCGCGAAATCCGTGCACTGAAAACTGTTCTTAACCGTATGGATTTGTAGAGCTATCCGTCCTCTTCGATTTGATATATTATTTGTCAGTTTTCATAGAGTGGATTGGAAGAAATTGATGCTTGAAAATGGGAGATTTCTGACCATCGTTTTAAGGGGTAGGCGGCGGCTATGTGTTTTCTAGGGTTAGGGTTTAAATTTTTTATTATTTTATTATTAAAAATGTGTTATAAAGGTGAAAATGCGGGCTGTCTCCGAATTGGGCTGGTTTACTGTCGATCTTAACGTTTTGAGGCCTTCTGAACGCAATGGGATGGGTCTCGGGGTCCAATTCCGAAATTTGTAGAAAGTTTTATTTAAAATCCCATTGAAAATTAATTAATTAAATATTGACCGTACATATAAATATGCCGGGGCCACATACGACCTCAGAAAATTCCAGAAAATTTATTTTTAGCTTTCTTATGACGATACGAATCCAACAAAATTATTTTCGTCGAATTCTGAGACTGTTTGAAAAATGGCTATTTTTAAGGCGTTTAAATATAACTGAAATAGTCAAAACACATTTTCTTTTGCCACGCTCACATATTAATTTGAAAAATTCTGAAAATTGAAACCTTGAAATAATTTGACATTACGGTTCCAACAAAAGTGGTTTTGTCGAAAACGGAGGTCGTTTGAAAAATGACTATTTTTAAGGCCAATATATTTAATATTAAAAATACATTTTTAAACAAATAAATTCCGAAACTCAAAATATTTAAGTGTTTATACTTTTTAAATGCAAAACATCATTTCAGACTTAATAGAAGTGGTTTCGTGTCAAAATTCCTTCATATGTGAAAAGTAGCCTTTCGGGCCATATATAATATATATATAAATTTTACAGCGACCTTTCTAAAAATTGAATTGGCCATAACTTTTGATTTCCACTATGAAATTTCAATTTTTCAGATTCGTTAGAAAGATAAGGTTAAACAGATTTAAACATTTCTGGTTTCACTCAATTCTGATCTATTTTGAATCCTGTACATTCAGTTAAAGTTCAAAATCAAATTTTTAAACTACCGCGCCATTTCTAACTCCTTTTATATTTAAATTAAATTTATTCGTTTTAACTTCGACTAAATTTAATTCTAGCCATTATTATTTAAAATGAATTATATTATATCCTCAAAATTCATTAAAATTTTCTAAAATAAAATTTTTAAATTGGTTCGGAATTTGCGGGTTGTTACAATCTCCCCCACTTAAAATCTTTTCGTTCTCGAAAGGGAAATGAAGCTAAAGTTGTTTATTTAACTAATTTAATTTTCATTCTTTAATTGTTTAATAATTTTATTAGTTGAACTCATATTCACACAACACAATCATCAATCAATTAGTTGATTAAATTTTCAAAAATATATAACTTTTATACGTTCAAAAATCATATTTTCTAAAATCGAATTATAAATATAATAACAAGTACGTTAATTATGAATTTTCCACTCTGACTCATTCTAGGGCATTGCTAACCCCATCTCTAATGAGTAATCTCATTCTAGGGTACTGTTGATCCTATCTCTAATGAGTATTCTTATTGGATATTACTAATCCAATCTCTGATGAGTCTTCTGTTTAGTTCTAACGAGTTGTACCCCAAATATTTGAGCTAATCCAAAGCTCTGATACCAGCTGTAACGACCCGGATTTCGCCCAACCCCAACCGATCGCAAGATCGATCAAGACCATTCAAAATCCGCGTACGTTAACTTTGGGCATACAACACATCAGAACAACAATACAGACTTTTATAACATCAATAATAAATGTTACATCAGGGTACAAAATATATCAGAGTACATCAATAAATAATACAGCGGAAGATTGATTTACAATAAATTAAATACATTGCAGTGGAATAAATCACAGCGGAAGGCCATCAATATTCTGGACCCAGCTTCAGACTTCAATCCAGGATCCTGCTTAACTATATCTGCAAAAAGCTACTCGACTGCCCGTGTGGAAAGAGGGCACCCGAGTTTGCAAAGTGAAACAAACTACTGGTCAGTCATGGGACTGGTGTGAGAATTCTATACTTAACTCACCTAATAATTAGGCTAATCACAGGACCAAGCCGCTAACGCGGAACGGGTTTACTCCATTGGATTGCCAGTGCATAATTAAAGTAAATCATCAAATAACGTAATGCTTTTTAGAAGAATGAAACCATTATAAGACCCAGGTCCCATCACACAATGCAACACACACCAAAGGATAGGGTTTTACCTTATAATGGTCAAAAGATGCTTGATATGTAAAAACGATATTATTATTAGTGTGTATATATATATATATTTAAAACATTTCAATATAAATGTATTAATCTTAGACGGCATAGTACCCCATCCTACTATGTCGCCATACTAGTTATACAATCGAAAAACAAGATGTCGTATTGGAAATTGGTTTTCTGTCATGAAATCGAGGCTAGGGATCGTCCTCTTCCGATTCGAGACACTCTAGCAAATGCCTCGGGATCCCCCGCAGTGAACCCTTGGATGCGGTAGGGCCGGTCCCTAGCTAACGGTAGTGGATTAGTTATGCCTGAACACACGTTTCCCGGTCCCTTTGGACCTATAATATGACCACTTCCGGCCTATAAAAACCCGAGGTACCTCAATCCATAATCCACATAAGTAAAATGCCGGGCCGTGTTAAAGCCCAAACACCACTCCTAGCTAGAAAGAAACGTGTGCACTCCCTACGGTCCATATCCCGTTTTTGACTCATACCGGGGTGTGAGGCTCGCGAAGTCACGATATACACAAAGCTATTCCTAAGGAGACTGTGCTTTGATCATCAACCACAAGGCCTGCTTTTCAACAAAGCCTTGATCATTTTCATCTTAGCATGTCACATTGTCAGACCCTAACATATTATTGATCATCTACCAATATACATATAACCTCTAAGCTCATACGTCTTAGAGAAGGGTGATAAGTAAAGAATAAATTCTTCACCACCAAACAGAAATATATAATCAGTAGCATTCAAAAAATACAGCAGGAAGGAATACAATGTCAGACACACAATCCATTTACAAGTCCGCTCTGGGTCTGAGCGAAACAACGTGTCCGTCGATCTCCAAATGCGTTTGGACGATCATTACTAAATACCTTGCCTTGGAAGGCCAATCCCAATTCAAGATACCAATCATCATCATCCCAACGATGTGAAATGCTTCGGTCTTTAATCACCGTCTTCATCTTCGACTCTTGATCGTTGTGATGATTATTCAGAATGGGTTAAACCCGGCCTTTCTGAATAACTCGCGTATTTTGGGATTAAAAAGCAAATATTGGTAAATCACACATTACGCGACATTCCAACTCAGAATATTCTTTTAATAAGATATTCGTATTAGAAGATTCTCATTAATTTTATCAAAGATAACCTCTGTAAATAAAATTTATAAATCAATTTCCGAAATATGGAATTCCATAGAAATCAAATCAATACATAATCAATATTGATTTCTGTATCAGACTAATAATATAAATGGAATAATGGCAAAGCCTCTTAAATTCCACATATAATATTGGTCTTCTTTTACAGAAGCTCAACTCGATTATTACCAATCGAATTTCCACTTAATTCCTATTTAATATATTAAATTGGAAAAACTTGATTTTTAGAAAATGCCTTTTTAAATCGATAAAATAGATTCATAAGTTCCAAATAATAATTTCAATGTAAATTGGATTAAAGGACAAATATCGTTTAAAACATCGTCCACGATAAATCCACTTCACATCTCAATTTATTTCATATCACAAAATATAATTGCAAATGCTAGTAATCTTTTAAAAACATATTTTAAAAAAAATCATAAAAATATTCTTTATATAAAGACTCTAAATGAGAAGTATTCTTTATATTACAAATTCTTTCTTTTACAAATATTCTTTGTTTTAACATATACTTGATTAAAAATATATTATGAAAATATATGCACTTTATATAAAAAGGATTTCTAATGTAAAAATATTCTTATTTAAAAGAACACCTGAATCGAAATGCGACTCAAACATTTACCATATAATTTGGATTACATGGATTTCACACACATCATATATATGACAATACTAGTAAAATCATCAAATCATCCATCTACGTCCAAAGTGTAATTTCCACTGTGTAAGCGTTAAAATTAAATAATAACGCTCATCGCAGCCTGTCGATCTAACGATCAACGTACAACTAAATATTGTGATTAGTGTATGTAAATTTTCATCCCAACACCCGTCTGGGGTTTCAACCAACAAACAAATAATAAGCTAATTTGTGCACTTGGGCGATGTGTGAAAAATTATCGTCCCAATCACATACACAAGTCGAGTAACTTGTGAATGAAAGTGTAATACACAATATATATAATGATGACAAGAAAATATCTCTATTGCAATGAATGAATAAGCATAATAACTTTGTCTCTATTGACCATTTCTATTTTTCTAATTTAAACTCTAAACAAAAATGGTTATTTTGTTTTGGCAATTCTAATGAGACAAAATGATAAATATTTTGATTTAACTAACCTATCTTGATAACTATATATATTTCCAAACATATATATATATATAAATTGCTTCAACTAATTCATTTTGACAAAAATGAATATTTCTGACAAAATGTAAAATTTGGTTTAACTAGTATAAATTGAGTAAAATGAATAATTATTTTTAACTAATGTAAATTAACAAAAATGAATAATTGGTTTTAACTAATATAAATTTACAGGAATGAATAATTTGTGTTTCAATTCTAATAAGATACGCCAATGCTATATTTTATTTCATTCTTTTAATTTAGACAAAGTGAGTGTTTTTGTCTATTTTACTTTAATGATAAAAAATGTGAATATTTAGTTATTAAAATGTAACTTTTAAATTCTATCCTTTATTTCAAACAATCTTTATTCATATCAAAATTATAAATCAAGTATAAAAATTTCAATCTGATGATTTGTTTGCATTAATGAATTGCAAACAAAGATGAACTTTATTTTAAGGTTTTATTTGCAACAAGGAATGCAAATAACAAATGCAACTTTTATTTTTATTTAAAAGTATATTTGAGTGAATGTAAAAAAAGAACCTCATTTACAAAGTGTATTTACATAAAAGAAACAAATTTTATTTAAAAGAGTATTTGCATTTATGAACGCAAACAAAGAATAGTTTTGTTTACAAATTATATATACATTGGTAAATGTAAATAAGAGAACAAAACTTATTTTCAAAGTATATTTTAAACAAATTCCATTAAATGTATAAAAGTGTGTATATTTGTATTGGTAAATGTAGATAAAGAAAATAGGCTATAGTTTCATTGAATATTTGCATTGATAAATGCAAATAAAAGAATAAACTTTAATTTCAATGCATATATGTATTGATAAAAGCAAACAAAGAAATAAACTTTATTTTCAATATATTTGTATGTATTCGCATTGGTGAATGCAAATGAATAATTTGTTTCAATATACATTTGCATTGGTAAATGCAAATAAAAGAACAATTTCTATTTACTATATATGTTTGCATGGCTGAAAGTAAATACAAGTACAAACTTTATTTTCAAAACATGTTTACAATTTTGAACACAAAATAAAGAACAAAACTTTATTTTCAATATATGTTTTATTTTCTGGTTTTATTGGTGTTGTTGAACACAAATAAAAATGTACTTTTTATTTTCAAGTTATGTTTGCATTGTGAGATGCAAATAAGAAAAATGAATTTTATTTCATGCTATATTTGCATTGAAAAGTGCAAATGAAAAGCAACCTTTTAATTTCTATGTTTATTTGCTTAGAAAAATATGAATAAAATATCTACCCAATTTCTATGTAACCTCTGAAAATAATTTCTTATTTACATATAAAATGTAAACAAATTTTTTACTTTTATTCCATTAATCAAGTTTTGACAAAAATGATATTTTCAATTCAATAATCAGATTTTTACAAAAAGCGATATTTCAATTCAATGGTCAGGTTTTGACAAAAGTGATATTTTCATTTCACTAATAAGGTTTTGGCCAAAAATGTTCACTAATAAAGTTTGGCCAAAAATGTTCACTAATAAAGTTTGGCCAGAAATGTGATCTCTTATTTCAATACTTATGCTTTAACCAAAATGTTATTTCTATTTCAATATTAATTATATTGAAAATATAATCTTTCTACTTCAATTTTAATTACATTGAAAAATGTAATCATTTTATTTCAATTTTAATTACATTAAAAAAAATGTAATCTTTTTATTTATTTCTAGTTACATTAAAAATGTAATCTTTTTGATTTATTTCTAACATTTCAACAAAAGCAAATAAAAAGAATAACTTTGTTTTTTTTTCTTTCTTTCGACAATTCTAACATAAACAATTTTCATATGAATCATTCTTTACATTAAAAATGTGATTTTTTTTTATGTTTTCTTTATGTTTTCAACACTTTTATTTCAACATGAACAATTTTCATATGAATAATTCTTTTCATTAAAAATAAGATTTTTAATGTTTCATGTTTTCATTTCAAATAGATGAACATTTTTAATCTATTCTATATATACGATAAAAATGTAAATTTTATCGTTAACATGATTTCCGTTCAAACAAATGAACGTTTTATGTTTTTATTGTAATTCATAAACCGTGTTCTAAATGTAAACAAACAAAAATAGGATTTTTATTAGTTAGCCAAATTATGTCGTAATAAAAATATATTCTATTTGTTGTTCATATTCTATTGTAAATAAACAAATAAAAAAGAATATTTTATTTGTCGTTCGAATCCTGTTGTAACATCAACAAATAAAATAAATCTTTATTTGTCGTTCAAATTTCATTGTTCATTTTAGAATAATCAAAGTAATAAGAATAATATTTTAATAAATTTAAGAGCAACTAGATCTGAATAAAATATTATTTAAATCTAAATTTAGATTTAATTTTCTAATCGCAAATAAAATTCAACCATACATGAGATTTCAATGCGGATCTATCATAACATAACCAACAAACATACCACAAGCAATCATCAACAATTCAACAATCACAGAACATTTCAGATCTGATTTTACATCATTATACAATTATTTTCAACGCAAGAAAAATAATTTATAATTAATTAAATAATAAAATTCAGAATTCTCACATTGATTTTTACTGAAAATTCGACTGTCTCAGATTCAACTCTGGTCTGCGCCATCGAGAAGATCTCGGAAAGGCGAGTCCAGCGCAACTTACGGTTCGTCAATCGGCCCTCGTATGAAAGAGATATTGATTTTTAAAGATTGCATAAATTAAATAATTTAATAAATAAAAAAATAAAAAAGGACCTTCTTCTTCCACGCTACACGCATCGGCCGAACCCAATTCACGCCTCCGAAGCTCCTGCGCGCGCCTCCTATGGCCCACCGTCGACCAATCAGAGACCACCACTCCGAAGCTCCGCCCCCGAGCCACCACCGCCCAGAAGGCCACCCAACTCGGACCCCTCCTCGGCTCAAAATCCGAACCCGAACGCGGCCTCTTCCTTGCTAGAATTCGCGAAATCCGTGTACTAAAAACTGATCTTAACCGTATGGATTTGTAGAGCTCTCCGTCCTCTTCGATTTTATATATTATTTGTAAATTTTCATAGAGTGGATTGGAAGAAATTGATGTTTGAAAATGGGATATTTCTGACCATCGTTTTAAGGGGTAGGCAGCGGCTATGTGTTTTCTAGGGTTAGGGTTTAAATTTTTTATTATTTTATTATTAAAAAATGTGTTATAAAGGTGAAAATGCGGTTTGTCTCCGAATTGGGCTTGCTTACTGTCGATCTTAACGTTTTGAGGCCTTCTGAACGCAATGGGATGGGTCTCGGGGTCCAATTCCTAAATCTGTAGAAATTTTTATTTAATATCCCATTAAAAATTAATTAATTAAATATTGACTGCACATATAAATATGCCGGGGCCACATACGATCTCAGAAAATACCAGAAAAATTATTTTTAGCTTTCTTATGACGATACGAATCCAACAAAATTATTTTCATCGAATTCTGAGACTGTTTGAAAAATGGCTATTTTTAAGGCGTTTAAATTTAACTAAAATAGTCAAAACACATTTTCATTTGCCACGCTCACATATTAATTTGAAAAATTCTGAAAATTGAAACCTAGAAATAATTTGACATTCCGGTTCCAACAAAAGTGGTTTCGTCGAAAATGGAGGTCGTTTGAAAAATGACTATTTTTAAGGCTAATATATTTAATATTAAAAATACATTTTTAAACAAATAAATTTCGGAACTCAAAATATATAAGTGTTTATACTTTTTAAATGCAGAAGCATCATTCCAGACTCAATGGAAGTGGTTTCGAGTCGAAATTCCTTCATATGTGAAAAGTAGCCTTTCGGGCCATATACAATATATATATATATATATTTTTTACAACTACCTTTCTAAAAATTGAATTGGCCATAACTTTTGATTTCCGCTATGAAATTTCAATTTTTCAGATTCGTTAGAAAGATAAGGTTAAACAGATTTAAATATTTCTGGTTTCACACAATTCTGATTTATTTTGAATCCTATACATTCAGTTAAAGTTCAAAATCAAATTTTAAAACTACCGCGCCATTTCTAACTACTTTTATATTTAAATTAAATTTATTCATTTTAACTTCGATTAAAATTGTAACCCCCCGTATTTTTAATATAATTAAAAATAAAATAAAATATATAAAAATATGCTTATGATGGGTAAATAATGGTGATGCATAAGAAGAATTAACTAATACATGGAAGAGAAGAAAAATTAGTTCGATAACGATGTATGTAACGGAAAAGATAGTAAAATAAGGATAACTAATTCAAGAATCAGGAATTAAGTAAAATGGACATCACCATTGCGTTACTCTCGGAAAAATACGCGAAATAGAGTCCGAGTTTTCGAAAATCGAAGTCCGTATGACCAAGATATGGCCAAAACAAAATTTCAGCAGACTTTCTGGCAGATTGACCCAGGTCGACCATAGTGTCGACACTATAGTCGACCTGTCCCCCCAGGTCGACTATAGTGTCGACCCCCCCCTCTTTATAGGTTGACCTGGTCGGCCTGGGGTGGCCCAGAACCCATTTTTGAAGCCCTGGGATGATTTTTGATGGTCCGGATTGGTTTTAGGGTTAATCTGATGGCTGAAATGAGTTCCTACACCTATAAATACACACTAAGACCTAGCCTCCTCTACACACAATTCTATTCTTCTTCTTCTCTGCCACTGTTCTAAATAAAAATAAAAATGGCGTCGCTACTCTACTGGAATCAAAACTAGAAGCTAATCAACATCAACCTAAGCAACTCAATTCAAATTAGAGATTAAAGCTTCTGCAACGATTCTACAACAACTAAAGTTCTTTCTTTAATCCAACCAAGGCAAGTGCAGTTATTTTCCAATATAAACGTTAATTATGATTGTGACATGAATTATAAATCTGAATCTGAGGTTGTATCTGTTCTGTTCTGTTTTGATCTATCTTATTTTGTATCTTTTTCCTCTTTCTGTTCTATAGCCAGGCTACCACGAGCCTGAGCCAATCTCATAAGAGATTAACATACGCTAAAATGTTTGTGACAATAAAATGAATGATGCATAAATTGGGCATGACCAATAGGTGACTGATTTGAGGAAAGAACATGGACTGTAGCTAAAACAAAATCTGAGACATAAGACTGGACATGTTATATTTATAACATAAATGGGTATTAAACATATGATTTGTGATAAAAAGAATATGGCTTAGGTATGAAGATTTACATGAGAGTAGGGCATCTATTAATGTAAATAAACACCTAAGTAAGGGATCTTTGGTATATATGACATGCATAGTAATAGATGGCTATATTTGGTATATAATCATATTGTGAATCATGACAATTATTTATGCATGTGAACTTAGGCAAGATTTATAATTAGGCAAGATATGTTTGTGAAACTTTAAGAAATGATTAAATCTGTTATATTTGTCTAATTTGCTAGTTTTGTTACTTTGCCTAATCTACTAGTTCTGTTATATTGCTTAAACTGCTAGTTCTGCTCTACTGCCTAGTCTGTTAGATTTGTTCATCTGCCAAATCTGTCATCTGCTAAGTCTGTTGAAAATGCTAAATCTGCTAGTTTGCTTAATCTGCTAAATTCGTTAAGTCGCCTAATCTGAAAAATCTGTTATCTGCTATATCTGTTGAGTTGGCATAATTAGTCCGCTATTGACATAATCTGAATTGGCTATAGTTATGAATAATTGACATGTATATTAGGCGTGGGTATAAACGGTAAATCATTAATTAATTGGCAGCAAAGATAAACATGGCTAACTCGAGGTTAGAATGAGTTTGTGGCGTAATTCTGCCCGGAACCGCCCGGCATATTCCAGTGGTCGTAGACAATAGGTTCTAATGTGAGAAGTTAGTCATAACGTGCTTGAAACCCGAGGTTAGATCAGTTTGCGACAGAAACCTGCCCGAAACCAACCGGCCTAACCAGTAGCTGCAAACTGTCAGTCTAATGTGAGAGGTTTGGGCATTAATATTTAATTAATGAAAATCTGAGATAATTATGATATCTAAAACGTGTTGGGTAAGGTTAAACCAATTGGACCAATGAATCTGATAAACCCGTTTCGTGAATCCGTAGGCCCAATACAAAGTTAGATAATCTGTAACCAGTTAATCTTTAAGTCTGTTAATCTGAAACCAGATAATCTGTAAGCCCGTTAATCCGAACATCAGATCCGTTAGTCTGAAAACCTGTTAACTTGATTGTCTGATCTGTGAACTAGTTAATCTAAATTTTGTATGTCTGAAACTTGTATAAATCTGTTAGTCTGGGGACACAAGGTTAGGAGGGGAATCACTTGTGTCATCTGTTGTTTGGGACCCATATTAGTCAGTAACCCTTTCTGGTATCAAAACTTTGACCCAACAGTATGTAGGGTCCGGGCACGCTTACTGAACTAATTATAAGTGGTTCATTCTGATAATGGCGAGGGGTGTTGTTTGTGCGTTCCAACCGGGTCATGTGCGTGCATGGATCCCGGTCTGCCTCTGAGGATGTAAGACGCCGTGACACCTGTAAATAGGTCCGTGCCAATTGGTTGTCACTTTAAGGAGTGATACACCCTACTGTTGGGCCGACACAGGATATTTATGTATTAGGGAGCCGATCGCTTGGGGTAGGGTTTTAGGGTACAATTAGTTCTGTCTGTTTCTGTTGGTACCGTCTGTTTCTGTTGGGTGGTAACACCTGTCTGTTTCTGCGTGGTACCGTCTGTTCGGGTGGTAAAGGCCCATTACTAGTGTACACCTAATTCTACATTCTGTTTCCGTAGGGATTAGTCTGTTTCTGCTTCTGTCTGTTTCTGATCGGGTAGTAAAGGCCCATTATTAGCATTTTGTTTCTGTTAAATTATTCTGTACCCGTTTCTGTTTCAGTTTAGACATTAGGGTGACACCTAATTCTATTATACTAGTATTAGTGCATAGAAGTGTAAAGAAATAGCTTATGTCATTCTGTTCTTCTGTTATATCTGCTACACCTGTTACAGCTATCTCTCATCCAGTTTTATGTTCATGTCATGTTATTATTATCTGTTCATAACTGAAAATCACTGGACTTGCCAGACTTTTTGTCTGACCCTTGTTGTTTCGCCTCCTTTCTTCCGTTTCCTCCCAGGTTATCCAAGGAGGGAATACTTTAGCTTGATCCAGATTTCTCTCTGCTTGAAGTGCTTAAAGTATGGCTTGGCTCTGTATAGCTTCCGTTCTATGGGGATTATGATTTTAAATTATGCATTCTGAAGGCTTTTGTACAAGACTGATATTTTGTACTTGAATTCTGATAATGTAATTTGAAAGGATGTAACCAAGTTTATTTCGGTTTCTATTGAAATAAAGTTATAAATTTTTCAAGTACTATTCTATCTGTCTTGTAAGTTTCTGTTCTGTTTACTAAAATGCTCCACCAAAGTTAAGGCATTCCCTTTGTGAGTGACCTTAACGGAGGTGGGGTGTTACACTTGGTATCAGAGCTGAAGGTTACCAGATTTGATAAAAAGTTTTTGAAAACTATGTTTTAAAAAGGAAGTATTTTCAAAAGTAAAGCTTATTTTGAAAAAAAACATAATCCCCAAAAAGCCATATATCTTTCTTTCGATTCTTTGTTTCGAGTTCCTTCCTCTTTCCCTTTTTGAATCTCTTCCTCCGCGTATAGATGCTTTTTCTAAGATATGTATGGACTTCCGTGCGATGGGCGGAAAACCGCTTTATGGGACTGAGACGTTGTCGAGGCTAGAAGTTGGCTGAACGAAGTGGAGGACTTGTTGGTACCTTTGAGATAGACGATGGGAGGAAGGTTCAACCAGTTGCTTGGTTAATGAAGGATGAAGCTTCATTTTGGTGGAAGGTCACGAATGGAGAATGTACATGGGAGACATGGATAGGACACACGATAAGAAAGTGGATCCAAAGAAGGGCACTTGCTTCAACTGTGGTGAGATGGGACACTTCACTAGGGATTGCTCGAAGAAACGAGGACAAGGGCAGAGGGCAGGACCAACTGCTGGAGGGAAGGCGAACACTCTCGAGGCTAGGTGATAGGATAGGATTAGGAAAACTTTCTGTAGGAGGTTTAATTTCTTTATCTGATTGTTGAGTTAAAACTCTTTCTGATTCTGGTATTTTGATTCTGTAATCGATACTCTGCACTTTAATACTAGTATTGTTTCTGATTCCGCTGTAGACTCAAACCCATAACGGTTATGATTAATCTGTTTGTGATAGATTGGGGTTTGAGAGATATCTGTGTTAGGCGTCAAGTATGACACATACATTCTGAGGTTTTGTGGGATATGATTTTATCATGCTTAGCTTCCTAAGAATCATTAGGGAACCTGATCTGTATCAGTAGTCTGTAAATATCTGAATAATTCTGATTTCCAGTTCTGACATTGTCTAAAGAGGGTAATCCTCTGGGTGTCAACCTGATGTTGATTTCGGTCTTCAGGGTTGATACTTAGGGGAATTATTTTCTCAACCAATGTCTAATGGGAACCAAGTCTTCGTTTTATCTGTACTCGCTTCCATCATTCGACTGTATCCTATCGATCGAATCTTCGAACTTTAGGTAGAAACTAATGGGTGTAAACATGTGTTTGAGACATGTTATGTTTGATGGTTGCAAGTGGATGCAAGTGGTTGCCCGTGGATGCATAAACACACACTAGGCACTAGATCGGCTCGAAAACACTCTCATACTGCATATGGATGTGTGAGCATTTTCAATTTTTGCGGATGCAAAATGATTGACTCAGCACATGGATGTTGCATATGACTGAATGGTTGTGCACTCATATAGAAATGATATGTATCGAGTAGGAAAATTGCATACATGTTGGACTCATGGCACTGGCATAATTCGGATTAAGGAAGTCAACTGAATCAGTGGACCGCCTGATCTTTGCATTAGACAAGGAACATATACACACACTTCTTGCATATGTTCATACAGCATTAGAAATCTCTTAAGGACAATGAATGCCTGTGATTGGTGATTGAGTAGATGGATGATTGGATGGTAGGACACATTCTTCTTAACTTGAAGATTTCGGGGATGAAATCCTTTAAGGAGGGGAGAATGTAACACCCCGTATTTTTAATATAATTAAAAATAAAATAAAATATATAAAAATATGCTTATGATGGGTAAATAATGGTGATGCATAAGAAGAATCAATTAATACATGGAAGAGAAGAAAAATTAGTTCGATAACGATGTATGTAACGGAAAAGATAGTAAAATAAGGATAACTAATTCAAGAATCAGGAATTAGGTAAAATGGACATCACCATTGCGTTCCTCTCGGAAAAATACGCGAAATAGAGTCCGAGTTTTCGAAAATCAGAGTCCGTATGACCAAGATATGGCCAAAACAAGATTTCAGCAGACTTTCTGGAAGACTGACCCTGGTCGACCATAGTGTCGACACTATAGTCGACCTCCCCCCCCCCCAGGTCGATTATAGTGTCGACCCCCCCTCTGTATAGGTCGACCTGGTCGGCCTGGGGTGGCACAGAACCCATTTTTGAAGCCCTGGGATGATTTTTGATGGTCCGGATTGGTTTTAGGGTTAATCTGATGGCTGAAATGAGTTCCTACACCTATAAATACACCTTAAGACCTAGCCTCCTCTACACACAATTCTATTCTTCTTCTTCTCTGCCTCTGTTCTAAATAAAAATAAAAATGGCGTCGCTACTCTGCTGGAATCAAAACTAGAAGCTAATCAAAATCAACCTAAGCAACTCAATTCAAATTAGAGATTAAAGCTTCTGCAACGATTCTACAACAACTAAAGTTCTTTCTTTAATCCAACCAAGGCAAGTGCAGTTATTTTCCGATAAAACGTTAATTCTGATTGTGACATGAATTATAAATCTGAATCTGAGGTTATATCTGTTCTGTTCTATTTGGATCTATCTTATTTTGTATCTTTTTCCTCTTTCTGTTCTATAGCCAGGCTACCACGAGCCTGAGCCAATCTCATAAGAGATTAACATACGCTAAAATGTTTGTGACAATAAAATGAATGATGCATAAATTGGGCACGACCAATAGGTGACTGATTTGAGGAAAGAACATGGATGTAGCTAGAACAAAATCTGAGACATATGACTGGACATGTTATATTTATAACATAAATAGGTATTGAACATATGATTTGTGATAAAAAGAATATGGCTTAGGTATGAAGATTTACATGAGAGTAGGGCATTTATTAATGTAAATAAACACCTAAGTAAGGGATCTTTGGGATATATGACATGCATAGTAATAGATGGCTATATTTTGTATATAATCATATTGTGAATCATGACAATTATTTATGCATGTGAACTTAGGCAAGATTTATAATTAGGCAAGATATGTTTGAGAAACTTTAAGAAATGATTAAATGTATTATATTTGTCTAATTCGCTAGTTTTGTTACTTTGCCTAATCTACTAGTTCTGTTATATTGCTTAAATTGCTAGTTCTGCTCTACTGCCTAGTCTGTTAGATTTGTTCATCTGCCAAATCTGTCATCTGCTAAGTCTGTTGAAAATGCTAAATCTGCTAGTTTTCTTAATCTGCTAAATCCGTTAAGTCGCCTAATCTGAAAAATCTGTTATCTGCTATATCTGTTGAGTTGGCATAATTAGTCCGCTATTGACATAATCTGAATTGGCTATAGTTATGAATAATTGACATGTATATTAGGTGTGGGTATAAACGGTAAATCATTAATTAATTGGCCGCAAAGATAAACATGGCTAACTCGAGGTTAGAATGAGTTTGCAGCGTAATTCTGCCCGGAACCGCCCGGCATATTCCAGTGGTTGCAAACAATAAGTTCTAATGTGAGAAGTTAGTCATAACGTGCTTGAAACCCGAGGTTAGACTCAGTTTGCGACAGAAACCTGCCCGGAACCAACCGACCTAACCAGTAGCCGCAAACTGTCAGTCTAATGTGAGAGGTTTGGGCATTAATATTTAATTAATGAAAATCTGAGATAATTATGATATCTAAAACGTGTTGGGTAAGGTTAAACCAACTGGACCAATGAATCTGATAAACCCGTTTCGAGAATCCGTAGGCCCAATACAAAGTTAGATAATCTGTAACCAGTTAATCTGTAAGTCTGTTAATCTGAAACCAGATAATCTGTAAGCCCGTTAATCCGAACATCTGATCCGTTAGTCTGAAAACCTGTTAACTTGATTGTCTGATCTGTGAACTAGTTAATCTAAATTTTGTATGTCTGAAACTTGTATAAATCTGTTAGTCTGGGGACACAAGGTTAGGAGGGGAATCACTTGTGTCATCTGTTGTTTGGGACCCATATTAGTCAGTAACCCTTTCTGGTATCAAAACTTTGACCGAACAGTAAGTAGGTTCTGGGCACGCTTACTGAACTAATTATAAGTGGTTCATTCTGATAATGGCGAGGGGTGTTGATGGTGCGTTCCAACCGGGTCATGTGCGTGCATGGATCCTGGTCTGCCTCTGAGGATGTAAGACGCCGTGACATATGTAAATAGGTCTGTGCCAATTGGTTGTCACTTTAGGAAGAGATACACCCTACTGTGGGGCCGACACAGGATATTTATGTATTAGGGAGCCGATCGCTTGGGGTAGTGTTTTAGGGTACACTTAGTTCTTTCTGTTTCTGTTGGGTGGTAACACCTGTCTGTTTTTGCGTGGTACCGTCTGTTCGGGTGGTAAAGGCCCATTACTAGTGTACACCTAGTTCTACATTCTGTTTCCGTAGGGATTAATCTGTTTCTGCTTCTGTCTGTTTTTGATCGGGTAGTAAAGGCCCATTATTAGCATTCTGTTTCTGTTAAATTTTTCTGTACCCGTTTCTGTTTCAGTTTAGACATTAGGGTGACACCTAATTCTATTATACTAGTATTAGTGCAGAGAAGTGTAAAGAAATAGCTTATGTCATTCTGTTCTTCTGTTATATCTGCTACACCTGTTACAGCTATCTCTCATCCAGTTTTATGTTCATGTCATGTTATTATTATCTGTTCGTAACTGAAAATCACTGGACTTGCCAGACTTTTTGTCTGACCCTTGTTGTTTCGCCTCCTTTCTTCCGTTTCCCCCCAGGTTATCCAAGGAGGGAATACTTTAGCTTGATCTGGATTTCTCTCTGCTTGAAGTGCTTAAAGTATGGCTTGGCTCTGTATAGCTTCCGTTCTATGGGGATTATGATTTTAAACTATGCATTCTGAAGGCTTTTGTACAAGACTGATATTTTGTACTTGAATTCTGATAATGTAATTTGAAAGGATGTAACCAAGTTTATTTCGGTTTCTGTTGAAATAAAGTTATAAATTTTTCAAGTACTATTCTATCTGTCTTGTAAGTTTCTGTTCTGTTTACTAAAATGCTCCACCAAAGTTAAGGCATTCCCTTTGTGAGTGACCTTAACGGAGGTGGGTGTTACAAAAATGAATTCTAGCCATTATTATTTAAAATAAATTATATTATATCCTCAAAATTCATTAAAATTTTCTAAAATAAAAATTTTAAATTGGTTCAGAATTTGCGGGTTGTTACACAAGGGTTCACTGCGGGGGATCCTGAGGCATTTGCTAGAGTGTCTCGAATCGGAGAGGAGCTTATCCCTAGCCTCGACTCATGATGGAAATCCAATTTCCAATACGACCTTGAGGTTTTGATTGTAGAACTAGTATGGCGACATAATAGGATGGGGTACTATGCCGTCTAGGATTGATACATTTATATTTGAAATGTTTTTATTAAAACATATACACACTAATACTAAATCCGTTTTATTGTATCAAGCATCTTTTGATCATTATAAGGTAAAACCCTATCCTCCGGTTTGCGTTGCATTGTGTGATGGGACTTGGGTCTTATAATGGTTTCATTCTTCTAAAAAGCATTGCGTTATTTAACGATTTACCTTATTTTATGCACTGGCAATCCAATGGAGTAAACCCGTTCTGCGTTAGCGGCGTAGTCCTGTGATTAGCCTTTTTATTAGATAAGTCTAGTTAAGATTTCTCATACCAGTCCCATGACTGACCTGTAGTTTGTTTCACTGGCAAACTCGAGTGCCCATATTTTCCACATGGGCAGTCGAGTAGGTTTTTGCAGATATATTTGTAGGATCCTGATTTACAGCTGAAGCGGTATTCGGAAAGCTCTGTATCCGTGCATTCCTTTCAGTTGTATATTTGTATTATGTTCCGCTGCTATTTAAATGTAATTTAAAACTCTGATATTATTGTATTCCTATTATGTAATAAGTATTCATACTCTGTTACATTCTTATACTCTGATGTAATTGTTGTAATCAACAATAAAATGTTCTTCAGTTTGTGCTCTGATGTGTGTTGTTCTCAAAGCAATCCAGCCTTTCCTTTACTGGGAAGTTTGGGTCATTTCAAAATTGCCCGGTCTCCAAAAATAACAAACTATATACATATCCTGACTATAATCGACGATACGAACTCAATGGAACTGGTTCCGCGGCTTAGTTCGATCCTCTGCTCAAGTTGTCTCCAATTATCCCTTCATTAATTTAATTACGCCTTATAGAAAATGAACGGGCATTTATGGCTACCGTGGTCACATACGACATCGGTTTGCCACGCAATTCAGCACCATACAATAATTTAATGTTACGGTTCTAATGAAAATGATTTCGTCGAAAATGGTGTCCATTTGCAAAACGGCTATTTTAAAGGCCGATTTTTTAATAATGATTTCCACAGCGATTATTTCAAATTTTGATTTGGCCATAACTTACAATTTATAATACAAAATCTGAAATTTTCTCCTTCATATGAAAATTATCGTCAACATGGTTCCAACGTTCTTTGTTTCATAGAAATCCAACTTATATCGGTTCCTGTATTCTCAGTTGAAGTTCAAAATCAAATATTACGAACTGCCGCGCTATTTCGAGCTCGTTTTATATTATAAATAAAATTAACGTTCAAACTTCGTTTTAATAAACGAATTAAATATTAAATCCATTAATATCCCAAATATAATATTTAAAATAAATAAATAAAATTAAATATTTGGCTACCTAAAATGCGGGACGTTACAAGAAGCTTCTAAATTAGAAGTATGTTAAAAGGTTGAGAACTAGAAGTTCATCATAAATTAATAAACTAGATATAATATGTATGTTTATATATATATTGTAACAACTCGGAAATTCTGAGCCAATTTTAAATTTTTATTTTGGCGATTTTAATGAATTTTGAATATTTAAAATGAATTATTTTAAATTATAACGACGAGAAATTTATTTTGAATAGAATTAGAATGTATATATTTATTTGAATCGTCATTAGAATATAAATATTTTATTTTAAATATAAAAGGAATTGGAAATGGTGCGGTTGTTAGAAAATTCGATTTCAAAGTTCAAATGAACATACAAAATTCAAAATAAACAGGATTTTAGCGAAACAAATATTTCCAATGAATCCAAAAAATCAAAATTTCATAGCGGGAACCAAAAGTTATGTCCAGTTGAAAATTCAGAATAGTCGCTACGGAATTTTGGCCTTTAAAAGCGGAAATTTTGCAAATGACCTCTTTTTTCGACGAAACCGCTTTTGTTGGATCTGGGATGTCGAATTATTGCTAGATTCCTAAATTCATAATTTTTCGAATCAATATGTGAGCGTGGCAAAGTAAAACGTGTTTTGACAGTTTCAGTCAATTTCGATCGACCAGAAAATGGCCATTTTTCAAACGGTCTCAGTATTTGACAAAATTAGTTTTTTAGGTCTGTATCGTCAATACGAAGCTAGAAAATATTTTTCGGAAATTTATAGAGTATGTATGTGGCCACGGTAAATTGAAATGCGCATTCAAATTCAATATATAGATTTATATTTTGATTTTGACGAAAAATGATCGAAACGATTGAATCAGCTTACGATACATATCCCTTTGTGTTTGGAATGGGGGTAATTAGCTAAGGACGATAGTCGGTGGGTTCAATTTTCGAGTTCAAAATAAAAAGTTGCTTTTTGAAATTTAAAATATAATAAAATATACAAAATATTATAACCTCCTACCCTCCTCTTTCTTTTCACTTTAAATTGTAATAAAAAACGAACGAAGGGTGGAGACCATCCTCCAGCCGCCGCCCATGCTCGAACAGCCGGCCGCCACCTCGCCCAACCGCGGCGAGCCCTTCCGGTCCCACTCCGACCATCCTCCAGCCGTCGCCCTCCCCCTTCTTCAAAACCCCGATCCAAACCCTCCCAATCCCCAAATCAGCCACCGTGGCCCACTCCGACCACCAACCACCTAGCCGCACCTCCCTGAACCCATCCCCAACACTTGTGCCACTCCCACAGCCACCAACCCCGAATGTAGGCCCCACTGCAATTAAAAATTCAATTTTTACCATTTTTATGCTTTGTAAAACAGTCCCCAATAACAACACCACCTGTGCCGCCTTCAGCAAGCCCCACCTCCGACGATGAAGCCCCTCCCCTACCGCCAAGCCTCCGACGATCGAAATGTAGTGAGTTTTACTTCCTTTTTTTATTTTATCACTTTTATGTAAATAAAGTTATTATCTTTATGAAAATAAGGTTAGGATTTTTATAAAAATAAAGACGAGATTTCTATTTGTTGAAAAAAAGAAAGATTGGATTTTCCATAAGAGAAAAATATGATTTTTGTTGGTAGGAAAAATATGACTTTTATATTATAGAGATAACAAAAATATATTTTTTATTTATGTAGAGTAGTAAAAATATGATTTTTATATAGTAGAGATTATAAAAATTCGATCTTTACATAAGAAGTAGAAATATAAAAATATAATTTTTATATAGAAAGAAGCGTTGTAAAAATATATGAAGTAGAAATAAAAATATGATTTTTTTTTAATGAAGTGAAGCGATAAAAATATATATCATATGAAATGCCATTGTAAAAATGTGATTTTTAATGTAAACAGCGGGAAAAGGTCGCATTGGAATTTTGGGCATATCCGAACGTTCAGAAATAGATACTGGAGGAGTGGAACCCAAATGTGAGAACTTCTCACTTTAATTCTTGTTTTCTAGTTAAAAATATATACTAGGATGCAGACGGTGCTTTGCAGCACCCGACACCCATTGTCCACAGACCATGGACGACTTGTTTTATTTTGTTATGTGGTGAAAATTGATTGTGATGTGGAATGAATGGAAATATATTCATGTGTTGAAAGAAATATTATATAGTTAAAAATATAATTTTTAACGTGAATGTGAATAAATAAATATTCATTTACAAATCAAACGATTTGTTTTTGTACACCCATTTGAAGGATATTGATTGGGACGATAAATTTTACACATCGCCCAACTACACAAATAATATTCAGTGTTTGTGGATTGAAACCCCACAGGGGTGTTGGGATGATATTTGGCGTACTCTAATCCTAATTATTTAGTTGTATGTCGATCGATTGGTTGGCAGACTGTGTAAGCGTTAATTATTTATATTTAATGCTTATACAATTGTGTAGTGCACTTTGGATGACGGTTGATTATTTATCACTGCTATTATATACATGTGTTGTATGGAATCCATATAATTAACATTATATGGTAATTTATTGGGCCTCATTCCAATTTAGAAAATATAGATTATATTAAATTATATTCATGTGTTGAATAAACAAAATAGTCATGTGTTGACAATACTCATGTGTTGAGAATATTCATGTGTTGAAGAAAATGTTCATTTGTTGAATAGAATAACGAAGTTATTGAAATAAATAAAGCCGTGTTGATTAGATTTGCATTATTTTGACGCGAACGATATTTGTATCAATTATATTCGTTTTTGTAATGAATATAGAAAAGAATGTGATTTCAAAATATAAAGTTTTGAAAATATTATCATTTATATATTAATGATATGGAATATTCAATTTTGATTTGAAATTGAATATGAAGTTGAAATTGTTTTGAAAACGAATTTAAAATTACTTTTAAAATACGTTTAGAATTGAA
Organism: Allium sativum; assembly: GCA_030737875.1. Classification (NCBI taxonomy): domain Eukaryota; kingdom Viridiplantae; phylum Streptophyta; class Magnoliopsida; order Asparagales; family Amaryllidaceae; genus Allium; species Allium sativum. Next base: position 164,592,326 of record CM060916.1, on the reverse strand, counting down.
ATCGATGAAATATATAATATATGTGTTATATATATTAAATGACCTGAATAGAACGCGCCGCGCTGCGGTAGTTCACGAATTTCGACCATTGACTTCGAATTGACATTACGGGAGATCTGACCGTCGGATTCTCCTGAAACCGGAACCGTTGGGTTCGTATCGAAAAGAGCTTCCCAATGAATATTAGAAATTTGAAATCTAATTGTTGGATTTGGAATTGTGTCCAAATCAAATTTGGAAAAGGTCGTTGTAAGTGCAGTTCGACGACCGTTATTGGAAATCGACAGTACAGGCCTTGATAAAATCATTAAAAATATTAATAATTTGTGTAAAATCATAATATATGAATTGGAAAGAAATGGGATGAAAAATCCCATTTAAAAAGGATAAAAATATATTTTTATCAAAATGAACTAGTTATGAACTAGAATTATAATCCAATATTTTTAAATAAATAAATTGGATTTGAAGTGGTTTTAAAAATAATCAGAATTTCCAATATACGAATTGGAATGGATTTGAATCAAAATTATCTTCGGAATATTTTGATGTTGGTTTTCGTGATTATACAGATATGGTTGTGGAAATTTGAAAGATATATTTATATCGTTATTTCCAATACGATATTTGTTGGTTTTAGAATTTAATGTTGAATATAAGCCGATATATTTTTTATTCGGAGCCTTGTATTTAATATCAAATGGGAATTTGGGTTCGTCGTGAATGGTGTTTTAAATAACACTGTTCTTGGACCCAGTTTAGAAAAGAATAAATCTTTTAATTAAGATTTATTGAAATTGTCCAGTTAATTAGTATTTAATTGGAATTGAATTTAAATTGGTTTTTGGGGTTTATCGTGAGTGGTGTTTTGAATAACACCTATTCTCTAGCCTGATTAACAATGGAATGTGATTTAGGTTTGTCGTGAATCATGTTTTAGATGACATTGGTTCTTTAACCTAGTTAAAGACATGATATTGATTTTGGGAAGATTAAAACTAATTGGAGTTTTAATGAATCTTTAATTAGATTAAAGTGATCGAGAATGGAGTATCACCGGTTTTGCTCCACACGATAGTTAAATCTTTAATTAGATTTGAACGTGAAATGGTAATTAATATTTACTGATAACACTGTGGTGTTAGATATGCAGTATTACCAGTTTTGCTCCATGGGATGAATAGGTTAGGATTGGGAAATAAAATAAATAATTACTTCGGTGTGGTTCGCTAATCCCGACTAGTTTGGAAAACCTTAACATGGAAGATTAAAGAATAAATTTAGAAGAATTTACCTTTGATAAAATTAATGGGAACCTTTCCCTAAGAATGTGAATATTTGAATAAAAGAATATTCTGAATTGGAATGAGGGTATGTTGTGTTTGTGTAGCACTTGTTTATTATATACGCGAGTTATTAGGAGAGACCGAGTTTATACCCATTCTGAATAACTGATTCGACGATAAGTCAAAGAAGAAGACGATGGTGGAAGACCGGAGGTCTTCACATCGTTTGGATGATTATTGATGATCTTGACTGGGCTGTACACCCAAGAGGAGGGAATCAGTTGGTGATCGTCTAGACATACTTGGAGATTGATGGATATGCGAGGAATAAGGTTCCTCCGGTTTCGTTCAGACCCAGAACGAACTTGTAAATGGACTGCGTGTCTGACATTGGATTTTATTCTATGTGATTGATTTCTATTAAATATATATCTGTTTGGCGGCGGAGAATTTTTTCTCTTGCTTAATGCTCTTTTCTGAGACGTACAAGCTCAGAGGTTATATATTAATGGATATCAATCGCATGGCATGAATTGCCTATGTGGCATGCCAAAGTGGCAAATGATCAAGGCTTCTGTTGAAAAGAAAAGTCTTGTGGTTGATGATCAAAGCACAGCCTGCGTGGCATAGCTTTGTGTACAACGTTAATTTGCGAGCCATACACCTCAGTATGAGTCAAAAACTGGATAGTGACTGCATGGAGAGCACGATGTTTCTTTCTAGCTATGGGTGAGGTCAGTGACCTACCAACGCTGACATTTATATAATTTTTCCCTGTGTGGTTGTTGGATGCGAGGCACCTCGGATATAGGTCTGAAAGGACCGAGAAACGTGTGTTCAGGAATTTCCATTCCTCAAATGTAAGAGAGGACTAGCCCTAAAGATCATGGATCGCTGTGTGTGGTCCTGAGACATTTGCTAGAGTGTCTCAAATGGAGAGGAGCTTGCCCCTTGCCTCGACTCATGACGGAAATCCAATTTCCAATACGTGATATTTCAGTTTTGATTGTAGAGCCTAGTATGGCGACATAGTGGTATGGGGCACTATGTCGTCTATGATTGATACATTTATATTTGAACTTGTTTTCTTCACTTATAGTAATAATAAAAGATGAAATTTCACGTATCAAGCATTATTTGGCTATTATAAGGTAAACCCTATCCTCCGACTTGCGTTGCATTGTGTGATGGGACCTGGGTCTTATAATAGCTTCATTTTCTTTATTTAGCATTGCGCTGTTGTTATATGCACTGTTATTCTTGGGGTAAAAACCCATTCCGTGTTATACAGTGTGGTCCCATGATTTACCTAACTTTAAAATAAAGATTAATAACTGTTTTAGTTCTCACACCAGTCACATGACTGACCTGGAGTTTATTGTTTTTACCTAAACTCTGGGTGCCCTTATTTTCCGCACGTGCAACTAGTAGTTTTGGTTTTGCAGAGTTATATTCACAGGATCCTGGTATATAGCTGAAGTGATATTCGTAAAGCTCTGTATCCGTGTATTTCTTTCAGTTATGTTTTGTATTATTTTTCCGCTGTAGTAATGTATTTAAATCTCTGATAATTATCAAATGTTTAATATTTATTCATACTCAGTATATTCTTGTATTCTGATGGAATTGTTGTAATAAACAATGAAACATTCTTCTGTTTGTGTTCCAATTTGTCATGTCTCAAAACAATCAGGGGTTTCGAACGGTCTTGGTCGGTTTAGCGATCGATTCGGATTGAGCGAAATTCTCAATTGTTACATTTGGTATCACAACTTTGGTTTACAGAGCTCGAGAACAAGACACATTAGAACCGAACGAAAGAAATCATCAGAAATTGGATTAGAAATATCCAATAAGAATAACTCGTTAGAGATGGGATCAGTAGTATCCTAGAACGAGTGCGAAGAGTATATTTTTAAAACAGAATTGAAAACAAACTTTGTTTTGAAAATTTATATCTATTGGTATGTATTTGAATATTTTATTTGTATTGATCTTGGACAATCGAGTATATAAAGATTTTGCATATACGCGGCATGAACGTATATTCGAAGTTTTAATATACTGGATAGATATAGAATCACACTCTAGTTGCCCGGGGATGATTCTGATAATGCTGCAGCGTTACAGTATTTATTTTCGAGTTTCGAAAGTGGGATATCTATATATTTCCATCAGACTGGTGTGAGAACCAAAAACAGACAGGTTTATTGTTGTGATTTGACATCAAAAACATGATTTTCTGTATATATACCAAAATTGTGAATTTGAAACGTTAATTCACTAATTGATTACTGGTTGTGTTATTTGATTATTGGTTATATTTATTAATTTTTTTTAACCATTATGCCAAATTGAACCGAATGTTATACTGAATTGAAAATTGATTACAATTGCATGCATACATGTGTATCCGTTGAACAGGTCACAGCAAGGAGGCTAGAGAAGAGGAATAAAATTGTTTGCCCGACAAATAGGTACAGGTTTATTGTATTTCTTAGGGATTTAATGATTTTATGAGCTGATTGGCTAGCTGTTTGGCCTTTTCTTTTTCTTTTGGATTAGTGAGGGCCATGGGAGGCTGTTTGAAATATTCCGAAGCTCGCGTTGCAGGGGAGGGTATGGCGAAATTTTTCAAAAATTTAGGGTGTTAGCCAAATTTTTGAAAGATTTGAAAAGTTATCAGAAACTGAGAAGTTGAAGAAATTAAGCCGTAATGAAAATAATGAAAGTTGAGTTGATTAGTTGGACAACTTTCAGCTTCGTTCCTTTTCGAGGATGAAAAGATTTTAAGTGGGGGAGAATGTAACACCCTGGAAATTCTGAGCCAATTAAAATTTTTTATTTTGGCTATTTTAATGAATTTTGAATATTTAAAATGAATTATTTTAAATAATAACAACGAGAAATTTATTTTGAATAGAATTAGAATGTATATATTTATTTGAATCATCGTTAGAATATAAATATTTTATTTTAAATATAAAAGGAATTGGAAATAGTGCGGTAGTTTGAAAATTCGATTTCAAATTTCAAATGAATGTACAGGATTCAAAATAAACCGGATTTTAGTGAAACAAAAAAATATTATAATCAAATTGAGAATATATTTCCAACGAATTCGAAAAATTAATATTTCATAGCGGGAATCAAAAGTTATGTCCAGTGGAAATTCAGAATAGTCGCTATGGAATTTTGGCCCTTAAAAATGGAAATTTTGCAAACGACCTCTGTTTTCGACGAAACCACTTTTGTTGGATCAGGGATGTCGAATTATTGCTAGACTCCAAAATCCATAATTTTTAGAATCAATATGTGAGCGTGGCAAAGTAAAACGTGTTTTGACAATTTCTGTCAATTTCGATCGACCAGAAAATGGCCATTTTTCAAACGGTCTCAGAATTTGACGAAATTAGTTTTATTAGGACCGTATCATCAATATGAAGCTAGAAAATATTTTTTGGGAATTTTTAGAGTTCGTATGTGGCCCCGATAAACTGAAATGCGCATTCAAATTCAATATATAGATTTTGATGAAAAATGATTGAAACGATCGAATCAGCTTACGATACGTATCCCGTTGTGTTCAGAATGGGGGTAATCAGCTAGGGACGACAGTCGATGGGTTCGATTTCGAGTTCGAAATAAAAAGTTGCTTTTTGAAATTTAAAATATAATAAAATATATAAAATATTATAACCTCCTACCCTCCTCTCTCTCTTCACTTTAAATCGTAATGAAAAAACGAATGAAGGGCGGAGACCATCCTCTAGCCACCGCCCATGTTCGGACAACCGGCCGCAACCTCGCCCAACCGCGGCAATCCCCTCTGGTCCCACTCCGACCATCCTCCAGCCGTCGCCCTCCCTCCTTCTTCAAAAACCCGATCCAAACCCTCCCAATCCCTAAATCAGCCACCGTGGCCCACTCCGACCACCAACCACCTAGCCGCACCTCCCTGAACCTGTCCCCGACCCTTGTGCCACTCCTACAGCCACCAACCCCGACCGTAGGCCCCACTACAATTAAAAATTCACTTTTTACCATTTTTCTGCTTTGTAAAACAGTCCTCGACCACCACACCTCTTGTGCCACCTTCAGCAAGCCCCACCTCCGACGATGAAGCCCCTCCCCTGCCGCCAAGCCTCCGACGATCGAAATGTAGTGAGTTTTACTTCCTTTTTATTTTATTTTATCACTTTTATGTAAATAAAGTTATTATCTTTATGAAAATAAGGTTATGATTTTTATAAAAATAAAGACGAGATTTTTATATGTTGAAAAAAAAGTGTAGATTTTTGAAAACAAAAAAAAGAAAGATTAGATTTTCCATAAGAGAAAAATATGTTTTTTGTTGGTAGGAAAAATATGACTTTTATATTATAGAGATAATAAAAATATAATTTTTATTATGTAGAAGATATAAAAAATATAATTTTTATTTATGTAAAGTAGTAAAAATATGATTTTTATATAGTAAAGATTATAAAAGTTCGATCTTTATGTAAGAAGTAGAAATATAAAAATATAATTTTTCTATAGAAAGAAGCGTTGTAAAAATATATGAATTAGACATAAAAATATGATTTTTATTTAATGAAATGAAGCGATAAAAATATATGATTTTTATATATGACATGCCATTGTAAAAATGTGATTTTTAATGTGAACAGCGGGAAAAGGTCGCATTGGAATTTTGGGCATATCCGAACTATTCAGAAATAGATACTGGAGGAGTGGAACCCAAATGTGAGAACTTCTCACTTTAATTCTTGTTTTCTAGTTAAAAATATATACTAGGATGCAGGCGGTGCTTAGCAGCACCCTACACCCGTTTTCCACAGAACATGGACGACTTGTTTGATTTTTTTATGTGGTGAAAACTGATTGTGATGTGGAATAAATGGAAATATATTCATGTGTTGAAATAAATATTATATAGTTAAAAATATAATTTTTAACGTGAATGTGAATAAATAAATATTCGTTTACAAATCGAATGATTTGTTTATGTACACCCATTTGAAGGATATTGATTGGGACGATAAATTTTACACGTCGCCCAACTACACAATAATATTCAGTGTTTGTGGATTGAAACCCCACACGGGTGTTGGATGATATTTGGCGTACACTAATCCCAATTATTAAGTTGTATGTCGATCGTTTGGTTGGCAGACTGTGTAAGCGTTAATTATTTATATTTAATGCTTATGCAGTTGTGTAGTGCACTTTGAATGATGGTTGATTATTTATCATTGCTATTATATATATGTGTTGTATGGAATCCATATAATTAACATTATATGGTAATTGATTGGGCCTCATTCCAATTTAGAAAATAAAGATTATAATAAATTATATTCATGTGTTGAATAAACAAACTAGTCATGTGTTGACATACTTATGTGTTGAGAATATTCATGTGTTGAAGAAAATATTCATTTGTTGAATTGAATAACGAAGTTATTGAAAAATATATAAAGCCGTGTTGATTATATTTGCGCCATTTTGACGCGAACGATATTTATATCAATTATATTCGTTTTTATAATGAATATTGAAAAGAAAGTGATTTCAAAATATAACGTTTTGAAAATATTATCATTTATATATTAATGATATGGAATATTCAATTTTTATTTGAAATTGAATATGAATTTGAAATTGTTTTGAAAACGAATTTAAAATGATTTATAAAATACGTTTAGAATTGAAATCGACAATATATATAATATATATATTATATATATTAAATGGCTTGAATAGAACGCGTCGCGCCGCGGCAGTTCGCGAATTTTGACCATTGACTTCGAATTGACATTACGGGAGATCCGACCGTCGGATTCTCCTGAAACCGGAACCTTTAGGTTCGTATCGAAAAGAGCTTCCCAATGAATATTAGAAATTTGAAATCTAATTGTTGGATTTGGAATTGTGTCCAAATCAAATTTGGAAAAGGTCGTTGTAAGTGCAGTTCGACGACCGTTATTGGAAATCGACAGTACGGGCCTTGATAAAATCATTAAAAATATTAATAATTTGTGTAAAATCATAATATATGAATTGGAAAGAAATGGGATGAAAAATCCCATTTAAAAAGGATAAAAATATATTTTTATTAAAATGAACTAGTTATGAACTAGAATTATAATCCAATATTTTTAAATAAATAAATTGGATTTGAAGTGGTTTTAAAAATAATCAGAATTTCCAATATACGAATTGGAATGGATTTGAATCAAAATTATCTTCGGAATATTTTGATGTTCGTTTTCGTGATTATACAGGTATGGTTGTGGAAATTTGAAAGATATATTTATATCGTTATTTCCAATACGATATTTGTTGGTTTCATAATTTGATGTTGAATATAAGCCGATATATTTTCTATTTAGAGCCTTGTATTTAATATCAAATGAGATTTTGGGTTCGTCGTGAATGGTGTCTTAAATAACATGGTTCTTGGACCCAGTTTAGAAAAGAATAAATCTTTTAATTAAGATTTAGTGAAATTGTCCAGTTAATTAGTATTTAATTGGAATTGAATTTAAATAGGTTTTTGGGGTTTATCGTGAGCGGTGTTTTAAATAACACCTGTTCTCTAACCCGATTAACAATGGAATGTGATTTTGGGTTTGTCGTGAACCGTGTTTTAGATGACATTGGTTCTTTAACCTAGTTAAAGATAGGATATTGATTTTGGGAAGATTAAAACTAAGTGGAGTTTTAATGAATCTTTAATTAGATTAAAGTGATCGAGAATGGAGTATCACCAGTTTTACTCCAAAGATAGTTAAATCTTTAATTAGATTTGAACGTGAAATGGTAATTAATATTTACCGATAACACCGTGGTGTTAGATATGGAGTATTACCAGTTTTGCTCCATTGAATGAATAGGTTGGGATTGGGAAATAAAATAAATAATTACTTCGGTGTGGTTCGCTACTCCCGACTAGTTTGGAAAACCTTAACATGGTTTGAAATGTTATCCAAAGGAAGATTAAAGAATAAATTTAGAAGAATTTATCTTTGATAAAATTAATTGGAACCTTTTCCTAAGAATGTGAATATTTGAATAAAAGAATATTCTGAGTTGGAATGAGGCGTATGTTGTGTTTGTGTAGCACTTGTTTATTATATACGCGAGCTATACGGAAAGGTCGGGTTTATACCCATTCTGAATAACTGATTCGACGATAAGTCGAAGATGAAGACGGTGGTGGAAGACCGGAGGTCTTCACATCGTTTGGATGATTATTGATGATCTTGATTGGGTTGTACAACCAAGAGGAGGGAATCAGTTGGTGATTGTCCAGACGTACTTGGAGATCGATGGATATGCGAGGAATAAGGTTCCTCCGGTTTCGTTCAGACCCAGAACGAACTTGTAAATGGACTGTGTGTCTAACATCGGATTTTATTCTGTGTGATTGATTTCTATTAAATATATATCTGTTTGGCGGCGGAGAATTTATTCTCTTGCTTAACGCCCTTCTCCGAGACGTACGAGCTCAGAGGTTATATATTGATGGATATCAATCGCATGGCATGAATTGCCTGTGTGGCATGCCTATGTGGCAAATGATTAAGGATTCTGTTGAAAAGCAAAGTCTTGTGGTTGATGATCAAAGCACGACCTGCATGGCATAACTTTGTGTACAGCGTTAATTCGCGAGCCTCACACCTCAGTATGAGTCAAAAACGGGATAGTGACTATAGGGAGAGCACGACGTTTCTTTCTAGCTATAGGTGATGTCAGTGACCTACCAGCCCTGACATTTATATACTTTTTACCTGTGTGGTAGTTGGATGCGAGGCGCCTCGGATATAGGTCTGAAAGGACCGGGAAATGTGTGTTCAGGAATTGCCGATCCTCAAAAGTAAGAGAGGACCGGCCCTGAAGATCTCGGATCATTGTGTGTGGTCCTGAGACATTTGCTAGAGTGTATCGAACGGAGAGGAGCTTGCCCCTTGCCTCGACTCATGACGGGAATCCAATTTCCAATACGTGATATTTCAGTTTTGATTGTAGAGCCTAGTATGGCGACATTGTGGTATGGGGCACTATACCGTCTATCATTGATACATTTATATTTTAAGTTGTTTTCTTCACTTATAGTAATAATAAAAGATGAAATTTCACGTATCAAGCATTATTTGGCTATTATAAGGTAAAACCCTATCCTCCGGCTTGCGTTGCATTGTGTGATGGGACCTGGATCTTATAATAGCTTCATTTTCTTTATTTAGCATTGCGCTGTTGTTATATGCACTGGTATTATTGGGGTAAAGACCCGTTCCATGTTATACAACGTGGTCCCTTGATTTACCTAACTTTAAAATAAAGATTAATAACTGTTTTAGTTCTCACACCAGTCACATGACTGAACTGGAGTTTTTTGTTTTAACCTAAACTCTGGGTGCCCTTATTTTCCGCACGGGCAGCTAGTAGTTTTGGTTTTGCAGATTTATATTCACAAGATCTTGGTATATAGCTAAAGTGATATTCAGAAAGCTCTGTATCCGTGTATTTCTTTCAGTTATGTTTTGTATTATTTTTCCGCTGCAGTAATGTATTTAAATCTCCGATAATTATCAAATGTGTAATATTTATTCATACTCTGTATATTCTTGTATTCTGATGGAATTGTTGTAATAAACAATGAAATGTTCTTCTGTTTGTGTTCCAATTTGTCATGTTCTCAAAACAATTAGGAGTTTCGAACGGTCTTGGTCGGTTTTGGCGATCGATTTGGATCGAGCGAAATTCTCAATTGTTACATATATGCATAGGAACTTGAAGTTCATTAATCAATGAGCTTGAAATACTTCATAATTTAAAAGCCTGAAGCTTTGTTGAAACTGTATCAAATAATAACATTAATAAAATTAATATCCAAAGATTTCACAATTTTCAAAATGAGTTGTATCTTGCTTATATATTTATATTTACATATTATGTTGTAGAATAAATTTTAATAACTTGAAGTTGTTTATATATTTTATTTGAACCAGAAGTTCAATACAATGGAACCAGAAGTTCAATACAGTTGAACTAGAAGTTCAATACAGTTTAACAAACTTGAAATTATTTATATATTATTTGAACCAGAAGTTCAATATGGATTAACAACTCGAAGTTGTTCATATATTTCATTTGAACCAGAAGTTCAATACAATTTCAAATCAGATATTTTGGATATTATGGAATGATCTTTTAGATTCATGTTGACATTGCTTGATAAGCAAAAATTAATGATAGGAACATTATAAACAATTTGATCTAAAATCAATAACTTGAATGAGAGAGAATATGCAAATCAATTACATATATAATACGTGGACGCACGTATATACACATATATGCGAATATTTAATTAACAACCTAAAGTTGTCATGAGCTCATATTATAAATTATGCATATATTGTTAGGACCTTAAGGCTACTCAGACACTAGAGATATAAACTATATCTATTCAAATTCAAATCAAAATAAATAAGTAATAAAATAAAATGCATTAAAGTAAATAACTCCAGGATTTTTATATTGGTTCGGATTAACCAATCCTACAACCAGTCCTGCACACCACCGTGTAGAGTTTCACTATAATCGCTTACTTTCCAAGGGTGGCAAGAACACCTTTACAATCTTGATTTCATGGGCTTCAAGATGCACCTTCTCCTTATCAACAGCAATAAGCAATGGCAAGTAGATGTATCTACTATACATATTCTTGCAGATTTGATACAATGATCCTATAGACCTTCAATGACAATATATATTTGAATTCCTTGAGGAAATAGGATTAAATCAAAGGGAGAATGATATGAATTCAAGTACAACTCTATGATATGTGGCTTGCAAATCAATGAAGAATAGGAGTTAATGGGAATGCATTTGCAAGAGTAATAGGATAGTTTTCAATGGAATTTTGTAGAGAATAAATGGAGGAGTAGAAGAAAATGTGAAATTAATGTGTAAAAACTCGTTACCAGAGGCCTTTAAACAGTGTATGAAAGGATGTGTCTTTTGGTGAAAGGGTGGAGGGAAATAATTACTCAAACTGAATTCAAAATTCTGCCCTAGCCGTTATATGTCAACATACAAAAAAGGGTATGTCGACATACTTATGTTGCAAATACACAGCAACACTTATAAGTGTCACAAATTTCCTGCATTTCAAATTTCCTTATATTTGTGAATTTTGGTGATTCGGTTGAGGTCAGTGGTTGATTATATACAAGTATAATTGCCCTGGGATCTTAAACAAGATATTCTAAGGTTCAACCAACTCCTCATCACTTCAAACACCTCTATTCTTCAGCATTCTTCTCTAATATCTTTACTCAATAATTGCACTGATTATCCTTCCTCTATAATTCTTCTTTTTTATTTTTGTTTATCTTCATAAATATCTCCATAATATATCTAATGTAACTGCACAACTCAAAGATATGTTAGTAGTAATGTTTATATGGTTGTTCTCATCAAAATCAATACCTAGGGTACCTAGGGTACCTAGTGTCTTAACAATCTCCCCCTTTTTGATGATGAAAACCAAATAAATATTTAAGATATAAAATATAAAACTTTTTATATTTGGCTCCCCCTAACTCTGTTGACTCCCCCTAACTCTGTGCACTCCCCCTATTATTTTGTCTAGTATATTTATACCTTTTCTCCCTCTTTGTCATCAACAAAAAGGTAAAAGTAATTGTTTAATTAACTTCTAGACAATATATAGAGTTTGCATATAAATAAAACAAGTAGGGAAATCAAAACAAGAAATAAACTAAATAATGATAGAGTTTTAGAGTTGCCGACTTTGCTGATAACAATAACAAATCCTTTTCATATTTATCCAAGGTCGAATAGATTTCTTGTCATATGCCTTGAGCATTGACTATTAGGTACCTGAAAATTTATAAAATATGCACACTGGTACCCTTTTTACTTTGTGGGTCCATGGGGTTAAGTTTTGGGATGCCAAACCCATGAAGATTTTGAATTCCCTTTCTAAACATTATCACTGGATAAATGAACCTTATTAATAAAATTATCAATATATTTTTCTTTTTCAGTATTATCTAGCCATTTTGGAACCCATAAATTAATGAACCTATTTGGAGGGTCTAACTTTAATTTCCTAGGTTTTGGTTTGAACTTGGTGGCTTTAAAAAACTTAATACATTGAGTACTATCTTTCTTTGACTTAGCCTTAGGGATATATCCAAGTCCATGCTTATTCCTATTGCTTTTAGATGCATATTATAATTTCTCACGATTATCCTTTCCTTTGTTAAATTTATCAATATCAGTTTTCATTTTATCAAAATGCTTTCTATGGTTAAGAATAAAATTGTCCAAAGATGTTATTTTCTTATCCAGATCTGTGACTTCATTGAAAGATTTTCTGATTTTAAGGACTCATTTTCACTTTCTAGTTTTTAAAAACTTTCAAGTGTTAAACCCTTTCCATTTTTATGACCATTATACCTTTCAATTTCATATTCTAGACATTGCTTTTCTTTACCCAACTTTTCATTAGATATTTTTAATCTATCTACTTCTGCCAAACTTTTATTGTACTCTTTCCTTAGTATTTCATAATTTTGTTGCATATCATTTAAAACTTTAGTAATTTATTTATCAAAATTTCATACCTGGTCATCCGTTGCCATGAAGCGTACATTGGCATTTTCTGTTTCTGAATCACTATCGCTTGCTAATGAATCATCCCATGTTGCGTTGAATGCCTGTTTCCTCTCCTTATTGAAAGTATTTGAAATGTACTTTGGTTTTCTCAAGTTGGGACAATCTCTTTTCAAATGACCGGGTTTATCACATTTGAAACATCTAACAACATTTTCATTTCTGGAATTATTATTGCTATTTTTTCGAAGTTTATTCGTTATCCAGTACTTTAAGAATTTCTTGATCTTCTTGGTAATAAACTCAATATCATCATCTATAGTATCATCATCTGGTTCATCATCATAAATCAGTGCATTATATGCCAGTGATTTCTTCTCATTTCCTCATTCTCTTTTCTAACCTGCAGCTTCACTTCATAAGACATTAGATTACCAATTAATTTTTCTATTAACATAGTACTAATATCATTGGCTTCTTCAATTGCCAGAGTCTTCTAGTCCCATTAACTAGGAAGTGAATTTAAGATCTTTCCGACTTAGTCTTCTTTGGTAATTTTCTTTTCTAATGATATTAAGGCATGTACAATATCTTGAAAACTAAAATACATATCAAAAATAGATTCACTTGATATTAAGGCATGCAGAATTACATATAGACTCTCGATTAAATTCATTTCTATCTAAAGAACAAAATAAAATGTTCATGGCCTTAAAATTGTTAAGTGATTGTGTCTTTTGGTCTGGTGTCCATTTTGAATATTCAATTTGAGGCTCTATGTATTCTACTTGGGTAATATTTCAAATATCTAAACCATTAGACTGCAAATTAAATTTCATCCTACAAGCCCAATAAGCATAATTACTACCATTAAATAGAGGAGGTCTAGTGGTAAATTTCCCTTTTGTAAAAGAACTAATAATGGTGTTACTAGTGTCACTAACCATTATAATTTTTCAAAAATCAGATTATGAACTTTTTGAAAGATCAGGCTCTGATACCAATTGTTAGGACCTTAAGGGTACTCAGACACTAGAAATATAAACTGTATCGATTCAAATTCAAATCAAAAGAAATAAGCAATAAAATAAAATGTATTAAAGTATATAACACCAGGATTTTTATACTGGTTCGGATTAACCAATGCTACATCCAGTCTTGCACTCCATCGTGTAGAATTTCACTATAATCGCTTGCTTCCCAAGGGTGGCAAGAACACCTTTACAATCTTGATTTCACGGGATACAAGATGCACCTTCTCCTTATCAACAACAACAAAAAGGGCAAGTAGACGTATCTTCCATACATATTCTTGCATATTTGATATAATGATCCTATAGACCTCCAACGACAATATATATTTGAATCTCTTGAGGAAATATGATTAAATCTGAGAGAGAATGATATGAGTTCAAGTACAACTCTCTGATATTGTGTGGCTTGCAAATCAGTGAAGAGTAGGAGATAATGAGAGTGGATTTACAAGAGTAATAGGATAGTTTTCAATGGAATTTTGTAGAGAAAAAATTGAGAAGAAGGAGTAGAAGAAAATATGAAATTAATGTGTACAAAAGTCGTTACCAGAGGCCTCTAAATAGTGTATGAAAGGATGTGTCTTTTGGTGAAAGGGTGGAGGGAAATAACTACTCAAATTGAATTCAAAATTTTTCCCTAGCCGTTGTAAGCCGACATACAAAAAAGGGTATGTCGACATACTTGTGTTCTAGATAGCGTAGCAACAATTATGAGTGTCGCAAATTTCCTGCACTTCAAATTTTCTTATATTTGGTTATTCAATTGAGGTTAGTGATTGATTATCTTCAAGTATAATTGCCATGGGATCTTTAACAAGATATTCGTTCAACCAACTTCTCATCACTTCAAACACCATTGTTCTTTAGCATTCTTCTCTAATATCTTTTAGTCATTAATTGCACTGATTATCCTTCCTCAGTAATTCTTCTTTTGTATTTTCGTAAATATCTTCATAATATATCTAATGTAACTGCACAACTCAAAGATATGTTAGTAGTAATGTTTATATGGTTGTTGTCATCAAAATCAATACATAGGGTATTAACATATATTATTTTATAATTCAGAAAGTCGATTGACATCAATATTGAATGACCTGAAGTCATGTGCATATTCAAATGATAGAAAATTCCTCTAAGTCATTAAATCATTGAAAGTGAATAAACAATATGAATGCATCTTATCAACAAATAAGAGCATTATCCTCCTATGATTGAAATACATATAATGTATTTTCTAACTATGATGCTATAATGGATCAAAAATGAATCCAAATTAGGTCTATTATTTAAAGTGACAATGTTTGTCAACATTGATGGGGAGGATAAAGGAATCATCTATGTTAAATATTTGATAACATATAGAATTATGCAAAGTATTAAGTAACTTGCATAAATTATCAATTATGTCCCTAACAGACTTTCTCCAATATAGATTTGAATCCCTGAAGGATTAAAAAGGTGTAAATCACAGTTGAAAATGTGGTATAAAAGTCAGTTGAAAATATCTTTGGAGTAAGTCATAAAGATCCAAAATAAACAAGGTAAGTGTTCCTGAAGAAACACTTAAAGGTGCTTTGAAAGAAACCCAAGGCATGATTGTCAAAATAACCCCAGAAGTGGTTTAGGTACCTAAAGCATGATAATTTTTTAGATCTCAATAAATCATGTATAGAACTGACAAGAAATAATCATCAATGATAAATTAATAAATAATAAAGCGCTTATTTATAAATGGATTAAAAATCCCATATTAGAGTGAAATATGATTGGCAATCATGAAATTCTCATAAATAAGATATATTGACATATAGTCCATAAGATATGAACCTGTAGTTCATAAGGTAAAAACATAAATATATATAATGACAAAAGCACATGGAAGTTACTAAAGCACCATAAAGTGTCAAGTAACATGAGCATTGTATTTTTCAGAGATAACTGAATTGATTAAAGTGGTTAAAGTGTTTAAAACACTTACAATACCTTGAAGGTATAAACGATGAAAGTACACAAATTCCAGAAGAATTTAAATAACTTTGGTAGTGATAAAGAGCAAGAAATGTAGATTACAACATTCTTTTAAGTATTGTTGTGATGAAAATCTTGAAATAACTCATGATGAGTAGATCACTTCCTGCTTTCAAGAATTATTGTAATGAAACTCTTAATATCCATTAAAGTGGTAGTTTCGTTATGCAAAAATTATTATAATATATAAGTTCCTGAAGAACATAAATAACATTTGTTATTATAAAGAATACCAAGAACGGGGATTATAGATTACAACATTCTTCTAAGTATTGTTGTGATGAAAATCTTTATATACTTCAAGATGAGTAGATTACTTCCTATTAGTAGTGAAATTTGTCTTATTCATCAAATATGTATTGCAATATATAAGTCCGATTGAAACAGAAAATTATAAGCACCGGAAGTGTATTCATAAATGAATATTAATAACATACAAATAACAAAAGGAAGGCGTTTTAAATAAGAAAATATGTCTGAAGTATGGAGATGCACATCAAGTTTTTAAAAGAAAAACTTCATTAAGAAGTATTTGTAAGTAATTTGAGTTATTTAAAGAAGAATACGAATTCAAAGGAAAGTATTAAATCAGGGGGAGCATCCATAAGTATGTTAAAATGCACTCTTTTTCCTTAACTAAGTTTTTCTCCACTGGGTCTCCATAGTAAGGTTTTAATGAGGCATTGTCATGATCCAGAAGTATTAACCCAAAAGTAACATACAAAAATAAGTTATAATGTACTCTTTTTCCTTATTTAAGATTTTTCCACTTGATTTTTCTTATTAAGGTTTTAACGAGGCATTACATTGATCAAGAAGTATCATACTACTTTTGACGTAGTAAATATGATATTTTATATTGTACTCTTTTGCCTTCACTAAGATTTTTCCCATTGGTTTTTTCTTAGTAAGGTTGTGACGAGACAACATTTTGATCCAGAAGTATCAAACATCTTTTGATGCAGTAAACTATTGTTTATAAAGACAAGGCAATTTTCATGGCTCAGATTCAAGTGAATTATATCGTGGGTGATAGGATGGAGCATATTTCTTCTAAATCTCTCTTCATACATGAATAAAAGGATAACAAGAAGAGGAGAAACAATTCCAATTTCAAGAAAAGCGAATAGGTCTGTTCTCAAAGGCAATTTCCAAACCAACATTCTAAAAGATGATGTACAAAATTGGCATCTATCGACTACATCAACAGAGTAATTGAACAATGAGTTATAAATAAGGGAGAACATTTAAATTATGCTATAATGCACTCTTTTCCTTCACTAATATTTTTCCCATTGGGTTTTTGTTAGTAAGGTTATTAATGAGGCATTATCTTGATCCTGAAGTATCAAACCTTACGGTAACATTGTAAAACATGTTACCTAAAGATGAAATAAATTTGCACTCTTTTCCTTGTTTATGATTTTTCCACAGGTTTTTCATAAAAAGGTTTTTAATGAGGCATTGTTTTGATCCTGAAGCATCAAACTCCTTTAAGGAATATCATTTTAATATGATATTCATAATGTCAAATGTTGCATACTATTTTTCTCGTTCAAGGTTTTTCCCATTGGGTTTTCTTGATAGAGTTTTGAAGGCAACAAACAAAAGTTGTGTCGACTGAAATGATAGATGCAAGCAAGATAATAATAAGGGGTTGCAATCATCATATATGTTTTAAAACGGACAACTTCAAGTTAGCTGAGCATTCATGATTTTGAAGACACATATTCAAGGGGGAGTTTTGTAATATATAAGTTAATATGCTTTTGTAATATTTTTATTTAGTCCCACATCATGGGGATAAGTTTAACATCAGCTCAAAGCCTATATATAAAGGAGCCAATGTAATAGAAATGTACACACTTGAAGTAATAGAAATAGAAGTCTCTTCCCTATCTTTTCTGTTCTCTCTAATGGATTTTTGTTTAACATATGTTCTGCTTTATTTTATAACAGGTTCAAGATTAAAGTTTATTTTTATGATTGTTTTGTCTGGTAATGGATTTTTTCTGGGCATATTTAAGTACATAGTAAAAAGTTGTTTTATATTGTAATTTATATAATTTCATAAATTGGTGCCTACTTCTAAAAAGTTACATGTACTATAAGTAAATCTCCTCTATAGGCTACTTATTTTTCGTTTGTAGTGAATATAGATGAACATGTATTTCGATCTCAATGAGAATGCACTTACTTTAAAGCGAAAAGCACGTAAGTTTTAGACAAACTAAAATTCATCCTATATAAAAGATAAAAACTGCAAGTATAATGGTTTAAGTACAAGTATATTTCAACTTTTTTTAACATCAAAAGTGCATTCAAGTTTGGTTTTATGACATATATACATATGCACATGCAAGTGCACACATACATTTCTAAAAACATTTAATTATATTGTACGTAAACAAGTGCACGCTATATAAAAATCAATTTTCCATCAACCGTTTATTTGTTGCACATTGTTTCTTATCTTAGTTCACGTGGTAGTGGGTGGTGAGGTTATTGACGATGATGAAATGGTTTGGGAATTTGATGTCCTGGACAATGAGAAAAAAATTTATGTGTGCACTAGTAGAAATGTGGCATATGAATGATGATCACAGGTTATTCCAAGATGGCATGGTTCATCATCGAAATCCGAAGAAATGGAACGTTATTTTTCATTAGTTTTTTAGTTTACCATGTAGAGCTTCAGTTAATATTATTAGATATGGTAAATGTTTTTCTCATTTTTTCAAACATTTGTTATATATAGCTTATATCTAATGTTTATAAACATGGACTGAGTTAATTTCAGAGCACCTCAAATATAAATAATGAGTATATTGTTCAGTACTTATGTGAATTATGTACAAAAAAACTGCCTCAACCTTATTAATTTCGATAACACTTATATAAGTCAATATTAATTAGTAATTTCATTAATTTTATAAATTCATTATTGAAACAAAGCTTGATATATGGATATGATACCATTTACTACAAGAGATATACATATTATTTGTAGATCTTGATTATTATTATTTTTAGTTAACATTTAGTTTCCATTTATTTATTGAAACAGTACATGTTGTTTTATAGATTAAAACTAATTTACATCTAAGCTTTTCGTTTATTCGAAACTTTTTTTTTACAATAAACTACATGTTGGCTGCAGACTTGTAATATTGCTTTGCTAAATAGATTTAGAATCTAACAATTTCTTGGATAGCAAATTACATTGAAAAAATATATCCCAGCACCCACCTCTCTCTCTCTCTCTCTGCACATATTAAAGTATTATTTTAAATATACAATTTCCTTCTAAAAGTTATTACTAACTTCAAAAGAGGGTTATAAAAAGATTGTATTTACATGTTTATACAATAGACAGACCTCTTTAATTCACATGAATAAGAGAAGTTTAAATGAGGGAAAGGTGTTTTTGATTGGGAATGGTAGTAAAGTGATTAATTTAATCATCTAGATGTTATTAAGTCTAATTTAATCAGTATGAAATATTTAGCATAGGTTTCCTTATTTGCGTTAATGGAAAAATAATAAAAGCATAGCATTCCTTTTGCATATCATTCATGCTATAACAGAAGAAAAAGTAAAAAAAACAAAAAAAGAATCAACTTGGTGGTAATACATTTGGCAAATAAACTTAATGATATGACCAATATAAGCTATACAACTAAATATAATATCTATTTTAATTTAAATACCATAACATTATATGATATATTTGTATCTTACTATAAGTTTAGGAAGACATGCACTTTCATTATTAATAGTTCTTAAGCTACAATTTTATTTTATCCTTCACTTTGTATATGCGTTTGGAGCAATCTGGGTAAGCACCATCTTTATATCCTTTTTTTCACTACCAGAATTGGTTCGAATAAGAAGCTGCCATGAATTTGATGAAGTTTTTAACGAGTAATGCTAATAGCTGATTAATCTATCATGGGAGGGGCTAAGATTACAGTTTATTTCTATGCATAACTTAAGTTATATCATGTACTGGAAAAAGTAAAATGGTTCCTATTTCTAAAAAATTAAATAAACAATGAGTAAGTCTCCATTTGAAGCCAATTGTTTTTAATATGTAAGGAATAAAGATGAATACATAATTTCAATCTCCAATATATATTTATGCACTTAATTTGAATAAAAAGAAATTATATAGAAACCAAAATTTTGCCTGCCTAAAAGATTGAAACTAGAGTGTGGAGCTTACATTTATATTTTGGAAAATGTATATATGTACATACGCATATATACATACACACACACACACACACATATTTATATATATATATATTAATCGAAAAATATTTCAACTTTGGTTTCATGACATGTATACTTGATGCAACACAGAAATGTAATGATGTGGGAAACAGTCATTCTGAAACCCACAAGCGCATTGGGGGTGTCAGAATGATAGGCCTTCGGCTTCATACATGCAATAGTAATATTGATATTACTTGATCGGCAAGGGTCTCGGCTTATTTTACTGGCAAGAGTCTTGGTTCCCTTTCCTACTAATTTGCTAATAAAGTCTTCTAGCTATGGGTTCCGCCAACTAAGTTGCTTACGATTTCCGCTAAGTATTGCTTCTATTTCATTTCTGTTAATAAAGTCTTTCGGTTTACCAATAAAGCTTTTGTATAGGGATCCTTCTTTCGGTTTATCAGTCAAGCTTTCGGGTGCCGATCAACACCAAGATTATATGCTTTCGGAAAGAGTGTCTCGGCATCCGAGGTTCCGATCATTATGGCTTACGGAGTGTTCTACTGTCGATGTTGTCCATATTTCTTTATATTGTTGTTGTTTTACTTTTAGTACCAGTTGTTAGTCCAAGTTTCCTTCCTTTACTATTGCCCGTGTCGGCTTATGTGAATCTAAAGCTTATAAATAGGCGGGGTATGTGAGTTGTAAGGGTTGTTGAATTTTGAAATTGAATATTGACATCCTCCATTATTGGACCTTTTTTCTCAATCCGCAACTACATTATTCTTTGTGGATCAACGATTTGGAAGATCATCTTTCCGGCATCAAGTGTGATTAACGGAGAGTTGGTGATCACGTTTCTGGCATCTTCGAGATCAAGGGAAACTGTGTTTGCTGTCTACCTCGAGTTCATTGATTTCACAGTTCCTAGTACCTTTCCGACATCAATTTAGATCAATGGAAGTGGGAATTATCTGGTTGCTACTGTATCAAACCACCTCAGATCCGTCGTTGTTTCGTGAAAATAAGCATTTCTCTAAGTTTCAAATACAAATTCAAAAATCCTAATATTCTGCTACGTCAGTTTGGTATCGGAGCCTAATCAATTCTTGAGCTCAATATTAATTCTATTTTGACTTCAGAGAATATATGTCATTTGAAATTAGTCGATGCATTTATTTTCAACACGAATTGAAATGCTGTCAAGAGAAGCAAAAAGACATCACAATGTTGAAATTTTTTATGGTTAGAAGATGAAAATCAAATGGAGGAGCATCTTAATGCAAAGATTGGTGATGGTATTGGACTATTGGAAAGAATGATTTTGGATATGAATCAAAATCCAAGACGAAGGACTCCACCTACATCGGAAAATTTGTTTGGTGAAGAAGAAGAAGACCGTGGAAGTTATCAATCTTAACATCGTGAAGATGCGAGATCGCAACTTCAAACTCAAGTCATTGAACGACGATGGGAGTCCGGAATGAGAACCAAAATACTAGAATTCAAAGATGGTATGCAACTAATGATGGATTGTATATGACATTACCAGTTCCTTCCAAACCATGGGTTGATATGAGTATGGATGAAGCGACCTAAACTTCCCCATGAAGGAAAGCCCGGATTGAGTTGAGAACAACACACATCGAAACACAAACAGAAGAACATTTCATCGCTTATTACAATAATTTACATCAGAGTACAAGAATATATAGAGTATGAATAAATAATATACGTTTGATAAATATCAGAGATTTACAATTTACAATGCAGCGGAAAATAATACAAAAACACAACTGAAAGAGATACATGGATACAGAGCATTCTGAATATCATTCCAGCTGTAAACCAGGATCCTGTGAATATAATATCTGCAAAACCCAACTACTAGCTGCCCGTGTGGAAAATAGGGGCACCCAGAGTTTAAGTTAAAACAATAAACTCCGGGGCAGTCATGTGACCAGTGTGAGAACTAAAACAGTTATTTAAAACTTTACTTTAAAATAAGATATATCATGGGACCGCGCCATATAACACGGAGCTGGTTTCCTCCCAAGAATACCAGTGCATATTACAAAACAGTGCAATGCTTTTTGGAAAAATGAAGCTATTATAAGACTCAGGTCACATCACACAATGCAACGCAAGCCGGAGGATAGGGTTTTTCCTTATAATAGCCAAACATGATTGGTACATTTAAAACAAATCATTTTGATACTATTATAGTGTAAAGTGTGTGAAAACAACTTCAAATATAAATGTATCAATCATAGACGGCATAGTGCCCCATCCCACTTTGTCGCCATACTAGGCTCTACAATCAAAACCGCAATTGTCACGTATTGGAAGTTGGATGTAACAACCCAAAAAATCTGAACCAGTTTAAAATTTTTAATTTGGCTATTTTAGTGGATTTTAAATATTTAAAATAAATTATTTTGAATAATAATGATGAAAAGTATGTTTGAATTGATGTTTGAAAATAAATATAATTATTTTTAATTATAAACAAGGCCTGAAAAGGCATGGCAGTTTCAAAATTTGAATTCGAACTTTGACTGACTATACCGGGTGTAAAATAAAACGGATTTTAGTGAAACCAAAAATATTTAAATTTGTTTATTCTTATCTTTCTAACGAATCAGAATAATCGAAGTTTCGTAGCGGGAATCAAAAGTTATGGCCAAATGAATTTTCAGAAAGGTCGCTATAGAGTTATATAGCCCTTGAAAATAGACATTTTGCAAACGACCTCAGAATTCGACGAAACCACTTTTGTTGGATCCAGGATGTCGAATTATTGCTAGGTTTCAAATTCCATAATTTTTGAAGTTAATATGTGAGCGTGGCGAAGGAAAATGTGTTTGGTTGATTTCAATTAAATCGGATCAACCAGAAAAAGGCCATTTTTCAAACGGTCTCAGAATTCGACGAAACTAGTTTTGTTGGGACCGTATCGTCAAAACATAGCTAGATTTATTTTTCTGGCATATTTGGGATCAATATGTGGCCCGGCAAATTGAAATGTACGTTCAAATCAAATATTGAATGTTTTATATTTTAAATTGAAGAGAAACTGACTGAAACAGTCGAATGGGCCAACGAAACATATCCCATTGTGTTCGAAATGGGGGTATTTAGCTAGTGACAACAGTAATTGGGTTTGAATTGGAGGTCGTATGAAATGAGGGGTTTTTTCGGATTTAAATAAAAATATGTATATATATATATATAATATATGGGCCAATCCCCTCTCTTCTCTCACTTTCCTCGTTGACCGAGTCAAACCCGTAAACCCCCAGCGCACGACGGAAGCCACTCCACACCTTCTCTCTTCGATTTCTCCTCATCCACTCATTAAAATCGCTCCACCCAGTTAAGGTTTTTATAGAGCTCGACGAGAGCTTTGAATCCATACCCGTTAGAGATATTTTCGTGGAGTGTAGAGGCTGAATCACCTCTGGGAAGTGGCCGACTTCCCACCGCCATCATGAGCAGCCCCGGCCATCGAGGTGGGCCCCCTTCCTGGCGCACGTGCGCCTCTCCAAGCCCTACGCCGCTGCGAAGTCCGATCGTCTTGAAGCCTCATGGATTGATCACAAATTCAAAACCTAGTTTCGAATCCAAAACTGAAAGGAACGGCTTTGAAGTTTTAAAATGGTAACACTATAAAGCGTTGCAAAGTACGATTAACTTATAAAAATCATATCTTTTTCATGTGTGGTCGAAATCCAATGAAACAAGAGATAGTGGACTCGTGCGGACGTCTTCTACATTTTAGAAGTGACCGGATATTTTTCTAAGCCTTCTAAAATTTTTAGAGGAGTGGAACCCAATGTGATATTTCTGATTTATAAACGATATGGAAACAACATTGTATAAATTATATAGTCGATGTATGAGTTATATAAGCACTGTACACCTCCTATATAAGCGTTGTATAAATTGTATGTTCGATGTATAAGTTATATTTGCGTTGTACAAACAATATATGCGTTGAAATGAATTGAAATGATATTGAAATGAAATCGAAATATAGTTATATACGTATATCTATCTATATATATATATATATACATACTCCCCTCGTCCATAGACCATGGACGATATATATTGGATGTGATATTGTTTGGATTATTGGTTGATGTGAAATTTGGTGAATATCATGAATAGTTGATTTGAAATGATTGATTGTGGTTGAAATCCCAATAGGATTAGTATATGGGAAAATTCGTCTGCGTACGAACTAGATATTGAAAATCCCCATTGTCAAAAGCTGCGAGGCTTTAAGGTAGTGTGAGGAGCCATACTCGGGGTGGTGTCTGTTTTAACTACCCTGCCTTTATGTTGCCGAAATTTTCAATAATATTCATGTGTTAAAATTATTTTCATGTGTTGAAACCATATTCCTATGTTGAAACTATATTCAAGTGTTGAATAGAAATTCATGTGTTGAATAAAATTCATGTGTTGAATGACATTCATGTATTGAATAAATTCTTTTGAAAAATAAAAATAACATTTTTACCTTATGTATGAAGTATATAAAATAATCGTGTTTTAAAATAAATTGTTTTACAATAAAAATAACATTTTTACTTTATGTATGAAGTATAAAATAATCGTGTTTTAAAATAAATTGTTTTACAATAAAAATATAATTTTTACCTTATGTATGAAGTATATAAAATAATCATGTTTTAAAATAAATTGTTTTACAATAAAAATAACTTTTTTACCTTGTGTATGAAGTATATAAAATAATCATGTTTTAAAATTAATTGTTTTACAATAAAAATAACATTTTTACCTTATGTATGAAGTAAAAAAAATAATCGTGTTATAAAATAAATTGTTTTATAATAAAAATCACATTTTTATTATATATATGAATTGTTAAAAATAGTGATGTGTTGAAATAAATATCTGTTGGATAAAAATATCATTTTTATCAAATATATGAAGTGAATATGTTTTTGAAATTGAAGAATGGATTATATATATATATATATAATTAAAATAAATCGAAGAACGAAGCTGCAGTTCGTATTTTGAAATTGTGATTTCAAATGATTATTACGGGAGATTCGACCATCGGATTTTCCCGAAACCGAAGCCGTTGGGTTCGCTTTGGAAATATCTTTCCAATGACGCCAACTTTGTAAAGATCCAACGGTTGGATTGTTAATTCTAATCTGAAGAAAAATAGCACTAGAATCGATTATATATATATAAATATAATTAAAATAAATTGAATAACGATACTGTAGTTCGTATTTTGAAAATCGTAACTTCAAACGATTGTACCGGGAGATCCGACCGTCGGATTTTCCCAAAACTAGAATCGTTGGATTTGATTTGAAAAGATCTTTCTAATGATATTGTAACGTCCCGCATTTTGTCGGTTCATATTTGAATATTTAAAACAGTTTAAATATTGAATTCAGAATATAAGTGGATTTATATTTTAATTAAAACGAAGTTGAACATATAAAAATATATATTAAATATAATCGAGCCCGTAATATCGCAGCAGTTCATAATTTAACGTTCTGAACTTCAACTGAGTGTGCCGGACTCGTTTTAAATCGGATTTCTTCGAAACAAGAAACGTTGGAATCTGTTGAACCGTATCTTTCTAACAGAAGTGAAAAACCTAGATTTCGTGTTACAGAGTGGAAGTTATGTCCAAATCAAATATTCAGAAAGTCGCTATGAAATCGTATATCGACCGTAACGGTTATTTGAATATAACTTGATATCGGTTGCAAATCGGGACAAGGTTTTTTGAGGTGCAGCGATAATTTAATTTTCAGAATTTTACTGTAATTTTTAATTAATTAAATATGCAACTTTTTATTTGGAGTATTGTGCACCCTGTATCGGTATTTCGGGATTTCAAAATATGAGTTAAACTACCGGTATTATTATATTTTTGGGACCGTGGCACCTCGCTGGACACGAATGTAATCTTATTTCTGTCCGCGGCAGCTCGGACATGAACAAAAGATTTATGCAACACGGTATTCATGAATCATAAAAATAAAACGTGAAGAGTAAAAGTCAACAAATACATTCATGATGCAAACGCATGTGGAAACAGTCCTCCCAAAATGCCATCTGTAACATGCACATACCGTACACCTTCACCATACCTTCCTATATACCGAAACCCATACTTAGACCTATCCTCGTACAGACAAGAGCACATGCAAAAGTCAAATTCATTACTGCGTTTTAACCTACCCTAATTCAGACTAACGTAGACCCTTACCTAAAACCATTCCCCTATGCTACACCCTACACCCACGTTCCTTAGTCCTGAAGCATCACCTATGAACGTGCAAGTGCCTTAACCCTATATTTCCTATGCCTTAACAACTAAGTATTCTCCTATATTATAAATAGCTTCAGTATCTCTTCCTTGCCGCAAGCCAAAAAGCAAGAAAAACATAGAAAAGAAGAGAGTGGGGAGTTGTGGCTTTGTGTCCGACAGTGATTGAGAAAGTGGGAGTTCATGCATGCGCGTTTAGGTGTGTAACAGGGAGCTCACGGTGGTATCGGTGGAAGAAGTATTCAAGTGAGTTTGTTGTGTGGTGTGAGGGGTTGGAACAAGTTGCGGAAATGGTGGAAGAGGGTTCGGCCGGTGCTGTGTTGTGAGGGGGAGGGCACGTGAGTTCATGGGAGACTAAATAGTAAGGAGTTGCATGGGTTTAGAAGTGGGATTGTTTCATTTTGATGTGGAGATTTGTACTGAACGTAAGGGATAATGGGAAGGACAAGGGTGGCAAAGGGGTTGCGAACAAGGTGGACTTGGAGGGAGAGTACGGACGTGGGTTTAGGTGAGAAATAAGGAAGAATTGTATGCGTTTTTCATGCATAAGCAACAAGTGAATGTTGCTGCATCTGAGATGGGTATGGCGAAAGGGTAACTGACACATGTAAGAGCTGCAGCGTGAGTTATCATCAGTAATAGCTTGTTCTCTCGCGAGGGAGCATGGAGCGGATGTATTTGCGTTAGCAAGGGGAGTGGTAACTTTGTTTTCTTGGGTTTCATGGAGTAACAATGTTCCAAGGAAGCGCAAAGTCTCGAAAAATGGTGGAATTATATAAGCTGGAAGTGAGACTTTGTTTTCAGGGAAGAAAGCTCCTATATACTGTTGCGGGTCTTGAGGGTTTTAGTGATGGGATTGGGCCGAAGTCATGAAGCCCAGATTTATTATAAAAGGAAACAAAACGAAAATGGGTTTGTACTGTTATGTAAGTAGCAAAAAGGGACATAGGCGTGAGAATATGACAGGGCTGATATATACTAAAGTAAGGACGGATTTCCGTGATGCCAGGCTTCATTTGGTGAAGACTGAATGCTGCAGTGGAGTATATAAAATATGCATGACTGATAATCGGGGTGCGTTTTAATGAGGGAGAGGAGAGTGACATTAGATAAGCTTTGGCGAGGTCTGTTGTGATTTTTAATGGAATAAAAGGTTGGAAAATGATGGAAAACAGAGTCGTGGAACCGGGTACTGAAGAAAAGAACGAGGACAGATATTATCGCGTAGTCAATACAGTTAAGAAATTTGACGTAGTCAGTTCTGTTGAAATCATATGGACGGCGGCTACACAATGGAACCGATTTGAAGCGATTTGGAGCTAGTCGAAGTTATGGCAGAATTTTACGCTTGGTATAATCAACTAACACAAATCGTTATTTAACGGTTAACGCGCCAAGGTGAGTAAATTCACTCACTCTGATCTTTTTAAAATATTTTAATTATATTTTAATGTTGTTTGAATGTTGTGTGATGGTCGATTAGGTAGATTACAAGTAAATTGGTTGAATATCATATACCGTTACATATGTACACATCATCGGTTGGACACTGATTTCATCGATTAGAATATCCCCTAGTATAGAGTTAGTGAAAATTGTATTGACTGACATCTGTGGATGCGGAAATCGGTTGGAGGAATCCGACCGGATTCCTTGATAATTATATGTACTGTTTGTTTTGTATGAACCCGAACTATATTTAAAACCCCATGTGAATATTGATGTTGGACGGAAATTCAACATCAGTTTCGATAAATCAATAAACGATATCAATTTAGAAAGTGATAACAGTCGACCGAAAAACCATCGTTTTGTTAAGGAGCTGATTGGCCGTCAGGCAAATCAACGAGGTTAATTATAAAAATTATATTTTTGTAATTAAAAAGAAGATTTAAATTTATAATAGAAGGTCTATTATAAACCAGTATTTTAGAGTTCGTTTTTATAAAATAAATAAAAACGATTGTTGATATTTAAATAAGTTTATAAAGCAGAAATTATCTGATGATTAAGTATTTGGATAATTATATTTAGGATAAACAATTTTAGAAATATTATTAGATTAATTATATTAATCTAATGAGAAGTAATTAAGATCAGTTAACGAATTTACTGATGAAATGAAGTTGATTTAATCAACTGTTATTTGGAAAATGATTATTAGATTAATTGGCCTTTAATTAATCTAATGAAAACAGTTTAGAAATAAATGAGATTCAATTACCTTTTAATTTAAGAAGTTATCAATAGAACTATGGAATAGAGAAAGCGAAAAGTTAATGTGGAATATAAATAATCGTAAAACAACCGAGTTCAAAATAAAGATGTGGTATTATAAAACCATATCCCAAAATAAAACAAGGAAATACGATTTGATGTAGATTATAAGAAATAAGGAGTTTAGACTTACGAACGTATGTCTGTTCTAAGATAAGAACGTTGTCGATCAAGGTCTGAGAGGTAAATAGAATACCCCAACTTGAACGGCTTCACTATTATCGAGGAATGATAACAGTTTGTAACGGAAAGAGATGTCAAGATGTGTATAAAAGGAATATGGCAGCGTATTGCCAGTCTTAGAATTATAGCGATAAAATAACACTGTTGATAAGATAAGCGTGACTGTTATGTCAAGATTAGTTATAACAAAGAATATTACAGCGTATGACAAGTTGAACTATAGCAATAAAATAACGTTGTTGATAAGGTAAGTGTGACTGTAATATTGAGATTAGTTATAAGGAGAATATTACAGCGTATGACAAGTTTAGAGCTATGGCGACAAATTAACTGCTGTTGATTAGACTTAAGCGTGACTTTTATATATAGCAGCACTTCCTAGGAAATGTAACAGTTTGGTTTGAAATCCACTTATTCTAGAGAAATAAGTAAGGACGTTTGTTCAAAGAAATATAAGAAAGAGTTTTAGAAAAAGAATTCGGGAATCGTATTAGAAACCAATGACAACATTTCGATGTTCGAAATGTAATTAGTGTTAAACCATTAGGATTTGAACTATAATTCGACGAAGTCGAATGTATTAAAGTAAATTATTGTAGGAATTATAATCTGATAGGATCGTTAATACTTAGCTTAAACCAATAGGTTATAATAGGATATGTAATCAGTGTTTAGTATAAACTAGATAAGAAGTTCTCTTAGAGAATAGAGTTTATAAAGTGGATTGGGAATATAAATTATGTAAGAGATTTCGGTGAACGAGATAATGGTATTGATTTTCTAAATAAGGAGTTATTTGATAAAGGTGTCCAGATTTCTATAATAGTATGATATTCACCTTTTAAAAGTGAATAGTGTTTTAAAAATGAACGCTGGACATATTAAAATGTTTATAATTGGAATATTTTTCCAACGAAGTTAGGATATATTATCCAAGTGTAGAAAATAAATAATGTAAAAAGAATGGAAATGTTTCGAGCGTTAATAACGTATATCTTCTGGAACAATGAGAGGATAAGAGTTTACAATAATAGGAAATGTTTTCCAAGAAATGTAAAAAGGGCTAAAGCGGGATTTGAGAAATATCTAGTAAGATATTGGAATGCGAATAATAAAAACGAATGTTAAATAAGTGCCCGTGGTGGTGTGTGTTTAGTGATCATTTGAATGGATGTTGTTTTACTTCGATAGTTAAATAACCGACTATCGAAGTGTTTTGACCATCGTTGTCGATATGGAGAGACCGGTTGGATACGTTATCCGAAAACCACTCCGTATCGGCATAAGCGTTGCGAATTAGATATGCTGAAGATAATTGAAGACGAAGTTAAATGCAAGGGTCGTCCAGTTCTAGAATGATGTTTTTGTTTGTCCAGTCCCAGGACAACTTGTATGGACGAGTCCTGACAGAGTATTTCCAACGGTCATGCCGTAGATTTTACGAATATACCAAGTTGGTGGGAAAAGGTAACTTCTCTTTATTCTACACCCAGTGTGCATTTCTGTAATCAATGTGTGATTACGGATTTTACGATGTGACATTCAAAGTGAATGGTGATCAGATGTTCTGAAGATAGACGTAGCCTCTAGCCTCACAACCAGGAATAACAAAAGTTGGGCTAGGCAGCATGGCTAGTTGGGTCATCCCCAAGCAGGGTGTATTGTCACCGATCTAGAGAAAATTCATATTCATACTTCTTTTCGATTCTGTATCTTCGGATGACGGTTGGATGGCCTACAACCGTGGTGGCAATATATTCGCGACACTCAAGCTAAATGAGTGAGCGGTCATGTGTGGCCGGGTTGCAAGACGTTCTTGTTGAACCCTGAGTGTATCCCCTCTAGAGTACACTAATCAAAAGGTGCTCCCATACCTTGTCTGTGAAATCCATTCTCCGATAAGCGCCCTGCGGTTTTTGATTTTTTACTATATATATGTGGAACGTGAGATGCAAGCGTTCTGCTATTTGTATAATTATTTGTTTAGACATTATCATAATATCACTGGTTTTGATATCAAAGAAATTTTGGGTTATGGTAAGGTTGTTCAAAGTTAAACAGTATGGTTGGAATTTACTCACACCAGTCCCATGACTGACCCAGAGTTTATTTTGTTTGTTTTCCCTAAACTCTTGGGTGCCCAAATTTGTACGGGCAGTCAAGTGTTTCAGGCTTTGCAGATTCACTTGGAGAAGCTGGTAACAGAAGGCTTCACCATAAGTTAGTTAGAGAATATTTCCGCTGTGATGTATAAGTATTATACTTTGATATAGTATGTATATACAAATTCAGTTTGTGTATTTCAAAGTTATGTTATAATACATGTTATTCATTCCGCTGTGAGATTCGAGTTTACTCTGATTCTGTTCAGTTGTGATCTTCTTCTTCTTCTTCTATTCTATTAGTTCTATCTTATCTTTCTCACCCTCTAAATTCTACTATTATTGTCTCGGTATTTTTGATGCTCGAGAAATTGACAGTGTATTTATGTTGATTTTCTGGGTCGAAAATTCCTGTCCATTACAATTGGTATCAGAGCTGAAGGTTAAGTGATTACCTTGGCTCTGTGGCGAAACTCAATAGAGATGGAGTAATTACACTCTAGATTGAGTTTGAGTGTATATATACGAGTGAACGTATTTGCAGATTTATATAAAAACTGTTTTATATTGTGTTGACTGGTCAGTCGATGGTTTATGAATTCTGGTCGAAACAGTAATGCAAACTGAGTCGATAGGTGTTTCTAAACTCTTGAACAGAGTAATTCGACATAGTATGTTTTGAAAAGAGGGTAAATGAAATAATTTTACCCAAAATATATTTTGATATAAAAAGAAGTGTATATCTTGATATTAATATAATATATTGGATATGTGATCATTATTATGATCGAACAGGATTAAAATTGAGTTGGTTATATAAATTACCAATCGAAATAGTATATAAGTATGATATGCAAAATCAGATGAGCTGAATTTGAATTAAAAACAGAATTGAAATAAAACTCTAGAAACTTGGAAAAGAATTGAAATTGAATTTGAATTAAATATAAGGGAATTTTCAAATCCTGGGAGATATGAAAATTTGTTTTCCAAGTGCTATGAAAGATATTTTGAAGTAATTTCAAAAATAGAGTGATTATAAATGAGTTTTTAAAGCAATATAGTATTGAACTCACTTCGATGGTTGGAAAATAAATTCCGATGATGATCGCGACATTATCGGTGTTCATTTTCGAGCTGGTAAGTGACGGATTACTACTAAAGATTTTGTTTTGTATTGTTTGAGAAACAAGTTGTCAGAAATTCAAATGTTTTGAATTATATATGATTTCAAACTGATTTGAAATAAATCCCAGAAATTTGAATTCTGAAATAAAAATTTAACTTGTGGAGTTAAAATGGTAAAAGTGGAATTTAAACAAAGATAACAAAACTGGACAGAATTTGGAAAGATCCAGAATGAAAATTATAAAAGAAAAATATTGGAGATTCGAGTTATTAAAAATGAATTGATTCTTGGAGAATAAGAATCGAATTTTGAATTAGAGACGGAGATAACTGATTTGAGAAATAAATCAGTAAATGGAATGTCGTAATAAAACTTAACAAGGTTAAGAACTGAGAATGGAATCGGAGTTGAAATAGAAATTTGGCTTAGTAAAAGCGAAAGACTGATTTGAGAACGGATTGATGGGAGATCAACCAAGGATGCTTGGATATGCTGGTTTGATAGCAGATGGCAGAGATAGAGTTGAATGCCCAACAGAGAAGGTACACGTTTATATACGAGTACGAGATTTTTATGAGTCGGTTTGGGCAAGCCGTTTGGCTGTTTGATTTTCTGTTGGATTGGAGAAGGCCCAGAGTGGAAAATTGTTGTAGTACCGAATAAGTCGTGCAAAGGAGATGCTGGCAAGATTCTCTGAAAATTTAAGCTGTTAGGAAATTTTCAGAATTTTCGAAATTATTCGGTAATAAGAAGAAATTAATATTTTAATTGGAATTAATCAATTCAGTTAAAACTAAAATTATGAAGTAAACCAAAAAGATTTTTAACCTGTTTAAAACAGAGATTGTAGCGTTTTCCCTATCTTAGCAATTTCGAGGACGAAATTATTTTAAGGGGGAAGGACTGTAACGTCCTGTAATTTGTCGGTTCATATTTGAATATTTAAAACAGTTTAAATATTGAATTCAGAATATAAGTGGATTTATATTTTAATTAAAATGAAGTTGAACATATAAAAATATATATTAAATATAATCGAGCCCGTAATATCGCAGCAGTTCGTAATTTAACGTTCTGAACTTCAACTGAGTGTGCCGGACTCGTTTTAAATTGGATTTCTTCGAAACAAGAAACATTGGAATCTGTTGAACCGTATCTTTCTAACAGAAGTGAAAAACCTAGATTTCGTGTTAGAGAGTAGAAGTTATGTCCAAATCAAATATTCAGAAAGTCGCTATGAAATCGTATATCGACCGTAACGGTTATTTGAATATAACTTGATATCGGTTGCGAATCGGGACAAGGTTCTTTTGAGGCGCAGCGATAATTTAATTTTTAGAATTTTACTGTAATTTTTAATTAATTAAATATGCAACTTTTTATTTGGAGTATTGTGCACCCTGTATCGGTATTTCGGGATTTCAAAATATGAGTTAAACTACCGGTATTATTATATTTTTGGACCGTGGCACCTCGCTGGACACGAATGTAATCTTATTTCTGTCCGCAGCAGCTCGGACATGAACAAAAGATTTATGCAACGCGGTATTCATGAATCATAAAAATAAAACGTGAAGAGTAAAAGTCAATAAATACATTCATGATGCAAACGCATGTGGAAACAGTCCTCCCAAAATGCCATCTGTAACATGCACATACAGTACACCTTCACCATACCTTCCTATATACCGAAACCCATACTTAGACATATCCTCGTACAGACAAGAGCACATGCAAAAGTCAAATTCATTACTGCGTTTTAACCTACCCTAATTCAGACTAACGTAGACCCTTACCTAAAACCATTCCCCTATGCTACACCCTACACCCACGTTCCTTAGTCCTGAAGCATCACCTATGAACGTGCAAGTGCCTTAACCCTATATTTCCTATGCCTTAACAACTAAGTATTCTCCTATATTATAAATAGCTTCAGTATCTCTTCCTTGCCGCAAGCCAAAAAGCAAAAAAAACATAGAAAAGAAGAGAGTGGGGAGTTGTGGCTTTGTGTCCAACAGTGATTGAGAAAGTGGGAGTTCATGCATGCGCGTTTAGGTGTGTAACAGGGAGCTCACGGTGGTATCGGTGGAAGAAGTTTTCAAGTGAGTTTGTTGTGTGGTGTGAGGGGTTGGAACAAGTTGCGGAAATGGTGGAAGAGGGTTCGGCCGGTGCTGTGTTGTGAGGGGGAGGGCACGTGAGTTCATGGGAGACTAAATAGTAGGGAGTTGCATCGGATTAGAAGTGGGATTGTTTCATTTTTGATGTGGAGATTTGTGCTGAACGTAAGGGATAATGGGAAGGACAAGGGTAGCGAAGGGGTTGCGAACAAGGTGGACTTGGAGGGAGAGTACGAACGTGGGTTTAAGTGAGAAATAATGAAGAATTGCATGTGTTTTTCATGCATATGCAACAAGTGAAAGTTGTTGCATCTGAGATGGGTATGGCGAAAGGGTAATTGACACATGTAAGAGCTGCAGCGTGAGTTATCAGCAGTAATAGCTTGTTCTCTCGTGAGGGAGCATGGAGCGGATGTATTTGCGTTAGCAAGGGGAGTGGTAACTTTGTTTTCTTGGGTTTCATGGAGTAACAATGTTCCAAGGAAGCGCAAAGTCTCGAAAAATGGTGGAATTATATAAGCTGGAAGTGAGACTTTGTTTTCAGGGAAGAAAGCTCCTATATACTGTTGCGGGTCTTGAGGGTTTTAGTGATGGGATTGGGCCGAAGTCATGAAGCCCAGATTTATTATAAAAGGAAACAAAATGAAAATGGGTTTGTACTGTTATGTAAGTAGCAAAAAGGGACATAGGCGTGAGAGTATGACGGGGCTGATATATACTAAAGTGAGGACGGATTTCCGTGATGCCAGGCTTCATTTGGTGAAGACTGAATGCTGCAGTGGAGTATACATTACAGTAGCTTGCATTTAGGAGTATATAAAATATGCATGACTGATAATCGGGGTGCGTTTTAACGAGGGAGAGGAGAATGAAATTAGATAAGCTTTGGCGAGGTCTGTTGTGATTTTTAATGGAAGAAAAGGTTGCGAAAATGATGGCAAACAGAGTCGTGGAACCGGGTACCGAAGAAAAGAACGAGGACAGATATTATCGTGTAATCAACACAGTTAAGGAATTTGACGTAGTCAGTTCTATTGAAATCATATGGACGGCGGCTACACAGTGGTACTGATTTGAAGCGATTTGGAGCTAGTCGAAGTTATGGCAGAATTTTACGCCTGGTATAATCAACTAACGCAAATCGTTATTTAACGATTAACGCGCCAAGGTGAGTAAATTCACTCACTCTGATCTTTTTAAAATATTTTAATTATATTTTAATGTTGTTTGAATGCTGTGTGATGGTCGATTAGGTGGATTACAAGTAAATTGGTTGAATATCATATACCGTTACATATGTACACATCATCGGTTGGACACTGATTTCATCGATTAGAATATCCCATAGTATAGAGTTAGCGAAAATTGTATTGACTGACATCTGTGGATGCGGAAACCGGTTGGAGGAATCCGACCGGATTCCTTGATAATTATATGTACTGTTTGTTTTGTATGAACCCGAACTATATTTAAAACCCCATGTGAATATTGATGTTGGAAGGAAATTCAACATCTGTTTCGATAAATCAATAAACGATATCAATTTAGAAAGTGATAACAGTCGGCCGAAAAACCATCGTTTTGTTAAGGAGTTGATTGGCCGTCAGGCAAATCAACGAGGTTAATTATAAAAATTATATTTTTATAATTAAAAAGAAGATTTAAATTTATAATAGAAGGTCTATTATAAACCAGTATTTTAGAGTTCGTTTTTATAAAATAAATAAAAACGATTGTTGATATTTAAATAAGTTTATAAAGCAGAAATTATCCGATGATTAAGTATTTGGATAATTATATTTAAGATAAACAATTTTATAAATATTATTAGATTAATTATATTAATCTAATGAGAAGTAATTAAGATCAGTTAACGAATTTACTGATGAAATGAAGTTGATTTAATCAACTGTTATTTGGAAAATGATTATTAGATTAATTGGCCTTTAATTAATCTAATGAAAACAGTTTAGAAATAAATGAGATTTAATTACCTTTTAATTTAAGAAGTTATCAATAGAACTGTGGAATAGAGAAAGCAAAAAGTTAATGTGGAATATAAATAATCGTAAAACAACCGAGTTCAAAATAAAGATGTGGTATTATAAAACCATATCCCAAAATAAAACAAGGAAATACGATTTGATGTAGATTATAAGAAATAAGGAGTTTAGACTTACGAACGTATGTCTGTTCTAAGATAAGAACGTTGTCGATCAAGGTCTGAGAGGTAAATAGAATACACCAACTTGAACGGCTTCACTATTATCGAGGAACGATAACAGTTTGTAACGGAAAGAGATATCAAGATGTGTATAAAAGGAATACGGCAGCGTATTGCCAGTCTTAGAATTATAGCGATAAAATAAAGCTGTTGATAAGATAAGCGTGACTGTTATGTCAAGATTAGTTATAACAAAGAATATTACAGCGTATGACAAGTTGAACTATAGCAATAAAATTACGCTGTTGATAAAGTAAGTGTGACTGTAATGTTGAGATTAGTTATAAGGAGAATATTACAGCGTATGACAAGTTTAGAGCTATGGCGACAAATTAATTGCTGTTGATTAGACTTAAGTGTGACTTTTGTATATAGCAGCACCTCCTAGGAAATGTAACAGTTTGGTTTGAAATCCACTTATTCTAGAGAAATAAGTAACGACGTTTGTTCAAAGAAATATAAGAAAGAGTTTTAGAAAAAGAATTGGGGAATCGTATTAGAAACCAATGACAACATTTCGATGTTCGAAATGTAATTAGTGTTAAACCATTAGGATTTGAACTATAATTCGACGAAGTCGAATGTATTAAAGTAAATTATTGTAGGAATTATAATCTGATAGGATCGTTAATACTTAGCTTAAACCAATAGGTTATAATAGGATATGTAATCAGTGTTTAGTATAAACTGGATAAGAAGTTCTCTTAGAGAATAGAGTTTATAAAGTGGATTGGGAATATAAATTATGTAAGAGATTTCGGTGAACGAGATTATGGTATTGATTTTCTAAATAAGGAGTTATTTGATAAAGGTGTCCAGATTTCTATAATAGTATGATATTCACCTTTTAAAAGTGAATAGTGTTTTAAAAATGAACGCTGGACATATTAAAATGTTTATAATTGGAATATTTTTCCAACGAAGTTAGGATATATTATCCCAGTGTAGAAAACAAATAACGTGAAAAGAATGGAAATGTTTCGAGCGTTAATAACGTATATCTTCTGGAACAATGAGAGGATAAGAGTTTATAATAATAGGAAATGTTTTCCAAGAAATGTAAAAAGGGCTAAAGCGGGATTTGAGAAATATCTAGTAAGATATTGGAATGCGAATAATAAAAACAAATGTTAAATAAGTGCCCGTGGTGGTGTGTGTTTAGTGATCATTTGAATGGATGTTGTTTTACTTCGATAGTTAAATAACCGACTATCGAAGTGTTTTGACCATCGTTGTCGATATGGAGAGACCGGTTGGATACGTTATCCGAAAACCACTCCGTATAGGCATAAGCGCTGCGAATTAGATATGCTGAAGATAATTGAAGACGGAGGTAAATGCAAGGGTCGTCCAGTTTTAGAATGATGTTTTTGTTTGTCCAGTCCCAGGACAACTTGTATGGACCAGTGTCTGACAGAGTATTTCCAACGGTCGTGCCGTTGATTTTACGAATATACCAAGTTGGTGGGGAGAAGGTAATTTCTCTTTATTCTACACCCAGTGTGCATTTGTGTAATCAATGTGTGATTACGAATTTGACGATG
Source organism: Allium sativum (assembly GCA_030737875.1). Lineage (NCBI taxonomy): Eukaryota > Viridiplantae > Streptophyta > Magnoliopsida > Asparagales > Amaryllidaceae > Allium > Allium sativum. Next base: position 164,554,189 of record CM060916.1, on the reverse strand, counting down.
TGACATTCAAAGTGAATGGTGATCAGATGTTCTGAAGATAGACGTAGCCTCTAGCCTCACAACCGGGAATAACAAAAGTTGGTCTAGGCAGCATGGCTAGTTGGGTCATCCCCAAGCAGGGTGTATTGTCACCGATCTAGAGAAAATTCATATTTATACTTCTTTTCGATTCTGTATCTTCGGATGACGGTTGGATGGCCTACAACCGTAGTGGCAATATATTCGCGACACTCAAGCTAAATGAGTGAGCGGTCATGTGTGGCCGGGTTGCAAGACGTTCTTATTGAACCCTGAGTGTATCCCCTCTAGAGTACACTAATCAAAAGGTGCTCCCATACCTTGTCTGTGAAATCCATTCTCCGATAAGCGCCCTGCGGTTTTTGATTTTTTACTATATATATGTGGAACGTGAGATGCAAGCGTTCTGCTATTTGTATAATTATTTGTTTAGACATTATCATAATATCACTGGTTTTGATATCAAAGAAATTTTGGGTTATGGTAAGGTTGTTCAAAGTTAAACAGTATGGTTGGAATTTACTCACACCAGTCCCATGACTGACCCAGAGTTTATTTTGTTTGTTTTCCCTAAACTCTTGGGTGCCCAAATTTATACGAGCAGTCAAGTGTTTCAGGCTTTGCAGATTCACTTGGAGAAGCTGGAAACAGAAGGCTTCACCATAAGTTCGTTAGAGAATATTTCCGCTGTGATGTATAAGTATTATACTTTGATATAGTATGTATATACAAATTCAGTTTGTGTATTTCAAAGTTATGTTATAATACATGTTATTCATTCCGCTGTGAGATTCGTGTTTACTCTGATTCTGTTCAGTTGTGATCTTCTTCTTATTCTATTCTATTAGTTCTATCTTATCTTTCTCACCCTCTAAATTCTTCTATTAATGTCCCGGTATTTTCGATGCTCGAGAAATTGACAGTGTATTTATGTTGATTTTCTGGGTCGAAAATTCCCGTCCATTACAGATATAAAATTTGTAAAGATCCAATGGTTAGGTTTTCAGATATGTGTAAATCAAATCTGAAGAAAAACAGCGCCACGACCACGTTATGGCCTGAAGTGTCGTTTATATAAATTGGCTATTTTTAAATGAATAAAAAATAGCGATAAGTCGTGATAAAATATTATAAACGATATGGAATGGAAATAAACTGAATTTGCTTGGTTTATTGTATATTTGATGGTTGAATGTGTTTGACGTGAGAACTACATAAATGAATTGAATTATTAGTGTCGAATAATTTAACCATTGAAATGAATTGATTTGAAATTCTAAATATACGTGAATAATTTGAAAAGGCCGACTTAATTCTCACTTCAAATAATTTATCGACGATTAGAAGTCGAAGATACGAAGATGGTGCAAGACCGATGATCTTCACATCGAGTGGAGGGGTGCTACCGATGCTCATGATAGGAGTAGCTACCTTGAAGGGGCTGAAGTGGTAGTCGTCCGGACGTACTTGATGATTGTACGGATATGTGACGTATAAGGTGCCTCCGGATTCGTTCAGACCCAGAACGAACTTGTAAATGAACTATGTGTCTGACATTGGATTTTGTTCTGTGCTGGTTGATCTCTATTAAATATATATCTGTTTGGCGGCGGAGAATTTATTCTCTTGCTTAATGCCCTTCTCTGCGACGCATGAGCTCGGAGGTTATATATCGATAGAAATCAGACGCATGGAGTGAATTGCCTGTGTGGCATGCCTAAGTGGAAGATGATCAAGGCTTCTGTTGAAAAGCAAAGTCTTGTGGTTGATGATCAAAGCGCGGCCTGTGTGGCATAGCTTTGTGTATAACGTTAATTCGCGAGTCTCACACCCCGGTATGAACCAGAAACGGGAGAGGACCTCCAGGAGGGCCTGCGTTTCTTTCTAGCTAGGAGTGGTGTTTCGGGTTTGACACGCCCGGGCATTTTACTTATGAGGATGATGGATAGCGAGGCGCCTCGGTTAGTTCGGTCTCTTTGGAGCCGATGGCCTGGTCGGGATATGACCAGTTTACGCCCCATAGGGTGGGGAAACGCAGTGTCCAGGCATTTTAATCAACATCGAGTGGACCGGCCCTGACAATCCAAGGTGAAGTTGCGGCTGTTCCGGAGACATGGTGGGCTAGATTGTCTCGAAGCGGTGAGGACGATCCCTTGCCTTGGTTCATGACGGAAATCCAATTTCCAAATATGACATCGTGCGATTTTGATTGTATACATATATATGGCGACATAGTGGTATGGGGCATTAATGCCGTCTATGATTGATACTTATGATTTGAAATTGTTTTTGAAACACATAAACACAAGTAATAGTATCAAATGCTTTTGTTTTATTCGTATTAGCATATTTTGGCCATTATAAGGTAAAACTATATCCTCCAGTTTGCGTTGCATTGTGTGATGGGAACTGAGTCTTATAATGGCTTCATTTTTATATAAAGCATTGCGATGTTTAAAAGATTTACTTATTTTAAAGCACTGGCAATCCAATGGAGTAAACCCGTTCCGTGTTAGCGGCGTGGTCCTGTGATTGGCCAAATTGTAAAATAAGTTAAAATATATTTCTCATACCAGTCCCATGACTGACTCGTAGTTTGTTTCACTTGCAAACTCGGGTGCCCCTTTTTCTACATGGGAAGCCTTGTATTCAGGTTTTAGGAGGCTCTTTCTAGATAGCTGGAGCTGAAGATGGATTCTATCATTTATCTCGTTTTATGCTGTTCAGCTCCTGTTGTACATATTATGTTTTATTTTCCGTTGTAGACATTTTATGTAAAGCTGAACTGTATTTTGTACCAAGTATGATCCTGTATACTGTGTAACTCTGATGATTATGTTTATCTAGTGTTTTATTTGTACATTATCTGGTGTATTTATTTATTTCTGTTCTGTTGTTATCTGTTTATGTGTCATATTCCAATACCCTTGCCACCGTCGTACAGGGGTTTGGGGTCGTCACAACGTGGTATCAGAGCTTTGGTTAAGATTAGTTCTGGAATATAACTTATTAACGAACTCGTTAGAAATAGAACCAGTAGTGTTCTAAGACGAATAACTCATTATATATAGGATCAATAATATCCTAGTATGAGTATAGCAGAATGAAATACACCCCAATAGACACATTTACATTCGAGTATATGTCTCTATGTTTTATACTATCTTTTCTGTTGACCTAACACTTTGTCTGCCATTTGCAGACATAGAAAAATGAGTGGCAGAAACAAAAGAAGAAATTATATGGTTTAACAATCTAATGAGCTAATCGTGCTCCCACGGCCAGGATCAGATATAGAAGCTCTATTAAAGAGATATCGTAATCTGGGTGGAGTACAATTCTCGGGCAATGAATCCATCATTCAAACTCAAGCTTGGATGAGTTCTGCTGAAAGAATTTTTGAACGTTTCCAGCTGAGAGATGATCAGAAAAGATTAGTGGCATCTTAGGCACTCAAAGATGAAGCTTTAATCTGGTGGGAAATGGTTATTAAGGATAATCCAGAAGGTAATATTACCTAGGATAGATTTAAAGAGATTTTCATAGAAAGATTTACTCCTCCAGAAGCAACTGAGCGGTTATGTGATGAATTCTACTATCTGATTCAAGGAGATATGACCATTCCGGAATATCATAAGAAATCAATGAACTTTCTCATTTTGCCCCTCATCTAATTCAAAATCCAAAGAGGAAGAATCTGAGGTTTATTAACGGGCTCCAAAGAAAGTACCAACGTAGTGTAATGGGGCACGTGAAGCTTCCTTTTTCTGAAATGAGATACATGGCTTATCAGTATGAAGATCTAGATAAGCGAGGCCTTTTTGACGACAAAGAGGAAGTCAGTTCTAGCAACAAAAGGAAATTCGAAACTGATAGCCCAGAGACAAGTACACAGCCAGAGGCTAGTATGCAGCCTGAGGTAAGTACAAAGTCTGAAGGCAATAAGAGGCTAAGCGCCAGTCAGAAAAAGGCTAAAGCAGTCGTAAAGTGTAATCAGGAAGGGCATTCGATAAGGAACTGTAAATCTTCGAACAAGCGAAAGAATAATTGAGCTAAATCCAAGAACAAGGTTCAAGAAGATAGAAAATGCAATCTTTGCCATCAGGTTGGTCACGTAAAGCAAGAATGCCGATTATTGCTGAAATCTAAAATTGTACAAATAAATGAAGTAGCAGAAACTTCCGAACCCTCAGCTATTAAGGAAAGGCCAGATGTTTTAGAAGGCACGCTTACTGTCAAAGATACTCCGGTAAAGGTATTAGTTGATACAGTCGCATCACGAAGCTTTGTTGCAAAAAATGCGGTTAAGAAACTGGTTTAGAATTTGAAAAAGCTCAAAGAACCCATGACTGTTCATAATCCGGTTGGGGGTTCCCGTGATCTTAGTTGGGTTTGTGGAGTGCATGTCTCTTTTTCCCTTTATCGGTTCCCCACTATCGCTGTCATCGTGAATTTTACAGAATTTGATCTTATCTTGGGTTTAGACTAGTTAACCAAACATGAAGCCGAGGTTAAATGCGCCGAAAAAGTTGTTAAGGCGAAGATTAAATCAGGTGACTATATAACCTTTCCCTGTGAAGGTCAAAATTCTGATAGAAAAGACTTCTGGGCAGCTTTAGATGTTTCTCCTGCCCAAATAGAACCTGTTCCTGTCGTTACAGAGAATATTCTAGTCGACATTGAAAATATTCATGTCGTGAAGAACTATGCGGATGTGTTCGAAGAAGCTGTTAGCTTACCTCCGCATAGAGAAAATGATTTCAAAATCTCTTTAGTTCCGAATGCAAGGCCAGTAGTTCACGCTATTCGAAGAATGACCTTGAAAGAGAAAGAAGAGTTGGATAATCAAACTCGATAGCTTGTATGGAAGGGTCTAATCAGGCCTAGTTTCTCTGATTAGGGAGCAGCAGTGGTATTTGTCTCGAAGTCAGACGGTACTCTCAGACTATGTGTAGATTATCGTTACTTGAATAAGCAGGCATTGAAAACCAAATATCCTTTACCGTGGATTGATGATTTGTTGGATCAATTGAATGGCGCACAAGAATTTTCCCGAATGAACCTAGCTACAGGTTTCCATCAGCTTCGTATTGTCAAGGTGTGTGTTCCTTTGACAGCATTCAGAGGTCCAGACTTATTCTACGAGTGGTTAGTAATGCCGTTCGGCTTATGTAACGCGCCAGCTTATTTTGTCGATATAATGAACCGGGTATTCCGGGAAGTATTGAATAAATTTATTTTGGTCTTCATTGGTGATATCCTAATCTTCTCTAAGTCAGAAAGCGAGCATGAAAAACATTTGGAAAAGGTGTTAGAAATTCTCAGAAAGAATGTTTTAAAAGCAAAATTTTCCAAATGTATATTCTGGCAAGAAGAAGTAAAATTCCTTGGCCACGTCGTGTCAAAGGAAGGAATTTCTATGGATCCCAGTAAAATCTCTGCTATTCAGAATTGGAAACAGCCTCGTACACAAACAGAAGTCCAAAGTTTTCTCGGATTGGCCAGTTATTATCGGAAATTCATTAAGGATTTTGTGAAGACATCTAGTTCCTTAACGAAGCTGACTAAGAAACATTTGAGGTTCAATTGGACTCCAGAATGTGAGCCAGCTTTCCAAGAGCTGAAGTTAAAATTGACAGCTACTCCAGTGTTAACAATTATTGATGGCAATCAAGACTTTCAAGTCTGGATAGACGCTTCTAAAGAAGGTCTCGGTGCAGTGTTAATGCAAAGAGGCTAGGTAGTCGCTTATGCTAGCCATCAATTGAAACCACATGAAAAGAATTATGCAACTCATGATCTTGAATTGTTAGTTATCGTGTTTGCTATGACAATCTGGAGGCATTATCTATAGGGTGAGAAGTTCGAATTATATAATGATTATCAGTCATTGAAGTATTTATTCACCCAGAAGGATCTGAATATGAGACAGCATCGTTGGTTAGAATTTCTCGCGGCATATGATATTGATATTTTATATATTTCTGGGAAAGCCAATGTTGTGGCTGATGCGCTCAGTAGGAAGAATGTGTCATCTCCAGTATTATCATTACATCATCGTTGATTGATAAAATATCTATTCTTTAGAAAGACGATAGTTTTGTTAAAGAGATGATCAAAAGAATTCAAAGGGGCGAAGTCTTTAGTTTCCAAGTGGATAGCGCAGGAGCTCTGAGATTGAAAGGAAGGATTTGTGTTCTCGACAACCTTGAGCTCAAAAGAGAAGTAATGGATGAAAGTCACAAGTCCAAACTGAGTATTCACCCAGGGGTTAGTAAAATGTACAATGACCTCAAGCAAACTTACTGGTGGAAGGCGATGAAAAGAGATATCTCTATATATGTTAGCCGGTGTTCCACCTGTCAGCAAGTCAAAAGAGATCAGCAGAAACTCGCTGGATTGTTGCAATCGTTGGAGATTCCAGGTGGAAAATGGGAGCAGATTTCTATGGATTTCGTTGATGGTTTGCCCAGAACCAGGAAAGGAAATGACAGTTTTTGGGTGATCGTTGATCGTTTCACGAAGACCGCCCATTTCATACCTATCAGATCAAATCGAACTGCTCAGAGTCTGGCGTAGATTTATTTTAGAGAAATTGTTAAACTTCACGGAGTTCCCATGAGTATCGTTAGTGATCATAACCCGATTTTTGCTAGTAAATTCTGGGATGCATTCCAAGCAGAATTGGGAACAAAACTGAACTTTAGCACCGCTTATCATCCTCAAATAGATGGTCAAACTGGGAGGGTAAATCGTATTTTAGAAGATTTGTTGTGGGCTTGTATTATTGATTTTGGCGGATCATGGGAAGACCATTTGCATTTGGCCGAATTCTCATATAACAACAGCTACCAGGCGAGCCTGAAAATGTCTCCATTCGAAGTAATGTATGGTAAACCGTGCCAATCCCCTGCTTGTTGGGTGGAACCTGGCAATAGACTTGTATTGGGGCCAGATATGATTCGCGATGCTGCGGATAAAGTCGATTTCGTTAAGAAATGATTACTCGCCGTGCAAAGCCGACAGAAAAGCTATGCAGATAAGAGAAGAAGAGATATATCATTTTCTGTTGGCTACTATGTGTATTTGAAAGTATCTCCGATGAGAGGAGTTATCCGATTCGGTAAAACAGGGAAATTGGCGCCCAAATTTATTGGTCTGTTTTCTATTCTGGAACGGATTGGAACTCTTGCTTATAGGGTTCAATTACCAGATTGGTTGCCTGGAGTACATGATGTGTTTCACGTATCTCAACTTCGAAAGCATGTTCATGATCCAGATTTGATCGTAGAGGAAGCCACGTAATGGGATATAGAAATTACTCCAGAATTGGCTGTGAGAAGAGAGCTGCTAAAGATTATTGGCACAGAAACCAAAGAGCTGAGGAACAAGAAGGTTCACTTAGTTAAACTGCAATGGAGTGGAGATCCGCGAGATTGTACTTGGGAAACTAAGGAGAGCATTAAGAAAGCCTATCCTAAGTGCAGGGTGGATATCTCTGATTGACTCTAGTGCAAGGTACATTTACCATACTTTGCATTACCATTTTTTTCTCTACATTGTTGTTGTTTTATTTTCATGGATGTATAATTTTTAATTATATGGTCTTATAATTTTAAAAGAGTATATGAAATAATTAGTATATTTTTGAAAAGTTAAAAACAAATTGATTGTTGTTTGTGTTGTGTGATTGTAAATTTGATTAACCAAATTATTAGAATGATAGTTAATTTAATCAATAAGAGGATGAATGGAAAATTTATTCGATTAAATCACACATTGAACTGATTTGAAAATAGCTAGAAATATATACATGTATATTATAAATGTTTCAACAGGTAAATGGATTAGCTGTTGAGTAAAGAATTTATTTGCGTGCCCGACAAATAGGTAAACCTTAATGAGTTGGATGCGCAATTTTATTATCATATCAACTCCTGTGAGTGTCATTGGATGCGGAGTGCTGGTTGTTCTGTGTGTAATTAATAAATGTCGCCATAGGATAGTAACAACTAATTTTGAACTACACAACATGGCAAACTTCTTGAAGTTAGGAATACTTCATCATATACCACATAAGCATTTGGAGCTTGTGTGACGAGGTTGAAAATTTACCATACGAGCGAGAGGCTTGTATGGCAATGACTATATATTACATGTTGAACTGATGACTGATACAGACCATATAAAATGTAATGGTAAATTGCAAGATTAATAAAAAAAACCCACACGGGTCTGGAGATGACAACAAACACGTCTCTCTGGTCATTAAGGCACAAAAACCATTTATAGGGTGACGAGAATTTATTCTCAGGAGTTATGATCTATACACACTTCCTGTGGACACCGGAATATATCACTATAAATATGTGCATGCTTTGGGTAACTAATACGGCCCAATAAATTTCCAAACCCGTCTCGTACAAAGGAGGTTATGGCGAATTTTTTTGAAAATTTAGGGTGTTAGCCAATTTTTTTTGAAAATTTAGGGTGTTAGCCAAATTCTTAGAATATGAAAAGTTGAAGAATGAAAACTAGAACGAAAGTTGAGTTGGTTAATTAAACAACTTTCGACTTCGTTCCTTTTCGGGGATGAAAAGTTTTAAGTGGGGGAGATTGTAACAACCTGGAAAATCTGAACCAGTTTAAAAATTTTAATTTGGCTATTTTAGTGGATTTTAAATATTTAAAATAAATTATATTAAATAATAACGACGAAAAGTATGTTTGAATCGATGTTTGAAAATAAATATAATTATTTTTAATTATAAACAAGGCCTGAAAAAGCGTGGCAGTTTCAAAATTTGAATTCGAACTTTGACTGACTGTACCGGGTGAAAAATAAAACGAATTTTAGTGAAACCAAAAATATTAAATCTGTTTATGCTTATCTTTCTAACGAATTGGAAAAATCGAAATTTCGCAGCAGGAATCCAAAGTTATGGCCAAATGAATTTTCAGAAAGGTTGCTATAGAGTTATATAGCCCTCGAAAATAGACAATATGCAAACGACCTCAGAATTCTACGAACCCACTTTTGTTGGATCCAGGATGTCGAATTATTACCAGATTTCAAATTCCATAATTTTTAAAGTTAATATGTGAGCGTGGCGAAGGAAAATGTGTTTGGTTGATTTCTGTTAAATCGGATCGACCAGAAAATGACCATTTTTCAAACGGTCTCAGAATTCAACGAAACTAGTTCTGTTGGGACCATATCGTCAAAACATAGCTAGATTTATTTTTCCTGAATTTTTTGGATCAGTATGTGGCTCCGAGAAATTGAAATGTACGTTCAAATCAATTATTGAATGTTTTATATTTTAAATTGAAGAGAAACTGACGGAAACAGTCAAATGGGCCTATGAAACATATCCCATTGCATTCGGAATGGGGGTATTTAGCTAGGGACGACAGTCATTTTGTTTGAATTGGAGGTCGTATGAAGTGAGGGGTATTTTCGGATTTAAAAAAAAATTATATATGTATATAAAATATATGGGCCAATCCCCTCTCTTCTCTCACTTTCCCGTTGACCGAGTCAAACCCGTAAACCCCCAACGCACGACGGAAACCAGTCCATACCTTCTCTCTTCGATTTCTCCTCATCCACTCATTAAAATTGCTCCACCTAGTTAAGGTTTTTATAGAGCTCGACGAGAGCTTTGAATCCATACCCGTTAGAGATTTTTTCGTGGAGTGTAGAGGCTGAATCACCTCCGGGAAGTGGCCGACTTCCCACCGCCACTGTGAGCAGCTCCGGCCATCGAAGTGGGCCCCCTTTCTAGAGCAAGTGCGCCTCTCCAAGCCCTAGTTTCGAACCCAAAACTGAAAGGTACGGCTTTGAAATTTTAAAATGGTTTTAACACTATAAAGCGTTGCAAAGTACAATTAACTTATAAAAATCGTATCTCTTTCATGTTTGGTCAAAATCCAGTGAAATAAGAGACAGTGGACTCGTGCAGACGTCTTCTACATTTTAGAAGTGACCAGATATTTTTCTGAGCCTTCTTTAATTTTTGGAGGAGTGGAACCCAATGTGAGATTTCTGATTTATAAACGATATGGAAACAACGGTGTATAAGTTATATAGTCGATGTATGAGTTATATAAGCGTTGTACACCTCATGTATAAGCGTTGTATAAGCTGTATGTTCGATGTATAAGTTAAATACGCGTTGTAAAAATGATATATGCATTAAAATGAATTAAAATGATATTGTAATGAAATTTAAATATAGTTATATATGTGTATATATATATACACACTCCCCTCGTCCACAGACCATGGACGATATATATTGGTTGTGATATTGTTTAGATTATTGGTTGATGTGAAATTTGGTGAATATCATGAATGGTTGATTGTGGTTGAAATCCCAATAGGATTAGTATATGGGAAAATTCGTCTGCGTACAAACTAGATATTGAAAATCCCCATTGTCAAAAGCTATGAGGCTTTAAGGTAGAGCGAGGAGCCGTACTCGTGACGGTGCCGGTTTTAACTACCCTACCGTTATGCTGTTGAAATTTTCAATAATATTCATGTGTTAGAATTATTTTCATGTGTTGAAACCATATTCATGTGTTGAAACTATATTCATGTGTTGAATAGAAATTCATGTGTTGAATAAAATTCATGTGTTGAATGACATTCATGTATTGAATAAATTCTTTGAAAAATAAAAATAACATTTTTACCTTATGCATGAAGTATATGAAATAACCGTATTTTAAAATAAATTGTTTTACAATAAAAATAACATTTTTACCTTACGTATGAAGTATATAAAATAATTGTGTTTTAAAATAAATTGTTTTACAACAAAAATAACATTTTTACCTTATGTATGAAGTATATAAAATAATTGTGTTTTAAAATAAATTGTTTTACAATAAAAATAACATTTTTACCTTATGTATGAACTATATAAAATAATCATGTTTTAAAATAAATTGTTTTACAATAAAAAAACACACTTTTATTATATATATGAATTGTTAAAAATAGTGATGTGTTAAAATAAATATATGTTGGATAAAAATATCATTTTTATCAAATATATGAAGTGAATATGTTTTTGAAATTGAAGAATGGATTTTATATATATATATATAATTAAAATAAATCGAATAATGAAGCTGCAGTTCGTATTTTGAAACCGTGATTTCAAACAATTATTACGGGAGATCCGACCATCGGATTTTCCCGAAACCAAAACCGTTAGGTTCGCTTTGGAAATGTCTTTCCAATGACACCAACTTTGTAAAGATCCAACGGTTGGATTGTCTGGAATGGTTAATTCAAATCTGATGAAAAACAGTGTCAGAATTGATTATATCTTTATATATTTATAAATATAATTAATATAAATCGAATAACGACGCTGCAGTTCGTATTTTGAAAATCGTAACTTCAAACGATTATACCGGGAGATCCGACCGTCGGATTTTCCCAAAATTGGAACTGGTGGATTCGATTTGAAAAGATCTTTCTAATGATATAAAATTTGTAAAGATCCAATGGTTAGATTTTCAGATATGTGTAAATCAAATCTGAAGAAAAACAGCGCCACGGTCGCGTTATGGCCTGAAGCGTCGTTTATATAAATTGGCTATTTTTTAAATGAATAAAAAATAGCGATAAATCGTGATAAAATATTATAAATGATATGGAATGGAAATAAACTGAATTTACTCGGTTTATTGGATATTTGACGGTTGAATGTGTTTGACATGAGAACTACATAAATGAGTTGAATTATTGGTGTCGAATAATTTAACCATTGAAATGAATTGATTTGAAATTCTAAATATACGTGAATTATTTGAAAAGGCCAAGTTAATTCTCATTTCAAATAATTGATCGACGATTAGAAGTCGAATATATGAAGACGGTGCAAGATCGATGATCTTCACATCGAATGGAGGGGTGCTATTGATGCTCATGATAGGAATAACTATCTTGAAGGGGCTGAAGTGGTAGCCATCCGGACGTACTTGTTGATTGTATGGATATGCGAGGTATAAGGTGCCTCCAGATTCGTTCAAACCCAGAACAAACTTGTAAATGGACCGTGTGTCTGACATTTGATTTTGTTATGTGCTGATTGATCTCTATTAAATATATATCTGTTTGGCAGAGGAGAATTTATTCTCTTGCTTAACGCCCTTCTCTGAGACGTACGAGCTCGGAGGTTATATATCGATAGAAATCAGTCGCATGGAGTGAATTGCCTAAGTGGCAGATGATCAAGGCTTCTGTTGAAAAGCAAAGTCTTGTTGTTGATGATCAAAGCGTGGACTGTGTGGCATAACTTTGTGTATAACGTTAATTCACGAGCCTCACACCCGATATGAACCAGAAACGGGAGAGGACCTCAGGAAGGGCCTGCGTTTCTTTCTAGCTAGGAGTGGTGTTTTGGGTTTGACATGCCCGGGCATTTTACTTATGTGGATGATGGATAGCGAGGCGCCTCGGTTAGTTCGGTCTCTTTGGAGTCGATGGCCTGATTGGGATATGACCAGTTTACGCCCCATAGGGTGGGGAAACGCAGTGTCCAGGCATTTTAATCCACATCGAGTGGACCGGCCCTGACGATCCAAGGTGCAGTTGCGACTGTTCCTAAGAAATGGTAGGCTAGATTGTCTCAAAGCAGTAAGGATGATCCCTTGCCTTGGTTCGTGATGGAAATCCAATTTCAAAATACGACATCGTGCGGTTTTGATTGTATACCTATATATGGCGACATAGTGGTATGGGGCATTAATGTCGTCTATGATTGATACTTATGATTTGAAATTGTTTTTGAAACATATAAACACTAGTAATAATATCAAATGCTTTTGTTTTATTTGTATCAAGCATATTTTGGCCATTATAAGGTAAAACTCTATCCTCCGATTTACATTGCATTCTGTGATGGGAACTGAGTCTTATAATGGCTTCATTTTTATAAAAAGCATTGCGATGTTTAAAAGATTTACTTATTTTAAAGCACTGGCAATCCAATGGAGTAAACCCGTTCCGCGTTAGCGGCGTGGTCCTGTGATTGGCCAAATTGTAAAATAAGTTAAAATTAATTTCTCATACCAGTCCCATGACTGACTCGTAGTTTGTTTCACTTGCAAACTCGGGTGCCCCTTTTTCTACACGGGCAGCCTTGTATTCAGGTTTTAGCAGGCTCTTTCTGGATAGCTGGAGCTGAAGATGGATTCTATCATTTATCTCTTTTTATGTTGTTCAGCTCCTGTTTTATGTATTATGTTTTTTCCCTGTTGTAGACATTTTATGTAAAGATGAATTGTATTTTGTACTAAGTATGATCCTGTATACTGTGTAATTCTGATGATTATTTTTATCTAGTGTACTATTTGTACATTATCTGGTGTATTTATTTATTTCTGTTCTGTTGTTATCTGTTTATGTGTTATATTCCAAAGATTACCTTTGCCACCGTCGTACGGAGGTTTGGAGTCGTCACATTGGATTTCCATATGTGAACCAAGGCAAGGGATCGTCCTTACCGCTTCGAGACAATCTAGCCCATGTCTCAGGCAAGTGCTCATTCAAGCCTTTGGATTGTCAGAGCCGGTCCACTCGATGTGGATTAAAATTCCTGTACACTACGTTTCCCTGCCCTATGGGGCGTAAAACTGGTCGGTATATCTACCAAACCGTCCATCGGCTCCGCAGGGACCGAAATAACTGACGCGCCTCGCTATCCATCATCCATATAAGCAAAACATCTAGGCATGCAAAACCCAGACACCACTCCTAGCTAGAGGGAAACGCATGTCATCCCTGATGTACTCTCCCTTTCTGGTTCACAACAAAGTGTAAGGCTCGCGAATTAATGCTATACACAAAGCTATGCTATATTAAAGCCATGCTTTGATCATCGACCACAAGACTCTGCTTTTCAACAGAAGCCTTGATCATTTGCCTCTCAGCATGCCATAATTCACGCCATGCAACTGATTTCTATCAATCACATAGAATAAAATCCAATGTCAGACACACATCCATTTACAAGTTCATTCTGGGTCTGAATGAAACTGGAGGCACCTTATTCCTCGTCCCATATGTCCAATATAGGAAAGAAGTCCTCGCATATCCTGTTGATTTCCGAGTATGTCTGGACGATCACCACTTATTACCTTTCTTAGGTGTACAACCCAATCAAGACATCAGTAATCGTCCAAACGAAGTGAAGACTGCCGGTCTTCAACCACTGTCTTCATCTTCGATTCATTGCCGATTTAGTTATTCAAAATGGGATAAACCCGGTCTTTCTGAATAACTCACATATATAATAAACAATTGCTATAAAAACACAACATTAGCCTCATTCCAATTCTGAATATTCTTTTATTTAAGTATTCATAACCTTTGGGAAAGATTCCCATTAATTTTATCAAAGATAAATTCTTTAAATTTTTTCTTTAATCTTCCTTTGGATATAAATTCAAACCAAATTATGGTTTATCCAAACTAGTTGGGATTAGCTAACCTTACCAATGTAATCATTTGTTTAATTTCCCAATCCTAAAACATTCATCTCATGAAATAATACTGGTAATACTTCATATATAACACCACGGTGTTATCGGTAAAATTGATTACCATTTCACGTTCATATCTATTCAAAGATTTAACTATCGCTTGGAGCAAAACTAGCGATACTCCATTCTCGATCATTTCTTGAATTTGATAATTTTAGTTATCAAATTCACCTTTCAATCTATTTAAAGATTCAATAAAACTCTAATTCAGTTTTAATCTCTAAAAATCAGTAGTTAATGATTTTCTTAAAAGTTAAGAAATTAATCTTATCTTTAACTGGGTTAAAGGACTATTATCATTTAAAACACAGCTCACGATAAACCAAAAATCTCATTCCATCAACATTGGAATTTTCATGGAAAACATATCGATATATATAAGCGATATAAACTTCCATATCAAACCAATAATATAAATAGAATAACGGCAAAGCCTTTTAAATTCCATATATATTAACAGTCTTCCACTACAGAAGCTCACTTCAATTATTACTAAATTGAATTCCATTCAATTCCAATTTAATATGTTAAATTGGAAAACTTTACTTTGGAAAATCTCCTTTAAATCTTAACAAAAGATTTATAAATTCCAAATCACATTTTATTGTAAATCGGGTTGAAGAACGAATGCCGTTAAAAATACAGTTCACAATAAACCCAATTCACATTCCATTTCAAATCCAATTAAATGTTTATAAAGTGGTAATTCATCTCTACATCTTAATTAAAAGGTTTTTTCCTTTCACACGGGGTTTGAGAACAATGTTACTGAAGACCCCATCCCATTAGTCTCTATCCGTAAATTAGTAAAAGAATAATTCCCTAAGTATTAATCTCGAAGGCTAAAACCAACATCAGATCAATACCCAGGAAACCATTCAGCTTAGCTAATCTCCAGCCAGTTTCTAATTTTCTTAACTCCATTGGTTTTAAGAACATTATTATTACAGATACCATTCGCGACAAACCCAAAATCTCATTCCATTGTTAATCGGGTTAAAGAACAAGTGTTATTTAAAACACCATCCATAATAAACCCAAAAACCAATTTCGATTTCGTTCCAATTAAATGTTAAGTAATCGGTAAACTTCATTAAATCTTAATAAAAAGATTTATATCTTTTCTCAACTGGGTTTAAGAACAGTGTCATTTAAAACACAGTTCACGACAAACCCAAACTCCA
Organism: Allium sativum; assembly: GCA_030737875.1. Lineage (NCBI taxonomy): Eukaryota > Viridiplantae > Streptophyta > Magnoliopsida > Asparagales > Amaryllidaceae > Allium > Allium sativum. The sequence goes on along the minus strand of CM060916.1, from coordinate 164,538,422 downwards.
ATTCAATATTAAATACATGGCTCTGAATAAAAATTATATCAGCTTATATTCATTATCAAATTCTGAAATAAACAAATATCGTATTGGAAATAACGATATACTTATCTTCCAAGTTCCTCCACAATATCCGTATAATCACGGAATCCAATATCGAAATATTCCGAAAAAAAATTCGATACAAATCCATTCCAATTCATATATTGGAAATTCTGGTTATTTTTAAAACCATTCACAAATCCCATTTATTTATTTAAAGTTTATTCGATTTCAAATCTAGTTCATGATTAGATCATTTCGATAAAAATATATTTTTATCTTTTCAAATATGGAATTTTTCATCCCAATTCTTTCCAAATCACTTATTACGATTTTACACAAATTGTTAATATTTTTAATAATTTTATCAAGGCTCGTACAGTCGATTTCCATAAACGGTCATCGAACTGCACTTACAGCGACCTTTTCCAAATTTGATTTGGACATAATTCCAAATCCAACCGTTAGATTTCAAATCTCTCGTATTCGTTGGAAAGCTCTTTTCGATACGAACCCAACGGTTCTAATTTTAGGAGAATCCGATGGTCGGATCTCCCATAATGTTCATTAGAAGTCAATGGTCAAAATTCACGAACTACCGTGGCGTGGCGCGTTCTATTCAAGCTATTATATATATATATATATAATATTATGTATATTTCGTCGATTTCCATTTAAAATGTATTTTATGAATCGGTTTAAATTCGTTTTCAAAATGATTTCAACTTCATATTCAATTTCAAATCAAAATTGAATATTCCATATCATTAATATATAAATGATGATATTTTCAAAACATAAATTTTGAAATCACTTCCTTTTCGATATTCATTATGAAAATAAATAAAATCGATATAATTATCATTCACGTCCAAAATGGCGTTAATCTAACCAACACGACTTTATTTATTTAAATATTTTCGTGTCCATCCCAAATCGGATATCAAAATCATATTTTGATCCATTACTGAATATTATTTTAAAATATTCATTATTTCAAAATATTCATTATTTTAAAATATTCATTCTTTCTGAACTGGAATCAGGCACAGTCAATTATCATATAATTTTATTTATATGGATTTCGTACAAAACATGTACTTAACAGCAACGATAAACAATCAACCATCATCCAGAGTCCACTCTACACTGTATAAGCATTAATTTTAAATAATTAACGCTTACCACTGTCTGTCAACCAATCGATCGACATACAACTAAACAATTAGGATTAGTGTACATCAAGTATCATCCCAATACCCGTGTGGGGTTTCAATCAACAAACACTGAATATTATTTGTGTAGTTGGGCGATGTGTAAAATTTATCGTCCCAATCCATATCAGTCAAATGGGTGTACATAAACAAATCGTCCGATTTGTAAATGAATATTTGTTTTATTTCAACACATGAATATTTTATTTTATTCAACACATGAATATTTTATTTTATTCAACACATGAATATTTTTCTATTCCATTCCACGCCACAAACCAAATTCACACAATCAAATCAATCCAAACACACAACCAAACAAGTCGTCCATGGTCTGTGGACGACGGGGAGCAGTTCATATATGTAGTTATTAAATAAATAACCGTACAGAAATAATTTAGTGAGGATTTCTCATCTTGGGTTTCCACTCCATCAATCTTTATTGTTGCTCAGATTCACTGTTCTGATTCCAATGCAATCTGCTTCAAGAAATTTATATTAAAAATCATATTTTTAATCAACGATGTTTATATTCAAAAATCACATTCTTATTTCGCTACATATGTAAAAATTCCATTTTTATCCTATTCAAATTATTATATCATACGTACGATAAAATTTATATATTTTTATCTAACTAAAAAAAAAATTATATTGCTATTCATTATAAAATCATATTTTCTATCGCTAATGAATATATAAAAATCGAATCTTTTCTATCGCTAATGAATATATAAAAATCGAATTTTTTATTTCTAAAAATCAAATCTTTCTAATTTAAAAATCAAAACTTTTCTTAGCTACTACTTGAATAAAAATCATATTTTTATACCGTTATGATATATATAAAATTCTTATTTTTATGATGCTAATCCATATATAAAAATCGAATTTTTATGACGCTAACCCAAACATAAAAATCAAATTTTTATGATGCTAACCCATACATAAAAATCGAATTTTTATGTCATTAGAAATCAAATCTATTTATTCAGAAAAATCACAATTTTATAAAGCTAAAGATCCTATTTTTACATACATGGAAATCCTATTTTTATAAACATTATATATAAACAAATTTAAGTTACCTTTTTCCAATGGGGGGACGGGTTTACTGGTCGGAATTTGGACTGGAGGAGGGACGGCAGGCATTCGGCGGTGGTGGCAGGGCCCAAGGGGTGCGGCGGTCTCGAGCTAGGGTTTGGGGCTGCTGTCGATTTGGGGGTTCGCGAGTTGGAGGGGAGGAGAGAAGAGCGGGATGGTGGTCGTTCGCTGGTGGTGCGACATAGTGGTGGACAGCGAGCTCTGGCCGGCGGTGCTGAGGCGCGATGAGGGATCCGTCGTTTTCTTTTTATTTATTTATTTTTTGTTTTGAAGTGTCGGGGAGAGAGAAAGGGAAGAGGGGGTGAGTTATATAATATATTTAATTATTTTATTTATTTTCTCCATAAAAAGTACACCTTTCATTTGAACCCCAAATAAATCCCACCGACTGTCGTCTCTAACTAACTACCCCCATTTCGGATATGTCTGATAAGCCAATTCGACTGTTTCGATCAGTTTAGACTAAATTTAAAATATAAATCATTATACTTTAAATTCAAACGTGCATTTTAATTTACCAAGGCCACATACGGACTCCAAAAATTCCAGAAAAATAAATCTGGCTATGTTTTGACGATACGGTCCTAACAAAACTAATTTCGTCAAATTTGGAGACCGTTTGAAAAACGGTCATTTTCCAGTTGATTAAATTCAAATAGAAATTACCAAACATGTTTAAATTCGCCACGCTCACATATTGATTCCAAAAATTCTGAAAATTGTAATATAGCCATATCTTGACATTCTGGATCCAACAAAATTGGTCTCTTTGAAAACGGAGGTTGCTTGCAAAATCGCTATTTTTAAGGGCTATATTTCCATAGCGACTATTCTGAATTTTCAACTGGGCATAACTTTTTATTCCCGCTATGAAATTTCAATTTTTCGGATTCGGTGGAAAGATATTTTGAATAGATTCAAATATTTTTAGTTTCCCTAAAATCCGGTTTATTTTTAATCCTGTACATTCATTTGAAATTTGAAATTTGAAATCGAATTTTCAAACTGCCACGCCATTTTCAATTCCTTTTATAATTAAAATAAATATTTATATTCTAACTTCGATTCAAATAAATTTATACATTCTAATTCTATTCAAAATAAATTTCTTGACGTTATTATTTAAAATAAATCATTTTAAATATTCAAAATTTATTAAAATTGCCAAAATAAAATTTTTAAATTGGTTCTGATTTTTCGAGTTATTACAATTGACTTCGTTTTAGGATTGCCAAGAACACAAAGAGGTAACGATTCTATCTATCTAGTCGTTGATCATTTTTCCAAGATGGTTCGTTTTATTGCTTGCAAGAAAACGACAAACGCAGTAAACGTAGCTCAACTATATTTTTGAGAAATGTACAAACTACATGGACTACCAGAGACAATTGTTTCAAATCATGACACTCGGTTTTTAAGTCATTTCTGCCTAAATTTGTGGAAAATGGTGGGAACAAAACTGAAATTTAGTATTGCCTATCATATGCAAGTGGATGGACATACCAAAGTGGTTAACAATTCTTTAAGAAGCCTACTAAGAAATCTTGTTCAAGACAACTTGAAAAGATGGATTCTAAATTGTATTAGGCTAAATTCATGCATAATCATGCTATCAACCGCAACGCTAGATTCAGTCCATTCAAAATTGTATACTCAGAGGTACCAAAGGTGTCGTTGGATCTCATTCCATTTACTCGTCATGGTAGAGTGCAGGGAAAAGCCATTGACCTTGTCATGGAGCTACAGGAACTCCATTGTGTGGTCCAGAAATGATAGGTGAAGCAACTCAAAAGTAAAAGCAAGCTTCTGATTTGAAACGACGACATATTGAATTTTAGAAAGGGGACTTTGTATGGGCAGTTTTAACAAAAAATAGATTTCCTGTTGGAACATACAATAAGTAGGCTTCCAGAATGATCGGACCTTTTGAAATTGTCGACAAAATCAACACAAATGCTTATCGCTTGAGATTACCAAGCTATATTCATACTTTTGACGTTTTCAACGTCAATCACTTAATACCATATTATAAAGAATATTTGATTGAAGAAGTTACTTCAATTCGAGGACAAATTCTTTCAAAACCGGGAAGGATGATGCAACACAAGAATGTAACGATGTGGGAAACAGTCATCCTGAAACCCACAACCGCTTTGGGAATGTCAGAATGACAGGCCTTCGGCTCCAGACATGCAATAGTAATATTGATATTACTTGACCAGCAGGGGTCTCGGCTTATTTTACCGGCAAGGGTCTTGGTTCCCTTTGCTATCGGTTTGCTAATAAAGTCTTCCAGCTATAGGTTCTACCAACTAAGTTGCTTATGGTTTCCGCCAAGTATTGCTTCTACTTCATTTCCACTAATAAAGTCTTTTGGTTTACCAATAAAGCTTTCGGATGGAGATCATGCTTTCGGTTTATTAGTCAAGCTTTTGGGTGCCGATCAACACTGAGATTATTTGCTTTTGGAAAGAGTGTCTTGGCATCCGAGGTTCCGATCATTATGGCTTCTAAAGTGTTCTGCTATCGGTGTTGTCCATATTTCTTTGTATTGTTGTTGTTTTACTTTTAATTCCGGTTGTTAGTCCCAGTTTCCTTTCTTTATTATTGTCGGTATTGGCTTATATGAATCTAAAGCCTATAAATAGGAGGGGTGTGTGAGTTGTAAGGGTTGTTGAATTTTGAAATTAAATATTAGCGTCCACCACTATTGGAGCTTATTTCTCCATCCCCAACTATGGTATCCTTTGTGGATCAACGATTTGGAAGGTCATCTTTCTGGCATCAAGGGTGATCAATAGAGATCTGGTGATCATGTCTCTGGCATCTTCGAGATCAACGGAAATTGTGTTTGCTGTCTATCTCGAATTCATTGAGATTACAGTTCCTGGTACCTTTCCGACATCAATTCTAATCAATGGAAGTGGGAATTATCTTGTTGCTACTATATCGAACCACCTCAGATCCATTAGCATTTCATGAAAATAAGCATTTCTCTAAGTTTCGAATACGAATTCAAAAATCCTATTAATCCGTTGCGTTAGTTCGATTTCAAAATTCAACAAATACGGTATCCTTTATCCATCAACGATTTGGATGATCATCTTTACAACATCAGGTGTGATCAACGGAGAGTTGGTGATCACATTTCCGGCATCTTCGAGATTAACTGAAACTGTGTTTGCTACCTATCTTGAGTTTATCGAGATCACAGTTCCTAGTACCTCTCCAGCATCAATTTCGATCAATGGAAGCGGGAATTATCTTGTTTCTACTATATCGAACCACCTCAGATCCTTTAGATGTTTCGTGAAAGTAAGCATTTCTCTAAGTTTCGAATACAAATTCGAAAATCCTATCAATCCGCTGCGTCAATAATTAAGTACATACATTATCTAAACATTTAAATATTACACACACACATACTAATACATATTATATGTGCACTAATTTTCTTCAGTACTTTCATTGTTGTACACTGCTTTTCTTTTGGTTTCATATGTTATGGTGGGGTATGGTGAAAGTGGTTTGGGATTATGATGTGCTTGATAATGAGAAAAAGGTTTTTGCGTGCTTTGGTACAAGCTCTTTATACATATAATGAGCACCAGTAATTTCGAAATGGTACGGTTCAATAACGAAATATCGGGGGAGACAATACTCTACTTTTTATCAATATTTTGCTTCAGTATGTGTATAGCTGTAGCAGATACGATTGAAATTGTTCGATAGTATATTGTTTGGAACATTGTTTTATATAAACAATTCATACCTAATGGTTATCAACATGTTGTAAGGAAACTTAAGGTTACCTCATCTACAAATGACAACATACGATCAATCATTGGATATAGAAATTTTGAATCATGGCGGAACAATAACATTTTCATCCATTCTTTCATAATTTGTTTTTCTCGGATTTACATAAATGTCACATGCTAAAGTTTCCTAATGTTGTATGAATATATATTTTTGAAAATTTAGTTGATGGCATATATTTTGGAGATATTACGAGTAGAAGTCTTTTGAAGTCAATCGAAAAAGCAACCTATTTTGTAATATGCATTTAATTGTTTACAGTTAATTGAAAAACATGAAATGTTTTTCCAATTGTTAAACCACAAAAAACATTAGTATAGTCAACTAAACAAGCTTCTTTATCGTTAAAGGTTGATTTTGATTTCACTGAACCTTTTCTTATCTATACCCAAGGATTCAAGCCATTAATAAATTTAACTAGCACTCCTTTGTTAATTCTAACTAACTACATAGGTAGTTTTTCATTTATTATTTTGATTTTGGAAACAGGACTTTTGTTTCTTACTACATTTTAATTTGAATCCATTTAATGTGACCCCTTTTACCATATATTAAAATGCAGAACTCCTAACAGGACTACAATGCATCATGATGTGTCATGCACCTAAAGGTCTTAAGAAACAACTGGAAGATGTATTGCTGCATTGTAACGTATTATTAGCCAATTTGTAAAACTACCGATGATCTATGATTTTCCCTTCTACTACTGCTGAAAAAAATATTTGCTGTAGGAGAATGGGAAACAAAAGAATGAATATTTTTCTTCGTTTTTCCAATTTCTTTCAATGTTGTGCTCATGCTCATGTATTTATGTTTTGGTGCCACAAACATTTTATGTAAAGGTTTTTCTAATACAACAATGCTTCCTGTTCCTTAATTATTATACCGACTAGAAAAACAAAACTAACAAAACTGCTTAGAATATTCTGTGAAAATGATATGTGGTGCCGTAAGTAGATGAAGTATTAACAACATCGTTTCAAACCTGTGCAATGAAAAATTAAATATGGTGATGTCTTGCTTTGCTCTTGCGTGGTAACAGGTTCATTTATATATGCTTATTGTAACAATCACTTCATCACTTTATTAAATTGGATTTTTATGTTCTGTACTTGATAATTATACTTAGTGATTATATTAATCCTACTTTTACTATGATTAGGTGAACGTGTTTTTTCAAACTCATTTTCTTCCTTCTCCCTACGAGGAAAGTGGAACATGAAGCGTACTCATGTGTACGTTGTTTACTTCTGTTAATAAATTGAAATAATACAACAATAACAAGATAGATATATTATCGTTGGATATGTACCTAACTTGTAACACCCCACCTCCGTTAAGGTCACTCACAAAGGGAATGTCTTAACTTTGGTGGAGCATTTTAGTAAACAAAACAGAAACTTACAAGACAGATAAAATAGTACTTGAAAATTTTATAACTTTATTTCAACAGAAACCGAAATAAACTTGGTTACATCCTTTCAAATCACATTTTCAGAATTCAATTACAAAATATCAGTCTTGTACAAAAGCCTTCAGAATGCATAGTTTAAAATCATAATCCCTATAGAACGGAAGCTATACGGAGCCAAGCCATACTTTAAGCACTTCAGGCAGAAGAAATCTGGATCAAGCTAAAGTATTCCCTCATTGGATAACCTTGGGAGGGGGGAACGGAAGAAAGGAGGCGAAACAACAAGGGTCAGAAAAAATTCTGGCAAGTCCAGTGATTTTTAGTTATGAACAGATAATAGTAACATGACATGAAAATAAAACTGGATGAGAGATAATTATAACAGGTGTAACAGATATAACAGAAGAACAGAATGATATAAGCTATTATTTTACACTTCTCTGCACTAATACTAGTATAACAAAATTAGGTGCCACCCTAATTTCTAAACTGAAATAGAAACGGGTACAGAACAATTTAACAGAAACAGGATGCTAATAATGGGCCTTTACTACCCGATCAGAAACAGACATAAACAGAAACAGATTAATCCCTACGGAAACAGAATGTAGAATTAGGTGTACACTAGTAATGGGCCTTTACCACCCGAACAGACGGTACGACGTAGAAACAGACAGGTGTTACCACCCAACAGAAACAGACGGTACCAACAGAAACAGACAGAACTAAGTGTACCCTAAAACCCTACCCCAAGCGATCGGCTCCCTAATACATAAATATCCTATGTCGGCCCCACAGTAGGGTGTATCACTCCCTAAAGTGACAACCAATTGGCACAGACCTATTTACAAATGTCACGGCGTCTTACATCCTCAGTGACAGACCGGGATCCATGCACGCACATGACCCGGTTGGAACGCACCATCAACACCCCTCGCCATTATCAGAATGAACCGCTTATAATTAGTTCAGTAAGCGTGCCCGGACCCTACCTACTGTTGGGTCAAAGTTTTGATACCAGAAAGGGTTACTGACTAATATGGGTCCCAAACAACAGATGACACAAGTAATTCCCCTCCTAACCTTGTGTCCCCAGACTAACAGATTTTAGATTAACTTGTTTACAGGTTCAGACATACATAATTCAGATCAACTAGTTCACAGACAAGTTTTCAGACTAACAGATCAGATATACAGATTAACAGACTTACAGATTAGCTGATTACAGATTAACAGACTTACAGATTAACTAGTTACAGATTAACAGACTTACAGATTTGTCTAACTTTGTAATTGGGCCTACAGATTCACGGAACAAATTTATTAAATTCATTAGTCTAGTGGGTTTAACCCTATCTGCCCAACCCATTTTAGACATCATATTTATCTCAGATTTTCATTTATTAAATATTAATGCCCAGACCTCTCACATTAGACTAACAGTTTGCGGCTACTGGTTAGGCCGGTTGGTTCCGGGCTGGTTTCTGTCGCAAACTGAGTCTAACCTCGGGTTTCAAGCACGTTATAACTAACTTCTCACATTAGAACCTATTGTTTGCGGCCACTGGATATGCCGGGCGGTTCCGAGCAGAATTACGCCGCAAACTCATTCTGACCTCGAGTTAGCCATGTTTATCTTTGCGGACAATTAATTAATAATTTACCATTTATGCCCACGCCTAATATACAGGTCAATTATTCATAACTATAGCCAATTCATATTATGACAATAGCGGACTAATTTTATCAACTCAACAGATATAGCAGATAACAGATTTTTTTTCAGATTAGCGACTTGATGGATTTAGCAGATTAAGCAAACTAGCAGATTTAGCATTTTCAACAGACTTAGCAGATGACAGATTTGGCAGATGAACAAATCTAGCAGACTAGGCAGTAGAGCAGAACTAGCAGATTAAGCAATATAACAGAACTAGCAGATTAGGCAATGTAACAAAACAAACAAATTAGGCAAATTAAACAGTTTTAATCATTTCTTAAAGTTTCACAAACATATCTTGCCTAATTATAAATCTTGCCTAAGTTCACATGCATAAATAATAGTCTTGATTCACAATATGATCATATACCCTATGTTTGCATTACTTTTACATAGCATAGATTATGGTCATAATTTACCATATATCATATGTTTCAATTTTTATTAAACTTGCATAGTACAGAAGATCCATAAATAAATTATACCAAATATAGTTATCGACTACTATGCATGTCATATATTCCAATGATCCCTAAATTAGTTGTTTATTTACATAAATAGATACCCTACTCTCATGTAAATCTTTATAACAAAGCCATATTCTCTTTATCTCAAGTCATAAGTTCAATTACCATTTATGTTATAAATATAACATGTCTAGTCATATGTCTTAAATTTATGTTCTAGCTACAGTCCATGTTCTTTCCTCAAATCAGTCACCTATTGGTCATGCCCAAATTATGCATCATTCATTTTATTGTCCCAAACATTTTAGCGTATGTTAATCTCTTATGAGATTGGCTCAGGCTCGTGGTAGCCTGGATATAAAACAGAAAGAGGAAAGAGATACAAAATAAGATCTAAACAGAACAGAACAGATATAACCTCAGATTCAGATTTATAATTCATGTCACAATCAGAATTAATGTTTATATCAGAAAATAACTGTACTTGCCTTGATTGGATTAAAGAAAGAACTTTAATTGTTGTAGAATCATTGCAGAAGCTTTAATCTCTAATTTGAAATGAGTTTCTTAGGTTGATGTTGTTTAGCTTCTAGTTTTGATTCCAGTAGAGTAGCGACGCCATTTTTATTTTTATTTAGAACAGAGGCAGAGAAGAAGCAGAATAGAATTGTGTGTAGAGAAGGCTAGGTCTTAGGTTGTTTTTATAGGTGTAGCAATTTATTTCAGCCATTAGATTAACCCAAAAACCAATCTGGATCATCAAAAATCGTCCCTGGGCTTCAAAAACGTGTTCTGGACCGAAACAGGCCGACCAGGTCGACCTGTAGGGGGGGAGGTCGACACTATAGTCGACCCCCATGGGGGAGGTCGACTCCCAGGTCGACCCCCTGGTCGACCTGGACCCAGGTCGACCCCCGGGTCGACCTGCCCAGTTCTGTGCTGACCAAAACCTTCTGAATCTTCTACAGGCCATAACTTCTTCATCCGGACTCCGATTTTCGAAAACTCGGACTCTATTTCATGTAAAATTTCGAGAGTAACGCAATGGTGATGTCCATTTTACCAAATTCCTGATTCTTAAATTAATTATCCTCATTTTACTATCTTTTCCGTTACACACACCGTTATCGAACTAATTTTTCTACTCTTTCATGTATTAATTAAGTCTTCTTATGCATCACCATTATTTACCTATCATAAGCATATTTTCATATATTTTATTTCATTTTTAATTATACTTAAAAATGCGGGGTGTTACATTCTCCCCTCCTTAAAGGATTTCGTCCCTGAAATCTTCAAGTTAAGAAGAATGTGTCCTACCATCCAATCATCCATCTACTCAATCACCAATCACAGGCATTCATTGCCCTTAAGAGATTTCTAATGCTGTATGAACATATGCAAGAAGTGTGTGTATATGTTCCTTGTCTAATGCAAAGATCAGGCAGTCCACTGATTCAGTTGACCTCCTTAATGCGAATTATTCCATGCCATGAGTCCAACATGTATGCAATTTTCCTACTCGATACATATCATTTCTATCTGAGTGCACAACCATTCAGTCATATGCAACATCCATGTGCTGAGTCAATCATTTTGCATCCACAAAAAATAAAAATGCTCACACATCCATATGCAGTATGAGAGTGTTTTCGAGCTGATCTAGTGCCTAGTGTGTGTATATGCATCCACGGGCAACCACTAGCAACCACTTGCATCCACTTGCAACCATCAAACATAACATGTCTCAAACACATGTTTACACCCATTAGTTTCTACCTAAAGTTCGAAGATTCGATCGATAGGATACAGTCGAATGATGGAAGCGAGTACAGATAGAACAAAAACTTGGTTACCATTAGGCATGGGTCCTAAGTATCGGCCCCGAAGACCGAAACCAACATCAAATTGACACCCAGAGGATTACCCTCTTTAGACAATGTCAAAACTGGAAATCTTAACCTTATCAGAAATATTCAGATATTTACAGATTACTGGTACAGATCAGATTACCGAATGATTCTTAGGAAACTAAGCATGATAAAACCCAGAATGTATGGGTCCTACTTGACGCCTAACACATATATCTCTCAAACCCCAACCTATCACCAGCAGATGAGTCGTAACCCCTATGGGGTTTGAGACTATAACCAGATCAGAAACAAGACTAGTATTAAAGTGCAGAGACTTGATTACAGAATCAGAATGCCATAATCGGAAAGAGTTCTAACTCAATAATCACATAAGGAAACTAAACTCTCTACGGAAATTTTCCTGCTTCTATCCTATCCACCAACTATGAGAGCATTCGCCTGCCTTCCCAAAGTAGGTCATGTCCTCTGTCCTTCCTCTTGAGTCAAGCTTCCATAAGTAGAGCACTTTTCTCCTCCTTTATCTTTAGACTTTTCTTCCTTCTTTTGTGTTTCCTTTTTGCCCCCTTTTTGAACCAAGTTCATATCCATGGGTTTCTTATCTTTGGGTTGTGCTCCTTGGCTAAACTCCCTCATTCTCATCTTTACTATGCTTGTGTAACACGTTGACCAGTCCCTCGAAAGCTGCCTCCATCGCACAGAAAATCCTACAAAGCTCAAAAGAAAATTTGTCGTAGATGAAACTACTGCGGCTACAGATGGAAGTTGGGCGCTTATTTGCCCTTTGACAGGTGTCGTAGTCTTATCAAGCCTACGGAACCATGCCGCGATGAGGTTACCTCCCAGAAAGCCAGGAGCCCCGAAGACTCAGAAAAAGAAGGAAACAAGGATTCAGACAGAGAATCAAAAGATAGATATATGGCTTTGGGGATTATGTTTTTTTTTTCAAAATAAACTTTATTTTTGAAAATACTTCCTTTCAAAACCTTTTTGAAAATAGTTTTCCAAAAACTTTACCCAATCTGGTAACCTTCAGCTCTGATACCAAGTGTAACACCCCACCTCCGTCAAGGTCACTCACAAAGGGAATGCCTTAACTTTGGCGTAGCATTTTAGTAAACAGAACAGAAACTTACAAGACAGATAAAATAGTACTTGAAAAATTTATAACTTTATTTCAACAGAAACCGAAATAAACTTGGTTACATCCGTTCAAATCACAATTTCAGAATTCAAGTACAAAATATCAGTCTTGTACAAAAGCCTTTAGAATGCATAGTTTAAAATCATAATCCCCATAGAACGGAAGCTATACGGAGCAAAGCAATACTTTAAGCACTTCAGGCAGAAGAAATCCAGATCAAGCTAAAGTATTCCCTCCTTGGATAACCTGGGGGGAAACGGAAGAAAGGAGGCGAAACAACAAGGGTCAGACAAAAAGTCTGGCAAGTCCAGTGATTTTCAGTTATGAACAGATAATAATAACATGACATGAAAATAAAACTGGATGAGAGATAACTGTAACAGGTGTAACAGATATAACAGAAGAACAGAATGATATAAGCTATTATTTTACACTTCTCTGCACTAATACTAGTATAACAGAACTAGGTGTCACCCTAATGTCTAAACTGAAACAGAAACGGGTACAGAACAATTTAACAGAAACAGGATGCTAACAATGGGCCTTTACTACCCGATCAGAAACAGACAGAAGAAGAAACAGATTAATCCTTACGGAAACAGAATGTAGAATTAGGTGTACACTAGTAATGGGCCTTTACCACCCAAACAGATGGTACCACGCAGAAACAGACAGGTGTTACCACCCAACAGAAACAGACGGTACCAACAGAAACAGACAGAACTAAGTGTACCCTAAAACCCTACGCCAAGCGATCGGCTCCCTAATACATAAATATCCTGTGTCAGCCCCACAGTAGGGTGTATCACTCCCTAAAGTGACAACCAATTGGCACAGACCTATTTACAGATGTCACGGCGTCTTACATCCTCAGAGACAGACCGGGATCCATGCACGCACATGACCCGGTTGGAACGCACCATCAACACCCCTCGCCATTATCAGAATGAACCACTTATAATTAGTTCAGTAAGCGTGCCCAGACCCTACCTACTGTAGGGTCAAAGTTTTGATACCAGAAAGGGTTACTGACTAATATGGGTCCCAAACAACAGATGACACAAGTAATTCCCCTCCTAACCTTGTGTCCCCAGACTAACAGATTTCAGATTAACTTGTTTACAGATTCAGACATACAGAATTCAGATCAACTAGTTCACAGACAAGTTTTCAGACTAACAGATCAGATATACGGATTAACAGACTTACAGATTAGCTGATTACAGATTAACAGACTTAAAGATTAATAGACTTACAGATTTGTCTAACTTTGTAATTGGGCCTACAGATTCACAGAACAGATTTATTAAATTCATCAGTCTAGTGGGTTTAACCCTATCCGCCCAACCCATTTTAGACATCATATTTATCTCAGATTTTCATTAATTAAATATTAATGCCCAGACCTCTCACATTAGACTGACAGTTTGCGGCTACTGGTTAGGCCGGTTGGTTCCGGGCAGGTTTCTGTCTCAAACTGAGTCTAACCTCGGGTTTCAAGCACGTTATGACTAACTTCTCACATTAGAACCTATTGTTTGCGGCCACTGGATATGCAGGGCGGTTCCGGGAAGAATTACGCCGCAAACTTATTCTAACCTCGAGTTAGCCATGTTTATCTTTGCGGCCAATTAATTAATAATTTACCATTTATGCCCACACCTAATATACAGGTCAATTATTCATAACTATAGCCAATTCAGATTATGTCAATAGCGGACTAATTTTATCAACTCAACGGATATAGCAGATAACAGATTTTTTTTCAGATTAGGCGACATGACGGATTTAGCAGATTAAGCAAACTAGCAGATTTAGCATTTTCAACAGACTTAGCAGATGACAGATTTGGCAGATGAACAAATCTAGCGGACTAGGCAGTAGAGCAGAACTAGCAGATTAAGCAATATAACAGAACTAGCAGATTAGGCAATGTAACAAAACTAACAAATTAGGCAAATATAACAGATTTAATCATTTCTTAAAGTTTCACAAACGTATCTTGCCTAATTATAAATCTTGCCTAAGTACACATGCATAAATAATAGTCTTGATTCACAATATGATCATATACCCCATGTTTGCATTACATTTACATAGCATAGATTATGGTCATAATTTACCATATATCATATGTTTCAATTTTTATTAAACTTGCACAGTACAGAAGATCCATACATATAAATTATACCAAATATAGTTATCGACTACTATGCATGTCATATATTCCAAAGATCCCTAACTTAGTTGTTTATTTACATTAATAGATACCCTACTCTCATGTAAATCTTTGTACCTAAGCCATATTCTCTTTATCTCAAGTCATAAGTTCAATTACCATTTATGTTAGAAATATAACATGTCCAGTCATACGTCTCAAATTTATGTTCTAGCTACAGTCCATATTCTTTCCTCAAATCAGTCACCTATTGGTCATGCCAAAATTATGCATCATTCATTTTATTGTCCTAAACATTTTAGCGTATGTTAATCTCTTATGAGATTGGCTCAGGCTCGTGGTAGCCTGGCTATAAAACAGAAAGAGGAAAGAGATACAAAATAAGATCTAAACAGAACAGAACAGATATAACCTCAGATTCAGATTTATAATTCATGTCACAATCAGAATTAACGTTTATATCGGAAAATAACTGTACTTTCCATGATTGGATTAAAGAAAGAACTTTAATTGTTGTAGAATCGTTGCAGAAGCTTTAATCTCTAATTTGAATTGAGTTGCTTAGGTTGATGTTGATTAGCTTCTAGTTTTGATTCCAGCAGAGTAGCGACGCCATTTTTATTTATATTTAGAACAGAGGCAGAGAAGAAGCAGAATAGAATTGTGTGTAGAGAAGGCTAGCTCTTAGGTTGTTTTTATAGGTGTAGCAATTCATTTCAGCCATCAGATTAACCCTAAAACCAATCTGGATCATCAAAAATCGTCCCTGGGCTTCAAAAACGTGTTCTGGACCGAAACAGGCCGACCAGGTCGACCTGTAGGGGGGAGGTCGACACTATAGTCGACCCCCATGGAGGAGGTCGACTCCCAGGTCGACCCCCTGGTCGACCTGGACCCAGGTCGACCCCCGGGTAGACCTGCCCAGTTCTGTGCTGACCGAAACCTTCTGAATCTTCTACAGGCCATAACTTCTTCATCCGGACTCCGATTTTCGAAAAATCGGACTCTATTTCATGTAAAATTTCGAGAGGAACGCAATGGTGATGTCCATTTTACCTAATTCCTGATTCTTAAATTAATTATCCTCATTTTACTATCTTTTCCGTTACACACACCGTTATCGAACTAATTTTTCTTCTCTTTCATGTATTAATTCATCTTATGCATCACCATTATTTACCTATCATAAGCATATTTTCACGTATTTTATTTAATTTTTAATTATACTTAAAAATGCGGGGTGTTACATAACTCATTTACTTCCTCTTCTATTTGTGACCTTAAAATAATATGCCATATCTGTCAAAAATGCTCGTTTCTATTGCTGAAAATGAAGTCTATGATGTTGTACTACATTCATCGCAAACGACTGAATAAATGCCCGTTGTTGACACAAAATCATAGTGTTTTAGTTTTTCTTGCCTGCTCATCTCTTATTGCATTATACATAAACACATATTACTGTTAAAGTTTTTCCAACTTGCTCTATTAATTGAAATTAATCATGTTTATCACTTTTCGTGTGCGAAGCACGGACTACTCACTAGTTTATTCTATTATTTTTGTCATTTATGAAAGAAACCCTTTAAATGATCCTCTTGTTTTATGGCTTAATGGAGGTCTAGGATGCTCTAACTTTAATGGGTTCATTTAAGAACATGGTCGGTAACTTTTTTTTGCTCTTTTTTGGTAGAATACACAATGAAATGCTTCTAAATTGCTACCTTTTTTTCAAAAAATGTATTAATTTTTAGGTCCATTCAATTTCGAGGCTGGAAAAGAAGTCAGGCAGTTACCAAAGCAACATCAGGGTCCTTATAGCCAGACGAAGGTATAAATATTTAATACGAGGCAATAACCCCATTATTAAACTACATTTAGGTAAAAGTAAGAATAATGATTTTCACACGTACAGAGAATGTTTAATTTCAGCTAACCCCCAACTGTTGAAGTTTTTACATACATACGCGTTTTTAACTAAGTTAGATACATACTAAATAGTATCTCTTTACAAATTGAAGTCTGGTATATATACATGTTTATAGAAGTAAGCATGTGACGACCGCCCATAACTCCTGCACTTAACAAGGCAAAAATAATGAGCTGAACGACATGCTAGGTAGTTATGGACGATCATCAGGGTAGAATATTATAAATGGATCCTATTGTATAACTCACAACGCAAGGATAAAATATAATAGAACATATACAACATGCAATAATAGTGAAGCATAATTGACAAAATCTTAAAATTTTCTACATCACCATGAAAAATCCATATAACATTGGATAACACTATAAGAGTCTGTACAAAGTTGCCTCACGACAAGTCACTCAGAGCTTACATCAACATATAACTATGGAAAAACATCATACAGGTACTAGGAAATTAATACATAAGCTTCCAACTCATTGGCGCTCAACAGCATTGTCCTCATCAAAATCAAATACCTGTCACCTGCTACTCAGTCTGCCCATTCAAAACGGGATGAACAGCCCAAGGTAATAAGAGGAAAAAGAAAACCTTGAGTCAGAAAATGGTCTTAATGGGCGATAAAATAGCTATCTAACATCATCAATAAAGTATACAAGAATAAGTAGATTAATCAACTAATCTACCAACACCATCAGAGAAGAACTCAATCCCATCTTCCCCACATCCGACAGTGACAGCCTTTACAACAATCAAGTATAAATAGTCAGTACAATTATGGCAATCAGTTATCAAGCGTAGACCATCCTAGTCGATATTGACATCTCCCAAGCACAATCCCCGAAGGCCTAAATCAACATCAGACAAGCATCCAAAAGATATCTCCTTCGACGTCGAATAATCTACACCAGATGATACAAGCAAAACAATCTTTATCCATGACTTAGGCTATCACCGCCAATCCTTCTTTGAAACCATCGTTAATCGTATGACTGGCTCAACATCCTATTTTCCATCAAGGGCAAATAATAACCCCAATTCTAGTCTGAATACTGCACGCCCCACGTACATTTGTCTCCCCGAGACAACTAGGCCCATCCCATGTTACCAGGGTACTCGACTAGTCCTACTAGTCTTTTAGGCGTCCCTACTATACCCCTCCTTTGAGCCCATTAGAACTTATGACAATGATAATCTCTCAACCTTCGTAACTCTAGTCGTCGTCATCAGCAATTATCCACAAACTCAGACCACGTCTCGAGCAACCATGATCCACGAGCTCAAATCGCACTTGACTCGTCTTCACATTGATTGCATCTCTCTGATCAACGAATACTTCAAAACACTTCGAACATTCCACCTTGAACTCACGTCGAAGCTACATTCATTCTCGAACCAAAATAACATCACTTGGATCACCACTCAATCCACAACAATTCATCTTTTCCATGTATAACAATCCATATCATTTCGGCCTCCGTTCACAATGTTTCCAAAACACTGCAATTCCTCCCTTAAGCATGCATGACCCATCATTGCTCAACAACCCGACCCATCAGTGCTCAATGATCTGACATACTTGAACAACCCGACTTGCCTGGATGAACCGACATGCTTGAATGACCCAACTGGCCTGGACATCCCGACCTATGATCTCGAAAGACCAGACTCAATGGATCACAAACGACCCTACCCAATGGACCACAAACGACTCAACTCAATGGATCACGAACGACCCAACTTAGTGGATCACTAACGACCCGACTCAATGGATCACAAACGACCCGACTTCTTTCATGCTCCCCAAGCCACGACCCAAAGCTCCCAATGACCCGAAGCCCTTTCAATGACCCACCAAAAAAACCCGACTCCAGATTGACCAATCTGTCTCCAATCTCAACCAATCCATCACCAAATGACAACATCTGTGCAAGCTACTCATTCAATTCAATCATCAACACTTTTTGAAACCATCAACAACACCTAAACGACAATTACTCATCATACAACCATATAAAACTCACCAAATCATGATAAACAATGAATAAACAAAATAATGGTCTAAACTTATATAAACATGTGAACTAACACAAGAATTTCCGATTTAAGTTGCCAGATTAGATCCTGTGGTGATTTGAATTGAAATCATACTTATCATGATGTAGATCTAGGTAAAAACAACTTGAAATGATGAAAAATAAGATCAAACAACTTATATACTTAATTGAATCCGAGTGAGAGATGCTCATCACTCACCAATTCTTCAAATTAACTTGAAATCCCTAAATTCCCAATTCGGACAACGAAGATTGATCTTCAAACCTCTTAATTTGATGTGATCTCCCTTCACTTGATGTTGAACTAGCTTTGGTTGATGTAGATCTTCAATCTTCTTGTGTAGAACTAGAATTCTAATGGAGGAAAGATGTATTTAATTGAGCAAGGAGGATCACGAGCTCAAGCAAACGAGAGAATGAAGAAAATTAACCCTCTTTCCATACCTCTAACCCCCTATTTATAGCCTCTAACCAACCCACTAATGATCCATACAAATTCGGCTAATTAATGATTGGACAAACCTATATAGAAATTGTGTAGCACTAAAACATTGATTCTTCCTAAACCGCTGAACCAAATCTTTAATGTGACCACTCTATGGAATTGGTAACAATATTTTCTTTCCAATGAAATTAATCTCAGCACCTGATTTGATCCCAATCAAATGTTATACCCTGTACAAACTGACTGGGGAAAAATGGTCACAAATAAAATTGATAAAAATTATGTGCATGTATCACATCTTCATAACCAACATATCAAAATACGAGAATGATCCAACCATCGGGGAATTAAATAAATATTATTTACGATCCTCCGATACACAAAAATGTGGGCAGTTACATTCTTCCCCCTTTGGAATTTCACCTCCGAAATTCCAAACAAACAAAAAAAACATAACAATTCTACATGCCTATCACTCACGAACACAGGCACAAACTTGTTCAACTAAACCCTAAACACCTTATTCATAAGATCCATGAAATAATCTGGGGCGTTAGTCAACCTAATGGCATCAGCAGCCATTCGAAGAAACTAGATGGTGTCCTAAAAGCTGTCTTCGGCACACTATTCTTTGTCACTCTCAACTGGAGGAATCCCGTTACCAAATCCATCTTAGAAAACACCTTGGCTTCGTGAGGCTGATCGAACAATTCGTCTATCCTCGGCAATGGATACTTGTTCTTCTTAGTCACCTTGTTCAGCTCATGATAATCCACACACAATCTCAAAGATCCACATGCCTTGGTTTCAAACACAACCGTTGCACCCCATTCGGACACACTTCTTCGAATGAATCCTTTTCTAAAAGGTCGTGTAATTCCACTTCTCGCTGTTTCTTAGGTGCCATCCACCTAAGAGGCCTGACGATAGGTCTAACACCCTCGACCAAATCGATTCTGAACTCAATCTCGCAATGCGGAGACAACCCTTTAACCTCGTCAAATCCATCCTTAAACTCACTTATGGTCGGCATTGATGACGACTCTTCTCGTGGAATCACAAGCGAATATAAATAGGTCACGAAGACACCATCTTCGGGCTTACATCGAATCACAACCATTTACCCTTCCACATTCTCGATTGTCACCTCCAACTTCCCGCAATCTAGTTTTGCAGCATACCCCTTAAGCTAGCCCATACCCAAAATGATCCAAAACCTAGTAAAGTTCAAAACAAAGCACTCACACAAATAGGATCAACCATGACTCTTCAACACTAAACCACGATAGATCATACACAAACTGGACGAACCCTCAACTGGATTAGTCATAACAAAAGGCCTATCACAAATCTCGGGTTCCAAACCCAAGCGGTACAAGCTCATTGCAAATGAATGAATGCGATGCTCTAGTATCAAACAACACAAGAAATGAAACACCTATAATGGAAAAGATATCTTGAATGACAACATTCTTCACTTTCTCCGAGCCCGTGAAGACGATGGTACAACTTCCAAAGCATATGCCTTCACAACCTGCTAACCCTTAGCTAGTTCTGGACAATCCTTCTTGTCATGCCTAGGCTTTCCACACTTAAAGCACTTCCTTTTAGCTTTTGGATTCTTGAAATCCTTGGAATGATGGCCCTTCTACTAGCTGTTAAAGCAAGTCACTTCGCCTTTCTGCTTTTTCTGACCATCCTACCCTTTAGGTTGTGGCTGCTTCCTCGTTTTGTTATTAACACTCTGTTGTGGTTTTGGTTCTTCCTTAGCTGCAATAACAGTCTCTTCCTTGGGAAATAGACTTTCATGCCTCAAAGCCTTCTCGAAGATCTTCTCGTAAGTGTCATCTAGATGATATACTAAATGATTCCCAAGGTATTTGTCCAAGCCCATGACAAACTTCTCGTTCTTCTGATAAGGAGTCTCGACATATGAACAAGCATACTACGACAAAGCTTCAAAATAAGAAATGTACCCCATCACTGGTCTTCCATTCTGCTTAAGCTCGACAAACCTCTTAAACAAAGTAGAATTCTTAAGGGTGGAAATAAACTTTTTCCCAAACTTGACTAGGAATTGATCCCATGAAATCTCATCTTCTGAAGTCTCTAGAGTGACGGAGTTCCACCAATCCACAGCTTTGCCCTGTAGCTGTCTCTATAGAAGCTTCCTTTTAGCCTCATCATCAATTCCCAAGTCTCCAAAGATCCAAATGCAATTATCAAGCCACCCTTGAATCTCAACAATTGTCTCTGTCCCTTTAAATGACTTCCCTCCTTGAGTAGTGAAGTCTTTGCATAGGTTCGCAATGTCCACGACCCTATGAACTTGCACTTGAACTCCTATATCTATCGCGGTTGTCTCTTGAGCGGGCACCCTTCTTATGATCACTAACATCATGGCCTCGAACATAGTTGGGTAGTCTGGTATACCTCCATTACCCCCTACAGGAACGGTCTCCTCCCTAGCAGCGTGTCTCGATGGTCGACGACTCATTCTACATCTGTAATTTAGTGTGGTTAGTCCATATACGAGAAAAATTGCAAATGGAGTTCAAACGCTACTATACTATAAACTAATATAGTATACATCCATCATAAATCTACAAATACGTCTTTCATATGTAATCAAGTCTTCGAACTTTGGAAAAGTAGATAACCAGAGCTCTGGTACCAAATTTGACGACTGCCCACACCTCCTACACCTAAAAAGGGAAATAATGCGCTGGAAGACATGCCAGGAAACTATCCACTATCAACGGGGTAGAATAATATACACGGAACATGTCGTATAACTCACATCGCAAAGATAAAATATAATAGAACATATACAAGGGGCAATAAAAATGAACCATAATTGAGCATAATCTTAAAACTTTCCATATCACCATGAAATATCCATACAACATTGGATAGCACTATAAGAGTCTATGCAAAGTTGCCTCACTACAAGTCACTTAGAGCATACATCGACATAACAGAGGAAAAACATCATATAGGTAATAGGAAACTAATACGTACGCTGCCAGCTCATTGTTGCTCGACAGGATCATCCTCATTAAGATTAACTACCTGTCACCTGCTACTCAGTCTGCCTATTCAAAACCGGATGAACAGCCCAAAGTAATAAGAGGAAACATAAAAACTTGAGTCAGACAAAAGTCTTAATGAGCAATAAAACAGCTATCTAGCATCATCAATAAAGTATATGAGAATAGGTAGATTAATCAACTTATCTACCAACACCATCAGAGAAAACTCAAACGTGTCGTCCCCACGTACGACGGTGATAGCCTTTACAACAATCAAGTAGAAACAATCAGTACATTCATGGCAATCAGTTATCAAGCGTAGACCGTCCTAGTCAATATCGACATCTCCCAAGCACAAGCCTCGAAGGCCTATCTACACCAGATGATACAAGCAAAATATTCATCGTCCATGACTCATACTATCACCGCCAATACTGCTTTGAAACCATCGTTAATCGTATGACAGGCTCAACACCCTGTCATCCTTCAAGGGCTAATGGTAACCCTAGTTCTAGTCAGACTATTGCACGTCCTACGTACATTTGCCTCCCGAAGAAAACTAGGCCCATCCCATGTGCCCTGGGTACTCGACAAGTCCCACTTCTCTTTTAGGCATCCGTATTATACCCCTGCTTTGAGTCTGCTAGAACTTACGACAACGATAATCTCTCAGCCTTCATAACCCTAGTCATCATCACCAGCGACTATCCGCAAGCTCAGACCCCTTCTCAAGCAAACATTATCCACGAGCTCAAATCACACATGAGTTGTCTTTTCATTCCCTACATCTCCGCGATCAATAACACTTCAAAACACTTCGAGCATTCCACCTTGAACTCACGTCGAAGCTACATTCATTGTCGAGCCAAAATAACATCACTTGGTTCACCATTTAATACACAATGTTTCATTTTTGCCATGTATAACAATCCAAAGCATTTCACTCCTTGCGCATCATTTCCAAAACGCTGCGATTTCTTCCTTATGCATACACGACCCTTCATTTATCAACGACCTGACCATCGGTGCTCAATGACCTGACATACTTAAATGACTTGACATGCCTGAACGACCTAACTTGCTTGGACGACCCGACCTATAAATCTCGAATGACAGGACTCAATGGATCACAAATGACCTGACTCAATGGATCATGAACAACCTGACTTGATGGATCACGAACGACCCAACTCAATGGATCACGAACGACCCGACTTCTTTCGTGCTTCCTAAGCCACAACCCAAAGTTTCCAATGACCCGAAGCCCTTCAATGACCCACCAAAAATGACTTGACTCCAGGTTTGACCAATCTATTTCCAGTCTCAACCAATCCATCAATAGATGACAACATCGGTGTAAACCACTCATCCAAATCATCCAATTCATCCATCAACACTTTATGAGATCATAAACAACACCTAAGTGACAATTACTCATCATACAACCATATGAAACACACCAAATCATGATAAAACATTAAATAAACAAAATAATGGATCTAAACTTATATAAACATAAGAATTTCAGATTTAATTTTTTAGATTAGATCCTATTATGGTCTGAATTGAAATCATACTTACCATGATGTAGATTTAGGTGTAAATAATTTGAAATGATAAAAAATAAGGTCAAACGACCCATCTACTTGATTGAATCTGTGTGAGAAATTCTTATCAATTTACCAATTCTTCAAATTAAATTGAAGTCTCTAAATTCCCAATCCAGATAGCGAAAAATGATCTTTAAACCTCTCAATTTGATGCAATTTCCCTTTACTTGATGTAGATCTAGGTTTTCTTGATGTAGATCTTCAATCTTCTTGCGTAGACCTAGAATTTTAATGGAAGAAAGATGTATTTGATTGAGCAAGGAGGTTCACGAGCTCAACCAAACGAGAGAATGAAGAAAAGTAACACTCTCCGTGCTTCTAACCGCCTATTTATATCCTCTAACCAGCCCACTAATGGGTCACACCAATTCAACCCATTAATAACTAGTCAAACCTATACAGAAATTGTGTAGCACTAAAACAACAATTCCACCCAAACTGCTGAACTAAATGTTTAATGTGACCACCCTACGGAATTGGCAACATCATTTCCTTTTCAATGAAATTGATCTCAGCACCTTATTCGATCCAATCAAAAGTTATCCCCTGTACAAAACCAACAGGGGTAAAATGGTCATAAATAGAATTGATAAGAATTACGGACATGTCTCATATCCCCATAACCATCATATCAAAATATGAGAACGATCTGACCCTTCGGGAATTAAATAAGAATATTTTACGATACTCCGATACGTAAAATTGCGGGCTATTACAAATCATTTTTTTCCTTTTCAGTATAGAGTATAAATCCTTTGTTTTGCTCAAAGATAATTCTCAATTATGTAGGTATTTAATATTTATACTTAGACTCACCTGCTGGTGTTGGATTATCATATTTAGATAATGTTCTGGATTATATAATCGGAGTTTTGAAAACAACATCTGATACACATGCTTTTCTCTTGAAGGTGATCTGAATCTTGCACAAATCGATGGTATGAGTTTGTTAGCAATAATAACCAGTAATACTTATATATATCTGCTTATGTTTTAACAGTGATTTAATATATACCCTTAGTTCCTACAAAATGATTTTTTCATTGCTGGGGAATCATATGTTAGGGTGTATGTTACCACTCTATAACTATGCTTTGAGTTTCTTTGTTGTAATTATTTTACTTCGTTTTCATCCTTAAGTCCGGTTAATTGATTGTGATAACCCTGCTTCATTATAAAATTATTAAAATATGTGTCTGTAATGTAAAGAAGCAAAAAAGAAATTCCAAATGAAGAGAAGGAAAAAATTATTGGAAAAGATAGTACTGCTAGGTAGAAAAGGGTATGTCAAAAATTCACTGTATAATTGTTAACATATGTTTTTATTAATGGTGGCATGCACTTGACCAACTTGGTGTTGGAAAACTCTTTGAACAACAGTTATTGTTATCTTACAGTGTGTGTATAAACTTGTCTTCATTTTGTTGTCACTATTGAGTAAATAATCATTGTTCTTATTTAACTACTATTCAGGATGCATGATGCACTGGTTAGTCAAAACAAAACATGAGTGACATCATGCAGGTTAGAATTGCCGCTAAAGACGGTCTTTTGATATTTAACAACAAACTTTAAGTCTTCGACTTAGCAATGAAGAACTTCATTGCTTGAAAAGAAATGATCTTTTTGAAGCATTTACAAATTCTTTGCCTGCAAATTCGATTCGGTTTGTATGCTAAGTAGTAGCTATTAGAAAAGATCTGTTATCATCCTTACCGACTATCCATTTGATGATGGACGAATTACTAAAGCAAAGTTGAATAAGGAAAAACATAGAAACTAGTATTTTTGTAAATATATCATGCAACATGGATAATATAAACGCACATCTTTGGTATATTCTTTCTGTCTACTTTGCAGATTCTGATCGGCTGTTATGGATCAAATTCTATTATAGAAAAATAAGGAGTTCTTGAGGCCCGAATGCTATTCCTGATGCATGGAATTCTAGGTTTTACAAACTATCTGTGACAACCCATAATTTTAAAGAACACAATAACGATAAACTAAAGTATACTTAATGAATATTTTGAATTACTTAAAATGGACAGCACCATTGCGTTCGTCTTGGAATTCTACTTAAGATGGACTTCAAGTTTGCATAAAACGGACATCGCATGAAGAAGATATTAAGGTTTGAAGTTTGTATACACATAAGTAAAGTATATATATACACAAAATCAAGTCCAGAAAATCAAAAATCGAAGAGAGGGAAAGGGAGGGAAATCGGCCCGTTAGGGGTCGACCCTATTCCCCATGGGTGTCATCCCATGGGTCGGCCTGTACAAGAGGGTGTCGACCCTTGGGTCGACCCCACTCAGATCTGAGGAAGATCCATTCTGTGAACCAGGACTTGTTTCTTGACCGGATTCATTGATGGTAGGCTATAAATAGGACCTCATTTCTATTGTTTTATTCATCAAAAACAATGGGGACAACGAGGTGCTGCCCCAACTCAGATTGAATTAGCATATTCTTATGCAATAACAACTTATACATATACAAGAATCTCTGCTACAACATCAACAGTCATTTCTCTGTTCTTTAGATCTAGTCACAGTGAGCTTATGTTGCTTTTAGATATGAACATTTAATAAGTAATCCAAACATGTTTATAAGTTTGGATCTAAACTTGTGTCTGTTAATAACCTAAATCATAACTAAACACATATGTCATTACTTATACACCTGATCCTCTGTTTAGTTCTTACATGCCTATCTCTATTATGCTTATTCTATCATTTTTCCCATTTCTATCACCATATGCCTATTCTGTTAGTATGTCTATTTCTGTTATCATATGCCTGTTTTGTTATTATGCCTATTTCTATTCTCTTCTCTCCCTCCTTCCCATTCATTTTTATAGCCAGGCTACCTTCGAGCCTAGGCCTATCGCTGAAACATGCAAGCAAACGAAATTGGGAATGGTTGGGAATGATAAATTGGGGGCATAATTTGTACTTTAGTTTGGGCATATCGTACATAATGATTTATGACTTGAGAGTAGGGGCATGAAATATCTGTAATGAACATAAACAATTGTTTAAGAATGAACATGCCTTAATTTACAGTGAATAGAAACTGTAACCGCACTTAGACACAAGGTTACATTACACTTGCGGTAGAAGTATGCCCAGAACCACCCGACAAATCCAGCATCCACAAGTGGTTAATTTAATGTGAGGGGTCTAGTACATAAATGCACATGTAACGGTGCTAGGACACGAGATTAAGTCCAGCTTGTGGTAAAAGTCTGTCCGGATGGTCCTGGCATATCCAACATCCACAATTGGTCGACTTAATGTGAGAGATCTAGTGCATTAACAGACATGAATGGGAAAACGATAAAAACCTGTTAAACTATAATATTAACCTATTTAAATCTGTAGGGGTTATATGAACCTGTCAGAAATGTGTAACTGTTAAGTAAACTTGCTCGAATCAATGAGGTTTAAGTAAATCTATAAATCTTTGAGGGCAGGGTTATTTAAACCCAACAAACATAACTTGTTTTATATGGTGGGGTTATGCAGGCTTATTAATATTTTAGGCATAACCTATCAAAATCCTAGTAGTGGGGATGCAAGCCTAGGGGGTGGCTTATATCATATGTTGGGACCCGTATCAGTCACTAACCCATCTTGGTATCAAAAGGGGGACCTCGAACTAGGTAGGGGTCAAGGCACGCTTATTAAGCTGATTATAATAGGTTCATTTGAGTGAGGGTGTTGATGGCGCATTCCAATGGACTCATGTGCATGCATGAATCCTCTTTCTTGGGATAATAAGACGCTATAGCATTAGTAGATATGGCTGTGCCTCTCGAAAAAAGGGGTTGCCACATTAGGAAGTGATACACCCTACTATGGGGCCAGCATAGGGTATATACAGGATAGGGAGCCGATCGATTGGGGTAGTAGTTAGGGTACATCTAGTCTTTCTTGTTTAGGAGCCGTTATTATCGTTGGGGGTAACACTTTTCATTTTTGTTGGGTTACCTGTTATTATTGTTGGGGGTAAAACCTATCACTAGAAGTACACCTAAGTCTACCATCTGTTGCTGTTGGGATCATTCTCTTTCTGTTATACTAGTATTGGTGCAGAGAAAAGTACTTGAGAAAAACAATATATTTTGTTATGTTTATTCTATTTATCCTGCTCAGTCTGTTATACTTGTCTTATGATACTATTATCTCTCCCATCCAGTTTATACGGTTGTCATGATGTTTTTACTTATTTATATGCTATAAGTAACTGTACTCGCCAAACTTTATGTCTGACCCGTTTTGTTTCATTTTCTCTCTCTTCCTTTTTCCCTTAGGTTCTCAGGGTGGGAATACTCGGGCTTGATTAGGATTCTCTCTTTCATTCTTCTTGGAGCTGCTTAGATGTACCGCTTGATTTCCTGTCTACTCTGATATGGCTCTTTTTGGGGACTGTGCTTCTATATTACAGTATTCTGATGATTTTAGAACAGAGAAGGTATTTTGATTTGATGTAATAGGCTTTCTGTACTTCAGACTTATGTTGTAACTGGGTTTTGAACCACGATGTTTTCTATTTGGAAAATAAAGTTTTAAATTCCGCTATTATTTTATATCTTTCTTGTGATGTTATGTTTCTGTTTACCTATAACGCTTCACGAAACTTAATGCATTATGATAAAGAGTGACATTAACGGATGTGGGGTGTCACACTATCCAAGTGCACATATTTATGGAAGCAAAGATTATGGATTATAATTGATTGGTTGCAGCTAGTATAATCCCTATTAATGATAAGTTAGTTAATTACCAACCATTAATAAAAAAATTAAATATGTTTCTTTACTCAAATTGATGTCAATATGTAATTGAAAACATATGTATTTAATTTGGTGACTCATGGATTGAAATTATTTTTTGTTAGTTGGTACTTTATTTTGTTATCACGAATATGCATTATATTTTCTTATTATTATGTTTTTTCCTTTATATATTGCTCTTTGAATTGTTACGAAGATTTATTTTGATTGCTATTATTAAAATGTAATATATAGGCATAGCTCTTGAAAAGCGTTATAACTATATGACATACGCGCTATAAATAATGTAACACCCCATGTCCATTAATGTCACTCACAAAGAGAATGCATCATTGTCCATGAAGCATTATTGTTGTATAGAACAGATAAATTACAAGAATACATAAATAAAACAACACAGCGGAAGTTAAAACTTATTTCATAGCATCATAACTCAAAACGAGTTTACATAAGTAGTCTCCAAAACCATTACAACATGATCAATAGTCTTTTCCAAAAACTTCAAAGTACATAAAGAAGCAAGTACTTAAATAACATAAATGCATAAATCCCCACTGAGCATAAGCAAAGCCGTAATGATGAGAGGGTCCAAAGCGATACATCTACTCTCTTCAAACAACTGAAAGAAATCCGCACTAAGCTGTAGTATTCCCCCCTTGCAAACCTGGATGGGGGGGGAGGAAGAAAAGAGGTGGGAAGAAAAGGGGGACAAACATAAAGTCTGGCGAGTGCGATAACTTCAACAATATAATTATCAAAATAACTAGGCTAAGGCATAAGCTGGAAAATAAGGAAATGACTGTGAACAAATGGGTATGGCAGAGCAAACAAAGATATAAGATGAACAAAGATAACGTTAAAGGCGCACCTAAACCACTATAAGATAATTACTATACTGCACCACCACTAGTCACCCTAAAGGTTGATCCCGCCTACAGATCTTAATACTGCTAATGGTAGTTTAGCCCCTAGCTACCTCCATAGGTGCTGTTTCCCCTATCTCCACTAGGTGTACCCATTACCCCCATTCGATCGGCTCCCTAACTCTTAGATACCCGTGCTGGCCCCACAGTGGGGTGTATCACTCCCCAAAGTGGCAACCCGATACAACCAAAAATGCACGACTTATATCTACACGATGCAACAACATCTTACCTACCAGCCCGGGCCCACACATGCATATGAACCCGTCGGACTTGCGTTGCTACCGCTGACCCATTTTTACCTCTTACAATCAAATCCAGTACACGTGTCCCGTCCTCGACTTGGGTCGAGCCCACAAAGATACTTAATGGGTTACTGGTTTGAAAAGGGCCCCCATGTATGACACAAGCTTTCCACCTAAGCTTGGTCCCCTCTAAAGTTTCCCCCACTTAACCACATTCTTAATCATGTCTTTTTACATGTTTCAATCTTGGTTAAGTGCATCTAATCGTATTTCAAATGCCACCCAAGGCACCCACTTGATTCCACATGCCACCCAAGGCACCCACTTAACCCCCTCATGTCCCACTACATGTTTATCTGGTTAAGTGTTTCTTATTTCATTTAGACCGTAACCTTATAAAGATCTCCCACATCAGACTGGCATTTATGGCAGCTGGATTTGCCGGGCGGGTCCGGGCAGTCGTACACCACAAACGAGCCTAACCTCGTGTCTTTACAATTGTTACACATTTAATTTATGCCAAAGACCTCTCACATTAGACTGGCATTTGTGGCAGCAGGATTTGCCGGGGCGGGTCCGGGCAGTCTTACACCACAAACGAGTCTAACCTCGTGTCTTAGGCGGTTTATTATTACACATTAATTATCCCCAATTTGAATTAATTTCCCTATTCAAATTACCAATTAATTACAAATTTAACTATGTCCATAATTAATACCTTAATTATGTCCATCTCTTTATGGTATAAAAAATAATACCAATTAACATCACATTTAAGGCATTTATGCCAATTCTAAATATTAAATCTTTTAATATTATTCCATTGCCCCACGTTGTACGTTCGTTCGTTTAACGTGAAATATACGTTAGACTCGAATAGTCTAACTTATGGAATAAAGAGAAAACATCACAACATGCATAGAATATAAATTTGATCTAACTTATGAACAAAAGTCATAACATGAATTGGCATATAGATCTAAACATAAGGGTGAACTTGCATGTGTAAATAAGGTGTCTCATCTAAACTTGCACAGACAATGGGTGTCATAGATCTAATCATAAGGTGTAAACTTGCATAGGCAATAGTTACAAACTTACGTTACATGATTCATACTCCAACATATATATACTTGCATATGTGATTTACGCAACATAAACTATAGCGTAAACTTGCATCTAAACTCACACATGTCATAGCCTAACTTTAGATCCAATTTACACATAAAATAGATTTCATGAAACATGTGAGGTTGTATATGATTCTCATAAACTTGCATATGATTCATATCTAAATTAACATCTAGACCTGCATTCATACATATGATTTAACATATGAATTAGTCCACAAACATAACCAAACTAGCATATGAAGCATCATTATGTATTGATTGTACATAAGCCAACAATTATCATAGATTTACAACATGGATAATAACATCACAGCTTTATAATAACGTCATAGAATTACAACATAGATAATGAAATAACTGTCAATGATTCACAACATAACCATATAACCCAAATCAAAGCTCAATCTAATTAAATTGTTAATTATCTTATTAAAGAAATCGAATCACAACTCAAAGAAGGTCTTGAGTTCTGAAATCTGAGTTCTGAAATTGATTTAGCTTTCCTTTGAAGAAGACAATTTTTTGCGGTTTAGATTAGAATTGAATTGATTATCTTTTCTTCCTTTCTAATTGGTGGCGGCTATTCTAGGTTGCAAGGTAACAGCATGGAGGCCATGATTCTAATTTTTATTTGATTTTAGGGTTTGAGTCTACATGTGTTTTTATAGAATTTAGGATTAATTTAGGCCAACCGATCAACCTAGAATGAACCATAGCCATTCAGTCAAGATAGGATGACTAGTCAGCCCTAATGACTCAGCTAAGAGTCAGAAAATCGTCACCAAACAAATCTTCCCGGGGGGGGGGAAGGGGCAGGTCGACCCCCAGGCCCACCCCTTGGTCATCCTATATGGGTAGGTCAACCCCCTGGTCGACCTGGCCCAGGAAGGAAATTTCCCGCCTAGCCCAATCTGACTCTGGAATTTGAATTTTTGAAATCTGTTTGAATTTTTCTGAAACTTCCGATCGCTATAACTTCCTCATACAAAGTCCAATTCACGCAAACTCGCACTCTATCTCAACCAGAATTCCGAGACGAACACAATGGTGCCACCCGTTTCCCTTAATTCTCACATTTAAAATTAGATATTCTTTAATTCGTTACTTTAGTGTTAATAGAAATACGGGGTGTTACATTCTCCCCTACTTAAAGGATTTCGTCCTCCAAATCTCTAAGTCAAGAAGAACGTATCCTACCATCCAATCATCCATCTACTCAACCATCAACCACTAGCAACCATGGTCCTTAAGAGATTTCTAATGCTTTTCATGTACACATTCATAGTGTGTGTATATGTCTGTATACTAATGTAAAATCAGGTGGTCCACTGATTCAGTCGACCTCCTTAATGCAAATAATGATAGTGCCATGTATCCATCATGTATGCAAAGAATCCTATACATATCATTACTACATGTGTGCACAACCATTCATTTAAATGCAACATCCATATGATACACACATTCAATGTACATTCATTTTACTAAATACATCCATTTATATGCAATATGCAATATGAAAGTGACTGAGCCGATCTAGTTCATAAAGTGTGTGTATATGCATACACGAGCAACCACTAGCAAACACTTGCATCCACATGCATCCACTATACATAACATGTCTCAAACACACGTTTCAACCATAGGACTACCCTATCTAAAGGTCAAAGATACTAGAGAGAGGACACACTAAAGATAGAGTAAGTACAAGCTAATCGATAAAGGAGAAATTAAAAGACATACCCTCAAAAAGAAAAGGGTACAATGAACGCATCTTGTCTTCCGTCTCCCAATTAGCGTTGCTCTCATCATCTCCCCATTGCACTTTGACTAGCTTGACCTCTCGATTCCTCAACTTCTTAATCTCCGACCCAAGAATGCATGTAGGAGCTCGTCAAATCGTCGCATCACGCTCTATCTCCACCTCTCTAAGCAAGCTCGGCTCCACCACCTCCGCGGTCTCATGCAAGCACTTCCTCAAATGTGATACATGGAATACGTCGTGTACACCACTAAGTTTCTCGGGCAACTCCACTCTATACGCCATCTGTCCAATCCTCTCCTTAATAGGAAACGACCCTACGAAACTTGGTGCTAACTTCCCAACGGACCCAAAGCGAAAAACATTCCGTAAGGGAGACACCTTGATAAAGCCATGTCCCCAATATCAAATTCAAGATCTATCCTGCTCTTGTCTGCATAAGATTTCTGCCTATATTGAGCCGTCTTCATCCTCCTTCGAATCAAATCGATATTTTCCGAAGTCTCTCTAATCATATCGGGCCCAAGTAAGATCTTATCCGTAGACTCCCACCAACATGTAGGTGAACGACAATGCCTTTGTAACACCCCGAATTTTCTGTTAATAGTAAATTAACAAATTAAAGTATAATTAATTCTAAATGAAAGAATTGAGGGAAACGAGTTATACCATTGCATTCGTCTCGAAATTCTGCTTGAGATAGACTTTGAGTTTGCATAAATCGGACTCCGTATGAAGAAGATATGACCTCCGGAAGTTTCAGAATTCAATTTAAAATTCAAATGGTTCATAATTCAGTTCGAAATTCGAAAAACAAACCCAAATTGGGTTGGGCGGGAAAACTCCCGCCCAGGCACCAGCTCGACCAGGGGGTCGACCTGGGTGTCGACCTAGGTAACCAGGTCGACAATAGGGCCGACCTGGGGGTCGACCTTCCCAGTCGACCTGGTTTGGCCCTGGCTGGCCTTGTCGGGTTCTGGTCGAATTTCTGAGCTCTGGTGTATCACAAGGGTGACTTGTCACTTTCTGATTGTCTTCTCTTGAGATGGATGGCCTTGATTAACTCTAGCTTCATCGATGCCTCTAGTTAGTTTGAAATTCTATATAAAAAACCTTAGTCTCAAACTAAATTCACACAAATGAGATAGAGATAGAGCCGTCATGCTGCTGGAAGGAAGCCAAGAGTAGCCTCCACTTGAAGAGAGATTAGAGACGAGCCAAACTAAAGTTAAAACAAGATTCAAACAACGTTTATCTTCCCAAAGGAAAGCATTGTAAATTCAGAACTCAGAATCCAGAAAACAAGGCCATCATTTGTTGTAAGTATAGTGATTTTTCCAATGGGAATAAAAAATAAGATTTGATTCGATGTAAAATGGAAATGGAATTGTGCTATTGTATAACGACGATGTTAATTCATATCTATGTGTTGCGATGATTGTGTTGTGAATAGTATTGAGATGTTTGTGGTATAATTGAGCTTAAGTTGGATCCATTAGAATGTTTGTGGATTAATCTAGTTGATGTTGGATCTATTCAAATTCACATACAAGTCATTTGGTTCATAACTACACCTATATGTTTAGGTGATTATGACAAGTTATATGCTATACAATAGAATTTCTATGCCTAAATGATTAAGTTCATATACATGCTCATATGTTTATACAAAAGTTGTAAAGTTCATAATTGGATCCATGCCAAGATCCATTTTAATACAAGTTTTATGTTATAGTAGTAAACATGATTTGATCTAGTTCACACACATGTGACAAAATTATACATACTTATGGACATGTCATATTCTTGTCATATGCTAGTGATGTTCGATGTTATGCCTAGATCTAAACATGTTTAGGCTTATGTTGTCTAAATCATATGCTAATTCATGTGACACCTATTTAGTTAGACCCCTATTTCAATGCAAGTTCACATATATGTGAGTTGATTTAGCCTATGTTGCAAATTCACATATATGTATGTTGATTCATTCTACATTGCAAGTTCATACCTATGATGTTCATATTGACTATGCTGAAAATGCCAAGTTTACACCTATGTCATGTTTATGTTTATGAATTTCTTTATGCCAATTTTATGTACGCTAAATTAGGCTAAGTTTTTAGCCTAGTATCATATGTTAAAAATCATGCGGACGAAAAATTAGGCTAAGATTGTTAGCCTAATAACTAGACGGGGTAACGTTGGAAAAAATTGGTAATTTGACATAAATTGGTGAAAAATATATGTATTGGCATGTTTGTCACATGCCAAAAATTGGTGGCATCTAAATGGAATAAATCCTTATACCAAAAATGATGAACTTGGAAAGTGGGCCACAACATTCAATTGTTAACAAATTTACATATAACAAGTAATAAAGACAAATATGTAAATTTAGAAAATACGAGTATGCTTAACCCGAGGTTGGATTGAGTTGTGATGTAAACCTGCCCGGACCCGCCGGACTGTCCAGTAGTCACAACAATACCTGTCCAATGTGAGAGGTTAAGCATTGAGCCCAATTAGGACCCGAGGTTAGACTGAGTTACGGTGTAAATCTTTCCGGAACCGACCGGCACATCCAGTAACCATAGCAATATCTGTCTAATGTGAGTGGTTGGTGCTTTAACTAATTAAAGTTAAGGACAGACAAGTCAGGATGGTAGGGTTAAGTTAACTAAAACACTTAACCAATTCACCATGTTAATTAAACTGATGGGTGGGGTTAGGTAAATACAGACACTTAACCACTTAACATCTTTGACTAGAAAACCCTAGTAACGGGGACCCATTTCAGTAGTAACCCAATTAGGTATCATGTTACCCTGAAACTAGGCAGGGTGGGGCACGATTACTGGGCTGATTGTAAGCGGTCAAAAGCGACGGCGGTGGGTGCAACAGTGTGGGTTCTAACGGAGTGCGGGCGTGCACACACTTCGGAGCAGACAAACAGGGCACTGGGGGCACCAGTAGTATAACCTATGCATTCCAAGGATTGTGTTGGGCCGCCACCATGGGACTTGATACACTCCATGGTGGGACCAGCATAGGTATCTACAATCATTGGGGGTCGTATGACACATATGATTTTGCGAGTAAGGAGCCGATCTTTAGAAAGGGGATCACTTCACCCCGATCATGGGGTGCCATTTGAGACAATGCAAGTAGGTGCAGAGATATATAGTGTGGGGTGCGATAGTGTATTCATTTTAAACTACTTTATCTTAGTTTATGATACCTTCCTATTACCAGTTAATACGTATCATGTCCTTTTTCTTATTCGCATACTGAAGAGTCACTAGACTTACCAGGCATTATGTCTGACCCTATTTTTCTTTCGTCTCCTTTTCTTTCGTTTCCCCCCAGGTCCACAGGGAGGAAACAACCCAGCTTAGTCAGACTCTTTGCAAGCTTCAAGATAGTAGATGTGTGGTTTGGACTCTCTTTCCTTGGCTATGGCTTTTGGACACGTTCTATGGGGATTTATGCAGCTTTTATTATGTTTTATGCTTCTTTATTTAATAATCAAGGCAGAAATGATGATGTAATGTTTTGGAAGTTATTATGAGACAATTATAGAAGTGTTTTGTATAAACACATATTTATGAAATAAAAGTCCGTTTGTTTTCCGTTGCTTATATATGTGTTTATATATCTGTCTTGTGTTTATCTGTGACTTTTACTTATAAACCTCCACCGAAGTTAAGGCATTCCCTTTGTGAGTGACCTTAACGGAGTTAGGGTGTTTCACTTGGTATCAGAACATAGATTTACCAGATTAGATAAAGGTTTTTGAAACTATTTTAAAAAAGAAGTTTAAAGAAGCATTGTTTTCAAGAAAAAGCGTTGTTTTTAAAAGGCATAATTCCCCAAAGCCATATGCACTATCTCTCTATCCTTTGTCTTGAATACTTTCCTTTTTGTTCCAGCATGTCTGGAGATCTTAACCTTTCGGAAGGAGTACCGATACCCGGCTGGTTCCGAAGGTACTTAGAGGCTAGGCCCAATGGTGCGGGCCCAGCAGACATACCACCTCCCACAGTGGCAGCGGTTCTTCCTCCTCCTCCTCCTCGTGGAAATACTTTCGCTCAGACATGTAGAGACATCAAGGCTATGGGTGGAAAGGACTTTTATGGAACTAAATCCTTTGTGGTAGCAAGGAACTAGCTGAAGGAGACTGAAGATTTGTTCGTCATTTTCGAAGTAGACGAAAGACAAAAGATACAGCTAGCAGTGTGGTTGCTTAAAGATGAAGCTTCCTACTGGTGGGAAGTTACCCATGCTAAGAGGCCAGTGGAAACTTGGGAAGATTTCAGAATGAGATTTGAGATGAAATTCTTTTCCCAAGCTGAAAGAAGCCTGCAAATGGAGAAGTTCCTAACTCTTAAACAAGGAAGTATGACGATCAAGGAGTACGTCAATCAATTTAATAAGCTGGCTAGATTTGGGCTGGATTTAGTAAACACCTAACACAAGAAGGCCCTTCGCTTCATCAAAGGTCTGAATGAGCCTCTACACAGCCTTGTTATGACCCATATACCCATAGGAGAAACTTATGAAAGCTTGGTGGACATGGCGCTGCTACACGAGGAAGATAAAGGAAAGAAAGAGGTAAAGGTGGAAGTGCCTCAGGAAAAGAAAGAGGGTTTACAGGCTAAGAAGACAGACTTCAAGAAAGGCGGGAAGAACAACAAATCCCATGAAAAGAGAAGGTTCAATTTCTGTGGCATTGTTGGACATATAGCGAAAGACTATGGAAAGAAGAAGGCAAAGATGAATGGTGGTTGTTTCCATTGTGGAGAGACTGGACACTTGGCTAAGGACTGCCCAAAGAAGCGGGGGCAGGGACAGAGGACTGGATCCACCTTAGAGGGACAGGTTCACGCGCTGGTGGCACCTCCATAGGAACGAGGTAGAAATATTTCTGTAGAAAGCTTAGTTTATCTTTATGATCATCCAGTTCGCACTCTCTTTGATTCTGGTGCATCACACTCCTTTATTTCATCTGCTTTAGTAGAATCTCTGCACCTAAACACTAGTATGGTGGAAGATCCCTTGGTCGTTTCAAATCCGATTGGGGGCTCAGCTTATTTGTCAATGGTTTGTGTGGATTTGAAAATCTCTATTCTAAGTGTTGAATTTAGATGTAGTGCCTTTGTTTTGGGCTTCTTGGGATATGGACTGATCTTACGCATGGTCAAGTAATGGTGCCATTCTTGATTGTGAGAAAAGAGTGGTTAGACTCTTGACTCGGCTCGGTAACACTCTAGAAATTTCTTGTAATCCCTTGAATGCTGTTATGCTTAGTTACCTAGAGTTGCTTGATGCTTCTGTTGAGAATTTGCAGTCGGTTAGGGTGATCCCAGAATCCGGACGTTTTTTAAGAGGTGAGGGGCTTACCTCCGAGGCGGGAAATAAATTTCCGCATATATCTTGTTGATAATGCAAAGCCCGTAGCTCTGCCTGTTAGACACATGGCTCCAAAGGAGAGAAAGGAGCTCAGTAAGCAAGATAGGAGCTTCTCGACAAGGGGTTTAAAAGGCGGAGTATCTCGGAATGGGGTGCTCCAGTGGTGTTCGCCACCAAGGCGGATGGTTCACTACTTTTTTTGTGGACTATAGGAAGCTAAACAAGCTGACTAAGAAGAATAGACACCCGCTTCCCCGAATAGACGATTTGTTTGATCAGCTTGTAGGTGCGTCGGTCTTCTCCCAACTTGATCTGGCTACTGGGTTCCATCAGCAAAGGGTAGTTGAAGATAGTATTGATAAAACAACGTTCAGAACCCCAAACGGTTTCTTCGAGTGGCTTGTCATGCCTTTCGGCTTGACAAACGCACCCGCTTATTTCGTGGACCTAATGAGCAGGGTGTTCAGAGAATTCCTCAACAAGTTTGTGGTTGTCTTCGTAGACGATAATTTGATCTTCTCAAAGAATGAGGAAGAACATGCTCAACATCTGAAGGAGATCATGGAAACCCTTCGAGTTCATCAGCTAAAAGCCAAATTCTCCAAGTGCCACTTTTGGAGAGAAGAAGTAAGGTTTCTTGGACATATAGTGTCCAAAGAAGGGTTAGCTGTGGACCCCGCGAAAGTGGTGGCAGTGCAAGAATGGAAGACACCAAGAAATGCAACCGAAGTCCGAAGATTTCTCGGGCTAGCAGGTTTTTACCGGAAGTTCATTAGGGATTTCACGAAAATCTCAGCTCCACTCACAAGGTAACGAAGAAGAATCTAGCAGTCGCTTGGGATTTGGACTATGATATTGCTTTCCAATGCTTAAAAAGGGCTCTTACAACGGCCCCAGTTCCGACTTTTCCTGATGGAAGCAAATGTTCACAATATACACGGATGCTTGTGGTACGGGACTAGGCGCTGTTCTAATGCAAGAAGGGAAGGTAGTAGCTTATGGTAGAAGACAATTGAAAGTTCATGAAAAGAACTATCAACCCACGATCTTGAATTGGCCGCCATCGTCTTTGTGCTTAAGTCTTGGCGCCATTATCTCCTAGGTGAGAAGTTCGAATTATTTACTGACCATAAATCATTGAAGTATCTTTTCTTGCGGAAAGATCTAGACTTGAGGCAGCAAAGGTGGATGGAGTTCCTTGCCTCGTATGATTTTGAGAATTCCTATACTCCTGGCAAGGGCAACATAATAGATGACGCCTTAAGCAGAAAGAATCTGACCTTAAGCCCTCTTTTTGTAGAAAGGCAAAGCTTGGAGTATATAGCCAGTTTTAACTTTAGGCCCTCCTCTGGTTTTGTACCTGGTTTATTGGCATCATTAGAAGTCCGGCCCACTCTTTTAGACTCAATAGGGGCCGCACAATGTGAAGACCCTCAGCTTGTGGATGTGATTGATAAACTAATTACGGGTGAAACTTCCAGTCACCTCAATAGGTACTCCATCGATGATAAGGGTTGGCTGAGGCAAGATGGAAGACTATGCGTCCCACAAGCAAGGGATTTAGAAAAGATGGTTCTCGAGGAAGCACATCATTCTAAGATGACAATACACCCAGGTGAAGACAAGATGTACAAGGAAGTAAAGAGAGTTTTCTTTTGGAATGGCATGAAGAAAGATGTGGCAGATTTCGTTTCTAAGTGCGTGATACGCCAATAGGTCAAGGCGGAACAAAAGAAGCCTGGAGGACTGCTTCATCCTCTAGAAGTCCCGCATTGGAAGTGGGATAACATCTCAATGGACTTCATTGATGGGTTGCCTAGGTCAAGAAGGGGCAATACTAGCATTTGGGTAATAGTGGACAGGCTCACAAAAAGCCTCACTTTATACCTATCAAGAGTAGAAGGATTGCCTTGTCTCTAGCGTCTCTTTATCTCAAGGAAATAGTTCGACTCCATGGAATACCCTCCAGCATAGTGAGTGGCCGAGATCCTATCTTTACAAGCGAATTTGGGCGGAGTCTGCAAGAAGCTGCAGGCAAACAGTTATGCTTGAGCACGGCCTATCACCCCCAAACTGATGGTCAGACGGAAAGGGTGAACAAAGTATTAGAAGATATCCTGAGACTGTGCGTTCTTGACTTCGGAGGGACATGAGAGGATCATCTTCCTTTAGTGGAATTCGCCTACAACAACAGCTACCAAGCCACCATCGGCATGGCGCCTTTCGAAGCTCTATATCGAAGACCGTGTCGATCACCAACTTGTTGGTGGGAGTTTACAGACAAGCTTATACTTGGGCCAGACATGATTAGAGAGACTTCAGAAAAAGTGGATCTGATACGAAGGAGAATGAAGACTGCCCAAGATATACAAAAATCCTACGCAGACAAAAGAAGGACCGACCTTGAGTTTAAGGTTGGGGACAGGGTTTTCCTTAAGTTATCTCCTTTAAGGAACGTCGTTCGATTTGGATCCGCAGGAAAGCTAGCATCAAGATTTGTAGGACCATTCCCTATCATCGAGAAGATTGAGAAGATGGCTTATAGAGTAGAGCTTCCCAAAAGGTTGGCTGGGATTCACAATGTCTTTCACGTTTCTCATCTCCGGAAATGTATACACGAATCTGCGGAAGTGGTGGAGCCAAGCATTCTAGAAGAAGCCAAAGTGGAACGCGAAGCAACTGTGAGGAGAGTTCCAACCTGCATCCTAGGAAATGAAGTGAAAAGGCTACGCAACCGCGAAGTCAAGCTTGTCAAAGTTAAGAGGAGCGACGCTGAGGAAGACGCGACTTGGGAAACTGAGGACAGAATACGTGCGGTCTACCCTTTTCTTTTTGAGGGTGCATCTTTGATTCCTCTTTTTCCTTAAGTTGTGCTTGTATCTATCTTTTTAGGTATATCTCCTCGATATTATCTTTTATCCTTAGGTAGAAACCCCTTTGGATATAAACATGTAATTGAAACATGTTATGATTGATGGTTGCAAGTGGTTGCTAGCGGTTGCTCGTGGATGCATATACACACACAACCTAGGTTTTAGATCGACTCAGTCACTTCATATTGCATATGCATATATGTATTCATATTTGTATATGGTTGAAACTTGATATGTTGTCATATGGATGTCGCATTTGTATGAATGACTGCGCACTCATGTAGAATTATGAGTAGGGAAAAATTGAATACATAATGGATTCATGACACTTACATGATTCACATTAAGGAGGTCAACTGAATCAGTGGACCGCCTAATTTTTGCATTAGATAAGGACATATACACACACTATGCATATGATCATGAAGCATTAGAAGTCTTTTAAGGACAATGGATACCTATGTTTGTTGGTTGAGTAGATGGATGTTAGGATATACGTTCTTTCAGACTTGAAAATTTCGGGGACGAAATCCTTTAAGGAGGGGAGAATGTAACACCCCGAATTTTCTATTAACAGTAAATTAACAAAGTAAAGTATAATTAATTCTAAATGAAAGAATTAAGGGAAATGGGTTACGCCATTGCGTTCGTCTCGTAATTCTTCTTGAGATAGAGTCCGAGTTTGCGTAAATCGGACTCCGTATGAAGGAGTTATGACCTTGGGACGTTTCAGAATTCAATTTGAAATTCAAACGGTTCATAATTCAGTTCGAAATTCGAAAAACATACACAAACAGGGCTGGGCGGGAAAATTCCTTCCCAGGCACCAGGTCGACCGGGGGGTCGACCTGGGTGTCGACCTGGGTAACCAGGTCGACCTGGGGGTCGACCTGGTTTGGCCCTGGCTGGCCTGGTCGGGTTCTGGTCGAATTTCTGAGCTCTGGTGTGTCACTAGGGCTGACTTGTCACTTTTTGATTGGCTTCTCTTGAGATGGATGGCCTTGATTAACTATAGCTTCATCGACGACTCTAATTAGTTTGAAATTCTATATAAACAACCTTAGTCTCAACCTAAATTCACACAAGTAAAATAGAGATAAAGCCGTCATGTTGCTGGAAGGTAGCCAATAGTAGCCTCCACTTGAAGAAAGATTAGAGACGAGCCAAACTAAAGTTAAAACAAGATTCTAACAACGTTTATCTTCCGAAATGAAAGCATTGCAAATTCAGAACTCAGAATCCAGAAAACAAGACCGTCGTTTGTTATAAGTATAGTGATTTTTCCAATGGGAATAAAAATTAAGATTTGATTCGATGTAAAATGGAAATGGAATTGTGACATTGTATAACGACGATGTTAATTCATATCTATGTGTTGCGATGATTATGTTGTGAATAGTATTGAGATGTTTGTGGTATAACTGAGTTGATGCTGGATCCATTAGAATGTTTGTGGATTAATCTAGTTGATGTTGGATCTATTCAAATTCACATACAAGTCATTTGGTTCATATCTACACCTATATGTTTAGGTGATTATGA
Organism: Allium sativum; assembly: GCA_030737875.1. NCBI lineage: Eukaryota > Viridiplantae > Streptophyta > Magnoliopsida > Asparagales > Amaryllidaceae > Allium > Allium sativum. Next base: position 164,495,683 of record CM060916.1, on the reverse strand, counting down.
CAAGTTACATGCTGTACAATAGAATTTCTATGCCTAAATGATTAAGTTCATATACATGCTCATATGTTTATACAAAAGTTGTAAAGTTCATAATTGGATCCATGCCAAGATCCATTTTAATACATGTTTCATGTTATAGTAGTAAACATGATTTGATCTAGTTCACACACATGTGATAAAATTATACATACTTATGGACATGTCATATGCTAGTGATGTTCGATATTATGCCTAGATCTAAACATGTTTAGGCTTATGTTGTCTAAATCATATGCTAATTCATGTGACACCTATTTTGTTAGACCCCTATTTCAATGCAAGTTCACATATATGTGAATTGATTTAGCCTATATTGCAAATTCACATATATGTATGTAGATTTAGTCTACATTGCAAGTTCACACCTATGATGTTCATATTGATTATGCCAAAAATGCCAAGTTTACACCAATATCATGTTTATGTTTATGAGTTTCTTTATGCCAATTTTATGTACACTAAATTAGGCTAAGTTTTTAGCCTAATATCATATGTTAAAAATCATGCGGACAAAAAATTAGGCTAAGATTGTTAGCCTAATAACTAGACGGGGTAACATTGGAAAAAATTGGTAATTTGACATAAATTGGTGAAAAATATATGTATTGGCATGTTTGTCACATGCCAAAAATTGGTGGCATCTAAATGGTATTAATCCTTATACCAAAAATGATGAACTTGGAAAGTGGGCCACAACATTCCATTGTTAACAAATTTACATATAACAAGTAATAAAGACAAATATGTAAATTTAGAAAATACAAGTATGCTTAACCCAAGGTTGGATTGAGTTGTGATGTAAACCTGCCCGGACCCGCCCGGCTGTCCAGTAGTCACAACAATACCTATCCTATGTGAGAGGTTAAGCATTGAGCCCAATAAGGACCCGAGGTTAGACTGAGTTACGGTGTAAATTTGCCCAGAACCGACCGGCACATCCAGTAACCGTAGCAATATATGTCTAATGTGAGTGGTCGGTGCTTTAACTAATTAAAGTTAAGGACAGACAAGTCAGGATGGTAGGGTTAAGTTAACTAAAACACTTAACCAACTCAACATGTTTATTAAACTGATGGGTGGGGTTTGGTAAATATAGACACTTAACCACTTAACATGTTTGACTAGAAAACCCAAGTAACGGGGACCCATTTCAGCAGTAACCCAATTAGGTATCATGGTACCCTGAAACTAGGCAGGGTAGGGCACGATCACGGGTCTGATTATAAGCGGTCAAAAGCAACGGTGGTGGGTGCAACAGTGTGGGTTCTAACGGAGTGCGGGCGTGCACACACTTCGGAGCAGATAAACAGGGCACTGGGGGCACCAATAGTATAACCTATGCATTTTAAGGATTGTGTCCGGCCAACACCATGAGACTTGATACACCCCATGGTGGGACCAGCATAGGTATCTACAATCATTGGGAGTCGTATGACACATATGATTTTGTGAGTAAGGAGCCGATCTTTATAAGGAGATCACTTCACCCCGATCATGGGGTGCCAGTCGAGACAATGCAAGTAGGTGCAGAGATATATAGTGTGGGGTGCGATAGTATATTCGTTTTAGACTACTTTATCTTAGTTTATAATACTTTCCTATTTCCAGTTTATACCTATCATGTCTTTTTTCGTATTCTCATACTGAAGAGTCACTAGACTTACCAGGCTTTATGTCTGACCCTATTTTTCTTTCGTCTCCTTTTCTTCCGTTTCCCCCTAGGTCCACGGGGAGGAAACAACCTAGCTTAGTCAGACTCTTTGCAAGCTTCAAGATAGTAGATGTTTGGTTTGGACTCTCTTTCCTTGGCTATGGCTTTTGGACACGTTCTATGGGGATTTATGCAGCTTTTATTATGTTTTATGCTTCTTTATTTAATAATCAAGGCAGAAATAATGATGTAATGTTTTGGAAGTTATTATGAGACAATTATGGAAATGTTTTGTATGAACACATATTTATGAAATAAAAGTCCATTTGTTTTCCGCTGCTTATATATGTGTTTATATATCTGTCTTGTGTTTATCTGTGACTTTTACTTATAAACCTCCACCGAAGTTAAGGCATTCCCTTTGTGAGTGACCTTAATGGAGGTGGGGTGTTTCAGCCTTCCATAAAGAGCCTCAAAAGGTGCCATGCCAATGCTATAGTGAAAGCTATTATTATACGCGAACTCCACCAAAGGAAGATGCTCTTCCCATGTACCTCCGAAATCTAAAACACATAGCCTCAAAAGGTCCTCTAGAATACGATTCACCCTCTCGGTCTGGACGTCCATCTGAGGATGATATGCGGTGCTCAAACATAACTAAGTCCCTACCTCCTCTTGCAAGCTCCTCCAAAACTCACTAGTAAAGATAGGATCGCGATCGCTCACTATGCTAGAAGGAACACCGTGCAAACGAACTATCTATCGAATGTATACGAAGGCAAATCATGGAGCAGTCCTCTTACTCTTCACTGGAATGAAATGGGCGCTCTTAGTAAGTCTGTCTAGCACGACCCAAATCCCCGTATTACCCTTCCTCGATCTCGTTAACCCGTCATTGAAGTCCATCGAGACACTTTCCCACTTCCATTGTGGGATCTCCAATTGGTGAAGCAATCCACCAGGCTTCTTTTTCTCTGCTTTTACTTGTTGGCACACCAAGCATCTAGCGACAAACTCGGCCACATTCTTCTTCATACCGGTAAAAAAGTAAACTCGTCTCATGTCTATGTACATCTTGTCCATGTTGGGATCAATGGTCAGCTTCGAATGATGTGCATCATCAAGAATGGTCTTTCTCAAATTCTCGTCTCGTGGTACACAAAGTCTACCGTCCCTACGTAACCAACCCTTATCATCTAGGGTATACCTACCGAGATGGCTCGATGACCCCCCTTATGAGCTTCTCTACTAACTTAACCAGCTGTGGGTCATCTCGCTGCGCCTCACCAATCCATCCCAAAAGTGTAGGTCTGACCTATAAGGATGCTAGCAAACCGGGTACAAAGTCAGCAGAAGGTCTAAAGTCAAACGTAGAGATGAACTCTAAGCTTCGCCGCTCAATAAACAACGGACTCAAGGACAACCTTTTCTTACTTAAGGCGTCTGCTACCACGTTACCCTTGCCAGGGTATATGTTATCTCTAAATCGCAGGATTCTAAGAATTCCATCCACCTTTGCTGCCTTAAGTTCAAGTCCTTCTGAGAGAACAAGTATTTCAGTGATTTGTGGCCTGTGAATAATTTGAATTTCTCGCCAAGAAGATAATGGCGCCAAGACTTAAGCGCGAAAACAATAGCGGCCAATTCTAGGTCATGTATAGGGTAATTTCTCTCATGCACTCTCAATTGCCTTTCTCCATAGGCTATTACCCTCCCCTCTTGCATTAAGACTGTGCCTAGTCCGGTCCCACAAGCATCGGTATAAACGGTAAATGGCTTACTCCCATCTGGCAACACTAAGACTGGGGTTGTGGCCAAAGCTCTCTTTAAACGTTGGAATGCATCATCACAATCTTCATCCCATGTGAAAACTAGGTTCTGATTCGTCAAGCGTGTTAATGGGGCTGATATCTTTGCGAAGTCCTTGATAAACTTGCTATAGTAGCCTGCCAACCCCAAGAAACTACTCACCTCGGTAGCATTTTTAGAGACCTTCCAATCTTGGATGGCCACCACCTTCGCGGGATCCACAGTTATCCCTTCTTTGGAAACCACGTGCCCTAAGAATCGCACTTCCTTCCTCCAAAAGTGATATTTAGAAAATTTAGCTTTAAGGTTATGCGCTCGAAGGGTCTCCAACACTTCCCTAAGATGTAGGGCATGCTCTTCCTCGCTCTTAGAAAATATCAAGATGTCATCCACAAAGACCACCACAAATTTATTAAGGTACTCCCTAAACACCCTACTCGTCAAGTCAACAAATTATCCGGGGGCATTTGTCAAACCAAAGGGCATTACAAGCCACTCATAGAAACCGTCTAAAGTCCTAAAGGCTATCTTGTCTATGCTATCCTCAGCCATTCTCAACTGATGGAAACCAGAGGCTTGGTCCAACTGCGAAAACACTGAGGTGCCAACTAACTGATCAAAGAGATCGTCAATCCTCGGCTGTGGGTGCTTATTCTTCTTAGTAAGTTTATTAAGTTCTATATAGTCCACACAAAGTCTAAGGGACCCATACGCCTTCGTGGCAAATACTACTGGAGCACCCCACTCCGATATACTACATCTTATGAACCCCTTCTCAAGCAACTCCCCTACTTGCTTATTGAGTTCCCTCCTCTCACGAGGAGCCATGTGGCGTACTGGGAGATATACTGGTTTTGCATTGTCCACAAGATAAATATGAAAGTCTATCTCACGTTTTGGGGGTAGACCCCCCACCTCATCGAAGACATCAACATATTCACGGACTATACGAATAGAATGTAAATCATCATTGGATGCGTCAAGTGACTCAAGATAACTAAGAGTCAATAATTTTACTACCCTTCGTTCACAATCTAGGATGGCACCATACCTGGCTAGCCAATCCATCCCTAGAATCCCATAGCCCATGAAACCAAGCACAAAAGCATTACATTCAAAACCAACGCCTAAGATAGACAATCTCAAATCCCTACAAACCATGGATAAATGAGCTGACCCACCAATAGGATTTGAGACTACAATGGGGTCCTCAACAAGATTAGTATTTAGGTGCAGTATTTCAACTAATGATGTAGAGATAAACGAATGTGATGTGCCAGAATTGAATAAAGTAAGGATAAGATGATCAAACAGAAAAACTAAACTCTCAACGGAAATGTTTCTACCTCGTTCTTGCAGCGGTGGGACCGCGAGAGCTTGGACCTGCTCCCTTGCCTGCCCCGGCGCCACAAGAGCCTGAAGCTGTCCTCCAGAAGTTCTTTTCCTTTGTCCCTGTTTCCTTGGGTAGTCCTTAATTAGATGATCTACCTCTCCACGGTGGAAACAGCAAGTCTTCTTCTTTTTCCTACAGTATTTACTCAGATGGCCTGGTGTCCCACAATTAAGGCACTTCTTCTTTCCTTTGCCATTATTGTTCTTCTCGCCCTTCTTGTTTTGTTGTTGCTGATGTGGTTTCTTTTGATCCACTTTCTTCTTGCGTGCCTTATTAGCATTAGCGTCCTTCCCCTCTTCATGCATAAGCACCATATCAACTAGTCTCTCAAAGTTGGCCCCCATAGGGATGTGGGTCATAGCTAACCCATGTAGTGGCTCGTTCAAACCCTTAACAAATCCCAGGGCCTTCTTTTCGGGTGTATTCACCAAGTCCAAACCAAATCTTGCCAGCTGATTGAACTTGTTGACGTATTCTTTCACTGATAGACTCCCTTGCTTCAACGCCAAAAATCTTTCCATATATAGATTCTCTTCGGCCCATGAGAGAAACTTTGCCTCAAACCTACGCCCGAAATCTGGCCATGTATCAACTGGACACTCCCTATTAGTGACTTCCCACCAAAATGAAGCTTCGTCCTTCATCAACCAAGCAGCCAATTGGACCTTCTTACAATCGTCCAAATCGAAAATGCCAAACAGATCCTCCACTTCTTTCAACCAATTTCTAGCTTCAATGAACGTTTTAGTCCCACTAAAAGATTTTCCACCCATCGAACGAAAGTCTTTACATATCTTAGAGAAAGTATCTCCACGCGGAGGAAATACTGAAGCTGGGGAAGGAGGAGGAGGAACATTGGCCGGACCCGCGGCAGCGGCCCTAGCCTCGAGATATTGACGAAACCAACCGGGTACATGAACACCCACTGGTATCTCAGATGTCCAGACTTGATGAAAAGAAAAGGAAAGAGTTTCAAAACAAGGGAAGTGAAAGAGAGATGTATGGCTTGCGGGGATTATGCTCTTTAAAGTAAACTTTCCTTGAAAATAGATTCTTTAAAACAAGTTTTTGAAAATAATTTCTAGCGAAAACAATACTTTCGAAAACACTTTTCAAATATTTTTATCTGTTCTTGTAACCATAGCTCTGATACCACGTGTAACACCCCATGTCCATTAATGTCACTCACAAAGGGAATGCATCAATGTCCATGAAGCGTTATTGTTGTATAGAACAGATAAATTACAAGAATAAATAAATAAAACAACACAATGGAAGTTAAAACTTATTTCATAGCATCATAACTCAAAACGAGTTTACATAAGTAGTCTCCAAAACCATTACAATAGGAACAATAGTCTTTTCCAAATACTTCAAAGTACATAAAGAAGCAAGTACTTAAATAACATAAATGCATAAATCCCCACTGAGCATAAGCAAAGCTATAAAGATGACAGGGTCCAAAGCGATACATCTACTCTCTTCAAACAACTGAAAGAAATCTGCACTAAGCTGTAGTATTCCCTCCTTGCAAACTTGGGGGGCGGGGAAGAGGAAGAAAAGAGGTGGAAAGAAAAGGGGATCAGACATAAAGTCTGGCGAGTGCGATAACTTTAACAATATAATTATCAAAATAACTAGGCTAAGGCATAAGCTGGAAAATAAGGAAATGACTGTGAACAAATGGGTATGGCAGGGCAAACAAGGAAATAAGACGAACAAAGATATCGTTAAAGGCGCACCTGAACCACTTTAAGATAATCTTGGTTAAGTGCATCTAATCGTATTTCAAATGCCACCCAAGGCACCCACTAGATTCCACATGCCACCCAAGGCACCCACTTAACCCCCTCATGTCCCACTACATGTTTATCTTGTTAAGTGTTTCTTGATTCATTAAGACTGTAACCTTATAAAGACCTCCCACATTAGACTGGCATTTGTGGCAGCTGGATTTGCCGGGCGGGTCCAGGCAGTCTTACACCACAAACGAGCCTAACCTCGTGTCTTTACAATTGTTATGCATTTAATTTATGCCTAAGACCTCTCAATTAGACTAGCATTCGTGGCAGCTGGATTTGTCGGGCGGGTCCGAGCAGTCTTACACCACAAACGAGTCTAACCTCGTGTCTTAAGCGGTTTATTATTACACATAATTAATTATCCCCAATTTGAATTAATTTCCCTATTCAAATTACCAGTTAATTGCAAATTTAACTATGTCCATAATTAATACCTTAATTATGTCCATCTATTTATGGTATACAAAATTATATCAATCAACATCACATTTAAGGCATTTTTCCAATTCTAAATATTAAATCTTTTAATATTAACCCATTGCCCCACGTTGTACATTCGTTCGTTTAACGTGAAATATACGTTAGACTCGAATAGTCTAACTTATGGAATAAAGAGAAAACATCACAACATGCATAGAATATAAATTAGATCTAACTTATGAACAAAAGTAATAACATGAATTGGCATATAGATCTAAACATAAGGGTGAACTTGCATGTGTGAATAAGGTGTCTCATCTAAACTTGCATAGACAATGGGTGTCATAGATCTGATCATAAGGTGTAAACCTGCATAGGCAATAGTTACAAACTTACATTACGTAATTCATACTCCAACATATATATATATATATATATATATATATATATATATACTTGCATATGTGATTTATGCAACATAAACTATAGCGTAAACTTGTATCTAAACTCACACATGTCATAGCCTAACTTTAGATTCAATTTACACATAAAATAGATGTCATGAAACATGTGAGGTTGTATATGATTCTCATAAACTTGCGTATGATTCATATCTAAATTAACATCTAGACTTGCATCCATACATATGAATTAGTTCCACAAACATAACCAAACTAGCATATGAAGCATCATTATGTATTGATTGTACATTAGCCAACAATTAACATAGATTTACAACATGGATAATAACATCACAGCTTTATAATAATGTCATAGAATTACAACATAGATAATGACATAGCTGTCAATGATTCACAACATAACCATATAACCCAATCATAGCTCAGTCTAATTAAATTGTTAATTTTCTTATTAAAGAAATCGAACTCACAACTCAAAGAAGGTCTTGAGTTCTGAAATTGATTTAGTTTTCCTTTGAAGAAGACAATTTGTTGCGGTTTAGATTAGAATTGAATTGATTAGCTTTTCTTCATTTCTAATTGGTGGCGGCTATTCTAAGTTGCAAGGTAACAGCATGGAGGCCATGATTCTAATTTTTATTTGATTTTAGGGTTTGAGTCTACATGTGTTTTTATAGAGTTTAGGATTAATTTAGGCCATCCGATCAACCTAGAATGAACCATAGCCATTATAACACCCCGTGAATTCTATAACATTAAGCTTCACAAATTAAAGTGTAATTAATTCTAAATGAAAGAATTAAGGGAATTGGGTTATGCCATTGTGTTCATCTCGGAATTCTTCTTGAGATAGAGTCCGAGTTTGCGTGAATCGGACTCCATATGAAGGAGTTATGACCTTCGGAAGTTTCAGAATAAAATTTAAAATTCAAACAGCTCGGTTTCAAATTCGAAATTCGAAAAACAGGTTCAAACTGGGCTGGGCGGGAAAATTCCTGCCCAGGGACCAGGTCGACCATAGGGTCGACCATGGTGTCGACCTGGTCACCCCAGGTCGACCATAGTGTCGACCTGCCAGTCGACCTACCTGGTCGACCTGGCTGGCTGGGTCTGGCTCTGGCTCGAATTTCTACGGCTCGGTGTGTCATTAGGGCTGACATGTCACCTCTTGATTAGCTCTTTGAACTTTGTATGGTCTAGATTCCTCATGTCTTCATCTGACGGCTCAAAACAATTTAAAAATCTATAAATACACCCTAAGTCTCAACTAAAAATTCACACAAAAAAAAATAAGATGGGAGTCGTCATGCTGCCAGGAAGGAATTGAGCGTAGCCGTCAAGAGAGAGGAGCTTAGAGACGAATCAAATTAAGAAGAAGACTAAAGCTTAATCAAATTAATCAACGCAACATTAATCTACCCAAAGGAACACATCTCAATTTCAGAATCCAGAATTCAAGATTCTGCATTCATTGTAAGTATAGTGACCTTTCAGAATATGAATAAAAACTGTGACGTGATTCGATGTAAATGAAAATAGAATTGTGTTATTGTATGAATTCTGTGTATTGTAATAATTCTGTCATGACTTGTGTATTGATATTTGTGGCAAAAATTGATTGGTGCAACCCTATTGGACATTTGTATATGAAAGTAATAGCAATAGCAAGTTTGTGGCAAAAACTAGTAATTGATCCCTTTATGTTTATGTCGATGGCATGGACTATATACATTCCCTTAGTCTAAGTTAGAATTTATGTAAACATGTTCTAGATTTGAAACCTTTTTATGCCTACATGACTCAAAACCTATGAACACATTCTTATGTTCATTTACAAGTATAATTGGATCTATGTTAATTATCGTTTGGGTTTCATAAACTATGCAAGTTCATGTTGAAATAAGCTATATGATTAGATGTTAAAATTGGACATTTTGGTGAATATACAACATGCTAGTTTTGTGGTTGACATTATGCCAAGTTAAACATGTTTAAACCCAAGTTTGTACAAGCCCAAACTATGCCATTTCATATGTCACCTACTTAGTTATACTTTGGTTTGAATGCAAGTTCACATGACCCATATTATATGTTAGTTGAATCGCTAAATTGCAAGTTCATGCGCCACACACTTTTATGTGAAATATTACATGTTCTTGATTTCCCCTTTTTCTCACGTTTATAAAGTTGGGCTGAATTGTATCGAGCCCAACACTTGTTATAACATTGCGAACGTACAAATGGGGGTAATAACGTTGGGTGTAAAACATTAAAAATATATGTTGGCACGTTTGGCACATGCCAACGACAATGACATTTAAGCGGTATGAATTGTAATACCTAAGAATAAAAGACATGACATTTACATATAATTGAGAAGTGATAAAATATGTAAATTTAGAAAACACGGTATGTTTAACCCGAGGTTGGATTGAGTTGTGACGTAAACCTGCCCGGACCCGCCCGGCTGTCCAGTAGTCACAACAGTACCTATCCAATGTTGGTGGTTAAGCATTGAGCCCAATAAGGACCCGAGGTTAGACTGAGCTACGGTGTAAACCAGCCCGGAACCGTCCGGCACATCCAGTAACCGTAGCAATATTTGTCTAATGTGAGTGGTAAGGTGCTTTAAGAGGCTAAGGACAGATGGTAGGGTTAAGTCAACAATAAACACTTAACCAAATTCAACATGTTAACAAGAATTGATGGGTGGGGTTAGGTAAATACAGACACTTAACCACTTAACATGTTTGACTAGGAAATCCTAGTAACGAGGGACCCATTTCAGCAGTAACCCAAGTTAGGTATCATGGTAACCTGAAACTAGGCAGGATGGGGCACGATTACTGGGCTGATTGTAAGCGGTCAAAGCGACGACGGTGGGTGCAACAGTGTAGGTTCTAACGGCGTGTGGGCGTGCACACACTCCGGAGCAGACAAACAGGGCACTGGGGGCACCAGTAGTATAACCTATGCCTTCTAGAATTGTGTTGGGGCCACCACCATGGGTCTTGATACATCCCATGGTGGGACCAGCATAGGTATCTACAACTCTTGGGGGCCGTATGACACATGTTTACGCGAGTAGGAGCCGATCTTTAGAAAATTAGGATCACTTTACCCTCAGCATGGGGTGCCAATTAGAATAAGCTCAAGTAGGTGCAGAGATATAGTGTGGGTGCGATAGTACATTCGATTCTAAACGACATTTCCTTAGCTTGTGACACTTGCCTGTTTTCAGTTTATATCTATCATGCCCTTTTCTTATTCACATACTGAAGAGTTACTAGATTTACTCAGGCTTTATGTCTGACTCTATTTTCTTTTCGTCTTCTTTTCTTTCGTTCCCCCTCCCCCCCCCCCAAGTCCACAAGGAGGAAACAACTCAGCTCTGTCAAACTCTTTGCAAGCTCCAAGACCGTAGATGTATGGTTTGGATCTCTTTTGCTCGGATTATGGCTTTGGATATCACTATGGGGATTTTTGTTACTTTATTTATGTTTTATGCTTCTTTAATAATCAAGACAGTAATGAGGTTGTAATGTTGGAACTATTTTGAGACAATTGTGGAAATGTTTTGTATGAACACGTATTGATGAAATAAAAGTCTGTTTGGTTTCCGCTGTTTAAATTATGTGTATTTATATCTGTCTTGTGTTTATCTGTTGCTTTTACTTATAATCCTCCACCAAAGTTAAGGCATTCCCTTTGTGAGTGACCTTAACGGAGGTGGGGTGTTTCAGCCATTCTATCAAGATAGGGTGACAAGTCAGCCCTAATGACTCAGATAAGAGTCAGAAAATCGTCATCAAACAAATCTGCCCGGGGAGGGGGGCAGGTCGACCCCCTGGTCGACCTGTGTGGGTAGGTCGACCCTTAGATCGACACCCTGGTCGACCTGGCCCTGGCGGGAAATTTCCCTCCTATCCCAATCTGACTCTGGAATTTGAATTTTTGAAATCTGTTTGAATTTTTCTAAAACTTCTGATTGCCATAACTTCCTCATACGAAGTCCAATTCACGCAAACCCGGACTCTAACTCAACCAGAATTCCGAGACGAACACCATGGCGCAACTCGTTTCCCTTAATTCTAACATTTAAAATTAGATATTCTTTAATTCGTTACTTTAGTGTTAACAGAAATATGGGGTGTTACAAAAAAGGAATGTAACGTAGGCTTACTGTCAAAGAATAATAGCAAATTGGCTCTATTGTATCTATGAATTATATAGCGGCGTATATGAGCTATAAAAGGATTTAGCAATACTTTAACACATTAATTTAATAATATCACGAGCCCTTTCGAATAAATATATTATAACAACCATCCTGTGTCATAAAAATTCTCAATTTCTTTGAGATTTATATGTTTAATAGTGGTAAGGATGAGCTATTGTCTTTAAATAACATAGCGGCAAATTTTTGTTATAAAACCATTCTCTTTTATAGAGGCTTTTTATGTGTTATAAATATTTAGTAGTTTTTTTATAACATGTTGACATACAATATTTATCAAACCATTATCGCAATGATTAATAGCGGGTATATGCCGCAATAAAAGACAATTTCTGTTGTAGAGTTGATGCCCTCTATCTTTCTATTCCCAAGATTCGGCCTTTTTATTTGATTGGAAGATACTTTAGATCAATACTAAGCATATGGCAAGCCATTCCCGGGTCGATGCCACACATATCGGAATGGGTCCAAGAAAATAAATCTAGGTTGGCCCTACGAAATCTTCAATTTCTTCCTTAATCGCTGGGTGGAATTGTGATCCAATCTTCAAGATCCGAGTCAGGACAACAGGGTTTATCAAAACGTTGATGGTTGGCCCCACTAGGGTAGCCCATTCGGAACTGGGCTATAACAACTGGAATTTTGACAATAAATAGTTATTTAATTAGAATCTCAAAAACATGAATTTTTGGAAACGATGGAATTTTACTATAAAACTTTAACTGATGCGCACGCCTCGGAATTATGGTCAACTTTCATGTTTAGAGTTTCATGAACAGGTCTGTATGAAAAAGTTACGAATGAAATACAAAACGAACGAAAAATAAATAAAATAGAATATTATATACATAGTAATATATAATTACCCAGCCACCTCACTGCAGGCGACTAGGGTTTTAAGTGTATAATAGTGTAAAAGAATGGGCGATGTTAATTAAATTGAATCCAACGGTTCAAGGCCAATTCCACCCTTATAAATAAAGGGGTAAGGCCTGATTCTTCTTCCACATAAATCTGCAAAGGCGGTGGAGCTCTGTCGTTTTCCTCCTTCTCTAAACCTAATTTCTAAAATAAAAATATATCATACATAACAAATCAAATCCAATTCATATGAAACTTAGAGGATTAGCAAATCTATTGGAAAACAATGCAAATTAACGCTCCTAAGCAGATTCTCCCCTCTTTTCCTATTTTCTTACATTTCTACAGATTTGTAATTCCCCCCTTTCCAGATAAATTGTAGATTTATAAGAATTTTAGGATTGTAGGCCTAAAGGTTCAAACTTTGGATTTGGAGGCTATAAGGCGATTGGGAAATTTAAGAATACAGTTATAATAACTTGTTTATTTCATTTGAATTAGATCTATGTTTTTATGCATGTTCCCTGTCAGATCTGTTCATTTAAATATTGTGAATTAATTTTCAATCATCAGAACTGGTTATAAATATGGTTAAAACTTGTGAATTGTAAGTTGTGGTTATGCAAAATATCAATTGTAGGATTTTGAGATTTCTTTTACACATATTCCTACAGTTAGAAAATATATTACAATTATGTTGTGAAATGTATTGTGGGCATTGCATAAAACTGTATATCATAAAATCAGTCCCTTTAAAAACAAATTAGATGTAGTTACATTCCAGATCTTTAATTCAGTGTTGAAATAAAATAAAATATGTGAATTTGGGTAAAGTAGAATATGTGATTGTAATGTTTAAAAGAAATATGCCTATTTGTATTCCATGTATTGGGTACTTGCTTAGTTATTGTAAATGTGCCATTTTCCCCTTGCATTAAAAGGCATTGTTTTAAAATCACAAGAGGTGTAATAAAAAGATCAAAAAGGGAAAAGTGGTGCAAATGAACGTAAAAACATGAATATATATATATATATTTGTGCGTACTTTTCATCAACTATTCCAAATTACACATTTACTATATATGTATATATATTGCTTGTGATTTGGAAATATGTCAATCCACTATTTAGGCATTACTTACAATGGTTATGGCTGAAAGTCTTTTTTAAGATTTGAACCTTTTGGCAAGATTGAATGCAAAAAGGAATGTTTGATTATTGATTAAACCAAATCATTTAATTTAAAAATAAGAAAATAATAAAAATAATAACTACGTTGACCGCACGGAAACATAAAAATAATATATATATATATATATATATATATTCGTAAAAAGGTAAATTATATAATGTATGGAATGTTGATTATTTAGATAAGGTTCAATTATGGAATTATATGTAAATGCAATCCATATTGAATTAATATATTTGTGGTGACCAATTGTAGCAATCAATATAATTAATTGCCACAAATAGGACCGCAAATCAATAAATAACCATTATAACCAAATATTTATTGGGGAAATATAAATGTGATAGGGAAATGGTTACAATTCCTAAAATCGATTAGGATAAATGTTGTGAACCGCAATTAGTAAATTTGAATTATAACCATATTTAGACAAAAGCCTAAGCTCAACTTATGGCATAAGACAGCCCGGAACCGATCGGCAAATCCAGCAACCACAGGTAGTCAGCTTAATGTGAGGGGTTTAATGCATAAATATAATTGAATTAAGGGACAAGGTTAGGTTTAACTTGTGGTTGAAGTTTGCCCAGAACCGACCGGTAAATCCAGCATCCACAAGTTGTCAACTTAATGTAAAAGGTTTGGTACGTAAATATATGCATAAATAAATAAATTAATAAAGGAAAATGAACAGAAATTGCCTGTTGAGGTACAACAATTAGATAACTTGGGACTAGTAAATAGTTGCCTTATGAAAATATGACCGTTATGGTCATAAAGGGCAATAAAAAGGAAGTAAAAGGAAATGGATGTCATAAGGGAATTTTTGATTGTCATTTAAACAAAAGTCCAAATTATGTAAGAAATCAAATAAATATCTTTGGAAATAGGGGATATAACCTTCCTTTTTATATTATTGAAAATAGAAAATATGGTTGGACTTAGTGGGTTAAAAATGTAAGATATTATTAACCATATAAACCCGTGACAAAAAATGAATCTTTAAAGTATAGTATTTCCGTGTAGAGGGACTAAACGGGAATAACTTGAAAACGTAGCCTACTTTAACCCAATAGGGAAACGTGCTAAAGGCATATGGTTACAAATCCAATAACCTTCGCGTATAGTATGCTTCCTTCGGTCTTAAGTGGCTTTGGGTTGAGGAGTCCACCTGAGAGTAGGTCTTTAAGTTTAGAGGTATTAAACAACATGTGTGATTATTGTCTGCCCAAACCTAGAAATTTAAATTGTCAGATATGGCTACCTATCCTACAGGAAATAATAAGCAACTAAGGGGGTTATCCAATGAGGTCAGCTAGATGATATAGCAAATGATAAAATACTATCTCTCACCTTATGCAATGCAAGGGTATACGCGTGAATGATGGAAGCCTTAATTAGTAAGGCCTGTAGCTAGTGCCCTTTAATTTATGTTAACGTTGAATATATTATCAAGGGTTAATAAGTGGCCAATAGGTCCGCCTATGGTCTTAAGCGATCAGGCAAAATCCGCTCTATCTATCATTGATAGTGAGGCATTATATAATAAATGATAGAAAATGAGGATGCATACATATATCGAAACCCCGTAATTAGGGTTCCACTCCCGAATAAATAACTAGTCATGTTCTAGTATAAAGGCTTCACAAATACGTGTGTAAATGTCCTTTCTCGGTATTATCACAATCATATCTGTATAACCACGAAATCAAACATCGAAATATTCCGAAGATAATTTCGTTTCAAATCCATTCCAATTCGTATATTGGAAATTCTGATTATTTTCAAAACCATTTCAAATCTAGTTCAAAACTAGTTCATTTCGATAAAAATATATTTTTATCCTTTCAAAAGTGGAATTTTTCATCCTAGTTCTTTCCAATTCATATATTATGATTTTACACAAATTATTAATATTTTTAATAATTTTATCAAGGCCCGTAAAGTCGGTTTTCAATAACGGCCAACGAACTGCACTTACAACGACCTTTTCCAAATTTTATTTGGACATAATTCCAAATCCAACCATTAGATTTCAAATTTATAATATTCATTGAAAAGATCTTTTCGATACGAACCCAACGGTTCCAGTTTTAGGAGAATCCGACGGTCGGATCTCCCGCAACGTCAACTCGAAGTCAATGGTCAAAATTCGCGAACTGCCGCGACGCGGCGCATTCTATTCAGGCCATTTAATATATATACTATATATATTATATATATTTCATTTATTTCAATTCAAAACGTATTTTATAAATCGTTTTAAATTCGTTTTCAAAACAATTTCAACTTCATATTCAATTTCAAATCAAAATTGAATATTCCATATCCTTAATATATAAATGATAATATTTTCAAAATATTAGATTTTGAAATCACTTCCTTTTCTATATTCATTATAAAAATGAATATAATCGATATAAATATCATTTGTGTCAAAATGGCGCACATCTAATCAACACGGCTTTATATATTTCTATAACTTCGTTATTCTATTCAACAAATGAATATTTTCTTCAACACATGAATATATACTTTATTCAACACATGAATATATATTTTATTCAACACATGAATATATACTTTTTTCAACACATGAATATTTATTCATTCTTACTTACAATAAAAATGTGAATTTTATTGTATAAACTACTTCATTCAACACATGAATAGTTTCAACACATGAATGGTTTCAACACATGAATATTCTCAACACATGAGTATTGTCGACACATGACTATTTATTGTATTCAACACATGAATCTTTATTTTATAATATTCTTTATTTTCTAAATTGGAATGAGGCCCAATCAATTACCATATAATGTTAATTATATGGATTCCATACAACACATGCATATAATAGCAACGATAAATAATCAACCATCATCCAAAGTGCACCACACAACTGCATAAGCATTAAATATAAATAATTAACGCTTACACAGTCTGTCGATCAAACGATCGACATACCACTAAACAATTGGGATTAGTGTACGTCAAATATCATCCCAACACCCGTGTGGGGTTTCAATCCACAAACACAGATTTTTATTTGTGTTGTTGGGCGTTGTGTAAAATTTATCGTCCCAATCAATATCCTTCAAACGGGTGTACATAAACAAATCGTTCGATTTGTAAATGATTATTTATTTATTCACATTCACATTAAAAATTATATTTTTAACAATAAATAATTTATTTCAACACATGAATATATATTTTCATTCATTCCACATCACAATCAATTTTCACCACACAAAAAAATCAAACAAGTTGTCCATGGTCTGTGGACAACGGGTGTCGGGTGCTGCTAAGCACCATCTGCATCCTAGTATATAAATTTAACTAGAAAACAAGATTTAAAGTGAGAAGTTCTCACCGAGAAGCTAAACCAAACGCCACGACTTTTCATATGTAGGAAATCTTCATCGTGCTCCCTTTGTCACTTTCGTCGTCCGTGTTCGCTACATATATAAAAATCACATTTTTATATTTTCTATTATATAAAAATCATATAATAAAATTATATTTCTACTTCAAAGCCATATGTGTAAAAATCACATCCTTAACACGATATTTACATTATAAAGATAATATTTTTATTTCGTTGCTTCCTATATAAAAAATCTCATTTTTACTTTACCATTACAACTGTATAAAGATTCAAACTTTTCTAATATAAAAATTCGATTTTTATACTATAAAGATTCAATTCTTTTCTTGTTTAAAAATCAAACTTTTCAAATTAAAAATCATATTTTTAATTCTCTACTTATATAAGAATAATATTTTTATATAATGAAAAATCATATCTTTTCGTTATTCAAAACATAAACTCTCTCTATATAAAAATATAAACTTTCTATTTCTAAAAATCTAATATTTCTCTACTATAAATATCTAATTTTTAACCCGCCTCTCCTACTATAAAAATCCAATATTTACTATGATAAAAATCAAATCTTTTTATCATACAAAAATCAAAACATTTAAAAAATCTACTTACTTAAATATAATCAAGTAAATAAATAAAGAAACTTACATTGAAATAGGGAAGGGGGTGTTCATTGTCGGAAGGGTGCTCGAGGGGGTCGGAGGACTCTGGTGTTCGACGGAGGGTGGCTTCTTCAGGCCGGCGGTGGAGGTGAATAGGTTTGGGGCGCGGGTCAGTGGGATTTTGGGTTTTCACGGTTGGCTTTGGGGAAGGAGAGAGGAACAAGGGCGGAGGAGCACGGGGAAATAGGGGGGTTTGGCGCAGCGTCGCCTGAGGAGAGGAGGGGGGAACGACGAGGACCGGCGGCGGCTCCTCCGTGGTTTTCCATTTTTTTTTAAAAATCGCTTTTCTGATTAGAGCGATAGGGTGGATAAGAGGGGGGAGAGAGAAATAAACGGGTTGACTTATATATTTTAAAATATATTTAATTCTAAAAAGTTACATTTTAACATGAACTTTAAACGAGACCCAACGACTATCGCCCATAGCTATTTACCCCCATTCCGGACACAATGGGATATGTCCCACAAGCCAATTCGTCCGTTACGATCAATTTTCGTTAAATTAGAGTATAAATCTATATGTATAGAATTTGAACGCACATTTCAATTTACCAGGGTCACATATTAACTCTAAAAATTCCCGAAAAATTATTTCTAGCTTCGTATCGACGATACGGTCCTAACAAAACTAATTTCATCAAATTCTGAGACCGTTTGACAAATGGCCATTTTCTGGTCGATCGAAATTGACTGAAATTGACAAAACACGTTTTACTTCGCCACGCTCACATATTGATTCAGAAAATAGTGAATTTTGAAACCTAGCAATAACTTGACATCCCGGATTCAACAAAAGTGGTTTCGTCGAAATCAGAGGTCGTTTGCAAAATTTCCATTTTTAAGGGCCAGAATTCCATAACGACTATTCTGAAATTTCAACTGGACGTAACTTTTTATCCTCGCTATGAAATTTCAATTTTTCGGATTCATTGGAAAGATATTCCTGTTGAGTCAGGGAATTCAAGGTGTTTTGATCAATGACAAGGAGAAATTCAAGATCGACAAAAAGAAGATATTCGATGGTACAGGTTGATTATTTAGAGTATGAGTGTAGTTAAATATGTTAAAATCTATCCTCAAATAATCATATTCCTATATGGTTTGAATATATATATGTTTATACATGTATGCACATTCATTGTGCATACTAACAGAAATCGGTCGACCGGTTCATATATAGGTGGTCGACCGTTTCTGTGCAGAATGCACAATGAACGTGCACATATATATATAACGTACATATATTCAAACACCAGTCTACTGGTCATTTTTTACCAGTCGACTGGTCTACGAACTGAAGCCATCTTTTCGAATAGACACCCTATTTCATCAATGGTTATGATCCTTTTTCTTGGCCAAAAATCATCTCTTTTCATGGTTTCTCTTAAACAATAATTACATCTCTCCATCCTCTATAAAAGCATCATGAAATCATCATTTTTAAATAACAATTCTTTCTATTCTTGCTATCTAAGTGCTGATTTCATTCTTACTCTTTAAAAGCATTCAAAAGCTCACTATTCTCATATATCATTATTTGAATCCTTGAATCTATATATATTTATTTAGATTCAAACAACGATATCATCTTCCAAATCTTCATAATATCAAAATCATATTTGAGGATAAGATCATAGGAAGGTTGTACAAGAATTGACAAATTCGTGTTATTAAGAACACACATTGCCAAACTACAAGTTTATATCTTTTTTGAAGTCCTCGATGTTGTAAGAGGCAAGTTGTTGAAGTCCTGTGTGTGATCAGGCAAGTGTTGAAGTCTGTGTGTGATCAGGCAAGTGTTGAAGTCCTCGTGTTGTTAGAGGCGTGAAATCCCGTTCGGCTGCTCGGGTGTTGTGAACATGTTCCTCCGGGTGAAGCGAGGTTGTTGATTAGTGAAAATCCAGAGAGAGGTCTGGGACTGGACGTAGGATGGTGCTCCGAACCAATATAAAAATCCCTGGTGTGATTTTTCTATTACTGCATTTACTTATCTGTGATATTGCTACTGTGAGATCCTTCTTAGTATATATTATATATTCTGCATATCCATATTACTGATCCTGCCTAAAGTCGTCTATCGACGCTTTCAATTGGTATCAGAGCAAGGTCATCTCATAACCGTAACATAGTTATTTGATATATTCTAGTAATATGGCAAATAACGCAAGCACTAGTAACACCACTTACACAGAAGGTCAGTCAACACAAAGACCTCCTTTCTTTAATGGCCTAAACTATAGCTATTGGGCAACACGTATGGCTTTTTATATGCAATCAACAAGTTATGATGCTTGGAATGCTACTCAGAAAGAAATAGTCAATCCAACAACTGAGTATGCAGAATGGACAGCTGCTGAGAAAACCGCAGCTACTGTAAATGCAAAAGCAATAAATATGTTGTTTTGTGCATTAGATCAAAACGAATATAACTGTGTTAGTATCTGTACCTCTGCATATCAAATTTGGAAAACGCTAAAAACCACTCATGAAGGTACTAACAAGGTTAAACAAGAAAAAATAGCTTTGTTGAAAAGTCAATTTCAAAATTTCAAAATAAAGCCGAATGAAACAGTCAATGAGATGTATTCAAGGTTTCAAACCATTCATCATGCTCTTATCGGTTTAGGACAAAAATATTCTGATTTTGATGTAGTTTCAACAGTCCTACATTCACTGACTAATGAATGGGAAGGAAAAGTATTAGCAATAGAAGAAGCTAATGATCTTTCCACCATGAAGCCAGATGAATTGATAGGAAATCTTATGTCCTATGAAGCAAACTTGCAGGCTCGAAAAGAACAAAAGAAGAAAAGAAAATTGTAGCTTTTCATGCTGAGAAAGATGAAGACGTCTCAGATTCCGAAGATGAGGATCTAGCATTCATTGCAAAAGGATTCAAAAAATTCTTAAAGCAACGAAAAGCTAGTTCGATACAACAGAAAGAAGTTCGGATCAAATAAGCCATCATCATCAAATGTAGAATGCTTTAACTGTCATAAGAAGGGACACATGCAAATGGATTGTCCAGAACAAAAGAAGAAGACAGAAAATGACAAGTTCAAACACAGAAAGGACAAGTCAAAGAAACGGGCATTCTCAGTGACATGGGATGATTCAGACTCATCTTCATCTGATAGTGAAAGTGACTCAGACTATGAACAAGCTAATGTATGCTTTATGGCTAAAGAAGATGAGGTACAAATTTTGACTTTTGAAGAAGTTCTAGATATAAATGCTGAGTTAATGTATAAATTTAAAGATGTAAAACGACAATGCAAGCAAGCTCAAGCTGATTTAAGTAGAGCAGAATTTGAACGAGATATGTTAAAAGATGAGAAGAAAATATTAGAGGAGGAACTTGAAAAAGCTCAAGAATCATCATCTAATATTGATTCTCAACTATCTCTTTTGAGTAAAGAAATTGAAACTCAAAAAGAGAAAAATAATGCTCTAACTACCGAAAATCATGAGCTTAAGGAAAAAGTCAAGATGTTAGACCTTGAAAAAGCTAGTTTACAAAAAAAGTTAGACGACATTACTCAAAATGTTTCTAACTTTAACAAAGGTCGAGAAAATCTGACAAAAATTATTGAAAGTTCACAAACTGCTACAAATAAACAAGGTTTGGGATATAAGAAACAAGTTATCAAGAAACATCTTGGTAAAAGAAAAAAGAAAAATAAGGAAGTACGAGAAACTAAAGCTAAGAAAAATCTTAGTTTATTATATTCCAAACTAAAACCGATTGTGAAATTTCAAAAGAAGAATGTCAAATCTATAAAAATGTGGGTTCCTAAAACAAATAACAATTTGATTACGAACAAGTACATTCAAAAAAATTTGAGTTCTGTGCATCATAATCCAAATTATATATATAAAGGGGATACCGGACCCGTATGGGTTTGGACTCCTAAGACCTAACTCTTAGAACCCTATAAAAAGGTGGGTACCATGGACTTAATTTTATTTTTTGCAGGTCCCACTTAAGAAAAGAGGAAAGTGGATACTAGACAGTGGTTCTCGAAGCATATGACTGGAGACAAGAGCTTATTAACAAATATCACTTATTCGGATGGTGGCTCAGTCACTTTTGGAGATAATTCAAAAGGCTATATCATCGGCAAAGGCGATGTGAGCAATTACGGTACATCAAACTTACCTCTTATTACTAATGTCATGCTAGTTAGGAATTTGAAACATAATTTACTAAGCATCAGTCAATTGTGCGACAAAGATTTTATCATTTCTTTTTCGGACAATAAATGTAGTATTTTAGATAAAGATCGAAATATAGCTTTTGAAGGATATAGAGACAGAAACATCTATATTCTGAATATGAATACCAATCATAATTCAGATATGTGTCTTGTAGCAAACGATAATGATCCATGACTATGGCACAAACGTTTCTGTCACATAAACTTCAGAACTATTGACAAGCTAGCCAAGAATGATCTAGTTAAAGGACTACCCAAAGTAAGCTTTAAGGTTGATAATCTTTATGATGCATGTCAATTAGGAAAATTGACCAAATCGTCTTTCAAATCCAAGAAAGTCATATCAACGTTACAACCATTGGAGCTATTACATATGGATTTATTTGGACCAACACAGGTTCAGTCAATAAATCATAATCGATATGTGTTTGTAATTGTTGACGATTACTCTCGATATACATGGGTAATTTTCTTGAAAAACAAAAGTGACACTTTCAAACATTTCAAATCCTTCGTCAAAAGAATTCAAAAATCAAAAGGGCTTAAAGTTAAAAACATAAGAAGTGATCATGGCGGAGAATTCGAAAATAATGATTTTGAACATTTTTGTACAAAGAAAGGTATAAATCATAATTTTTCTTTTCCTAGAACTCCACAACAAAACGGAGTTGTAGAACGGAAAAATCGGACTTTACAAGAATGTGCAAGAACGTTATTAAATGGATCCACTCTACCAAAACGTTTTTGGGCAGAAGCTGTTGCAACTGCGTGTTATGTTTTGAATCGTGTATCTATTCGACCTCTGACCAAAAATACATCCTATGAGCTATTTAATCAAAGAAAATCAAATATCTCATATTTCAAAGTTTTCGGTTCTAAATGCTTTATTTTAAATACGAAAGACCATCTTGGAAAATTTGATTCCAAATCCGATGAAGGTATATTTGTCGGATACTCGGAACGAAGCAAGGCCTATCGTATATTTAACAAGAGAACTAAAACTATCGAATAATCACTTCATGTTTCTTTTGATGAATTCTTTAAATCATCTCGTATCGTATCAGATGACGAAGAAACCATAGTCACTGATAATCCTGTCATCGCAAATAACGACTCTGAATCAGAAATTGTTGACGATATCCCTCAACCTGCTGTGATACCTTCTCCACCAAGATTTAGATCTCCTCTGAGAATTCTAAGAGATCATCCAGTTCAAAATGTTATTGGAGAAGTAACATCACAAATTAGAACAAGAAGTCAACTAAATCAAATGGGTCATGTCGCATTCCTTTCAAATGTCGAACCTAAGAATCCGAAAGAAGCTGCTACTGATGATTACTGGATCATTGCCATGCAAGAAGAACTAAATCAGTTCGAGCGCAATGATGTCTGGGAACTTGTTCAAAGACCGACTGATCAGTCAGTCATTGGTACGAAATGGGTCTATAAAAATAAGGCTGACGAACAAGGAAATATAACCAGAAATAAAGCAAGATTTGTAGCACAAGGATATAATCAGAAAGAAGGTATCGATTATGAAGAAACCTTTGCTCCTGTAGCTCGATTAGAAGCTATATGAATTTTACTGTCCTTTGCTTGTCATCATGATTTTAAACTTTATCAAATGGATGTCAAAAGTGCATTTTTAAATGGATTTATCAAAGAGAATGTATATGTCGAACAACCTCCTTTGTTCGTACATGAGAAATATCCTGATCACGTTTATAAACTTAAGAAAGCTTTATATGGATTGAAACAAGCACCTCGTGCTTGGTATGAACGATTAAGAAGTTATCTTATCGATTCTGGATTTCAAATTGGTAAAGTTGATCAGACTCTATTCATTAAACATTCTCAAAAAGATATATTAGTTATCCAAATATATGTAGACGACATTATCTTTGGTTCAACAAATGACGAACTTTGCAAAGAGTTTGCAAATATTATGACCAAAGAATTTGAAATGTCTCATATGGGAGAACTATCGTATTTCCTTGGTCTTCAAATCAAACAACTTTCTAACGGTATTTTTATTAGTCAAGAAAAATACTGTGGAAACTTAGTCAAACGCTTCGGTTTAGAAAATACCTCTGGTAAACCAACTCCTATGAGTACGACCACACATCTTGAAAAAGATGAACATGGTAAGAATGTTGACCAGAAGTTATATAGAAGCATGATTGGTTCTCTCCTGTATCTTACCGCAAGTCGTCCTGATATTATGATGAGTGTTTGTTTATGTGCAAGGTTTCAAGCTAATCCTAAAGAATCACATTTACGAGCTGTAAAACGAATAATACGATATCTTAATAACACCAAAGACTTTGGTCTTTTCTACCCGAAATATTGTCCATTTGAATTAGTATCGTATAGCGATGCTGATTTCGGTGGCTCTCGCACGGATAGAAAGAGTACAAGTGGTACGTGCCATTTTATTGGAAAATCACTTGTCTCTTGGTTTAGTAAGAAACAAAATTGCGTTTCACTCTCAACGTGTGAAGCTGAATACATATCAGCTGCTCTAGCTTGTACTCAAGTTTTATATATGCAACAAACACTTCGAGATTTCGATATTCATTTATCAAAGTCCATCATATATTGTGATAACACAAGCGCAATCAATTTATCAAAAAACCCAGTCAATCATTCCCGAACAAAGCACATTGATATTCGACATCATTTCTTAAGAGATAATATTGAAAAAGGAACAATATGTCTCGAATATGTCCATACTGACAACAAATTAGCAAACATTATTCCAAGCCCCTACTCGAATCTAGTTTTATCTCTTTACGTAGAGAGCTCGGCTTGATTTCTAGAAACGAACTTGGTGTATAATATATATAAATATATATATATATATATACATTTTTGAGTTTTTCTCTAGCCGGTACATTCATTTGTTTTTTAACTTAGCTAATTAATAGTTTTTTACTATTATTAGCAATTCATTTTGAGCTTTACAAACTGTGAGTGGTTCATATTCTCTGAATGCTTTTCATCCATTACTTCCTACTTCGTAAAAGCTATAAATACATACTCCTTCTTATTGTTTTCTGCATCACTTTCTTAGTGTCTAGTTTTAACATTCATACACAAGTCCATATACTCTTATGGCACACATATGTGATGAATGTTCTCAACGGTCTCACATCTCGGTCACTAGCTCCGAACTGGAGGAGTACTACTCTCCAGAAACACCGAAAAGCAGACCGGAATGTGCGCATACTCCTAGACATACTCCCAAACCCAAACGAGCTAAGAAAGCACTATTTTGTTCTCCGGGTACGAGAGAGAAGATCAATGAAATTCATCACTACCAAATACATCAGTTGGATCTCCAGCGTCAACTGCATTATGAACAAAAACACACATCTGATCGTTTAACTCTCTTAGAACGAATGGTGTCATTTTTCTGTAGCACGGATAGACATGGGGTACACGAACCAATACCAATGCCACACCCTCCGTCTACATCTCGAAGTCCTACTCATGGGACCGTAATTATGCGAGAAATGAAGGATCAAGAGAAAATTGGTCGCCATGGACGCCGAGAGTTTCGAATATTCATGAAATATCCGAAGACAAGTCATCTACCTTTCATTAAGTTATGTTGTTTTCGTATTGCAAAATAATTTTTAATTGTTGTATTTGTTTTCACGTTCTTCATTCGAATTCATTTTGAGTTAGAATAAATTTCAAGTTATATGATGGTATATAATCTTTTCAAGCCAGAAAAACAATTTTCAAACAGAACGGTCGACCGTATTTTTGGACCAGTCGACCGTTTTTATCTCTGGAAATGATCATATACTTGAAACGGTCGACCGTCTAAAAAAATACCAGTCGACCATTCAACTCTCTGGAAATTTTTCATCTCAAATGCTTACCAATCGACCGTTTTATTTCCACCGGTCGACCGATATAGTCCTCTGGAATTAATTTCCTCCAGGAGCCAGTTGACTGTTTAAAATCCACCGGTGGACCGGCAAACTTCTCTGGAACATATTTACCCAGTAACTAGTCGACTGGTCCATAAAAACCGGTCGACCGGTCACGCGTTTTTCAGAATTTTTGCCCCCAATCGATACGTCGATTCTTCTCCTACACATCCCTTCACTTTGTTTTTATACTTCCCTCTTCTCAAACTCTTAGAAATCCAAAAATTCCTTTTTAATTTCTTCAAATTCAATGGCACCTCCTTAGAAGAAACAAAAGAAATCATCCTCCACTTCTCTCCAGCCAATAGATTCCAACATAAAACAATGGCTCATGGATTCTATTGTTGTGAGACGATGGAATGCCATGAAGGATTTCACAATCCATGAAGGTTCTTTCATAAATCTCAATGCTTTTATCTTATATGATGTTGAAGAACAATTGGTTAAGGCTCGTATAAAATCTCTACTTACTTTTGATGATAACAATGTAGAAATTAATCATATTATGATTAAATTGTTCTATGCCAACCTTAACCTACAAAAATTCAAGCCAGAAAATGCAGCAAATTGCCTTTGGTCCGTAGTTTGTGGTCATCATATTTTCATTTCCAAGAAACGAATGGCTATGGTACTCGATTCACCAAATAGCGGAAGAGAATTTTCTTCTGACTTTTGCACCATTCATACTCATGATAGAATTAGTCATCAGTTCATCGAGGATAATAAAATTAGTACCAAGGCGATTAACTTGCATCCTACGGCTCGTGTTATTCATCATACCCTCATCCATTCTTTATTGCCGAGGATTGGAAACTTTGATGTCGTTTATAAAGAAAATTTCAAGGCTTTGTATGCGATTTATGGAGATATTGAAATAAATTGGATAAACATGATCTTCGACGAGATTTTGCTTGTTAATGATCACAAAAGGCCACATATATTTTACAATGAATATGTAATGCGGCTTTTAATCAATTGTGGAGTCCCGTCTTGTGTTTCTAAAATCTCCAAGCCTAAGTGCATCGACAAAGCAACCCGAAAAAGGATGAAGCTCCATGACCCTTGTATTAATATCATTCCGTTTGATCAATACCAACAACAAGGTCCTTCAGAAACCGCTCCTCCTACTACTCACAAGCCTAAACCGGAGGAAGTTAAACTCCTTGAACCCTCTTCGTCAACTAAGAACTCACTTGCACAAATTGCACGAAACCAATTTCTTTTAGAAGCCAGACTTAAACGAACCGACACCAAACTCGACCGTTTAGACACAAAGCCTGATAAACGGTTCTCCAAGCTTAAGTCTTTCTTCGGTACTATTTGGGAAGCAATTTCATGTGTATCGACCTCTTCTTCCACTCAAATACAAGATCCGGGAAAAGGACCCATGCCTCCAACATTTACATGGTCATCATCTGAGGAAGGCACAAGTTCAGGAATTAATACTGGACATGGTCGTGGATCTCATGAGACCGAGGAGGAAGAAGATGACGACGACAACGAAGAAGACGTTCAATATGAAGGAGACAAGGAAGGAGGTGGAAGGATAGTGATTCATTCTGAATCTACGGAATCCGATTCTCCATCACACTAGTTTGTTATCATTCATATATGCTTTATGTTTTATTTTGCAAAAACTTAAATGGCACTTGTATGTAAATAGTATCGTATTTATTTTGGGTGTGTACGTCTTAAAACATTTGGTACTTGACTTGCTTCTGGTATGCTTGGGTTGTATAATATGCTACTATGTTAAATGCTTATCGTGTTGTTTATAACTTGTGTAATCTCTACTCCTTTTTGTCGATGACAAAGGGGGAGAAAATGTTACTAACATTGTGTTTTGCAGATATTTCTTAAGTATGTATTTCAGGGGGAGTAATAAATTCTTTCAGATCTATATTGTCATCAATAAAAAAGGGGGACAATGTTGAGTCAAGGAATTCAAGGTGTTTTGATCAATGACAAGGAGAAATTCAAGATCGACAAAAAGAAGATATTCGATGGTATAGGTTGATTATTTAGAGTATGAGTGTAGTTAAATATGTTAAAATCTATCCCCAAATAATCATATTCCTATATGGTTTGAATATATATGTTTATACATGTATGCATATTCATTGTGCATACTAACAGAAACCGGTCGACCGGTTCATATATAGGCGGTCGACCGTTTCTGTGCAGAATGCACAATGAACGTGCACACATATATATAACGTACATATATTCAAACACTAGTCTACTGGTCATTTTTTACCAGTCGAGTGGTCTATGAACTGAAGCCATCTTTTCGAATAGACACCCTATTTCATCAATGGTTATGATCCTTTCTCTTGGCCAAAAATCATCTCTTTTCATGGTTTCTCTTCACCAATAATTACATCTCTCCATCCTCTATAAAG
The DNA here is from genome assembly GCA_030737875.1 of Allium sativum. Lineage (NCBI taxonomy): Eukaryota > Viridiplantae > Streptophyta > Magnoliopsida > Asparagales > Amaryllidaceae > Allium > Allium sativum. The sequence goes on along the minus strand of CM060916.1, from coordinate 164,467,241 downwards.
GCATCATGAAATCATCATTTTTAAATAACAATTCTTTCTATTCTTGCTATCTAAGTGCTGATTTCATTCTTAATCTTTAAAAGCATTCAAAAGCTCACTATTCTCATATATCGTTATTTGAATCCTTGAATCTATATATTATTATTTAGATTCAAACAACGATATCATCTTCCAAATCTTCATTATTTCAAAATCATATTTGAGGATAAGATTATACGAAGGTTGTACAAAAATTGACAAATTCGTGTTATTAAGAACACACATTGTCAAACTACAAGTTTATATCTTGTTTGAAGTCCTCGGTGTTGTAAGAGGCGAGTTGTTGAAGTCCTGTGTGTGATCAGGCAAGTGTTGAAGTCCTATGTGTGATCAGGCAAGTGTTGAAGTCCTCGTGTTGTTAGAGGCATGAAATCTCGTTCGGCTGCTCGGGTGTTGTGAACCTGTTCCTCCGGGTGAAGCGAGGTTGTTGATTAGTGAAAATCCAGAGAGAGGTCTGGGAATGGACGTAGAACGGTGCTCCGAACCAGTATAAAAATCCCTAGTGTGATTTTTCTATTACTGCATTTACTTATCTATGATATTGCTACTGTGAGATCCTTCTTAGTATATATTATATATTCCGCATATCCATATTACTGATCCTGCCTAAAGTCGTCTATCGACACTTTCAATTCTTAATTAGATTCTAATATTTTTGGTTTCACTAAAATCCGGTTTATTTTGAATCCTGTACAGTCATTTGAAATTAGAAATCGAATTTTCGAACTACCGCGCCATTTTCAATTCCTTTTATAATTAAAAATATATATTTATATTCTAACGTTGATTTATATAAATATATACATTCTAATTCTATTCAAAATAAATTTCTCGTCGTCATTATTTAAAATAATTCATTTTAAATATTCAAAATTCATTAAAATTGCCAAAATAAAAAATTTAAATTGGCTCAGAATTTCCGGGTTGTTACAATACTGGTCGGTAAATTTCATGTCGGTATTTTAGTGATCATTTTGCGATGGAAATTGACGTCAATTCTCTGATACTTTACCGTCATTTATCGATATATTTAAATGTAATTTTAAAAAACAAAATCCGACATTTTACTGACGGATATATATTTCTTTAATACATAATTTTTTTAAAAATCCATTATAGATCCCTTGCTAAACAGTAAGGGATTAGAAATGGATAATTTTATCTTTGGCTTCACCTTAGATATCTATCGGTAATTCGTCACAAATGATAACACTTTAGCAAGGTTATTGGTGACAGTTTTTTTTTATTTCCATCTGTAATCACACGTAGATCTCTAAAACCTACTCGTATTCCCATTCTTTCCATCGGTAAATGCTACTAAAATAAAATACTAATTTACAACTGACGGACGCTAACGTTAAATAAAATACTTAGTTAATATGAACTCAAAAATAACACTATTCACAATCAAATAACGATATAAAATATCAATTAACATACAAGCAGAACACATAATTAAGTTGCTAAATTCAATACATAATCAATACTTTCATAACAATTATGGAATAACAAAAGACAATGTATATTTCATAGTGAAATCATACAATACCGAGTACAAAAACAAGAATAGCATATAGAAGCACCAAAATTGACTCGCGAAAGAATGTTAACCACAAATGGAGATGATTCCTAACCTGGATTTACATGGATACAAGTAATATCAGATTACAAGATATCAATTACGACCAAACATTTTTTTACTTAAACTAGAGCGAACAAGTGTTTCACACACAGATATTGAAAATATAATTTTGTATCAGTTGTAGAAAAAAATAATTTCCACTTACAGTTAATAACGTGAAACATGAGCACAATATCAATCATAAATATGAATCCAACCAAGTACACAATCCTTGTTGGGCTCTTGTATTAACAATAGAACTGAATGCAGTGAAACACATTTCTAGGGAGAAGGGTTGAAAAGGGTAAAGTGCACATATTGATAGCACTAAAGAAAATGAAAACGGGGATAGAGGATGCAATAAGCAGCAAAAAGAATGGGAACTGGTAAAAAAATCAATAAGAGTTAAGAGTCAGTCTTATTATTTCATTGTTTTTTTACAGTGTTAGTCTTATTATTTCATTGTTTTCAAAACATAGGCAGAAGCCGCAATGCAATATTAAATATTTAAATTTACTAGAAAATGCACATACATTGAGACAAAAGACGGAAGATAGAGAACAACATTATAGTAGCAGAAATATCGTTTATACATATGTATTAAATGCTGAGAAAATATAACAAAGGACAAAAATAGTGCAAGAGAATTATTCCAGACCAAAATTTAATATCAACCACAATTAATTGTCTAATGCATGAACAACAATGAGTTGAGTTTTTTTGATTCAACCTCAATGCGATGTCATCCCCATAAATGAATGTTATGTTATTCTCTTTTGAAAACAATATACCACAACAATATGAAGTGAACAACCTTTATACATGAAACAAAACTCAGTATGGTGTAGGATAGAAATTGAATGTAGGTCAAAATAAAATATTTAAATGATTAAAGAAATACCTGTATGAACAAAGCAGGTCTTGAGATCCTGAGCATCAAACAGAATGTGACACCTTTTGGGTCTCTATATTTGAGCTTAGTTCGCATAGGTAAATAGGGACTGCTAGTGGGGCAACAAAAAAAGGATGGATGATTGTAAGAAAATTAAAAGGTTTAGTTAAGTGCAATTAGAAAAAATATTGGAACCACAGAACTTAGTTAATGTTAAACCAAATAGGTTTCGTCATACTTTGATGTCGAAGGAGTCTGATAAATCTTTTGGGAACATTATATAATATTAGTTCGAATGATATATCTTTGTAATAAGAAAATTATAAATAATGAAGTGCGAACAAAAATCATTGAAGTATTATTTATGCAGTCTATAATTATTTGAAATCATCTTGTGTATTCAAACTAGCTATTTATTTCAATGTCAGCATGAACTTTTCAATTCCCAGTGTGGCAAGTAGAGAATTCTGGGAAGATCGTAAAAGAACAAATATGTAAATGTATAACTATACAAATAAAACTGTTATCAGAAAGAAATAACTGTAACGTTATGCATATTATATCCATCTCGACCACTTTCACGTTAAATGAAATGTAACAATAGCCATAAATCTGATGATTCGAGCTTAGAATTAATGGAATAATTAACATGCAGCAATATATCAATTAGGAAAAAAATTGCAAGAAATATGAATAGTGAACAAAGATAATAACCTCAAAATTATGAGGAAAAAAGACATTTATCGAGCAATATTGCTTCCCTATATTAGAAAAACCAATAGTAAAAGTATATTTTGATTGGAGAGTTAAAAAAATAATGAGAAAGAAAATGGTTAAACAAATAGAAATATTATGATGCTAAAAGATAGGATGATGAAGTCGTTAAAGGGGATACAATAAATTAAGAGAGTCAGTTTAAAAGGGATACAATAAATTTGACTCTTATGATCATACCCTGTATGTTGTCCCCAATCTCTAATGTCGAAGTGATTGTTACAGTTCTTAATTTGGACATTAACTTTGGAAAAAAAATAAAGAACCATAAAGTCATAGTTCTAACTGAATCGTCCATGATTAAACTATGACTCGGACTATATCAGTTCTACTAACATTATAGTTTTTTTAAGAAAAATAATTTCATTGAAAAAAAATGACATATTTATGGACAACTGGGTCACCAATAATGGGATCGACAGTATATGTGGCCTTTGCATAACAATAACACCCCGTCTCCGCCAGGGTGTCCCTTGCAAGCACTCTGACTTTGGAGGGGCGTTTGAATCAGGTAAACATGCATAATGATATATCAAGGCAGAACAAGAACATATATATATATATATATATATATATATATATGTAAACAGAGTAAATAACATAGATAAAACAGCGGAAGATTTCAAACCATTTCAAAACAAGTCTGGTACAACATAATGTCAATTTTCCAAATACACAAGTCTAGATAAAAACAGCATTACTGAAAAACTGAAATACATAAGTACTATCCCCAAAATAAGTGATAACCATAGCTAGCTTCATGTCAAGACCGTACATGAGCTAAAATCCCACAAGCAAGCGATCAGAAATCCAGCTAAGCTCCAATATTCCCTCCCTGAGCTAGGGGGAAACGGAAGAAAAGAGGCGAAAGAAAACAGGTCAGTCAAAAAGACTGAGTAAGCCCTACTACAATCAATGTAAACTGATAAAGTTAACTGGCATGAGAAGCAGGTATGATCATAAGGATAACAACATACTAGCATGATGATTAACTAACAAGGTAGATAAAGGTGTCATCGCATAATCAGGTTTAAGGTTTTGCACCACAGGTGTACTAGCAAACTAACATGACTTGAATAAACAAGTATTGATCCCTTGGCCCAAGCTTTGGCCCAATAACATGAAATGACCCTAATGCAAGGTCCAACCAAACGGTCTAGTCGATCGGCTCCCTAAGCCTAACTCGTCACGTGTTGGTGTCAATACGGCCCAAACATAATTTGTAGTCAGACTGTGTCGGGTCTCCCGTCGGGTGTATCAAGCCCTAGGGTGGCAACCCCTGGACACCATAAACATGCGTGCACAGTCTCGATCTACTGGTACCCATGCTTGACTTCTCCAAATACGGACTACGTGCACGACCATAGTCCGTCCGGAACTACATCGGCGTACCACCCTGCCGTCGTTTATTGGTCGCTTACCTCCAGCCCAGTAATCGTGCCCCCTCCCTAGCCTAGTCCCTAGGGTCTTAATGATACAAACTTGGGATTACTGCTGGAGTGGGCCCCCATTGCTAGGATTTTCTAGTGGATTAAGTACGGTTTAACCCTCTTGCTAATCATGGATTAACTTGGTTAAGTGTAACCATGAGTTCACGACTTAACCCCGATTAATCTACCAAGCCCAAATTGGTTAAGTATTAAGTGGACCATGACTTAACCCTAATCATGAGGCATTAATTAATTAATGTGCCTTAACCTCTCACATTAGACTTTGTTGCGGTTACTAGTTAAGCCGGTCGGTTCCGGGTAGCTTTACACCACAACTTGGTCTAACCTCGGGTTCAAGGTACAACATGGCCAACTTCTCACATTGGGTCCTATTGTTTGTAGCAACTAGTTAAGCCGGTCGGTTCCGGGTAGGTTTACGCTATAAACTCAACCCAACCTCGAGTTGGTCACACTTATCTTTTCTAAGTGTCATGTCCATCATGTTTCCAAAACATGTTACAAATTTTCAAGCAATTGGGTAGACCTAACTTAATAGGTAAATTCCCAATGGGTAGACCTAACTTAATAGGTAAATTCCCAAGCTTATGTTTTTATGTCTTTTAAGTTTACCCAACCCCAAACGCAATCCCATCGCTTACATATCGCAATAGCGCATAAAGGATAGAAAGAGGGAACTTGGCATAATCATGACATAAAGGTGTTGAAGCCACAAGTTCAACATGGTGGCATATGAAATGGACATATGTTCATATACTTGCATATTACATTTTTAGGCCTCAAAAGCATGCATAAAACCAAACTTGGCATATTGGTGATACATGGTGCTAAATGACATGTAGAAATGGCCATAAGTTCGCATTTAGCCTCACATGCAAGTTATCATAAGGGATATGATAACTTACATGTTGCCAAAATGCAACCTTTAGCCTAAAAGCTTGAAGCTTTATGCTCATAAACCCAAGATAAGCTTGCATAACATGATAACATGAACAAAAGGATCAACCCAAACTTGCATAACATAACTTGCATATCATATGACAAACTTGCATATCAAACTTGCATAACATACTTGCATATCATATGACAAACTTGCATATCAAACTTGCATAACATAACTTGATGAACTTGCATAACACATCATAGTAAACTTGCATATCATGGCAAACTTGCATATCATACATTTAACTTTAGAGTTTAAGTATGAAAGTAGAATAGGGCTTACTATGCTTATGAGGACTCAAATGAGTATAGCAAATATAAGAAAGCCCTTATGAAGTCAAATAAACCCAAAATGCAAGCAAAACTCTTGAGCCAAAATGATCAAAACTCTTTCTTTATGATGCAAATATAGAAACTTGACTTGAATGCAAGCTAATGATGCTCATACAAGTTTGAAAACACTTGTATGCATGGAAAATCACTTAGAAATTTATTTAGGAATTGTATGAAGAGAGTGGAGGCCATGAGAGGATTGATTTTGCCATAGTTTAGTTGTATGAATGAATAATGATGATTTAGGGTTAGGTTAGGGTCTTATTTATAGATTAGGCAAGTGTTTTAGGCCATAGGATTAAACCCTAGTTCCAATCTCAGCCCTCAAAACCGAATCTGGCCCCCAAGCTCAACACAATCTCTAAATGGTGCACCAGGCTAAACAGCCCGGCTGGACCAAGTCGACAGCCAAGTCGACAGGGCTGCCGACTTGGGTCCAACCAAGTCGACTCCCAAGTCGACAGGGCTGTCGACTTGGGTGCTGTGGCGGGTACTTTCCCGCCTAGCCCAATCTGACCTAATTTTTCAAATTCAAACTTGAATTTGAAATCTGTTTTTACTTTGAATTTTTCTGAAAACTTCGTTGGGCCTTAATCGGGTCATACGGACTCCTATTTTCGAAAACTCGGACTCTATTTCGCGTATTTTTCCGAGACGAACGCAATGGCATAGCCCGTTTCCCTTGATTCAGATTTTAGAATTAAATTCTGCCTCGATTTACATCATTACAGGTTATTGAAAATACGGGTTGTTACATTCTCCCCTCCTTAAAGGATTTCGTCCCCGAAATCTTCAAGTTAGGAAGAACGTATCCTACCATCCAATCATCCATCTACTCAAAACATCATCCACGAGCAATCATTGTCCTTACAAGATTCTAAATGTTGTATGAACATATGCAAAGGTGTGCGTATATGTCCTTATCTAATGCAAATATCATCAATGCAAATTATGTTAGTGAAATGAATCCATATGTATGCAATTCCTAACATAATGTACAACATCTATATGTGTGCACATTACATACATCCATATGCAACATCCATGTGATAACACAAAAATTTTCATCCATGAATAAGCATAAACACTCATGCATATGCAATATGAGGAGTGTGCGATCTAGTGCCTAACGTGTATAATGCATCCACGAGTAACCACTTGCAAACACTTGCAACCACTTGCAACCATCAAGCATAACATGTTTCAAACACATGTTTCATCCAAAGGGTTTCTACCTAAGGTTCTCATGACAAGATTAACACGATAAACTAGATAAACATGGATAGCAAAGAGAAAGATATGTTAACAAAGAAAAGAGATTGAGAGTGTACCCTCAAAAAGGAATGGATAAAGCCCACGCATCTTCTCCTCGGTTTCCCAAGTTGCGTCTTCTTCGGCTTCACCCCATTGAACCTTCACCAACTTGACCTCTCGATTCCTTAGCTTCTTGGTCTCCGTCCCCAAGATACGAATCGGAGCTCTCCTCAAGGTAGCCTTTTTCTCCACTTCCACATCTTTCAGAACACTTGGCTCAACAACCTCTGCTGATTCATGTAAACACTTCCGGAGATGCGAGACATGAAAAACATCGTGTACTCCGGCAAGCTTCTCGGGCAACTTCACTCTATAAGCCATCTGCCCGATCCTCTCTATAATAGGGAATGGTCCAACAAACCTCGGTGCCAACTTCCCAACGGCTCCAAATCGGACCACATTCCGCAAAGGAGAAACCTTCACGAAAACCATATCCCCAACGTCAAACTCCAAATCAGTTCTTCGCTTATCAGCATAGGATTTCTGTCGGTCTTGGGCCGCTTTCATCCGTCTCCGAATCAACTTGACCTTCTCGGATGTATCTCTGATCAGATCAGGCCCAAGTATAAGCTTATCTGTAGTCTCCCACCAACATGTAGGCGACTTGCACGGCCTCCCATATAAAGCTTCAAATGGTGCCATCCCTATGCTTGCCTGATAACTGTTATTATATGCAAACTCAACAAGAGGAAGATGGTCTTCCCAAGTACCACCAAAATCCAGAATACAAAGCCTCAACAGATCCTCGAGTACCCTATTCACCCTTTCGGTTTGACCGTCCGTCTGTGGGTGATAAGCCGTACTTAGATTCAACCTTGTGCCCATAGCTTCTTGCAAGCTATTCCAGAACTGACTTGTAAAGATTGGGTCACGGTCACTGACAATACTAGAAGGGACTCCATGTAGTCTCCCAATCTCACGAAGATATACAGACGCTAGCCAAGATGCGGTCCTCTTGCTCTTCACCGGAATGAAATGAGCACTCTTCGTAAGTCTATCCACAATAACCCAAATGCTTGTATTCCCTTTCCTTGACCTTGGTAGCCCATCGATAAAATCCATGGAAATACTCTCCCACTTCCATAGTGGAACGTCTAGAGGATGCAATAGCCCACCGGGCTTCTTCGACTCGGCCTTAACTTGCTGGCAAATGATACATCTAGAGACAAACTCTGCCACATCCTTCTTCATCCCAGGCCAAAAGAAAATGCGCTTCATATCTTTATACATCTTATCTCCGCCCGGATGTATAGTCAACTTAGAGCGATGCGCTTCCTCCAGAACTTTTCTTACTAAATCTTCTACCCTTGGAACACATAACCTTCCGTCTCTCCTCAGCCAACCCTTATCATCAATAGAATATCGAGCGAGATGACTAGACGCCTCTCCTCGAATCAGCCTATCCATAATCTCAACTATCTGAGGGTCTTCTCTCTGCGAAGCCCCATCTTGATCAAGAAGGGTAGGTCTGAGTTCCAGAGATGCTAAAGAACCGGTCATCGACTCAATCGCCAAAGAGAAATCAAAGGTTGCCACATACTCTAAATTCTTCATCTCAACGAATAGAGGACTTAGGGTCAACCTTCTTCTACTCAATGCATCTTCTACCACATTCCCCTTGCCAGGGGTATAAGCTATCTCAAAATCGTACGACGCCAAGAATTCCATCCATCTTTGTTGCCTCAGATTCAGATCCTTCTGAGAAAAGAGATACTTCAATGACTTGTGATCGGTATAAAGCTCAAATCTTTCTCCCAGAAGATAATGGCGCCAAGCCTTGAGTGCATATACTATTGCTGCCAACTCTAAGTCATGAGTGGGATAATTCTTCTCATGCACTTTGAGTTGTCTACCACCAAAGCATATCACCCTTCCTTCTTGCATAAGAACAGCTCCTAACCTCGTGCCACATGCATCGGTGTATACTGTAAATAACTTCCCTCCATCGGGCAAAGCTAGAACAGGTGCTGATGTGAGAGCTCTCTTGAGCTTCTGAAAAGTAAGCTCGCATTCTATGCTCCAAGCAAAAACTAAATTCTTCTTCGTCAATTTAGTGAGAGGAGCGGAAATCTTCGCGAAGTCCTTAATAAACTTCCGGTAAAAGCCTGCAAGACCTAGAAAACTTCTCACCTCGGTTGCATTCCTTGGAGTCTTCCAATCCTGAACTGCAACTACCTTAGCGGGATCCACCGCTAAGCCTTGCTTAGATACTATATGCCCAAGGAATCTAACTTCCCTTCTCCAAAAGTGACACTTGGAGAACTTGGCCTTCAACTGATGCGCTTTAAGCGTATCCATCACCTCCACGAGATGCCTTGCGTGCTCTTCCTCATCCTTAGAGAAGATCAGAATATCATCTACGAAGACCACGACAAACTTGTTCAAGAACTCCCTGAACACCCTACTCATCAAGTCCACGAAATATGCGGGTGCATTAGTCAAGCCGAACGGCATGACCAGCCATTCGAAGAATCCATCTGGAGTTCTGAATGCAGTCTTGTCTATACTATCTTCAGCTACCCTGAGCTGATGGAATCCAGTAGCAAGATCAAGCTGAGAGAAAACAGAGGCACCGATAAGCTGGTCAAAGAGATCATCAATCCTCGGTAACGGGTGTCTGTTCTTCTTAGTCAGCTTATTCAACTCTCGATAGTCAACACAAAGTCGGAGAGAACCATCTGCCTTGGTAGCAAATACCACAGGCGCTCCCCATTCAGATATACTTCGTCTAATGAAGTTCTTTTCAAGCAACTCCTTTACTTGTTTACTTAGCTCCCGCCTTTCACGCGGAGCCATGTGCCGAACGGGCAAAGAAACCGGCTTTGCATTATCCACCAGATAAATGCGGAAATCAATCTCTCGCTTAGGGGGCAACCCCCTAACTTCATCGAAAACATCCGGATACTCTCGAACCACTCTCACAGACAGAAGAGTTTCCATTGACGAGTCGTGTAACACCCCGCCTCCGCTAGGGTCACTCGCAAAGGAATGCACTAGCTTTAGAGGGGCATTATTGGTAAACATGCACAGAAATATCACAAGACAGAACATATAAAATAGCGGAAGTAAAATCGAACTTTCATAAACATCAATAATTAAGGTCTAAAGCCTTTTACATCAGAGTACATCAAAACCTGTCTTGCAATAGTAAAGAAACATCAAGACTTTTCCATAAATTATTCCCCAAGTAAAAACAGTAAAGTAGCCATAGCCAAGAAAAGTCCAAGCCATCCATGATGACCTTCAAGCAGAAGAAGTCCGAACTAAACAACAGTATTTCCTCCCTGTAACCTGGGGGGGAAACGGAAGAAAAGAGGCGAAACAAAACGGGTCAGTCAAAAAGACTGAGTAAGCCCTATCTACTATCAGCATAAAAACTAGTAAAGTTAACTGACATGAGAAACTGAGATGAACATAAGCATGATGACAAGATAGATAAGCTAAATCAAAATAACAGGATGAACTACTGAACTCAGATAAACTAAGGTGTCATGATAAATTACGGTGTCAAGATAAAACAAGGTATCCCATCGTCAAGTTCCTGTCAAGTATAATATCCCTAAGATATCTATCACGTATAACATCCCATGGTATCTATCCTGTCTTTTTAGCTCTGCACCTACCGTACTAGTATCCCCACCGTATCATGTGTTAACCATGAATGATCCTTACTCAAAAGTCGTGTAACGGTCTATGTCAACCTAATATATCGCATATATAGGTTACTCAACTCGTATGTTTTATTCCATGTAAATGTTCAGTCCCTTGCCGTAGACCATACGGGCTTTCCCATGAGATTCTATACTACTTTAACATAGTTCCATGATCCTTAAGATCGTTTTGGATTGTCACCCTATATCTAACTAGGGTCTTTCAACATGAATCATTGTTTGTACAACTAGGACTTATGCTACCTAGGACTACTAGGGATTATGCTTACCTATTGCACGTTTCCGTATCTCGGTTTTGGTTCAACCACCCAGGGCCACTAGGATTTACGCTAACCGTCAACCGCGCCCTTTTTCCCATGCATTCATTGTGAATCGTTTTTCCATGACTGTATGCACATGTATCACATCGTGCCATCCGAGTCCTGTGACAGGGCAGACCAGGAAATACAGGACTCGGTCGGGAGCTTTCGATTTATCTGCCGATGCAGATGCTAAGGTCTGTTTTTTTTTATACGTGGCTATGGTCCCACGAGACCACTCCCTCAACTAGTGAAAGACAAGACAGGATAAATCCTGTATGAGAACACACTACTGGCCAACCCACAATCCTAGCCTTACCGCAACCATAATTAGATAGCAATTATGGTCTTTTGGGTGTTCTCTGCCTTTCCGTACGTACACGCTTGACCAAAGATGGTAGGTAGCCTGACGAAATGCTATCTAGGGTATGACCGTGTATCGTCGACTATCCCCTATCCATCCCCGTCTTTAGGTCGCTCGTATAGCAACCAAGGCATACTCTTGGTTCTTCTAACGCAGACCTTAACCTCTCATGAGCCTAGTATGATCACCTGGCAGCTCATAGAAGGATACCAAGAATATCCTCACGTTCCCCGAAGCCGCTGCTTCGTTACCCAGTTCGCTGGAGCCTTTATCTAAATCAGATACTTGCTCCTACTCGTATACTTAAACGATGACCTACCGTATCAGGTTACTCATCTATCTATGAACTGGTCTAAATTTCCTTGACTAAGAATCATTACTTTGTTATTCTTCAACTAAGGTTTACCACTTAGCCTTATTCCCATTATCCTTGTTAACTACGGTTATCCACCTAATCCTCAGAACTGGGGTTTACATAATGGATTAAGTGTCACTTAAGTTCATGACTTAACCCATCTACAAATCATGTCAAAATTGGCTAAGTATCCAAGTTCAAGACTTAACCCTACAAACCATGCTCAAGTTGGTTAAGTATATATTAACTTGACCCTATCAAATTACTGAGTCAAATCGGTCAAGCGTATTTAAGCGATTCGTGACTTAGCCTTATCATGTTTTCACGTTAGATTGGTTAAGTATAGGTTAACTTAACCTCAATAAATTCACGAGTTAGATTGGTTAAGTATAGGTTACTTAATCACTTCAAAATTACCGAGTTAGATTGGTTAAGTGTTGGTTAACTTAACCACTTCAAATCATCGCGTTAGGTTAGTTAAGTGTTTAACTTAACCCCATCAAACTACCGAGTGGGATTAATTAAGACTAGGCTAACTTAACCCCATCCGATTTCCATGTTTAGACTAGTTAAGTCTAATCTTAACCCCATCCATTAACTGTATCTTCCGGTTAAGTGTCATTAAGAAAACTTACTTAACCTTACCAAATTATTGTGTTGGATTGATTAAGTGTTGGTTAACTTAACCCCGTCCACTAGTCGTATAAAAATGGTTAAGTGTCATTAGGCAAATCAAGTTACTTAACCTACCCAACCTTGTCATGTTTTTTTAAGTATCATTAGCCTAATCAAATTACTTAACCCATTTGTCCATGTCATATTTGGTTAAGAGTCATTAATCAAATTTACTTAACCCTATCATGTGGCATTAATTACTTAATGCACCTCAACCTCTCACATTAGACTTTGTTGTGGTTACTAGTTAAGCCGGTCGGTTCTGGGTAGCTTTACACCACAACTTGGTCTAACCTCGGGTTCAAGCACAACATGACCAACTTCTCACATTGGGTCCTATTGTTTGCAACTACTGGTTAGGCCGGTCGGTTCCGGGTAGTTTTACGTTGCAAACTCAACCCAACCTCGAGTTGGCCACACTTATATTATCTAAGTGTCATGTCCATTATGTTTCCAACACATATTACAAGTTTTCAAGGATTTGGGTAGACCTAACTTAATAGGTAAATTCCCAATTCCAAAGTATGGGTAGACCTAACTTAATAGGTAAATTCCCAATTTCATATTTTCAAACATACTCACATGTCAACTTCCATGTTATATTTCAAGTCATGTTTTCAAGTTGTATTTCATGTCATTAGAAATTACCCATAACATAACCCAACGCTTTTAAACTCGCATATACGTTCGCAACAACGTAATGGATTAAAAGAAGAGACTTGGCAAAGGCATGACAAAAATGGATATTAAGCCACAAGTTAATCATGGTGGCAAATGAGGCACAAATGTGTTCATTAACTTGCATGTTACATTCTTAAGCCTCAAAAACATGCATAAACCCAAACTTGGCACATAAGCAAATCATGGTGACAAAAGACATGGAATGATGACTAGTAACTCGCATATATTATTATATAAGGATTATGACTTCATATGCAAGTTGACATAAAGGTTATGAGGGTTCTCATGTTGCATAATGCAACATTTCAACATAAAGGTTGTAGCTTTTAGCCCACAAGATCAAGATAATGACTTCATAAACTTGCATGACATGATAGCATGTATCATACTCAATGATCAAACCCAAACTTGCAACATGAACAATTAACTTCATAGTTAATATCTAAGAGTAGGGAAAGGGCTTACATTGCTATGAAGGCACAAAAGATATGACAAAGCCCTTATGCAATCAAATAGACCCAAAATGCAAGCTCTAACATAAAAACCCTTGAGCCAAAATGATCAAAACCCTTGCTTTATGATGCAAACATGGAAACTTGACTTGAATGCAAGCTAATGAGGCTCATACAAGCTTGAAAACACTTGTATGCATTGAAAAACTCTCATAGAAACAATTTAGAAATTTTATGAAGAGAGTGGAGGCCATGAGAGGTAAAATTTTGCCATAGTTTAGTTGTATGAATGAATAATGATGATTTAGGGTTAGGTTAGGGTCTTATTTATAGATTAGGCAAGTGTTTTAGGCCATAGGATTAAACCCTAGTTGCAATCTCAACCCTTAAAACCGAATCTGGCCCCCAAACTCAACACAAACCCAAAATGGTGCACCAGGCAGAACTGCCCGGCTGGACCAAATCGACAGCCAAGTCGACAGGGCTGTCGACTTGGGTCCAACCAAGTCGACTCCCAAGTCGACAGGGCTGTCGACTTGGGTGCTCTGGCGGGAATTTTCCCGCCTGGCCCAAACTGGCCCAAATTTCCAAATTCAAACTTGAATTTGAAATCTGTTTTTACTTTGAAATTTTCTGAAAACTTCGTTGGGCCTTAATCGGGTCACACGGACTCCGATTTTCGAAAACTCGGACTCTATTTCGCGTATTTTTCCGAGACGAACGCAATGGCATAGCCCGTTTCCCTTTATTCAGATTTTTGAATTAAATTCTTCCTTGATTCTCGTCTTAACATGTTATCGAAATACGGGTTGTTACAAGTCGAGTGATTCCAGATAGCACAACATGACGGGACCTCTCGGATCACAAGAAATCTCTAGGGTGTTTCCGAGGCGAGTCACGAGCCTCACAACCCTATGCTCACAATCTAGGATGGCTCCATATCTGGACAACCAATCCATGCCCAATATCAATCCGTATCCCCTAAAACCAAGAACATAAGCACTGCACAAGAACTCTACACTCAGTATAGAGATCCTCAAATCCCCACATATCATAGACAAATGGGCGGAACCCCCAATAGGATTTGAGACACAGACGGGATCATCTACCGAGCTAGTACTAAGGTGCAAACTATCAACAAGATCAGATGAGATAAAGCTATGTGATGCACCAGAATCAAACAAGGTACGAACTGGAAAATCAGAAATATATACAAGGCTCTCAACAGAAATACTACCTCGATCGGGAACTGGAGCGACATTGAGAGCATGAACTTGTCCTCCTGAAGGTCCAGCACGCTGAGTCTGACCCTGGCCTTGCCCTTGCTTCTTCGGGCAATCCTTACTGAAATGTCCAGTCTCACCGCAGAAAAAGCATTCACCATTCTTCCTTTTCCTCTTCTTACAATCCTTAACAAGATGCCCAACTGAACCGCAATAATGGCACTTCCCCTTGTTGTTATTGCCCTTGTTGGTGTTCCCCTTGTTGCCTTGACTCTTGTTCTTGTTCTTATTCTTGTTCTGATTGCCTTGACTGCTCTGACCACTTGGATTACCCTGATTTCCTTTCCACTGGGAATCAGTCTTCTTGGCTTGAGTATCATTCATCTTGGTTTCTTTCTTGACATCTCCCTGAGGTAACGCCATATCAACCAAACTCTCAAACGTGGCCCCATGGGGAATATGTGACATAGCCAGTCCCTGCAACGGCTTATTCAATCCTCTAGCAAAATGAAGAGCCTTCTTCTGAGGAGTATTCACCATATCCAAGCCAAAACGAGCTAACTGATTGAACTTGTTCACATACTCTTTGACAGACATATCTCCTTGTCTCAAAGTTATGAACCTCTCCATTTGCAGATTCTCCTCAGTAGAAGATAGAAACTTAAGCACGAACCTTGCCCTGAAATCGGCCCAAGTCTCAACAAGCCTAGTACCATTGGTGACTTCCCACCAATAAGCGGCTTCATCCTTCATAAGCCAAACCGCCAACAAGATCTTCCTCTGATCGTCTATCCCAAAGATAACAAATAAATCCTCGGTCTCTTTCAACCAATTTCTGGCCTCAACAAAAGTCTCAGTGCCTTGAAAATTCTTGCCACCCATTGCTTTGAAATCTTTGCAAGTCTTTGCGAAGTCAGCTTGAGGATGCTGAGGGGGAGGAGGAAGAGGAACCTCAGCGACAGGAGGAGGAGGAACATTAACTACTGGAGGAGGAGGAGGAGGAACATTAACTACTGGGGGAGGAGGAGGAGGAACATCTGCGGGGCCGGCTTCGGTCGCCCTAGCCTCCAAAAGTCTCCTATACCAAACAGGTACGTGTACTCCCTCCGGAATAGCAAAGTTATCGGCCATACTGAAAATGAAGAAAAAGACAGATTCAGAATGGAGAAAAACGAAGGAATTTTGCTAATGGCTTTTTGGGGAATAGCCCTTAAAATAAACTAGACTTTTCTTTGGAAAATACTTTATACTTGGTTTTGAAAATAGTTTTCCAAAAGTTTTCTAAAAACCTTTTTGTTCCTTCTCGTAAACCATATGCTCTGATACAAAATGTAACACCCCGCCTCCGCCAGGGTGTCTCTTGCAAGCACTCTGACTTTGGAGGGGCGTTTGAATCAGGTAAACATGCATAATGATATATCAAGGCAGAACAAGAACATATATATATATATATATATATATATATATATATATGTAAATAGAGTAAATAACATAGATAAAACAGCGGAAGATTTCAAACCATTTCAAAACAAGTCTGGTACAACATAATGTCAATTTTCCAAATACACAAGTCTAGATAAAAACAGCATTACTGAAAAACTGAAATACATAAGTACTATCCCCAAAATAAGTGATAACCATAGCTAGCTTCATGTCAAGACCGTACATGAGCTAAAATCCCACAAGCAAGCGATCAGAAATCCAGCTAAGCTCCAATATTCCCTCCCTGAGAACCTGGGGGGGGGGACGGAAGAAAAGAGGCGAAAGAAAATAGGTCAGTCAAAAAGACTGAGTAAGCCCTACTACAATCAATGTAAACTGATAAAGTTAACTGGCATGAGAAGCAGGTATGATCATAAGGATAACAACATACTAGCATGATGATTAACTAACAAGGTAGATAAAGGTGTCATCGCATAATCAGGTTTAAGGTTTTGCACCACAGGTGTACTAGCAAACTAACATGACTTGAATAAACAAGTATTGATCCCTTGGCCCAAGCTTTGGCCCAATAACATGAAATGACCCTAATGCAAGGTCCAACCAAACGGTCTAGTCGATCGGCTCCCTAAGCCTAACTCGTCACGTGTTGGTGTCAATACGGCCCAAACATAATTTGTAGTCAGACTGTGCCGGGTCTCCCGTCGGGTGTATCAAGCCCTAGGGTGGCAACCCCTGGACACCATAAACATGCGTGCACAGTCTCGATCTACTGGTACCCATGCTTGACTTCTCCAAATACGGACTACGTGCACGACCATAGTCCGTCCGGAACTACATCGGCGTACCACCCTGCCGTCGTTTATTGGTCGCTTACCTCCAGCCCAGTAATCGTGCCCCCTCCCTAGCCTAGTCCCTAGGGTCTTAATGATACAAACTTGGGATTACTGCTGGAGTGGGCCCCCATTGCTAGGATTTTCTAGTGGATTAAGTACGGTTTAACCCTCTTGCTAATCATGGATTAACTTGGTTAAGTGTAACCATGAGTTCACGACTTAACCCCGATTAATCTACCAAGCCCAAATTGGTTAAGTATTAAGTGGACCATGACTTAACCCTAATCATGAGGCATTAATTAATTAATGTGCCTTAACCTCTCACATTAGACTTTGTTGCGGTTACTAGTTAAGCCGGTCGGTTCCGGGTAGCTTTACACCACAACTTGGTCTAACCTCGGGTTCAAGGTACAACATGGCCAACTTCTCACATTGGGTCCTATTGTTTGTAGCACCTAGTTAAGCCGGTCGGTTCCGGGTAGGTTTACGCTACAAACTCAACCCAACCTCGAGTTGGTCACACTTATCTTTTCTAAGTGTCATGTCCATCATGTTTCCAAAACATGTTACAAATTTTCAAGCAATTGGGTAGACCTAACTTAATAGGTAAATTCCCAATGGGTAGACCTAACTTAATAGGTAAATTCCCAAGCTTATGTTTTTATGTCTTTTAAGTTTACCCAACCCCAAACGCAATCCCATCGCTTACATATCGCAATAGCGCATAAAGGATAGAAAGAGGGAACTTGGCATAATCATGACATAAAGGTGTTGAAGCCACAAGTTCAACATGGTGGCATATGAAATGGACATATGTTCATATACTTGCATATTACATTTTTAGGCCTCAAAAGCATGCATAAAACCAAACTTGGCATATTGGTGATACATGGTGCTAAATGACATGTAGAAATGGCCATAAGTTCGCATTTAGCCTCACATGCAAGTTATCATAAGGGATATGATAACTTACATGTTGCCAAAATGCAACCTTTAGCCTAAAGCTTGAAGCTTTATGCTCATAACCCAAGATAAGCTTGC
Organism: Allium sativum; assembly: GCA_030737875.1. Classification (NCBI taxonomy): domain Eukaryota; kingdom Viridiplantae; phylum Streptophyta; class Magnoliopsida; order Asparagales; family Amaryllidaceae; genus Allium; species Allium sativum. The sequence goes on along the minus strand of CM060916.1, from coordinate 164,448,841 downwards.
ATAACATGATAACATGAACAAAAGGATCAACCCAAACTTGCATAACATAACTTGCATATCATATGACAAACTTGCATATCAAACTTGCATAACATACTTGCATATCATATGACAAACTTGCATATCAAACTTGCATAACATACTTGCATATCATATGACAAACTTGCATATCAAACTTGCATAACATAACTTGATGAACTTGCATAACACATCATAGTAAACTTGCATATCATGGCAAACTTGCATATCATACATTTAACTTTAGATTTTAAGTATGAAAGTAGAATAGGGCTTACTATGCTTATGAGGACTCAAATGAGTATAGCAAATATAAGAAAGCCCTTATGAAGTCAAATAAACCCAAAATGCAAGCAAAACCCTTGAGCCAAAATGATCAAAACTCTTTCTTTATGATGCAAATATAGAAACTTGACTTGAATGCAAGCTAATGATGCTCATACAAGTTTGAAAACACTTGTATGCATGGAAAATCACTTAGAAATTTATTTAGGAATTGTATGAAGAGAGTGGAGGCCATGAGAGGATTGATTTTGCCATAGTTTAGTTGTATGAATGAATAATGATGATTTAGGGTTAGGTTAGGGTCTTATTTATAGATTAGGCAAGTGTTTTAGGCCATAGGATTAAACCCTAGTTCCAATCTCAGCCCTCAAAACCGAATCTGGCCCCCAAGCTCAACACAATCTCTAAATGGTGCACCAGGCTAAACAGCCCGGCTGGACCAAGTCGACAGCCAAGTCGACAGGGCTGTCGACTTGGGTCCAACCAAGTCGACTCCCAAGTCGACAGGGCTGTCGACTTGGGTGCTGTGGCAGGAACTTTCCCGCCTAGCCCAATCTGACCTAATTTTTCAAATTCAAACTTGAATTTGAAATCTGTTTTTACTTTGAATTTTTCTGAAAACTTCGTTGGGCCTTAATCGGGTCATACGGACTCCGATTTTCGAAAACTCGGACTCTATTTCGCGTATTTTTCCGAGACGAATGCAATGGTATAGCCCATTTCCCTTGATTCAGATTTTAGAATTAAATTCTGCTTCGATTTACATCATTACAGGTTATTGAAAATACGGGTTGTTACAATAAAGTCATAGTTCTAACTGAATCGTCCATGATTAAACTATGACTCGGACTATATCAGTTCTACTAACGTTATAGTTTTTTTAAGAAAAATAATTTCATTGAAAAAAAATGACATATTTATGGACAACTGGGTCACCAATAATGGGATCGACAGTATTTGTGGCCTTTGCATAACAATAACATATGGCCCAAGTGCCTCCTACCCTAAAAAATGTGATTTTTAATATAAACATCATTTTAAAAGGGTGATTTTTAATATAAACATCATTATAAAAAGGTGATTTTTAATATAAAAAACGTGTGAAACAAATTGCATTGGAACCGACCGAAATCAAATCCAAATCCGAACCGTTTAGAAATAAAGCACGGCGGAGTGGATGCCAAAGGTGAGAACTTCTCACACTAATTTATTTTCTAGTTAAAAAATATATACTAGGATGCAGACGGTGCTTAGAAGCACCCGTCCCCTTTGTTTGAAACCATGTTTGTTTGGTTATTCAGATGATTGAATTGTTTGATTGAATTTGGTGTGGGAAATGAAATGAGTTAATTTGAATTGGTATGTACATGGCGCGAGCATTATTAGGAGAGGGATAAGGCTAGACCTTATTCCTGTTCTAGTATCGCGTCGTTATGCTGCCGAAATTTTCTAAAAATGTTAGAACAATAAAAATATCATTTTTATTGTATAAATGAACTGTATAAAATATTCATGAGTTGAAATAAATATTTAATAGTTAAAAATGTAATTTTAACGTGTATATGAATAAAATAAATATTCATTTACAAATCGGATGATTTGTTTATGTACACACATTTGACTGATATAGATTGGGATGATATATTTTACACATCGCCCAACTGCACAAATAATAATCAGTGTTTGTTGTTTGAAAACCCCACATGGGTATTGGGATGATATTGGACATACATTAATCCCAATATTTAGTTGTACGTCAATCGATTGACAGGATGTTGTAAGAATTAATTATTTATATTTAACGCTTATGCAGCTGAGTAATGCACTATGGATGAAGGTTGACTGTGTTTGATTATTGTTGTGTACATGTGTGTGTGAAATCCATATAAATGAAATTATATGGTAATTGACTGTGTCTGATTCCAATTCGGAAGGAACGAATATTTTAAAATAACGAATATTTTAAAATGGTGAATAAGGAATATTTTAAAATAACTAATATTTTAAAATAATATTCAATAATGGATCAAAACATGATTTTGATGTCCAATTTGGGATGGGCACGAAAATATTTAAATATATGAAGCCGTGTTGATTATATTAATGCCAATTTGACGTGAACGATATTTATATCGATTTTATTCATTTTTATAATGAATATCGAAAAGGAAGTGATTTCAAAATCTAATGTTTTGAAAATATTATCATTTATATATTAATGATACGGAATATTCAATTTTGATTTGAAATTGAACATGAAGTTGAAAACATTTTGAAAACGAATTTAAAATGATTTATAAAAAATGTTTTAAAAAGAAATCGATGAAATATATATTATATATATTTAATGGCCTGAACAGAACGCGCCGCGCCGCGGCAGTTTGCAAATTTCGACCATTGAATTTGAATGGACATTACGGGAGATCCGACCGTCGGATTCTCTTAAAAATGGAACCATTGGGTTCATATCGAAAAGACGAATTAAAGGGATTTGAAATCTAATGGTTGGATTCGGAATTATGTCGAAATCAAATTTGGAAAAGGTCACTGTTAGTGCAGTTCGATGGCTATTTATGGAAATCGACTGTACAGGCCTTGATAAATTTTTTTAAAATATCGATAATTTGAGTAAAATCATAATAAATGATTTGGAAAGAATTGGGATGAAAAATTCCATATTTGAAAAGATAAAAATATACTTTTATCGAAATGAACTAGTTATGAACTAGAATTATAAATTGAATGTTTTTAAATAAATAAATTAGATTTGAAGTGGTTTTAAAAATAACCAGAATTTCCAATATATGAATTGGAATGGATTAGAATTGAAATTATCTTCAGAATATTTCGATATTGGATTCCATGATTATATGGATATTGTGGAGGAATTAGGAAGATATATATATATCGTTGTTCTCAATATGATATTTATTGGTTTCAGAATTTGATATTGAATATAAGCCGTAATAATTTCTATTCAGAGCCTTGTATTTAATATTGAATTGGATTTTGGGTTTGTCGTGAATGATGTCTTTACTAACACCGTTCTTAAACCCAGCGTGAAAAGAATAAATCTTTTAATTAAGATTTAAAGAAGAATTACCAATTAATTAATATTTAATTGGAATAAAATGGGATGTGAATTGGGTTTATTGTGAAATGTGTTTTTAACGACATTCGTTCTTTAACCCGATTTACAGTGAAATGTGATTTGGAATTTATAAATCTTTTTATTAATATTTAGTGGAAAATTTCCAAAGTAAAGTTTTCCAATTTAATATATTAAATTGGAATTGAATGGAATTCGATTTGATAATAATCGAAATAAGCTTCTATAGAGGAAGACTGTTAATATATATATGGAATTTAAAAGACTTTGTCATTATTCCATTTATATTATTAGTCGGATACGGAAATTGATATCGAATATATATTGATATGTTCTCCGTGAAGTTTCCATAATTAATGGAATGTGATTTTGGGTTTATCATGAACTATGTTTTAAACGACATTAGTTCTTTAACACAGTTAAAGATAGGATTACATGTCTAACATTGTATTTTGAACTGTATTGTTGATTTCTTCTAAATATATATCTGTTTGGTAGCGGAGAATTTATTCTCTTGCTTAACACCCTTCTCTGAGACGTACGAGCTCAGAGGTTATATATCGACAAAAATCAATAGTACGGTGTAGATTGTCTATGCTACATGTTTGTGTTTCTAGAGTTAAATAATCATTAATATTGAATTTTGGGAAGGTTGAAACTAAGTGGAGTTTCAATGAATCTTTAATTAGATTGAAATGGGAATTGATAATTTAAATTATCAAATTTGGGAAATGATCGAGAATGGAGTATCACCAGTTTTTCTCCTAGCGGTAGTTAAATCTTTAATTAGATTTGAACGGGAAATGGTAACTGAATTTACCAATAACACCGTGGTGTTATATATGGGCTATGACTAGTTTTTCTCCATGGGATGAATAGGTTGGGATTGGAAAATTAAACAAATGATTACGTCGGTAAGGTGCGCTAATCCTGACTAGTTTGGAAAAACCTTAATATAGCTTGAATTGATATCCAAAGTAAGATTAAAGAATAAATTTAAAGAATTTATCTTTGATAAAATTAATGGGAACCTTTCCCAAAGGATATGAATATTTAAGTAAAAGAATATTCAGAATTGGAATGAGGCATATGATGTGTTTTTATAGCACTTGTTTATTATATACGTGAGTTATTCGGAAAGGTCGGGCTTATACCCATTCTGAATAACTGATTCGACGATATGACGACGATGAAGACGGTGGTTGAAGACCGGCGGTCTTCACATCGTTTGGATGATTACCGATGTCTTGATTGTACTGTAAACCCAAGACAAGGTAATAAGTGGTGACCGTCCAGACATACTTGGAGATCGATCGGATGTGCGAGGACCTCTCTCCTGTATTAGACACCGGACGAGGAATAACGTGCCTCCGGTTTCATTCAGACACAGAACGAACTTGTAAATGGATGTGTGTTTGACATTGGATTTTATTCTGTGTTGATTGATTTCTATTAAATATATATTTGTTTGGCGACAGAGAATTTATTCTCTTGCTTAATGCCCTTCTCTAAGACGTACGAGCTCAGACGTTATATATCGATAGACATCGGTCGCATGGCGTGAATTGCCTATGTGGCATGCTGAGATGCAAATGATCAAGGCTTCTGTTGAAAACAGAGTCTTGTGGATGATGATCAAAGCACGACTTTAATATTGCATACCTTTGTGTATAGTGTTAATTCGCGAGCCTTACACCTCGGTATGAGTTAAAAACGGGATAAGGGACCCAAGGAGGACATGACGTTTATTTCTAGCTATGGGTGGTGTCAGGGTTTTGCAAGCCCAGAATTTTTATATATTTTACCTATGTGGTTGTTGGAATGCGAGGCGCCTCGGATATATCGGTCTCTACGGAGCCAATGGATATTGAGTCATCTGGCTCATAGACGCCCTATAGGGTGGGGAAACGTGTGTTCAGGAATATTAATCCTCAAACATAAGGGAGGACTAGCCTTAGAGGATCCAAGGGTCTACTGCGGGAGATCCTGAGGCATTTGCTAGAGTGTCTCGAAGCCGGCGAGGAGTATATCCCTTGCCTCGACTTATGACGGAAATCCAATTTCCAATACGTGACATTTCGGTTTGGATTGTAGAGCCTACTATTGGCGACATGATATATGGTACCCATGCCGCCTAGGATTGATACATTTATATTTGAAATTGGTTTATACACTATGCACTTATAATAGTATCAAAATGATTTATTTTAAACGTAACAAGCATGTTTAGATATTATAAGGGAAAACCATATCCTTCGGCTTGCGTTGCATTGTGTGATCAGACCTGGGTCTTATAATAGCTTCATTTTTCCAAAAATCATTGCGCTGTTTGTTTTATGCACTGGTATTCTTGGGAGGAAACCCATTCCGTGTTATACGGCGTTGTCCCTTGATATATCTGATTTTAAAGTAAAGTTTTAAATAACTGTTTTAGTTCTCACACCAGTCACATAACTGACCTGGATTTTATTGTTTTAACTTAAACTCTGGGTGCCCCTATATTCCACAAGGGAAGCTAGTAGTTTCGGTTTTGCAGATATTATATTCACATGATCCTGATTTATAACTGGAACGATATTCGGAAAGCCGTGTATTCGTTTATCTCTTTCAGTCATGTTTTATATTATTTTCCGCTGCTATGTAATGTATTTTAATCTCTGATATTTTACAATGTATAAATTGTACATGCTCTGTATATTCTTGTGCTCTGATTTTAATTGTTGTAATGAGCAATGAATCGTTCTATCGTTTATATTCTGATTTGTCATGTTCTCAACTCAATCCGGGCTTTCCTTTACGGGCAAGTTTGGGTCGTGTCAGGCTCGATAATCTCGACTAGTTCGATAAACCTTAATTTGGTTTAAAATGTTAAAAGATAATACGAAATCTTTTACAGTGGTTTTTAAAGAAAGATTTAAACAAGTGGTTTAAATGAATTAAATCTTTGATAAGATTTATGGGAATGATTTCCAATGTAATGAATAGTTGAATAAAAGAATATTATGGATTGGATTGAGGCGTATGATGTGATATTATAGCACTTGATTATAAGATACACGAGTTATTCGAAAATACAGGGTTTAACCCATTCTGAATAACTGAAATGACGATTAAAAGTCGACGATGAAGACAGTGGTTGAAGACCGGAGATCTTCCCATCGAATGAATGACTACATATGTCTTGATTGGGCTATACACCTAAGACGATGTAATAAGTGGTGATCATCCAGACATACTTGGAGATCGACCGGATATGCAAGAGCCTCTCTCCTGAATTGGACATATGGGATAAGGAATAAGGTGCCTCCGGTTTCGTTCAGACCCACAACGGACTTGTAAATGGATTATATGTCTGACACTGTATTTTGCGTTGTATTCGTTGATCTCTGCTAAATATATATCTATTTGGTAGCAGAGAATTTATTCTCTTGCTCAACACCCTTCGCTGAGACGTATGATCTTAGTGGTTCTATATTGGTGGAAATAAATGGTATGGGTTGATAATGTGGCATGCTGAGATGCATGAATCAAGGCTTTTGTTGAAATGCAAAGCCTTGTGGTTGATGATCAAACCACAAGTTTAAGTAGCGTGGCTTTGTGTAGTGTTAATTCGCGAAGCTCACACCCCGGTGTGAACCAAAAATGGGATAGAGACTGCAGGGAAATGGACATACATTAGTTTCTAGCTAGAAGTGATGTTATGGTATGGAGCCCAGACATTTTACTTATGTGGATGTTGGATATTATTCGATAAATGGCGAGGTACCTCGGATTTGATTTGGGTCTTCAATGGCTCTTGATTGGTCGAGGATACTGACCATTTTGGAGGTTAGATAGAACCAGCTAACATATTTTTTTATGGTATAACTAATTAGCGATGGCTTACCGACCCTGAAGATCCAAGGGCTTACCAGAGTCTAAGACCTGAGGCATTTGCTAGAGTGTCTCAAAATCGGTGAGGAAGATCCCTTGCCTCGGTTCATAGATGGAAATCCAATTTCCAATATGCGACTTTACGGTTTTAGTTATAAACCTATATGGTGACATAATGTATGCTACCTACGTCGCCTATGATTGATACATTTATATTTGAAGTTGATTTCTTCACTTATAGTAATAATAAAAGATAAATTTTGTGTATCAAGCATTTTTGGCCATTATAAGGTAGAACTCTATCCACGGGTTTGTGTTGCATTATGTGGTGAGACCTGAGTCTTATAATGGCTTCAGTTTTCCTTTTTAGCATTGTGTTGTCGGTTTTATGGTATTCTTGGGAGAAAACCCGTTCCGTGTTATACAGCGTGGTCCCTTGATTTATCCAACTTTAAAATAAAGTTAATAACTGTTTTAGTTCTCACACCATTCCCATGACTGACTCGGAGTTTATTGTTTCCACCTAAACTCTGTGTTCCCATATTTTCCACACAGGCAGCTTGTAGTTTTGGTTTTCACAGATATTTCTTTTCACAGGATCTTGGATTACGGCTGGAGCTATATTTGAAATGCTTTGTATCCATTTATTTCTTTTAGTTGTGGTAGTTAATGTTTTCCGCTGCACATTATATTTATGTATTTAAATGTAATTTAAATTTCTGTTATTTTTCTGTTGTAAATTATTTATTTGTACTCTAATATCTCGTACTCTAATGTAATTTGTTGTAATAACAGTGAAATGTTCTCATGTTTGTGTTCTGATGCATCATGTTCTCAAAATAGTCCGCCTTCTCATTCGGTCAAGGCCGACCATGAAGTTCGGGTCGCTACAAATAGGGGTGAGCATTATTCGGTTAAACCAGATAAACCAACCAAACCAATTTATTTTGGTCGGTTTGGTTCGGTTTTGAAATAAAATCGGTTTGTAATTGGCCCAAAAAAATATTAAGTTCGGTTATCGGTTTAACTAAATTAACCAAATTTTTACTATATTTTCAAAATTATCGGTATTATAATAAATATTTTATGTTAGTTTAATTATTTAAGTATATACTAATCATTACCTATGTGTCAAAATTAATATTAAAAAGCATAAAAAAAATACTGTAAACATATATTTATAATTTGTTTCAAATTATAGTGAATATTTCGAACACAAAGTGTAAAACATTTATAGTTCGGTTTAATCGGATAACGAATCAACCAAACTTAATTTGGTTTGGTTTTCATTTTTATTGGTTTTAGTTGGGTTTGACAAATTTACCATCGGATAAACCAAACCAACTAAATGCTCGCCCTAGCTACAATACAAGCATGCAACAATTCTTAAAAACAACATACAATCATGCAATAATTCTTAATAATAGAATACAATCGTGCAATAATTCTTAATAATAGCATACTAGCATGCAACAATTCTTAATAACAACATACAATCACGCAATAATTCTTGATAATAGAATACAATCGTGCAATAATTTTTTATAAAAGCATACAAACGTGCAATAATTCTTAATAACAACATACATGCTTGCAAACAATTTCGTTTACTCTTATTACAATCTATAATATTCAAAGATTATCAATAGTGGGAGATGAAATAAAGAATTCAAAATTATACCTTCATTTTCGCCATTTCGTGTAAACTGTTGATGAAAACAATGATTTTGTAGTTCTTTTTAAGATCGAGACTAAAGGATGATAATTGTAACACCCCGTATTTCTGTTAATACTAATATCCACAAATTAAAAAAATTAATATTGAGAATTTGCACGAAATAGCCTTAAAAAGGCATATAACAAATTTGAGATATGTGAATTGCCTTAAAAGGCGAAAAATGGAATTAAGACATTAATTGGAAAATTAATGTGTAGAAATGGTCATAAGTTAATTATGGATTAATTTAAATTCATGAATAGGTGCGTGTGTATATATATATATATATTTATATATATATATGGGCAGTTAATGTAAACATGAATAGAAGTTTATTAATTTGCTGAGTGTTTGCTGAGTCACTTCTGACTCATTGCTGAGTCAATAAGATAAAGCCCATCTGGTCTGAATGGCTGCGGTTATTTCTAGGTTAAATCTAATGGCCTAAATGAATCCTAACATCTATAAATAAGTGGGTAGACTCTAACCCTAAATCACTTGAAAAATTGGAGAGCTACCGACATGCCGTTGCCATGGAGTTCAGCATAGCCGTCACAAACTAAAGAAGAAGAAGGCCTAATCTACAAACTAAATCTACTCAAATCAAATCAAAATCTCTCTCTCTTTCTATTTCTCTTCTTTAAAATTGTGAGTATGATGAATCTCACAATATTATTATAAAATAATTTGATTAAGTTATGAATGGATCACAAGAAAGTGATATGAATTGTTATGTATTTGTAAATTATGTTGTGGATCTCTTGTTATGCTATTATGTTATCATATATATGTTGTTATGTTGTAGTGATTATGTTGTAAATAATCCTATGCTATGTCATATGTGATTAATCATGCTATGCTATGTTGTAAATCATATCATGCTATGTTGCAAATTATGATATGCTATGTTGTAAATCTTATATATGTTGTAGATCTCATATTATCACATATGTTGAAATACTTATGTTATATGATAATGATGTTATGTTAAGTTGTGTTGAATCATACAAGTTGTAAAATCATGATGTTAGTATTTATGCAAATTGGATCATGTTTAAAGTTTATGTTTTTTTATAATAGATCTTGATTATGGGAATTTGCCTATTGGGTTAGGTGTACCCATATACATGAATCTACAAATTAATTGGATCTTGAATATGGGAATTTGCCTATTAAGTTAGGTGTACCCATATATATGAATCTATGATTAAATGAATTTTGATTTTTGGGAATTTGCCTATTGAGTTAGGTGTACCCATATAAAACCATATTGTTAATGATGTTGATTCACACATGTCCAATACAAGTTTATGAAATTTGATCAAAATCATATTATGTGAATTATGAATAAGTTGACACCCTTAGATCCATGACATGTATAACCTTATGCAAGTTGTAATGTATGCAAGTTTTACCCCTTGTTATGATTTATTTAGTCACATATATATGTTGTTGTTGTGAATATTTTCTTTTATGCTATGAGTTAGACTAATCGGGTCTAGCATACATTTTGTGAATAAACGTTCAAACGTGGGGTAGGGGTAATATTAGGAAATTAATAAATTGGGGTGCAATTGATATGATTTTGCATGCCTTAAATGGATGTCCATAATTGAGTCAATTATGGACATTGTTAAATTTGGAATTAATTAATAATTCAAGTAGGGAATTATTAAAATTGGGGAAAGTGGATTATTAATAATAATCTATGCTTAGGACACGAGGTTGGACCCGTTTGTGACGTAAACCTGCCCGGACCCGCCCGGCAAATCCAGTAGTCACAAATGTCGGCCCAATGTGAGAGGTCCTAGGCCCAAACTAAAGCATAACAGTTGTAAAGACACGAGGTTAGACTCTTTTATGGTGTAAGACTGCCCGGACCCGCCCGGCAAATCCAGCTGCCATAAATGCCAGTCTAATGTGAGAGGTCTTTATGAGGTTATGGCCTTAATGAATTAAGAAATACTTAGCCAGATAATCATGTAAGGTGGGACATGGGGGTTAAGTAGGTGCCTTGGGTGGCATGAGGAATCTAGTGGTTGCCTTTAGAGGCATTTGAAATACGATTAGACTTAACCAAATACACATGTAAATGAACATGACTAAGTGGGTTAAGTGGATGGACTAATGGGACAAGCTTAGGTGGAATGCTTGTGGGAAATAATGGGGGCCCATTTCAACCAGTATCCCAAAACGTATCTTTGTGGGCTCGACCCAAGTCGAGGACGGGACACGCATACTGGGTTTGACTATAAGAGGCCAAAACAGGGAGCGGTGGCAACGCAAGTCCAACGGGTTTTATATGCGTGTGTGGACCCGGGCTGGTAGGTAAGACGTTGTTGCATCGTGTAGGTATAAGCCGTGCATCTCCGTTATATCGGGTTGCCACTTTAGGGGAATGATACACCCCACTGTGGGGCCAGCACGGGTATCTACGAGTAGGGAGCCGATCGAAAAATGAAAAGTGGGGTACACCTAGTGGAGATAGGGGCAGGCGGCACTTATGTAGTCAGCTAGGAGTACGTAAAGCCATTAAGAAAGTTTCTAAGTGAAGCTAAGTGGAATCAATCTTTAGGGTGACTGGTGTGGTGCAGTATAGTGTTTATCCTTTAGTATTTAGGATCGCCTATAACGTTTCCTTTAGCGATTGTCTATGTCCTTAATCTGCTCTTTCATAGACATTTCCTTGTTTTCCAGCTTATGCCTTAGTCCGGTTATTTTGATAATAGTATTGTAGAATTATCATACTCGCCAGACTTTATGTCTGACCCCCCCCCCCATCTTTTTCATCTTTTTCTCCCTTCAGGTCCTCAGGTTGGGCCAAGTTCCAGTGGAGTCTGATTGGATTGCTTATCTCTTGGAAAGCTTGGACTGCTGAAGTAAAGTTCAGCTTGTTATCTTTCTTTTTAATGGCTATTTATGTAATGGGATTATGTACTTGTTTTATCAAGATAGATATTGTACTTGACTTTGATTATGGTGTTATGATGTAATCAAACATGTTTTGACTTCTGCTGCAATTGAAATAAAGTTTTTAAATTTCCAAGTACTATTTTATATCTGTTTTGTTGAAATTTTACTGTTCTATATTCACCTAAAACCTCCATAGAAGTTAATGCATTCCCTTTGTGAGTGACATTAATGGACGTGGGGTGTCACACGTGGTATCAGAGCATAAGGTTACCAGAACAGATAAAAATTTTAGAAAAATACCTTTCTAAAGTATTTTTGGAAGAAGTGCTTTCAAAAACATGTTATTTAGAGAAAGTTTTTATGAAAAACATAATCCCAAATAGCCATATCCTTATCTTTATCTTTCGAATTCTCCATTTTGAATCTTTCCTTTTTCGTTTCAGCATGGCTGAAGATCTTAATCTCCCAGAAGATGTGATGGTTCCAGGGTGGTTTAGGAGATATTTGGAGGCTAAGGCCACCACTGCAGGCCCAGCAGATGTTCCTCCACCCCCAGTTGCACCCATTCCTCCTCCTCCTCCTCGTGTTGACACTTTTGCAAAGACGTGCAAGGAATTTAAGGCTATGGGAGGAAAAACTTTTCAAGGGACTAAGACGTTTGTGGAGGCCAGAGACTGGCTTAAGGAGACCGAGGAATTGTTGGATATCTTTGAAGTGGAAGATGGGAGGAAAGTCCGTTTAGCTGCTTGGTTAATGAAAGGAGAGGCCTCGTTTTGGTGGGAGGTCACTAACGGGGAACGTCCAGTTGATTCATGGGCGGATTTCAGACGAAGGTTTGAGGCAAAGTTTCTTTCAAGGGCAGAGGAGAATTTAAATATGGGAAAAATTCCTGACATTAAAGCAAGGGAGCTTATCAGTGAAGGAGTATGTCAATAAATTTAATCAGTTAGCAAGGTTTGGCTTGGAGTTGGTGAACACGCCAGAGAAGAAAGCTTTGAGGTTCGTTAGAGGCTTGAATGAACCATTGCAAGGGTTGGCTATGACTCACATCCCTATGGGAGCCACCTTTGAAAGGCTAGTAGAAATGGCACTTATGCATGAGGATAAGGCAGTTGAAAAGAAAGGGGATCAGAAGAAACCCCAACAGCAAAATAAGAAGGGTGGTAAAAACAATAATGGCAAAGGGAAGAAGAGATGCTTCAATTGTGGGACGCTTGGCCATCTCAGCAAAGATTGTAGGAAGAAAAAGAAGACTGGTTGTTTTCATTGTGGAGATGCGGGACATTTGGTGAAGGACTGCCCAAAGAAGGGGCAGAGGGCAGGGTCTACCTCGGGGGGACATGTGCAGGCTCTTATGGCACCAGGGCAGGCAAGGGGGCAAGTTCAGGCTATTGCGGCCCCACCGCTGCAAGAAAGAGGTAGAACAATTTCTGTTGAAAGCTTAGTTTTTCTGTTTGATCATCCTGTCCGTACCTTATTCGATTCTGGCGCATCTCATTCGTTTATCTCTGCATCATTAGTTGAATTACTGCACTTGAACACCAGTTTAGTAGAGGATCCCTTGGTTGTTTCAAATCCAATTGGGGGTTCGGCTCATTTGACCATGATATGTTTGGATTTGAAAGTCTCTATACTTAGCGTTGAATTTAGATGTGATGCTTATGTATTGGGCTTCACGGGCTATGGGCTAATTTTAGGAATGGATTGGTTATCTAGAAATGGGGCCATTCTTGGTTGTGAAAGGAGAGTAGTTAGGCTTGTGACTCGCCTTGGTAATGCTCTCGACATCTTTTGTAGTCCCATAAATTCCGTTATGCTAAGTTATCTTGAATCGCTTGACGCGTCTGTAGAGAATCTACGAACGGTAGAGGTGGTCCGGGAATATCCGGATGTGTTTGAGGAGGTGAAGGGCTTACCTCCAAAGCGGGAGATAGACTTTCGAATTTATCTTGTGGATAATGCTAAACCCGTATCTTTTCCAGTGCGCCACATGGCTCCTCGTGAAAGGAGGGAACTCAATAAGCAAGTGAAGGAGTTGCTTGAGAAGGGGTTCATAAGACGTAGTATATCAGAGTGGGGTGCTCCAGTAGTATTTGCTACAAAGGCGGATGGGTCCCTTAGACTTTGTGTGGACTGCAGAGAACTAAACAAGCTTACTAAAAAGAACCGACACCCACTGCCGAGGATTGACGATCTCTTTGATCAGTTAGTTGGCGCCTCAGTGTTTTCGCAGTTGGACTTAGCCACTGGCTTTCATCAACTGAGAGTGGTTGAGGATAGTATAGATAAGACTGCTTTTAGGACTCCGGACGGATTCTATGAATGGCTAGTGATGCCCTTTGGTTTGACAAACGCCCCCGCATATTTTGTTGATTTGATGAGTAGGGTGTTTAAGGAGTACCTTAACAAATTTGTGGTAGTCTTTGTGGATGACATCTTAGTCTTTTCTAAGAATGAGGAAGAGCATGCCCTACATCTTATGGAAGTGTTGGAAACCCTTCGAGCGCATAACCTTAAGGCAAAATTTTCTAAGTGTCACTTCTGGAGGAAAGAAGTACGGTTCTTAGGGCACGTGGTTTCCAAGGAAGGGATAGCAGTGGATCCCGCAAAGGTGGTGGCCATCCAAGATTGGAAGGTCCCTAAAAATGTAACCGAAGTAAGAAGTTTCTTGGGGTTGGCTGGCTATTATAGGAAGTTTATCAAAGACTTCGCAAAAATATCAGCTCCATTAACACGGTTAACGAAGAAGAACCTGGTTTTTACGTGGGACGAAGATTGTGATGATGCGTTCCAACGTTTAAAGAGAGCCTTAACTTCAGCCCCAGTCTTAGTGCTGCCAGACGGGAATAAACCGTTTACCGTCTATACTGATGCTTGTGGGACGGGACTTGGCGCGGTCCTCATGCAAGAGGGAAGAGTAATAGCCTATGGTGGAAGGCAGTTGAGGGTTCATGAAAAGAATTACCCTACGCATGACCTTGAGTTAGCCGCAATTGTTTTCGTGCTTAAGTCTTGGCGTCACTATCTTCTTGGTGAGAAATTCGAACTGTTCACTGACCACAAATCATTAAAATACTTATTCTCTCAGAAGGATTTGAATTTAAGGCAACAACGGTGGATGGAATTCCTAGCCTCCTACGATTTTGAAATAGCATATACCCCGGGCAAGGGTAACGTGGTAGCAGATGCCTTAAGTAGGAAAAGGTTGTCCTTGAGTCCGTTGTTTGTTGAACGACGAAGCTTAGAATTCATCTCCATGTTTGACTTTAGACCCTCCGTTGACCTAGTACCTGGTTTGTTAGCATCCTTGGAGGTTAGACCTACACTTCTAGGACGAGTTGGTGAGGCACAGCAAGACGACCCCCAGTTGGTTGAGATAGTAGAAAAGCTCAAAGGAGGGGAGTCGTCTAGCCATCTTCGTAGGTATACCCTAGACGATAAGGGTTGGTTACGAAGGGATAATAGACTTTGTGTACCACAAGACGAAGACTTAAGGAAGGCCATTCTTGATGATGCTCATCGCTCAAAGATGACCATTCATCCCGGCGGAGACAAGATGTAAAAAGATATGAAGCGGGTTTTCTTTTGGGCCGGTATGAAAAAGGATGTGGCCGAGTACGTCGCTAGATGCTTGGTGTGCCAACGAGTAAAAGCGGAACAAAAGAAACCCGGTGGGTTGCTTCATCCATTGGAAGTTCCACTATGGAAATGGGAAAGCGTCTCAATGGATTTTGTGGATGGATTACCAAGATCAAGGAAGGGTAATACGGGGATTTGGGTTATAGTAGATAGACTTACTAAGAGCGCCCATTTTATTCCCGTGAAAAGTAAGAGGACTGCTCCGTGGTTGGCTTCTGTATACATTAAAGAGATAGTTCGTTTGCACGGTATTCCTTCTAGTATAGTAAGCGACCGTGATCCCATCTTCACTAGCGAATTTTGGAAGAGTTTACAAGAGGCGGCAGGGACTCAGCTATGTTTGAGCACCGCATATCATCCTCAGACGGACGGCCAGACCGAGAGGGTGAATCGTATTCTAGAGGATCTTTTAAGGCTTTGTATCCTAGACTTTGGGGGTACATGGGAAGAGCACCTTCCGTTGGTAGAATTCGCATATAATAATAGCTTTCAGTCTAGTATTGGCATGGCACCTTCCGAAGCTCTTTATGGAAGGCCTTGCCGTTCGCCTACATGTTGGTGGGAATCCACCGATAAAATCCTACTTGGGCCCGATATGGTTAGGGAAACCTCGGAGAAGATTGATTTGATTCGAAGGAGGATGAAAGCAGCACAAGATAGGCAGAAATCGTATGCTGATAAGAGGAGGACAGATCTTGAGTTTGACATTGGGGACATGGTTTTTATCAAAGTGTCTCCGTTACGGAATGTTGTTCGCTTTGGATCCGTTGGGAAATTAGCGCCAAGGTTTGTAGGGCCGTTTCCTAAAAAGACAGGATTGGGAAGATGGCGTATAGGGTGGAGTTGCCTGAGAAACTTAGTGGAGTACACGACGTATTCCATGTATCACATTTGAGGAAGTGTTTGCACATGACCACGGAGGTGGTAGAGCCGAGCTTGCTTAAAGAGGTGGAAATAGAGCGTGATGCAACAATTAGACGAGCTCCTACATGCATTTTTGGGTCGGAGATCAAAAAGTTGAGAAATCGAGAGGTCGGACTAGTTAAAGTGCAATGGGGAAATGATGAGAGCAACGCTACTTGGGAGACAGAAGGGAAGATGCGTTCGCTATACCCTTTTCTTTTTGAGGGAATGTCTTCTAATTTCTCCTTTATCGCTTAGCTTATCTTATCTTATCTTTAGTATGTCCTCTCATTAGTATCTTTGACCTTTAGTTAGGATAATCCTATGGTTGAAACATGTGTTTGAGACATGTTATGTATGATGGATGCAAAATGGATGCAAGTGGTTGCTAGTGGTTGCTCGTGGATGCATATATACACACACTTTAGGCACTAGATCGGCTCAGTCACTACATATTTCATATTGCATAAATGAATGTATTTAGTATAATGGATGTATAATGGTTGTACCATCATATAGATGCTGCATTCGGTTGAATGGATGTGCACGCATATAGAAGTAGTTTGTAAGCAATTAGGATCTTTTGCATACATAATGGATGCATGGCACTATCATGAATTGCATCAAGGAGGTCAACTGAATCAGTGGACCGCCTGATTTTGCATTAGATACGGACATAGACACACACTGTGCATTTAAACATGAAAGCATTAGAAGTCTATAAGGACAATGGATGCCAGTGTTTGTTGATTGAGTAGATGGTTGATGATAGGATATAAACTTGAAGATTTCGGGGTCGAAATCCCTTAAGGAGGGGAGAATGTAACACCCCGTATTTCTGTTAATACTAATATCCACAAATTAAAAAAATTAATATTGAGAATTTGCACGAAATAGCCTTAAAAAGGCATATAACAAATTTGAGATATGTGAATTGCCTTAAAAGGCGAAAAATGGAATTAAGACATTAATTGGAAAATTAATGTGTAGAAATGGTCATAAGTTAATTATGGATTAATTTGAATTCATGAATAGGTGCGTGTGTATATATATATATTTATATATATATGGGCAGTTAATGTAAACATGAATAGAAGTTTATTAATTTGCTAAGTGTTTGCTGAGTCACTTCTTACTCATTGCTGAGTCAATAAGATAAACCCCATCTGGTCTGAATGGCTGCGGTTATTTCTAGGTTAAATCTAATGGCCTAAATGAATCCTAACATCTATAAATAAGTGGGTAGACTCTAACCCTAAATCACTTGAAAAATTGGAGAGCTACCGACATGCCGTTGCCATGGAGTTCAGCATAGCCGTCACAAACTAAAGAAGAAGAAGGCCTAATCTACAAACTAAATCTACTCAAATCAAATCAAAAGCTCTCTCTCTTTCTATTTCTCTTCTTTAAAATTGTGAGTATGATGAATCTCACAATATTATTATAAAATAATTTAATTAAGTTATGAATGGATCACAAGAAAGTGATATGAATTGTTATGTATTTGTAAATTATGTTGTGGATCTCTTGTTATGCTATTATATTATCATATATATGTTGTTATGTTGTAGTGATTATGTTGTAAATAATCCTATGCTATGTCATATGTGATTAATCATGCTATGCTATGTTGTAAATCATATCATGCTATGTTGCAAATTATGATATGCTATGTTGTAAATCTTATATATGTTGTAGATCTCATATTATCACATATGTTGAAATACTTATGTTATATGATAATGATGTCATGTTAAGTTGTGTTGAATCATACAAGTTGTAAAATCATGATGTTAGTATTTATGCGAATTGGATCATGTTTAAAGTTTATGTTTTTTTTATAATAGATCTTGATTATGGGAATTTGTCTATTGGGTTAGGTGTACCCATATACATGAATCTACAAATTAATTGGATCTTGAATATGGAAATTTGCCTATTAAGTTAGGTGTACCCATATACATGAATCTATGATTAAATGAATTTTGATTTTTGGGAATTTGCCTATTGAGTTAGGTGTACCCATATAAAACCATATTGTTAATGATGTTGATTCACACATGTCCTATACAAGTTTATGAAATTTGATCAAAATCATATTATGTGAATTATGAATAAGTTGACACCCTTAGATCCATGACATGTATAACCTTATGCAAGTTGTAATGTATGCAAGTTTTACCCCTTGTTATGATTTATTTAGTCATATATATATGTTGTTGTTGTGAATATTTTCTTTTATGCTATGAGTTAGACTAATCGGGTCTAGCATACATTTTGCGAATAAACGTTCAAACGTGGGGTAGGGGTAATATTAGGAAATTAATAAATTGGGGTGCAATTGATATGATTTTGCATGCCTTAAATGGATGTCTATAATTGAGTCAATTATGGACATTGTTAAATTTGGAATTAATTAATAATTCAAGTAGGGAATTATTAAAATTGGGGAAAGTGGATTATTAATAATAATCAATGCTTAGGACACGAGGTTAGACCCGTTTGTGACGTAAACCTGCCCGGACCCGCCCGGTAAATCCAGTAGTCACAAATGTCAGCCCAATGTGAGAGGTCCTAGGCCCAAACTAAAGCATAACAGTTGTAAAGACACGAGGTTAGACTCTTTTATGGTGTAAGACTGCCCGGACCCGCCCGGCAAATCCAGCTGCCATAAATGCCAGTCTAATGTGAGAGGTCTTTATGAGGTTATGGCCTTAAAAAATTAAGAAATACTTAGCCAGATAATTATGTAAGGTGGGACATGGGGGTTAAGTAGGTGCCTTGGGTGGCATGAGGAATCTAGTGGTTGCCTTTAGAGGCATTTGAAATACGATTAGACTTAACCAAATACACATGTAAATGAACATGACTAAGTGGGTTAAGTGGATGGACTAATGGGACAAGCTTAGGTGGAATGCTTGTGGGAAATAATGGGGGCCCATTTCAACCAGTATCCCAAAACGTATCTTTGTGGGCTCGACCCAAGTCGAGGACGGGACACGCATACTGGGTTTGACTATAAGAGGCCAAAACAGGGAGCGGTGGCAACGCAAATCCAACGGGTTTCATATGCGTGTGTGGACCCGGACTGGTAGGTAAGACGTTGTTGCATCGTGTAGGTATAAGCCGTGCATCTCCGTTATATCGGGTTGCCACTTTAGGGGAATGATACACCCCACTGTGGGGCCAGCACGGGTATCTACGAGTAGGGAGCCGATCGAAAAATGGAAAGTGGGGTACACCTAATGGAGATAGGGGCAGGCGGCACCTATGTAGTCAGCTAGGAGTACGTAAAACCATTAAGAAAGTTTCTAAGTGAAGCTAAGTGGAATCAATCTTTAGGGTGACTGGTGTGGTGCAGTATAGTATTTATCCTTTAGTATTTAGGAGCGCCTATAACGTTTCCTTTAGCGATTGTCTATGTCCTTAATCTGCTCTTTCATAGACATTTCCTTGTTTTCCAGCTTATGCCTTAGTCCAGTTATTTTGATAATAGTATTGTAGAATTATCATACTCGCCAGACTTTATGTCTGACCCCCCCCCCCCCCCCCCTCTTTTTCATCTTTTTCTCCCTTCAGGTCCTCAGGTTGGGCCAAGTTCCAGTGGAGTCTGATTGGATTGCTTATCTCTTGGAAAGCTTGGACTGCTGAAGTAAAGTCCAGCTTGTTATCTTTCTTTTTAATGGCTATTTATGTAATGGGATTATGTACTTGTTTTATCAAGATAGATATTGTACTTGACTTTGATTATGGTGTTATGATGTAATCAAACATGTTTTGACTTCTGCTGCAATTGAAATAAAGTTTTTAAATTTCCAAGTACTATTTTATATCTGTCTTGTTGAAATTTTACTGTTCTATATTCACCTAAAACCTCCATAGAAGTTAATGCATTCCCTTTGTGAGTGACATTAATGGACGTGAGGTGTTACAATAATCAGCTGTAATTTTTACTTTTTTTCATTAATCGAGTGATGTAAAAGAGGGATTTGATGGATAAAATGATGAAGGTTCGTGGGTTAAGGGTTTCGAAGAGTCGTAAGGGTAAAACTAGAATTTGTTTAATCGCGTTTCAAATCTAAGGCGTAATTTGTAATGTTTCTACTGCCAGACTTTTTTTAATTTTGAAACTTAATAAAGATGTTTGCCTAACGCACCCTTTATAAAATTCTATATTTATATATTAAATTTAAAATTTAAAATCTATTTGCAAGGCCGACCGGTTTTTAAAGTGATCATAACATTTTTTATTATAACAAATAATAAATATATTATTACAAGAGATAGACAGTTTATCTAACTGCTACTACCGGTTTTTAAGGTGGATCGTCCATCAATAATAGTTTTAGTGTGGTCCGCCCACATCAAGTATATTTGCTTATAGCATAGGAGCAAGTCAAAACGACTACACTACTCAATACTAATCTCCATACGTGGAGAAAACTTAATTTGACACTAACAAATACTCACAATGAAAAACAAACCAAATAATACAACAATCTCTAACCTATACCACTGAGGGGATAAGATTAACGCTACTGCTGAAATACCAGGCAAGCAGCAAAAATTTCATGGCTAAAGGCATCCAAAACAAAATGTAACCAACAGGCAATATAAGAATGACATGCTCCAAGAATGCCATAAGCTTCCCAGTATCAAGAGAATGACATAGAGAGGCTGTTGGCATATGTCAACACACACAACAGAGAGACAAAGAAATATCAGTCTAAAAAAACAGAAGCACAACAGACAGCATAAAAGAATGGACGATAAAGCTCATTGACATAGCACAATTACACCCCAAAAATCACATGAAAAACAAGCCTATGCAGCAGCATTAGTAAGCATAAAGACCCAATACACGGCCCAAGGTATGAGCAAGTTAAAAGAAGGTAGTACAACGAAACACAGAGGCCATAGTAGCAAAGCTATCACAATGGCCAGTGAAGCGTAGGAAACACCACCTAGAGGAAAGCACAGAACTACTCAAGCAACCCTTAAAACCAGTGCTAAAACAATAAACCACTCAAGCCAAAAAGGCAGATCTAAACAACAAACTTAAGATACAACCGAGAAAACTAGTAGAAGCAAAACTCGATAAACACAACACACAAGAACCATCATAAAACGAAAAAATCCACGGTAGAAGAAAGATCCATGGAAGCTGTATAACAGTCTCAAATGTTGATCAACCGACCGAGAAAAGAGTCTTGTGATCTGGTAGGCCCGCATTAGATCCGTCGACCGTGTTTCACCAGATCTAGAAAGCCATGAAGGTAAAACGAATACGCGATTTATAAGAAAAATGAAGGATGGGAAATGGTGATTTGTGTATGGCGCATCCACAGGAAAAGCGAAAGCCAGGTGAGAGGTGGAGGGAAATGAAGTAGGGCAGAGAAATGAAGAGGAAAAGTCATGGAAATAAAAAGAAAAAGGGGGCGAAAGAAGTCGTGACCTAATCGCCATTACTAGGGCAGAGCCGCACGAAAATTTAAATAATAGTGAACTATAATAGAAGATAAATTAAATTACATATAAATTATAAAAATAATATTATAATTAAAAATATTTTAAAATAGCTTT
Source organism: Allium sativum (assembly GCA_030737875.1). Taxonomy (NCBI): domain Eukaryota; kingdom Viridiplantae; phylum Streptophyta; class Magnoliopsida; order Asparagales; family Amaryllidaceae; genus Allium; species Allium sativum. Next base: position 164,426,801 of record CM060916.1, on the reverse strand, counting down.
ATTAGATAAAAATATATCTATAATTTAGAAAATACATCTCAAAATAGACCAACAGTATCCATATATAATTTTGTACTAAGACCAAGTAATATAGATATATATCATTTCAATCTATGATTAAAATTCGAATCCCGGTTATATATCATTTCAACCCGCATCTCAAATCGGTTCAGTTTCATTTCCTAAATTGATACAATGGTTATGGTATGTATTATTTCAATCCATAGAGAACTTGCAATGTGAGAATACAAAATTAAAACATAACGATATTAATATGTCACATAGTAGATTCATATCCTGCCATTTGCGTCAAGACATATCATACATGCCACAATTAAACATATACCTCAAAATAGCATAATTACATGTCATGAACATATTTTTTTGGAAAAGCCGACCGGTTTTTAAAATGACCGCAAACAATTATTATTATAAAATATAATAATTACAAATATTACAAGAGTTTGAATGATTACCAGCCTAGTACATATTCAGTTTTTAAGGTGGACCATCCACCACAGATGTTTTTATAGCGAATCACCCACTGCTACCAGCCTAACTTATAGAACAGGAGCTAATCTTAGTGACTAGACTACTATATTTCATACTCCCTACATAGAGTCATAACAATTACTTTCAAAAGCAAATAAAACATTACAGTAACACGTAGTACACATGAAAGCTACTGAAAGCAGCTCCACTGTAGAAAACTACTCTGGCGATATGGCATGGGATGATAAAACCTCATCCAAGAGACAACTGGCACAAGATAGGACCAGAACCAAATGTCAATAGCACAGTAACAACTTGCAACCAAAACAGTGTACGAATAGTACATCACTACCCTGTAAACACGCAAAAGCAAACATCCCTTTTCCCACCACCAACTACACCCAATAAAGCAGTCCAAAGGAGTACTACACCAACAAAATACATGGCAGTAGAGTGGCCAAAATGACAAGAAATTCCCAAGACACACGATAACATGAAATAATGACATTGTAAGCATAGCATCAGACAAGAACCATAACATTGACTGAGCAACAAGCAAAGCCACCTATAACATCTGTTATACAGGAAACCCTAATTCAAAAATTGGGTTTACAGAAAATTAGAATAGGGTTAGAGTCCAGCACTTTGCTGGACCCTTAAAACAGATTTGCTCCCCCTATATCCTTGTAATTAATATAGGGTAACTACCCTAATATATAAGGACCTATAACCCTTAGTCTTACAAGATATGGGACTATTACCCTACAACTCATTTATTTCTAACAACATCTAACTTCCAGCAAAGTACGTGGAATTTGATATACACCGATCCATCCAAAGCCAAAACTACAAACCACCTAAGCTTGTACATTGTGAATAGAGCAGGATAGTGTGAATAATATCCAGAGTTTGACATATGTAGATCTCCAGATTGTAGCTCACAACACATCACCTAGTACACCAGAAGAAGCTCCTCAAACGCCATCGCACTTCCACTTACAAAAACCATTAGACATACGAGAAGACTTGAGGAAAAAAGGATAGGTGGCAATGCTTATGCCAAGAAAATCTAGTAAGCCACGAAAGCACAAGGCTTTCACCGTGAATAAAGGATGAGATAGGGGGAGAGGTGCCATAGATGAAGCACCAAATAAACAACCCAAGAACACCACCAAAACAAACCCTAAAACAAAGTCCCATAGAAAACACAAAGGCAAGAACAAACCCATATAGCCCAAGTCAATACACCAAACCAAATAAACCCTGAACAAAACAAATCAGCAAACACCTGCCATCGACTAAAAAGAACTGACTCCACACCAAGAACCTCCACGAAACAGCAATACCATCAAGTGTTGAGAAAACTCATACCTTGAGATGGCAATATGTTAAAATCTAGAAGCAGTAAGTAGAAGCAAGGGAGTGGATTTCGGTGAAGTCACAATAGAGTGGCCGACGAGGGTGATACGAAAGACAAGGAGTCTAGTTTTGAGAACACAGTGAGTCGTATATTGGAACTTGATTTGTGATAAAGTAGGGATATAGATCAGATCTGAAGCCGGGGGGGTTATTGGTAGCTAACGTAGCCAAGTCACAGAAACGAGGAAAGCTAGGTCTAAATTGAAGAAGCGAATGAAAACGAAAAGGGGAAGGTAAGATGCAGATTGGAAAGGAAAAGGACGAAGGAAATAAGAGAGAAAAAGTGGAGGCGGGTAAGAGAAGACCTAGTCCCCATTAATAATGATAAGAGCTTGTGTGATTCTCTAATAGGCATGAATGTAAATTTAAATTTAACATAATGGTCATGTCAACTAAAAAAATACTAACATTCCAATTTAATCATTCATATTTGTTGAATTATACTTACACAAAATGTTAGTCGAGTGTGAAATAAACTCACCTTTCGTGGCATTAAATGGAGAACACAAACAAATGGACATGGAAAGTAAGATGTACACTCCGAGTACAAGTACAATAGCACACTCTCTAACACCATTACATGAATTTATTGCATAAGAAATTTAAAAGAAGGGAATAGAGGGGTTTTGGTTAGGGAAGATGGATCTTGATTTTCATAACATTTACAAAATATAACCATATTTTGGACAATTTTAAAATAGGTTTTTGGACATGTTAACCACTGAACTAAAAAAGGTGGTCAATAGAAAATATAAAAAAATGTTTCCACTTTGATTTAAACAAAATAAAAAAGTGGATTTGTATTATTTTGGAGGGAGAAAAGGATGAAAATGCGATAGACTCTTTCGAGGTTAATAATATGGGTTTGAAAATTAGTCTGAAAGATTCATGATTTTGGCATAGAAAGTCACAAAATATGGAAAATTTCCAAATAGCAAAGTTGTAGATTATTCAATTTCACCTTAAAAAATAGGAAAAAGTTGATTTGGATTCCCTATGAGTAAGTTATGGTCTTTGCAAAATGCGGTAAAATCTGGAAAAATAGAAAAGAAATTTATGTAATAAGGTTTAGGATTTGTGGATTTTTGGTTTGGGTTGTTGTTGTGTAGTGCGAGCAGTGGGTGCTGCAAGGATTAGGTGGTTACAAGAGTTGGTTAGGTGATACAGAAATAAGGTGGAGGCAATCTTGGTGGTTGGTGGTAAGGTTTGGTTTGTTAGGAAGGAGGGAAAGTTGGGGTCTTATTCAAAGAGGTAAAAATGAGATTTAGGTTTTGGGGAAAAAAGAACATGACTTTTATAAAAAAAGGTGAATTAGATTTAGAAAATAGTAATTAGTGAAGAGGTTGAAAACCATGTCTAGGATTAGTTTTGAGAGAGAAGTTTAGAGATTTGCGGAGAAGATTAACAGTGGAGAAGAAAGATTGAAGAGATAATGATAAGGCTTAGGGAATAAGAAATAAAGAGGAGAATAGAAATTAGAAATTTTATTTTAATTAGAGAATTTATATGGAAACGGAAACCATCAAAATTTACATGAAAATGTTTATAGAGAAGAGGATCGGAGAAGAAGACGAAAAAGAGATCATCTAAGTGAAAAAGAAATGAGAAGTACTGGAAAAAAATACGTACTTAACTAACCGAAGACTCTTAAAACTCAAATACGAAATAATAATGAGGTTTGAGTTGGTAAATTTTCCCCAAGAAGCTAAAGGAAGAATGTACTAAATAATTCAGAAAAAAAATAATAGTAATAAATCATATAAACACCATCCGTTTTATGCATTTTTCACTGAAAATCTCATGTTTAGAGCAAATGAAAGCAGATTTTTATGGAACATAAAATGCTAGACAACAAATAATTACAAGTAGAATCATAAAAAAATTACTAAACTTTTTAAATTTCAATTCAAATTCTAATATTGATAAATTTTGACTAGTATTGACTTTTTCAAAAAAAATCATTTAAATAGATTAAGCAACTACATTACTCAGTATTATAAGTTTATTATTTAATTTTGATTATTACGGATGAACTTAAATTCAAATAATAATATAAATCAAGTTAACTTAACAACTAAAGTTAACACTGACAACATTTAATTCTCATTATCAAATTATCCCTACTATGTTTGCATACAGGAATCCAATTCATTTATTTCACATAATTTAATATATTTTAAAATCAAGTTATGCATATTTATCTACTTACCTAGATTAATATATTGAAATATATCTAAATCAAGTTTTATATATTTCCCAAACATTTCTATATGGTTTCAAGGGTTCACTTGACGTCTCAATTGCACTATATATCTATCTCACTTTTGAAACCTAAATATAAACATCGATGATGTTGCAGTTGCCACAAGAATCATTTTCAAGCAACTGAATAGCGATTCTCTATCTATCTAGTACACACATTGGCTAGGCGCTTGTCCAAAACTTTACATACTTGATAGTACAATCCTAACGTCAAGTACAATACTTAATATACATTTCAATCATTCATTTGTTATAAATTTCAAAGGGAAAAAATATATCTCTCCCACACTCATTTATTTATTAAATTTTAACTTCTATCTTTTATCAAATATAACCAACTTAAAATTTTGGTAGTGTAAATCATATAACATTTCAAAGCACATTTCGAAACATACTACAAATGTAACGACCTGGCAGGAATTCGACGCTCTAATTTTGACAATAATACATAACCCTGTATTCACTTGTCAAAACACAATTACCGAAAACCCGAATAGTCAATAGAAAGAAAATAGAGGGTGAGAAGAGAAAGAAATGTTATAATAAAAAAAGGAGAAGAACAATACTACAGAATCAGATCAGAATAGGATCTCACAACAGAACAAATAAAATATAATATATTAACAACACTTTATTCAAAAGAAAGTTTTATACATATGATTACAATATTAGAGTATACCTCAATATCAGAATATATAATCTGAATTATATAAATACATAGCGGAAATAATTTATTACCAGAAAGAACAGAATTATGTCTCGACTCCAGCTTCTCTCCTAAAGCTCAAAGTAACCTAACATGGAAATATACGCGGTCTAAGCCGAGCACATTTTGAAGCAAAGAAAAATCAACCCGGATCAGTCTGGAATACTTTCAATGATAAATTCACCTTGCAAATAACTTGCTTAACTTTAAAAATCCTTTGAAAGAATAGAATTCTTGTAAGACACGTCCACACATAAACATGGCACATGTTTTTACCTTATGATAACCAAAATCACTTTTTGTATCGAAATCCAATGATATTATAATAATGTCGATTAAACCAGAAATAAATAGGAATACAGCCGTAAAGCTTGCATCTCACTTTCCAACATAGTTGGTATACAACTAAAACGTATGGCTTGTATTGGAGTTTGGACTTCCTACATGACAAGGTATGAGGCCACCTCCCGATCAGTGTTGAAAAACTGGGGTTCAAGAAGAACATCTTGCAACTCGGCCACATATGATTGTCTACTCAGTCAACTTGAGTGTAACTAATATATTCTCACCTACGGTTGGCGCTCGCATAATGGTTTCCCATAAGATACAAAAGAGATAGAAGGTACAAAATGAAATTTCTGTAGATAGTGATAATATAACCTAATGTGAATGACCTACATGGCCGTGCTGCCTGCTCGATTTCTGTCATTTCCAAGTTTATGAGGCCTGAGGTCACGACTACCTTTCCGAGAACATCACATTAACTTTGAACGCCACATTGTCAAATTCATCAAATCACTGATTGACATCCATAAATATCTTCTGAATGTTAAGTTAAATGAACTTCCCTTCTTTGCCACCAAACTTGGTATATTTTAAAAATCAACATACATGACTCTTTGGAAAAACTCTGTCAGCCATTCATCCATAAAGTTTATCCATCAACAGGATGAACCGAAGACACTATCCTACCACAGGTTATATAGGAATCACCCTAAGGATCAGTAGCGAGAAGTCCTTGCAATCCGAAGATTTCATTCGTGACAGAATCACCATCTAAATAACTCTGGTTGCAAGCCATAGAAATTCAAAAAATAGTTCTTCCGCTCATGAAGATCCATATTCTTCAATGCTCCATTTTTCTAAGCATTCCTACAAGTTAGTTTCGAGTGCATAGTTGGTTAGAAGTGGGTTTGGGTCTAGTTCCCATCCCGATCTCTTCGAACTAACACGTCTAAGTCCGATAGGATATTTTACTGATAGTCAGTTTTTAACTAACAACTTGAAACAAAATGGTCAAGTATATCAGCATCTTGGATCCACTTTATTTCAAACTATTTATTTAAAACCTCGATCATTCTTTAACTCATTTCTTCAATTCCATTTACTTATCCTGACAAATCTCCTTTGTTTCCATTATTTTGAAACAATAACTATAATCCTAATTCTTTATAATAAATATATTTACCAAACTCCTCTTTATTTTTTTGACTACAAAAATATCAATATATATGTATGTATATTCACAAATTCTCTTTTAATTTCCTTTACTTTGGAAATCTCACTATACGTATTTAAGCCAATGGTATGAGTCTAATCACAAATCTTATATGGTTTAACAATGTCATATGCACATTGTTCATTATATAAAGTTCAAACAGTTTCATTTAACTTCAAACTTGGTCGATTAATGTTTATAATAATACTTATGGAAATATTCACATATTTACAATATCTTTATCATTACAAACTAATACCATCCCTTGATAATAGTGAAGTCATTCAAGTTGGGGTATTTTTTTTACCCCTCAGACCTTGATCGACAACGTTTTTATCTTAAGATAAATAAAAGTCTGTAACTCAAAAACCCATATTACTTATAATTCCAACTAAATCAAATTTCCTATTTTATTTAAAATATGGTTTTATAAACCATATCCTTACTTTTGAAAATCTCTATCGATTATGACCATTTTTGCTTATTAAGTAAATTATTCATCAAAATGCTAACTTTTCTCTTTTAAACATCTTTATACAATTCCATTTTATAACTTAGATTATATTACGATAACACATTTACCAAATACTTAACCCAAAACCATTTAATATCATATTAACTAAATCTTGTATTTTATAACTAAAATCATTTACTAACTTCTTTACCCAAAACCATTAATATCTTATTATAACTTCATTTGGGTTTATATCAACAACCAATTAACCCATCTCTTTACCCAAATCCGATAAGTATTTCCCTTTGCATTCTTGAAAACCTTCTTTTTATCTCAATTCCTTTTTCTCAATCCAAATATTAAATAAAACATTAATTTAAATTATCGTATTAGCTCAAATCACTTTTATAACTATGTTTATGAAACTCGGATTTTATTATTAGACTCCTTAATAATTTCTCTTAAAATTAACTAAATCTCATTACATACTTGGTTACATCCTTAACTAAATTACATTTAAGAAGTAATCACATCAATTATTATTAATTAAAATAATAATTAACTCTATCATTTACTGAGGTAGAAGTAATTTACTTCAATATTAATCAAAATAGATTAGTAAATCACTTTTTAAATTAAAATTATTTAAATAATAACTAATTACATTAACGATTATCAATAATCTTTGAACAATGCTAACAAAAGGTAAATTATATTTTAAGAAATCTTATTAAATTTAAACAACTATTTGTTATACTATTTTTATTTGATTAGTTGATGATGAATTAATTTAATAACCAATTTCAATCAAAACGATTGACTTAGTCGACTTTGAACCATCAATTAACTCGTTAACCGATTTCACTTAACCTTTCCTCTTAAATTAATTAACAATATAATTAATTTAAAAATATCGCTCAACTATTTCTTTAAAAATAATTAGTTCAAATTATTAACCCGTAGGTTAAATTCTGACTTATATGCTTATAAAAATTATTAAATATTGAAATTTACTATGCATTGTGTTTTATAACTACTCTTGTAAAAGTCATTTACATATATCTATTTATTTTTAAAACTTCTTCAAAGTATAATTTAGAACTTTGCTTTGGTTATAAAAAATTAAGTTTATATACGTCGATTCTCCCAACGGTGAATTAACATCTTAAAAATATGATTTTTAGACCATTCGTTGTCAATCACTTAATCAATATTGTCTATTGGTTAAAATCACAACAATATTGAACTCTAATTCAATGATTAACATCCAAATAGGTTTTAACGTTTGGGGTCTAACAATTTATATATGAATAATATGAAATCACATAACAACGACAATATTTGAGGAATCTACTTTTAATTAAATTATACTTTAAATTGTACATTCATTTAAAGTTCAAAACGTAAAACTATGAACTACCATGATGTTGCGAGCTCATTTTTAATTAAATTATAAATTATATGTTTGAATTTTGTTTAATAAACGAGTTCCTTATTATAATTCAAATCTAAATTAATTAAATCCTTTCATTATCCAATTCATACAGTATTGGAAATCCAACTTATTCCGACTATTTCAAAATTAAATTTATTATTTTATTATTCAAATTAAATTAATACTCAAAATTATAGAATTCGAATTATTTAAATTTCTAAATCAACATTCAAACCAATTTTAAATGTTCAATTAAATGGATAAAAATCCTGGTCGTTACATTCCTCCCCCTTTAAAAGAATTTAGTCCCCGAAATTACTATGGTAGAAAAATGCTCTAGATCCATTAATTTTTCAAAAAAACTATTTTAGTCATAATTTCCGTTCCACTTTCTGAACCTTTGGTTTTAATGAAAAATCCAATTCATTTCTGTTGATAATGATCTTCAAGAATTTTCTAACACCTTAAATTTTAGGAAATTTCGGCAAAGCCTCCCTTGTATGGAGGGACTTCTTCAATATCACACGAACAACAAATATAATTACATCGACCCGCGCAGTCGGAAAAACCCAATTCATATACCAATTTTTATATTTTTCATAGGCGTACCTTATACAAGCGCTATTAAGGATAAGCGATAAGAAATAAGCTATACATGAGTTAGCACAATTAGTATACAGCTATAGCCAAAACCATACAAGGATCTGGATTTCCTACTTCAGTTACTGCAACATTGAAGCGTGTAAGAAAGGCTCTAACCGGATCACCCGGTCTTTGCTCCACATCATTCAATGACATCACATTTTTGATCTTCGTAGTGTACAACTTAAAATGCTCTCTGACTTTGCCAGAACAAAGAAATTATTTATAGACTTTGGCGGTAGTTTAGTGAACCAGAGTGATGCCATTCCTTTTAGGTAAATGTGGAAATACAAGCATTTTATCTCACCTGTAGCCTGCGCATTGTTCATATGTTGATCATACTTGTACAGGAACAAGTTAGGATCACAAGTTCCGTCATAAGCTGCCATCGTTAGAGGAATAAATTTCTTCCAAAATTCAGCTTTCCGGATTCGCTTAGTAAGTGGTTTCTTTCTTGGAGTGAAATCTCATTCTTTGTCATTGTCATTCCTTTCCATATTATCCTTCATAATCTGCCTCATTATCTCCGAAAGACATTCTTTGTCATCTTGTCGACCCATTAGGCAGACGCCATCACCTTTATCGGATGCTCGATGGGGTAAGCGATCTCGGTTCACTTGAGAAGTAACCCTTTTGGTCGGACTAGCCACTTTGTTCCAAGTACATTTCTCGGAATGAGTCTTGGAATTAGGTTTAGTATTTTCAATGTCATCATCTAAATCGTCAACCTCTTCAAAAATGTAGTTCCAGTTGAGATCCGAGGCGGAAGAGTCGGCATTATCCTCAAGATTAATTTCAACTTTATGATTTGTCGCGTTGGCTTGAACAGGGAAAAGAGCTTCTAGCCTATCCATCGTAGCTTGTTTGAAGCCTCCATTTGCCGAGTCAAGCCTGCATTAGTAGTATCCGACTCTTCTCGAGACGCATCCACTGCTGGGGTTTGAGAATTAGTTGGATGATTGGTTTGAGGAGTTGGAGCATCATTAGCAACATTACCCGAACCTCTTCCGGACTTACTACCCTTCTTCGATGGTGCCATGATTTTAAATAAACTTCCAAACTTTGTAGGAATTCTCTCAACAGGCTTGACTTTTAGATCTCATGGACCTATAGTGAGGAATTAAGCTTTAACAACTTCCCCTAGCAAGGCTCTTAACCTTGTGGTGGTGGGTTCGAGCCCCACGGTGGGTGCCAAAAATATTAATGCAAAAAATGACACTAATACCCCAAGGTGTGTTTCAACACTTCACAAATGATCAACAAAAGGTTAAGAGAGAAATAAATGTAGGAAAAGTAAAGTAGAGATTGTTTATAGTGGTTCGACTTCTGATCTGGCCTACATCCACTTTAATGGAGGATTTCATTATGATCTTTGCTATTACAAGGTACATAATTTCTTTCACTTTATACATCTTCTATTTTCTTTTACAATGAATTTCGCTTCTCTACAAATTTCTATCTCTTCACTTCAATCTCTTGAATTCGTCATTGAAATGCTTAAATCTCTTGAGTTGTAGAGATTATTGAAGTAGATCTTCGATAATAGAGCACTTCGATGATCCTTGATGATTTCATGATAAAGGAGATTATTGAAGCTTGATGGAGCTCTAATGGAGTTTGAGATGATTGCTTGATATTGAGAAATGAAAATGGCAGCTCTTCGGGATAGAAAAATTCGGTCCCTTAAGTGTATGGAATAGCGGGGTATTTATAGGCGACGGTAGCAAAGTGTGGTAGAGCTCGAAGATATGGTGTGCACAGGCACATGGTTTGTCGGCGATCCATAGCATAGGTCAGGCATGATCCATGCTTTGCTAGCCAAATATCCTGCCTTTTACCTTGTTCCAACGATCCATGGTGATGTGTCAAATGCGATCCATCTCATTTAATCCCGAGCGATCCAGATATGTAAAGGCAGCCGGTCCATTTAATGGATCAAACGCGATCCATGGTATGATGTCTTGTGTGATCTAGCTTTTTCCACGGTTGGGCCTGAATGACCCATACTTATGGATCATACACGATCCATCATGTTAAAGTGTTAACAATCCATCTAAGAAAGATGGTTTAACAACTCAATATGATAAAGTAACGACCCATAACCATGGGTCGCATCCGATCCATGGCGATAGAGTTGCGACCTATTACTGAAGGATGCTATTGACCTATTGAATAAATCACAAACGATCCATTATGAAACATGGCTTTGATCTTATACATGATCTATCAAAGGATGGAGAGCGATCCATGGCTTGAACGTGCATACGATTCATACATAACTACTTTGAATTTACGTGCAAAATATTTTAATGGATTAACATTATCCTAGATTGAGTTGGAGTGTGTGTGTATACATATATGAGAGCGCGTATTTATATTTGAATATAAAATTATTTCATATTATTTTTGCCTAGTATATTTTGTTACAAAGGTAAAGGTAATAATTTTCTCAAATTTATTATAATTTTGGTAATAAACCAAATAAATTAATGTTGGTTTGAGTAGAATTCAAATTAAATTACGAAGTTGAAGTGATTTAACCAAAGAGAGACTTCCAATATGAAAGGTTCAAATGAGAATATTAAATAGATTATGTAACATCTCAGATTTTTAGCAATAGAATAATTAGTTCATTTAATTATTAAAAGTCAATTTTGCGATTTCAATAACTTTAATTCAGTAGTTTTGAATATTTAATTAATATAAATAGTGGAATAATATATTTATTTCAAAAATAGTCAGAAATAATTGAATAGGCAATATTGTGTGAATTGGATAATGTAAGAAATTTAATTGAGTTTAGATTCGAGTTATAATAATGAATTTATGTATAAAACGACATTTGAGCATATAATTTATAATTAAATTAAAAACGAGTTCATAACATCATGGTGGTTCGTAGTGTTATGCTTCTAACTTTAAATGAATATACAGGATTCGTTATAAGTCGGATTTCTTTGAAACAAAAAATGTTCAAATCTATTGAACCATAATTTTCTATTGAAAGTGAAAAATTGAGATTTCATCTTGTAAATTGTGAGTTTTGATTAAATCAAATTTTCAGAAATTTGTTATGGAATCTTTTATAAACCATAATGATTTATTTATAAAATAAAAGGATTTTTATATAAACCGAATATCGATTTAACTTGGATTTTGAAATATCAAGTTATAAATCCAAATATGTTTATTTTGGAGCTATATGATATTCTATTTGGATTTATACGATAATATTAATTTTTTATTATTAACTTGAACTGTTTTGAATATATTAATATATTATTGGTTTTATTTAAGCCTTAAAAATAGCCATTTTGCAATCAACCTCCGTTTTCGATGAAACAAATTTTATTAAATCCGTAATGATTAATTATTGCTAGATTTCTAATTTTGCCCCAAACGGAGTTGTTTTGTGACTATGCGTGATTAAAATTTGAATCAACCAATAATTTGACTTTAAAATAGTGTTATAGGTGCAAACAGATATGGATTTCGATGAAATAAGTTTTCATTGGGTCTGTAATGTCAAACTATAATTGTACGTCCATTTCCATCACACATAGGAATCGTATGTGATCATACATATTTTCAAACGACAAATGGAATTAATGACTGAATAAAAATTAATAAAATAATCGATAAAAAATTATTAAAAATCCCTATCGATACCCCACATATCTTTATTCTAACCCTAAAATTTTCATTTTCCTGGTCAATGCTTACACCGCCAATTTTTTCTCTTCTTCAACCCAAATGTGAGTTTTTAAAAATAATTAGAAATGAAATCAAATTCTATAAATCATTAAATAATATATTTGTGGTCTTTATGAGTTGCTTTTCACTTCCATATTGATTTTGAGGTGTTCGATGAAGATTTTGATCACGTGAAATTTTACAGCATACGTATTCACAATCTATGATGTTGTAGACTTTGGGAATTTGTGGCACCGATTGACATCTTCGAGCTTGGTTTTGGATTTAAGGGTGGAAATGGAGCTTGTGTACTGTTAACGATATTTTCCGTCAACACCGAAGACAGGTCTATGGAAATGGACCGCGGAGAAAGCGTCAGGTTGCAAAGAACCTAACGGCTTGAGCAGCAATATTCTGATGATCCAAGCGCATAGAAAAATAATCACAAAAATATACTGTAAAGTAGCATAGAATGCAGAAAAAGTAAGAACACACAATTTATAATGGTTCGGTTCAACTTGAACCTAAATCCACTTTAAGGACTTTGATGATTTTATTCATGGAGGAGGTTACATAAGAAATTCCCAAATTGATTTACAAATTTGGGTTTTCTCTCTAGAATAAGAGAGGAAGACTATGGAATGAGGAGAAAAGTCCTTTTCAAATGTGACCCCTGGAGTCCTATTTATAAAGATTTTGGGTCCCCTTTTGTGGCTTCTTTTTCCCGCCACTTTTTTGGTGCCATCTTTTTGTTCATGCCTTTGGCTTCCATTGTTTTGTCTTTTTCCTCCTTTCTCCTGCTCCCCACGGCATTCTGCTGTCGTTTTTGTCTTTTTTGGCTTTACCCCTTTTGTCATCAGCATTTCGTCAACAACCTTTCGTTAGCTTCCTCTAGCTATCTCTTGCTTACTCTAGCTTCCTCTAGCTTCCTCTACCTTTCTCTGGCTTCCTAGACCACATTGCCAGTTTCTGAACCTCTTCTGCTGTCGGTTCCTGAACCTCTTCCGTTGTGGGCTCAGCAGAAGACCTTCTTGAATGCGGGAACAGGGTTTCGTCTATTTTTGTAAGCTCCTGCTCCGATAGAAAGGTTTTGGCCACCTTTCTTTCCATTAAATGTCTACATGGATGCTTCTTTGTCTTTGCAATATCAATCTTGGACTCTCGGGAGTGGCCCCGGTACCATGCCTTCCAGTAGTTTGGTTTCGAAAGATATTCTTGGCCTTGATGGCTTTCAATTTCGGGACCTCTAGTCTCGATTCATCTCTATGCCTCTCTGCTTAAGTGGTGGATTATGAAGTCTTCAGTTTCGGTAAAGGGAGCTGGTTCCGGCTTCTGGCATATGTGTTCGTCTTTAGTTATAAAGGCTGGCTTCCAGAATACCTTCCGTTGATGTTGAAGATGACTCTAGATGTTGGTGTGGGTGTCAAGTAGGTATCAGTTGGTTCTTTCCTTCTTCTTCTTACGTCTTGGATTAAATGCTTTCGGCCCCAGGTATATGCTTCCATAATTGTTCTTTTGCATCCCATTCAGTGTCGTCATTACCCTCTCGGTATCTTCCTTTTCATATTGACCTTGATCTTTCCCCTGTCATGACCTTTCAGAATCTTCATACTACTTTCTATCTCCACCTGTCGGTATTGGATCAGAATTATTGTGTTTTGATTCTTCCTAGCTGTCGGTATCTGCTTTCAGCTTTTCCCTTTTTTCCCTATGGCCTTATTTTTTGCTCTCGAACTTTTGCTTCCGGTGACTCCTTGGATTTGGTCTTTTCTCCATGAACCTAGTTTCACTGTCCGAAACCTCCTTTACACTTTCTTCTTTAAAGATTCTGCTTCTTCATATGTGATTGGTACGAAATTTGGTGTTAACAGTTTGCCCCTAGTATGAAGAAGCTTTTGTTCTTTAGGACAAACTCTTGTGATTCCTGTACAACTCTCCTAAAACTCAAAATTTGTAATGAAAATCTTTTAGTATTAGCCCCATATTTCCCGGAACATTAATGCGAGAGAAAACATGACTTTCGACGGTTGAAAGGGTTTGAACACAACTTGTGAATTGCGAGCCCTGATGTACAAGAGACAATATGCGATTATGCAAAATTTTGATTTAAAGTTCAGCATTCTCCGGGAAGTGTTGAATGAAGAATTCAATATTGTTATCCAAACATTACGCTCTCAAAAATTCACCATTAGAAATGTGAAATTTGAAATCTAAAATTTCGCATTTAGGTGTTTGCAATAGGAGATTTGTCACTGACGAGCTCAATGTGTTAACAAGAGTAACATGAGTGCTTGATATTTATGAGGCTCGACATAATTTTAACCATAGTTCATTGTAGCAAATACTAGGGATAAATATGCTCAGGGTTTAGAAAAATCCTAGTACAAAGTGTTGTGAGATCATGATCCCTGTTGGAAGGCTTCGGATGGGAGGTCCACAGTACTTGCCTGTGTTCCATGTTGAGAACTTTTATCTAGGGACAATATCAATATATTCGAAATGCATATGTTGATATGGTAGAAAGAAATCAACGCCCTTTATGGAAATAGGGAAATACTAAGGAATGGAAGTTTAAGGCTTAAATATGAGTTTATGCAACAGGAATTCAAAAACCAGAGTGTGATAGGTAAATGAAAACCCAAAAATAGAAAATCAGATATTAGAAATTCCTATTTGCAATTAGTTAAAACCCCTAGACTGATGCTTGGGTAACAAGAAAATCAGAAATCCCGAGACTTATGCTAGGATAAATGGAAATCAGAAATTGTCACAGAAACCTCAAGACTTATACTCAGGGAAGTAGAAACCAGAAATTGCATGGAAACCCCAAGACTCATACTTGGGTAAGCATAAATAAAAATCATATACGGGGCCCCAAGACTCATACTTGGGTAAGCATAAATAAAAATCATATAGGGGGCCCCAAGACTCACACTTAGGTAAATTTAAATCAGAAATCATACAGAAAGCCCTAAGACTCATGCTTATGCGAATTTAAATTAGAAATTCTACATAAAGCCCCAAGACTCACGTTTGGGTGAATTTAAATCAGAAATTCATATTGAAGAACCATATCTTTAACTAAGAGTTGTAAAATAATGTCATAGATAAATAAAATGTCGTAATAAAGGCATAGAAGAAACATAGAAGATTAATTAAGGATCATCCAAGGAAAGCATCACAAACCATCCAAAGACCATACATGTATTGTAACAACCCGAATTTTTACAACACGTTAAATCAAGAATCAAGACAGAATTAAATTATAAATTCTGAATCAAGTGAATCGGGCTATTCCATTGCGTTCGTCTCGGAAAAATACGCGAAATAGAGTCCGAGTTTTCGAGAATCGGAGTCCGTATGACCCGTAAAAGGCCCAAAGAAGGTTTCTGGGAATTTGATTTTCGGAAACAGTTTTGGGAATCAGATCTGGGGGCTAGGCGGGAAGTTTCCCGCCTAGGCCATGTCGACAGGGCTGTCGACAGGCCTGTCGACTTGGGCCCAGACCAAGTCGACAGCCCTGTCGACTTGCCTGTCGACAGGGGGTGGCCGGGGCAAGTTGCCTGGCGCACTTGTTTGTCTCACCTGGTCTTGTTCTTGGGCTGGTTCTGGAAGCTTCCGAGATCTGATGGTCCTGATCTATCCTAGGGTTAATCTAAGGGCCTAAAACTATCCTAATCTCTATAAAAAGACCCTAAACCTAACCTAAATCCCTAAAAATCAAACCTAGCAACTAAGTGCTGCCAAAATCAATTTTGATCATGGCCTCCATCTCCAATCCCTAGAGCCTATGCATTCAAATCGGGTTCAAATCAAAAGGTGCAAGCTTGCTACACCAAATAGAGGCAAAATCAACGTTGCTATGCGAGTTTCATGACGGATCTTCATCAAAGGAGCCACCTTTCTTCGTCAAAACGATTCATGCTCCTAGTCCTCTTGCCACGCTATGTAAGTTCTAGCTACTTTTGGATCAAAACGGTATTTTAATGTTGACATGGGACAAAATGAGATAAAGCATAAGTATGCATGTATGTGAACCTAACTTTGTCCCTTTTCTATGATCTATGACCTTAGACTAAGATGTAGCAACTTAATCATGTCACTCATGTTATGTTTAGCCTAGTTTATCTTGCAAGTTTGGATCTTTGTCTATGGAAGATTTGCATGAACCTTTGCGAACCATTTGACTTGTGAAACATAGGCAAATACTTGACCTTGGGGCTTATGCATGCATATGAACACAAACCCCTTATGTTTCATGCATGTTTGTGGCAAAACCTCCTTATGATATTATGCAAGTTTGTGGCCAAATCCTATATGATAGTATGCATGCTTATGGTCAATCCCTATATGACTCTATCATGCATGTCTTAAGGCCAAACCCCCTTATGACGCCATGCATGTTTGGAGCCAATCCCTTTTGTGGCATCGTGCATGTTTTGGGGTCTACATGTAGCCATAGTATACCTACTATGTTGACTCGCTTTGCTTGCGTTGGGAAAACACGATTTTGGGTAGTTAGATAAACATGAACATGTCGCGAAATCTTAACTTGAATATGACATGTGTTTATACTTGAAAATATGACTTGAAAGATAACATGGAAGTTGACATGTAAGTATGCATAAAAACATGAGCTTGGGAATTTACCTATTAAGTTAGGTCTACCCTTTGGGAATTTACCTATTAAGTTAGGTCTACCCAAATGCTTGAAAAACTTGTAACATGTTTTGGAAACATGATGAACTTAGATAATATAAGTGTGGCCAACTCGAGGTTGGGTTGAGTTTGCAACGTAAAACTACCCGGAACCGACCAGCCTAACTAGTAGTTGCAAACAATAGGACCCAATGTGAGAAGTTGGTCATGTCGCGCTTAAGACCCGAGGTTAGACTAGGTTGTGGTGTAAATCTACCCGGACCCGCCCGGCTTAACTAGTAACCACAACAAGGTCTAATGTGAGAGGTTAAGAGTGCATTAATTAAATTAATGCCACATGATAAGGTTAAGCAAATTTGACTAATGACACTTAACCGATATGACACGAATGGGTAGGTTAAGTGGGACCGGGCTTGATTTCCTTAATGACACTTAACCAATTCAGACTTGGTAATTAGATGAGGTTAAGTAATTAAGACTTAACTAACCTAAACACGGTAATTAGACGGGGTTAGGTAATTGATACTTAACTAACCTAACCACGGTAATTAGATGGGGTTAAGTAATCCACACTTAACTAATCTAAACACGGTAATTCGATGGGGTTACGTTAAACACTTAACCAATTTAAACTTGGTAATTCAATGAGGTTAAGTAACCAATACTTAACCAACTTAATGTGATAATTTAATGGGGTTAAGCAACTTATACTTAACCAATTATACATGATGATTTGATGTGGTTAAGTGACCTAAACTTAACCAATCTAACTCGTTAATTTGATGCGGTTAAGTGACCTAAACTTAACCAATCTAACTCGTTAATTGGATGTGGTTAAGTGACCTATACTTAGCCAATCTAACTCGTGAATTTATGGAGGTTAAGTTAACCCATACTTAACCAATATAACGTGAAAACATGATAAGGCTAAGTCACGAATCACTTGAATACGCTTGACCGATTTGACTCGGTAATTTGACAAGGTCAAGTTAATTTATATAATTAACCAATCTAAAATGATAATTAGACGAGGTTAAGTTATGGATTGCTTAATATACTTAGCCAATTTTGACATGGTTTGTAGACGGGCTAAGTTATGAACTTAAGTGACACTTAACCCATTAGATAAACCCTAATTCGGAGGATCAGGTAAATAACCATAGTTAACAAGGATTATGGAAATAAGGCTAAGTGGTAAACCTTAGTTAAGGGAAACTAAGTAATAATTCTTAGTCAAGGAAATTTGGACCATTTCTTAGATAGATTAGTAACCCGATACGTTAGGTCAACGTTTAAGTATGCGTGTAGGAGCAGGCTATCTGATTTAGATAAAGGCTCCAACGAACTGGGTAACGAAGCAGCGGCTTCGGGGAACGTGAGGATATTCTTGGGATCCCTCTGTGAGCTGCCAGGTCATTATACTAGGCTCACGAGAGGTTGAGGTCTGCGGTAGAAGAACCAAGAATATGCCTTGGTTGCTATGCGAGCGACCTAAAGACTGGGGTGGATAGCAGTGAGTCGACGAATACATAAGGTGCCCGAGATAGCAAGTTCGTCGATCATCTACCATCTTAAGTCAAGCGTGTACGTACGGAAAGGCAGGGAACACCCAACAGACCATAATTGCTATCTAATTATGGGTGAGGTAGGCCGTAGGATGTGGGCTGGCCGGAGTGTAGTTCTCATGCAATATTGTCTCTTGTGTTGCCTTTCACTAGTTGAGGGAGGGGTCTCGTGGGACCATAGCCACATGTAGAAAAGCAGACCTCATCGGCAGATAAATCTAAAGCTCCCGACCGAGTCCTGTATTTCTTGTTTTGCCCTGTGACAGGACTCGGATGGCACGATGTGATACATGTGCATACAGTTATAGAAAAACGATTCACGATGAATGCGTGGGAAAAAGGGAGTGGTTGAGGGTTAGCGTAATCCCTAGTGGCCTAGGTGGTTTAACCCAAACCGAAATACGGAAGCGTGCAATAGGTAAGCGTAATCCCTAGTGGTGCTAGGTGGCGTAAGTCCTAGTAGTTCAAACGATGATTCATATGGAAGAGCCTAGCTAGAACAAGGGTGACAGTCCAAACGATTTCAAGGATAATACGACATGAGGAAGCCCGTACGAGGTACGGCAAAGGACTGAACTTATATACATGGAAAGAAACATATGATTTGAGTAACCTATATATGCGATATATTAGGTTGACATGGACCATTACACGACTTTGAGCAAGGGACATTCATGGTTAACACATGACGCGGGTAGGGATACTAGTACGAGAGGTGCAGAGCAAATATACATGTTAGAACTAGGAAGAATATACATAATAGATACCGTGGGATGTTAGACGGGGTAGATACCTTGGGATAATGTACTCGATAGAAATCTGACGATGTGATACCTTGACTTATCATAACACCGTAGTTTATCATGATACCTTAGTTTACTTTGCCACAGTAGTTCAACCGGCTACCCTGGTTTATCTATCTTGTAGTTATCCTTATGTTTACTTTCAGTTTATGCATGTCATGTTACCTTTACCTGTTTTTATACTGGAAGTAGATAGGACTTACTCAGTCTTTTTGACTGACCCGTTTTGTTTCGCCTCTTTTCTTCCGTTTCCCCCCCGGGTTTCAGGGAGGAAACAATGCTGTTTAGTTCGGACTTCTTCTGCTTGAAGGTCATCATGGATGGCTTGGACTTCTCTTGGCTATGGCTTCTTTACTGTTTTTACTTGGGGAATAATTTATTAAAAAGTCTTTATGCTTCTTTACTATTGCAAGACAGGTTTTGATGTACTCTGATGTAAAAGGCTTTAGACCTTAATTATTGAATTTATGAAAGTTCGATTTTACTTCCGCTATTTTATATGTTCTGTCTTGTGATATTTCTGTGCATGTTTACCAATAATGCCCCTCTAAAGCTAGTGCATTCCTTTGCGAGTGACCCTAGCGAAGGCGGGGTGTTACATTTGGTATCAGAGCAGAAGGTTACTAGACTGGGCAAAAGTTTTTAAAGACCTTCTGAAAACTATTTGAAAATCGTTTACAAAGAAGCATTTTTCACGAAAATTTTCTCTTAAAAGAAAAAGGCTATTCCCCAAAGGCCATTAGCATTATCCTTGTTTCCTTGATTGAATCTCTTTTCCTTTCTTTCCTCCATCTGTAGTCACAGTGGTTTTGACTGCGACTAGTCTTTCTAGCTACGTAAGTGTTTTCCGTACGATGGAGGTGGTTCTCGAGAGACCGTTGCAGAGTTATGCATGAAAGGATAGTAAGAACAAGGATAAAGGATACGAGCTCAGGGATAAGCAACATGTTGGTATGGCTGAGTCCTAAAAGGAGGGAGAAAGATGAACAATGAAACCCATGAAGAGAGAGTACCTTTGGCATGGTGAAACGGGACGGATAGTTAAGTATCATGGAACAGGGACAAGATCATTCGGAAGGCAATAGTATGCTCTCATTTCTAGGGTACCTCAGAAGGAGGGTAACGATCTTGTTAAAGGTTTAGCTTTTCTTCTCTATCATCCTGTCGGGACTTTGTTTTGATCACCGCATCTTTTAAGTCCGCTTCGATAGTTGAGTCTCTGCACCTTAGTACTAGCGTAGTAGAGGATCCCGTTTTTGTCTCAAGTCCTATTGGAAGATCGGTCCATTTACTCATGGCTTGTTTGGATTTGAGAATGTCTATATCAAGTGTTGAGCTTGGAAATAATGCTTATGTTTATAAGTTGTGGATGGATTCTAGGGATGAAGTGGTTATCCAGTAAGGGGTGCCACTCTCGGTTTTAGAAGGAGGGTAGTTAGACTCTTGGCTTGCTTTGGTAATACCCTTGAAGTATCGCGTAACCTTTTGGGTTCTGTCATGATTAGTTACTTAGAATCCCTAGATGCCTTTGTTGGAAATTAGAAACCCGATCGAATGGTGTTCGTTAATAAGACGGATGGTTTACTTCGATTATGTATGGGTTATGGGAATTACCCTAGTAAGTGCGCACGGTAACTTGTTTACTTTCAAGAGAAAGTTTTTCTACGTGGAATACCTTATGGTACAGGGTCCAGGATTCACTAGTGAATTTTGAGGGCTCGCATGGAATAATGTGTACGCAGTCCTGTTTGCGCCAAGTATTCTAGAAGGAGAATAAGTGCAAGTGGAACGAGAGGCGACGAGGAAATGAGTTCCAACTCATGTTATGGAAACAGGAAATAAGAAGCTGCGAAATCGTGAAGTAAAAGGGGCGGTCAAGGCACGATGGAACTAAGCTCAAGGTAATGTGACTCAGGAGACTGAAGACTAAATACGTGCATGATATCTCTTTTGGAATATATCCTCGATCCCTGTTTTTCTGTTGAGCTTGCTTGTAGGCTATCTTTTATGGATATCCTCTCGGTCCTGTCTCTGTTACAAATCCCGTAAGGAGTTTGTTTTGTTTATCTTCTCGACCCTGTTTCAGGGAATCTTAGGTAGAACCCTATGGATGTAAACATGTATTTGAAACATGTTATGGTTGATATGGTTGCAAATGGTTGCAAGTGGTTGCTCGTGGATGCGTGAATACACATTAGATACTAGCTCAACTCGGTTACATTTCATATTGCATATGCATGAGTATTTATACTTGCTTATGGATGAAATTGAATGTGTTATCATGCGGATGTTGCATATGAATGAATGATTGTGCACGCATATAGTATTTACATGACTAGGGCTATTTGCATACACGTTGGATTCATGGCACTAAACATACTTTGCATTAGAAAGATTTTTCAGGCCTGATCATTAGCATTAGCTAAGGAACATGTACACACACGTTTTGCATACATTCGTAAAGCATTAGAAGTCGTCTAAGGACAATGGTTGCTTGTGGATGATGGTTTGAGTAGATGGATGATGGATGGTAGGATATGTTCTTCCTAACTTTGAGATTTCGGGGACGAAATCCTTTAAGAAGGGGAGAATGTAACAACCCGAATTTTCACAACACGTTAAATCAAGAATCAAGACAGAATTAAATTATAAATTCTGAATCAAGTGAATCGGGCTATGCCATTGCGTTCGTCTCGGAAAAATACGCGAAATAGAGTCCGAGTTTTCGAGAATCGGAGTCCGTATGACCCGTAAAAGGCCCAAAGAAGGTTTCTGGGAATTTGAATTTCGGAAACAGTTTTGGGAATCAGATCTGGGGGCTAGGCGGGAAGTTTCCCGCCTAGGCCATGTCGACAGGGCTGTCGACAGGCCTGTCGACTTGGGCCCAGACCAAGTCGACAGCCCTGTCGACTTGCCTGTCGACAGGGGGTGGCCGGGGCAAGTTGCCCGGCGCACCTGTTTGTCTCACCTGGTCTTGTTCTTGGGCTGGTTCTGGAAGCTTCCGAGATCTGATGGTCCTGATCTATCCTAGGGTTAATCTAAGGGCCTAAAACTATCCTAATCTCTATAAAAAGACCCTAAACCTAACCTAAATCCCTAAAAATCAAACCTAGCAACTAAGTGCTGCCAAAATCAATTTTGATCATGGCCTCCATCTCCAATCCCTAGAGCCTATGCATTCAAATCGGGTTCAAATCAAAAGGTGCAAGCTTGCTACACCAAATAGAGGCAAAATCAACGTTGCTATGCGAGTTTCATGACGGATCTTCATCAAAGGAGCCACCTTTCTTCGTCAAAACGATTCATGCTTCTAGTCCTCTTGCCACGCTATGTAAGTTCTAGCTACTTTTGGATCAAAACGGTATTTTAATGTTGACATGGGATAAAATGAGATAAAGCATAAGTATGCATGTATGTGAACCTAACTTTGTCCCTTTTCTATGATCTATGACCTTAGACTAAGATGTAGCAACTTAATCATGTCACTCATGTTATGTTTAGCCTAGTTTATCTTGCAAGTTTGGATCTTTGTCTATGGAAGATTTGCATGAACCTTTGGGAACCATTTGACTTGTGAAACATAGGCAAATACTTGACCTTGGGGCTTATGCATGCATATGAACACAAACCCCTTATGTTTCATGCATGTTTGTGGCAAAACCTCCTTATGATATTATGCAAGTTTGTGGCCAAATCCTATATGATAGTAAGCATGCTTATGGTCAATCCCTATATGACTCTATCATGCATGTCTTAAGGCCAAACCCCCTTATGACGCCATGCATATTTGGAGCCAATCCCTTTTGTGGCATCGTGCATGTTTTGGGGTCTACATGTAGCCATAGTATACCTACTATGTTGACTCGCTTTGCTTGCGTTGGGAAAACACGATTTTGGGTAGTTAGATAAACATGAACATGTCGCGAAATCTTAACTTGAATATGACATGTGTTTATACTTGAAAATATGACTTGAAAGATAACATGGAAGTTGACATGTAAGTATGCATAAAAACATGAGCTTGGGAATTTACCTATTAAGTTAGGTCTACCCTTTGGGAATTTACCTATTAAGTTAGGTCTACCCAAATGCTTGAAAAACTTGTAACATGTTTTGGAAACATGATGAACTTAGATAATATAAGTGTGGCCAACTCGAGGTTGGGTTGAGTTTGCAACGTAAAACTACCCGGAACCGACCAGCCTAACTAGTAGTTGCAAACAATAGGACCCAATGTGAGAAGTTGGTCATGTCGCGCTTAAGACCCGAGGTTAGACTAGGTTGTGGTGTTAATCTACCCGGACTCGCCCGGCTTAACTAGTAACCACAACAAGGTCTAATGTGAGAGGTTAAGAGTGCATTAATTAAATTAATGCCACATGATAAGGTTAAGCAAATTTGACTAATGACACTTAACCGATATGACACGAATGGGTAGGTTAAGTGGGACCGGGCTTGATTTCCTTAATGACACTTAACCAATTCAGACTTGGTAATTAGATGAGGTTAAGCAATTAAGACTTAACTAACATAAACACGGTAATTAGACGGGGTTAGGTAATTGATACTTAACTAACCTAACCACGGTAATTAGATGGGGTTAAGTAATCCACACTTAACTAATCTAAACACGGTAATTCGATGGGGTTACGTTAAACACTTAACCAATTTAAACTTGGTAATTCAATGAGGTTAAGTAACCAATACTTAACCAACTTAATGTGATAATTTAATGGGGTTAAGCAACTTATACTTAACCAATTATACATGATGATTTGATGTGGTTAAGTGACCTAAACTTAACCAGTCTAACTCGTTAATTTGATGCGGTTAAGTGACCTAAACTTAACCAATCTAACTCGTTAATTGGATGTGGTTAAGTGACCTATACTTAGCCAATCTAACTCGTGAATTTATGGAGGTTAAGTTAACCCATACTTAACCAATATAACGTGAAAACATGATAAGGCTAAGTCACGAATCACTTGAATACGCTTGACCGATTTGACTCGGTAATTTGACAAGGTCAAGTTAATTTATATAATTAACCAATCTAAAATGATAATTAGACGAGGTTAAGTTATGGATTGCTTAATATACTTAGCCAATTTTGACATGGTTTGTAGACGGGCTAAGTTATGAACTTAAGTGACACTTAACCCATTAGATAAACCCTAATTCGGAGGATTAGGTAAATAACCATAGTTAACAAGGATTATGGAAATAAGGCTAAGTGGTAAACCTTAGTTAAGGGAAACTAAGTAATAATTCTTAGTCAAGGAAATTTGGACCATTTCTTAGATAGATTAGTAACCCGATACGTTAGGTCAACGTTTAAGTATGCGTGTAGGAGCAGGCTATCTGATTTAGATAAAGGCTCCAACGAACTGGGTAACGAAGCAGCGGCTTCGGGGAACATGAGGATATTCTTGGGATCCCTCTGTGAGCTGCCAGGTCATTATACTAGGCTCACGAGAGGTTGAGGTCTGCGGTAGAAGAACCAAGAATATGCCTTGGTTGCTATGCGAGCGACCTAAAGACTGGGGTGGATAGCAGTGAGTCGACGAATACATAAGGTGCCCGAGATAGCAAGTTCGTCGATCATCTACCATCTTAAGTCAAGCGTGTACGTACGGAAAGGCAGGGAACACCCAACAGACCATAATTGCTATCTAATTATGGGTGAGGTAGGCCGTAGGATGTGGGCTGGCCGGAGTGTAGTTCTCATGCAAGATTGTCTCTTGTGTTGCCTTTCACTAGTTGAGGGAGGGGTCTCGTGGGACCATAGCCACGTGTAGAAAAGCAGACCTTAGTATCTGCATCGGCAGATAAATCTAAAGCTCCCGACCGAGTCCTGTATTTCTTGTTTTGCCCTGTGACAGGACTCGGATGGCACGATGTGATACATGTGCGTACAGTTATAGAAAAACGATTCACGATGAATGCGTGGGAAAAAGGGCGCGATTGAGGGTTAGCGTAATCCCTAGTGGCCTAGGTGGTTTAACCCAAACCGAAATACGGAAGCGTGCAATAGGTAAGCGTAATCCCTAGTGGTGCTAGGTGGCGTAAGTCCTAGTAGTTCAAACGATGATTCATATGGAAGAGCCTAGCTAGAACAAGGGTGACAGTCCAAACGATTTCAAGGATAATACGACATGAGGAAGCCCGTACGAGGTACGGCAAAGGACTGAACTTATATACATGGAAAGAAACATATGATTTGAGTAACCTATATATGCGATATATTAGGTTGACATGGACCATTACACGACTTTGAGCAAGGGACATTCATGGTTAACACATGACGCGGGTAGGGATACTAGTACGAGAGGTGCAGAGCAAATATACATGTTAGAACTAGGAAGAATATACATAATAGATACCGTGGGATGTTAGACGGGGTAGATACCTTGGGATAATGTACTCGATAGAAATCTGACGATGTGATACCTTGACTTATCATAACACCGTAGTTTATCATGATACCTTAGTTTACTTTGCCACAGTAGTTCAACCGGCTACCCTGGTTTATCTATCTTGTAGTTATCCTTATGTTTACTTTCAGTTTATGCATGTCATGTTACCTTTACCTGTTTTTATACTGGAAGTAGATAGGACTTACTCAGTCTTTTTGACTGACCCGTTTTGTTTCGCCTCTTTTCTTCCGTTTCCCCCCCAGGTTTCAGGGAGGAAACAATGCTGTTTAGTTCGGACTTCTTCTGCTTGAAGGTCATCATGGATGGCTTGGACTTCTCTTGGCTATGGCTTCTTTACTGTTTTTACTTGGGGAATAATTTATTAAAAAGTCTTTATGCTTCTTTACTATTGCAAGACAGGTTTTGATGTACTCTGATGTAAAAGGATTTAGACCTTAATTATTGAATTTATGAAAGTTCGATTTTACTTCCGCTATTTTATATGTTCTGTCTTGTGATATTTCTGTGCATGTTTACCAATAATGCCCCTCTAAAGCTAGTGCATTCCTTTGCGAGTGACCCTAGCGGAGGCGGGGTGTTACATGTATGTAGTGTCAACCTATCCAAATATTATTGAAAGTGATCAAGCAACCATAGATTATGTTTGTGTTTCTCGGAGGTTCACTCAGAGAACATTTTGAAGAAAGAGTCTTAAATATTCCGAGAAGTAATCTTCGGGTGTGTATATATAGAGGACTGCTTCCGTAATAAGTTAATTCTGTCCTGAGTTAGTTAGTCGCTCGGCGAATGTTCCTCTTAGCTTTCTAGCCATTGGGTATCTAATGTTTAGTCTTATTCCTAACCCACATGATATGCAAATAATGAATGCTCTCTAAGAGAGTGACACTTGTCCCTTTATATGGGAAGATGTGGAAATTACTAGTCCCACTTAGAGGTATTATAATTTGTAGGGGGTGTTAGCCTCACTTAGGAGGCGACTCCACAAGGTGGAGATGTAACTTTGTTTGTTAGCCCCACTTAGGAGACAACTCCACAAGGTGGAGATGTAACTTTATTTGTTATCCCCACTTAGGAGGCAACTCCACAAGGTGGAGATGTAACTTTGTGGCTTCTCTTCTTAGAAGCTTTTGCTTCTCACCTCTGGAGGCTTTTGGTTACCGCTCCTCGTCTGGAAGGTTGTGTTTGTTGTTGCTTCTCTCTCTGGAGCTTTGTTTAATGCTCCTCTTCTGGGAGGTTTTTGTTTGTTGTAGCTTCTCTCTCTGGAAGCTTTGTTTATGTAGCTTCTCCATCCGGAAGCTTTGTTGATGTAGCCTCTTCCTCTAGAAGCTTTGTTGATGTAGCTTCTCCATCCAAAAGCTTTTTTGATGTAGCTTCTCCCTCCAGAAGCTTTGTTGATGCAGCTTCTCCATCCAGAAGCTTTGTTAATATCATTTATCAAGGGTAAGTTCCACACTTTTCACAGAAGCATTCAAGTATGTCAATATGACATGTTTGACAAAGTCATAAAATTCTGGAATAGGGGAGATAAGATTTAGAAGAATCTTACTTGATCCGAGCTATGATGAATGATTAATCATTCCATTACCGCATATTTGTATGAACAGCTTCCCCCGAAGCTTGTCTTTGATTGATAACTTCGTTGTGTATTCATTCATGCATTGCTTTTCTTTAAGTGCTTCCATTTGACCTTTCGTTCCCTCTCATGGGATAAGACATAAACAAAAAGTGCTCCACTTGATATTTTGTTATATGCATGAGCCCGAACACGGTTTGGTTTTTTACCTGTAATAGCACTCAAACTTACATTAATATCTATTCGACTATAAGTAAAATGATAAAGCTAAATGAATAATAAAAGTAATCATTTGAGATAAGAGGCTTATTGTTAACTTCCCGTTCCCTTGTTGCGTTGACTCTAACCAGTTTTCTCACTGATTTTACTTTGAATTTCTCAAACCAACTTTCTTTTCTTTTTGGTTTGATTTCTTTTTTTATCAAATACCAACAATGTATGCTTTTGTGTCCTTCTGTCTTGTGATAAGAGCAATAATCTGTCCTTTTGTTCGATTTTGTAGAACCTTCTACAAGGGGACTAGAACCAAGCCCTTCTTCCTTTTGTTCTTGCGTCAAGCTTTTCCATGCGTTAAGTATTTCTTCCATAAGAATGAATTTATCAGCTCCGAAATACAAATCATCCAAGCTTCCACACTCATTTAAGATAAGCTCCTTCCAAAAGGGAGATGGCACGAGCAATCCTAATCATACAGCTCTCAGCTTCTCTCTATTCGTCGCCCCTTTCGCCTTGAGTAACATACTGTGTAACCTCTTTAGATAATAGTTAAGTGGCTCCTCTGGTCTTTGTTTGATTTTAGCTAAATCGTAAATGCTATTTGCCGAATCCTTTTGCATATGGAATTGTGTTCTAAATGCAGTGGACAATTGCTTCCAAGATATGATGAGAGGGCTATGATAATGTTTGCGCAATTTAAGAGCTCTTCCATGAGGAGTTGTTATGAAGACCTTGCATCAAAGGGCTTCAGAAGTGTTATATGTATCCATGTAATTCTCAAACATGACAAGGTATTCTTCATGGTCTGTAGTCTCGTCATATGCAAGTTTGTGCTCTTTTATACCATATGGAACCTTCACCATCATTATCTCTTTAGAGAAGGGGATTCCTTGCAACATTCTATCTTATATCCATGTTAGGCTTTCATTTTCTTCTAAACTAACCGCCTCCTTTGATGCTTGGTGGTTTCTCCATGAGATTGGGTTATTATGTAGATTTGATGAAGACTTGGTTTGATTATAAAATTCCTGAGGTGCTATGATCCTTGATTCCGCTTCATAGGGTTCTGCTATAAAGGATCTTTGGACCAAGTTTGCTTCAATGAATATTTTAGTGGTATCAATTTGAGTAGCCAAGTGTAATATTTCCAACTCATCTTTTGTTAAAGTTGAAGGTCCTCTAGTTTCTAGTTTGGCTATTTTGATGTTGCTTTCTGGAATGAATGACATGTTGGTTCCTTCTTTTCCGCTCTTCCCTAATTGAATCGTCCTTTAATTGATTTTCAGAGTACCTTGGTACTCAGAAGCTCCGTGTTGAGACCACTTCTATAATCTTGCTTCTTTAAAACTTCATCTAAACCGGGACGGAACAACACAATTAGAAAGTGGCAATACTATCCAAAAGGTTAAAGGAAGAAAAGGGAACGGAGGTTCAAGCCCTCCTTCTAGCACCAAAATTTTAACGATATTTTCCGTCAACACCAGAGATGGGTCTATGGAAATGGAACATGAAGAAAGCGTCAGGTTGCTAAGAACCTAACGGCCTGAGCAGGAATATTCTGATGATCCAACCGCATAGCAAAAGAATCACAAAAATATACTGAAAAGTAGCATAGCATGGGGAAAACGTAAGAACACACAATTTATATTGGTTCGGCTCACTTTAACATACATCCACTTAAAGGACTTTGATGATTTTATTCATGGAGGAGGTTACATAAGAAATTCCCAAATTGGTTTTCAAATTTGGGTTTTCTCTCTAGAATAAGAGAGGAAGATTGTGGAATGAGAAGAAAAGTCCTTTTCAAATGTAACCCCTGGGGTCCTATTTATAGAGGTTTAGGGTCCCCTTTTGCGGCTTCTTTTTCCAGCCACTTTTTTGGAAAAATGTTAACGATATTTTCCATCAACATCAAAGATAGGTCAATGGAAATGGACCGTGGAGAAAGCGTCAGGTTGCTAAGAACGTAACAGCTTTAGAAGAAATAATCTGATGATCCAGCAGCATAGCAAAATAATCACAAAAATATACTGAAAAGTACCATAGCATGCGGAAAAAGTTAGATCACACAATTTATAGTGGTTCGGTTCAACTTAAACCTACATCCACTTTAAGGACTTTAATGATTTTATTCATGGAGTAGGTTACATAAGAAATTCCCAAATTGATTTACAGATTTGGGTTTTCTCTCTAGAATAAGAGAGGGAGATTATGGAATGAGGAGCAAAGACCTTTTCAAATGTGACCCCTGGGTCCTATTTATAGAGGTTTTGGGTCCCCTTTTGTGGCTTCTTTTTCCTGCCACTTTTTTGGTGCCATCTTTTTGTTCACGCCTTTGGCTTTCATTGTTTTGTCTTTTTCTTCCTTTCTCCTGCTCCCCACGGCCTTCTGCTGTCGTTTTTGTCTTTTTCTGGCATTACCCCTTTCGTTATCAGCCTTTCGTCAACAACCTTTCGTTAGCTTCCTCTAGCTGTCTCTAGCTAATACTATCTTCCTCTAGCTATCTCTATCTTTCTCTGCCATTCGCTGGCTTCCTAGACCACGTTCCCAGTTTCTGAACCCCTTCTGATGTCGGTTCCAAACCCCTTCTCTTGCGGGCTCAATTGAAGACCTTCTTGGATGCGTAAACAGGGTTTCGACTATTCTTATGAACCCCAGTTCTAGCAGAAAGGTTTCGACCGCCTTTCTTCCCATTAAATGTCTTCATGGATGCTTCTTTGTCTTTGCAATATAAATCTTGGACTCTCGGGAGTGGCTTTGGTACCATGCCTTCCAGTAGTTTGGTCTCGAAAGTTATTCTTGGCCTTGATGGCTTTCGGTTTCGGGACTTGTGGTCTCAATTCATGTCTATGCCTCTCTGCTTAAGTAGTTGATTATGAAGTCTTCGGTAGCGGTAAAAGGAGCCGGTTCCGGCTTCTAGCATATGTGTTCGCTTTTAGCTATAAAGGTGGACTTCCAGAGTATGTTCCGATGATGTTGAAGATGGCTCTATATGTAGGTGTTGGTGTCAAGAAGGTATCGGTAGGTTCTTTCCTTCTTCTTCTTATGTCTAGGATTATTTGCTTTCAGCACTAGGTGTATGCTTCCAGAATTGTCATTTTGCATCCCATTCAATGTTAGCATTAACCTCTTGGTATCTTCCTTTTCATATTGACCTTGATATTCCCCCTTCATGACCTTTTGAAATCTTTAATACTACTTTCTATCTCCAGCTGTCGGCATTGGATAGGTATTATTGTGTTCTGATTCTTCTTGGCTGCCGGTATCTGCTTTCGGCTTTTCCCTTTTTTCCCTATGGCCTTATTATTGGCTCTCGGACTTTTGCTTCGGTGACTCCTTGGATTTGGTCTTTTCTCCATGAACCTAGTTTCGCTGTCTGAAACCTCCTTTACCCTTTCGGCTTTAAAGCTTCCGCTTCTTCATATTTGATTGGTATGAAATTTGGTGTTAACATGTACAAATTTTGGATGAATACAATTTCAAAAAATGTCGATCATTTTACTATAGTCATGCAATTTGAGCTGGAGAACGCGTTTTTGCTCTTAAGATCGAGTTTTGTATAAATGGTATAGTTGGGAAGTGATTTTGAGGAGAAGTGGTATGGTATTATTTGTTTGAATTTTTGTGGAGAGATGTGCATCAATGGGAGTTTGTAATGTCAGCTATGGCAATGAAAGGAGCAGGTGCGTGCGTGTTTACGTGAGGAAGAAGAGATGAGGGAGTGATTAATGAGTAATTAGAGTATTAAATTATAATTAATTATATTGTTAATGGCGTATGTATGTATTCAAACTTGTAAAAAATAACAACTTTTGTGTACGTGATCAGAATTTGACGAAACAAGATCTGTTGGGATTGTATGGACACAAGCTACAAAATGAAACAGGTTAGGAGCGATTTGAAGCTCTTTAGAATTTAAGGTGAAATAAAATGTATGTTATTCTAATCGGCAGTTAATCGATATTCAACGATTACGACCAATTCGACTAAACCTACAAACTCTATCCAATTTTTAATTTTATAAATATATTTAAGAATTAATAAACGATGATTGAATGCTATGTGATGGTTGTATGGATGAATTGCTAATAAATTAATTGAAATTATGGATATAGCTATATATATATATATCATTGGTTAAATATTGATTCTATTTATTATGATATCTCATATTAAAATAAAATTGATGTTATTTACATTGGTTAACGTCCGTGAATGCAGGGAAATAGGTTGGAGGGATTCAGCTGGGTTCCTCAAAATTTATTATTGATTGTTTCCATTTATTGTGATATATGATGTGATAGATTTTGTTGTGCTGGGTGTTTGAATAGCATTGTCCCTAAAATAATTATTACTTAAACACCGTAAAAATATATTCGAATAAAAAGGAAAAGAATTTGAATTTTAAAGGAAAAAACTATATTTACAAGATGGAAATTTAATTTTGAATAGGCTAGGAAATTATAACTTGTTTTTTGTATAAAAACAGGTAGTTGGATTTATAAACGATGTTTATAAATGAAGTGAATAATTATAATTGGATAATTTGGGAATGTAAGTTGAAAAGGGGTAATTGGGAATCGTTTTAAAAAAGAAAACGATGGAATTTATTCTGATGTTCAGAATGTAAATAGAATTGAAATAAATTCACAAGGATTTGTAACCAGAAGTCGACTATGTCGAATGTTTTAAAATAGTTTATTTTTAGAAGTTATATATATTATATAAAATATAACTTGATGAGGAAATTTATATTTGGTCCAAAATCAACAAATTATATTTGGATATGAAGGCATTATAGGATTATAAATGAGATTTGATAATAAAGTAAAATATGAATGAGAAGTTACAAAATGACTCAATATATGGAAATATTAGCATGTTAAGGTATTTACAAATAAAATCAAGATTTATTTCATAAAACAAGTCCAGATTTCTATAAGGGAATAATATTCACATTTGTAAAGGAATAATGGTTTAAAAGCAAACGTTTTGCATATTTGAATGAATTTAAGAGAGATTGATAAGAAGTTAAGAAATAGAGTTAAGGAAATTAGAAACAGATGGGAGATTAGTCTAGTTGAATGACTTCCTAATTGTCGATCCGATATTGGTTTCGGCCTTCGGGGTTGATATACTTAGGAGTTGTTCTCTTACTAGTTTATGGTCAGGGGCTAATGAATGTGGAAGAATAGGGATGCCTGAATAACAAATACAAATGCTTTCTGATGTTAATAATGTATATTTTCTAAATATAGAAAACAAGCAAATGTGAATATATATGGAGCTGTTTTTCGATGTTAATAAGAGATATTATCTGTAATATAGAAATTAATAGTTTATGAATATATGGAAATGTCTTCCAAGAATCGTGAGAGGCCAAACGAGTTTTGAGAAATATCAGGGGAAAGTTATGGAAAATGGGAAAACGAGAACTTGGAAAGTAATAAGTTAATAAGAAATTAATTTAAAGGGCTTAGCGTTGCTTGATGCTTGAGACATAGAATTTCCATTTGGAAATAGGAACATTGGTTATATGGATGTTTCCTTTGATAGTTAAATAACCTACTATCAAAGTTTTGGTCCATTTTATATTTTCATTGTCAATATGGAGAGATCGAGATAAGGTTTATTATCGGAAAACCACTCCGTATGGGTATAAGTGTTGCGAATCAAATTATGCTTAATTTAATTGAAGATGGAGTAAAGTGTAAGGGCTATTGTATTAATCCTAGGTAGAAATTGCCTAAGACAGATTGATGGAATAGCGCCTTCGGTTTGTCCAGTCCAAGGACAACTTGTGTGGATGAATGTCTGACAGAGTATGCCTAACATATCGTCTACATTGATCTCTTTGAATGTATTAAGTTTAGTGGTCGAGGAATTCGTTTCTCTTAGCTTTATACCCGTGATTCTTTTTGGGAAATCAATAAATGGTTTGGCGGGTTTGACAATATGCATTCAAAGTGAATGATACGATGGTATTAAAAGGTAAATATGGCCTCGAGCCTCGCAACCGGGAAATGATATAAAATTGGGTAAGTCACATGGTTATGTGGGCTGCTCCCAGTAGAATGGATTGTCATCTGATCTAGAGAATATCCATTTGCTTCTTTATTCTATCGCTGCTGTATGCTTCGGTAACAGTTATCAATCCCAACCGTTAGTGATAATACGTTCGGAACAACCAAGCAAAGTGAGTGGCCAGTCATGTTTAGCCAGGTTGCAAGATGTTCTTGTTGAACCTAGTTTATTCTTCTCTATAGATTCACTATCGGAAGGTTGTCCCATACCTTGCTGTAGTTGGAATCCATTCTCCTATAAGAGCCTGCGGTTTTGTTTGTATACTATGTATGTGGAGCGTGAGACGCAAGCGTTCTGCTAGATTGTTATTTACTTGATTTAGACACTATTATAATATCAGAATAATATGGATTCAAAGAATGTTTTGGGTTATCATAAGGTAAAAATCATTTGTGTTTATGTGTGGATCGGTCTTAAGATTATCCTTTCTTTTAAAAGGATTTTCAAAATTTAAACCAAGTGGTTGGAGTTTACTCACACCATTCCCATGATTGACCCAGAGTTTGTTTTGTTTTACCCTAAAATCTTGGGTGCCCAAATTTGTACGGGCTATCAAGTAGTCAGGATTTTACAGATACACTTGAAAGAGCTTGGAGTAGGAGGCTTCAGCATTAGACAACCATTGTTTATTTCCTTTCTGATATGTTGTGTTGTACTCTGATGATGGTACGTGTATACAGTACATATTTGTATTTCAAAATTATGTTATATAATAGATTTTATTCGTTCCATTGTGAGATTGTGTCTGCTCTGATGTTGTGTTTGTAATTTTCTTTTCTTATATTCTAACTTTTCTTTCTATTTCTCACCCTCTAACTTCTTCCTTTTAACGTTCTGGTATTTTGATACTTGAATAGTGGACATGGTATACAGTGGATGCATTTATGTCGATTTTCAGGATCGGGAATTTGTTGGCTCGTTATAGAGTGCATGAGTATAGATTTAAAGATGAATAAACTTAATTGAGAACCAATGAATGAAAAAATTCAAGTATAATGAATTTGAATGGAATATATGGAATCGATTAATTCAAATGAATTTCTAAGAGGTTTGTTATAAATAAATTTTATGTGTATTAGATAGTATATAAAGTACATTGGAATGGATAAATCTGATTTTTTGAACATACATTGTGTAAAATTGACTGGTTAGAGGAAACGTAATAATTAAATGAATCAAGTAATGGAAGAGGGAAAGTACAAAGAATAAGGTCGAAAAAAGAAGTATTATCTTTCTTTAGTTCTTTCTAGTTTTTCTATTCGTTATTTACTCGATTTTGGAGCATTCCATTCCTTTATCTTTAGTACTATGGTTAATTTTTTGCACTTAGATATTTTTATAGATCATGTAGTAGTTTCATAATATGCGAGAGGATCGGCACAGTTATTTCCGATAAGCCTGGGTTTGAGACTAGAAATTAAAGATATGGAGTGATGCTTGTGGGTATTTCTAGGTAAGGGTTGGTTTTTGGATCTAGAAAGGTTGACAACATGGTTGGCTATCTCAAATTTTGATACTAGACGTAGAATTTGATTGAGGTGGTTATATTTCTGGGGTTTATCGAGATAAGGGAGAAATTTACGATATGGATTGGTTAGCCATTTATGAGGCTATTTTGGGCTACAAAAGGAGGGTTGTTAGGCTAGGGACATACATCGATGAACCTTTGAAATTTCTTTTATCCTTAGGGACAGTCATGTTGAGTTTCTTATATTCTCTTGAAGTATCCCTTGATGACATTGGTTCTATACCCATTTGCAAGATTTTCTGAATGTGTTGGATAAGGTTTAGAGTGATACCTCCTAAAAGAGGGATTGACTTTCGTATTTATCTTTGTAAAGATTCCAAACCTATGGCATTGCTTACGAGATATAAGGCTCCAATAGGAAAGGTGCGATTTTGGTAAATAAATTAATGGGATTTTGGGAGAATAGATTGAGGAACTTATAGAAAAAGGGTTTATAAGAAGAATCATTGACCTTTTCCTTATATAGATGGTCTTTTTGATTAACTAGTATAAGCAAATATTTTCCCATAGCTAGATTTTTTTATTTTTATTTTTATTTTTGTTATTGATTTCCACTAATCATAAGTAGTGGGAAGAATCATAGACAAAACCACTACTAGAACATTCAATTGATTTTATGAATAGTTTTCCATACTTTTTGGAATAGCTTGTGCTTAAACCTAGTGGTTTACTTTATAGGCAGGGAAATTTGTGAAGTTCTGAATAATATGATAGGAGTCTGTGTGGATGACATTTTGGTTTAATCAAAAGGTAACAAGGAATAAGTTTGGTACTTAGTAAAGGGATTCGGTACCTTATAAACATATAGACCCTAAATGAAGTTCTATAAAAATCATTATTGGAAGGTAAGGAATTTTCTTGGATTAGTGGGCTATTATAGGAAAGTTATTGAAAACTTTTCTAAGATATCAGTTCCCTTAGCCTACCTAACCAAGAAAAGTTTAGCTTTTATCGACACATAGTATGAAACTATTAAAAGTTGTTTTTGCTAATACATTAGCTCTTTTTTTGGGTAAAATAGTTCTTCGTATGAGAGCACTTAAAAAATCTGTAGCCTTTTTGGAATACTCCGCAGTA
Source organism: Allium sativum (assembly GCA_030737875.1). NCBI lineage: Eukaryota > Viridiplantae > Streptophyta > Magnoliopsida > Asparagales > Amaryllidaceae > Allium > Allium sativum. The sequence goes on along the minus strand of CM060916.1, from coordinate 164,390,258 downwards.
GGGGAAAAGAAGAATTTTTACAGTACAGAGATAGAGAAAAGGATTTACTGTGGAAGTGTACCATGGATTATGATGAGATGTTAGGATGTATTACGACGAGTAAGGTTTGATGTTAAGAGTTTGGTGTTCATCAAGATTTTGTCATTTGGACATAAGGTGAGAATCCTAGAAACCTCGTTTATAGAATAGTAACTTATGGAAATAAACTCATGCATGATCGTCAGATCAGGTTGATGGAACCTAAGGGTATTAGGTCCTTTAAGACTACCGGTTTAGGGATGAGCGATAAGTTTAGCTATTGAGAAAAAGGTCAAATGTTCATATATTATAGGTAGAAGGGAAATAAAATTTTAATCAGATTAATGACAATAAACATTTGTGTTCGAAGGGAAGAAACTTGAAAAAAAATTAGCAAAAAGAAATTTTGAAAGTTCACTTTGAGTTTAACTCCATATATATGGTCTTACAAATGGAGATTTTTAAAAGATATTACGCTTTGATATGAAATTCATATTTTTAGAAATTTCATAAAATAATAGTATATTTCAAAAATAAATTTTAGTAACTTCATATAATAAGATTTTCCCCATAAAGACTTTATAAGAAAAAAAATAAAGGATAAATTGAATTTTGAAATAATGTAAAGGAAAAAAGTGTACTCCTATGGTGTTGGAGAATATAAGTAAAACAGATAAAAAGAAAGCAAGGTTAAAGACACGGATTTATAATGTGAATACCGTAAAACTAATGAGATCATGAAGGCTTTACTTGGAGGGTAGAGAAAGCTCTAGGATCTAAGGTCATGATGTAACAGCAACTGAGCCATACCAAACTAATCAAAAAGGTTTTAGCACTGGAAAGAGACCAATAAACATGACAAGTCAATGATAAATGGAAAGTTTTTTAGAGGTAAATTAGTTAGCTTGCTCTGAGACTTATAAGGCTTCTATCTAGAGTAACTATAATGGGTAAGACGAAAAGACTGTATGATGAATTTGGTTAGAACGACTCAATATTTACAAGAGGAACCATTTAGTTAGGAGAAGTGGAGAAGAAGTATGAGCCATTAGTTGGTTATCATATGATAGGGCTTCAACCATTCCATAAAAAGAATTTTCATCTTATATGGTGAACTTTCTGATATAGCAATTTGTGTGTCTCAGGAGAATCCAAGTTTCGTACTCACAATTTTTTTTGACAAACACCTTTTAGATATTCTATCATTAGCTCTTCCTTTGATTAGGATTTTTTTCCGGAGCATCCTTGGGAAGAGTAGATCTTAAGATCGTGCCTATGTATGGTTATATTGGTTGTAAACATGTAATTAGAACATGTTATGCATGATGGGTGCAAGTATTTGCCAATGGATGCATATTCACACACTATGCACTATTATCTTCTAGAGACTGATCAAACTAGGTCACAAGTATATGCATAAGGATGTGTGTTGCATTTTATTTATTTATTCCATGACCGCTATAAAGGGATGATTATTATATAGTTGTTGCACATGGATGATGATTGTGGCATGCATATAGAACTATTAATTATCGTTAGGATCTTTGCATACATTTAGTTGCATAATACTGGCATAATTGCATAAAAATGAGGTCGATTGAATAAGTAGACCGCCTAGTCATTTGCATTAGTTAGGAACATATACACTACACTGTTGCGTAATAACATAACTTTGCATCAGAAATTTTAAGGATAGTAGATGCAATGGATGGTGTTTGAGCAGATAACTGTAGATTTTGGTATTGAATATTAGTTACATTTTTTTTCCTAACCTCTTCTAGGATGAAATCCTTTAAGAGGAGGTATTTGTAACATCCTAGTATTTTAATATTAATATTAGTAATGGAAAATGAATTTAATAAGTATAATTAACTGTAAATAAAGAAAAGAAAAAAAGAGAAAACTTTTATAAAGGTCAAATTTGGCTACGAAAATTTTTCCATTGTGTCCGTGATGAATTTTTGGATAATTTTTATATATAATTTGTCCAAATCCAAGTTAAAATGAAGAAGATATGTAAGGTTAAATGTAGAGTTTACGGTTTTAAAACGAAAAATGAAAAGACAACGCTATAAATGAACACAACGGTATGGAATAATAAACAGAATCGATTAAAACGTTAACATTATACAAAAATAACATTATAAAATAATTAATGGAGTTTAACTAAAGGCTAATGTTAAATAAAAATAATGTTATAAATTAATAAATAAAATATAACGTCATAAAAGAATTAATTCATGAATAACAACGTGCATATAAATGTGCCTGTATATATTTATTTTATACAAATATGTATACGTATAAATTTCAGAAATAACGCGTGTTTGAATTTGAAAACTAACAAGTGAAATAAATTGAATATAATTAAAACATTAAACGTTTATATAACGTATCATTGTAAGTAATTAATACGAATCAATCCATAAAAGGCAATACACGTTAAAGTGAACCATTCAGATTTAAAATGAGTGGTTAGATGTGTACCTATAATGTGTCCAGCATAGATCTTATCAAGCTAGTCCTATGGACTGAGATCCCCTAACTTAACTATAAGTAAGACTCTAAGCCTAATCTCACATACAAATCTTCTTCCTCTGGGTTCTTCTTGCTTAAGCATGACCCTAAACCTAAATATTTTCTAGGAGAAGATTCTAAAATAAAAATTAGTAAACATCGCAGGAGCGGGATCTGGGAAGACTGCAGACTATAGCTAAGGATGATAGGTGAGTGATAGTTATTATTTCAGATCTTTATGAAATTAAAATAATATGGTTTTAATAGTTGTAGTTTGCAGTTTTTAAATTATTTTCTATTAAGTATATTTTCAGCGTTTCTCTTACGGTTATTCTATTTCAACAGTTATTTACATTTTTTCAATAGTTCTTTTTACATTTGTTTTTAATTGTTAATAGATTTGAAGTTGTTAGTTTTGGAAAGTAAATTTAATCGTCTTTCTGATGTGGAAAATAATATAAGAGTGTGAATTTCACAAACACATATTAAATAATGAAACACTAAATTTACATAAAACACTGTAAAACCTGTAGATCTGAAACAAAAAGGAAATAAGTTGAATTTACACAAAAGATCTGAAATCTGTAAAACATGTAGATCTGAAATTAAAAAGATAATGTATAGAAAAGTTGTAGTTTTGCAGTTAAGTGCAAAACATTACATATTTGTACCTAAATATGGAATAGATATATTTTTGCAATTAAGTTCAAAAGTTATAGTTTTGCACTCAAGCGCAAAATAATTTGTACTTTTATAATTAAGTAGAGAAAGTTACAGTTTTGCACTAAGAAAAGTTATACTTTTGCAATTAAGTACAAAAGTTATAGTTTTTCACTTAAGTATAAAAAGTTAAGTTTTTACTGTTAAGTACAAAAAATCATAGTTTTGCAATTAAGTAGAGTTAATTTACGTTTCTTCTATGTGTATTAAAAGGTTACGATTCTATATGTTTAGATTTAAAAAGTAGATTTAAATCCATTTGGATTACGTAAGAAAAAGGGAGATTTGGTGTAAAGTAGAAAATGCAGAATTATTTGAAAAGATTAGAAATACATATAATGTAAATTAACATCAAAACGTTAATTGTAGTAAAAAGATAAAATGAAAGTGAATGAACAAATTTTAGAGACTTGCAGGAAAAATATGACATGCGTTATAATGAAAAAGAAAGAAAGATGAAAAGACTTATATTATGATATTGGAAACTGTCTTGAGAAGTTAGAATATCGTACTAAAATTAATGTAAATAAAGGATTAAACCTATTATGATATTATAGACTTACACTGATAAAAGTATAATATCACAGGATTGGCTCAAGCCAAGGACTGAGGCAAAAGGTTATATTTAGATCTTGGATTTGTTCAGTAGATTAAATTTAGATCATGGATTAAGTTATTAAATAAAACCTAGATTAGGGACTGGGTTAATAAGTAAAACTGAGGTCAAGACTGAGCATGGGGGAGCGTTATTAGAATATTGTTTGGTAGGTACCTGCAACATTTTCATTTGGTTCAAAAACTGGTGATCTCAGATCAGGGATTGAGATTGGAACATGTCTTATTGTTTAGGTTATAGTTAGGGCGATAGGTAGGGCTTCCAATGATGTCCGTGCATGCGGCATTGATTGGACTATTGCATCAATGCGCTAAATTATGTCATGTCTTATTGTTTAGGTTACAGTTAGGGCAAAAGGTATGGCTTTCGATGATTTTCGTGCATGCAGCATTGATTGGGACTACTACATCAATGTGCTAAATTATGTCTTTGCTAGTGGATAGACGTATGGTGGTTCGCGTTGACAGAGTTTCACGATGTACAGGTTCACAGTGAAATTCTACCATGCTAAGAGGTAGTAAACTATCATGCTAAGAGGTGGTAAGTAGGAAAGGTCAATCGTTAGGTAGAATTAGGAAATTGATCCTAATAATATTTCTATAATAATAGAATCAGTTCAAACAATCAAATAATCGTCTTAAACATGGCAAACAATCTAATAATCTCAAATATCACTTTAAATTTGTACATGAACACATTACCTTTGTAACACAAGAGCTATTATCAAGTCAATTATCTTTAGTTTGCGTTAAAATGTTAATAATTAATTCCATGCACTGGACTTTATGTCATACCACTCTCCTTTCTTTCTCCCCTATAGGCATATATAAATAATAGTATATTTCTTGGCAGGCTTGGAGCATGGCTTGGGCACTCATCCTGATGTGTTTTTAGTTTCCATATTTATTCAGTGCTTGTATTTATTGTAACTGGATTTTAGAGAGAGATGTTTTGACATAAATTATGCACTCTGATAATTAAGTGATTTTGAGACATTGATGTAATGATATTTTGATCAATTGTAAAACAAAGTTTGTCTAAAAAGTTTAAATAAGATATCATGTTTCCACTATAATTTATTTTATGTCTTGTGAATCTTTGTAACAACCCGGATTTTTACATCATGTTAAGACAAGAATCAAGGAAGAATTTAATTATAAAAAATTCTGAATCAGGAGAAACGGGTTGCGCCATTGCGTTCGTCTCGGAAAAATGCGCGAAATAGAGTCCGAGTTTTCGAAAATCGGAGTCCGTATGACCCAGTTATGGCCCGTCAAAGTTTTCATAAAAATTCAAGTTCAAAAACAGTTCGAAATTCAAATCTGGAGCCAAACGAACTGGGCGGGAAAATTCCCGCCCAAGCCCCAGGTCGACTGGGGTGTCGACTGGGAAGTCGACACGCCCAGGGGGCAGGTCGACTGCCTAGTCGACACGGGTGTCGACCTGGGTGGTCCGACCACTTGGGCCTGGGTGCACCTGCTGCTGTCTTGGCTCGGTTTTATGGGCCTGTGATGGATTTTGAGGGCTCAGATCTATCCTAGGGTTTATCCTATGGCCTAAACTACTCCTAATCTCTATAAAAACATCCTAGGACCTAACCTAAATCACTAAAAATCATTCTAGCAACTAAGTGCTGCCAAAATCTATCTTGATCTTGGCCTCCATCTCCAACTCCAAGGGCTTATGCATTCAAATCGGGTTCAAATCAAAAGGTGCAAGCTTTCTACATCAAATCGAGGGTAGATCAATGTTGCTACGCAAATTTCATGACGATTTTTCAACAAAGGAGCCACCTTTCTTCGTCAAGACGATTCATGCTCCTAGCCCTCCTTCCACGCTATGTAAGTTCTAGCTACTTCTAGATCTAAACGGTAGTTTTAATAATGGCATGGAATAAAACGAGATTAAACCAAGTATGCTAGCCTATATGAACCTTGTCATGCCTCTTTTGCTTGAACCTATGACTTTTGGCTATGTTTAGTGACTAAATCATGCCACTTATGTTATGTTTAACTTAGTCCATCATGAAAGATTGAACCTTTACTTGCGGATTGTTGGCATGAATACTTGAAACCACTTTGACTTGTGAAATATGCACATGAATATGACTTGGGGCTTATGCATGTAAATGAACCCAAACCCCCTTATGATATCATGCATGTTTGTGGCTAATCCCGTTGTGACATTATGCATGTTTGAGGCCAAAAACCCCTTATGATGCTATGCATATTTTGAGGCCAAACCCCTTATGATACCATGCATGTTTGTGGCCAATCCCTTTTTGATATCGTGCATGTTTTGAGGCCAATATGTAGCATAGTATCTTTACTATGTTGACTCGTTTTTACTTGGGTTGGAAACACGATTTGGGGTAGGATAGACGTGCGTGATTATGACATGATAATTTGACATGGGATTTCATGAAAATATGGCACTCATGATACACCTAAATGTGGACATGACATGTGGGGTAAACATGGGACTTGAAACTAGACACGTATGGGTTGTAAGTGTAATATGACACTAGACCAAACATGAAAGTGGCCAACTCGAGGTTGGGTTGAGTTTGTAGCATAAATCTACCCGGACCCGCCCGGCTTAACTAGTGGCTACAAACAATAGGACCCAATGTGAGTAGTTGGTCATATAGCACTTAAGACCCAAGGTTAGACTAGGTTGTGGTATAAAGCTACCTGGACCCGCCCGGCTTAACTAGTAACCACAACAAAGTCTAATGTGAGAGGTTGGGGTGCATTAATCTAATTAATGCCACATGAAAAGATTAAGTAATTTTGACTAATGACACCTAACCGATATGACACGAATGGGTAGGTTAAGTGGAACCGGGCTTGATTTCTTAATGACACTTAACCATACAAGACAATTAGGGGATCGGGTTAAGTAATTTAAACTTAACTAATCCGACTTGGTAATTAGATGGGGTTAAGTAATTTACACTTAACTAATCCGACTTGGTAATTAGATGGGGTTAAGTAACTTAGACTTAACTAATCTAAACACGGTAATTAGATGGGGTTAAGTAACCTACACTTAACTAATCTAAACACGGTAATTCGATGGGGTTAAGTTAAACACTCAACCAATCTAAACTTGGTAATTCAATGAGATTAAGTAACCAAATTTAATGGGGTTAAGTAACTTGTACTTAATCAATTATACATGATGATTTGATGAGGTTAAGCAACCATACTTAACCAATCTAATATGAGAACTTGATAGGGTTAAGTCACAAGACCATTTAAATATACTTAACCATTCTAATACGATTAGTGGATGGGGTTAAGTTAACCTGTACTTAACCAATCCGACTCGATAATCTGATGAGGTTAAGATAATCTATGCTTAACCAATCTAACGCGATAATCTGATAGGGTTAAGATAAACAAATACTTAACCAATTTGACTTGATGATTGAATACGGTTAAGTCATGAGCTTCTTGGTATATTTAACCAACTTGTAGGGCTAGGTCTTGGACTTGAATACTTAGCCAAAGCTTGACATGATTCGTAGGCGGGTTAAGTCATGAACTTGAATGACAACACTTAACCCATTAGACAAAACCCTAGCTCAGGGGACTAGGTTAAAAATCGTAGTTAACAAGGGTAGCGGGAAGAGAAGCTAAGTGGTAAACCTTAGTTAAGGATAACTAAGTAATAATTCTTAGTCAAGGAAATTGGACCAGTTCACAGATAGATGAGTAACCCGATACGGTAGGTCATCGCTTGAACACACGTGGAGGAGCGAACTATCTGACTTAGATAAAGGCTCCAACGAACTGGGTGACGAAGCGGTAGCTTCGGGGGACGTGAGGATACTCTTGGTATCCCTCTGTGAGGTTGCAGATGATCCGCCTGGGCTCACAAGAGGTTAAGGTCTGCGGTAGAAGAACCAAGAGTATGCCTTGGTTGCTATGCGAGCGACCTAAAGACTGGGATGGATTAGCATGGAGTCGACGATTCTTGTTTTTGCCCTGGATAGCGCGTCGTCGACTACCTACCATCTTTAGTCAATCGTGTATGTACGGAAAGGCAGAGAACTCCCAACAGACCATATACTTGCTATCGAGTTATGGGTGAGGTTGGCCAATAGGTAAGTGAGGCATAGTGGGGCCGGGATGTAGTTCTCATACATGATTTTTCTTGGATTGCCTTTCAGTAGTTGAGGGAGGGGTCACGTGGGACCATAGCCATGGATACAAAAACAGACCTTGATATCTGCATCGGCAGATGGCTTAAAGCTCCCGACCGAGTTCCGTATTTCTTGATTTGCCCTGGCACGGAACTCGGATGGCACATTGAGATACATGTGCGTCTAGACATGGAAAACGATTCACGATACATACGTGGGATAAAGGGCGTGGTTGACGGGTGGCATAATCCCTAGTGGCCTTAGGTGGCTTGAACCCAAACCGAGACACGGAAACGTTCATTAGGTAGCATAATCCCTAGTGGTCCTAGGTGGCATAAATCCTAAGTGAACACGCGATAGTTCATGGTAAGAAAACATAACCAGATCAAGGGTAGCAGTCCAAAACAACTTCAAGGATAAAATGGTACTACGTTGAGGTGGTATAGATTTACATGGGAAAGCCCGTACGGCCTACGGCAAAGGACTGAACTTATACATGGAAAGAAACATACGAGTTGGAAAAACCTACATATGATATATATATATATTAGGTTGACATGGACCATTACATGACATTGGGCAAGGGACATTCATAGTTAACACATGACGCGGGTTGCGATACAAGTACGAGAGGTGCAGAGCAAATATACATGATAAATACCGTGAGATGTTATACCTGATAGATACCTTAGGATAGTATACTTGATAGAAACCTGACGATGTGATACCTTGATTTATCTTGACACCGTAGTTTATCATGATACCTTAGTTTATCTTGCTACAGTAGTTCATCCAGTTATCGTGGTTTAGCTTATCTATCTTGTCGTCATCCTTATGTTTACTTTCAGTTTATGCATGTCATGTTACCCTTACCTGTTTGTATACTGGAAGTAGATAGGACTTACCAGTCTTTATGACTGACCCCGTTTTGTTTTGCCTCTTTGTCTTCCGCTTCCCCTTAGGTTTTCAGGGAGGAAATGATGTTGTTTAGTTCAGACCTCTTATGCTTGAAGGTCATCATGTATAGCTTGGTCTTCTCTTGGCTATGGCTGCTTCACCGCTTTATTTTAGGGAATAATTTATGAAAAGGTTTTATGCTTCTTTACTATTGCAAGACAGGTTTTGATGTATTCTGATGTAAAAGGCTTTAGACCTTATTTTATAAGGTAATGAAATTTGTTTTACTTCCTCTGTTTTATATATGTTTTGTCTTGTAATATTTCTGTGCATGTTTACCTCGATAATGCTTCACCAAACCTAGTGCATTCCCTTTGTGAGTGACCCTAGCGGAGGTGGGGTGTTACAATCTTAGTCTCTATAAAGTCTTTAGTTATACCTAAAAGCTCCATAATCCTTGGCATGGCCCATCTGGAGAATGTTTTGGGGCATGAGGTGTTACAAGGGTGGTATAATTAAGAAAATCAGACAAGTGTTTTGGAAGATATAGTGGTTTTAAGTTTTTAAGGTTACTGAATGGATTTAGGGGATGCTAATATTATGAGATTATCAAACCTATTAGTCTAATGGCAATTAATTATAATTAGTGGCTGAAGGAAATTAGCATAAGCTTTTCTCCTCGTTTCCCGTTGGTCCAAACTCTAAACCTAACCTTAAATTTATTCCCAAATTCATAAATCACATTCTAATTCATATCTAACTGTCTCTAATTTCCAAACAGATGCTAGGTTCATATAGATCGACTTAATCTTCTCATTTACAGTACATCTACATCAGATTTCCATGATTTTCCAATGGATGTCTCATTGATTAAATAAGTCAATTGATTTGATGAGTGATTTTGATCTCTTACGTGTCTACATCCATTATATGTTTTAGTTGGGAGATTTCATCATCTATATGTTTAGATAATCCTAAAAAGTATTTAAATTTGATTATTTTATATTTGAAACCTAAATTAACCTAACTAAGCATATAATGGATTAATGTGATAATTTTATAGCAATTAATAAGTAGTTTAATCAGGTTTGATGCTAAACCTATATATAGATGTCACTTATTCACATTCATATGCAAGTATCTACATTTGATACTTATGTACTTTACTTTTTGAATCATTGGATGTTATGTTTGACTTTATGTGTTAGTGAATTGCATAACTAGGATTTATATTGAAGATTGGATCATATCAAAGTCATAGTTCGTCGAAATCATACAAAACTTGGAGGATAGGCTCTGAAAGACGTAGGATCACGCCAAAAAAAATTCAAGATCCATTGAAATTAAGTAAATGGATTCATAATGATCCATAAGCTATGGATCGGCACTGATCCATAGGATAAAGTCCAAAAGGGATGCAATTTATAGAGAGGTATAAGGTGGGTAGTATATGGCTTTTGGATGTTTTGGTTGGATTTATATAGGCTAAGTGATCAGTAATTGATGGATCAGTTAAAATGGAGCATGGATCAGTTGAAAAGGGATTGGTCAAGATGCAAGGTGATATTGGACTCGAGTTAGGATGGATGACCAAGGTCCAAGGCATTAAGAGAGTTTAGTAGAAAACTACAAGAGTCAAGCACAAAAATTTTGCTAAGTATATGGATAGCATTGATCCATATGCTATAAATTCGTATTGTTCCATCATACTTCATCATGAAGAGGTGTTATCTACGGTGGTGATAGAGGAAGTCTTCGGGGTTATGCTAGAAGTTATGGCTCGTTGATTGATTTACGAGGTGGAAGTTATGGTGCAATTAAGTTTTGACTCTTCGGTTGAAAACTTGGGAATTAGGTTGTATCAAAGGAGTGATGGATAGGCAGCGCTGGATGAAGTTGAGGTTGTGGTATAATGGAACTGGTAGCGTAGTAAGACTCAGACTAGATTTATAAAACTCTTGAGCAGTAGGAATTTTATGTAATCATCAACAACTTAGAGTGTTCTTGTTGCGCCTCAAGGGAGGGCTACTATGAGGACGCCCATTAGGACCATAGTGATCGTCTTTTATCGTGGATCACCCATACGAGGAGATCTAGTTGTTGGACACTTGGGTCCTAAAGGAAAATGTATTGAACAAGCATGCATGGTAGTCAAACTAGAACCAGGATTTCCATTAGTCACTAGCATAAGAGAGGATGTTCATATAATTTATCAAATATTCAAGTTTTAGAAGGTTATATTTAGGTTTTGGATGATGGATGTTATGATTATTATAGTTGCTTTTACCTTTATTCTATTACACGATCACCTATAAGATTTTGGAGAGGGGATGGGAAATGGAGCTAGATCGTAGACTATCTATGGTCTTCTATCATATGAAAATGTCATCTATTGTTACTCTTTGGTTGTAGGGAAAGGTCAGGTATTAGACTTAAACTTGTATCGTTATATATTTCAAAATATACCTATTGGTAGTCATCGCCCACACTAAATTGTTGTCTGATACAAGGTTTTATTTTTCCTCTTATTATCTTAAGTACTCATCGATGATGCTAATGAGTACACTAGATAGCAGGTTTAAGTGATGTGGTAGCATATCCAAAGACAAGCCTAGAGAAGTTGTGACGTATTTACTTTATTTTGTATATATTCTATGTTATATGCATAGTAATCTAACCGATGAGAATGTAGTCAAGTCTTAATTCACTTGACACTGTTACTTCATAATGTACATAACTTAATGATGACGTTGATGATGCTTTCACCCTGTAATGGCACATTATTATTTTGACTAAAATTCCTATTATATTTAATCCATGTACTGTAAGATATACGATAGGTTGCTTTGTTCTTTCACCTCAAAATCAACTCATACGAGCTTGGAACATGTATTGCGCATTTTTCCTTGTTTGTAATGCAAGTGGTATGTGGTAGTTGCAATATAAGTATGACTGGTACGAAAATGAATGCAAAGTGAGAAGGCAGGTAGGCAAATATTCTCATGCCAAGGTGGTAGAAGACAACATAATCAGGAAATATATCTTTATTGATGGCAATTAATGCGGTGAGTAAAGGTAAGCAAGTAATATGGTACTTGGATACAGGTTGCAATAACCATATGTCAAGTCACAAAGAGTTGTTTTCTCTATTGAATGAGACGATACAGACTTCCATTACATTTGGGAATGCTACAAATATGTCAGTTAAAGAAAAGGAAGGATTGCTATCACATTAAAGAATGGAATGCTCAACTACATATCAGATGTATATTATGTGATAGATATAAATAAATGTGTTTAGTGTAGGACAATTATTAGAGAAGGGGTTCAGTATGTGCACCTACCATGGAATGTTCACAATTAACATTCTAAATAGAGGTTAATATCAAAGGTAACTATATCTCCTAAGCACTTGTTTCCTTTGATGTCAAAGCATGAGAAGTTACCATGTTTGAGTTACGTATCCCACGATGATAATTGGTTATAGTATATGCTATGTATACATTTAAATTTCAATGCTTTAAATCTCCTTGAGAAGATAATTGGTTATGGTATAAGCGCTTGGCATTCGATTTGTCTTCTATTCATGTGCCAAACTAAGTTTGTAAAACTTGTGTTATTGGAAAGAAGCATATAAATGTTTCTTGGTTGGAAAGGCTAAAGGCCCTTGGAGATTATTTTCTTAGACTTGCGATCGGTTAAGGTACATTCTTATAGATGTTCAAAATATTCCATCACTTTCACTAATGATTTTAGCGGGAAGGCATGAGCGTACGTTTTGAAGACATGGTCTGATGCATCTGATACATTTAAAGAATTCAAGGCTTATGTTGAGAAGAAAACTCGAGAAAAGATCATATTGTTGAAAAATGATAAATACATGAAGTATGTTGCTTAAGATGATTTCTTAAAGAGAAGTGGCATAAAGCACCGGATGACAGAATGATATACTCGCGTTGAAATGGTGTAGCGGAGAGGTATAGCAAACCATCGTGATGAGATACAAGCTAAAGTTGGAGAATTTACCAAAGTATTTATGGGTAGAAGTTGTAAATTGTGTGTTTTAAGTCTTGGACAGATGCCCTAATAAAAGCATTGATGGAGTTACTCTATATGAAGTACGTAGCTAAAAGGATCCCAACATTCATGGCTAAGAATGTTTGGATGCATTGCGTGTGCCTGTATTCTAGATTAGATAAGGAAAGAACTTGATGATAAAGTTGAAAAGTGCATTTTTGTTAGATATAGCATGGTGACAGATGGGTACAAATTTTATAACCCAATGACAAAGAAGATTAGTCCAAATGTCACATTCGATGAGTAGAGTGGTTAGGATTGAAGTTCCATAGAAAAAGTGCTTCAATATTCACTAGAATAGACTATGAATCAAATGGAGATGAGAAAGATGGTGTTTAAGAGAAAGAGTCTTTCAAAATTCAAGAGAGTTAGGGAGCAAATGTTCCATAAATTAGTCCTCCACATGAAATAGCAGCAGTAAGGCCCAATTATCTTTGTAAGCCTACATACCTAAAAGATTTTGAGCTAGCAACTAGAAGCAGAAGCACAACGGACGAAGATATTGCCATTGTATGTAGGTTTAAATCTTCTTACCTATAATGAGCCTTGTCAGTAATATCATTGGTTCAAGCCATAGATGATGAAATCCAAGTATTAAGAAGAATGACACATGGGAGATTACTTCACTTCCAAACGAAAAAGAAACCATTAGAGTTAAGTGGTGTATAAGACAAGTACAAGACTGATGGAAGAGTGAAATGCTACAAAGCGAGATTGGTAGCCAAAAGATACTAAATAAACCAGGTATTGACTACCTTGAAGTGTTTGCTCTTGTTGTGAGGCTCGATATTGTCAGATTGGTGATTTCTGAAGCTGCTCATAATTTTTGGAAGACATTCCAAATGTATGTAGAGTCAGCTTTCTTAAATGTTGCACTTGAGGAGGAAATGTATATTGAATAACAAATTAGTTATGGGAAAGAAGGAGAGTCAAAGGAGGTGCGTAAGTTGGAAAAAGCTTTGCATGGCCTCAAGAAAGACCCTAAAGCATAGCAATCTAGGATTAATGCTTACTTTGTAAAGAGTTGATTTAAAAGGTATCTACATGAGCATACTTGGTATGTTAAAACAAATAAGCAAGAAGATGTGACTATTGTATGATTGTACATGGATAACTCTATCATTAACTGGTAATAATTTGAATCTTATTTAAGAAGTCGGAGAGGTTTTAGCATCTCGGTTTGAGATGACGAATATTGGTTTAATGTCCTATTTTCTTGATGTCGAATTGGCGCAAATTGAAAAGGAAATTTTTGTTGCACGTTTTTTTACAAAAAAAATAAATTGTATTCCCTATGGTGGAGTTCCGGGGCAATGCCCCCGCTAACAAGGTAGCAATTCATTCGTTCGTTAAAAGATTAATCTTGTCTAATATTCTATAGAATTTTTAACTCTTAAAAGAAGTATGTTGGTGACACACTCAGATGCTTCAAGATGGAGTCCCTTTAATCCAACCTTAGCTCCAAAGTTTAAAGTTGAAAAAATATGATGTTGGAGACTGTGTTAACCCACGAGGTACAGGTAGCTTATTGGAAGCTTGCATTAAATGATGACGATGAGGCAGGAAATTACATTTGGAGTTGGTTTGACTAGAAGTTTTATGGAAGCCCCTCATCAATCTCGTTTGCAGGTAGCAAAGAGGATATTGAGGTAGGTCGAAGGAACCCAAAGTGAAGGAATTTTCTATGGCACTATCTATGTAAATGAGTTTGATGGCTGCAAAAATAGTGATTGTGTAGGAGATGAAAATGCAAAAAACATATAAGGTTATGTATTTGACATCAGTTTTGATGCAGTATGTTGGTCATCAAAGAAGAAATAAGTAGTAACACTTTTGTCTATAACGGCAGAATATGATGCAGCAAAAAAGCGTGCAACTCATGCAATATCGATGTGTCGAACTCTGGATGACATGCATCATGAACAGAAGATATCTATCTTAATTTTCTAGGACAACAATTCAACCACTTCATCATCTAAAAATTTAGTCTTCCATGAGAGAACAAAGCATATACATGACAAGCATTACTATATCAAATATTAGGTGAAGGAAACTGAAGTCTACCATTGTTCAATTAGAGAATTGATTGCTGATATTTTTATAAAGCTTCTTAGTAGTTCAACACTTTTGAAGCCAAAGAAGTTAATAGAAATAGGAAAGCTTAAAGATCTCGGCTTGGCTTAAGAGAGGCGACGTAGACTATAAATCAAGAATTAGATGTTTGGCTGCTAGGTGAAAGAGACATGAATCTTGACATATAAAAGTTGATAACCATGATAGTGTGAATGCAAATAGGGCAGATGAAGTTGTTGTGAAAATATACGGCTTTTACGGAAGCGATTATGACAGGAACTTAGTCACCAAAATCACAAAGAGATAACTTTAATAGAAAAATAAGACGGAAATGCAATCAAAACACAAACACAAGATATTCCATCCAATCGCTCTCTTTATCGGTTCACCAAAAATGAATTTTGTTTACAACTATTTGAACGAGCAAAAACTAAATAAATTACAATTGAATCAATAATCTAATTGAGAAAGGAAAAGAATATCTAGATGACTAATATTGTTGGAGAAGAACTATAAAGAACGACGGCAAATGCTTGATCAACTAATTATGAGCCTTAATCTAATGCATTGATCCAATTTTGAAAGTAGCTTATATAAGAGAATAGAAAACGTAGGCAAATACCCAAAATGCACCTTCAAAATATCATGAATATATTCTAGAGAAAAACTAGGTCAAAGAAGGAATTTTCCAACTTAGACGTCTGGCTCCAAATACTCTACGTCAGCAATTAGACGTCTGGAACAACTCTTGGGAATGTTTCCTAAGAAAAATCATACGTCTGGAATATGGACTGGGTTGTTACACACTGCTACTCAAGCTTACACCTCCCAGCTTCATCTTGTGATATATCGAGTTCCTTAACTCCTAATCTCATGTCGTTTTCAAGGTATATGTGATTTAATATCACAAATCACAACATTCCACCTTGATATGAAATCACATCAGCATTCCAACAACCAGCAAACAAGTTATCACTAGATCTTTCGCACACACCAAATATCAATCAAACCACATTACAAACTCAACCACTGTCTACAAGTGATGCATCTCTCTTATGGGGTGCACCACACAAAAAAACAATCTCAAAAACTTTTGTAATACTAAAAAGTTTTTCGTCTTGTTTTGTGGATTTTTCAAGTAGACACCCGTCTATCATTTGACTTAAGCTCATCACCTGATCACTATCGATCCCTCGAGCATCATCAACATGAAGACCTATGTCTAAAATATGATCCTCAATCCTAGGATCATCGGCAGTAACCACATTAACCTCTCCATTCTACTATGGTCTAGGTTCTTCAACCGTCACTTGTCTTCCACAGCCGACTACAAAACCAATCAATATATAGAGGTTTCCTTCCTCCGATACTCCTCTCATCATTACACGACCACTTTTCTTCACTCTCAAAACTCCACCGTGAGTCCTATAAGTGCAACCACGGCGATACAACCGACCAAGAGAAATAAGATTATGCGAACACGTGGGTACATATCTAACTCTGTAGACTTTCGTAACCATATCAGCATGCATATGAAACCGGATAGATCCAATACTACAAATTGTAACTCTACTCCATTGGTCATCCTAATCACACCGACATTCTTCTCATAAGAGGAAAAATACTTCACTTCTCTATGAATGTGAAAACTGGCTGATGTATCCATCTTCTGAGGCTTAGCTTCACTAAAGAGGACATCACAAGAAGCATCAGTATTGGTACCTTCAGCAAAACCTGCATGTACATCATCACCACTATCACTATACGCATCATTCTTCTTATCCCTTTGATAAGCATAACACTTTCTACGTATGTATCCTTTCTTACCTATGACAAGTGATAGCACTTTTACTACTAACTTCCTTCTTGTTCTACATTGTATCTTTCCTCAAATCTTTTGCCACCGTAGCCTCACTTTGAACTGATTTTAAACCCCGAGTCTTTTCTTTTAAGCTTCTCATTCAAAAGGCTGCTTCATATAGGTTCCAAAGAGATAGCTCTATTAACATTGGAATTACTCAATGAAACAACAAAAGTTTCCCAACTTTCTGAAAGCGAACTCATTAATAAAAGAGCATGTAACTCATCATCAAAATTGACTTCCAAGTTTGCCAACTAATTTATTCCATCTTGAAATTCATTCAAATACTATGTAACAGACTTTTCTTCATCTAATCTCAGTTGCACCAACTTCCGAACCAGACAAGTCTTGCTTGTAGTACTTCTTGACTCATACAAAGATACCAGCTTGTCCCATAATTCTTCGCGGATTCACAACTAGCCACATGCTGGAAAACCAAATCGTCATGGTATTAGCGAATCAAAGCAATCTCCTTCTTATCCATCTTCTTCGATCTTCCTTCATCTATGTCAAAGGGCTTATTTCCATCTCCATCAATCGTATCACGAAGATTATTGAGGTATAAAACATCCTCATCTTATGCTTCCAAATCCTCCAATCTCTTCTATCGAAAACAGCCATCTTCAAAAATGAAATCATATCCAACATCAAAAACAATTTTTTTTTCAAACCAAAATTATTCTAAAGTTTTGCGATGATCAAGCTCAGATGTCAACTGTTGTGGAAATATGCGACTTTTGTGGAAGCGGTTATGCCAGGAACTTAATCATTCAAATCACAAAGAGAAAACTTTAATAGAAAACAAAGATGGAAATGCAATCAAAATACAAACACAAGACATTTCACTCAGTCACCCTCTTTATTAATTCATCAAAAACGAATTTTACTTATACCTATTGGAGTGAGCCAAAAAGAAATAAATTACAATTGAATCAATAACCTAACTGAGAAAGGAAAAGCATATCTAAATGACTAATATTGTTGGAGAAAAAGAATCATGAAGAACAATGACAAATCCATGATCAACCAATTAAGAGTCAAAATCTCATGCGTTGACCCAATTCTGAAAGTAGTCTATACAGAAGAATAGAAAACATAGACAAATACATAAATTGCATCTTCAAAATATCACGAATGTATTCTAGAGAAAAACCGGGTCAAACTCAGAATTTTCCGACTTAGACATCTGGCTCCAAATACCAGACATCTGACTCTGCAATTAGACATCTAGATTTGAGAACCAGACTTTTGGAACAACTCTCGGGAATGATTCTTGAGAAAATCAACATGTTTGGAATCCCACTCCAGATGTTTGGATTGGGTTGCTACACATTGCGACTCCATCTCATGCCTTCCAGCTTCGTATTGCGATATCTCATGTATCTTAACTTCAAATCTCACGTTGTCTTCAACGCATTATCACAACAGAAGTGTCCATCATGAAGTATTATATAAGAAGTCAGATGTTCATTTTGTAAGGTGCAAGAAATAGAGAAGTTGCTTGCTTATGTCCATCTCAATCCTATTGTGTGAGTTAAACATTTGAGTTTTTACTGTACAATCTCCTACCGCTTCAAGATTTTCCTGAATCACACACAGGAGAAGTGTTTTTTGTAATAATGGTGACAACATAGGATGTGTAACCATTTCAAGAAGAATTGAGTAATCTAATCCTTAGATTGTAATTTAACATACATTTCAATACGTCTATTGCACAATCCAAAATAGTCCAATTTTCACAAGGACATGCAAACATGAAAATTTTGATATTACTTTGTGCATTATCCATACCACAACATTCTCAAATTATCAAAATCAATAATAGATTAGTTTTAGTAGAATTCATAATTTTACAAAAACCAAAATGTATTAATGAAAAAGCTTGAAAGAATAAGATTGTAACTTTTTTCACGCTTGAACAACTAAAATATCATACGGAAGATGAAAACAAAAGGATATTCAAAAAATGTATAAGATAACAGGAAAAGAAACAAAGAAAACGTCAAGCATTTTTCAAATCATCAAACAGAATAGTACATTCCTTCCAATAAAATTCATAATGTCTAAAAAATTGAACTTCATTGATAAATAAGGTACTCATATGAACCAATGGTGCTTTTTTTCTTTAATAACAAGGATGATATGAAAAGGAGAAAAAGAGGAAATATAAAAATAAAGAAAAAGTTGTACATTTCCATAGGAAACAAACGGGCACCCATTTGTTTAAAACCACTAAAATGTAAAGTGGTAAACGGCAGTTGTGAAACATGAAAAGAGAGAAAAATATTTTTTGAACTAAGGATAAATAATAGGAATGTAAACATGGTACCTGAAAGAAGTTCAAGAAATAAAAAAATTTAAGTTGAAAATTTCGCATTCGCATGAAGCACAGAGCATTGAATTAAATTCAAACCCCGATGATTTCAATGAAATTTCATAAAGCGAGGCTGCAGACTTACTATCAAAAAGTGCAACCACATGGGTTAATAAAATTCCGTGTTGACTTAACAAACTTGTAAAGTATGATTCCCACTTAAAACTCCCAATAACACATGTAAATCACGCCATACGATTCCACCAACTAAATCTCATAAATTTGCAAGTAGCAAAATCCTCGAAGTAAAGTACCATCAACTGCTGAAATATAAATAAATCCTTAACTTAATTACTTTCAAAACAACATCGAAACAAAACTACAACATTCATAGACCAAGCAAATAGCATTAAGAACTAGACTGACAATTAATCTTCCCTTCACAAAAATGTCATTAGCACAGTGCCTCGATAACTGATCAAGTTGCCTTGTAGTGGTAGTCGTCAATCGTAGAATATATATGACCAACATCAACATGGTAATCGATAGCTTCCCTATTTACGAAGTACAGAAGTTAAAAACAGACACAATTGGCAGTAACATTTCGTTTCACATATTATAAAATGAAAGCTTACTTGATTTTTTTCTCTGGTAATCCCAGCCGTTTGACTACTTCATTGACATGTACTCCGTGATCACTTGCACTAAGCACAAATCATAAAAATAACCAAAATGTAAGTTCATACTTATAAGATACCACTACCATCGACTAATCAGCTTCCAACTGAAAAAAGCTCAAGCAGCTAGACATGATATTTTACTTCAGAAATGGCATATAGTTTCCACATTATTTGCTGACATTAAGTTCTCTAGAAAGTGAAATGAAGATGCAGTCAGAGCCACCAACTCTCTTCTTCTACCATGTGCACTATCTTCAGTCAAATCTCATTCATTATTTATATAAAAACAATAATTAATGAAACCAACACTCAAGGTAGATATCATGGCGAGGACACAAATTTATGGGAACAAATGACTTGGTCTGTCATAATAGGCATGGTATTTTACTTGTGGTAAATACAAAATCATAAAAATAATCAGAATCTAAGGTAGTATTCGGTTTATTTTGTGTTTTGAGTTTTAACTTAATTTCGCAAGGTGTGAATATTTGAAAGATAGCGGAGGTGATGGACCAAAGGCAGGGGACACGATGGTGGGGACGAAATGTCGATGGATGAAAAAATTTGTTATTGTTCTTCCGTTGTTTCTTAAAATACGAAAAATAAATAGTAAGTCATTTTTTGTTTGTGGAAAATAGGTTGAAGGACAAACTAGCCAAAAATTTGATGAAAAGTATGCAAAGTTTAAAATTAAGCCAAAAAGACACATTTTAGAGTAAAGGAAAAATGACAGTGGTCCCCCTAGATTCCTCTTTTGCACTAAAATATGTCATTCTCCCTAAAAACCAAACTTTGTATACTTTTCACCAAAATTTTGGTTAAGTTTGACCTTTAAAAGAAAATCCTCTTTTGTTTTGTGTGTTAACTTCGTTTTGTAAAATAATCGTTTTTCACGATGTACGTGTCATTCATGTTTTTGTATGTATGCATCAAAACCCAAAATTAAAAATTAGAAACCAAACACACCCTAAGTTTTCATACTTAAAACGCAGTTATCAAATACCACTACCAACTAATTGATTTCCAATTGAAAGAAAAGCTGTTGCTGCTGCTAGACATGGTATATACTACTCCAAGGGACGGTTGAATTGCTCTTTTTCAAGAATATTTTCCTTACCTCAGATCAAGAGAGCTACCAAAAAAAATATTCCTTTTGGATGCAATGGATTGAGTTTGTGTAAGTAGCGATTACTTACACAAATTGAAAGAACACTCAAATTAATCAAATGATTTGTGTATTAATCAATTAATTTAGGAAAGCAAAAAAGCAGATATGTTTGGATGACAAAGTACTGTAATATAAATGTAGGAAGAATTTTATGTTGGTGGTGATTATTGACATAAACAGAAATATTTTGATCTATGGGTCATACCTGTATGATGTTTGAACTTTGAACTCAAGTTCAAACACAAATGAAACATAACATTTTTCGAACAAGGCGCTACCAACGGATGAGCATTTATCAGTTAAATTCGAAAGAAACAACCAACCCAGCTAAGATTAGTCTGTTTGATTTAGTTTTCCTAGTTAATTGGTAGGGTTTTTTTGTGTATTACTGCGATGTACTAGTTAGGTTTGGTTTTCAATGTTTGAAAACCGAACCAATCAATTAAACCAAAAATTAAATTTAAGTTTTTAAAAATTTACCACTGACTATGCAATTATTTATAATACAGTATTTTTATAACAATATCATTTCTCTTTCAATTCATATTAATTCTTTTAGTGAATGAGTTTGTTTTCCAAACTATTGACATCATATGACCTCTGCTAATTGCTTTATTCTTATATTATTATATCAACTTTTAGAATATCAAATTCATTTTAAAGAAAACCAATCAAACCAAACTAAATATTATAAGTTAAATAGTTTCGATTTTACAGAATATCAGTGTTGTCAATAGCGAATAGCGCAAAATAGCGCAAGGCCTGCGCTATGCGCGCGCTATAATGTTTTCGTTTTTTTTTTTTTTTTTTGCTTACAGAAAAGAAGATCTTAAAAAAAAAAAAAAAGGAAAAAGGCACGAAAGGAAAAAACTGTATGTTTAAAATCTCCAAAAAGGAAAAAAAACGAAAATGCATGTTCAAAAAAGAAAAAGCAAAATAGCGCGCTATTCATGGCTGCGCTATGATAAAATAGCGCGCTATTTTTGCGCTACACGGGACCCCTACGCTATAAGAACCAAAATAGCGCAACATGTGCGCTATGCGCTATTTTGCGCTATAGCGCTCGCTATGACAACTATGCAGAATATCAGTTCAGTTTATTATTCTTAAATGGTTATTTTGATTCCAACATTTTTTTAATCAGTTTCAAACCGAACTAATCATTTGCTCACCCCAAATACTGCACCCTATACCTGACCAGCCAAGTTGACTGCAGCTAGCCAGAGCATTGCGTCCGCAACCCCATTCGTAAGGGCAAATAATATAAAAAAAAATTCAATTGAATTTTTTTAAAAAAAAAATCCTTAGCGTTGGTTGATATTCGATTCTGCAGAAAGCTTGTGCTCAGAGTGAAATGAAGATGTATTCATAGTAGTTAGAAATTGCATGATATTAATATTGCCCAAATAAAATATAGAGCAAACTAGAATCATATACACATATATCATATACTTACAGGCTTGCAGGTTCCTGGAACACATCCAAGACTAGTTTGTAGATATCAGCCGCAGAACCACCATTGCTTGTAGATGTAAAACTCTAGAAGAATAAAGCATGGGACTTTGGGTATTAGCATGAAGCAAGGCTGGGTTTCAAAAATATATGAAATTGATGATTGCAAACACTAATTAAATGTTTCTACTAGCGCTAGTAAACCAACACAGAGTCGTGTATATGTAAATAATTTATATTATCTAAATAATAAGTATACTCGCTTTGAATTTAAAATATGATATATATATATATATATATTAAGGTGGTGCCTGGCGCAACGGTAAGTTTACTCGGCTGGTAATCTGGAGCGCGCAGGTTCGAGTCCCGACCTCTTCACATATGTGAGGGAAAGGCTTTGACACTAATCGACCACCCCCAGAGCCCGGAAAGCCGTGAGAATAGTACCAGGATGGGAGACTGACCTGGGAAGTCCTCTCGCGCTTGAGTACGGGAGCCTTTGGCACTGGGTATCCACCTTTATATATATATATATATATATATATATATATATATTCAAATTGAAGTGGACAAAATGTTTGCACTAATTTATATAACTCCGGATATATATTTTTTTCCCATTTCAAACAAAAACACAGCTAGATAAGTTTCTTTAACAAGCAGTACAGATGTGAATTCTCTATCATTAGCGATTTGGCATGTATTTCTAACAAGAGTATAAAAGTGCAAGTAACATATTTAGAAAATTTAAGTTGGATATTATTACAATTAGCAAAATTATAAGATAGATCTGGTCATAAATATAAAACTTTCACATTAACATACTTGACTAGGAACAGGAGGTTGCTCTGTTTTTACTGCATTCAAAGCAGCAAGTAGATTGCCTGAGGTTTTGTTCTGTTCAGTCTGGCTTCCATCCTGCATATAAGTGATTTGTCAAATTTTGTTCTTTTTCCTATATTTACACATTTGGAAAAAAGAAATAGCCAGGCAAATATTTAAGAGAGATATTTATTGCAGTAAATTCCCCTAAAATTAAGTTTAGTGTACCTTTCCAGCAGTGTTCACCATATGTACATGAATGCACTGAATGAAGTGGTGATGCACTGCATTATAATCAGTCACAGGCCTGGAGAAATTATAACCACATTCAGATGAAGAAAATACCAAGTCGAAAAGATGAAAAACGGAATAGTTAATTGTATGTTGACAAATACAAAATAAAATATCTTCAAAAGAAACTGAAGTCGTTAGATATCTAAAATTCACTTAAAGTATATTGGTGTATCAACATGGACAAGGACAATGTCGCATGTACATCATGTATTTTTACTTTGAGGTATGAATTCTTTTATGAAAGCAGCATTCCTCCACTCTCGTTGGTTCTCTCGTTTCTCATTCATCATTACATTCTCTTTGTCAAGGTAATTCAAAAGATAACACACTACCTAATTTCACGTACGGATAAAGCGATGATTACTGATTTTCTAATATGTGGAAATTAGGAAACGTCTTTCTTTTCTTAACTTATTTGCTTTACTTCCCTTCTGAAAACTTTTTTACTTCTCTTGTATTACTGGACATATACCCTATAAATGCATGTTACTATTCGTAAAATTACCTAAAGAGTCCCGTGAATTTCACTTTTTTTATAAAAAAATAGGAATGTAATTTATAAAAGAAAAGAAAGAGGGGTATATAAAGCTAGCTACTTATAACCATAAGTATGTATGCTAAAATGTCTTTCTAGATTATCAACGGTAGAGGTTTTGTAAAGAAAAGCAAAAAGGTTTTTACCTTTTTAAATATCTTTTGATTTTGGAAAATGAATGAATCAAAAATTATGATTGTCAAAACATATACTAGTTTATCTACAAAAAAATCCTTTTAAAGTGACTTACTTTTTACACCGAATTTGACGTCTAATTTTTTTTTCTTTCAAAATACAATAATATCGATTTCCAAAAGTCATCCAAGCAGGTTAAAAAAATTCAGTTTGATGCACATATTGACTTGCTATAGCATTTTTTTTCTCTTTAACTGCCAATGAAAAGTAGCTCCAAATTAGTCATATGACATGAATGTCTCATTCTTCAGCCAGCTATGTTTGATTGAAGTAAATGATAGAACATCAATGTAATGTTCATGTGAAATAACTGTCTCAATAAGCATTTACATTTCTTGACAAATAAACTAATTAAGTGTATAACCTTTTAGAGGATTGACAAAGCATTGATCTCAAGCAAACAATACTTCTCACAGTTATTTTGGAACGTATTGAATTCAGGATTGAATCTATATTGAGCTGAGTGTGTCTGCTGACCCCCTCAGTTCTTTTGAATGTGCATCCAAAACTGAAATTTGAGAACTAAACCATGGCTAGGTAAATAAATTTCAACGCCTTTCCAATATTTTTAAAAAGAAAATCACCCTTTATGTTTTAGTTCTTAGGCTTAATTATACCAAACCCCATTTCTTTCCTCAACCTGACTTCTTTTAGTATTAACCACTTGTCTAATTGGCTAATTTGTTAATGGTTGTTTTCCTTGTAATTTACTTCTAAATTTAAAGTGTTAAGAAACAGACCAAACTGTGTAAATGACTGGATTTTACAGTAACAAACTTCGTTTAGTTTACTTTTAAGATCCCATTTAACACAGTTATTAATGGCATATGGGCAAAAAAACGTGAAGCCTCTCGAAGTCTTAACGCAGGGCACGGCAAATAGAGCACACTTTTTTAATTTATTGTGCACGTTTAAATTTTCTATTATAAATTTAATATATATAACAACAGATATACAAAAATTCAATCTTTTTGCTAAACATTTATAATGAAGATTTTTAGGCATTTTGCTAAAGGATAAAAACATCGTTAAATATAATATCATAAATTTAGAATTTTAAGCGTAATAGTTTTCTAAACCAAAAAACCAATATAAGTACAAGTATTACCGATAAACCTAAAATCTAAGTATCATTCAACATTTAAATTCTTAAATATATTTATGCATCATCAAACTCAAAAGCTCCAGCATCCCCCTTATTTATCTCATTCAGAATTGTTTCTTTTTCATGGAGATATAAAGAAGCTGAACAGGTGCTGGCAAACTCTCAATATGGATGTTCTTATGTTCACACATATAACTTCCTCTGCACTTGCTGCTCTAGCAGCACCCAAGTCAAGTCATCATTAAATACAAACACATTTTCAGCATTGGATGCATCATCATATTTCTTGTTATTCATTTATTATAATATCCTTTGAGAATATTGAATTAGTGATGTTAAAGATGTTTACCATTTTTTAATGATTCATAATATGATTAATACTAATGTTTAAGTAATGTGGATTAAAAATTTGAAAAACAAACTAAAAAGAAACAAAAGACAATAATATAATGAAAAGGTAAGCCGTTTTGCGCCATGTCCCATTTGCATCATTTGCCACGCATTTTCATGTGCGCTGCACCGCAAGAAAGAAAAGCACAAATGTTGCGCCGCACAGCATTGCACACCATTCGTAACTATGCCTTTTAAATATCATTCTGGATTAGCCATAAGTGAATCACTTACTGAAGTGACAACCAAGGTTGTAAAAATTGCTAAACAGACGTTTGACATTGAATATGGACTAGGAATAAATCATCTAGAGATGGGTTAATCAGAGATTAATCAAAGCTGCGCAATTTTGAAAAAGTAATGTATTTTTTATTAAAAAAGAAATAGTATTTGATTTACTACTAATTGGTCCAAATCAGAATTGGAGGCTTGGATGGATATAGAGCAGCCAAGGAGACAAGATCACCTGAAACTAGCATATGCTTATTCAAGGATCCAAACTTCAAGTGGTGAACATGAAGTGCATGGAGACTTATTTAGATGCTTAGATAAGATAGTAAGCCCTATGTAGGCAAGACTAGGCAGATGTTTAGATGGTGAGGTTGGATTAGCACCTAGAAAAAAAATTACAACTGAGACAACGATACATGGCATGTAAGATGCCCGAATCAGATCATGTAGGATGGATCGGTCTCCTCGCTTCGCTCATAGCTGCCTGCCTCCTAAAGCCTTAGCTACACCCAACCCGGATCGCTCACCGGACAACTCTAGCATCATTCTTAGGCTCTCGCACTATCGCTTCGAAAGCTCTATAGCTCTAGCTCGAGGAACTCTAGCAACATCTAGCTACCCGGATATAGCAACAGAACTCTTACTTGCTTCTCTTCTTACCGGGAAAGGTGCAAAGGTGAACGGACAACTCACAGGTAACTCTAGCTTCTCTTCCCACCGGCCGGCTAGCAACATTAGCTCCCTTAGCTCAACTCCCATATCCCGAACTCTCCACTCTCGCTTCGCTCGGTACGCTTAGCTTCCCACTACCCGGAGTGTTAGGAGGCAACTAAACGCTTCGCTTCAGCTTCGCTTACACTTGCTTTCGTTTTTTTATTATAATTAATTCCGATTCACCAATTTTTATTGTTTTTGAAGAAAACAATAAAAAATGAAAAAATATATATATATATAAACCTTAAATATTCTTAATTTTACATTTTTCTTATTTTTTTCAGATATTTAAAAAAATTGAAAAAGTTATAAATTGTTGCTAAAATGCTTTGCCCAAATAGCTCAAGTAACTTTTATCCATTGAGCGACGGCCCTTCCACTCGGCACCATCGGATCACTAAGGCCGACTTTCGTCCCTGCTCGACGGGTGGGTCTTGCAGTCAAGCTCCCTTATGCCTTTGCACTCGAGGGCCAATCTTCGTCCGGCCCGAGGAAACCTATGTACTGAAATTGTTCGGGAGACGTGGTCAAAGCCTTCGTCACCGTTTGGTAGACCTGGCCCAAGCCTGGTAATAGACCCAAACTCTGGCAAGGAAATTTTGAGTCATGCATACAGGACCCTTTACATGTGAAACATATTGCTCATGCAATTTGGAAACGTATTCTTCTCTGCCCTCTAGCCAAGGGAGAGACTGCATCCCTTCGGATGCTTTTTACATTCCCAATGGGACTGGAAGCTCTGAACTGGTATCTTCTAGTTCCTTTTTCTTATGAATCGATCATTCGAAATCGAAGATCAATCCAAGATAGTTTAAAGCTCCGAGAATTCAACTCCTAATGCGTGTCTAGGCCCCACGCGTTGAGTAGATGGGGCTAAGTTGACAAGAGACCAATAACTACGTATAAGTAAAGTGTGCAACCTAGGAGCTCCAACTTATAGATAAAGGTTCCATTCTTCCCTAATAGGGATCGTAGTTATGCTCGAGATAGAGAGAGAATCGCACTCTTCTCTTTCTTAGAGCTGGTCGAACTCAGAATTTAGATAATCAAATCTCAAAAGCAAATATGTCAGATTTTGTGCTACAGTTAGTAGTATTCCAACATTTCATTACTGCGATTTGAGAATGAGTGTTATACTTGAGCATGAATTTGTAAACCTCCTATTTGCCAATATAAATGTTGGCCTACTTTTACACCTGATATATCGTAGAATCCTTTGAGTGTTTTAATGGAACATGGTATAACATTCATATTGCCCTCTGACAGAAATAAAACTTAAAGAAAGAAAATTATTTTGATTCAACCATCTTTTTTTCAACTTATCTACTTTCATCATTAATCATATATTTAAAATACCAAGAAATCACATAACATAATATCCCATTTTATCTATTTTTAAAAATGCAAGACAAGATATAGTAACCAATCTAAGAAATCAAAATAATTAATTAATCTTATTATTCTTAATCATAATCAATGACTTCTTATATAGCTAGAACAACCCTGACAAATTGCGGATACTAATTTGTTAAGAATCAATCGGATTGAAACTATAACATCATCGTTGATTGGAATCGAAATATCTGCAAGATCCGGGTCATAATTTGTATCGATTAAACAAATTGTTGGAATTCCTAAAATGACACATTCTCGAAGAGCTGTATATTCTTTTTGCTGATCAACGATCCAGTTACTTCGAAAGAATTGAACGAGGAGCCGTACGAGGGAAAAATCTCATGTACGGTTCAGTAGAGTGACTTATCCGTCAACTTTTCCACTATCACACCCAAAAAAACAAACTTTGCCTTATTGTGATATTAATAGCTTTAGATGGTGCTTTAAGATTGAACCTTTTTACCACATACCATGTTATGCAAGATTAGTGAATGATTCAACTATGAAAACTTTAATTCAAGTATTGGCAATGTAATATTCACTTGTAAATGCTCTATTTTCCCTGTGTTAATGTTTTAATGTATTACAAAATGATATTCCCCCAACAGAATATCGCAGATGCAAAATCATAACACAAACACAAGTATCTGGCAACTGATGGTGTATAGCAAGCTGGATCTTCACATAAAAACTTATCTCTAAACGCAGACATCCTCTATCAAATTCTTGCAGGATTAACGTGTAGTGCCTAATGTCCGAAAATAGCAACAACAAAAGGAGGGAGAAAAACAGTAATGAGAACAACTTGATCCTAATACATTACTGTAAATTGCCTCAGAAATAATTGGTATTTGATAAAACACTTTAAATTGATTTGGCCCATGAATTCAACATGAAATTTTGATACATAAACTAAAATAAGATAAATTGTCATTAGCCGAAGGTGAATATGAGAAAGACATTAGTATCTCTGTCAATAACATAAATAGTGGTGAAACGTTTGGTACTCTAACAAAATCTTTCAAAGTTATCCTTCATGCAATAGCTAGTCCACGGTAGGTTATAAAATGATATTTTCATTCCCAGCATTTTATTTCCAAAAAACATTCATGCACTTTTCTTAAAAGATCAGACGTGGATATTAAAAAGTAAAACCTTTCTGGTTTGTCATGAACGAATGGATTAAAAGTATGATTATAATTAAAGCCAGAAAAACTTAACATGGTAAAATGAAAACTAAAATCTAGTTTTACAGTTAAAACATACTGGATATTTTCATGCACAGAAAATTAACAAATTTTGTCTCAAACTATCCTTGACAAAGGAATATGAATCCAAATCCAATTACTCGTGAGAGTTAAATATTCTGATTTTTTTGTTGTTGTACATATGCAATACCATATGTTCTGCTAACTGTTGAAGGATGAAGACCATTGGCAAACTGGCAAAGTTCTTTGGAGTAGGACTCCAAATATATTTTGTCCGAAACCAAAGTACCAAAACATTGTACATTATTAACACCTTCAACAAAAAGGTAAGATATTAAGGTGAGAAAACTATGAATCTTTAATTCTGTATAACTGTTAAGTGGTAAATTTGTATGCTGAAATGATTTGTACTGATATAGTTTGTATATACTTTTGTTTTTTTTTTTTTTCTGTTTTGGCCCAATTTCATGAGTTTGGCCCAGTTAGTTTTTGAGTTAGGCCTGTACATATTTTGTTCATGTAAATATACAGGGGGGATGGAACTTTGTAGATCTGAGAAAAACAAAATAATAAAATTAATTTCTTCTTTTTCTCTACATTTCTGAGATCCAGAAATTCTTCATGGTATCGGATTGTTTTTCTCGATTGATTAAATTGATAGTTCACTGCTACCAATTTTCCCGTGTTTTTTTGCTTCAAATCTCAAAACCGTAAAATGGCAACGACGAAGATTCTACGTACTAGAAAAATTCGTCCACTCTTAATACATCTAGAGTTGATTTCAATGATCCTTATTATCTCCCTAATTCCAATCATCCAGATATGCAGCTCGGTAGTCATATTCTTATAATCAAAACGTTTGATAAGCATGAATTCAACAATTTGCATGTTCATATACATGGTAAGTCAAACTTCCAAAAATTTAAACTGTCTTTCTTTCAAAATGAGCACATGATAGCTTATATCGTTCAGGAATTATACAGTAAATTAAATACAGCAAAAGAACATGAAGATTGTTCTCCCCGCGAACAATATAAGCATGATTTAATATAATCTAGAAACCACAAATGCAACAAATTAACATACCGCACAGAGAAGGCACCGAACTGTCTTTTTCCTTGAAATTCTTTTAAGGAACCAATTACTACAGCATATGTTCCACTCCTAAAAGATAAACATAAAACTAAAAATAATAAACCAGTGCAGATAACCAAGCAATCAACAGTAGATAACACTTAATACTTACTGAACTGAGGCCATTTCATTTGAATCAGCAGCATCGTTCACCCTAAACCAAGCACATATATCAAAACCAAGTAAATATATATTTGAGTTGGAGAATAGAAAAATCAATGGCCACGTTATTGTCAATGCTCTTCCAATCTCCTGTTACTTTTAATAAAGTAGCAGAAATATAGGCATTTTTTCAAACATCAAGACATGAATATTTAGGCTGAATAGTACCATCTGATGACATCAATACGTCCAGTGCCATCATCAAGACTAAAACTAATACTAGTATTTTTCTCCTCTTTATTCATCACAAGTCCCAATAGCTTCACCTGAACATAATCAATGTTCAAATAAAAAAATAAAAAAATAAAAATACGTAGCATATAATTCGCTAAAATTATATATACAAAGTAAATCATACGTTTGTAGCCTCAACACCATCAATAACAAGACCAGACTTATTATCAGCGGAACCATACGAATCACTAATCTGTTTTACGGTTAACGGAAGCACTGGTTGCGCAATTCGATTCTGAAAATTATTGAATTCTGGTTATAAAAGATATCGTAGCCGGAAATTTCAGGAAACGGAGCTAAACTGGAAAGAAATTACCTTGTTATACGTAGAATCAGGAGTTTGAGATGACTGAGAGGGGGAAAATCCACCATCAAATTGGCTTGAATACATGTTTTATCGATTAACTTATATTTTAATGATTTATTTTTGCCTACGAGGGTTTCACCGAAATCTTAATTTCAAGGATACTAGATTTTGGAAATTGAGCGAGTGGAAAAGTGGAAGGTTAGCAGTGGAGGGAAGATGGGATTTTTCCCGCCAAAACAATGTGTTTTTCGTAGCAGTTCAGATGTTAGGTTTTGCTTCCCTGTTCATATTCACGTAGGTCCATTTAGAATTCGGGTTGGTACCCAAAATTCATATCTAACACATTAACCGTACCAATATTTATGATAATAAAAAAGGAATTGTTAAAGGGACTCAAGTATTGATTAAGAGAGGGTTAATATTTCAATTAATTCTACAATTGTTATGGATGATAATATGGGTGCATTTTTTACAAACGGTAACGAGGTATTTGAGCATGGCATTTGAACATGACACCGTTGTAAATGAAGAATGTGTTTTTTGCGACGAACGGGGTATTTGAGCATGGTATTTGAACGGGGTATTTATTTGTTAATTTATTTGTTTTGAATTAATTAAATACTAAATGCACAAAAAAAACGACTACATTTCATTAAACGAATGGAAATACAAACAGAAGTACAACTACTACACTGAAAATAAAACAAGTACATAAAAAACTAAAAATTGCGATGATGATCCAATCTACTCAACTCCGCTAAAATAAACCCCTGTACATCATCCCATCAACATCGTCGGCAATTTCGACATTCCGCGGATCATTGCGGAAAATTATCATAATTTATCATCGCTCGACATTTGACACTGCTCGAACGATATTGCAGCAACGGGAAACAACTTGCTGAAGGTGGGGTGTCACAAAAGAGCGGCTCGAACTGCCACGCTCGGTACGTCTACGCCTAAAGGGCTAACCAGAAGGCGGGTTGTCAGTAGTCATCCAATCGGAATAGTAACCAACATCTGCAGCGGTGAAAGAAGCAGTTGGTGCAAGTGGAGGTGCAGATGCAGTAGCAGGGATCGAATATAGGGCAAGCAGACGTACCCAAACAATCGCTAAAAAGTGCGTCCTACTCTCGAAACTTCATTGGCTCATTTCTTTTGAATGACCTATACGGTCTGACTGTGTCGTTAACCCACCACTTGTCAGTACCGTCCAACCTATCGTGCACCGGATCTCATTCTCCGCACGGTGTCCGCAGCAATCTGTCACAATCATGAATGACTGTTTCAGATTATCCCACTTGTTTTTAATCTGAGTTTCTGTGTAATCCAGATTAAAACAGTCGTTCAAAGCCGCCGCGACCGTCCTGTAAAAACTACTAGCGTCACATGTTCGCTCTTACAAAAACTCAACACACGCATTAATGAAAGAAGCCTCCCGTTCCTCTGTCCATTTGGCAAAAGGCTGGGAGGTAGCAGAGCCAAAATCTGAAGCCATACTGGAAAACAGAAGAAAAAAAATTAGAAAAAAATCCCAAAAAAAATATATTAGATAATTAAGATAATTAAACACAAGCGATATACAGAAAAATCTGCTTTGCAGCTTCGTTAGTCGCCATAAAGTTTGAAAATGGGAAGAGAGAGGAAGGTATGCTGGCTGGAATGGGGGAGAAGAGAAGGGGGAGATTTATGCACGCTGGAAGGGAACATTGGAAAAGGAACTGTTGCGTCGGACGCAGTCGATTTTTTTCCAACATTCCAGAAACGGTGCATTTGACTGTTCAAAAGGTGTCAAGCGTCTGACGTGTCGGACGCGAACGCATCGCAAGCGTGGCACCTTTTGACTGCGAACGACACCTATAAATCATCCCCCCTTAAACGTACTAATAAAAAAATTAATACTAGCCTCTAATCTTCTTTAATATAAACCCTAAACCCTATTATTAATGTGCAATAATAATTTCAACGATATATCGAAATTATAAATAGAAAATGATAATAAAATGGTGACATAAGAAAGTAAGGTTTCAGTTTTCGATTTTTTTTATCACCGCGCGGTGTGTTTCGATCGAACTGGAATAAATTTAGAACGATAGGGTTTAAGGGAAGTTCTGTAGGTGATGAGGCAGGGTTATTGAAGGAATTCAATTTGCTGACCATTTCATTCTTCCCGGCCCCTTTATACAAGAGTTTAGGGCTGCAAATGTTTACAGGAATTATTGCAATCAAATAAACATTAACATAAATAATATATATTACTTAGGTAATATATATTAATGTAAATAACAGATATCTAATATTCTATCATTAATATATATATGTATGTATATATTACCATATGTAATATATATTAACATAGATAACAGATATCAAATCTTCTATCGTTATATATATATATATATATATATATATATATATATATATATATTACCATATGTAATATATATATATATTAACATAAATAACACATATCAAATATTTTAACACTCCCCCGTAGTCGAAGCAGGACGTTGTCGGATGTTGAGATTGTCCCGAAATTCGTCAAATAGTACACGCGGAAGACCTTTTGTAAAAATATCAGCAATCTGATAAAGGGATGGGACATGAAGGACTCAAACTTCGCCTTTAGCTACTTTTTCACAGACAAAGTGAATGTCCATCTCAATATGTTTAGTGCGTTGATGTTGAACTAGATTACCAGATAAGTAGATCGCACTTACATTGTCACAATAAACCAGGGTGGCTTTCTGAATGGGAACATGCAACTCTAATAACAAATTTTTGATCCAATAGGAGTCAAAGACAACATTAGCAACTCCTCTATACTCAGCTTCTACACTAGAACGAGGCAATGTAGGCTGACGTTTAGAGGACCGATAAATAAGATTATCTCCCAGAAATACACAATAACCTGAGATGGAGCGTCTAGCATCCAGGCATCCACCCCAATCAGCATCTTTATAGGCGATGAGTTTGTTAAAAGAAAACTTATACAGATGCAAAGCATAAGATAATGTACCTTGAATATAGCGCAAGATGCGCTTGAGAGCAGTCATGTGCTCAACTTTCGGATCATGCATATGAAGGCACACCTGTTGTACTGCATAAGAAATATCAGGCCTTGTGAAGGTAAGATACTGAAGAGCACCAGCAAGACGACGATACTTAGTAGGATCCTCATATGAGGCATCCTTAGTATCACTAAGTTTAGATTTAGTGTCAACAGGGGAAGGGCAAGGATTGCAGTTAGACATTCCAGCTCTGTCAATGATATCTAGGCATACTTTTTCAGAGATAGAAACAGGCCATTTGCAAGACGAGTAACAACAATACCAAAAAAAAAAAAAAAAAAAAAAAAAAAAAAAAAAAACTGACCAAGATCCTTCTTAGCAAATTCTAAATTCAAAAGAGTAATGAAAGAATTACGCAAACGATTTGAAGAAGCAGTAAGAATTATGTCATCAGCATACAACGGTGTATATATGTCATATCTGAACCTTGTCTATAAATGAACAAAGAATGATCAGATTTACTGTGAGTAAATTCAATAGATGCAACGAAGTCTGCAAATCACTGATATCAAGCCCGAGGAGCTTGTTTTAAACCATATAGAGATTTTTTTAGCATACAGACGTGATATGGATGTCTATTGTCTCGAAACTTCATGGGTTGATGCATATAGATGCTCTCATTAAGATAACCATGTACAAAGGCATTCTTGACATCCAGTTGATGAAAGGGACAAGATTTTGAAAGAGCGATACTAAGAACTACTCGTATGGTTGCTGGTTTAACCATTGGGCTAAACGTTTCTTCAAAATCAATACCCTACTGTTGAGTTTTACCATCACCTACAAGACAGGCTTTATGCCACTCAAAAGAACCATCAGATTTGTACTTGTGACAGAAAATCCACATAGACTGGATTACATTCACATTGGATGGCCTAGGCACTAACTCCCATGTCTTATTATCAATTAAAGCATTGAATTCATCCAACATTGCATTATTCCAGTTTTGGTCATGAAAAGCACTAACGGGGTCCTTAGGAATGAGAGATATGTTTGTGGTGGATGTTCGTAAACTAGTAGTGTTTTAGGATTTGGTTTAAAAATGCCATCCATTGCTCGGGTTGTCATACGATGTAATATGGAATTGTTAGGCTGAGGAGAACTTTGTGGGCTTTGGGTTTGGTTCGTTTGAGCAGTCGTAATGGAGGTGTTTGAGGAAAGAGATGTTGTTGACTTAGATTTTTGAGATTGGGCAGGGTGAGTGGGCCGTGTTTGTGGACTGAAAAGAAGTGGAGTGGGTTGTGGGCTTAGCTGAGTTTGTTGGCCAACCTGAGTGTTGACAGCACATGGAGAAAATTGTGGAGGAACAGAGCCCATGGGAGCTTAGTGGCGCAATTGAAGAGGATTCAACTGGACCCATTTGAGGCCGTGGCCCAATCGGAGGAGGCTGATTTAGTGGGCTAGAATGAGATGTGGACTCAGTTATGTTTGGAAGCTTTAATTGGAATGCAAATAATTCAATAAAGAATTAGAACTATTGGCAGTTTAAAAAATCATACATTATATTTGTGGTTTTGTAAATTTGTGCCATGGGAATTCAGTCTCAATGAATTTCACATGATGACAAATAATGACTTTGTTGCTTGCCATATCGTAGCACTTTGAGCCTCTATAGTTGGGTGCGACGCCATGATAAGCACATGGAGTGTATCGAGCTTGCAATTTGTGGATAGAAGTGGTCGGAAACAAAGGAAAACATAGGCAACCAAATACACGCAATTCCGAAATATTTGGAATCGCATTGTTATAAAATTTGGGTGGGGGACTGAAATCCTTAGATTTTGGTTGGAAGTATGCCAAGAAGATATGTGGCCATTTCTAAAGCATAGTGCCAAAAAGAAGGTGGCATAGAGGCATTAGCAAACAAGGTACGAATGATGTTGTTTATTGATTTAATATGTTGTTTGACTTTGTGATTTTGAGGAGAGGTGTAGGGACAAGAAAGGCAAAATAACATCCCATTATGATTAAAGAATTGTTTATAGGTGACATTGATGTATTCTGTACTATTGTCACATTGGAATGTTTTAATATTACGTTTAAATTGAGTTTTGATTAGAGCATGAAAATTTTGAATAAGTATTTGACTTGTGACTTTTTGAAAATGGGGAAAGTCCACAAAAATTTGCTATAATCATCAAGAAAAAGAACATAATAACAGTGGTCACAAGAAGTAACAACTGGCGATGTCCAAAGATCGCTGTGAATAATATCAAAAGGTAGCAAAGTGTACGAAAGAGAATCATAAAACGGTAATTTAGAATGTTTGTCAAGAAGACAAGAAGAACAATAAGTTTTACAAGCCTTATTACAATTAATGAAGTTTTTATGATTTAGTGATCTAAGCACAACAGCGCTAGGATGTCCTAAGCGGTTATGCCACAGATTTGGAGAGAGCAGTAAAGGCTGACTGATTGATAAAGGGAGTGGCTTGCTTATTGAAGAAGAGAGGATAAAGACCCCTAATGCTGTCACATCTCATTAGTTTGGCCCCCGTCTGTAAATCATTAATAGAAAATCCAAACGAATCAAATTCAACAGAAACCATATTATCAGTGGTGAACTTGTGAACAAATTTCAGGTTTTTAATAAGTTTAGGAGCATGTAAAACATTGTCTAGGGTAAATGGAGGGTATGGTAAAGGTAAATTAGTGCTAGCGTGACCAACAATTGGAATTAGATAACCATTGCCAACAACAATGTTATGATAATTATTGCTAGAATTGAAATAAGAAGAAAATATACCTTGATCTGTTGTCATGTGAGATGTGGCACCAGTAGCCATGCAAAAATTTCCATCGGGTTGCGAGAATGATAGAGCATGCATAGAGCTTCAATATCGGTTGGCGTGTAGCCAACGGGTGGAGCCATACCTAGCGCCAAAATTGTTGTCGTCCTCCTCGTTGAACCCTAGATCTCTACTCTCCTTCTTATACTCTCGCCTTCTGAATCGCCTTCACCAACTATTGGCCATACCTAGCGCCATGGCCTCCATGGTGCCTGAATCGCCTCCGCCTCGATTTCCTAGCCCATGCATGGATCTCCTCCTGCGCAAGCCGAAGACGAAAAATGACTACCGTACGCTCCGGCAAGCTAGCGCCGCTGCAAGTGAGTATTATACTCATGACTAATTTTTGCTTCAAGTAAAACTGGTTTCAATATGAATTGGGTATAATAGTGTGATTTTTTTTATTGTGATTTGCTTGTGTGGATTTTTTTGTTGCTTACTTGGGTTTGGTAAAGCGTGTTCATCATTAGTGGAAGCCCAGAATTGATTTAACCAAATAACTTGGCTTGGTGTACCTCTGTCCGTTTCGGATTTGAATGTTGAACCATTTTTGGCATTTCTGTTTTCGGCTACTATACCTGCTACATCTTCCACTTTCTCTGCTTGCACATTTGCTGGTGTATCAACCTGTTTCAAGGATTTTTTTTAAAACAAAAATAAAGGGGGAAAAACAACAGTTGAATAACCAACGAAAACAACCGACTTACAGGTTATGATAAGCTAGATAGCCTGTTAGGTTGAACATACATTTTTTTGGATTTTTAATATGTTTGTAAGCAAAAGGATAAGCAAAACACAAAGATAAAAGCTACACAGAGGACTTTGTGTCTTGGTATATGTAGTTAAACCATTGTTTTGTGGATGGCAGCACTCTAATCTGTTAAACAATATTCAGTTAAATAACGTTGGAAACAAGACGAGAGAGGGTATATTGAGTTAAACAATGTTAATTTAAATATCAGCTGTTAGGTGTCGGCTTAAACAATATTATATATTTTTGATACATGTATCGGCTGCTTTGATATGGTATGATTATTGTTTGTAGCATATCCAATAAATCATTTATATTTTAGGCAGTATAGAATTGTAATAGTGTGACCAATAAGTGTTGGGTGAAGGGATCATTTAGTATATGATACGTAATCTATTTGAAACCGAGTGTGCTTTAAACTGAGAAGGGTGGTCAAATTGAAATAGTGTAAGGACTGTTAAATATATGTTACCTTTTCAAATTGAACTTTTTGCTCTTTGTACCCAAGCCTGCGTTTTCATTTTGGCCCTTTCCTTTGTTCCTATCTTCTAGTCCATACCTGATGGTTTACTATTGTTTCATGCATCAACACCAAGTTACTACACCTAAGCTTTGACAACTTCCTTTGTTCCTGCATGTAGCTTGCATATGAACGTGACTACATGTGGGTGTGTGCGTGTATGACCATGTATATGTGACTTCATGTGGGTGTGGGTGTGTATGACCGTGTATATGTGCCTTCATACGTGTGGGTGCATATGTAAAATATGTGTGCGTGGATATGTGTATGTGTGTGTATATTAGGCGGTTTATTCGTATTAAATCGTTAATTAAATATCTTAGTGAAAAATAACCAGCATAAGTCCCCTTGTTAATTCAGTGTACCTAAGTATATAAACAACAATTTGTTCGAAGGATCGACTGGAATAACAACTGCCCAAATATTAGCTAACTTCATTTTGTTGCATCTTTATCATTCAATTATCAGTTCAAAACAATAATATTGTAAGGTAGCATATTTTGTATATTGCTTAAATGACACTTGCTTGTCTATCTCCTCATTTTGTGTTGGAGCTATGTTGCTCTATCTTAAGCAGGAGGATGGAAATTTTTGTGGTGCATGCATATAATTAAGATGTCATATACATTTGCTTTATTCTATACTATTTTGCGGGCTCATCTTATGCTGCCTGGACATTTATGCACCTACTTTTGAAATTGGACAAGCACCTATACTTGGATTAATACCCCCCTGTTTTACCGTGCTGCTGCACGTTTTGCCCTCCTTGTTTGCCGAGCTTGAAATTG
Source organism: Allium sativum (assembly GCA_030737875.1). NCBI lineage: Eukaryota > Viridiplantae > Streptophyta > Magnoliopsida > Asparagales > Amaryllidaceae > Allium > Allium sativum. The sequence goes on along the minus strand of CM060916.1, from coordinate 164,351,071 downwards.
CTTACGAAGTGCTACATTGTAGTTGTTCCTTTAATTAACTAGGTTCCCATAACATATTCACTCTCTTGTTTGCAAGCCTGGAACACGTTGTTCCCACTACCCTATCATGAGTAAGCATGGTTTTTAGTAAATGTGGTGGCCGATATGTATATATACTATTACTTGTGTATATACGTGTCATCGACATACGTGTGTGTATATATATATATGCTATCGCGATTAGTTCATCCCAAGTTGATGTGCTCGTAGTTAATAAATTGTTAAGATTAACAGTTATATTTCAGTACTTGAACAAATGATTAATCCTGACTTGAGTGTTTTATGTTTTTGCATGGAACGATCGGGTCAGACCCTAAGCGTACAGATTTAGAGATTATAGCTTGAGATTCGAAGATTGACAAAGCTGGGGATTTCACGAGACGCACACTCTGAAGATTTTTAAACAGTATTTTTTTTGTTGTATTCAAATTGTTTCAAATTCCACTGTATAGAAAATCTTGTATCAAAGCTCTGATTAATATATAAAAGTTTATTTTCACTGCTCAATATTGTGTTATTTATTTATGTTGTGTTTTCTGTGTTGATTTTATTTTTGAACTCTGTAAACTAAATAATGATCCGTCAATTTGAACGTTTTAAGTTGGTTTAATTACCAATTTGAAGCGATCAAAAAGGCGGGACGTTACAAGTGGTATCAGAGCTTTTGTTTATTCAAAATTTGCTTATGAGTTTGAAATGAGTAGAATCGACATCAGAAAAATGGGTTTTGGAAATAAAAAGGTTTTGAAATATAGATTTTGAAAATGGAAATAATTTTAAATTTTGAAAGGTAAATTATTTTAGAAATATTATATATTTTGAAAATTAGTATTTTGAAACAAATACAGCGGAAACAAAAAAATTGAGATTTAAAATTTTCCGAAATCCCTAGTCTTCGAATATAGAGTGTTGTTCTTCGATAAGGATCCCTTAGATTTGATTTTCGAATCCACCATCGAATGGTATCTAAGGGAGATAAGTATAAAAGAACCAACGAATCAATTTATATAATTGTGTATTTTAAAAATCAAAGGTAACTGGAATTGATTGGCAATAAGAATTCCGATGGGAATTTGAATGAAAAGGAAAAATTGGAAATTGTTTCAAAAATGAAACAATGAATTTCATTCGGTATATAAATTAATGGAAACAAAATCAAAAAGGTATCATTAGAATTCAACCGTGTCACTGATTTATTTAAATTATTCAGAACTTGACAAGGTAGATTATGACTGGCTTCAAGATAATAATGTATGATCGAATATATGAATTCAATAGTAAGTTATAAACTTGTTAATTAATTAACAATAGGTGAATTATGGATGAGAGTTTTTTTTCGAAAATTGATTCACTTTATTATATAACAAAAAGCAGTACAAAATACAGGTTAGCATACTAACCATTACAAACAAAAGAAATGCGTAAAAAAACGTGAAATACAAGTAGATCTAAATCTAAGTAACATAACTGGCCCATGATGAGACCATCACCCACTTGCGACTCACTGCATCACTTAACTCAAGAACCTTATTTTATATCAAAACATCATTCTAGAACAGGCAGCTAAAGGCAGAAATACCAAAAATCACTAGTCTAAAATACCCCTTAATATGTTTTACTTCTCAGTTTGAATGCAGTCTTCAATTCCCTTTAACAAATGACAATAAAGCTGATCTTCATGGAAAAAATTATCGATCGAAATTCCAGTTTTCTTATGATACCATAAACAGGTACACATAATCTCAAAGAAAAAAACAAAATTGATCAATGATAATATACCCAAACAACTAATTCTCTTACTGAACTAAAACCAAACCAGAAATGAACATTGATATCCCCTACTAAACCATATGGATCTGCAATCTTCCCCAGTGAGATCCTACACTTCGCATAGGAGAAAGAAATACAAATCACATATATAAGGAACATGATATATTTCTGAAACTGGGAGCTTTCACCAGTCATGCTTGAACTCCCCCTTCCAAATTAAAAGACTTGATCATTGGCACCGGAAAGTTGTAAGGCTATCATCCAAATAACCTTAATTGCCATTCTATTACCTCATATAAACACCATTATGCAAATATCTCCTTCAACACCATCTGAATTCAGCCCTCCCACCGAAGGATCATGCAAAATGTCACGGCTATAACTCTTGCCAATTATAAAAATCATCGACGAAACTGAGTAAGGTCGTTTGAAACTAGGTGGGATGATATCAATTCACGAGTTTGTAGAACAGAAGTGGACCAGAGAAATGTGTTATCCAATCCATTTCCTGCAATCTTAATTCTGAAACATGGCTCGTACAGATAATTTGTACACTTGAAATCACAGAACGGATGTAGAAACTGAAGATAATGTTTACAATGGACCACAAACTGTAAAGGCCCATAAATCCGTACCAATTTGAGCTGACTAATATCCTGCACATTCAACTCAAAGTGCACGAAAATACAGATCTTTAATAGAAAGAAATAAGAGGATGAGAAAGATAAGATAGAACTAATAGAATAGAAGAAGAACACAACTAAACAGAATCAGAGTAAACCCGAATCTCATAGCGGAACGAATAAAATTTATTATACAACATATCTTTAAAATACAAAACTGAATTTGTATATACATACCATATCAGAGTCTAACTCATATACATCACAGCGGAAATAATCTCTAATAACTAGCAGTGAAGCTTCCTGGTTTGAGCTCCTCCAAGTGAATCTGCAAAGCCTGAACACTTGACTGCCCGTACAAATTTGGGCACCCAAGATTTTACGGAAAACAAACAAAATAAACCATGGGTGAGTCATGGGACTGGTGTGAGTAAACTACAACCAATTTGTTTAACTTTGAAAAATCCTTTGAAAGAAAAAGTAATAGTAAGATCAGCCCACACATAAACACAGATGGTTTTTACCTTACTGTAACCAAACCATTTTTGATATCAAAATCCAGTGATATTATAATAGTGTCTAATCAAATAAATAATCAAATAGCAGGCCGCTTGCACCTCACGCTCCACATACATAGTATAAAATCAAAAACCGCAGGGCGCTTATTGGAGATTGGATTCCAACTATGACAAGGTATGGGACCGCCTCTCGATCAGTGTACTCTAGAGGGGATATACTGGGGTTCAACAAGAACATCTTGCAATCCGGCCCACACATGACCGACCACTCATTTCTCTTGAGTGTATCGAATATATTGCCACCTACGGTTGGGACCACATAACCATTATCTGAAGATACAAAAACGAAAGAAGAACAAATATGAATTTTCTCTAGATGGTGACCATACACCCTAATGGGAATGACCTACATAGCCATGCTGCCTGCCCGATTTTTGTCATTTTTTGGTTGTGAGGCTTGAGGTTATAATCGCTCCAGAACATCTGATCACCATTCACTTTGAATGCCACATCATCAAACCCATCAATTCACTAATCGATTTCGAAAAATATCACCAGTATAAAAAGCTAAGAGGAACGAATTCCTCCGCCACCGGACATAATACCTTTAAGAGATCAACTGTAAGTGATTTGTTAGGTATACTCTGTCAGACACTCGTCCATACAAGTTGTTCGGGGACTGGACAAACAGAAAACACCATTCTGGAACAGGACGACCTTTGCATTTCATTCTGTCTTCAATTGTCTTCAGCATAATCTAATTCGCAGCGCTTATGCCTATACAGAGTGGTTTTCAGATAATATCCAACCGGTCTCTCCGTATTGACAACGATGGTCAAACACTTCGATAGTCGGTTATTTAACTATTGAAGTAAAAACAAACATCCATTCAAATTTACACTAACCATCAAACAAATCACTAGCCTTTTTATTTAACATTACTTTCCCCATTTTCTATATCTTCCCAGATATTTTCCAAAACCCGTTTAGCCCTTCACATTTCTTGGAAAACATTTCCAGTTATTATAAACCTTTATTCTCCCATATTCCAAATATACGTATTGTTCAATACTCAATTACCATTTCTTATATGATCCAGAACAATGTCAAATGACATGTTATATAAACTCAAATGTTTTATCACATCCCCATATTTTAAAGAGTTCCCTCCTGTACAGGTAATATATATCAGATCTCAATTATTTACTTCTACTTCCAACTTCATATAATTCATTTATACTTCTTCGGGGAAAACATAATTATTTTCTTATCACTTGGGATAAGTAAATTTCAAACCTTTCTAAGGAATAGTGTTATATATAATAATCATGCTTAAGCTTGGTTAACAACGTTAATTTATCGTTATAGTTTTAAAATCTTGCAATACGTTGTAATATTCCCCCTTTTATAACTAATGCAATACGCTGCCATATTCTCCTTTTGTAACTAATCTCGACGTCTTTGTCCGTTAAAAACTAATACCATCCCTCGATAATAGTGAAGTCATTCAAGTTGGGGTATTCTATTTACCTCTCAGACCTTGATCGACGACGTTCTTATCTTAGGATAGATAAAAGTTCGTAACTCTAACTCCTTATTACTTTAATATCCCCTAAACGGTATTTGTTATTTTATTTTGGAATATTGTTTTATAAAACCATGTCCTTGCTTTGAAAGCTCAGTAGATTATGATTATTTACATTTAACATTAACTCTTCGCTTCATCTTTCTAAAACAATTCCATTTGAAATTAACGTTCTACTTTCCATTCGAATCATTTTACCTAATTCAAGTAAACCTTTCATACAAAATCAATATTATCTTAAATGAATTCCATTTAAGAACAATTTCTTTAATTAAAGAATTAAAAAAATAATTAACCTCATCATTACTGAAGTAAACTGTTTACTTTCTTATTAATTTAAAACAGATTAGTTGCTTACCTTCCACATATGAACTAATTATATTAGTTAAACTCCATTAAATAAAAAGGTAATTATTAATTGAGAAATCTTATTGTTTTAAACAATTAATTTCTAAGCTATTATCACTTGATTAATTGAAGATTAGTTAATCAAATAATCATTTTCTAACAAAACAGTTGATTTAATCAAATTCAAATCATCAGTTAATTTGTTACCCGATCTTAATTACTTCTTACCATCGGTTTAATATAATTGGTCTAAAACACTACTTAACCATTTGTCTTAAAATGGTTACCCTAAAATATTAGCTCACACGATAATTATAACTTCACTTACGTATAACCCTATATAAACTGTCAAAACAATCGTTTATATTTACTCCATAAAACTGACTATGGAAATGTTTATAATAGAATTTCTATTATAATTTAAAACTCCGCTTCAATTATAAAAATATAATTTTTATAATTTAGCTTCATTGATTTGCTTGACGGGAAATCAACGTCTTAACACAAAGATGGATTTATGGTCGTCTGCTGCCAATTCCTTAATCAACATTGTTTATTGATTTAGCCACACTATCATTGCATTTCCATTCAACATAAATATCCAAACGGGTTTTTCAATATCATTGTGTTCAAACAATGCATATATATATAATATAAAACAACCTGTACATATAATTAAATATTGAGGAATCCGGTTGGATTCCTCCAACCAGTTTCCTGCATCCATAGATGTTAGTCAACACAATTAACACTAATTCCATACCAGGAAATATTATAATCGGTGGAATCAGTATCCAACCAATGATGTGTCAATATGCAACGATCTATATTATTCAACCAATTTAACTGTAATTTACCTAAACGACCATCACACAACATTCAACCAATATTAAAAATATAATTATAATATTTTAAGATAAATCAGAGTTAGTGAATTCACTCACCTTTGCGCATTAACCGTTAAATAACGACATCAGTCGATTAAACCAGGCTTTCAATTCTTCTTCTTCCAGTTCCAAACTCACCGAATCCGTCTCCCTTGTTTCTTGCTATAGTGCTTCCTAATGATCAATAATTTGATTGGCACTTCCAACTTATCTACTCCAGTCATATTATTTCATTTTCACTGACTTTCGCATCACCCATCGTTTCAATACCCAAGTTCGCCACGTGATAGTCTTCTTCATTACCTCAAAGTTCAACTCGCCACTCCTTTCCAGTCGTGGCCTGGGCAGCACCACACTGAAATGGTTCCAGTCGCGTAACTGATATATGCTGAATGCCCAAGCCATTTGCATGCATACTTTGAATCAGTACCCGAGTTCAACTACACACTACAAACCACAAACAATAAATGCACAAGGTTCAAGACTAGAACCGCTACTTCACCCATCATTTTCCACTTCAACCCATTTCTTAGCTTATACACGTAAGATCACAGCATCCAATCCCCCCCCCACTTTCCTTGTTGAACCCAACGCAAGCTTCCACTTCTCTTATGCTTCAACTCCTCCCATTATACAAACACTTTGTCAGCGTGCTTCTCCCCTCCCCATTCTCTTGAATGAACCAGTTTTCTTCAAAAGAAAACAGGTCGCTTAGCACTCTTCATCACGCCGAGCACGGCTGTGCCACCATTTCAACCCCCCTGTCACCCTCTAACATCTACTCCAACTGCCACAGTAGTCCCTGAAGTTTCCTTGTTGATTTACATGAAAAGCAAAAGCAGAGAGGAGTGTTCGAATATATCGATGTGCGGTGATTGTCGGAGTAGTGTTTTAACGTTTGAAGCTTGCGATTTATGTGAAGCTTTACATTTGTTTTAAATATTTTTATAGCCATTGCACTTCGGTTTGAGGCTTTCCTGAAAACAAGAAATCGAAGAACTAAGTTGTGCGCTTGTATTTATAAATGGTGAGCCTTGGGCATGAAGTAATAGGGGTTGGGTAGTCTGCATTGTTGTCTTAGGGTGGGTACTGTTTTAATTACATTTCATGTGTAGTCTGTGTCCTATGGCACTGTGGGATGACACGTGGTAGGATCAACTAGCTGGTAGGAAGACATAGAGTTAACCACGAAGGCTTTTAGAATATAGGATGAAATTTCCAAGTTATGTTTGTTTTTAAATAGAGGATAGGCATGTGCAATATATGTACTGGGGTTGGCTGGCAATTCCTTTGGTTCCAAGTAATTCAATTTAGAATATTAATACATATGTTGATTTGATTTAAAGTAAATTTATACATATAGGCTCTGCTGTAGTAGGTGAAAAGGCTTGTTCATTGGTATAGAAACAAAACAGGTGTAGGCGATCTATGCTGAGCTAAAGTATGGTATAGAGTAGCTAGGGTAGAAAAAGAAAACGAAAATCCATGCTTAACCATGAAGTTATAGAAATAGATCCACTCCTTCACGTTTTAGCCTGAGCGTGGTTTCTTCTTTGTTAAGGCAAACTTAGATATTTATTAGCGGTACGCCCTTGCAAAAAAAATTTGTTTTTTACGGGTTGTTATTCACAAAAATAAAAATACCGTTGTGTCCAACAAGGTGTCACGATTCCAAAAATATAACAATATCGGTAGGTTAAACTTATATTGTGAAACCCCAAAATATTGATATAGGGTGCAAAATACTCCAAATAAAAAGTAGCTTATTTTACGAAATAAAAATTACAACAAAATTCTAAAAATTAAATTATCACTATGTCACAAAGTGCTTGTCCAGATTCGAATCCGATATTTAATTATATTTAAATAACCGTTATGGCAAAAAATGATTATGCCGCTGTTTTTCTGAATATTTAGTTTGGACATAACTTACAATCTATAATCCGAAATCTCAATTTTCACTTCCATTAGAAAAATATAGTTCAACGGATTCGATCGTTTCTTGTTTCGAAGAAATCCGATTTATAATGAACCCTGTATAGTCGTTTGAAGTTCAGATTTTAAATTACGAACTGCCGCGACATTATAAGCTCGATTATATTTAATATATATTTTTGTACGTTCAACTTCGTTTTAATTAATATATATATACACACACAACCACTTATATTACGAATTCTGTATTTAAACTGATTTAAATATTCAAATACAAACCGATAAAATTGCGGGACGTTACATTCCTTCCCCCTTAAAAGAATTTCACCCCTGAGATTACTAAGGTAGAAAAATTGCTACAATCCAAATTGATTTGGTTAAAAATCGTCTGTTTTACTTCTTGTCTTCAGTTTCAACTGAATTGACTAACTTTAATTAAAATATTAATTTCTTCTTATTAAGAATATTTTCAGAAATTCTAAAAATTTCCTAACAGCTTAAATTTTCGGAGAATTTCGTCAGCATCTCCTCTGCACGGCTCATTTGGTACTACTACAACTTGCCTCTCTGGGCTTTCTTCAATTCTGCAGAAAATCAAACAGCCAAACGGCTTACCAAACAGACTCATAATAATCTCATACTCGTATAAAATATAAACATGACCCTTTTTGGTTGGGCATCCAATTCTAACTCTTCCATTTGATATTCAATCAGCATATACCCATGCATTCCAAATATTGATCTCCAATACACTTATCCATATCCAATCATTCTCTAGTACCCAAGCCAAATTCTAGTTCAAACTCCAATTCAAATTCCAATTTCAAATTCTTACTCAACAATTCAATTACTTTGCCAAGTTAAATTCTATTCCAATACGATTTCCATTTAACTGGCTTCAATTCAATTCCAGTTTTATCTCAGCTCCATTTTCCATCAAATTTAATTTCTCCTTAACTGGTTTTGTTAATCCCCATTTGCTTTTACAATCTTTACTTAACTTATTAACTAAAAATTAATTTCCATCATTACAAAATCATCTTGTATACTTGTTTTAATTCAAAACAATATCGTCTCGGGAGTTTTTAAACAGCTTTGCCTTTCTATAATAAATATTCCTTTTCAGGATTCAAAATAATTTGTTTTATCAAAACAATTTCAAAGCAATATCTTTTGGTAATAATCCATCACTTGGAAGCTCGAAAATGAACATTGATAATGCGGCCGTCATCATCAGAATTTATTTTCTAGTGATCGAAGTGAGTTCAATACTATATTACTTTCAACATTTTCATTTGAAAATTACTTCAAAATTTCTTTCACAACACTTGGAAAATAATTTCAAATTTCCCAGGATTTTAAAATTCCCATATATTTAATCCAAATATTATCTCCAATCCTTTTTCCAAATTTTAATTCAATTCTAGTTTTAAATTCATATTTTGTTCATCTAATTTTGCATATTATACTTATATAATATTTGGATTGGTTATTTATATAACCAACTCAATTATAAATCTTATTTGATCATGATAATGATCACACATCCAATATATTATAATGATATCAAGTTATATTCTTCTTTTTATATCAAAATATATTTCGGGTAAAATTATTTCATTTACCCTCTTCCAAAACAATACTATGTCGAAATTCTCTATCCAAGCGTTTATAAATCCCTATCGACCACGTCAGCTAAACGCGTCGATCTCGAATTTATATACCACTCAACAGATCAATCAACACAATATAAAACATTTTTTATACTAATTTATAAATACGCGCTCATATATATACACTTAAACTCAATCTAGAGTATTACTAACTCCATCTCTATTGAGTTACGCCACAGAGCCAAGGAAATATCTTAACCTTCAGCTCTGATACCAACTGTATAGGGTCTAGGCTTTTCAACCATCAACCATTGGGCTAACCTCCCAGCGTGGCTCTACAGAGATACCTCAGAACTGCTTTTAGGGCCAACCTCACGACTTGAACAACCCTCATTGTTGGGACATGTAGGGGTAAGAGTCTCCCGCCCGCCACCAAACCGTGAAGTGAGAACCCCCTATCATGCGTACCAATTAAGCAACCTAGCTCTGATACCAATTGTAAAGGCCCATAAATCCATACCAATTTGAGATGACTAATATCCTGCACATTCAACTCAAAGTGCACGAAAATATAGATCTTTAATAGAAATAAATAAGAGGATGAGAAAGATAAGATAGAACTAATAGAATAGAAGAAGAAGAAGAACTCAACTAAACTGAATCAGAGTAAACACGAATCTCACAGCGGAACGAATACAATTTATTATACAGCATATCTTTAAAATACAAAATTGAATTGTATATACATACCATATCAGAGTCTAACTCATACACAACACAGCGGAAATAATCTCTAATAACTAGCAGTGAAGCTTCCTGCTTTGAGCTCCTCCAAGTGAATCTGCAAAGCCTGAACACTTGACTGCCCGTACAAATTTGTCACCCAAGAGTTTAGGGAAAACACACAAAATAAACTATGGGTCAGTCATGGGACTGGTGTGAGTAAACTCCAACCAATTTGTTTAACTTTGAAAAATCCTTTGAAAGAAAAAGTAATAGTAAGACCAACCCACACATAAGCACGGACGGTTTTTACCTTACTATAACCAAACCATTTTTGATATCAAAATCCAGTGATATTATAATAATGTCTAATCAAATAAATAATCAAATAGCAGAACGCTTGCATCTCACGCTCCACATACATAGTATAAAATCAAAAACCGCAGGGCGCTTATTGGAGATTGGATTCCAACTACGACAAGGTATGGGACCACCTCCCGATCAGTGTACTCTAGAGGGGATACACTGGGGTTCAACAAGAACATCTTGCAACCCGGCCCACATATGGCCGACCACTCATTTCTCTTGAGTGTATCGAATACATTGCCACCTATGGTTGGGCCCACATAACCGTTATCCGAAGATACAAAAACGAAAGAAGAACAAATACGAATTTTCTCTAGATGGTGGCAATACACCCTAATGGGAATGACCCACATAGCCATGTTGCCTGCCCGATTTTTGTCATTTCTTGGTTGTGAGGCTTGAGGTTATAATCGCTCCAGAACATCAGATCATCATTCACTTTGAATGCCACATCGTCAAACCCATCAATTCACTAATCGATTTCGAAAATATCACGGGTATAAAAAGCTAAGAGGAAAGAATTCCTCCGCCACCGGACATAATACCTTTAAGAGATCAATTGTACGTGATTTGTTAGGTATACTCTTTCAGACACTCATCCATACAAGTTGTCCTGGGACTGGACAAACAGAAAACACCATCCTGGAATAGGACGACCCTTGCATTTCACTCCGTCTTCAATTGTCTTTAGCATAATCTAATTCGCAGCGCTTATGCCTATACGGAGTGGTTTTCAGATAATATCCAACCAGTCTCTCCGTATTGACAACGATGGTCAAACACTTCGATATTCAGTTATTTAACTATTGAAGTAAAAACAAACATCCATTCAAATTTACACTAACCATCAAACAAATCACTGGCCCTTTTATTTAACATTACTTTCCCCAATTTCCATATCTTCCCAGATATTTTCCAAAACCCGTTTAGCCATTCACATTTCTTGGAAAACATTTCCAGTTATTATAAACCTTTATTCTCCCATATTCCAGATATACATATTGTTCAATATTCAATTACCATTTCTTATATGATCCAGAACAATGTCGAATGACATGTTATATAAACTCAAATGTTTTATCACATCCCCATATTTTAAAGAGTTCCCTCCTGTACGGGTAATATATATCAGATCTCAATTATTTACTTCTACTTCCAACTTCATATAATTCATTTATACTTCTTCGGGGAAAACATAATTATTTTCTTATCACTTAGGATAAGTAAATTTCAAACCTTTCTAAGGAATAGTGTTGTATATAATAATCATGCTTAAGCTTGGTTAACAACATTAATCTATCGTTATAGTTTTAAAATCTTGCAATACGCTACAATATTCCCTCTTTTATAACTAATGCAATACGCTGCCATATTCCTCTTTTATAACTAATCTCAACGTCTCTGTCCGTTACAAACTAATACCATCCCTCGATAATAGTGACGTCGTTCAAGTTGGGGTATTCTAATTACTTCTCAGACCTTGATCGACGACGTTCTTATCTTAGGATAGATAAAAGTTCGTAACTCTAACTCCTTATTACTTTAATATCCCCTAAACGGTATTTGTTATTTTATTTTGGAATATGGTTTTATAAAACCATACCCTTGCTTTGAAAACTCGGTTGATTATGATTATTTACATTTAAGTTAACTCTTCGCTTCATCTTCTTTATACAATTCCATTTGAAATTAACGCTCTACTTTCCATTCGAATCATTTTACCTAATTCAAGTAAACCTTTCATATAAAATCAATATTCTCTTAAAGGAATTCCATTTAAGAACATTTTCTTTAATTAAAGAATTAAAAAAATAATTTACTTCATCATTGCTGAAGTAAACAATTTACTTTCTTATTAATTTAAAACAGATTAGTTGCTTACCTTCCACATATTAACTAATTATATTAGTTCAATAACCCTTGAAACTCCATTAAATAAAAAGGTAACTATTAATTGAGAAATCTTATTGATTTAAACAATTAATTTCTAAGCTATTATCACTTGATTAATTGAAGATCAGTTAATCAAATAATCATTTTCTAACAAAACAGTTGATTTAATCAACTTCAAATCATCAGTTAATTTGTTACCCGATCTTAATTACTTCTTACCATCAGTTTAATGTAATTGGTCTAAAACGCTACTTAACCATTTGTCTTAAAATGGTTATCCTAAAATATAGCTTACACGATAATTATAACTTCACTTAAGTATAACCCTATATAAACTGTCAAAACAATCGTTTATATTACTCCGTAAAACTTACTATGGAAATGTTTATAATAGAATTTATATTATAATTTAAAACTCCGCTTCAATTATAAAAATATAATTTTTATAATTTAGCTTCGTTGATTTACTTGACGGCAAATCAACGTCTTAACACAAAGGTGGATTTATGGTCGTCTGCTGCCAATTCCTTAATCAACATTGTTTATTGATTTAGCCACACTATCGTTGCATTTCCATTCAACATAAATATCCAAACGGGTTTTTCAATATCATTATACTCAAACAGTGCATATATAAATAATATAAAACAACCAGTACATATAATTGAATATTGAGGAATCTGGTTGGATTCCTCCAACCGGTTTCCTGCATCCATAGATGTTAGTCAACACAATTAACACTAATTCCATACCAGGAAATATTATAATTGGTGGAATCAGTATCCAACTAATGATGTGTCTATATGCAACGATTTATATTATTCAGCCAATTTAACTGTAATTTACCTAAACGACTATCACACAACATTCAACCAATATTAAAAATATAATTATAATATTTTAAAATAAATCAGAGTTAGTGAATTTACCCATCTTTGCGCTTTAACCGTTAAGTAACGATTTGCGTCAATCGATTAAACCAGGCATTTAATTCTTCTTCTTCCAATTCCTAACTCACTGAACCTGTCTCCCTTGTTTCTTGCTGTAGCGCTTCCTAATAATCAATAATTTGATCGGCACTTCCAACTTATTTGCTCCAGTCATATTATTCTCATTTTCACTGACTTCCGCATCACTGTCAAGACCTATAACTTCCCAGGTGAGGGAAAGCGCGGATAGTTCGAGAACAAGCCACAACAGAACGCAGACGAAAGAACATTTCATTGTATATTACAACAATTCCATCATAATACAAGAATATACAGAGTATAAATGAATATTACACAGAAATATCAGAGATTTACATTACATTTAAATACATAGCAGCGGAAAATAATACAATACACAACTGAAGGAGATATACGGATACAAAGCTTTCCGGATATCGTTCCAGCTGTAAACCAGGATCCTGTGAATATAAATCTGCAAAACCAAAACTACTAGCTGCCCGTGTCAAAATAAGGGCACCCAGAGTTTAGGTTAAAACAATAAACTCCAGGTCAGTCATGTGACTGGTGTGAGAACTAAAACAGTTATTAATCTTTATTTTAAAGTTAGGTAAATCAAGGGACCACGCCGTATAACACGGAACAGGTTTCCTCCCAAGAATACCAGTGCATAAAACAAACAGTGCAATGCTAAATAAAGAAAAATGAAGCTATTATAAGACCCAGGTCCCATCACACAATGCAACGCAGCCGGAGGATAAGGTTTTACCTTATAATAGCCAAGAATGCTTGATACGTTTTAAGACAAATCATTTGATACAATTACAAGTGCATAGTGTATAAAACAACTTCAAATCATAAGTATCAATCATAGACGGCATGGGTACCATATATCATGTCACCATACTAGGCTCTACAAATAAAACCGCAAATGTCACGTATTTGGAAATTGGATTTCCATCTATGAACCGAGGCAAAAGATAGTCCTCAACCGATTTGAGACTCTCTAGCCCGAGCCTTAGGATCAGAACGCATCAACCCTTTAGATCGTCAGGGCCGGTCCACCGATGTGGATTATTATGCCTGAACACTACGTTTCCCCGCCCTTTGGGGCGTAAATGAGCCAACGAATGACTCCATCGGACCCGGATCGTCCGATCAAACCGAGGCGCCTCGCAACAGCAACAACCACACAGGTGAAAAGTATATAAATGTCAGGGCTGGTAGGTCACTGACACCACCCTAGCTAGAAAGAAACGCATGCCCTCCCTGAGGTCCGTCTCCTTTTTTTGGTTCACAACCGGGGTGTGAGGCTCGCGAATTCACGTTACACAAAGCTGTGCCACACAGGCGGTGCTTTGATCATCAACCACAAGACTTTGCTTTTCAACAGAAGCCTTGATCATTTGCCACTTGGGCATGCCACACAGGCAATTCACTCCATGCGATTGATATCCATCAGTATATAACCCCTGAGCTTGTACGTCTCAGAGAAGGGCGTTAAGCAAGAGAATAAATTCTCCGCCGCCAAATAGATATATATTTAATAGAAATCAATCACACGGACTAAAATCCAATGTCAGACACACAGTCCATTTACAAGTCCGTTCTGGGTCTGAACGAAACCGGAGGCACCTAGTACCCCGCATATCCATCGATCTTCATGTACGTCTGGACGATCACCAACTATTTCTATCTTCTTGGGTGTACATCCCAATCAAGATCGTCAGTAATCACCCAAACGACGTGAAGACCTCCGGTCTTCGACCATCGTCTTCATCTTCGACTTATCGTCGTATCAGTTATTCAGAATGGGATAAACCCGGTCTTCCCGAATAACTCACGTATATTTTAAATAAGTGTTACACAAACACAACATACGCCTCATTCCAATTCATCAGTCACTAACCGTAAATTAATCAAGAGAATAATTCCCCAAATATTAACCCCGAAGGCCGAAACCAACATCAGATCAATATCCAGAAAACCATTCTGCTTAGCTAACCGACAGTTAGTTTCTAAATTTCACATTCAAAGGGAAAGGTTCCCATTAATTTAATCAAAGATAAATCCTTTAAATTTATGCTTTAATCTACTTTTGAATATCAATTCAAACTAGTCGGGATTAGCGAACCTTGCCGAAGTAATCATTTGTTTTAATTTCCCAATCCCAACCTATTCATCCCATGAAGTAAAACGGGTCTTACTTCATATCTAACACTACGGTGTTATCGGTAAATCCAATTACCATTTCACGTTCAAATCTAATTAAAGATTTAACTATCGCCTGGAGCAAAACTGGTGATACCCCATTCTCGATTATTTCAATCTAATTAAAGATTCATTAAAACTCCACTTAGTTTTAATCTGTGACTGGGTGAAAGAATCAGTGTCATTTAAAACACGGTTCACGATAAACCCAAAACCACGTTCCATTAATTATCGGATTAAAGAACGATGTTATTTAAAACACTGTCCACGATAAACCCAAAAATCAATATCAATTCAATTCCAATTAAATATTATTTAATTGGTACACTTCATTAAATCTAAATAAAAAGATTTAATCTTTTCTCAACTGGGTTCAAGAACAATGTTAATGAAGACACCATTCACGACAAACCCAAATCACATTTGATATTAAATACAAGGCTCTGAATAGAAAATATACCGGCTTATATTGAATATCAAATTCTACGACCAACAAAAATCGTATTGGAAATAACGATATATATATATATATCTTTCAAATTCCCATAACAATATCTGTATCATCACGAAATCCAACATCGAAATATTCTGAAGACAATTTCGATTCAAATCCATTCCAATATAATTATTGGAAATTTTGGTTATTTTCAAAACCATTTCAAATCCAATTTATTTATTTAAAAATAAATAGAATTATAATTCTAGTTCAAAACTAATTCATTTCGATAAAAATCTATTTTTATCTTTTCAAATATGGAGTTTTTCAACCCAATTCTTTCTAAATCATTTCTTATGATTTTACACAAATTATTACTATTTTTAATAATTTTATCAAGGCCTGTGCAGTCGATTTCCATCAACGGCCATCGAACTGCACTTATAGCGACCTTTTCCGAATTTGATTTGGACATAATTCCAAATCCAAACGTTAGATTTCTAATTTCTAATAATCGTTAGAAAGCTCTTTTCGATACGAACCCCACGGTTCCGGTTTTAGGAGAATCCGACGGTCGGATCTCCCGTAATATCCGTTCGAAGTCAATGGACGAAATTCGCGAACTGCCGCGGCGCGGCACGTTCTATTCAGGCCATTATATTATATATATAATATATACTTCGTCGATTTCCATTCAAAACGTGCTTTATAAATCGTTTTAAATTCATTTTCAAAACGGTTTCAACTTCATATTCAATTTCAAATCAAAATTGAATATTCCAATTTAAATTCATTTTAAATTCATTTCAAATTCATTTCAATTCAAATTGATTTCTAATTCAATTTCAGTTCGTTTTCAATTCAATTCAATTTCAATTCGAATTCATTTCTATTCCATTTCAATTCGAATTCATTTATATTCAATTTCTATTCGAATTTATTTATATTCAATTTCAATTCAAATTTATTTATATTCAATTCTTTTCAAAATATCAGATTTTGAAATCACTTTCGAGATTCATTATAAAATGAATAAAATCGATATAAATATCGTTCACGTCAAAATGGCGTCAATCTAATCAATACGGCTTCATATATTCCTATTTTCAAATATTCTATTTCAAATATTTCTTTTTCAAATATTTCTATTTTAAAACTGGAATGAGGCCCAATCAATTACCATATAATGTTAATTATATGGATTTTCTACAACACATGTATATATCAGCAATGATGAATAATCAACCATCATCCAAAGTGCATTCTACACTGTATAAGCATCAAATATAAATATGCAACTCTTATAACAGCCTGTCAATCAATCAATCGATCGACATACAACTAAACAATCGGGATTAGTGTACGTCAAATATCATCCCAATACCCGTGTGGGGTTTCAAACAATCAAACACATATTTTATTTGTGCAGTTGGGCGATGTGTAAAATTTATCGTCCCAATCATTGTCCTTCAAATAGGTGTACATAAACAAACCGTCTGGTTTGTAAATGAATATTTATTTATTCACATTCACGTTAAAAATTATATTTTTAACGATCAAACTGTTTTATTCAACCTATGAATTTTCTATTCGATTCATTTATTAAATAAAATGTTATCTTTATTTTTCTAACTTATTTTTAGAAAATTTCGGCGGCATAACGGCACGATACTAGAAACGGAACGAGGCCTAGCCTTATCCCCGGTCTAGTGAAGGCCCACGCCATTCACACATCAATCAAATCCATTCAATTCACCAAACAATTCAATTCAAACCAAATAATCTAACCAACTACACAACCAAACAAACAAGTCCATGGTCTGTGGACGATTGTGTCGGGTGCTACTAAGCACCGTCTGCATCCTAGTATATATATATAACTAGAAAAGAAATTGAAGAGTGAGAAATTCTCACCGATAGCTATCCAATACCACGACTCTTCATTGATAGAAATCTTCATTGTTCTCGCCTTTCGTCACTTTCGTTGCCCGTAGCCACTACATATGTAAAAAAATCGAATTTTTACTTTGCTATTCAATATATAAAAATCGAATTTCTACTATGCTATTCAATATATAAAAATCGAATTTTTATCTTCACTTCGTTATAAAAAAATATATTTTTAATGCTCTACTATAATAAAAAAAAAATATTTTTACCTTCTCTATAATATAAAAATAATTTCTTTTTTTTTTAACCTAATAAAAATCATATTTTTACTATATTAAAGATTGTATCTTTCTACTGATAAAAATCAAACTTTCTCTTTATTTTGCTAATCTTTTTACTCTACATTATCTAGCAAATAAATAAGGTAAATTAAAATAAAAGCAAAGACTTACTGCAAATCGATTTTCTCTAAGGAAGGGGGGGGGGGTATCGCGATCCTAACTGCGGCGCGGTGGCGCACAGGCGTCGGTGGCGGGCTGTACGGGTGGTGGCGGGCCTACAGGAGACCGGTGCTTCGAATTAGGGGGGAGTTGGCTTGGGTAACTCGCGGTTTTAGGAGGAGAGAGGGGGAGCAACGGGAAGAGGGGGGTTCGGCAAGGTAGGGGCGGAGCAGGCGGGCGGCGGTGGTCTGAGGAGGAGAAGGGGGCGGGTTCTGGGCTGAAGGGGGGTGCGTCGATCTGCGTATGGATAGAAGAGAGAGGAGAGGAGGAATCAGGTGGGGGGGCTGCGGTGGACAACGCCACCTTGGGTGGGCGCGACGGTGGGAGGAGCGGCGGCTCCTCCCCCTTCCTTCTCTTTTTTATTCCTTCTGATTTTAAATCGAACGGGGGGGGGGGGGGGGGGGGGCAGCGGTTTTGAAGGGGAGGGAGAGAGAGAGAGGTTTTAATTATTTTATTATTATTTTTTCCCAAAAAGTTGACTTTTACATACGACCTCTAAACGAGGCCCACCGCCTGTCGTCCATAGTTAATTACCCCCATTCCGAACACAATGGGATATGTATCGTAGGCTGATTCGATCGTTTAGAGCAGTTTTCGTCAAAATCAACATATAACTCTATATATTGAATTTGAATGCGCATTTCAATTTACCGGGGTCACATACGAACTCTAAAAATTCCAGAAAAATATTTTCTAGCTTCGTACTGACGATACGGTCCTAACAAAACTAGTTTCGTCGAATTCTGAGACCATTGGAAAAATGGCCATTTTCCAGTCGATTAAAATCAACTAAAACTGGTCAAACACGTTTTCCTTTGCCACGCTCACATATTGATTAGAAAAATTATGAAATTTGAAATCTAGCAATAATTTGACATCACGGACCCAACAAAAGTGGTTTCGTCGAAATCCGAGGTCGTTTGCAAAATTTCCATTTTTAAGGGCCTGAATTCCATAGCGACTATTCAGAATTTTCAACTGGACATATCTTTTGATTCCCACTATGAAATCTTGATTTTTCAGATTCGTTGGAAAGATATTCTCAATTAGATCCTATGATTTTTGGTTTCACTAAAATCCGGATTGTTTTGTACCCGGAACATTCAATTGAAGTTTGAAATCGAATTATCGAACTACCGCGCCATTTTCAATTCTATTTATAATTATATATAATTATTTATATTCTAACGTGATTCAAACGAATATATACGTTTGAATTATATTCATAATAAATTTCTCGTCGATATTATTTAAAATAATTCATTTTAAATAATCAAAATTCGCTAAAATTGCCAAAATAAAAATTTTAAACTAGCTCAGATTTTCGGGTTGTTACAATCACCCATCGTTTCAATACCCAAGTTCGCCACGTGATGGTCTTCTTCATTACCTCAAGGTTCCACTTGCCACTCCTTTCCACTCGTGGCCTTGGGCAACACCACACTGAAATGGTTCCAGTCACGTCACTGATATATTCCGAATGCCCAAGCCATTTGCACGCATACTTTAAATCAGTACCCGAGTTCAACTACACACTACAAACCACGAACGGTAAATGCACAAGGTTCAGGACTGGAACCGCTACTCCACCCATCATTTGCCACTTCAACCTATTTCTTAGCTTATACACGCAAGATCACGACATCCAATCCCACACACTTTCCTTGCTGTACCCAATGCAAGCTTCCACTTCTCTTATGCTTCAACTCCTCCTAGTATACAAACACTTTGTCAATGTGCTTCTCCCCTCCCCATTCTCTTGAACAAACCAGTTTCCTTCAAAAGAAAACAGGTCGCTCAACACTCTTCATCACGCGGAGCACAGCTGCACCACCATTTCAACCCTCGGCACCCTCTAACATTTACTCCAACCGCCACAATAATCCCTGAAGCTTCCTTGTTTTTTTACGTGAAAAGCAAAAGCAGAGAGGAGTGTTCTAATATATGGATGTGCGGTGATTGTCGGAGTAGTGTGTTAACGTTTGAAGCTTGCAATTTATGTGAAGCTTTACATTTGTTTTAAATATTTTTATAGCCATTGCACTTCGGTTTGAGGCTTTCCTGAAAATAAGAAATCGAAGAACTAAGCTGTGCGCTTGTATTTATAAATGGTGAGCCTTGGGCACGAAGTAATAGGGGTTGGGTAGTCTGCATTGTTGTCTTAGGGTGGGTATTGTTTTAATTACATTTCATGTGTAGTCTGTGTCCTATGGCACTGTGGGATGACACATGGTAGGATCAACTAGCTGGTAGGAAGACATAGACTTAACCACGAAGGCTTTTAGAATATAGGATGAAATTTCCAAGTTATGTTTGTTTTTAAATAGAGGATAGGCATGTGCAGTATATGTACTGGGGTTGGCTGGTAATTCCTTTGGTACCAAGTAATTCAATTTAGAATATTAATACATATATTGATTTGATTTAAAATAAATTTGTACATATAGGCTCTGCTGTAGTAGGTGAAAAGGCATGTTTATTGGTATAGAAACAAAACGGGTGTAGGAGGTCTATGCTGAGCTAAAGTATGGTGCAGAGTAGCTAGGGTAGAAAAAGAAAATGAAAATCCATGCTTAACCATGAAGCTATAGGAATAGATCTGCTCCTTCACGTTTTAGCCAGAGCGTGGTTTCTTCATTGTTAAGAAAAACTTAGATATTTATTAGCGGTACCCCCTTGCAAAAAAAAAATCCGTTTGTTACGGGCTGTTATTGACAAAAATAAAAATACCGTTGTGTCCAACAAGGTGTCACGATTCCAAAAATATAACAATATCGGTAGGTTAACTTATATTGTGAAACCCCAA
The DNA here is from genome assembly GCA_030737875.1 of Allium sativum. Lineage (NCBI taxonomy): Eukaryota > Viridiplantae > Streptophyta > Magnoliopsida > Asparagales > Amaryllidaceae > Allium > Allium sativum. The sequence continues at coordinate 164,329,981 of CM060916.1, read as the reverse complement.
AATATTGATATAGGGTGCAAAATACTCCAAATAAAAAGTAGCTTATTTTACGGAATAAAAATTACAGTAAAATTCTAAAAATTAAATTATCACTACGTCACAAACGGTTTGTCCAGATTTGAATCTGATATTTAATTATATTTAAATAACCGTTATGGCCAAAAACGATTATTCCGCTGTTTTTCTGAATATTTAATTTGGACATGACTTACAATCTATAATCCGAAATATCAATTTTTCACTTCCAATAGAAAAATATATTTCAACGGATTCGATCGTTTCTTGTTTCGAAGAAATCCAATTTATAACGAACCCTGTATAGTCGTTTGAAGTTCAGACTTTAAATTACGAACTACTGCGACATTATAAGCTCGATTATATTTAATATAAATTTTTATACGTTCAACTTCATTTAATTAATATACATCCACTTATATTACGAATTCAATATTTAATCTGATTTAAATATTCAAATACAAACCGATAAAAATGCAGGACGTTACAACAAAATAATTGGAATCCATGAATTACAGTTAATTCACTAACCATTCAATGCATCCCAACAATCAAACAATAAGTCCAAGATCGATCGTGTTCAACGACGAATATTCTATGAATTAGAATACCATCGTGAAATGTAATAAACCGCAAGCGCACGACGTACACTTGTAGTATGTTAGCGAATACGAGTCGATCCATGGGGAAAGAAACAATTCTAATTTTATTCAATCAAATTAAACCAACTTCGAGTGAAGATTTAACTAATAAAAGCTAATGAAAACTACAGACTAAGTTGAGAGCTAAATATGAAATGAAAACAATTTAGAGGCAAATCAACTCTCACATTTATGTAAGTTATCAAAAATACAATTTATGATCTCTATTAAGTGATATAAATGCAATATTTAAACCACTTATGATTCTCATGAAAATTGAACTAAAGCAAAACTATTCTAAGTATGGCCTATGAATTATTAACTAAAACTATAGACCATCAAATTTTCTTCTTACTTTTATTTCAACATCAATAACCACTTAGCAAATATTGATGTAATTTGTGTTTACATTGACTAAGCATAGCCTATTTTGTTGTCAACAAACATAGACTATCAAAACCATTTGTATAAACTTACATCAACATTCACTAACATGAAGCACATATTAGAGATCACAAATCATACAAATGTTGAACTTACATAAAGTTAGAGAGCATCATTACCCCGTAAATCAAGGGATTAGCCACTCATATGTGTTATCATATCAACACATGTAAGTTTCAACATTTGAAAATAAAGCAAAATGAAAGAAAATCTAAGTAGAACAAGAAGAAAACAAAACTAAGAACATAAAGTAAATCTAAGCTACGAACATAAAGTAAATGAACATAAAATTAAATTGCATTAAAACAAAGAAGTTACATAAAGAAAATGACTAAGTAGCCATGGAAATACAAGAGAGCTTGTGCTCCTCTCAAGTAAACCAAAAAAGGGGATAAAAGAGAAGAGATAAGATATAGTATTTACATCACATAAAGGGGTATATATATATACATGTTTCTAACCCTAAAACCCTAATCACTTATAATGGGAAATCCCCAAAATGCCCACTTCATGAAGCTTTTAATCCTCTCTTAGCCATCAATGATGCATGAGACCTTTTGTCGTATTCAATTAGTCTTTAATAAGAGGCTTAAGAGAAAGAGGGTAATTTGAGAGGTTGGGTCCTCCATGATCATGTATGAGAATTATTTCCTTCGTTCCTTTGTATGCATGCATTTGTGCTCCAAATCTTCATGTGTATGCATTAATTGTGCTCCAATATTTCTATAAGAGACAAATACAAAGAACAAGTAAATGCAATCACAAATTAAAACATGCATAAGTGACCATTTTCTCCCAAAATGAGTGATTATCTTGAAAATATTTAAAATATGGTTTGATCGTATAAAATACCAAAAAATGTTCATTTATTTAATTAAACAAGAATAAATATGTGAATATAAATGTGCATTTTTACGTGCACATCAAATCGCCAAAGAGAAACACGTATAGAGCTGTGAAACTACTTGGGAACTACTGCATAAACTTCAATAGAATGTAGAAAAACTGGGTAAAATACCAACTGGAACTGCTAAGCACATGAAGCTTGAGAGCAGATGTAAACAAAAAAATTGCAACATATTAACTCGAATCTGCACAATAACTCTTCAATAAATTTAATAATATCATAACCCAAACATTCAAGAAGAATAGCAAAACAGAAACGGATCTGAACATCAAAGTGTTGTCTGTGAACAAAATGGGGTAACAGAACTACTTCTTTATCAACTTAAACAGTAATCCATTACAGATTTTACAGAGAGAATAAAAAGAAGTAAAACATATAAACTGGATAATATTGTTGAACCCAGAATCACTTTCTCCCCTTCAAAGAAACTACACAATTATTCCATCCTTCATCAGATCTGAAACCAAGCATGCAAACATCCAAAAAAACACTAAGTTCTCTAACGTGATATAACCATCAATGATAGATCTGACCCATATAATTCCGTTAGTATAAAAAAACATCCACATATATTCCCAAATCCATAAATCCTTAAACCGCAAACAAATAAACCTACACAAATCTACTAACCCGTCCAAGACCAAAATAATAATAAATCTTACCATCTCTGCTATCAATCTATTCCAACTGGACAGAAGGTTGGTTAGAGAAATTTGGAACTGAAAAAAATTCAGTTGCACCGGCAATGCCAGAACCTAAACCCTCAGTGGCTTGATCTTCTATGATCGAACCGATCTGAACAGAGGCTAGTGAGAAATTTTTTGAATCAGGAGACGCGAAGCGATTAGGGATTGAATCTCGAAGCAGTTCAAGGATCTGAAATCTAGGTTTTAGTTGAAAAAATAATCTAAAAATAAACGGCTTATCAACGAAAATGGATTTTCGTTGAAGGTTATCGAATAAAATTTCATAAAGGAAATCAATTTGAATTATCCAATGAATTTTGGTAAGGGTGAAGCTCACACAGAGAGAAATCAGATGAAGAAAAATCGCCGTCGCCATTAACTAGCGTTCACCCTTTTATGGACAAGGGTTAGAAATGAAGCGAAATATAAATAAAGATTTTAGAGAGATTTGAATCTTTATTTAAATGAAATAAAAGATGATTTGATATGACGAGTTCGGACTACGATAAAAGGGAACAATATTCAGTTTTTAGTAGTAAATAACGATTGAAAGAAAAAACGTTGTAAATGGAATTGGGGATAGATGAAATGAAGTTGACCAGTACGGTGAGATTATTCTGAAGTTTAGGATATAAATAAAATGAGATTTTTGCGAAATTCGAATATATATTATCGGAAAAGAGATTATACGAAAGAAGGTTTTTCATGGGAGTCAGTTATATCGAATTTCAAGAAAACACCATTGACTTTCCGTTTTAATTAAAAATCATATTATTAATAAAAAAAATTATTTATTTAGATTAATGAATAAAGTATACTTTAAAGTTAAATATTTCGAAGGTGTGAATCATTGTTATAATCGATGATTTTCATAAAAGAAGTAAAATTTTAAATTGAATTCGAAAGTCACGAGAGTGAGTGTTTAGTTGGTATTGGAAGTTGTGGAGTTTATGTATTTCAAAGTTAATAATGTTGTTCAGTTAAAGTCTGAGAGGTAATTATACCCCGACTTGATTGACTTCATTATTGACTAAGAAATGGTTAAGGTTCAATAGAAAGAGTCATGTGACAACAAGGAATTTCGCTCGATCCGAATCGAACGCTAAATCGACCAAGACCATTCGAAACCCCTGATTGTTTTGAGAACAAGACAAATCAGAACGCAAACAGAAGAACATTTCATTATTAATTACAACAATTCCATTAGAATACAAGAATATACAGAGTATGAATAAATATTACACATTCGATAAATATCAGAGATTTGCAAATTACAATGCAGCGGAAAAATAATATAAAACACAACTGAAAGAGATATACGGATACAGAGCTTTCCGGATATCATTCCAGCTGTAAACCAGCTTCCTGTGAATATAATTCTGCAAAACCAAAACTACTAGTTGCCCGTGCAGAAAATAGGGGCACCCAGAGTTTAGGTTAAAACAATAAACTCCAGGACAGTCATGTGACTAGTGTGAGAACTAAAACAATTATTAGTCTTTATTTTAAAGTTAGGTAAATCAAGGGACCATGCCATATAACACGGAACGGGTTTCCTCCCAAGAATACCAGTGCATAAAACAACAACGCAATGCTAAATAAAGAACAATGAAACTATTATAAGACCCAGATCCCACCACATAATGCAACACAAGCCGGAGGACAGGGTTTTACCTTATAATAGCCAAAGCATGCTTGATATGCAAAATTTCATGTTTTATTATTACTATAAGTGTATAGTGTCAAAACAATTTCAATCATAAGTATCAATCATAGACGACATAAGTGCCCCATACCACTATGTCGCCATATATAGGTTTACAACTAAAATCGCAAAGTCGTGTATTGGAAGTTGGATTTCCATCTGTGAACCGAGGCAAGGGATCATCCGCTATCGAATTCGAGACTCTCTAGCCCAAGCCTCAGGAACAGCCGCAACTGCCCATGGATCGTCAGGGCCGGTCCACCGATGTGGATTATAGTGCCTGAACACTGCGTTTCCCCGCCCTTTGGGGGCGTAAATTAGCCAAATGACTCCATAGGCTCCACATAGTCACCGATATATCTGAGGCGCCTCGCAATCCAACAACCATACAGGTGAAAATAATATAAATGTTAGGGCTGGTAGGTCACTGACACCACCCTAGCTAGAAGGAAACGCATGCCCTCCCTGATGTCCTCTCCCGTTTCTGGTTCACAACCGGGGTGTGAGGCTCGCGAATCAACGTTACACAAAGCTACGCCACACAGGCGGTGCTTTGATCATCAACCACAAGACTTTGCTTTTCAACAGAAGCCTTGATCAATTGCCACTTAGGCATGCCACACAGACAATTCACACCATGCGACTGATGTCTATCGATATACAACCTCTGATCCTGTACGTCTCAAAGGAGGGTGAAGTAAGGTAATGAATTCCCCTTCACTAGGCAGATGTATATTTAATAGAGATCAATCAACACATAGCAAAATCCAATGTCATACACACAATCCATACAAGTTCGTTCTGGGTCTGAACGAAACTGGAGGAACCTTATTCCTCGCATATCCATCGATCTCCAAGTACGTCTAGACGATCACCAACTGATTCCCTCCTCTTAGGTGTATAGCCCATTCAAGATCATTAGTAATCACCCAAACGATGTGAAGACCTCCAGTCTTCGACCACCGTTTTCATCCTCGACACATCGTCGAATCAGTTATTCAGAATGGGATAAACCCGGTCTTTCTGAATAACTCGCGTATATAATAAACAAGTGTTACACAAACACAACATACGCCTCATTCCAACTCAGAATATTCTTTTATTCAAGTATTCTTATACTTTGGGAAAGGTTCCCATTAATTTTATCAAAGATAAATTCTTTAAATTAATTCTTTAATCTTCCTTTGAATATCAATTCAAACCAAATTATGGTTTATCCAAACTAGTCGGGATTAACGAACCTTACCGAAGTAATCATTTGTTTTAATTTCCCAATCCCAACCTATTCATCCCATGAATTAAAACTGGTAATACTTCATATCTAACACCACGGTGTTATCGGTAAATTCAATTACCATCTCACATTCAAATCTAATTAAAGATTTAACTATCGCCTGGTGCAAAACTGGTGATACTCCATTCTCAATTATTTCAATCTAATTAAAGATTCGTTAAAACTCCACTTGGTTTTAATCTTCCCAATAATCACTATCAATGATTATTTAACTTGGGAAATCATATCCTGTCTTTAACTAGGTTAAAGAACCAATGTCATTTAAAACACGGTTCACGATTAACCCAAAATCACATTCCATTAATTATCAGGTTAAAGAACAAGTGGTATTTAAAACACCGTTCACGATAAACCCCAAAATCATATTCCATTAATTATCGGGTTAAAGAACAAGTGTTATTTAAAACACCGTTCACGATTAACCCAAAAATCAAATCAATTTCAATTTCAATTAAATACCATTTAATTGGTATACTTCATTAAATCTAAATAAAAAGATTTAATCTTTTTCTCAACTTTGGTTTAAGGACAGTGTTAATGAAGACACCATTCACGATAAACCCAAATCCCATTTGATATTAAATACAAGGCTCTGAATAGAAAATATATCGGCTTATATTCAATATTAAATTCTACGACCAACAAATATCGTATTGGAAATAACGATATAAATATATCTTTCAAATTTCCATAACAATATCTGTATAATCACGAAATCCAACATCGAAATATTCCAAAGACAATTTCGATTCAAATCCATTTCCACCTTATATATTGGAAATTCTAGTTATTTTCAAAACCATTTCAAATCCACTTTATTTATTTTAAAAATAAATGGGATTATAATTCTAGTTCAAAACTAGTCCATTTCGATAAAAAACTATTTTATCTTTTCAAATATGGAGTTTTCCATCCCAATTCTTCACAAATCATTTCTTATGATTTTACACAAATAATTACTATTTTTAATAATTATATCAAGGCTCGTATAGTCGATTTCCATCAACGGCCATCGAACTGCACGTACAGCAACCTTTTCCAAATTTGATTTGGATATAATTCCAAATCCAACCGTTAGATTTCAAATCTCTAATATTCTTAGAAAGCTCTTTTTGATACGAACCCAACGGTTCCGGTTTTAGGAGAATCCGACGGTCGGATCTCCCGTAACATCCCTCGAAGTCAATGGTCGAAATTCGCGAACTGCCGCGGCGCGTTCTATTCAGGCCATTTAATATATATAATATATATATTATGTATATTTCGTCGATTTCCTTTTAAAACGCATTTTATAAATCGTTTTAAATTCGTTTTCGAAACGATTTCAACTTCATATTCAATTTCGAATCAAAATTGACTATTCCACATCATCGATATACAAATGATAATATTTTCAAAACGTTATATTTTGAAATCACTTCCTTTTCTATAATCACTATAAAAATGAATATAATCGATATAAATATCGTTCGCATCAAAAAGGCGCATATCTAACCAACACGGTTTTATATATTTCAATAACTTCGTTATTCTATTCAACAAATAAATATTTTCTTTAACACATGAATATATATTTTTATTCAACACATGAATATATATTTTATTCAACACATGAATATTTATTCTATTCAACACATGAATTTATATTTTTATTCGACACATGAATATTTTATTCTATTCAACACATGAGTTTATATTTTAATTCGACACATGAATATTTTACCCAAGTCAACACATGAATTTATATTTTATTCAACACATGAATATTTTACTCTATTCAACACATGAATTTATATTCTATTCAACACATGAATTTTCTTTCTATTCAACACATGAATTTTTATTCTATTCAACACATGAATTTTCTTTTTATTTAACACATGAATTTTCTTTTATACTATTCCTTATTTTCTCATTTGGAATGAGGCCCAATCAATTACCATATAATGTTATGGATTCCCTACAACACATGTATATAATAGCAACGATAAATCACCAAACATCATCCAGAGTGCACCACACAACTGCATAAGCATTAAATATAAATAAATAACGCTTACACAGTCTATCAACCCATCGATTGACATACAACTAAACAATCGGGATTAGTGTACGTCGAATATCATCCCAATACCCGTGTGGGGTTTCAAATCAACAAACACAGATTTTTATTTGTGTAGTTGGGCGACGTGTAAAATTTATCGTCCCAATCAATATCAGTCAAATGGGTGTACATAAACAAATCGTCCGATTTGTTTATAAATATTTATTTTATATACATGTTAAAAGTTATATTTTTTACCATAAAATAATTTCTTCCATTCCACTACACACAATCGATTTCACAACACATCAATCAAACAAACAAGCCATCCATGGTCTATGGGTCTGGTGCTACTAAGCACCGTCTGCATCCTAGTATATATTTCAACCAGAAAATAAATTAAAAGTGAGAAGTTCTCACGAAGAACTAATCCCAACTCTGCGACTCTTCGTATGTAGGAAACCTTTGTCTTGCTCACCTTTTGTCAATTTCATTGCCCGTAGCCACTACATATATAAAAATCACATTTTTATATTCTCTAGTATATAAAAATCATATTTTTAAAACGCTACTATATAGATAAAAATTCTATTTATTTTATAACGGTGTTCATATAATAAAAATCATATTTTTATCACGCTAACTTCATAATAAAAAATTATATTTTTAACTCACTTTTCATATCATAAAATTTATACTTTTATGCGACTAAAAATTATATTTTTATCAACTAAAAATATTTTATACATAGAATAAAAATCACATTTTTATCTAATCTAAAAATCAATCCTTTATACTTCTAAAAATTTAATCTTTTCATGTATAAAAATCCGACCTTTTCATGTCTAAAAATCCGACCTTTTTATGTATAAAAATCTTGTCTTAAGATTAATAAAAATCTCATCCTTTCTATAATCAAAATCTTGTCTTTTCTATAACATAAAAATCTAATCCTTTATAAAGTAAAAAGCTAATTTTTCCTTTGAATCAATGCTTTTAATTTCTAAAAAACTGAATTAAAATAGTACAATGTTATTTAAAAACAAAAAATGGAAGAAAGAACCCACTGTTTTCGATTTTGACTGAGGAGGGGTGGAGTGAGAGCTCGTGTCGGCTAAGGAGGTTGGAGGCGAGGCGGACCTGCGGTGGTGCGGTTGGGTTCACGGGCACCGGTTCTTCGATTGTGGCTACGCCGATTTGGGCTGCTGGGTTTGGGGGGGGGGGGGGCAGCGGTGCTCGATCGAAGAACGGGGAAGGGAGGAGATGAACGACGTGAGGAGGGGGGTTTGGACGGAGGGGACGGCGTGATGCCAGGGGGTGGGTGGCGGCGGCGATTTGGAGAGGCGACGCGGTTTTTAGGTCTTGGGTTTTTTTTTTAATCAGAAGTATCGGGGAGAGAGAAAGAGAAGAGGGGGTGGGGAGGGTGTTTAAATAAATAATTATTTTAAATTTTCTTTTTCCCAAAAAGTCAACCTTTTTTATTCGACCTCCAAATGAGACCCAGCAACTGTCACTTCTAGCTAATTATCCCCATTCCGAACACAATGGGATATGTATCGTAAGCCAATTCAGTTGTTTCGATCAGTTTTCGTCAAAATCAAAACATAACTCTATATATTGAATTTGAACGCACATTTCAATTCACCGGGGCCACATACGGACCCTAAAAATTCCCGAAAAATATTTTCTAGCTTCGTATTGTCGATACGGTCCTAACAAAACTAATTTCGTCAAATTCTGAGACCCTTTGAAAAATGGCCATTTTCCAATTGATTAAATTCAACTGAAATGGTCAAAACACGTTTAAGTGCACCGCGCTCACTTATTGATTCAGAAAACAATGAATTTTGGAACCTAGCAATAACTTGACATCACGGATCCAACAAAAGGGGTTTCGTCGAAAACCGAGGTCGTTTGCAAAATTTCCATTTTTAAGGGCTCAAAATTCCATAGCGGCTATTCTGAAACTTCAACTGGGCATAATTTTTTATCCCCGCTATGAAATTTCAATTTTTCGAATTCGTTGGAAAGATATTCTCAAATAGATTCCAATATTTTTGGTTTCGCTAAAATCTGGTTTATTTTGAATCCTGTACATTCATTTGTAATTTGAAATCGAATTTTCAAACTACCGCGCCATTTTCAATTCCTTTTAAAATTAAAATAATTATTTATATTCTAACTTCGATTCAAATTAAAATATACGTTCTAATTCTATTTAAAATAAATTTCTTGTCTTTATTATTTAAAATAAATCATTTTAAATATTCAAAATTCGCTAAAATTGCCAAAATAAAAATTTTAAATTGGCTCGGATTTCCGGGTTATTACAATCTCTCCCACTTAAAACTTTTCGTCCCCGAAAAGGAACGAAGCTGAAAATTGTTTTACAAATCAACTCCACTTTCATTATTTTCATTATGGCTTAAGTTCTTAAACTTTTCAGTTTCTAAGAACCTTTCAATTTTTTTAAAAAAATTGGCTAACATCCTAAATTTTCGAAAAATTTCGCCGTAACCTCCCTTGCACCGGGAGCTTCGGGATATTTCAACTAGCCTCCCATGGCCCTCACCAATCCAAAAAGAAAAAGAATCAGCCAAGCGACTAGCCAATCGGCTCATAAAATCATCAAAAACCCAAGAAATACAATAAACATGTACCTATTTGTCGGGCAAACAATTTTATTCCTCTTCTCTAGCCTCCTTGCTATGACCTGTTCAATGTAAGTACATGTATATGTATGCAAATGCGACAAATTTCCAATACAATTCACTATTTGAAACAATTTGGCTAAATGGTCCAAATTTTAATTAATCAAACAATAATCAAACAACACAACCAACAATCAATTAGTTGATTAGCATTTCAAATTCATAACTTTGATACATAGTCCAAAAATCACATTTTTGGTGCCAAATCACAACAGTAGACCCTATCTAATTTTGGTTCTCACACCAGTCAATTGGAATCATATAGAAATCACACCTTCGAAACACGAAAATAAATTCTGATGATGACGCGTCAATCATCAGAATCATGTCCGAGTGACTAGAGTGTGATTCTATATCTATCCAGTATATTAAAACTTCGAATACACGTGGATCAGACGTATACGCAAAATCTTTATATAGTCGATTGTCCAAATCAATACAAATAAATATTCAAATACGTTGAGTAAGGTTTAATTTTTTTTTAAACAAAACTTGTTTCAATTTTATTTAATAAACATCACTCTTCACACTCGTTCTAGGATACTACTGATCCTATCTCTAACGAGTCATTCTCATTGGATATTACTAATCCAATTTCTGATGAATCCTTTCGTTTGGTTCTAACGTATCCTATTCTCCGAGCTCTGTAAACCAAAGCTCTGATACCACATGTGACAACAAGGAATTTCGCTTGATCCGAATCGATCACTAAACCGACCAAGACCGTTCAAAACCCCTGATTGTTTTGAGAACAAGACGATCAGAACGCAAACAGAAGAACATTTCATTGTTAATTACAACAATTCCATCAAAATACAAGAATATACAGAGTATGAACAAATATTACACATTCGATAAATATCAGAGATTTTCAAATTACAATGCAGCGGAAAAATAATACAAAACACAACTGAAAGAGATATATGGATACAGAGCTTTCCGGATATCATTCCAGCTGTAAACTAGGTCCCTGTGAATATAAATCGGCAAAACCAAAACTACTAGCTGCCCGTGTGGAAAATAGGGGCACCCAGAGTTTAGGTTAAAACAATAAACTCCAGGTCAGTCATGTGACTAGTGTGAGAACAAAAATAGTTATTAATCTTTAATTTAAAGTTAAGTAAATCAGGGGACTACGCCGTATAACACAGAACGGGTTTCCTCCCAAGAATACCAGTGCATAAAACAACAGCGCAATGCTAAATAAAGAACAATGAAGCTATTATAAGACCCAGGTCCCATCACATAATGCAACACAAGCCGGAGGATAGGGTTTTACTTTATAATAGCCAAAGCATGCTTGATACGCTAAATTTCATGTTTTATTATTTCTGTAAGTGTATAGTGTCAAAACAATTTCAATCATAAGTATCAATCATAGACGGCATAAGTGCCCCATACCACTATGTCGCCATATATAGGTTTACAACTAAAACCGCAAAGTCGCGTATTGGAAGTTAGATTTCCATCTATGAACCGAGGCAAGGGATCGTCCTCTACCGAATTCGAGACTCTCTAGCCCGAGCCTCAGGAACAGCCGCAACTGCCCATGGATCGTCAGGGCCGGTCCACCGATGTGGATTATAGTGCCTGAACACTGCGTTTCCCCGCCCTTTGGGGCGTAAATGAGCCAAATGACTCCATCGGCTCCACATAGTCACCAATATATCCGAGGCGCCTAGCAATCCAACAACCACTCAGGTGAAAATAATATAAATGTCAGGGCTGGTAGGTCACTAACACCACCCTAGCTAGAAGGAAACGCATGCCCTCCCTGATGTCCTCTCCCGTTTTTGGTTCACAACCGGGGTGTGAGGCTCGCGAATCAACGTTACACAAAGCTATGCCACACAGGCGGTGCTTTAATCATCAACCATAAGACTTTACTTTTCAACAGAAGCCTTGATCAATTGCCACTTAGGCATGCCACACAGACAATTCACACCATGCGACTGATGTCTATCGATATATAACCTCTGATCCCGTACGTCTCACAGAAGGGTGTAGTAAGGGAATGAATTCCCCTTCACCAGGCAGATGTATATTTAATAGAGATCAATCAACACAGAGCAAAATCCAATGTCAGACACATAGTCCATACAAGTTCGTTCTGGGTCTGAACGAAACCGGAGGAACCTTATTCCTCGCATATCCATCGATCTCCAAGTACATCTGGACGATCACCAACTGATTCCCTCCTCTTGGGTGTACAGCCCAATCGAGATCATCAGTAATCACCCAAACGATGTGAAGACCTCCGGTCTTCGACCACCGTCTTCATCCTCTACACATCGTCGAATCAGTTATTCAGAATGAGATAAACCCAGTCTTTCTGAATAACTCGCGTATATAATAAACAAGTGTTACACAAACACAACATACGCCTCATTCCAACTCAGAATATTCTTCTATTCAAATATTCTTATACTTTGGGAAAGGTTCCCATTAATTTTATCAAAGATAAATTCTATAAATTTATTCTTTAATCTTCCTTTGAATATCAATTCAAACCAAATTATGGTTTACCCAAACTAGTTGGGATTAACGAACCATAACGAAGTAATCATTTGTTTTAATTTCTCAATCCCAACCTATTCATCCCATGAAGTAAAACTGGTAATACTTCATATCTAACACCACAGTGTTATCGGTAAATTCAATTACCATCTCACGTTCAAATTTAATTAAAGATTTTACTATCGCCTGGAGCAAAACTGGTGATACTCCATTCTCGATTATTTCAATCTAATTAAAGATTCATTAAAACTCCACTTGGTTTTAATCTTCCCAATAATCACTATCAATGATTATTTAACTTGGGAAATCATATCCTGTCTTTAACTGGGTTGAAGAACCAATGTCATTTAAAATACGGTTCACGATAAACCCAAAATCACATTCCATTAATTATCGGGTTAAACAACAAGTGTTATTTAAAACACCATTCACGATAAACCCCAAAATCACATTCCATTAATTATCGGGTTAAAGAACAAGTGTTATTTAAAACACCGTTCACGATAAACCTAAAAATCAATTCAATTTCAATTTCAATTAAATACCATTTAATTGGTATACTTCATTAAATCTAAATAAAATGATTTAATCTTTTTCTCAACTGGGTTTAAGGACAGTGTTAATGAAGACATCATTCACAAACAACCCAAATCCCATTTGATATTAAATACAAGGCTCTGAATAGAAAATATATCGGCTTATATACAATATCAAATTCTACGACCTACAAATATCGTATTGGAAATAATGATATAAATATATCTTTCAAATTTCCATAACAATATCTGTGTAATCACGAAATCCAACATCGAAATATTCCAAAGACAATTTCGATTCAAATCCATTTCCACTTTATATATTGGAAATTCTGGTTATTTTCAAAACCATTTCAAATCGACTTTATTTATTTTAAAAATAAATGGGATTATAATTCTAGTTCAAAACTAATTCATTTCGGTAAAAAACTATTTATCTTTTCAAATATGGAGTTTTTCATCCCAATTCTTCACAAATCATTTCTTATGATTTTACACAAATTATTACTATTTTTAATAATTTTATCAAGGCTCATACAGTCGATTTTCATCAACGGCCATCGAACTGCACTTACAACGACCTTTTCCAAATTTGATTTGGACATAATTCCAAATCCAACCATTAGATTTCAAATCTCTAATATTCGTTTGAAAGCTCTTTTCGATACGAACCCAAGGGTTCCGGTTTTAGGAGAATCCGACGGTCGGATCTCCCGTAATATCCATTTGAAGTCAATGGTCGAAATTCGCGAACTGCCGTGGCGCGGCGCGTTCTATTCAAGCCATTTAATATATATATTATATATATTTCATCGATTTCCTTTTAAAACGCATTTTATAAATCGTTTTAAATTCGTTTTCGAAATGATTTCAACTTCTTATTCAATTTCAAATCAAAATTGAATATTCCACATCATCGATATACAAATGATAATATTATCAAAACGTTATATTTTGAAATCACTTTCTTTTCTATAATCATTATAAAAATGAATATAATCGATAGAAATATCGTTCACGTCAAAAATGCAAATATCTAACCAACACGGCTTTATATATTTCAATAACTTCGTTATTCTATTCAACAAATGAATATTTTCTTCAAGACATGAATATATATTTTTATTCAACACATGAATATATATTTTATTCAACACATGAATATTTATTCTATTCAACACATAAATTTATATTTTTATTCGACACATGAATATTTTATTCTATTCAACACATGAATTTATATTTTTATTCGACACATGAATATTTTACTCTATTCAACTCATGAATTTATATTTTATTCAACACATGAATATTTTACTCTATTCAATACATGAATTTATATTCTATTCAACACATGAATTTTCTTTCCATTCAACACATGAATTTTTATTCTATTCAGCACATGAATTTTCTGTTATACTATTCCTTATTTTCCCAATTGGAATGAGGCCCAATCAATTACCATATAATGTTAATTATATGGATTCCCTACAACACATGTATATAATAGCAACAATAAATCATTAACCATCATTCAGAGTGCTCCACACGACTGCATAAGCATTAAATATAAATAATTAACGCTTACACAGTCTGTCAACCCATCGATTGATATACAACTAAACAATTGGGATTAGTGTACATCAAATATCATCCCAATACCCGTGTGGGGTTTCAAATCAACAAACAAAGATTTTTATTTGTGCAGTTGGGCGATGTGTAAAATTTATCGTCCCAATCAATATCAGTCAAATGGGTGTACAAAAATAAATCGTCCGATTTGTTTATAAATATTTATTTTATATACACGTTAAAAATTATATTTTTAACCATAAAATAATTCCTTCCATTCCACTACACACAATCGATTTCATAACACATCAATCAAACAAACAAGCCATTCATGGTCTGTGGGTCAGGTGCTACTAAGCACCGTCTGCATCCTAGTATATATTTCAACTAGAAAATAAATTAAAAGTGAGAAGTTCTCATGAAGAGCTAATCCCAACTCTGCGACTCTTCGTATATAGGAAATGTTCGTCGTTCTCGCCTTTTGTCAATTTCATTGCCCTTAGCCACTACATATATAAAAATCACATTTTTATATTCTCTAGTATATAAAAATCATATTTTTAAAACGCTATTATATAGATAAAAAATCTATTTTTTTCATAACGGTGTTCATATAATAAAGATCATATTTTTATCATGCTAACTTCATAATAAGAAATTATATTTTTAACTCACTTTTCATATCATAAAAATTATACTTTTATGCGACTAAAAATTATATTTTTATCAACCAAAAATATTTCATACATAAAATCACATTTTTATCTAATCTAAAAATCAATCCTTTATACTTCTAAAAATTTGATCTTTTCATGTATAAAAATCTGATCTTTTCATGTCTAAAAATCCGACCTTTTTATGTATAAAATCTTATCTTAAGATTAATAAAATTCTCATCCTTTATATAATCAAAATCTTGTCTTTTCTATAACATAAAAATCAATTCCTTTATAAAGTAAAAAGCTAATTTTTCCTTTGAATCAATGCTTTTAATTTCTAAAAAAAACTGAATTAAAATAGTACAATGTTATTTAAAAACAAAAATGGAAGAAAGAACTCACTGTTTTCGATTTTGACTGAGGAGGGGGTGGAGTGAGAGCTTGCGACGGCTGAGGAGGATGGAGGCGAGGCGGACCTGCGGTGGTGCGGTTGGGTTCACGGGCGCCGGTTCTTCGATGGTGGCTACGTCGATTTAGGGTGCTAGGTTTGGGGGGTAGGCAGCGGTGCTCGATCGGAAAACGGGGGAAGGGAGGGGATGAACGACGTGAGGAGGGGGGTTTGGACGGAGGGGGCGGTGCGACGCCACGGGGTGGGTGACGGCGGCGATTTGGAGAGGCGACGCGGTTTATAGGTCTTAGGATTTTTTTCTTTTTTTAATCAGAAGTGTCGGGGAGAGAGAAAGAGAAGAGGGGGTGGGGAGGGTGTTTAAATAAATAATTATTTTAAATTTTCTTTTTCCCAAAAAGTCAACCTTTTTTATTTGACCTCCAAACGAGACCCAGCGACTGTCGCCTTTAGCTAATTACCCTCATTCCGAACACAATGGGATATGTATCATAAGCCAATTCGGTTGTTTCGATCAGTTTTCGTCAAAATCAAAATATAACTCTATATATTGAATTTAAACACACATTTCAATTCACCAGGGCCACATACGGACCCTAAAAATTCCCGAAAAATATTTTCTTGCTTCGTATTGTCGATACGGTCCTAACAAAACTAATTTCGTCAAATTCTGATACCCTTTGAAAAATGGCCTTTTCCAGTCGATTAAATTCAACTGAAATGGTCAAAACACATTTAAGTGAACCACACTCACATATTGTTTTAGAAAATTATGAATTTTGGAACCTAGCAATAACTTGACATCACGGATCCAACAAAAGTGGTTTCGTCGAAAACCGAGGTCGTTTGCAAAATTTCCATTTTTAAGGGCTCAAAATTCCATAGCGATTATTCTGAAATTTCAACTGGGCATAACTTTTTTATCCGCGCCATGAAATTTCAATTTTTCGAATTCGTTGGAAAGTTATTCTCAAATAGATTCCAATATTTTTGGTTTTGCTAAAATCCGGTTTATTTTGAATCATGTACATTCATTTGAAATTTGAAATCGAATTTTCGAACTACCGTGCCATTTTCAATTCCTTTTAAAATTAAAAATAATTATTTATATTCTAACCTCGATTCAAATTAAAATGTACGTTCCAATTCTATTCAAAATAAATTTCTTGTCGTTATTATTTAAAATAAATCATTTTAAATATTCAAAATTCGCTAAAATTGCCAAAATAAAATTTTTAAATTGGCTCGGATTTCCGGGTTATTACAATTTGGTAAAGTATAACCAGTTAATGAGTGCCAACAATTGAGTGGGAATAACAATGTTTTATTTAATATATGTTTTAATCCAAATAACGAATTTAGAAATGTTTCCCCGTGAAAATAAAGTATATTTTCTTTAGAAAATAAAGATTGTGAATATTTGGAGATGTTTTCAAATGGTGATAAGAGATTTTCTAGAATTATATAAATTAAATATGATAAGTGGAAATATTAAAAAAAAATATCGTGAGTGGCTAATGTGTTTTGATAGAGTAGAATGACAATAATTGAAAAACAAAAAAAGCCCTACGACGAGAATGAAGTGCGGCAGAACGTAAGAGAAGTGGATCCGTAAATTGAATTTGGAAATTGCGTAAGTAATAATTTGATTAAGAATTGTAGTAAGGGATTTAGTAACTGATTGGAGATTAGTTAAGTTGAATAATTTCCTAAGTGTTGATTTGATGTTGGTTTCAGACTTCGAGATCGATACTTAGGGAGTTGTTCGCTTGCTAATTTACAGTCGAAAGGATATGAATGTGGGAGTATAGAAATGTGTGATAATATGTATAACCATTTGGTTAAGTATATATAGTGATATTTTCAATAAATGAAAATAATACGAAGAGAATTGAGGAAAAGATAAAGGTATGAGAAGATTTGTTGAAAATCGTAAAATTTTGGGAATTACGATAAATGAGAATGATGAATACCATAGAGACGGTTATGCAAGAAGACAATCATTGATGATTGTAGACCCTAACTATTTTTTTTTTGAATCTATACTTTTAGAAGTGCAAATGATTTTATAGAAGGACTGTTGGAATTTAAAGCGATAATATAACAGAAATCGCATTGATGATATCAACTTATGGATTGGTAAAGGAACGATGGCTTGAAAATGGAAGTTGTATAGGCCTATTCTTGTCTTCCTTGCTAGTTCCAATGAAATGGAATAATAAATAATGAATGTAAAGGTGTTAAGTTGCTAGAAGAGATGAATGGGAACGTGTTCCATTCAACCAAATTAATGATTGATATAACCGAGGAAACCACTGAAGGAGATGAAAAGGCGTATTCGAAATAAATCCAGGGTGTGAAGTAAATTGCATATCAATCTAGACTGCAATTAAGGAGATCAGTTGATTTGATTAGGGAATTCGATTCCGGAATATTTTGAAATTGATTTCAATTGTTTTGAAAATTAATATTAGTAGTATATAAAAATATTTTCAAATAGAGAAAAAACCATTTTAGTAGCTTTTCTTATTTGTTTTGGATGAAACAAATTGATTTCTAGAGTATGCTTTGATATATAAATATGTATATATAGTTTTAAATATTTGAAACAAAATCCAGAATCGATTATCGAGTTGGGTTGAATGGTAATCCAATATATCAAAATAATGAATTTGTACATCCTAAGAGATGTTTGGTGGGAAAAATTAAATTCGTGATTTCCAATTATTGAATTGAAAAGTAAAGTGCCGATTATTGAATAATTAAATATTTGTCAATAAGGGTTTAGATTTTAAGTTGAAATGAATTGGTCGACTCTTTTAAAAAGCTAAAAATAAGAGAAAGATTTAAACAGTGATTGAATTTGAATTTGAGTTTATTAATACAAGGATGTATGGAATCTAATAGTAGATTTGAATGAAAAAGTTTAAATCGACAAGGTTGGAATTAAGTAATAAACTTAATAATGGAATTTGGAAGAGAACTTGGTTTGTAACAAATAAATTCAGGAATCTGAATTTGAAAAGATATCAAATATTTGAATTGATTGAGGGATCAAAACTAAAATTTTGGAATCGAAATGGAATTTGAGAATATTTGATTTTGAATATTGGATTTAGAAATTTCAGAAACTTATATGAAAAAAATGAGAATATAGTGAATTTGGAAACTACAAATTTGGAAGACAATCGATTTGAGATAAAATCGTATATACAAATTTGATATGAGAATGAGATGTTTAGTAATATGATTTGGAAAGAAAATCTTATGTAAGTTAACGTAAGTATGGTTTATGAGAAGTATGAAATGAAGTACGATATGTACTAAGTATAATGTGTTTTCAAGTCAAGATAAGGAAAGTACCATCCTTCTCCTTTGATTTTCGAGCTTAGCTGAGATGTGTTGCTGGTGGTAGTAGGTTGTCCAGACATAAAACTCGAGTTGTCATTGTTTCTGGAAGAACACGACTGCGTAGCGTAATTCACAGGGTTGTAAATGACCTACGATGGATGGATGTTTATTGGGGGAACCAAGCGTAACTATTGTGTCTGCTGCGATCTACAGTCGTGATAAGTATGTAATCCGCAGAGCTGTGAAAGCTTATGGGTATGGATGTTTTCTGGGAGACCCAGGTGTAACCATTGTGTACATGCGGTCCACATTGCATATCTACACGTGAAAGAGATGTAACCACTAGAGTTATTAAAGGTAGAATGGAGCCATGCAGTGTTGAGATATCTTAGTGATGAGCCACCTGTTTGATGCTGCACTCTGTCTTTGTGACATGATTTGTCGTTGTGACTTGATTTGTCTTTATGACTTAATTGATCCTTGTGTCTTGATCTATTTTCATGATTTATTTCCGTGACCCTGAGATAGAGCAGTCAACGCTCAATGACCTCAGATTATCTTTTGTTTCTTAAATATTTTCCATTGATCTGTCCATGATGAAATTCGCAGGGAAGTGATTTCCTACGGATACAGATGTTTTCTGTGGGATTCAGGCGAAACCATTGTGTATCTGCGATTCATGAACAATCCACATATCAATATCACATTGGTACTTTCCATATCTATTTTAAAAGAATTTTTGAAATATTTTCGCTGGGAGTTAAAGCAAGGATATTTAGTACTTGGAGATTTTAGTCGTGCGTCTGGCCAGCGTATGCCTAACATCTGTGAGAACGACAATAGACTTGTCAAGCTTCGAGTTATCAAATCAATAATTTGAAATTAAAATATACCTAATTTAATATGTTAATGAAGGGAATTTTGAAGTATTTTCAAATTCCTAGCTTTGTAATAATAATACAAATATTTTTGCAGATTTCGTGTTACGTATCAAGATTATAAAAGAATTCAAATTTTGGAAAAAATTCAAGTCGACAATTTGTGACTTGAAAAGGAAATGATAATTACACTCTTCAATGAGCGTTTGGAAAAAAATGAATGGATTGAATTAGCTGAACTGAGATTGTAAGAAATAAGTGGAATGATAAACAGTAAATATTGACAGATGGGGTTATAAAGAAATTTAGAATAATTCGAGATGCATAAATCCAACTTATGCAGAATTTGAAATTCAAGAAGAGATTGGTTTTGAAAGGAAATTTGATTTTCCGAATTAATTGAGTATGATGGATAAACAAAGAAGATCGATGACTTAAATATTGATATTTAAATTTAGTTGTGAAGAATTCCACATTAATAAGGTATTTTGAAGTATACGATGGTATAACTCTAATGATCTCTCCTTTTCGAGGACGAAAAGTTTTAGAAGGGGGAGATTGTAACATCCTGGAAATTTTGACAACTAAAATAAGGAATTAATTAGAGATTTAATTATTAATGATCAATTTTATAATTGATACGGGGATTAGAAACTTAAAAATCAAACATGTGGTTTTGAATATGAATTGAATTCAAATTTTAAATTAGAATGGTTGGTTGGGAACCAAATATTTGTTGTTAATATTGGAATTGAATTTGATTGGATATTTGAATCAAATTTGAAATTCGATGGAAAAATATAAAGTGTTGAATTTAAAATAAATAAATAAATAAACCAATAAACGTAGTGGACGTCAATCGAATGGGAAATTTTATTTGTGGTAGTCGGCTGAATACACATGTATTTATAAAGAAATTAAAATTAATGTTTCATGTTCGGAAGCGAACAAAGTTGTTGGTAGACAAACGAAATAAACCAGTTAACGATTAAATAATTTAAAAATTAAACGTAAATGAGCTTTCCCCAAATATTACCTACCTTAAACATAACTTACCCCGTATTTTACTCAGCCAGCCTATATTCTATAAACGTGCAGCTACCCTAATATGGTGATTTAACACCATTCTTATCTTCTCTTTTGTTTATTCTATATATAACACCCATGTTCCCAAATTGTTAAGAGCCAAAATCGTTCCTTTACCAAAGAAATTTAATGGTTGAAGGCCAATTTTTTCGCAAAATCGGTTCTTTTTTCCCCAAAATGGCCGTCGTCCTCCTCGTCAAACCCTGGATCTCTACTCTCCTTTTTATACTCTCGCCTTCTGAATCGCCTTCACCAACCATTGGCCGTATCTAGCACCATGGCCTCCATGATGCCTGAATCGCCTCCGCCTCGGTTTGCTAGCCGATGCATGGATCTCCTCCTGCGCAAGCCGAAGAGGAAAAATGACCACCGTACGCTCTTGCAAGCTAGCACCGCTACAGATGAGTATTATACTCATGACTAGTTTTCTTCAAGTAAAACTTGTTTCAATATGAATTGGTTATAACAGTGTGATTTTTGATTGTTAATTTCTTATGTGGATTTTATTGTTGCTTACTTGGGTTTGGTAAAGCGTGTTCATCATCAGTGGAAGCCTAGAATTGATTTAACCAAATAACTTGGCTTGTTATACCTCTGTCCATTTTAGATTCGAACGTTGAACCATTTTTGGCATTTCTGTTTTCGGCTACTATACCTGCTGCATCTGCCACTTTCTCTAGTTTCACATTTACTGCTGTATCAACCTATTTCAAGGATTTTTTTAAAAAAGAAAAAAAAACAATAGTTGAATGACCAACGAAAACAACCGACTTACAGGTTATGATAAGCTAGATAGCTTGTTAGTTTGAGCATACATTTTTTTTGGATTTTTAATATGTTTGTAAGTAAAAGGAAAGGAAAAACAGAAAGACAAAGGCTACACAAAGGACTTTGTGTCTTGGTATATGTAGTTAAACCATTGTTTTGTGGACGGCAGCGGCCAGATCTGTTAAACAATATTCTGTTAAATAACATTAGAAACAATAAGAGATAGGGTATATCGAGTTAAACAATGTTAATTTAAATATTAGTGTAACAACCCGGAATTTCGGAATCAATTTAAAAAAATTTATTTTAGAAATTTTAATGGATTTTAAATATTTAAAATAATTTATTTTAAATAATAACGATTAAAAATTTATTTAAATCGAAGTTAGAACGATTAAATTTTATTTAATTATAAAAGGAGTTAGAAATAGCGCGGCAGTTTGAAAATTTGAATTTGAACTTTGACTGAATGTACAGGATGCAAAATTAATCGGATTTTGGTAAAACCAAAAATATTAGAATCTATTTAAAAATATCTTTCCAACGAATTTGAAAAATTGAAATTTCATAATGGGAATCAAAAAATGTTGGCCAGTTAAATTTTCAGAATAGTCGCTATGAAATATATATGTATATATTAATATAAAAAAACAGCCATTTTGCAAACGACCTCCTTTTTCGACGAAACCACCCTGGTTGGATCCTGAATGTCAAATTATTGTAGGATTCAAATTTTCATAATTTTTGGAATCAATATGTGAGCGTGGCAAAAGAAAATGTGTTTTGTCAATTTCAATCAAATTTAATCGACTTGAAAATGGCCATTTTTCAAACGGTCTCCAAATTCGACGAAATTAATTTTGTTAGGACCGTATCGTCAAAACATAACTAGAAATAATTTTTCTGGAATTTTTAGTGTAATGTCCCGTATTTTTACGGTGTAATAATAAATTTATTTAATTATTTAATGGTTTAGAGATTTATATGGTCGTTTAATTAAACTATATTGAATATTTAATTAATATAATTAATAGAATAATATATTTAATTCTGAAATAGTCAAAAATAGTAGAATTCGCAATATTGTGTGTATTGGATCATTGATGATATTTAATTCAGTTTAGAATTGAAGTAGAACAACAAATATATTATTTGAATGAGAGTTGAACATATAATTATATTATAATTATAATCGAGCTCGAAATGGCGCGGCAGTTCGCTATTTGGCGATTCGAACTTTAAATGGATATACAGAATCCGTTTTAAATCGGATTTCTGTGAAACAAGAAACGTTCAGAGCTGGTGAATATATTTTTCTAATGGAAGAGAAAATCGGGATTTCATTGTGTAGATTTTGATTTATGTCCAAATCAAATTTTTGAAAACTCGCTATGGAATTCCTTTATAATTTATAACGATTTATTTATATTAAAAATGGATTTTTCAATATAAATTGAATATCGATTCAACCGGGATTTGAATATCGAGCTATAAATCCAATTGGAGCTGTATGATATTCTACTGTGAATATATACGATAATATTTACTTTTAAATATTTAATTTAATTATCTTTAAATATATTAATATTTAAATGGATTTATTCAGAGATTTTAAAATAGCCAGTTTTACAAACGACCTCCGCTTTCGACAAAACTAATTTTGTTGGAACTGGAATATTGAATTATTGTTAGATTTCAATTTCCATGATTTTTGGAGTCAGTATGTGGCCGTACGGAATTTTAATGTGGAAAACAGTCGATAATTTGACCTTTAAAAATACGCTGTATGAGCAAACGGAGTCGGAATTCGACAAAACCAGTTTTGTTGGGTCCGTAATGTCAAATTCTAGTTGTATGTCCATTTTCATGATTTTTCGATATGGTATGCGATCATAGGAATTTTTAACAATAAATACATATAGCGGTTGTTTAAAAACAAATATAATATTCTAATATAAAAATATTAAAATTTGCCTATAAATACCCGTATATCCTTACTAACCCTGGAATTTCATCTCACTGGTCAAACACATTTCCGCCTCCTTCAGTTATTACAAAACGTGAGAATACGAAGTTATAAAATCCAAAACAAATTCATGAAAATTCTGTAAATCATTCTACATATATATTTGGGTTCGTGATAATACTCTCTTCAATTTATTATGGGTTCTGTGGTTTTCGAATCCCTTGGATGTCGCTATTCTAGGGTTTGGGTATTCGACAAGTGGAGGCTTTGATTCATGAATTGGTGTTGATAATTGGGTTTAGGAGATCGAATGGCAACTCGTGGGTGGTTTTTTTGTGGTGAACAATGTTAAAAAAGATCGATGTTTTCATGCTACAGCGAAGAGAAGGGCCGTCGACGCCAGCATCGGGAGGAGCGCGAGTCAACCGTGATTACTATGGGGTGATGCTGATTGTTGCGAGAAACATCATGGTCATTTTAGTTTGATCTTTTATGGTTTGTAGAGGAGGAGATTTGAGGTAGAAGACACAACTATGGTGGGTTATGGGTTCGTGTTTGTATAGCAGGAAGACGGAATTTTGAAGTTCGGGAAGAAGATGATCTCACAGGAAATAAAAGGGGTGGGTCTGGTTTCTTTTGGGCCGGTAAGATAAAGAAAGGTCAAGCCCAAATTAAGAATATAAACCTAAGTTAAATTCTATTAAATAGTGTATTAAATTCAAATGATAATAACTTGCTCATATATTAACGGAATTTATAAAAACAAGATCTATTGGGATCGTATGGACAGTGGCTACGCAATGGAACTGACTGGGAGTGGATTGGAGATCGTTACAATTTATAGCGAAATAAATTATATGTCTGAATCAACCGACAATTATTCGTTATTTAACGATAACCGTCCAAAGTAAGTAAAACTCACTAACTCTATTAGTTTATATTTTTATAAATATAATCTAGAACTGATAAATGATGATTGATTGCTGTGTGTTGTCTGTTTGGTTGAATTGCTAATTTATTGGTTGAAATTATAGATAACGATATATATATATATATATTATTAATCAAATATTGATTTTTTTATCAGAATATTTCATATTGAAATGAAATTGATGTGAGTTATATTGTGTAACATCTGTGGATGCAGGGAAACAGGTTAGAGGAATCCAACTGGATTCTTCAACATTTATTTTACTGTTTTTCATGTATGGTGATATATGTTGTGATATATAATCTATTGTTGATGATGTGTGTTAGAATGATATTGATCATTGTTATATGACACGCTAAATACCATAAGGGATACTGGAATGTTAAAAAGGAAATTTTCAATGTTATATTAAAAAGAAATATTTATAAAATCAAAGGATTTTATAAAAAGAAACATATTCAAAATAAATAGATTATAAAAGAAATAATTATTTGGAAAATAAATGTAGAGAATTGAAAAGGAAATATTCGTAAAACATTTACAAATAGAATTGAAAAGGAATTGAAAAGGGAATATTTATTTATTGAATAAATAAAATTATAAAAGGAATATTTATTTGGAAAATAAATAGGATTATAAAAAGGGAATTAACGAGATATAAAAGAGTTATTGATTAGAGTTAAAGGATAGAGTTAATTGAATAGAGTTAATCGAATAGTGTTAACCAATTAGAGTTATCGATTAGAGTTAATCGAATAGAGTAAATCAATTAGAGTTATCAATTAGAGTTATTGAATAGAGTTAATTGAATAGAGTTGATTGAATTAGAATGAATAAAATAGACTTAATTGATAGAGTTAATCGATTAGAGTAAATCGAATAAGAGTTAATCAAAAGGAGTAATCGAATATAGTTTATTCGAAAAGAGTTATCGAATATTGGTTATTCAAAAAAGAGTTATCGAATATTGGTTATTCGAAAGAGAGTTAATCGAATATTAGTTATTCGAAAGGAGTTAAGTGATAAGAGTTAGTCCAATATTAGTTAATCGAATAGAGTTTATTCGAATAGAGTTAAAGGAGTTAATCGAATATAGTTTATTCGAATAGAGTTAAAGGAGTTATCGAATATAGTTTATTCGAAAGGAGTTAATCGAATATAGTTTATTCGAAAGGAGTTATGTGATAAGAGTTAATGAATTAAAGCTAATCGAATTAAAGTTAATGGAGTTAGGGTTAACTGATTTGAGTTAATCAAGTTATATTTTAGAGTTAGATATTTCAGAAGTAGGGATTATAACGCTATAGTTATAATCAATGTTTTTCAATAAAGAAGTGGATTCGTAAATAGAATCCAAGAGTTACGTAAGGAAGTTTGTTAAAGATTTAAAGGGTGAACTTTGTCTATTTCGAGGTTAGAAATGTTGTTCAGTTAAGGTCTGAGAGGTAATTATACCCCAACTTGATTGGCTTCGTTTTTAACTAAGGAATGGTTAAGGTTCGATAGTGAAGGTTGGTTAAGTGAATTTAGTTAATGAGTGTAATGTTTTGAGTTGGCATATCGATGTTTTATTTAAACATCTGTTTAAATCCAAATGTAGGATTTTTGGAAATGTTTTCCAAATAAGAATCAGAAATGTTTTCTAATATAGAAAACAAGAAATGGAAATGTTTTCCAATGGTAATAACTTATATTTTCTAAATTTAGAAAATAAGAAATGTTGAATATATGGAAATAGGAAATAAATAAATTGATGAACTAAAGAGATAAATGTTAAATGATTGATGATTGATCGATAGAATTTCCATCTGGAAATAATATCGTTGTTTGCACACGTGTTTTCTTTGTTAGTTAACTCACCGACTATCGAAGTTTTTGACTATTTTTCCGTTGTCAATACGGAGAGACCGGGATCAAATATGTTATCTGAAAAACCACTCCGTATGGCATTACCGTTCTGATCAAATATGATGAAGATAATTGAAGACGGAGTTATGCAAGGGCTGTTCTGGCGATCCTAGGTAGAAATTGCCTAAGATGGATTTAAAGAATAGTGGCTTCGGTTTGTCCAGTCCCAGGACGACCTATATGGAAGAATGTCTGACAGAGTATATTTAATAGATCACGTAAGTTGATCTTTTCAAATGTATATATGTTTGGTGGCGGAGGAATTTGTTTCTCTTAGCTGTATACCCGTTGTATTTTTTGGGTAATTAATTTGTGATTTGGCGGGTATGACGATGAGACATTCAGAGTGAAAAATTGTGTGATCTGTCAGAGATAAGCGTGGCCTCTAGCCTTACAACCGGGAGATGACAAAAATCGGACAGGAAGCATGGCTAAGTGGTTGGCTGCCAATTAGGGTGTATTATCACCTATCTAGAGATATTCATTTCATTCTTATATCTATTCGATGCTATCCCATTCGGGAAACGGTTGCTGATCCCAATCGTTGGTGATATACATTCGATACACTCAAGCGAAATGAGTGGTCGGTCATGTGTGGCCGAGTTGCAAGATGTTCTTGTTGAACCCAGTGTATTCCTCTCTAGAGGTACACTATCGGAAGGTGGTTCCATACCTTGTCATAGTTGGAAATCCATTACCCAATAAGTGCTCGCGGTTTTGATTGTATATTATATAAATGGAACGTGAGATGAAAGCGTTTCCGCTAAATGATTATTTAGTTATGGTTGATAAACATTATTATAATATCAAAAGAGTTTGATATAAAGTTTATCATTTCATTCAAAAGATTTAGATGTTAAATCAAATGCTTTGGATTTTCATAAGGGAAAAACCCATTCCGTAATACGGCATGGTCTTATGAGATATTGTTTAATTGCTCAAACGGTTTTACTCACACTAGTCCCATGACTGACCCGGAGTTTGTTTTGTTTTCCCTAAACTCTTGGGTGCTCAAATTTGTACGGGCAGTCAAGTAGTCAGGATTTTACAGATATACTTGGAGAGCTTGGAGCAGGAGGCTTCAGGATTTTATAGCTATTGTTATTTCCGCTATGTTGTAAGTGTTGTACTCTGATAATGTTATTGTATACATATACTGATTTTATTTCAAAGATATGTTATCTATTATATGTTGTTCGTTCCGCTGTGAGATTCGTGTTACTCTGATGTTGTATGTTCTTCTTCTTCTTCTTCTTCTTCTATTCTAAGTTTATATCTTATCTATCCTCACCCTCTGTTTTCTTTCAATTAGTTTTCTGGTTTCCAGTGTAATTTGGGTTGGACTTGTGTTATTTGGTCAGATCAAATTGTATCGGAATTTCGGGACACTACATTTAGAGTTAGCATGTGGCCCCGGTAAATTAAAATGTACGGTCAAATTAAATAGTTAAATGTTTTATATTTTAAATTAAAGAAAAGTGGACCGAGACGATCGAACGGGCTGATGGGACCTAGTCCATTGTGTCTGAAACGGGGGCATTTGGCTAGGAACAACTCTCGTTGGGCTGAATTTGGAGCTGTTATGGATTAATGGGCTTAAACTGATAATTAAAGGATTTAATATTATTTTATTATAAATATAGATTAAAATTAAAACCTAACCCTAATTCTATAAACTACAGCCGCCACAAACTGTTCAACGGCCGAAATCATGTCATCTCCTTTCCTTAATTTCTCTCAGTATACATCAAATTAATTCATGAAATAAAAATTGTGAAGATTCATTTGCTCTTTGATTTAGTACGGTCGTGATTGTTTATCATTCAACGAATGAGTCGATTTCTCCTCCCAAAGTCACTGCGTTCGAGGAGCTTTTAGAAGTGAATGGCGGCGTCGAGTGTGGGGTGGTTGGCGGCGGAATATGGCGACGGCGTGGTGGTTCTCGAGAGGCATTCCAATCTTGCTCCAGCGCTTGGATAGGGGTGCAGTGATCGGTCAAAGGGATGGAGCATTGGGTTCTTTGTTTAACAGAAGGGTGACGGGAAAAAGAACGATGGAAGCAGAAACTTGCGGCCTTGATTTAATCCAAGGGTAAAACAAAGTAATTAAAGAATTTTAATTAAAGTTTAATTATGTTAATAAAGTAATTAATCTTCATATGCCCATATCTTTGTCATACCAACTCAGAATCATGAGAAACGAAATGCGTTGGAATAGTCTTTTTGAGATCTACAACACGGAACCAATCAGAACTGAAACGAAGCGATCTAAATTTTTGATGAATTCAGAACATACTATGAGTTCTCTATTTTTAAGTAAATTTAATTATTAATCGTGATGTGAAATTTATATTTATACCATATAAAATTCGTGTTGGTGTTGTATAAAATTGAAATTGATTGTTTGTGATTACGATGAACATCTGAATTGAATTGTGTATATTCATGTTTGTCAAAATTTCTGTATACAATAAAAACCATATTTTTATTGTATATATATATATAAATAGAATATTCATGTTCGTCAAAATTGGTGCATATAATAAAAACCATTATTTTTATTGTATCTATATGAGAATAAATAAAATGTTCGTGTTTAAAAAGGGAATATCATTTTTATGAAATGTTTGCATGAAAGAAATATCTTGTTTGTTAGATCATGTTATATCAACATTAAAATATCATGTTTGTTAGATCATGTTTTATTAACATTAAAATATCATGTTTGTTAAATCATGTTATATTAACATTAAAATATCATTTTTTGCTAGATCATGTTATATTAACATTAAAATATCACTTTGTTGGATCAGGTTATATTAAAACAAAATGTCACTTTTGTTAAAAATGTTACATTAGATTAAAAATTACATTTTTATTAGAAATGTTACATTAGATTAAAAATAACATTTTTGTTATAAATTGTCATGTTAGATAAAAATAACATTTTTGTTATAAAATTGTCATTTTAGATTAAAATGTCATGTTAGGATAAAATTATCATTTTAGATAAAATGTCATGTTAGATAAAATTGCCATTTTAGATAAAATGTCATGTTAAGATAAAATTGTCATTTTAGATAAAATGTCATGTTAAGATAAAATTGTCATTTTAGATAAAAATGTCATGTTAGAATAAAAGGTCATTTTAGTTAAATATGTCATTTATGTTAGAGATAAATATATCATTTATGTTAGGGATAAAAATGTTGAAACTTCAGAATTCACATTTTTAATGTAAAGAAAAATATATAAAATATCCATTGTATGGATAATAATGTTGAAGCATTATAAATTTACATTTCTAATGTAAAGCATGATTTATGTAAAATGATCATTGGTTGAAATATAAAAATGTTTAATAATAAAAAGTTTACATTTTTATTTGTATATGAGAAAATATGAAAAATGAACATTTGTTTTAAAAGATTCAGGTTAATAAATTTTGTTTACATTAAAATTTACACTTTAATGTATATATGAGTCATATTAAAAGATTCATTGTTTGAAAATTTGTTTTCACATTAAAATTTACATGGTTAATATAAAAATGAATCATCTGAAAAAGGTTCATTGCTTGAAAAATGTTTTTACATTAAAATTTACATTTTTAATGTAAATGAATCATACGAAAATAAAAGATTCATTGTGTAACAAAAAATGTTTTGACATTGAAATGTACATTTTAATCTAAATAAATCATTGGAAAAGTTTCGTTATTTAATATATCATGTTAACATTAAAATTTCATCTTTAATGTAATAATGGATTGATTAAAAAGATTAAACTTTGGTAAAAATGTGTTAACATAGGAAAGTACATTTTTAATGTACAAATGATTATATAAAAAGATTAAAATTTGATTATAATATGTTTACATTCAAAAGCTGATTTTTAATGCATAAAAGGATTCAATAAAAAGATCAATGTTTGATAAAAATGTTTTTACATTAAAAATTACATTTTTAATGTAAGTATGAATAATTAAAATATACATTGTTTAATATTAACATTTACATATTATAGAAGTAGAAATGTTCATTTTGTTTGATATCAACATTAACATGTTAGAGAAGTAGAAAAATGTACATTGGTAAAACATTATCATGATTATGTAAACGACATTAGAAATAATTCAAACTGAATTATAATTGGTTAAATTTATTAACCAATGATTTATGTATATAAACTGTTGTTGTTTGAAAACCCCACGCAGGCATTGGGATGACATTTGTCATACACTAGTCCCAATATTTAGTTGTATGTCAACCGATGGATTGACAGTCTATGATGAGCATTATTTATTTATTTATTTTAATGCTCACACAGCTATAAATTTCACTCTGGATGTGAATGGATTGTTTATTGATTATTTCTCATTGTTGTTATATACATGTGATGTATGAAATCCATATAACTGGAATTATATGGTAGTTGATTGAGTCGCATTCCGATTCAGGATATCTTTTATATAAAGAATATTTTAAAATAAAATATGTAACGACCCAGAAAATCTGAACCAATTTAAAATTTTTAAATTGGCTAAAATAGTGGATTTTAAATATTTTAAATCCACTATTTTAGCCAATTTAAAAATTTTAAATTGGTTCAGATTTTCTGGGTCGTTACAAAATATATTTTTAAATAATGAATATTTTAAAATAATATTCATTGTAGAATAAAATTATGATTTTGAAGTCCGCTTTTGGATGGACACAAAAACATAAAAATATGAAGCCGTGTAATGTAGAAACGCGATTTTTAACCGAGTGGGTTTATCGATCGATTTTATTCATTCTATAATGAATATCGAGAAGTATTGATTTCAAAATTTATGTTTTGAAAATATAAATATTATAATATGATAAAGATATAGAATATTCAATTTTGATTTTAAAATTGAAAATGAAGTTAGAATCGATTTAAAATGAATTTATAAATATTTTATAAATGCGATTTAAATAGAAATCGATGAAAAATATATAATATATTATATATTTATATAATGGCCTGAATAGAACGCGCCGCGCAGCAACCGTTCGCGAATTTCGACCATTAACTTCAAATTGATGTAACGGGAGATCCGACCGTCGGATTTTCCTAAAACCAGAACCGTTGGGTTCGTATCGAAAAGATCTTTCCAATGAGTATAAGAGTTTTGAAATCTAATGGTTGGATTTGGAATTATGTAACGACCCGGAATTTTGGGGCCAAATTAAAATTTTTATTTTAGGAATTTTAATGGATTTTAATGTTTAAAATAATTTATTTTAAATAGGAATGACTAAAAATTTATTTTAAAACAAATAAATTTAATTTAATTATAAAAGGAGTTTGAAACAGCGCTGCAGTTTGAAAATTTGAACTTTGACTGAATGTACAGGATTCATTTT
Source organism: Allium sativum (assembly GCA_030737875.1). Taxonomy (NCBI): domain Eukaryota; kingdom Viridiplantae; phylum Streptophyta; class Magnoliopsida; order Asparagales; family Amaryllidaceae; genus Allium; species Allium sativum. The sequence goes on along the minus strand of CM060916.1, from coordinate 164,297,564 downwards.
AAATCAGAATTTAACGAAACAAGAAATATTTAAATCTGTTTAACGAATCTGAAAAACTGAAATTTCACTTTAGAAATAGAAAGTTATGTCCAGTTTAAAATTTATAAAAGTCGCTGTAGAATTTATATATATTTTAATATAATATATTGGCATTAAAAATAGCCATTTTTCAAACAACCTCGGTTTTTGACGAAACCACTTTTGTTGGAACCGGAATATCAAATTATTGTTAGGTTTCAATTTTCATAATTTTTCGAATTAATATGTGAGCGTGGCAAAGGAAAACATGTTTTGACTATTTCAGTTGAATTTAATCGACTTGAAAATGGCCATTTTTCAAACGGTCTCAGAATTTGCTGAAATTAGTCTTGTTAGAACCGTATCGTCAAAACATAACTAGAAATGATTTTTCTGTAATTTTTAGAGTCCGTATGTGGCCCCGGTAATTTAAAATGTACGTTTAAATTTAATATATAAATGATTTATAATTAAATTTAAAGAAAAACATATCGTAACAGCCGAACTGGGTTACGAAACATATTCCATTGTGTCCGGGACGGGGGTTATTAGCTAGGGGCGACACTCCTTGGGTTCGATTTGGGGTTAAGAGTGATATATGAATTGAATTCAAATAAAATAGAATTAAGTTAAAATAAAATACAATGGAATACATGTATAAATACGGTATACACCGTATACCTTAAACCTAGTTCTTAATACCATCAGCCGCCACTCAAAATTCATGGCCGAAATCGTCCCTCGTTCTCCCTCAATTCTCTCACAATCCGTTCAATAAAATCCGAACGTTACAAGGGTGAAATGGAAGAGCTCTTCGAGTTCAACGGCCATGATCGGTTCTAGGGGGTCGGAGCGCCGGAATTTTTGGCTTAAAGCCGCAGCTTTCACGCTCGATTTCAGAGCAGTTGGGGTGCTCGTGTACGGTCAGGTGGCGGGCGCGTGGAGCACAGGCGGAGGGCGACGCGGTGGAATCGTCTGATCGGCGGTCAGAGTCGTGGAGAAGGGTGCGGTGGTGGATTTATGTTGGGAAGATGGGTTCGAACGATAATTCCTGGAACGATAGAAGATGAAGGAGTTTTCAGCGGCCGTTGACTTTTGTTTGGAATGTAATGGTTTTTATTTATTTAATAATTAATTAGTTTACTAAAATCACTAACCTAAAATGGGAATAACTCATTCAATACTTATTAGAATTTCGTGAAATCTGAAGCGTTGTAACCGTGGTGTCGAGCACTACACGATGGAACATACCAGAACCTAAATAGAGCAGATCAGAATTTCAAGAGAATTCAAATTCGAACAGTTCAGAAAATTCAAAAATAAAGACCGTTGGTGAGATTTCTATTTAAATATAAAATTTATTATTTATTTCACTATGAAATTTATATTCATCGTATATGAAATCCATGATGATGTTGTGTATATATTTATTTCGATGATTGATTTGTTTGTGTTTGAGATGAGTTGAATGGATTAAGTTGTGTGGATCTAGGATTTATTTACAATAGAAATCATACTTTGATTGTATTTATGAAAGTAAATATATATATATATATATATATATATATATATATAAGATGCTATTATGTTAGAATAAAGTTATCAATTTATTAGAATATAAAGCACAAGATTAACATCTTTTGTTAATTAGAATATAAAGCACAAGATTAACATCTTTTGTTAATTAGAATATAAGGCACAAGATTAACATCTTTTGTTAATTATATTATAAAGAATAAGGTTAACATCTTTTGTTAATTATATTATAAAGAAGAAGATTAACAACTTTTGTTAATTATATTATAAAGAATAAGGTTAACATCTTTTGTTAATTATATTATAAAGAAGAAGATTAACAACTTTTGTTAATTATATTATAAAGAATAAGGTTAACTACTTTTGTTAATTATATTATAAAGAAGAAGATTAACAACTTTTGTTAATGAGATTTTAAAGGATAAAATTAACATTTTGTTAATTAGATTATAGAGAACAAAATTAACATTTTTGTGAAACTTGATTATTGAATTAGAAATCACATTTTTTGTGAAACTTGATTATTGAATTAGAAATCACATTTTTGTTGAATTAGAAATCACATTTTTGTGAAACTTGATTATAGAAATAAAAGAGCACATTATTTTGACTTGAAATAAAAGAATAAAAGATTTTGTCTTGAAATAAAGGAATACATTTTTGTCACTTGAAATGAAATAACATTTTCTTATAAATGTTACAGTATAATAAAACAACATTTCCTTACAAATGTTACCTTGTGAATAAAAACAACCTTTTTATTTGAAATATGATTTGCAAATAAAAATAACATTTTTGAGTTGAAATTTGTTTTGTAACAAAATAGAAGCATTTTGTTTACATATAAAGGATCAAACAAAAAAAAAAATCAACATTTTGTTTACGTAAAAAGAATTAGACAAAATTATCAGTTTTGGTCATCATGAAGAAAGATTACATTTATATGTAATGAAATAAGGAATAAAAGAATTTACATTTTTTTTGTAAATAAAGGAAATTTACATTTTTATGTAATTAAACAATGAAAAGGAAAATTACATTCAAAATGTAAAACAGAATAAAATATACATTTTGTTAGAAAATGTGAATTAGAATAAAAAGTACATCTTTTGCTAGAAAATGAATATTAGAATGAAAGACACATTTTTGTGAAAACATGATTTTAGAAAGAATTCATTCATTTTGTCACTTTAGAGAAATGAATTAGAAAACATTCATGTTTGTAAAATTTAAAGAATTTAATGTGACAACAAGGAATTTCGCTTGATCCGAATCAGTCGCTAACCGATCTAGACCGTTCGAAACGCCTGATTGTTTTGAGAACACGACAAAATTGAACGCAGATGGAAGAACATTTCATTGTATATTACAACAATGCACCAGATTACAAGAATATACAGAGTATAAATGAATAAATATTACATAGAAATATCAGAGATTTAAATTAGATTTAAATACATAGCAGCGGAAAAAAATATAATACACAACTAGAAGAGATATACGGATACAAAGCTTTCCGGATATCATTCCAGCTGTAAACCAGGATCCTGTGAATATAAATCTGCAAAACCAAAACTACTAGCTGCCCGTGTCAAAATAAGGGCACCCAGAGTTTCGGTTAAAACAATAAACTCCAGGTCAGTCATGTGACTGGTGTGAGAACTAAAACAGTTATTAATCTTTATTTTAAAGTTAGGTAAATCAAGGGACCACGCCGTATAACACGGAACGGGTTTCCTCCCAAGAATACCAGTGCATAAAACAAACAGCGCAGTGCTAAATAAAGAAAAATGAAGCTATTATAAGACCCAGTTCCCATCACACAATGCAACGCAAGCCGGAGGATAGGGTTTTTACCTTATAATAGCCAAGAATGCTTGATACGTTTAAAACAAATCTTTTGATACTATAATAAGTGTATAGTGCATAAAACAACTTCAAATCATAAGTATCAATCATAGACGGCATAAGCGCCCCATCCCACTATGTCGCCATACTAGGCTCTACAAATAAAACCGCAAATGTCACGTATTTGGAAATTGGATTTCCATCTATGAACCGAGGCAAAAGATAGTCCTCAACCGATTCGAGACGCTCTAGCTCGCCCCTCAGGAACAGCCGCAACTGCCCCTTGGATCGTCAGGGCCGGTCCACCGATGTGGATTATAATGCCTGAACACTACGTTTCTCCGCCCTTTGGGGCGTAAATGAGCCAACGAATGACTCCATCAGACCCGGATCGTCCGATCAAACCGAGGCGCCTCGCAACAGCAACAACCACACAGGTGAAAATAATATAAATGTCAGGGCTGGTAGGTCACTGACACCACCCAAGCTAGAAAGAAAACGCATGCCCCCCTGAGGTCCGTCTCCCGTTTTTGGTTCACCACCGGGGTGTGAGGCTCGCGAATTCACGTTACACAAAGCTGTGCCACACAGGCGGTGCTTTGATCATCAACCACAAGACTTTGCTTTTCAACAGAAGCTTTGATCATTTGCATCTTAGCATGCCACACAGGCAATCCACTCTATGCGTTTGATATCCATCAGTATATAACCCTTGAGCTCGTACGTCTCAGAGAAGGGCGTTAAGCAAGAGAATAAATTCTCCGCCGCCAAAAAGATATATATTTAATAGAGATCAATCACACAGACTAAAATCCAATGTCGGACACACAGTCCATTTACAAGTCCGATCAAGGACTAAACGAAACCGGAGGCACCCAGTACCCCGCATATCCATCGATCTCCAAGTACGTCTGGACGATCACCAACTGTTTCCATCTTCTTGGGTGTACAGCCCAATCAAGATCATCAGTAATCACCCAAACGACGTGAAGACCTCCGGTCTTCGACCATCGTCTTCATCTTCGACTTATCATCGTATCAGTTATTCAGAATGGGATAAACCCGGTCTATCCGAATAACTCGCGTATACTTGAAATAAGTGTTACACAAACACAACATACGCCTCATTCCAATTCATCAGTCACTAACCGTAAATTAATCAAGAGAATAATCACCCAAATATTAACCCCGAAGGCCGAAACCAACATCAGATCAATACCCAGGAAATCACTCTGCTTAGCCAACCCACAGTTAGTTTCTAAATTTCACATTCTTAGGGAAAGGTTCCCATTAATTTTATCAAAGATAAATTCTTTAATTTATTCTTTAATCTACTTTTGAATATCAATTCAAACTAGTCGGGATTAACGAATTTTACCGAAGTAACCATTTGTTTTAATTTCCCAATCCCAACCTATTCATCTCATGAAGTAAAACGGGTAATACTTCATATCTAACACCACTGTGTTATCGGTAAATTCAATTACCATTTCACGTTCAAATCTAATTAAAGATTTAACAATCGCCTGGAGCAAAACTGGTGATACTCCATTCTCGATCATTTCAATTTAATTAAAGATTCATTAAAACTCCACTTAGTTTTAATCTGTGACTGGGTTAAAGAATCAGTGTCATTTAAAACACGGTTCACGATAAACCCAAAATCACATCACATTAATTATCGGGTTAAAGAACAAGTGTTATTTAAAACATTATTCACGATAAACCCAAAAATCAATATCAATTCAATTAAATATTATTTAATTGGTACACTTCATTAAATCCAAATAAAATGATTTAATCTTTTCTCAACTGGGTTCAAGAACAGTGTTAGTCAAGACCCCATTCACGACAAACCCAAATCACATTTGATATTAAATACAAGGCTCTGAATAGAAAATATCCTGGCTTATATTCAATATCAAATTCTATGACCAACAAATATCGTATTAGAAATAACGATATATATATATATATATATATATCTATATCTTTCAAATTTCCATAACAACATCTGTATAATCACGAAATCCAACATCAAAATATTCCGAAGACAATTTCGATTTAAATCCATTCCAATGCAATCATTGGAAATTCTGGTTATTTTCAAAACCATTTCAAATTCAATTTATTTATTTAAAAATAAATAGAATTATAATTCTAGTTCAAAACTAGTTCATTTCGATAAAAATCTATTTTTATCTTTTCAAATATGGAGTTTTTCATCCCAATTCTTTCTAAATCATTTCTTATGATTTTACACAAATTATTACTATTTTTAATAATTTTATCAAGGCCCGTACAGTCGATTTGCATCAATGGCCATCGAACTGCACTTACAACGACCTTATCCAAATTTGATTTGGACATAATTCCAAATCCAACCGTTAGATTTCTAATTTCTAATATTCATTAGAAAGCTTTTTTCGATACGAACCCAACGGTTCCAGTTTTAGGAGAATCCGACGGTCGGATCTCCCGCAATATCCATTCGAAGTCAATGGTCGAAATTCGCGAACTGCCGCGGCGCGGCGCGTTCTGTTCAGGCCATTATATTATATATATAATATATATAATATATACTTCGTCGATTTCCTTTCAAATTCATTTTAAAATTCATTCCAAATCGATTTCAATTCAATTTCTATTTAATTCAAATTTCTTTTCAATTCGAATTCATTTCTATTCAGTTTCAATTTGAATTCACTTCTATTCAGTTTCAATTTGAATTCACTTCTATTCAGTTTTAATTTGAATTCACTTCTATTCAATTTAATTCGAATTTCAATTCTTTTCAAAATTTCAGATTTTGAAATCACTTTCGATATTCGTTATAAAATGAATAAAATCGATATAAATTTCGTTCTCGTCAAAATGGCGTAAATCTAATCAACACGGCTTCATATATTCATATTTTCAAATACTCCATTTCGAATATTTCTATTTCAAATATTTCTATTCAAATATTTCTACTTTCAAATATTTCTTTTCAAATATTTCTTTTCAAATATTTCTATTCAAATATTTCTATTCAAATATTTCTATTTCAAATATTTCTTTTTCAAAACTGGAATGAGGCCCAATCAATTACCATATAATGTTAATTATATGGATTTTCTACAACACATGTATATATCAACAACGATGAATAATCAACCATCATCCAAAGTGCATTCTACACTGTATAAGCATCAAATATAAATATTCAACGCTTATAACAGTCTGTCAATCAATCGATCGACATACAACTAAACAATCAGGATTAGTGTACGTCAAATATCATCCCAATACCCATGTGGGGTTTTAAACAATCAAACACAGATTTTATTTGTGCAGTTGGGCGATGTGTAAAATTTATCGTCCCAATCAATATCAGTCAAATGTGTGTATATAAACAAATCGTCCGATTTGTTTATTTTTATTTCATTTCATATATACGTTAAAATTTCTATTTTTAATTATAAAATATTTTCAACTATATAAATATTTTATTTCATTTCACATCATATCACACAATCAACTACACATCCAAAATCAAACAAACAAGCATACAAGCCGTCCATGGTCTGTGGACGACGGGTGTCGGGTGCTACTAAACACCGTCTACATCCTAGTATATATTTATAACTAGAAAAATTAAATTGAAAGGTGAGAAGTTCTCACCAATAGCTGTCCCAACTCCACGACACTTCATTTATAGAAATCTTCGTCGTTCTCGCCTTTTGTCACTTTCGTTGCCCGTAGCCACTACATATAAAAATTACATTTTTATTTCGCCATTCAATGTATAAAAATCATATTCTTACCTCGCTATTCAATATATAAAAATCGAATTTTTACTTTGCTATTCAATATATAAAAATCGAATTTTTACACCGCTACTATATAGATAAAAATTCTATTTTTTCATCGCTACTATATAGACAAAAATTATATTTTTACAACGCTACTATATAGATAAAGATTTCGCCTTTTCAAATTTCAAAAATCTAATCTTTTCTATTTTAAAAATCTAATCTTTTCTATTTTAAAAATCTAATCTTTTCTATTTTAAAAATCTAATATTTTCTATAAAAATCCCACCTTTATACCATAAAAATGTCGCCTTTCTTATGATAGAAATTATAAACTTTAACCTTATAAAATATACAAAGATCCGATTTCTCTTTAATCAATTAAAACTGAAAATAAAAATCAAAACTTTAAACTAAATAAAAATCAAAACTTTGGTAAATAAAAATCAGTTTTAAAATCTATGTTTTTTTTCAGTTTTAAAATCTCTGTTTTTTTTCCAGTTTTAAAATCAAGTAAAAAGGATTATAAAACTCACCTCGATCTGGATTTTCTGCGAAGGGGGGGGGGGGGGGGTTGGACGCGAGCTGTTGTCGAGGGTGGTGGCGCATCGGGGCTTCAGGGGCGTGGAGGGGCTGAGGGGTCTTTACGGTGGCGCGCTCGAGGTTAGGGGGGCTGCGGTGGGCTGCGGTAGGGTTTAGGGGAGGTGAGGGGTTTGGGCTGTGGGGCGTGGTCTTCGAGGCGGTGAGAGGCAAGGGAGGAGGAAAGAGGAAGGCGGAGCGCGAGAGGGGGGGGGGGAGAAAGAAGGTCGGCGGTGGCCGATCCCGTCGCTGGTGGGGCGATTTGATTTTTTTTTCTGAACTAATGAAAATGAGAAGGGGGGGGGGGCAGAACGAATAAAGGGAGAGGGTTATTATTTTAATTTTTTTTATTATTTTATTTACAAAAAGTTGACTTTTACATACGACCTCTAAACGAGGCCCACCGCCTATCGTCCATAGCGTATTACCCCCATTCCGAACACAATGGGATATGTATCGTAAGCTGATTCGATCGTTTCGATCAGTTTCCGTTAAGATCAACATATAACTCTATAAATTGAATTTGAACACGCATTTCAATTTACCGGGGTCACATACGAACTCTATAAATCCCAGAAAAATATTTTCTAGCTTCATATTGACGATTCGGTCCTAACAAAACTAGTTTCGTCGAATTCTGAGACCGTTAGAAAAATGGTCATTTTCCAGTCGATTAAAATCAACTGAAACTGGTCAAACGCGTTTTCCTTTGCCACGCTCACATATTGATTCGAAAAATTATGAAAATTGGAATCTAGCAATAACTTGACATCACAGATCCAACAAAAGTGGTTTCTGTTGGATCTAGATTAACCCTATAGGGGGGTGAATAGGGTTTATCACAGTTTTTAACTGAATTAAAATTCTAATAATAAATAGATCACAGAAAATAGCAGAAACAAAAATGCAGAAAATAAATCACACACAGATATACCCAGCTTCGGCAAAACCCTGCCTACTGCTGCATTCCTAAGATTTCTACTAGGTGATAGAACAGATCCCGCATACAAGACCATGTACACTCGCAAACCCTGCTCCTATTCTAACCCTATGCTCAAAATCCTAGACTGAACGATATCCCCTCGATCAGATTTCCCGTATTACAAACCTGTAACACGTAACCCAGATTTTACAGACTCTGTCAACTGTCAGTCAACACCCTGACTGATTCCCTAGAATTTTACAGACTTCTAGAAACTGTTCGTTTGACGGTTTTACAAAAACAAATTAAAATACAACAAAAAAATAAACAAGAAAAACCCTATAATAAAAACAATTTAATTTCCCCTTTTAAATATAAGCTTGGCTTAGCCAAGTGAAACATAGGCCGGCCTCCTCCTATTCTTTAGCCTGATGCTTTTCTCTTTTGCTCTGGAGATTAAAAAAAATGGCAACGCTGAAAATTGGGGATTAGGGTTTCTCAATCTTCAAATCACAGTCTTGAATTGCTGGAAAGATTGATTCACTGATGCTCAAACTCGTTTGTCTCTTTGCTTGGCAATTTGGAGAGTTTGCGATCGAAAAAGAATGTGAGTATCTTCAATTTGATTTTTTTGGATTTTTTTTGTTGTTGTTGCTTGTTTCGATCTGCATTGCCAGTGATGATAGGTGTGTATAAATAGGGTAATTCGATCCCTAATTCACTCTGATTTCATATGAATGACTCGATCTGATTTTATTGCTTTCCCTCTTTTGGCTGGTTCCTTGATTGTTGCCTACGTGATTTTGGCTTTGAAAAGCATGTGAAAATTGTTGCCTTTTGTTCTCCTTGAAATGATACTGTCGAGATTCAAAAGCAGGAAACAAAAAAAATGTTTTCCCTGCGTGATATTTCTTACCAAAAACTGATTTGCCATTTCTGAAATCCCATGCACTGAATTGTTTTTCAAAAAATGTTTCTTGCCTTTACAACACTTTGTGCAAAAACTGGATCAATCTTGTATGCTTGAAAAACAGGAAAGAAATAAGTGATTCCTTTGCAGATCACATTGATTTCATTCTTGTAAAAAAAATGTTCCTTGCTTGAACGAATTCATTTCTGGAAAACAATATTATCTTGCCTAAAAAGAAATTTCTTGCATGATTATATGCTGTCATGTATGCCCTCCATTAATTCTTGTTCATGTAGAAAAATATTTTCTTGCCAAATTTAATTCTTTGCAGAAAATTACTTGCTCAAATTTGGGGTGCTTTAAAACTTGCCAAACATTGTTTCCTTGCGAGATTACTAAATGAATCTTTCCCCAAATTGGTCACGTGCATTTCAAAAAATGGTTTGGTCATAAACTGGAAAGAGATATTCAATGAATTTCCAAATTTGATGAATTTAATGTTTTCCAAAAATCTTTCTCTTAGAATAAAGAAATGAATGTTAAGATTAAAACAGGAAACAACAAATTTGTTTCCAATAGCTCCTTGCTTGATTTCTGGAAAACATATTAAGTTTGCCAATTTTTTTTTTTTTTTAACTCGAGATTGATTTGTGCTAATCTGAAATTAACACTAAGCACTTGCCAACATTGTAAAAAAAACTTGGAAACAATTTGTGTCCTTCAAAAACAGATTTGTTGCCAAGTTTTAATTTTTCTTAGTCACCACTATATTGCCATTAGTTGCTGCCATGTTTGTCAAAATATATATTTGCATGTGTGTCTCCAAAACACATTCATGTGTGCTGGCCTGATCTGCACCATTGTGTACTTGCCTGGGTTAACCTAAATATGACTTTACTTGTACCTTCTATGATTTGTGGTCATGCAATGGCTTGTACATGTCATGCATATTCATTTGTTGTCTTGAGCACTTCAGTTTCATTTACTTCACATTTGTAAGAAGCTGCTTGTACACTTTGTAAATTGAACCACCAGCTTGATTCTTTTTGTACTCATGAAACATGTGACCATCTGAACTATGCTGAACCTTTGGCTTGACCATTTCTATGTCGAGCTCGCTTTGCTGATAAAAAAAAATTAAATAAATGTTGAAGCTTGTTGCGCCATGTTTGAACTTTGAGCTGTTTTGATCTTTCACTTGAATGTTTGCTGTGGCACTGAGTCGAGTTGGTCCTCGCGGCTGCTCCTCAGTTGCTGCCTACATTCTGATTGGCGAGGCAGTGCACACGTGTATATTCATGCACGTGTGTACATGCAGCCATCAGACGAGTTTTCCTGTCCCTGTACTATATATATACAAACTGACTAGACACAGATGAATCAGATCAAGTCATGAAAAATGATGAGAAACACACCAAAATTCTGAGGCAAAATAAATTTTAAAAATAAAAATTTATATTCGCATGTGTACAATTTTATTTCTATTGCAGTGTGTGTGTTTCTGTTTTATGTGACAAGTGAGCAGATGGTGACTGGACTGGCTGGAAGCTGTGAAAACTGGACTGACATAAGATAAAGAATACAAAGATAAAGAATGCAGAGTGTATATGAGTCAGTGAATGTATAAAAGTTTGTACAAATGAGTGTGTGAGTAAATCTGTAGTGAAGAGCAGTGTATGAGAAAAAAATGTGAAAAAGTATTGAAATACCGTGTGTTGTGCAAATAGTGGAGTTATAAATTTGTACTGTTTAAATGTTGAAATAAAATATTATATTTAAGTAAAATACTGTTTGAATTTCTAATTCTTGTGCAATAGTATTCATTTAAATATTAATATTATATTTCTGTTCTGAGATGTAGATATGAAACAGTATAGTAACACACATTTAAAATAATATACACTTGTTTGTTATCATCAAACAAAAATCATATAATTGTGTATACAACACCGTTATATACAACAGTTTCGTTGAAATCCGAGGTCGTTTGCAAAATCTCCATTTTTAAGGGTCTGAATTCCATAGCGACTATTCAGAATTTTCAACAGGACATATCTTTTGATTCCCGCTATGAAATTTCAATTTTTCGGATTCGTTGGAAAAATATTCTCAATTAGATCCTATTATTTTTGGTTTCACTAAAATCCAGATTGTTTTGCACCCGGTACATTCAATTGAAGTTTGAAATCGAATTATCGAACTACCGCGCCATTTTCAATTCTATTTATAATTATATATAATTATTTATATTCTAACGACGACGTATATAATATATACGTCGAATTCTATTCAAAATAAATTTTCTCGATGATATTATTTAAAATAATTCATTTTAAATGTTCAAACTTCGCTAAAATTGCCAAAATAAAAATTTTAAACTGGCCCAGATTTTCGGGTTGTTACAATCTCCCCCACTTAAAACTTTTCGTCCCCGAAAAGGAACGAAGTCGAAAGTGGTTTGATCGATCAACTCTATGTTCGATCTGGCTTCCATTCTCTAACTTTTCAGTTTCTAAGAATTTTCAAATTCTTCAAAAATTTGGCTAACACCCTAAATTTTCGAAAAATTTCGCCATAACCTCCCCTGCACCGGGAGCCACGGTAAAATCCCGAAATTGCCATATAGGCCTTCTGATCTCAAAAAGAAAAAGAAAAAGCCAAGCGGCTAGCCAATAGGCTCATAAAATCATCATCACCCAAACAAAACAGTAAATTATGATAAACATGTACCTATTTGTCGGGCAAACAAATTTTATTCTTCTGCTCTAGCCTCTTTGCTATGACCTGTTCAATGTAAGTACAAGTATATGCAAGCAAATGCGACCAATTTTCAATATAATTCAATATGTGATTCAATTAGGCTAAATGGATAAAAATTAGCAAACAAATAAACAAACAACACAACCATCAATCAATTAGTTGGTTATCATTTCAAATGCATAACTTTGATATATAATCAAAAATCAGATTTTTGATACAAAATCACAACAATAAGCCCTATCTAATTTTTGGTTCTCACACCAGTCAATAGGAAATATATAGATATTACACGTTCGCCACTCGAATATAAATTCTGATGATCATATATCAATCATCAGAATCACCCCCAGGCGACTAGAGTGTAATTCTATTTCTATCCAGTATATTAAAACTTCAAATACACGTTTGCAAGGCGTATATGCAAAATCTTTATATACTGGACTGTCCTAATCAATATAAAATAAATATTCAAATACGTATACAACGATTTAAATTTTCAAAACCAAAATTGTTTTCATTTTAAAAATATACTCTTCACACTCATTCTAGGAAACTACTGATCCTATCTCTAACGAGTCATTCTCGTTGGATATTACTAATCGAATATCTGATGAATTCTTTCGTACGGTTCTAAGGTGCCTTGTTCTCTAAGCTTTGTAAACCAAAGCTCTGATACCAAATGTGACAACAAGGAATTTCGCTCGATCCGAATCAGTCGCTAAACCGATCTAGACCATTCGAAACACCTGATTGTTTCGAGAACACAACAAAATTGAACGCAGACGGAAGAACATTTCATTGTATATTACAACAATGCATCAGATTACAAGAATATACAGAGTATAAATGAATAAATATTACACAAAAATATCAGAGATTTAAATTACATTTAAATACATAGCAGCGAAAATAATATAATACACAACTAGAAGAGATATACGGATAAAAAGCTTTCCGGATATCATTCCAGCTGTAAACCAGGATCCTGTGAATATAAATCTGCAAAACCAAAACTACTAGCTGCCCGTGTCAAAATAAGGGCACCCAGAGTTTAGGTTAAAACAATAAACTCCAGGTCAGTCATGTGACTGGTGTGAGAACTAAAACAGTTATTAATCTTTATTTTAAAGTTAGGTAAATCAAGGGACCACGCCGTATAACACGGAACGGGTTTCCTCCCAAGAATACCAGTGCATAAAACAAACAGCGCAGTGCTAAATAAAGAATAATGAAGCTATTATAAGACCCAGTTCCCATCACACAATGCAACGCAAGCCGGAGGATAGGGTTTTTACCTTATAATAGCCAAGAATGCTTGATACGTTTAAAACAAATCTTTTGATACTATAATAAGTGTATAGTGCATAAAACAACTTCAAATCATAAGTATCAATCATAGACGGCATAAGCGCCCCATCCCACTATGTCGCCATACTAGGCTCTACAAATAAAACCGCAAATGTCACGTATTTGGAAATTGGATTTCCATCTATGAACCGAGGCAAAAGATAGTCCTCAACCGATTCGAGACGCTCTAGCTCGCCCCTCAGGAACAGCCGCAACTGCCCCTTGGATCGTCAGGGCCGGTCCACCGATGTGGATTATAATGCCTGAACACTACGTTTCTCCGCCCTTTGGGGCGTAAATGAGCCAACGAATGACTCCATTAGACCCGGATCGTCCGATCAAACCGAGGCGCCTCGCAACAGCAACAACCACACAGGTGAAAATAATATAAATGTCAGGGCTGGTAGGTCACTGACACCACCCTAGCTAGAAAGAAAACGCATGTCCCCCCTGAGGCCCGTCTCCCGTTTTTGGTTCACCACCGGGGTGTGAGGCTCGCGAATTCACATTACACAAAGCTGTGCCACACAGACGGTGCTTTGATCATCAACCACAAGACTTTGCTTTTCAACAAAAGCCTTGATCATTTGCATCTTAGCATGCCACACAGGCAATCCACTCTATGCGTTTGATATCCATCAGTATATAACCCCTGAGCTCGTACGTCTCAGAGAAGGGCGTTAAGCAAGAGAATAAATTCTCCACCGCCAAACAGATATATATTTAATAGAGATCAATCACACAGACTAAAATCCAATGTCAGACACACAGCCCATTTACAAGTCCGTTCTGGGACTGAACGAAACCAGAGGCACCCAGTACCCCGCATATCCATCGATCTCCAAGTACGTCTGGACGATCACCAACTGTTTCCATCTTCTTGGGTGTACAGCCCAATCAAGATCATCAGTAATCACCCAAACGACGTGAAGACCTCCGGTCTTCGACCATCGTCTTCATCTTCGACTTATCGTCGTATCAGTTATTCAGAATGGGATAAACCCGGTCTTCCCGAATCACTCGCGTATACTTGAAATTAGTGTTACACAAACACAACATACGCCTTATTCCAATTCATCAGTCACTAACCGTAAATTAATCAAGAGAATAATCCCCCAAATATTAACCCCGAAGGCCGAAACCAACATCAGATCAATACCCAGGAAATCACTCTGCTTAGCCAACCCACAGTTAGTTTCTAAATTTCACATTCTTAGGGAAAGGTTCCCATTAATTTTATCAAAGATAAATTCTTTAATTTATTCTTTAATCTACTTTTGAATATCAATTCAAACTAGTCGGGATCAACGAATTTTACCGAAGTAATCATTTGTTTTAATTTCCCAATCCCAACCTATTCATCCCATGAAGTAAAACTGGTAATACTTCATATCTAACACCACTGTGTTATCGGTAAATTCAATTACCATTTCACGTTCAAATCTAATTAAAGATTTAACTATCGCCTGGAGCAAAACTGGTGAGACTCCATTCTCGATCATTTCAATTTAATTAAAGATTCATTAAAACTCCACTTAGTTTTAATCTGTGACTGGGTTAAAGAATCAGTGTCATTTAAAACACGGTTCACGATAGACCCAAAATCACATCACATTAATTATCGGGTTAAAGAACAAGTGTTATTTAAAACACTGTTCACGATAAACCCAAAAAATCAATATCAATTCAATTAAATATTATTTAATTGGTACACTTCATTAAATCCAAATAAAAATATTTAATCTTTTCTCAACTGGGTTCAAGAACAGTGTTAGTCAAGACACCATTCACGACAAACCCAAATCACATTTGATATTAAATACAAGGCTCTGAATAGAAAATATCCCGGCTTATATTCAATATCAAATTCTACGACCAACAAATATCGTATTAGAAATAAAGATATATATATATATCTATATCTTTCAAATTTCCATAACAACATCTGTATAATCACGAAATCCAACATCGAAATATTCCAAAGACAATTTCGATTCAAATCCATTCCAATGCAATCATTGGAAATTCTGGTTATTTTCAAAACCATTTCAAATTCAATTTATTTATTTAAAAATAAATAGAATTATAATTCTAGTTCAAAACTAGTTCATTTCGATAAAAATCTATTTTTATCTTTTCAAATATGGAGTTTTTCATCCCAATTCTTTCTAAATCATTTCTTATGATTTTACACAAATTATTACTATTTTTAATAATTTTATCAAGGCCCGTACAGTCGATTTCCATCAATGGCCATCGAACTGCACTTACAACGACCTTTTCCAAATTTGATTTGGACATAATTCCAAATCCAACCGTTAGATTTCTAATTTCTATTATTCGTTAGAAAGCTCTTTTCGATACGAACCCAACGGTTCCGGTTTCAGGAGAATCCGACGGTCGGATCTCCCGCAATATCCATTCGAAGTCAATGGTCGAAATTCGCGAACTGCCGCGGCGCAGCGCGTTCTATTCAGGCCATTATATTATATATACAATATATATAATATATACTTCGTCGATTTCCTTTCAAATTCGTTTTAAATTTCGTTCCAAATTGATTTCAATTCAATTTCTATTTAATTCAAATTTCTTTTCAATTCGAATTCATTTCTATTCAGTTTCAATTTGAATTCACTTCTATTCAGTTTCAATTTGAATTCACTTCTATTCAGTTTCAATTTGAATTCACTTCTATTCAGTTTCAATTTGAATTCACTTCTATTCAATTTAATTCGAATTTCAATTCTTTTCAAAATTTCAGATTTTGAAATCACTTTCGATATTCGTTATAAAATGAATAAAATCGATATAAATATCGTTCTCGTCAAAATGGCGTAAATCTAATCAACACGGCTTCATATATTCATATTTTCAAATACTCCATTTCGAATATTTCTATTTCAAATATTTCTATTCAAATATTTCTACTTTCAAATATTTCTTTTCAAATATTTCTTTTCAAATATTTCTATTCAAATATTTCTATTCAAATATTTCTATTTCAAATATTTCTTTTTCGAAACTGGAATGAGGCCCAATCAATTATCATATAATGTTAATTATATGGATTTTCCACAACACATGTATATATCAACAACGATGAATAATCAACCATCATCCAAAGTGCATTCTACACTGTATAAGCATCAAATATAAATATTCAACGCTTATAACAGTCTGTCAATCAATCGATCGACATACAACTAAACAATCGGGATTAGTGTACGTCAAATATCATCCCAATACCCGTGTGGGGTTTCAAACAATCAAACACAGATTTTATTTGTGCAGTTGGGCGATGTGTAAAATTTATCGTCCCAATCAATATCAGTCAAATGTGTGTATATAAACAAATCGTCCGATTTGTTTATTTTTATTTCATTTCATATATACGTTAAAATTTCTATTTTTAACTATAAAATATTTTCAACTATATAAATATTTTATTTCATTTCACATCATATCACACAATCAACTACACATCCAAAATCAAACAAATAAGCATACAAGCCGTCCATGGTCTGTGGACGACGGGTGTCGGGTGCTACTAAACACCGTCTACATCCTAGTATATATTTATAACTAGAAAAATTAAATTGAAAGGTGAGAAGTTCTCACCAATAGCTATCCCAACTCCACGACACTTCATTTATAGAAATCTTCGTCGTTCTCGCCTTTTGTCACTTTCGTTGCCCGTAGCCACTACATATAAAAATTACATTTTTATTTCGCCATTCAATGTATAAAAATCATATTTTTACCTCGCTATTCAATATATAAAAATCGAATTTTTACTTTGCTATTCAATATATAAAAATCGAATTTTTACACTGCTACTATATAGATAAAAATTCTATTTTTACATCGCTACTATATAGACAAAAATTATATTTTTACAACGCTACTATATAGATAAAGATTTCGCCTTTTCAAATTTCAAAAATCTAATCTTTTCTATTTTAAAAATCTAATCTTTTCTATTTTAAATATCTAATCTTTTCTATTTTAAAAATCTAATCTTTTCTATAAAAATCCCACCTTTATACCATAAAAATGTCGCCTTTCTTATGATAGAAATTATAAACTTTAACCTTATAAAATATACAAAGATCCGATTTCTCTTTAATCAATTAAAACTGAAAATAAAAATCAAAACTTTAAACTAAATAAAAATCAAAACTTTGGTAAATAAAAATCAGTTTTAAAATCTATGTTTTTTTTCAGTTTTAAAATTTTTGTTTTTTTTTCAGTTTTAAAATCAAGTAAAAAGGATTATAAAACTCACCTCGATCTGGATTTTCTGCGAGGGGGGGGGGGATGGACACGAGCTGTTGTCGTGGGTGGTGGCGCATTGGGGCTTCAGGGGTGTGGAGGGGCTGGGGGGTCTCTACGGTGGCGCGCTTGAGGTTAGGGGGGGGCTGGGATGGGCTGCGGTAGGGTTTAGGGGAGGTGAGGGGTTTGGGCTGTGGGGCGTGGTCTTCGAGGTGGTGAGAGGCAAGGGAGGAGGAAAGAGGAAGGGGAAGGCGGAGCGCGAGAGGGGGGGGGGGGGGGGGGAGAAAGAAGGTCGGCGGTGGCCGATCCCGTCGCTGGTGGGGCGATTTGATTTTTTTTCCTGAACTAATGAAAATGAGAAGGGGGGGGGGGCAGAACGAATAAAGGGAGAGGGTTATTATTTTAATTTTTTTATTATTTTATTTACAAAAAGTTGACTTTTACATACGACCTCTAAACGAGGCCCACCGCCTGTCGTCCATAGCGTATTACCCCCATTCCGAACACAATGGGATATGTATCGTAAGCTGATTCGATCGTTTCGATCAGTTTCCGTTAAAATCAACATATAACTCTATAAATTGAATTTGGACACGCATTTCAATTTACCGGGGTCACATACGAACTCTATAAATCCCATAAAAATATTTTCTCGCTTCGTATTGACGATTCGGTCCTAAGAAAACTAGTTTCGTCGAATTCTGAGACCGTTAGAAAAATGGCCATTTTCCAGTCGATTAAAATCAACTGAAACTGGTCAAACGCGTTTTCCTTTGCCACGCTCACATATTGATTTAAAAAATTATGAAAATTGGAATCTAGCAATAACTTGACATCACGGATCCAACAAAAGTGGTTTCGTTGAAATCCGAGGTCGTTTGCAAAATCTCCATTTTTAAGGGCTTGAATTCCATAGCGACTATTCAGAATTTTCAACTGGACATATCTTTTGATTCCCGCTATGAAATTTCAATTTTTCGGATTCGTTGGAAAAATATTCTCAATTAGATCCTATTATTTTTGGTTTCACTAAAATCCGGATTGTTTTGCACCCGGTACATTCAATTGAAGTTTGAAATTGAATTATCGAACTACCGCGCCATTTTCAATTCTATTTATAATTATTTATATTCTAACGACGATGTATATAATATATACGTTGAATTCTATTCAAAATAAATTTTCTCGACGATATTATTTAAAATAATTCATTTTAAATGTTCAAACTTCGCTAAAATTGCCAAAATAAAAATTTTAAACTGGCCCAGATTTTCGGGTTGTTACATTTAAACAAAAATTCACATTTTTGTTAGTGAAAAGAGTTGAAACAAAAATTCACATTTTTGTTAAAGAAAAGAGTTGAAACAAAAATAAACACTTTTGTTAAAAAAAGAGAGTTGAAAAAGAATAACATGTAAAATCTTGAAATAAAAAGAATACATTTTGTCTCTTGAAATAAAAAGAATACATGTTTGCCATTCAATAGGCATTATATAAGAATAACACATTTTGTGTAAAAACATGTCAGTGGAATAAAATATACTTTTTGGTTAACATAAAAAGGATTTGATAAGAATTAACATTTTTGTTAAAATAAAAGATTCATTTTTGTTAAATGTAAAAGAATGAATCTTTGTTTGGAAACTTATTAACATGTGATTTACATTTTTATGTAATGAATTATTAAAAAGGATAAAATGTAACACCCCGTGTATTTTATAACAGTGAAATTCACAAATTAAAGTATAGCCAGTTTCAAATCAAAGAATTAAGGGAAACGGGATACGCCATTCGTTCGTCTCGGAATTTTGCTTGAGATAGAGTCCGAGTTTGCGTAAAACGGACTCCATATGAAGAAGATATGGCCTCCGGAAGTTTCAGAATTCAGTTTAAAATTCAAACAGACCAAAACAGCTCAGAAAAACCAATTTAAAATTCAAAATCGGGCCGGATTGGCCAGGGCGGGAATTTTCCCGCCCAAGGCACCCAGGTCGACTTGGTAGTCGACCTGGGGCTACCCATGTCGACTGGGAAGTCGACCTGGGTCACCCGTGTCGACTGCCAAGTCGACACGGTGTCGACTGGCGTGTCGACCTGGCCCCTAAGCCAGGTCGAACCCAGCCCCCCTGGCTGGCCTGGTCTGTGTTTGGTCGATTTTCTGAGCCTTGCCTTGTCACTAGGGCTAGGTGTCAGCTCCTGGTTGGTCTCTCCTTCAAACGAACGACTATTATTAAACCAAGCTCCATTGACGGTCCTAATCAACTCACAAACTCTATAAAAAGGACCTAAGACTCACCCTAATTCACACAAACAAAAATGGAGATGAGACCGTCATGCTGCTGATGAGAGACTAGGAATAGCCGTCAAAAATTGAGAGATAATTAGGAGATAATTTGAAAGCTTAAAGCAACGTCAATTAAATCAAAACAACGCCTACAACAAAGGATAGCATCTCCAAATTCAGAATTCAGATTCCTGAATTGAAGATTCGTCATACGTTGTAAGTAGAGTGCTATTCCGATGTGAATAATTAATTGCGTTTGATTTGTGTAAAATGAGAAATGGAATTGTGGCGATAATAATCTATATTTGTATGTTATTTTGATTCTAAACGATTTGGAAATGTTATGGTATACGATTGGATATTTGTAAGTATGTGATTTATGTGTTTTGGTATTTTATTTGGGATTCATACAAGTACATGATTCATGTTAACAACCATATGTTGTGGTATTTTATTTAGGGATTCATACAAGTATATGATTCATGTTAACAACCACATGTTGTGGTATTTTAATTGGGATTCATGCAAGTACATGATTCACTATTATGCCAATATGATGTACATACTTTTATGATCACTTTTAGTGTGTAATTGGACTCGACTAAGTACTATGGTTTATATGAATCTATGTCGGAATTGGAAAATCATGCTTTTGTATTAAAAACAAAAGTAAGCATTTTTATGAACATGACTAAACTATGTCTGGTATTATGCCTAGTTGAAAACATGTTTTAGGCCTAAGTTGTTATCAAAATCATATGGTGATATATGTGACACAATTAAGTTAGATTTACATTCCAATTGCAAGTTTACATGAATAGAATGGTTCATGATTAGGTATGTTTATGCCATGATTATATGAATAGAATGATTCATGTTTAAGTTTGTTTATGCCATAATTATATGAATAGAATGATTCATGTTTAAATATTGTTTATGCCATGATTATATGCTATTACAATGCAAGTTCACATGTGCCTAATTCATGTTAATTGAATCGTTATGTTGCAAGTTCATGCGTTCACACTCCTCTTTATTATGTTACCTTATAAACACCATGTTTTAAGCCTCCCCTTTTCATATGGCTAAGTTGGGTTTAAATGTTAAACCCAACATATCTTATATTGTAGCGAACGTGAAAAAAACGGGGGTAATGACGTTTGGGTTAAAATATATAACATATGTGTTGGCATGTTTGACGCATGCCAACAACCTTGAAAAACAATTAAGTGGCATAAATAAATTTTAACCAATAAAGATGAATTTGAATAATGGGCCGCAAATATTTACATATAAAAAGAAAAGAGACAAAATATGTAAATTTAGAAAATACGACGTGTTTAACCCAAGGTTGGATTGAGTTGTGATGTAAACCTGCCCGGAACCGCCCGGCTGTCCAGTAGTCACAACAATACCTATCCAATGTGGGTGGTTAAACACGGAGCCCAATAAAGACCCGAGGTTAGACTGAGTTGTGGCGTAAGACTGCCCGGACCCAACCGGCAACAGGCAGCCACAACAATACCTGTCTAATGTGAGAGGTCAAGGCTTTAATAAGACAATTAAGGCTGAGTCAGGATTGATAGGATTAAGTAAATTGAACTAATACTTAATCAAAATGGAACATGCTAAACTATATAGACTGATTGGGGGTTAGGTTTACAAAACACTTAACCAACTTAGCATGTTGGCTAGAAATAGAAAACCTAGTAGCGGGGGACCCTTTTCAGCAGTAACCCTACAAGGTGTATCAGGATACCCTGAACTAGGCAGGGTGGGGCACGATTACTGGGCTGACTGTAAGAGGTCAAATCGACGGCGGTGGTGCAGCAGTGTAGGTTCTAACGGGGTGCGGGCGTGCACACACTCCGGCGCAGAAAAATAAGGCACTGGGCACCAGTAGCATACCTGTACATTCTAGAATTGTGTCGGGTCGCCACCATGGGACTTGATACACCCCATGGTGGGACCAGCATAGGTAACTACAACATCGGGGGCCGTAAGACACATGTAACTAAGCGAGTAGGAGCCGATCATCAGAGATGGATCACTTCACCCTGATTATGGGGTGCCTGTTGGGAACTAGTTTATAGGGGTACAGAGATTAATATGGGGTACGATAGTATATTCAACACAAGACAACTTAACTTAATTTATGGTGCTTTCCCATTTCTAGTTTATACTTATCATACCCAGTTCTTTATTCATAGACTGAATAGTCCTAGACTTACTCAGGCTTTATGTCTGACTCTACTTTTCTTTCGTCTTCTTTTCTTCCGTTTTCCCCCCAGGTCCACAGGGAGGGAATACCGCAGCTTGACCAGCTTTCACATCCAGCTTGAAGAGAAAGAATATATTGATTGGATCTTTTTCGTTTTGGACTAGGGCTTTGGACTGCAATTATGGGACTTATGCAGTTTATTTATGTTTTCTTTATGCTTCTTTAAATAATGTAATCAAGACAGTTATGAAGATGTTATGTTTTTGGAAGTATTGTAAAACAAATTATGACATGGTTTGTGTAACACGTATTATGTTGAAATAAAAGTTGTTGTTATTTTCCGCTGTTCAAAATATGTGTTCTTATATCTGTCTTGTATATCTGTGACTTATACTTATAAACCTCCACCAAAATTAGGGCATTCCCTTTGAGAGTGACCCTAACGGAGGTGGGGTGTTTCACTTGGTATCAGAGCATAGGTTTACCAGATAAGATAAAAAGTTTTGAAAATTTATTTTCAAAAAGAAAATTTAAAGAAGCATTTTTAAAAGATAAAATATTATTTTATTTTAAAAAGGCAAAGTCCCCCCAAAGCCATAGGTAATATCTCTTATCCTTCGTTTTGAATCTATCCTTTTTGTTTCAGCATGTCCGAAGAACTTAACTTGCCAGAGGGTGTACCAATACCTGGTTGGTTTAGACGATTCTTTGAAGCAAGGGCCACTCAGCCAGGTCCTACCGTTCCTCCTCCCCCAGCTGCAGGAAATCATCCAGCTGCAGCAGCACCTCTTCCTCCACCTCCTCCGCGGGGAAATACTTTTGCTATATGTAAAGATTTTAAAGCTATGGGAGGAAAGGACTTTCATGGAACTGAGTCCTTCGTGGCAGCTAGGATTGGCTAAAGGAAACCGAGGACTTATTCGTCATCTTTGAGGTAGAAGATAGGCAGAAAGTACAACTGGCAGTATGGCTACTTAAAGGCGAGGCTTCCAACTGGTGGGAAGTCACCAATGCAGAAAGACCAGTGGAAACATGGGAGGACTTTAGAGCAAGGTTTGAGGCTAGATTTCTCTCAGAAGCTGAAAGGAGTCTTCAGTTGGAAAAATTCTTATTTCTTAAGCAAGGGAATATGACAGTCAAAGAGTATGTTAATCAGTTCGATCAGCTAGCTAGGTTCGGACTAGACCTAGTCAATACCCCGCACAAGAAGGCTCTCCGTTTTGTCAAAGGGTTGAATGAGCCATTACACAGTTTGGCCATGACCCATATACCCATGGGAGCTACGTATGAAAGATTGGTACAGATGGCATTGCTGAACGAAGAGGATAAGGGCAAGAAGGAGACAAAGCCAGAAAGCTCTCAAGGGAAGAAAGAGGGTTTACAGCCTAAGAAGACAGACTTTAAGAAGGGCGGGAAAGACAACAAAGAGAAGAGGAAGTGTAATTTCTGTGGCAAAGTGGGGCACTTGGTGAAAGATTGCCGGAAAAAGAAGGCCAAGATGAATGGTGGGTGCCTTTCTTGCGGTGAGACAGGCCACATGGCTAAGGATTGCCTGAAGAAACGAGGACAGGGGCAAAGGGCTGGATCCACCTCAGGGGCATAGGTTCATGTGCTAGAAGCGCCACCTCTGCAACAGCGAGGTATAAATACTTCTGTAGAAAGTGTAGTTTATCTTTATGATCACCCCATTCGCACTTTATTTGATTCTGGCGCATCACACTCCTTTATCTCGTCCGCTTTAGTAGAATCTCTGCACCTAGAAACTAGTATGGTAGAGGACCCCTTAATTGTTTCAAACCCAATTGGGGGCCCAGCTCATTTGTCTATGATCTATGTGGGATTGAAAATCTCTATTCTAAGCATAGAATTTAGATGTAGTACCTTTGTTTTGGGCTTCTCGGGATATGGTTTGATTTTGGGCATGGATTGGCTATCCAGTAATGGGGCCATCCTAGATTGTGAGAAAAGGGTGGTTAGGCTCCTGACCCAACTCGGTAACACTCTGGAAATTACTTGTAATCCCTCGTATGCGGTTATGCTTAGTTATCTTGAATTGCTAGATGCCTCTGTTGAAAGTTTGCAATCGGTTAGAGTGGTCCGGGAATATCCGGATGTCTTCGAAGAGGTGAAGGGCTTGCCTCCGAAGCGGGAGATAGACTTCCGCATATATCTTATAGATAATGCAAAGCCCGTTGCGTTGCCTGTTAGACACATGGCTCCACGGGAAAGAAAAGAGCTCAGTAAACAGATTAAAGAGCTTCTAGAGAAGGGGTTCATTAGAAGGAGCATTTCAGAATGGGGCGCTCCAGTGGTGTTCGCTACAAAGGCGGATGGTTCACTCCGTCTATGTGTTGACTATAGGGAGCTCAACAAGCTAACGAAAAAGAATAGGCACCCTCTCCCCAGAATTGACGATCTGTTTGATCAGCTTGTAGGAGCGTCTATTTTCTCCCAACTCGATTTAGTGACCGGTTTTCATCAACTAAGGGTGGCTGAAGATAGCATCGATAAAACGACATTCAGAACCCCAGACGGCTTCTTTGAATGGCTTGTCATGCCTTTCGGTTTGACAAACGCACCCGCTTACTTTGTGGACCTAATGAGTAGGGTGTTCAGAGAATTCCTCAACAAGTTCGTAGCGGTCTTCGTAAGCGATATCCTTATCTTCTCAAAGAGTGAAGAGGAACATGCTCAGCACTTAAGGGCAATCATGGAAACTCTGCGAGTCCATCAGCTAAAAGCCAAATTCTCCAAATGCCACTTTTGGAGAGAGGAAGTAAGATTTGTTGGGAACATAGTATCCAAAGAAGGGTTAGCAGTAGACCCGGCTAAGGTAGTAGCGGTGCAGGATTGGAAGACACAAAGGAATGCAACTGAGGTCCGAAGTTTTCTAGGACTAGCAGGTTTCTACCAAAAATTCATAAGGGATTTTGCGAAAATCTCAGCTCCCCTCACAAGGCTGACAAAGAAGAATCTAGTGTTCAATTGGGACTTGGATTGCGAGTTTGCTTTCCAACGACTAAAAAGGGCTCTTACAACAGCCCCAGTTTTGACGTTGCCAGATGGAAGCAAGATGTGCACAGTTTATACAAATGCATGTGGGACAGGGCTAGGCGCTGTCTTAATGCAAGAAGAAAGGGTAGTAGCTTATGGCGGGAGGCAGTTGAAAGTGCATGAAAAGAACTACCCGACCCACGATCTTGAGTTAGCTGCCATCGTCTTTGCACTCAAGTCTTGGCGACACTATCTCCTAGGTGAGAAGTTCGAACTTTACACTGACCATAAATCGGTGAAATACCTTTTCTCGCAGAAGGACCTTAACTTGAGGCAACAGAGATGGATGGAGTTTCTTGCCTCGTATGATTTCGAGATCTCCTACACTCCGGGCAAAGGCAACGTAGTGGCAGCCGCGTTGAGCCGAAAGAAACTGACCCTAAGCCCGCTGTTTGTTGAAAGACAAAGCCTAGAGTTTATAGCCAGCTTTGACTTTAGGCCCTCCTCCGATTTTGTACTAGGCTTGCTAGCATCTCTCGAGGTACGCCCGACTTTAGTGGACTCAATAGAGACAACACAACACGAAGACCCTCAGCTTGTGGAGATGTTTGATAGGCTAATGAGGGATGAGACTTCAAGTCACCTCAGCAGATACTCCATCGACGACAAGGGTTGGCTAAGGCGAGACAGAAGACTATGCGTCCCACAGACAAGGGATTTAGTAAAGAAGGTTCTCGAGGAAGCACACCACTCCAAGATGAAGATACATCCAGGCGGAGATAAAATGTACAAGGACATAAAGAGAACTTTCTTTTGGAACGACATGAAGAAGGACGTGGCAGATTTCGTTTCTAAGTGTATGGTGTGCCAACAGGTTAAGGCGGAACAGAAAAAGCCTGGCGGTCTGCTGCATCCTCTAGAGGTCCCGCAGTGGAAGTGGGATAGCATCTCAATGGACTTCATTGATGGGCTGCCTAGGTCTAGGAGAGGCAACACTAGCATTTGGGTAATAGTGGATAGGCTTACTAAAAGCGCCCACTTTTTACCTGTCAAAAGTAAAAGAACTGCCTCATCCCTAGCATCTCTTTACCTCAAGGAAATTGTCCGACTCCATGGAATACCGTCCAACATTGTTAGTGACCGAGACCCTATCTTCACAAGTGAGTTTTGGCGGAGTCGGCAAGAAGCGGTAGGCACACAGTTATGCTTGAGCACAGCCTATCATCCCCAAACCGACGACCAGACAGAAAGAGTGAACAGAGTTTTGGAGGACCTTTTAAGACTGTGCGTCCTTGACTTCGGAGGGACATGGGAAGACCATCTTCCTTTGGTGGAATTTGCCTACAACAACAGCTACCAAGCAACCATCGGAATGGCGCCCTTCGAAGCTTTATATGGAAGACCGTGCCGATCACCCACTTGTTGGTGGGAGTCTACTGATAAGCTCATACTTGGACCAGATATGATCCGAGAGACTTCAGAGAAAGTAGACTTAATACGAAGAAGGATGAAGACGGCCCAAGACAGACAAAAGTCCTACGCCGACAAGAGGAGGACCGACCTTGAATTTGAGGTTGGGGACAGAGTTTTTCTTAAGGTATCTCCGTTCAGGAACGTTGTTCGTTTTGGAACCACAGGGAAGCTAGCACCAAGGTTCGTAGGACCGTTTCCTATTATTGAGAAAATTGGGAAAATGGCCTATAAATTAGAGCTACCCGAAAAATTGTCCGGAGTTCACAACGTCTTTCACGTTTCACATCTCCGAAAATGTCTACATGATTCTGCTGAAGTGGTAGAGCCAAATATCCTAGAAGAATCTGAAGTGGAACGTGAAGCGACCGTGAGGAAAATTCCAACCCGCATATTAGGAGCGGAAGTGAAAAAGCTACGCAACCGCGAAGTCAAGCTCGTCAAAGTTCAGTGGAGCGACGCCGAAGGAGACACAACTTGGGAAACTGAAGCTAGAATACACGCAGCCTACCCTTTTCTTTTCGAGGGTACATCTATGATCTTTCTTTTTCCTTAAGTTGCGCTTTTATCTATCTTTTTAGGTATATCTCCTCGACCTTATCTTTTAGGTAGAAACCCGTTGGATGAAAACATGTAATTGAAACATGTTATGGATGATGGTTGCAAGTGGTTGCAAGTGATTGCTAGTGGTTGCTCTTGGTTGCATATACATACACAATTTAGGTATTAGACCGGCTCAGTCACTTCATATTGCATATGCATATATGTATTTATATTTGTATATGGTTGAAGTTTAATGTGTTGCCATATGGATGTTTCATTTATATGTGAATGATTGTGCACCCATGTAAAATCATGAATAGGAAAATTTGCATACATAATGGATTCATGACACTTACATAATTTGCATTAAGGAGGTCAACTGAATCAGTAGACCGACTGATTTTGCATTAGATAAGTACGTATACACACACTTCGCATATGATCATGAAGCATTAGAAGTCTTTTAAGGACAATGGATGCTCGTGTTTGATGGATGAGTAGATGGATGTTTGGATGTTAAGATATACATTCTTCCTAACTTGAAGATTTTGGGGACGAAATCCTTTTAAGTGGGGGAGAATGTAACACCCCGTGTATTTTATAACAGTGAAATTCACAAATTAAAGTATAGCTAATTTCAAATCAAAGAATTAAGGGAAACGGGATACGCCATTGCGTTCGTCTCGGAATTCTGCTTGAGATAGAGTCTTCAGTTTAAAATTCAAACAGACCAAAACAGCTCAGAAAAACCAATTTAAAATTCAAAATCGGGCCGGATTGGCCAGGGCGGGAATTTTCCCGCCCAAGGCACCCAGGTCGACTTGGTAGTCGACCTGGGGCTACCCAGGTCGACTGGGCAGTCGACTTGGGTCACCGTGTTGACTGGCGTGTCGACCTGGCCCCTGAGCCAGGTCGAACCCAGCCCCCCTGGCTGGCCTGGTCTGTGTTTGGTCGATTTTCTGAGCCTTGCCTTGTCACTAGGGCTAGGTGTCAGCTCCTGGTTGGTCTCTCCTTCAAACGAACGGCTATTATTAAACCAAGCTCCATCGACGGTCCTAATCAACTCACAAACTCTATAAAAAGGACCTAAGACTCACCCTAATTCACACAAACAAAAATGGAGATGAGACCGTCATGCTGCTGAGGAGAGACTAGGAATAGCCGTCAGAAATTGAGAGACAATTAGGAGATAATTTGAAAGCTTAAAGCAACGTCAATTAAATCAAAACAACGCCTACAACAAAGGATAGCATCTCCAAATTTAGAATTCAGATTCCTGAATTGAAGATTCGTCATACGTTGTAAGTAGAGTGCTATTCCGATGTGAATAATTAATTGCGTTTGATTTGTGTAAAATGAGAAATGGAATTGTGGCGATAATAATCTATATTTGTATGTTATTTTGATTCTAAACGATTTGGAAATGTTATGGTATACGATTGGATATTTGTAAGTATGTGATTTTGTGTTGTGGTATTTTATTTGGGATTCATACAAGTACATGATTCATGTTAACAACCATATGTTGTGGTATTTTATTTAGGGATTCATACAAGTATATGATTCATGTTAACAACCACATGTTGTGGTATTTTAATTGGGATTCATGCAAGTATATGATTCACTATTATGCCAATATGATGTACATAATTTTATGATCACTTTTAGTGTGTAATTGGACTCGACTAAGTACTATGGTTTATATGAATCTATGTCGGAATTGGCAAATCACGCTTTTGTATTAAAAACAAAAGTAAGCATTTTTATGAACATGACTAAACTATGTCTGGTATTATGCCTAGTTGAAAACATGTTTTAGGCCTAAGTTGTTATCAAAATCATATGGTGATATATGTAACACAATTAAGTTAGATTTACATTCCAATTGCAAGTTTACATGAATACAATGGCTTATGATTAGGTATGTTTATGCCATGATTATATGAATAGAATGATTCATGTTTAAGTTTGTTTATGCCATAATTATATGAATAGAATGATTCATGTTTAAATATTGTTTATGCCATGATTATATGCTATTACAATGCAAGTTCACATGTGCCTAATTCATGTTAATTGAATCGTTATGTTGCAAGTTCATGCGTTCACACTCCCCTTTATTATGTTACCTTATAAACACTTGTTATAAGCCTCCCCTTTTCATATGGCTAAGTTGGGTTTAAATGTTAAACCCAACATATCTTATATTGTAGCGAACGTGAAAAAAAGTGGGGGTAATGACGTTTGGGTTAAAATATAGAACATATGTGTTGGCATGTTTGACGCATGCCAACAACCTTGAAAAACAATTAAGTGGCATAAATAAATTTTAACCAATAAAGATGAATTTGAATAATGGGCCGCAAATATTTACATATAAAAAGAAAAGAGACAAAATATGTAAATTTAGAAAATACGACGTGTTTAACCCGAGGTTGGATTGAGTTGTGATGTAAACCTGGCCGGAACCGCCCGGCTGTCCAGTAGTCACAACAATACATATCCAATGTGGGTGGTTAAACACGGAGCCCAATAAAGACCCGAGGTTAGACTGAGTTGTGGCGTAAGACTGCCCGGACCCAACCGGCAACAGGCAGCCGCAACAATACCTGTCTAATGTGAGAGGTCAAGGCTTTAATAAGACAATTAAGGCTGAGTCAGGATTGATAGGATTAAGTAAATTGAACTAATACTTAATCAAAATGGAACATGCTAAACTATACAGACTGATTGGGGGTTAGGTTTACAAAACACTTAACCAACTTAGCATGTTGGCTAGAAATAGAAAACCTAGTAGCGGGGGACCCTTTTCAGCAGTAACCCTACAAGGTGTATCAGGATACCCTGAACTACGCAGGGTGGGGCACGATTACTGGGCTGACTGTAAGAGGTCAAATCGACGGCGGTGGTGCAGCAGTGTAGGTTCTAACGGGGTGCGGACGTGCACACACTCCGGCGTAGAAAAATAAGGCACTGGGCACCAGTAGCATACCTGTGCATTCTAGAATTGTGTTGGGTCGCCACCATGGGACTTGATACACCCCATGGTGGGACCAGCATAGGTAACTACAACATCGGGGGCCGTAAGACACATGTAACTATGCGAGTAGGAGCCGATCATCAGAGATGGATCACTTCACCCTGATTATGGGGTGCCTGTTGGGAACTAGTTTATAGGGGTACAGAGATTAATATGGGGTACGATAGTATATTCGACCCAAGACAACATAACTTAGTTTATGGTGCTTTCCCATTTCTAGTTTATACTTTTCATACCCAGTTCTTTATTCATAGACTGAATAGTCCTAGACTTACTCAGGCTTTATGTCTGACTCTACTTTTCTTTCATCTTCTTTTCTTCCGTTTCCCCCCCAGGTCCACAAGGAGGGAATACCGCAGCTTGACCAGCTTTCACATCCAGCTTGAAGAGAAAGAATGTATTGCTTGGATCTTTTTCGTTTTGGACTAGGGCTTTGGACTGCAATTATGGGACTTATGCAGTTTATTTAAGTTTTCTTTATGCTTCTTTAAATAATGTAATCAAGACAGTTATGAAGATGTTATGTTTTTGGAAGTATTGTAAAACAAATTATGACATGGTTTGTGTAACACGTATTATGTTGAAATAAAAGTTGTTGTTATTTTCCACTATTCAAAATATGTGTTCTTATATCTGTCTTGTATATCTGTGACTTATACTTATAAACCTCCACCAAAATTAGGGCATTCCCTTTGAGAGTGACCCTAACGGAGGTGGGGTGTTTCATAAAAACTTGATTAGAATGTGTTAACATGTAAAATTACATTTCTATGTAATTAGTACTCATTAAAAGGAGTAAGTTAAAAATGTATATTTTTATACATTAAAAAGGGGTAAGTTAGAAATGTATGTTTTTTATACATTAAAAAGAATGAAGTAAAATACTCATTTTGTCATTAAAATGAATGAGTCCAAAATATGCATTTTGGTAAATAAATAAAAGTTAAGATTTTTGTTGTCATATGTTCACAATAAAGAGAATTGAAATATTTGCCTGTGATGTTGTATTTTGATGTGTTAAATATAATGTTAGTATATTCAAATTGAATATTACACTTCCATTTACAAGTCAGCCGACCTGTTTATGTGATTGGGTCGATAATTTTCACACATCGTCCAAGTGCACAAATAATTTATTATCTGTTTGTTGGATGAAACCCCACATGGGCGTAGGGATGATATTTGACCTACACTAGTCCCAATATTTAGTGTAGAATCCACTCTGGTTGATTATTTGGATGTGTGATAATTATTCATCATGATTGTTAATTATATGCAATATATGTTTGTTGATTGAGTCACATTCCAAGAAATAATATTCTAGAGAAAGAATATTTTAAGTATATTTTAGAAAAAGAATATATTTTAGAAAAATATACTTTTATTTGAAATGAATTAGTTATTAACTAGAATAAATCATTAAATTTATATTTAATGAAGTTTTCCAATTTGTAAATATTTAATTGTAATTAAATTGAATAAATTGGATTTGGGTTTGTCGTGAATAGTGTCTTAAATAACACTGTTCTTAAACCCCGTACGAAAAAAATAATCTTTTAATTTAGATTATTAAATTTTCAATTATATTTAGTAATTGGAATAAGATGAAATGTGAGTTGGGTTTATTGTGAACTGTGTTTTAAGCGACATTTGTTCTTTAACCCAACTGATAGTGAAAATATGAATTGGAATTTATAAATCTTTTATTAAGATTTAAATGGGAATTTTCCAAAAGCCAAGTTTTCCAATTTAATATATTAAATTGGAGCTGAATGGAATTCGAATTGATAATAACCGAGATATGCTTCTATAGAAGAAGATTGATACTACATATGGAATTTAAAAGGCTTTGTCGTTATTCCTGTTGTATATAATAATGTTGTATACACAATTATATGATTTTTGTTTGATGATAACAAACAAGTTTATATTATTTTGAATGTGTTTGTTATTGTACTGTTATATCACATTACAGACATGAATATAATATTTATATTCAAATAAAATACGACTGTACAGAAATTCAAATATTCACAGTATTTTATTTAAATATAATATTTTATTTCAATATTCAAACAGTACAAATTTTTTTAACTCCACTATTTGTACATCACTGTATTACATATCAAACACAATTTCATATACAGTGTTCTCCACTACAACACTCTATCTTTCAGTCACAGTTTCACTCATTCATTCTTTTACACAGACTCGTATACATATACACTTTTTTACACTGTTCTTGTCTTCAGTCTTCTATCTTCACAGCATCTTCACAACATCTTCAGTGTCAGTCCAGTCACCGTCTGCTTACCTGTCACATGAAACAGAAAACACACAGTACACTGGAATAGAAACAATACTAAATATTTGCGAATATAAATTTTATTTTTAAAATTTTGTTTGCCTCAGATTTCTGGTGTGTTTCTCATCATTTTTCATGACCTGATCTGATTTATAAAAACCATCAATCTGTGTCTAGACAGCTTGTGATATTCACAGTGATACACTGTAAATACCACAAGGTAGACAGTATGTAAATACAATGCAGGGACAGGAAAATCTACTTTGGATGGCTGCATATACACACATGTATAGATATACACGTGTGCACTGCCTCGCCAATCAGCGAGCAACTAAAGAGTAGCCACGTGGACCATCTCGACTCAGTGCCCATGTCAGCAAATGAAAAAGTCAAAGTGCACAAAAACAGTTTCAACAAAAAGCAAAGTCAACACAGCCAACATATACATGAGGGATTGAGCAGCTCAAACAATGTACTCATGGCGAGGGCAAGTTCAAGGTAATCAAACAGTGTTCAAGTGTTCACAATCAACATGTACATGAAGACAACATATTGCACAAAAAATTTATAACATGGAGCTGGACATACACATGATGGCAATAGTATGGAACTGAGCTGAGAACAAAGCATGTGCAAGCATGATAAGTTAACAGAGGCATTTGGTTATGACACAACAAAGCATGGGAAAAGCAGCATACATACTACACAAATGGTTCAACACACATGAACAAGCAAAGAACCATATTATCATGGCAGGAGTTTATACAGCAGAGAATTACAAGCCAGTTTTAAATTACAAGTCAGTGTATACTTGTACAAGCAAGAATGCGAACAGCAAGCATGGGTGATGTACATCAGCAAATGGACAATACAAGATGACAGATTCATACAGCATCAAATAGAGAGAGGCAACACAAGTGCAGTTTTTAATGTCAATGAACAAGTCAACTTTATATATGGCCAAGCATGTACAAGTATCAGCATGAAAGCATGAAAGTACAACCAAGTTCAAGGGATCATAGCAGATGCAAGAATGGAGGCTTAGCAACTCAAAGAGCATGATAGTGCAACATGTTTCAATGGTAATACATTGCATGGGTGATCATGACAGTCAAAAGCATTAATGTAGCATATTTCAAGTGAACAAGTTCGGTGGAGCATGGTTCAATATGCATGATCAAAGAAATTTACTGAAACAGTTTCTTTTTAATCATGGTATGATATGTACACAACTTTTCAAGATGACATGCTTTCAACAACTTGTTTCAGATTTCAAGTGTAGCAGGAAAATGGTGACACAACAAATAATGAAGATACATGGTCGATTCTATTCAAAGATACAATGGAGTATACATGCAGCAGTTCTAGGAAAAGTCTCATTTTAAAATCTGTTGTAAATGAGCAATCAATATTCCAGAAAACTGAAATTAAGTTTGGGGCTAAAATCATATGTTTCCAGTTTGTGATTCAATCAAGGATTTCAAACAAGGCAAGAGAATTATGGTCATTTTATTCCAGGAAGTCATGGCATCAAATCAAACAAGGGAATACCATTCAGAAATTTAATGACGAGGTAATCAATGTCATAATGCAATTTCAAAATGAATTTCCAGAAATCTCACAACAAAAATGGCAAGAAATTCATTCTACAGAACTGAAATGATTTAATTTTTAATCAAGGTGCTTTCAGAAACAATTCCAGGCAAGTAAATAAAGAATAAATTTGGGAAGAAAATTTTTCTGCAAATTAATCCTTTATTTCAAGAACCAAAAATGGCAAGAATCAGTTTTGAATTGCAAATGGATTTTTCAATATATATTCGGCAAGATTTTATCACAATTCAATCACAAATTCACGGCTCTAATTGAGAGCAATCAAAAAGGGGCCACAAACTTTCAATCAAGAAATTCACGCAGAGAAATTAAAGGCGATTTTATCAAGAGTTTGTCAAAAAGAGAAATCACGCAAGGGATTTATTCATGTATTTATAAGGGCCAAATTGAAGACCAAATTCACAAGCAAGAATCACGCAAGCAAAAGGGGAAATCATCCAATTGATCAGACAAGTCATACGCCGAAATCAGAGAATGATTTAGGGTTTTCTATTTTTTTCCCTATTTAGTCACACCAATTCATCATAGGCAAGATATTGAAAATCGAAAAACCAGAAATCAATTTGAGAGCTAAATTTTTAAACCAGTGAATACTCACAAAGTTTTCGATTGTCAGACAGAAAGGGATTGCTCAAACAAAATCGACGTACAGACAAACGAGCATGGAAACCAAGCAAATTAATCGAAAAACCAACAATTGAATTTAAGAGCAAAAATCAGAGAAAAAGGTTCCAGAGAAACTCACATAAGCACTGAAGATTTTTCGATCGAGATCTTATCCAAGTCAATTGAGCAAACCACGCAAGACTTTAGAGCGCCAGAGAATCAATCTCCATCATTCAAGCCAACGATCGATTTAGGGAGGATTTCAGAGAAACCCTAGTTCGTCTTGAGAGTGCCGCCGCCATTATCAATTTCCAAAGAGAAAGGGACGGGGAAATAAAAGGGTGCACACAAAATACAAATGGCCGGCCTATTCTTACTTGGACAAGTCTAGTTCATATTAAAAGGGGATGACCCTTTTTATTTAATTCCAAGGGCTTTTCTATTTTATTTTCTCTTGTTTATTTTATTGTATTTGTTTTAAGAACCGGCTGAACAGTTTTTCTAGAAGTCTGCAAAATTTCTAGGGTTCCAGTCAGGGTGTTGACTGGCAGTCCACTAGAGTCTGTAAAATCTGGGTTACGAGTTATAGGGTTTGTAATTCAGGAAATCTGATCGAGTGAATATCAATCAATCTAGGATTTTGAGCGTAGGGTTAGGACAGGAGCAGGCGCTGCGAGTGTACATGGTCTTGTATGCGGGATCTGTTTATAACACCTAGTAGAAACCTTAGGAATGCAGCAGTAGGCAGGGTTTTGCCGAAGCTGGGTATATCTGTGTGTGATTTACTTTCTGCACTTTTATTTCTGCTGCATTCTGTGATCTGTTTATTATTTTAATATCCTGTCAGTTTTTCAATTCAGTTTAAAAACTGTGATAAACCCTATTCACCCCCCTCTAGGGTTAATCTAGATCCAACATCTGGTATCAGAGCTGGTATAAGGTTACAACATGATAGGGAGTTCTCGCTCTATGATCTAGTGGCGAAGTAGTGACTCTTATCCCTACATGTCCGTGGGTGGTTGTCCATGTCGAGAGGCAGGACGTGAAATCAGTCTCTGAGGTACCTTTGTTTGCCACCGGGGTGTCATTAAAATCCTCGAGAAAGCGAGAACATCTGGTATCAGAGCAGGTATTTTCTTTAACTCTAGAGACATGGGTAATCCTAGTTGTCAGTTTAGTGAGAGTCAGTCCAGTTCATCTCCAACTATTTTCATCGGAACAGATTTTTTAAACTGGAAATCCAGAATGGAATTTTATTTAAAATCTGTTAATATTAAATGTTGGGATGTTATTATCAATGGGTATGATATGGTAGATAAAGTTTTTAATTCTCGTGCTACACATATTCTATATTCTTATCTTGATGATGATCAATACAGTCTGATCTCACATTGTTTATCTGCACAGGAAATCTGGGATACTCTCAATACGAAGTATGGAAAATCTAACAACAGCTCAAGACCCCAGAATGTCAACTCAGATTCAGAACTCTGTTTAACAGGATTTACAAATGAAAATTCAGAAGGATCAGATGATGGAGAATCAACAGATGCTGAAGTTGAAAATTTTTCATACGAAGATTTGGTTTATATGTGTGTTGATTTAACTAAATCTGTTGATAAACTCAAATCTAAAAACAAATCTCTGAAATCTAGGAATACTGAGTTGACCAGCAAAATTGATGATTTGGAATCACAGCTTGAATATTTTAAAAATTCTTCAAATTCTCATTGCAAAAATTGTTTGAAATTGGAAACCAATCTTGTTCATCTCAATAAAACTATTCAAAAGTTTGAAAATGAAATTCTGATCTTAAAAAACAACAAGATTGAGTTATCAAGTTTGAACAATCATCTGCAAAAGGAATTTGAAATTTTTAAAACTAATATTCATTCCAAACTTGAAATTGCTGAAAAGGAAAATTTGTTGAAATCGAATTCGATTTTGAAAGAACTTGAAAACGAGATTGAAAATTTCAAGAAATTTGAGTCTGAAAGTCGAAAACATTTTGAGTTTGAAATTACTGAATCCCAATCCAAAATTAAATCACTTGAATCTGAAAATTTGGTTTTGAAACAGTATGATGCTGAAAGGAAGATCATTGATAACCGCTGTTTAGATTTAATAAAAGAGAACGGTGATCTTAAATTCAAAATTCAACGACTAGAGTCAACTTTGACTAAATTTTTTAATAGTAAAAAGTCGTTGAATATGTTGTTGCAAAACCAAAATTCTATTGGAAATAAACATGGTCTTGGTTTTGGAAAATCAGATGCTTTTGTAAATTCGAATTCAAATGATTTGAAAAATCCCTCAAACTGCTTTGGTAAAAATCATTTTGAAAATTTAAACTCTAAAAATTTCAAAGGATTTTTTAATCATAATCAAAGTGAAAATTCGTTTGATAATAAACCATTTAAACAATCTTGGATCCCAAATAAAAGTAAAATGACTCCGACTAAATTCAAACACTTTTGGGTCCCGAAGGGTACAAAGGTAAATTCGAATGGTTTGTTATATAAACAGGTTTGGGTACCAAAACGAACAAATACAACTGTGAGTGTTTTTACTGCTTTTGTTAGACCACTCAATCCTCTAAACAGTTAGCTACCAAAGGAGGCTGAGGAACAACTGTGCTGAAAAGAGAAACTGATTCAAACTGCTTCACATCATTAAATCATCTACTGTTCCTTAGCCAAGTCTGATGAGTTAGAGATCCACAACATCTTATGTGAATCATGTATGATTTCTAACCTCATTCTTGTAAATATTTTTTTTTTCATTGTCTATTTTTGCTTCTTCTACCCCTTTCTATTTTATTTTCTTCTATTTGTTTTTATTTGATTTGTCACTGCCATATCTTTTTGTTTATTCTGTGCTTCTTAAACTTCCAATTGCAGTTCTCATGATTTTCTGGAAATTCATTTTATTTGAATAACACTCTCTTGTTTATAATCATTTCCAGATTCTGAGTTTAATCTTGTAATTATCTGCAATTGTTTAGAAGTTTATTTTATTCTTGAATTCATAACAGTGCTTAAGCATTCATGTCATATCTTGAACACTGTTAATTTGAATTCTAAATTTTTTGAAGATCTGAATATTTAATGAAATTTCACACACCTTTGCTGATTTGAGTTTATTCTAATTCATTTTAGAAAAGTTGAAAATATTATACTCATTACAGCACTCTATTATTTATCAGTTGGGATAATTTCATTGATTTTCGGATTGGCTTGAATCATTGATACATCCTGAATTCCATATTTATTTATGGATCATGAATATCTCTTAAGTATTTGATGTAAATGATCTGAAATCATTCTTAGAATTTTTTGTGAAAAATTCCTTTGAAAATCTGGTCTTGAAATTCACTCCTATTTCATGATCATTTGATCTAATTATTTGTTTGTTTTAAAATCATTTGAAATTATTGATTTATTGAATCTCACACATATCTCAAATCAAAAATTTATAATCTGGTGTGATTGATTCATTAAATTCTGATATTTTCATATTTCTCAAATGTTTTCAAGTAAATAGTATTTTAATCATTAGGTCATGAATCATCATATGTGGCCATCATCTTGACAAGTATGATTTGAAACTATGTTCTGTGTTGCTCTGATACTGTTTTTGAAAAATGTTTGTTCTGGAATCACATGCTTACTGCTCTGATACATGTGCATAATCTATTATCTGTCTGTTTGGGCTTGATACTTAATAATTCTTTTGTCTATGACATTATTGTTTAGTATCATGTTAAAATTCCTCGTAAATAGAGACACCAAGTGGTATCAGAAGCGCCTTATATTTGTTTCACCCATCTGTACTGAGATTCAAATTTTCACCTTGTATAGATCCATACATTTTTTTGCCTTATACAAATAAATGTGCTAAATTTGTCTGGCTGGGTTTGTGTCTAAATTTCTTTAGCCTGAGATGTCCATGATAGTCCATCAGGGTGTAATTAAATTCCTCGATAAGCGAGAACATTTGGTATCAGTCTTTTTCACTCATCTGTTTTTTGAATTATCACCCTGTATAGGTTCAATTTTTTTTAATCTGTTTAATTTCTTCTTGTAATTGTTTTTCAATTTTAAAATTATTTATTCATTCAGAAATTGAAATCAATATCCAATTTGTGCTGTATTTGTAATTCATCAAAATTAGTATTAGATTTTGAAATTGTGATGAATTGTGATTGCAGTATGTTTCACAACAAGAGGAGAATATATTTGGATTTTCATGATGGTTGAATATTTATTATAATATCTTTGAACTGGCAATTATTTCACGACCATCTCCTTTATCTATCACCCGTCTGTCATCCATCATGATTTAATATTAATTTGGAGAGTTTATTTTTTTTAAGAAAAATCATCTTATTTTAAAACAGTGAAAATTATTTGTGATAGAAATGGGACTATATTTTTTTTTCAAAATTAGTGATAATTGAAAATTTTCAATAATTCCGGTACAGTCGAGCTTATTTCATAATATAATTAATTTAGAAATTTATTTCACAGTCCATTTCTGTACCTACCACATTTCTATCATCCATATTGGTTTCATATACCGAGGAGTTTTTTTTATAAAGCTGAAAATGATAAAAATATAATTAATTTATAAGAGTGTCTCTAACCTCATTTAAAAATCCAAGCTCTGGTTATGCATGGTTATGAGACGTCTTATAATTTAAGCTGCGACTGATCCCATTTAAAAATCCAAGCTCTGCTTATACGTGGTCAGTGTGCTCTTAAATAAAAAGGAAATAAAGAGCTAAAAATAGAAATAAATTTGAAATTCTCTTCAGTGTATAAAAACCAGCCTATCAATCCATCTTTCTAATCTGTGAAATATGTGGAAATATTATGACGTATTATGATTTGTTGATTGATAGATATTGGGATTTGAGATTATTCGATCTTGTCACTTAAATTGAATTATTTATTATAGTCCAAATCCATCACTGTTTTTGTGCTTTATTTTTATAAAAAAACCTAGAAAAATAATTGGAAATATTTTTTTTTAAAAGACTCTCTCCATTTTATATAAAATTCATCATATATCCGTCGTTCTCTAAAATGTGAAATATGCCTCCAGTTCTTAGAATATTATGATTTTTGTTTGACTGATTGAATTTTATGATGACCGTTCTTCCTCTTAAGCTGAAATTATATTTTTAGTCAATTTTCATCTGTATTTTAAAATCTGTACCCCTTTGATGATAACAAAAGGGGGAGAATGGATTAGATTTTGATTTATGAGTGAATATTTTATAAATATCTTTAATTTTGAAAATTTAATTATTCATACATTTCACTCATACATAGTTATAGGGGGAGTTTCTGTTGTAGGGGGAGCATTTAAATAGGGGGAGTTCAAATATTCACGAACAAACACATTTATTATATTCAAAATCTTTTATTTGTTTGTCATCATCAAAAGGGGGAGATTGTTGTATATAATAATGTTGTATACACAATTATATGATTTTTGTTTGATGATAACAAACAAGTTTATATTATTTTGAATGTGTTTGTTATTGTACTGTTATATCACATTACAGACAGGAATATAATATTTATATTCAAATAAAATACGACTGTACAGAAATTCAAATATTCACAGTGTTTTATTTAAATATAATATTTTATTTCAATATTCAAACAGTACAATTTTTTTTAACTCCACTATTTGTACATCACTGTATTACATATCAAACACAATTTCATATACAGTGTTCTCCACTACAACACTCTATCTTTCAGTCACAGTTTCACTCATTCATTCTTTTACACAGACTCGTATACATATACACTGTTCTTATCTTCAGTCTTCTATCTTCACAGCATCTTCACTGTCAGTCCAGTCACCGTCTGCTTACCTGTCACATGAAACAGAAAACACACAGTACACTGGAATAGAAACAATACTAAATATATGCGAATATAAATTTTATTTTTAAAATTTTGTTTGCCTCAGATTTCTGGTGTGTTTCTCATCATTTTTCATGACCTGATCTGATTTATAAAAACCATCAATCTGTGTCTAGACAGCTTGTGATATTCACAGTGATACACTGTAAATACCACAAGGTAGACAGTATGTAAATACAATGCAGGGACAGGAAAATCTACTTTGGATGGCTGCATATACACACATGTATAGATATACACGTGTGCACTGCCTCGCCAATCAGCGAGCAACTAAAGAGTAGCCACGTGGACCATCTCGACTCAGTGCCCATGTCAGCAAATGAAAAAGTCAAAGTGCACAAAAACAGTTTCAACAAAAAGCAAAGTCAACACAGCCAACATATACATGAGGGATTGAGCAGCTCAAACAATGTACTCATGGCGAGGGCAAGTTCAAGGTAATCAAACAGTGTTCAAGTGTTCACAATCAACATGTACATGAAGACATCATATTGCACAAAATTTTTATAACATGGAGCTGGACATACACATGATGTCAATAGTATGGAACTGAGCTGAGAACAAAGCATGTGCAAGCATGATAAGTTAACAGAGACATTTGGTTATGACACAACAGAGCATGGGAAAAGCAGCATACATACTACACAAATGGTTCAACACACATGACACGACTCGAACTTCCCCGTGAAGGAAAGCGCGGATAGCGTTGAGAACAGGACAAAATAGAACGCATATAAAAGAACATTTCACTGTATATTACAACAATGCATCAGATTACAAGAATACACAGAGTATAAATGAATCAATATTACACAGAAATATCAGAGATTTAAATTACATTAAAATACATCGCAGCGGAAAATAATACAATACACAACTAAAAGGAGATATACGGATACAAAGCTTTCCGGATATCGTTCCAGCTGTAAACCAGGATCCTGTGAATATAAATCTGCAAAACCAAAACTACTAGCTGCCCGTGTCAAAATAGGGGCACCCAGAGTTTAGGTTAAAACAATAAACTCCAGGTCAGTCATGTGACTGGTGTGAGAACTAAAACAGTTATTAATCTTTATTTTAAAGTTAGGTAAATCAAGGGTCCACGCCGTATAACATGGAACGGGTTTCCTCCCAAGAATACCAGTGCATAAAACAAACAGCGCAATGCTAAATAAAGAAAAATGAAGCTGTTATAAGACCCAGGTCCCATCACACAATGCAACGCAAGCCGGAGGATAGGGTTTTTACCTTATAACAGCCAAAGAATGCTTGATACGTTTAAAACAAATCATTTGATACTATTATAAGTGCATAGTGTATAAAACAACTTCAAATCATAAGTATCAATCATAGGCGGCATGGGTACCATATATCATGTCGCCATACTAGTTCTACAATTAAAACCGCAAATGTCACGTATTTGGAAATTGGATTTCCGTCTATGAACCGAGGCAAAAGATAGTCCTCAACCGATTCGAGACAATCTAGCCCATGTCTCAGGCAAGCGCGCAGGCAAGCCTTGGATCGTCAGGGCCGGTCCACCGATGTGGATTATTATGCCTGAACACTACGTTTCCCCGCCCTTTGGGGCGTAAATGAGCCAACGAATGACTCCATCGGACCCGGATCGTCCGATCAAACCGAGGCGCCTCGCAACAGCAACAACCACATAAGTCAAACTCTTCAGGGCGTGTAAAACCACTGACGCCACTTTTTAGCTAGAAGGAAACGCATGCCCTCCCTGAGGTCCGTCTCCCGTTTTTGGTTCATACCGGGTGTGAAACTCGCGAATTCACGTTACACAAAGCTGTGCCACACAGGCTGTGCTTTGATCATCACCACAAGACTTTGCTTTTCAACAGAAGCCTCGATCAATTTCCACTTAGGCATGCCACACAGGCAATTCACTCCATGCGTTTGATATCCATCAATATATAACCCCTGAGCTCGTACGTCTCAGAGAAGGGCGTTAAGCAAGAGAATAAATTCTCTGCCGCCAAACAGATATATATTTAATAGAGATCAATCACACAGACTAAAATCCAATGTCAGACACACAGTCCATTTACAAGTCCGTTCTGGGTCTGAACAAAACCGGAGGCACCTAGTACCCCGCATATCCATCGATCTCCAAGTACGTCTGGACGATCACCAACTGTTTCCATCTTCTTGGGTGTACAGCCCAATCAAGATCATCAGTTATCACCCAAACGACGTGAAGACCTCCGGTCTTCGACCATCGTCTTCATCTTCGACTTATCGTCGTATCAGTTATTCAGAATGGGATAAACCCGGTCTTTCCGAATAACTCGCGTATATTTAAATAAGTGTTACACAAACACAACATACGCCTCATTCCAATTCATCAGTCACTAACCGTAAATTAATCAAGAGAATAATTCCCCAAACATTAACCCCGAAGGCCGAAACCAACATCAGATCAATATCCAGAAAACCATTCTGCTTGGCTAACCGACAGTTAGTTTCTAAATTTCACATTCATAGGGAAAGGTTCCCATTAATTTTATCAAAGATAAATTCTTTAAAATTTATTCTTTAATCTATTTTTGAATATCAATTCAAACTAGTCGGGATTAGCGAACCTTACCGAAGTAATCATTTATTTTAATCTCCCAATCCCAACCTATTCATCCCATGAAGTAAAACTGGTCATACTTCATATCTAACACCACGGTGTTATCGGTAAATTCAATTACCATTTCATGTTCAAATCTAATTAAAGATTTAACCATCGTCTGGAGCAAAACTGGTGGTACTCCATTTTCGATCTTTTCAATCTAATTAAAGATTCATTAAAACTCCACTTAGTTTTAATCGTTAACTGGGTTGAAGAATCAGTGTCATTTAAAAACACGGTTCACGATAAACCCAAAATCACATTCCATTAATTATCGGGTTAAAGAACGAGTGTTATTTAAAACACCGTTCACGATAAACCCAAAAATCAATACCAATCCAATTCCAATTAAATTTTATTTAATTGGTACACTTCATTAAATCTAAACAAAAAGATTTAATCTTTTCTCAACTGGGTTCAAGAACAGTGTTAGTGAAGACACCATTCACGACAAACCCAAATCACATTCGATATTCAATACAAGGCTCTGAATAGAAAATATATCGGCTTATATTCAATATCGAATTCTACGACTAACAAATGTCGTATTGGAAATAATGATATAAATATATATCTTTCAAATTTCCATAACAACACCTGTATAATCACGAATTCCAACATCGAAATATTCCGAAGACAATTTCGATTCAAATCCACTCCA
Source organism: Allium sativum (assembly GCA_030737875.1). NCBI lineage: Eukaryota > Viridiplantae > Streptophyta > Magnoliopsida > Asparagales > Amaryllidaceae > Allium > Allium sativum. Next base: position 164,253,257 of record CM060916.1, on the reverse strand, counting down.
ATGCAATCATTGGATATTCTGGTTATTTTTAAAACCCTTTTTAAATTCAATTTATTTATTTAAAAATAAATAGAATTATAATTCTAGTTCAAAACTAGTTCATTCCGATAAAAATCTATTTTTATCTTTTCAAATATGGAGTTTTTCATCCCAATTCTTTCTAAATCATTTCTTATGATTTTACACAAATTATTACTATTTTTAATAATTTTATCAAGGCCCGTACAGTCGATTTCCCTCAACGGCCATCGAACTGCACTTACAGCGACCTTTTTCAAATTTGATTTGGACATAATACCAAATCCAACCGTTAGATTTCTAATTTCTAATATCCGTTAGAAAGCTCTTTTCTATACGAACCCAACGGTTCCGGTTTTAGGAGAATCCGACGGTCGGATCTCCCGTAATGCCCGTTTGAAATAAATGGTCGAAATTCGCGAACTGCCGCGGCGCGGCGCGTTCTATTCAGGCCATTATATTATATATATTATATATATAATATATATTTCGTCGATTACTATTTAAAATGAATTATATAAATAGTTTTGAATTCGTTTCAAAAACATTTTCAACTTCCTTTTCGATTCAAATCACAATTGAATTCTTCTTTATAGATTCGTTTTAAAATTCATTTCTATTCAATTCAAATTTCCATTCAATTTGAATTCGTTTTCAATTCAATTCATTTCGAAATCGTTTCAATTCAATTCATTTCGAAATCGTTTTCAATTCAATTTATTTCGAAGTCGTTTTCAATTCAATTCATTTCGAAATCGTTTTCAATTCAATTTATTTCGAAATCGTTTTCAATTCAATTCATTTCGAAATCGTTTTCAATTCAATTTATTTCGAAATCGTTTTCAATTCAATTCATTTCGAAATCGTTTTCAATTCAATTTATTTCGAAATCGTTTTCAATTCAATTCATTTCGAAATCGTTTTCAATTCAATTTATTTCGAAATCGTTTTCAATTCAATTCATTTCGAAATCGTTTTCAATTCAATTTATTTCGAAATCGTTTTCAATTCAATTCATTTCGAAATCGTTTTCAATTCAATTCATTTCGAAATCGTTTTCAATTCAATTCATTTCGAAATCGTTTAAAATCGATATAAATATCGTTCACGTCAAAATGGCGTCAAACTAATCAACACGACTTCATAAATTTCTATTTTCAAATATTCTATTTCAAATATTTCTATTTCAAATATTTCCATTTCTAAACTGGAATGAGGCCCAATCAATTACCATATAAAATTAATTATATGGATTTTCACACAACACATGTATATAATAGCATTGAAAAATGATCAACCATCAACCAAAGTGCACTATACCGTATAAGCATCAAATATAGATATCTAACGCTTATAACAGCCTGTCAATCGATCGATCGACATATTTAATCAATTAGGATGAGTGAACTTCAAATTTCATCCCGACACCCGTGTGGGGTTTTCAAACAATCAAACACAGATTTTAGTTGTGCAGTCGGGCGATGTGTAAAATTTATCGTCCCAATCAATGTCAGTCAAATCAGTGTACATAAACAAACCGTCCGGTTTGTAAATGAATATTTTATTTTGTTCACTTCACTATTTTCATATTCACGTTAAAAATTATATTTTTAACGATAAAACATTTTATTTCAACCTATGAATTTCTATTCAATTCATTTATTCAATAAAATGATATTTTTATTTTTCTAACATATTTTAGAAAATTTCGGCGGCATAACGGCACGATACTAGAAGCGGGACAAGGCCTAGCCTTATCCCCGGTCTAGTGAAGGCCCACGCCATTCACACATCAATCAAATCACTTTCGTTATGCAAACCACAAAATTTGGAGTAAGAGTCTAACCTAGCCTTACTCCTTCGCCTTATAACGGCGCACGTCTAATCCTAACCAATTTATCGATTCGATTTTTCACACCACAAACCACATTCAAACCAATATCACAATCAATAACCAAACAGCCAAACAAACAAGTCCATGGTCTGTGGACGATTGTGTCGGGTGCTACTAAACACCGTCTGCATCCTAGTATATATATATGACTAGAAAATAAATTTGAAAGGTGAGAAATTCTCACATATAGCTATCCTAGCTCCACGGCACTTCCAATGCAGGAAATCTTCGCCAATTTGCCTTTTGTCGCTTTCGTTGTCCGCTTTCACTACATATGTAAAAATCGAATTTTACTTCGCTATTCAATATATAAAAATCCTATTTTTATTTCGAAGTTCACTATATAAAAATTATATTTTTATTTTGATGTTCAATATATAAAAATCCTATTTTTATTTCGAAGTTCACTATATAAAAATCATATTTTTATTTTGATGTTCAATATATAAAAATCCTATTTTTATTTCGAAGTTCACTATATAAAAATCATATTTTTATTTTGATGTTCAATATATAAAAATCCTATTTTTACTTTGATGTTCAATATATAAAAATACATTCTTTTCAAATTTAAAAATTCAATCCTTTTACTAATTATCTTGAATAAATAAAAATAAATAAACACAAAAAAAGCTTACCGCGGGTTTCGGGGGGGCGGGGGGGGGGGGAGACATGGCTGCTGCGCTCTTCTCGAGGAGGAGGCGGCAGAATTGGGCTCATCTTGGCCGGCGGTGGCTGATTGGAAGACTGGGGCTTTTGGGTTTCGAGTTAGAGGAGGAGGGGGCGCTCACGGTGGCGGAAGAGATGGGGGAAGGGGTTTCACTGGTGGCGGAGGGCCCTGGATGGCGGTGCGGTGGGTTTTCGGGTGGTGGTTGGGGTTTTCGAGTAGAGGAAAAAGGGGGCGACGGATTTACAGAGGGGAGGGAGGAGGGAGCGGCGAGTGGAAGAAGGTGGCTCACCGCGGTGGAGCGCCTTTGGCGAGGCGGCGGTCTGGTGATGGGGCGGCGCTCCGGCGAGGGCGGTAGGGGCGACACCGACGAGGCAAGCAGCAGGTTTTTTTTTTCTTTTCTTTTTTCTCGATTCTGAATAAGTTGAAGAATAAACGGGGGGGGGGGGGGGGGGGTATATGCAAAAGAAAACTTTATATATTTAATTTAATTTTAATTTATTTTATCCCAAGGAGTTGACTTTTTATTCGACTTCGAAACGAGGCCCACCGACTGTCGCCCATAGCGTTTCACCCCCATTCCGAACACAATGGGATATGTATCGTAAGCTGATTCGGCTGTTACAATCAGTTTTCGTTAAATTTACATTTAAATCACTATATTGAATTTTAAACGTACATTTCAAATTACCGGGGTCACATACTAACTAGAAAAATTCCAGAAAAATATTTTCTAGCTTCGTATTGACGATACGGTCCTAACAAAACTAGTTTCGTCGAATTCTGAGACCGTTTGAAAAATGGCCAATTTCCAGTCGATTAAAATCAACTGAAAATGGTTAAACGCATTTTCCTTTGCCACGCTCACATATTGATTCGAAAAATTATGAAATTTGAAATCTAACAATAACTTGACACTGCGGATCCAACAAAACTGGTTTCGTCGAAATCCGAGGTCGTTTGCAAAATGTCCATTTTTAAGGGCCAGAATTCCATAGCGACTATTCAGAATTTTCAACAGGACATATCTTTTGATTCCCGATATGAAATCTTGATTTTTCGGATTCGTTGGAAAGATATTCACAATTAGATCCTAATGTTTTTGGTTTCACTAAAATCCGGATTGTTTTGCACCCGGTACATTCAATTGAAGTTTGAAATCGAATTATCGAACTACCGCGCCATTTTCAATTCCTTTTATAATTATATATAAATATTTATATTCTAACGACGACGTATATAATATAAACGTTCGAATTATATTCAAAACAAATTTCTCGTCGATATTATTTAAAATAATTCATTTTAAATAATCAAAATTCGCTAAAATTGCCAAAATAAAAATTTTAAACTGGCCCAGATTTTACGGGTTGTTACAATCTCCCCCACTTAAAACTTTTCGTCCTCGAAAAGGAACAAAGTCGAAAGTGGTTTGATTATTCAGCTCTACGACCGATCAGGCTTCCATTCTCCAACTCTTTAGTTTCTGAGAATTTTCAAATTTTCAAAAATTTGGCTAACACCCTAAATTTTCGAAAAATTTCGCCATAACCTCCCCTGCACCGGGAGCATCGGGGAATTTCAAATAGCTTCCCCGGTCCTTCAGATCTCAAAAAGAAAAAGAAAAAGCCAAGCGGCTAGCCAATAGGCTCACAAAATCATCATCACCCAAACAAAACAGGAAATTATGTAGTAAACATGTACCTATTTGTCGGGCAAACAAATTTTATTCTTCGGCTCTAGCCTCCTTGCTATGACCTGTTCAATGATATACATGTATATGCAAGCAAATGCGACCAATTTTCAATACAGTTCAATATTTGATTTAATTAGGCTAAATGGCTAAAAATTATCAAACAAATAAACATACAACACAAACATCAATCAATTAGTGAATTAGAGTTTCAAATTCATAATTTTGATACATATACAAAAATCAGGTTTTTGATGCCAATTCACAACCATAGGCCCTATCAAATTTTGGTTCTCACACCAGTCAATAGGAAATATATAGAAAGCCCACTTTCGTCACTCGAACATAAATTCTAATGATGGAGCTCCATCATCAAAATCATCTCCGGGCGATTAGAGTGTAATTCTATATCTATCCAGTATATTAAAATTTCGAATACACGCGGATCAGACGTATACGCAAAATCTATATACACTGGATTGTCCACATCAATATAAATAGATAATCAAATACGAATAATTGATTTAATTTTCAAAACAAAAGTTTGTTTTCATTTTAAAATGTACTCTTCACACTCGTTCTAGGATACTACTGATCCTATCTCTAACGAGACATTCTCATTGGATATTACTAATCCAATATCTGATGAATTCTTTCGTACAGTTCTAATGTGTCTTGTTCTCTGAGCTTTGTAAACCTCGCTCTGATACCAAACTGACACGACCCGAACTTCCCCGTGAAGGAAAGCGCGGATAGCGTTGAGAACAGGACAAAATAGAACGCATATAAAAGAACATTTCACTGTATATTACAACAATGCATCAGATTACAAGAATACACAGAGTATAAATGAATCAATATTACACAGAAATATCAGAGATTTAAATTACATTAAAATACATCGCAGCGGAAAATAATACAATACACAACTAGAAGGAGATATACGGATACAAAGCTTTCCGAATATCGTTCCAGCTGTAAACCAGGATCCTGTGAATATAAATCTGCAAAACCAAAACTACTAGCTGCCCGTGTCAAAATAGGTGCACCCAGAGTTTAGGTTAAAACAATAAACTCCAGGTCAGTCATGTGACTGGTGTGAGAATTAAAACAGTTATTAATCTTTATTTTAAAGTTAGGTAAATCAAGGGTCCACGCCGTATAACACGGAACGGGTTTCCTCCCAAGAATACCAGTGCATAAAACAAACAGCGCAATGCTAAATAAAGAAAAATGAAGCTGTTATAAGACCCAGGTCCCATCACACAATGCAACGCAAGCCGGAGGATAGGGTTTTTACCTTATAACAGCCAAAGAATGCTTGATACGTTTAAAACAAATCATTTGATACTATTATAAGTGCATAGTGTATAAAACAACTTCAAATCATAAGTATCAATCATAGGCGGCATGGGTACCATATATCATGTCGCCATACTAGTTCTACAATTAAAACCGCAAATGTCACGTATTTGGAAATTGGATTTCCGTCTATGAACCGAGGCAAAAGATAGTCCTCAACCGATTCGAGACAATCTAGCCCATGTCTCAGGCAAGCGCGCAGGCAAGCCTTGGATCGTCAGGGCCGGTCCACCGATGTGGATTATTATGCCTGAACACTACGTTTCCCCGCCCTTTGGGGCGTAAATGAGCCAACGAATGACTCCATCGGACCCAGATCGTCCGATCAAACCGAGGCGCCTCGCAACAGCAACAACCACATAAGTCAAACTCGTCAGGGCGTGTAAAACCACTGACGCCACTTTTTAGCTAGAAGGAAACGCATGCCCTCCCTGAGGTCCGTCTCCCGTTTTTGGTTCATACCGGGTGTGAAACTCGCGAATTCACGTTACACAAAACTGTGCCACACAGGCTGTGCTTTGATCATCACCACAAGACTTTGCTTTTCAACAGAAGCCTCGATCATTTCCACTTAGGCATGCCACACAGGCAATTCACTCCATGCGTTTGATATCCATCAATATATAACCCTTGAGCTCGTACGTCTCAGAGAAGGGCGTTAAGCAAGAGAATAAATTCTCTACCGCCAAACAGATATATATTTAATAGAGATCAATCACACAGACTAAAATCCAATGTCAGACACACAGTCCATTTACAAGTCCGTTCTGGGTCTGAACGAAACCGGAGGTACCTAGTACCCCGCATATCCATCGATCTCCAAGTACGTCTGGACGATCACCAACTGTTTCCATCTTCTTGGGTGTACAGCCCAATCAAGATCATCAGTTATCACCCAAACGACGTGAAGACCTCCGGTCTTCGACCATCGTCTTCATCTTCGACTTATCGTCGTATCAGTTATTCAGAATGGGATAAACCCGGTCTTTCCGAATAACTCGCGTATATTTAAATAAGTGTTACACAAACACAACATACGCCTCATTCCAATTCATCAGTCACTAACCGTAAATTAATCAAGAGAATAATTCCCCAAACATTAACCCCGAAGGCCGAAACCAACATCAGATCAATATCCAGAAAACCATTCTGCTTGGCTAACCGGCAGTTAGTTTCTAAATTTCACATTCATAGGGAAAGGTTCCCATTAATTTTATCAAAGATAAATTCTTTAAAATTTATTCTTTAATCTATTTTTGAATATCAATTCAAACTAGTCGGGATTAGCGAACCTTACCGAAGTAATCATTTATTTTAATCTCCCAATCCCAACCTATTCATCCCATGAAGTAAAACTGGTCATACTTCATATCTAACACCACGGTGTTATCGGTAAATTCAATTACCATTTCACGTTCAAATCTAATTAAAGATTTAACCATCGTCTGGAGCAAAACTGGTGGTACTCCATTTTCGATCTTTTCAATCTAATTAAAGATTCATTAAAACTCCACTTAGTTTTAATCGTTAACTGGGTTGAAGAATCAGTGTCATTTAAAAACACGGTTCACGATAAACCCAAAATCACATTCCATTAATTATCGGGTTAAAGAACGAGTGTTATTTAAAACACCGTTCACGATAAACCCAAAAATCAATACCAATCCAATTCCAATTAAATTTTATTTAATTGGTACACTTCATTAAATCTAAACAAAAAGATTTAATCTTTTCTCAACTGGGTTCAAGAACAGTGTTAGTGAAGACACCATTCACGACAAACCCAAATCACATTCGATATTCAATACAAGGCTCTGAATAGAAAATATATCGGCTTATATTCAATATCGAATTCTACGACTAACAAATGTCGTATTGGAAATAACGATATAAATATATATCTTTCAAATTTCCATAACAACACCTGTATAATCACGAATTCCAACATCGAAATATTCCGAAGACAATTTCGATTCAAATCCACTCCAATGCAATCATTGGATATTCTGGTTATTTTTAAAACCCTTTTTAAATTCAATTTATTTATTTAAAAATAAATAGAATTATAATTCTAGTTCAAAACTAGTTCATTCCGATAAAAATCTATTTTTATCTTTTCAAATATGGAGTTTTTCATCCCAATTCTTTCTAATCATTTCTTATGATTTTACACAAATTATTACTATTTTTAATAATTTTATCAAGGCCCGTACAGTCGATTTCCCTCAACGGCCATCGAACTGCACTTACAGCGACCTTTTTCAAATTTGATTTGGACATAATTCCAAATCCAACCGTTAGATTTCTAATTTCTAATATCCGTTAGAAAGCTCTTTTCTATACAAACCCAACGGTTCCGGTTTTAGGAGAATCCGACGGTCGGATCTCCCGTAATGCCCGTTTGAAATAAATGGTCGAAATTCGCGAACTGCCGCGGTGCGGCGCTTTCTATTCAGGCCATTATATTATATATATATATATAATATATATTTTGTCGATTACTATTTAAAACGAATTATATAAATAGTTTTGAATTCGTTTCAAAAACATTTTCAACTTCCTTTTCAATTCAAATCACAATTGAATTCTTCTTTATAGATTCGTTTTAAAATTCATTTCTATTCAATTCAAATTTCCATTCAATTTGAATTCGTTTTCAATTCAATTCATTTCGAAATCGTTTCAATTCAATTCATTTCGAAATCGTTTTCAATTCAATTTATTTCGAAGTCGTTTTCAATTCAATTCATTTCGAAATCGTTTTCAATTCAATTTATTTCGAAATCGTTTTCAATTCAATTCATTTCGAAATCGTTTTCAATTCAATTTATTTCGAAATCGTTTTCAATTCAATTCATTTCGAAATCGTTTTCAATTCAATTCATTTCGAAATCGTTTTCAATTCAATTCATTTCGAAATCGTTTTCAATTCAATTTATTTCGAAATCGTTTTCAATTCAATTCATTTCGAAATCGTTTTCAATTCAATTTATTTCGAAATCGTTTTCAATTCAATTCATTTCGAAATCGTTTTCAATTCAATTCATTTCGAAATCGTTTTCAATTCAATTCATTTCGAAATCGTTTAAAATCGATATAAATATCGTTCACGTCAAAATGGCGTCAAACTAATCAACACGACTTCATAAATTTCTATTTTCAAATATTCTATTTCAAATATTTCTATTTCAAATATTTCCATTTCTAAACTGGAATGAGGCCCAATCAATTACCATATAAAATTAATTATATGGATTTTCACACAACAAATGTATATAATAGCATTGAAAAATGATCAACCATCAACCAAAGTGCACTATACTGTATAAGCATCAAATATAGATATCTAACGCTTATAACAGCCTGTCAATCGATCGATCGACATATTTAATCAATTAGGATGAGTGAACTTCAAATTTCATCCCGACACCCGTGTGGGGTTTTCAAACAATCAAACACAGATTTTAGTTGTGCAGTCGGGCGATGTGTAAAATTTATCGTCCCAATCAATGTCAGTCAAATCAGTGTACATAAACAAACCGTCCGGTTTGTAAATGAATATTTTATTTTGTTCACTTCACTATTTTCATATTCACGTTAAAAATTATATTTTTAACGATAAAACATTTTATTTCAACCTATGAATTTCTATTCAATTCATTTATTCAATAAAATGATATTTTTATTTTTCTAACATATTTTAGAAAATTTCGGCGGCATAACGGCACGATACTAGAAGCGGGACAAGGCCTAGCCTTATCCCCGGTCTAGTGAAGGCCCACGCCATTCACACATCAATCAAATCACTTTCGTTATGCAAACCACAAAATTTGGAGTAAGAGTCTAACCTAGCCTTACTCCTTCGCCTTATAACGGCGCACGTCTAATCCTAACCAATTTATCGATTCGATTTTTCACACCACAAACCACATTCAAACCAATATCACAATCAATAACCAAACAGCCAAACAAACAAGTCCATGGTCTGTGGACGATTGTGTCGGGTGCTACTAAACACCGTCTGCATCCTAGTATATATATATATATAACTAGAAAATAAATTTGAAAGGTGAGAAATTCTCACATATAGCTATCCTAGCTCCACGGCACTTCCAATGCAGGAAATCTTCGCCAATTTGCCTTTTGTCGCTTTCGTTGTCCGCTTTCACTACATATGTAAAAATCGAATTTTACTTCGCTATTCAATATATAAAAATCCTATTTTTATTTCGAAGTTCACTATATAAAAATCATATTTTTATTTTGATGTTCAATATATAAAAATCCTATTTTTATTTCGAAGTTCACTATATAAAAATCATATTTTTATTTTGATGTTCAATATATAAAAATCCTATTTTATTTCGAAGTTCACTATATAAAAATCATATTTTTATTTTGATGTTCAATATATAAAAATCCTATTTTTACTTTGATGTTCAATATATAAAAATACATTCTTTTCAAATTTAAAAATTCAATCCTTTTACTAATTATCTTGAATAAATAAAAATAAATAAACAAAATAAAAGCTTACCGCGGGTTTCGGGGGGGGGGGGGGGGGGGGGAGACATGGCTGCTGCACTCTTCTCGAGGAGGAGGCGGCGGAATTGGGCTCATCTTGGCCGGCGGTGGCTGATTGGAAGACTGGGGCTTTTGGGTTTCGAGTTAGAGGAGGAGGGGGCGCTCACGGTGGCGGAAGAGATGGGGGAAGGGGTTTCACTGGTGGCGGAGGGCCCTGGATGGCGGTGCGGTGGGTTTTCGGGTGGCGGTTGGGGTTTTCGAGTAGAGGAAAAAGGGGGCGACGGATTTACAGAGGGGAGGGAGGAGGGAGCGGCGAGTGGAAGAAGGTGGCTCACCGCGGTGGAGCGCCTTTGGCGAGGCGGCGGTCTGGTGATGGGGCGGCGCTCCGGCGAGGGCGGTAGGGGCGACACCGACGAGGCAAGCAGCAGGTTTTTTTTTCTTTTTTCTCGATTCTGAATAAGTTGAAGAATAAACGGGGGGGGGGGGGGGGGGGTATATGCAAAAGAAAACTTTATATATTTAATTTAATTTTAATTTATTTTATCCCAAGGAGTTGACTTTTTATTCGACTTCGAAACGAGGCCCACCGACTGTCGCCCATAGCGTTTCACCCCCATTCCGAACACAATGGGATATGTATCGTAAGCTGATTCGGCTGCTACAATCAGTTTTCGTTAAATTTACATTTAAATCAGTATATTGAATTTTAAACGTACATTTCAAATTACCGGGGTCACATACTAACTAGAAAAATTCCAGAAAAATATTTTCTAGCTTCGTATTGACGATACGGTCCTAACAAAATTAGTTTCGTCGAATTCTGAGACCGTTTGAAAAATGGCCAATTTCCAGTCGATTAAAATCAACTGAAAATGGTCAAACGCATTTTCCTTTGCCACGCTCACATATTGATTCGAAAAATTATGAAATTTGAAATCTAACAATAACTTGACACTGCGGATCCAACAAAACTGGTTTCGTCGAAATCCGAGGTCATTTGCAAAATGTCCATTTTTAAGGGCCTGAATTCCATAGCGACTATTCAGAATTTTCAACAGGACATATCTTTTGATTCCCGATATGAAATCTTGATTTTTCGGATTCGTTGGAAAGATATTCACAATTAGATCCTAATGTTTTTGGTTTCACTAAAATCCGGATTGTTTTGCACCCGGTACATTCAATTGAAGTTTGAAATCGAATTATCGAACTACCGCGCCATTTTCAATTCCTTTTATAATTATATATAAATATTTATATTCTAACGACGACGTATATAATATAAACGTTCGAATTATATTCAAAACAAATTTCTTGTCGATATTATTTAAAATAATTCATTTTAAATAATCAAAATTCGCTAAAATTGCCAAAATAAAAATTTTAAACTGGCCCAGATTTTACGGGTTGTTACAACACATGAACAAGCAAAGAACCATATTATCATGGCAGGAGTTTATACAGCAGAGAATTACAAGCCAGTTTTAAATTACAAGTCAGTGTATACTTGTACAAGCAAGAATGCGAACAGCAAGCATGGGTGATGTACATCAGCAAATGGACAATACAAGATGACAGATTCATACAGCATCAAATAGAGAGAGGCAACACAAGTGCAGTTTTTAATGTCAATGAACAAGTCAACTTTATATATGGCCAAGCATGTACAAGTATCAGCATGAAAGCATGAAAGTACAACCAAGTTCAAGGGATCATAGCAGATGCAAGAATGGAGGCTTAGCAACTCAAAGAGCATGATAGTGCAACATGTTTCAATGGTAATACATTGCATGGGTGATCATGACAGTCAAAAGCATTAAGGTAGCATATTTCAAGTGAACAAGTTCGGTGGAGCATGGTTCAATATGCATGATCAAAGAAATTTACTGAAACAGTTTCTTTTTGATCATGGTATGATATGTACACAACTTTTCAAGATGACATGCTTTCAACAACTCGTTTCAGATTTCAAGTGTAGCAGGAAAATGGTGACACAGCAAATAATGAAGGTACATGGTCGATTCTATTCAAAGATACAATGGAGTATACATGCAGCAGTTCTAGGAAAAGTCTCATTTTAAAATCTGTTGTAAATGAGCAATCAATATTCCAGAAAACTGAAATTAAGTTTGGGGCTAAAATCATATGTTTCCAGTTTGTGATTCAATCAAGGATTTCAAACAAGGCAAGAGAATTATGGTCATTTTATTCCAGGAAGTCATGGCATCAAATCAAACAAGGGAATACCATTCAGAAATTTAATGACGAGGTAATCAATGTCATAATGCAATTTCAAAATGAATTTCCAGAAATCTCACAACAAAAATGGCAAGAAATTCATTCTACAGAACTGAAATGATTTAGTTTTAATCAAGGTGCTTTTAGAAACAATTCCAGGCAAGTAAATAAAGAATAAATTTGGGAAGAAAATTTTTCTGCAAATTAATCCTTTATTTCAAGAACCAAAAATGGCAAGAATCAGTTTTGAATTGCAAATGGATTTTTCAATATATATTCGGCAAGATTTTATCACAATTCAATCACAAATTCATGGCTCTAATTGAGAGCAATCAAAAAGGGGCCACAAACTTTCAATCAAGAAATTCACGTAGAGAAATTAAAGGCGATTTTATCAAGAGTTTGTCAAAAAGAGAAATCACGCAAGGGATTTATTCATGTATTTATAAGGCCAAATTGAAGACCAAATTCACAAGCAAGAATCACACAAGCAAAAGGGGAAATCATCCAATTGATCAGACAAGTCATACGCCGAAATCAGAGAATGATTTAGGGTTTTCTATTTTTTCCCTATTTAGTCACATCAATTCATCATAGGCAAGATATTGAAAATCGAAAAACCAGAAATCAATTTGAGAGCTAAATTTTTAAACCAGTGAATACTCACAAAGTTTTCGATTGTCAGATAGAAACGGATTGCTCAAACCAAATCGACGTACAGGCAAACGAGCATGGAAACCAAGCAAATTAATCGAAAAACCAACAATTGAATTTAAGAGCAAAAATCAGAGAAAAAGTTTCCAGAGAAACTCACATAATCACTGAAGATTTTTCAATCGAGATCTTATCCAAGTCAATTGAGCAAACCACGCAAGACTTTAGAGCGCCAGAGAATCAATCTCCATCATTCAAGCCAACGATCGATTTAGGGAGGATTTCAGAGAAACCCTAGTTCGTCTTGCGAGTGCCGCCGCCATTATCAATTTCCAAAGAGAAAGGGACGGGGAAATAAAAGGGTGCACACAAAATACAAATGGCCGGCCTATTCTTACTTGGACAAGTCTAGTTCATATTAAAAGGGGATGACCCTTTTTATTTAATTCCAAGGGCTTTTCTATTTTATTTTCTCTTGTTTATTTTATTGTATTTGTTTTAAAACCGTCTGAACAGTTTTTCTAGAAGTATGCAAAATTTCTAGGGTTCCAGTCAGGGTGTTGACTGGCAGTCCACTAGAGTCTGTAAAATCTGGGTTACGAGTTACAGGGTTTGTAATTCGGGAAATCTGATCGAGTGAATATCAATCAGTCTAGGGTTTTGAGCGTAGGGTTAGGACAGGAGCAGGCGCTGCGAGTGTACATGGTCTTGTATGCGGGATCTGTTTATAACACCTAGTAGAAACCTTAGGAATGCAGCAGTAGGCAGGGTTTTGCCGAAGCTGGGTATATCTGTGTGTGATTTACTTTCTGCACTTTTATTTCTGCTGCATTCTGTGATCTGTTTATTATTTTAATATCCTGTCAGTTTTTCAATTCAGTTTAAAAACTGTGATAAACCCTATTCACCCCCCCTCTAGGGTTAATCTAGATCCAACAATTCCATTTATATTATTGGTCGGATACAGAAATTTATAACGATCATATATTGATTTGATTTCTGTGAAGATTCCATATTTAATGGAAGTCGATTTTGGGTTTATCGTGAACGGTGTTTTAAAATGACACTAGTTCTTTAACCTAGTTAAAGATAAGATTTATTTCTTAAATTTAAATAATCATTGAATAATGATTTTTGATATTTAAAACCAAATTGGGGTTTTAATAAATCTTTAAAAGAAAGATTTGAGATAAATTTGAAAAATTCATCCTTGATAAGATAATGTGAATATTTTATTTATAAGAATATTCTGAATTGGAATGAGACGTTGGATGTGCTTTTATAGTTCTTGATTTTTAGTTATTAAAATACGTGATTTATTCGGGAAGATCGGGTTTAACCCATTCCGAATAATTACTACGATGATGAAGAGTCGAAGATGAAGACGGTGGTTGAAGACCGACAGTCTTCACATCAAATGGATGTGTTGCTACAGAGACCCTTGATGGGAGTAGCTACCTTGAAGGGGCTTCAGTGGTGGCCGTCCGGACTATTGTTGATTGTTCGGATTTGGTTTTCGCTCAAACCCAGAGCCTAAGCTAGTAAATGGATGCGTGTCTGACATTGGATTTCGTTCCATGTGAATTAAATCGATTTCTGTTAATGTATGCCTGTTTGGTGGTGGAGGATTTATTCTCTACTTAACACCCTGGTATATATGTATAGTGATTGAACGCATGGCGTGAATTGTCAATGTGGCACGCCAAGATGCAATTGATCGAGGCTTTTGTTGAAAAGCAGGGCCTTGTGGGATGATCAAAGCATAGCCTATTACGGCATAGCTTTGTGTATATCGTGACTTCGCGAGCCTCACAACCCGGTATGAGTCAAAAATGGGATATGGACCGTAGGGAGTGCACACGTTTCTTTCTAGCTAGTGGTAGTGTCAGTGCTTAAACTGGCTGGCATTTTACTTATGTGGATGATGGATTTTGAGGCGCCTCAGATTTTTATAGGCCGTTAGTGGTCATACTATAGGTTCAAGGAATCGGGAAACGTGTGTTCAGGCATAACCAATCCACTGCCGATAGGCGGGGACCGGCCCTACCGGTCCAAGGGTTCACTACGGGGGATCCTGAGGCATTTGCTAGAGTGTCTCGAATCGGAGAGGAGCTTGCCCCTAGCCTCGACTCATGATGGAAATCCAATTTCCAATATGACCTTGCGGTTTTGATTGTAGAACTAGTATGGCGACATAGTAGGATGGGGTACTATGTTGTCTATGATTGATACATTATGATTGAAATGTTTTTGAAATATATATACCCATATATATATATACACTAATAATATCAAATCCGTCTTTATCGTATCAAGCATCTTTTGACCATTATAAGGTAAAACCCTATCCTCCGGTTTGCATTGCATTGTGTGGTGGGACTTGGGTCTTATAATGGTTTCATTTTTCTAAAAAGCATTGCGTTGTTTTAACGTTTTACTTTATTTTATGCACTGGCAATCCAATGGAGTGAACCCGTTCCGCGATAGCGGCGTGGTCCTGTGATTAGCCTTATTATTAGATAGCTAAGATAAGATTTCTCATATCAGTCCCATGACTGACCTGTAGTTTGTTTCACTGGCAAACTCGGGTGCCCATATTTTTCTACACGGGAAGTCGAGTAGCTTTTTGCAGATATTTACAGGATCCTGGTTTACAGTCGAAGCGGTATTCGGAAAGCTCTGTATCCGTGTATTCTTTTCAGTTGTGTATTTGTAACATTTTCCGCTGCTATTTAAATGTGATCTAAATCTCTGATATTATTGTATTTCTATTGTGTAATAAGTACTCATACTCTGTGATATTCTTGTACTCTGATGTAATTGTTGTAATCAGCAATAAAATGTTCTCCAGTTTATGTTCTGATGTGTTTTGTTCTCAAAGCAATCCAGCCTTTCCTTTACTGGGAAGTTTGGGTCGTTTCATTTGGTATCAGAGCTTTGGTTTACAGAGCTCGAGAACAAGACACATTAGAACTGAATGAAAGAATTCATCAGAGATTGGATTAGTAATATCCAATGAGAATAACTCGTTAGAGATGGGATCAGTAGTATCCTAGAACGAGTGTAAAGAGTATTATTTTCTTTAAAAATGAAAACAAATTTAGTTTTGAAAATTTTATCTAAATATACGTATTTGAATATATTATATTTTAATGTGGACAATCGAGTATATAAAGATTTCGAATATACGAGTAATTAACGGATATTCGAAGTTTTAATATACTGGATAGATATAGAATCACACTCTAGTCGCCCGGAGATAATTCTGGTGATATGTCGACCATCTCCAGTATTTATGTTCGAGTCTCGAAAGTGGGATTTCTATATATTTCCATTGACTGGTATGAGAACCAAAACTTAGTTAGGACACATTGTTGTGATTTGCATTAAAAATATGATTTTTGACTATATATAAAAGTTATATCTATTTAAAAGTTAATCAACTAATCGATTGCTGGTTGTGATGTTTGATTATTAATCTAACTAATTGAATCCAATAAATAAAAATTTAAAGTTGAGTTGGTTAATTAAACAACATTAGCTACGTTCCTTTTCGAGGACAAAAAGATTTTAAGTGGGGGCGATTGTAACGACCCGGAATTTTGGGGCCAATTTAAAATTTTTATTTTAGGAATTTTAATGGATTTTAATGTTTAAAATAATTTATTTTAAATAGGAACGACTAAAAATTTATTTTAAAACGAATAAATTTAATTTAATTATAAAAGGAGTTTGAAACAGCGCTGCAGTTTGAAAATTTGAATTTGAACTTTGATTGAATGTACAGGATTAATTTTAAATCAGAATTTAACGAAATAAGAATTATTTAAATCTGTTTAATCATATCTTTCTAACGAATCTGAAAAACTGAAATTTCACTTTGGAAATAGAAAGTTATGTCCAGTTTAAAATTTAGAAAAGTCGCTGTAGAATTTATATATATTTTAATATAATATATTGGCCTTAAAAATAGCCATTTTTCAAACGACCTCTGTTTTCAATGAAACCACTTTTGTTGGAACCGGAATGTCAAATTATTATTAGGTTTCAATTTTCATAATTTTTCGAATTAATATGTGAGCGTCGGTAAGGAAAACATGTTTTGACTGTTTTAGTCAAATTTAATCGACTTGAAAATGGTCATTTTTCAAACGGTCTCAGAAAACATAACTAGAATTTTTTTTTTTGTAATTTTTAGAGTCCGTATGTGGCCCCGGTAATTTAAAATGTACGTTTAAATTTAATATATAAATGATTTATAATTAAATTTAAAGAAAAACATATCGTAACAGCCGAACTGGGTTACGAAACATATTCCATTGTGTCCGGGACGGGGTTTATTAGCTACGGGTGACACTCGTTGGGTTCGATTTGGAGTTAAGAGTGATATATGAATTGAATTCAAATAAAATAGAATTAAATTAAAATAAAATATAATGGAATACATGTATAAATACGGTATACACCGTATACCTTAAACCTAATTCTTAATACCATCAGTCGCCACTCAAAATTCATGGCCGAAATCGTCCCTCGTTCTCCCTCAATTCTCTCACAATCCATTCAATAAAATCCGAACGTTACAAGGGTGAAATGGAAGAGCTCTTTGAGCTCTAGGAGTTCAACGGCCATGATAGGTTCTAGGGGGTCGGAGCGCCGGAATTTTTGGCTTAAAGCCGCAACTTTCACGCTCGATTTCAGAGCAGTTGGGGTGCTCGTGTACGGTCAGGTGGCGGGCGTGTGGAGCACAGGCGGAGGGCAACGCGGTGGAATCGTCTGATCGGCGGTCAGAGCCGTGGAGAAGGGTGCGGTGGTGGATTTATGTTGGGAAGATGGGTTCGAATGATAATTCCTGGAACGATAGAAGATGAAGGAGTTTTCAGCGCCGTTGACTTTTGTTTGGAATGTAATGGTTTTTATTTATTTAATAATTAATTAGTTTACTAAAATCACTAACTTAAAATGGGAATAACTCATTCAATACTTATCAGAATTTCGTGAAATCTGAAGCGTTGTAACCTTGGTGTCGAGCACTACACGATGGAACATACCAAAACCTAAATAGAGCAGATTAGAATTTCAAGAGAATTCAAATTTGAACAGTTCGGAAAATTCAAAAATAAAGAACGTTGGTGAGATTTCTATTTAAATATAAAATTTATTATTTATTTCACTATGAAATCTATATTCATTGTATATGAAATCCATGATGATGTTGTGTATATATTTATTTCGATGATTGATTTGTTTATGTTTGAGATGAGTTGAATGGATTAAGTGGTGTGGATCTAGGATTTATTTACAATAGAAATCATACTTTGATTGTATTTATGAAAGTAAATATATATAAGATGCTATTATGTTAGAATAAAGTTATCAATTTATTAGAATATAAAGCACAAGATTAACATCTTTTGTTAATTAGAATATGAAGCACAAGATTAACATCTTTCGTTAATTAGAATATAAGGCACAAGATTAACATCTTTTGTTAATTATATTATAAAGAATAAGGTTAACATCTTTTGTTAATTATATTATAAAGAAGAAGATTAACAACTTTTGTTAATTATATTATAAAGAATAAGGTTAACATCTTTTGTTAATTATATTATAAATAAGAAGATTAACAACTTTCGTTAATTATATTATAAAGAATAAGGTTAACAACTTTTGTTAATTATATTATAAAGAAGAAGATTAACAACTTTTGTTAATGAGATTTTAAAGGATAAAATTAACATTTTGTTAATTAGATTATAGAGAACAAAATTAACATTTTTGTGAAACTTGATTATTGAATTAGAAATCACATTTTTTGTGAAACTTGATTATTGAATTAGAAATCACATTTTTGTGAAACTTGATTATTGAATTAGAAATCACATTTTTGTGAAACTTGATTATAGAAATAAAAGAGCACATTATTTTGACTTGAAATAAAAGAATACAAGATTTTGTCTTGAAATAAAGGAATACATTTTTGTCACTTGAAATGAAATAACATTTTCTTATAAATGTTACAGTAGAATAAAACAACATTTCCTTACAAATGTTACCTTGTGAATAAAAACAACCTTTTTATTTGAAATATGATTTGCAAATAAAAATAACATTTTTGAGTTGAAATTTGTTTTGTAACAAAATAGAAGCATTTTGTTTACATATAAAGGATCAGACAAAAAAAAAATCAACATTTTGTTTACATAAAAAGAATTAGACAAAATTATCAGTTTTGGTCATCATGAAGAAAGATTACATTTATATGTAATGAAATAAGGAATAAAAGAATTTACATTTTTTTTGTAAATAAAAGAAATAAAGGAAATTTACATTTTTATGTAATTAAACAATGAAAAGGAAAATTACATTCAAAATGTAAAACAGAATAAAATATACATTTTATTAGAAAATGTGAATTAGAATAAAAAGTACATCTTTTGCTAGAAAATGAATATTAGAATGAAAGACACATTTTTGTGAAAACATGATTTTAGAAAGAATTCATTCATTTTGTCACTTTAGAGAAATGAATTAGAAAACATTCATGTTTGTAAAATTTAAAGAATTGAAACAAAAATTCAAATTTTTGTTAGTGAAAAGAGTTAAAACCAAAATTCACATTTTTGTTAAAGAAAAGAGTTGAAACAAAAATAAACACTTTTGTTAAAAAAAGAGAGTTGAAAAAGAATAATATGTAAAATCTTGAAATAAAAAGAATACACTTTGTCTCTTGAAATAAAGAGAATACATGTTTGCCATTCAATAGGGATTATATAAGAATAACACATTTTGTGTAAAAACATGTCAGTGGAATAAAATATACTTTTTGGTTAACATAAAAAGGATTTGATAAGAATTAACATTTTTGTTAAAATAAAAGATTCATTTTTGTTAAATGTAAAAGAATGAATCTTTGTTTGGAAACTTATTAACATGTGATTTACATTTTTATGTAAATGAATTATTAAAAAGGATAAAAACTTGATTAGAATGTGTTAACATGTAAAATTACATTTCTATGTAATTAGTATTCATTAAAAGGAGTAAGTTAAAAATGTATATTTTTTCACATTAAAAAGGGGTAAGTTAGAAATGTATGTTTTTTATACATTAAAAAGAATGAAGTAAAATACTCATTTTGTCATTAAAATGAATGAGTCTAAAATATGCATTTTGGTAGATAAATAAAAGTTAAGATTTTTATTGACATATGTTCACAATAAAGAGAATTGAAATATTTGCCTGTGATGTTGTATTTTGACGTGTTAAATATAATGTTAATATATTCAAATTGAATATTACACTTACATTTACAAGTCATCCGACTTGTTTATGTGATTGGGTCGATAATTTTCACACATCGCCCAAGTGCACAAATAATTTATTATCTGTTTGTTGGATGAAACCCCACATGGGTGTTGGGATGATATTTGACCCACACTAGTCCCAATATTTAGTGTAGAATCCACTCTGGTTGATTATTTGGATGTGTGATAATTATTCATCATGATAGTTAATTATATGCAATATATGCTAGTTGATTGAGTCACATTACAAGAAAGAATATTCTAGAGAAAGAATATTTTAAGTATATTTTAGAAAAAGAATATATTTTAGAAAAATATATTTTTATTTGAAATGAACTAGTTATTAACTAGAATAAATCATTAAATTTATATTTAATGAAGTTTTCCAATTTGTAAATATTTAATTGTAATTAAATTGAATAGCTGGATTTGGGTTTGTCGTGAATAGTGTCTTAAATAACACTGTTCTTAAACCCCGTACGAAAAGAATAATCTTTTAATTTAGATTATTAAATTTTCATTATATTTAGTAATTGGAATAAGATGAAATGTGAGTTGGGTTTATTGTAAACTGTGTTTTAAGCGACATTTGTTCTTTAACCCAACTGACAGTGAAAATATGAATTGGAATTTATAAATCTTTTATTAAGATTTGAATGGGAATTTTCCAAAAGCCAAGTTTTCCAATTTAATATATTAAATTGGAGCTGAATGGAATTCGAATTGATAATAACCGAGATAAGCTTCTATAGAAGAAGACTGATACTACATATGGAATTTAAAAGGCTTTGCCGTTATTCCATTTATATTATTGGTCGGATACAGAAATTTATAACGATCATATATTGATTTGATTTCTGTGAAGATTCCATATTTAATGGAAGTCGATTTTGGGTTTATCATGAACGGTGTTTTAAAATGACACTAGTTCTTTAACCTAGTTAAAGATAAGATTTATTTCTTAAATTTAAATAATCATTGAATAATGATTTTTGATATTTAAAACCAAATTGGGGTTTTAATAAATCTTTAAAAGAAAGATTTGAAATAAATTTGAAAAATTCATCCTTGATAAGATAATGTGAATATTTTATTTATAAGAATATTCTGAATTGGAATGAGACGTTGGATGTGCTTTTATAGTACTTGATTTTTAATTATTAAAATACATGAGTTATTCGGGAAGACCGGGTTTAACTCATTCCGAATAATTACTGCGACGATGAAGAGTCGAAGATGAAGACGGTGGTTGAAGACCGACAATCTTCACATCGAATGGATGTGTTGCTACAGAGACCCTTGATGGGAGTAGCTACCTTGAAGGGGCTTCAGTGGTGGCCATGCGGACTATTGTTGATTGTTCGGATTTGGTTTTCGCTCAGACCCAGAGCATAAGCTAGTAAATGGATGCGTGTCTAACATTGGATTTCGTTCCATGTGAATTAAATCGATTTCTGTTAATGTATGCCTGTTTGGTGGTGGAGGATTTATTCTCTACTTAACACCCTCGTATGTATGTATAGTGATTGATCGCATGGCGTGAATTGTCAATGTGGCACGCCAAGATGCAATTGATCGAGGATTTTTTTGAAAAGCAGGGCCTTGTGGGATGATCAAAGCATAGCCTATTACGACATAGCTTTGTGTATATCGTGACTTCGCGAGCCTCACACCCGGTATGAGTCAAAAACAGGATATGGACCGTAGGGAGTGCACACGTTTCTTTCTAGCTAGAGGTAGTGTCAGTGCTTAAACTGGCTAGCATTTTGCTTATGTGGATAATGGATTTTGAGGCGCCTCGGATTTTTATAGGCCGTTAGTGGTCATACTATAGGTTCAAAGGAACCGGGAAACGTGTGTTCAGGCATAACCAATCCACTGCCGATAGGCGGGGACCGGCCCTACCGCTCCAAGGGTTCACTGCGGGGGATCCTGAGGCATTTGCTAGAGTGTCTCGAATCGGAGAGGTGCTTTCCCCTAGCCTCGACTCATGATGGAAATCCAATTTCCAATACGACCTTGCGGTTTTGATTGTAGAACTAGTATGGCGACATAGTAGGATGGGGTACTATGCCGTCTATGATTGATACATTATGATTGAAATGTTTTTGAAATATATGTACCCATATATATACACTAATAATATCAAATCCGTCTTTATCGTATCAAGCATCTTTTGACCATTATAAGGTAAAACCCTATCCTCCGGTTTGCGTTGCATTGTGTGATGGGACTTGGGTCTTATAATGGTTTCATTTTTCTAAAAAGCATTGCGTTTTTTAATGTTTTACTTTATTTTATGCACTGGCAATCCAATGGAGTGAACCCGTTTCACGATAGCGGCGTGGTCCTGTGATTAGCCTTATTATTAGATAGCTAAGATAAGATTTCTCATACCAGTCCCATGACTGACCTGTAGTTTGTTTCACTGGCAAACTCGGGTGCCCATATTTTTCCACACGGGCTGTCGAGTAGCTTTTTGCAGATATTTACAGGATCCTGGTTTACAGCTGAAGCGGTATTCAGAAAGCTCTGTATCCGTGTATTCTTTTCAGTTGTGTATTTGTAACATTTTCCGCTGCTATTTAAATGTGATCTAAATCTCTGATATTATTGTATTTCTATTGTGTAATAAATACTCATACTCTGTTGTATTCTTGTACTCTGATGTAATTGTTGTAATCAGCAATAAAATGTTCTCCAGTTTATGTTCTGATGTGTATTGTTCTCAAAGCAATCCAGCCTTTCCTTTACTGGGAAGTTTGGGTCGTTTCATTTGGAAATAAATAATAAATTTTATATTTAAACAGAAATCTCACCAACTATTTTTGAAATTTCTGAACTATTCGAATTTGAATTCTCTTGAAATTCTGATATGCTCTATTTAGGTTCTGGTATGTTCCATCGTGTAGTGCTCGACACCACGGTTACAACGCTTCAGATTTCACGAAATTCTGATAAGTATTGAATGAGTTATTCCCATTTTAAGTTAGTGATTTTAGTAAACTAATTAATTATTAAATAAACAAAAACCATTACATTCCAAACAAAAGTCAATGGCCGCTGAAAACTCCTTTATCTTCTATCGTTCCAGGAATTATCGTTCGAACCCATCTTCCCAACATAAATCCACCACCGCACCCTTCTCCACGACTCTGACCGCCGATCAGACGATTCCACCGCGTTGCCCTCCGCCTGTGCTCCACGCGCCCGCCACTTGACCGTACACGAGCACCCCAACTGCTCTGAAATCGAGCGTGAAAGCTGCGGCTTTAAGCCAAAAATTCCGGCGCTCCGACCCCCTAGAACCGATCATGACCGTTGAACTCCTAGAGCTCGAAGAGCTCTTCCATTTCACCCTTGTAACACTCGGATTTTATTGAACGGATTGTGAGAGAATTGAGGGAGAACGAGGGACGATTTCGGCCATGAATTTTGAGTGACGGCTGATGGTATTAAGAATTAGGTTTAAGGTATACGGTGTATACCGTATTTATACATGTATTCCATTGTATTTTATTTTAATTTAATTCTATTTTATTTGAATTCAATTCATATATCACTCTTAACTCCAAATCGAGCCCAACGAGTGTCACCCCTAGCTAATAACCCCCGTCCCGGACACAATGGAATATGTTTTGTAATCCAGTTCGGCTGTTACGTTATGTTTTTCTTTAAATTTAATTATAAATCATTTATATATTAAATTTAAACGTACATTTTAAATTACCGTGGCCACATACGGACTCTAAAAATTACAGAAAAATTATTTCTAGTTATGTTTTGATGATACGGTTCTAACAAGACTAATTTCAGCGAATTCTGAGACCGTTTGAAAAATGGCCATTTTCAAGTCGATTAAATTTGACTGAAACAGTCAAAACATGTTTTCCTTTGCCACGCTCACATATTAATTCGAAAAATTATGAAAATTGAAACGTTACAATAATTTGACATTCCGGTTCCAACAAAAGTGGTTTCATCGAAAACCGAGGTCTTTTGAAAAATGGCTATTTTTAAGGCCAATATATTATATTAAAATATATAGAAATTCTACAGCGACTTTTCTAAATTTTAAACTGGACATAACTTTTTATTTCCAAAGTGAAATTTCAGTTTTTCAGATTCGTTAGAAAGATATGATTAAACAGATTTAAATATTTCTTGTTTCGTTAAATTCTGATTTAAAATGAATCATGTACATTCAGTCAAAGTTCAAATTCAAAATTTCAAACTGCAGCGCTGTTTCAAACTCCTTTTATAATTAAATTAAATTTATTCATTTTAAAATAAATTTTTAGTTGTTCCTATTTAAAATAAATTATTTTAAACATTAAAATCCATTAAAATTCCTAAAATAAAAATTTTAAATTGGCCCCAAAATTCCGGGTCGTTACAAATTATGTCCAAATCAAATTTGAAAGAGGTCGCTATGAGTATAGTTCGGTGGCCGTTATTGGAAATCGACTGTACGTGCCTTGGTAAAATTATTAAAAATATCAATGAATTGTGTAAGATCATAATAAATGGTTTGGAAAGATTTTGGATAAAAAAATTCCATATTTGAAAAGATAAAAATATATTTTTATCGATATGAACTAGTTATTAACTAGAATAAATCTTTATATTAAGATTTAATGAAGTTTTCCAATAAATTAATATTTACTTGGAATTAAATAATTAAATTGGATTTTTGGGTTTGTCGTGAATGGTGTCTTCAATAACACCGTTCTTAAACCCAGTTGATAAAAGAATAAATCTTTTAGTTAAGATTATTAGAGTTTTCCAATTATATTTAGTAATTAGAATAAAAATGAAATGTGAATTGGGTTTATCGTTAACTGTGTTTTAAACGACATTTGTTCTTTAACCCAATTAATAGTGAAAATATAATTTGGAAGTTACAAATCTTTTATTAAGATTTAAATGGAAATTTTCCAAAATAAAGTTTTCCAAATTAATATATTAAATTGGAATTGAATAGAATTCGATTTAATAATAATCGAGACGAGCTTCTGTAAAAGAAGACCATTACTATATGTGGAATTTGAAAGGCTTGCCAGTATTCCATTTATATTATTAGTTTGATACAGACTTATATATTGATTTGATTTCGGTGAAAATTCCATATTTAATGGAAGATGATTTTGGTTTTATCGTGAACTGTGTTTTAAATGGCATTGGTTCTTTAACCCAGGTAAAGATAAGATTAATTTCTTAAAATTGAATAATCATAAAGTTATGATTTTTGATATTTAAAACCACACTGGAGTTTTAAAAAATCTTTAAAAAGAAGATTAAAGAACAAATTTAAAAGAATTTATCTTTGATAAAATTAGTGGGAACTTTTCCTTAATAATGTGAATATTTTATTAAAAGAATATTCTGAATTGGAATGAGGCGTATGATGGGTTTCTATAGCACTTAATTATTGATTATAAAACACACGAGTTATTCGGAAAGACCGGAATTAACCCATTCTGAATAATTACTACGACGATTAAAGGTCGAAGATGAAGACGGTGGTTGAAGACCAGAGGTCTTCACATCGTTTGGATGATTACTTACGTGTTGATCGGGAGGCATCCCAAGACAACGTAATAAGTGGTGATCGTCCAGACGTACTTAGAGATCGATGGATATGCGATAATCTCTCTCCTGTATTGGACATATGGGATGAGGAATAAGGTGTCTCCGGTTTCGTTCAGACCCAGAATGGACTTGTAAATGGATGGTATGTCTGACGTTGTATTCCTTTATGCTGTATTCGTTGATCTCTACTATATATATATGTTTGGTGGCAGAGAATTTATTCTCTTGCTTAACACCCTTCTCTGAGACGTACGAGCTTAGAGGTTATATATTGGCAGAAATCAATGGTATGGTATGGATTGACAATGTGGCATGCTAAGATGCAAATGATCAAGGCTTTTGTTGAAAAGCAGGGCCTTGTGGTTGATGATCAAAGCACAAACCATTTAGGCATAGCTTTGTGTATAACGTTACTTCGTGAACCTCACACCTCGGTAAGAGTCAGAAACGAAACAAGGGAACACAAGGAGTGCACATGTTTCTTTCTAGCTAGAAGTGGTATCAGGATTTTGCAAGCCCTGACATTTTACTTATGTGGATGATGGATTACGAGGCCTCAGTTATATTGGTCGATAGTGACCAATTTATAGGTTCAATAGGACCGAGAAATGTGTGTTCAGGAATTGTCAATCCACTAAAGTCTTTATGGACCGGCCCTACAGGATCCAAGGGTTCGCCAGCATCCGAATCCTGAGACATTGCTAGAGTGTCTCGAATCGGTAAGGAGATCGTCCCTAGCCTTGACTCATGATGGAAATCCAACTTCTAATACGACATCATGCGATTTTGATTGTAGAACTAGTATGGAGACACAGTAGGATGGGGTACTATGCCGTCTATGATTGATACATTATGATTGAAAACTTTTTGAAACATATATACACTAATAATAATATCAAATCCGTTTTACCGTACCAAGCATTTTTGACCATTATAAGGTAAAACTCTATCCTCCGGTTTGCGTTACATTGTGTGATGGGACTTGAGTCTTATAATGGTTTCATTTTTCTAAAAA
The DNA here is from genome assembly GCA_030737875.1 of Allium sativum. Classification (NCBI taxonomy): domain Eukaryota; kingdom Viridiplantae; phylum Streptophyta; class Magnoliopsida; order Asparagales; family Amaryllidaceae; genus Allium; species Allium sativum. Next base: position 164,226,290 of record CM060916.1, on the reverse strand, counting down.
GCATTTCGTTGTTTAACGATTTACTTTATTTATGCACTGGCAATCCAATGGAGTAAACCCGTTCCGCGTTAGCGGCGTGGTCTTGTGATTAGCCTTATTATTAGATTAGTTAAGTAAGACTTCTCATACTAGTCCCATAACTGACCTGTAGTTTGTTTCACTTTGCAAACTCGGGTGCCCTCTTTTCCACACGGGCAGTCAAGTAGCTTATTTTGCAGATATATTGAGCAGGATTCTGGATCGAAGCTTAAAGATGTGTCTAGAGCATTGATAGTCTTCCGCTGTGATTAGTTATTTTAGTCCGCTGCACTGTATTAAATCTATTGTAAATTTATCTTCTGCTGTATTATATTTGATATACTCCGATATCTTTGTACTCTGATGTTACGTTATTATGATGTAATAAAAATCTGTTGTTATTTGTTCTGATATGTTGTATTCCCAGAGTTAGAGTATCCCAGTTTTTGAACGGTCTTAGTTGATTTAGCGGTCGATTAGGTCCGGGCGAAATTCGAATCGTTACACCTGGTATTAAAGCTCTGGTTAGCTCAAATCTTTGGGGTACAACTCGTTAGAACTAAACAAAAGACTCATCAGAGGTAGGATTAGTAATGTCCTATAAAAGAATATTTTTTAGAGATAGGATCAGTAGTATCCTAGAATGAGAAAATTCGTTAGAGATGGGGTTAGTAATGCCCTAGAATGAGTTGAGAGTGACAAGTTTATAATTAAAGTATTTGTGATTATATATATAATCCGATCTTAGAAAACATGAATTTTGAATATATTAAGTTATATATATTTTTAAAGCTAATCAACTAATTGATTGATGATTGTGTTGTGTGATTATTAGTTCAACTGATAAAATTATTGAAAACAAATAGAAAAATGAAAGTTGAGTTGGTTAATTAAACAGCTTTCAGTTCCATTCCATTTCGAGGACGAAAAGATTTTAAGTGGAGGAGATTGTAACAACCCGGAATTTTGGAACCAATTTTAAAACTTTTGTTTTAGAAATTTTAATGGATTTTAAATATTTTAAATAATTTATTTTAAATAATAACGATTAAAAATTTATTTAAATCAAAGTTAGAATGATTAAATTTTATTTAATTATAAAAGGAGTTAGAAATATCGTGGTAGTTTGATAATTTGAATTTGAACTTTGACTGCATGTACAGGATGCAAAATTAATCGGATTTTGGTAAAACAAAAAATATTTGAATCTATTTAAAATATCTTTCCAACGAATCTGAAAAATTGAAATTTTATAACGGAAATCAAAAGTTATGGCCAGTTAAATTTTCAGAATAGTCGCTATGAAATATATATATATTTTTTAATATAAAAAATAGCCATTTTGCAAACGACCTCCATTTTCGATGAAATCACCATGGTTGGATCCGGAATGTCAAATCATTGCAGGATTCCAATTTTCATAATTTTTGGAATCAATATGTGAGCGTGGCAAAAGAAAATGTGTTTTGTCAATTTCAGTCAAATTTAATCGACTTGAAAATGGCCTCTTTTCAAACGATCTCCAAATTCGAAGAAATTAATTTTGTTAGGACCGTATCATTAAAACATAACTAGAAATATTTTTTCTGGAATTTTTAGAGTCAGTATGTGGCCCCGATAAATTAAAATGTACGGTCAAATTAAATAATTAAATGTTTTATATTTTAAATTGAAGAAAAGTGGGACGAGACGATAAAACGGGCTAATGGGGCCTAGTCCATTGTGTCTGAAACGGGAGCACTTGGCTAGGAACAACTCTCGTTGGGCTGAATTTGGAGCTGTTATGGATTAATGGGCTTAAACTGATAATTAAAGGATTTAATATTATTTTATTATAAATATAGATTAAAAATTAAAACCTAACCCTAAGTCTATAAACTACAGCCGCCACCAACTGTTCAATGGCCGAAATTGTGCCATCTCCTTTCCTTAATTTCTCTCAGTATACATCAAATTAATTCATGAAATAAAAATGAAAATTGTGAAGATTCATTTGCTCTTTGATTTGGTACGGTTGTGATTGTTTATCGTTCAATGAATGAGCCGATTTCTCCTCCCAAAGTCGCTGCATTTGAGGAGCTTTTGGAAGTGAATGGCGGCGTCGAGTGTGGGGTGGTTGGCGGTGGAAGATGGCGGCGGCGTGGCGGTTCTCGCGAGGCATTCCGATCTTGCTCCAGCGCTTGGACGGTGGTGAGGTGATCGGTCAAAGGAATGGAGCGTTGGGTTCTTTGTTTTAACAGAAGGGCGACGGGAAGAAGAACGATGGAAGCAGAAACTTGTGGCCTTGATTTAATCCAAGGGTAAAACAAAGTAATTAAAGAATTTTAATTAAAGTTTAATTATGTTAATAAAGTAATTAATCTTCATATGCCTATATCTTTGTCATACCAACTCAGAATCATGCGAAACGAAGTGGTTGGAATCGTCTTTTCGAGATCTACAACATGGAACCAATCAGAACTGAAACAGAGCGATTTAAATTTTTGAAGAATTCAAAACACACTGTGAGATCTCTATTTTTAAATAAATTTAATTATTAATCGTGATGCGAAATTTATATTTATACAATATAAAATTCATGTTGGTGTTGTATAAAATTGAAATTGTTTGTTTGTGATTACGATGAACATCTGAATTGAATTGTGTATATTCATGTTTGTCAAAATTTCTGTATACAATAAAAACCATATTTTTATTGTATATATATAAAAATAGAATGTTCATGTTCGTCAAAATTGCTGCGTACAATAAAAACCATTATTTTTATTGTATATATATGAGAATAAATAAAATGTTCGTGTTTAAAAAGTGAATATAATTTTTATGAAATGCTAGCATAAAAGAAATATCATGTTTGTTAGAACATGTTATATCAACATTAAAATATCATGTTTGTTAGATCATGTTTTATTAACGTTAAAATATCATGTTTGTTAGATCATGTTATATTAACATTAAAATATCATTTTTTGCTAGATGTGATTGGATGCACCAGTTTATTTTCCATTCCCTCTACCATTGGTTTTGGCATTATTGTTATTTGTTCCTTTGTTATTACGGGAACTTTGGGTGGGGTTGGTGTTTGAATTCTCCGGGTTTGTAGGGGTTCCCACAAACAGCGCAGCACCACCACCGGTGGTCCCACCATTCTCTTTTTCCAAGTGATTTTTAATTGTTTGTTTGGCCAGCTTTAGACGAGTTCGGTAGCTCTCAAAGGGGGGGGGGCAAGTGATCTTGGTTTTGAATGTAATCCATGGTCCCGGCATATGCTTCTGACAAGGCTTCTGTGAGACGCAATAAGAGCCTGCTATTAGTCATCGGAGCACCTACATCCGCCGATCTATCCAGTAATGATTTAAGGTGGGTGCAAAAAATTTCAATTGAATCAAATTGTTTAAAATCAACTATTGCAGGTTCTTCTTTAAGACGAGTTGCCCTTGAAGCTTTGTTGTCATGGAACATGGCTTCAAGTCATTTCCATGCACCCTCGGCTGTATCGTCACTGAGGAGAATGGCATAAAGGAGGTCGAAGGAGATTGTACTGTATATATCTTGAAGGACAACAACTTCAAGTCATTTCCACGGGGCTGGGTCAGCGAATTTGATAGCCTCGTAGGTCGCCTGGGCGTTCACTTCGGTTGGTGGTACGATGTGATAGTAGAGGTCGTGAACTTGAATAAGAACATTAAATAATGTTGCATGTACATGCCATGTTCATTGTCTAATGTAATCGGTATGAGGGATTTGACATTAGTAATGGTTAGAGCATGGTGGTATTTGGAGGATTCAGCCATTGGCGGTGATTTAACAAGAAAAGAGATGGTTGAAGAACAAGAAGAAAGAGGGGAGGATAAGAGAGCACAGGTTTAGATATTTGAAACCTGCTCTGATACCATGAAGGAATTCAATTTGCTGACCATTTCATTATTCTCAACCCCTTTATATAGAAGTTTAGGGCTGCAAATGTTTACAGGAATTACTGCAATCAAATAAACATTAACATTAATAATATATATTAGCATATGTAATATATATATATATTAACATAAATAACATATATCAAATATTCTATCATTAATATATATTACCATATGTAATATATATATAACATAAATAACGAATATAAAATCTTTTATCATTAATATATATTACCATATGTAATATATATATATATATATTAACATAAATAACACATATCATATATTCTAACAGTTATTTTATTTTATATTTTTTATTCTTTAAAAATCCAACCCTCCCCCTCCCCCTTAACAAATAATAATTAAGGTGAAGTCTCCCTAAAATTGTCCTCCTCTTAAACAAAAATGGAGTCCCTTTAACAATAGTCATAGAAAAATCATATCATTATCAACCAAAGTAATTGATAAACCATAAATCGGCTTTCGGTTGGTAAAAGTCGATAAATATTATCGTTTATAAGTATAATATATATTTGTTCATAACATTTCGTATTGAAAGAGTAATTACTAAGAGTTGATATTCTGTATTATATAATAATTTATCACCTTTATTTTTGCATTCAGGAAAGTAAACTAGGTGCAAGAAACTAAAATATTGTGCAAAATCATATTAATTTTACAAAATACACAATTAGAATTGCATTCAATTTGATAACATAGAAGTATTTTGCTTAATTTTAAATCAAATCATTACACTCTAAATGTGATGCTATGTACTAGAAATATTATATATATATATATGTATATATATATATATATATATGTATGTATGAGATAGGGTCAAAAGCACCCCAAATAGTGTAGCACCCCAATAGCTTCCCTAATTTCCACCACGTTTCTCTCACCTTCCACTAATTCTCTCTTCACTCACTAACTTATTTAATTATAAATACGTGGTTGTGGTTGGAGTACAAAAGGGGTGTCATGAAATAGGGATGTCATATAACGTATATATATATATATATGTATGTGTGTGTGTATATGCATGTATGATGTATGTATGAAGATACGTGGTAGGTATGGTAACTACCATATTTAGTAGTTACTTATCATAACCGTATCCACATAATTTCATGTGGTTCGACAAAGCGTATAAAAAAAAAACCGATTACTGATATTTTCGGTAACATTTTAGGTTGCGGTCGGTAATGGTTGGTAAGTGGTAATATGGTACGTCTAGCCCAAAGCCCATTTGTAACGACCCAGAAAATCTGAACCAATTTAAAATTTTTAAATTGGCTAAAATAATGGATTTTAAATATTTAAAATAAATATTTTAAATAATGGCGATGAAAACTGAGTTGAAATCGACATTTGAAAACCAATATAATTAATTATAATTATATATAGAATTGAAAATGGCGCGGTAGTTCGATAATTCGATTTCAAACTTCGATTGAATATACCGGGTGCAAAACAATCCGGATCTTAGTGAAACCAAAAATAGTGGAATCTAATTGATAATATCTTTCCAATGAATCTGACCAATCGAAATTTGATAGCGGGAATCAAAAGATATGTCCAGTTGAAAATTCTGAATAGTCGCTATGGAATTCAGGCCCTTAAAAATGGACATTTTGCAAACGACCTCGGATTTCGACGAAACCACTTTTGTTGGAACCGTGATGTCGAATTATTGCTAGGTTTCAAATTTCATAATTTTTCGAATCAATATGTGAGCGTGGCAAAAGAAAACGCGTTTGACCAGTTTCCGTTGATTTTAATCGACTGGAAATTGGCCATTTTTCAAACGGTCTCAGAATTCGACGAAACTTGTTTTGTTAGGACCGTATCGTCAATACGAAGCTAGAAAATATTTTTCTGGAATTTTTAGAGTTCGTATGTGACCCTGGTAAATTGAAATGTGCGTTTAAATTGAATATGTAAAGGATTACACTTTAAATTCAACGGAAACTGATTCAAACGATAGAATCAGCTTACGATACATGTCCCATTGTGTTCGAAATGGGGGTTATACGCTAGGGAAGACAGTCGTTGGGCTAGGTTTGGGGTTCGATAAAAAAAAGCACTTAATGGAAATTAATTAAAAATATAATTATTAATAAAGGGGGCCCCTTTCTCTTCTTCATCAAGTCAACGACCCCCCACCCTTTTTATTTCTTCAATTCAGATCGAGGTTTTAAAAAGAAAGAAAGAAAAAAAAAATTAATCAGTCGCGGTTCCAGGTCGCCGCCCCGACTTGCGCTCCTCCGCCTCCCGATCCTCCTCCTTCCCACCGCCTCTCCTCCTCTCTCGCGTGGAACCCCAGACCCGCGCCACATCGAAGAACCAATTCGCGAGCCCCTCCTCGAGGCCAGCTCCGCTCTGACGACCTCCTGCCGCCGACCCATCGCCCCCCTTCTTCGCAGAATAAAGTAAGTCATTTTTATTTTATTTTATTTTTATTTTACTTCTGAAAAATTTCGATTTTTATGTATTTTGAAACTGATTTTTATAAGATTTAAAAACAGAAATTTTAATTAGGTTAAAACTGAAATTTTAATTAGGTTAAACTGAAATTTTAATTAGGTTAAACTGAAATTTTAATTAGGTTAAACAGAAATTTTAATTAGGTTTAAACAGAAATTTTAATTAGGTTAAACTGAAATTTTAATTAGGTTTAAAAACTGAAATTTAATTAGGTTTAAAACAGAAATTTTAATAAGATTTAAAAACAGAAATTTTAATTAGGTTTAAACAGAAATTTTAATTAGGTTTAAAAACTGAATTTTTTATAGAAGTTAAAACTGATTTTATATAGAAGTAAAAACTGTTTTTTTTATAGAAGTAAAAACTGAATTTTAAAAGATGATAAAACTGATTTTATAAAGGTTTTAAAACTAATTTTAATTTAAAAGAAGTAAGATATGAAAATTATATTTTTGAAGTAATACAAAAATAATTTTTACATCGTAGGAATATTAAAGATATAATCTTTATTTTTGAAAAGGCGGAATCTATATCTTTGAAATTCGATTTTTATATATTGAATAACGTAGTTAAAATTCGATTTTTACATATGTAGAGAATACAGGCAACGAAGCGACAAAAAGGCGAAAAAAGGCGAAGATTTCTATAAGGAAGTGTCGTGAAGTTGGATAGCTATTGGTGAGATTTCTGATTTAAAAATATTATATATGTGTGAAATGAAAGTGAATAGCTATATATAAATATATATAAATATATATATATATATATATATATATATATATATATATATATATATATATATATACGCCCCTCGTCCACAAACCATGGACGATATTTATTGGTTGAAATTGTTGTGATAATTGGTTGATAACGAATGGTTGTTTGGGATTGTTTGTGATTGATATTGGTGGATTGAGGTTGAAAAATACCCATTGTGGTTGAAAAATATTTGGTTGAAACCACATAGGATTAGTTTGTGGAAATGAAATAAATATATACATGCTGCCTGCGTGCGAACTAGATGCATGATCCCCATTGTCAAAAACCGCGAGGTTTTAAGGTAGAGCGAGGAGCCGTACTAGGGACGGTCCCGGTTTAACTACCCTGCCGTTATGCTGCCGAAATTTTGAATAATATTCGTGTGTTTGAATTATTTTCATTTGCTTAAACTATATTTATTCATTGAATAGAAAACATTCATGTGTTGAATTGATATTCATTCGTTGATTAGAAATTCATGTGTTGAATGGTATTCATATTTTGAAATAAATTGTTCGATAATAAAAATCACATTTTTATCTATATATAGAAACTATAGAAAACATTCATGTGTTGAATTGATATTCATTCGTTGATTAGAAATTCATGTGTTGAATGGTATTCATATTTTGAAATAAATTGTTCGATAATAAAAATCACATTTTTATCTATATATAGAAACTATAGAAAACATTCATGTGTTGAATTGATATTCATTCGTTGATTAGAAATTCATGTGTTGAATGGTATTCATATTTTGAAATAAATTGTTCGATAATAAAAATCACATTTTTATCTATATACAGAAACTATAGAAAACATTCATGTGTTGAATTGATATTCATTCGTTGATTAGAAATTCATGTGTTGAATGGTATTCATATTTTGAAATAAATTGTTTGATAATAAAAATCACCTTTTATCGACTATATGAACTATATAGAAAAATAGTGTTATGAAATGAATCGTTTTACAATAAAAATCGCATTTTTATTGTATGCATAAATCGTTGAAATGTGAAGTGTTAAAAATAGCCACTTGTTCGAAATAAACATATATGAGATGAAATATTCATTAATTAGCTAATGAAATGATTTGCACCTATTTATGTAACATTAGAATGAATGGAGTTTTTAAACCAAATAGAAATCGAATATGAAGTCGAATAGAAATTGATAAATGATAAGAACTGTATATATATGTACATGCAATATTCATTGAACAGGTTATAGCAAAGGGGCTAGAGAAGAGGAATAAAATTTTGTGCCCGACAAATAGGTACACATTTACTGATTTGTTTGGGTGATGATTTTGAGCCTGTTGGCTAGCCGCTTGGCTTTTTCTTTTTCTTTTTGAGATTAGAAGGACCGGGAACACTATTTGCGATTTCCCGATGCTCCCGGTGCAGGGGAGGTTATGGCGAAATTTTCCAAAATTTTAAGGTGTTAGAATTTTTTTTGAAGTGAAAACGATATTGAAATTGTTGAATGAACTATATTTATATAAATATATAAATATAAATAAAATTAAAACGAAACGAGGCCGTGCAGTTCGTATTTTGAAACCGTGATTTCAAACGACTAGTGCGGGAAATCCGACCATTGGATTTTCCCGAAACCTCAACCGTCGGGTTCGCCTTGGAAATATCTTCCCAACGGCACCAACTTTGTAGAAATCCAACGGTTGGATTGTCTGGAATGTTTAATTCAAATCTGAAGAAAAACAGCGCCAGAAACGATTATATTTATTTATATATATAAATATAATTATATTTAATCGAATAACGAGGCTGCAGTTCGTATTTTGAAATCGAAATTTCAAACGATTGTACCGGGAGATCCGACCGTCGGATTTTCCCGAAACTGGAACCGTTGGATTCGTTTTGAAAAGACCTTTCTAATGATGTAAATTTTGTGAAGATCCAACGGTTAGATTTTCAGATATGTGTAAATCAAATCTGAAGAAAAACAGCGCCACGGCCACGTTATGGCCCGAAACGTCGTTTTGAATATATTAGCTATTTTAAAATAAATAAAAATAGCGATAAATAGTTATAAAATATCATAGACGATATGGAATGGAAATAAACTGAAATTTGCTTGATTTGTGTGGCTTTTGATGGTTGAATGTATTTGGTGTGAAAAATACATTAAAGAACAAAATTGGTGTTGTCGAATAATTTAACCATTGAAATAAATTGATTTGAAATTCTAAATATACGTGGATTATTTGAAAAAGCTGAGTTAATTCTCATTTCAAATAATTAATCGACGATTGAAAGTCGAAGATGAAGGCGATGGTCGAAGACCGGAGATCTTCACCTCGTTTGGATGGTAACCGAGGTCCTGATTGGGAGGCATCCCGAAATATGGATAATGAGTGGTGATCGTCCAGACGTACGTGGTGATCGATGGGTTTGCGAGGTATTTAGTGCCTCCGGTTTCGTTCAGACCCAGAACGGACTTGTAAATGGACTGTGTGTCCGACATTGGATTTTATTCTGTGTTGATTGATCTCTGTTAAATATACATCTGTTTGGCGGCAGAGAATTTATTCTCTTGCTTAACGCCCTTCTCTGAGACGTACGAGCTCAGAGGTTGTATATCGATGGACATCAATCGCATGGTATGAATGGCCTGTGTGGCATGCTAAGATGCAGTGATCAGGGCTTCTGTTGAAAAGCAAAGTCTTGTGGTGATGATCAAAGCACCGCCTGTGTGGCGTAGCTTTGTGTATAACGTGAATTCGCGAGCCTCACACCCCGGTATGAACCTAAAACGGGAGAGGACATCAGGGAGGGCCTGCGTTTCTTCCTAGCTAGGGTGGTGTCAGTGACCTACCAGCCCTGACATTTATATACTTTTCACCTATGTGGTTGTTGCTGTTGCGAGGCGCCTCGGTTTGATCGGACGATCCGGGTCCGATGGAGTCATTCGTTGGCTCGTTTACGCCCCAAAGGGCGGGGAAACGCATGGTTCAGCCATTTTAATCCACATCGGTGGACCGGCCCTGACGATCCAAGGGTCACTCGAGCTCTGATCCTGAGACTCGGGCTAGGCAGTCTCGAATTCGGTAAGGACTATCTTTTGCCTTGGTTCATGACGGAAATCCAATTTCCAAATACGACATCGTGCGGTTTTGATTGTATACCTATATATGGCGACATAGTGGTATGGGGCATTAATGCCGTCTATGATTGATAGTTATGATTTGAAATTGTTTTTAAAACATATAAACACTAGCAATAATATCAAATGCCTTTGTTTTATTCGTATCAATCATATTTTGGCTGTTATAAGGTAAAAACTCTATCCTCCGGTTTGCGTTGCATTGTGTGATGGGAACTGAGTCTTATAACGGCTTCATTTTTATAAAAAGCATATCGATGTTAAAAAGGAAGATTTGTTTTAAAGCACTGGCGATCCAATGGAGTAAACCCGTTCCACAAAAGTGGCGTGGTCCTGTGATTAGCCAATTATATATGTGTTGAGTGGATTTCTCATACCAATCCCATGACTGACTCATAGTTTGTTTCACTTTCAAACTCGGGTGCCCCTTTTTCCACACGGGCAGCCTTGTATTCAGGTTTAGCTGGTTCTTTCTGGATAGCTGGAGCTGAAGATGGATTCTATCATTTATTCCCTTTTATGCTGTTCAGCTCCTATTGTACATATTTTGTTTATTTCCGCTGTAGACATTTATGTATAGCTGAACTGTATTTGTACTAAGTAAGATCCTGTATACTATGTAACTCTGATGATTACTTTTATCCAGTATATTTTGTTGTTCATTATCTGGTGTATTTATTTAATTCTGTTCTGCTATTATCTGTTTCTGTGTTATATTCCAAAGATAACCTTGTTTCCGTGAGAACGGGAATTCGGGTCGTCTCAACGTGGTATCAGAGCTTTGGTTAAGCTTAGTTCTGGAATATAACATGTGAACGAACTCGTCAGAAATAGAACCAGTAGTGTTCTAGGATGGGTAACTCTATACAGATAGGATCAGTAATATCCTAGTATGAGTAAAGCAGAATGAAATTACACCCCAGTAGACACATTTACATTAAAGTATGTGTTTCTATATTTTAAAATACCTTTTCTGTGACCTGACACTTGATCTGCCATTTGCAGAAGTACTAGAAAATGAGTGACAGGAACAGAAGAAATAATCGTATGGCTCGACCAGCTAATGAGCCAGTTGTGCTCCCGCAGCCAGAATCCAATATAGAAGTTCTATACAAGAGATTTCGAAATCTTGGTGGATCGCCATTCTTAGGCAAGGAGCCCATTATGGAAACACAAGCTTGGATTCGTTCTGCAGAGAAAATATTTGAGGGTTTAAAACTGAGAGACGATCAGAAAAGATTACTGGCCTCCTGGGCACTCAAAGAAGAAGCTTTGTTTTGGTGGGATTCAATTATTAAAGATAATCCAGAAGGTGATATCACCTGGGACCGATTCAAAGTGATTTTCCTAGAAAGATTTACTCCTCCCGAAGCAACCGAGAGATTATGTGATGAATTTTCCTATCTAATTCAAGGCGACATGACAATTCCCGAATATCATAAGAAATTCAATGAACTTTCTCACTTTGCCCCTCATCTAATTCAAAATCCGAAGAGGAAAAATATGAGATTTATTCACGGACTTCAAAGGAAATATCAGAATAAAGTATTGGGGCATGTGAAGCTTCCTTTTTCAGAAATGATTTATATGACTTATCAATATGAAGATCTCCATAAGAAAGGAATGTTGCGAGACGAAGAAGAAGTTTGTTGTAGTGACAAAGAAGAGTCGGAAACTGATATTGCTGGAGCCAGTACGATGTCAGAGGTCAATAAGGAGCCTAGAACCAATCAAAAAAGGGCCAGATCCGAAAAAGAACTAGTAACGACCGCTATATGCAGTAACTGCCATAAACAGGGGCATTTAACTAGGAATTGTAAACCCTCGAAGAAGCTGAGGAAAGATGAAACTAAATCCGGTAAGAAGTTCCAAGAGAAGAGAAAGTGCAGTCAATGCCATCAGTCCGGTCATCTTTCAAAGGCCTGCCCGCTACTCAGAAAACCTAAAGCAGTACAAGTAAATGAGGTGGTAGAAGTACCTGCATCCTCATCTGCTCAGGAAAGGTCTGATGTTTTAGAAGGCACGCTCAATGTCAAGAACATTCCAGTTAAAGTACTGTTTGATACAGGCGCATCACGAAGCTTTATTGCAAAGAGTGCAGTCAAGAAGTTGGATTTGAACTTGAAGAAGCTCAAAGAGCCAATGACTGTCCGAAATCCAGTTGGAGATTCTATCAATCTCAGTTGGGTTTGTGCAGTACCCGTCTCTTTTTCTTGCTATAAATTCCCTATTATCTCTGTCGTTATGAATTTTGATGAATTCGATCTTATTTTGGGATTGGATTGGTTAACCAAATATGAAGCAGAGGTTAGGTGCGCCGAGAGGGTTGTTAGAGCTAAGATTAAATCAGGGAGTTATATAACCATACCGTGTGAAGGTCAGAATGCTAATAGAAAAGAATTCTGGGCAGCTTTGAATGTTTCTCTAGCCCAAATTGAAAATATCCCTGAAGTTACTGAGAATATTCCCGACCTAGTGAAAGATATTCCTATCGTCAAGAACTATGCGGATGTGTTCGAGGAAGTTGTTCGCTTACCTCCGCAGAGAGAAATAGATTTCAAGATTGCTTTGATTCCCAATGCAAGGCCGGTAGTTCACGCTATTTGAAGAATGTCCTTGAAAGAGAAGGAGGAATTAGACAATCAAACATGACAGCTAGTATGGAAAGGTCTGATCAGGCCTAGTTTCTCTGATTAGGGTGCAGCAGTGGTATTTGTCCCAAAATCTGACGGTACTCTGCGTCTATGTGTGGATTATCGTGATCTGAACAAGCAAACCATAAAGAATAAATATCCATTGCCGCGAATAGATGATTTGTTAGATCGATTAAATGGAGCACAAGTATTTTCAAGAATGGACCTTGCTACAGGATTCCATCAACTTCGAATAGCCGAAGAGTGTGTTCCAATGACAGCGTTCAGAGGCCCCGACTTATTCTACGAGTGGTTAGTAATGCCGTTCGGCTTATGTAACGCTCCAGCTTACTTCGTCGATCTGATGAATAGAGTGTTTAGAGAAGTTTTGAATAAATTTGTTCTGGTTTTTATTGATGATATTCTAATCTTCTCTAAATCAAAGGCCGAGCATGAAAAACATTTGGAACAAGTGTTAGAAATCCTCAGAAGGAATGTATTGAAAGCCAAATTTTCCAAATGTATCTTCTGGCAAGATGAAGTAAAATTTCTGGGCCATGTTGTATCGAAAGAAGGAATTGCTGTGGATCCAAGCAAAATCACGGCTATTCAAAATTGGAAACAGCCCAGTACTCCCACTGAAGTCCGCAGTTTTCTCGGATTGGCTAGCTATTATCGGAAGTTCGTTAAAGACTTTTCGAAGATATCTGGTCACTTAACGAAGCTTACAAAGAAGCATTCTAAATTCAAATGGACTCAAGAGAGTGAGGAGGCTTTCGAAGAGCTGAAGTTGAGATTAACGACAGCTCCAGTGTTAACCATCATCGATGGCAACCAAGATTTAAAAGTCTGGACTGATGCTTCTAGAGAAGGCCTTGGTGCAGTGTTGATGCAAAGGGGCCAAGTGATTGCTTATGCTAGCCGTCAACTGAAACCGCACGAGAAAAACTATGTAACTCATGATCTTGAGTTATTGGCTATCATATTCTCTTTGAAAATCTGGAGACATTATCTTCTGGGCGAGAGATTTGAACTGTTTACAGATCACCAGTCGTTAAAGTATCTGTTCACTCAGAAGGACTTAAATTTGAGGCAGCAACGTTGGCTGGAGTTTCTTGCAGCATATGACTTTGAAATTATATATACTCCAGGAAAAGCCAATGTCGTGGCCGATGCGCTGAGCAGAAAGAATGTAATGATCGCCAGCTTTATTATCACGACTTCCTTGATTGATAAAATATCTATTCTTCAGAAGGAGGATAACTTTATTAAGGAAATGATCAAAAGGATTCAGAAAGGCGAACCCTCGTGTTTTCAAATAGATAACGACGAGACCTTGAGATTAAAAGGAAGGATTTGTGTTCCTGACATCCCAGAGTTAAAAAGGGAAGTGTTAGACGAGTGTCACAAGTCCAAGCTGAGTATCCATCCGGGCGTGGCCAAAATGTATAACGATCTCAAAAGAACATTCTGGTGGAAGGCTATGAAGAGAGACGTTTCTATATACGTTAGCCGATGCCCTACTTGCCAGCTAGTTAAAAGCGACCAACAGAAATTGGCTGGATTATTACAACCGCTAGAAGTTCCTGGCTGGAAGTGGGAACATATTTCTATGGATTTCATTGATGGTTTGCCCAGAACCAGAAAGGGAAATGACAGTATTTGGGTGATCGTAGATCGCTTCACGAAGACCGCCCATTTTATACCTGTCAAATCAAATAGAACCGCTCAGAGTCTGGCGCAGATATACTTCAGGGAAATAGTTAGACTACATGGAGTGCCACTCAGTATAGTCAGTGATAGAGATACAATATTCACTAGCAAATTCTGGGAAGCATTTCAAGTCGAGCTAGGAACGAAGTTAAACCTAAGCACCGCTTATCATCCTCAGACAGACGGTCAGACTGAGAGGGTGAATCGTATTTTAGAAGATCTATTACGGGCTTGTGTTCTAGATTTTGGTGGATCATGGGAAGACCATCTGCATTTGGCTGAATTCTCTTATAACAACAGCTACCAGGCGAGTCTGACAATGTCGCCATTCGAAGCATTGTATGGTAGACCGTGCCGATCTCCTGCTTGTTGGGTCGAGCCAGGAAATAGACTTGTGTTGGGTCCAGATATGATTCGAGAAGCTGCCGACAAAGTCGATTTTATTAAGAAGCGATTACTCGCCGCTCAAAGCCGACAAAAGAGCTATGCCGATAGGAGAAGAAGAGATATATCCTTTGAAGTTGGCGACTATGTATATTTGAAAGTATCGCCGATGAGAGGAGTTATCCGGTTCGGTAAAACTAGAAAGTTAGCGCCTAAATTTATCGGTCCGTTTCCTATTCTGGAACGGATTGGAACTCTCGCTTATAGGGTCAAACTGCCTGACTGGTTGCCTGGAGTGCATGATGTATTTCATATATCTCAACTTCGAAAGCACGTTCATGATCCAGACTTGATCGTGGAAGAAGCAGCTCAACAGGACATTGAAATTACTCCAGAATTAGCCGTGAGGCGAGAGCCGCTGAAGATCATCGGCAAAGAAACCAAAGAGCTGAGGAACAAGAAGGTTCACTTAGTCAAAGTGCAATGGAGTGGAGATCCGCGAGATTGTACTTGGGAAACTGAGGAGAGCATTCAGAAAGCTTATCCTAGGTGCCGAGTAGATATCTCTGATTGACTCCGGTGCAAGGTACATTTACCCTACTTTGCATTACCATTCAATTCTCTACTCTATTGTTATTTTCTTTTCGTAGATATACACTTTTAATTATATACTCTGAATAATTTTTGAAGGAATATAGGATTTGATTAGTATATTTTGAAGGTTAAAAGCAATTGGATTGGTTGTTGTGTTGTGTGATTTTAGATTTATCAAACCACTTTCGACTTTATTCCTTTTCGGGGACGAAAAGTTTTAAGTGGGGGAGATTGTACGACCCAGAAAATCTGAACCAATTTAAAATTTTTAAATTGGCTAAAATAATGGATTTTAAATATTTAAAATAAATATTTTAAATAATGGCGATGAAAACTGAGTTGAAATCGACATTTGAAAACCAATATAATTAATTATAATTATATATAGAATTGAAAATGGCGCGGTAGTTCGATAATTCGATTTCAAACTTCGATTGAATATACCGGGTGCAAAACAATCCGGATCTTAGTGAAACCAAAAATAGTGGAATCTAATTGATAAAATCTTTCCAATGAATCTGACCAATCGAAATTTGATAGCGGGAATCAAAAGATATGTCCAGTTGAAAATTCTGAATAGTCGCTATGGAATTCAGGCCCTTAAAAATGGACATTTTGCAAACGACCTCGGATTTCGACGAAACCACTTTTGTTGGACCCATGATGTCGAATTATTGCTAGGTTTCAAATTTCATAATTTTTCGAATCAATATGTGAGCGTGGCAAAAGAAAACGCGTTTGACCAGTTTCCGTTGATTTTAATCGACTGGAAATTGGCCATTTTTCAAACGGTCTCAGAATTCGACGAAACTTGTTTTGTTAGGACCGTATCGTCAATACGAAGCTAGAAAATATTTTTCTGGAATTTTTATAGTTCGTATGTGACCCTGGTAAATTGAAATGTGCGTTTAAATTGAATATGTAAAGGATTACACTTTAAATTCAACGGAAGCTGATTCAAACGATAGAATCAGCTTACGATACATGTCCCATTGTGTTCGAAATGGGGGTTATACGCTAGGGAAGACAGTCGTTGGGCTAGGTTTGGGGTTCGATAAAAAAAGCACTTAATGGAAATTAATTAAAAATATAATTATTAATAAAGGGGGCCCCTTTCTCTTCTTCATCAAGTCAACGACCCCCCCCTTTTTATTTCTTCAATTCGGATCGAGGTTTTAAAAAGAAAGAAAAAAAAAATTAATCAGTCGCGGTTCCAGGTCGCCGCCCCGACTTGCGCTCCTCCGCCTCCCGATCCTCCTCCTTCCCACCGCCTCTCCTCCTCTCTCGCGTGGAACCCCAGACCCGCGCCACATCGAAGAACCAATTCGCGAGCCCCTCCTCGAGGCCAGCTCCGCCCTGATGACCTCCTGCCGCCGACCCATCGCCCCCCTTCTTCGCAGAATAAAGTAAGTCGTTTTTATTTTATTTTATTTTTATTTTACTTCTGAAAAATTTCGATTTTTATGTATTTTGAAACTGATTTTTATAAGATTTAAAAACAGAAATTTTAATTAGGTTAAAACTGAAATTTTAATTAGGTTAAACTGAAATTTTAATTAGGTTAAACTGAAATTTTAATTAGGTTAAACAGAAATTTTAATTAGGTTTAAACAGAAATTTTAATTAGGTTAAACTGAAATTTTAATTAGGTTTAAAAACTGAAATTTAATTAGGTTTAAAACAGAAATTTTAATAAGATTTAAAAACAGAAATTTTAATTAGGTTTAAACAGAAATTTTAATTAGGTTTAAAAACTGAATTTTTTATAGAAGTTAAAACTGATTTTATATAGAAGTAAAAACTGTTTTTTTATAGAAGTAAAAACTGAATTTTAAAAGATGATAAAACTGATTTTATAAAGGTTTTAAAACTAATTTTAATTTAAAAGAAGTAAGATATTATATTTTTGAAGTAATACAAAAATAATTTTTACATCGTAGGAATATTAAAGATATAATCTTTATTTTTGAAAAGGCGGAATCTATATCTTTGAAATTCGATTTTTATATATTGAATAACGTAGTTAAAATTCGATTTTTACATATGTAGAGAATACGGGCAACGAAGCGACAAAAAGGCGAAAAAAGGCGAAGATTTCTATAAGGAAGTGTCGTGAAGTTGGATAGCTATTGGTGAGATTTCTGATTTAAAAATATTATATATGTGTGAAATGAAAGTGAATAGCTATATATAAATATATATATATATATATATATATACGCCCCTCGTCCACAAACCATGGACGATATTTATTGGTTGAAATTGTTGTGATAATTGGTTGATAACGAATGGTTGTTTGGGATTGTTTGTGATTGATATTGGTGGATTGAGGTTGAAAAATACCCATTGTGGTTGAAAAATATTTGGTTGAAACCACATAGGATTAGTTTGTGGAAATGAAATAAATATATACATGCCGCCTGCGTGCGAACAAGATGCATGATCCCCATTGTCAAAAACCGCGAGGTTTTAAGGTAGAGCGAGGAGCCGTACTAGGGACGGTCCCGGTTTAACTACCCTGCCGTTATGCTGCCGAAATTTTGAATAATATTCGTGTGTTTGAATTATTTTCATTTGCTTAAACTATATTTATTCATTGAATAGAAAACATTCATGTGTTGAATTGATATTCATTCGTTGATTAGAAATTCATGTGTTGAATGGTATTCATATTTTGAAATAAATTGTTCGATAATAAAAATCACATTTTTATCTATATATAGAAACTATAGAAAACATTCATGTGTTGAATTGATATTCATTCGTTGATTAGAAATTCATGTGTTGAATGGTATTCATATTTTGAAATAAATTGTTCGATAATAAAAATCACATTTTTATCTATATATAGAAACTATAGAAAACATTCATGTGTTGAATTGATATTCATTCGTTGATTAGAAATTCATGTGTTGAATGGTATTCATATTTTGAAATAAATTGTTCGATAATAAAAATCACATTTTTATCTATATATAGAAACTATAGAAAACATTCATGTGTTGAATTGATATTCATTCGTTGATTAGAAATTCATGTGTTGAATGGTATTCATATTTTGAAATAAATTGTTTGATAATAAAAATCACCTTTTATCGACTATATGAACTATATAGAAAAATAGTGTTATGAAATGAATCGTTTTACAATAAAAATCGCATTTTTATTGTATGCATAAATCGTTGAAATGTGAAGTGTTAAAAATAGCCACTTGTTCGAAATAAACATATATGAGATGAAATATTCATTAATTAGCTAATGAAATGATTTGCACCTATTTATGTAACATTAGAATGAATGGAGTTTTTAAACCAAATAGAAATCGAATATGAAGTCGAATAGAAATTGATAAATGATAAGAACTGTATATATATGTACATGCAATATTCATTGAACAGGTTATAGCAAAGGGGCTAGAGAAGAGGAATAAAATTTTGTGCCCGACAAATAGGTACACATTTACTGATTTGTTTGGGTGATGATTTTGAGCCTGTTGGCTAGCCGCTTGGCTTTTTCTTTTTCTTTTTGAGATTAGAAGGACCGGGAACGCTATTTGCGATTTCCCGATGCTCCCGGTGCAGGGGAGGTTATGGCGAAATTTTCCAAAATTTTAAGGTGTTAGAATTTTTTTTGAAGTGAAAACGATATTGAAATTGTTGAATGAACTATATTTATATAAATATATAAATATAAATAAAATTAAAACGAAACGAGGCCGTACAGTTCGTATTTTGAAACCGTGATTTCAAACGACTAGTGCGGGAAATCCGACCATTGGATTTTCCCGAAACCTCAACCGTCGGGTTCGCCTTGGAAATATCTTCCCAACGGCACCAACTTTGTAGAAATCCAACGGTTGGATTGTCTGGAATGTTTAATTCAAATCTGAAGAAAAACAGCGCCAGAAACGATTATATTTATTTATATATATAAATATAATTATATTTAATCGAATAACGAGGCTGCAGTTCGTATTTTGAAATCGAAATTTCAAACGATTGTACCGGGAGATCCGACCGTCGGATTTTCCCGAAACTGGAACCGTTGGATTCGTTTTGAAAAGACCTTTCTAATGATGTAAATTTTGTGAAGATCCAACGGTTAGATTTTCAGATATGTGTAAATCAAATCTGAAGAAAAACAGCGCCACGGCCACGTTATGGCCCGAAACGTCGTTTTGAATATATTAGCTATTTTAAAATAAATAAAAATAGCGATAAATAGTTATAAAATATCATAGACGATATGGAATGGAAATAAACTGAAATTTGCTTGATTTGTGTGGCTTTTGATGGTTGAATGTATTTGGTGTGAAAATTACATTAAAGAACAAAATTGGTGTTGTCGAATAATTTAACCATTGAAATAAATTGATTTGAAATTCTAAATATACGTGAATTATTTGAAAAAGCCGAGTTAATTCTCATTTCAAATAATTGATCGACGATTGAAAGTCAAAGATGAAGACGATGGTCGAAGACCGGAGATCTTCACCTCGTTTGGATGGTAACCGAGGTCCTGATTGGGAGGCATCCCGAAATATGGATAATGAGTGGTGATCGTCCAGACGTACGTGGTGATCGATGGGTTTGCGAGGTATTTAGTGCCTCCGGTTTCGTTCAGACCCAGAACGGACTTGTAAATGGACTGTGTGTCCGACATTGGATTTTATTCTGTGTTGATTGATCTCTGTTAAATATACATCTGTTTGGCGGCGGAGAATTTATTCTCTTGCTTAACGCCCTTCTCTGAGACGTACGAGCTCAGAGGTTGTATATCGATGGACATCAATCGCATGGCATGAATGGCCTGTGTGGCATGCTAAGATGCAGTGATCAGGGCTTCTGTTGAAAAGCAAAGTCTTGTGGTGATGATCAAAGCACCGCCTGTGTGGCGTAGCTTTGTGTATAACGTGAATTCGCGAGCCTCACACCCCGGTATGAACCTAAAACAGGAGAGGACATCAGGGAGGGCCTGCGTTTCTTCCTAGCTAGGGTGGTGTCAGTGACCTACCAGCCCTGACATTTATATACTTTTCACCTATGTGGTTGTTGCTGTTGCGAGGCGCCTCGGTTTGATCGGACGATCCGGGTCCGATGGAGTCATTCGTTGGCTCGTTTACGCCCCAAAGGGCGGGGAAACGCATGGTTCAGGCATTTTAATCCACATCGGTGGACCGGCCCTGACGATCCAAGGGTCACTCGAGCTCTGATCCTGAGACTCGGGCTAGGCAGTCTCGAATTCGGTAAGGACTATCTTTTGCCTTGGTTCATGACGGAAATCCAATTTCCAAATACGACATCGTGCGGTTTTGATTGTATACCTATATATGGCGACATAGTGGTATGGGGCATTAATGCCGTCTATGATTGATAGTTATGATTTGAAATTGTTTTCAAAACATATAAACACTAGCAATAATATCAAATGCCTTTGTTTTATTCCTATCAATCATATTTTGGCTGTTATAAGGTAAAAACTCTATCCTCCGGTTTGCGTTGCATTGTGTGATGGGAACTGAGTCTTATAACGGCTTCATTTTTATAAAAAGCATATCGATGTTAAAAAGGAAGATTTGTTTTAAAGCACTGGCGATCCAATGGAGTAAACCCGTTCCACGAAAGTGGCGTGGTCCTGTGATTAGCCAATTATATATGTGTTGAGTGGATTTCTCATACCAGTCCCATGACTGACTCGTAGTTTGTTTCACTTTCAAACTCGGGTGCCCCTTTTTCCACACGGGCAGCCTTGTATTCAGGTTTAGCTGGTTCTTTCTGCATAGCTGGAGCTGAAGATGGATTCTATCATTTATTCCCTTTTATGCTGTTCAGCTCCTATTGTACATATTTTGTTTATTTCCGCTGTAGACATTTATGTATAGCTGAACTGTATTTGTACTAAGTAAGATCCTGTATACCGTGTAACTCTGATGATTACTTTTATCCAGTATATTTTGTTGTTCATTATCTGGTGTATTTATTTAATTCTGTTTTGCTATTATCTGTTTCTGTGTTATATTCCAAAGATAACCTTGTTTCCGTAAGAACGGGAATTCGGGTCGTCTCACCATTATAGTCTAAAATAACCTTTATCATCAATTATTTAAGGGGTATGCATCTTATCTTACTGAAAACAAGAGCCGAAGGTAGGAGGGGGATCTCGTTTTCCTCTTTCTTTTCTCAGTTTTATCCCAATTTTGCTAGAGTATTTAATTGAAGAAATTTCCTGATTTTCTTTTTAATTCTTAGTCCAATCAAAATTTTACATTTTCGTGTTTTAGCTTCACATGATAATCTTGGACCACTGGATATTCAGTAGAGAATGAATACAAACTGAGCGCTATTCAACGTGAGAAAGTGGAAAATAATAAATTTTATCTTTTATTTCAAAGAAACAAGCAAAACTTTCAATATTCCAAAAATTCGAGTGCTTTCGGGTGTGAAATGGCTTACCACTTTACTAAAAATTGCCTGAACGGCCTATTGTACTTTGATGCAACAAATTTGAGTATCGATCGGGAAATTATCCTAAATTTTTTAGAAACATGAGTCAACGACATAAGGGTAAAGAAGTGGTTGAAATGAAATCGACTAATGATGTGTGTTGACTCCAGTAGAAACAATGTGATAGATTTGTATGTTGATAAGGGTAATATTGTTAATAACTTAAACTCCTTGTATTTCCGTTGATTGTGCAGATGTATTCGCTGATGCCTACAAGAAATGTAGAAACTAAGTGATCATTACAATAGTTAAGGGGGTGTTTTCAATTCTGATGTTAGAAGAACTTTTAATTTATCATTTTGGGGACTGTGATTGGAAATTTGAAAAATATAATTAAGAATCTACGGTTTTTCCCCTAAATTAAAGCTATACCAGAAATGCCAATTAGACAATGTTTTGCGCCGTATTTAATTTGATTAGGCAGTGCTTTAGGCCATATCAATTTCTTGTGAGCTTATCAATCAGATATGACCTTAAGCCATATCTAATGATGAATTAGATACGACCATGAGCCATATTTAATGATGAATTAGCTTCGTCCATGAGCCGTATCTAATGATGAATTAGCTATGGCCATAAGCCGTATTTAATTTTCATTTAGCTACGACCATGAGTCGTATTTAATTTTCAATTAGCTACAGCCATGAGTCACATCTAATTGATCATTAGATACGGCCTTAAGCCATGACTAATTTTAAAAAAATATTAAAAAATATACAATTAGCTTTATAACCCATGAGATCTATTTTGGTACCATATAAAGCAAACATGAACGAAACTAGGTAGCCGCAAAACATAAATCTACAACAGACAACTACATCTCACAACGGAATTTTATTTATACAAAATATCAGAGTTAATACAAAATTTCATTTTATACAGCGTAAGATTAATATACAAACATAGATTTTATACAACATAAAACAAAAAAGACGAATTAAAGTGAGTGCGACTTCACGTGCTTTAAGCTTCGATAACTAAACTCTTTAGATCTGCAACACTCAGGTTTTCTAAGGGTATAAACACATATACAAGTTAGATAAAAACATATACATATTAGATAACACATATGCAAGTTCAATTGAGTGGGAATATATACTAAGATGTATATATTTCAGAGTTACTAAGGGGATATGTAAGCACATCCATTTATTCAATTTGTTTCTAACCAGATTTATAAAACAAGGAAGGAGGGTGCCATTCAAAAACTGCTAGACAAAAATAACTAGGATGTCCACAGTTTGCCAATAAGGCACTAACCATCAAGTAACATAGGCAGATATAATATGTATTTAGAAATCTGAGAAAATTGTTTCTGGAGTTCCTGAAAATTCAACAGTAAGATTTTGATGCTAACAGAGACCAAGGTCGTTTCGGACTACTAGGTTACCCTAGGCAAAAAACAAATTTGTTGCCTTTTTTCTTAAAAAAAATGGCTATAATGAACTTATATGAACGACATATACACATGAAACATGAGCTTATGTGCACGACATTGTGAGAGTTGCAAGCATAGTGTTAGGTATCTTGCAAAAGTGTGTAGAAGAATTATGAAAAATGAAATAACATCACCTTATTCTGGGAGTGGGAGAATCAGGCCTTACAAGTGATACTGGTAACGTAGTATCATCTATATCTTTGTCATTCATTAGATGTTCAGGATTAGACCATAAAGACTTCTCTCTAGCTGATGCTATGGAAAGGAAATTCAAATGTCTTGCTCGTATGCTATAGAAAGGAAATTCAAATGTCTTGCTAGTAATTTGTCAGAAATTCCCTTCACATCCACCCCTTATCCATTATCAATCATTTCAAGAAGCTACGGAAAGGAAATATAATCTTAGCATAAACAAATGTGTTTTGTTTTAAGCATAGCGTTTATATTAATAAGGAAGACTTTACAAACCTGAAAATTCTGATTTAAGATACATTGTTCTGATTTGTTTCTCATAACAGTAAGAGGATAATAGTGACATAGTTTCAAAACTATTGCATCTCATACACAGTTAGGAAAATTTGGTTGATACAACCACAATATCTTAGTGTTACATCTTATTAGGAAATTCGATCTAATCACTGGACATTATATTGGATAAACGGTCTAAATTCCAAGCCGATATTATCAGTTGTTATATGAAACATTTATAGTGTGCCACTACATCATATATATTGATACATAAGAAAAAAATAAAAGCTGACATGTTCACATAAATAAAAAAAACTATCTTGTTGATTAAAAACACTGTCACACAATCTACACATGTTAATTTAAACAGCAGGTTAACCTACATTTGGAACGGCTTGACACCACGAGAGTTGAACTACATACCTCTCTAAATCTTAGTTATCCCAGATGACCAAGCGTTGCATAGTTGCACTACCTATATAAGTCTTTTGCGTTGTTCCTGAAACACGGATTAAGATGTTAAATGTGGCTACTATACACCCCATATTTTTCTATGAATATTAGTAGACGAATTATAAGAATACTTAATTTTAAAAGTGATAATTAAGTAAAACAGACTATACCACTACATTCGTCTCAAAATTCTGGTCAAGATGGACCCAAAGTTTGCATTAAACGGATAATGTATGAGAAAGTAATGGACCTTGGAAGTTTGTATACATATAAGGGAAATATTTGTATATATATAAATTAATAAAATAAAAATCAACCTAAAATTCAAGAAAAAAATTCAAAACAGCGGAAGCGGGAGGCAAAACGCCAAACCAACCAATTTTATGGGTCGACCCGAGTCCCGTTGGGTCGACCCCAGGGTAAACTCAGGTTGTTTGGAATCGACCCCGTCGGCCTAGAATGGTCTGTGACGAAATTTTGTGTTTTAGAGCTTATGTGTCGCACTGTGGTTGGCTGGGTACATGTCTCTTTGGTTTAGATGGCTCTGATGACTCCTATGCAAATCTAAAGGCCATGGTTTGCCTAACACACCTATAAATACATATCCAAACCTAAACCCTAATTCTATTATTCACTCTCATGGCGCCTCCATGCCGCCAAACTCTCATCTAAACCTAGCCGCCACTAAAATCTAAATCAAATCAAAAAGTTCTTCATCAACCTAGAGGATTAATCAGTATCAAGTTAGAGTTCTTCAACAACAACAAGCGATTCAATTATCTTTTCTAATCCAAACGCTGTAAGTTCAGTTATTTTTAGATTCGAACACCTAAATCTAGTCTTGGCATGTAATAAGATGAAATTGAGACTATGTCTGATTCTAAGTTGTTCTTTTGCTTCTATTCTTATTCTCATGATGCTATTATCATCAGCTTATCTTGTTGTACATCACTTTTTCATGTTCATGATGATGTTCTTATCAAGTCTTAGCCTTCATGCCTATGATGATATTTTCATGCCTATTTTCTCTCTGTTATTATTTTATGCAACTTCTATCTCCCCCTATTTATTTTCTTTTATTGAACCTGGGTTAACTTCGAACCTAGGCTGAAATCGCGAAATACGAATGTTTGGAATACGAGGAATATTGGGTATTTCCTTTTTTGGGTGAATTTATGGGCATAACATGTTTGGTGGAATTATTGGGCATAATTTGTGATGGATATGGGGTATTATTATTATAATTGCAAGTTTGGGTAAATTGGCATGTAAATCAATATTTGGGCACATGTAAATTGGCATGTAAATCAATATTTGGGCATATGTAAATTGGCATGTAAATCAATAATTGGGCATATGTAAATTGGCATGTAAATCAATAATTGGGCATATGATAATTGGCATGTAAAAATTGGAACTTGGACATAATTGGCAAGTATATAATTTAATTAAATCTAACGGCCACCTAAGACATGAGGGTAGATTTGAGTTGTGGCGTAAGGCTGCCCGGAACCGCCTGACACATCCAGCAACCGCAACAACAACAATCTAATGTGAGAGGTCAAAGGCAAAGATTAGAAAGGAAATAATGCCTAACACGAGGTTAGAATGAGTTTGTGGTGTGAGACTGCCCGGAACCGCCCGACACATCCAACAACCGCAAACAACAAGTCTAATGTGAGAGGTTAGCGCATTGAATGCTTGAACCCGGGGTTGAAATGGGTTTGCGGTGTAAGACTGCCCGGAACGGCCCGGCACAATCCAGCTACTGCAAATAAGTCCAATGTGAGAGGTTGATGCATTAATAAATAATTAATGCTAAACAAACATGTTAAGTATGGTAGGGTTAAGTCAACATGCAACACTTAACCAATATGACATGACAAGTAGGTGGGTTAAGTAACACGACTGGATTAATGACACTTAACCAATATAAAATGATGAATGGATGGGTTAAGTAAACTTGAATTGATTGATGATGCTTAACCAATATGGGGGGGGTATAGACACTAGGAAAACTTTAGTAGCGGGATCCTTTTCAACAGTAACCCACATTAGATATTAATGGGACCCTGAGCTAGGCAGGGTGGGGCACGATTACTGGGCTGATTACAGCGGTCAAAATAGCGGCAGGTGGTACGGCGGTGTAGGTTCTGAAGGATTACGGGCGTGCACGTAATTCCGGCATGGGAAAATTTAGAAACTGAGTACCAATTAGGTATAAATCTGTGCACTCTAGAACTGTATCGGGTTGCCACCCTAGGAAATGATACACCCTATGGTGGGACCAGCACAGGTATCTACAAGTAGGGGATGGGTTGATACAAACACATGCGGAACGTTCTGAGTAGGAGCCGATCAATTAAGATAGGTACGGTGGGGATAGGTAAACTGTCAATATGAGGTGGGATCCTCACCATGAGATATGTACTTATAAAACTATCATGTGGGAAATGGGGATCGCTTATCTTGTTTTGTAACAAATGGCATTAGTTGAACACTAGTTAGGTGGTGCAGAGAAATTAGGAATTAGTATGATACCTTATCATGTTCTAGTCTTATCTTATGCTTATCTCGTTATCTTGCGATGCTTATTATCATGGTTAAGTCTTGTATCCAGTTTATTCATGTCATGATACCTTTACCTGTTTACATCCTGAAAGTCACGGGACTTACCAGGCTTTATATTTGACTCTGTTTTTGTTTCGCCTTCTTTCTTTCGTTCCCCCCCAGGTCCACAGGGAGGGAATACCGCTGCTTAGTTCAGATTCTTTTCAAGCTCGAAGATTGTGATGTATTGCTTTGGACTCTTTGCTTTACTGCTATCGCTGGCTACTGCTTAATTGGGGAATTATGCTATGTTATTTTGTATTATGCTTCTTTTGAGAAACAAGACAGATATTTGATGTAATGGGTTTGACGTTTTGGTGTTAATGTTTGAAACAACCCTTATGAAAGTTTATCCTATTATGCTACTATGGAATAAAAGTTCTAATTGTTTTCCGCTGCTTAAATTTTTCTGTTTTGTAATTCTATCTATTCTATACTCTTATGACCCCCACTAAAGTTAATGCATTCCCTATGTGAGTGACCTTCTTGGAGGTGGGGTGTTACACGTGGTATCAGAGCTAAAGGTTATCAGAACGGATAAAAGATTTTGAAAACTATTTTCAAATGCATATTTTAAAGAAAATATTTTCAAAACCATGATTTAAAGAAGCATTTTCAAGGAAAAGTGTTGTTATTTTAAAAAGGCATATTCCCCAAAGCCATATGCACTATCCTTCTTTTCTTTGTTTTGAATCCTTTCCTTTTTCTTTTCAGCATGTCTGGGGAACCCGAGATACCTGAGGGTGTTCCGATACCCACTTGGTTCAGAAGATACCTAGAGGCTAGGGCCACTACCGCGGGCCCAGCCAATGTTCCCCCTCCTCCTCCTCCCCCAGCTGCTGTCGCTCCTTGCGTAGATGCTTTTGCTAATATTTGTAAGGACTTCCGTGCAATGGACGGAAAGATCATTAAAGGGACTGAGACGTTTGTTGAAGCACAGAACTGGCTCAAGGAAACAGAAGAGTTGTTTTCTATCTTTGTAGTGGATGATAGGAGGAAGATACAGTTGGCCGCTTGGCTAATGAAGGAAGAAGCCTCTTATTGGTGGGAAGTTACTTGTGCTGAGCAACCAGTTGAGACTTGGGTGGACTTTAGGCGGAGGTTTGAGATGAAGTTCCTCTCGCCAGCTGAACAAAGCCTATAGGTGGAGAAGTTTCTAGCACTCAAACAAGGGAGTATGTCAGTCAAGGAATACGTCAACAAATTCAATTTGCTTGCAAGATTTGTGTTGGAGTTGGTAGATACACCTCACAAGAAAGCTTTACGTTTTGCTAGAGGCTTGAATGAACCATTGCATGGTCTAGCTATGTCCCATATTCCAATGGGTGCAACTTTTGAGAGATTGGTCGACATGGCGCTATTACATAAGAAGACAAGGGTGGGAAGAAAGAAGTGAAGAAGGATGAACCTCAAAATAAGAAGGTGGACAATAAGAAGGGTGGAAAGAACAACAAGCCATGCGACAAGAGGAAGTGTAACTATTGTGGTATCATTGGCCACATCGCTAAAGATTGTAGAAAGAAGAAGAGGAAGACGGGTGGTTGTTTCCATTGTGGAGAGACAGGACATGTGGTAAAGGATTGCCCAAAGAAGCAATAGCAAAGGGCAGGACCTTCTGGAGGGCAAGTTCATGCTCTCATGGCACCCACTCAAGAGAGAGGTAGAAATATTTCCGTTGAAAGTTTAGTTTTTCTTGATGATCATCCTGTATGCACTCTTTTTGATTCTGGCACATCGCATTCTTTTATATCCACTTCTATAGTAGAGTCTCTGCACCTTAGTACATGTATGGTAGAGGATCCCATTGTTGTCTCAAATCCGATTGGGGGTTCGGCTCATTTATCTATGATTTGCTTGGATTTGTAAATAGTGTTGAGTTTCAATGTAATGCATATGTTCTTGGTTTCATGGGCTATGCGTTGATTCTAGGGATGGATTGGTTATCCAGAAATGGTGCCATTCTCGATTGTGAATGGAGGGTAGTTAGACTTTTGACTCGTCTCGGTAATACCCTCGAAACCTCGTGTAACCCCAAGGGTTCTGTCATGCTTAGTTACCTAGAATCTCTTGACGCATCTGCTGATAATTTGCAATCTGTTCTAGTAGTCTGTGAGTATCCCGATGTCTTTGATGAGGTGAAGGGTTTACCCCCAAAACGTGAAATAGATTTCTATATATACTTGGTTGATAATGCCAAACCAGTTGCTTTACCCGTACGACACATGGCTCCTAGGGAAAGGAAGGAGCTTAGTAAACAAGTTAAAGAGTTTCTTAAGAAGGGGTTTATTAGGCGAAGTATTTCTGAATGGGGGTGCTCCAGTAGTATTCGCTATTAAGGCGATGGTTCACTTCGCTTATGTGTGGATTATAGAGAGTTAAACAAGCTGACTAAGAAAAATAGGCACCCACTTCCACGAATAGATGATCTGTTTGACCAGTTTGTAGGTGCGTCTGTTTTCTCACAACTAGATTTGGCCACAGGTTTTCATCAGCTAAGAGTGGCCGAGGACAGTATAGACAAGACTGCTTTTAGGACCCCTGACGGTTTCTTTGAATGGCTCGTCATGCCTTTCGGTTTGACGAATGCACCTGCCTATTTTGTTGACTTGATGAGTAAGGTGTTTAGGGAGTTCCTTAATAAGTTTGTGGTAGTATTCGTGGACGACATCTTGATTTTCTCAAAGAACGAGGAAGAACATACTTTGCATTTGAGGGCAATCATGGATATCCTTCAAGCACATCAGTTTAAAGTGAAGTTCTCCAAATGTCACTTTTGGAGAGAAGAAGTAAGGTTTCTAGGACATGTGGTGTCCAAAGACGGGATAGTTGTAGACCCCGCAAAAGTAGTCGCGGTGCAAGAATGGAAGATCCCAAAGAATGCAACAGAGGTGCGAAGCTTTCTTGGATTAGCGGACTATTATAGGACGTTCATTAAGGACTTTGCGAAGATATTAGCCCTACTTACTAGTCTGACGAAGAAGAATCTAGCCTTTGCTTAGGACATTGATTATGACATTGCTTTCCAATGATTAAAAAGGGCTCTTAAAACATCCCCAGTGTTGACATTGCCAGATGGGAGTAAAATGTTTACAGTATACACGGATGCATGCGGTATGGGACTAGGCGCTGTCTTGGTGCAAGAAGGGAAGGTAGTAGCTTATAGTAGATGACAGTTGAAAGTACATGAGAAAAACTACCCAACCCACGATCTAGAGTTAGCTGGCATCGTTTTGCTCTTAAGTCTTGGCGCCATTGTCTCCTAGGTGAGAAGTTTGAATTGTATACTGACCATAAATCGTTGAAGTACCTTTTCTCGTAGAAAGATCTTAACTTGAGGCAACAAAGGTGGGTGGAATTCTTAACATCCTATGATTGAGATCGCATATACCCCTGGCAAGGGTAACATTGTAGCTGACGCCTTGTGTAGGAAGAAGTTGACTTTGAGTCCTATATTTGTGGAGAGGCAGAGCTTAGAGCACATTGCGGCCTTTGACTTTAGACCCTCTGTTGATTATGTGACCGGTTTATTAGCATCCTTAGAGGTGAGACCTATGCTTTTGGGATGGATTGGAGAGGCCCAGCGAGATGATCCACAGTTGCTTGAGCTAGTAGAAAAGCTCATAGGAGGGGAGTCTTCAAGCCATCTTGGTAGGTATACCCTAGATGACAAGGGTTGGTTACATAGGGACGGGAGACTTTGTGTACCACAAGACGAGAACTTGAGGAAGACAGCTCTTGAGGAACCCCATCATTCTAAGATGACCATACATCCCGGTGGTGACAAGATGTACAAAGACATGAAGGAATGAAGAAGGACATGACTGAGTTCATTTCTAAATGCTTGGTATGTTAGCAAGTCAAGGCTGAGCAGAAAAAGACTAGTGGACTGCTTCATCCTCTAGAGGTTCCGCAATGGAAATAGGAGAGTATCTTGATGGACTTTATAGACGGGTTGCCTAGGTCTAGAAGAGGCAATACCCGTATTTGGGTAATAGTGGATAGACTTACGAAGAGTGCTCACTTCATTCTTGTCAAGAGAAAGAGGACTGCATCATCGTTAGCACCTATTTATGTTAGGGAGATAGTTTGTTTGCATGGGGTACCTTTTAGCATAGTAAGAGATCGTGATCCTATCTTTACTAGTGACTTTTGGAAAAGTTTGCAAGAAGCCATAGGGACTTAGTTATGCTTGAGCACGACGTATCATCCTCATACGGACGGCCAAACTGAGAGGGTGAATCGGATTCTAGACGACCTTTTGAGGCTTTGTATATTGGACTTTGGCAGGACATGGGAGGACCACCTTCCACTAGTAGAGTTTGCATATAATAACAGCTATCAGTCTAGCATTGGCATGGCACCTTTTGAGGCTTTGTATGGACGACCATGTAGATCACCAACTTGTTGGTGGGAATCCACAGATAAGCTAGTACTTGGGTCAGATATGATTAGACAGACTTCGGAGAAAGTGGATCTAATTCGAAGACATATGAAGACCGTGCAAGATAGGCAAAAATCGTATGCTGATAGGAGAAGGACCGACCTTGAGTTCAGTGTTGGAGACATGGTCTTTGTCGAAGTATCACCGTTAAGGAATGTTTTTCGCTTTGGGTCGGTAGGGAAACTAGCCCGAGATTCGTAGGACCGTTTCCTATTACAGAGAGAGTTGGACAGATGGCCTACAGAGTAGAGTTGCCCGATAAGCTTAGTGGTGTACATAATGTGTTTCACATATCACATTTGAGGAAGTGCTTACGTGACTCCGCGGAAGTGATGGAGCCGAGCATACTTGAGGAAGTTGAAGTGGAGCGAGATGCCACGATTATACAAGCCCCTACGTGCATCCTTGGATCTAAGGTCAAGTGGTTACGCAACAAATAAGTCAAGCTAGTCAAAGTACAATGAGGAAGTGATGAAGGAGACGCTACTTGGGAGACGGAAGGTAAGATACGTACGTTGTATCCTTTTCTCTTTGAGGGTTTGTTCTTAATTTCCCCTTTTTCTACCGCTTTGTTTATACTTGTTCTATCGTTTAGGACGTCCTCTTGATTGTATCATCGACCTTTAGCTAGGAATATCCTATGATTGTAAACATGTGTTTGAGACATGATATGTTTGGTGGATGCAAGTGGTTGCTCGTGGATGCATTTACACACACCTTAGGCACTAGATCGACTCAAGTCACTTTCACATTGCACATGCATATATATGTATGTTTGGTTATGGATGAGATTGAAATTGGACGTGTTATCATATGAATGTTGCATATGGATGAATGATTGTGCACTAATGTAGAGGTTATGAAGTACATTAGTAATAATTACATGCATAATTGGACTCATGGCACTAACATAATTCGCATTAAGGAGGTCAACTGAATCAGTAGACTGCCTGATTTTGCATTAGATAAGGAATATATACACGCACACTTTTGAATATGTTCAAATAGCATTAGAAATCTTTTTTTTAAGGACAATGGATGCTTGTGAATGATGGTTGAGTAGATGGATGTTGGATGGTAGGATGTATTCTTCTTAACTTAGAGATTTCAGGGATGAAATCCTTTAAAGAGTGGAGAATGTAACACACCATATTTTTCTATGAATATTAATAGATGAATTATAAGAATACTTAATTTTAAAAGTGAGAATAAAGTAAAACAGACTATACCACTGCGTTCATCTCAAAATTCTGGTCAAGATGGACCCAAAGTTTGCATTAAACGAATAATATATGAGAAAGTTATGGACCATGGAAGTTTGTATACATATAAGGGAAATATTTGTATATATATAAATTAGTAAAATAAAAATCAACCTAAAATTCAAGAAAAATAATTAAAACAGCGGAAGCGGGAAGGCAAAACGCCAAACCGGCCTATTTTATAGGTCGACCCCAGGGTCAACTCAGGGCGTTTGGAATCGACCCCGTTGGCCTAGAATGGTCTATGACGAAATTTTGTGTTTTAGGACTTATGTGTCGAACTGTGGTTGGCTGGGTGACATGTCTCTTTGGTTTAGATGGCTCTGATGACTCCTATGCTAATCTAAAGGCCATGGTTTGCCTAACACACCTATAAATACATATCCAAACCTAAACCCTAATTCTATTATTCACTCTCATGGCGCCTCCATGCCGCCAAACTCTCATCTAAACCTAGCCGCCACTAAAATCTAAATCAAATCAAAAAGTTCTTCGTCAACCTAGAGGATTAATCAGTATCAAGTTAGAGTTCTTCAACAACAACAAGCGATTCAATTATCTTTTCTAATCCAAACGCTGTAAGTTTAGTTATTTTTAGATTCGAACACCTAAATCTGGTCTTGGCATGTAATAAGATGAAATTGAGACTATTTCTGATTCTAAGTTGTTGTTTTGCTTCTATTCTTATTCTCATGATGCTATTATCATCAGCTTATCTTGTTGTACATCACTTTTTCATGTTTATGATGATGTTCTTATCAAGTCTTAGCCTTCATGCCTATAATGATATTTTCATGCCTATTTTCTCTCTGTTCTTATTTTATGCAACTTCTATCTCCCCCTATTTATTTTCTTTTATTAAACCTGGGTTAACTTCGAACCTAGGCTGAAATCGCGAAATACGAACGTTTGGAATACGGGGAATATTGGGTATTGCCTTTTTGGGTGAATTTATGGGCATAACATGTTTGCTGGAATTATTGGGCATAATTTGTGATGGATATGGGGTATTATTATTATTATTATTTCTAGTTTAGGTAAATTGGCATGTAAATCAATACTTGGGCATATGTAAATTGGCATGTAAATCGATATTTGGGCATATGTAAATTGGCATGTAAATCAATAACCGGGCATATGTAAATTGGCATGTAAATCAATAATTGGGCATATGATAATTGGCATGTAAAAATTGGAACTTGGACATAATTAGAAAGTATATAATTTAATTAAATCTATTGGCCGCCTAAGACACGAGGTTAGATTTGTGTTGTGGTGTAAAGCTCCACGGAACCGCCCGGGACATCCAGCAAACGCAACGACAACAATCTAATGTGAGAGGTAAAAGGCAAAGATTAGATGAGTAATAATGCCCAACACGAGGTTAGAATGAGTTTGTGGTGTGAGACTACCCGGAACCGCCCGGCACATCCAACAACTGCAAACAACAAGTTTAATGTGAGAGGTTAGCGCTTTGAATGCTTGAACCCGGGGTTGGAATGGGTTTGCGGTGTAAGACTGCCCGGAACCGCCCGATACAATTCAACTTCCACAAATAAGTCCAATGTGAGAGGTTGATGCATTAATAAATAATTAATGCTAAACAAACATGTAAGTATGGCAGGGTTAAGTCAACATGCTACACTTAACCAATATGACATGACAAGTGGGTGGGTTAAGTAACTCAACTGGATTAATGACACTTAACCAATATAACATGATGAATGGGTGGGTTAAGTAACTTGAATTGATTGATTGATGACAGTTAACCAATATGGGGGGTATACAAATAGACCCTAGGAAAACCCTGGTAGCGGGACCCTTTTTCAGCAGTAACCCACATTATTTATCAACGTGACCCTGAGCTAGGCAGGGTGGGGTACGATTACTGGGCTTATTATAAGCGGTCAAAATAGCGGCAGGTGGTATGGTAGTGCAGGTTCCGACGGATTACGGGCGTGCACATAATTCCGGCATGGGAAAATTTAGACACTGAGTACCAAGTAGGTATAAAGTTGTGCACTCTAGAACTGCATCGGGTTGCCACCCTAGGAAATGATACACCCTATGGTGGGACCAGCACGTGTATCTACAAGTAGAGGCCGGGTTGATACAAACACATGCGGAACGTTCTGAGTAGGAGCCGATCAATTAAGATAGGTACGGTGGGGACAGGTAAACTGTCAATATGAGGTGGGACCCTCATCATGAGATATGCACCTATAAACTATCATGTAGGAAATGGGGATCACTTATCTTGTTTTGTAACAAATGGCATTAGTTGAACACTAGTTAGGTGGTGCAGAAAAATTAGGAATCAGTACGATACCTTATCATGTTCTAGTTTTATCTTATGCCTATCTCGTTATCTTGCGATGCTTATTATCATGGTTATGTCTTGTATCCAGTTTACTCATGTCATGATACCTTTACCTGTTTACATGCTGAAAGTCACTGGACTTACCAGGCTTTATGTCTGACTCTGTTTTTGTTTCGCCTTCTTTCTTTCGTTCCCCCCTAGGTCCACAGGAAGGGAATAGCACCGCTTAGTTCAGATTCTTTTCAAGCTCGAAGATTGTGATGTATTGCTTTGGACCCTTTGCTTTACTGCTACGGCTGGCTACTACTTATTTGGGGAATTATGTTATGTTATTTTGCATTATGCTTCTTTTGAGAAACAAGATATATATTTGATGTAATGGGTTTTTATGTTTTGGTGTTGATGTTTGAAACAACCCTTATGAAATTTTATCCTGTTATGCTACTATGGAACAAAAGTTCTAATTGTTTTCCGCTGCTTAAATTTGTTTGTTTTGTAATTTTATCTATTCTATACTCTTATGACCCCCACTAAAGTTAATGCGTTCCCTTTGTGAGTGACCTTAATGGAGGTGGGGTGTTACAACTAAAGATGTTAACTATGGTATAGAAAAAATAAAGCACAATATCACAGCTATGCCCAATTAATATCTACATTAAACCTAAATTAAGCAGTGAATAGTGGTCAAAATTCTAGTTTGGTAGCGGAGAATTGGAAATTGCCTTCGTAAGTTTATCTGTGTATTATTAACGCAAACCTGGTTATGAAATTAGTTCTTCTTCTCGCGCATTTCTTCTTGGATGCCTGATTATGTAAATAGGTTTCTTCTGCTCGCGTTTCTTCTAGCGTTTTCTTCCAATTTCGCATTTCTTCTTCTCGCGCGATGGCGGTTTCGAATTTAGGGAAGCAGTTTTGATTTGGAGAAGAGGGTAGAGCTATGACGATTTTAAGGGATACCATTTTTTTTCATTTGAGAAGTTTTTTTTATTTCGGCTGAAATGAAAAAGTGTGGAGGAAGAAATGAAAAATAAGAATGAGAAGGAATAACGAAAATATCATGCGGATTTGATACGTCTCAAAGCTGTATTAAATGAACTGATCCAGAGCTTTGAAGATGTAGGGTTAGATGTTAGGTGTTGGAGGGGGTGCGGATCGCAAAGGAAATTTGATATGACTATGAGCTTTACCAAATTTGATACGGCTTAAAGCCGCATTAAATCTTCGCATCCTGGTGTGCCAAATTTGCTATTTTGGTGTAGTGTAAGTTTAGCTGTAGAAGATATCATGGGAAATATGATTACGCATTCCAATAAGTTTATTGGATTGAGACATTAAAGTTTGAATGTAAGAAAAGTTAATAGGAAATGTATTCATGAGAGCTTGGCTTAGGTTGATTGGTTTTCCCAATGCATGTTGGGACTGCGATTGTGAAGACCCGCAACTTCCCCGTAAAGGAAAGCGTCGGATAGTTCGAGAACAAACCACAACAGAACGCATATAGAAGAACATTTCATTGTATATAACAACAATGCATCAGATTACAAGAATATACAGAGTATAAAAGAATATTACACAGAAATATCAGAGATTTAAATTACATTTAAATACATAGCAGCGGAAAATAATACAATACACAACTAGAATGAGATATACGGATACAAAGCTTCCCGGATATCGTTCCAGTCGTAAACCAGGATCCTGTGAATATAAATCTGCAAAACCAAAACTACTAGCTGCCCGTGTCAAAATAAGGGCACCCAGAGTTTAGGTCAAAACAATAAACTCCAGGTCAGTCATGTGACTGGTGTGAGAACTAAAGCAGTTATAAATCTTTATTTTCAAAGCTAGGTAAAACAAGGGACCACGCCGTATAACACGGAACGGGTTTCCTCCCAAGAATACCAGTGCATAAGACAAACAACGCAATGCTAAATAAAGAAAAATGAAGCTGTTATAAGACCCAGGTCCCATCACACAATGCAACGCAGTCGAGGATAGGGTTTTCCCTTATAACAGCCAAAGAATGCTTGATACGTTTAAAACAAATCATTTGATACTATTATAAGTGCATAGAGTATAAAACAACTTCAAATCATAAGTATCAATCATAGGCGGCATGAATGCCCCATACCACTATGTCGCCATATATAGGTTTACAAATAAAACCGCAAATGTCACGTATTTGGAAATTGGGTTTCCATCTATGAACCGAGGCTAGGGGCAAGATCCTCAACCGATTCGAGACGCTCTAGCCCGCCCCTCAGGAACAGCCGCAACTGCCCCTTGGATCGTCAGGGCCGGTCCACACGGAGTGGATTATTATGCCTGAACAATACGTCTCCCCACCCTATGGGGTGTAAGTCTGGTCCGTCAGCCGACCAGAATGCATTCGGCCGAAACCGATATAACCGAGGCGCCTCGCAACAGCAACAACAACATAAGTCAAACTCGTCAGGGCGTGTAAAACCACTGACGCCACTTCTAACTAGAAAGAAACGCATGCCCTCCCTGAGGTCCGTCTCCCGTTTTTGATTCATACCGGGTGTGAAACTCGCGAATCAAACGTTACACAAAGCTACGCCACAAAGGTCGTGCTTTGATCATCAACCACAAGACTTTGCTTTTCAACAGAAGCCTTGATCATTTGCATCTTAGCATGCCACACAGGCAAGCCATCCTATGCAACCGATATCAGTCACACAGAATGAAATCCGATGTCAGACACACAGTCCATTTACAAGTCCGTTCTGGGTCTGAACGAAACCGGAGGCACCTAGTACCCCGCATATCCATCGATCTCCAAGTACGTCTGGACGATCACTAACTGTTTCCATCTTCTTGGGTGTACAGCCCAATCAAGATCATCAGTTATCACCCAAACGACGTGAAGACCTCCGGTCTTCGACCATCGTCTTCGTCTTCGACTTATCGTCGTATCAGTTACTCAGAATGGGATAAACCCGGTCTTTCCGAATAACTCGCGTATATTTTAAATAAGTGTTACACAAACACAACATACGCCTCATTCCAATTCATTAGTCACTAACCGTAAATTAATCAAGAGAATAATTCCCCAAATATTAACCCCGAAGGCCGAAACCAACATCAGATCAATATCCAGAAAACCATTCTGCTTGGCTAACCGCCAGTTAGTTTCTAAATTTCACATTCAAATCTAATTACAGATTTATCTATCGCCTGGAGCAAAACTGGTGATACTCCATTCTCGATCTTTTCAATCTAATTAAAGATTCATTAAAACTCCACTTAGTTTTAATCATTATCTGGGTTAAAGAATCAGTGTCATTTAAAACACGATTCACGATAAACCCAAAATCACATTCCATTAATTATCGGGTTAAAGAACAAGTGTTATTTAAAAACACTGTCCACGATAAACCCAAAAATCAATATCGATTCAATTCCAATTAAATGTTATTTAATTGGTACACTTCATTAAATCTAAATAAAAAGATTTAATCATTTCTCAACTGGGTTCAAGAACAGTGTTAGTGAAGACACCATTCACGACAAACCCAAATCACATTCGATATTCAATACAAGGCTCTGAATAGAAAATATATCGGCTTATATTCAATATCGAATTCTACGACTAACAAATGTCGTATTGGAAATAACGATATACATATATATCTTTCAAATTTCCATAACAACACCTGTATAATCATGAATTCCAACATCGAAATATTCCGAAGACAATTTCGATTCAAATCCACTCCAGTGTAATCATTGGAATTTTGGTTACTTTTAAAACCCTTTTCGAATTCAATTTATTTATTTAAAAATAAATAGAATTATAATTCTAGTTCAAAACTAGTTCATTTCGATAAAAATCTATTTTTATCTTTTCTAATATGGAATTTTTCATCCCAATTCTTTCTAAATCATTTCTTATGATTTTACACAAATTATTACTATTTTTAATAATTTTATCAAGGCCCGTACAGTCGATTTCCATCAATGGCCATCGAACTGCACTTATAGCGACCTTTTTCGAATTTGATTTGGACATAATTCCAAATCCAACCGTTAGATTTCAAATTTCTAACATTCATTAGAAAGCTCTTTTCGATACGAACCCAACGGTTCCGGTTTTAGGAGAATCCGACGGTCGGATCTCCCGTAATGTCCGTTTGAAATAAATGGTCGAAATTCGCGAACTGCCGCGGCGCGGCGCGTTCTATTCAGGCCATTATATTATATATATAATATATATATAATATATACTTCGTCGATTTCTATTTAAAACGAATTATATAAATAGTTTTAAAATTCGTTTCAAAAGCAATCTCAACTTCCTTTTCAATTCAAATCAAAATTGAATTCTTCTTTATAAATTCGTTTCAAAATTCATTTCTATTCAATTCGAATTTCAATTCAATTTGAATTCATTTCAATTCGCTTTTAATTCAATTCGAATTCGTTTTCAATTCAATTCATTTCGAAATCGTTTTCAATTCAATTCGAATTCGTTTTCAATTCAATTCATTTCGAAATCGTTTTCAATTCAATTCGAATTCGTTTTCAATTCAATTCATTTCGAAATCGTTTTCAATTCAATTCGAATTCATTTTCAATTCAATTCATTTCGAAATCGTTTTCAATTCAATTCGAATTCATTTTCAATTCAATTCATTTCGAAATCGTTTTCAATTCAATTCATTTCGAAATCGTTTTCAATTCAATTCGAATTCATTTTCAATTCAATTCATTTCGAAATCGTTTTCAATTCAATTCATTTCGAAATCGTTTTCAATTCAATTCGAATTCATTTTCAATTCAATTCATTTCGAAATCGTTTTCAATTCAATTCATTTCGAAATCGTTTTCAATTCAATTCGAATTCATTTTCAATTCAATTCATTTCGAAATCGTTTTCAATTCAATTCATTTCGAAATCGTTTTCAATTCAATTCATTTCGAAATCGTTTTCAATTCAATTCATTTCGAAATCGTTTTCAATTCAATTCATTTCGAAATCGTTTTCAATTCATTTCATTTCGAAATCGTTTTCAATTCATTTCGAATTCGTTTTTAAAATCGATATAAATATCGTTCACGTCAAAATGGCGTCAATCTAATCAACACGGCTTCATATATTCCTTTATTTTCAAATATTCTATTTCAAATATTTCTTTTTCAAATATTTCTTTTTCAAAACTGGAATGAGGCCCAATCAATTACCATATAAAATTAATTATATGGATTTTCATACAACACATGTATATAATAGCATTGAAAATAATCAACCATCAACCAAAGTGCACTACACTGTATAAGCATCAAATATAGATATTCAACGCTTATAACAGCCTGTCAATCAATCGATCGACATATTTAATCAATCAGGATGAGTGAACTTCAAATTTCATCCTAACACCCGTGTGGGGTTTCAAACAATCAAACACATATTTTATTTGTGCAGTTAGGCGATGTGTAAAATTTATCGACCCAATCAACGTCATTCAAATAGGTGTACATAAACAAACCGTCTGGTTTGTAAATGAATATTTATTTATTCACATTCACGTTAAAAATTATATTTTTAACGATAACACATTTTATTTTGACATATGAATTTCTATTCTTCATTTACACAAATAAAATGATATTTTTATTTTTCTAACATATTTTAGAAAATTTCGGCGGCATAACGGCACGATACTAGAAACGGGACAAGGCCTAGCCTTATCCCCGGTCTAGTGAAGGCCCACGCCATTCACACATCAATCAAATCAATTCGTTATGCAAACCACAAACTTTGGAGTAAGGGTCTAACCTAGCCTTACTCCTTCGCCTTATAACGGCGCACGTCTAATCCTAACCAATTTATCGATTCGATTTTTCACACCACAAACCACATTCAAACCAATATCGCAATCAATCACCAAACAGTCAAACAAACAAGTCCATGGTCTGTGGACGATTGTGTCGGGTGCTACTAAGCACCGTCTGCATCCTAGTATATATATATAACTAGAAATAAAATAGAAAGGTGAGAAATTCTCACCTTTAGCTATCCAACCATCTCGACTCTTCTTTTGCAGAAGTCTTCGTCGTTTCGCCTTTTTGTCACCTTCGTTGCTGCTTTCACTACATACGTAAAAATCACATTTTTACTTCGCTATTCAATATGTAAAAATCGAATTTTTACTTTGCTATTCAATATATAAAAATCGAAGTTTTTTTCTACTATGTTATATAGATAAAAATTATATTTTTATCACGCTATTTTCTATATGAAGATTTCGCCTTTTTAAATTTAAAGATTTCGCCTTTTTAAATTTAAAGATTTCACCTTTTTTTAAATTTAAAGATTTCACCTTTTTCAAAAACAAAGATTTGATTTTTATAGTTCCTACTATGCAAAGATTATATTTTTACTATTCTTATGATGTAACAATTATATTTTTATTGCTTTAAAAATATAAGAATCATACCTTACTATTTCTACTTAACAAAAATTCCATCTTTTCTGTTTTTAAAAATATGATCTTTATTTTCAAGTTCAAATCTTTTTCTATTAAGAGATCAAACCCCTTTTTTTCTCTATCTCAAAGTTTAAAATAAAATCAGTTTTCTTTTCCTTTTCAAATCAGTTTTTATTTTCTTTTCAAAACAGTTTTTCAAAACAGTTTTTCAAAACAGTTTTTGTTTTTAAAATGCAGTTTTGCCTTTTTAAAAATGCAGTTTTTTTTTTTTTCCTTTATCCTTTTCAAATCAGTTTTTAAACTCTTAAAATTCAGTTTTTTTTTAAACTTTTAAAATCCAGTTTTTTTTAAACTTCTAAAAATCCAGTTTTTTTTAACTTTTAAAACCAGTTTTTAAACTTCTATAAATCCAGTTTTTTTTTACTTCTAAAAATCCAGTTTTTAAACTTTTAAAAATCCAGTTTTTAAACTTTTAAAAATCCAGTTTTTAAACTTCTAAAAATCCAGTTTTTAAACTTTTAAAAATCCAGTT
Source organism: Allium sativum (assembly GCA_030737875.1). NCBI lineage: Eukaryota > Viridiplantae > Streptophyta > Magnoliopsida > Asparagales > Amaryllidaceae > Allium > Allium sativum. The sequence goes on along the minus strand of CM060916.1, from coordinate 164,184,175 downwards.
TTTTAACTTCTAAAAATCCAGTTTTTAAACTTTTAAAAATCCAGTTTTTTTAAACTTCTATTAATATAAAAAAAAAAGAAAACAAATAAATTGAAAAACGACTTACAGGGGGGACTCGTCGACGGCTCGGAGGGGATGCGGGGTTGACTGGGCGGAGGCGAAGATGGTGGTTGCGGTGTTCATCGGTGGCGGTCTTCGAGGGGAGCGTGGTGGTCTTCGCGGTGGGGTTTTGAGCTTCGTGAGTTGGGAGGAGGGAGAGGAGAGGGCAGAGGGTCGGGTTTGAAGCGGAGGAGGGCGGTGGTCCTCCTGGGAGGCGGCGCCTGAGGCGCGGCGGCCTCGCTGGCCGCGGCGGCGCGATTCGCCCCCCACCCCGTCGCCTTTCTCTTTTTTTTTTTTTTTTATTTGAAATCGATTTGAGAAAAAAACAAAAGGGGGGGGCCAGCGGGTTTTTAAGGGGAAGGGGTATATTTTATATTTTTTTTTTTATTTTAATTTAGTTATTTAATTCAATTTAAAGTTGACTTTTCGTTTTAACTCGAAATCAAGCCCACCGACTGTCGCCCCTAGCTAATTACCCCCATTCCGAACACAATGGGATATGTAACGTAAGCTGATCTGATCGCTTTGATCAGTTTCTGTTGAATTTACATTTAAATCATTATATTGAATTTTAAACGTACATTTCTAATTACCGGGGTCACATACTAACTAGAAAAATTCCAGAAAAATATTTTCTAGCTTCGTATTGACGATGCGGTCCTAACAAAACTAGTTTCGTCGAATTCCGAGACCGTTTGAAAAATGGCCAATTTCCAGTCGATTAAAATCAACTGAAAATGGTCAAACGCATTTTCCTTTGCCACGCTCACATATTGATTCGAAAAATTATGAAATTTGGAATCTAGCAATAACTCGACATCACGGACCCAACAAAACTGGTTTCGTCGTAATCCAAGGTCGTTTGCAAAATTGCTATTTTTAAGGGCCTTATATATATAAAAATATATATAAATTCCACAGCGACTATTTCTAATTTTTAACTGGACATATCTTATCATTTCTAAGATGAAATCCCAGTTTGTTAACTTCATTACAAAGATATAGTTATACAGATTCAAATATTTCTTGTTTCGTTCAATTCTGACTTATATTGAATTCTGTATATTCATTTGAAATTAGAAATCGAATTTTCGAACTACCGCGCCATTTTCAATTCCTTTTATAATTATATATAATTATTTATATTCTAACGACGACGCGTATAAATATATACGTTCGAATTATATTCAAAACAGATTTCTCGTCGATATTATTTAAAATAATCTATTTTAAATATTCAAAATTCGCTAAAATTGCCAAAATAAAATTTTTAAACTGGCCCAGATTTTCGGGTTGTTACAATCTCCCCCACTTAAAACTTTTCGTCCCCGAAAAGGAACAAAGTCGAAAGTGGTTTGATTATTCAGCTCTACGATCGATCAGGCTTCCATTCTCCAACTCTTTAGTTTCTGAGAATTTTCAAAATTTCAAAAATTTGGCTAACACCCTAAATTTTCGAAAAATTTCGCCATAACCTCCCCTGCACCGGGAGCATCGGGGAATTTCAAATAGCTTCCCCGGTCCTTCAGATCTCAAAAAGAAAAAGAAAAAGCCAAGCGGCTAGCCAATAGGCTCACAAAATCATCATCACCCAAACAAAACAGTAAATTATGTAGTAAACATGTACCTATTTGTCGGGCAAACAAATTTTATTCTCTGGCTCTAGCCTCCTTGCTATGACCTGCTCAATATAAGTATATGTATATGCAAGCAAATGCGACCAATTTTCAATATAATCCAATATTTGATTCAATTAGGCTAAATGGTTTAAAATTAGCAAACAAATGAACAAACAACACAAACATCAATCAATTAGTGAATTTAACGTTTCAAATTCATAATTTTGATATATATACTGAAAATCTTGTTTTTGATGCCAATTCACAACAAAGTGTTCTAGCTATATAAGATTTGGTTCTCACACCAGCCTAATGGAAATATATAGATATCATACTTTCGTTACTCGAAAATAAATGCTGGTGATGGTATACTTCATCATCAGGACCATGTCCGGGCGACTAGAGTGCGACTCTATATCTATCCAATATATTAAAACTTCGAATACACGCGGATCAGACGTATACGCAAAATCTATATATACTGGATTGTCCACATCAATTTAAATAGATAATCAAATACGAATAATTGATTAAATTTTCAAAACAAAAATTTGTTTTCATTTTCAAAAATATACTCTTCACACTCGTTCTAGGATACTACTGATCGCATCTCTAATGAGTCATTCTCGTTGGATATTACTAATCCAATTTCTGATGAATTCTTTCGTACGGTTCTAATGTGTCTTGTTCTCTGCTTTGTAAACCAAAGCTCTGATACCAAATGTGAAGACCCGCAACTTCCCCGTAAAGGAAAGCGTCGGATAGTTCGAGAACAAACCACAACAGAACGCATATAGAAGAACATTTCATTGTATATAACAACAATGCATCAGATTACAAGAATATACAGAGTATAAAAGAATATTACACAGAAATATCAGAGATTTAAATTACATTTAAATACATAGCAGCGGAAAATAATACAATACACAACTAGAATGAGATATACGGATACAAAGCTTCCCGGATATCGTTCCAGTCGTAAACCAGGATCCTGTGAATATAAATCTGCAAAACCAAAACTACTAGCTGCCCGTGTCAAAATAAGGGCACCCAGAGTTTAGGTCAAAACAATAAACTCCAGGTCAGTCATGTGACTGGTGTGAGAACTAAAGCAGTTATAAATCTTTATTTTCAAAGCTAGGTAAAACAAGGGACCACGCCGTATAACACGGAACGGGTTTCCTCCCAAGAATACCAGTGCATAAGACAAACAACGCAATGCTAAATAAAGAAAAATGAAGCTGTTATAAGACCCAGGTCCCATCACACAATGCAACGCAGTCGAGGATAGGGTTTTCCCTTATAACAGCCAAAGAATGCTTGATACGTTTAAAACAAATCATTTGATACTATTATAAGTGCATAGAGTATAAAACAACTTCAAATCATAAGTATCAATCATAGGCGGCATGAATGCCCCATACCACTATGTCGCCATATATAGGTTTACAAATAAAACCGCAAATGTCACGTATTTGGAAATTGGGTTTCCATCTATGAACCGAGGCTAGGGGCAAGATCCTCAACCGATTCGAGACGCTCTAGCCCGCCCCTCAGGAACAGCCGCAACTGCCCCTTGGATCGTCAGGGCCGGTCCACACGGAGTGGATTATTATGCCTGAACAATACGTCTCCCCACCCTATGGGGTGTAAGTCTGGTCCGTCAGCCGACCAGAATGCATTCGGCCGAAACCGATATAACCGAGGCGCCTCGCAACAGCAACAACAACATAAGTCAAACTCGTCAGGGCGTGTAAAACCACTGACGCCACTTCTAACTAGAAAGAAACGCATGCCCTCCCTGAGGTCCGTCTCCCGTTTTTGATTCATACCGGGTGTGAAACTCGCGAATCAAACGTTACACAAAGCTACGCCACAAAGGTCGTGCTTTGATCATCAACCACAAGACTTTGCTTTTCAACAGAAGCCTTGATCATTTGCATCTTAGCATGCCACACAGGCAAGCCATCCTATGCAACCGATATCAGTCACACAGAATGAAATCCGATGTCAGACACACAGTCCATTTACAAGTCCGTTCTGGGTCTGAACGAAACCGGAGGCACCTAGTACCCCGCATATCCATCGATCTCCAAGTACGTCTGGACGATCACTAACTGTTTCCATCTTCTTGGGTGTACAGCCCAATCAAGATCATCAGTTATCACCCAAACGACGTGAAGACCTCCGGTCTTCGACCATCGTCTTCGTCTTCGACTTATCGTCGTATCAGTTACTCAGAATGGGATAAACCCGGTCTTTCCGAATAACTCGCGTATATTTTAAATAAGTGTTACACAAACACAACATACGCCTCATTCCAATTCATTAGTCACTAACCGTAAATTAATCAAGAGAATAATTCCCCAAATATTAACCCCGAAGGCCGAAACCAACATCAGATCAATATCCAGAAAACCATTCTGCTTGGCTAACCGCCAGTTAGTTTCTAAATTTCACATTCAAATCTAATTACAGATTTATCTATCGCCTGGAGCAAAACTGGTGATACTCCATTCTCGATCTTTTCAATCTAATTAAAGATTCATTAAAACTCCACTTAGTTTTAATCATTATCTGGGTTAAAGAATCAGTGTCATTTAAAACACGATTCACGATAAACCCAAAATCACATTCCATTAATTATCGGGTTAAAGAACAAGTGTTATTTAAAAACACTGTCCACGATAAACCCAAAAATCAATATCGATTCAATTCCAATTAAATGTTATTTAATTGGTACACTTCATTAAATCTAAATAAAAAGATTTAATCATTTCTCAACTGGGTTCAAGAACAGTGTTAGTGAAGACACCATTCACGACAAACCCAAATCACATTCGATATTCAATACAAGGCTCTGAATAGAAAATATATCGGCTTATATTCAATATCGAATTCTACGACTAACAAATGTCGTATTGGAAATAACGATATACATATATATCTTTCAAATTTCCATAACAACACCTGTATAATCATGAATTCCAACATCGAAATATTCCGAAGACAATTTCGATTCAAATCCACTCCAGTGTAATCATTGGAATTTTGGTTACTTTTAAAACCCTTTTCGAATTCAATTTATTTATTTAAAAATAAATAGAATTATAATTCTAGTTCAAAACTAGTTCATTTCGATAAAAATCTATTTTTATCTTTTCTAATATGGAATTTTTCATCCCAATTCTTTCTAAATCATTTCTTATGATTTTACACAAATTATTACTATTTTTAATAATTTTATCAAGGCCCGTACAGTCGATTTCCATCAATGGCCATCGAACTGCACTTATAGCGACCTTTTTCGAATTTGATTTGGACATAATTCCAAATCCAACCGTTAGATTTCAAATTTCTAACATTCATTAGAAAGCTCTTTTCGATACGAACCCAACGGTTCCGGTTTTAGGAGAATCCGACGGTCGGATCTCCCGTAATGTCCGTTTGAAATAAATGGTCGAAATTCGCGAACTGCCGCGGCGCGGCGCGTTCTATTCAGGCCATTATATTATATATATAATATATATATAATATATACTTCGTCGATTTCTATTTAAAACGAATTATATAAATAGTTTTAAAATTCGTTTCAAAAGCAATCTCAACTTCCTTTTCAATTCAAATCAAAATTGAATTCTTCTTTATAAATTCGTTTCAAAATTCATTTCTATTCAATTCGAATTTCAATTCAATTTGAATTCATTTCAATTCGCTTTTAATTCAATTCGAATTCGTTTTCAATTCAATTCATTTCGAAATCGTTTTCAATTCAATTCGAATTCGTTTTCAATTCAATTCATTTCGAAATCGTTTTCAATTCAATTCGAATTCGTTTTCAATTCAATTCATTTCGAAATCGTTTTCAATTCAATTCGAATTCATTTTCAATTCAATTCATTTCGAAATCGTTTTCAATTCAATTCGAATTCATTTTCAATTCAATTCATTTCGAAATCGTTTTCAATTCAATTCATTTCGAAATCGTTTTCAATTCAATTCGAATTCATTTTCAATTCAATTCATTTCGAAATCGTTTTCAATTCAATTCATTTCGAAATCGTTTTCAATTCAATTCGAATTCATTTTCAATTCAATTCATTTCGAAATCGTTTTCAATTCAATTCATTTCGAAATCGTTTTCAATTCAATTCGAATTCATTTTCAATTCAATTCATTTCGAAATCGTTTTCAATTCAATTCATTTCGAAATCGTTTTCAATTCAATTCATTTCGAAATCGTTTTCAATTCAATTCATTTCGAAATCGTTTTCAATTCAATTCATTTCGAAATCGTTTTCAATTCATTTCATTTCGAAATCGTTTTCAATTCATTTCGAATTCGTTTTTAAAATCGATATAAATATCGTTCACGTCAAAATGGCGTCAATCTAATCAACACGGCTTCATATATTCCTTTATTTTCAAATATTCTATTTCAAATATTTCTTTTTCAAATATTTCTTTTTCAAAACTGGAATGAGGCCCAATCAATTACCATATAAAATTAATTATATGGATTTTCATACAACACATGTATATAATAGCATTGAAAATAATCAACCATCAACCAAAGTGCACTACACTGTATAAGCATCAAATATAGATATTCAACGCTTATAACAGCCTGTCAATCAATCGATCGACATATTTAATCAATCAGGATGAGTGAACTTCAAATTTCATCCTAACACCCGTGTGGGGTTTCAAACAATCAAACACATATTTTATTTGTGCAGTTAGGCGATGTGTAAAATTTATCGACCCAATCAACGTCATTCAAATAGGTGTACATAAACAAACCGTCTGGTTTGTAAATGAATATTTATTTATTCACATTCACGTTAAAAATTATATTTTTAACGATAACACATTTTATTTTGACATATGAATTTCTATTCTTCATTTACACAAATAAAATGATATTTTTATTTTTCTAACATATTTTAGAAAATTTCGGCGGCATAACGGCACGATACTAGAAACGGGACAAGGCCTAGCCTTATCCCCGGTCTAGTGAAGGCCCACGCCATTCACACATCAATCAAATCAATTCGTTATGCAAACCACAAACTTTGGAGTAAGGGTCTAACCTAGCCTTACTCCTTCGCCTTATAACGGCGCACGTCTAATCCTAACCAATTTATCGATTCGATTTTTCACACCACAAACCACATTCAAACCAATATCGCAATCAATCACCAAACAGTCAAACAAACAAGTCCATGGTCTGTGGACGATTGTGTCGGGTGCTACTAAGCACCGTCTGCATCCTAGTATATATATATAACTAGAAATAAAATAGAAAGGTGAGAAATTCTCACCTTTAGCTATCCAACCATCTCGACTCTTCTTTTGCAGAAGTCTTCGTCGTTTCGCCTTTTTGTCACCTTCGTTGCTGCTTTCACTACATACGTAAAAATCACATTTTTACTTCGCTATTCAATATGTAAAAATCGAATTTTTACTTTGCTATTCAATATATAAAAATCGAAGTTTTTTTCTACTATGTTATATAGATAAAAATTATATTTTTATCACGCTATTTTCTATATGAAGATTTCGCCTTTTTAAATTTAAAGATTTCGCCTTTTTAAATTTAAAGATTTCACCTTTTTTTAAATTTAAAGATTTCACCTTTTTCAAAAACAAAGATTTGATTTTTATAGTTCCTACTATGCAAAGATTATATTTTTACTATTCTTATGATGTAACAATTATATTTTTATTGCTTTAAAAATATAAGAATCATACCTTACTATTTCTACTTAACAAAAATTCCATCTTTTCTGTTTTTAAAAATATGATCTTTATTTTCAAGTTCAAATCTTTTTCTATTAAGAGATCAAACCCCTTTTTTTCTCTATCTCAAAGTTTAAAATAAAATCAGTTTTCTTTTCCTTTTCAAATCAGTTTTTATTTTCTTTTCAAAACAGTTTTTCAAAACAGTTTTTCAAAACAGTTTTTGTTTTTAAAATGCAGTTTTGCCTTTTTAAAAATGCAGTTTTTTTTTTTTTCCTTTATCCTTTTCAAATCAGTTTTTAAACTCTTAAAATTCAGTTTTTTTTTAAACTTTTAAAATCCAGTTTTTTTTAAACTTCTAAAAATCCAGTTTTTTTTAACTTTTAAAACCAGTTTTTAAACTTCTATAAATCCAGTTTTTTTTTACTTCTAAAAATCCAGTTTTTAAACTTTTAAAAATCCAGTTTTTAAACTTTTAAAAATCCAGTTTTTAAACTTCTAAAAATCCAGTTTTTAAACTTTTAAAAATCCAGTTTTTTTAACTTCTAAAAATCCAGTTTTTAAACTTTTAAAAATCCAGTTTTTTTAAACTTCTATTAATATAAAAAAAAAAGAAAACAAATAAATTGAAAAACGACTTACAGGGGGGACTCGTCGACGGCTCGGAGGGGATGCGGGGTTGACTGGGCGGAGGCGAAGATGGTGGTTGCGGTGTTCATCGGTGGCGGTCTTCGAGGGGAGCGTGGTGGTCTTCGCGGTGGGGTTTTGAGCTTCGTGAGTTGGGAGGAGGGAGAGGAGAGGGCAGAGGGTCGGGTTTGAAGCGGAGGAGGGCGGTGGTCCTCCTGGGAGGCGGCGCCTGAGGCGCGGCGGCCTCGCTGGCCGCGGCGGCGCGATTCGCCCCCCACCCCGTCGCCTTTCTCTTTTTTTTTTTTTTTTATTTGAAATCGATTTGAGAAAAAAACAAAAGGGGGGGGCCAGCGGGTTTTTAAGGGGAAGGGGTATATTTTATATTTTTTTTTTTATTTTAATTTAGTTATTTAATTCAATTTAAAGTTGACTTTTCGTTTTAACTCGAAATCAAGCCCACCGACTGTCGCCCCTAGCTAATTACCCCCATTCCGAACACAATGGGATATGTAACGTAAGCTGATCTGATCGCTTTGATCAGTTTCTGTTGAATTTACATTTAAATCATTATATTGAATTTTAAACGTACATTTCTAATTACCGGGGTCACATACTAACTAGAAAAATTCCAGAAAAATATTTTCTAGCTTCGTATTGACGATGCGGTCCTAACAAAACTAGTTTCGTCGAATTCCGAGACCGTTTGAAAAATGGCCAATTTCCAGTCGATTAAAATCAACTGAAAATGGTCAAACGCATTTTCCTTTGCCACGCTCACATATTGATTCGAAAAATTATGAAATTTGGAATCTAGCAATAACTCGACATCACGGACCCAACAAAACTGGTTTCGTCGTAATCCAAGGTCGTTTGCAAAATTGCTATTTTTAAGGGCCTTATATATATAAAAATATATATAAATTCCACAGCGACTATTTCTAATTTTTAACTGGACATATCTTATCATTTCTAAGATGAAATCCCAGTTTGTTAACTTCATTACAAAGATATAGTTATACAGATTCAAATATTTCTTGTTTCGTTCAATTCTGACTTATATTGAATTCTGTATATTCATTTGAAATTAGAAATCGAATTTTCGAACTACCGCGCCATTTTCAATTCCTTTTATAATTATATATAATTATTTATATTCTAACGACGACGCGTATAAATATATACGTTCGAATTATATTCAAAACAGATTTCTCGTCGATATTATTTAAAATAATCTATTTTAAATATTCAAAATTCGCTAAAATTGCCAAAATAAAATTTTTAAACTGGCCCAGATTTTCGGGTTGTTACAGCGATCTACTTGCTAAAGTACTTGAGTTGAGGGAATAGGACATATGATGGATAACTCATTTTTGATTGCATCATTTACAACTTTTAACCTATGGTACTTTGGCCTAATATGCCCTTATCTTGAGGAAAGCTCAACAAATAAAGTAGGATTATTAGCTCAGAAATACAATTTCATGATGGGTTAAGTATAATACATGTATCTTAAGGAAAGCTCAACTAATATATGCAATTATATTATCTTATCTATTCAATATATTAACAATACTACGCATGATGTCCTCAGCTTTGGGAAAACTTAATTACTATAGGGTATGAATGTAGCAACAAAATTTTTATAACGCTTCAAATGAGAATATTTAATTCATTCAATGTTCAAATTTGATTCGAATTTAGTAGTCTATTCAAATTTTAAAACGACCACCTTTTTAACACTAATTTTTAAACAAATTTATGAGATTTTTCCATAATTTTTAATCTAGAAAATACTTAAATTTGTGTTTGAAATTTTTTGATAGAAAATGCTATTTCTAAATTTTTTACATAATTAAACAGTCTGTCTATTTTATTACTGATTTGCGATCATGCTATAATCTAATATACGATCATATTTTTATTTCTGTTGTTCGCAGTTTGTACGCTAATGAAATATTATGTAGCACCATAAATATTTCCATTATTAAAAGACTTTAAATCAGATGAATCAAAAGTTTGGTCATGATATGTGGTACGGATTAGGAATACCAGTTTACTTGTGAATTTGATTTAACTTGAGATAGAAGAAATGAATTATTTTAAATAAAAACAACGAGAAATTTATTTTGAATAGAATTAGAACGTATATATTATATAAATCGTCGTTAGAATATAAATATTTATTTTAAATTATAAAAGGAATTGAAAATGGCGCGGTAGTTCGATAATTCGATTTCAAAATTCAAATGAATGTACCGGGTGCAAAATAAACCAGATTTTAGCGAAACCAAAAATATCAGAATCTATTTGAGAATATCTTTCCAACGAATCAGAAAAATCAAAATTTCATAGTGGGAATAAAAAGTTATGTCCAAATGAAAATTCAGAATAGTCGCTACGGAATTTCTGGCCCTTAAAAATGGAAATTTTGCAAACGACCTCGGTTTTCGACGAAACCAATTTTGTTGGATCCGTGACGTCAAATTATTGCTCGGTTTCAAATTTCAGAATTTTTTGAATCAATATGTGAGCGTGGCAAAGGAAAACGCGTTTGACCAGTTTTAGTTGATTTTAATCGACTGGAAAATGGCCATTTTTCAAACGGTCTCAGAATTCGATGAAACTAGTTTTGTTAGGACCGTATCGTCAATACGAAGCTAGAAAATATTTTTTTGGAATTTTTCGAGTTAGCATGTGGCCCCGGTAAATTGAAATGCGTGTTCAAATTCAATATATAGAGTTATATGTTGATTTTGACGAAAACTGATCGAAACGATCGAATCAGCTTACGATACATATCTCATTGAGTTCGGAATGGGGGTAATTAGTTATGGACGATAGGCGGTGGGTTCGATTCCGAGGTCGAAATAAAAAGTTAACTTTATGGATTATAAAATAAATATAAATTTATAGAGAGCCCCCTTTTTTTTCTCCCTTCCTACCACGACACTTCTCAGTTTACAAACAAAAAAAAAGAAACAAAAGGGGGAAACCCGCCGATCTCGATCTCTTCCCCCCGTTCAGTCCACCGCCGCGCTCATCACCAACCATCGCCCCCACCTGCCGCGCCTCCCTCCTCTTCTCGATTTTCCATCCTTCCCTCCTTCAGACGAGAATGCGCCGCGCCCCCTTTTGAAACCCTCAACCACCCTTTCCTCCTTCCGCCGCCCCCCCTCGACTTCCACCTCCTCTTAAGCCGCCGCCAATGATCGACCCCCCCGGCACCTTCGACCGGCGCACCTCCAGTGAGTCCCTGCCCCCCCCTATTTTTTAGTTATTATGAGATTAACTTGATATTTACTAAGAGATTAACATGATTTTTTTTAACAGGAATTAGTATGATTTTTCAAATGAAAAGATTTGCTTTATATATTTAAAAAAGATTAGATTTTTCTTTGTTTAAAGATTAGATTTTTCTTTGTTTATAGATTAGATTTTTCTTTGTCTAAAGGTTAGATTTTTCTTTGTCTAAAGATTAGATTTTTCTTTGTTTAAAGATTAGATTTTTCTTTGTCTAAAGATTATATTTTTCTTTGTCTAAAGATTAGATTTTTCATTGTTTAAAGATTAGATTTTTCTTTATTTAAAGATTAGATTTTTCTTTGTTTCAAAATAAGATTTTTCTTCGAAAAATAAAAATATGTGAAGTAGAAATAAAAATATGATCTTTATTTATTGGAATGAAGCAATAAAAATATAATTTTATTGTGAACAACATAAAAAGGACTGCACTGGAATTTCAAACAGATCTAGACGGTTCAGCAGTTCAAAAGTAAAGCACGGCGGAGTGGAACCCTCTGTGAGAACTTCTCACCTTTAATTTAAATTTTTAGTTAAAAATATATACTAGGATGCAGACGGTGTTTAGTAGCACTCGACACCCGTCGTCCACAGACCATGGACGGCTTGTATGCTTGTTTGTTTGATTTTGTTGTGTAGTTGATTGTGTGATGTGATGTGAAATGAAATAAAATATTTATATAGATAAAATATTTTATAGTTGAAAATAGAATTTTTAACGTGTATTTAAAATGAAATAAAAATAAACAAATCGGACGATTTATTTATATACACACATTTGACTGATATTGATTGGGACGATAAATTTTACACATTGCCCAACTGCACGAATAAAATCTGTGTTTGATTGTTTGAAAACCCCACACGGGTATTGGGGTGATATATGACATACACTAACCCCAATAATTAGTTGTATGTCGATCGATTGACTGACAGACTGTTTTAAGCATTAAATATTTATATTTGATGCTTATACAGTGTAGAATGCACTTTGGATGATGGTTAATTAATTTTCATTGTTGATATTTACATGCATTGTATGGAAATTCATAGAAATAAAATCTATGGTAACTGATTGGGCCTCATTCCAGTTTTGAAATAGAAATATTTGAAATATTTGAAAAAGAAATATTTGAAATAGAATATTTGAAAATAGAAATATTTGAAAAAGAAATATTTGAATAGAATATTTGAAAATAGAAATATATGAAGCCGTGTTGATTAGATTGACGACATTTTGACGCAAATGATATTTATATCGATTATATTCGTTTTATAATGAATATTGGAAAGTGATTTCAAAATTGAATATTTTGAAATGAAATTCGAATTAAATTGAATTGAAACCAATTAGAATTCGAATTGAATTGAAAATAAAATGAATTCGAATTGAAATTGAATGGAAATCAATCTGAAATGAATTCGAATTGAATTCGAATAGAATTTAATTTGAATTGAAAATGAATAGAAATGAATTCGAATTGGAATTGAATTGAAAACGAACTGAAATTGAATTAAAAATCGATTTGAATTAAAATCAAATTGAGATGAATTTAAAACGAATTTATAAGGAAAAAAAATTCAATCTTGATTTGAATTTGAAATGAAGTTGAATTCGTTTCGAAAACGAATTTAAAACGATTTATAAAATACGTTTTAAAAGTAAATCAACGAAGTGTATATTATATATATTATATATATAATATAATGGCCTGAATAGAACGCGCTGCGCTGCGGTAGTTCGTGAATTTCGACCATTGACTTCGAATGGATATTGCGGGAGATCCGACCGTCGGATTCTCCTAAAACCGGAACCGTTGGGTTCCTATCGAAAAGAGCTTTCTAACGAATAATAGAGATTTGAAATCTAATGGTTGGATTTGGAATTATGTCCAAATAAAATTTGGAAAAGGTCGCTGTAAGTGCAGTTCGATGGCCGTTGATGGAAATCGACTGTACGGGCCTTGATAAAATTATTAAAAATATCAATAATTTGTGGAAAATCATAAGAAATGATTTGTGAAGAATTGGGATGAAAAGCTCCATATTTGAAAAGATAAAAATAGTTTTTTATCGAAATGAAATAGTTTTGAACTAGAATTATAAACCATTTATTTTTTAAATAAATAAAGTGGATTTGAAATGGTTTTTAAAATAACTAGAATTTTCAATAATTGAATTGGAATAGATTTGAATCGAAATTGTCTTTGGAATATTTCGATGTTGGATTTCGTAATTATACAGATATTATTATGGAAATTTGAAAGATATATTTATATTGTTATTTCCAATACGATATTTGTTGGTCGTAGAATTTGATATTGAATATAAGCCGATATATTTTTTATTCAAAGCCTTGTATTTAATATCAAATGTGATTTGGGTTTGTCGTGAATGGTGTCTTCATTAAACTGTTCTTGAACCCAGTTGAGAAAAAGATTAAATCTTTTTATTTAGATTTAATGAAGTGTACCAATTAAATGGTATTTAATTGAATTTGAATTTGAATTGATTTTTGGGTTTATCGTGAACGGTGTTTTAAATAACACTTGTTCTTTGACCCGATAATTAATAGAATGTGATTTTGGGTTTATCATGGACCGTGTTTTAAATAACATTGGTTCTTTAACCCAGTTAAAGACATGATATTGATTTCTGAGAAGATTAAAACTAAGTGGGGTTTTAATGAATCTTTAATTAGATTGAAATGGTCGAGGATGGAGTATCACCAGTTTTGCTCCAGGCGATTGTTAAATCTTTAATTAGATTTGAACGTGAAATGGTAATTGAATTTACCAATAACACCGTGGTGTTAGATATGAAGTATTACCAGTTTTACTTCATGGGATGAATAGGTTGGGATTGGAAAATAAAATAAATGATTACTTCGGTGTGGTTCGCTAATCCCGACTAATTTGAATTGATATTCAAAGGAAGATTAAAGACTAAATTTTAAGAATTTATCTTTGATAAAATTAATGGGAACCTTTCCCAAAGTGTAAGAATATTTGAATAAAAGAATATTCTGAATTGGAATGAGGTGTATGTTCTGTTTGTGTAACACATGTTTATTATATACGCGAGTTATTGAGAAAGACCGGGTTTATCCCATTTTGAATAACCGACGTGGTGTCGAGGTTGAAGACGGTGGTTGAAGACCGGAGGTCTTCACATCGTTTGGGTGATTACTGATGATCTTGATTGGGTTGTACACCCAAGAACAGGGAATTAGTTGGTGATCGTCCAGACGTACTTGGAGATCGATGGATATGCGAGGTACTAGGTGCCTCCGGTTTCGTTCAGACCCAGAACGAACTCGTAAATGGACTGTGTGTCTGACATTGGATTTTATTTTGTGTGATTGATTTCAATTAAATAAATATCTATTTGGCGGTGGAGAATTTATTCTCTTGCTTAACGCCCTTCTCTGAGACGTACGAGCTCAGAGGTTATATATTGATGGATATCAAACGCATGGAGTGAATTGCCTGTGTGGCATGCCTAAGTGGCAAATGACCAAGGCCTTTGTTGAAAAGCAGAGTCTTGTGGTTGATGATCAAAGCACGGTCTACGTGGCATAGCTTTGTGTAGCATTGATTCGTGAGCCTCACACCCTGCTTGTGAACCAGAAATAGTAGAAGTATCCAGGGAGGGCATGCGTTTATTTCTAGCTAGAGGTGGTGTAAGTGCTTAAACTGGCTGGCATTTATATTATTTTCACCTGTGTTGTTGTTGCTGTTGCGAGGCGCCTCAGTTTGATCGGATGATCCGGGTCCGATGGAGTCATTCGTTGGCTCATTTACGCCCCAAAGGGCGGGGTAACGCAGTGTTCAGCCATTTTAATCCACATCGGTGGACCGGCCCTGTGGCTCCTAAGGGTCGATGCGTTTTGTCCCTGAGACATGGGCTAGATTATCTCGAATTCGGTAGAGGACGATCCCTGGCCTCGGTTCATAGATGGAAATCCAATTTCCAAATACGTGACTTTACGGTGTTGATTGTAGAGCCTAGTATGGCGACATGATATATGGTACCCATGCCGTCTATGATTGATATTTATGATTGAAATTGTTTTGATACTATGCACTTATAGTAAAAATAAAACATGAAATTTAGCGTATCAAGCATGCTTTGGCTATTATAAGGTAAAACCCTATCCTCCGGCTTGTGTTGCATTGTGTGATGGGACCTGGGTCTTATAATCGCTTCATTATTCTTTATTTAGCATTGCGCTATTGTTTTATGCACTGGTATTCTTGGGAGGAAACCCGTTCCGTGTTATACGGCGTGGTCCCTTGATTTATCTAACTTTAAAATAAAGATTAATAACTGTTTTAGTTCTCACACCAGTTACATGACTGACCTGGAGTTTATTGTTTTAACCTAAACTCTGGGTGCCCTTATTTTCCACATGGGCTGCTAGTAGTTTTGGTTTTGCAGATTTATATTCAAATGAACCTGGTTTACAGCTGGAATGATATCCGGAAAGCTTTGTATTCGTATATCTCCTTCAGTTGTGTATTGTATTATTTTCCGCTGCTATGTAATTTATTGTAATCTCTGATATTTGGTAAATATGTAATATTGATTTATACTATGTATATTCTTGTATTCTGATGGAATTGTTGTAATTAACAATGAAATGTTCTTCTGTCTGCGTTCTATTTTGTCATGTTCTCAAAACAATCAGGCGTTTCGAACGGTCTTGATCGGTTTAGCGACTGATTTAGATCGAGCGAAATTCCCGGTTGTTTCATCATGGTATCAGAGCTTTGGTTTACAAAGCTCGAGAACAAGACACATTAGAACTATACGAAAGAATTCATCCAAAATTGGATTAGTAATATCCAATGGGAATGACTCGTTAGAGATAGGATCAGCAGTATCCTAGAACGAGTGTGAAGAGTATATTTTTCAAATGAAAACAAGTTTTGTTTTGAAATTTAAATCGTTGTATACGTATTTGAATATTTATTTTATATTGAATTCAGACAATCCAATATATAAAGATTTTGCATATACGCCTTGCAAACGTGTATTCGAAGCATATACGCCTTGCAAACGTGTATTCGAAGTTTTAATGTACTGGATAGTTATAGAATCACACTCTAGTTGCCCGGGGATAATTCTGGTGATGGGGCACCATCGCCAGTATTTATTTTTGAGTTTCGAAAGTGAGATTTCTATATATTTCCAATTTACTGGTGTGAGAACCCAAATTAGATAGGGCCTACTGTTGTGATTTGACATCAAAAATCTGATTTTTGACTATATATCAAAGTTATGAATTTGAAATGATAACCAACTAATTGATTGATAGTTGTGTTGTTTGATTATTGTTTGATTAATTAAATGTTGAACCTATAGCCAATTTGAACCAAATAGTAAATTGTATTGAAAATTTATCGCAATTGCATGCATGTACATGTACTTACATTGAACAGGTCATTGCAAAGAGGCTAGAGCAGAAGAACAAAATTGTTTGCCCAACAAATAGGTACATGTTTACCATAATTTACTGTTTTGTTTGGGTGATGATGATTTTATGAGCCGATTGGCTAGCCGCTTGGCTTTTTCTTTTGGATTGAAGAAGGCCATGGGAGGCTATATGAAATATCCCGAAGTGCCCGGTGCAGGGGAGGTTATGGTGAAATTTTCTGAAAACTTAGGGTGTTAGCCAAATTTTTGAAAAATTTGAAAAGTTCTTAGAAACTGAAAAGTTGAAGAACTTAAGCCGTAAAGAAAACAATGGAAGTTGAGTTGATTTGTGAAACAACTTTCGGCTTCGTTCCTTTTCGGGGACGAAAAGTTTTAAGTGGGGGAGATTGTAATAATCCGGAAATTCTGAGCCAATTTAAATTTTTTATTTTGGCAATTTTAGTGAATTTTGATTATTTAAAATGTATTATTTTAAATAAAAACGACGAGAAATTTATTTTGAATAGAATTAGAACGTATATATTATATAGATCGTCGTTAGTATATAAATATTTATTTTAAATTATAAAAAGAATTGAAAATGGCGCGATAGTTCGATAATTCGATTACAAAATTCAAATGAATGTACCGGGTGCAAAATAAACCGGATTTTAGCAAAACCAAAAATATCAGAATCTATTTGAGAATATCTTTCCAACTGTAACGACCCAGAAAATCTGAACCAATTTAAAAATTTTAAATTGGCTAAAATAATGGATTTCAAATATTTAAAATAAATATTTTAAACAATGGCGATGAAAACTGAGTTGAATCGACATTTGAAAATGAATATAATTAAATATAATTATATATAGAAGTGAAAATGGCGCGGTAGTTCGATAATTCGATTTCAAACTTCAATTGAATATACCGGGTGCAAAACAATCCAGATTTTAGTGAAACCAAAAACATTTGAATCTAATTGGTAATATCTTTCTAACGAATCCGACCAATCGAAATTTGATAGCGGGAATCAAAAGATATGTCCAGTTGAAAATTCTGAATAGTCGCTATGAAATTCAGGCCCTTAAAAATGGACATTTTGCATACGACCTCGGATTTAGACGAAACCACTTTTGTTAGATCCGCAGTGTCAGGTTATTGCTAGGTTTCAAATTTCATAATTTTTCGAATCAATATGTGAGCGTGGCAAAAGAAAACGCGTTTGACCAGTTTCTGTTGATTTTAATCGACTGGAAATTGGCCATTTTTCAAACGGTCTCAGAATTTGACGAAACTAGTTTTGTTAGGACCGTATCGTCAATACGAAGCTAGAAAATATTTTTCTGGAATTTTTCTAGTTAGTATGTGACCCCGGTAATTCTAAATGTGCGTTTAAAATTCAATATAATGATTTAAATGAAAATTCAAAAGGAAACTGACTATAACGATCAAATCAGCTTGCGATACATATCCCATTGTGTTCGGAATGGGGGTGAAACGCTATGGGCGACAGGCGGTGGGCCTCGTTTCGAGGTCGTGTGTAAAAGTCAACCCTTTTGCAAATTTAAATAATAAAATATAAAAAAAAAAAAATTCATTCCTCCCTCCCCTTTATCTTCTTCCTGGCCCCCCCCCCCGATTTCATTCTGCAGTCAAACAAAAAAAAAAAAAAAAAAAAGAGAGAACCCTAAGACGATCGCCGAGCCACCGCCGAACCACCACGAAGGCCTCGCCCTCCTCCCTTGATCGAAGCACCGCGACACCCACGAGCCCCCCCCTTAAGCATCGCGACACCCACGAGCCCCCCCCCGTTCAAAGCCCTAGCGCCGCCCCCCCTCGTGAAGCCTCCGACGAACTGAAGAAACCCCCTCCCCTTTCTGTAAGTCGTTTTATTTTTTTTTTATTTATTATTTTGTTAAATAATAAAAACTGGAAAATGTTTAAAAGTAAAGTTAAGAACTGATTTTATAAAAAGGTTAAACTGACTTTAAAAGCATTTTTTTTAACTGTTTTTTTCTTAGGATTTAAAACTGAAATTTGAATTAGGTTAAAACTGATTTGTTTTAATATTAAAAACTGATTTTGTTGAAAATTTAAAACTGATTTGTTTTAATATTAAAAACTGATTATGTTAAAAGTAAAACTGAAATTGTTTAAAGTATTAAAACTGAAATTGTTTAAAGTAAAAAAACTGTTTTATGTTAAAGTATTAAAACTGAAATTGTTTAAAGTTTAAAAACTGTTTTATGTTAAAGTATTAAAACTGAAATTGTTTAAAGTTTAAAAACTGTTTTATGTTAAAAGATTAAAACTGAAATTGTTTAAAGTTTAAAAACTGTTTTATGTTAAAAGATTAAAACTGAAATTGTTTAAAGTATTTTAAAAACCGAATTTTAAAAGCAAGGAAAAACTGATTTTGAAAGTCAAAATGAAAATCATATTTATATGTTGAAAGCAAAATAAAAATCATATTTTTATATGTTGAAAGCCGAAATAAAAATCATATTTTTATATGTTGAAAGTCAAAATAAAAATCATATTTTTATATGTTGAAAGTCAAAGAAAAATCATATTTTTATATATTGAGTAGCATAGTAAAAATTCTATTTTTACATATGCAGAGAATACGGGTGAAAGCGACAAATAGGCGAAGATTTCTATTAAGAAGTATCGTGCAGTTGGATAGCTATTTGTGAGATTTCTGATTTAAAATTTTTATATATATACGTGTGAAATGAAAGTGAATAGCTATATATAAATTGCTATATATAAATATATATATATATATATATACGCCCCCTCGTCCACAAACCATGGACGATATTTATTGGTTGAAATTGTTGTGAAAATTGAATGACTGTTTGGGATTGTTTGTGATGGATATTGGTTGATTGTGGTTGAAAAATACCCGTTTGTGGTTGTGAAATATTTGGTTGAAACCACTTAGGATTAGTTTGTGGAAATGAAATAAATATATACATGCCGCCTGCGTGCGAACTAGATGCATGATTCCCATTGTCAAAAACCGCGAGGTTTTAAGGTAGAGCGAGGAGCCGTACTAGGGACGGTGCCGGTGTAACTACCCTGCCGTTATGCTGCCGAAATTTTGAATAATATTTGTGTGTTTGAATTATTTTCATATGCTTAAACCATATTTATTCCTTATATTGAAAACATTCATGTGTTGAATTGATATTCATTCGTTGTTTAGAAATTCATGTGTTGAATGGTATTCATATTTTGAAATAAACTGTTAGATAATAAAAATCACATTTTTATCTATATATAAAAACTATAGAAAACATTCATGTGTTGAATTGATATTCATTCGTTGTTTAGAAATTCATGTGTTGAATGGTATTCATATTTTGAAATAAACTGTTAGATAATAAAAATCACATTTTTATCTATATATAAAAACTATAGAAAACATTCATGTGTTGAATTGATATTCATTCGTTGTTTAGAAATTCATGTGTTGAATGGTATTCATATTTTGAAATAAATTGCTCGATAATAAAAATCACATTTTTATCGATATATAAAAAAAACTATAGAAACATTCATGTGTTGAATTGATATTCATTCGTTGTTTAGAAATTCATGTGTTGAATGGTATTCATATTTTGAAATAAACTGTTTGATAATAAAAATCACCTTTTATCGACTATATGAACTATATAGAAAAATAGTGTTTTGAAATGAATTGTTTTACAATAAAAATCACATTTTTATTGTATGCATAAAACGTTGAAATGTGAAGTGTTAAAAATAGCCACTTGTTCAAAATAAACATATATGAGTTGAAATATTCATTAATTAGCTAATGAAATGATTTGCACCTAATTATGTAACATTAGAATGAATGGTGTTTTTAAACCAAATAGAAATCAAATATGAAGTTGAATAGAAAATGAAAAATGATATGAACTGTATATATATGTACATGCATATTCATTGAACAGGTTATAGCAAAGGGGCTAGAGAAGAGGAATAAAATTTTGTGCCCGACAAATAGGTACACATTTACTGATTTGTTTGGGTGATGATTTTGAGCCTGATTGGCTAGCCGCTTGGCTTTTTCTTTTTGAGATTAGAAGGACCGGGACGCTATTTGCGATTTCCCGACGCTCCCGGTGCAGGGGAGGTTATGGCGAAATTTTTCCAAAATTTAAGGTGTTAGAAAATTTTTTGAAGTGAAAACGATATAGAAATCCTTGAATGAACTATATTTATATAACTATATAAATATAAATAAAATTAAAACGAAACGAGGCCGTGCAGTTCGTATTTCGAAACCGTGATTTCAAACGACTAGTACGGGAAATCCGACCATTGGATTTTCCCGAAACCTCAACCGTCGGGTTCGCCTTGGAATAATCTTTCCAACGGCATCAACCTTGTAAAAATCCAACGGTTGGATTGTCTGGAATGTTTAATTCAAATCTGAAGAAAAACAGCGCCAGAAACGATTATATTTATTTATATATATAAATAGAATTATATTTAATCGAATAACGACGCTGCAGTTCGTATTTTGAAATCGAAAATTCAAACGATTGTACCGGGAGATCCGACCGTCGGATTTTCCCGAAACTGGAACCGTTGGGTTCGTTTTGAAAAGACCTTTCTAATGATGTAAATTTTGTGAAGATCCAACGGTTAGATTTTCAGATATGTGTAAATCAAATCTGAAGAAAAACAGCGCCACGGCCGCCTTATGGCCCGAAGCGTCGTTTTGAATAAAATGGCTATTTTAAAATAAATAAAAATAGCGATAAATAGTTATAAAATATCGTAAGCGATATGGAATGGAAATAAACTGAATTTGCTTGATTTATGTGATGTTTGATGGTTGAATGTGTTTGGTGTGAAAACTATATTAAAGAACACAATTGGTGTTGTCGAATAATTTAACCATTGAAATAAATCGATTTGAAATTCTAAATATACGTGAATTATTTGAAAAGGCCGAGTTAATTCTCATTTCGAATAATCGACCGACGATTGAAATTCGAAGATGAAGACGATGGTCGAAGACCAGAGATCTTCACCTCGTTTGGATGGTAACCGAGGTCCTGATTGGGAGGCATCCCGAAATATGGATAATGAGTGGTGATCGTCCGGACGTACGTGTTGGTCGAAGGGTTTGCGAGGTATTTAGTGCCTCCGGTTTCGTTCAGACCCAGAACGGACTTGTAAATGGACTGTGTGTCTGACATAGGATTTATTCTGTGTGGCATGCTAAGATGCAGTGATCAGGGCTTCTGTTGAAAAGCAAAGTCTTGTGGTGACGATCAAAGCACCGCCTGTGTGGCGTAGCTTTGTGTATAACGTGAATTCGCGAGCCTCACACCCCGGTATGAACCTAAAACGGGAGAAGGACCTCAGGGAGGGCATGCGTTTCTTTCTAGCTAGGGTGGTGTCAGTGACCTACCAGCCCTGACATTTATATACTTTTCACCTATGTGGTTGTTGCTGTTGCGAGGCGCCTCGGTTTGATCGGACGATCCGGGTCCGATGGAGTCATTCGTTGGCTCGTTGACGCCCCAAAGGGCGGGGAAACGTATTGTTCAGGCATTTTAATCCACATCGGTGGACCGGCCCTGACGATCCAAAGGCTTGACTGAGTACTTGCCTGGGACACGGGCTAGAGCGTCTCGAATTCGGTAAGGACTATCTTTTGCCTTGGTTCATGACGGAAATCCAATTTCCAAATACGACATCGTGCGGTTTTGATTGTATATATATATGGCGACATGATATATGGTACCCATGCCGTCTATGATTGATAGTTATGATTTGAAATTGTTTTCAAAAACATATAAACACTAGCAATAATATCAATTGCCTTTGTTTTATTCGTATCAATCATATTTTGACCATTATAAGGTAAAACTCTATCCTCTGGTTTGCGTTGCATTGTGTGATGGGAACTGAGTCTTATAATGGCTTCATTTTATAAAAAGCATAGCGATGTTTAAAAGAAAGATTTGTTTTAAAGCACTGGCAATCCAATGGAGTAAACCCGTTCCACGAAAGTGGCGTGGTCCTGTGATTAGCCAATTATATATGTGTTGAGTAGATTTCTCATACCAGTCCCATGACTGACTCGTAGTTTGTTTCACTCTCAAACTCGGGTGCCCTTTTTTCTACACGGGCAACCTTGTATTCAGGTTTAGCTGGTTCTTTCTGGATAGCTGGAGCTGAAGAGGGATTCTATCATTTATTTCTTTTTATGCTGTTCAGCTCCTATTGTACATATTTTGTTTATTTCCGCTGTAGACATTTATGTATAGCTGAACTGTATTTGTACTAAGTAAGATCCTGTATACTGTGTAACTCTGATGATTACTTTTATCCAGTATATTTTGTTGTTCATTCTGGTGTATTTATTTAATTCTGTTCTGCTATTATATGTTTCTGTGTTATATTCCAAAAGATAACCTTGTTTCCGTGAGAACGGGAAATCGGGTCGTCTCAACGTGGTATCAGAGCTTTGGTTAAGCTTAGTTCTGGAATATAACATTTGAACGAACTCGTCAGAAATAGAACCAGTAGTGTTCTAGGACGGGTAACTCTATACAGATAGGATCAGCAATATCCTAGTATGAGTAAAGCAGAATAGATTACACCTCGATAGACACATTTACATTTGAAGTATATGTTTCTATGTTTGAAAATTTTCTTTTCTGTGACCTGACACTTGATCTGCAAATTGCAGAAGTACTAGAAAAATGAGTGCCAGAAACAGAAGGAATACAGAACCCGATCTAGAGGCTCTATTAAAGAAATATCGAAATCTGAACGGAGCGCAATTCTCGGGCAATGAATCTATTATTCAAACTCAAGCTTGGTTGAGTTCTGTCGAGAGAATCTTTGAGCATATCCAGCTGAGAGATGACCAGAAATGGTTAGTAGCATCTTGGGCGCTCAAAGAAGAAGCTTTAATCTGGTGGGAATCAATCATCAGAAATAATCCAGAAGGTGATATCACCTGGGACAGATTCAAAGTGATTTTCCTAGAAAGATTTACTCCTCCCGAAGTAACCGAGAGATTATGTGAAGAATTTTCTTATCTAATACAAGGTGACATGACCATTCCCGAATATCATAAGAAATTCAATGAACTTGCTCACTTTGCTCCTCATCTAATTCAAAATCCGAAGAGGAAAAATATGAGATTTATTCACGGACTTCAAAGGAAATACCAGAATAAAGTATTGGGGCATGTGAAGCTTCCTTTTCCAGAAATGATTTACATGGCTTATCAGTATGAAGACCTCCATAAGAAAGGAATGTTGCGCGACGAAGAAGAAGTCTATTCTAGTGACAAAGAAAAGTCGGAAACTGATATTCTTGAAGCCAGTAAGAAGCCCAGTGTCAAGAGAAAATGGGCTAAATCTGAGAAGGAACCCGTAACAACTGCTACTTGCTCTAACTGCCATCTGAAGGGGCATTTGTCGATAAATTGCGGGCCCTTAAAGAAGCGGATAAAAAGTGAATCCAAGCCCACTAAGAAACAAAGGAACCCCCATGGGGAAAGGAGATGCCATAAGTGCCGCCAGGCAGGTCATATTGCACGGGAGTGCCAACTCTCAAAGAAATCTGAAACCATATGTATAAATGAAGTAGCAGAAACTTCTGAGCCCTCAGCTAGTCAAGAAAGGCCCGATGTTTTAGAAGGCACGCTTACTGTCAAAAACATTCCAGTCAAAGTACTGTTTGACACAGGCGCGTCGCGAAGTTTCATTGCCAAAGATGCAGCTAAGAAACTGGATTTGAATTTGAAGAAGCTCAAGGAACCAATGACTGTCCAGAATCCGGTTGGGGGTTCCATTGATCTCAGTTGGGTTTGTGGAGTCCCAGTTTCTTTCTCTCGTTATCGGTTTCCTACCATCGCAGTCGTCATGAATTTTAAAGAGTTTGATCTTATCTTGGGGTTAGACTGGTTGACCAAATATGAAGCTGAAGTTAAATGCGCCGACAGAATCGTAAAGGCAAAGATTAAATCAGGTGATTATATAACCATTCCTTGTGAAGGTCGGAATGCTAATAGAAAAGACTTCTGGGCGGCTCTAAATGTTTCTCCAGCCCCAATTGAAAATGTTCCTGAAATCACTGAGAATATTCCCGATCTCATCAAAGACATTCCTATCGTCAAAAACTATGCGGATGTGTTCGAGGAAGTTGTTCGCTTACCTCCGCAGAGAGAAATAGATTTCAAGATTGCTTTGATTCCCAATTCAAGGCCGGTAGTTCACGCTATTCGAAGAATGTCCTTGAAGGAGAAGGAGGAATTAGACAATCAAACACGACAGCTAGTATGGAAAGGTCTGATAAGGCCTAGTTTCTCTGACTGGGGTGCAGCCGTGGTATTTGTCCCAAAATCTGACGGTACTTTACGTCTATGTGTGGATTATCGTGATTTGAACAAACAGACAATAAAGAACAAGTATCCATTGCCGCGGATTGATGATTTGTTGGATCGATTAAATGGAGCACAAGTATTCTCACGAATGGACCTAGCTACATGATTCCATCAACTTCGAATTGCCGAAGAGTGTGTTCCAATGACAGCGTTCAGAGGCCCCGACTTATTCTACGAGTGGTTAGTAATGCCGTTCGGCTTATGTAACGCTCCAGCCTATTTCGTCGATCTGATGAACCGAGTATTCAGAGGAGTATTGAATAAATTTGTTCTGGTTTTTATTGATGATATTCTAATCTTCTCTAAATCAAAGGCCGAACATGAAAAGCATCTGGAACAAGTGTTAGAAATTCTCAGACGGAATGTATTAAAAGCAAAGTTTTCCAAATGTATATTCTGGCAAGACGAAGTGAAATTTCTGGGCCATGTCGTATCGAAAGATGGAATCGCTGTGGATCCAAGCAAAATCACAGCAATTCAAAATTGGAAACAGCCCAGTACTCCCACTGAAGTCCGCAGCTTTCTCGGATTGGGTAGCTATTATCGGAAGTTCGTTAAAGACTTTTCTAAGATATCTGGCCACTTAACGAAGCTTACAAAGAAGCATTCTAAGTTCAAATGGACTCAAGAAAGTGAGGAGGCTTTCGAAGAGCTAAAGTTAAGATTAACGACAGCTCCAGTGTTAACCATCATCGATGGCAACCAAGATTTAAAAGTATGGACTGATGCTTCTAGAGAAGGCCTTGGTGCAGTGTTAATGCAGAGGGGCCAAGTGATTGCTTATGCTAGCCGTCAACTAAAGCCGCACGAGAAAAACTATGTAACTCATGATCTTGAGTTATTGGCTATCATATTCTCTTTGAAAATCTGGAGACACTATCTTCTGGGCGAGAGATTCGAACTGTTTACAGATCACCAGTCGTTAAAGTATCTGTTCACTCAGAAGGACTTAAATTTGAGGCAGCAACGTTGGCTGGAGTTCCTTGCAGCATATGACTTTGAAATTATATATACTCCAGGAAAAGCAAATGTCGTGGCTGATGCATTAAGCAGAAAGAATGTAATGATCGCCAGTTTTATTATCACGACTTCATTCCTAGATAAGATATCTGCTCTTCAGGAGGATGATCACTTCATTCAGAAGATCAGAAGGATAATTCAACAAGGCGAACCCTCGAGTTTTCAAGTAGATAATGAGGGGATTCTAAGGCTCAAGGGTCGAATATGCGTTCCTAACATTCCTGAACTTCGAAAGGAAGTACTGGATGAATGCCACAAGTCAAAACTCAGTATCCATCCGGGAGTAAGCAAAATGTATAATGACATCAAACGCACTTTCTGGTGGAAGTCGATGAAAAGGGACATTTCTTTATATGTAAGCCGATGCCCCACCTGCCAGCTAGTCAAGAGTGACCAACAGAAATTGGCTGGATTATTACAACCGCTAGAAGTTCCTGGCTGGAAGTGGGAACATATTTCTATGGATTTCATTGATGGTTTTCCCAGGACCAGGAAAGGAAATGACAGTATTTGGGTGATCGTAGATCGTTTCACGAAGACCGCCCATTTTATACCTGTCAAATCAAATAGAACCGCTCAGAGTCTGGCGCAGATATACTTCAGAGAAATAGTTAGACTACATGGAGTGCCACTCAGTATAGTAAGTGATAGAGATACAATATTCACTAGCAAATTCTGGGAAGCATTTCAAGTCGAGCTAGGAACGAAGTTAAACTTGAGCACCGCTTATCATCCTCAGACAGACGGTCAGACTGAGAGGGTGAATCGCATTTTAGAAGATCTATTGCGGGCTTGTGTTATAGATTTCGGTGGATCATGGGAAGACCATCTTCATTTGGCTGAATTCTCTTATAATAACAGCTACCAGGCGAGTCTGACAATGTCGCCATTCGAAGCATTGTATGGTAGACCGTGCCGATCTCCTGCTTGTTGGGTCGAGCCTGGAAATAGACTTGTGTTGGGTCCCGATATGATTCGAGAAGCTGCCGACAAAGTCGATTTTATTAAGAAGAGATTACTCGCTGCTCAAAGCCGACAAAAGAGCTATGCCGATAGAAGAAGAAGAGATATATCCTTTGAAGTTGGCGACTATGTATATTTGAAAGTATCGCCGATGAGAGGAGTTATCCGGTTCGGTAAAACTGGAAAATTGGCACCCAAATTCATTGGTCCGTTTCCTATTCTGGAACGGATTGGGACTCTCGCTTATAGGGTCAAACTGCCTGACTGGTTGCCTGGAGTTCATGATGTATTTCATATATCTCAACTTCGAAAGCACGTTCATGATCCAGACTTGATCGTGGAAGAAGCAGCTCAGCAGGATATTGAAATTACTCCAGAATTAGCTGTGAGGCGAGAGCCGCTGAAGATCATCGGCAAAGAAACCAAAGAGCTGAGGAACAAGAAGGTTCGCTTAGTCAAAGTGCAATGGAGTGGAGATCCGCGAGATTGTACTTGGGAAACTGAGGAGAGCATTCGGAAAGCTTATCCTAGATGCCGAGTAGATATCTTTGATTGACTCTGGTGCAAGGTACATTTAACCTACTTTGCATTACCTTTTAATTCTCTATTCTGTTGCTATTTTCTTCCCATGGATGTGCATTGTTTATTCTATACTCTGAATATTAAAAACAAATTGGTTGTTGTATTGTGGGATTGTAGGTTTATCAAACCACTTTCGACTTTATTCCTTTTCGGGGACGAAAAGTTTTAAGTGGGGGAGATTGTAACGACCCAGAAAATCTGAACCAATTTAAAAATTTTAAATTGGCTAAAATAATGGATTTTAAATATTTAAAATAAATATTTTAAACAATGGCGATGAAAACTGAGTTGAATCGACATTTGAAAATGAATATAATTAAATATAATTATATATAGAAGTGAAAATGGCGCGGTAGTTCGATAATTCGATTTCAAACTTCAATTGAATATACCGGGTGCAAAACAATCCAGATTTTAGTGAAACCAAAAACATTTGAATCTAATTGGTAATATCTTTCTAACGAATCCGACCAATCGAAATTTGATAGCGGGAATCAAAAGATATGTCCAGTTGAAAATTCTGAATAGTCGCTATGAAATTCAGGCCCTTAAAAATGGACATTTTGCATACGACCTCGGATTTAGACGAAACCACTTTTGTTAGATCCGCAGTGTCAGGTTATTGCTAGGTTTCAAATTTCATAATTTTTCGAATCAATATGTGAGCGTGGCAAAAGAAAACGCGTTTGACCAGTTTCTGTTGATTTTAATCGACTGGAAATTGGCCATTTTTCAAACGGTCTCAGAATTTGACGAAACTAGTTTTGTTAGGACCGTATCGTCAATACGAAGCTAGAAAATATTTTTCTGGAATTTTTCTAGTTAGTATGTGACCCCGGTAATTCGAAATGTGCGTTTAAAATTCAATATAATGATTTAAATGAAAATTCAAAAGGAAACTGACTATAACGATCAAATCAGCTTGCGATACATATCCCATTGTGTTCGGAATGGGGGTGAAACGCTATGGGCGACAGGCGGTGGGCCTCGTTTCGAGGTCGTGTGTAAAAGTCAACCCTTTTGCAAATTTAAATAATAAAATATATAAAAAAAAAAAATTCATTCCTCCCTCCCCTTTATCTTCTTCCTGGCCCCCCCCCCCCGATTTCATTCTGCAGTCAAACAAAAAAAAAAAAAAAAAGAGAGAACCCTAAGACGATCGCCGAGCCACCGCCGAACCACCACGAAGGCCTCGCCCTCCTCCCTTGATCGAAGCACCGCGACACCCACGAGCCCCCCCCCCTTAAGCATCGCGACACCCACGAGCCCCCCCGTTCAAAGCCCTAGCGCCCCCCCCCCTCGTGAAGCCTCCGACGAACTGAAGAAACCCCCTCCCCTTTCTGTAAGTCGTTTTTTTTTTATTTTATTTATTATTTTGTTAAATAATAAAAACTGGAAAATGTTTAAAAGTAAAGTTAAGAACTGATTTTATAAAAAGGTTAAACTGACTTTAAAAGCATTTTTTTTAACTGTTTTTTTCTTAGGATTTAAAACTGAAATTTGAATTAGGTTAAAACTGATTTGTTTTAATATTTAAAACTGATTTTGTTGAAAATTTAAAACTGATTTGTTTTAATATTAAAAACTGATTATGTTAAAAGTAAAACTGAAATTGTTTAAAGTATTAAAACTGAAATTGTTTAAAGTAAAAAAACTGTTTTATGTTAAAGTATTAAAACTGAAATTGTTTAAAGTTTAAAAACTGTTTTATGTTAAAGTATTAAAACTGAAATTGTTTAAAGTTTAAAAACTGTTTTATGTTAAAAGATTAAAACTGAAATTGTTTAAAGTTTAAAAACTGTTTTATGTTAAAAGATTAAAACTGAAATTGTTTAAAGTATTTTAAAAACCGAATTTTAAAAGCAAGGAAAAACTGATTTTGAAAGTCAAAATGAAAATCATATTTATATGTTGAAAGCAAAATAAAAATCATATTTTTATATGTTGAAAGCCGAAATAAAAATCATATTTTTATATGTTGAAAGTCAAAATAAAAATCATATTTTTATATGTTGAAAGTCAAAGAAAAATCATATTTTTATATATTGAGTAGCATAGTAAAAATTCTATTTTTACATATGCAGAGAATACGGGTGAAAGCGACAAATAGGCGAAGATTTCTATTAAGAAGTATCGTGCAGTTGGATAGCTATTTGTGAGATTTCTGATTTAAAATTTTTATATATATACGTGTGAAATGAAAGTGAATAGCTATATATAAATTGCTATATATAAATATATATATATATATATATATATACGCCCCCTCGTCCACAAACCATGGACGATATTTATTGGTTGAAATTGTTGTGAAAATTGAATGACTGTTTGGGATTGTTTGTGATGGATATTGGTTGATTGTGGTTGAAAAATACCCGTTTGTGGTTGTGAAATATTTGGTTGAAACCACTTAGGATTAGTTTGTGGAAATGAAATAAATATATACATGCCGCCTGCGTGCGAACTAGATGCATGATTCCCATTGTCAAAAACCGCGAGGTTTTAAGGTAGAGCGAGGAGCCGTACTAGGGACGGTGCCGGTGTAACTACCCTGCCGTTATGCTGCCGAAATTTTGAATAATATTTGTGTGTTTGAATTATTTTCATATGCTTAAACCATATTTATTCCTTATATTGAAAACATTCATGTGTTGAATTGATATTCATTCGTTGTTTAGAAATTCATGTGTTGAATGGTATTCATATTTTGAAATAAACTGTTAGATAATAAAAATCACATTTTTATCTATATATAAAAACTATAGAAAACATTCATGTGTTGAATTGATATTCATTCGTTGTTTAGAAATTCATGTGTTGAATGGTATTCATATTTTGAAATAAACTGTTAGATAATAAAAATCACATTTTTATCTATATATAAAAACTATAGAAAACATTCATGTGTTGAATTGATATTCATTCGTTGTTTAGAAATTCATGTGTTGAATGGTATTCATATTTTGAAATAAATTGCTCGATAATAAAAATCACATTTTTATCGATATATAAAAAAAACTATAGAAACATTCATGTGTTGAATTGATATTCATTCGTTGTTTAGAAATTCATGTGTTGAATGGTATTCATATTTTGAAATAAACTGTTTGATAATAAAAATCACCTTTTATCGACTATATGAACTATATAGAAAAATAGTGTTTTGAAATGAATTGTTTTACAATAAAAATCACATTTTTATTGTATGCATAAAACGTTGAAATGTGAAGTGTTAAAAATAGCCACTTGTTCAAAATAAACATATATGAGTTGAAATATTCATTAATTAGCTAATGAAATGATTTGCACCTAATTATGTAACATTAGAATGAATGGTGTTTTTAAACCAAATAGAAATCAAATATGAAGTTGAATAGAAAATGAAAAATGATATGAACTGTATATATATGTACATGCATATTCATTGAACAGGTTATAGCAAAGGGGCTAGAGAAGAGGAATAAAATTTTGTGCCCGACAAATAGGTACACATTTACTGATTTGTTTGGGTGATGATTTTGAGCCTGATTGGCTAGCCGCTTGGCTTTTTCTTTTTCTTTTTGAGATTAGAAGGACCGGGACGCTATTTGCGATTTCCCGACGCTCCCGGTGCAGGGGAGGTTATGGCGAAATTTTTCCAAAATTTAAGGTGTTAGAAAAATTTTTGAAGTGAAAACGATATAGAAATCCTTGAATGAACTATATTTATATAACTATATAAATATAAATAAAATTAAAACGAAACGAGGCCGTGCAGTTCGTATTTCGAAACCGTGATTTCAAACGACTAGTACGGGAAATCCGACCATTGGATTTTCCCGAAACTTCAACCGTCGGGTTCGCCTTGGAATAATCTTTCCAACGGCATCAACCTTATAAAAATCCAACGGTTGGATTGTCTGGAATGTTTAATTCAAATCTGAAGAAAAACAGCGCCAGAAACGATTATATTTATTTATATATATAAATAGAATTATATTTAATCGAATAACGACGCTGCAGTTCGTATTTTGAAATCGAAAATTCAAACGATTGTACCGGGAGATCCGACCGTCGGATTTTCCCGAAACTGGAACCGTTGGGTTCGTTTTGAAAAGACCTTTCTAATGATGTAAATTTTGTGAAGATCCAACGGTTAGATTTTCAGTTATGTGTAAATCAAATCTGAAGAAAAACAGCGCCACGGCCGCCTTATGGCCCGAAGCGTCGTTTTGAATAAAATGGCTATTTTAAAATAAATAAAAATAGCGATAAATAGTTATAAAATATCGTAAGCGATATGGAATGGAAATAAACTGAATTTGCTTGATTTATGTGATGTTTGATGGTTGAATGTGTTTGGTGTGAAAACTATATTAAAGAACACAATTGGTGTTGTCGAATAATTTAACCATTGAAATAAATCGATTTGAAATTCTAAATATACGTGAATTATTTGAAAAGGCCGAGTTAATTCTCATTTCGAATAATCGACCGACGATTGAAATTCGAAGATGAAGACGATGGTCGAAGACCAGAGATCTTCACCTCGTTTGGATGGTAACCGAGGTCCTGATTGGGAGGCATCCCGAAATATGGATAATGAGTGGTGATCGTCCGGACGTACGTGTTGGTCGAAGGGTTTGCGAGGTATTTAGTGCCTCCGGTTTCGTTCAGACCCAGAACGGACTTGTAAATGGACTGTGTGTCTGACATAGGATTTATTCTGTGTGGCATGCTAAGATGCAGTGATCAGGGCTTCTGTTGAAAAGCAAAGTCTTGTGGTGACGATCAAAGCACCGCCTGTGTGGCGTAGCTTTGTGTATAACGTGAATTCGCGAGCCTCACACCCCGGTATGAACCTAAAACGGGAGAAGGACCTCAGGGAGGGCATGCGTTTCTTTCTAGCTAGGGTGGTGTCAGTGACCTACCAGCCCTGACATTTATATACTTTTCACCTATGTGGTTGTTGCTGTTGCGAGGCGCCTCGGTTTGATCGGACGATCCGGGTCCGATGGAGTCATTCGTTGGCTCGTTGACGCCCCAAAGGGCGGGGAAACGTATTGTTCAGGCATTTTAATCCACATCGGTGGACCGGCCCTGACGATCCAAAGGCTTGACTGAGTACTTGCCTGGGACACGGGCTAGAGCGTCTCGAATTCGGTAAGGACTATCTTTTGCCTTGGTTCATGACGGAAATCCAATTTCCAAATACGACATCGTGCGGTTTTGATTGTATATATATATGGCGACATGATATATGGTACCCATGCCGTCTATGATTGATAGTTATGATTTGAAATTGTTTTCAAAAACATATAAACACTAGCAATAATATCAATTGCCTTTGTTTTATTCGTATCAATCATATTTTGACCATTATAAGGTAAAACTCTATCCTCCGGTTTGCGTTGCATTGTGTGATGGGAACTGAGTCTTATAATGGCTTCATTTTATAAAAAGCATAGCGATGTTTAAAAGAAAGATTTGTTTTAAAGCACTGGCAATCCAATGGAGTAAACCCGTTCCACGAAAGTGGCGTGGTCCTGTGATTAGCCAATTATATATGTGTTGAGTAGATTTCTCATACCAGTCCCATGACTGACTCGTAGTTTGTTTCACTCTCAAACTCGGGTGCCCTTTTTTCTACACGGGCAGCCTTGTATTCAGGTTTAGCTGGTTCTTTCTGGATAGCTGGAGCTGAAGAGGGATTCTATCATTTATTTCTTTTTATGCTGTTCAGCTCCTATTGTACATATTTTGTTTATTTCCGCTGTAGACATTTATGTATAGCTGAACTGTATTTGTACTAAGTAAGATCCTGTATACTGTGTAACTCTGATGATTACTTTTATCCAGTATATTTTGTTGTTCATTCTGGTGTATTTATTTAATTCTGTTCTGCTATTATATGTTTCTGTGTTATATTCCAAAAGATAACCTTGTTTCCGTGAGAACGGGAAATCGGGTCGTCTCACCAACGAATCTGAAAAATCGAAATTTCATAGCGAGAATAAAAAGTTATGTCCAAATGAAAATTCAGAATAGTCGCTACGGAATTTTTGGCCCTTAAAAATGGAAATTTTGCAAACAACCTCGGTTTTTGAAGAAACCAATTTTGTTGGATCCGTGACGTCAAATTATTGCTAGGTTTCAAATTTCATAATTTTTCGAATCAATATGTGAGCGTGGCAAAGGAAAACACGTTTGACCAGTTTCAGTTGATTTTAATCGACTGGAAAATGGCCATTTTTCAAACGGTCTCAGAATTCGACGAAACTAGTTTTTTTAGGACCGTATCGTCAATACAAAGATAGAAAATATTTTTTTGGAATTTTTTGAGTTAGCATGTGGCCCCGGTAAATTGAAATGCGTGTTCAAATTCAATATATAGAGTTATATGTTGATTTTGACGAAAACTGATCGAAACGACCGAATCAGCTTACGATACATATCCCATTGAGTTCGGAATGGGGGTAATTAGCTATGGATGACAGGCGGTGAGTTCGATTCCGAGGTCGAAATAAAAAATTAACTTTATGGATTATAAAATTAATCAAATAAATATAAATTTATAGAGAGCCCCCTTTTTTCTCTCCCTTCCTACCATGACACTTCTCAGTCAATATACAAAAAAAAAGAAAAAAAAGGGGGAAACCCGCCGATCTCGATCTCCTCCCCCCGTTCAGTCCACCGCCGCGCTCGTCACCAACCACCGCCCCCACCTGCCGCGCTCGTCACCAACCACCGCCCCCACCTGCCGTGCCTCCCTCCTCTTCTCTATTCTCCATCCTTCCCTCCTTCAGACAAGAACGTGCCGCGCCCCCTTCTGAAACCCTCAACCACCCTTTCCTCCTTCCGCCTCCCCCCTCGACCTCCACCTCCTCTGAAGCCGCCGCCGATGATCGACGCCCCCCCGCTACCTTCGACTGGCGCACCTCTAGTGTGTAACACCCCACCTCCACCAGGGTCACTCACAAGGGAATGCACTAGGTTTGGTGAAGCATTATCGAGGTAAACATGCACAGAAATATTACAAGACAGAACATATATATATATATAAAACAGCGGAAGTAAAACAAATTTCATTACCTTATAAAATAAGGTCTAAAGCCTTTTACATCAGAATACATCAAAACCTGTCTTGCAATAGTAAAGAAGCATAAAACCTTTTCATAAATTATTCCCCATGTGAAACAGCAAAGTAGCCATAGCCAAGAAAAGTCCAAGCCATACATGATGACCTTCAAACAGAAGAAGTCCGAACTAACAATAGCATTTCCTCCCTGTAACCTGGGGGGGGGGACGGAAGACAAGAGGCGAAACAAAACGGGGTCAGTCATAAAGACTGGTAAGCCCTATCTACTATCAGTATATAAACTAGTAAAGTTAACTGGCATGAGGAACTGAGATGAACATAAGTATGATGACAAGATAGGTAAGCTATACAAAAATAACAGGATGAACTACTGTACCAAGATAAACGAGTGTGTCATGATAACTACGGTGTCAAGATAAATCAAGGTATCACATCGTCAGGTTTCTATCAAGTATGCTATTCCAAGTTATCTATCATGTATAACATCCCAAGGTATTTATCATGTATATTTGCTCTGCACCTCTCGTACTAGTGTCCCAATCCGCGTCATGTGTTAACTATGAATGTCCCCTGCCCAATGTCAGGTAATGGTCCATGTCGACCTAATATATAGCATATGTAGGTTTTCCCAACTCGTATGTTTCTTTCCATGTATAGGTTCAGTCCTTTGCCGTAGGCCCTACGGGCTTTCCCATGTAAACGTTTTATCCTTGAGGTTATTTTGGACTGCTACCCTTGATCTAGTTATGTTTCCTTACCATGAACTATCGCGCGTCCACTTAGGATTTATGCCGCCTAGGACCACTAGGGATTATGCTACCTAATGAACGTTTCCGTGTCTCGGTTCGGGTTCAGCCACCTAGGGCCACTAGGGATTATGCCACTCGTCAACTGCGCCCTTTATCCCGCGTATGTATCGTGAACCGTTTTTCCATGTCTAGACGCACATGTTCCTCAATGTGCCATCCGAGTTCCGTGCCAGGGCAAATCAAGAAATACGGAACTCGGTCGGGAGCTTTAAGTCGTCTGCTGATGTAGATGTCAAGGTCTGTTTTTGTACCCGTGGCTATGGTCCCACGTGACCCCTCCCTCAACTACTGAAAGGCAATCCAAGAAAAATCATGTATGAGAACTACACTAAGGCCCATCGATGCCCACTTCCAGATAGCCAACCTCACCCATAACTTGATAGCTAGTATATGGTCACTTGGGAGTTCCCTGCCTTTCCGTACGTACACGATTGACTAAAGATGGTAGGTAGTCGGCGACATGCTATCTCTGGGCAAAACCAAGTATCGTCGACTCCACGCTAATCCATCCCAGTCTTTAGGTCGCTCGCATAGCAACCAAGGCATACTCTTGGCTCTTCTACCGCAGACCTTAACCTCTGTGAGGTCGGGTTTCATGGACCCCTTGCCACCTCACAGAGGGATACCAAGAGTATCCTCACGTTCCCCGAAGCTTCCGCTTCGTCACCCAGTTCGCTGGACCTTTTATCCAAGTCAGATAACTTGCTCCTCCTCGTATACTAAGCGATGACCTACCGTACCAGGTTACTCATCTCTTTATGAACTAGTCCCATGTCCTTAGCTAAGAATTATTACTTAGTTACCCTTAACTAAGGTTTACCACTTAGCCCCTCTTTCCGCTATCCTTGTTAACTACGATTTGTAACCTAGTCCCCTGAGCTAGGGTTTTGTCAAATGGGTTAAGTGTTGTTATCCAAGTTCATGACTTAACCCGCCTACGAATCATGTCAAGATTGGCTAAGTACTCAAGTTCAAGGCTTAGCCCTACAGGTTGGTTAAGTGTACCAAGAAGCTCATGACTTAACCTTATCAAGTCAAACTGGTTAAGTATTTATTTGTCTTAACCCTATCAGATTATCATGTTAGATTGATTAAGCATAGATTATCTTAATCCCATCAGATTGTCGAGTCGGATTGGTTAAGTGTAGGTTAACTTAACCCCATCCACTAATCGTATTACAATGGTTAAGCCTAATTTAAAAGGTCTTGTGACTTAACCCTACCAGACCCACGTATTAGATTGGTTAAGTGTAGGTTACTTAACCTCATCAAATCATCACGTATAATTGGTTAAGTATAAGTTACTTAACCCCATTAAATTATCATGTTAAATTGGTTAAGTATTGGTTACTTAACCTCATTGAATTACCAAGTTTAGATTGGTTAAGTGTTTAACTTAACCCCATCGAATTCCCGTGTTTAGATTAGTTAAGTATAGGTTACTTAACCCCATCTAATTACCGTGTTTAGCTTAGTTAAGTCTTAATTACTTAACCCCATCTAATTACCAAGTCGGATTAGTTAAGCGTAAATTACTTAACTCAATCCCCTAATTGTCTTGTATGGTTAAGTGTCATTAAGGAACCAAGTCCGGTTTGACTTAACCTACCCATTCGTGTCATTTCGGTTAAGTGTCATTAGTCAAATTTACTTAACCTTATCATGTGGCATTAATTTAATTAATGCACTCTCAACCTCTCACATTAGACCTTGTTGTGGTTACTAGTTAAGCCGGGCGGGTCCGGGTAGTTTTACACCACAACTTAGTCTAACCTCGGGTCTTAAGCGCGACATGACCAACTTCTCACATTGGGTCCTATTGTTTGTAGCCACTAGTTAAGCCGGGCGGGTCCGGGTAGATTTATGCTACAAACTCAACCCAACCTCGAGTTGGCCACTTTCATGTTTGGTCTAGTGTCTTATTACACTTACGACCCATACGTGTCAAGTTTTCAAGTCCCATGCTCATAGCCAAAGTTACATGTTGTCATGTTTATACCCATTTACCCAAATCATGTTTCACGTCATTAAAGTTTTACCCATAACGTAACCCAACGCTTTTAAACTCGCATATACATTCGCAACAACGTATAATGGATTAAAAGAAGGAACTTGGCAAAGGCATGACAAAAAAGGGTATAAGGCCACAAGTTAAACATGGTGGCAAATGAGGTATAAACGTGTTCATTAACTTGCATATTACATTATTAGGCCTCAAAAACATGCACAACCTCAAACTTAGCACATAGGTGAATCATGGTGATAAATGACATAGAAAGATGACTAGAAGTTCGCATATGGCATTACATGTAAGCTATCATAAGGGACATGATAGTTCTCATGTTGCCAAAATGCAACATTCAACATAAAGTTTGTGTCTTTAAGCCCACAAGATCAAGATAATGACTTTTTAGTCATGATAGGATACATAACATGATAGCATGCAACATACTTAATGTTCAAACCCAACTTACAACATGTCACATTAAGTTTAAAGTTAATATCTAAGAGTAGGAAGAGGGCTTACAATGCTATGAAGGCAATAAAACGACATATAATACAAAGATTGAGACGGAGCCACTCAAGCGACACCAAAAACCCCAAATGATAAGCTCCAAATGAAACCCTTGAGCAAATACCAATAGAAATCTTTGCTTTGAAGTAGAAAGGTTGCAACTTTGGCCTTGAATCGAGCTTAGCAACTCTCATGTAACTTAGAAACACTCAAATGATCATCTAATCTCTCAAGAGAATGAAGATAGAATTTATGACAAGAGGATGGAGGCTAGGGTTTTGAGTAGAGGCCATGATCACTAGAAATTTTGGCATAGTTTAGTTGTAGGATCAATTAATGAGGGTTTAGGCTAGGTTAGGGGTCTTTTTATAGAGATTAGGGGTAGTTTAGGCCGTTAGATTAACCCTAGGATAGATCCCAGCCCTCAAAAATCGTCACAAGCCTCCAAAACAAGACCAAGGGCCAAAACAGGTGCACCAGGCCAGCCAGGGTCAAGCCAGAAGGCTGTGCAGGTTTCTGGCTCGACACGGGCGCACTTCCCAAGTGTGCCAGTGTATTTTTGTGCTGGCGCACTTCACAAGTGCGCCAGTGCATTCTGGCTTGTTTTCAGTTTTTCTGCCTAACTTCGTTCGTCCATATCTTCTTCATACGGACTCCGATTTACGAAATTTCGGACTCTATTTCGCATATTTTTCCAAGACGAACGCAATGGCGCAACCCTTTTATCCTGATTCAGACTTTATAATTTAATTCTGCCTTGATTCTTGTCTTAACACGTTGTTAAAAATTCGGGTTGTTACACAGTGAGTCCCTCCCCCTTTTCTTTTTTTAGTTACTATGAGATTAACTTGATTAACATGAGTTTTTTTAACAGCAATTAGTATGATTTTTCAAATGAAAAGATTTGCTTTTTATATTTAAAAAAGATTAGATTTTCTTTGTTTAAAGATTAGATTTTTCTTTGTTTAAAGATTATATTTTTCTTTGTCTAAAGATTAGATTTTTATTTGTCTAAAGATTAGATTTTTCTTTGTTTAAATATTAGATTTTTCTTTGTCTAAAAATTAGTTTTTTCTTTGTCTAAAGATTAGATTTTTCTTTGTTTAAAGATTAGATTTTTCTTTGTATAAGGATTTGATTTTCTTTATTTCAAAATAAGATTTTTCTTCGAAAAATAAAAATATGTGAAGTAGAAATAAAAGTATGATTTTTATTTATTGGAATGAAGCAATAAAAATATAATTTTATTGTGAACAGCATAAAAAGGACTGCATTGGAATTTCAAACAGATCCAGATGGTTCAGCAGTTCAAAAGTAAAGCACAACGGAGTGGAACCCTCTGTGAGAACTTCTCACCTTTAATTTAAATTTCTAGTTAAAAATATATACTAGGATGCAGACGGTGTTTAGTAGCATCCGACACCCGTCGTCCACAGACCATGGATGACTTGTATGCTTGTTTGTTTGATTTTGCTGTGTAGTTGATTGTGTGATGTGAAATGAAATAAAATATTTATATAGATAAAATATTTTATAGTTGAAAATAGAATTTTTAACATGTATTTAAAATGAAATAAAAATAAACAAATCGGACGATTTGTTTATATACACACATTTGACTGATATTGATTGGGACGATAAATTTTACACATTGCCCAACTGCACAAATAAAATCTGTGTTTGATTGTTTGAAAACCCCACACGGGTATTGGAGTGATATATGACATACACTAACCCCAATAATTAGTTGTATGTCGACCGATTGATTGACAGACTGTTATAAGCGTTAAATATTTATATTTGATGCTTATACAGTGTAGAATGCACTTTGGATGATGGTTGATTATTTGTCATTGTTGATATATACATGCGTTGTATGGAAATCCATAGAAATAAAATCTATGGTAATTGATTAGGCCTCATTCCAGTTTTGAAATAGAAATATTTGAAATATTTGAAAAAGAAATATTTGAAATAGAATATTTGAAAATAGAAATATTTGAAAATAGAAATATTTGAAAAAGAAATATTTGAATAGAATATTTGAAAATAGAAATATACGAAGCCGTGTTGATTAGATTGACGCCATTTTGACACAAACGATATTTATATCGATTATATTCGTTTTATAATGAATATTGGAAAGTGATTTCAAAATCGAATATTTTGAAATGAAATTCGAATTAAATTGAATTGAAACCAATTAGAATTCGAATTGAATTGAAAATAAAATGAATTCGAATTGAAATTGAATGGAAATCAATCTAAAATGAATTCGAATTGAAATTGAATAGAATTTAATTTGAATTGAAATTGAATAGAAATGAATTCGAATTGGAATTGAATTGAAAACGAACTGAAATTGAATTAAAAATCGATTTGAATTAAAATCAATTTGAGATGAATTTAAAACGAATTTATAAGGAAAAAAATTCAATCTTGATTTGAATTTGAAATGAAGTTGAATTCATTTCGAAAAAGAATTTAAAACGATTTATAAAATACGTTTTAAAGGAAATCGACGAAGTGTATATTATATAATTATATATATAATATAATGGCCTGAATAGAACGCGCCGCGCTGCGGTAGTTCATGAATTTCGACCATTGACTTTGAATGGATATTGCGGGAGATCCGACCGTCGGATTCTCCTAAAACCGGAACCCTTAGGTTCTATCGAAAAGTTCTTTCTAACGAATATTAGAGATTTGAAATATAATGGTTGGATTTGGAATTATGTCCAAATCAAATTTGGAAAAGGTCGTTGTAAGTGCAGTTCGATGGCCGTTGAAGGAAATCGACTGTACGGGCCTGGATAAAATTATTAAAAATATCAATAATTTGTGTAAAATCATAAGAAATGATTTGTGAAGAATTGGGATGAAAAACTCCATATTTGAAAAGATAAAAATAGATTTTTATCGAAATGAACTAGTTTTGAACTAGAATTATAAACCATTTACTTTTGAAATAAATAAAGTGGATTTGAAATGGTTTTTAAAATAACCAGAATGTCCAATAATTGAATTGGAATAGATTTGAATCGAAATTGTCTTTGGAATATTTCGATGTTGGATTTCGTGATTATACAGATATTGTTATGGAAATTTGGAAGATATATTTATATCGTTATTTCCAATACGATATTTGTTGGTCGTAGAATTTGATATTGAATATAAGCCGATATATTTTCTATTCGGAGCCTTGTATTTAATATCAAATGTGATTTGGGTTTGTCGTGAATGGTGTCTTCATTAACACTGTTCTTGAACCCAGTTAAGAAAAAGATTAAATCTTTTTATTTAGATTTAATGAAGTGTACTAATTAAATGGTATTTAATTGAATTTGAATTTGAATTGATTTTTGGGTTTATCGTGAACGGTGTTTTAAATAACACTTGTTCCTTGGCCCGATAATTAATATAATGTGATTTTGGGTTTATCGTGAACCGTGTTTTAAATAACATTGGTTCTTTAACCCAGTTAAAGACAGGATATTGATTTCTGAGAAGATTAAAACTAAGTGGGGTTTTAATGAATCTTTAATTAGATTGAAATGGTCGAGAATGGAGTATCACCAGTTTAGCTACAGGCGATAGTTAAATCTTTAATTAGATTTGAACGTGAAATAGTAATTGAATTTACCGATAACACCATGGTGTTAGATATGAAGTATTACCAGTTTTACTTCATGGGATGAATAGGTTGGGATTGGAAAATAAAATAAATGATTACTTCGGTGTGGTTCGCTAATCCCGACTAATTTGAATTGATATTCAAAGGAAGATTAAAGACTAAATTTAAAGAATTTATCTTTGATAAAATTAATAGGAACCTTTCCCAAAGTGTAAGAATATTTGAATAAAAGAATATTCTGAATTGGAATGAGGCGTATGTTCTGTTTGTGTAACAATTGTTTATTATATACGCGAGTTATTCAGAAAGATCGGGTTTATCCCATTCTGAATAACTGATTCGACGTGGTGTCGAGGTTGAAGACGGTGGTTGAAGACCGGAGGTCTTCACATCATTTGGGTGATTACTGAGGATCTTGATTGGGTTGTACACTCAAGAGGAGGGAATCAGTTGGTGATCGTCCAGACGTACTTGGAGATCGATGGATATGCAAGGTACTAGGTGCCTCCGGTTTCGTTCAGACCCAGAACGAACTTGTAAATGGACTGTGTGTCTGACATTGGATTTTATTCTGTGTGATTGATTTCTATTAAATATATATCTGTTTGGCAGCGGAGAATTTATTCTCTTGCTTAACGCCCTTCTCTGAGACGTACGAGCTCAGAGGTTATATATTGATGGATATCAAACGCATGGAGTGAATGGCCTGTGTGGCATGCCTAAGTGGCAAATGATCAAGGCCTTTGTTGAAAAGCAGAGTCTTGTGGTTGATGATCAAAGCACGGCCTGCGTGGCATAGCTTTGTGTAGCGTTGATTCGCGAGCCTCACACCCCGGTTGTGAACCAGAAACGGGAGAAGGATCCAGGGAGGGCATGCGTTTCTTTCTAGCTAGAGGTGGTGTCAGTGCTTAAACTGGCTGACATTTATATTATTTTCACCTGTGTGGTTGTTGCTGTTGCGAGGCGCCTCGGTCTGATCGGATGATCCGGGTCCGATGGAGTCATTCGTTGGCTCATTTACGCCCCAAAGGGCGGG
This sequence comes from Allium sativum, assembly GCA_030737875.1. NCBI lineage: Eukaryota > Viridiplantae > Streptophyta > Magnoliopsida > Asparagales > Amaryllidaceae > Allium > Allium sativum. The sequence goes on along the minus strand of CM060916.1, from coordinate 164,141,293 downwards.
GAAACGCAGTGTTCAGGCATTTTAATCCACATCGGTGGACCGGCCCTGTGGCTCCTAAGGGTCGATGCGTTCTGTCCCTGAGACATGGGCTAGATTGTCTCGAATTCGGTAGAGGACGATCCCTGGCCTCGGTTCATAGATGGAAATTCAATTTCCAAATACGTGACTTTGCGATTTTGATTGTTGAGCCTAGTATGGTGACATGATAAATGGTACCCATGCCGTCTATGATTGATTTTTATGATTGAAATTGTTTTGATACTATGCACTTATAGTAATAATAAAACATGAAATTTAGCGTATCAAGCATGCTTTGGCTATTATAAGGTAAAACCCTATCCTTCGGCTTGTGTTGCATTGTGTGATGGGACCATAGCTTCATTGTTCTTTATTTAGCATTGCACTGTTGTTTTTTGCACTGGTATTTTTGGGAGGAAACCCGTTCCGTGTTATACGGCGTGGTCCCTTGATTTATCTAACTTTAAAATAAAGATTAATAACTGTTTTAGTTCTCACACCAGTCACATGACTGACCTGGAGTTTATTGTTTTGACCTAAACTCTGGGTGCCCCTATTTTCCGCACGGGCAGCTAGTAGTTTTGGTTTTGCAGATTTATATTCACAAGAACCTAGTTTATAGCTGGAATGATATCCAGAAAGCTTTGTATCCGTATATCTCCTTCAGTTTTGTATTGTATTATTTTCCGCTGCTATGTAATTTATTGTAATCTCTGATATTTGGTAAATATGTAATATTGATTTATACTCTGTATATTCTTGTATTCTGATGGAATTTTTGTAATTAACAATGAAATGTTCTTCTGTCTGCGTTCTATTTTGTCGTGTTCTCAAAACAATCAGGCGTTTCGAACGGTCTTGATCGGTTTAGCGACTGATTCGGATCGAGCTAATTCCCGGTCGTTTCAAAAAGCTTGTATATAAAATTAAAATAAAGCAACATATGATCTTTAGCTTTCTCTTTAAGACCGGAAATGCACCTACTTTATCGTTTTATTTAGGGCTGGACATTTTTACCATATTAACACTTACCAGCCATTACCAACCGCTACCAATGAAAGTGGTACCGAACAATTGGTAACCGATTTGACTGGTACGGTATGCAAAATCACATGAAAATATGCGGTATGGTAATGGTAATTGAGCATTAACAATGGTAATTACCATACCTACCGCATACCTTAAACGATACATATGTATATTATTATATTTCATTATATATGTTTATTCCATAATAAAGAACTTTTAATATGTAGTGATTTAATAAAATACATTGGAAAACAATACTACGATACAAGATTCCATGCATTTTTTATCATATGTCTTAGAAACAGTATAATATATAAGATATTTTCGTTCATCCATTAAATTTTCATGCATGTTTCACCATGTAAAATAAGATAGATAAATAATAATATAATAACAAATTTTTTTAATATTTTAACGTGAATATTATAAACATAAAGATCTCATACTAGTAAATGACAAAAACTTATTACCGACCTCTACCAGCCATTACCAACCATAAACCGAACTATTGGTAACCGATTTCTTTGGCTGGTAATGGTATGATTTTTCTATTATCATATAAAGTCGGTACGGTAATGGTTTTGAATACAAAGTTCCGATGCCGAACTGGTTCTACCACTAGTTTTATTCATCACAATTTTCTTCCTCCCTTTTATTTCTAATCGACGCCCTTCAACTTTCTTTCTCCTCATCTTTCAGTAGCTTTCCCCATGCCTGATCTTTAGCAGTTAGCTCTCCACTCTTTCCCTATAATTTTTTTCACAAATCCGTTTCAATTTTTAACAATTTCGACCATTTCTTTGATCCAGATGATCCACAAACATTGGATATTGTGCGGACTATCAAAGCTTCCTCGGTTCCTGCTTGACCGCTCTAACGCCCATCGGGGCCTCATACGAGACTTTTTATAGCTGCCTCCGTACTGGATTCTGGTATTGCATTTTCAGGGCTTTTCTATTTTGCCTGTGAGTTCCATGGTTTTGTGGTTTGCATCCAATTTAGGTTAAGGTTTGGGATTTTTTTACCGGTATCTGCTTATCTATGGATTAAGTGGAGTTTTGGAGATGTTGGTAGTGGAGTTTCACTTTCGTGTATCTCCTCCTTGTACAGCAAAATATGTGAAGCTTCGCTTAGTTTGTTTGCTGGTACGCTTAGAGGTTCACCCTCGTTTTGCTATCCAACTCTTTCCAGTGACATTAACTGTTGCACTGTTGTAATGCTAAATGCTGGTGTTGCTTTATCAAGTAATTTTGGTGCAAAATTTCTTTTGTCAATCCGTTACCTTTCCTTCCCCCAGGAATGGCTTCTTCCCTGTCGTGCTGTGTTGATTTTTGCCTCTTGGTATTTGATTCTACAACAAGTATAGCATATGTGTTGGGTCAAATTCTTATTCTTTGTTGTTGAGGTAGTGCTGTTTCAATATTTCTAGGCTGTGCATATGTTTTGAGCTTTGGTTCATATATGTTTGCAGTTCGGATTTTGGTCAATTACTTGCTAGTTTATGTCAAATCTACCAAGCTGTTGGGATGGTGTGGTTGCTGCAGTTTGTAACTCTTGGAATGTCTTTTTCTAATATGTTCTTGTTTACTGTTGGGTCTTGTGAAATCTATAGGGTGCCAGTTTTTATGCATTGTATCTTGTACCATTTGAAATGTCTTTCCTATGGTGTATGTTCTGGTTGTGTAATTTACTACCGTTGTAGTATGTAATGGGTATTGTCTTACCCCATGTCAATTGTAGTCTAGAAATAGTGTCCAACTTCAGTTCTATAATCTAGATAGGATACAGTGGATGGACCACTTTAAAAACTGTAAGTAGTGGATGATCCAATTTAAAAACCGAATTATAGGTTATCAATCTGCCAAACTCCTATATTTTATTGTAATTATTATTTGTTATAATAATAAGTGTTACGTATTGTAATAACCCGGAAATCTAGGCCAATTTAAAAATTTTATTTTGGCAATTTTAGCGAATTTTGATTATTTAAAATGAATTGTTTTAAATAATATCGACGAGAAATTTATTTTGAATAGAATTCGAACGTATATATTATATAGTTCGTCATTAGAATATAAATAATTATTTATATTTATAAAAGGAATTGAAAATGGCGCGGTAGTTCGATAATTCGATTTCAAACTTCAATTGAATGTACCGGGTGCAAATTAAACCGGATTTTAGTGAAACCAAAAATAATGGAATCTAACTGTGACTATCTTTCCAACGAATCCGAAAAATTGAAATTTCATAGCGGGGATCAAAAGATATGGCTAAACGAATATTCTGAATAGTCGCTATGGAATTCAGGCCCTTAAAAATGGAAATTTTGCAAGCGACCTCGGATTTCGACAAAACCACTTTTTTTGGATCCGTGATGTAAAGTTATTGCCAGGTTTCAAATTTCATAATTTTTCGAATCAATATGTAAGCGTGGCAAAGTAAAACGCGTTTGACCAGTTTTAGTTGATTTTAATCAACTGGAAAATGGCCATTTTTCAAACGGTCTCAGAATTCGACGAAATTAGTTTTGTTAGGACCGTATCGTCAATACGAAGCTAGAAAATATTTTTCTGGAATTTTTCGAGTTAATATGTGGCCCCGGTAATTTGAAATGTACGTTAAAAATTTAGTATAATGATTTAAATGTAAATTCAACAGAAACTGATCGAAACGATCGAATCGGCCTACAATACATATCCCATTGTGTTCGGAATGGGGGTAATTAGCTATGGACGACAGGCGGTGGGCCTCGTTTCGAGTTCGAATGAAAAAGTTACTTTTTAGTGGAAAATAAAATAATTAAATATATATTATATTATATGGCCCCCTTCTTTATTCTCTCTCCCTCTCCCCTCATTTTCCAAATCGATTTCACAGAAAGAAAAAAAACCTAACAGCCGACCGCACCACCCCTACAGCCAACCGCGACACCCCCCACTGCAGCCGACCGCGACACCCCCCCTTGCAGCTGACCGCGATACCCCCCTCTCTCCTACCGCGCGACGCACTAAACCCCCCTACCTCGAACGACGCGCGTGATCCCCCCTCCTCCTGCTGCTGCGGCCGCTGCTTCTTCTTCTTCCACCCACTCCGACGCCCCCTCCACTTCAGAACCACCTACTTCGCTTCCGATCCCCCATTCACCAACGATTAAAGGTATGTTTTTATGATTTCATTTATTTATTTAATTAGTTATAAAAACTATTTTTTTTCATATATGATTAGCTTTGAAAATAAAGGCGAAATTTTTATATTATAGAAAGAAGTTGAAAATATATTTTTTCATGTGATGTAGAGGATAAAAATAGGATTTTTATATTTTAGAAAGAATAAAAATTCGATTTTTAATTTATAGAAGATATAAAGATATGATTTTTATCTAATGTAGATAGTAAAAATATAATTTTTATAATATAGAAAGGTTAAAAATATAATTTTTATACTAGTAGCATTGAAAAATATGATTTTTATTCATGGAGAGTAATAAAAATATAATCTTTATATAGCGAAGTAAAAATTCGATTTTTATATATTGAATAGCGAAGTAAAAATTCGATTTTTATATATTGAATAGCGAAGTAAAAATTCGATTTTTATATATTGAATAGCGAAGTAAAAATTCGATTTTTTATATATTGAATAGCAAAGTAAAAATTCGATTTTTATATATTGAATAGCGAAGTAAAAATTCGATTTTTTATATATTGAACAGCAAAGTAAAAATTTGAATTTTATACATTGAACAGCGAAGTAAAAAAATTCGATTTTTATATATTGAATAGCGAAGTAAAAATGTGATTTTTACATATGTAGAGAATACGGGCAAAGAAAGTGACAAGAGGCAAGAACGAAGAAGATTTCTACATAAGAAGAATAGTGGGATTGGATTGGCTAATCTGTGAGAACTTCTCACCTTTTAATTTTGTTTTCTAGTTAAAAGTATATACTAGGATGCAGACGGTGCTTAGTAGCACCCGACACCCGTCATCCACAGACCATGGACGGCTTGTATGCTTGTTGGTTATATTTTGTTGTGTAGTTGATTGTGTGATGTGATGTGAAAAGAAATAAAATATTTATATAGTTAAAAATATTTTATAGCTAAAAATAGAATTTTTGACGTGTATATGAAATGAAAAAAATTAATATAAACAAATCGAATGATTTGTTTATATACACACATTTGACTGATATTGATTGGGACGATAAATTTTACACATCGCCCAACTGCACAAATAAAATCTGTGTTTGATTGTTTGAAACCCCACACGGGTATTGAGATGATATTTGACGTACACTAATCCCGATTGTTTAGTTGTATGTCGATCGATTGATTGACAGGCAGCTATAAGCGTTGAATATTTATATTTGATGCTTATACAGTGTAGAATGCACCTTGGATTATGGTTGATTATTCATCGTTGTTGATATATACATGTGTTGTAGAAAATCCATATGACTAACATTATATGGTAATTGATTGTGCCTCATTCCAGTTTCGAAATAGAAATATTCGAAATAGAAATATTCGAAATAGAAATATTTGAAATAGAATATTTGAAAATAAAAATATATGAAGCCGTGTTGATTAGATTGACGCCATTTTGACGTGAACGATATTTATATCGATTTTATTCATTTTATAATGAATATCGAAAGTAATTTCAAAATCTGATATTTTGAAAAGAAATGAATTCGAATTGAAATTGAATAGAAATGAATTCGAATTGAATAGAAATGAATTCGAATTGAAATTGAATAGAAATTAATTCGAATTGAAATTGAATATAAAACGAATTCGAATTGAATTGAATGTAAAACGAATTCGAATTGAATTGAATGTAAAACAAATTCGAATTGAATTGAATATAAAACGAATTCGAATTGAATATAAAACGAATTCGAATTGAATTGAATTTAAAACGGATTCGAATTGAAATGAATTGAAAAGAAAATGAATTCAAATCGAATTAAAATCGAAATTGAATTGAAATCAATTTGAAATGAATTTAAAACGAATTTATATTGGAATATTCAATTTTGATTTGAAATTGAATATGAAGTTGAAACCGTTTTGAAAATGAATTTAAAACGATTTATAAAGCATGTTTTGAATTGAAATCGACGAAGTATATATTATATATATTATATATATATATAATATAATGGCTTGAATAGAACGCGCCGCGCCGCGGTAGTTCGTGAATTTCGACCATTGACTTCGAACGGATATTGCGGGAGATTCGACCGTCGGATTCTCCTAAAACCGGAACCATTGGGTTCGTATCGAAAAGAGCTTTCTAACGAATATTGGAAATTAGAAATCTAACGGCTGGATTTGGAATTATGTCCAAATCAAATTTGGAAAAGGTCGCTATAAGTGCAGTTCGATGGCCGTTGATGGAAATCGACTGTACGGGCCTTGATAAAATTATTAAAAATATTAATAATTTGTGTAAAATCATCGAAAATGATATGTGAAGAATTGGGATGAAAAACTCCATATTTGAAAAGATAAAAATAGATTTTTATCGAAATGAACTAGTTTTGAACTAGAATAATAATTTATTTTTAAATAAATAAATTGGTTTTGAAATGGTTTTAAAAGAAACTAGAATTTTCAATAATTGAATAGGAATGGATTTGAATCGAAATTGTCTTTGGAATATTTTGATGTGGGATTTTGTGATTATACAGATATTGTTATGGAAATTTGAAAGATATATATATATATATCGTTATTTCCAATACGATATTGTTGGTCGTAGAGTTTGATATTGAATATAAGCCGATATATTTTCTATTCAGACCTTGTATTTAATATCAAATGGGATTTGGGTTTGTCGTGAATGGTGTCTTCATTAACACTGTTCTTAAACCCAGTTGAGAAAAAGATTAAATCTTTTTATTTAGATTTAATGAAGTGAACCAATTAAGTGATATTCAATTGGAATTGAATTGGAATTGATTTTTGGGTTTATCGTGAACGGTGTTTTAAATAACATTCGTTCTTTAACCCGACAATTAATAGGATGTGGTTGTGGGTTTATCGTGAACCGTGTTTTAAATGACATTGGTTCTTTAACCCAGTTAACGATTAAAACTAAGTGGAGTTTTAATGAATCTTTAATTAGATTGAAATGATCGAGAATGGAGTATCACCAGTTTTGCTCCAGGCGATAGTTAAATCATTAATTAGATTTGAACGTGAAATGGTAATTGAATTTACCGATAACACTGTGGTGTTAGATATGAAGTATGACCAGTTTTACTTCATGGGATGAATAGGTTGGGATTGGGAAATTAAAAATAAATGATTACTCCGGTTTGATTCGCTAATCCCGAGTAGTTTGAATTGATATTCAAAAGAAGATTAAAGAATAAATTTAAAAGAGTTTATCTTTGATAAAATTAATGAGAACCTTTCCCAAAGAATATTCTGAATTGGAATGAGGCGTATGTTGTGTTTGTGTAATACTTGTTTAATATATACACGAGTTATTCAGAAAGACCGGGTTTATCCCATTCTGAATAACTGTTTCGACGTAGTGTCGAAGATGAAGACGGTGGTTGAAGACCGAAAGTCTTCACATCGTTTGGGTGATTACTGATGATCTTGATTGGGCTGTACACCCAAGATGAGGGAATCGGTCGGTGGCCGTACAGATGTACTTGGAGATCGATGGATATGCGGGGTACTAGGTGCCTCCGGTTTCGTTCAGACCCAGAACGAACTCGTAAATGGACTGTGTGTCTGACATTGGATTTTATTTTGTGTGGTTGATTTCTATTAAATATATATCTGTTTGGCAGTGGAGTATTTATTCTCTTGCTTAACGCCCTTCTTTGAGATGTACGAGCTCATAGGTTATATATTGATGGATATCAAACGCATGGAGTGAATTGCCTGTGTGGAATGCCTAAGTGGCAAATGACCAAGGCCTTTGTTGAAAAGCAGAGTCTTGTGGTTGATGATCAAAGCACGGTATGCGTGGCATAGCTTTGTGTAGCGTTGATTCGCGAGCCTCACACCCTGCTTGTGAACCAGAAATAGGAGAAGGATCCAGGGAGGGCATGCGTTTCTTTCTAGCTAGAAGTGGCATCAGTGGTTTTACACGCCCTGACGAGTTTGACTTATGTGGTTGTTGCTGTTGCGAGGCGCCTCGGTTTGATCGGACGATCCGGGTCCGATGGAGTCATTTAGTTGGCTCACCTACGCCCCATAGGGCGGGGAAACGCATGTTCAGGCATTTTAATCCACATCGGTGGACCGGCCCTGAGGATCCAAGGGTCACTCGAGCTCTGATCCTGAGACATGGGCTAGATTGTCTCGAATCGGTTGAGGACTATCTTTTGCCTCGGTTCATAGGTGGAAATCCAACTTCCAAATACGTGACATTTGCGGTTTTATTTGTAGAGCCTAGTATGGCGACATAGTGGGATGAGGCGCTTATGCCGTCTATGATTGATATTTATGATTTGAAGTTGTTTTATACACTATGCACTTATAATAGTATCAAATGATTTGTTTTAAACGTATCAAGCATTCTTGGCTATTATAAGGTAAAAACCCTATCCTCCGGCTTGCGTTGCATTGTGTGATGGGAACTGGGTCTTATAATAGCTTCATTGTTCTTTATTTAGCATTGCGCTGTTATTTTATGCACTGGTATTCTTGGGAGGAAACCCGTTCCGTGTTATACGGCGTGGTCCCTTGATTTACCTGACTTTAAATAAAGATTAATAACTGTTTTAGTTCTCACAACAGTCACATGACTGACCTGGAGTTTATTGTTTTAACCTAAACTCTGAGTGCCCTCATTTTGACACGGGTAGCTAGTAGTTTTGGTTTTGCAGATTTATATTCATAGGATCCTGGTTTACAGCTGGAACGATATCCGGAAAGCTTTGTATCCGTATATCTCTTCTAGTTGTGTATTATATTATTTTCCGCTGCTATGTATTTAAATGTAATTTAAATCTCTGATATTTCTGTGTAATATTCATTTATACTCTGTATATTCTTGTAATCTGATGGTATTGTTGTAATATACAATGAAATGTTCTCCCGTCCGCGTTCTTCTGTGGCTTGTTCTCGACTCAATCCGGGCTTCCTCAACCGGGGGAGTTCGGGTCGTTTCAGCGTGGTATCAGAGCTTTGGTTTACCAAGCTCAGAGAACAGGACACATTAGAACCATACGAAAGAATTCATCAGATACTGGATTAGTAATATCCAATGGGAATGACTCGTTAGAGATGGGATCAGTAGTATCCTAGAACGAGTGTGAAGAGTATATTTCTAAAATGAAACTGAATTTTGTTTTGAAAATTTAAATCAATTATTCGTATTTGATTATTTATTTATATTGATTTGGACAGTCCAGTATATGAAGATTTAGCGTATATGTCTGATTCAAGTGTATGTGAAATTTTAATATACTGGATATATATAGAATTACACTCTAATCGCCCGGAGATGATTTTGATGATGGAGCTCCATCATTAGAATTTATGTTCGAGTGACGAAAGTGGGCTTTCTATATATTTCCAATTGACTGGTGTGAGAACCAAAACTAGATAGGGCTTATTGTTGTGATTTGGCATCAAAAATCTGATTTTTGACTATATATCAAAGTTATGCATTTGAAAAGCTAATCAACTAATTGATTGATGGTTGTGTTGTTGATTATTGGTTGATTTATTAAAAAATTTAACCATTTAACCAATTTGAACCAAATAGTGAATTGTATTGAAATTTGGTCGCATTTTCTTGCGTATATACTTGTACTTACATTGAACAGGTCATAGCAAAGAGGCTAGAGCAGAAGAATAAAATTGTTTGCCCGACAAATAGGTACATGTTTATCATAATTTACTGTTTTGTTTGGGTGATGATGATTTTATGAGCCGATTGGTTAGCCGCTTGGCTTTTTCTTTTTGAGATCAGAAGGCCTGTATGGCAATTTCGGGATTTTCCCGTGCTCCCGGTGCAGGGGAGGTTATGGCGAAATTTTTCGAAAATTTAGGGTGTTAGCCAAATTTTTGAAAAGTTCTTAGAAACTGAAAAGTTGAAGAACTTAAGCCGTAGGGAAAGCACTGGAAGTTGAGTTGATTTGTGAAACAACTTTCGGCTTTGTTCCTTTTCGGGGACGAAAAGTTTTAAGTGGGGGAGATTGTAATAACCCGGAAATCTGGGTCAATTTAAAAATTTTATTTTGGCAATTTTAGCGAATTTTGATTATTTAAAATGAATTATTTTAAATAATATCGACGAGAAATTTATTTTGAATAGAATTCGAACGTATATATTATATAGTTCGTCATTAGAATATAAATAATTATTTATATTTATAAAAGGAATTGAAAATGGCGCGGTAGTTCGATAACTCGATTTCAAACTTCAATTGAATGTACCGGGTGCAAAATAAACCGGATTTTAGTGAAATCAAAAATAATGGAATCTAACTATGACTATCTTTCCAACGAATCCGAAAAATTGAATTTTCATAGCGGGGATCAAAAGATATGGCTAAACGAATATTCTGAATAGTCGCTATGGAATTCAGGCCCTTAAAAATGGAAATTTTGCAAGCGACCTCGGATTTCGACGAAACCACTTTTGTTGGATCCGTGATGTAAAGTTATTGCTAGGTTTCAAATTTCATAATTTTTCGAATCAATATGTAAGCGTGGCAAAGTAAAACGCGTTTGACCAGTTTCAGTTGATTTTAATCGACTGGAAAATGGCCATTTTTCAAACGGTCTCAGAATTCGACGAAATTAGTTTTGTTAGGACCGTATCGTCAATACGAAGCTAGAAAATATTTTTCTGGAATTTTTCGAGTTAATATGTGGCCCCGGTAATTTGAAATATACGTTAAAAATTCAGTATAATGATTTAAATGTAAATTCAACAGAAACTGATCGAAACGAACGAATTAGCCTACAATACATATCCCATTGTGTTCGGAATGGGGGTAATTAGCTATGGACGACAGGCGGTGGGCCTCGTTTCGAGTTCGAATGAAAAAGTTACTTTTTAGTGGAAAATAAAATAATTAAATATATATTATATTATATGGCCCCCTTCTTTATTCTCTCTCCCTCTCCCCTCATTTTCCAAATCGATTTCAGAGAAAGAAAAAAAACCTAGCAGCCGACCGCACCCCCCTGCAGCCGACCGCGACAACCCCCCCCCCCCCGCAGCCGACCGCGACATCCCCCTTGTAGATGACCGCGATACCCCCCCTCTCTCCTACCGCGCGACGCGCTAAACCCCCTACCTCGAACGACGCGCGTGACCCCCCTCCTCCTGCTACTGCGGCCGCTGCTTCTTCTTCTTCCACCCACTCCGACGCCCCCCTCCACTTCAGAACCACCTGCTTCGCCTCCGATCCCCCATTCACCAACGATTAAAGGTATGTTTTTATGATTTCATTTATTTATTTACTTAGTTATAAAAACTTTTTTTTTCATATATGATTAGCTTTGAAAATAAAGGCGAAATTTTTATATTATAGAAAGAAGTTGGAAATATATTTTTTCATGTGATGTAGAGGATAAAAATAGGATTTTTATATTTTAGAAAGAAAAAAAATTCGATTTTTAATTTATAGAAGACATAAAGATATGATTTTTATCTAATGTAGATAGTAAAAATATAATTTTTATAATATAGAAAGGTCAAAAATATAATTTTTATAATAGTGGCATTGTAAAAATATGATTTTTATTCATGGAGAGTAATAAAAATATAATCTTTATATAGCAAAGTAAAAATTCGATTTTTATATATTGAATAGCGAAGTAAAAATTCGATTTTTATATATTGAATAGCGAAGTAAAAATTCGATTTTTATATATTGAATAGCGAAGTAAAAATTTGATATTTTATATATTGAATAGCAAAGTAAAAATTCGATTTATATATATTGAATAGCGAAGTAAAAATTCGATTTTTATATATTGAATAGCGAAGTAAAAATTCAATTTTTATATATTGAACAACGAAGTAAAAAAATTCGATTTTTATATATTGAATAGCGAAGTAAAAATATGATTTTTACATATGTAGAGAATACGGGCAAAGAAAGTGACAAGAGGCAAGAACGACGAAGATTTCTACATAAGAAGAATAGTGGGATTAGATTGGCTAATCTGTGAGAACTTCTCACCTTTTAATTTTGTTTTCTAGTTAAAAATATATACTAGGATGCAGACGGTGTTTAGTAGCACCCGACACCCGTCGTCCAGAGACCATGGATGGCTTGTATGCTTGTTGGTTAGATTTTAATGTGTAGTTGATTGTGTGATGTGATGTGAAAAGAAATAAAATATTTATATAGTTAAAAATATTTTATAGCTAAAAATAGAATTTTGACATGTATATGAAATGAAAAAATTAATATAAACAAATCGAACGATTTGTTTATATACACACATTTGACTGATATTGATTGGGGCGATAAATTTTACACATCGCCCAACTGCACAAATAAAATCTGTGTTTGATTGTTTGAAACTCCACACGGGTATTGGGATGATATTTGACGTAAACTAATCCCGATTGTTTAGTTGTATGTCGATCGATTGATTGACAGGCTGCTATTAGCGTTGAATATTTATATTTGGTGCTTATACAGTGTAGAATGCACCTTGGATGATGGTTGATTATTCATCGTTGTTGATATATACATGTGTTGTAGAAATTCCATATGATTAACATTATATGGTAATTGATTGGGCCTCATTCCAGTTTCGAAATAGAAATATTCGAAATAGAAATATTTGAAATAGAAATATTTGAAATAGAATATTTGAAAATAAAAATATATGAAGCCGTGTTGATTAGATTGACGCCATTTTGACGTGAACGATATTTATATCGATTTTATTCATTTTACAATGAATATCGAAAGTAATTTCAAAATCTGATATTTTGAAAAGAAATGAATTCGAATTGAAATTGAATAGAAATGAATTCGAATTGAAATTGAATAGAAATGAATTCGAACTGAAATTGAATATAAAACGAATTCGAATTGAATGTAAAACGAATCCGAATTGAATTGAATATAAAACGAATTCAAATTGAATTGGATATAAAACGAATTCGAATTGAATTGAATTTAAAACAGATTCAAATTGAATTGAAAAGAAAATGAATTCAAATCGAATTAAAATCGAAATTGAATTGAAATCAATTTGAAATGAATTTATAACGAATTTATATTGGAATATTGAAGTTGAAACCGTTTTGAAAATGAATTTAAAACGATTTTAAAGCACGTTTTGAATTGAAATCGATGAAGTATACATTATATATATAATATAATGGCCTGAATAGAACGCGCCGCGCCGCGGCAGTTCGCGAATTTCGACCATTGACTTCGAACGGATATTGCGGGAGATCCGACAGTCGGATTCTCCTAAAACCGGAACCGTTGGGTTCGTATCGAAAAGAGCTTTCTAACGAATATTGGAAATTAGAAATCTAATGGCTGGATTTGGAATTATGTCCAAATCAAATATGGAAAAGGTCGTTATAAGTGCAGTTCGATGGCCGTTGATGGAAATTGACTGTACGGGCCTTGATAAAATTATTAAAAATATTAATAATTTGTGTAAAATCATCGAAAATGATATGTGAAGAATTGGGATGAAAAACTCCATATTTGAAAAGATAAAAATAGATTTTTATCGAAATGAACTAGTTTTGAACTAGAATAATAATTTATTTATTTTTAAATAAATAAATTGGTTTTGAAATGGTTTTCAAAGAAACCAGAATTTCCAATAATTGAAATGGAATGGATTTGAATCGCAATTGTCTTTGGAATATTTCGATGTGGGATTTTGTGATTATACAGATATTGTTATGGAAATTTGAAAGATATATATATATATATATATCGTTATTTCCATACGATATTTGTTGGTCGTAGAGTTTGATATTGAATATAAGCCGATATATTTTCTATTCAGAGCCTTGTATTTAATATCAAATGGGATTTGGGTTTGTCGTGAATGGTGTCTTCATTAACACTGTTCTTAAACCCAGTTGAGAAAAAAATTAAATCTTTTTATTTAGATTTAATGAAGTGAACCAATTAAGTGATATTTAATTGGAATTGAATTGGAATTGATTTTTGGGTTTATCGTGAACGGTGTTTTAAATAACATTAGTTCTTTAACCCGACAATTAATAGGATGTGGTTGTGGGTTTATCGTGAACCGTGTTTTAAATGACATTGGTTCTTTAACCCAGTTAACGATTAAAACTAAGTGGAGTTTTAATGAATCTTTAATTAGATTGAAATGATCGAGAATGGAGTATCACCAGTTTTGCTCCAGGCGATAGTTAAATCTTTAATTAGATTTGAACGTGAAATGGTAATTGAATTTACCGATAACACCGTGATGTTAGATATGAAGTATGACCAGTTTTACTTCATGGGATGAATAGGTTGGGATTGGGAAATTAAAATAAATGATTACTCCGGTGTGGTTCGCTAATCCCGACTAGTTTGAATTGATATTCAAAAGAAGATTAAAGAATAAATTTAAAAGAGTTTATCTTTGATAAAATTAATGAGAACCTTTCCCAAAGAATATTCTGAATTGGAATGAGGCGTATGTTGTGTTTGTGTAACACTTGTTTAATATATACGCGAGTTATTCAGAAAGACCGGGTTTATCCCATTCTGAATAACTGTTTCGACGTGGTGTCGAAGATGAAGACGGTGGTTGAAGACCGGAAGTCTTCACATCGTTTGGGTGATTACTGATGATCTTGATTGGGCTGTACACCCAAGATGAGGGAATCGGTCGGTGGCCGTCCAGATGTACTTGGAGATCGATGGATTGCGGGGTACTAGGTGCCTCCGGTTTCGTTCAGACCCAGAACGGACTTGTAAATGGACTGTGTGTCTGACATTGGATTTTAGTCTATGTGATTGTTTTCTATTAAATATATATCTGTTTGGCGGTGGAGAATTTATTCTCTTGCTTAACGCCCTTCTCTGAGACATACGAGCTCAGGGGTTATATACTGATGGATATCAAACGCATGGAGTGAATTGCCTGTGTGGCATGCCTAAGTGGCGAATGATCAAGGCTTCTGCTGAAAAGCAAAGTCTTGTGGTTGATGATCGAAGCACGGCCTTTGTGGCGTAGCTTTGTGTAACGTGTACTTCGCGAGTTTCACACCCGGTATGAACCAAAAACGGGAGAGGACGTCAGGGAGGGCATGCGTTTCTTTCTAGCTAGAAGTGGCGTCAGTGGTTTTACACGCCCTGACGAGTTTGACTTATGTGGTTGTTGCTGTTGCGAGGCGCCTTGGTTTGATCGGACGATCCGGGTCCGATGGAGTCATTTAGTTGGCTCACATACGCCCCATAGGGCGGAGAAACGCATGTTCAGGCATTTTAATCCACATCGGTGGACCGACCCTGAGGATCCAAGGGTCACTGGAGCTCTGATCCTGAGACATGGGCTAGATTGTCTCGAATCGGTTGAGGACTATCTTTTGCCTCGGTTCATAGGTGGAAATCCAACTTCCAAATACGTGACATTTGCGGTTTTATTTGTAGAGCCTAGTATGGCGACATAGTGGGATGGGGCGCTTATGCCGTCTATGATTGATATTTATGATTTGAAGTTGTTTTATACACTATGCACTTATAATAGTATCAAATGATTTGTTTTAAACGTATCAAGCATTCTTGGCTATTATAAGGTAAAAACCCTATCCTCCGGCTTGCGTTGCATTGTGTGATGGGAACTGGGTCTTATAATAGCTTCATTGTTCTTTATATAGCATTGCGCTGTTATTTTATGCACTGGTATTCTTGGGAGGAAACCCGTTCCGTGTTATACGGCGTGGTCCCTTGATTTACCTGACTTTAAATAAAGATTAATAACTGTTTTAGTTCTCACAACAGTCACATGACTGACCTGGAGTTTATTGTTTTAACCTAAACTCTGGGTGCCCTCATTTTGACATGGGCAGCTAGTAGTTTTGGTTTTGCAAATTTATATTCACAGGATCCTGGTTTACAGCTGGAACGATATCCGGAAAGCTTTGTATCCGTATATCTCTTCTAGTTGTGTATTATATTATTTTCCGCTGCTATGTATTTAAATGTAATTTAAATCTCTGATATTTCTGTTTAATATTCATTTATACTCTGTATATTCTTGTAATCTGATGGTATTGTTGTAATATACAATGAAATGTTCTCCCGTCCACGTTCTTCTGTGGCTTGTTCTCGACTCAATCCGGGCTTTCCTCAACCGGGGGAGTTCGGGTCATTTCACGTATCATTATATAAACCGACCGGCTTTGCCAAAAAATAAATATTTAGCCTTTACTTTTTATATATTTTTACTTTTGCATCTTCCCTTCGTGTTTTCCTTTCCACTCCTCTTTTATTCTTCCCAAAACAAAAGAAAGAAAATGGCCATGATTTCCGGAATCAAAATCAAATTGTATATGCCACCTAAAACCATTAAAATTGTTATGTTCAGTTCATATGATCAAGATCTTCCATCCATGTCATTAGGACTCTCAATAGCTATCCAAAAATCTAAAATTCATTTGCATCTGCATTCGAAAGTGGATAAATAGTTGACCTCTGGAAAAAGAATGCGAATGCAAATATGAAGGTATTTTCATTCGAAAAGTATCATTTTTTTTTTAAAATATTATGACTTAAAATATGTGTATTTGAGTACATTTAAAGATTTTTTTTATTGTTTTATCATGCTTGAAGTTTTTATTATATGCACTAAATGCATGTTAATTGCTCAGAACTATTAATTATCATATATATTTATTTTCAATAAAATAATAATCAATGGAATTGAAAATTCTTTATATCAAACTAAAAGTTATCATTTGTGTTTCTTAATCTATTGACCGTTGATGAATTAGATAATTAACCGATACATGTTTGTATTCGTGGATATTGACATTAGAAGTCCAGAAATAATTTTGGATGTAAATACAGATATAGTAGTATTTGCATCTGAAAGCATGTGTTGACTATCATATGTAAGATCGAAATTAACCCTAGATGAAGGTGAATATGATCTATTATAATTTTCACAAGATAATAATATAATTACAAACACAGATATCAACAAAGTAATTATGGAAAAAAGACACATACAAAAATTTTCTTACTTCGACAAAACCATGCATATTACTATGCTCAAGATTTCTGATGGGAATTAAACAATTAGACGCTTACAGACACTGTAAACTTGCGACCCTCACTCATTTGATTGCTCTAACCTATGTTTAAAACTTTGTCCTAAAGTTTCTACTAGGAGTTAAACAATACGACGCTTACATACATGTAAACTCGTGACCTAATGCTCACTTGAATTTTCTATTCTTATGCTCAAAATTCTGCCACAACCCAACCATTGAGTTGTTAATCCTTAAACTACGCCTCGTAGTCTGCTGCTTAAAAAAACTAGAGGGTTTGAAATAAAACGTACAACTTAAATAAATTGAAAAACACTATTTAAATTTTATGCTCAAATAAATAAATATAGGAGAGAACAAGCCTAGCCCATAAACTTTTCATGCTCTGGTTGCCTTCCTTTTTTATTTCGCCCAATATCTTTTTTGTTGCTCTAAAATTAGGGTTTCTGAAACATACGACCACTCCTCTTTTATCCCAATCGACTAATTAATGTTAGAACCAAGTTATGCTTTTGTCGATTGGCTATCTGCTTCGATTTACTTGCGGTGCTTAAATTGTCGAGTTCAACTGTAACTTTGAAAAATGGTGTGAATTTTTTGCCCTTTTTATTTGAATTGCTCGACTTTTCTACACATGCATTTGATGATTTTCAGTGTTTAAATAGTGCTATAACCTGTTTATATCTCTGATTTCGTTTGATTTGAATAGAAACATATCTTGTTGGCTTTTGGTTGAACATACACATGAATTATATGCATTTATATATTTATACCTTTGAATTTTAGTTTTGACTTTGAATAATTTTTGGAAACTTGTTGACCCATTCAACATTTATTCGAACTTAATTTGTAATTGTTTACTGTTAGTTGAAAACATGTCTACTGTCTTGATTTCTTCGGTTGACCAAATCTTCACATTGTTGCCATCAATTTTCTTTTTACCACTTTGTGTTTGCTCGAATCTTGCTTGAACAGATATTACACTTGTTGCTCGATACATGTATCATGCTGCATTGGTTGATTTCTCAAGACTGAAACACTTTGTGCTCATGTGCACTCCGGTGTTGAAATTGTCTTCTTTTGTGTCACATCTGAAACCATGTACCTGAACCAAATTGTTTGTACCTATGCACCTACCTAACTTGATTGTGCTTAAATTTTTTTGTTGTTTGTTGTCTTCTGTTGCTATGCCACCTGAGCTGCACTATTAACTTTTGGAGCTGAATTGAACTAGAAATTCTTTATACACTCGCTTTGAATTTTACTTGTTTTGTTGGTCATGATTTCGGGTTGTTTGGTTTTGATTGTTGCATTTGACACTGTTGAGGCAATTGTACTTGTTTTGTCGAATTCTCAGGTCGTTACAACAACATATGAATAATAACTTGTAACTAATGTCCAAAAGACTATTTCAATATCAAGAGAAGGCCAAGGTGTAATCTACTAATTATATATATATATATATATAAAATCTTCATTTTGGTAATGTTTCATTTTATATCGTCTTATATATATAAAAACTTAAGACTTTGGCGGTTTGTATGTAACACATTCAAACTATCTATTATAGAAAAAGATGCTTAAACATATTAAATCTACAACACTCAAGTCTTATGCTTTTTGCACACACATATATGAATTTATAATTCACAAGAAAGTGAATCAGACCATTATCAAAAACTGTAAAACACCCAAAATCCTATTTTTTTTATTAAGGCAAGGTGTAATATACCAATTATAAATGTGTAAAATCTCTTTTTGGTATTGCTTCACTTTTATATCATTATATATATATACAAAAACTTAATACTTTAGTGATTTGTATATAACACGTTCAAACTATCTATTTTGGAAATATATGCTTAAACCTATTAAATCTACAATGCTTAAGTCTTATGTTTGTGCACATACACATATGAATTTATAATTTACAAGAAAGTGAATCAAACCGTTATCAGAAACTCTACAATACAAAAGCCTATCTTTTATTACATCAATAACCTAAACCTAATATACACCAATTGATTGATCATTTTTGCAAATTATAAGGGATTTGGAGGATTTCTTTATATTTTGTTTTCATGCAAATTCAAACCACTTTAGGCATAACAATCCATATCTACACTAACATAATATAAAAAATAGAAAACTCATATAATTTCCACTCATTAAGATAAGAAGAGAATAATAGTGAATTCAGTGTATAATCTAACAAATCTGGATTGAGCCTTTCAAATCAAGTGCTCCATATCCTCCTATACATATTAAAGAATCAGATTTAGAAACTCATATATATATATTATACTTAATTCTAGGATCTAGATAATAATTTAGATTTATAAGAAATGGAATATAGGTTAGAAAAAGAGAAGAAACGTAACATGTTTATGGGATTAAGAAAAATGACGGAGAGACAAAGTTGAGGGGTAGAAGAGAGTGAAATGTTGGGTTTTGGGGAGAGGCTAGGGGTCTTTTTATAGTTGCTATTATGTATATGGACCGTAGGATTTGTTATATAAAATCTAGATGGTCCGTTTAAGAAAAACTATATAAAAATCTAAAATAAAATAGCCTCTAACCTACCCCTCACTCAGGAGGGCGATCGACCCCTCTTAAGGTAGAGGTTTCTATTTGGATCGTAGGTGATTTGTTTACTTGTTTCTTTCCTTTTGCTTAATTCATAATTAATTCCGATTGATTATTTCTGTTATTATTTATTCTTGTCCCCTTCTTGTATACACACACACACACAAAAATTCAATCCTTCAAAGAATACCCCTTATGTCGATCAATATAAAATTTTATTGGAATATTCCATTATGTCAATCAATATGTAATTTTATTCCGAATTTACATTCATTTAGTTTGAATTTCAAATCTTGTGTGTATACAATTTTCATATAACTTGTTTTTTTTAACAACTTCTTCATACAGACTCCATTTTTAATAAATAAAATGAAAACAAACTAGAATCTTGCCAAGAATACAATGGTAATATTTTTGCGGTCCAATTCTCAATTATCCAAAATTCTTATTTTTAGCATATTAATGTTTTATTAATTATAATTATTTATTCTTAGTTTAACTATCTATGTCTACTTAGGGTATATTTTATGGGGCGCTACAATATATGATAAATTTTGATGTGAAATATATGAAATATTATCAAAATTATTATTGTTTGTGTGTAATTTATGCTCTATAACTTACACAAACACTATGTATATATGTGTATTTGAGAATTTTTTAAATGATTTTTTTAATATAGATATACATGTTGAAATTGATGTATGTTAGTAATTTACTCGATGAATTAGCTAATACTATTTAATAGTTTTGTTTAAATAAGTTAAATGTAAAATTATGAATTTAGTTTAACTGTATAACATGGTAGGAATAATTGGAAAGGAATTAGTAAAAAATGTGTAAATTTGTTGTGGAGTTAATGTTTTTCATAATTTTTTTATGATATCATATATGGTAAATTCTTGATATAAATGAATCATAAATAATTTACAAATTAACTATATCATTATTGTTGATATACGTAATTCATGTTATGTGATTTATACATCTTTATAGTTGCATGAAAAACTACCTTTTTCTAATATGAATACATATAATAAAATTGACATATATTTTTAAGAGATATTGGAAAAATAGACTAAATACTCTTTAAGATTATTTAAATAATTAGAAATTTAGATTTCTTGAGTAATTTAAAAATATGGATTGAAATATAAAATATCATGAAAGAATTGAGGAAGTTGAACAAATAATTGTAAAAATGTTGAAATACAGGTATTTAAAGCAGAAATTATTTCCTTCAATTTATGATTTTTTTTTTGAAATAAGTGCATAATATTTTTTTATTCTTTACATATACTATTTAAATGTGGAAATTAGATTGGAGGGCTTTTTTTTCAAGAATAATTAGTTTTAAGGACATCACTTATGAATAATAAGTTTTAAGGACAATTATACGGGAAAAGGATAAATTCATTTATCTTTTAACTTATATAGAAAAATGGAAAATTCATTTATCGTTATGTCTATATAACTGAAACTGATGAACTCATTTATCTTTTTCCTGTAAATTTTCCTCAAAACTAATTTTTTAGAAGTGATATCCTTAACTTATTACTCTTAAAATAAACCTTTTAAGTGGAGATCCCCTCATTTATATTATGTGACTTATTTAACTTTATATTTGAAAGAAAAACTAATTTTTCTATTTTTGTTAGTGTACATTTTAGAACATCACATGTAGCATTAATCAGATGAATTAACAATAATTTATTGGTTGAATTCATTTATTAAATTCAAAATTACATAATTAATTTAAACATATTGACTTAAATGTACGATGTTAAGTGATATAATACAGTGTTTTATAAATAAATAAATTTTAAAATATAGGCGTTTGCCATTAATATTATAATGTAGTACACGGTAAATATATCAACGTGAATGAGTTCAATTTAGAACATGTGATACTTATTTATATGTACAATTTATGTTATGTAATTGACGTGTTTATATATATTTGATTTTCCTTTCATTTATATTAAAATGAATATGGTTAATCTTGATGTGATTTATTAGTCGAGTCAATGAATAATAATATGCTAAAGTTATTTAAATAATTTTAATATTATGTAATTAATTGTAAAATATGGTACTAAATGTAAAACATTAGAAAAGAACTAAGAGAGACTTAAATGATTATAGAAAATTTGAAGTGTAGGTGTTGAAGCCAGAAAAACATAATTTTGTCATTTTGAGTATTTAAGGGAAATACTGGTTAACTAAATTGATTTACATTACTTAAATTTTGGGTTTTGTGATTGATTTAAATATACGGACTTAAATATAAAATATTAGGAACTAATTATTAACAGAAAACTGTGTAAACTTTGAAATGTTTATATCAAAATGTAAAATGACAAAAGAGGCAAAATAATACGCGAGAAATAATAAATAAGTGTAAAGTGATAAACTAATTTATTAAAAAATACCTTGAGGGAATTAAGGAGAAATGAGAAAACTCGTAAAATTATGGAGAGAGCTTTAAAAGGTTTTGCTTTACTATTGACTAATGTGTAAGCCAAGCATTGCATACGACAATATTTGTAACAACATAGATTTATAAGTGTATTTTATCTAATGATATATTTTAAATTTTGTTCTATTTTGATTTTATTTATTTAAAAACTCAGTGGGTTTGAATTTTATGAGATAATTATCTAGATTTTTGATTTAAAACTAAATTTCTTTTGGATTTTATATAACAAATGAATTTGATTTTGATAGAACTAAATAATAGAAAACAACATTGGATGTTTATCCATTCATTGTTCCCATATCAAAACCAAATCTCATTTGATAACGTTCACTCTTTGATTTGCAAATGTCTGTTCACTTTCTATATTGTAAAAATTGTTCGTTATATATATTAAAACCGTTCATGCACTTTTCCAAAACCCCGTCTTTAGCTTTTTAAATTAAAACCATTTATTTCTTTGACTAGTGTGCTTTGCCATTTCAATCTAACATTCATTCGTTCCCTTTAAGACCGAATCAGCGGATCAAAAGTGCCTTTCATATTTAAAAGGGAAAAAGATACGTAGAGCCCAAACGTGTTAGCCTCGTGAAATAGAACAACTCCTACTTCCCTGGAATTGAATGCTTCCTTGTGTTGCAGATACATTAAATTATAATATAAAGCAATGTCAATTCTTTTTTCTAACCTTCTCTTTATCTTTTTCCCAACGCAAATAAAAAGTTGCTCCATTTTCTTTTAAATTCCATCACCATTCCTCAATGGTTTCCCCACCAAAACCATGCCCATCTGTGCCTACGTCGCCACAGATATGCTCCGGTCATCTTCGCCGCCGACCTGAAACACTCTGTCCCCACGCATGGTTAACAACAACTCTCCATTCCTACCATTTTCACAGCCCATATTTCCCATCCCCTCTCTGACTCTTTTCCTATCGCGAACTTCTCCATATCTGGAAGCCGACTCTCCACTCCGTCCATAGCTTTGGCCACGCCTAGCAACCCTCTCACCCGCTCATGTCGACCCTCCGACTGCCTCCAGCCACCAACGCCGAAGCCTACAAGCCAACTCCGACTGAAACCATAGCCTTGTCCCCACTGTCTGAACCTCTGCTCTGTTCTCCCCATCAACCGCGAGCTCTTCCATCACCTAGTGATGCCGCTGACCTCTGCCCTCACTCCTTCCGTTCTCAAGGCTGTCGAGCACCTTCCTAAACCCGCTGCTCCAACCGCGTCGATCCCTTGTGTGTTGTGTGTATGGATGTTAGTTTGTGCATGAGTTGTGTGGTGTTGTGTATATATGTGTGTGTGATTATATGTTTGTATGTGCGTAAATGTTATGTGTACGTGATAGGTTGTGTTGCCGTGAGTGAGTGTATGTGTCTTTATGTGAATATTTATGTGTGGGTGTGAGTTAGTGTTTATATTACTGTGTGTGTTTTCATATGTCCTGCGTGTGTAATGTGTTTGTACGTGATAGTGTATGTTGTATAAGTGTGAGTTAGTGTGTGAGGGTTGGTTCATGGGGTGAGTTAGTTTATTATATACATATTGTGTGTGTTCAAGTGCGGATTTATGGCGTGAACTATGGGTATATTTCGTGTATATACATTGTGTATTACATATTTATATATATATATAATTTATGCTATAGATTAATAATTGCGGGGTGCTTATACATAATTTATAAGATATAAAGCTTTGGGTGTGTTTATAAAATCTATAATATATATGTTATAATTTGCGTTGTGTGTTTGCGTTATATATATGTCATAATTTTAATTTGCGTTGTGTGTTTGAAATGTATGTTGAATTTTAAATATATATATATATATATATATATGTACGTTACAATTTTACTATATGTATATGTATATATAGATAAATATATAATATTTTTTGTAAGGAATTATGATGTTTTACTTTTGGTTGAATTGAGTTAGTGTTGTGTTTATTTTTTTGGGTCGGGTTTGGTGTTGATTTCAAAAACCATTCCGAAAACCAATAGTTGTACCGATCCTTTGAGAGATTCCCTAACCTCCTCTTGTGTATATATATTCAGTGATTATCGAGTCAAATCCATTCCGAGTCGTGCCTGGATATCGTCATTTCATTCTGTGCCAATCTGTCCGCTGTCTCCATTTCTGTGTCACGAAAGGTGAGTTTATCTTACACTTGGCTTACATTATTTCATGGATGTTAAATTTAGCATAAATGAACTATTGTGAAATGTATAGGATTGCTAGTAGAAATTGTTTGTTTAATACATACATTTTCATATATGACACGATGATATATATGACATATAGGTGCACTGAGGATATATGACTTATGATGTGATTGATGTTATGCGATGGTTGATTTATGTTGCTGATTTCCATAGTTCTAGAAAAATCACTATGGGTTTAAATGATACATACCTGAACGAACATTAGATTAGGAAAAATCATTATGAGTTGAAAGGGTAGACCTGAATGATTTTTACTGAATTTGGGATTATGGACTAAAATGATATACACCCGTAATATTTTAAATTGCGGATTGAAATGATAAATATCCGTATCACTTGACCATATGGTAGAAAACTACATACGGACACCGTTGGTCACGTTTTTGATGTAAAGTGATTTGGAAAATTTGATTTTTAGATAATAACTTAAGATTTCATATTTTTATATATTTATTTTAGAGATTTAAAAATTAATTTTTGTAAAATTTAAATTATATATTTTAAAATGATTTTATAAGTAAATATGGATTTAAATACTTATCTAAGATTTTACTTAAAATTTTATTTATTTCAAACCTTATAATTTAATTAAGTTAATCATATAAGTATTTTAAACTTTAAATTTAATATATTATAATAAATTATTCTTTTTAAACATATTTTAAAATTATTTTGAGCTTTATATATATTTATAATCTATTTTCTGATCTACTTTTAGAATTTTTAAACTTATATATATATTCAAAGTTAAATTTTAATATATTTTGCATAATTTAATAATAAAATAAAGATGGAGAAGGTAAGATTTTGCGAGGATTCTAGATTTGAATTTATAACGATATTTGATTTAACAAATGAACTCATATTAAGAT
This sequence comes from Allium sativum, assembly GCA_030737875.1. Classification (NCBI taxonomy): domain Eukaryota; kingdom Viridiplantae; phylum Streptophyta; class Magnoliopsida; order Asparagales; family Amaryllidaceae; genus Allium; species Allium sativum. The sequence continues at coordinate 164,115,866 of CM060916.1, read as the reverse complement.
ATGAATTCAAATTTATATGAACTTATAAGAGATGAACTCAAATTGTGAAATTGACTTTTCAAATTGGAATTTTTAAACTGAAGGAATGAATTTGAACCTATAATTGATATTAATATGAATTCGATTGTAAATCGACTGAACTTAAATTTGAATATATAATTGATTTTGAATGGTATTGATTATATAAATCGTTTGGTTTGAATTAAGAAATTTGTTAAATCAATTTTATAAGAATGGTTTTAAATTGTATGAATTGGAATATAAGGTTTAGATTCGAATTTATAAGTAATGAATTTGAATTATGTGACTTGAGTAATTGTAACACCCTGAATTTTTAATGACATTAAAGAGAATAAATTAAATAATAATTAATTTAATGTTCAGAATTAGAGGAAACTGACAGCACCATTGCGTCCGTCTCGAAATTCTAGTCAAGAAAGACTTTTGGTTTGCGTAAAACAGACACCGTATGAAGAAGTTATGAAGGTTTTAAGTTTGTATACGCACAAAAATATTTTATATATACGAATGAGTCAGAGGTGAGTCAGAGATGAGTCAGAATCCTATCCATAAAATTCAAATTCGAAAAATTCCTCTAAGCGGCAAAATTCCCGGTCTAGGGGGTCGACCCCCTTAGAGGGGTGTCGACCTAGGGGTCGACCCCCCTGAAGGGGTGTCGATACCCTAGGGATGAGGTGGCACTCGGTTTCAGGGGGTCTGGCAGCTATACATATGTGTCATATTTCTCATATTCTCTTCATTGGGAGTCATGGAGGCCATATGCTGCTGGAGTGCGAACTGAACCACTTCTACAACAACATATTCTACAAATCCAATTTAGAAATTCTAGATCTGTTCTTCCTAAATTCTCCAAACCTAACGTTGTGAGTTTCTAGATTACTTTTAGGTTTAGATAAATAAAAGTATACATTGAAAGATTATGGATTGGATATGTTGTAAAGTATGATTCTGTGTTAATGTGAAATTCTATACTATGTCATGACAGATCTATTTTCCTAGATCTAATATAGTTGTGGTGATTCAATTATGATGCTTATGTGGATCTTGACTTGCAACCATGTTATGGTGGATGTACATCTATTAATTTGGACAATTGAGACATTACTTAGATCCAGATCTTTATGTAATCATTTTTCACCTATCATATTGTGACACATTGAGATATGTTGTAAACTTGACATGTGAATCCACCTTTAGATCTAAACATATTATTATGTCACCCTAACTATGCTAGATCTAAGTAATTGGACACCTAATGTTTAATCTGGATCTCATTATGCTTTTTCAAACATCATAGTGATTGCCACAAGTTACTAGTTTGATGTCCACTTTATTATGATGTTAATCACATGCCCATTCACTTTGTTATTTTGCCAGTTTATTTTCATGTTTATGCCAAGACATGTTGAAACTATCACCCTTGTCATATTCCCTTTTTATTGTTATAGCTAGGCTACTTTATAGCCTAGATGCCGCCAAAATACGTACGAATACGTTAGAGAGGAAACGGGGAAGAAGGGATTATAATTGGCATGATTTATGTAATTTTTAATATGAAATGGGACATGTAATTCAAATGGGGAAAACATAGAAATAGTTACCTATAATGACATAGGTAGACTTGGATTAATTTGGAATGTTTAGTAATTTACAATCAGGAATTGTAAATTGTACCTATGACATGAGGTTAGGTTACATTAGTGGTGGAAGTCTGTCCGGACCCGACTGACATATCCAGCATCCACTAATGTTGAACCTAATGTGGGAGTTCTAAGTACGCAAATACGAATCGGGCTAAGACACGAGGTTAGGCCCAACTGTGGAATAAGATTGCCCGGACCCGACCGGCATATCCAACATTCACACGTTGTAAGCCTAATGTGGGTGGTCTAGCCCATTATAACCATAATTGGACAAGGTAATGAAATGGACTACTTAACCTAATTTAATATGACTGTGGACTTAAGTTAGGGTTAAGTAAATTTGGATGGGTAGTGGTGGGTTAAGTAAATTAGAGGGGATGGGTAATATGTATATATAGGCCCACGTACTTAACCCAATAAGGTTATGTAATTAAAGATACTAGTGGTATACATAACCAGTATATAAAGTAACAGGGTTATGTAATTAAAGACACCTAGTGCTATACATAACCGGTAGATAATGTAATGAAGTTATGTAATTAAAGACAACCTTTAGGGTAAGCATAAATAGTATAGGGCTATGTAATTAAAGACACCGAAAGGTATACATAGTCAATGGAAAACCTAGTGGAGGATACAAGACAAGGGGGAGAGCTTGTATCATATTGTGTGGGACCCATTTTAGTCAGTAACCCGGAGTTGGTATCAAGTAAGGACTTCCGTACTAGGCGGAGAAAGGGGCACGCTTACTGATTGATTGTAAGAGATCCAAATGAGGCGGATGGTGTGGGCGGCGCAAACCGACCGGGGGCATGTACTTGCATGGGCCGAGCAGAGCGGGCTAAGACGACCGTGACACTAGTAGATATAGTTGTGCACACAATGGGTTGCCACTTTAGGAAGTGATACCTCCTACTGTGGAGCCAGCATAGGATATCTACATGATAGGGAGCCGATCGATTGGTGTAGTGGTTAGGGTATACTTGGACGTATGACCTAAGCCTACCAACTTGTAGTGGAAGGGATCATCTCATTTTAGTTATACTAGTAACAATGCAGAGTAATCACTAGTGAGGCACATACACCTTAACTTGCTTACCTTGTCACACCTTCCATTTATGTAGTGATCTCTCTTATCCACTTTATATGTCTATCATGTTGCTTTTAATTATCTACTGGCTAAAAGTAACTAAACTCGCTAGACTTTATGTTTGACCCTGTTGTTTCTCCTTCTTTCTTCTGTTCCCCCCCAAGTTCTCAGGGAGGAAACACTCAGACTTAATAAGGAATCAGATATCATCTTTCTAGGAGCTACTTCTGAAGTATGGCTCAAGTTCTTGTCTCTATTATGGCTTAACTCTTTTTATTGGGGGAGTGATGCTTTTTATTTACTTATGTACTCTGATGGTGCAAGACATAAGTATTTTTAATGTAATGGTTTTTGTGTCTTATGAAATTGTGGACCATGGTATTACGACTTATGTTTGAAATAAAAGGTTCAGATTTTCTGCTGCTACCTTATTTATATCTGTCTTGTAATTATTTTGCGTCTGTTTACCTATAGCGCTTCACGAAACTTAATGCACTCCCTTAGTGAGTGACATTAACGGACGTGGGGTGTCTCACTTGGTATCAGAGCTGAAGGTTACCAGATTAGATAAAAGTTTTTGAAAATTATTTTCAAAAAGGTTTTAAAAGGAAAGAATTTTCAAAAAGAAAAGTCTATTTTGAAAAACATTCCCTAAAAAGCCATATGTAGTATCCTTCGGTCCTTTATCTAAATTTCTTACTTTTCCCTTTTTCAGCATGCCTGGGGAACAAAACATCCCTAATATCCCGGAGGGCGTCACGATACCCGGATGGTTCCGTAGGTATTTGGAGGCCACGGCGCCTTCCAAAGGCCAAGAAAAGGTTCCTTCCCCTGCTGCACCAGTCATTCCTGCTCCTCCTCCTCTCCCTCCAAGAGCTGATAACTTTGCCAAGATCTGCAAAGACTTCCGGGTTATGGAAGGAAGTCCATTCCATGGGAACGATACATTCATAGAAGCTCGGAATTGGCTTAAGGAGATCGAGGACTTATTCGTAATCATTAAAGTGGAGGACCGAAGAAAAATTCAATTAGCTGATTGGCTGTTAATGGACGAAGCCTCATTTTGGTGGGAAATCAACCAAGCTTGGCGTCCGGTAGAAACTTAGGAAGACCTTAGATAAAGGTTCGAAATGAAATTTCTTTCCCAAGCGGAGAGAAGCATACAGATGGATAGGTTCTTTAACACTCAAACAAGGAAATTTGATGGTGAAGGAGTATGTGAACAAGTTCAACCAGTTGGCAAGGTTCGGGCTAGAATTGGTAGGCACACCGCACAAAAGAGCTTTGCGGTTTGCTAAGGGGCCGAATGAGCCTCTACATGGTTTAGCTATGTTCCATCTTCCAATAGGGGCCACGTTTGAAAAACTTGCTGATATGGACCTAATGCATGAGGAGGACAAGGGAGAAAAGAAGGAAACAAAAACTGAGGGGACATCGCAGAATAATAAGGTATGGCCCAAGAAGGGGCAACAACAGCAACAACAACAAAAGAAAGGGTGAAAAGATGATAAAGGCAAGGATAAGAGTAAAAGTCACAATTGTGGAAAGGAGGGCCACCTGATCAAATATTGTAAGAGAAGGAAGGCCAGCTGCTTTAATTGCGGAGAGGTTAGACACTTCTCTAAGGAGTGCCCGAAGAAACAGGTATCGTGTGGACAAGGGAAAAGAACAGGGACTTTTGGAGGGTAGGTGCATGCTCTCGCGATCAGTGCTCCTGAAAGAGGGAAAAATTTCCAAAGAAAGTTTAGTTTCTCTTTCAAACTATCCAGTTAGAACACTTTTTGATTCTAGTGTTTCACACTCGTTTATATCTAGTTTTGTAGTTGAATCTCTGCACTTAATTACTAGTATGGTAGTAGATCTCGTAGTTGTTTCAAACCCCATTGGTGGTTCGGCTCATTTATCGATGATTTGTCGGGGTTTGGAAATATCTATGTTAGACGTCAAATTTGAATGCGACGCGTATGTGCTCGGGTTTATAGGTTATGGGTTAATTCTAGGAATGGATTGGCTTACCACGTATGGGGCTATTCTGGATTGTGAGAGGAGGGTTGTTAGATTCCCGACTTGTCATGGGAAGACCCTCGAAGTTTCATGTAACCCCCAAGGGTCTGTTATGCTTAGCTTCCTAGAGTCTCTAGATGCATCCATAGATGATTTGCAATCTGTTCCAGTGGTTCAAGATTATTCAGATTTTTTTGATGAGTTACGGGGTTTACCTCCAAGGCGCGAAATTTACTCGTATATATCTGGTGGACAATGCAAAGCCAGTTGCATTTCCAGTACTCCACATGGTTCCAAGGGAAAGGAGGGAGCTGAGTAAGCATGTAATGGAGCTACTTGAAAAAGGGTTTATTAGACGAAGTATATCGGAATGGGGTTCTCCAGTAGTATTCGCAACTAAAGCGGATGGTTCTCTTCGTTTGTGTGTTGACTATAGAGAGTTAAATAAGCTCACCAAGAAAAACAGGCACCCGCTTCTGAGGATTGATGATTAATTTGATCAACTTGTTTGTGCCTTGGTATTTTCACAGTTAGACTTGGCTACGCGGTTCCATCAGTTGAGGGTGGCTGAGGACAGCATAGATAAGACTGCTTTTAGGACCCCGGACGGTTTCTTTGAATGGCTAGTTATGCCTTTTGGGTTGACAAATGCACCCGCCTATTTTGTTGATTTGATGAGTAGGGTGTTTCGGGAGTTCCTAAAAAAATTCGTCGTAGTCTTCGTTGATGATATTTTGATCTTCTCCAAGTGTGAAGAAGATCATGCCCAACATTTGGGAGAAGTTTTTAAAACTCTCCGTGACCATCAGCTAAAGAAAAGTTCTCCAAATGCCATTTCTTGAGAAAGGAGGTGAGATTCTTGGTGCATGTAGTCTCCAAAGAAGGGATAGCTGTAGATCCCACCAAGGTGGTTGCAGTACAAGATTGGAAATTTCCTAAAAATGCAACTGAGGTGAGAAGCTTTCTTGGGTTGATAGGTTATTATAGGAAGTTCATTAAGGACTTCGCGAAGATATCAGCCCCTCTCATCAGGCTAACAAAGAAGAATTTGACATTTTCATGGGATATAGACTGTGACGTTGCTTTCCAACGACTAAAAAGGGCTCTGACAACAACCCCAGTCTTGACCATGTCCAATGGGAGTAAAGTGAATACTGTTTACACTGATGCGTGCGGTACAGGGATTGGTGCGGTTGTGATGCAAGAAGGGAAAGTAATATGTTATAGGGGTAGACAGTTGAGAGTTCATGAGAAGAACTTCCCCATCCATGATTTAGAGCTAGCTGACATAGTATTCGCATTAAAGATGTGACATCGTTATTTACTTGGAGAAAAGTTCGAGTTATACACCGATCATAAATCTCTCAAGTATCTACTCTCATAGAAGGATCTCAACTTAAGGCAACAACGGTAGATGGAGTTCTTAGCTTCATATGATTTTGAAGTTGCTTATACCCTTGGCAAGGGTAATGTGGTGGCAAACGCACTAAGTAGACAGAGGGTGGCCTTGAGTCCTCTGTTTGTGGAAAGAAAGAACTTGGAGTTCATATCAGCTTTTAATTTTAGATCCTCCATCAAGGTTTTGCCTGATTTATTTGCATCCTTGGAGATACGACTGACTCTTGTGGATCAGATAGGAGCTTCACAACAAGGTGACCCACAGATTCTAGACATCATGGATAAGCTCAGAAGAGGGGAGACTTCCAGTCACCTCAGTAGGTTTACCATAGATGAAAAGGGATGGTTGCGACAAGATGGAAGGCTTTGTGTTCCTCAAACCGAAAACTTGATAAAGGTAGTCCTAGAAGAAGCCCACCATTCTAAGATGAGCATTCATCCAGACGGTGACAAGATGTACAGAGACATGAAGAGGGTTTTCTTTTGGGTTGGGATGAAGAAGGACGTGGCTGAATTTGTTTCTCAATGTTTAGTTTGCCAGCAAGTCAAAGCCCGAGCGAAAGAAGCCCGGTGGGTTACTTCATCCGTTGGAGGTTCCGTAGTGGAAACATGAGAGCGTCTCTATGGATTTCATAGATGGTTTGCCTAGATTGAAGAAAGGTAATACCAGTATTTGGGTGATAGTGGACAGACTCACTAAGAGTGCTCACTTGATTCCAGTAAAAAGTAAAAGGATGGCATCATGGTTTGCATCAATTTATGTTCATGAGATAGTTCGTCTCCACGGAGTTCCTTCCAGCATCATGAGCGATCGTGACCCTATCTTTACTAGCGAATTTTGAAGGAGCTTGCAAGAAGCATTAGGTACACAGTTGTGTTTGAGCACCGCTTATCATCCTCGGACCGATGGGCAGACGGAGAGGGTGAACAGAATTCTAAAAGATCGTTTAAGGCTGTGTATCCTTGACTTCGTAGGGACTTGGGAAGAGAATCTTCCTTCAGTAGAGTTTGCCTATAATAACAGCTATCTGGCCAACATCGGTATGGCACCCTTTGAAGCATTGTACGGACGACCCTGTAGATCACCAACTTGTTGGTGGGAATCTACAGAAAGATTATTGCTTGGACCAGATATGGTTAGGGAAACATCCGAAAAGATTGACCTTATTCGATGGGGGATGAAAACAGCTCAGGATAGGCAGAAGTCCTATGCAGACAAGAGAAGGACTGACATCGAATTCGAAGTGAGAGACTAAGTTTTTATCAAAGTATCACCTCTGAGGAATGTGGTTCGCTTCGGATCAGTAGGGAAGTTGGCACCTAGGTTTGTGGGACCATTTCCCATAACGGAGAGGATTGGCCAAATGGCCTACAGAGTAAAGCTCCTAGAAAATCTATTTGATGTTCATGACGTTTTCCATGTCTCTCATCTACGGAAGTGCTTGCATGACACTGCGAAAGTTGTTGAGTCGAGCAGGTTGGAAGAAGTCGAAGTGGAACGGGAGGAGACAGTTAGACGAGTCCCCACCTATATTCTCAGGTCAGAGGTTAAGAAGCTGCGTAATAAGGAAATCAAGTTGCTAAAGGTTCAATGGGGAGATAACCCAAAAGATGCGACTTTGGAGACCGAAGACAAGATTCGTGCTTCATACCCTTTTCTTTTCGAGGGTATGTTCTTAACTCCTTTCCTAAGTTTTATCAGTACTTATTTTTGTCAATAGAATATATCTTATCCATCGTATTTTCGGCCTTTAGATAGGAATCCTATGGATGTAAACAAGTGTTTGAAACATGTTATGTTTGATGGATGCAAGTGGACGCAAGTGTTTGCTAGTGGCTGCCTGTGGACGCATATACACACACATTTGGCACTAAGATCGGCTCAATCACTTTCATATTGCATATGGATGTGTGTGCATTTTCTTTTCTTTTATGGATGGAAATGGATGAACTGGCATAAGGATGTCGCATTTGGACGAATGGGTGTGCACATATATAGAACTTATATGATACAATAAGTTTATTTGCATACATATTGGATTCATGGCACTAACATACATTGCATTAAGAAAGTCAACTGAATCAGTAGACCACCTGATCTTCGCATTAGTGTTAGGACATATACACACACCTTTGCATATATTCATATAAGCATTATAAATCTTAAATGACAATCAATGCCAGTGATTGGTGGATGAGTAGATGGATGATGGATGGCAGGATATGCACTCTTCTCAACTTAGAGATTTCGGGGACAAAATCCTTTGAGTAGGGGAGAATGTAACACCCCGAATTATTAATGACATTAAAGAGAATAAATTAAATAATAATTAATTTAATGTGCAGAATTAGAGGAAATGGACTGCACCATTGCGTCCATCTTGAAATTCTGGTTAAGATAGATGTTTGGTTTGCGTAAAACGGACACCGTACGAAGAAGTTATGAAGGTTTTAAGTTTGTATATGCACAGAAATATTTTATATATAAACATGAGTCAGAGGTGAGTCACAGATGAGTCGGAATCCTATTCAGATCATTCAAATTTGAAAGATTCCTCTGAGCGGCAAAATTCCCGCTCTAGTGGGTAGACCCCCTAGAGGGGTGTCGACCTAGGGGACGACTCCCCTGAAGGGGTGTCGACTTAGGGGTCGACCCACCCACGGGGGTGTTGACACCCCTAGGGCTGAGGTGGCACTCAGTTTCAGGGGGGCTGACAGCTATATATATGTCATATTTCTCATATTCTCTTCATTGGGAGTCATGGAGGCCATATGCTGCTGGAGTGTGAGCTGAACCGTTTCTACAACAACATATTCTACAAATCCAATTCAGAAATTCTAGATCTGTTCTTCCTAAATTCTCTAAACCTAACGCTGTGAGTTTCTAGATTACATTTAGGTTTAGATAAATAAAAGTATACATTGAAAGACTATGGATTGGATATGTTGTAAAGCATGATTCTGTGTTAATGTGAAATTCTATACTATGTCATGACAGATCTATTTTCCTAGATCTAATATAATTGTGGTGATTCAATTATAATGCTTATATGGATCTTGACTTGTAACCATGTTATGGTGGATGTACATTTATTAATTTGGACAACTGAGACATTACTTAGATCCAGATCTTTATGTTAATCATCTTTCACTTGTCATATTGTGATACATTGAGATATGTAGTAAACTTGACATGTGAATCCACCTTTAGATCTAAACATATTATTATGTCACCCTAACTATGCTAGATCTAAGTAATTGGACACCTAATATTTAATCTGGATCTCATTATGCTTGTTTAGACATCATAGTGATTGCTATAAGTTACTAGTTTGATGTCCACTTTATTATGATGTTAATCACATGTCCATTCACTTTGTTATTATGCCAGTTTATGTTCATGTTTATGCCAAGACATGTTGAAACTATCACATTTGTCATATTCCCTTTTTATTGTTATAGCTAGGCTACTTTATAGCCTAGAAGCCACTAAAATACATACGAATATGTTAGAGAGGAAACGGGGAAGAAGGGATTATAATTGGCATGATTTACGTAATGTTTAATATGAAATGGGACATGTAATTCAAATGGGGAAACATAGAAATAGTTACCTATAATGACATAGGTAGATTGGTATTAATTTGGAATGTTTAGTAATTTACAATTAGGAATTGTAAATTGTACTTATGACACGAGGTTAGGTCACATTAGTGGTGGAAGTCTGCCCAGACCCGATCGGTATATCCAACAGCCACTAATGTTGAACCTAATGTGGGAGGTCTAAGTATGCAAATACGAATCGGGCTAAGACACGAGGTTAGGCCCAACTGTGGAATAAGACTGCCCGGACCCAACCGACGTATCCAGCATCCACACGTTGTAGGCCTAATATGGGAGGTCTGCCCATTATAACCATAATTGGACATGGTAATGAAATGGACTACTTAACCTAATTTAATATGACTATGGGCTTAAGTTAGGGTTAAGTAAAATTGGATGGGTAGTGGTGGGTTAAGTAAATTAGAAGGGATGGGTAATATGTATATATAGTCCCACATACTTAACCCAATAAGGTTATGTAATTAAAGACACCTAGTGGTATACAATACCAGTAGATAATGTAATAGGGTTATGTAATTAAAGTGTAACAACCCGGAAAATCCGAACTAATTTAATTTTTTTATTTTAGTTATTTCAGTAAATTTTGAATAGTTAAAATAATTTATTTGAAATAATAACGATTAAAAATTTATTTTAATCGAAGTTAGAGCAAATATATTTATTTTGACTCCAAAAGGAATTAGAAATAGTACGGTAGTTTGAAAAGTTAAACTTGTACTTTGACTGAATGTGCCGGATTCAAAATTTAACGGATTTTAGCGAAACCAAAAATATCTAAATCTTTTTAAAAATATCTTTCCAACGAATCCGAAAAATTGAAATTTCATCGCGGGAGTCAAAAGTTATGGCTAGTTGAATATTCAGAATGGTCGCTATAGTATAATTTATAGCCCGTATAGAAGGCCATTTTTCAAATGACCTCCGTTTTCGACAAAACCACTTTTGTTGGATCCAGAACGTCAAATTATTGTCAAGTTTAATTTTCTAGAATTTTTGGAATTAATATGTAAGCGTGACAAACGAAAATGTCTTTTGTCAACTTCAGTCAAATCTGATCGACTTGAAAATGACCATTTTTCAAACAGTCTCAGAATTTGATGAAATTAATTTTCTTAGGACCATATTGTCAAAACAAAGCAAGAAGTAATTTTTCTGGATTTTTCTGAGTTCGTATGTGGCCCCGATGGATTTAAATATACGACCAAATTAATTTATTAGATGATTTAAATATTAAATATGAGATTTCAGGCCATAGACAGTCATTTGTGCTGACGAGACCTAGCCCATTGGATCCGGAACGGGGGCTATTGGGTAGGATCAACTTTTTTTGGACTGAAATTTGGTTGGTTCAAAACTTTTGGATTTATTTGTAAAATTAGCATTAAAATAATATAAAAATACACTCATCTTCCCAAAACCCTAGAACACCATTCACTAGCCGCCGCCCCTCAACATTCATGGCCAGAAACCTCCCGACTTGCCTCCTCAAATTCTTCCAATCCACAACAAATTAGACCCCAATCCTTTAGGAAATATCGAAGAGATTTTCTCACTCTTCATTTCTATACGGCTTGATCATTCTCTAGTGGCCCGTATTTCGAGGAACAGCACCCTAAACCCACGCCAAACCCACCGCCGCCGAGCCACCCCTGCACCACCGAGTGGGACCCCTTCGTAGGCGCACATGCGCCACACCCCCCTCTGACGTCCCACTCTCCGATCGTCAAACCATATCACTATTTGAAAAAAAATTGGAGACCCAGATTTGAAGTTAATTGGGATTTATCGCGGCTTGTTACTGAAAGATGAAGAAGGTCTAATTCTTTTTTTTTTTAATAATTTGATTTAAAATTATAATCTATCTTGTTTTAATCCTAACTAATACATACGACATCGAAAATTAACGATTTTAGATCCTGTGCGATCGTAAAGACGAGATTTACGACTCTAGACTTAAAAGGAGCGATTCCGAGCTGTTTGAATTTAGGACAAATTTGTAGTTCTAAAACAAAACAGAATAACCCGACGGTGAGATGTCTGTTTTTTTAAATAATTAATCAATTTAATTATTTTACTTGCTATGTAATGATTGTATGTATATGATTTAGATCTGCTTTGTTCTGAAATTTTGGATGATGATTGGTCTATTGTTTGGTGATGAATAATTATAGATCAGAATGTGTTGGTTAAATTAAATCATTTTCTCTTTGTAAATATTTGGTGAATCATGTGTAGTAAAAAATATAAAATATTATTTTGTCATTTTTATTGGATTGAATTAGATTGTCAATTCAATATAAAAATATCATTTTGGTCATTTTTGTTGAATTGAATTAGTTTGTCAATTCAATATAAAATATTATGTTATCATTATTTTTGAATTGAAATAGAATTGTCAATTCAATTAAAAGTATCATTTTGTTTATATTGTTGAATTGAAATAGAATTGTCAATTCAATTAAAAGTATCATTTTTGTTATATTATTGAATTGAATTAAAATTTTCAATTCAATAAAAACACCACCTTGTTTATGTTATTGAATTGAGTTAAACTTTCAATTCAATATAAAATACATCACTTTTTGTGTTGATTGATAAAAACACCACTTTTTTTGTTGTTTGATTGTAATAGAATAAGATTACATTTTTTTTATTTGCATTCTTAGATGCAAATAAATATCATATTAAAAGTTAATTTTTTTTATTTGCATTCTTTGATGCAAATAAAACATTGAAATAAAAAGTTAAATTTTTATTCGCATTCTTTGATGTAAATAAAACACCGAAATAAAAAGTTGATTTTATTTGCATTCTTTGATGCAAATAAAACATTGAAATAAAAGTTGAATTTTTATTTGCATTCTTTGATGCAAATAAAACATTGAAATAAAAGTTGAATTTTTATTTGCATTCTTTGATGCAAATGAAACATTGAAATAAAAAGTTAAATTTTTATTTGCCTTCTTTGGTGCTAATAAAACATTGAAATTAGAAGTGGCATTTTTATTTGCATTCTTGATGCCAAGTAAAAATTAAAATAAAAGTTGCATTTTTGTTTGCAATTTTAGATGCAAACAAAACATTAGAATAAAAGTTGCATTTTTGTTTGCAATTTTAGATGCAAACAAAACATTAGAATAAAAGTTGCAATTTTGTTTGCAATTTTAGATGCAAACAAAACATTAAAATAATGTAATTTTATATGCAAACAAAACATTAAAATAAAAGTTGCATTTTTGTTTGCAATTTTAGATGCAAACAAAACATTAAAATAAAAGTTGCATTTTTGTTTGCAATTTTAGATGCAAACAAAACATTAAAATAAAAGTTGCATTGTTTTTTGTAATTTTAGATGTAAATAAAACATTAAAATAAACGTTGCATTTTTGTTTGCAATTTTAGATGCAAACAAACGATTAAAATGAAAGTAGTATTTTTGTTTGCAATTTTAGATGCAAATAAAAACCTTAAAATGAAAGTTACATTTTTGTTTGCATTTTTGATGTGAATAAAATATTGATTTAAAAGTTTCATTTTTATTTGCATTCTTTGATGCAAATAAAACATGAATTAAAGGTTGCATTTTTACTTTCAAATTAGAAGTTACTTTTTTATTTACATTTTAGATGTAAATAAAAGAATAGGATTAAAAGTATCATTTTTATTGTCACTTTAGAGACAATAAAAAACAAATTTTAATGTTTTATTTTTATTGTCATTTTAGAGACAATAAAAAGAATAGATTTAAAATGTCATATTTTTAGATGTAATAAAAATAGTAGGATTCAAAATCATGTTGTTATTATCATTTGGTTTCAACAAAAAAAAGTTATCATTAGGAAAATATATTTCTAATGTAATTTAATTACCATTGGAAATAAATACTCATTAAAACATGATTTATTTCAAATCATCATTTTTATCATGTTAGTAGAATTATGAAAATCATATATAATCTCTAACATGAATATAGGCTGCGTTTGGTTTGCTTGTGATTGTTTGAAAAGTAGTTGACACCGCCAACGAATAATATATATATATATATATATATATATATATATATATTAAAATTAAACAAATCGTGCGGGGTAGTTCGCGTTTCGACAATCGTAACTTCAAACGATTATACCATAAGATCCCACCGTTGGATTTCCCAAAACTGGAACCGTTAGGACCACTTGGGAAGATCGTTCCATCGATATGAATTTTGTTAAAATCCGACTGCTAGATTTTAAGATATGTGTAAATCAAATTTTGGTAAAAACAGCGTCAGGGCTGCCCATCGACCAAAAGCGTCGTTAATTAAATTTGGCTATTTTTATATGAATAAAAATTGCAATTAATCGTTATTAAATACCACTAACGATATGAAATGATTTTTAAAATATATATATATGCGAGGATCATTTGAAAAGACCGAGTTAAATCTCATTTCAAAGGGTCATACGACGATTTAAATTGAAGATCTTAAAGACAGCGATTGAAGACCGGCGATCTTCACATTGAAAGGATCACTACTGACGCCTGGCATTGGCTAGCTACCAATAAACGGTTAAAGTGGTAGTTGTCCGGACGTACTTGTTGATCGTCCAGATACGCGAGCATCTAGGTGACTCCGGATCCGTTCAGACCCAGAACGGACTTGTAAATGGATGTACGTCCAACATTGAATTTCATGTCGTGTAATTAAATTGATATCTATTAATATATTTATAAGGTGGAGGGGAATTTATTCCTTTGCTAAAACACCCTTCTTTGAGATGCGCGAGCTCGAAGGTTATATATTAGTAGTTATCGATCGCATGGTATGGACTGTCAGTGTGACATGTCAAGATGCAATTGATTAAGGCTTTTGTTGAAAAGCAGAGCCTTGTGGATGATGATACAAGCATAGGCTATTTAGGCATAGCTTTGTGTATTACGTTACCTCGCGAGCCTCACACCCCGGTAGAGTCAAAAACAGGACAAGGGAACGCAGGGAGTGCACACGTTTCTTTCTAGCTAGAAGTGGTGTTTGAGTTTTGTAACGACCAACATTCTACGCATCAGAGGATTGTAGAATATTTATCTCTTTCTCATTAGGAGTCGTATGGTCTTGTGACATTGGGGGACGACTATTGCGGTCATTTCCCATGTTCACGACTTTTGCCAATTTTTGAATGACCATTTTGCCCCTTGCTGGTCTTGTTTTGGCCATAACTTTTGATTGGTAAAGATTTCTGACCTGAAACCACTTCCATTAGATCTGGATGATGGTTTACCTTTCCGTAGAGTGGTTATATGTGAAAAACGGACTTACCGTTTTAGGAGTTATGGCTGAAATAAGGTCCAGGAGGTGAAAAACTGCGTAACCGGGCCAAATAAGGTGATTAGTGAATGGGCCGATAACCCATTTCGGGATTAGCCATAACCCATTTCGGGATTAGGGTTACGAGGAGGCTGAAATGAGTTAGGTTTTCATTCTATTTCAGTTTTCTAGCCGTCATTTACCTCTTAGAAACCCTAACAATGGCCTCCACCTTCTAATTTCATCCCAAATCGCTCTCTAATCAAGTTTTACCTAATCTACGTCAAATCAAGGAGAAATAGCACCAAATCAAAATTGGAGCTGCTGTGTTGCATAGAGATTCAACTCAAATTAGAGATAGTTTCAGATCTAAAGTTAATTTATGGCTAAGGCGAGTGATTTGCATTGTTTTACACTAATTATGGTTAATTAAGGGTAATTAGTGTTAATTAGCGAATTTAAACATGATTAAATTCTAGAAAAATATTTATAAATTTCGAAATATTGTTTTAGGCCTCTGTTAGAAATTTGGGTTGATTTGGTTAAGTTTTGTAATCCTAACATTAGTTATTGTTAAACATGATTAAGGGGAAAACATAGGTTTTTGGGTTTGTTTGATCCGTTTTGACATATCAAATTGTTGTTTTGGTGCTTATGGTTGATTCTCTATGTTGCTATGACTATATGTTATGCTTTGAGATTGATTAGAAAGGTTAGAATGGTCGAAAACGCCGTCGTATGGCGTAAAACAGTCGCTGGAAAAGTTGCAGGAAATGTGCAGGGTTTCGGATCGGATCGGATTATAGGCTCGGACCGGATCGGGCAAGGGGAATACGAACTGGATCGGGACTTGGCACTAGCGGAGCCTTTGCAACAAGGAAGGCCACTTGCAAAGAGTTGGAGTTGGGTGGGGATCAGATCGGAGCTGAGCATGGGATCGGATCAAAGGAGAGCAATTGGAGTAACAGGTGGAGATGACCAAACCGACCCGGATGGAGTGCCACAACCGAACCGACTAGGAGGGTGTTGACCAAACCGACCCGGATGGAGTGACACAACCGAACCGACCTGGGGGGTGTTGACCGAACCGAACCGAATGGATGACCAGAAGTTGAAGCATGTCGAACCGAACCAAGGGAAAGCCACCAAACCGAACCGGATGTACGCTACTACTTCTACGAGATGACTCTTCTGAAGACCAACTCCAATTCGACCAAAACCCGAGATGCAAAGGAGGTCCAGATGGGAGGTTATTACTCAGGATCCAAATGGGATCAACGAGTTGACTTCATGATTGGACTTTGCTGTGGGACGTGTGCAAACGGGTTATCAACGTCCATAGCTTTGATTCACCACTGAGAGACGTATATTGGCAATGGATCAGTGCAGTGAAGTCTTCATGACTTCATGGGGCAGAGTGATCGTAGCAAGGCTATGAGCCAGTGCAGTGGAGTCGTCATGACTTCATGGGGCAGAGTGGACATAGCAAGGACTAGTGGCTGTGGATTAGTGCAATAGAATCGCAATGACTTCATGGGGCAGAGTGATCATAGCAAGGATATGGGTGATCAAAGCGGTGGATATCGTATGCTTTACGCACTGAGTGAGAGATGTGAGGATGGTTGCTATGCTTGATTGTTTGACATCATTATGACATGCACACCCCCACCCCCATATCATTACACCATATGTTAGTGTCACCTTAGAGTATTGTACATCCTGTTGTGCTAACTCTTTGGTTACAGGTCCAGGTTCAGGTATGGTTTAGTATACCTATTATTGTTCTGTTTTGCTGCTTATCGCTCATACCAGACTTTTGTCTGACCTAGAGTTTTATGTCTCTTCTTATTACTCTGGGTGCTCTTAAACGGGCTAACTAGAGACAGGTTAGGTGGTATGCACGAGTAGCTATACCGGAGACGAGTATGAGGCTCCCACTTATGATATATATATATATATATATATATATATATATATATATATATATATTCTCCCTGTGTCGCCGCTGGTCACTACTTTGGGCATTAGTAGTGTACCTTTCTCATTTTGTTTAGAAACAGCTTTTAAAAGTTGTAATATTGATGATGTGGAACATAAGCTGTATTTGGATTTTCCGCTGCTATGATGGTTTAGTTTTCAGCTTATGCACTGTCTCTCCTGTTTTATGACAAGTATGTTATTATTATATTATTCCATGCGCTGTGAGACATTCTACAGGTTCCTTGCTAGTTCAAATTCCCTTCTTTCCTTTCTTTGGCGACCGTCCCGTGCTGGTTGGACATTGGCACATCGCACTTTCATTGAAATGTCGGCCGGTGCGAGGCGGGCCGTCACATTTGGTATCAGAGAACTAGGTTGCGTAGTTAACCTAGAAAAGACACCAGAGAGAGAGAGAGAGAGATAGTACGTATACGAGAATGCGTATTTGTGATATCTTGGGTTTCAAAAGCTATATATATATACTATTAGTATATTTAAGGATGAAGTCACATTGCACTGGCACCACTGAAGAGATGGTTAATATTTTTCTCCTTACAGATTGAACGATGAGCCGATATACAAGGGGTACTGGTAGGGGAGATAATAATGGGAATGCTCCTGATATGAGGACGATGTTCACTGACCTCATGAGAGAGATGCTTAGGGATGTTTAGAGGGCAACTCCTAATGCTGCAAATGGTGGTGGTGCAGCGGTTTAGGCGCCTAGGGCCGATTTCGCCAAGCTATGCAAGGATTACACTAGTCTAGGTGGAAAGCTGTTCCACGGAACGGAATCAGCTACATAAGTTCATGACTGGTTGGATAGCTGTGAGCATATCTTCGAAGACTTGGGTATTGAGGATGCGATGAAGAGAAAGCTAGCATCCCGTCAGCTGCAAGGACGGGCGATGAATTGGTGGACTACTATTAAGGTAGCTACTCTAGAGGATCAAGTTACTTGGGATCATTTTAAGGCCCGATTTAGTGATAAGTTTATCCCAGATGCTCAGAAATCAGAATTGTTTACGAAATTTTTGGAGCATAAGCAGAATGGTAGAGTAGTCTCGAAGTACATTACTGAGTTCGATACTTTATCGAAGTATGGATTGTCCCTCATTGACACTCCCGAGAAGAAGAACGAGAAGTTCATAACTGGTTTAGATCAGTACTTGGGGGAAAGGCTTATAAACCATATTGATGAGACTTTTGAATCGATTATTGGGAAATCATTGAGGTCAGAGAGCCTTTATCCTAAACCCAAGACTGAAGTCGCTGTCGCATCTGCAGAGGGGCCAAAGCCGCAAGCAAGCGGTGGAGGCAAGAATAATTCTCAGAATAAAAGGAAGCAGAGTCAGAACCAAGCTTAGGATGGTCCGAAAAAGAGCAAGAAAGATGTTGAGTGCTTAAGCTGTGGCAAAAAGGGCCATTATGCTAAAGAATGTCGAGCAAAGCCAACGGACATGAAGTGCTTCAACTGTGGCCAAGTGGGACATCACAAGGATAAATGTCCGCAACCCCCTAAGGAGAAGCAGATTGTGAAAGCATATGCTCTTAATGTTGTTCCTTCTTCGTCGAATGCCCAACCACGGCGGAGAAAGGAAAGAATGTCATCATTCAAGGTATGCTTTCTGTTTATGATGTTCCTGTTCGAGTATTGTTTGATACCGGAGCTTCCCGTTCCTTCATATCTAGTGACCTGGTAGATAGGTTGGGATTGGAACCCGAGATAGCCGATAGACCTTTAGCGGTGATGAACCCGATTGGTGGTTCAACTAGCCTTATCATGATTTGTCGATGTGATCTTATCGAGTCATGGATTCATGTTTGTTTGTGATTGCTTTGTTTTGGGCTTTACTGGGTTTGGCATTATTTTGGGAGTCGATTGGCTCCAAAGATACGGGGTGGTGGTAGACTGTGAGGGCTTTTTGGTGACAGTTAGAGCGGATGATGGGCGGAGGGTAGTGTTTGGTGGTCTACCTGGTGATGGGGTAATGGCTAGTTTTCTAAATTCCCTCGACATCCCGCATGATGAGTTGTCAAATGTGCCTATGGCTGGCTGGTATCTGGATGCCTTCGAGGAAGTGACCGGACTTCCACCACACTGAGAGAATGAGTTTCGGATTGATTTTGTGATGGCCTGCCCCGCACCAACCGACATTTACTCCAAAAGTGCGCTGTACACATGTCCAGTTAGCACGGAACGGGTCGTTAGAAGGAAAAGGAAGAAGGAAATGAACTAATCAAGGAACCTGTAGGATGTCTAACAGCGCATGGAATAAAATATAATAATAACATACATGGCATAAAACAGGCGAGATAGTACATAAGCTGATAACTAAAATCAATCATCAATCATCAGAGCAGCGGAAATCCAAATACAGCTTATTACAATTTTCCAAATTTACTGTCTCTAAACAAAAGAAAGCTAAAGTAGAAGATGCACCACCAATGCCCAAGCAGTGATCTTCAACAACACATAGGGAGAATACTCTAAGGTGCCATAATAAATAGTGTAAGGTGCCATAATGATACTAAACCATACCTGAACCTGGACCTGCAACCAAAGAGTCAGTACCACATACCGTACAGTACTCTAAGGTGCCATAATAAATAGAGTAAGAATACGGGGGTGGGGTGTGCATGTCATAATGATAGCAAACAAATCATCCATAGCAACCATCCTCACATTTCTCACTCAGTGCGTAAAGCATACGATATCTACCACTTTGGAACACTAGACAAACTGAGGCAACGACGAATCCCGACTTGTAGAAACCCTGCTATGACCAAGCTAAACATATGGAGTCATGACCAAACATTTCAATGACCCACTTCATTGGTTGTAGCCCTTGGTCCTACCGATGCCATAATGGCCCTGAATCCGCCTTCGTACCTCCTACCATAGTGGTCCAAAGCTATAGACGTCGATAACTCCTTGGCACGCGTCCCGCAGCAAAGCCCAACCATGAAGCGAACTCGTTGATTCCCATCTGAATCTTAAGCTCTAACTTCTCATTTGGACTTCCTTTGCATCTCGGGTTTGGTCGAATTGGAGTGGGTCTTCAGAAGAGTTGTCGCGCATTAACAGTCCTAGAATTCGGTTCGGTTCGGTAGTCATCACCTTCATCGGTTCGGGTCGGGAGTCATCACCTTCATCGGTTCGGGTCGGATACTCCACTTCGGGTCGGGTCACTGTCTTCCTTCCAGTTTTCTCCGATCAGCTCCCTCGTTTCCCATCTACTCTGATCCGATCCGCTCCCGTTCTTCATCTGCCCTGATCCGATCCGTTCCCTTCGCCTTGCTCCAGTCGTAGCCTTCCATTCTTGAGCCGATCCGATCTGGTCTCCATTATTCTTCCGATCCGATCCCTTTTGTCCACTCCAACTCTAAGTAAACGGCCTTCCTTCTCGCCAAGTCTCCTATGTGCCAAACTCCAGTTCGGGTCGGTTTTCTTGCCCAGTTCACATATCCGATCCGAGCCTCATCCGATCCGAACCGGTTAGGAACCTGCACATTTCTGCAACTTTCCAGCGAGCTTTCTACGCCATTCGACGACGTTTTCGACCAATTTAACTATTCTAATCAATCATAAAACATACCATAGAGTCATAGCAACATGTAATAGCAACCACAAACAGCAAACAACAATTCAAATGAATCAAAATGGATCAAAAGTGACTAAAACTTCATATTTTCCCATAGCATGTTTAAGTAGAACTAATCATAGGGTTAACAAAACTTAATCAAATCGAACCAAATTTCTAACAGAAGCATAAAATATTATTTAAGAATTTCTAAATATTTTTCCAGAATTTATTAGTGTATAAATTCGCTAATCTTCACTAATTACCCTTAATTACCGTAATTAGTGCAAAAACTATGCAAATCACTCACCTTTGCCACAACTAAAACCCCAAAACTGAAATATTCTCTGATTTGGCGCTGTTCCCAATCTTACACAGCAGCTCTACCTCGATTCTCGTGCTAATACTCCTTGATTTGATGTTTGCTAAGCCTAATCTTCAATTAGAAAGTGATTAAGAGGTGTTTTGAAGAGATTTAGAGGGTGGAGGCCATGGCTAGGTTAAGAGGAATGAATAGTGACGGCTGAAAAATGAAAAAAAAGTATTCTCCAAACCCTAACAGCCCTTTTAAACTCCTAATCCCGAAATCTCCCTTTGGGCCTAGCTGTTAATCACCCAGTTAAGCCCAATTAAGCTGTTTTTCACCATCTGAAACTTGTTTCAGCCATATCTCCCAAACGGTGAGTCCGTTTGGCTAGTGTGACCACTCTACGGAAAGAGAAACCATCATCCGTAGCCAATGGAAGTGGTTTCAGGTCAAAATTCATTTTCAGTCAAAAGTTATGGCCAAAACAGTGCCAACTAGGGGTAAAATGGTCATTTAAAAATCGGGAAAAATCATGAACATGGGAAATGACCACAATAGTCGTCTCCCAAAGTTACATGACCATACGACTTCGTATGTGAAAGAAATAAATATCCTACGATCCTATGATGCGTAGAATACGGGTCGTTACATTATCCCCCCCTTAAGAAATTTCGTCCCCGAAATTCCTTAACCCAAAACATACAAAGGATCCCGCATGCTTAACAACCACATACATCCATCAAACATGCAAAACAAGCAAAACAAACCTATCCTAGCATGCGGAAAACTAAATCGAAGTCAAAATCTTACCAGGCAAAGAGTTCTGGGTGCGTCTTCCTAATGTTCTCCTCTGTCTCCCAAGTACAATCATTCTCGTCCTCGCCCCACTGAACCTTGACTAGCTTCACCGCCTTTCTTCGAAGTTGCTTCATGTCGTGCTCGACAATACGGGCCGGCTTGCGGTTCCCAACCGCCTCGGGTTCTACTTCGAAGTCCTCTAACTGATCAGGTGAAATAGTCATATCTGAGTCGTGAACGAACTTCCTTAGTTGGGAAACATGAAATACGTCGTGAACTCCCGCCATCTTCTCCGGTAAGTCAATTCTGTATGCCAAATTCCCGACTAGTTCGAGAACAGGGAATGGGCCAACGAATCTTGGTGCCAACTTGCCTCTCCTGCCAAATCGTATTACGCTCTTCAACGGAGAAATCTTGACAAACACCAAGTCGCCAACGGAGAATTTTAGGTCTCTTCTCCTCTTATCAGCATAACTCTTCTGCCTATCCTGGGCAGCCTTCATTCGTTGTAGAATGATCTTGATCTTATCTGAAGTTTCCCTCACCACATCTGGTCCAAGCATAAACTTCTCGCCAGTCTCTATCCAACATGATGGTGAGTTGCACGGTCTTCCGTACAAAGCTTCAAACGGAGCCATACCGATACTGGATTGGTAGCTATTATTATATGCAAACTCTACTAGATGCAAATGGTCATCCCATGATCCACCAAAATCCAATATACATGCTCTCAAGAGATCTTCCAAAATATGATTCACCCTCTCCGTCTGACCGTCGATCTGAGGATGATATGCGGTACTGAGATGTAACTCTGACCCTAGAGCCTCTTGTAAGCTCTTCCAAAACCCACTAGTGAACAACGGGTCTCGGTCGCTCACAATGCTTTTAGGTACTCCATGAAATCTCACTACCCACTTCATATACAATTCTGCTAACTTAGCTGCCGTTCTGGTCGATTTGACTGGTATAAATCTTGCGCTCTTAGTCAGTCGATCCACAACTACCCAAATGCTATCATGTCCCGATCTAGTCCTTGGTAAACCATCAATAAAATCCATCGAGACTTGCTCCCATTTCCATTCGGGAATTTCTAAGGGCTGTAACAACCCACTAGGCTTCTTTTGCTCTGCTTTAACTAGCTGGCAATTCATGCATTTGGATATAAACTTCCCAACGTCTCTTTTCATCCCTTCCCGGTAGTAGGTCTGCTTCATATCTCGATACATCTTATTACCACCGGGGTGTATAGTCAGCTTTGAGTGATGACATTCTCTAAGCACTTCATCTCTCAATCCATTGACATTGGGTACAACAAGCTTTGCATTCTTTCTAAGCCATCCATCTCGATCAAGCCCATACTTGTTCATCTCCTCCTCAATATCCATCTTCAGCTTGGAGATGATTTCCAATACGTTAGGATCTTCCCTCTGACTAGAGCCGATCCGCTCAATTAAAGTGGGTCTGATCGTCAAACTTGCTAACATTTCTGGATCCAATTCGCACTTTGGTCTGAAATCAAACCCCGCGATATACTCCAATTGCTTCCATTCAAGGAACATAGTTCCTAAGCTGGCATGTCTCCTACTCAATGCATCAGCCACCGCATTGCCCTTTCCCGGTGTGTATGCGATGTCAAAATCATAGGAAGCTAAGAACTCTAACCATCTCTGCTGACGGAGATTCAGATCTTTCTGAGAGAAGAGATACTTTAACGACTTATGATCTGTAAACAGCTCAAATCTTTCTCCCAAGAGATAGTGTCTCCACATCTTTAACGCGAACACGATCGCTGCCAATTCCAAGTCATGGGTAGGGTATCTTTTCTCGTGCGGTTTCAATTGCCGACTTGCGTAAGCTACAACCCTACCACCTTGCATCAATACGGCACCCAGTCCGGTACCACAGGCGTCCGTGTATACCGTCATCTCTTCATCCCCCTTAGGAATGACTAACACTGGTGCGCTTGTCAACTTGTCCTTTAGACTTTTGAATGCATTCTCGCACCTTTCATCCCAGACAAAAGCTTGATTCTTCTTGGTCAACTGGGTCAATGGTGCTGCTATTTTGGAGAATCCTTGGATAAACTTACGATAATATCCAGCTAATCCCAAGAAACTCCTTACATCTGTTGCATTCTTGGGCGTAGGCCAATCCTGTACCGTAGCCACCTTCGCCGGGTCCACGGCAATACCATTCTCTGATACAACATGGCCTAAGAACCTCACTTCCCTCTTCCAGAAGTGACACTTAGAAAACTTTGCTTTCAATTGGTGTTTTCTCAACACCACCATCGCTACTCTTAAATGTTCCTTGTGTTCTTCCTCTGTCCTCGAATAGACCAAAATATCATCAACGAACACAAGGACAAACTTATTCAACTGATCTCTGAATACCCTATTCATAAGATCCACAAAATATGCTGGGGCATTGGTCAGCCCGAATGGCATGACCAACCACTCATAAAATTCGGACGGCGTTCGAAATGCCGTTTTAGCTATACTCTCAGCTTCCACTCTAAGCTGATGAAAACCTGACGCGAGATCCAACTGAGAAAATACTCTCGCGCCACTCAACTGATCGAACAAATCATCTATCCGCGGTAGAGGATACTTGTTCTTCCTCGTCACTTTATTCAACTCGCGGTAGTCTACACACAAACGAAGGGAACCATCCGCCTTGGTAGCAAACACAACTGGTGCTCCCCATTCAGAAACACTCCTTCTGATAAATCCCTTCTTCAAAAGATCGCTGACTTGCACCTCGAGCTCTCGCTGCTCCCTTGGTGCCATACGACGAAGTGGCATCACTATAGGTCTGGCATCTTTTACCAAATCAATACGAAACTCAATCTCTCGGTATGGTGGAAGTCCGGTCACTTCTTCGAAAACATCCGGATACTGGCCAACCACGGGCAAACCTGACAACTCACTATGCGGAATGTCGAGGGAGTTTAGAAAACTAGCCAATACCCCCTTACTGGGTAGACCACCAAACACTATCCTCCGCCCATCATCCGCTCTAGCTGTCACCAACAAGCCCTCACAGTCTACCATCACCCCGTACCTTTGGAGCCAATCTACTCCCAAAATGATGTCGAACCCAGTAAAGCCCAAAACAAAGCAATCACAAACAAACATGCATCCATGACTCGATAAGACCACATTACGATAAATCATGCTAAGGCTAGTCGAACCACCAATCGGGTTCGTCACTACTAAAGGTCTATCGACAATCTCGGGCTCCAATCCCAACCTATCTACCAGGTCACTAGATATGAAAGAACTGGAAGCTCCGGTATCAAACAAAACTCTAACAGGAACATCATAAACAGAAAGCATACCTTGAATGATGACATTCTTTCCCTTCTCCGCCGCTGTTGGGGCATTCGACGAAGAAGGAATAACATTGAGAGCATATGCTTTCACCATTTGCTTTTCTTTAGGGGGCTGTGGACACTTGTCCTTGTGATGTCCCATTTGGCCACAGTTGAAGCACTTCCTATCCGCTGGCTTGGCCCGACAATTACTAGCATAATGGCCCTTCTTACCACAGCTGAAGCACTCCACATCTTGCTTATTCTTCTTCTTCTGGCCATCCTTAGTCTGACCCTGCTTTCTTTTATTCTGGGAACCACCCTTGCCTCCACCACTTGCTTGTGGCTTTGGCTCATCTGCGGATGCAACCTCAGTCTTCGGCTTAGGGTAGAGACTTTCCGATCTTAATGCTTTCCCCACAATCGATTCAAACGTCTCATCGATGTGGTTAATAAGTTTTTCCCCCAAGTACTGATCCAAACCAGTTATGAATTTCTCATTCTTTTTCTCGGCAGTATCAATAAGAGATAACCCATATTTTGACAAAGTGTCAAATTCAGCAATATACTCCGAGACAGCTCTGCCATTCTGCTTGAGCTCTAAGAATTTCTTAAATAGCACTGACTTCTGAGCAGCTGGAATGAACTTCTCGCTAAAGCGAGCCTTAAACTGCTCCCAAGTAATCTGATCTTCGGGAGTAGCTGCGTTTATAGCATTCCACCAATTCATTGCCTGCCCTTGCAACTAACGGGACGCTAGCTTTCTCTTCATCGTATCCTCGATACCCAAATCCTCGAAGATACGTTCGCAACTATCCAACCAATCCTGAACATCCGTAGCCGACTCCGTTCCGTGGAATGACTTCCCACCAAGACTAGTATAATCCTTATTCAGCTTGGCGAAGTCGACTCTTGGCGCCTGCACTATTGGACCACCACCATTTCCACCATTGGGAGCTGCCCCCTGTACATCTCTAAGCATCTCTCTCATGAGGTCAGTAAACATCGTCCTCATGTCAGCAATATTCCCATTATTGGCTCCCCTACCAGCACCTCTAGTATATCGGCTCATCGTCAATCTGAAAAAGGAAACGATTAACGACTCCATAGTGGTGCTAGTGCAGTACGACTTCATCCTTATACTACTAATAGTATATATATATAGCTTTTAAAAACCAAAGTAATCACAAATACGCTCTCTCGTATACGTATATTATCTCTTCCTGATAACTTCCCAAGGTTAACTACGCAACCTAGAGCTCTGATACCAAGTGTGACGGCCCGCCGCGCACCAACCGACATTTACTCCAAAAGTGCGCTGTACACATGTCCAGTTAGCACGGAACGGGTCGTTAGAAGGAAAAGGAAGAAGGAAATGAACTAATCAAGGAACCTGTAGGATGTCTCACAGCGCATGGAATAAAATATAATAATAACATACTTGGCATAAAACAGGCGAGACAGTACATAAGCTGATAACTAAAATCAATCATCAATCATCAGAGCAGCGGAAATCCAAATACAGCTTATTACAATTTTCCAAATTTACTGTCTCTAAACAAAAGAAAGCTAAAGTAGAAGATGCACCACCAATGCCCAAGCAGTGATCTTCAACAACACACAGGGAGAATACTATATATGTATATTACGTGGAAGCCTCCTGCTCGTCTCCGGATCATCTACCCGTGCATCACCAGCTAACCTGTCTCTAGTCTGCTCGTGTGAGCACCCAGAGTAATAAGAGGAGACATAAAACTCTGGGTTAGACATAAAGCCTGGTATGAGCGATAAGCATCTAAACAGAATAATAACAGGTATACTAAACCATACCTGAACCTGGACCTGCAACCAAAGAGTTAGTACCACATACCGTACAGTACTCTAAGGTGCCATAATAAATAGTGTAAGAATACGGGGGTGTGGTGTGCATGTCATAATGATAGCAAACAAATCATCCATAACAACCATCCTCACATTTCTCACTCAGTGCGTAAAGCATACGATATCTACCACTTTGGAACACTAGACAAACTGAGGCAACGACGAATCCCGACTTGTAGAAACCCTGCTATGACCAAGCTAAACATATGGAGTCATGACCAAACATTTCAATGACCCACTTCATTGGTTGTAGCCCTTGGTCCTACCGATGCCATAATGGCCCTGAATCCGCCTTCGTACCTCCTACCATAGTGGTCTAAAGCTATAGACGTCGATAACTCCTTGGCACGCGTCCCGCAGCAAAGCCCAACCATGAAGCGAACTCGTTGATTCCCATCTGAATCTTAAGCTCTAACTTCTCATTTGGACTTCCTTTGCATCTCGGGTTTGGTCGAATTGGAGTGGGTCTTCAGAAGAGTTGTCACGCATTAACAGTCCTAGAATTCGGTTCGGTTCGGTAGTCATCACCTTCATCGGTTCGGGTCGGGAGTCATCACCTTCATCGGTTCGGGTCGGATACTCCACTTCGAGTCGGGTCACTGTCTTCCTTCCAGTTTTCTCCGATCAACTCCCTCGTTTCCCATCTACTCTGATCCGATCCGATCCGCTCCCGTTCTTCATCTGCCCTGATCCGATCCGTTCCCTTCGCCTTGCTCCAGTCGTAGCCTTCCATTCTTGAGCCGATCCGATCTGGTCTCCATTATTCTTCCGATCCGATCCCTTTTGTCCACTCCAACTCTAAGTAAACAGCCTTCCTTCTCGCCAAGTCTCCTATGTGCCAAACTCCAGTTCGGGTCGGTTTTCTTGCCTAGTTCACATATCCGATCCGAGCCTCATCCGATCCGAACCGGTTAGGAACCTGCACATTTCTGCAACTTTCCAGCGAGCTTTCTACGCCATTCGACGACATATTCGACCAATTTAACTATTCTAATCAATCATAAAACATACCATAGAGTCATAGAAACATGTAATAGCAACCACAAACAGCAAACAACAATTCAAATGAATCAAAATGGATCAAAAGTGACTAAAACTTCATATTTTCCCATAGCATGTTTAAGTAGAACTAATCATAGGGTTAACAAAACTTAATCAAATTGAACCAAATTTCTAACAGAAGCATAAAATATTATTTAAGAATTTCTAAACATTTTTCCAGAATTTATTAGTGTATAAATTCGCTAATCTTCACTAATTACCCTTAATTACCGTAATTAGTGCAAAAACTATGCAAATCACTCACCTTTGCCACAACTAAAACCCCAAAACTGAATTATTCTCTGATTTGGCGCTGTTCCCAATCTTACACAGCAGCTCTACCTCGGTTCTCGTGCTAATACTCCTTGACTTGATGTTTGCTAAGCCTAATCTTCAATTAGAAAGTGATTGAGAGGTGTTTTGAAGAGATTTAGAGGGTGAAGGCCATGGCTAGGTTAAGAGGAATGAATAGTGACGGCTGAAAAATGAAAAAAAAAAGTATTCTCCAAACCCTAACAGCCCTTTTAAACTCCTAATCCCGAAATCTCCCTTTGGGCCTAGCTGTTAATCACCCAGTTAAGCCCAATTAAGCTGTTTTTCACCATCTGAAACTTGTTTCAGCCATATCTCCCAAACGGTGAGTCCGTTTGGCTAGTGTGACCACTCTACGGAAAGAGAAACCATCATTCGAAGCCAATGGAAGTAGTTTCAGGTCAAAATTCATTTTCAGTCAAAAGTTATGGCCAAAACCGTGCCAACTAAGGGTAAAATGGTCATTTAAAAATCGGGAAAAATCATGAACATGGGAAATGACCACGATAGTCGTCTCCCAAAGTTACATGACCATACGACTTCGTATGTGAAAGAAATAAATATCCTACGATCCTATGATGCGTAGAATACGGGTCGTTACAGATTTAGTGAAAGATGTCAGACCTATAGTGATGCCACTTCGTCGTATAGCACCAAGGAGCAGCAAGAGCTCGGGGTGCAAGTAATCGATCTATTGAAGAAGGGATTTATCAGAAGAAGTGTTTCTGAGTGGGGAGCACCAGTTGTGTTTGCTACCAAGGCAGATGGTTCCCTTCGATTGTGTGTGGACTACCGCGAGTTGAGTAAGGTGACGAGGAAGAATAAGCATCCTCTACCACAGATAGATGATTTTTTTGATTAGTTGAGTGACGCTAGAGTGTTCTCCTAGTTGGATCTCGCGACAGGTTTTCATCAACTTATGGTGGAAGCTGAGAGTATAGCTAAAACGTCCTTTCGGACGACGTCTGGGTTCTATGAGTGGTTGGTCATGCCATTCGGGTTGACCAATGCACCAGCATATTTTGTGGATCTTATAAATAGGGTATTCAGAGATCAGTTGAATAAGTTTGTTCTTGTGTTCGTAGACGATATCTTGGTTTATTCGAGGACAAAGGAAGAACAAGAACACAAGGAACACTTGAGGATAGTGATGGAGGTGTTGAGAAAATACCAATTGAAAGCAAAGTTTTCCAAGTGTCACTTCTGGAGGAGGGAAGTGAGATTCTTGGGCCATGTTGTTTCAAAGAATGGTATTGCCGTGGATCTTGCGAAGGTGGCTACGGTACAAGATTGGTCTACGCCCAAGAATGCAACAGATGTAAGAAGTTTCTTGGGATTGGCTGGATATTATTGTAAGTTTATCCAAGACTTCTCTAAGATAGCGGCACCATTGACTCAGTTGACCAAGAAAAATCAAGCTTTCGTCTAGGACGAAAAGTGCGAGAATGCATTTAAGAGCCTAAAGGAAAAGTTATCATGTGCACCAGTGTTAGTAGTTCCTAAAGGGAATGAAGAGATGACTGTATACACAGATGCATGTGGTACCGGACTAGGTGCTGTATTGATGCAAGGAGGTAGGGTTGTAGCTTATGCTAGTCGGCAACTGAAACCGCATGAGAAAAGATATCCTACCCATGATTTGGAATTGGCAGCGATCGTTTTCGCATTGAAAATATGGAGACATTATCTCTTGGGAGAAAGACTCGAGTTGTTTACCGATCATAAATCCTTAAAGTATCTTTTCTCTCAGAAGGATCTAAATCTCCGACAGCAAAGATGATTAGAATTCTTGGCTTCCTACGATTTTGATATCGCACATACACCAGGAAAGGGCAATGCAGTAGCTGATGCATTGAGTAGAAGACATGCCAGTTTAGGGGCTATAATTCTAGAATGGAAGCAACTGGAGTACATCGCTCGGTATGATTTCAGACCAAAGTGCAAATTGGATCCAGAAGTATTAGCAAGTTTGACGATCAGACCCACTTTGATTGAGCGTATTGGTTCCAGTCAGTGGAACGATCCTAACTTAATAGAAATCATCTCCAAGTTAGAGATGGGTATCGACAGGGAGATGGACAAGTATGGGCTTGATCGAGATGGATGGCTTAGAAAGAATGGAAGACTAGTTGTGCCCAATGTCAATAAATTGAGAGATGAAGTGCTTAGCGAATGTCATCACTCAAAACTAACTATACATCCCGGTGGTAACAAAATGTATCGAGACATGAAGCAGACCTACTACTGGGAAGGAATGAAAAGAGACGTTGGGAAGTTTATATCCAAATGCATGAACTGCCAGTTGGTTAAAACTGAGCAAAAGAAACCTAGTAGTTTGTTGCAACCATTAGAAGCTCCTGAATGGAAATAGGAACAAGTCTTAATGGATTTCATTGATGGGTTACCAAGAACTGGATCAGGCCATGATAGCATTTGGGTGATTGTGGACCGATTAACCAAGAGTGCAAGGTTTATACTCGTCAAGTCGAATAGAACAACAGCTAAGTTAGCAGAACTATATATAAAGTGGGTAGTGAGATTTCATGGAATACCCAAAGGCATTGTGAGTGACCGAGATCCGTTGTTCACTAGTGGATTTTGGAAGAGCTTACAAGAGGCGTTAGGATCAGAATTACATCTCAGTACCGCGTATCATCCTCAAACCGAGGTCAGACATAAAGGGTGAATCGAGTATTAGAAGACCTCTTAAGAGCTTATATATTGGATTTTGGTGGATCATGGGATGACCATTTACATCTAGTGGAGTTCGCATATGATAACAGTTATCAATCCGGTATTGGTATGGCTCCATTTGAAGCTTTGTACGGAAGACCGTGCAACTCACCATCGTGTTGGTTAGAAACCAGTGAGAAGTTTGTGGTTGGGCCAGATGTGATAAGAGAAACCTCAGACAAAATTAATGTTATTCAATAGCGAATGAAGGCTACCCAAAATAGGCAGAAAAGTTATGTTGATAAGAGGAGAAGGGATCTGAAATTCTCCATTGGCGACTTGGTGTTCATCAAGATTTCTCCATTAAGGAGAGTGATACGATTTGGTAGGAGAGGCAAGTTAACACCAAGATTTGTTGGTCCATTCCCAGTTCTCGAGCAAGTTGGGAATTTGGCATATAAAATTGAATTACCAGAGAAGATGGCAGGAGTTCATAACGTATTTCATGTTTCCCAGTTAAGGAAATTCGTGCACGACCCTAGTGTGACTATTTCACCTGATCAGTTGGACGATATCGAGGTTGAACCCGAGGCGGTTAGGAACTGCAGGCCTATGCGTATTGTTGGGAACGATACAAAGCAGCTTCGAAGGAAGGCGGTGAAACTAGTCAAAGTTCAGTGGGGCGAGGATGAGAATGACTGTACTTGGGAGACAGAGGAGAGCATTAAGAAGACGTATCCAGAACTTTTTACCTGGTAAGATTTTAATTGCGACTTAGTTTTCCGTGTGCTAGGATAGACTTGTTTATTTGTTTTTGTATGTTAGATTGTTGTGGATGATTGGTAGGCATGCGGGATCCTTTGTATGTTTTGGGTTAAGGAATTTCGGGGATGAAATTTCTTAAGGGGGGGGGGGAATGTAACAGCTCGCATTCTACGCATCGGAGGATCGTAGAATATTTATATCTTTCTCATAAGGAGTCGTATGATCGTGTGACATTGGGGGACGACTATTGGGGTATTTTCCCATGTTCACGACTTTTGCCGATTTTTGAATAACCGTTTTGCCCCTAGCTGATCTTGTTTTGGCCATAACTTTTGATTGGTAAATATTTTTGACTTGAAACCCCTCCCATTAGATCCAGATGATGGTTTACCTTTCCGTAGAGTGGTCATATGTGAAAAACGGACTTACTTTTTGGGAGATATGGCTAAAATAAGGTTTAGGAGGTGAAAACTACTTAACCGGGCCAAATAAGGAGATTAGTGAATGAGCCCATAACACATTTCGGGATTAGGGTTATGAGCAGGCTGAAATGAGTTAGGTTTTCATTCTGTTTCAGTTTTCTAACCATCATTTACCTCTTAGAAACCCTAACAATGGCCTCCACCTTCTAATTTCATCCCAAATCGCTCTCTAATCAAGTTTTAGCCTAATCTACGTCAAATCAAGGAGAAATAGCACCAAATCAGAGTTAGAGCTGTTGTGTTGCATAGAGATTCAACTCAAATTAGAGATAGTTTCAGATCTAAAGTTAATTAGTGGCTAAGGTGAGTGATTTGCATTGTTTTACACTAATTATGGTTAATTAAGGGTAATTAGTGTTAATTAGCGAATTTAAACATGATTAAATTCTGGAAAAATATTTATAAATTTTGGAATATTGTTTTAGGCCTCTATTAGAAATTTGGGTTGATTAGGTTAAGTTTTGTTAATCTTAACGTTATTGTTAAACATGATTAAGGGGACAACATAGGTTTTTGGCTTTGTTTGATCCGTTTTGACATATCAAATTATTGTTTTGGTGCTTATGGTTGATTCTCTATGTTGCTATGACTGTATGGTATGCTTTGAGATTGATTAGACAAGTTAGAATGGTCGAAAACGCCGTCGTATGGCATAAAACAGCCGCTGGAAAAGTTGCAGGAAATGTGCAGGGTTTCGGATCGGATTATAGGGCTCAGATCGGATCGGTGGATCGAACAAGGGGAATACGAACCAGATCGGAACTTGGCAACAAAGAAGGCCATTTGCAAAGAGTTGGAGTTGGGTGGGGATCATCTCGGAGCTGAGCACGGGATCGGATCGGAGGAGAGCAACTGGAGTAACGAATGGAGATGACCAAACCGACCCAAATGGAGTGCTACAACCGAACCGACTTGGAGGGTGTTGACCAAACCGACCCGGATGGAGTGCCATGACCGAACCGACCTGGGGTGTGTTGATCGAACCGAACCGAATGGATGACCAGGAGCTGAAGCATGTCGAACCGAACCAAGGGAAAGCCACCAAACCGAACCAGATGTATGTTACTACTTCTACGCGATGACTCTTCTGAAGACCAACTCCAATTCGACCAAAACCCGAGATACAAAGGAGGTACAAATAGGAGGTTATTACTCAGGATCCAAATGGGATCAACAAGTTGACTTCATGATTGGACTTTGCTGTGGGACGGGTGCAAAGGGGTTATCGACGTCCATAGCTTTGACTCACCACTGAGAGACGGATATTGGCTATGGATCAGTGCAGTGAAGTCTTCATGACTTCATGGGGGCAAAGTGATCGTAGCAAAGCTATGAGCCAGTGCAGTGGAGTCGTCATGACTTCATGGGGGCAGAGTGGACATAGCAAGGACTAGTGGCTGTGGATCAGTGCAATGGAGTCGCCATGATTTCATGGGGCAGAGTGATCATTGCAAGGATATGGGTTATGAAAGCGGTGGATATCATATGATTTACGCACCGAGTGAGAGATGTGAGGATGGTTGCTATGCTTGATTGTTTGACATCATTATGACATGAACACCCCCACCCCCGTATCTTTACACCATATGTTAGTGTCACCTTAGAGTATTGTACATCCTGTTGTGCTAACTCTTTAGTTGCAGGTCCAGGTTTAGGTATGGTTTAGTATACCTGTTATTGTTCTATTTTGCTTCTTATCGCTCATACCAGACTTTTGTCTGACCCAGAGTTTTATGTCTCTTCTTATTACTCTGGGTGCTCTTAAATGGGCTGACTGGATATAGGTTACGTGGTATGCATGAGTAGCTGTATCGGAGACGATTAGGAGGCTTCACGTACGATATATGTAGATATTCTCTCTGTGTCGCTGCTGTTCACTACTTTGGGCATTAGTAGTGTACCTTTCTCATTTTGTTTAGAGACGGTTTTTAAAAGTTGTAATATTGATGATGTGGAATATAAGCTGTATTTGGATTTTCCGCTGTTATGATGGTTTAGTTTTCAGCTTATGCACTGTCTCGCCTGTTTTATGTCAAGTATGTTATTATTATATTATTCCATGCACTGTGAGACATTCTACAGGTTCCTTGCTAGTTCAAATTCCCTTCTTTCCTTTCTTTGGCGACCGTCCTGTGCTGGTTGGACATTGGCACAACGCACTTTCATTGAAATGTCGGTTGGTGCGGGGCGGGCCGTCATAGGTTTATACAAGGCCCGACAATTTTACTTATGTGGTTGATGGAATGAGGAGCCTCGTATTTTTATTGGTCGCCAATGGCCAATTTATAGGTCCAACAGGATCGAGAAGCGTGTGTTCAAGAATTGCCAATCCACTAAAGTATTTGTGGACCAGCCCTGCAGGATCTAAGGGTTCGTCAGTGTCCGAATCCTGAGACATTGCTAGAGTGTCTCGAATCGGTTAGGAGATCATACCTAGCCTTGACTCACAATGGAAACCAACATCCAATACGACATTATGGTCTTGATTGTAAGCCTATATTTGGCGATGTAGTATATGGTAGCTATGCCGTCTTGTATTGATACATTTACTTTGAAGTATTTTTTGAAATATAATAGACACTAATAATAATATTAAAAATATTATTTTCTACGTATCAAGCATTTTTGATCATTATAAGGTAAAACTCTGTCCTCCGTTTGTGTTACATTGTGTGATGGGACTTGAGTCTTATAATGAATTCATTTTCTAAAAAGCATTGCGTTATTTTTGACTAAAAACTTATAAAACTTATGCAGTGGCAATCCAATGGAGTAAACCCGTTCTGCGATAGCGGCGTGGTCTAGTGATTAGCCCTATTATTAGTTTAGTAAGATTTCTCATACCAGTCCCATGACTGACTCGTAGTTTGTTTCACTTTGCAAACTCGGGTGCCCTCTTTCCACACGGGCAACCAATTGACAGGTTTCAGGTAGGGATGTTTTCTGGATTAGAGCTTGCTGATGAAGATGTTGGAAGATCTTTTCTTTTTATCTTTTATTTTCTACTTGAGATATTGAGACAATATTGAATATTGCTGTATTTTGGGAGATTGAGACTTTATTTCTTTCCCTGTTTTAAACATCTATTTTGCTAAGTTTATCCTGTACTGCGTACTTTGATGTTCTATGATGATGTTTGTGATGACATTTCCTTTCCGCTGCAATGATTTATATGTTCTGCTATATATCTGAGATCCATTATTGTTTTAATTATGTTATGCTCCTAAGATTATCCTTACTTTCATTCCACGGAAGTTTGGGTCGTCACATTTGGTATCAGAGCTAAAGGTTAACCTTAGCTACGTAGTATAACATTTTTAGAACAATTCGTCTAGATAGAATCAATAGTGTTCTTAGACGAGTAGCTCATTAGAGAATGGATTAGAAATGTCCTAGAATGAGCACAGCAGAATAGCACATATTAATCAGTCATTACATCATTATCATCTTATCATATGTCTCTATTTTTAAAATCTTTCCTTTGGAGTTTACCATTTCTCTTAGTCTAACTCTTTCCTTGATGATACATACTGATTGAGAAATGAGTACTAGAGCATGTACAAGATCCCGTGGCAGAGGTGGGCAAGAGGACCCACCAGAGACGAGACTCCTGCGGCCCAAGAACAGGAACATGCCACCCCAGAAGTTGAGACATCGCCACCTCCACCCCTATGTGCTTTCAATCTTGACGAAGTGGCAAAGAAAATAAAGAATTTAGGAGGCGTGCATTATACAGTCCAAGAAACGGTGACAGAAGCACAAGCATGGCTGAAGACAATGAGGAAGATCTTGGGAGGATTAGAGCTTGAGGATCACAGGAAGCGATTTATGGCGACTTGGTTTCTGAAGGACCAGGCCCAGATTTGGTGGGAAACAGCTATGGTGGGTGGTAATGAGGCTGACGTGACTTGGGAGAAATTCAAAGAGCTATTCAATGAGAAGTTCATTCCACCTCACGAAGTTGAGCGTCTTCACGATGAGTTCGCCCACCTCCAACAAGGGAGTATGACTATTGCTGAGTATGTAAAGAAATTTGATGAGCTTTCCAGATATGCCCCTGAGTTAGTCCAAGAATCGCTTCAGAAAAATAAGAGGTTTATCAATGGTCTAGCAAGGAGATATCATAGTAGTGTGATGGCACACATCGAGCGTCCATTTGCTAAGGTGATCGAGATGGCCTGCAGATATGAGGAGATAGACCAGAAGGGTTCCCAGCAAGAGAAAGAAAAAAATCAAGCCAATAACAAGAAAAAGGAGTCGGACAAGAAAACTGAGGCGGGCAGCTCTTCTACTGCCAAGCCCCAAGAGAAGAAGAGGGACAGGTCGAAGATCAAGTTCTTCAATTGCCAAAGGATAGGACATTTTGACTATGAGTGCCGAGCCTCGAAGAGGCCAAAAAGGAATGAGTCTGGACCGAGTCAGAGCAGTGGACAGAATCCCCGTGGCCTAAGAAAATGTTTTAACCGCCACAAGCCTGGACACCTTATCAAGGATTGCCCTTTGCTCAAGAAATCTCAGGTGGCACATGTCTATGACGGAGCGGCTGCACTGGCTTCTTCCGAAGTAGGTAAACCTGATGTTTTAGGAGGTACTCTTAACATTAAAAACATTCCTATTACCGTTTTGTTTGACACGGGTGCATCTAGAAGTTTCATATCTGTAGACACGATTAAAAAGCTTAAATTGAAACCCAAAAAACTCAAAGAACTAATTAGAGCCCATAGTCCGATAGGAGGTTCACTTATACTCGATCAATATTGTAGAGTGACTATTTCTTAGTCTTACTTCCAATTCCCTTTTGATTTGATCGTTATGAGTTTTTTTGGATACGATATTATACTTGGAATAGATTGGCTAACAAAATATGAGGCTGAGTTACAATGCACTGAAAGAGTAGTTAGAATCAAAACAAAATTTGGAGACATCATTGCTATTCCATGCCACGGCTCAGCCATAGATAGGAAAGAATTATGGTCTTCTCTATAAGTCACTCCTGCTTCTATTGAGGATATTCCTATCGCCAGAGACTATGCGGATGTGTTCGAAGAAGTTGACAGCTTACCTCCGTGTAGAGAAATCGATTTCAGAATTGACTTAGTTCCTAATGCAAGGCCAGTTGTACACCCTATTCGGAGGATGTCACTGTAACACCCCACGTCCATTAATGTCACTCACAAAGGGAATGCATTAACTTCTATGGAGCATTTTAAGTGTGTATAGAGCAGAAACTTAACGACAAGACAGATATAAACAGTACTAAACTTTAAAATTTTATTCATTGCAGCGGTAAACACATAGGTTTGATTACATCATCAAAAACCAGAGTCAAAGTACATAATATCCATCTTGACTAAATCAAAGCACATAAATTGAAAGACATAACCCCGGTACAAAATAGCCATAAATAAGATAAGCTGAACTTTTACTTCAGCGATCCAAGCAACTTCTAAAAGCAAGAGATACAGCTGTCCAAAATCAAGCTCCACTGGTGCTAGTTCCAACCTGAGCACCTGGGGGGGGGGGGAAGGAAGAAAAGAGGTGGAAACAAAGGGGGTCAGACATAAAGTCTGGCGAGTGCGATAACTTTAACAATATAATTACCAAAATAACTAGGCTAAGGCATAAGTTGGAAAATAAGGAAATGACTGTGAACAATTGGGTATGACAGAGTAAACAAAGAAATATGATTGAACAAAGATAAAGTTAAAGGAACACCTAAACCACTATAAGATAATTACTATACTGCACCACCACTAGTCACCTTAAGGTTGATCCTGCCTACAAAACTTAATGGTGATATTGGTAGTTTCGTGCACCCCTAGTTGCCTTCATAGGTGCCGCCTGCCCCTATCTCCACTAGGTGTACCCACTACCCCCAAGCGATCGGCTCCCTAACTCGTAGATATCCGTGCTGGCCCCACAGTGAGGTGTATCACTCCCCAAAGTGGCAACCCGATACCACCAATAATGCACGGCTTATACCTACACGATGCAACAACGTCTTCTTACCTACCAGCCCGGGCCCACACACGCACATGAACCCGTTGGACTAGCGTTGCCACCGCTAACCCGTTTTGGCCTCTTACAGTCAAGCCCAGTACGTGTGTCCCGTCCACGACTTGGGTCGAGCCCACAAAGATACTTATGGGTTACTGGTTGAAACGGACCCCCATTACTTGACACAAGCTATCCACCTAAGCTTGGTCCCCTCTAGTACATTCCACTTAACCCTCTTCTTAGTCATGTTCACTTA
The DNA here is from genome assembly GCA_030737875.1 of Allium sativum. NCBI lineage: Eukaryota > Viridiplantae > Streptophyta > Magnoliopsida > Asparagales > Amaryllidaceae > Allium > Allium sativum. The sequence continues at coordinate 164,077,410 of CM060916.1, read as the reverse complement.
CATGTTTCAATTTTGGTTAAGTGTTTCTAATCGTATTTCAAATGCCACCCAAGGCACCCTCTAAATTCCACATGCCACCCAAGGCACCCACTTAACCCCCTCATGTCCCACTACATGTTTATCTGGTTAAGTCTTTCTTAATTCATTAACACCGTAACCTTGTAAAGACCTCCCACATTAGACTGGCATTGTAGCAGCTGGATTTATCGGGCGGGTCCGGGCAGTCTTACACCACAAAAGAGCCTAACCTCGTGTCTACGTATTTAATTTATGCCTAAGACCTCCCACATTAGACTGGCATTTGTGTCAGCTGGATTTGCCGGGTGGGTCCGGGCAGTCTTACACCACAAAAGAGCCTAACCTCGTGTCTTAGACGATTAATTACACCTAATTAATCATTCTCCAATTTGAATTAATTTCCCTATTCAAATTATCAATCAATTCCAAATTTAACTATGGCCATAATTGACTCAATTATGTCCATCTATTTATGGTATGCAAAATCATACCAATTTCATCACAAATTTATTTTATGCCATTTAAGGCATTTATGCCAAATTCCCAATATTAAATCTTTTAATATTATCCCATTACCCCCACGTTGTACGTTCGTTCGTTTAATGTAAAATATACGTTAGACTCGAATAGTCTAACTCATGGAATAAAGAGAAAACATCACAATATACATATAGATAAAACTAGATCTAAACATAAGGGGTGAACTTGCATGTGTGAATGAGGTTCTACATCTAAACTTGCATAGGCCAAAGTCACAACTTGCATAAAACTACAAATGTCATAGATCCAAATCTAAAGGTGTGAACTTGTTTAGGCAAAAGTCATAAACTTGCATAAATCATGTATGTCATAGATCTACATCTAAAGGTGTAAACTTGCATAGGCAATAACCACGATTTACATAACATGATTCATACTCCAAACACATATATTTATATAAACTTACATATGTGATTTATGCAACATAACAATGGTGTAAACTTACATCTAAACATATAAACTAGCATGTAAAATTTAGCATATAACTCACACATGTCATAGCCTAACTTTAGATCTAAAATATATGTCATGAAACATGTAAGGTTATGAATAAAATTTTCACTAACTTGCATATGATCTATGTCTCAATTAACATCCTAACTTGCATACATACATGTGATTTATCATATGAATCAACATAACCAAACTAGCATATGAAACATCATAATGAATTGATTATACATAATCATAGAATTACAACATGGATGATAACATCACATCTTTACAACATAGATGATAACATCATAGAATTTACAACATAAATGATAACATCACAATTTTACAACATAGATGATAACATGCGGTCAATAATTCACAACATAACCATATAATCTGCATCATAGCTTAATCCAATTAAATTGTTAATTATTTTATTAAAGAAATCAAACTCACAAGAAGAAGGTCTTGCGTTCTGAAATCCAAGTTCTGAAATTGATTAAGCTCGCCTTTGTAGTAGATTCGTTGTTGTTTAGATTAATGTTGAATATAACTGAATTGATTAGCTTTGATTTCCCTCTAGTTGGTGGCGGCTACTCTAGGTTACAAGATGACAGCATGACGGCCATAATTTCAGTTTTTATTTTGATTTAGGGTTTGAGTCTACCTATGTTTATATAGAATTTTAATTTAATTATAGCCATCGGATGATCTTAGGGTTAATCAAAACCATTCAATCGGGATAGGGTGACACCTCAGCCCTAATGACTCAGCAAGGAGTCAGAAAGGACTCAGCAATGAGTCACAACATGGATCAGACTGAACCAGAAAGCTGTGCATGCCTGCTGCTCGGCCTGGGCGCACTTGGCAGGTGCGCCAGTGCAAATTTGTACTGGCGCACTTCCCAAGTGCGCCAGTGCAATATTTTTTTTATCTTTCCCGCCTGACTTCGTTCATCCATATCTCCTTCATCCGATATCCGTTTTACGCAAACTCGGACTCTATCTCGACCAGAATTCCGAGACAAACACAATGGCGCAACCCATTTCCCTTAATTCTCACGTCTGAGATTAATTATTCTTTAATTTAGTTAATTCGATTATTCAAAAATCTAGGGTGTTACAGTCACTGAAAGAAAAAGAGGAACTGAGCAATCAAACCAAGCAGCTTTTGTGGAAAGGTCTGATCAGGCCTAGCTTCTCAAGCTGGGGTGTAGCAGTGGTTTTTGTCCTAAAGTCATACGGTACCCTCAGGTTATGTGTGGACTACCGTGACCTTAATAAGCAAACTCTGAAAAATAAATACCTATTGCCCTGCATTGATGATCTGTTGGACCGCTTGAACGGAGCACGAGTATTTTCCAGAATGGAATAGCTACAGGTTTCCACCAACTATGCATTGCCGAGGAATGTGTGCCTTTGATAGCCTTCAGAGGACTCGACTTATTGCCGAGGAATGTGTGCCTTTGATAGCCTTCAGAGGACTCGACTTATTTTATGATTGGTTAGTAATGCCCTTCGGTTTATGCAATGCTCCAGCATACTTCGTTGATCTGATGAATAGAGTCTTCTGCGATGTTTTAAATAAATTCGTACTGGTGTTCATCGATGATATTCTAATCTTCTCTAAGTCCACTGTTGAACATGAAAAGCATCTGAAAGAAGTCTTGGAGATTTTGCGAAGAAATGTGTTGAAAGCCAAATTCTCCAAGTGCATATTCTGGCAAGAAGAGGTGAAATTCCTCGGCCATGTTGTATCAAAGGAAGGCATCTCAGTAGATTTGGGGAAGATCTCAGCCATCAAAGATTGGAAGCAGCCTACTACGCCTATTGAAGTCAGAAGTTTCTTAGGTCTGGCGGGTTATTATTGGAAATTCGTTAAGGATTTCTCGAGATTATCTTGTCCATTGACGAAGCTGACTAAGAAGCATACAAAGTTCATTTGGACACCTGAATGTGAGGCAGCTTTCCAAGAGCTAAAATAGAAATTGATCACTGCTCCTGTGTTGACCATTATTGATGGCAATCAGGCTCTGAAAGTCTGGACAGACGCTTCTAGAGAAGGTTATCCTTTTCATCTAAATAAACATGTCAGAAATGAAATTTTTCTAATGTCAATTCTTATTTTAACATGTTATTCTTTTATCTATTTAAGGTATTGTTGCGGTGCTAATGCAAAGAGACAAAGTTGTCGCATATGCTAGCCGCCAATTAAAATCGCATGAGAAGAATTATGCCACTCACAATCTTGAGCTAATGGCCATCGTATTTGCTTTAAAGATATAAAGGCACTATCTCTTGGGCGAGAAATTTGAGTTGTATACTGATCAAAAATCTTTAAAGTATCTATTCATCCAAAGGGATTTGAACTTGAGGCAGCAACGTTGGGTTGAATTCCTTGCACCCTATGACCTGGACATCTTATATACTCCAGGAAAAGCCAATGTAGTGGCAGATGCTCTCAGCAGGAAAAATACGACCAGCACCAACCTTATCCTTGCAGATCTATTATTACCCCTACTTTGATCGATAAGATCTCTGGCCTTCAGAAGAATGATGAATTTATTCACAGAATCAGTAAAAGAGTCAGGGAAGAAGAATCCATGAGTTTCCAGATTGATGAAAAAGGTGTTCTGAGGCTATTGGGACGAATTTGTGTTCCGAATCTTCCTGAGCTCAAAAAGGAAGTAATGGATGAATGTCACAAGTCTAATCTCAGCATTGATCTAGGTGTGAGCAAGATGTACCATGACCTCAAGCATACATTTTGGTGGAGATCTATGAAGAGAGACATTTCTATATATGTTGCTAGATGTTCCACCTGTCAGCAAGTCAAAAGCTATCAACAAAAGCTAGCAGGTCTATTGCAACCGCTAGGGGTTCCAAGTTGGAAATGGGACGGAATTTCTATGGACTTTATTGATGGCTTGCCCCGGACTAGGGAAGGCAATGACAGTATATGGGTGATTGTAGATCGCCTCACAAAGACTACCCATTTCATCCCTGTCAAATCCAATAGAACAGCTGGAAGTTTAGCACAACTTTATTTCAGAGAGATTGTCAGACTGCATGGAGTTCCTAGTAGCATTGTCAGTGACCACGATCCGATATTTGCTAGCAAATTCTGGGAGGCTTTTCAAGAAGAGCTAGGGACTAAGCTAAATATGAGCACCGCTTATCACCCTCCGACAGATGGCCAGACTGAGAGGGTGAACCGCACACTGGAAGACTTGCTGCGAGCATGCATCCTAGATTTTGGTGGGTCATGGTAAGATCATTTGCACTTGGTCGAATTCTCTTATAATAACAGCTACCAAGCAAGCCTTCAGATATCTCCATTTGAAGCATTATATGGTAGGCCATGCAGATCTCCCGCATGTTGGGTGGAACCTGGCAATCGATTAGTATTGGGTCCCGACATGATTCGCGAAGCAACAGATAAAGTTGATTTTATTAAGAAGTGATTACTTGCTGCCCAAAGCCAACAGAAGAGCTATGTAGACACTTGAAGAAGGGATTTAGAATTCTCTGTCGGTGATCTTGTATACTTTAAGGTTTCCCCCTGAGAGGTATAGTTCGATTTGGGAAGATTGGGAAATATGTGCCGAGATTCATTGGTCCATTTCCTATTCTCAAAAGGATTGGAACTCTCGCCTATAGAGTGCAGCTGCCCGACTGGTTGCCAGGGGTCCACGATGTATTTCATGTGTCCCAACTCCGGAAGCATGTTGATCAGATTTAGTTGTGGAGGAAGCAACACAACGAGATTTGGAGATTACCCCAACCCTAGCAGTGAGAAGGGAGCCAGTGAAAATTGTTGGCAAAGAGACTCGAGTGCTGAGGAACAAGAGGATCCACTTAGTCAAGGTGCAGTGGAGCAGGGATCCTAGAGACTGTACATGGGGGACTGAGGATAGCATCAAACAGGCCTATCCAAAGTGCAAAGTGGATATCTCCGAGTGATTCTTGTATTGAGGTACATTTATAATACCTTGCATTTTCCCTTTTTTTCCAACTTTACTATTATTTCCTTTTCAGGGACGAAAAGCTTTTAGGTGAGGGAGATTGTAACAACTCGGAAAATACGAACTAATTTAAAATTTTTATATTGGCTATTTCAGTAAATTTTGAATAGTTAAAATAATTTATTTGAAATAATAACAATTAAAATTTTATTTTAATCGAAGTTAGAGCTAATATATTTATTTTGATTCCAAAAGTAATTAGAAATAGTACGGTAGTTTGAAAAGTCAAACTTGTACTTTGACTAAAGTACCGGATTCAAAATTTAACGAATTTTAGTGAAACCAAAAATATCTAAATCTGTTTAAAAATATCTTTCCAATGAATCCGAAAAATCAAAATTTCATAGCGGGAATCAAAAGTTATGGCCAGTTGAATATTCAGAATGGTCGCTATAGTATAATTTATAGCCCGTATAAAAGGCCATTTTTCAAACGACCTCCGTTTTCGACGAAACCACTTTTGTTGGATCCGGAACGTCAAATTATTGATAAGTTTAATTTTCTAGAATTTTTGGAATTAATATGTGAGCGTGGAAAATGAAAATGTGTTTTTTCAATTTTAGTCAAATCTAATCGACTTGGAAATGGCCATTTTTTGAACTATCTTAGAATTCGACGAAATTAATTCTGTTAGGACGTATCGTCAAAACAAAGCCAGAAATAATTTTTCTGGATTTTTCTGAGTTCGTATGTAGCCCCGGTGGATTTAAATATACGATCGAATTAATTTATTAAATGATTTAAATATTAAATTAAAGAGACCATAGACATTCGTTTGGGCTGATGAGACCTAGCCCATTGGATCCGGAATGGGGGCTATTGCGTGGGGTCAACTCTGGTTGGACTGAAATTGGATTGGTTCAAAACTTTTGGATTTATTTGTAAAATTAGCATTAAAATAATATAAAAATACACTCATCTTCCCAAAACCCTAAAACACTATTCACTAGCCGTCGCCCCTCAACATTCATGGCCAGAAACCTCCCGACTCCCCTCCTCAAATTCTTCCAATCCACAGCAAATTAGACCCCAATTCTTTAGGAAATATTGAAGAGATTTTCTCACTCTTCATTTCTATACGGCTTGATCATTTTCTAGTGGCCCGTACTTCGAGGAACAGCACCCTAAACCCACGCCAAACCCACCACCGCCGAGCCACCCCTACACTATCAAGTGGGCCCCCTTCGCAGGCGCACGTGTGCCACACACACCCCTCTGACGTCCCACTCTCCGATCGTCCAACCATATCACTATTTGAACAAAAATTGGAGACCTAGATTTGAAGTTAATTGGGTTTTATCGCGGCTTGTTACTGAAAGAGGAAGAAGGTCTAATTCTTTTTTTTTATTTTAATAATTTAATTTAAAATTATAATCTATCTTGTTTTAATCCTAACTAATACATACGACATCGAAAATTAACGATTTCAGATCCTATGCAATCGTAGAGACGAATCTACGACTCAAGACTGAAAACGAGCGATTCCGAGCTGTTTGAATTTAGGACAAATTTGCAGTTCTAAAGCAAAACAGAATAACCCGACAGTGAGATTTCTGTTTTTTTTAATAATTAATCAATTTAATTATTTTATTTGCCATGTAATGATTGTATGTATATGATTTAGATCTGCTTTGTTTTGAAATTTTGGATGATAATTGATCTATTGTTTGGTGATGAATAATTATAGATCTGAATGCTTTGTTTAAATTAAATCATTTTCTCTTTGTAAATATTTGGTGAATCATGTGTAGTAAACAATATAAAATATTTTTTTTCATTTTTATTGGATTGAATTAGATTGTCAATTCAATATAAAAAAATCATTTTGGTCATTTTTGTTGAATTGAATTAGTTTGTCAATTCAATATAAAATATTATGTTATCATTATTTTGAATTGAAATAGAATTGTTAATTCAATTAAAAATATCATTTTGTTTGTATTTTTGAATTGAAATAGAATTGTCAATTCAATTAAAAGTATCATTTTTGTTATATTATTGAATTGAATTAGAATTTTCAATTCAATAAAAACATCACCTTATTTATGTTATTGAATTGAGTTAAACTTTCAATTCAATATAAAATACGTCACTTTTTATGTTGATTGATAAAAACACCACCTTTCTTGTTGTTTGATTGTAAAAGAAAAAGATTACATTTTTTTGTTTGCATTCTTAGATGCAAATAAATATCCTATTAAAAGTTAAATTTTTTTATTGACATTCTTTGATGCAAATAAAACATTGAAATAAGAAGTTAAATTTTTATTTGGAATCTTTGATGCAAATATAACATTGAAATAAAAAGTTCAATTTTTATTTGCATTCTTTGATGCAAATAAAACATTGAAATAAAAGTTGAGTTTTTATTTGCATTCTTTGATGCAAATAAAACATTGAAATAAAAGTTGAATTTTTATTTGCATTCTTTGATGCAAATAAAACATTGAAATAAAAAGTTAAATTTTTATTTGCCTTCTTTGGTGCTAATAAAACATTGAAATTAGAAATGGCATTTTTATTTGCATTCTTGATGCCAATTAAACATTAAAATAAAAGTAGCATTTTTGTTTGCAATTTTAGATGCAAACAAAACATTAAAAAAAAGTTGCATTTTTGTTTGCAATTTTAGATGCAAACAAAACATTAAAATAAAAGTTGCATTTTTGTTTGCAATTTTAGTTGTAAACAAAACATTAAAATAAAAGTTGCATTTTTGTTTGCAATTTTAGATGCAAACAAAACATTAAAATAAAAGTTGCATTTTTTTTGGTTTGCAATTTTAGATGCAAACAAAACATTAAAATAAATGTTGCATTTTTGTATGCAATTTTAGATGCAAACAAAACATTAAAATAAAAGTTGCATTTTTGTTTGCAATTTTGGATGCAAACAAAACATTAAAATAAAAATTGCATTTTTGTTTGCAATTTTAGATGCAAACAAAACATTAAAATAAAAGTTGCATTGTTGTTTGTAATTTCAGATGTATACAAAACATTAAAATAAACGTTGCCTTTTTGTTTGCAATTTTAGATGCAAACAAATGATTAAAATGAAAGTAGTATTTTTGTTTGCAATTTTAGATGCAAATAAAAACATTAAATGAAAGTTACATTTTTGTTTGCATTTTGATGTGAATAAAATATTGATTTAAAAGTTGCATTTTTATTTGCATTCTTTGATGCAAATAAAACATGAATTAAATGTTGCATTTTTTACTTTCAAATTAGAAGTTAACTTTTTATTTACGTTTTAGATGTAAATAAAAAATATGATTAAAAGTATCATTTTTATTGTCATTTTAGAGACAATAAGAAAAACAGATTTTAATGTTTCATTTTTATTGTCATTTTAGAGACAATAAAAAGAATAGATTTAAAATGTCATATTTTTAGATGCAATAAAAATAGTAGAATTCAAAATCATGTTGTATTATCATTTGGTTTCAACAAAAAGAGTTATCATTTGGAAAATATATTTCTAATGTAATTTAATTACCATTGGAAATAATTAGTCATTAAAACATGATTTATTTCAAATCATCATTTTTATTATGTTAGTAGAATTATGAAAATCATATATAATCTCTAACATGAATATAGGCTGTGTTTGGCTTGCTTGTGATTGTTTGAAAAGTAGTTGAAATCGCCAACGAATAATATATATATATGTATATTAAATTAAATGAATCGCGCGCGGTAGTTCGCGTTTCAGCAATCGTAACTTCAAACGATTATACTGTAAGATCCGACCGTCGGATTTTCCTAAAACTGGAACCATTAGGACCATTTTGGGAAGATCGTTCCATGAATTTTGTTAACATCCAACGGTTAGATTTTAAGATATGTGTAAATCAAATTTTGTTAAAAACTGCGCCAGGGCTGCCCATCGACTTGAAGCGTCGTTAATTAAATTTGGCTATTTTTATATAAATAAAAATAGCAATTAATCGTTATTAAATACCATAAAGATATGAAATGATTTTTAAAAAATATATATGCGAGGATCATTTGAAAAGACCGAGTTAAATCTCATTTCAAATGGTCATACAATGATCTAAATTGAAGATCTTAAAGACGACGATTGAAGATCGACGATCTTCACATCGAAAGGATAGCTACTGATGCCTGGCATTGGCTAGCTACCAATAAAGGGTTAAAGTGGTAGTTGTCCGGACGTACTTGTTGATCGTCCGGATACGCAAGCACCTAGGTGACTCCAGATTCGTTCAGACCCCGAACGAACTTGTAAATGGATGTGTGTCCGACATTGAATTTCATGCAGTGTAATTAAATTGATATATATTAATATATTTCTAAGGTGGCGGGGAGTTTATTCCTTTACTAAAACACCCTTCTTTGAGACGCACGAGCTCGAAGGTTATATATTGGTAGTTATCGATCGCATGGTATGGACTGCCAATGTGACATGCCACGATGCAATTGATTAAGGCTTTTATTGAAAAGCGAAGCCTTGTGGATGATAATCAAAGCATAGCCTATTTAGGCATAGCTTTGTGTATTACGCTACCTCGCGAGCCTCATACCCCGGTAGAGTCAAAAATGGGACAAGGGAATGCAGGGAGTGCACACGTTTCTTTCTAGCTAGAAGTGGTGTTTGGGTTTTTACAAGGCCCGACATTTTTACTTATGTGGTTGATCGAATGAGGCGCCTCTGATTTTTATTGGTCGCCAATGGCCAATTTATAGGTCCAACAAGATCAGGAAGCGTGTGTTCAAAAATTGCCAACCCACTAAAGTATTTGTGGACCGGCCCTGCAGGATCCAAGGGTTCGCCAACGTCCGAATCCTGAGACATTGCTAGAGTGTCTCGAATCAGTTAGGAGATCATCCCTGGCCTTGACTCATGATGGAAACCAACATCCAATACGACATTACGGTCTTGATTGTAAACCTATATATGGCGACATAGTATATGGTAGCTATGCCATCTAGGATTGATACATTTACTTTGAAGTATTTTTTGAAACATATTAGACACTAATAATATTATTAAAAATATTATTTTCTACGTATCAAGCATTTTTGATCATTATAAGGTAAAACTCTATCCTCCGTTGGCGTTACATTGTGTGATGGGACTTGAGTCTTATAACGATTTCATTTTCTAAAAAGCATTGCGTTATTTTTGACAAAAACTTATAAAACTTATGCACTGGCAATCCAATGGAGTAAACCCGTTCTACGTTAGCGGTGTGGTCTAGTGATTAGCCCTATTATTAGTTTAGTAAGATTTCTCATATCTGTCCCGTGACTGGCTCGTAATTTGTTTCACTTTGCAAACTCGGGTGCCCTCTTTCCATATGGGCAACCAATTGACAGGTTTCAGGTAGGGATGTTTTCTGGACTAGAGCTTGCTGATGAAGATGTTGGAAGATCGTTTCTTTTTATCTTTTATTTTCTTCTTGAGATATTGAGACAATATTGAATATTGATGTATTTTTAGAGATTGAGACTTTATTTCTTTCCCTGTTTTAGACATCTATTTTGCTAAGTTTATCCTGTAATGCGTCTGATGTTCTGTGATGATGTTTGTGATGACATTTCCTTTCCGCTGCGATGATTTATATGTTCTGCTATATATCTGAGATCTGTTATTGTTTTAGTTATGTTATGATCCTACGATTATCCTTACTTTCTGTAGGGACCCAGAACTTCCCCGGTCTCCGAAGAGAAAAGGAAGAATGGATTTCCTTCCAAAACGTATTTTATAAATCGTTTTAAATTCATTTTCAAAACGATTTCAACTTCATGTTCAATTTCTAATCAAAATTGAATATTCCATATCATCGATATATAAATGAAATTATTTTCAAAACATTAGATTTTAAAATCAATTCCTTTTCGTTATTCATTATATAAATGAATAAAATCGATATAAACATCGTTCACGTTCAAATGGCGTCAATCTAATCAACACGACTTTATATATTGAAATATATTCGTGCCCATCCCGAATCGGACATCAAAATCAGACTTTGATCTTATACTAAATATTATTTTAAAATATTCATTATTTTAAAATATTCATTCTGAACTGGAATCAGACACAGTCAATTGCCATATAATGTTATGCATATGGATTTCACACAACAAATGTGTATAACAACAATAAATAAACAATCAACCATCATCCAGAGTGCATTCTACACTGCATAAGCATCAAATATAAATATTCAACGCTTACACAGCTTGTCAACCAATCGACTGACATACAACTAAATATTGGTATTGTCTAATATCATCCCAATACCCGTGTGGGGTTTCAATCAACAAATAATGAATTTTATTTGTGCAGTTGGGCGATGTGAAAAATTTATCATCCCAATCCATATCAGTCAAATGGATGTACATAAACAAATCGTCCGATTTGTTTATAAATATTTATTTAATTCATATACACGTTAAAAATTATATTTTTAACTATAAAATATTTTATTCCATTCCACATCACACAATCAACTTTCACAACACATCAATCAAACAAACAAGTCATCCATGGTCTGTGGACGATGGGTGTCGGGTGCTACTAAGCACCGTCTGCATCCTAGTATATAATTTAACTAAAAAATAAAATAAAAGTGAGAAGTTCTCATCGGGATCCACTCCGTCAGTTTTATTTGAATTTCTGTTCTGTTTCGATTTGAAATTGCCTGAAATTCCGACATTCTCTGTTTTGGACGCGTTCAGCTTTGTTGTGAAGCTCTCGTCCCCACGATCGCAACGGATCAAAGTTTGTAATTTTTCGACCTCGTACATAAAAGTTATGGTGTTACGAACCTTAATGACATTTTAAAAATTAATTAATATACTAATTAATTAAACAAACCTTCCTCTCTCTCTTCAGACATTACATGCCCCTTTGAAACCCATTCCTCCGACTCTAGGGTTCGCCATTGCGCACTGTACGAGGGGCGGGTCGCCGATCAGGAACTGCCACGTGAACTGCCTTGGGGAGCGCGACCATCAGCTGGAGTGGGGCCTAATTCGATCTCCACCTTTGTTAGAAAATCACGGCGCAATGGATCTCCTTTGAGCTCGAAATTCAGCTCCAACTCTCAACGTTAATGGCTCAAACAAGTATGAATGTGTAGAGCGGAGGGAGGACTTCGATTTTCCCTTCATGACACTAAATTTTATAGTGTGGATCGAAAGGAAAGTGGACAGGAATAATTGAGCGAATTCCGCTGTCGAACTGGATAGAGCGGCGCGATTTTCCTTCTGCGTTGACCAATGGGAAAATTCTAGGGTTTTATAGAGTTTAATATTTTATTTTATTTTCAAAAATACCTGTTTTTATATACGAACCCCAAATTAAACCCAACGACTGTCATCCCTAGCTAAAACCCCTATTTCAAACACAATGGGATATGTTTCATAAGCTAATTCGGCTGTTACGAGCAGTTTTTCTTCAAATTAAAATGTAAAACATTCAATTTTAGATTTGAACGTACATTTTAATTTGCCAGGACACTTACTGACCTTAAAAATTCCAGAAAAATTATTTCTAGCTTCGTATTGACAATACAGTCCTAACAAAACTAATTTCATCAAATTCTGAGACCGTTTGAAAAATGGCCATTTTCTGGTCGATCCAAATTGAGTGAAACTGTTAAAACACGTTTTCTTTTGCCACACTCGCATATTGATTTCAAAATTATGAAAATTCGAATCTAGCAATAATTTAGCATCCCGGATCCAAAAAAAGTGGTTTCGTCGAAAACGGAGGTCGTTTGGAAAATGGCTATTTTTAAGGGCTATATTTTCCATAGCGACTATTCTGAATTTTCAACTGGGCATAACTTTTTATTCCCACTATGAAATTTCAATTTTTCGGATTCGTTGGAAAGATATTCTCAAATAGATTCTAATATTTTGGTTTCGCTAAAATTCGGTTTATTTTGAATCCTATACATTCATTTGAAATTTGAAATCGAATTTTTGAACTACCGCGCCATTTTCAATTCACTTAATATTTAAAATAAAATATTTATATTCTAATGTCAATTCAAATAAATATATACATTCTAATTCTATTCAAAATAAATTTCTTGTCGTTATTATTTAAAATAATTCATTTTAAATATCCAAAATTCATTAAAATTGCCAAAATATTTTTTTTTATTAAAATTGGCTCAGATTTTTCGGGTTGTTACACTTTCGTTCCACAGAAGTTTGGGTCATTACATAAAGACACCTAGTGGTATACATAACTGGTAGATAATGTAATGAAGTTATGTAATTAAAGACACCCTTTAGGGTAAGCATAACTAGCATAAGGCTATGCAATTAAAGACACCTAAGGGTATACATAGTCAGTGGAAAACTTAGTGAGGGATACAAGACAAGGAGGAGAGCTTGTATCATATTGCGTGGGACCCATTTTAGTCAGTAACCCGTAGTTGGTATAAAGTAAGGACCTCCGTACTAGGCGGAGAAAGGGCACGCTTACTGATTGATTGTATGAGATCCAAATGAGGCGGATGGTGTGGGCGGCGCAAACCGACTGGGGACATGTGCGTGCATGGGCCGGGCAGAGGGGGCTAAGACTACCGTGACACCAGTAGATATGGTTGTGCACACCATGGGTTGCCACTTTAGAAAGTGATACCTCCTACTGTGGGGCCTGCACAGTATATCTACAGGATATGGTGCCGATCGATTAGGGTAGTGGTTAGGGTATACTTGGATGTATGACCTAAGCCTACCAACTTGTAGTGGAAGGGATCATCTCATTTTAGTTATACTAGTAACAATGCAGAGTAATCGTTAGTGAGGCACATACACCTTAACTTGCTTACCTTGTCACACCTTCCATTTATGTAGTGATCTCTCTTGTCCACTTTATATGCCTATCATGTTGCTTTTAATTATCTACTGGCTAAAAGTAACTAGACTCGCCAAACTTTATGTCTGACCCTGTTGTTTCTCCTTCTTTCTTTCGTTCCCCCAGGTTCTCAGAGAGGGAACACTTAGACTTAATCAGGAATCATATATCATCTTGCTCGGAGCTACTTCTGAAGTATGGCTCAAGTTCTTGTCTCTATTATGGCTTAACTCTTTTTATTGGGGGAATGATGCTTTTTATTTACTTATGTACTCTGATGGTGCAAGATGAAAGTATTTTTATTGTAATGGTTTTTGTGACTTACGAAATTGTGGACTACGGTATTACGACTTATGTTTGAAATAAAAGTTTAAATTCTCCGCCGATGCCTTGTTTATATCTGTCCTGTAATTATTCTGTGTCTGTTTACCTATAGCGCTTCACAAAACTTAATGCATTCCCTTAGTGAGTGATATTAACGGACGTGGGGTGTCTCAGTAATAAAATATGATATGATTTGCTGGAATCGAAATATAAAATTTGATTTGAATTATATAAACTGAATTTGAACCTAAGTGTTTGGATTTTTGAATCGAATTAAACGAAATCTTATTAAGGTGAATTGAATCATTTGAACTGTTTGAACTTGAAATTTTGACGAATATAAATCAAACTAGATATCCTCCATGTTAACCATTTTAGTTTTGATTTAATTAGCGTTTTAGATCTTTAAGTTATGAGTCAATATAGGTAGATTTTGTATTGAAAGTCATTATGTAAGTATTTTTGGAAATTATATAAACCAAAGTTAAATGTTATAGTATTGGTTAATACTATATTCTGGGATCTTTACGATATGGTTTTCTAAATCGATTTGATTAGAGCGATTTAAATCAGTTGTTTTCAAACTTGAATATATTTGAGGTTAGATATTAATTTTGATTTCAAATTTGAACATGAGATTCCGTATAAATGATTTTAAAAAGTGTTTTATAGAATGATGATTACAGTGTGAAAAATGTAAACGTTTGGTTGTTAAAGAGATCATGATTGGCTATTGTCATACTCTATGCCAATACCGAAAACCACTTTGACAACTGCACACGTGGTTGAGAATCCGGAACGAAGTCGGATGATTTGGAGGCAATTACTGGATTTGAAGAAAGAGAATGATGATGGATAGCCTTGACCTTTGGGTCATAATTGAAATGACTGAAACAATAGTCATACCCAGGCCAATGTGAGTTAGCAACTCTTAGGAAGCATGCTTCTTCGATACCATATATATTACTTTGTAACTGATTTGGGCGTCTTTGAATTTGGGAGTATTGTCTGAGGTGGGAGGTAGTCACGGATATGCGTTACCACTAGCCTGGGTCCGCAATCCGGTAGAATCGTACTGACGGATATTGCCTCGATGCCTTGCCATATTATCCCGATTGAGCCTCTATGATTTTGATTTAACGTTGTCGTATCACGACACATCCCTATCCTTCGACATACTGGTGTGTTATATGCAAACTGTACGGCAATGGTATAAATGGTGTAATGGTACTAATGGTAATCCCACTTACACTATTTTCAGTAGTATATTTATCCATAAACACTATTTTAATAGCGTATTATATTATATGCATATAGTTTAACATATCCTTAGAGGATGGAGATCCTAAATATCATTTAAGTTACTGATGCATTTCATTGAACATTTCATTTGAGTTGAGTTACTTCCATGAGAATGTTTGTCCTGATCCAAGTTGTTTTGTTTTTGCATTATTGGTCGGGTCAGATCGAGTATTACAGCTTTCAAGATTCACTTTGAGAGTTTGGAGCTTATATTGGGTTTTTCTCACCTGTATCTACCTATTCAGTTGCTCTAGTTTTTCAGGTATTCTTGTTGTTTCTGTTTCTTACAGTCATCACTTATTTATGTATTAGAAATTCATTGTATTAGACTTCCGCTGTATTGTTTATGTAAATTCTATTATGAAATTTTATTTAGTAGCTTCATGAACGACTATTTTATTTTGTATTTTTCCGTTGCAAGATATTATATTGCTATGTGTAATGGCCCGAATTTCCGTACCCTTTGGGTCGACTAATAACACCACACGTCCAACCCAAATTGCACAAAAATACGAGCCATTATTAGAAAGAAGTTAGAGGATGAGAAATAGAAAGAAAGAAATATTAGAATAGAAGAAAACGAAGATCACAAACTCACAGCGGAACGAATAAAATATATTATATAACATAATCTTTGAAATACAAATATGTTTTGAATATACATACTATCATCAAAGCACGACAGTTATTCCTCGAACAGTTACAAACACCTATTTCCAGATACAACATAGTACACAGCGGAAAATGTGATAGTCTATAGCTAATTGTTGAAGCCTCCTACATCTAGCTCTTCCAGGTGAAATCTAAAAAATCCTGAGTACTTAACTGCCCGTACAAATTTGGGCACCCAAGAGTTTAGGGAAAACAAACAAAATAAACTCTGGGTCAGTCATGGGACTGGTATGAGTAAACTCCAACCATTTGTTTAACTTTCAAAATCCTTTCGAAAGAAATGATAATCGTAAGACCGATCCACACATAAACACAGATGGCTTTTACCTTACGACGACCAAAAATATTTTTGATATCAAATCCAGTGATATAATAATAATGTCTACATCAAATAAATAGAATCTAGAGGAACGCTTGCATCTCACGCTCCATATATAATATAAAATCGAAAACCGCAGGGCGCTTATTAGAGATATTGGATTTCCAACATGACAAGGTATGGAACCACCTTCTGATCAGTGTACTCTAGAGGGGATACACTGGGGTTCAACAAGAACGTCTTGCAACCTGACCCACATATGACTGACCACTCATTTCGCTTGAGTGTATCGAATGTATATCACCAATGGTTGGGATCAACAACCGTTTCCCGAAAGGGACAGCATCGATAGATTAAAGAAGAAATTGGAATTTCTCTAGATAGGTGATTATACATCCTAATGGGAGCGACCCACATAGCCATGCTGCCTGCCCTATTTTTGTCAATTCCCGGTTGTGAGGCTTGAGGTTTGAATTATCTTCCAGAACATCTGGCCTCCATTCACTTTGAATGCCACATCATCAGATCCATTGGAAATCTCTAATTGATTCCCACAAAAATACTCAGATTGTTAGGCTAAAGAAGTTTCCCTTCTTCGCCACCAACTTCGTACGTTTGAAGGAATCAACGTACGTAATCCCTTTGGAAATACTCTGTCAGACACTCGTCCTTACAAGTTGTCCTGGGTCTGGACAAACCGAAGGCACTGTTCTATTAATCCATCTTGGGCAATTTGTACTTAGGGTTAATAGAACAGCCCTTGCATTTTACTCGGTCTTCAATTATCTTCAGCATAAGTTGACTAATAATGCTTATACCAATACAAAGTGGTTTTCAGATATTAAATCTGATCCCGTTCTCTCCATACTGATAATAGAGGTATAAAATAAATCAAAACTTTGATAGTCGGTGATTTAACTATCAAAGAAACATCCATACAGTCAACGGTCCTATTTCCAAATGGAAATTCTACCGATCAACCATCAAAAAACACTGGCCCCCTTTTTATTAATTCCTTATTATATTACCGATTCCAGTTTCCCATTTCCCCTTTTCCAGATTCTTTCAAAATTCAATTGTCTTTCTCGATCATTGGAAAACATTTTCAATATCATAATTCCTTTATTCGAGAAAATATCTCTTATTTCAGTCAGAAAACATTTCTAAATATTCATGAATCCTTATTTTCTATATTCTGTAAATATACTTCATTAATATAGGAAAATATTTCCATATTCCCTTTCTTAATTCATCGTTGACCAATTTATTTCATTTTCTACACGTAAAAATATTTCTTATTTTATTTGGGAAAAACATTTCAAAATTCCTTTAAATTAGTGCGATGTTATAAAACATCATTATTATAAATCGAACAATAAATCATTTATTAACTAACCATATTGCTAACCGATCTTCACTATTGAACCTTAATCATTTCTCCATCAATCATGAAGTCAATCAAGTTGGGTATAATTACCTCTCAGACCTTAATTGAACAATATTCTTAACTTTGAAATAGTCAAAGCTCACAGCTTCAAACAAAACATTGCTTACGCAACTTTCGGATTCAATCTAAAAATCCACTTCATTAACGGAAAAACATTGATTATAACGGTAGCGTTATAATCGCTGTTTCCAAATATTTGATTTATAAGTCATTTATTATAGCGACAGCGTTAAAATTGCTGTTTAGATTTACAAAACATTGATTATAACGATAGCGCTAAAAATCGCTGTTTAGATTTACCAAGCATTTATTATAATGGCAGCGTTTAAAATCGCTATTTAGATTTACCAAAACATTTACTATAGCAACGACGTTATAATCACTATTTAGATTCACCAAACATTTATTATAGCAACAGCGTTATAATCGCGGTTTAGATTTACCAAACATTTATTATAGCAACAACGTTATAATTGCTGTTTAGATTTACCAAACATTTATTATAGCAACAGCGTTATAATCACTGTTTAGATACACCAAACATTTATTATAGCAACAACGTTATAATCGCTATTTCCAAATATTTGGTTTATAAAAATATAATTTGTACTTAATAAATAAATGAATAAGTAATTAATTAAATAATTAAATTGGATTGAAAAAATAAAATTAAAATATACTACTTCCCTAAATTAGATATAATCGAATTCTAAAAAATACTTTCTCTCGAATAATCTATATTCGATTTATATTCCAAACTTCGGAATTTGTTTACCATTTCAGGTTGATCCCAATTCCAAATTCACTTCTGAATTTATCCTTTCCAAATCCTTCCCCGATTCCTTTATACCCATTTTAGTTTATAAAACCTTATCACAATTTATTTTATATTCCGAATGTTGGAATAAAACTCGTCGTTTTATTTTAAAACGATTATCCATTTCCTTTTCTCTTTTGAGTTCCAATTTGGATTCATATTTCAAATCCAAATTTACTTTATAGATATTTCGTTTGCAAAATATTTGCTTTAAACCATTCACTTTAATCATGGATATATTTCTTTTATATACAGTTTGATTCATACATATAAAAGTATCTTAAACCCAATTATATATATAACTTCTATTCATAATTTTTCATATAAGTCTTATTTTCTTTTTATTTCAATTATTTAAAATCCTGTTTTAAAATTTCCTTCATAATTGCTAAGTATAAATTTCATCCCAAATATTGACTACCAAACTGATTTCCACTTCTTTATATAAATTCAAATTTGGATTTATATTTCAATGTACCCAATGATAAATAATTCAATTAATTTATATTACCATTTATTAACAAGTTATTGATTTATCCATTTGAACTGGTTTTTCTAATTTCAACTCTTATTCAAAATTAAATTTCTAGTTTTGGGAATAATTTCCATTTTTAAATCCCAGTTTTCTTTTCCGTATTCGAAAATGTTCCACGGTATCTAAAATACCAAGTTTCTAGGGCCAGGGTGAATCAAACACAATATCCAATCATGGATTAGATAACACATCATGTATCACAAAAAACAGTAAAATAAATGTAGAGGAATCCAGTAGGATTCCTCCAACCTGTTTCCCTGCATCCACAGATGTTAATCAGCATCAATAATATTATTTCACATCAATATGAAATATCAGAACTAATAATCAATCAACGATGTAATCATATCAACCAATTTTATCAACTATTCAACCAAGCAACCATTTCATAGTATAAAATTACTATAAAATGTAACGAACTGGGATTTTCGACCTAGAAAATCAACATAAAACCCATGTTAATTATTCAGGTATCTAACATTCCATATCATTAATAGAAAGAAATTAGAGGGTGAGAATAGATAAGATAGAAAATTAGAATAAAAGAAGAAGAAGAACATAATCAGAGTAAACACGAATCTCACAGCGGAACGAATAAAATATATTATATAATAACTTTGAAATAACACAGTATACAATAACATTATTAGAGTACGATGCTTACTCACAGCGGAACGAATAAAATATATTATAACATAACTTTGAAATAACACAGTATACAATAACATTATCAGAGTACGATGCTTACACACAGCGGAAATAACAATAGCTATATAATCCTGAAGCCTCCTACTTCAAGCTCATCCACGTATATCTGTAAAGACCTGAACTACATGACTGCCCATACAAGTTTGGGCACCCAAGAGTTTAGGGAAAAACAAAACAAAATAAACTCTGAGTCAGTCATAGGACTGGTGTGAGTAAACTCAAATCATCGGTTTAACTTTTCAAAATCCTTTTCAAAAGAAAAGATAATCGTAAGACCGATCCACACATAAATACGGACGACTTTTACCTTACGATAACACAAAAATCAGTTTTGGAAAACCAATACTTTCTGCTATTATAGTAATGTCTAATCACAAGTAAATAACAATCTAGCAGAACGCTTGCATCTCACGTTCCACATATATAGTATACAAACAAAACCGCAGGCGCTTATTAGAGATTGGATTCCAATTATGACAAGGTATGGGACCACCTGCCGATAGTGTATCTCGAGACAAGTACACTGGGTTCAACAAGAACGTCTCGCAACCCGGCCCACACATGATCGACCACTCATTTCACTTGAGTGTATCGAATGTACATCACCAACGGTTGGGAGCTACCCACCGTTTTCTGAAAATAGGCAGCATCGATCATAGATAAAAGAATGAAATGGATTTTCTCTAGATAGGTGATATACACCCTAACGGGAGCGACCCACTTAGCCATGCTGCCTGCCCGATTTCTGTCATTTCCTGGTTGATGAGGCTTGAGGTCATAATGTATCTTTTGACAAATTATACACTCATTTACTTTGAATGCCACATCGTCATACCCGACAAACCACAAATTGATTTCCTCAAAAATACCTCGGGTATAAAGCTAAGAGAAACAAATTCCTCCGCCACTAAACGTAAGTACGTTTGAAGATATCAACTGACGCAATCTGTTGGATATACTTTGTCAGAAATTCTTCCATTCACGTTTGTCCTAAGATTGGACAAACTGAAGGCACTATTCTGTAACAGGATAGTCCTTGCATAACTCCATCTTCAACATTTGATCGCCACGCTAACGTCCATACAGAGTGGTTTTCAGATAATGTATCTGATCCCGGTCTCTCTATATTGACGACGATAAAATGGTCAAAACTTCGATAGTCGGTGATTTAACTATCAAAGAAAAACAGGTGTGCAAACAACAATATCATTTCCAGATGGAAATTCTATCGATCAATCAAACAATCCACATTTTATCTCTTTCTATAAAATTATCTTTAATTTATCCATTTTCCCATTTCTACATATTTGTAAATTCTTATTTTCTAAATTTAGAAAATATACATCATCAACCATTGGAAAACATTTCCATCTCTGTTTCATGTATCACTGTCATTCCCGTATTCTTTCTCATTAACATTTCATTTCCTATGATTAGGAAATATCTTTGGTTATATTTGGAAAATGTTTCCAAAATTTATTCAATAGATGTTTAAATAAAACATCACTAAGCCAATTTAAACCATTACACTCATTAACTAAATTCACATAATCAATCTTCACTATCGAACTTTAACCATTTCTTAGTTAAAAACGAAGTCAATCAAGTTGGGGTATAATTACCTCTCATACCTTAACTGAACAACCTTTCTAACCTCGAAATAGACGAAGTTCACCTTTTAAACCTTTAACAACTTCCTTACGTAACTCTCGGATTCTATTTACAAACCCACTTCTTTATTTTAAAACATTGATTATAACTATAGCGTTATAATCCCTTCTTCCTAAATATCTGCTTTCAAAATATAACTTTTATTCCTTAATTTAACTAAATAACTATACCACTAATCTATTAATAAATAAGTAAACCTTGATTAAAAACGGCAAGTAAATATTACTTTCCCGAATTTCGATAAAATCGAATTCAATGTATAATTCACTTTTCGAATAATCTCTATTCGATAACTCCTTTTCGAATAAACTACATTCGATAACTTTTCCTTCAAATAACTATATTCGATAATCTCTCTTCGAATGATTTACATTCGATTAACTTTCTACGAATGATTTACATTCGATTTACTCTCCTCGAATGATTTACATTCGATTTACTCTCCTCGAAAAAACTATATTCGATTAACTCCTTCAATTCTATTCGAATAAACTATTTCTGTTTTAACTTTATTTCGAATGGCTAATATTCGATTTAGCTCCAATCGCTTGACTCTAGATCGCAACAATCACAATGGTTACGCCTGATTCCCTCAGGAAAACATCCGACCGCCGTAGGCTATCTGCAGCCCTACGAATTACGCTAACAGTCGTTCGAAATGGCAACTCATCTTGAATAACTATATTCAATCAACTCTAATTGAATTACTTATATTCAATAAATTCTAATCCAATTAACTCTATCCAATTAACTCTAACTGATTAACTCTAACTGATTAACTTTAACTGATTGACTCTACTTTTATTCAGTTTCAAATATCAAGGTTGAAATCGATTTTTACTTCTTTATATAAGTCCTGACTTATATATTCTATTTATACAATGATAAATATTTCATTTAATTTATAAAATATTATTTATAAATTTATATTCTCAATCTATCGATCAAAATAGATTCTATTTAAAATCTTTACTTTAAATCCATACCATGAATACCCGTGTGCGAAGCACGGGTCTAAACCTTCCAAATGTAAATTTCTCCTTTTATATAATTCTAGTCACTTTTTCAAGTATTTCCTTTTATAATCTATTTACAAACTAAACCCCTTTTTATAATTCTATTTATTTTATAAAACATTTTCTTTTTATAAAATCTATTGATTTTATAAGTAATCCCTTTGATAATCTAACTATTCCCTTTACACATATTTCCCCTTTTCTATTCTATTTATTTATCTATTCAAATAAATATCCCTTTTCAATTCTATTTGTAAATAGTTTACAAATATTTCTTTTTTTCAATTTTATCTATTTGATTTACAAATAAATATCCCCTATTTAATCTATTTATTTACTAAATAAATAGCTTTGTTTTTATAAAATCTTTTGATTTTAGAAACATTCCTTTTTCAATATAACATTGAAAATTTCCTTTTTAACATTCCAGTATTCCTTATGGTAATTAACGTACCATATAACAATGATCAGTATCATTCAACCATAAAAAATCAACAACATATTTCATATCACATCATATAACACAATATATGAATATAGTAAAATAAATGTTGAGGAACCCAGTTGGGTCCCTCCGACCTGTTTCCCTGCATCCACAGACGTTAATCAACATAAACAACACGAGTATGAAATATTCTGATAAACAGAATCAATATTTGGTTAACTATTTATATCTATATCGTTATCTATATTTTCAATCAACTGACTAGCAGTTCAACCAAACAACCAACACATAGCAAACCATCATCATTTATCATTTCTAAAAATACTTTAGAAAAAAAAAATTGAGAAGAGTTAGTGAGTTTTACTCACCTTTCGCGTTAACCGTTAAATAACGATTTGCGTTAGTTGATTCTGATCAGACAATTTATTTTGCCATAAATTCAAACGAGCTCCAATGGACTTCCAGTAAGTTTCATTGGAGTGCTCGTCCATACGATCCCAACGGATCTGACCATTCAGAATTCTGATAATGCATGGTAAAGTTATGATGTTACGAATTTAATATACATTTAAATAAAAATTAAACTAAACTTAACTAATTGGCCTTCACCTTTTTGTTTACTCTTTCCAGCCTATTATCACATAACCCGTTATATCATCTTCTCCCCCAATTCGTGAAAACAAAATCAGCCGCTCCTCATACCAGTAGCCGACTTCCTTCTTCAACCTTGTTCACCTTGCCCACGCCACCATCCGCCCAACTAAAATCACCAACTTCTTTCACATTCCAACCTCAAACTACCCATCTACTGCTCGTTCAACTCGTCACCCTTCATTCCAGTGCGACCCTTCCTACTGTACAATGATCGACGTCACTTTTGATGACCGAAATCCACCCATTCTTCCCCGGAGGCATGGTTTTCAACGATAAACTCGAATAGCAAGCTCACTTCATCTATCGACGCTCCAATTTCACGAAATATCCAACCCTAGTTCTACTGTGTATTTTCCACGCATCCAAGACTAGCATCGCACGTACATTTCAATTTGCCGGGGCCACATACTGATTCAAAAAATTCCCGAAAAGTAAATCTAGCCATGTTTTGACGTTACGGTCCCAACAACACTAGTTTCATCGAATTCTGAGACCGTTTGAAAAATGGCCATTTTCTGGTCGATCCAATTTAACTGTAATTGACCAAAACACATTTTTCTTCGCCACGCTCACATATTAGCTTCAAAAATTATGAAATTTGAAACCTATCAATAATTTGACATTCCGGATCCAACAAAAGTGGTTTCGTCGAATTCTGAGGTCGTTTGCAACATGTCTATTTTCACGGGCTATATAAATTCTATAGCGACCTTTCTGAAAATTCATTTGGCCATAACTTTTGATTCCTGCTACGAAACTTCGATTTTTTAGATTCGTTAGAAAGATATTGAAACGACCCGAAATCCCCCTCACGGGAAATCGCGGATTGAGTCGAGGACAAGCCACATAAGAACGCAGACAGAAGAACGTTTCATTGTATATTACAACAATTCCATCAGAATACAAGAATATACAGAGTATAAATGAATAAATATTACACAGAAAATATCAGAGATTACAATAAATTACATAGCAGCGGAAAATAATACAATACACAACTGAAGGAGATATACGGATACAAAGCTTTCCGGATATCATTCCAGCTGTAAACCAGGATCCTATGAATATAAATCTGCAAAACCAAAACTACTAGCTGCCCGTGTCGAAAATAAGGGCACCCAGAGTTTAGGTTAAAACAATAAACTCCAGGTCAGTCATGGGACTGGTGTGAGAACTAAAACAGTTATTAATCTTTATTTTTAAAGTTAGGTAAATCAAGGGACCACGCCGTATAACACAGAACGGGTTTCCTCCCAAGAATACCAGTGCATAAAACAACAGCGCAATGCTAAATAAAGGCAAATGAAGCTATTATAAGACCCAGGTCCTATCACACAATGCAACGCAAGCCGGGGGATAGGGTTTTTACCTTATAATAGCCAAGAATGCTTGATACGTTTTAAAACAAATCTTTTGATACTATAATAAGTGTATAGTGTATAAAACAACTTCAAATCATAAGTACCAATCATAGACGGCATGAGTGCCCCATCCCACTATGTCGCCATATATAGGATTACAACTAAAATCGAAATGTCACGTATTGGAAGTTGGTTTTCCTTATGTGAACCGAGGCAAAAGATAGTCCTCTACCGATTCGAGACTGTCTAGCCCGAGTCTCAGGAACAGAACGCATCGTCCCTTGGATCGTCAGGGTCGGTCCACCGATGTGGATTAAAATGCCTGAACACTGCGTTTCCCCGACCTTTGGGGCGTAAATGAGCCAACGAATGACTCCATCGGTTCGAGAACTACCGATATATCCGAGGCGCCTCCAATTCCAACAACCACATGAGTCAAACTCGTCAGCCAGTTCAAGCACTGACGCCACTCCTAGCTAGAAGAAAACGCATGTCCTCCCTGAGGTCCGTCTCCCGTTTTTGTTTCACACCGGGGTGTGAGGCTCGCGAATCAACGCTACACAAAGCTACGCCACAAAGGCCGTGCTTTGATCATCAACCATAAGACTCTGCTTTTCAACAGAAGCGTTGATCATTTGCATCTTAGCATGCCATACAGGCAAACCACTCTATGCAACCAATATCCATCAATCACACAGAATGATATCCAATGTCAGACACACAGTCCATTTACAAGTTCGTTCTGGGTCTGAACGAAACTGGAGGCACCTAGTACCCCGCATATCCATCGATCTCCAAGTACGTCTGGACGATCACCAACCGATTCCCTCCTCTTGGGTGTACAGCCCAATCAAGATCATCAGTAATTATCCAAACGACGTGAAGACTTCCGGTCTTCAACCACCGTCTTCATCTTCGACTTACCGTCGTATCAGTTATTCAGAATGGGATAAACCCGGTCTTTCCGAATAACTCGCGTATATAATAAACAAGTGTTACACAAACACAACATACGCCTCATTCCAATTCATCAGTCACTAATCGTAAATTAACCAGAGAATAATTCCCCAAATATTAACCCTGAAGGCCGAAACCAACATCAGAAAAATATCCAGGAAACCGTTCTGCTTAGCTAACCTACAGTTAGTTTCTAAATTTCACATTCTTAGGGAAAGGTTCCCATTAATTTTATCAAAGATAAATTCTTTTAAATTTAATCTTTAATCCTCTTTTGAATATCAATTCAAACCAATCGGGATTAACGAACCTTTCCGAAGTAATCATTTGTTTTAATTTCCCAACCCCAACCTATTCATCCCATGATGTAAAACTGGTCATACTTCATATCTAACACCACGGTGTTATCGGTAAATTCAATTACCATTTCACGTTCAAATCTAATTAAAGATTTAACTACCGCCTGGAGTAAAACTGGTGATACTCCATTCTCGATCTTTTCAATCTAATTAAAGACTCATTAAAACTCCACTTAGTTTTAATCTGTAACTGGGTTAAAGAATCAATGTCATTTAAAACACGGTTCACGACAAACCCAAAATCACATCACATTTCAATCAGTCCCCAACCGTAAATTAGCAAGTGAGCAATTCCCTAAGTATTAACCCGAAGGCCGAAACCAACATCAGATCAATACCCCAGAAACCATTCAAATTAACTAATCTCCAGTTAGTTTCTGATTTTCTTAACTCCTTTGGGTCTAAGAACAATATTATTGAAGATACCGTTCACGACAACCCAAAATCACATTCCATTAATTATCGGGTTAAAGAACAAGTGTTATTTAAAACACTGTTCACGATAAACCCAATTATCAATACCAATTCAATTCCAATTAAATATTATTTGATTGGTACACTTCGTTAAATCTAAATAAAAAGATTTAATCTTTTTCTCAATTGGGTTCAAGAACAGTGTTAATGAAGACACCATTCACGACCAACCCAAATCACATTTGATATTAAATACAAGGCTCTGAATACAAAATATATCGGCTTATATTCAATATCAAATTCTAAGACCCACAAATATCGTATTGGAAATAACGATATATATATCTTTCAAATTTCCATAACAGTATCTGTATAATCACGAAATCCAACATCGAAATATTCCACAGACAATTTCGATTCAAATCCATTCCAATTCAATCATTGGAAATTTTGGTTACTTTTTAAAACCATTTCAAATACACTTTATTTATTTTTAAAAAATAAATAAAATTATAATTCTAGTTCAAAACTAGTTCATTTCGATAAAAATTTATTTTTATCTTTTCAAATATGGGATTTTTCATCCCAATTCTTCACAAATCATTTCTTATGATTTTACACAAATTATTACTATTTTTAATAATTTTATCAAGGCCCGTACAGTCGATTTCCATCAACGGCCATTGAACTGCACTTACAGCGACCTTTTTCTAAATTTGATTTGGACATAATTCCAAATCCAACAGTTAGATTTCAAATTTCTTATATTTGTTAGAAAGCAATTTTCGATACGAACCCAACGGTTCCGGTTTTAGGAGAATCCGACGGTCGGATCTCCCGCAATATCCATTCGAAGTCAATGGTCGAAATTCACGAACTACCGCAGTGCGGTGCGTTCTATTCAGGCCATTATATTATATATATAATATATACTTCGTCGATTTCCTTTTAAAACGTATTATATAAATAGTTTTAAATTCGTTTTCAAAACGATTTCAACTTCATTTCTAATTCAAATCAAAATTGAATTTTTCCTTATAAATTAGTTTTAAATTCATTTCAAACTGATTTCAATTCTAATTGATTTCTAATTCAATTTCATTTTGTTTTCAATTCAGTTTCAATTCGAATTCATTTCTATTCAATTTCAATTCGAATTCATTTCTATTCAATTTCAATTCGAATTTCAATTCTATTCAAAATATCAGATTTTGAAATCACTTTCGATATTCATTATAAAATGAATAAAATCGATATAAATATCGTTCACGTCAAAATGGCGTCAATCTAATCAAACAGCTTCATATATTTCTATTTTCAAATATTCTATTTCAAATATTTCTTTTTCAAATAGTTCTCTTCAAATATTCTATTTCAAAACTGGAATGAGGCCCAATCAATTACCATAGATTTTATTTCTATGGATTTTCATACAATGCATGTATATATCAACAATGACAAATAATCAACCATCATCCAAAGTGCATTCTACACTGTATAAGCATCAAATATAAATATTCAACGCTTATAACAGTTTGTCAATCAATCGATCGACATACAACTAATTATTGGGATTAGTGTATGTCTTATATCATCCCAATACCCGTGTGGGGTTTCAAACAATCAAACACAGATTTTATTTGTGCAGTTGGGCGATGTGTTAAATTTATCGTCCCAATCAATATCAGTCAAATGTGTGTATATAAACAAATTGTCCGATTTGTTTATTTTTATTTCATTTCATGTACACGTTAAAAATTCTATTTTCAGCTATAAAATATTTTAAGTATATAAATATTTTATTTTCATTTCACATCACATAATCAACTACACATCAAGATCAAACAAACAAGCATACAAGCCGTCCATGGTCTGTGGCCGACGGGAGTCGGGTGCTACTAAACACCGTCTGCATCCTAGTATATATTACAACTATAAAAGAAAATTTAAAGTGAGAAGTTCTCACAGAGGTTCCACTCCGCCGTGCTTTACTGTTGAACTGCTGAATCGTCTGAATCTGCTTGAAATTCTAATGCAGTCCTTTTCACGTTGTTCATAATGAAAATTATATTTTTATCGCTTCATTCAATAAATAAAAATCAAATTTTTATTTCTACTTCATCTATTTTTACAACGCTTATTTTAATATAAAAATTATAATTTTATTCTTTCTCCTTCTTTGTAAAAATCACATCTTTATGTGATAAAAAATTTAACCTTTCTTTGTATAAAAATGTAACCTTTCTTTGATAAAAACATCGCCTTTCTTTGATAAAAACAATCAAAGCTTTGTTCAATAAAAAATATAGCTTTACTTACCTAAAAATCTAATTTTTAACTTGATGTTTACTATAAAAATCCTACCTTTAATATAAATAAAACTGATTTTTTTTCCCAATTTATATACTGCTTTTATAAATAATAAAAATATAAGCTTTTCATAATCATTCAAACGAAAAAGATTCAATTTTTATATGTCATTTTAATAAACAAAAAATCCAATTTATTTACGCTATACTTACATATGAAAACCTAATTTTTATACGCTATAAAATAAATAAATAAAAACAGTTTTATAAACATGGATAATTAACAAAAGAAAATATTAAAACAACAGTAAACTTACTGTTCTACATCGCCAGAAGGGGGGAATTCGCTGTTGGCCGGGAAGGGGAGGCGCGCGCCTATGCTGGGGGGTGGTGGGTCCGGTGCGCGGCTCTGAGGAGGTGGATCGACATCGTCTGTTTGGGTCAGGGGGGTCTCGTTCGAGCTTTAACGGAGAGGGAGAGGAGAGAGGGTGAGGGCGCCAGAGTGGGAGGGGCTCACCGGGAAGAGGCGCACGCTGGCGGAGGACCCGGAGGCGTCGTGTTATTCCTTTTTTTTAACCTAATTCGATTTTGAACGATATGGGCTTTGACCGTGGTTGAAGAGAAAAAGGAGGGATCCCTTTTTTTATATTTTATTATATTTAATTTTTAAATTCCCCAAAAAGTAACTTCTAATTTCGACCTCCAAACGAGACCCACCGCCTGTCGTCCATAGCTAATTACCCCCATTCCGAACACAATGGGATATGTTTCGTAAACCAATTCCATCGTTTCGATCTGTTTCCACTGAATTCAAAATACAAATTAGTATATATTGAATTTGAACACCCATTTTAATTTACCGGGGCCACATACGAACTCGAAAAATTACAGAAAAATTATTTCTAGCTTCGTATTGGCGATATGGTCCTAACAAAACTAATTTCTTCGAATTCTGAGAACGTTTGAAAAGTAGCCATTTTCCAGTCGATTAAAATCATCGTAACTGGTCAAACGCGTTTTCCTTGGCTATGCACACATACTGATTCGAAAAATTAAGAAAATTGGAATCTAGCAATAACTTGACATCACGAATCCAACAAAAGTGGTTTCGTCGAAAACCAAGGTCGTTTGTAAAACTTCCATTTTTAAGGGCCATAATTCCATAGCGACTATTCTGAATTTTCAACTGGACTTATCTTTTGATTCCCGCTATGAAATTTCAATTTTTCGGATTCGTTGGGAAGATATTCTAAATTAGATTCAAATATTTTTGGTTTCACTAAAATCTGGTTTATTTTGCACCCGGTACATTCATTTGAATTTTGAAATCGAATTATCGAACTACCGCGCCGTTTTCAATTCCATTTATAATTTAAAATAAATATTTATATTCTAACGAAGATCTATATAATATATACGTTTGAATCTTATTCGAAATAAATTTCTCGTCATTATTATTTAAAATAATTCATTTTAAATAATCAAAATCCACTAAAATTGCCAAAATAAAAATTTTAAATTGGCTCGGATTTCCGGGTTATTACAGATATTCACTAACAGATTTAAATATTTTTGGTTTCACTAAATTCCATTTTCTTTTGCACCCAGTACAGTCAGTCAAAGTTTGAGATGAAATTTTGAAACTGCCGCGCCATTTCAAGCCATGTTTATAATTCAAATTAATTATATTTATTTTCAAACTTCGATTCAAACATACTTTTCTTCGTTATTATTTAAAATATTTATTTGAAATATTTAAAATTCACTAAAATAGCCAATTTAAAATTTTCAAACTGGTTCAAATTTTCCGGGTTATTACAATCAGCTTCAAGCTCTCTCACCCAGGATTCCAACTAGTCTAACATCTCTCGATTTTGTTGTGCTTTGGATTTATTATGAATTTCCAAAGATTTCTTCCTCACGTTTGAACTTAGGGTGGCAGCGGAATTTTATTCGACTGGAGAAAAATTGTTTTTAGGGTTTAGGAATGGTAAGGGTATTATATAGGATAGGATTTATATCTTTTTATTTGATTTTATATTATTATTTATGCTATCGCTACTTATATTTGTGTTTAAAAATACCTGTGATCACGTACAATACCCAAAAAACACGAAAATTGACATGCAGCTACAGTTCGACATTACGGTCCCAATGAAACTGGTTTCGTCGAATTCCGACTCCGTTTGATCACACAGCGTATTTTTAACAGTCAAAATACTGATTGGTTTGCACATTAAAAATCGGTACAGCCACATACTAACTCTAAAAATCATGAAACTTGATATCTAACAATAATTTAGTATCGCGGATCCAACAAAATTAGATTCGTCGAAAACGAAGGTCGTTTGCAAAACTGGCTATTTTAAAGCTCTAAATAAACCCTTTTAAATATTAAATATATTTAAAAACATTTAAATTTAATTTAAAAAATAAATATTATCATATATATTCACAGTGGAATATCATATAGCTCCAATGGGATTTATAACTCGATATTTCAAATCCAGTGTTACATCGATATTCGATTTATATTTAAAAATCCATTTTAAAATATAAGTAAATCGATATAAATTATAAAGGAATTCCATAGCAACTTTTCTAAAATTTGATTTGGACATAAATCAAAATCTATACGACGAAATCCCGATTTTTCTCTTCCACTAGAAAAATATACTTCACCAGCTCCTAACGTTTCTTGTTTCACAGAAATCCGATTTAAAACGAATCCTGTACATTCAGTTGAAGTTCAAATCACCAAATTATGAACTACAGCGCCATTTCGAGCTCGATTTTAATTATAATATAATTATACATTCAAACTTTCGTTCAAATAATATATTCGTTATTCTAATTCAATTCTAAACTGAATTAAATATCACAGATGATCCAATTCACACTATTTTGTGAATTCCACTATTTCTGACTATTTCAGAAATTAAATATATTATTATATTAATTAAATATTCACTATAATTTAATTATGGTCATTTTAAATAACCAAACCATTATCTAAATAATTTAATACCCCACTTGGTTTTGTTGGTCTTTTATTTTATGTTATTTTATTAGTATACTCTTTGTTTTGTTGGATTGGAACGTATACATCAAAAATTCAATGTAAAATTGGAATGAGACTGAAAAATGCGGGTCGTTACATTCTTCCCCCCTTAAAATAATTTCGTCCTCGAAATTGCTAAGGTAGAGAACAAACCCTACTAACTAGTTTAAAAACTATTCGTTCACTTTTAACTTCAGTTTCAACTGAACCAATTTTATTCAATTAAAATATTAATTTATTCTTACTAACGAAAATTTTCAAAAATCCTGAAAATTTTCTAACACCCGAAATTTTCAAAAAATTTCGCCTGCACCTCCTTTGTACCGGTCAATAGTTCAAATCCCAACTCGCCTCTCTAAGCCTTCTCCAATCAAAAAGAAAATCAACAGCCAAGCGGCTTGCCGATTTGGCACATAAAACCTCATATGGAAACTTAAAAATGTACCTTTTGTCAGGCATACCATTTCATCCTTCTGTTGCCAATTCAGCATATACTAAAGTCATTCCAATCAATCTCTGATCAATTTATCCTCAACACAGCTATTCGCTTAAACAAGCCAATTACCACCTCAAACTCAAGTTTCATTCTCGATTCTAAATTCCTAACTCGCCATTCCAATACCGTTTCAGATTCTATCTCACAATTCAAAATTTGATTTTACTCCATATATTATATTCCAATTCAATTCCCAGTTAATTGATTTCAATTCAATTTATATTTGCTTTCACGATTTCTTTAATTTTGTTTTTAATTCAAACAGTCTTCCTGGGGATTTTAAATAGTTTAGTTTTTTTCTAAAATAAATTATCCCCTTTCAGAATTTAAAACAACTTCCTTTTCCCCAAAACAATTCAAAAACAGTCTCTTTGGTAGTAATCCATCACTTACAACTCGAAAATGAACACTGATGATGTGGCCAGCATCATCAGAGTTATTTCCCTGCTATCAAAGTGAGTTCAATACTATATTATTTTCAAAACCATATCTAAACATTTCCACTTTGAAGTCTTTTTTCAAAACACCATTCCCAAAGCTTGTAAAACAACTTAAAATCTCCCAGGATCTTAAAATTTCTTATACTTCTCTCAAATCCACTTATAAACACTTTTCCCCCATTTTCAGAATTTTAGTTCCAATTCTGATTTAATTAATCTGCTTTTATATTTTACGAACTCCAATTGGTTATTTACATAACCATTTCAATAACAACCAACCAACACATCACATTTACTATAATACTTCAAATATAAATATTTTCTTTTATATCCAAATATAATTTGGGTAAAATTATTTCATTTACCCTCTTTCAAAACATACTGTGTCGGTTTATCATATTCAAGGGTTTAGAAACTCCTATCGAAACATTTGATCAAACTGATCGACCAGAATTCACAAACAACTCAACCAATAAATCTCCACAATATAGTTTTTTATATCAAATAACAAATACATTCACTCGTATATATACACTCAACTCAATCTAGGGTATTACTAACCCCATCTCTACTGAGTCACGCCACAGAGCCAAGGTAATCACTTAAACTTCAGCTCTGATACCACTATAACGAACTGGGATTTTTGACCCAGAAAATCAACATAAAACCCATGTTAATTATTCAAGTACCGAACATTCCAGATCATTAATAGAAAGAAATTAGAGGGTGAGAATAAATAAGATAGAAAATTAGAATAGAAGAAGAAGAACATAATCAGAGTAAACACGAATCTCACAGCGGAACGAATAAAATATATTATAACATAACTTTGAAATAACACAGTATACAATAACATTATCAGAGTACGATGCTTACACACAACGGAAATAACAATAGCTATATAATCCTGAAGCCTCCTGCTTCAAGCTCCTCCACGTATATCTGTAAAGACCTGAACTACTTGACTGCCCGTACAAATTTGGGCACCCAAGAGTTAAGGGAAAAACAAAACAAAATAAACTCTGGGTCAGTCATGGGACTAGTGTGAGTAAACTCAAATCATCGGTTTAACTTTTCAAAATCCTTTTCAAAAGAAAAGATAATCGTAAGACCGATCCACACATAAACACGGACGGCTTTTACCTTACGATAACCCAAAAATCGGTTTTGGAAAACCAATACTTTCTGCTATTATAGTAATGTCTAATCATAAGCAAATAACAATCTAGCAGAACGCTTGCATCTCACGTTCCTCATATATATTATACAAACAAAACCGCGGGCGCTTATTGTAGATTGGATTCAAACTACGGCAAGGTATGGGACCACCTGCCAATAGTGTATCTCTAGAGACAAATACACTAGGTTCAACAAGAACGTCTTGCAGCCTGGCCCACACATGACCGACCACTCATTTCGCTTGAGTGTATCGAATGTACATCACCAACGGTTGGGAGCTACCCACCGTTTCCCGAAAAGGGGCAGCATCGATCATAGATAAAAGAATGAAATGGATTTTCTCTAGATAGGTGATATACACCCTAATGGGAGCGACCCACTTAGCCATGCTGCCTGCCCGATTTCTGTCATTTCCCGGTTGATGAGGCTTGAGGTCATAACGCACCTTTTGACAGATCATACATTCATTTACTTTGAATGCCACATCGTCATACCGGCCAAATCCCAAACTGATTTCCTCAAAAATACCATGGGTATAAAGCTAAGAGAAATGAATTCCTCCACCACCAAACGTAAGTACATTTGAAGATATCAACTGACGCGATCCGTTGGATATACTTTGTCAGACATTCTTCCATTCACGTTTGTCCTGGGATTGGACAAACCGAAGGCACTATTCTGTAACAGGATAGTCCTTGCATAACTCCGTCTTCAATATTTGATCGCCACGCTAACGTCCATACAGAGTGGTTTTCAGATAATGTATCTGATCCCGGTCTCTCTATATTGACGACGATAAAATGGTCAAAACTTCGATAGTCGATGATTTAACTATCAAAGAAAAACAAGTGTGCAAACAACGATATCATTTCCAGATGGAAATTCTATCGATCAGTCATCAATCCACATTTTATCTCTTTCTATAAAATTATCTTTAATTTATCCATTTTCCCATTTCTACATATTTGTAAATTCTTATTTTCTAAATTTAGAAAATATACATCATCAATCATTGAAAAACATTTCCATCTCTGTTTCACGTATCACTGTCATTCCAGTATTCTGTCTCATTAACATTTCATTTCCTATGATTAGGAAATATCTCTGGTTATATTTGGAAAATATTTCCAAAATTTATTCAATAGATGTTTAAATAAAACATCACTAAGCCAATTTAAACCATTACACTCATTAACTAAATTCACTTAATCTATCTTTATTATCGAACTTTAACCATTTCTTAGATAAAAACGAAGTCAATCAAGTTGGGGTATAATTACCTCTCAGACCTTAACTGAATAACCTTTCTAACCTCAAAATAGACGAAGTTCACCTTTTAAACCTTTAACAACTTACTTACGTAACTCTCGGATTCTATTTACGAACCCACTTCTTTATTTTAAAACATTGATTATAACTATAGTGTTATAATCCCTTCTTCCTAAGTATCCGCTTTCAAAATATAACTTTTATTCCTTAATTTAACTAAATAACTAAACCACTAATCTATTAATAAATAAGTAAACCTTGATTAAAAACGGCAAGTAAATATTACTTTCCTGAATTTCGGTAAAATCGAATTCAATGTATAATTCACTTTTCGAATAATCTCTATTCGATAACTCCTTTTCGAATAAACTACATTCGATAACTTTTCCTTCGAATAACTATATTCGATAAACTCTCTTCGAATGATTTACATTTGATTAACTTTCTACGAATGATTTACATTCGATTTACTCTCCTCAAATGATTTACATTCGATTTACTCTCCTCGAACAAACTATATTCGATTAACTCCTTCAATTCTATTCGAATAAACTATTTCTGTTTTAACTTTATTTCGAATGGCTAATATTCGATTTAACTCCATTCGCTTGACTCTAGATCGCAGCGATCACAATGGTTACGCCTGATTCCCTCAGGAAAACATCCGACCGCCGTAGGCTATCTGCAGCCCTGCGAATTACGCTAACAGTCGTATGAAATGGCAACTCATCTTGAATAACTATATTCGATCAACTCTAATTGAATAACTAATATTCAATAAATTCTAATCCGATTAACTCTATCTAATTAACTCTAACTGATTAACTCTAACTGATTAACTCTAACTGATTGACTCTACTTTTATTCAGTTTCAAATATCGAGGTTGAAATCGATTTTTACTTCTTTATATAAGTCCTGACTTATATATTCTATTTATACATGATAAATATTTCATTTAATTTATAAAATATTATTTATAAATTTATCTTCTCAATCTATCGGTCAAAATAGATTCTATTTAAAATCTTTACTTTAAATCCATACCATGAATACCCGTGTGCGAAGCACGGGTCTAAACCTTCCAAATGTAAATTTCTCCTTTTATATAATTCTAGTCACTTTTTCAAGTATTTCCTTTTGTAATCTATTTACAAACTAAACCCCTTTTATAATTCTATTTATTTTATAAAACATTTTCTTTTTATAAAATCTATTGATTTTATAAGTAATCCCTTTGATAATCTAACTATTCCCTTTACACATATTTCCCCTTTTCTATTCTGTTTATTTATTTATTCAAATAAATATCCCTTTTCAATTCTATTTGTAAATAGTTTACAAATATTTCTTTTTTTTCAATTTTATCTATTTGATTTACAAATAAATATCCCCTATTTAATCTATTTATTTACTAAATAAATAGCTTTGTTTTTATAAAATCTTTTGATTTTAGAAACATTCCTTTTTCAATATAACATTGAAATTTTCCTTTTTAACATTCCAATATTCCTTATGGTATTTAACGTACCATATAACAATGATCAGTATCATTCAACCATACAAAATCAATAACATATTTCATATCACATCATTTAACACAATATATGAATATAGTAAAATAAATGTTGAGGAACCCAGTTGGGTCCCTCCGACCTGTTTCCCTGCATCCACAGACGTTAATCAACATAAACAACACAAGTATGAAATATTCTGATAAACAGAATCAATATTTGGTTAACTATTTATATCTATATCGTTATCTATATTTTCAATCAACTGACTAGCAGTTCAACCAAACAACCAACACATAGCAAACAATCATCATTTATCATTTCTAAAAATACTTCAGAAAAATATAAGTGAGAAGTGTTAGTGAGTTTTACTCACCTTTCACATTAACCGTTAAATAACGATTTGCGTTAGTTGATTCTGATCAAATAATTTATTTCGCCATAAATTCAAATGAGCTCCAATGGACTTCCAGTCAGTTTCATTGTAGAGTGCTCGACCATACGATCCCAACGGAACTGACCGCTCAAAATTCTGATAATGTATGGTAAAGTTATGATGTTACGAAGTTAATATACATTTAAATAAAAATTAAAGTAAACTTTTTATCTAACTAATGGGCCTTCACCTTTTTTTTTACTCTTTCCGGCCCATTACCACATAACCCGTTATATCATCTTCTCCCCCAATTCGTGAAAACAAAATCAGCCGCTCCTCATACCAGTAGTTGACTTCCTTCTTCAACCTTGTTCACCTTGCCCACGCCACCATCCACC
This sequence comes from Allium sativum, assembly GCA_030737875.1. Lineage (NCBI taxonomy): Eukaryota > Viridiplantae > Streptophyta > Magnoliopsida > Asparagales > Amaryllidaceae > Allium > Allium sativum. The sequence goes on along the minus strand of CM060916.1, from coordinate 164,039,502 downwards.
GAACTAAAATCACCAACTTCTTTCACATTCTGACCTCAACATACCCATCTACTTCTCGTTCAACTCGTCACCCTTCATTCCAGCGCGACCCTTCCTGCTGTACAGTGACCGACGTCACTTTTGATGACCGAAATCCACCCATTCTTCCACGGAGGTGCGGTTTTCAACGACGAACTCGAATAGAAAGCTCACTTCATCTATCGACGCTCCAATTTCACGAAATAGCCAACCCTAGTTCTACTGTGTATTTTCCACGCTTCCAAGACCAGCGTCGCACTGTCCAAATTGACCCATCAGCTTCATGCTCTCTCACCCAGGATTCCAATTAGTCTAACATCTCTCGATTTTGTTGTGCTTTGGATTTATTATGAATTTCCAAATATTTCTTCCACACGTTTGAACTTAGGGTGGCGGCGGAATTTTATTCGATTAGAGATAAAATGGTTTTTAGGGTTTAGGAATGGTAAGGGCATTATATAGGATAGGTTTTATATTTTTTTATTCAATTTTATATTATTGTTTATGCTATCGCTGCTTATATTTGTGTTTAAAAATTCCTGGGATGACGTACAATACCCAAAAATCACGACAATTGACATGCAGATACAGTTCGACATTACGGTCCCAACGAAACTGGTTTCGTCGAATTCCGACTCCGTTTGATCACACAACGTATTTTTAACCGTCAAAATACTGACTGGTTTGCACATTAAAAATGGGTACGGCCACATACTAACTCTAAAGATAATGAAACTTGACATCTAACAATGATTTAGTATCGCGGATCCAACAAAATTAGTTTCATCGAAAACGAAGGTCGTTTGCAAAACTGGCTATTTTTAAATCTCTAAATAAACCCTTTTAAATATTAAATATATTTAAAAACATTTAAATTTAATATTAAAAATAAATATTATCGTATATATTCACAGTGGAATATCATACAGCTCCAATGGGATTTATAACTCGATATTTCAAATCCAGTGTTACATCGATATTCGATTTATATTTAAAAATCCATTTTAAAATATAATTAAATCGATATAAATTATAAAGGAATTCCATAGCAACTTTTCTAAAATTTGGTTTGGACATAAATAAAAATCTACACGATGAAATCCCGATTTTTCTCTTCCACTAGAAAAATATACTTCACCAGCTCCTAACATTTCTTGTTTCACAGAAATCCGATTTAAAACAAATCCTGTACATTCAATTGAAGTTCAAATCGCCAAATTACAAACTGCAGCGCCATTTCGAGCTCGATTTTAATTATAATATAATTATACGTTCAAACTGTTGTTCAAATAATATATTCGTTATTCTAATTCAATTCTAAACTGAATTAAATATCACAGATGATCTAATTCACACTATTTTGTGAATTCCACTATTTCTGACTATTTCAGAAATTAAATATATTAATTAAATATTCACTATAATTTAATTCTGGTCATTTTAAATAACCAAACCATTATTTAAATAATTAAATAAATTAATTATATCGCTGAAAAATGCGGGTCATTACAAAATAAATTTAAAACTCGTTTATATAAAAATATAAACGAAGCAGAGTTAGTGAGTTTACTCACCTAGTCTTGTAGTTGACAATTCTGCTTTTGTTTCGTTTAAAAATCAAACAAACATTTGATTTTATCATGAAATTCCAATACCTCTGTTCTCTGTCACATCAATTTTATGACGAAGATCTCATCGTTACGATTCCAATAGATCTGGTGACGTTCCATTCTGTTAACGTATGAATTTGTTATGATCATTATAAGTAATGAATACAATTTATAACATTATTAACTAATATTTGGTTTCCTTAGTTATAATCAAACACTTAATCAAGTATAAACGGTTATTACCATTAATTCCTCATCTTCAGACAATACCAATACGCTCCAGTACACTATATTCCTCCTCACGTTGTGACCTCTGCCATTCATAACCACCTACTTCTCCTTTTATCACCCCAGTACTTTACCATTCCACTCCAGTGTATCCTCATACCATCTTTAGTATATATTCCAAACTGATTATCTAGAATATTAATGATAATCAATTAGTCCAACCTAACGAAAATCTTAATATAGGGTTGATCAAACTCTTGCAAACCAATTAATCTTCAGAAATCATGTTGCAATAAATATAGGTTGTATAATTACCTTCATTAGCATGCCTAAATCCTCCCCTTAATCCCAAATAATACCCGTCATCAGCTATTCACGAATTCGATGCCCCCTTCCTCAACGTCGCCGCTTGACCTGACATCTACACCTAACCGCTGACCCTTAATAAGAAACGCCCCCCCTGAATAACCTAATCAATAGCGATGCCGTCCACAGAATGCATCTCCAACGCCTGAAATCGAGGGATGAACGGAAACTTTTACCGCCAAAAATTGGCAAACTCCGACCACCATGTCTAACTACCCTACCACCCATCGATGTGTCTCGGCTGCCTCCTCCTTTTCTCTTCAGGGTCAACCCATTGAAAGTCGACATCGACGCCGGAATATCACTAAAACGAACCACCGGCAGCCCACTTCAGACCTCGATTATTCCTCCTCTGGTCAATTATGCACTCTCCGACCACCACCAATTCGAAGTCCCCACTCCCCTCTATGATTCTCGCGTTGGGACTTCTGTCAAATTCCCAACCATATGAGAGATTCGATCACTTGAAGTAGGAAGGTTGGTTGTGTTACTTGGAAAAAATTGATTTAGGGACTATATGAATATGGGGTTACGGTTTATTTAGAGGAGGAAATATATCTTTATACAATTTTTTTTCATTTGATTTTTCCTCACATCTTGGTGTCTGGAAAGAAGAAAAACAAGAACAGTATATAAGGAAGAAGAAGTTTGGTGGCCACGGCACATGATAACTTGAGCGGCACGAGATGAAATAGCGTGGCGTACACGGTGTTAAATTAGCTTGGACACCATGTTGTTCTGATGGCTTGGATAACACAATCCTTAAAAGCCTTGGAGAACACGTTGTTTTTGAAGTGTACTGGGAAAGAAAATAAAAATCCCTTTTTGGCTTGTCTAGTTGCAGTTTTGATAGTAATCTAAACAATTACTATAGATAGCATTTCAAAATATGTCTATGGGTGTTAAAACCTTTATTCTTCAAATTTGTACTAATATCTAGATTGATCAGTAAAGCTTAATATTGGCAAATGTGTTAGGCTTTAAAGGCATGTGTTAGGATAAGTTATAGTTCCATTTCTTTTCATTTTTCAAGGCTCAAATTAGGAGATGGTAGCAGTTATCCTCTATTATTGCAGCATAACCGTTCCTCTTTTCCTTTATGTAAAATATTCATGTATATTCAGGTACAGGTTGATTGTTATGTTGGGTACATAAGGTTTTCGCTTCATGTCCAAACTGCTACGGACAGAAATAAGAGTACGATCGTGTCCAGCGAGGTACCACGATCCCAAAAATATAACAATATCGGTAGTTTAACTTATATAATGAAACCCCAAAATATTGATATAGGGTGCAAAATACTCCAGATAAAAAGTTGCGTATTTAATTAATTAAAAATTACAGTAAAATTAAAAAAAATTAAATTATCACTACGTCTCAAAGGGTTTGTCCAAATTCATGACCGATATTTAAATATATTAAATAAACTGTTAAGTTTTATGCACGATGATTGACTTTTAAAAGTGTTTATTTTATTACTCTTATGCTTTATCTTTTGTAAATAAATAAATGATACTTTGGTTACTTTTATATGTTTGTACAGGATGTCAAGAAATGCCTCCTTCAATTCAAATCAAAGGCCAACTACAAGAAAGAGCTACTTCCTCACATCAAATTCATTTTAATTGCAAAAGAAGTAGTAGCTCACTGGTAAAGGCATAGGAATTGGTGCTGAGAGACCTGAGTTCGAACCCCGTCAAGCTCACTTTTTGCCAAAGAAACGGAGCGCGTTCACACTGGCCCCTTTGCTTTGAGAAATATCTGGATTAGTGTTATGTTATATATATACATACACATATTCATGTGTATGTATTTATGATGTGCACCAATTAACATCTCAGCAATAGCCATATTCTCATTATGGAAGTAAATTCAAATCATTCAATTTCAATTAGAAGAATTTCTGATTGAATTGTTGCCAAGAAGAAAAACCAATTTTGAAGATTTTATCTTATATTGCCTTTGGAGTCTGATAAGCGTCCTTGTTTGGAAGAATTAATTAGATGCAATCTTCTATCAACCAAGCCACATGGGAAAATTGAAAGATATGGAAAATATTTACCATGATATGCCCAGATTTTCTCCAATCAGGTAGTCAAGGAAGGCAAGAAATATTCATGAATAAGGAGGGCCATTTATTCATAGACCTAGTTAGGGTTTTCCCCTTCTCATCTATAAATATGTGATTGTAACCATTGTATCTCATAATTCTGTACTCTCTTTTAGTTTTAATAAAATTTTCTTGTTCTAGTTATTTACTTTTCTTTTAAAACAATTTGTGTATCTACACGATTAGATTCGGTAGAACACATATTGTTATTGTCTTTGTTACTGCATACTAGTGTTCACTGTTTGATTAGTTTCAACAGCAACTCTACTTTTAATTCTCTGTTATTGTTCCAGTTATTATTTACTTTTGTTGTTTTTGCTAGTACTTGTTATTTTCTTTCCTGTTGTTGAATTGATATACGTCTGATTAGATTCAGATTTGTAGCAGTTTCAATAACATTATTTCAACAACATTGAAAACAACCCCCAAAGTTCTATCTAACTCGCCTAAGAATAAATAGGTAATAATTTTTAATTAAACCTCCCTGTGTTCGACCTGTTTGCTACACGAACTGTACGCTTGCAGAATTTTATTTTAAAAAAATCGCGCTTTTTCTAGTTCTTAGATTAGCGTCGATCAAGTTTTTGGCGCCGTTGCCGGGGAGGTAACGATTAAATTTTATTATTTATTTGATTTCTGATTCGTGTTAGTGTTATTTTTATTTTTTTTTCCTTTTGTTTTTTTTTTATTTTATTTTTCTCCTTTTTGTGTTCTTATACATATATTCAAAAAAAAAAAAAAGTCTTGATTGGATAGATTTGGTGTTGTCAATAATACCGTAATCTTCCAAATAAGAAAAAAATTTCTACCCTTTTGTTTTTATAAATTCTTGCCTCATTTCAATTTCTTTCCCTTCTTGTTCTCCTTTCTCTCACTTATTCCCTCCTTTCTTTGTACAATTTTTTTCTGAAAAAAAAAAACAACAAACTTGCTTTTATTTCTCATATTTGTTTCTTTATTTTCCACCTTCTTTCTATACACCCCTTTTCTTCTTTACAATTTTCCAAAAAAAAAAAAAATCCAAAAAAAAACCAAAAATATTTGCTTTTCCTTGTTCTTTCTGTGTTTCCTTTATTGGGTCCTTCTGCCTATTTTTGCCGTTCACCTCATCAGTTCCCCTCCACCACTTCCAAGCTCCTCACCACATTTCCTTCAAGACCTCAGCCACCTCCCATACAATACCGAGAACGCCCATTACCTACAGCTCACAAAAACCGTAACCATACATCCACAAAGCCGTTTCACAAACTAAGCAATCCCCGTACCCAATCGCACTGCCATCTTCCCAGTCCAACAAGTTCTCCTTGCCAAAACACATTCAACAAAACCCCAGTTGCAATTCCTCCTCACCGTACACAAAATTCACCACAACCCGATTCCATCACCTCGTCAAGACAACAGTCCCTCCTCTTCCCCCTTGTAACAGTTCACAGCACAACGAGATCAACCCTCACCACCCAAATTCCCTTGCCTTCCCAAAGCTGCACTTCCCGTTCATAACAGCATCACCACATCGCATCCTCACCCTGAAACCATCGGCACTTCTTCGCATACAACAACACCCCCCACAAGCCATCCACTGCAAATCATATCCACCGCACTTCATCAATTCCTGACCAAGCGTCCCCAACATCTCAATATCTTCAAACACAAATCCCTCAACAATCAGCGCAACTCGCGATTTAAGACCAAAAAAAAAAAAAAAACCAATTCGAATCCAATTCAAAATCAAAACCACATAACAACCTGAATCGAGAACCCTATTTCAGCTTCGCACCAATTCGATACACCATTTCGAACTAAAAGCCCGATCTGAAACCCAAAAAATCACCTCAACCCGAATTCTAACCCAATTTGATTTCCAAAATAAAAAAAAAAGGAACAAATCGACAAAAGGGGCGTGATTTGTTTTAACTGAGGAGTGCGAGATCTTCTTTTTATTGAAGTTGTATTTTTTTTAGAGGAATATTTGGCTTTCTGAATTAGCCGTATTCTCTGAAAAAGAAAAAAAAGGAGGCGGCGTTTTTTTTTTTTTAGGGTATTTTGGATATTGTTTTTAAAGGTGGCTTGACCATTTTGGCACCGTTCTTTGTTGAGCCCACTTCTTTTTTTTTTTTTCTTATTTAAGGCTTAGTTCCTTGTTTTGTTTTATTTTTCCTCTTTGTTTAGCTTAGCTTATTTAGTCATTTAAGTTTTTTTTTTCTCCTCTGTGTTTAGGTTGTTATTTTATTTTATTAGTTTAGTCGCTTTTTAATTTAGTTCTTTTAAGTTCCAGTTAGTTTCTGTTTTATTTCGTTTGATTTCTTTTCTTTAAAAAAAAAAAATTCAAAAACAGGTACAGCTGATATAAAAAAAGGGTCTTAAAAAATTTTTTTTCGGGCTCCTAGCCCGAACCCGTGCCGCAGCGCAGTCAAGCAATTAATAGAAGAGACCACAACAAAAAGCAGCGGACGATTCAGACGGGTTGGAGCGGTTGCACACCAAGTGGGGTGTGAACGCGCTAGCGCTTCCCAAATTCACTGGAGGACTGCCGATCAAGGTGAAAATTTTTAAAACACTACAGGTGCTCTGCTGCAAAGAAAAAAAATATAGACAATTGTTGTAAAAAAATTTCTGCAGGGGCAGCGGCTTTGAATGTACAATTTTTAATTTTTACAATTATTTTGTGTGATCGCTGTTATTTCTGCATTTTTATTCATTCTGTTAAGGGCAATACCCCAATTCACATAAGGTGAGGGATTTCATCACCCTTTCCTTAGCCCACAAATTGCATTTCATCATAGAATCTGACTAATAATAACGGTTAGACATTGGACTTAAGGGAGTCACGGGCTCATCTAGGGCTTAATTATATTGTGATAGTTGATTCATTTGGAACGAATTATTTCTTGGTGTCTAGACTACGGCAGAGAAATAACCGCTTATAAATATTACGGTGATTCGTAAATATTATATCGGTTGTTACTCTGAAGGTACTTAAACCTTCGGCTGCATTGCTAGGGTGATTCCTGGTGCACCGATAACTCCTGTCCGTTAACTGGCTGAGAAATCTTTCGATCTAAGTAATCAAACACATCACTTTATAATTTTGGGTTAGGAGCCAATAAGGACAGAAAACGTTATTATAGCTAATTTCTGTGCTTGCATTTAACAACAATGAGTGAAAAAAGTGTTAGCCAACAAAATTCTCCTAGGGGTTCTCGTATCAACCAAAATTTTCCAACCGAATTGGATCAAAATCGAGTGAATCAAAACTTTCCAAACTTTGGGGATCAAAACCAAATAAATCAAAATTTTCAAAACCTCAATATCCAAATGGATAGACCCCTGTCTCTTCGTGATCGATGTTATCCTACTAGGACCGTTCAACCATCTGTCATTGTGTTCCCACCAGCTGAAGGAAACAATTTTGAGCTAAAACATTCTTTTATCCAAGGGGTACCAAAATTTACTGGGTCTGAAAATGCGTATGAATTTCTAAGTGAATTTGAATTGTATGCGTCCACAACAAAAATGCAACAATTATCTAATGAATCGATCAAGCTAAGGCTAATTCCATTTGCACTACTTGAAAGCGCTAAAAGATGGCTAAATTCTCTTCCACGACATTCCATAAGAAGTTGGGATGAATTTGTCACTGCATTCTTGAAAAAGTTTTTCCCTTTCCATAAAACTTTGAAAATTCGAACTGAGATAAACCAATTTTGTCAAAATGAGGGGGAAACTTTTTCAAAATATTTTGAGAGATTCAACCAACTACTGTATAGTTGTCCTCATCATGGAATTCTAAAAGACAACTTGTGTCAAATTGTATATGAAGGGCTTAACTATCAGTCTAAAACTCAACTAGAATCAATGTGTGGAGGAGATTTTATGTCTAAAACAGCCGATGAAGCTTGGCGGTTCTTAGAAGATTATTCTGAAAAGGACATGCAATGGGAATCAATTCGCGTTCCCAATCGTACTTCTACTAGAGGAGTGCATGTCGTGGACCCAAATCAAATTCCCGTAGAAAATCAAACTCCTCAAGCCGGAGAAGGATTACCCCACTACTACTCTCAGGACCAAGCCAATGCTATAGCTCAAAATAACCCTTACTCAGCCACGTACAATCCTGGTTGGAGGAACCACCCAAACTTTTCTTGGTCAAACCCCAATAATTCGGCAAACCCATCTCACATGCAACCCTTTATTCCCAATCCGAATTACCAAGCTCCACCCCCCAATTCTCAAACCTCTCAAGCTGCACCTCAATCCAAACAACCGTATAGGCACCCCAATTTTCAATCATCGAACCAATCATCTCAATCTTCCCAACCATCACAAGATATTGTTCGATTAGAAAAACAAATAAATAATCAAGACGCTAAAATCGACCAAATGTTTAATATGATGAAGGAATTTATGAAAAGTAATGAGAAGGGAAAATTGCCTAGTCAACCCGAGGTGAATCCAAAGTATAACTCTCGTGCTGTAAATTCTTGTGAGGACGAAAACCATAATCCAGCCAACGCTATTACAACCCTTCGATCTGGAAAGAGGGTTGATAATAACGTGGACGACTCTGACGAACCTTCCAACTCGATCCCGATTCCTAATCTCACTGATCACCCATTGGCTTCGAATGCCAATTCCTCTAAACCTCAAGTTCCCTTAAATGTTGGCAATCCCGACAGTTCTTCTCCCAGCGTCGGCAAACCCGACCCACCTTTGAAAACCAATGTTGGCAATCCCAACATTTCATCTTCTACACCCCTACCACCTTTTTCCTCGAATGATGAAACTGATCGTAGAATCGAAAAACCAGTTGCTCCTTTTCCCCAGAGGCTCAATAATAAGAAGAAAGCTGCAAATTTCGATAAAATCTTGGAAATTTTCAAACAAGTCCGTGTGAACATTCCTCTTTTAGACACCATTGAACAAATCCCTCAATATGCCAAATGTCTTAAGGAATTGTGCACACAAAAACGTGCGACCAATGTCCCAAAAACCGCCTTTCTAACTGCGAATACAAGCTCTGTTCTTTCGAATCTTACCCCAGTCAAGTACAAAGACCCTGGCTGCCCTACGATTGATTGTAAAATAGGAAACACCCATATCTCTCGTGCTCTACTTGACCTTGGTGCCAGTGTAAATCTTCTTCCCTATACTGTCTATCGTCAACTTGGACTAGGGGAGATTAAACCAACAAACATCACACTTCAACTAGCCGATCGATCTGTCAAAAAGCCATTGGGAATTATCGAAGACGTCTTGATACAGATCGAGCAATTTTACTTCCCTGTCGATTTTATAGTTCTAGAAACAGAGCCTGTCTCAAATCCCAACGTTCAAATACCATTGATCTTAGGACGCCCTTTCTTAGCAACCTCTAATGCTGTCATTAATTGTAGGAATGGTCAGCTTCGACTTTCCTTCGGGCACCTAACCATTGAGCTAAACATCTTTAATCTCAACAAACAACCTAGGGATTTTGAGATCGATGAAATTGACATGATTCAAACCACAGTTGATGAAACCTCTAGTGACACTTCTGAAGCCCTGAAAATGTGTCTTGACCATTTCGACTCTGATTTCGATGAACTCGAATACATTTCTGAACTCAACAAAATTCTTGACTCCGACACTTCGTCACCTGAATCTAACCAAGGAATGTTGACCAATGTTGTTACACAAGAACTTCCTAAGTTAGACCTCAAACCCTTGCCACCAGACCTTAAGTATGCCTACCTAGACCCTTTAAAAACTTTTCCCGTAATCTTGGCCTCCGATCTTACCGAGGACCAAGAAGAAAAACTTTTGGATACCTTGCGGGAAAATAAAGACGCCTTGGGGTGGGAAATTAGCGATATAAAAGGAATTAGCCCATCAATTGTGGAACATCGCATACATTTAGTTGATGAGGCTAAACCCACCCGTGAGGCTCAAAGGCGATTAAACCCAAACATGAGAGAAGTGGTCAAGGAGGAGATAATCAAATGTCTAGACAATAACATCATCTATCCCATCTCTGACAGTACTTGGGTGAGTCCGGTACAAGTTGTACCAAAGAAGTCGGGAGTCACAGTGATCAAAAACGACAGTAATGAACTCGTCTCAACAAAAATCAAAACCAAATGGCGTGTGTGCATCGACTATCGAAAGCTTAACTCAGCCACACGAAAAGACCATTTTCCCTTGCCTTTTATTGACCAAATGCTCGAACGCTTAGCGGGACATGAGTACTACTGTTTTCTCGATGGATACTCTGGCTATAACCAAATTCCTGTTGCTTTAGAAGATCAACATAAGACCACCTTTACTTGTCCCTTTGGAACCTTTGCTTATCGTCGCATGCCTTTTGGTCTTTGTAATGCCCCCGCGACTTTCCAAAGGTGTATGATGAGTATTTTCTCTGATATGGTGGAAGAATTCTTGGAAATATTCATGGACGACTTTTCAATATATGGATCATCTTTTTCCCAATGTCTCACTCATCTAGAACTTGTCCTCAAGCGTTGTAAGGAGAAATCACTCGTGCTTAATTGGGAGAAATGCCACTTTATGGTAAAAAGGGGGATAGTTCTAGGTCATGTCGTCTCCAAAGATGGCCTAGAAGTCGATAAATCCAAAATCGATTTGATTGCTAACTTACCTCCTCCTAAGTCTGTCAAAGATGTTCGTTCATTTCTTGGCCATGCGGGATTCTATAGAAGATTCATTAAGGATTTCTCGAAAATTTCAAAACCTCTCTCGAATTTACTTGCCAAAGACGTAAAGTTTGAATTTTCCAATGATTGCAGAACGTCTTTTGAAACTCTTAAATCACTCTTGACCACAACTCCCATCATTCAACCTCCTGATTGGACTCAACCCTTTGAACTTATGTGCGACGCTTCTGACTTTGCAATTGGAGCCATCTTGGGTCAGCGAATTGATAAACTCCCTCGAGTCATTTACTACGCTAGCAAAACCTTAAACGAGGCCCAATTAAATTACTCGACTACTGAAAAGGAATTTTTGGCAGTTGTTTTCGCTCTTGAGAAATTCAGATCATATCTCATAGGATCCAAAGTCATAGTTTACACTGACCATGCTGCCCTACGATATTTGCTTTCTAAGAAGGATGCCAAAGCCCGCTTGATTCGTTGGATCCTTCTTCTTCAAGAATTCGATATAGAAATACGAGATAAAAAGGGTTCTGAAAATGTCGTAGCTGATCATCTCTCTCGAATTGTGCACGAAAATGATAACGACACCCAAATCGATGACTATTTTCCTGACGAACAACTCCTTTCGATCTCTAACATCCCTTGGTATGCTGACATTGTAAACTATCTTGTCACACAACAAATGCCCGCTGAATGGCCAAAACAAGATAAACAAAAATTTCTCTCGAAAGTTCGAAACTTCTATTGGGACGACCCATATCTTTTCAAATACTGTCCCGACCAAATCATTCGAAGGTGTGTACCTGATCATGAACACCAAAGTATTCTCTCTTTCTCACATGACCATGCTTGTGGCGGTCATTTCGGAGCAAGAAAAACTGCTGCAAAAGTTTTGCAAAGCGGTTTTTATTGGCCCACACTCTTCCGTGACGCTTTCGAATTTTGCTCTAAATGTGAGCGATGTCAAAGAATAGGTCGAATCTCTAAGCGGAACATGATGCCTCTCAACCCCATTTTAGTGATTGAGTTATTCGATGTTTGGGGCATCGACTTCATGGGACCATTCCCCAATTCATTTGGGAATCTTTACATCTTGCTTGCAGTAGATTACGTCTCAAAATGGGTTGAAGCCATTCCGACCAAAACCAACGACAACAAGGTTGTTGTCAAATTCCTCAAAGAAAACATCTTTTCACGCTTTGGCACACCTCGAGCTATCATTAGCGATAATGGCACTCATTTCTGTAATCGTGCTTTTGAGTCCTTGCTCAAGAAATACTCAATCACACACAAGCTGTCAACACCCTACCATCCACAAACGAGTGGGCAAGTAGAAGTCTCCAATAGACAAATCAAGCAAATTCTTGAGAAAACCGTGAATTCCAATAGAAAAGATTGGTCTGTAAAACTGATTGATGCACTTTGGGCTTTTCGCACTGCTTATAAAACCAATCTAGGGATGTCACCATATCGATTAGTCTTTGGAAAGGCCTGTCACTTACCTCTTGAATTAGAGCATCGTGCTCTTTGGGCCATAAAATTTTTGAACTTTGACTTAGAAAAGGCCGGCTCACATAGGAAGTTACAAATTTCTGAATTAGAGGAATTAAGAAATGAGGCGTATGAAAATGCGAAAATCTACAAAGAAAGAACCAAAGCCCAACACGACAAAAACATACTTCGTAAGGAATTCAACGTAGGTCAAAAAGTTCTTTTATACGACTCTAGACTTCACTTGTTTCCAGGAAAACTCAGATCTCGATGGACTGGACCTTATGTCGTGAAAACAGTATACCCTCATGGAGCGGTTGAAATTGAAAATCCTAGAGATGGAAAAGTCTTCAAAGTAAACGGTCAACGACTGAAACCATTTTTGGAATTCGAGCAATATGATGAAGATGACTCTCTCGATCTGCATGATCATCCACCATGAAATCAGGTGGTACACGTTCTTTTTCTTTTTCTTTTTCATTTTTTTTATTTTTCTGCCTTAGACAGTTGGGACACTGTCTCAATCAAGTGTGGGGGGAGTCTGCATTTCATCCATTTTCATTTTTCTTGTTTTTATTTCTTTTTATTTTCAGCCATTTAAATAGGACCATCATACATTTTAGTAACATACCATAAATTTTTTTTTTTTTTACGACTCATTTTCAATTGATACAGCAAAATAAGTTTGCAATTTTTAGCCAGTTGATAGTATTTTTCTCTCTCAACTTAGATCGAATAGGAAATATAATGAAAAGTTTAATTTTGAGGGATAATAGTGTAACCAGAACATAGGGAGATTCTTAGGTGATGGCCATGAAATCTATTCTATATTGTAGACTTTGTTTAAATAAGTGGAGGACTTAAAATACTTATATTGGCTTTTCAAATCTCTAAAACTAAGTTGTGTTAAGTTGAATTCGCGTAACTCTCTTTTGTGCTTATATTTTCGATAATAATAATAATAATAGTATTCCAAGGGTATCCAACATTGCTTGTATATCGAGCGTTGGTGTGCAAACCCGCCAAGCTCTATCCGACACGTTGTTGACAAAGTCAAAGTTGGAATATCTTGGTCTCATTTTATGGGATTGGACACCTAAGGATTACCGACACGTTGTTGACAAAGTCAAAGTCGGCCTGCACAATCCGCCAAGCTCTTTACCCACTCTCCGTTAGTCCGCGAGGCAGTGCATGGGTGGTAAACCTTGGTCTTTTTAGTTAGGTGTGTGTACTTAATCATAAATCTTAAAATTTTATAGAATAAAGAATAAGCGATGATACCCAAACACTTCTTGACCTTATTGATTTGACTAGCCATACATGAGAAAATTAGAATACCACTTTGCAAACTGTGCCAAGCAAACTAAGAATTTATTTCATGACTGCACTATGTTATCAACCGAACCAACTGGCCAAACTAGAATTTAACATTTGAAAACTTGATTTATATTGAAAATTTGTGACAAGTCGAGGTATCTAAAATAAAATCAACTGATTAGAAATTGTTAACTTAAATTGTTGTACCACTTCCTGAAACAAGTCGTATTTTCAATTTTGTTTCAATTGCATAAGTCCTTTGCATTCATGTAGTTTCATTAGATCCATAGCATACTGCAGTTGGATTTTGTGGGTAGTATCCGCTGAAAACCCTCACGAGACACTACTCATCCTACTAGGGACACCTAGAGGTTTAACGGCTTGTTGCATACGCTCAATGCAATCGTGTTTCCTACGAAAGTGTGACCTATCTAGTTTAGTTTTTCATATTTTGTTTTACTCGAGGACGAGTAAAAGATAAGTGTGGGGGTATTTGATTGACATTGAAAAGTGTTTATTTTATTACTCTTATGCTTTATCTTTTGTAAATAAATAAATGATACTTTGGTTACTTTTATATGTTTGTACAGGATGTCAAGAAATGCCTCCTTCAATTCAAATCAAAGGCCAACTACAAGAAAGAGCTACTTCCTCACATCAAATTCATTTTAATTGCAAAAGAAGTAGTAGCTCACTGGTAAAGGCATAGGAATTGGTGCTGAGAGACCTGAGTTCGAACCCCGTCAAGCTCACTTTTTGCCAAAGAAACGGAGCGCGTTCACACTGGCCCCTTTGCTTTGAGAAATATCTGGATTAGTGTTATGTTATATATATACATACACATATTCATGTGTATGTATTTATGATGTGCACCAATTAACATCTCAGCAATAGCCATATTCTCATTATGGAAGTAAATTCAAATCATTCAATTTCAATTAGAAGAATTTCTGATTGAATTGTTGCCAAGAAGAAAAACCAATTTTGAAGATTTTATCTTATATTGCCTTTGGAGTCTGATAAGCGTCCTTGTTTGGAAGAATTAATTAGATGCAATCTTCTATCAACCAAGCCACATGGGAAAATTGAAAGATATGGAAAATATTTACCATGATATGCCCAGATTTTCTCCAATCAGGTAGTCAAGGAAGGCAAGAAATATTCATGAATAAGGAGGGCCATTTATTCATAGACCTAGTTAGGGTTTTCCCCTTCTCATCTATAAATATGTGATTGTAACCATTGTATCTCATAATTCTGTACTCTCTTTTAGTTTTAATAAAATTTTCTTGTTCTAGTTATTTACTTTTCTTTTAAAACAATTTGTGTATCTACACGATTAGATTCGGTAGAACACATATTGTTATTGTCTTTGTTACTGCATACTAGTGTTCACTGTTTGATTAGTTTCAACAGCAACTCTACTTTTAATTCTCTGTTATTGTTCCAGTTATTATTTACTTTTGTTGTTTTTGCTAGTACTTGTTATTTTCTTTCCTGTTGTTGAATTGATATACGTCTGATTAGATTCAGATTTGTAGCAGTTTCAATAACATTATTTCAACAACATTGAAAACAACCCCCAAAGTTCTATCTAACTCGCCTAAGAATAAATAGGTAATAATTTTTAATTAAACCTCCCTGTGTTCGACCTGTTTGCTACACGAACTGTACGCTTGCAGAATTTTATTTTAAAAAAATCGCGCTTTTTCTAGTTCTTAGATTAGCGTCGATCACACGACTCCACAACGACTTTCGGAAAATTTGATTTGCATATATCTTACAATCTATAAGACGAAATCTTAATTTTTCACTTTCGTTAGAAAAATATAATCAAATAGATCCTAACGTTTCTTGTTTCATCGAATTCTGACTTGTATTGGATTCGGTATATTCAATTGAAGTTTAAATTGTAAATTACGAACTACCGCGACTATTTCGAGCTCGTTTTAAATTATATTATAAATTATACATTTAAATATCGTTTTATTAAATAAATTCCTTATAAATTCAAATAAAATATCTAAAACAAATTTAAATATTCAGAATTCAACGGCTGAAAAATCCGGGTCGTTACATTCCTTTCCCCTTAAAATAATTTCGTCCTCGAAATTACTAAGTAGTAAAAATGCTATAACTCTAATTCCTCATAATCATCTTAGTTGAAATCTTATATTCCATATCTTCACAACCTAGTTCTTACTTGACCTTCAAATTCTCATACCAATACTCGACCATTCATAATTCTTTCCAAATGATCTGTCCACCATTTTTGGACAATCCATCATCACATTCTTGCCTTAACTCCATATGCTTTTCTATATACACACCCATTCCAATTGATTTTAAATCCATTTATCAATTTAATCATTTCACTTGAAATTTTATTAACCAGTTCTGGTTTTCTTATTTCAATTATAATTAACTCGATTTTAAATTATCAGAAAATTTCTTGAAAATTTTCTAACTCTTTAAATTTTTGAAAAATTTCGCCAGCATCTCCTTTGCACGGCTTAATTGGTACAACCACAACTCGCCTTTCTAGGCCTTCTCTAATCCAAAAGAAAATAAAAAAAGCCAAGTGGCTTGCCCCATAGGCTCATAAAATCATCAAACTCAAGTAATATTGTAAACATGTACCTTTTTGATGAGTATAATCTTATCTCTCGCATCTGCTTCCATCCAATGTATGCTCAACATCCATTTCAATCGACTCCACATCTATCCAACTCTTAGTTCCCAATTCACTAATCAATTTTCTTATTAGTTCACTTTCAGCTTTTAAATATATTTATCTTCATAAGTTAAACCTAAATTCAGAATTCAAATTCCCGGGTTTTGTTTCAAATTCAGTTTGAAATCATTTATATAAATATCAAATCTCATTTGGAAGTTTAAATCAAATCATGATTCTCTTTTCTCAAAACATTTCAAAACCAACTTTACGGTAGCAATCCATCGCTTAGAAACTCGAAAATGAACACCGATGATGTCCAGATCATCATCGGAATTATTTTCCAGCGACTGAAGTGAGTTCAGTGCTTAATAATTTTCAAAATCTATTAAACCATTCTTTTTCTGAAACCCTTCAAAGTACTATTATATAACTTTTAAAAGTATTTCAGAAAATATTTCTAAACACCAGGAATTTAAATTCTCAAATTCTGGTTCAAACTCAATCTTAATTCATCTCATTTGTATACATTATCCATATACAAGTTAAGTTTGGTTATGTATGACCATTTATAATTTCATTTGATTGTAATAACAATCAACACATTCATATGCTTTAATTATTCAGAAATTATTCCTTCTATATTAAAATAATTTTTGGGCAAAATTATCACATTCACCCATTTTAAAACAATAGTGTATCGAATTGTTTTGTTTGAGAGTTTAGAAACACCTATCGATTCAGTTGTACATCCTGTATCGACCAGAATCCATAAACCACTCAACAAACCAATCAACACAATATAAAACCATTCTATATCAAATCTACAAATACGCGCTCATATTTATACACTCAAACTCAATCTAGGTATTACTAATCCCATCTCTATTGAGTTATGTCACAGAGCCAAAGTTACTACTCAACCTGGCTCTGATACCAAATGTAATAGCCCGAATTTCCATACCCTTTGGGTCGACTAATAACACCACAAGTCCAACCCAAATTGCACAAAAATATGAATCATTATTAGAAAGAAGTTAGAGGATGAGAAATAGAAAGAAAGAAATATTAGAATAGAAGAAAACGAAGATCACAAACTCACAGCGGAACGAATAAAATATATTATATAACATATTCTTTGAAATACAAATCTGTTTTGAATATACATACTATCATCAGAGCACAAAAGTTATTCCTGGAACAGTTATAAACACCTGTTTCCAGATACAACATAGTGCACAACGGAAAATGTGATAGTCTATAGCTAATTGTTTAAGCCTCCTGCTTCCAGCTCTTCCAGGTAAAATCTAAAAAATCCCGACTACTTGACAGCCCGTACAAATTTAGGCACCCAAGAGTTTAGGGAAAACAAACAAAATAAACTCTGGGTCAGTCATGGGACAGGTATTAGTAAACTCCAACCATTTGTTTAACTTTCAAAATCTTTCGAAAGAAATGATAATCGCAAGACCGATCCACACATAAACACGGATGTCTTTTACCTTACGATGACCAAAAATATTTTTGATATCAAATCTAGTGATATTATAATAATGTCTACATCAAATAAATAGAATATAGCGGAACGCTTGCATCTCACGCTCCATATATAATATAAAATCGAAAACAACAGGGCACTTATTAGAGATATTGGATTTCCAACTTGACAAGGTATGGAACCACCTTCCGATCAGTGTAATCTTGAGGGGATACACTGGGGTTCAACAAGAACGTCTTGCAACCCGACCCACACATGACCGATCACTCATTTCGTTTGAGTGTATCGAATGTATATCACCAACGGTTGGGATCAGCAACCGTTTCCCGAAAGGGACAACATCGATAGATTAAAGAAGCAATTGGAATTTCTCTAGATAGGTGATTATACATCCTAATGGGAGCGACCCACATAGCCATGCTGCCTGCCCGATTTTTGTCAATTCCCAGTTGTAAGGCTTGAGGTTTGAATTATCTTCCAGAACGTCTGGCCACCATTCACTTTGAATGCCACATCGTCAGATCCATTGGAAATCACTAATTGATTCCCACAAAAATACTCAGATTGTTAGGCTAAAGAAGTTTCCCTTCTTTGCCACCAACTTTTTACGTTTGAAGGAATCAACGTACGTAATCCCTTTGGAAATACTCTGTCAGACACTCATCCTTACAAGTTGTCCTGGGTCTGGACAAACCGAAGGCACCATTCTATTAATCCATCTTGGGCAATTTCTACCTAGGGTTAACAGAACAGCCCTTGCATTTTACTCGGTCTTCAATTATCTTCAGCATAAGTTGACTGATAATGCTTATACCAATACGGAGTGGTTTTCAGATATTAAATCTGATCCAGGTCTCTATACTGATAACAGAGGTATAAAATAAATCAAAACTTTGATAGTCGGTGATTTAACTATCAAAGAAACATCCATACAATCAACGGTCCTATTTCCAAATGAAAATTCTACCGATCAACCATCAAACAACACTGACCCCCTTTTTATTAATTCCTTGTTATATTATCGGTTCCAATTTCCCATTTCCCCTTTTCCAGATTCTTTCAAAATTCAATTGTCTTTCTCGATCATTGGAAAACATTTCCAATATCATAATTTCTTTATTCGAGAAAATATCTCTTGTTTCAGTTAGATAACATTTCTAAATATTCACGAATCCTTATTTTCTATATTCTGTAAATATACTTCATTAATATCGGAAAATATTTCCATATTCCCTTTCTTAATTCATCATTGACCAATTCATTTCATTTTCTACACATAAAGATATTTCTTATTTTATTTGGGAAAAACATTTCAAAATTCCTTTAAATTAGTGCGATGTTATAAAACATCATTATTATAACTCGAACTATAAATCATTTATTAACTAACCATATTGCTAACCGATCTTCACTATTGAACCTTAATCATTTCTCCATCAATCATGAAGTCAATCAAGTTGGGTATAATTACCTCTCAGACCTTAATTGAACAATATTCTTAACTTTGAAATAGTCAAAGCTCACAAGTTCAAACAAAACATCGCTTACGCAACTTTCAGATTCAATCTAAAAATCCACTTCATTAACGGAAAAACATTGATTATAACAGTAGCGTTATAATCGTTGTTTCCAAATATTTGCTTTATAAGTCATTTATTATAACGACAACGTTAAAATCGCTGTTTAGATTTACCAAACATTGATTATAACGACAGCGCTAAAAATCGCTGTTTAGATTTACCAAGCATTTATTATAGCAACAGCGTTTAAAATCGTTATTTAGATTCACCAAACATTTATTATAGCAACAACGTTATAATCACTGTTTAGATTCACCAAATATTTATTACAGCAACAGCGTTATAATCGCTGTTTAGATTTACCAAACATTTATTATAGCAACAACGTTATAATTGCTTTTAGATTTACCAAACATTTATTATAGCAACAACGTTATAATCACTTTTTAGATTCACCAAACATTTATTATAGCAACAGCGTTATAATCGCTATTTCAAAATATTTGGTTTATAAAAATATAACTTGTACTTAATAAATAAATGAATAAGTAAATAATTAAATTGGATTGAAAAAATAAAAGTAAAATATACTACTTCCCTAAATTCGATATAATCGAATTCCAATAAATACTTTCTCTCGAATAATCTATATTCGATTTATATTCCGAACTTCGGAATTTGTCTACCATTTCAGGTTGATCCCAATTCTAAATTCACTTTTGAATTTGTCCTTTCCAAATCCTTATCTGATTCCTTTATATTCATTTTAGTTTACAAAACCTTATCACAATTTATTTTATATTCCAAATGTTAGAATAAAACTCGTTGTTTTATTTTAAAAACGATTATTCATTTCCTTTTCTCTTCTAAGTTCCAATTTGGATTCATATTTCAAATCCAAATTTCCTTTATAGATATTTCGTTTGCAAAATATTTGCTTTAAACCATTCATTTTAATCATGGATATATTTCTTTTATATACAGTTTGATTCATACATATAAAAATATCTTAAAACCAGTTATATATATATATAACTTCCATTCACAATTTTTCATATAAGTCTTATTTTCTTTTTATTTCAATTATTTAAAATCCTGTTTTAAAATTTCCTTCATAATTTCTAAGTATAAATCTCATCCCAAATATTGACTTCCAAACTGATTTCCACTTCTCTATATAAATTCAAATTTGGATTTATATTTCAATGTACCCAATGATAAATAATTCAATTAATTTATATTACCATCTATTAACAAATTATTGATTTATCCATTTGAACTGGTTTTTCTAATTTCAACTCTTATTCAAAATTGAATATCTAGTTTTGGGAATAATTTCCATTTTTAAATCCCAATTTTCTTTTCCATATTCGAAAATGTTCCACGGTATCTAAAATACCAAGTTTCTAGGGCCAGGGTGAATCAAACACAACATATCCAATCATGGAATATATAACACATCATATATCACAAAAAACAGTAAAATAAATGTTGAGGAATCCAGTTGGATTCCTCCAACCTGTTTCCCTGCATCCACAGATGTTAATCAACATCAATAATATTATTTCACATCAATATGAAATATCAGAACTAATAATTAATCAACGATGTAATCATATCAACCAATTTTATCAACTATTCAACTGAGCAACCATTGCACAGTACAAAATTACTATAAATAAATTTAAAACTCGTTTATATAAAAATATAAACGAAGCAGAGTTAGTGAGTTTACTCACCTAGTCTTGTAGTTGACAATTCTGCTTTTGTTTCGTTTAAAAATCAAGCAAACGTTTTATTTTATCCCGAAATTCCAATACCTCTGTTCTCTATCACATCAGTTTTATGACGAAGATCTCGTCGTTACGATTCCAATGGATCTGGTGACGTTCCATTCTGTTAAAGTATGAATTTGTTATGATCATTATAAGTATTGAATACAATTTATAACATTATTAACTAATATTTGGTTTCCTTATTTATAATCAAAACACTTAATCAAGTTCAAACGGTTATTACCATTAATTCCTCATCTTCAGACAATACCAATCCGCTCCAATACACTATATTTCTCCTCACGTTGTGACCTCTGCCATTCCTAACCACCTACTTCTCCTTTTATCACCCTAGTACTTTACCATTCCACTCCAGTGTATCCTCATACCATCTTTAGTATATATTCCAAACTGATTATCTAGAATATTAATGATAATCAATTAGTCCAACCTAATGAAAATCTTAATATAGGGTTGACCAAACTCTTGCAAACCAATTAATCTTCAGAAATCATGTTGCAATAAATATAGATTGTATAATTACCTTCATTAGCATGCCTAAATCCTCCCCTTAATCCCAATAATACCCGTCATCAGCTATTCACGAATTCGATGCCCCCTTCCTCAATGTCGCCGCCTGACCTGACATCTACACCTAACCGCTGACCCTTAATTAGAAACCCCCCTCCCACGAATACCCTAATCGACAGCGATGCCGTCCACAGAATGCATCTCCAACGCCTGAAATTGAGGGATGAACGAAAACTTTTACAGCCAAAAATTGGCAAACTCCGACCACCATGTCTAACTACCCTACCACCCATCGACGCGTCTCGGCTGCCTCCTCCTTTTCTCTTCAGGGTCAACCCATTGAAAGTCGACATCGACGCCGGAATATCACTAAAACGAACCGCCGAAAGCCCACTTCAGACCTCAATTATTCCACCTTTGGTCAATTATGCACTCTCCGACCACCACCAATTCGAAGTCTCCACTCCCCTCTATGATTCTCACGTTGGGAATTCTGTCAAATTCCCAACCGTGTGAGAGATTCGATCACATGAAGTAGGAAGGTTGGTTGTGTTATTTGGAAAAAATTGATTTAGGGATTATATGAATTTGGGGTTACGATTTATTTAGAGGAGGAAATATATCTTTATACCATTTTTTTCATTTGGTTTTTCCTCACATCTTGGTGTCTGGAAAGAAGAAAACCAAGAACAGTATATAAGGAAGAAGAAGTTTGGTGGCCACGGCACATGATAACTTGAGCGGCACGAGATGAAATGGCGTGGCACACACGGTGTTAAATTAGCTTGGACACCATGCTGTTCTGATGGCTTGGATAACAGGTCCTTAAAAGCCTTAGAGAACACGTTGTTTTTGAAGTGTACTGGGAAAGAAAATAAAAATCCCTTTCTGGCTTGTCTAGTTGCAGTTTTGATAGTAATCTAAAAAATTACTATAGATAGCATTTCAAAATATGTCTACGGGTGTTAAAACCTTTATTCTTCAAATTTGTACTAATATCTAGACTGATCAGTAAAGGTTAATATTGGCAAGTGTGTTAGGCTTTAAAGCTATATGTTAGGATAAGTTATAGTTCCATTTCTTTTCATTTTTCAAGGCTCAAATTAGGAGAAGGTAGCAGTTATCTTCTATTATTGCAGCATAACCGTTCCTCTTTTCCTTTATGTAAAATATTCATGAATATTCAGGTACAGGTTGATTGTTATGTTGGGTACATAAGGTTTTTGATTCATGTCCAAACTGCTACGGACAGAAATAAGAGTACGGTCGTGTCCAGCGAGGTACCACGATCCCGAAAATATAATAATATCGATAGTTTAACTTATATAATGAAACCCCAAAATATTGATATAGGGTGCAAAATACTCCAAATAAAAAGTTGCGTATTTAATTAATTAAAAATTACAGTAAAATTCTAAAAATTAAATTATCACTACGTCTTAAAGTGAAATGACCCGAAATCCTCCTTACGGGAAATCACGGATTGAGTTGAGAACAAGCCGCATCGGAACGCAAACAGAATAACATTTCATTGTATATTACAACAATTCCATCAAAATGCAAGAATATACAGAGTAAGAATAAATATTACACTGAAAATATCAGAGATTTAAATTATATTTAAATACATTGCAGCGGAAAATAATACTAAACACAACTGAAGGAGATATACGGATACAAAGTTTCCCGGATATCGTTCCAGCTGTAAACCAGGGTCCTGCGAATATGAATCTGCAAAACCAAAACTACTAGCTGCCCGTTTCGAAAATAAGGGCACCCAGAGTTTAGGTTAAAACAATAAACTCCGGGTTAGTCATGTGACTGGTGTGAGAACTAAAACAATTATTAATCTTTATTTTAAAGTTAGGTAAATCAAGGGACCACGCCATATAACACGAAACGAGTTTCGTCCCAAGAATACCAGTGCATAAAACAACAGCGCAATGCTAAATAAAGAAAAATGAAGCTATTATAAGACCCAGGTCCCATCACACAATGCAACACAAACCAGAGGATAGGGTTTTCCCTTATAATAGCCAAAGCATGCTTGATACGTTTAAAACAAATCATTTGATACTATAATAGGTGTATAATGTCAAAACAACTTCAAATATAAATGTATCAATCCTGGACTGCATGGGTACCATATATCATGTCGCCATACTAGGCTCTACAATCAAAACCGCGAAGTCATGTATTTGGAAATTGGATTTCCATCTGTGAACCGAGGCCAGGGATCGTCCTCACCATTTCGAGACAATCTAGCCTACCATGTCTCAGGAACAGCCGCAACTGCACCTTGGATCGTCAGGGCCAGTCCACCGATGTGGATTAAAATGCCTGAACACTACGTTTCCCCACCCTATGGGGCGTAAATGAGCCAACGAATGACACCATCGGCTTCACATAGTCACCGATAAATCCGAGGCGCCTCGCAACAGCAACAACCACATAAGTCAAACTCGTCAGGGCATGTAAAACCACTGATGCCACTTCTAGCTAGAAAGAAACGCATGTCCTCCCTGAAGTCTGCTCCCGTTTCTGGTTCACAACCGGGGTGTGAGGCTCGCAAATCAACACTACATAAAGCTATGCCACATAGGCCGTGCTTTGATCATCAACCACACGACTCTGCTTTTCAACAGAAGCCTTGATCATTTGCATCTAAGCATGCCACACAGGCAGACCACTCTATGCAACCGATATCAGTCACACAGAATGAAATCCAATGTCTGACACACAGTCCATCTACAAGTCCGTTCTGGGTCTGAACGAAACCAGAGGCACCTAGTACCCCGCATATCCATCGATCTCCAAGTACGTCTGGACGACTACAAACTAATTCCCTCCTCTTGGGTGTACGGCCCAATCAAGAACATCAGTAACCACCCAAATGACGTGAAGACCTCCGATCTTCGACCACCGTCTTCATCTTCGACTTATCATCGAATCAGTTATTCAGAATGGGATAAACCCGGTCTTTCTGAATAACTCGCGTGTATAATAAACAAGTGTTGCACAAACACAACATACGCCTCATTCCAATTCATCAGTCACTAACCGTAAATTAGTAAGGGATCAATTCCCCAAATATTAACCCAGAAGGCCGAAACCAACATCGGATCAATACCCAGGAAACCATTCATCTTAACTAATCTTCAATTAGTTGCTAAATTTCACATTTTTAGGGATAGGTTCCCATTAATTTTATCAAAGATAAATTCTTTAAATTTATTCTTTAATCTTCCTCTGAATATCAATTCAAACTAGTCGGGATTAGCGAACCACACCGAAGTAATCATTTATTTTATTTCCCAATCCCAACCTATTCATCCCATGTAGTAAAACTGGTCATACTTCATATCTAACACCATTTCACGTTCAAATCTAATTAAAGATTTAACTATCGCCTGGAGCAAAACTGGTGATACTCCATTCTCGATCACTTCAATCTAATTAAAGATTCATTAAAACTCCACTTAGTTTTAATCTTTATCTGGGTTAAAGAACCAATGTCATTTAAACACGGTTCACGATAAACCCAAAATCACATTCCATTCTATCAGCCTTTAACCGTAAAATAGCAAGTGAGCAATTCCCTAAATATTAACCCCGAAGGCTGAAACCAACATCGGATCAATACCCAAGAAACCATTCAACTTAACTAATCTCCAGTTAATTTCTGATTTTCTTAACTCAGTTGGGTCTATGAACAGTATTATTGAAGATACCGTTCATGACAACCCAAAATCACATTCCATTAATTATCAGGTTAAAGAACCAATGTTATTTAAAACATGGTTCACGATAAACCCAAAAATCAATTCAAATTCAATTCCAATTAAATACCATTTTATTGGTACACTTCATTAAATCTAAATAAAAAGATTTAATCTTTTTCTCAACTAGACTTAAGAGCAGTGTTAATGAAGACACCATTCACAACAAACCCAAATCACACTTGATATTATATACAAGGCTCTGAATAGAAAATATATCAGCTTATATTCAATATCAAATTCTATGACCAACAAATATCGTATTGGAAATAACGATATAAATATATCTTTCAAATTTCCATAACAATATCTGTATAATCATGAAATCCTACATCGAAATATTCCAAAGACAATTTCGATTCAAATCCATTCCAATTCAATTATTGGAAATTCTGGTTACTTTTAAAACCATTTTCAAATTCAATTTATTTATTTCAAAAATAAATTGATTTTAATTCTAGTTCAAAACTAGTTCATTTCGATAAAAATCTATTTTTAGCTTTTCAAATATGGAGTTTTTCATCCCAATTCTTTACAAATCATTTCTTATGATTTTACATAAATTATTACTATTTTTAATAATTTTATCAAGGCCCGTATAGTCGATTTCCATCAACGGTCATCGAACTGCACTTACAACGACCTTTTCCAAATTTGAATTGGACATAATTCCAAATCAAACCGTTAGATTTCAAATCACTAATATTCATTGGAAAGCTCTTTTCGATACGAACCCAATGGTTCCGGTTTTAGGAAAATTCGATGGTCGGATCTCCCGTAATATCCATTCGAAGTCAATGGTCGAAATTTGCGAACTGCCGCAGCGCGGCGCATTCTATTCAGGCCATTATATATATAATATATATTATATATTATATATATTTCGTCGATTATCTTTTAAAACGCATTTTATAAATCGTTTTAAATTCGTTTTCGAAACGATTTCAAATTCAAATCAAAATTTAATTTTTCCTTATAAATTCGTTTCAAATTGATTTCAATTCAAATCGATTTTTAATTCAATTTCAGTTCGTTTTCAATTCAATTTGAATTTTAAATTTATTCAGTTTCAATTCGTATTCATTTCTATTCAATTTCAATTCGAATTCATTTCTATTAAATTTTAATTCGAATTCAATTCTATTCAATTTCAATTCGAATTCAATTTCAATTCGAATTCAATTCTATTCAATTTCAATTCGAATTCAATTCTATTCAATTTCAATTCGAATTCATTTCTATTCAATTTCAATTCGAATTCAATTCTATTCAATTTCAATTCGAATTCATTTCTATTCAATTTCAATTCGAATTCATTTCTATTCAATTTCAATTCGAATTCAATTCTATTCAATTTCAATTCGAATTCATTTCTATTCAATTTCAATTTGAATTCATTTCTATTCAATTCGAATTCAATTCTATTCAATTTCAATTCGAATTCAATTCTATTCAATTTCAATTCGAATTCAATTTCAATTCGAATTCAATTCTATTCAATTTCAATTCTAATTCATTTCTATTCAATTTCAATTCGAATTCAATTCTATTCAATTTCAACTCGAATTCAATTTCAATTCGAATTCATTTCTATTCAATTTCAATTAGAATTAAATTCTATTCAATTTCAATTCGAATTCATTTCTATATATTCGATTTTGAAATCACTTTCAATATTCATTATAAAATCGACAAAATTTCCGTTCGTGTTAAAATGGCATGTAACTACTTAACATGGCTTCACATTTCAATATTCAAAGAATATTATTTTTAAATTATTCGATAATTCTGAACTGGAATCAGACACAGTCAATTACCATATAATTTCAATTATATGGATTTCATCAAATTCATATATACAACAATGACGATAAACACCCAACCATCATCCAAAGTGCGTTCTACACTGTAAAAGCATCAAATATAAATGTTCAATGCTTATAACAGCCTATCAATCAATTGATCGACATACATCTAATTATTGGTATTAGTGTATGTCATATATCATCCCAACACCCGTGTGGGGTTTCAAACAATCAAACACAGATTTTATTTGTGCAGTTGGGCGATGTGTAATATTTATCGTCCCAATCAACATCAGTCAAATGTGTGTATATAAACAAATCGTTCGATTTGTTTATAAATCTTTATTTTATATACACGTTAAAAATTATATTTTTTAACTATAAAATATTTTCAACTATAAAATATTTTATTTCATTTCACATCACACAATCAACTACACATCAAAATCAATCAAACAAACAAGCCATCCATGGTCTGTGGACGACGGGTGTCGGGTGCTGCTAAACACCGTCTGCATCCTAGTATATATTTCAACTAGAAATAAAATAAAATAAAAGTGAGGAGTTCTCACCGAGGGTTCCAGTCCTCCAGTTTTATTTCTGAATTTCTGAAGTTGTCCGTACTTCCAACATAATCTTTGTCACGCTGTTCACATTAAAAATCACATTCTCATTCCAACGCTATATGGATAAAAATCCCATTTTTATATCACTATACATATAATAAAAATCAGATTTTTATTTCGCTATATATATAAAAATCGTATTTTTATATTCTCTACCTTATAAAAATTATTTTTTTATAATCTCTACTATATAAAAATCATATTTTTATTATTCTTATAAGATAAAAATCATATTTTTATCATCTCTATAATAAAAAATCACAATTTTATTATCTATATAATATAAAAATCACATTTTTATTATCTATATAATATAAAAATCACATTTTTATTGTCATTAAAAATTGAATTTCTATTTAACTAAAAATCGTATCTTTCCTTTACTAAAAATCTTACCTTTCAAATAAATAAAAATCGAACCTTTTATATATTTATAACCATATTTTTTTAAACTGAAAAACCCTATTTGTATTAACCTAAAAATCATAATAAAAACAAAGCTTTATAGTGTAAAAAGAAACACTTACATTTTCAGCGAAAGGGGGGGGGGATTTTTTGATGGAATTGGAACGCGAGAGGGGGAGGGGTGTTTTGGGGGGCGGTGGAGACAAGGGGTGGCGCCGCGAGGCTATGCCGTCAGAGGTGGAGCCTAGGGTTTCGGGATTGGGGGGGGGGGGTTTAGGGCCTGCAGCAGTCGCGAGGATAAGGGGGCTGGCGTCGTCGAACGCCGGAGGGAGAGGGAGGGTCCGGCGTGGTGCTCGCGAGGGAGGGGGAACGCCGTTGGTCGATGCGATGGGGGGAGGCTGTCGATTTGGGCACATTTATTTTTTTTATTTTTTTATTCCCTAATCTGTTGAACAACGAGGAAAAGAGTGAGGGAGAGAAAGAAGGAGGGGGGGTGGTATTTGAATATATATATATATATATTATTTTATTTATTATTTTTCTCCAATTAAAAGTTGACTTTTCGTTTGAATCCCAAATCGAACTCACCGACTGTCGCCCCTAGCTAATTACCCCCATTCCGAACACAATGGGATATATATCGTAAGCCAGTTTGGCTGTTTCGATCAGTTTCCGTCAAAATCAAAATATAAATCTATATATTGAATTTGAACGCATATTTCAATTTACCGGGGCCACATACTAACTCTAAAAATTCCCGAAAAATATTTTCTAGCTTCGTATTGACGATACGGTCCTAAAAGAACTAATTTCATCAAATTCTAAGACCGTTTGAAAAATGGCCATTTTCCAATCGATTAAAATCAACTAAAACTGGTCAAACGCGTTTTCCTTTGCCACGCTCACGTATCGATTCGAAAAATTACGAATTTTGAAACCTAGCTATAACTTGACATCCCGGATCCAACAAAAGTGGTTTCGTTGAAAACCGAGGTCGTTTGCAAAATTTCCATTTTTAAGGGCCAGAATTCCATAACAACTATTCTGAATTTTCAACCTGGCATAACTTTTTATTCCCGCTATGAAATTTCAATTTTTCGGATTCCTTGGAAAGATATTTTCAAATAGATTCTAATATTTTTAGTTTCGCTAAAATCCGGTTTATTTTGAATCTTGTACATTCATTTGAACTTTGAAATTGAATTTTCAAACTACCGCGCCATTTTCAATTCCTTTTATAATTATAAATAAATATTTATATTCAGCGACAATTCAAATAAATATATACGTTCAAATTTTATTAAAAATAAATTTTTCGTCGTTGTTATTTAAAATAAATCATTTTAAATATTCAAAATTCATCAAAATTGCCAAAATAAAAATTTTAAATTGGCTCAGAATTTCAGGGTTGTTGCAATCTCCCCCGCTTAAAACTTTTCGTCCCCGAAAAGGAACGAAGCCGAAAGTTGTTTTACTAACCAACTCAACTTTCATTATTTTCTTTATGGTTTAAGTTCTTCAACTTTTCAGTTTCTAAGAACTTTTCAAATTTCTCAAAAATTTGGCTAACACCCTAAATTTTCGAAAAATTTCGCCATAACCTCCCCTGCACTGGGGACTTCGGGATATTTCATATAGCCTCCCATGGCCTTCTTCAATCCAAAAGAAAAAGAAAAGGCCAATCGACTCATAAAATCATCCAAAATCCAAGAAATACAATAAACATGTACCTATTTGTCGGGCATACAATTTTATTCCTCTGCTCTAGCCTCCTTGCTATGACCTGTTTAATCTAAGTACATGTAAATGCATGCAAATGCGATAAATTTTCAATACAGTTCACTATTTGGTTCAATTTGGCTAAATGGTTCAAATTCTAATTAATCAACCAATAATCAAACAACACAATTAGCGATCAATTAGTTGATTAGCTTTTCAAATTCATAATTTTGATATATAGTCAAAAATCAGATTTTTGATGCCAAATCACAACAGTAAGCCCTATCTAGTTTTGGTTCTCACACCAGTCAATTGGAATCATATAGAAATCCCACTTTCGTCACTCGAACATTAGCACTGATGATGATATATCAATCATCAGTATCACCTCCGGGTGACTAGAGTGTGATTCTATATCTACCCAGTATATTTGAGACTTCAATACACGCAGATCAGACATATATGAAAATCCCTATATACTGGACTGTCCAAATTCTATACAAATAAATATGCAAATACATTGAATAAATCAAACAAAAATTGTT
This sequence comes from Allium sativum, assembly GCA_030737875.1. Lineage (NCBI taxonomy): Eukaryota > Viridiplantae > Streptophyta > Magnoliopsida > Asparagales > Amaryllidaceae > Allium > Allium sativum. The sequence continues at coordinate 164,008,835 of CM060916.1, read as the reverse complement.
TTCATTTTGAAAATATACTCTCCACACTCGTTCTGGGATACTACTGATCCCATCTCTAACGAGTCATTCTTATTGGATATTACTAATCCAATCTCTGATGAATCCTTTCGTATGGTTCTAACGTGTCTTGTTCTCTGAGCTTTGTAAACCAAAGCTCTGATACCACGATGAAACGACCTGAAATCCTTCTAACGGGAAATCATGGATTGAGTTGAGAACAAGCCACATCGGAACGCAAACAGAAGAACATTTCATTGTATATTACAAAAATTCCATCAGAAAACAAGAATATACAGAGTAAGAATAAGTATTACACTGAAAATATCAGAGATTTAAATTACATTTAAATACATTGCAGCGGAAAATAATACTAAACACAACTGAAGGAGATATACGGATACAAAGCTTCCCGGATATCGTTCCAGCTGTAAACCAGGGTCCTATGAATATGAATCTGCAAAACCAAAACTACTAGCTGTCTATATCGAAAATAAGGGCACCCAGAGTTTAGGTTAAAATAGTAAACTCCAGGTCAGTCATGTGACTTGTGTGAGAACTAAAATAGTTATTAATCTTTATTTTAAAGTTAGGTAAATCAAGGGACCACGCCGTATGTAACGACCCATATTCTACGCATCATAGGATCGTAGAATATTTATTTCTTTCACTTACGAAGTCGTATGGTCATGTAACTTTGGGAGACGACTATTGGGGGTCATTTCCCATGTTCATGATTTTTGTCGATTTTTAAATGACCATTTTACCCCTGGTTGGTACTGTTTTGGCCATAACTTTTGACTGGAAAGGAATTTTGACCTGAAACCACTTCCAATTGCTCCGGATGATGGTTTACAATTTCGTAGAGTGGTCACATTAGCTAAACGGACTCACCGTTTGGGAGATATGGCTGAATGAAGATTTAGAGGGTTAATTTTAGTTAATTGGTTTTAACCGGGTGATTAGCAGTTAGGACCAGAGGGGAATTTCGGGTTTAGAGGTATAAGAGGGCTGATTAGGGTTAGGAAATCACTTTCATTTCAGTTTTGAGCCGCCACAAACCTTCTTGAGACCATAGTAATAGCTTCCATCCTCTAAAACCACTCCAAAATACATTTTTAGTGAAGATTAAGCCTAAACTACATCAAAACAAGGCCAAATAGCAACAGAGCAAGGTTGGAGCTGCTGCTATACATAGGAATTCGACCCTAACAGAGCGTACTTCAGATTTGGTGTTTTATTTCGTGGCAAAGGTGAGTGATTAGCATCGTTTTGGCACTAATTACAGTTAATTAAGGGTAATTAGTGAAGATTAGCGAATTTATACACTAAAAAATTCTGGAAAATTGTTTAGAAATTCCTAAATGATATTTTATGCCTCTGTTAGAAATTTGGTTCGATTTGATTAAGTTTCGTTAACCCTATGATTAGTTTTATTTGATCATGCTTAAGGGAAAAATGGGATTTTGGGTACATTTGATCCATTTTGATATGTTAATTCATTGTTTTGGTGTTTGTGGTTAGTTTGCTATGATGCTATGACTACCTGACATGATTTGTGATTTATTAGTATAGTTAGATTTGTCGAAAACGTCGTCGAATGGCGTAAACAAGTTGCTGGAAAAAGTTGTGCAGGGTTTCAGATCGGATCGGATATGGGCTCGGATCGGATAGGAGACCTGGGCAAGGAACCCGACCCGAACTCGAGTCTGGCACAAAAGAGTCTTGGCAAAAAAGGAAGGCCATGTTGGTTAAGCTGGGGATCGGATCGGCTTAAGGACGAAGGGCTCGGATCGGAACTCGACACTGGGGAGAACTGGCAGGAAGGAAGGTCGCGCTAACTAGGATCGGATCGGACGAAGAAGAAGGGATCGGATCGGAGCACGTGAAGAACGAGGGAGCGGATCGGAGTGGAAGCACGAACTGGAAGGAAGAGGACACCCGACCCGACCCGAAGTGGGACGCCCGACCCGAACCAACGCAACGCTGTGGACCCGAACCGAACCGCTACAGGGGAAGACTACGAACAACGCCAATTCAAAGTAGAGGACCCGACGCGAACCGATGGCTAGGAGGGAAACCCGACCCGACCCAGTATTGATCAATAACCCGAGATGCAAAGGTAGTCCAATATGGGAAGTTAGAGCTTAGGATCCAGTTGGGAACCGATGAGTTCACTTCATTTTTGGGCTTTGCTGCGGGACGTGTGCCAAGGGGCTATCGATGTCTAGGACTTTGGATCACTATGTATGGGAAGTACGTAAACAGATTCAGGGCCACAGTGGCCTAGGTACGACTAAAGGGCTATAGACCAATGAAGTGGGGTCATTTGTAAAGATTTGGTCATGACTCCATGTGGTAAGCTTGGTAGTAGTAGTTGTTGTACAAGTTGAACTCCGTCACTACTTCGATGGTTCTAGTGATTGACAGTGGTGGACATCGTATGCTTTACGCACTGAGTGAGAGATGTGAGGATGGTTGCTATGGTTGATTTGTTTGCTATCATTATGACATGTACACCCCCACCCCCGTATTCTTTTCACTATTTATTATGGCACCTTAGAGTACTGTACGGTATGTGGTACTAACTCTTTGGTTGCAGGTCCAGGTTTAGGTATGGTTTAGTATACCTGTTATTGTTTTGTTTAGATGCTTATCGCTCATACCAGGCTTTATGTCTGACCCAGAGTTTTATGTCTCCTCTTATTACTCTGGGTGCTCACACGAGCAGGCTAGAGACAGGTTAGCTGGTGATGCACGGGTAGATGATCCAGAGACGAGCAGGAGGCTTCCACGTAATATATGTATAGTATTCTCCCTGTGTTGTTGAAGATCACTGCTTGGGCATTGGTGGTGCATCTTCTACTTTAGCTTTCTTTCGTTTAGAGACAGTAAATTTGAAAAGTTGTAATAAGCTGTATTTGAATTTCCGCTGCTCTGATGTTGATGTTGATTTTAGTTATCAGCTTATGCGCTGTCTTACCTGTTTTATGTCAAGTATGTTATTATTATTATATTTCATTCCATGCGCTGTGAGATATTCTACAGGTTCCTTGATTAGTTCATTCCCTTCTTTCCATTCTTTGGCGACCATTCTGTGCTAGTCGGGCATGTGTACAGCGCACTTTCGGAGGAAATGCCGGCTTGTGCGGGGCGGGCCGTCACAACGTATAACACGGAACGGGTGTCCTCCCAAGAATACCAGTGCATAAAACAACAGCGCAATGCTAAATAAAGAAAAATGAAGCTATTATAAGACCCAGGTCCCATAATACAATGCAACACAAACCAGAGGATAGGGTTTTCCCTTATAATAGCCAAAACATGCTTGATACGTTTAAAACAAATCATTTGATACTATAATAGGTGTATAGTGTCAAAACAACTTCAAATATAAATGTATCAATCCTAGACGGCATGGGTACCATATATCATGTCGCCATACTAGGCTCTACAATCAAAACCGCAAAGTCACGTATTTGGAAATTGGATTTCCGTCTATGAACCGAGGCCAGGGATCGTCCTCACCGTTTCGAGACTATCTAGCCTACCATGTCTCAGGAACAGCCGCAACTGCACCTTGGATCGTCAGGGCCGGTCCACCGATGTGGATTAAAATGCCTGAACACTACGTTTCCCTACCCTATGGGGCGAAAATGAGCCAACGAATGACTCCATCGGCTTCACATAGTCACCGATAAATCCGAGGCGCCTCGCAACAGCAACAACCACAAAAGTCAAACTTGTCAGGGCGTGTAAAACCACTGACGCAACTTCTAGCTAGAAAGAAACGCATGTCCTCCCTGAAGTCCTCTCCCGTTTCTGGTTCACAACCGGGGTGTGAGGCTCGCGAATCAACGCTACACAAAGCTATGCCACACAGGCCGTGCTTTGATCATCAACCACACAACTCTTCTTTTCAATAGAAGCCTTTATCATTTGCATCTTAGCATGCCACACAGGCAGACCACTCTATGCAACCGATATCAGTCACACAGAGTGAAATCCAATGTCAGACACAAGTCCATCTACAAGTCCGTTCTGGGTCTGAATGAAACCGGAGGCACCTAGTACCCCACATATCCATCGATCTCCAAGTACGTTTGGACGACCACTAACTGATTCCGTCCTCTTGGGTGTACAACCCAATCAAGATCATCAGTAACCACCCAAATGACGTGAAGACCTCCGGTCTTCGACCACCGTCTTCATCTTTGACTCATCGTCTAATCAGTTATTCAGAATGGGATAAATCCGGTCTTTCTGAATAACTTGCATGTATAATAAACTAGCGTTACACAAACACAACATACGCCTCATTCCTATTCATCAGTCACTAACCGTAAATTAGTAAGGGAACAATTCCCCAAATATTAACCCCGAAGGCCGAAACCAACATCAGATCAATACCCAAGGAACCATTCATCTTAACTAGTGTTCGGTTAGTTGCTAAATTTCACATTCTTAGGGATATGTTCCCATTAATTTTATCAAAGATAAATTCTTTAAATTTATTCTTTAATCTTCCTTTGAATATCAATTCAAACTAGTCGGGATTAGCGAACCACATGGAAGTAATCATTTATTTTATTTCCCAATCCCAACCTATTCATCCCATGAAGTAAAACTGGTCATACTTCATATCTAGCACCACGGTGTTATCGGTAAATTCAATTACCATTTCACGTTCAAATCTAATTAAAGATTTAACTATCGCCTGGAGCAAAACTGGTGATACTCCATTCTCGATCACTTCAATCTAATTAAAGATTCATTAAAACTCCACTTAGTTTTAATCTTTATCTGGGTTAAAGAACCAATGTCATTTAAAACACGGTTCACGATAAACCCAAAATCACATTCCATTATATCAGCCTTTAACCGTAAAATAGCAAGTGAGCAATTCCCTAAATATTAACCCCGAAGGCTGAAACCAACATCAGATCAATACCCAAGAAACCATTCAACTTAACTAATCTCCAGTTAATTTCTGATTTTCTTAACTCAGTTGGGTCTATGAACAGTATTATTGAAGATACCGATCATGACAACCCAAAATCACATTCCATTAATTATCAGGTTAAAGAACCAATGTTATTTAAAACATGGTTCATGATAAACCCAAAAATCAATTCAAATTCAATTCCAATTAAATACCATTTTATTGGTACACTTCATTAAATCTAAATAAAAAGATTTAATCTTTTTCTCAACTAGACTTAAGAGCAGTGTTAATAAAGACACCATTCACAACAAACCCAAATCACACTTGATATTATATACAAGGCTCTGAATAGAAAATATATCAGCTTATATTCAATATCAAATTCTATGACCAACAAATATCGTATTGGAAATAACGATATAAATATATCTTTCAAATTTCCATAACAATATCTGTATAATCATGAAATCCTACATCGAAATATTCCAAAGACAATTTCGATTCAAATCCATTCCAATTCAATTATTGGAAATTCTGGTTACTTTTAAAACCATTTTCAAATTCAATTTATTTATTTCAAAAATAAATTGATTTTAATTCTAGTTCAAAACTAGTTCATTTCGATAAAAATCTATTTTTATCTTTTCAAATATGGAGTTTTTCATCCCAAATCTTCACAAATCATTTCTTATGATTTTACACGAATTATTACTATTTTTAATAATTTTATCAAGGCCCGTACAGTCGATTTCCATCAACGGTCATCGAACTACACTTACAGCGACCTTTTCCAAATTTGATTTGGACATAATTCCAAATCCAACCGTTAGATTTCAAATCTCTAATATTCATTGGAAAGCTCTTTTCGATACGAACCTAACGGTTCCGGTTTTAGGAGAATCTGACGGTCGGATCTCCCATAATATCCATTCAAAGTCAATGGTCGAAATTCGCGAACTACCGCAGCGCGGCGCGTTCTATTCAGGCCATTATATATATATTATATATATTTCGTCGATTACCTTTTAAAACGTATTTTATAAATCGTTTTAAATTCGTTTTCGAAACGATTTCAACTTCATTTCAAATTCAAATCAAAATTGAATTTTTCCTTATAAATTCGTTTTAAATTCATTTCAAATTGATTTCAATTCAAATCGATTTTTAATTCAATTTCAGTTCGTTTTCAATTCAATTTGAATTTTAAATTTATTCAATTTCAATTCAAATTCATTTCTATTCAATTTCAATTCGAATTCATTTCTATTCAATTCGAATTCAATTCAATTCGAATTCAATTCTATTCAATTTCAATTTGAATTCAATTCTATTCAATTTCAATTCGAATTCAATTCTATTCAATTTCAATTCGAATTCATTTCTATTCCATTTCAATTCGTATTAAATTCTATTCAATTTCAATTCGAATTCATTTCTATTCAATTTCAATTCGAATTCGTTTCTATTCAATTTCAATTCGAATTCAATTCTATTCAATTTCAATTCGAATTCATTTCTATTCAATTTCAATTCGAATTCAATTCGATTCAATTTCAATTTGAATTCAATTTCAATTCGAATTCAATTCTATTAAGTTTCAATTCGAATTCATTTCTATTCAATTTCAATTCGAATTCAATTCTATTAAATTTCAATTTGAATTCAATTTCAATTTGAATTCAATTCTATTCAATTTCAATTCGAATTCAATTCTATTCAATTTCAGTTCGAATTCATTTCTATATATTCAATTTTGAAATCACTTTTAATATTCATTATAAAATCGACAAAATTCCCGTTCGTGTTAAAATGGCATGTGACTACTTAACACGACTTCACATTTCAATATTCAAAGAATATTATTTTTAAATTATTCGATAATTCTGAACTGGAATCAGACACAGTCAATTACCATATAATTTCAGTTATATGGATTTCTTCAAATTCATATATACAATAATGACGATAAACACCCAACCATCATCCAAAGTGCGTTCTACACTGTATAAGCATCAAATATAAATATTCAACGCTTATAACAGCCTGTCAATCAATCGATCGACATACAGCTAATTATTGGGATTAGTGTATGTCATATATTATCCCGATACCCGTGTAGGGTTTCAAACAATCAAACACAGATTTTATTTGTGCAGTTGGGCGATGTCTAATATTTATCGTCCCAATCAATATCAGTCAAATGTGTGTATATAAACAAATCGTTCGATTTGTTTATAAATCTTTATTTTATATACACGTTAAAAATTATATTTTTTAACTATAAAATATTTTCAACTACAAAATATTTTCAACTATAAAATATTTTATTTCATTTCACATCACACAATCAACTACACATCAAAATCAATCAAACAAACAAGCCGTCCATGGTCTGTGGACGACGGGTGTCGGGTGCTGCTAAACACCGTCTGCATCCTAGTATATATTTCAACTAGAAATAAAATAAAATAAAAGTGAGGAGTTCTCACCGAGGGTTCCACTCCTCCAGTTTTATTTCTGAATTTCTGAACTTCTGAAGTTGTCCGTACTTCCAACATAATCTTTGTCACGCTGTTCACATTAAAAATCACATTCTTATTCCAACGTTATATGGATAAAAATCCCATTTTTATATCACTATACATATAATAAAAAACAGATTTTTATTTCGCTATATATATAAAAATCATATTTTTATATTCTCTACCTTATAAAAATTATATTTTTATAATCTCTACTATATAAAAATCATATTTTTATTATTCTTATAAGATAAAAATCATATTTTTATCATCTCTATAATATAAAAATCACATTTTTATCATCTATATAATATAAAAATCACATTTTTATTATCTATATAATATAAAATTCACATTTTTATTATCATTAAAAATTGAATTTCTATTTAACTAAAAATCGTATCTTTCCTTTACTAAAAATCTTACCTTTTAAGTAAATAAAAATCGAACCTTTTATATATTTATAACCATATTTTTATAAACTGAAAAACCCTATTTGTATTAACCTAAAAATCATAATAAAAACAAAGCTTTATAGTGTAAAAAGAAACACTTACATTTTCAACGGAGGGGGGGTTCTGATGGAATTGGAACGAGAGAATGGGAGGGGTGTTTTGGGGGGCAGTGGAGACAAGCGGCGGCGCCGCGAGGCTATGCAGTCGGAGGTGGAGGCTAGGGTTTTGGGATTGGGGGTGGTTAGGGCCTGCAGCGGTCGCGAGGATGAGGGGGCTGGCGTCGTCGAACGTCGGAGGGAGGGTCCGGCATGGTGCTCGCGAGTGAGGGGGAACGCCGTTGGTCGATGCGATGGGGGGAGACTGTCGATTTGGGCACGTTTTTTTTTTATTATTCCCTAATCTGTTGAACGACGGGGAAAAGAATGAGGGAGAGAAATAAGGAGGGGGTATTTGAAAATATATATATATATTATTTTATTTATTATTTTTCTACAATTAAAAGTTGACTTTTCGTTTGAATCCCAAATCGAACCCACCGATTGTCGCCCCTAGCTAATTACCCCCATTCTGAACACAATGGGATATATATCGTAAGCCAGTTTGGCTGTTATGATCGGTTTCCATCAAAATCAAAATATAAATCTATATATTTAATTTGCACGCACGTTTCAATTTACCGGGGCACATACTAACTCTAAAAATTCCCAAAAAATATTTTCTAGCTTCGTGTTGACGATACGGTCCTAACAAAGCTAATTTCGTCAAATTCTGAGACCGTTTGAAAAATGGCCATTTTCCAGTCGATTAAAATCAACTAAAACTGGTCAAACGCGTTTTCCTTTGCCACGCTCACATATTGATTCAAAAAATCACGAATTTTGAAACCTAGCTATAAATTGACATCCCGGATCCAACAAAAGTGGTTTCGTCAAAAACCGAGGTTGTTTGCAAAATTTCCATTTTTAAGGGCCAGAATTCCATAGCGACTATTCTGAATTTTTAACTGGGCATAACTTTTTATTCCCGCTATGAAATTTCAATTTTTTGGATTCGTTGGAAAGATATTTTCAAATAGATTCTAATATTTTTGGTTTTGCTAAAATCCAATTTATTTTGAATCCTGTACATTCATTTGAACTTTGAAATCGAATTTTCAAACTACCGCGCCATTTTCAATTCCTTTTATAATTATAAATAAATATTTACATTCAACAACAATTCAAATAAATATATACGTTCAACTTTTATTAAAAATAAATTTTTCGTCATTATTATTTAAAATAAATCATTTTAAATATTCAAAATTCATCAAAATTGCCAAAATAAAAATTTTAAATTGGCTTAGAATTTTCGGGTTGTTACACAAAGGGCTTGTCCAAATTCATGACCGATATTTAAATATATTAAATAAACTGTTATGCCTTATAACGACTACACAACGACTTTCTGAAAATTTGATTTGCACATATCTTACAATCTATAAGACGAAATATCAATGTTTCACTTTCATTAGAAAAATATAATCAAAAAGATCCTACCGTTTCTTGTTTCATCGAGTTCTGACTTATATTGGATTCGGTATATTCAATTGAAGTTTAAATCGTAAATTACGAACTACCGCGACTATTTCGAGCTCGTTATAAATTATATTATAAGTTATAGGTTTAAATATCATTTTATTAAATAAATTCCTTATAAATTCAAATAAAATATTTAAAACAAATATAAATATTCAGAGTTCAACGGCTGAAAAATCCGGGTCGTTACACTTTGTGTATGTGATCTGTGATCTTATGATTTGTCCTATTTACCATAGAGGCTAATAACAATCTATCGTTTCGAACAGTTTGAGTTGATTTAATTATCGGCTTGAAGCGGTTAAAAGGGCAGGATGTTACAATATTATTAAATATATATAATATTTATTATATTAATTTTAAAATTAGAACTTTGCTATGCAATATTAGATAAATTTTGGTGAGATACATATGATATAAATTAATATAATTATTATTGTTTATATGTAATTTATATTCTATAGCTACATATAATATGTATGTGTTTGTGTATTCGAGAAACAAAGTACTTTCTTCATTTTTATTAATATGAATACACTATACTTGTTGAGACCGCTATTAGTTTATTGGATAGGTTAATAAATATTATTTAATGAAACCTATTTAAATAAGTTAAATTTAAAATTATGAAATTAGTTTAAATATATAATTATAATAGGAAGGGCCGAGAAGAATTTATGAAAAAAGTGCATTCTAAGTAATTAACATTAAAAAATATATGATTTAATGTGTGATGAGTTCTTGTCATAAACAAATCATAATTGATTTACATATGAATTGATGTACATAATTTATGTTATGTGATTTATAAATTTTATAATTGAATGAAAAATACCCTTTTTCTTAATATACACACACACACACACACATACATACATACATACATACATATATATATATATATATATGTTAAAATTGATGCATATTTTTCAGACCTATTAGAAATTGAACTAAATATTCACTAAGTTATTTTTTATTAGAGTCGATCGGTTTTTATAGTGACCAAAAAAACTTATTATTTATAACAAATAATAAACAATAATAGGAGATTGACAAAATACAAACCTACATGTCATTTTTAAGTTGGCCGTCTACCACATTGCTATATTAAATAAAAGTATAGGAGCTAGGCCTAAAACCTAGTCTGCTATAATATTCATTAAGTTTACTTAAGTAATTTGAACTTAAGATTTCATGAGTAGTTTAAACATATGCATTAAAATATAAAATATCAAGAAAAAATTGAGAAGTTTTAGTAAATATTTGTAAAAATGTTAAATTGTTAGTAATTGAAGCCAAGTTTTTCTTGTTCGATTTATGATAAATTTATTGAGATAAACGAATAATACAAAATTAATTTTTTTTGTTATTGTTCACATACACTATTTATATTATGTGACTTATTTGACTTCATATTTGGATGAAAAACTAATTTTATCGCCTTTGTTAATATGACATCGTATATATTCAAAACATCATATAACATTATTTTGATGAATTAATGACTGTTTATTAATTGAGTATATTTATTTAATTTAAGATCACAAAAGATATTTATATTGGTTAAGATGTACAATGTTAAATGACATTGCGGGTGTTCCATAAATAACTAAATAAAATTTGAAATCTATAATACTTTAATATTACAATGCAACACATAGTAAATATATTGATATAAATGAATTGAACTCTGAATTTATGATTAATATTTATTTATGTAATATATGTTATGCGATTAATGTATTTTTTTTAAATGATTTATTTGTTCTTATTTTTGTTAATATGAACATGGTTGATATTGATATGATTTAATAGGTTAATTAATGAATAATAGTCTGCTAAATTTATTTAAATAGCCTTAGTATTATTTAATTTGTTATAATATATGGCCTTAAATGTTACATATTAGAAAAGAACTAAGATAAGCATTGTTAATGATTATATAAACTTTAAAAGTGTGGGTATACGAAATAGAAAAAATATTTATCATTCGTGGGTATTTGTTAGAAATAGTAGTTAATTAAATTTATTCAAATTTTCAAATTTTGGGTTATGAAAATAATTTAAATATGTGGACTTATATGTAAAATAATAGGAGCTAACTACTAAATTATATGTAAATAATCTTATAACCTTTGGAATGTCCATCCCAAAATGTAAAATAGCAGGAGATGTAAAGTGATGTGAGAGAATTAACAAATAAGTCTGAAGTTATAAACTAATTTAAAAATAAAATATCTAGAGAGAACTAAGGAGAAGTGCAAAATGGCACACAAAAATGTTGTTAACAATAATAATTGTATTTCAGTTATTATTTTAAATTATAAGTTGTATACTAATTTTGAAAATTTTATTGTGATATATAAATTACAAATTAGAATGATATTCAATCATCACTAACTATGTGTATCTCTAAATATTAACGTAATAACCGAAGGAAAAAAACTAAATTTCTTAATTATGTATATGTAAAGAATTTAAGTTATGTAAGATATATTTATTATATGTATGGGTAGATAAACAACTTTATCATTCTTGTTGTATAGTTTTGTATGTACATTTAACTCACATTTTTCTGTAAAGATGTATAACTAAAGGAATGAATGTTAAAAAATTTAAGTTATTTAGATATTTTATAATCAACATAGCTATCTCAATTAAAGAGTTTAATGTGAAAAAGTTTAAAAACAACTAAGAAAATCTCTACATGTATTTATAATAGAGAAGAGTTTTTGTTTATTACTTGGTTTTAGTTTTTAAACAGTTTTATCTTTGTAGTAATTGACGTCAAAAAGTGGCATTCTTGACAATCAACCCCCAAAGTGCGTATTCCACACACAAATCATAGAATATTCTCACAATCACAATCACAGAATGCAAGAATGATAATGTAACAACCCAGAATTTTGACATTTAATTAGACTCCCAAAATTAGGATTTTTTTATAAACGATGGAATTTGACCACGAAAATTTAACCGTTTTCATTCGTCCCGGAATTCCAGTCAACTTACATGTTTGGAGTTTCGTGAATGGAGCCCGTATGAAAAAGTTACGGATGAAATACGAAAAATGGACTGAAATAAATAAACATAATAAATATAATATATCTTACCATTTATAACCGGCTCTAACTTGGTGAATTATCCAAAGTGCGGTCGACACCCTCGGGGGAGTGGTCGACCACTTCGGGCAATTACAGCCCAGTGACGGCTAGGTTAAGATGGTTTAGTTTTATATATAATATTATATAAACGGACGAATGTTTATTTAATAAAATATAATGGTTCATGGCTAAACCCAATTCTATAAATAAAGGGGTAAGGTTTCATTCTTTTCTACACAAATCTGTAGGCAACAACGAAGCTCTGTCATTTTCCTTTCTCTTCCAATCAATTTTTGAATTAAAAATAGGTTCATATACAATCAATCAAACATAAATCTTATAGATTTAAAAGGGATTATCATATTCAAATGGAAAAGGGTATGAATTGACATCTAAGCTATTCTTCATTAGATTCTCCCCTCTTTTCCTATTTTCTTGCAAATCTACAAATCTGAAAGTATCCCCTTTTTAGAATAACGATAGATCTGTAAGAATTTGGGGATTGTAGGCCTAAAGGATTATTCAGATTTTAGATTTGGATGCTTTCAGGTGAGTGGGAAATTTATATGCAAAGTTACAATAAATTATCTAGTTTGTATTAAATCTTAAGTCTATGCCTCACATGTATCAGATCAGTTTATAATATTGTAAAATCTAAAATGATGCCTATCAGATCTGCTTACGAATGTTGTCAAAAACTCGAAAATATAGATTTGTTGTTTTGAATAATATCATTTGTACGCTTGCTTAAATTTTTATACATAATGCCCACTACTGTGCTTGAAAATATAATGGGATTAATGTACAAACATTGTAGATATGGAAATCAGTCCCATAAAACATTGTTAAGATGTAGTTTTATTTAAGATCTCTAGTTTCAGTGTTAAACAGTAAATTATGTAATTTCTATTAAAAAGATACAAACCTGTCTCAATTTTGTTGGGGTTTAACTTAGTTATTGTAATTTGTGTCTTTTTGTTCTTTTTAAACAAAAAGAACCTTTGAAACGAATAAGAAATATGTCAAATATTGAAAAAGGGAAAAGTTGTGTAAATTCACGTATAAATATAAATGTATGTATATTTGTATGTGGCTTACGTCAACCATTCCAAAACACACATAACATATATTTCTTGTGATATGAAATATGTTCATCTTGATATCTAAGCATAATTTACAATAACTGTAGTTGACAGTCTTTTTTAAAGATCTAGAAGCCGATTTCAAGACTGAATGCAAAAAGGTATGTTTGGTTATTAGTTGAACCAAATCATTAAAATTAATGATAATAATAAAAGAAAATAACTACATTAACTGCACAAAAATATAAATATAAATGTATACACATTATCCATCTGAATCCACATAAACAAAGAAATATACATTATAATGAATGTTTAAATGGTTCTCATTTTATGGAATTATACATGTAGATGTAATTATATTAAATGAATATATTTGTGGTGACCGTTGTACAATTAGTGTAATTGATTACTATAAGTAGGGCCATAAATAATTAAATAACTATTGTGATCGATGATGATTTGGGATACAAATTTAATTAGGCAATTAAGCCTAATGGTTACAATTTCTAAATTGGCTAGGGTTTATGTTGTAAACCCCAATTAGGGAATTAAATTGTAATCAGACTAAGACAAGAGGTTAAGCTCAACTTGTGGTAGAAGTCTTTCCAGAACCCTCTAGCAAATCCAACATCCATGAGTGGTCGGCTTAATGTGAGGGGTCTAGTGCACATATATACACACACACAACAGGAAATAAATAAATAAATTAGTAACGTCAGTTCGGGTAAAACAAATTGATATCTCAGGGACTGATAATTAAGGAAATTAATGCCATAGGAAAATATGTCCGTTACGGTCATAAATGGCAATAACCCTAATAAATAGAAACAAATGAAATAAAATGGGGATTAATGGGTATGGATTGCCGTTTTTAATACTAAGTCCAATATTGAAATTAATTAAATAAATATCCTAGGTTAAGTAGGGTATAACCTTCCTTATTTGTACCAATTAATCTAGAACTCATAATCTAATTTTGAGTTAGACTTAGCAGGTTAATGATATGAGGTCAGTTGACTTATTCGATAGAAGTCTGTACCTTGTAGTAGTCGAATATATGTCTAACTGATGTGAGATATCGTTAACCATAAGAACATGTGGCGATAATTAGTTAGTATACATATGGTATTTCCGTTGAGAGAAACTAAATGGGAATAACTCAATAACGTAGCCTGCTCTGGGTTAAGGTCTTAAGTGGTTAGATCCACATATAAAAGGGCATTAAGTGATCGCATAGACCACCTCCTATAAATAAAAGCATTAAAGGCTAAATGGGGTATGAGTTTGATAATCTTCGCGAGTAGTTCACTTCCTTGGGTCTTAAGTGGCTTTGGGTCGAGGAGTCCACCTAGGATTAGGTCCTCTAGTTAGGGGTTTTAAATGGTGTGCGAATTCTAACTAAACCTGGAGATCAAATGTTCGGTATGGTCATTCCATAGGGCTACCAATCATACAGGAAGTATTAAGTGTCTAAGAAGATTATCCAATAAGGTCAGTTAGACGGTACAACAAGATTCCACCAATAGGAAGGTCATAAATGGCGAGATATCGTCTACCTAACCCTATCGGTCTTAAGCGATGAGATACCATCTCTCACCTTATTCGGGGTATGGGTTTATATGCGTGAATGTATGAAGCCTTAACTAGTAAGGCCATATAGATAGTGTCCTCTAGTTTATAATAACGTTGAATAAATCATCGAGAGATATTAAATGACCAACAGGCCCGCCTAGGGTCTTAAGTGATCGAGAGAATCCATCCTATATATCATTGATAGCGAGGCATTAAATGGCTAAGTATACACATATGAGTAAATAAACTCTGTAATTAGGAGTTCACTTCTCAGTTAATTAATTAGTTAAAGGCTTCATAAGCGTATGCGTAAACGTTCTATCTCGGTATCGATATCATTGGGAATACTACCTTGGGAATGGTAGTTAGAGTCGTGCATAAGTGTTTACAAGTTTAGTTTAGAATTACTGGCCTTGGTAGAGATATATCTTGGGTGGAACCAAACGGGATACATATGTGTATCGTAATAAGTGTTGTATTTTTCTTGTTCAACAGAACTTGTTGTTCTGATCCTCTCCTCATTACAACCTCCCAGGTTTCCTAAAGACGGTCAGGTTCTCACAGGTGTTTAGGTTTGGGTTTCGGTTCTCGTTCTATCTCATGCTCGGCATTAACATGGTGATTTACTTTTAGAAAGGTAGTTACTTGAGCTAAATCTAGTCTATTCTATTTTGTTTCTGCTGTGAGTTATTTTTTACCATACTCTAATTATGCTCATGTTATTTGTAGGTACCAGATTTACATGCTCCATGCTTGAATGTGTTCGAGTTTCGATTTTTATCAAAATTTGGGCTTAGAAAATTGTGGGGTGTTACATTTGGTATCAGAGCATAGTTAGACGATCAGAGGAATTAGTTAAATTAGGACTCGTGAGAGAATGTAATTTGTTTTTCTTTTTTTGTTTTTCTTCAATTTTCTTACTAGACTTTAATTTATTTCGATGATGAATTAGTTGTGGGCCTATAGAACAGTCTTAAGCGACGAAGAGTTGAAATAGGTTGAGTTCTGGTTTCTAGCGGCCAATTTTGTCTTACCCCATAATACGTTGGCGACCTCGTCGTGAAGAGCATGAGGACGACATATGGTGGATTTTGTGGATTCGAGCTTTGAGACTGGACAAAAATCTAGCTACAACCGAGATAGTCACGATTTCTGGTTTTCTTGGTAGTTCCAATCAGAGACCTTTTCTTGGTCTTGAAATGGGAAATCCATGTTAATATGTCGTATCCATTCGAAAATATAATTACGAGGCATACCCATTTAACACTTCGTTAAATTTCCGAATATTCCTTTATAAAAAATAAATTTATTTGAGTTCTTGGTCTTGTATTCGAGGGAATTTTATTCTTATAACTATTCGGAAAATAAAATGGATTTTGAAAACTTTGAAATTTCTGTTTTGGAAAATGGTTTTATAAATATATAGCTTAAAAAATAATTATTCGTTCGTATTTCATAATTTTTGGGGTTAGTATGATTTTAATAAAAGTAATCTGATTGGTAGGAAGAAGGGAATTGGAGATGACAAGGAATATGCCACTAAAACTTAAAGATAATTAATATCCATTCCTTGTGATTTTTAGTATCCCTCTTTTTGATAAATTGGATGATTTATTGAAATTATCACCATTAATCCTTGAGATTTTTAAAGTTCCGACATTTTTGAATGTGAAAAGATTTTTTCAATTTGTAAAATAATGTAGAATATAAATAATAATAGAAATAGTAAATTGGATTATAAATACGAAACAATTAGTTTATAATAAATTCCATTTTTGAAATGCTTTAAATTTTCCTTTGAAAGTGCTAAGTAAAATCGTTCGTCTTGATTTTTGGGGTATTTGATTTTGAATTGTTTAATTTTATGTCAGCTAGTTAAGGTGAAAATCCATTTGAATTTTTATTTCGGATTTCTTGCTTATTTTTTACTCTAAATTTCGTTTGTTCGTTCGTTTGGTGTTCACAATCTTCGGAGGCAGGGAAAAGGCATTAGAAATTAAAATTCTTAACCCAACAAGTGTTGGAAGTCGACGCGAGAATTCGGTTGGGTTCGGAAGTCGTTTCGACATAATAGGAATTTTATTATAATTTTTACATACTTTATTCGAGCCGTTGGTCCGAGATTCAAACCGCGCCCGTTTTGGGGCAAGCAGTCAACTGTCCTTTAGAGGGTAGGTCGAATGCTCCCCTTATAGAGTACAGCCCATAGCCCGACCTGATTCGACTAGAACGATATATATATATATATCATTCCAGCTGATGTTTACCTTCCCATCTCCATTTCTTGGAAATCCAAAACCCTCCTTCACTCCCAAGCTTCGAGCACATCTGCTCTGTTTCGTCCCTAATTACCACCAAAATTCTTTTTGGGCAGATCTCTACATTATTATACTCCAAATCTGTAATTTTGTTTGCCCGATTCACTAATTCCTCCATAGCACCTCCTCGAAATGTTGCCGCTCAGCACCTCGGTCAAACACCTCAGGAAACCGCACGGCTAGATCGCGATATGGAGAAGATTAAGCATTACTTGGCCATGGAAAATTATGATTTCCATTTTGGTCGACCGGCAAAGTTCACCGGTTTCACCGCTTTTGGGTTGGATGTGCTATTTGTCGCCGAAGGTCTAACACTGATCCTGCATTTCGACGCCTTTGAGCGCGACCTATATGCGCACTGCATCCATCTATCTTGATGCCCAGATGGATGCTACCATCGATGACGTGTCTTGTATCATCCAGTCTAAGGTCATAGGCACCCATATCGAGTTCATCGACAATGATTTGGCTCAGATTTTGGGCATCTCGGCGGTTGGAGCCGAGCTTGATATTGTCGAGGTGGAGGACCCTCAGATTCTTCAGCGTATCTTCCTTGAGGCCCCCGGAGTCTGGACCACCGCTAATCTGTGGCCCATTCCTCGTGTAATTGTGTGTATCATACATCACAACATCATCCCGAAGGCCGGAAGCTTGAAGTAGATTTATCTTTCAGTACATCGCACCACCTATGCTATTCTTGGTGGTATAGTCGTCAATTGGGTGCGTGTACTTGTGATCAAACTTCATGAGCCCTTCATCAGCACCTCGCGGAGCCACTTTTCATATGGTCATTTTCTCACCCGTGTCTTCCGACACTTCCAAGTGAGACTTACTAGGGAGACGGTGGTGAAGAAGGCGTCGACTGCCATTAGCAGCGCCACTCTCTGTAATATGAGTATTTATCTGTCCGATGCTCCTATCCCTGCACCTCCCGCTCCTGTTCAGCAGCCACCATCTCAGCAGCCCCAACAGCCTGGTTAGGAGAGCCCAGGGCTCGTCGCTCTCCACAATATCCAGGTCGAGAGGTCCGTAGGGAGCAGCGTTGACAGGCACATGGGATTGGTTGCATCTCAGCAATACTATGTTCCTGGCATGGACGAGGTAATGGGGCGAGTACCAGTCGTGCGGCTCAACCATCCCGAAGTGCTTAGTCGTCGTAAGCTTATGCCTTGTGCATATTGTGTAACACCCCACGTCCATTAATGTCACTCACAAAGGGAATGCATTAACTTCCATGGAGGTCATAAGTGAATATAGAACAGAGAAATTACAACAAGACTGATAATAAATAGCACTTGGAAATCTAAAACTTCATTTTATTGCAGCGGAAATTAAATATGTCTGTTACATCATAAAACCTTAAATCATAACCAAGTACAACATCTGTCTCCACAAAAACAAAATACATAATCCCATTACAATAAATAGCCATTAAAAAGAAAGATAACAAGCTGGACTTTACTTCTGCAGTCCAAGCTCTCCAAGAGATAAGCGATCCAATTAGACTCCACTAGAACTTGGCCCAACCTGAGGACCTGAAGGGGGAAAAAGATGGAAAAGAGGGGGTCAGACATAAAGTCTGGCGAGTATGATAATTCTACAATACTATTATCAAAATAACTAGACTAAGGCATAAGCTGGAAAATAAGGAAATGTCTATGAAAGAGCAGATTAAGGACGTAGACAATCGCTAAAGGCAACGTTATAGGCGCTCCTAAATACTAAAGGATAAACACTATACTGCACCACACCAGTCACCCTAAAGATTGATCCCACTTAGCTTCACTTAGAAACTTTCTTAATGACTTTACGTACTCCTAGCTGACTACATAGGTGCCGCCTGCCCCTATCTCCACTAGGTGTACCCCACTTTCCATTTTTCGATCGGCTCCCTACTCGTAGATACCCGTGCTGGCCCCACAGTGGGGTGTATCATTCCCCTAAAGTGGCAACCCAATATAACGGAGATGCACGGCTTATACCTACACGATGCAACAACGTCTTACCTACCAGCCTGGGTCCACACACGCATATGAAACCCGTTGGACTTGCGTTGCCACCGCTCCCTGTTTTGGCCTCTTATAGTCAAACCCAGTATGCGTGTCCCGTCCTCGACTTGGGTCGAGCCCACAAAGATACGTTTTGGGATACTGGTTGAAATGGGCCCCCATTATTCCCCACAAGCATTCCACCTAAGCTTGTCCCATTAGTCCATCCACTTAACCTACTTAGTCATGTTCATTTACATGTGTGTTTGGTTAAGTCTAATCGTATTTCAAATGCCTCTAAAGGCAACCACTAGATTCCTCATGCCACCCAAGGCACCTACTTAACCCCCATGTCCCACCTTACATGATTATCTGGCTAAGTATTTCTTAATTCATTAAGGCCATAACCTCATAAAGACCTCTCACATTAGACTGGCATTTATGGCAGCTGGATTTGCCGGGCGGGTCCGGGCAGTCTTACACCATAAAAGAGTCTAACCTCGTGTCTTTACAACTGTTATGCTTTAGTTTGGGCCTAGGACCTCTCACATTGGACCGACATTTGTGACTACTGGATTTTCCGGGCGGGTCCGGGCAGGTTTACGTCACAAACGGGTCCAACCTCGTGTCCTAAGCATTGATTATTATTAATAATCCACTTTCCCCAATTTTAATAATTCCCTACTTGAATTATAAATTAATTCCAAATTCAACAATGTCCATAATTGACTCAATTATGGACATCCATTCAAGGCGTGCAAAATCATACAAAATTGCACCCAATTTATTAATTCCTAATATCACCCCTACCCCACGTTTGAACGTTTATTCACAAAATATATATATTAGACTCGAATAGTCTAACTCATAGCATAAAAGAGATTATCACAATAACAACATGTATATATGACTAAATAAATCATAACAAGGGGTGAAACTTGCATACATCCAAAATTACAACTTGCATAAGGTTATACATGTCATGGATCTAAGGGTGTCAACTCATTCATAATTCACATAATATGATTTTGATCAAATTTCATAAACTTGTATAGGACATGTGTAAATCAACATCATTAACAATATGGTTTTATATGGGTACACCTAACTCAATAGGCAAATTCCCAAAAATCAAAATTCATTTAATCATAGATTCATGTATATGGGTACACCTAACTTAATAGGCAAATTCCCATATTCAAGATCCAATTAATTTGTAGATTCATGTATATGGGTACACCTAACTCAATAGGCAAATTCCCATAATCAAGATCTATTATAAAAAAAACATAAACTTTAAACATGATCCAATATAAATAATAACATCATGATTTTACAACTTGTATGATTCAACACAACTTAACATGACATCATTATCATATAACATAAGTATTTCAACATATGTGATAATATGATATCTACAACATATATAAGATTTACAACATAGCATATCATAATTTGCAACATAGCATGATATGATTTACAACATAGCATAGCATAATTTACAACATGGCATAACATGATTTATAACATAGCATAGCATGATTAATCACATATGACATAGCATAGGATTATTTACAACATAATCACTATAACATGATGACATAATAGCATAACAAGAGATCCACAACATAATTTACAAATACATAACAATTCATATCACTTTCTTGTGATCCATTCATAACTTAATCAAATTATTTTATAATAATATTGTGAGATTCATCATACTCACAATTTAAAGAAGAGAAATAGGAAGAGATTTTGATTTAATTTGTTTGTTGAGTAGATTTAGTTGTAGGCTAGGCTTTCTCCTTCTTCTTTAGTTTGTGACGGCTACGCTGAACTCCATGGCAACGGCATGTCGGTAGCTCTCCAATTTTTCAAGTGATTTAGGGTTAGAGTTTACCCACTTATTTATAGATGTTAGGATGCATTTAGGCCATTAGATTTACCCTAGAATAGATTAGAGCCATTAGATTTCGTCCAGCCTTCAAAACACAGCCCGAAAACCCAACCAGATGCACCCAGGTCACCTGGGCTCGACCAGGGAGGTCGACACCCAGGTCGACTCTAGTGTCGACCTGCCCCCCCCCCCCCCCCAGGTCGA
The DNA here is from genome assembly GCA_030737875.1 of Allium sativum. Lineage (NCBI taxonomy): Eukaryota > Viridiplantae > Streptophyta > Magnoliopsida > Asparagales > Amaryllidaceae > Allium > Allium sativum. The sequence continues at coordinate 163,987,165 of CM060916.1, read as the reverse complement.
CTCCCAAGTCGACCCCCAGGTCAACCTGGTCTGGGCGGGAGTTTTCCCGCCTGCCTCCATTTCTGTGTTTTTGAAATCTGTTTTAAAATTTGAATTTTTCGTGAAACTTCTCGAGGCCATATCTCGGTCATACGAACTCCGATTTACAAAATTTCGGACTCTATTTCGCGTATTTGTCCGAGACGAACACAATGGCGCAGCCCGTTTCCCAATATTCTTATATTTGAAATTAATTATTCTTTCATTTGTGAATATTAGTAATAACTGATTTACGGGGTGTTACATATTGTATTTTGTATCGTTTGTTTCCCTCTCCAGCATTTTTATCTTTATTGTTGTAGTGTTTGTGACTGTTGGTGTTATTTAAATCGCACGACTTATGTTATTGAGATTTCTATGTTTGAAAACTTTTGTGTCATTCGTGCATATCCATTTGAATGAAATCTCATTTTCTTATCTAACTAATAGTTGTCCTAGAGATAGAAAGAATAAAATTCCGTGTTGGATAAATTTTAGCAAATGACCGATTTTGCGTTATTTTTAGTCATGGGCATAAATAAATCACCGTTTCTTGTTAGGCAAAAATTTATTTTACTCTTTTGTGTGTGATTCAGTTTTCACATTTTTGCGTAGCTGACTTCCTTTTTGGCCAACATGTGACATGAATCGTTTAAGTTTCCGCAAAATACATTTTTGAAACGTTTTAGAAAACGTCGTTTGGAAAAAAACTTTAATCATTTTTTTTACTGATTTACTTTCTTTTATTTCAATTTACATGAAAACATAGAGTTTGTATATGACAATTTGCACATGTTTAAATCGTCTATTTTATATTAAAGCAAACAATTTGAAAGGTGCAAAGCCGCACATTATCGAAATTTTGATTTTTATGAAAATTCCATACGGAAAGTGAAATAATATTGAAAAGAAAATTTCAAAATAAATATAAGAAGTTTTAAAGAGGAAATTTATTTTTGTGAAAAATTCAATTTTTGATCACGTGAACAGCGTAAGAAATTTTTTGGATGGTTTTTATGTGCGTTTTAGCAGTGCAGTAGGACCGATAATGCGATAAAAAACGTTAACGACAAAAAAGGAAAAGGTTGTTTCAGCCTTGGAAACGTTGTTTCCAAACCTTATTAACGATATGAGTGAGTTGTCAATTAACTCATTTTACATTTTAGAGCTTATTCTAAGACTCCTTTACAGTCCACAGATGGAAATTTTTGGAGTATTTTAGGTAATTAAGGTGAAATTTCCACTGGAATCGAGAAATGGAATATCCATACGCGGAGGAAATGATAAAGTTCTTTGCTTTGATTTCCTTTTTCCGCTTTATGAGAAATATTATAGGAAGCGATTATATGCGTTGGCGATTTGAATGGTAGGGTTCGAATGAAAATTGATTGCTTCACACTTTTACACATATCATGTGAGGGTTATGGATGAAAAATGAGTTTCAAAATTTGCATTCATATAGAACCGCCAATATATTTAGGATGTTTTGCATCATGGTTTCAAAACTGTTTTAAAAAGTTATTGCATACATGTAGAGGGCCTGATTAGAATCATTGTGCATACATGCTTTGGTGGTCGAAATGCATTATGTACATTGTGCACATGCGCATATGGTTGCAAAGTGGATGTACACAAATTGGTTGTATAGGATAAGGTAAGTAGGTGTCAAAATTTCAGGATGAAATTCCTTTCTAAGGAGGGAGGAATGTAACAACCCGGAATTTTGACATTTGATTAGATTGTCAAAAATAGAATTTCTGTAAATGATGGAATTTGACAATGAAACTTTAGTTGTTGCTTCATTTAAAGGTTTGGTTAATATACCGGCTATTTGTTTTTATGTTTCTATGAAATCTAGTGAAATTTCCTCCTTACTTACGTTATCCCTAAGGAAATGATGTCTTATATCAATATGTTTAGTTCTCGAATGATGTGTTGGATTTTTAGATATATTTATAGCGCTTGTATTATCACAGTATATTGGTGATTTATTTATATTTAATCCAAAATCTTTTAGAGGTTGTTGCATATATATTATTTATGAACAAGCCAAAGCAGTAGATTTATATTCTGCTTCAGTTGTTGACAAAGATACTGTATTTTGCTTTTTACTAAACCAAGAGACTAGAGAATGACCTAAGAAGTGACATGTTCCACTAGTGCTTTTACAATATGATTTACATCCCGCGTAGTCAACGTGATAATAGGATATTAAATCAAACAGTTCATTTTTATTATAAAATAATCCAAAAATCTAATGTATGTTTTACATAACATAGAATATGTTTTACGACTTTCAAGTGATTTTCTTTAGATTGAGATTGATATATTGCATAGACATACACTATGCATTATACCTGGTCTACTAGCGGTTATATACAATAACAATCCTACCATTCCTCTATACAATTTTTGATCGACATCTTTTGATGTATCATCTTTACTTAGGGCTATATTAGTTTCCATAGGTGTAGGTCTTCCATTGGTTGAAGTTAAATTATATTTATTAATTAAATTTCTTGTGTATTTTCTTGATTAATAAAAATTCCATTTTTAGTTGTCTTATTTGTAAGCCTAAATAAAATGTAAGTTCACCCATATGACTCATCTTAAATTCACGGGTCATAATATCTAAGAATTCTTTATTCATTTGATTATTTGTTGATCCAAAAGTTATATCGTCTACATAAATTTGTACTAATTGGATATCGTTTTTATCTCTTTTAATAAAAAGTGTATTATCTACTTTGCCAATTTCGAAGTTAGATTGTAATAAATATGTTCTTAATCTATCATACCATGCTCTAGGAGCTCGATATAATGCTTTCTTTAATTTATATACGTGGTTTGGAAGTTTTTCGTCTTCAAAAAGAGGAGGTTTCTCTACATATACGTCTTCTTTAACATATCCATTTAAAAATGCACTTTTAACATCCATTCGAAATAATTTGATATTATTATGATTGGCAAAAGCTAGTAAAATCCTAATTGCTTCTAGTCTTGCTGCATGCACGAAGGTTTCGTCATAATCTATTATGTCCTCTTGACTATATCCTTATGAAACTAATCGAGCTTCATTTCTTATGACCTTACCAAGTTAATTTATTTATTTTCATAAACCCATTTAGTTCCAGTTACATCTTATCCTCTGGTCTAGGAACAAGTTCCCATACATCATTCCTGATAAATTGATTCAATTCTTCTTACATAGCAAGGATCCATTAATCATCGGATGATGCTTCCTTTGGATTCTTAGGTTCAATAGTTGAAATAAATGCTGAATTACTCATATTATTTAATTGGTTTCTATTCCTCACGACAGATTTGATATCTCGTATGATATTTTCTACATGGTGGTCTCTTAAAAGTCTAATTCTTTTATTTGGTTGATTAAATTCATTATTTACTTCATCAATCCCAATTTTGCATTCATCTTCATTACATTGTGTTATATTCTTATAATTTTCGTCAAAAGATATGTCTACAGTTTCTTCTATAGTATTAGTTCTTAAATTAAAAGCTTTGTATGCTTTACTTCTCTCTGAATATCCAATAAATATTCCTTTATCAGATTTGAAGTCGAATTTGTCTAAATTTTCTTTATTGTTAAGAATAAAACATTTACTTCCAAATATTTTAAAATACGATATTTTTGGTTTCATATTATATAAAAGTTTAGATGATGTTTTATGAGTTAAGGGTCTTATTAAAATTCTATTTAATGTATAACATGCTGCCGCAGCTACCTCAGCCCAAAAATTTCTTGGTAAGTTACTATCTGATAACATGGTGCTCGCATACTCTTGAACTGATCTATTTTTATGTTCAACTACTCTGTTTTGTCGAGGGGTTCTGGGGAAAGAAAAATTATGAGTTATCCCTTTTTTGTTACAAATTTTTTCAAAACTTTCGTTTTCGAACTCTACCCCGTGATCACTACGTATTATTTTATTTTCTAAAGATAGTAAATTTTGAATTCTTTTGTAACACCCCACCTCCGTTAAGGACACTCACAAAGGGAATGCCTTAACTTTGGTGGAGCATTTTAGTAAACAGAACAGAAAATTTCAAGAAAGATAAACAACACTTGAGAAATTATAACTTTATTTCAGCGGAAAACAGAAATCAGTTTGGTTACATCTTTACCAAAAACTCAAGTACATAAATATCAGTCTTGTTCAGAAAATCATCAGTGTACAAAACTTTAAAATCATAATCCCCACAGAAGCTGCCATAAGGAGTCAAGCCATACTTTAAGCACTCTAAGTACTTCAAGCAGAAGAAATCCAGATCAAGCTAAAGTATTTCCTCCTTGGAAAACCTGGGGAGAACGGAAGAAAAAGGGGCGAAAACAAGCAAGGTCAGACATAAAGTCTGGAAAGTCCAGTGACTTTCAGCATATGAACAGATAATAATAATTATGACTTGAAAATAAGCTGGATAAGAGATAACAGTAACAGGAGCAGCAGATGTACTTAGGTTAAACAGAAGAAACGGAATAATATTACTTTTCATTTCTCTGCACTAATACTAGTATAACAGGATTAGGTGTCACCCTAATGTCTAAACTGACACAGAAACGGGAACAGGATAATTTCCTGAGAAGAGAATGCTAGTAATGGGCCTTTACCACCCCAACAGAAATAGACAGAAACAGAATGCTAATAATGGACCTTTACCACCCGAACAAAAACAGACAGAAACAGAATGCTAACAATGGGCCTTTACCACCCGAACTGAAGGTACAGAAACAGAAACAGATTAATCCCTACGGAAACAGAATGTAGAATTAGGTGTACACTAGTAAATGGGCCTTTACCACCCGAACAGACGGTACCACGCAGAAACAGATATGTGTTACCACCCAACAGAAACAGACGGTACCAACAGAAACAGACAGAACTAAGTGTACCCTAAAACCCTACCCAAGCGACCGGCTCCCTAATACATAAATACCCTGTGTCGGCCCCACAGTAGGGTGTATCACTCCCTAAAGTGACAACCAATTGGCACAGACCTATTTACAGATGTCACGGCGTCTTACGTCCTCAGAGGCAGACTGGGATCCATGCACGCACATGACCCAATTGGAATGCACCATCAACACCCCTCGCCATTATCAGAATGAACCGCTTATAATTAGTTCAGTAAGCGTGCCCGGACCCTACCTACTGTTGGGTCAAAGTTTTGATACCAGAAAGGGTTACTGACTAATATGGGTCCCAAACAACAGATGACACAAGTAATTTCCCTCCTAACCTTGTGTCCCCAGACTAACAGATTTCAAATTAACTTGTTTATAAGTTCAGACATACAGAGTTCAGATCAACTAGTTCACAGATTAGAAAATCAAGTTAACGCGTTTTCAGACTAACGGATCAGATGTACAGTTCTTAACAGACTTACAGATTGTCTAACTTTGTATTGGTCCCACCGACTTACGAAACGGGTTTGTTAAATTCATCAATCCGGTTGGTTTAACCCTATTCACCCAAAACGTTTTAGACATCATATTTATCCCAGATTTGGATTAATTAAATATTAATGCACATACCTCTCACATTAGGTCAGTAGCTTGTGGCCGCTGGATATGCCGGGCGGTTCCGGGTAGACTTCTGCCACAAGCCAGACCTAACCTCGTGTCTAAGCATATTTTAGTTATGCCTACGACCTCTCACATTAAACTGACAGTTTGCGGTCGCCGGTTAAGCCGGTTGGTTCCGGGCAGGCTTCTACCGCAAACAGAGCCTAACCTCGTGTCATAGCCAATTCATTCCAATACAGATTTTTTAGATATCAGACTAATTCTATTTATTTAACAAATTAAACTTCTTCATAGGATATAACAGATTAATCAAATTTCCATGTTCTACTAAATCTTAGGTCGAGCCTACGTATTTCCATACCCAGATTACCATTATCTAGTTTTCAACAGATCAGACAATTCAACAGGTAGCAGATCTAGCAGTTTAAGCGATTCAACAGATTTAGCAGATAACAGATTCAGCAGTTTAGGTAATTCAATAGTTTTAGCAGATAACGGATTAGGAAATTTAACAGATTTAACAGATAATAGATTTAGCAGATTATATATATATCTAAAACTCTATTTACATATCTTGCCTAATCATAAATTTAGCCTAAACTTACATGCCTAAATCAATGTCATAATTCATAATACAATATATGCCCCAAATTTTAGCCTTAATATTCGCATTTACAGTTCATGTCAAAACTAGATTTAATATTCTAATTCACCATTTATGTCCAAGACTAATACACATGTAAATCATTCTCTATTATAGCCAATTCAGATTATGCCAACATATTTGCTATGCTAGATTTACTTAATTAAGCTACGCCCAATCCCCGTATAACATGTTTCCATAAGTTCTCTAAATACTCATGAAATGGCCCTAACAAAAGGAATATGGAATAAGCACAAGAATTGATATAAAAGAATAGGCGTGCAATAATGAACCAAATACAATAATAATGGCCCAATAGGCTCGATGTACATAACAGTGAATGGGGATAAACTAGCAAAGTTACATACTAAATATGAGATCTAACATCATTAAGGAATAGGCATAAGAAACTAACTACAATAGTTATAGGCAACTAACCACAATAGTCATGGGTGACTAATCACAATAGTTTCTTATTCAATGTCATAGGCAATAGTCTCATAGTCATGAATCATAGTCATGAATCATAGTCATAGGCAATAGTCTCATAGGCGTGAATCATAGTCATAGGCAATAGTCTCATAGGCATGAATCATAGTCATAGGCAATAGTCTCATAGGCATGAATTATAGTCATAGGCAATAGTCTCATAGGCAACAGTTTCATGTCCAATTATGCATTATTATTTATCCCAAAATTTAGCGTTCGTGCGTTAATCTCTTATGAGATACGGCGCAGGCTCGTGGTAGCCTGGCTATAGAACAGAAAGAAGAAAGAGATACAGAATAAAATATATCAGAACAAAACGTACACAACCTCAAATTCAGATTTACAATCATGTCGCAATTATAGTTACAGTTTATAGCGGAAAATAACTGTACTTGCCTTCCGTGGTTTTAAGAAAGGGTAATAAACTGTTGTTGATGCAGAAATGATGAATTACTCCTCTCTAATTGTTGTTGTAGCTCTAAATTTTGATTTAAGATTTGATTTAGCTTTTAATCCTATTCAGGTTGGAAGAAGATGAATCAGTCCAAGTTTTGATTCCAGCAGAGTAACGACGCAATTATTTTATTTAATAAGAACGGAGGCAGAGTATAGGAATGAAATTGTGCAGCATAAGGTTAGAGAAGAATGGTGTAAAGAGAATGGGGCTAGGGGGCTATTTATATAGGGTTTCAAACTAATTAGAGCCGTCGATGAAGCTAGGGTTAATCAAGGCCATCCATCTCAAGGGAAGCCAATCAGAAAGTGACACGTTAGCCCTAGTGACACAGCAGAGCTCAGAAATTCGACCAGAACCCGACCAGTCCAGCCAGGGTCAAACCAGAAAGCTGTGCAGGTTTTCTCTTGGCCTGGGCGCACTTGGGAAGTGCGCCAATGTAAATTTGTACTGGCGCACTTCGTTTGTTCATATCTTCTTCACATGGTATCCGTTTTACGCAAACTCGGACTCTATCTTAAGCAGAATTCCGAGACGAACGCAATGGAACGACCCGTTTCCCTTAATTCCCACATTTGAAATTAAGTATTCTTAAATTTTAGTTAATCTGATTATTCGAAAATTCGGGGTGTTACATCTTTTAGCAAAGGTTTTAAATTGATCGAAAGCATCACTTTTATTTTTAAGAAATAGTGTCCAAGTGACTCTAGAGAAATCATCAATTATTACATAAACATATCTATTATGATTTATTGATTAAGTTTGGGATGGATCGAGTAGATCCGTGTGAATTAATTTTAACAGTTTTGACGTTGAAATTTCTTCTTTTGATTTAAATGAACTTCTTTTCAATTTTTCGAATTGACAAGCATCACATAAATTATTTACTTTAAACTTCATTTTAGGTAAACCTCTTATTGAATCTAATTTTGAAATTCTAGAAATATGTTTGAAATTTATATGACTCAATCTCTTATGCCAGATCCAAGGGCCACTTGTATTGGCCATAAGACATAAATTGTCGTTAGAAACTTTCATACTTAGTATATAGATATTTTTCTTTCTATCTCCTTCGAATATTATTTTCGAATTTTTATCTTCTATAAAGCAATTATCTTTTTCAAAATTAATTTTATAGCCTTTATCGCATAGTTGACTTATACATAGCAAGTTATGTTTTAAATTCCTAACTAATAAAAAAAATAGTAGGAGTTTCAGAATTATTGACATTGCCAATGCCAACCACATATCCTTTAGAATTATCCCCGAATTTGACCATTCCTCTATCTTCATATACTAGGTTGTTCGGTAATTCAGGATTTCCCTCATATGTCTTGAACGACCACTATCTAATATCCATTTATCCTTTTTGATTTCCACCATTTGACCATCAAGATTTGAATTTTCAGCAGCCACGTAACACACCCTTTCCCTAGTAGAACAATAATTCAGTAGATAACTTGATTTTTCAACAGAATGTAATGCAGACTCATTTAACACTGATGCAATGCATGAATTTAAACTAGTGTTATAAATTATTTCAAAATTTTTCATTTAAAATTTCCAAAATTCAGATGATGAAATTTTGAAAACCTTTGCTCTAATACCAATTGTTAGGGATAGGAATCACAGATCTTAAGGCAAAAACTAACATTAGAGGGAAGGGTGAATAGTGTTTTAAAGAACTTACGAAAATCTTAAACAATTAACGATTCCGCAAACAACTATATGAGTCATAGAATGAATATCACAACAGAAACAGTCACAAATGCAAATATAAGCATAAATAAAATGCAGAAAAGGAAAGAACCCACCGAATTTTATACCGATTCGAATTACTCCTACGTCCAGTCCCACGCAATGCTGGATTACACAGAGTTTTATTAATATCAGTATCCAATTACAACCCTCTTGATTTCATGGCTACATGGTTAACGCCAATTCAACACCCTTGATTTCATGGCTACAAGGTTAACACCGCTCTCTTTCCTTGATTTATGGACTACAAGGAATATACCTTTCCTTAACAAATACAATTCCTCTAGAACTCTTGAATAACACTTCCAAACAAAGAGTGTTTGATAGAGATTGAGAATAGAAAGATAATGATATAATTTGTATTGAAATCAATATAGTATAGGTGTAGAAATTTGAAATTTAAAGTAGAATAATGATGGAATATGAAGTAGGGAAGAAGGAGATGAAAACTTATGAAAAAATTCGAAATCAGACCCTTTATATAGTGTTCCAAGGGATATAACCATTCCTGGAACATTTTTAAATTGAAAAGACACATTTATTTGGATTTAAAATTTGTGATAGTTATATGTGGACATTTATAAAACTGTATGTCGACATATGCTTGAATTTTGAATTTTTTTAAAGCGTTTCAAGTGTTTAAACCAATATATATATATATATTCTGGAAATTCTTGAATCAAAACTAGTTATTTAAAATATATTTTCGAAAGTATAAAAACATATCAATATACAATTTAACCATATGATATAAAAACTATATATATATATATATATGATATAAAACTATATAATACAATGGGGTTTTTAGGAAAAAGGAAAAAATTAACAAAAATTTTATCCATAAGGACAATAGGCTAAAATTCTAACCATAAAGACAAATTTTAGTGCAAAGGTAGGAATTCAGGGGCCCACTATCGTTTCATACTTTAAACTAGAATTTGTTCTTATGGTTAAAACTTTAGCCTCTTGTCCTTATGGATAAACTTTTTGCTAACTTTGTCGTTTACAATATTTTCCTCTAATATAATTGTAAACTATATAAGAAACTTATATATATATATATATATATATATATGAAATCATAAGTAAATCTTTGGATGATTTAAAGCATGTTGAAAGGAGTTTGAAATAACTTAAAAAGAATAATTTAAAAACAGAAATTTGAGAGTGCTAATCAGAGTTTTAACTTACTAAGAACACGACAAATCAGAACACAAATAGAGGAATATTTCATTGCTTATTACAACAATTTACATCAGAGTACAAGAATATTCCAGAGTATGGATAAATATTACACATTGAAAATATAATATCAGAGATTTAAATTACACTTAAATAGTAGCGGAAAAATAATACAAAATACAATTGAAAGAAATACACAGATACAGAGTTTTCCAAATATCACTTCAGTTGTAAACCAGGATCCTGTGAATATAACATCAGCAAAACCAAAATTACAAGCTTCCCGTGTGGAAAATATGGGCACCTAGAGTTTAGGTTAAAACAATAAACTCCAGGCCAGTCATGGAACTGGTGTGAGAACTCAAAACAGTTATTAATCTTAACTTTTAAAATTGGGGATATCATAGGACCATGTCGTATAACACAGAACGGGTTTACTCCACATGAATCTTGGTTTTAAATAAAACAACGCAATGCTTTTTGGAAAAATGAAGCTATTATAAGACTCAGGTCCCATCACACATTGCAACACAAGCCAAAGGATAGAGTTTTCCCTTATAGTGGCCAAATATGCTTGATACATATAAAACAAAATTATATTGATATTACTATAAGTGCATAGTGTTGAAACAATTTCAAATATAAATGTATCAATCATAGACGGCATGGGTACCATATATCATGTCGCCATACTAGCTCTGCAATAAAAACCACACGATGTCGTATTGGAAGTTGGATTTCCATCTATGAACCATGGCAAGGGATCGTCCTTACCGAATTCGATACTCTCTAGCCCGAGCCTCAGGATACAGCGGCAACTGCACACTAGGTAACATGCAGGGCCGGTCCACACTAAGTGCGATGGTGGATTCATAATTCCTGAGCATGCGTTTCCCCGCCCTATGGGGCATAAAATCTGGTCAGTAATGTCGACCATAACAATATCTGAAGTGCCTCTCTATCCATCAAGTAATAATAAGCAACATCCACATGAGTAAAACGTCCGGGCTTGCAAAACCCTGACACGCCTCCTAGCTAGAAAGAAACGCACTGCCCTCCTTGTTGTCCTCTCCCGTTTCTGGTTCATACGGGGTATGAAGCTCGCGAAGTAACGCTATACACAAAGCTATGCTAATTAAAGTTGTGCTTTGATCATCATCCACAAGACTCTGCTTTTCAATAAAAGCCTTGATCATTTCATCTTGGCATGCCACATTGTCAATCCATACCATACCATTGATTTCTTCCAATATATAACCTCTAAGCTCGTACGTCTCAGAGAAGAGTGTTAAGCAAGAGAATAAATTTACCGCCACCAAACAGATATATATTTAGCAGAGATCAACGAATACAGCATAAAGAAATACAACGTCAGACATATTATCCATTTACAAGTCCGTTCTGGGTCTGACCGAAACCAGAGGCACCTTATTCCTCGTCTCATATGTGCAATACAGGAGAGAGGTCCTCGCGTATCCGTCGATCTCCAAGTACGTCTAGACGATCACCACTTATTACCTTGTCGTGGGTGTACGACCCAATCAAGACATCAGTAATCATCCAAACGATGTGAAGAATGCCGGTCTTCAACCACCGTCTTCATCTTTGATTCTTAATCGTCGTAGTAATTATACAGAATGGGTTAAACCCAGTCTTTCCGAATAACTCGCGTATTTTATAATCAAGTGATATAAAACACAACATGAGCCTCATTCCAATTCAGAATATTCTTTTTAATAAAATATTCACATTATTAGGGAAAGGTTCCCATTAATTTTATCAAAAATAAATTCTTTTAAATTTATTCTTTAATTTTCCTATGGATCTCATTTCAAAAGATTTTATTTTATCTTTTCACAATTTTAAACCATATTAAGGTTTATTCACTAGTCGGGATTAACGAACCTTACCGAAGTGATCATTTATTATTTATTATCCCAATCCCAACCTATTCATCCCAAGGAGCAATACTGGTAGCACCCCACATCTAACAACCACTATGTTATTGGTAAAATTAATTGCCATTTTACATTCAAATCTGATTAAAGATTTTACTATCGCCTGGAGTAAAACCGGTGGTACTCCATTCTCGATCATTTCAAGAATATAAATTTAATTATCTCCTTCGCATTTTATTCTAATTAAAGATTTATTAAAACTCCAATTTGGTTTGATATCAAAAATCTTTACTTTATGAATATTCAACTTTAAGAAATTAATCTTATCTTTAACTAGGTTAAAGAACCAATGTCATTTAAAACACAGTTCACGATAAAACCAAAATCATCTTCTATTAAATATGGAATCTTCATAGAAATCAAATCAATATATAATTGATATAAATTTCTATATCAAACTAATAATATAAATGGAATAATGGCAAAGCCTTTTAAATTCCATATATAGTACCTGTCTTTATTCACAGAAGCTCATCTCAATTATTATTAAGTCGAATTGCATTCAATTCCAATTTAATATATTAAACTGGAAAAAATTTACTTTGGAAACTTTCCATTTAAATCTTAATAAAGATTTATAAATTCCAAATTATATTTTCACTGTTAATTGGGGTTAAAGAACAAATGTCGTTTAAAACACAATTCGCGATAAACTCACAATACACTTTCATTTCAATTCCAATTAAATATCAATTAATTGGTAAACTTCTCTAAATCTTAATTAAAAGATTTATTCTTTGCTCAACTGGGTTTAAGAACAGTGTTATTTAAGACTCCATTCACGACAACCAAAAATTCAATTCTTTTATTTTAAAAACATTGGATCATTATTCAAGTTAACAACTAGTTCATTTTTGATAAAAAAAATATTTTTTATCTTTATAAAATTGGAATTTTTCATCCAAATTCTTTCCAAATCATTTATTATGATTTTACATAATTTTTCCACATTTTAAATAAATTTAATATCGCCCATACAGTCGGTTTCCAATATCGTCCACTGAACTGCATCCATAGCGACCTTTCCTGAAATTGATTTAGACATATTTCCAAATCTAACTGTTAGATTTCAAATCTCTTATATTCATTGGAAATCTCTTTTCGATACGAACCCAACGGTTTCGGTTTTAGGAGAATCCGACGATTGGATCTCCCGTTACATCAATTTGAAGTTAATGGTCGAAATTTGTGAACGGTCGGCTGCGCGGCGCATTTTATTCAGGCATTAAATATATATATAATATATGTATTATATGTATTTCGTCGATTTCCAATTAAAATGTATTTTATAAATTGTTTATAAATTCATTTTCAAACGATTCCAACTTCTTTTTCCAATTTAAATCAAAAGGGAATATTCCATATCTTTATCGTATTAAAATGATAATATTTTCAAAATATTAAAATTTGAAATTTCCTCTTTTCGATATTCATTATAAAATGAATAAAATCGATTGATAAACCCGTTTGGGTTAAAATGGCGTTTCTATACTTAACCCGGCTTCATATTATATTTTTGTGTCCATCTAAAGACGGACATCAAAGTCATAATTTTATTCTTCACTGAATGTTATTTTAAAATATTCATTATTTAAAAATATTATTTATTTAAAAATATTCTTTGTATTAAATGATCTTTTACATTAAAATGTTCTTTTACATAAAAATGGTTCTTTTACGTTGAAATGATTCTTTTATATAAAAATGATTCTTTACATAAAAATGTTTCTTTTATATAAAAATGATTCCTTACATAAAAATATTTCTTTTACATAAAAATGTTTCTTTTACCTTGAAATGATCCTTTTATATAAAAATGTTCCTTTTACTTTTCCTTGAAATGATCCTTTTATATAAAAATGTTTCTTTTACCTTAACATGATTCTTTTATATAAAAATGATTCTTTTACCTAAAAATGATTCTTTTACATAAAAATGTTTCTTTTACCTTTGTAGTGTCCCGAATTTCCGGTACCATTTGAGCTGACCCAATAACACAAGTCCAACGCAAATTGCACTAGAAACCAGAAAACTAATAGAAAGAAAACAGAGGATGAGAATAGATAAGATAGAAACTTAGAATAGAAGAAGAAGAAGAACATATAACATCAGAGTAACACGAACCTTACAACGGAACGAACAACATATAATAGATAACATATCCTTGAAATAAAATCAGTATATGTGTGACAACCCGCCCGCACCAACCGGGATTTCTCCTTAAGTGCGCTGTATGCATGCCCAGCTAACACGGGACGGATCGTCAGAAGAAAGGAAAGAAGAGAACAAACTAATCAAGAACCTGTAGAATGTCTCACAGCGCATGGAGCAAAATATAATAATAATATACTTGACATAAAACAGGTGAGACAGTGCATAAGCTAATAACTAAAACAAGCATCAACATCAGAGCAGCGGAAATCCAAGTACAGCTTATTACAACTTCCCAAAATTTACTGTCTCTAAAACAAAATAAAGCTAAAGTAGAAGATGCACTACTAATGCCCAAGCAGTGATCTTCAACAACACAGGGAGAATACTATATATCATACGTGGAAGCCTCCTGCTCGTCTCTGGATCATCTACCCGTGCATCACCAGCTAACCTGTCTCTAGTCTGCTCGTGTGAGCACCCAGAGTAATAAGAAGAGACATAAAACTCTGGGTCAGACAAAAAGTCTGGTATGAGCGATAAGCATCTAAACAGAACAATAACAGGTATACTAAACCATACCTGAACCTGGACCTGCAACCAAAGAGTTAGCACTACATACCGTACAATACTCTAAGGTGCCATAACAGATAGTGTAAAGAATACGGGGGTGGGGTGTGTATGTCATAATGATGGCAAAAAAGTCAAGCATAACAACCATCCTCAGATCTCTCACTCAGTGCGTAAAGCATACGATGTCCACCACTGTCAATCACTAGACCCATCGAAGCAGTGACGGAGTTCGACCTGTACAACTACTGCTACTACCAAGCTTACCACATGGAGTCATGACCAAATCTTTACAAATGACCCCACTTCATTGGTCTACTAGCTCTTTAGTCGTACCTAGGCCCCTGTGGCCCTGAATCCGTTCACGTACTCCCTACACATAGTGATTCAAAGTTACAGACATCGACAACCCCTTAGCACACGTCCCGCAGCAAAGCCCAATCATGAAGCTCACTCATTGGTTCCCAACTGGATCCTGAGTCAAAGCTCCTCACTTGGACTTCCTTTGCATCTCGGGTTTTGGTCGAATTGGAGTTTGTCTTCATAAAAGTCATCGCGTAGTAGTAATAGCCCACGTACGGTTCGGTTCGGCGTTCCTCGTCTAGCTCGGTTCGGTTCGGAGTAATCTTCCAGCTCGGTTCGGTTCGGTGGTCCTAGTCCATGCCTGGATCAGTACTCCATCCCTTCTCGGTTCGATTCGGAACTATAGTGCCCATCCTCTGTTTGGTTAGGTGGTTGCTCCCTTCTAGGTTTCCCGATCTGATCCCGTCCTTCTCCATTCGCCCGATCCGATCCTGCTCGCTTACCTGCTCCGATCCGATCCGCCCCTTAGCTCCGATCTGATCCTCTGTCCATCTCCAACTCTAAGCAATGGCCTTCCTTCCTGCCAAACTTCTTTTGTTCCAGGCTTCAGTTTGGGTCGGATTCCTTGCCCAGCTCTCCTATCCGATCCGAGCCCATACCCAATCCGATCCGAAACCCTGCACAACTTTCTGCAACTTTTTCCAGCAACTTGTTTACGCCATTCGACGATGTTTTCGACCAATCTAACTGTACTAATCAATCACAAAACAGTTCATACAGTCATAGCAACAAATAGAAGTGACCATAAACACCAAAACGTCATCCATAACATGTAAAACGGATCAAATATAGCCTAAATCCCATATTTTCCCTTAAGCATGTTTAAGCAAAACTAATCATAGGGTTAACAAAACTTAACCAAATTAAACCAAATTTCTACCAGAGGCATAAAATATTATTTTCGAATTTATAGACATTTTTCCAGAATTTATTAGTGTATAAATTCGCTAATCTTCACTAATTACCCTTAATTAACCGTAATTAGTGCAAAACTATGCAAATCACTCACCTTGGCCACAAATAAAGTTCTCAGAACTGAAACCTCGCTGATTTGGGTGAATACTGATGTCTAACAGCAGCTCCAACCTTGCATTCATGTTTTCTCTCCTTAATTTGATGTAGATTAAGCCAAAACTTAATTAGAAAGTGATTTGGGGATGTTTTTAGATGTTGGCGGCCATTGTTAGGGTTCAAGAATGAAAGTGGCGGCTGGAAAATGACGATAAGATCGTTCTCTAACTGATTTCAACCTCCTCATAACCCTAATCCCGAAATCCCCCATTGGGCCTAGATGTTAATCACCCGGTTAAGCCTAATTAAGCTGTTTTTCACTATCTGAAACTTGTTTCAGCCATATCTCCCAAACAGTGAGTCCGTTTGGCTAATGTGACCACTCTACGGAATTGTAAACCATCATCCGGAGCCAATGAAAGTGGTTTCAGGTCAAAATTCCTTTCCAGTCAAAAGTTATGGCCAAAACAGTACCAACTAGGGGTAAAATGGTCATTTAAAAATCGACAAAAATCATGAACATGGGTAATGACCCCAATAGTCGTCTCCCAAAGTTACATGACCATACGACTTCATATGTGAAAGAAAGAAATATTCTACGATCCTATGATGCATAGAATGCGGGTCGTTACACTCTCCCCCCCTTAAGAAATTTCGTCCCCGAAATTCCTTATCCCAAAACATACAACGGATCCCGCATGCCTACCAGCCACATACAACAATCAAACATGCAAAACAAGCAAACAAGCCATTCCTAGCATGCGGAAAGACTAAATCGAAGGTAAAATCTTACCAGGCGAAGAGTTCTGGATACGTCTTCCTAATGCTCTCCTCTGTCTCCCAAGTATAGTCATTCTCGTTCTCGCCCCACTGAACTTTGACTAGATTCAACACTTTCCTCCGAAGTTGCTTCGTATCGTTCCCAACAATACGCATAGGCTTGCGGTTCCCAACCGCCTCAGGTTCAACTTCGATATCATCTAACTGATCAGGTGAAATAGTCACATCTGGGTCGTGCACGAATTTCCTTAACTGGGAAACATGAAATACGTTGTGAACTCCTGCCATCTTCTCTGGTAATTCAACTTTATATGCCAAATTCCCAATTTGCTCAAGAACTGGGAATGGACCAACGAATCTTGGTGCTAACTTGCCTTTCCTGCCAAATCGTATCACGCTCTTCAACGGGGAAATCTTGACAAACACCAAGTCGCCAATGGAGAACTTTAAGTCCCTTCTCCTCTTATCAGCATAACTCTTCTGCCTATCTTGGGCAGCCTTCATTCGCTGTTGGATAATCTTAAGCTTAGCTGAAGTTTCTCTTATCACATCGGGTCCAAGCACAAACTTCTCGCCAGTTTCTACCCAACATAACAGTGAGTTGCATGGTCTTCCGTACAAAGCTTCAAACGGAGCCATACCGATACTGGATTGGTAGCTATTATTATATGCAAACTCTACTAGATGCAAATGGTCATCCCATGATCCACCAAAATCCATTATACATGCTCTCAAGAGATCTTCCAAAATACGATTCACTCTCTCTGTTTGACCATCAGTTTGAGGATGATACGCGGTACTGAGATGTAATTCTGATCCTAACGCCTCTTGTAAGCTCTTCCAAAATCCACTAGTGAACAACGGATCTCGGTCACTCACAATGCCCTTGGGTATTCTATGAAACCTCACTACCCACTTTATATACAGTTCCGCTAACTTATCTGCCGTCCTGTTTGACTTGACGGGTATAAACCTCGCACTCTTAGTCAATCGGTCCACAATCACCCAAATGCTATCATGACCCGATCTAGTCCTTGGTAACCCATCAATGAAATCCATTGACACCTGTTCCTATTTCCATTCTGGAATTTCTAATGGTTGCATCAAACCACTAGGCTTCTTTTGCTCAGCTTTAACTAGCTGGCAATTCATGCATTTGGATATAAACTTCCCAATGTCTCTTTTCATCCCTTCCCAGTAGTAGGTCTGCTTCATATCTCGATACATCTTGTTACCACCGGGGTGTATAGTCAGTTTTGAGTGATGACATTCTCTAAGCACTTCATCTCTCAATCCATTGACATTGGGTACAACTAGTCTTCCATTCTTTCTAAGCCATCCATCTCGATCAAGCCCATACTTATTCATCTCCTCGTCGATACCCATCTTTAACTTGGAGATGACTTCCAATAAGTTAGGATCGCTCCTCTGGCTGGAACCAATCCGCTCAATCAACGTGGGTCTGATCGTCAAACTTGCTAACATTTCTGGATCCAATTCGCACTTTGGTCTGAAATCATACCCAGCGATGTATTCCGGTTGCTTCCATTCTAGAAACATAGCCCCTAAACTGGCATGTCTCCTACTTAATGCATCGGCTACCGCATTTCCCTTTCCTGTTGTATATGCGATGTCAAAATCATAGGAAGCCAAGAATTCTAGCCACCTTTGTTGCCGGAGATTTAGGTCTTTCTGAGAGAAGAGATACTTTAACGATTTATGATCTGTAAACAACACAAATCTTTCTCCCAAGAGATAGTGTCTCCATATCTTCAACGCGAACACGATCGCTGCCAATTCCAAATCATGGGTAGGGTATCTTCTCTCGTGCGGTTTCAATTGTCGACTTGCATAAGCTACAACCCAACCTCCTTGCATCAATACATCACCTAGTCCGGTACCACAGGCATCCATATATACCGTCATCTCTTCATTCCCCTTAGGAATGACTAACACTGGTGCACATGTCAACTTGTCCTTTAGACTCTTGAATGCATTCTCGCACCTTTCATCCCAGACAAAAGCCTGATTCTTCTTGGTCAAATGGGTCAACGGTGCTGCTATTTTGGAGAAGTCTTGGATAAACTTACGATAATATCCAGCTAATCCCAAGAAACTTCTTATGTCTGTTGCATTCTTGGGTGTAGACCAATCTTGTACCGTAGCCACCTTCGCAGGATCCACGGCGATACCATTCTCTGAAACAACATGGCCCAAGAACCTCACTTCCCTCCTCCAAAAGTGACACTTAGAAAACTTTGCTTTCAATTGGTGTTTTCTCAACACCTCCATCACTATTCTTAAATGTTCCTTGTGTCTTCCTCTATCCTCGAATAGACCAAAATATCATCAACAAACACAAGGACAAACTTATTTAACTGATCTCTGAATACCCTATTCATAAGATCCACAAAATATGCTGGGGCATTGGTCAGCCCGAATGGCATGACCAACCACTCATAAAATCCAGACGGCGTCCGAAATGCCGTTTTAGCTATACTCTCAGCTTCCACTCTAAGCTGATGAAAACCTGTCGCGAGATCCAACTGCGAAAATACTCTCGCGCCACTCAACTGATCGAACAAATCATCTATCCGCGGTAGAGGATACTTGTTCTTCCTCATCACTTTATTCAACTCGCGGTAGTCTACACACAAACGAAGGGAACCATCCGCCTTGGTAGCAAACACAACTGGTTCCCCCCATTCAGAAACACTCCTTCTGATAAATCCCTTCTTCAAAAGATCGCTGACTTGCACCCCGAGCTCTCGCTGCTCCCTTGGTGCCATACGACGAAGTGGCATCACTATAGGTCTGGCATCTTTCACCAAATCAATACGGAACTCAATCTCTCGATGTGGTGGAAGCCCGGTCACTTCTTCGAAAACGTCCGGATACTGGCCAACCACGGGCAAACCTGACAACTCACTATGCAGAATGTCGAGGGAATTTAGAAAACTAGCCAATACCCCCTCACTGGGTAGACCACCAAACACTATCCTCCGCCCATCATCCGCTCTAGCTGTCACCAAAAAGCCCTCACCGTCTACCACCACCCCGTATCTTTGGAGCCAATCGACTCCCAAAATATTGCCAAACCCAGTAAAGCCCAAAACAAAGCAATCCCAAACATGCATCCATGACTCGATAAGACCACATTACGACAAATCATGTTAAGGCTAGTCGAACCACCAATCGGGTTCGTCACTACTAAAGGTCTATCGACAATCTCGGGCTCCAATCCCAACCTATCTACCAGGTCACTAGATATGAAAGAACTGGAAGCTCCGGTATCAAACAAAACTCTAACAGGAACATCATAAACAGAAAGCATACCTTGAATGACGACATTCTTTCCCTTCTCCGCCGCGGTGGGGGCATTCGACGAAGAAGGAATAGCATTAAGGGCATATGCTTTCACCATTTGTTTTCTTTAGGGGGTTGCGGACACTTGTCCTTGTGATGTCCCATTTGGCCACAGTTGAAGCACTTCCTATCCGCTGGCTTCGCCCGACAATTACTAGCATAATGGCACTTCTTACCACAGCTTAAGCACTCAACATCTTGCTTATTCTTTTTCTTTTGACCATCCTTAGTCTGATTCTGCTTTCTCTTATTCTGGGAACCACCCTTGCCTCCACCACTTGCTTGTGGCTTTGGCTCCTCTGCAGATGCAACCTCAATCTTCGGCTTAGGGTAGAGACTTTCTGACCTCAATGCTTTCCCCACAATTGATTCAAACGTCTCATCGATGTGGTTAATAAGCCTTTCCCCCAAGTACTGATCCAAACCAGTTATGAATTTCTCATTCTTCTTCTCGGCAGTATCAATAAGAGATAACCCATACTTCGACAAAGTGTCGAATTCAGCAATATACTCCGAGACAGCTCTGCCATTCTGCTTGAGCTCCAAGAATTTCTTAAACAACACTGACTTCTGAGCAGCTGGAATGAACTTCTCGCTAAAGCGAACCTTAAACTGCTCCCAAGTAATCTGATCCTCGGGAGTAGCTGCCTTTATAGCATTCCACCAATTCATTGCCCGCCCTTGCAGCTGACGGGACGCTAGCTTTCTCTTCATCGCATCCTCGATACCCAAATCCTCGAAGATACGTTTGCAACTATCCAACCAATCCTGAACATCTGTGGCCGACTTCGTTCCGTGGAACGGCTTCCCACCAAGACTAGTATAATCCTTATTCAGCTTGGCGAAATCGGCCCTAGGCGCCTGCACTATTGGATCACCACCACTACCACCATTGGGAGCTGCCCCTTGCACCTCCCTAAGCATGTCTCTCATGAGGTCAGTAAACATCGCCCTCATGTCAGCAGCATTTCCATTATTGGTTCCCCTACTAGCACCTCTAGCATATCGGCTCATCGTCAATCTGTAAAAGGAAACGATTAACGACCCCATAGTGGTGCTAGTGCAGTACGACTTCATTATTATACTACTAAGAGTATATACATATATAGCTTTTGAAAACCAAAGTAATCACAAACACGCTCTCTCATATACGTATTATCTCTCCCTAGTGTCTTTCCCTAGGTTAACTACGCAACCTAGAGCGCTGATACCAAGTGTGACAACCCGCCCGCACCAACCGGCATTTCTCCGTAAGTGCGCTGTACACATGCCCAGCTTACACGGGACGGATCGTTAGAAGAAAGGAAAGAAGAGAACAAACTAATCAAGAACCTGTAGAATGTCTCACAACGCATGGATCAAAATATAATAATAATATACTTGACATAAAACAGGTGAGACAGTGCATAAGCTGATAACTAAAACCAACATCAACATCAGAGCAGCGGAAATCCAAGTAAAGCTTATTACAACATCCCAAAATTTACTGTCTCTAAAACAAAAGTAAGCTAAAGTAGAAGATGCACTACTAATGCCCAAGCAGTGATCTTCAACAACACAGGGAGAATACTATATATCATACGTGGAAGCCTCCTGCTCGTCTCCGGATCATCTACCCGTGTATCACCAGCTAACCTGTCTCTAGTCTGCTCGTGTGAGCACCCAGAGTAATAAGAAGAGACATAAAACTCTGGGTCGGACAAAAAGCCTGGTATGAGCGATAAGCATCCAAACAGAACAATAACAGGTATACTAAACCATACCTGAACCTGGACCTGCAACCAAAGAGTTAGCACTACATACCGTACAATACTCTAAGGTGCCATAACAGATAGTGTAAAGAATACGGGGGTGGGGTGTGTATGTCATAATGATGGAAAACAAGTCAAGCATAACAACCATCCTCACATCTCTCACTCAGTGCGTAAAGCATACGATGTCCACCACTGTCAATCACTAGACCCATCGAAGCAGTGACGGAGTTCGACCTGTACAACTACTGCTACTACCAAGCTTACCACATGGAGTCATGACCAAATCTTTACAAATGACCCCACTTCATTGGTCTACTAGCTCTTTAGTCGTACCTAAGCCCCTGTGGCCCTGAATCCGTTCACGTACTCCCTACACATAATGATTCAAAGTTACAGACATCGACAACCCCTTAGCACACGTCCCGCAGCAAAGCCCAATCATGAAGCTCACTCATTGGTTCCCAACTGGATCCTGAGTCAAATCTCCTCACTTGGACTTCCTTTGCATCTCAGATTTTGGTCGAATTGGAGTTGGTCTTCAGAAAAGTCATCGCGTAGTAGTAATAGCCCACGTACGGTTCGGTTCGGCGTTCCTCGTCTAGCTCAGTTCGGTTCGGTGTAATCTTCCAGCTCGGTTCGGTTCGGTGGTCCTAGTCCATGCCTGGATCAGTACTCCATCCCTTCTCGGTTCGGTTCGGAAGTATAGTGCCCATCCTCTGTTCGGTTCAGTGGTTGCTCCCTTCTAGGTTTCCCAATCTGATCCCGTCCTTCTCCATTCGCCCGATCCGATCCCGCTCGCTTACCTGCTCCGATCCGATCCGCCCCTTAGCTCCGATCCGATCCTCTGTCCAACTCCAACTCTAAGCAATGGCCTTCCTTCCTGCCAAACTTCTTTTGTGCCAGGCTTCAGTTCGGGTCGGATTCCTTGCCCAGCTCTCCTATCTGATCCGAGCCCATACCTGATCCGATCTGAAACCCTGCACAACTTTCTGCAACTTTTTCCAGCAACTTGTTTACGCCATTCGACGACGTTTTCGACCAATCTAACTATACTAATCAATCACAAAATAGTTCATACAGTCGTAGCAACAAATAGAAGTGACCATAAACACCAAACCATCATCCATAACATGTAAAACGGATCAAATATAGCCAAAATCCCATATTTTCCCTTAAGCATGTTTAAGCAAAATTAATCATAGGGTTAACAAAACTTAACCAAATTAAACCAAATTTCTACCAGAGGCATAAAATATTATTTTCGAATTTATAGACATTTTTCCAAAATTTATTAGTGTATAAATTCGCTAATCTTCACTAATTACCCTTAATTAACCGTAATTAGTGCAAAACTATGCAAATCACTCACCTTGGCCACAAATAAATTTCTCAAAACTGAAACCTCGCTGATTTGGGTGAATACTGATGTCTAACAGCAGCTCCAACCTTGCTTTCGTGTTTTCTCTCCTTAATTTGATGTAGATTAAGCCAAAACTTGATTAGAAAGTGATTTGGGGATGTTTCTAGATGTTGACGGCCATTGTTAGGGTTCAAGAATGAAAGTGGCGGCTGAAAAATGAGGATAAGATCATTCTCTAACTGATTTCAGCCTCCTCATAACCCTAATCCCGAAATCCCCCATTGGGCCTAGCTATTAATCACCCGATTAAGCCCAATTAAGCTGTTTTCACTATCTGAAACTTGTTTCAGCCATATCTCCCAAACAGTGAGTCCGTTTGGCTAATGTGACCACTCTACGGAATTGTAAACCATCATCCGTAGCCAATGAAAGTGGTTTCAGGTCAAAATTCCTTTTCAGTCAAAAGTTATGGCCAAAACAGTACCAACTAGGGGTAAAATGGTCATTTAAAAATCGAAAAAAATCATGAACATGGGTAATGACCCCAATAGTCGTCTCCCAAAGTTACATGACCATACGACTTCATATGTGAAAGAAATAAATATTCTACGATCCTATGATGCGTAGAATGCGGGTCGTTACAATATGTATATAGTAACATTATCAGAGTACAACACTTACAACGCAGTGGAATAAACAATAGCTATATAATCTGGAAGCCTCCTGCTCCAAGCTCTCCAAGTATATCTGTAAAATCCTGACTACTTGACTGCCCGTACAAAATTGGGCACCCAAGAGTTTAGGGAAAACAAAACAAAACAAACTCTGGGTCAGTCATGGGACTGGTGTGAGTAAAACAATTTAAAACGGTTTGAGTAATTAAACGATATCTCATAAGACCACGCCGTATAACAGAATGGATTTTTCGCTTATGAGAATCCAAATCAACTTGATTTAACTTTCAAATCATTTTGAAAGAAACTAAAATCTTTATATCAAAACTCATTGATATTATAATAGTGTCTATCAACCACAATATAATAATCATCTTGCAGAACGCTTTCATCTCACGTTCCACATATATAGTATACAATCAAAACCGCGAGCACTTATTGGGTAATGGATTTCCAACTATGACAAGGTATGGAACCACCTTCCGATAGTGTACCTCTAGTGAGGAATACACTGGGTTCAACAAGAACATCTTGCAACTCGGCCACACATGACCGACCACTCATTTCGTTTGAGTGTATCGAATGTATACCACCAACGGTTGGGATCAGCAACCGTTTCTCGAAAGGGACATCATCGAGATTAAATAAGTAAATGAAACTCTAGGTCAGGTGACAATACACCCTAATTGGAAGTAACCTACTTGGCCATGCTGCCTGCCTGATTTTTGTCATTTCCCGGTTGTGAGGCTAGAGGCCACGCTTATCTCTGATAGATCACACAATTATTCACTTTGAATGTCACATCGTCATACCTGCCAAATCACAAATTGATTTCCTTAAAAATACCACAGGTATACAGCTAATAGAAACGAATTCCTCCGCCACCAAACGTATATACGTTTGAAGAGATCAACTTACATGATCCATTAAATATGCTTTGTCAGACATTCTCCCGTACAGGTCGTCCTGGGACTGGACAAACCGAGGGCACTATTCTGTAAACAGGATAACCCTTGCATAACTCTGTCTCCAATTATCTTCATCATATTTGATCACAACGCTAAAGCCTATACGAAGTGGTTTTCAGATAATGAATCTGATCCCGGTCTCTCCGTATTGACGACGAAAAAATGGTCAAAAACTTTGATATTCGATGATTTAACTATCAAAGAAAAATATGTGTGCAAACAACGATATTATTTCCAAATGGAAATTCTATCGATCAATCATCAATCATCATTTATCTCTTAAACTTATTTGTCATTCAATTATCCATTTCCCTATTTCATTTCCATATATTCGAAAATTCTTATTTTCTAGATTTAGAAAATATACGTTATTACCATTGGAAAACATTTCCATTTCTTATTTTCTATATTAGAAAACATTTTTGATTCTTATTTGGAAAACATTTCCAAAACTCCTACATTTGGATTTAAACATATGTTTAAATAAAACATCGCTATGCCAACTCAAAACATTACACTCATTAACTAAATCCACTTAACCAAACTTTACTCTCAAACCTTAACCATTCCTTAGTTAAAAATGGAGTCAATCAAGTTGGGGTATAACTACCTCTCAGACCTTAACTGAACAACATTTCTAACTTCGAAAATAGACAAAGTTCACCTTCTAAATATTTAACAAACTTCCTTACGTAACTTTCGGATTCTATTTACGAATCCACTTCTTTTACAGAAATCATTTGATTATAACAATAGTGTTATAATCCCATGCTTCTGAAATATAATAACTTAAGTATAACTTTTATTTATTAATTTTGATAAATAAACAAACAACTAATTTATTTATAAATAAATAAATCTTGATTAAAAACGGAAAGTGAATAGTACTTTACCGAATTCGATATAATCGAATTCAACGTATAATTCTCTTTCGAATAATCTCTATTCGATAACTCCTTTTCGAATAAACTATATTCGATTAACTCTCTTCGAATAACTAATATTCGATAATCTCTCTTTCGAATAAACTTTATTCGATAATCTTCTTTCGAATAAACTATATTCGACTAACACCTTTCTTCGAATAAACTATATTCGATTAACTCCTTTCGAATAAACTATATTCGATAACTCCTTTCGAATAAACTACATTCGACTATTCCTTTCAAATAAACTACATTCGATAATTCCTTTCGAATACACTATATTCTGTAACTCCTTTCGAATAAACTATATTCGATAACACCTTTAACTCTATTCGAATAAACTATATTCGATAACACCTTTAACTCTATTCGAATATACTATATTCGATAATTCCTTTCGAATAATCTATATTCAATAACTCTTTTAACTCTATTCGAATAAACTATATTCGATAACTCCTTTTTCGAATAAACTATATTCGACTAACTCTAATTGATTAACTCTAACTGATTAACTCTAATCGATTAACTCTAACTGATTATGTAACACCCCACGTCCATTAATGTCACTCTCAAAGGGAATGCACTAACTTTCATGGAGTATTATTGGTGTATAGAACAGAATATAACAAGACTGATACATATATTGGTACTTGAAAATTTTAAAACAACTTTTATTGCAGCGGAGAAATAGTTTGATTACAACAACATCATAAACCAACAGTAAAACCAAGTACACTTAATATCCATCTTGAAAAAATTGTTTTCTCAGTACATAAAGTAAAAAAGCATAACCCCAACATAAGTAGCCATAAAAGAGATGAGCTGAACTTTACTTTCAGTAATCCAAGCACTTCCAAAAGAGAGAGAAAGGGATCCAAATCAAGCTCCACTAGTAATAGTCCCACCCTGAGAACCTGAGGGGGGGGGAGGAAGAAAAGAGGCGAAAACAAGGGGGTCAGACATAAAGTGTGGCGAGTACAATAACTTTAACAATATAATTATTAAAATAATTAGGATAAGGCATAAACTGGTAAAACAAGTAATGACTGTGAAACAAGTGGGCAAGACAAAACAAACAGAGGAATATTCTGGCGTTAATCTCGCTCGTAATCACTATAGGATAATAACTATACTGCACCAATACTAGTCACCTTAAAAGTTGATCCTGCCTACTGAAAAAAAAATGGTGGTTACGTGTACCCCTAGTTGTCTTCATAGGTGCCACCTGCTCCTATCTCCACTAGTTGTACCCACTACCCTCCCTATTATAATTACAATATTTATTCATAATATGGCAGTTGTACTCCTAGCTTTCATCATAGGTGACGCCTGCTCCTATCTCCGCTAGTTGTACCTACTACCTTCCTCATTCGATCGGCTCCCTAACTCGTAGATACCCGTGCTTGTCCCACAGTGGGGTGTATCACTTCCCAAAGTGGCAACCCGATACCACTAAAGATGCATGGCTTATACCTACATGATGCAACACCGTCTTACCTGCCAGCCCGGGCCCACGCACATACATGACCCCGTAGGACTTGCGTTGCCAACGCTAACCCATTTTGACCTCTTACAATGAAACCCAGTAAGCGTGTCCCGTCCTCGATCTAGATCGAGCTCACTTAGATACTAAATGGGTTACTGGTTGAAAAGGGTCCCCACGCTTGACACAAGCTTTCCACCTATGCTTGGTCCCCACTAGGATTTCCCACTTAACCCCCTCTTATTCATGTCTTCTTACATGTTTCAACTTGGTTAAGTGTTTATAATTATATCCCACATGTCACCAATGTTACCCACTTATCAAATCAACATGTGTTATTGGTTAAGCTTGTCTTAACCCTATCTTCTTATTAGATCAATATATATATTATTGGTTAAGCTGGTCTTAACCCTATCCACTTATATATTATTGGTTAAGCTGGTCTTAACCCTATCCACTTATCAGATCAATATATAATATTGGTTAAGTTTGTCTTAACCCTATCCACTTATCAGATTAATATATATATTATTGGTTAAGCTGGTTTTAACCCTACCCGCTTATCAAAATATTGGTTAAGCTGGTCTTAACCCTCTCCACTTATATATTATTGGTTAAGCTGGTCTTAACCCTACCTACTTATCAGATTATTGGTTAAGCTGGTCTTAACCCTATCCACTTATCATGTTTTACTTAATTTATGATTAAGTACATCTTAGTTCACAGATACATTGGTTAAAAAATAACTCCCTAAATATCAACCTCGAAGACCGAAATCAACATCAGATTGGTACTCAGAGAATTACTCACTCAACCTAACTTCTGTTTGTCATTCATATTCGTCTTTGATTAGCATTAATTAATTATTAATGGACAAACCTCTCAATTAAGTCAATTGCTTATGGCCGCTGGATATGCCGGGCGGTTCCGGGCAGACTTCCACCACAAGCCAAATTTAACCTCGTGTCCAAGCATCTTTTAATTATGCCTACGACCTCTCACATTAGACTGTCGTTTGCAGTTGCCGGGTGTGCCGGGCGGGTCCGGCAGTCTTATACCACAAACGAGTCTAACCTCGTATCTTAGGCATTTATTACTTATTTAATTTATGCCTTTGACCTCTTACATTAGACTACCGTTTGTGGTTGTTGGATGTGCCGGGCGGGTCCAGGCAGTCTTATACCACAAACGAGTCTAACCTCGTGTCTTAGGCATTTATTATTACACATTATTATTCAACACCAATATGAATTAATTATCCCTATTCAAAATTATCAATAATTTCCAAATTAATCTATGTCCATAATTGTCACCTAAATTAAGTCCATACTTTTCAGGTATATAAATTATACCAATAGTGTCTCAAATTAATTATATGCCCTTAAAGCTATTTTATTCCAATTTACAATATGTACATTTAATATTTTCCCATTGTCCCCACGTCGTTCGTACGTTTAATAGGAAATACGTTAGACTCGCAAATAGTCTAACTCATAAAAAGAAAAGAAACATCACAACTTGCATAACACATAAAGTGGATCTAACTAGCATATAAGAATAGACAAACATGGATCAAAACTGGCATGATTATGATTCATATTAACATAAATTTGCATAATCAACACTTGCGTAGGCAATAGTCATAAAACATAAATTCGTATAAACTACGTACTGTCATGGATCTAAATGTATAGATCTAAACATGTAATTGTGAACTTGCATATATGGATATGGTTTTCCTATAACTTGCATATGAATTTCATACAAACTTACATTCAAACTAGCATATGATTCACATACAAACTTGCATAGGAAATGGGTATATAGAACATAAATTTGCATATGTACTGCCATGGATCTGAATATAGATCCAACATAAAAATGTGAACTTGCACATTAATTTAAATATGTAAACTAATATCACATATTTTACATATAAACTAGCATATACATACTTGATTCACATATAAACTTGTGTATAATCCACATACAGACTTGCATATGATTCACATCCAATCTAGCATATGATTTACATCCAAAACAGCATATGATTTACATCCCAAACTTGCATGTAAACGGATGTCATAAAATGAATCAAGTTAAACATATATGATTGGGCATATGAAATAGATTTACTAACATAAGTTAACAAAATTGTCATATATTCACAAACAGATGATAACAAAGTTAAGCAACGTCATATGATTCAACAAACATATTCTCATAATCCCAATTATAACTCATCATAATTAATTTATTAATTCTTTTATGAAAGAAATTGTACTCACAAAGATGGATTATAAAGAGAATAATTCGTTCGTCGTTTGTATAAGAGTTCTGACTTGCAATTCCTAAGCTTTAGGAAGAAGGTGAATTATTTCAGCAGCAGCATGGTGGCTAAGAGACTAATTTAGTTTAGGTTTAGAGCTAGAGTCTATGCGTGCTTATATTGAGTTTTAGATTAATATAAGTCGTTAGATCAAGATATGGGTAATCAGAACCATTCAGGCCAATTAGAACGATCCAGAAAATGCCACCTAAGCCCTAGTGACTCAGCCTCAAGTCAGAAATCGTCACATTTCAGATCTGCCCGAGGGGGTAGGTCGACACCCAGGTCGACCCCCTGGTCGACCTGTATACGGGAGGTCGACCTCCTGGTCGACCTGGCCTGGGGCGGGAAAAATCCTGCCCATCCCGCTTCTCTGTTTTGAATTCGAATTTTGAATTTCTGAACCTGAGCTATTTTTAATTTATTTAAATTCTGAAACTTCTGAGGGCCATAACTTCCTCATACGAAGTCCGATTTACGAAAACTTGGACACTATTCCAAGCAGAATTTCGAGACGAACGCAATGGCGTAACCCATTTCCCTTAACCCTTCTCTTAAAAATTAAGTGTTCTCAAATTTGTTAATTTTAATAATTAAAATTACGGGGTGTTACATTCTCCCCTCCTTAAAGGATTTCGCCCCCGAAATCTCCAAGTTAAGGAGAATGTATATCCTAACATCCAATCATCCATCTACTCAATCATCAAACACAGGCATCCATTGTGCTTAAAAGATTCTAATGCCATATGAACATATGCAAAAAGTGTGTGTATATGTTCCTTATCTAATGCAAAATCAGGTGGTCTACTGATTCAGCTGACCTCCTTAATACAAATCATGATAATGCCATGCGTCCATTATGTATGTGAAAGAATCCTAACGATGCATTATTTCTACATGCGTGCACAACCATTCATCAAAATGCAGCATCCATATGATAACACAACCATTATACATCCATTAAATACACACACATATTCATATGCAATATGAAAGTGATTGAGCCGATCTAGTGTCTAATGTGTGTGTACATGCATCCACGAGCAACCACTAGCAACCACTTGCATCCATTTGCATCCACTTGCATCCACCAAACATAACATGTCTCAAACATATGTTTACAACCATAGGGTTTTTTCCTAACTAAAGATCGAAGATATCATCACAAAGGCATATTAAACGATAGGACAAGTATCAATAAAGAGGTAGAGAAAGGAGAAGTTAAAAACATACCCTCAAAAAGGAAAGGGTACAGCGTACGTATCTTGTCTTCCGCCTCCCAAGTCACGTCTCCTTGATCATCTCCCCATTGCACTTTGACCAACTTGACCTCTTTGTTGCATAGCTTTTATACCTCCGACCCAAGGATGCATGTAGGAGTTCGTCTAATCGTGGCATCTCACTCTACTTCATGTTCGGCTCCACTACTTCCGCGGTATCTTGTAACACTTCCATAAATGCGATATGTGAAACACGTCGTGGACACCACTGAGCTCGTTGCCTCTTCTCATGTCCCTCCAAAATCTAGGATACATAACCTCAAAAGATCTTCAAGGATTCTATTCACCCCTTTATGTCCGTCCATCCATCTATGGATGATAAGCGATGCTCGTACTTGCCGCCTTTTGCATATCACCTTTTCCCCTTGGATCGAAAACTGCTCCAAGCCCTGTCCCACAAGCACCGATATAAACTGCGAAAGGCTTACTTCCATCTGGCAAAAATAAAACTGGAGTTGTCATCAACGTCCTCTTCAAATGCTGGAAAGCATCGTCATAGTCAACATCCCAAGCAAAAATCAAGTTCTTCTTCGTTAACCAAGTAAGTGGGGTTGATATCTTCATGAAGTCCTTATTGAACTTTCTATAATAACCAGCCAGCCCTAAAAAGCTTCTTAGTTCTGTTGTGTTCTTAGGAATCTTCCAAATCTAATATTGCCACCACCATTGCGGGATCCACAGCTATCCCTTCCTTAGAGACCACGTGTCCTAAGAACCTCACTTCTTTTCTCCAAAAGTTGCATTTGGAGAACTTAGCTTTGAGTTGATGCGCTCGTAGGGTCTCTAAGACTTCCCTAAGATGTAGGGCATGCTCTTCCTCACTTCTAGAGAAAACCAAGATATCGTCCACAAAGACTACCACAAACTTGTTTAGAAACTCCCTAAACACCCTGCTCATTAAGTCAATGAAGTATGCGGGTGCGTTTGTCAAACCAAAAGGTATGGCACGCCACTCGAAGAAACCGTCAGGAGTTCTAAATGCAGTCTTATCTATGCTGTCTTCAACCACCCTTAGCTGATGAAATCCTATATCCAAATCCAGTTGCGAGAAAACCGAAGCACCCACCAACTGATCGAATAAATCATCTATCCTCGGCAATGGGTGTTTGTTCTTCTTGGCGAGCTTATTCAGCTCTCTATAGTCCATGCACAGTCTAAGTGAACCATCAGCCTTCGTAACAACTGGAGCACCCCATTCCGAAATACTTCTTATGAACCCCTTCTCAAGCAACTCTTTCACTTGCTTACTGAGTTCTCTTCTCTCCCTCGGGGCCATGTGGCGCACTGGTAATGTAACTGGCTTTGCATTATCTACTAGGTATATTCAAAAGTCTATCTCGCGCCTCTGGGGTAAACCCCGAAATTCATCGAAGACGTCACTATATTCACGGACCACACGAATAGATTCCAAATCATCGTTGGATGTGTCAAGGGATTCTAGGTAGCTAAGCATTACCGGACCTCTAGGGTCACAAGAAATATCAATGGTCTTTCCACAACGAGTTAACAATCTAACTACGCTTCTTTCACAGTCTAGGATGGCACCGTATCTAGCTAGCCAATCCATGCCTATAATCAAGACGTAGCCCATGAAGCCAAGAACAAAGGCGTTGCATTCAAACCCAACGCCCAAGACAGACACTCTCAAATCCCGACAAATCATTGAAAGATGAGCCGAACCACCAATAGGATTTGAGACTACCGTGGGATCTGTAACTAGACTAGTATTTAGGTGCAGTGTTTTAACTAACGAAGCAGATACAAACGAGTGTGAGGCGCCAGAATTCAAACAAGGTTCGAACAGGATGATCAGAAAGAAAAACCAAACTTCCAACCAAGATATTTCTACCTCTATCAGGTATGCCAGCCATGAGGGAACCCGTCTGCCCTCCAGAAGATCCTGTACCTTGTCCTTACTTTTTCCTTTTGCTACTTTGGATGATCCTAATAAGATGTCCTGTTTCTCCGTAACGATAACAACTAGTCTTCTTCTTCTTTCTAACGTCTTTATTTAAGTAGTCAGGTATTTCACAAGTGTGGCCCTTCCTTTTCTTTTGGCCCTTGTTATCCTTACCGCCTTTCTTTGGATCTACTTTATCGTGTGTCTTATCCATGTCTCTCCTGCACATTCTCCGTTCGTGACCTCCTACAATAATGAGGCTTCGTCCTTCATTAGTCAAGCAGCTAATTAAACCTTCCTCCCATCGTCTATCTTAAAGGTACCAACAAGTCCTCCACTTCCTTCTAGCTTTGACAAACGTCCCAGTCCCATGAAGCGGTTTTCCGCCCACCGTACGGAAGTTCTTGCATATCTTAAAAAATCGTCTATACATGGAGGAAGAAATTCAAAAAGGAAAGAGGAAGAGATTTAAAACGGAGATTCGAAGGAAAGATATATGGCTCTTGGGGGTTATGTTTTTCAAAATAAACTTTTCTCTTAAAAATACTCTCCTTAAAACATATTTTTGAAAGTATTCCTTTATAAAAATGTTTTTGAAAAACAATTTTTCAAAATCTCTTATCTGTTCTTGGCAACCTTTAGCTCTGATACCATGTGTAACACCCCACGTCCATTAATTTCACCCTCAAAGGAAATGCATTAACTTTCATGGAGTATTATTGGTGTATAGAACAGAATATAACAAGACAGATACATATATTGGTACTTGAAAATTTTAAAACAACTTTTATTGCAGCGGAGAAATAGTTTGATTATGACAACATCATAAACCAACAGTTAAACCAAGTGCACTTAATATCCATCTTGACAAATTGTTTTCTGAGTACATAAAGTAAAAAAGCATAACCCCAACATAAGTAGCCATAAAAGAGATGAGCTGAACTTTACTTTCAGCAATCCAAGCACTTCCAAAAGAGAGAGAAAGCGATCCAAATCAAGCTCCACTAGTACTAGTCCTACCTTGAGAACCTGGGGGGGAGGAAGAAAAGAGGCGAAAACAAGGGGGGTCAGACATAAAGTCTGGCGAGTACAATAACTTTAACAATATAATTATTAAAGTAATTATGATAAGGCATAAACTGGTAAAACAAGGAATAACTGTGAAACAAGTGGGCAAGACAAAGCAAACAGAGGAAAATTCTGACGTTAATCTCGCTCCTAATCACTATAGGATAATTACTATACTACAGCAATACTAGTCACCTTAAAAGTTGATCCCGCCTACTGAACAAAATAATAATGGTTGTTTCGTGTACCCCTAGTTGTCTTCATAGGTACCGCCTGCTCCTATCTCCACTAGTTGTACCCACTACCCTCCCCATTCTAATTACAACATTTATTCATAATATGGCAGTTGTACTCCTAACTGTCTTCATAGGTGCCGCCTACTCCTATCTCCACTAGTCGTACCTACTACCTTCCCCATTCGATCAGCTCCCTAACTCGTAGATACCCGTGCTGGTCCCACAGTTGGGTGTATCACTTCCCAAAGTGGAAACCCGACACCACTAAAGATGCACGACTTATACCTACATGATGCAACAACGTCTTACCTACCAGCACGGGCCCACGCACGTACATGACCCCGTAGGACTTGCGCTGCCACCGCTAACCCGTTTTGACCTCTTACAATCAAACCCAGTAAGCGTGTCCCGTCCTCGATCTAGATCAAGCTCGCTTAGATACTAAATGGGTTACTGGTTGAAAAGGGTCCCCACGCTTGACACAAGCTTTCCACCTATGCTTGGTCCCCACTAGGATTTCCCACTTAACCCCATCTTATTCATGTCTTCTTACATGTTTCAACTTGGTTAAGTGTTTATAATTATATCCCACATGTCATCCATGTTACCCACTTATCAAATCAACATTGGTTATTGGTTAAGCTTGTTTTAACCCTATCTGCTTATCAAATCAATATATATTATTGGTTAAGCTGGTCTTAACCCTATCCACTTATATATTATCGGTTAAGCTGGTCTTAACCCTATCCACTTATCAGATCAGTATATATTATTGGTTAAGTTTGTCTTAACCCTATCCACTTATCAGATTAATATATATATTATTGGTTAAGCTGGTTTTAATCCTACCCGCTTATCAAATTATTGGTTAAGCTGGTCTTAACCCTATCCACTTATATATTATTGGTTAAGCTGGTCTTAACCCTACCTACTTATCAGATTATTGGTTAAGCTGGTCTTAACCCTATCCACTTATCATGTTTTACTTAATTTATGATTAAGTACATCTTAGTTCACAGATACATTGGTTAAGAGAATAACTCCCTAAGTATCAACCCCGAAGACCGAAATCAACATCAGATTGGTACTCAGAGAATTACTCACTCAACCAAATTTTTGTTTTCCATTGATATTCGTCTTTGATCTGCATTAATTAATTATTAATGCACAGACCTCTCAGATTAAGTCGATTGCTTGTGGCCGCTGGATATGCCGGGCGGTTCCGTGCACACTTCCACCACAAGCTAGACTTAACCTCGTGTCCAAGCATCTTTTAATTATGCCTACAACCTCTCACATTAGACTGCCGTTTGCTGTTGCTGGATGTGCCAGGCGGGTCCGGCAGTCTTATAACACAAACGAGTCTAGCCTCGTGTCTTAGACATTTATTACTTATTTAATTTATGCCTTTGACCTCTCACATTAGACTACCGTTTGTGGTTGTTGGTTGTGTCGGGCGGGTCCGGGCAGTCTTATACCACAAACGAGTCCAACCTCGTGTCTTAGGCATTTATTATTACACATTATTATTCAACCCCAATATGAATTAATTATCCCTATTCAAAACTGTCAATAATTTCCAAATTAATCTATGTCCATAATTATCACCTAAATTATGTCCATACTTTTCAGGTATATAAATTATACCAATTAGTGTCTCAAATTAATTATATGCCCTTAAAGCCATTTTATGCTAATTTACAATATGTGTATTCAATATTTTCCCATTGTCCCCATGTCGTTCGTACGTTTAATAGGAAATATGTTAGACTCGCAAATAGTCTAACTCATAAAGAAACATCACAACTTGCATAGCACATAAAGTGGATCTAACTAGCATATAAGAATAGACAAACATGGATCAAAACTGGCATGATTATGATTCATATTAACATAAATTTGCATAATCAACACTTGCATAGGCAATAGTCATAAAACATAAATTCGTATAAACTATGTACTGTCATGGATCTAAATGTATAGATCTAAACATGTAATTGTGAACTTGCATATATAGATATGGTTTTCCTATAACTTGCATATGAATTTCATACAAACTTACATTCAAACTAGCATATGATTCACATACAAACTTGCATAGGAAATGGGTGTATAGACTATAAATTTGCATATGTACTATCATGGATCTAAATATAGATCCAACATAAAAATGTGAACTTGCGCATGAATTTAAACATGTAAAGTAATATCACATATTTTACATATAAACTAGCATATACATACTTGATTCACATATAAACTTGTGTATAATCCACATACAGACTTGCATATGATTCACATCCAATCTAGCATATGATTTACATCCAAAACAGCATATGATTTACATCCCAAACTTGCATATAAACTGATGTCATAAAATGAATCAAGTTAAACATATATGATTGGGCATATGAAATAGATCTACTAACATAAGTTAACAAAACTGTCATACATTCACAAACAAACGATAACAAAGTTAAGCAACGTCGCATGATTCAACAGACATATTCTCATAATCCCAATTATAACTCATCATAATTCATTTATTAATTATTTTGTGAAAGAAATTGTACTAACAAAGATGGATTAGAAAGAGAATAATTCGTTCGTCGTTTTTATAAGAGTTCTGGCTTGCAATTCCTAAGCTTTAGGAAGAAAGTGAATTATTCCAGCAGCAGCATGGTGGCTAAGAGACTAATTTAGTTTAGGTTTAGAGTTGGAGTCTATGCATGGTTATATAGATTTTTAGATTAATATAAGTCGTTAGATCAAGATAGGGGCAATCAGAACCATTCAGGCCAACTAGTACCATCCAGAAAATGCCACCTAAGCCCTAGTGACTCAGCCCCAAGTCAGAAATTGACACATTTCAGATCTGCTCGAGGGGGTAGGTCGACCCCCAGGTCGACTTGTATAGAGGTCGATCCCCAGGTCGTCCCCCTGGTCGACCTGACCTGGGGCGGGAAAAATCCCGCCCAGCCCGCTTCTCTATTTTGAATTCGAATTTTGAATTTCTGAACTTGAGCTGTTTTAAATTTATTTAAATTTTGAAACTTCTGAGAGCCATAACTTCCTCATACGAAGTCCGATTTACGAAAACCTGGACTCTATTCGACGCAGAATTTCGAGACGAACGCAATGGCATAACCCATTTCCCTTAATTCTTCTCTTAAAAATTAAGTGTTCTTAAATTTGTTAATTTTAATATTTAAAATTACGGGGTGTTACAGATTAACTCTAGTCGAATAACTAATTTCAATTAACAATATTTGATAACTCTCTTCGAATAACTATTTTTCAAATAACTATATTTGATAACTTTTATTTCGAATAACTCTATTCGATAACTCCCTTTCGAATAAGCTAATATTCGATTAACTCTCTTCAATTAACTCTATTGGATTAACCCTATTCGATTAACCCCTTTTCGATTAACTCTATTTGATTAACCCTATTCGATTAACTCCTTTTTCAAATAACTCTATTCGAATAACTAATATTCGACTAACTCTTGTTCGATTAACTCTATTCAATTAACTCTAACTCGATTAACTCTAATTCGATTCAACTCTAATCGATTAACTCTAACTCAATTAACTCTAACTCGATTAACTCCTATCAATTAACTCTTACTCGATTAACTCTAATTCGATTTAACTCTAATCGATTAACTCTAACTCAATTAACTCCTATCAATTAACTCTAACTCGATTAACTCCAATCGATTAAATCTAATTCGATTTAACTCTATTCGATTAATTCTAACTCGATTAACTCCTTTCAATTAACTCTAACTCGATTAACTATAATCGATTAATTCTAATTCGATTAACTCTAATCGATTAACTCTAATTCGATTAACTCTAATCGATTAACTCTAACTGATGTCCACTTTAAACAATTTTCTCATAACTTTTTTATATCTCGTTAATTCCCTTTTTTATAATCCTATTTATTTTCCAAATGAATATTCCTTTTGTAATTTTATTTATTTAACAAATAAATATTTCCTTTTCAATTCTATTTATAAACGTTTTACAAATATTCCCAATTCAATTATATTTGTTTTACAAATATTTCCATTTCAATTATATTTGTTTACAAATATAACTTATTTTCA
The DNA here is from genome assembly GCA_030737875.1 of Allium sativum. Classification (NCBI taxonomy): domain Eukaryota; kingdom Viridiplantae; phylum Streptophyta; class Magnoliopsida; order Asparagales; family Amaryllidaceae; genus Allium; species Allium sativum. The sequence goes on along the minus strand of CM060916.1, from coordinate 163,948,773 downwards.
ATATACACTTTGAAAATTCCCTTTGTATATTCCAGTATTTCTTATGGTATTTAAAAATACCATATATCACTGTTCAATATCATCCAAACACATACAATCAACAACAGATTGTATATCACATCATATATCACAATATATATGAAAATAGTAAAAAAAATGTTGAGGAATCCAGTTGGATCCCTCCGACCTGTTTCCCTGCATCATAGATGTTACACAATATAATTCAAATCAATTTCATTTCACTATGAAATATTCTGATAAAAAGAATCAATATTTGATTAACGATATATATATAACTATATCGATATTTTCAACTAATCAATCAGCAGTTCAACCAAACAGTCAATACACAGCAATCAATCATCATTTGTTAGTTCTAAAAATACATTATAAAAATATGAACTAGTAGAGTTGGTGAGTTTTACTCACGTTGGATAGTTATTGTTAAATAACGATTAACTATCTTTGATTATGATGGACAATTTATTTTGCTATAAATTGTAACGAGCTCCAATTCACTTCCAGTCAGTTCCAGCGTGTAGCCCTCGTCCATACGATCCCAACTGATCTTGTTTTGCTGAATTAAAATAATTTCTGACCCACTACCCTTCCGTGAATACCTAGCCCAGCAACTCAACTTCTTCTTCCCGCAAATACTCCAGCTTGCTCCTCCTCCATTTCTCCAATTTCAGCGCTTAAGTTTTTCGTCCACCATCAACCGTAACACGCAATGTAGGATTCGAACTCCTTCTCTCCTCATGCTCTTCACAACCATACCATTCGTGAGAAACTCGAACACTCCAACGTAATTAGCATCGACAGTACCATGTCGAGCTTCCCAGTTTCGAGCGACAGATTTCACCTTCGAATCCCTCAAAATTTCCACAACCGATACCAAATCCAACCACGAACCCAAAGTAAACAACCACAATTCAAATTATAGCCCCAATTCCCGAAGAATCCATACCCTAGACTAACTCTGTACAAAAATTAGCGAACCAAATTCACGTTGAACCCAACAATACTCACATAGAGTTGAAACGAATCTCAAGGGGGATTCAATCATATATGTTTTATGATTTCTAGAATTTTATTTCATTTTCTTTGGATTTTATTTTGATCGAAACAAATTTCCTGGAAATAAAAATGTTACGGCGGAATGTTTGACCAAATGAAGAGATGAGTTAGGTTTAGAAATAGTTAAGGGGTTTTTATAGTGTATTTTTAATAATTTAATATTCGATAAAATATTCTTTTTTACCCAACCGTTTTTTGTATTCGTATTTAAAAATTACTGTGATCACATATGATACCCAAAAATCACGAAAATGAACATACCCCTATAGTTCGACATTACGGACCCAACGAAACTTGTTTCGTCGAATTCCGACTCCGTTTGCTCACACAGCGTATTTTTAAAGTCAAATTATTGACTATATTTTCACATTAAAATCCCGTACAGCCACATGCTAACTTCAAAAATCACGAAAATTGATATCTAACAATAATTTGACATTACAGATCCAACAAAATTGGTTTCGTCGGATTTGGAGGCCGTTTGCAAAAATGGCTATTTTTGATGTTCTAAATATACCGTATAAATATATAAATATTTAAAACAATTAAAATAAGTATATATAAATAAATATTATCGTATATATTCACAATAGAATACCATACAGCCCCAGAATATTCCTATCTGGATTTCATAACTTGATATTTCAAATCTCGATTAAATCGATACTCGATTTATAATGAAATTCCTTTTATAATATAAATAAATCGCTATAAATTATAAAGGAGTTCCACTGCGATTTTTCTAAAATTTGATTTGGACACAATTCACAATCTATACGACGAAATCCTGAATTTTCTCTTCCATTAGAAAAATATATTTAACCAGCTTCGAACGTTTCTTATTTCACAGAAATCCGGCTTAAAACGGATTCTGTATATTCATTTAAAGTTTGAATCGCCAAATTACGAACTACCACGCCATTTCGAGCTCGACTATAATTATAATTCAATTATATGTTCAAACTTCGTTTAAATAATATATTCGTTAATATAATTCAATTGTAAACTGAATTATATATTTTGAATTGTCCAGTTCACACAATATTGTCGATTCAACTTAATTCCGATTATTTCAGAATTAAATATATTATTCCATTATTTATATTAATTAAATATTCAAAGTTATTCAATTAAACGACCATTAAATTCTCTAAATCATTTATTTAAATAATTAAATAAATTAATTATTATCTCGATAAAATATGGGACGTTACATTCTTCCCCCCTTAAAATAATTTCGTCCTCGAAATTGCTAAGGTAGAAAACAAACCCTGTTGACTGGTTAGAACTTATTTGTTCACCTCATAACTTCAGTTTCAACTGAACCAATTTAATTTCAATTAAATATTAATTCATTCTGAATAACTAAAATTTTCAAAAATTCTGAAAATTTTCTTACACCCGAAATTTCGCTAGCACCTCCTTTGTACGGCTCAATCGGTACAGCTACAACTCGCCTCTCTATGCCTTCTCCAACCCAAAAGAAAATCAAACAGCCAAGCGGCTTGCCAAACAAGCTCATAATCCCATACTGAATGAAACATGTACCTTTTTGTTGGGCGTATAATTATATCCTTTGCATTTGTTACCCATTCAACATACACCCATGTCATTCCAATCAATCTCCAACCAATTTTATCCACAACCCAATCATTTGCTTTTCCAAGCCAAATTTCATTTCAAACCCAAGTACTATTCTTGATTCCAAATTCTTATATCATCAATCCAGCTTACTCGATATCATTCCAATATAATTCCATATTCTAATTTAATTTGATACCCTTCTATTTCAATACAATTTTCTCTTAACTGGTTTCAATTCAATTTCAATTTGTTTACACAAATTCATATTTAATTTGTTTTAATTCAAACAATCTTTCCCAGGGAGTTTCAAATAGCTTAGCCTTTCCAAAAATCAAATATCTTTTTTGAGAATTCAAAACAACTTGCTTTTCTCAAAACAATTCAAGAATCATCTCTTTGGTAGTAATCCATCACTTACACACTCGAAAATGAACACTGATGATGTTCGGGTCAACATCGGAATTTATTTTCCAGCGACCGAGGTGAGTTCAATACTATATCACTTTCAAAACCATTTCTAAACACTTCCATTTTGAAATCAGTTCAAAATATCATTTTCAATGCTTGTAACAAATTTAAAATCTCCCAGGATTAAAAATTCTCATATATTCAATCCAAATTCATTTACAAACACCGTTTTACATTTCCATAATTTTAATTTCAATTCAACCCTTCTGACTTCATATATTACACTTATATGAATCCTGATTGGTTATATATATAACCATTCCAATTATAATCTTATTCGATTATAATAACAATAAACACATCCAGTATATTATAAAAATTTCAATCTTTCATATCAAAATATATTTGGGTAAAATTATTTCATTTACCCTCCTTTCAAAACATACCATGTCGGTTCATCGTATTCAAGTGTTTATTAACTCCTATCGATACAGTGGATCAAACTGATCGACCAGAACTCATAAACAACTCAACCAATAAATCTCCACAATATAAAACAATTTTATAAAATCTACAAATACGTTCACTCGTATATACACACTCAAACTCAATCTAGGGCATTACTAACCCCATCTCTACAGAGTTACGCCACAGAGCCAAGGTAATTACTTAACCTTCAGCTCTGATACCAACTGTAGTGTCCCGAATTTCCGGTACCATTTGAGCTGACCCAATAACACAAGTCCAACCCAAATTGAACTAGAAACCAGAAAACTAATATATAGAAAACAGAGGGTGAGAATAGATAAGATAGAAACTTAGAATATAAGAAGAATAAGAACATACAACATCAGAGTAACACGAATCTCACAGCGGAATGAACAACATATAATAGATAACATATCCTTGAAATATAATCAGTATATGCATACAGTAACATTATCAAAGTACAACACTTACAACACAGCGGAATAAACAAAAGATATATAATCCTGAAGCCTCCTCCTCTAAGCTCTCCAAGTATATATGTAAAATCCTGACTACTTGACTGCCCCTACAAAATTGGGCACCCAAGAGTTTAGGGAAAACAAAACAGAACAAACTCTGGGTCAATCATGGGACTGGTGTGAGTAAAACAATTTAAAACAGTTTGAGTAATTAAACGATATCTTATAAGACCACGCAGTATAACGAAACGGGTTTTTCCCTTATGAGAACCCAAATCAATTTGATTTAACTTTCAAATCATTTTGAAAGAAACGAAAATCTTTATATCAAAACTCATTGATATTATAATAGTGTCTATCTACCACAATATAATAATCATCTTGCAGAACGCTTTCATCTCACGTTCCACATATATAGTATACAATCAATACTGCGAGCACTTATTGGGTAATGGATTTCCAACTATGAGAAGGTCTGGAACCACCTTCCGATAGTGTACCTCTAGAGAGGAATACACTGGGTTCAATAAGAACATCTTGCAACCCAGCCACACATGACCGACCACTCATTTCGCTTGAGCGTATCGAATGTATATCACCAACGGTTGGGATCAACAACCGTTTCCTGAAAGGGACAGCATCGAATAGAATAAAGAAGTAAATGAAACCCTAGATCAGGTGATAATACACCCTAATTGGAAGCAACCCACTTAGCCATGTTGCCTGCCCGAATTTTGTCATTTCCCGGTTGTGAGGCTAGAGGCCACACTTATCTCTGACAGATCACACAATTATTCACTTTGAATGTCACATCGTCATACCCACCAAATCACAAATTGATTTCCCAAAAAATACCACGGGTATACAGCTAAGAGAAATGAATTCCTCCGCCACCAAACGTATATACGTTTGAAGAGATCAACTTACGTGATCCATTAAATATACTCTGTTAGACATTCTTCCATACAGGTCGTCCTAGGACTGGACAAACCGAAGGCACTATTCTGTAAACAGGACAGCCCTTGCATAACTCCATCTCCAATTATCTTCATTATATTTGATCGCAATGCTAATGCCCATACAAAGTGGTTTTCAGATAATGAATCTGATCCCGGTCTCTCCGTATTGACGACGGAAAAATGGTCAAAAAATTTGATAGTCGGTGATTTAACTATCAAAGAAAAACATGTGTGCAAACAACGATATTATTTCCAGATGGAAATTCTATCGATCAATCATCAATCATCATTTATCTCTTAAATTTATTTGTCATTCAATTATCCATTTCCCTATTCTCGTTTCCTTATATTCGAAAATTCTTATTTTTTGGATTTAGAAAATATACGTTATTACCATTGGAAAACATTTCCATTTCTTATTTTCTATATTAGAAAACATTTCTGATTCTTATTTGGAAAACATTTCCAAAACTCCTACATTTGGGTTTAAACAGATGTTTAAATAAAACATCGCTATGCCAACTCAAAACATTACACTAAATCACTAGATCCACTTAACCAAACTTTACTCTCAAACCTTAATCATTCCTTAGTTAAAAATGGAGTCAACCAAGTTGGGGTATAAATACCTCTCAGACGTTAACTGAACAATATTTCTAACTTCGAAAATAGACAAAGTTCACCTTCTAAATATTTAACAAACTTCCTTACGTAACTCTCGGATTCTATTTACGAATCCGTTTCTTTTACAGAAATCATTTGATTATAACAATAGTGTTATAATCCCATGCTTTCGAAATATAATAACTTAAGTATAACTTTTATTTATTAATTTGGATAAATAAACAACTAGTTTATTTATAAATAAATAAATCTTGATTAAAAACGGAAAGTGAATAGTACTTTAATGAATTCGATATAATCGAATTCAATGTATAATTCTCTTTCGAATAATCTCTATTTGATAACTCCTTTTCGAACAAACTATATTTGATTAACTCTCTTCGAATAACTAATATTCGATAATCTCTCTTTCGAATAAACTTTATTCGATAATCTTCTTTCGAATAAACTATATTCGACTAACACCTTTATTTGAATAAACTATATTCGATTAACTCCTTTCGAATAAACTGTATTCGATAACTCCTTTCGAATAAACTATATTCGATTACTCCTTTCGAATAAACTACATTCGATAATTCCTTTCGAAAAAACTATATTCGATAACTCCTTTTAAATAAACTATATTCGATAACTCCTTTAACTCTATTCGAATAAACTATATTCGATAATTCCTTTCGAATAAACTATATTCGAAAACTCCTTTAACTTTATTCGAATAAACTATATTCGATAACTCCTTTTTCTCTATTTGAATAAACTATATTCGATAACTCCTTTTTCGAATAAACTATATCCAACTAACTCTAATTGATTGATTCTAACTGATTAACTCTAATCGATTAACTCTAATTGATTAACTCTAATCGAATAACTAATTTCAGTCAACAATATTTGACAACTATCTTCGAATAACTATTTTTCAAATAACTATATTTGATAACTTTTATTTCGAATAACCCTATTCGATAACTCCCTTTCGAATAAGCTAATATTCGATTAACTCTCTTCAATTAACTCTATTGTATTAACCCTATTCGATTAACTCCTTTTCAATTAACTCTATTTGATTATTCTTATTCGATTAACTCCTTTTTCAAATAACTCTATTCGAATAACTAATATTCGACTAGCTCTTGTTCGATTAACTCTATTCAATTAACTCTAACTCGATTAACTCTAATTGATTAACTCTAATTCGATTTAACTCTAATCGATTAACTCTAACTCGATTAACTCCTATCAATTAACTCTAACTCGATTAACTCTATTTCGATTTAACTCTAATCGATTAACTCTGACTCGATTAACTCCTATCAGTTAACTCTAACTCGATAAACTCTAATCGATTAACTCTAATTCGATTTAACTCTAATCGATTAACTCTAACTCGATTAACTCCTTTCAATTAACTCTAACTCGATTAACTCTAATTGGTTAATTCTAATTCGATTAACTCTAATCAATTAACTCTAATCGATTAACTCTAATTCAAGTAACTCTAATCGATTAACTCTAACTGCTGTCCACTTTAAACAATCTTCTCATAACTCTTTTATATCTCGTTAATTCCCTTTTTTATAATCCTATTTATTTTCCAAATAAATATTCCTTTTTAATTTTATTTATTTAACAAATAAATATTTCCTTTTCAATTCTATTTATAGATGTTTTACAAATATTCCCAATTCAATTATATTTGTTTACAAATATTTCCATTTCAATTATATTTATTTTACAAATATTTCCATTTCAATTATATTTGTTTACAAATAAAATTTATTTTAAATATACACTTTGAAAATTCCCTTTGTATATTCTAGTATTTCTTATGGTATTTAAAAATACCATATATCACTGTTCAATATCATCCAAACACACACAATCAACAACAGATTGTATATCACATCATATATCACAATATATTTGAAAAATAGTAAAATAAATGTTGAGGAATCCAATTGGATCCCTCCGACCTGTTTCCCTACATCACAGATGTTACACAATATAATTCACATCAATTTCATTTCACTATGAAATATTCTGATAAACAGAATCAATATTTGATTAACGATATATATATATATATATATATATATATATATAAACTATATTGATATTTTCAACCAATCAATTAGCAGTTCAACGAAACAGTCCACACACAGCAATCAATCATCGTTTATCAGTTCTAAAAATACGTTATGAAAATTTGAACTGGTAGAGTTGGTGAGTTTTACTCACATTGGACAGTTATCGTTAAATAACGATTAACTATCTTTGATTCTGACGGATAATTTATTTTGCTATAAATTGTAACGAGCTCAAATTCACTCCCAGTCAGTTCCAGCGTGTAGCCCTCGTCCATACGATCCCACCGGATCTTGTTTTGCTGAATTAAATTAATTTCTGGCCCACTACCCTTCCGTGAATACCCAGCCCAGCACCTTAACTTCTTCTTCCGACAAATACTCCAGCTTGCTCCTCCACCATTTCTCCAATTTCAGCGCGTAATTTCTCCGTCCACCATCAACCGTAACATGCAATGTCGGATCTGAACTCCTCTCCTCATGCTCTTCACAACCATCCCATTCGTGAGAAACTCGAACACTCTAACGTAATTAGCATCGACAGTACCATGTCAAGCTTCCCAGGTTCGAGCGACAGTTTCACCTTCGAATCCCTCAAAATTTCCATAACCGAAACCAAGTCCAACCACGAACCCAAAGAAAACAACCACAATTCAAATTATAGCCCCAACTCCCGAAGAATCCATACCCTAGACTAACGCTGTACAAAAATCAGCGAACCCAATTCACGTCGATCCCAACAATACTCACATAGAGTTGAAGAGAATCTCAAGGGGGATTCAATCATATATGTTTTATGATTTCTAGAATTTTATTTCATTTTCTTTGGATTTTATTTTGATCGAAACAAATTTCCTGGAAATAAAAAGGTTACGGCGGAATGTTTGACCAAATGAAGAGATGAGTTAGGTTTAGAAATAGTTAAGGGGTTTGTATAGTGTATTTTTAATAATTTAATATTTGATAAAATATTCATTTCTACCCAACCGCTGTACCCAAAAATCACGAAAATAGACATACCCCTACATTTCGACATTATGGACCCAACAAAACTTGTTTCGTCGAATTCCGACTCCGTTTACTCACACAACGTATTTTTGAAGTCAAATTATTGACTATATTTTCACATTAAAATCCCGTTCTCTTCAAAAATCACGAAAATTGATATCTAACAATAATTTGATATTACAGATCCAACAAAATTGGTTTCATCAGATTTGGAGGTCGTTTGCAAAAATGGCTATTTTTGATGCTCTAAATAGACCGTTTAAATATATAAATATTTAAAACAATTAAATTAAATATTTATAAATAAATATTATTATATGTATTCACAATAGAATGCCGTACAGCTCCAGAATATTCCTATCAGATTGGGTAATGAAATAATGTGAAATAAAAATATGATTTATTATATATATATATTGGCCATTTGAGAGTGGTGATGGTGGCTGGAACATATGGTCTAGGGTTTTCACATTTTCCAAGGGGGGTATTTATAATAATTATGTTTTTTAATTTTAATTTAATTAATTTCAAAAATACATGCCTACCGATACGAACTCCAAATCAGACCCAACAAGTGTCGCCCTAGCTAAATACCCCCATTTCAGACATAATTGGATATGTCCCATGAGCCAATTCTACTGTTTTGATCAGTTTTCATTAAAAATAAAATATAAATCAATATATATTTAATTTAAACGTACATTTTAATTTACCGGGGCCACATAGTAACTCCAAAAATTCCAGAAAAATTATATATAGCTTTGTTTAGGCGATATGGTCCTAAAAAAACTAATTTCATCGAATTTGGAGACCGTTTGAAAAATGATCATTTTCTGGTTGATCCAAATTGAATGAAATTGACAAAAACTCGTTTTCTTTTGCCACGCTCAAATATTTATTCCAAAAATTGTGAAAATTGGAATCTAGCAATAATTTGACATTTCGGATCCAATAAAAGTGGTCTCGGCGAAAACGGAGGTCGTTTACAAAATATTTATTTTTAAAAGGGCTATATTTATATATTAAATTCCATAGCAACTATTCTGAATATTTAACTGGCCTTAACTTTTTATTCCCGCTATGAAATTCCAATTTTTCGCATTCATTGGAAAGATATTTTCAAACAGATTCAAATATTTTTTGTTTTACTAAAATCCGATTTATTTTGAATCATGTACATTCATTTGAAATTTGAAATCGAGTTTTCAATCTACCGCGCCATTTTAGGCTCGTTATATAATTAAAATAAATTTATATGTTCTAACTTCGGTTTAAATAAATTTTTCATCGTTATTACTTAAAATAAATTATTTTAAATATTAAAATCCATTAAAATTCTAAAATAAAATTTTTAAATTGGTTTAGAATTTTCGGGTTGTTACATTCTTAAATCTCTTAAACTGTACAGTCTTCAATACTTATTTCCTGCATATAAATCATATATATATATTATGGGTAAAGGTGTTAGTATTTATTTTATAATCAATAATTATTGAAACAAGGTTGTTGTCAACAAAATTCCATTCTCCAACAGTGTGTATTATGCATATCGGAATTTTCGAAATACAAATTGACTAATATTATCAATTAGTTTAGAATTTGGAACAATTAGTTATTTTAAATATTTGGGTCTTTGTGTAAAATATTGGGAGAAATGGAGGAACATTTGTAAGTAGTGGTAGATTTTTTTAGAAGTGGATATGTGAATATAAAATAGTGTAAGAGATTAAATAATTGTAAAATATAAGATACTAGAATTTTAAAATTAAAATATCTAAAATTGGATAGAATCAAGTAAAATTGGGATAATGAGAGAGCTTAACATTCTTCTGTTTTTACTTTAATTTAAATATATTACTTCTTATTAAATTAATTTTCCATATTATGAATCCTCTAAATTATAAGTGTTGCAGTGCATCTTCTTCAAGTAGCTCTAAAAATAAAATCCTAGTCGAAGTGCGGCTAAGGGTAGAAAAGAGAAGTTTGAATGTAACAATGGCTTGAGAAAGGGTCATTAAGCAAAGAACCATCCTAAATGTTTGTAGATGCAGAAAGAGAAGAAGGAATCTGACTTCGGTTCAAAGGGTATTCTCCTTGTAAAAATACTTATTTATATGTTCTCCATCTTGGGTTTCAAATACTAGATCTGAAACTCATATCAATAATTCATTATAGAGCTTAAAAGCAAAAGTGTTGTAGAAAGAGGGAACATGAAAGTTCACGTGCTAATTGAGATATTGTAGCAGCGGAAGGTTACCGTCTGATGTATGATGATTGAGTTAGTTTATGTTATACTAACCATTAATAGTAAAATAATCTATGTTTCCTATATAATGGAAAAATAATTATAGTTTTATTTGCAATGGCAGTATTGTAAGTTTTGGTACGAACATTACTAATTTAATAATATCTGAAGTCACTCCTTCGTACATTCCTTAACTTGATGGTGTTCCATAAAGGAGAAATCATATTATGTTTGACATAGTATAATTGACGATGAATGACATTTAGTTGCTTTTTTTCTTTTGCAGATACGTGCTTAAAATTGCAATACCATTCAAATTTGTACCGAACTCCCCATAAGAACTATGGATTGAACATAAACTTAACCTTCATTTGTAGGCTCTCTAGCTTAGGTAGAGTATAATCTATGACACTAATGAAGAAAACATATGTCAAGGCGCACTGCCATTTTGTAAAATGAATTTTCATCTAAAGAAACTAGTGGAAATAAGGTAGAATTGGATGATATAATGTCAACACATATAAACACTCATATTAAATAAATATTTGAACACCCTTACACTCTGTTTTAAATGTTTTCAATCTCATTTTCAAGTGAGACTTTCCAATCATGCCTTATCATTACTCCAGTATGTCATCTCTATACATGATATTTTGATATAAAACAAAATTAAATTATATAATATAAAACTGCAGTATTATAACCCTAACGATTTTAGGAACGGTATTTCTAAGTAGTTAATATCAATATCAGATATGTATTAATCAGGCATAACTATGAGATGTTTCAGAATATCATTATAATGTTGTAAGCCATTTCCAAAATTAATTCAGTCAAACTATGGAATGTGGGTCGTTTCCAAAATTAATTCAGTCAAATTTTGGAAAAGATTAGTGGTCCGTTTATTAAGGAAAAAATTAGGGGTCCATTTATTAAGGAAAAATTAGTGGTTCATTTATTAAGGACTAATTATCTCTCCATCTTTTGGTAAATGCAACACAAATTGGACCAAGTGGACCAAGTGGGAGAATGTAAGTCGTTTCCAAAATTAATTCAGTCAAATTTTGGAATGTGTACCGTTTCCAAAATTAATTCAGTCTAATTTTGGAAAAGATTAGTTGTCCATTTATTAAAGAAAAATTAGTGGTCCATTTATTAAGGAAAAATTAGTGGTCCAACTATTAAGCAAATTTATTAATGACTAATTATCTCACCACCTTTTGGTAACTTCCCATTTTTCTCTGACGTTCCTTTCATATTCTCAAACGGCTCTTTGATGGCAAGAGCAATATAAAGGGAGAACTCAGGTCTAATTTCTAATAAGGTCAATGAACCGACTCTCTCATAAAGAAAATACACCATCTAATTAAAGAGTGTGAAGGTTTAACACTATATCGGAAACTACAACACAAACTGGATGAGTTTGTAGATCCATTTCTCTTATTTCAGATATCATTCATTCTTTATATCCTTTATGAATTCAATTGCAATGGCTGGAGGTAAATATTTCGATTTTGGTTATAGCTTTCGTATTTAATCTTTAGTTTTGCATGTTTGTATTGACAACATGATTGTGTAAAAATAATTTTACATTTGGTACCAGAGCCATCAATCACTTCTACCTTGCTTGATTTGAAAATTATGCTACCTTAATTTTATTTTTCGTATGAAGGTTTCAGATTTTTCATGTTGGGTAAAATAAAATTTTCAGAATTTTTCATGTGAATTAATGTGAATTTTCATGATTATGTTTAATTATTAGTTTCACGTTTATTCATGTGAATGTTTGAGAAATAATAATCTTTCATGTCGTGTGTATATGGTGAATGGGAAGATACCCAAATCTATTAATTTTTAGTCCCACATAAAAAAGGACAAGGAGAGAAGAAGAAAATGGCACCACCATATCACACACACCCGAAAAACACTTAGGACTTTGCAAGTGCATGTGCGAATTTAGTTACTGCATCCTTTTTCTTTGGCCTGCTTGCTATGTTCTTTTTGTTCCTTTGCATTAAGACGGAAGGTTAATGTCTGTTTTGTAAGAGAATAGCCACATCATCTCTACTTACTGCAACCTGTGCTGCGCATGCCACATATGCTATATTATGAAGCTTACCCACAGGAATTTCAATATATCAATTTATCTGCATGCCACTACATGTTTCATTTCTTAATCTACCCACATGAATTAAGGAATTGAATTTACATTTTTGTCATTTGCTTATTATGAATCTATTCAAATATAACTTTAGCCTACGGGCAAGTTTTATGTCGCAGGATTCACATATATGTTTTCAGCATGATTTACATTGGTACACCATGATAAATTTTAAGTCTCAAAAATTTATTCCTAAGCATGTACTTTACTTTGGTTACAGTGTTCTTACCTGGAATTTCTTCTGATGTGAAGTGTGACATTCCTGAATTAAAGGGTAATAACTATAAGGTGTGAAGGAAAGAATGTTGCTACATTTAGGATGGATGTATATTGATTATGCTATTAGGAAAGATGAACCACCTACTATTACTGACAGTAGTACTCCAAATGAAATTAGCCTTTATGAAAAGTGGGAGAGATCAAACCATCTCTCTGTTATGTTCATAAAGACTAAAATTCGTACTAGTATTTGTGGTTATATCAATCAACATACTAAAGTCAAAGATATTCTTAAGGCCATCGATGAGCAATTTGCTTCTTCAGATGAAGCTCTTGCTAGCACCTTAATAATATAGTTTTTATCCATGATGCTCACTAAGATTAAAGGAGTGCGTGATTATATCATGCGCATGAGGGACATTGCGGCTCAACTAAATAACTTGGAAATTACCATGTTCGAGTCATTTCTTGTCCATTTCATTTTATGCACTCTTTCCTATCAATATGATCCTTTTAAAGTATCTTACAATACACATAAGGATAAATGATCAATTAATGAACTTATGACCATGTGTGTTTGAGAAGAAGGAATATTGTTGATAGAGGAGGGTGAAAAAGTGAACCTTGCTACTTCTGAAAAGAAGAAGGGTTGTGCTAAGGGAAAGGGAACAATGTCGGCTAAGCAGGCCATTAAGAAAGAGCCTAGATGTTTCTTCTGTAAAAAGAAGAGGCACATAAATAAAGACTGTCCTAAGTTCAAAAACTGGCTTATGAAGAAAGGTAATTTTCTTGCATTTGTGTGTTATGAATCTAATATGGTAAATGTTAATCATAATACTTGATGGATTGATTCTGGTACTACAATCCATGTTTTGGATACCTTGTTGGGTATGACAAACCTAGGAAACTAGTGGGCAGTGAACATTACATATATTCTGGAATTCAGATGAGTTCAGATGTAGAAGCTGTTGGGACATGTAGTTTAACTTTGAATAATGGTTTTTGTTTTGCATTTGGAAAAGACGTTTTATGTACCAAATTTCACTAGAAATTTGATTTCAGTTTCAAGACTTGTACCTTTGGGATTTTCCTTTAATTTTTCAATTTCTGGTTTTATTTTATCTAGAAATTCTGAAAGTATCCATTATGGTATTCTGTCTGATGTTTTACATCATCTTGAATTGCAAAATGACAATAGTCATAGTTCGATGCATGTTAATATTGTTTTAAAGAGATGCATTATGAATGAAAAGTCCTCTACGTTGTAGCATCGGAGACTGGGACATATCTCCATTGAGAGAGTTAAGAGATTGGTAAAGGATGGAGTACTTTCTACTCTGGACTTCGCTGATTTTGAGACCTGTATTAGTTGCATTAAAGACAAGCAAACTAATATACATAAGAAAGGTGCAAAAAGGAGTTCAGATCTATTGGAAATCATACATACAAATATTTGTTATTCGAACATGAACGCTAATGATCCGCAATATTTTATCACCTTCCTAGACGATTATTCACGATATATGTATCTCTATTTGCTTCGTTCTAAAGACATAGCTTTAGAAGCCTTCAAATTGTTTAAGACTGAACTAGATAATCAATGTGGTAAGCGCATTAAAATCGCGAGATCAAATAGAGGTGGTGAATACTATGGCATGTACATTGAAAAAGGACAAGTGTGTTGTCCATTTGCGAAATTTATTCAGGGGCTTGGGATTGCTGCCCAATACATTATGCCTGGTTTTTCGGACCAGAATGATGTAGCAGAAAGTAGAAATCGAACATTAATGGACATGGTGAGAAGTATGAGAAGTAATGTTAAACTTCCGTCTTTCTTATGGACTGAAGCTCTCAATACGGCAGTTTACATAGTAAACTGAGTTCCATCCAAAGCCATTTCCAAGATGCCTTTTGAGTTTTTTCAAAGGTTGGAAATCAAGTTTGGGACATGTACGCATTTGGGAATGCCCATTAGAAGTGAGAATTTACAATCCACAAGAAAAGAAGCTTGACCCAAGGACTATTAGTGTGTATTTCATTGGATATGCCGAGAAGTCAAAGGGTTATAGATTCTATTGTCTGTCCCATTGTACCAGGATTGTGGAATCAAGGAATGTTAATTTCTTGAGAATGATTTGATCAGTGGGTGTGATCAATTTCAGAACATTAGTCCTGAAATAGACCACTGTGAGGTTCCACCCTCTGATTCAATGGATAGGTTGATTGTCATTCACACTCCTCATGTTCAACCAAGTGTTTAATAGCCAAATATAACAATTCCACAAACTACTGATCAAAATTCAATAGATCATGTTGTAAATGAGAAACCAGTTCATCATGCTAATGAACAAGTCCCACTAAGGATATCTATTCGAGAAAGGCAATTAACTATTCGTAATGACTATGAAGTGTCCCTACTAGAATTGGATTATAGTATTGGAGTCGATAACGATCGTTCGCCATTTTCACAAGCCATAAGTTGTTTAGATCCAAACTTATGGACGAATGCTATGAAATAAGAGATAAATTCAATGGTGTCTAATCTGGTTGGGAATCTTGTCAAGTTGCCTAATGGTGTAAAAACCATTGGATGCAAGTGGGTTTTTAAGACAAAAAGAGACTCACTTGGCAACGTCAATAGATATAAGGCAAGGCTCGTTGCCAAAGGGTTCACTCAAAGGGAAGGGATCGACTATACAGAAACTTTTTGCCTTGTATCAAAGAAAGATTCTCTCTAAGTGGTCATGGCATTAGTAGCTCATTTTGACTTCGAGCTGCATCAGATGGATGTGAAAATGGATTTTCTAAATGGAGATTTAGAGGAAGAGGTTTATATGAAACAACCTGAAGGATTCTCCTCCAAGGATGGTGAGCATTTAGTTTGTAAGCTAAATAAATCCATATACAGGTTAAAACAAGCCTCCCGCCAGTGGTATAAGAAATTCCGTGAAATAATTACTTCATTTGGCTTCTAAGAAAATATCATGGATCAATGTACATATCTTAAAGTCAGTGGGAGTAAAGTTTGTTTTCTTGTGTTGTATGTGAATGATATTTTGCTTGCAACCAATAATAAAGGGATGCTGCATGAAGTGGAACAATTTCTTTCAAGTAACTTTGATATGAAAGATATGGGAGTGGGATCATATGTCATTGGCATAAAGATCCATAGAGATAGATCTCGAAGCATTTTGGGATTGTTCCAAGAGGCCTATACCAACAAAGTGCTTGAAAATTTAGAATGAAAGATTGTTCACCAAATGCAGCAACAATAGTGAAAGGTGATCAACCAATGCCCTAGGAATGACATCGAAAGGGAACAAATGAAGAACATTCTATATGCTTTAGCTGTTGGCAGCATAACGTATGCTCAAGTCTGTATCAGGCCAGATATTGCATATGTAGTTAGAGTGTTAGGAAGATATCAAAGCAACCCAGGGATTGATCATTGGAAGGCTGCAAAGAAGGTATTGAGATATCTTCAAGGTACTATTATGTATAGACATACAGATAGCCTTGAAGTGGTTGGCTACTCCGACTCCTATTATAATGGCTGCATTCATTCAAAAAAATCCACTTCAGGATATGTGTTTATGCTAGTTGATGGTGCCGTTTCATGGAGGAGTGTGAAGCAGACATTGACGACCACTTCTACTATGGAGTTCGAGTTCGTTTCTTATTTTTATGCTACCTCACATTGTGTATGGTAGAAAGGTTTCATATCTGGGTTGCAAGTTGTGGACTCTGTATGTCGCTCGATAAGAATGTATTATGATAATTCAGCTGCTGTTTTATGGCTAAGAATAACAAAAGTGGAAGTCGAAGTAAACACATCGACATAAAATTTCGAGCCATAGAGGAACGTGTTCAATAAAAGAAAGTGATTATTAAACATATTAGCACTGAACTTATGACTGTTGATCCCTTGACTAAAGACATGCAGATTAAGAATTTCAAGGGTCATGTAGTAAGAAAGGAACTTGGTTCTGTAATGTGATACATTCATTTATGTTATAATGAAATTTCTCATTCAGTTGGATATTTCTCATTTGAATTTTAGTACGTACATATTTGATGACTATTGCTAAGAAATATCATTATATCTTGACCTGAAGTAAAAGTAGGGTTTGCTCATTAAGTTAAAGCGTGAGTGATGAGAGATCGAGTATAATGTGATGCATAGAAGATTAATTCCTTCTCTAAGAGAGTTTGTTGCTATGATCCATATACGAAGTCTCTCTAGTTAAATGGACCAAGTGGGAGAATGTAAGTCGTTTTCAAAATTATTTTAGTCAAATTTTGGAATGTGTGCCGTTTCCAAAATTAATTCAGTCAAATTTTGGAAAAGATTAGTGGTCCATTTATTAAAGAAAAACTAGTGGTCCATTTATTAAGGAAAAATTAGTGGTCCAACTATTAAGCGAATTTATTAATGACTAATTATCTCCCCACCTTTTGGTAACTTCCCATTTTTTTCTCACGTTCCTTTCATATTCTCAAACGTCTCTTTGATAGCAAAAGCAGTATAAATGGAGAACTCAAGTCTAATTTCTGATAAGGTCACTGAACCGACTCTCTCATAAAGAAAATATGCCATCTAATTTAAGAGCGTGAAGGTTTGGCACTATATCAGAAATTACAGCACAAGTTGGACGAGTTTGTAGATCTACTTTCTCTTATTTCAAAACACCATTTTATGCTAGTTCGAACCCATTCCTTCTCCATTCCTACTCCATTTTATGCTAGTTCGAACCCATTCCTAGTCCATCCCTAGAGCTCAGCGTTTGGATTTTCACTAACACAAAAACACTTGCTTAACTAGAAGGAACACATATACAATCACCAGAACAACCAATTTGAACATCGATTGCTACCTGAAGATCACCAACGTGACTTCACACACTTTTTAAGGTAACTGGTTATTTTTCCAACTCTCCGTCTGTAACATAGATTTTACTGTATTGAAGTATAAATCGTAAGAGCAAGGTTTAAGACTGTAATTTCAGCAAAGAATATAGAATTGAAAATATTGTAATATTGCTAGGATTCTGAATCTAAAAGTACAAACCATAAAATAAGAATAAAAGATTTTGATAGTGCAAGGGATTGATTTGCATGAGTAGTAGTGTTAAGGAATTTATAGAGGATGAATATATTAAATCAAAGATAACTTCCCTTGACTTTAAGGCCATTTAGTAAGATATACTATTGCAGAAGAATGAAAGAACCGAGCAAAGTTCAAAATGAAAAAAAATATAGCTTTTTCGATGCTTAGGTTTGCTGGGCCTGTAGCATGCCTACGGTGGTACTGTTAACCATAGTAAAATTGTGGCTAAAAGCCTTAAAATCCCAATTGTTTGAGCCTACAAATTTTTTGGGAAAAAATGATAAAAAACACTATAATTTTTTATGATGGTTATGGCCATGTTTCAAGAGGTTGGAATTTGAGTAGTTTTAACAAATTTTCACTGTAAGACTCCACAAACAGACATACACTTTATTTTGTCTTTAAAGCATGCCTTCATGTACTACTACGATTTGTTGAACAGTATTAACAGTGTATTGATCTTTGAAGAAATATTTGTGTATTTCCAATAGCTTTTATCCTGACGTATATCAAATCTTTTGTTTTGTTAGCTCCTTTATTCATTTGATACTTCAATATCCGTTTTGAAGAATTTGTTATAAAGTTAATAGTAGCTTGTCATATAATTTAAAATTATGTGATCAATTTAATTAGCTTTTATGTTAAAATGATATAACATATTTTAACATGTGAAGCCGCATACTAAAATTTTCCAACGTTAGCAACGTAATTCAATATGGAGTTCAAAATAGAAAAGAGACGTTAAAAACATTGATTATATTATTGGTTTATCCATGATGGATCAACTTATAAAAATAGAGCATGTTGATTAACTTAATAAAAGTCAATCATGGATTAAATGATAGAATTTGAGTATCAAAACAAAAGTTATCTGTTAGACCAAAAAATGGCACTAACACCCAATTGACTATATTTCATAAAGAATAATATAGAATTATAATCTAAAAACAAGAAAAAAGTAATGAACACACGAGATTTATAGTGGTTCGATGTTAACGAGTCTGCGTCCACTTTATAGTTCTTTGATTAGATAGAGAGTTACAAATACAATGATGATAACCACTCTGTCTCTCGAATACAATCAGTTCTCTCTCGATATTTATGAAATTATACTCAACAATCAAGAGTACAATATTGATTAAATAGATAAAGCAATGATAATGGTGGAGCTCAAGCGTGTACAATGCCAAAAGATCCTTCAAAATCTCTCTAGACCTTGTATTTACAGGGACTTTTTAGGTGTGGGTCGGATGCCACGTGTCAAGCCATGAGGAGATCAAGGAATCGAAGTGGGTGAAGTTGAGGAGGTGCCTTTGGATTGGGTCTTGCTATGTGTTAACCAATACGCATTCACTGGCTAAAGAATAGGCCACGAGTTGAATGGTTAACACTTCAGGGTGGTCATGGGGTCGGATCGTCCCTTATTTGACCCGAACCGAAATTGTTTGACAACCAAGCCTTGGGCATGATCTGATCAGATTAGTCCATTTTTGACTCGAGGGGTAGACATCTGAATGCCAGACTTGTGTGCTTAGGTGGGTCGGGTCGTGTTCATTCGACCCGATAAGGCCCGACACGATCCTCCTACTTGCTCAAAGCGAAGTGTATTACTTCTCCAATTCCAGGGCACTATTCCACTTCTGACATGCAGCCTCTTCTGTTCATTCGACCCAGCTCTCTCGCTCATTAATGGTTATATCCTTTGATCCATAGTGCTTTCGATGACAAACATCTAAACCTGGTGTGGCCTAGTCATACAGTAGGCCAACATTTTACACCCTCAAAGTACGTCTTATCGAAGGTGTGGCATGCTTTGAAATTGTCGATCTTTCTATTCTTGAATCAATGATAATCAGCAGTCGCGTCCATCCATAAAGCCGTGATGCTTTGTAAAGTCATGTCTTTTGGCCTTCGTACCTTGCCTATAAATATGAGATTTGTCCCATAATTATCTTCATTGTGTTCAATAACCTGGAGCTTACAAGAGGAATATAGGTAAGTTTTCAGGTAGATACTCCAACTTCTGTCGAATCAAAAAGTCCAAATTATCCAATCGGTTTATGTTACTTTACTAATTCATATTTATGTGTTAACCTGCCTTTTGGTCTGATTCCCAACAGTACATAGGACACGCTCGACTCAACACATCGCATGATGCTAAAGTCTGAAGTGTCGCCAAGAAGCTAAGGGAACAAGCACGGGAGAGGTCATGCGAGCGCAAACCTCACAACTCCTCAAAACTAGGCCACAACTCACATTCTCGTACCTCTGTCTCCTTGGATTCCTCGACTCTAACCCCTTTACCTTCCCATAACTTCATGCCTGAACCCACCATGGCATAAACATATTTCAACATACCCCACGGGTTATGAATTTCGTACGCCAGGGTACGAAATTTGTACCTCTAGAGTGGGGTACGATTTTTTTGGGGCACGATGGGAGGGGTCCGAGTTTCTTGAGGACTATGCTTTGGGTCCGAAATGTGCTATTGTGGTCCCCTACTCCTACCTTCTCCCACCTAACCACTCCACTATAAATACCCCCAAGCTCACACTTCAATGGAGTTGGAAATTGGCTTATTTGACACCTCTTGAGAGCTCCAAGTGACCTCTTTAATGGCATCCATGCTTTCAGGGAGAAGAGGGACAAAAGTGATTTTTTTCCCCAATATTCATATATGATGATTATGGCATCAAAATACAGAAATGTTTGTAAAAGGATATCATGAGATAGTCCTAAGCTTGTAACTCTTTATTGTCAATAAAATATCAGCGACTCTTCCAAAGTGGATGTAGGCCCCTCATGGGACCGAACCACTATAAATCTCTAGTGTTATTTATTGCTTTCTGCACTTATATTTCCATGTGAAATTATAATTCTTAAGTAATTAAGAATCTTGGGTGTGTATGACATATTTTTCCATCAACATTATGTATACGCATGGTCTTTAGCATTCTCCTTCAATTTCTTTTCCTTTTATTTCATATGACTTCACGACTCATGGGGTTGAAGGCTATGCATCGGGTCGGTCGAATAAATTCGACCTGCCACTATATCCGACTCGCGAGGACCTGCTTTGTTTCCGTCATTTACACTATGCATCAGATCGGGTTGGGCCATCAACTCAAGGGAATTTGAATAGCCCCTTTGTATCGTATATAAGACGAGGCTGCCTCTTTCTTTTTCTCACTTTATTTCTTTTTCAATCTGAGCTGCTCGAACCCATAAACCCTTAGCCTTTGCTGCCTTTGAAATTCGATCAACACTAGAATTCAGACAAAACAAAGGTAGTGGCCACGTCTTTAACACTGCGTTTCAAATCAAGCTTCGAATGAAATTAATTGCGAATTCACTCTATTTCCCTGCCGAGGCATCGATTCTTTGAAGCCCAATGTCGTTAATTATCCTTACGACGTCGAAGTTGTTGCCAACTGTGACATTTGGAGTGTCAGTCCTCTGGCGATGTCAAGGGCGACGGTGGATGGGCAGTTCCTTTACGCTAATGTATTGTTGAACTAGAGTTAAGGAGGGTGAAATAGGGTTTGCTTTGAAAGTGTGATGGAGATGTTTCTTACTTTGAGTATAGGAGATCACATGGAAATAATTACCGAAGAAAGAAGAGGAAGCAGTGTGCCAAAGAAATGACTTAGGCTAGATATGGCGAGGATGGAGTCTTGTGGAGGGTTCGGATCGGATGAGGAAGTCGAAGAGGCGAGAACCTCGTGAGCATAGCCGAGTCGAGTCGAGCTGGTTCGACCCGATGCCCACAGATCCGACCTGGAACTGTATTTTGACTCGGGGATCCTACAGCCGATAGGACAGCTCCGATCCATTTTACATAAACATATTTGGCTTGACTAAAGATAACGACACTTCACAGGATAGAGCCTTTTAGACTGAACATTCTGGACTTGGCGAACATAAGACCATTTAGCAACTCAATGCATATTGACTAACTGCTTGCTTTTTCCGCTTTCCTTATGTCTTTTCACACTTGTATTGCACACACTGGCACACACTAGTACACACACATGGGGGCACAGGAAGCTATACTCTATTCCTTGATCTTTCTTTGATAATACAGTTAACATGTCAAGAAGATATCAAACAAGATACTCTGAGTCAGATAAGAATAAATCTCCAGAATCATCTACTAATCCTATTCCTGATATTCTTTCGTCAACTTTAGATTCAGATTGGGACAACAAAGCTCTGACTTCGAAGTCGAGCTCCATGAGGATGTAGTATCATCAGGTGGAGAAGTCTCAATGGACGAAGAAGAGGAAGGAGGAGTAGGAGATAATCAAGTTCCTGATGAATTTGCGGGCGCAGTAATTCTAAACGTACCTGGTGATTTTGTGGTTTCGACAACCGATGAAGCCAGACTCAGGTGGATATGTCTAAGGCATGGGATTTCTTGGGAGGAAATTAGAGTTGCGATCTGCACAGACAGACCCCCACAATCCTCTAAAAGGGTACATGGCCATCAGTCAGTTGATGTGCACAATATGAGCTATTCCTCCGTTTCCACCATTCATCGTTGATTTTCTGACACGAATGCAAATTTCCCCCATGCAACTCCATCCTACTACGTATACTTACTTGTACACGTTATACATAGCATATATGGAAATCTTAGGCGTGGAGCTCACTTTCTAGGATGTAAACTTTTTTTATCATTTCAAGCGCCATTCAAAGGAAACTCCTTCCTTTGTGTACTTTGAGTCCATGCCGAAGAGAAATATTCTTAATGAAGGATACAACAAAGCGAGAGACGTGAAGCCCAAGTGGTTTTACATCAAACACCAGGCTGGATGCGCTAGGAGATGGCTCCAGTCAAGTAAGCTTCAAATTCTAGTGTTCATTTTTCAACCATATTAGCGAATTCGCTGATTCTTATCTCTCATTTATAGTTACAAATCCAAGAAAAGAGCAGGGTCAAATATAAAATCCAGATTTCTTGAATGTCAGAAAGTGCTTGATGGGCGAGTATCTTCATCGTTACCGTCTACTTGATATGAGTCGGAGTATAGGTCATGGAGGCTATGCTTACACATACATGCCCCCAGCTCCAGCTTGTCCCATTTCCGGAGAAACGATTAGTGTGTCCCCAGTCGGGAAGCAGGTTACAACTACCATCGAGGTGGGGGAGAGTTCAAAGAGTAAGGATCCTGCAGGTTCCAGTCAAGAACCGCAGCCGGGAAAGAAATGGACAACCCCCGAGCGAGAGCCCATTATCCCTCCGAGGAGTCCTTCTCCGATGAATATCTAGGATGAAGAACTTATAGAGAGACTGATTGGGGAAGAGCCTCGGGATGCTGATCCAAAAGATGCCTCTATTTCTGAAGCCCGATCTTCTCCTAAGACCCCTTCTCCCGTCAAAACATCTTCTCACGATCCTCGTCAAGAGGAATCCAGATTTGAAGGATTGGATGATCACCCTTTACCTGACGCGATACACACCTCTTGGGACATTGGTTCTGGTTCTTTCTTCCTTCTGAAGAGGAAATTACACCTGCTATGGCTAGGGAGACTGCACCCGCTAGCCTGACTTTGGGATCTTATCCGTCGGGGGGATCACTTAGGACACACCACACTAACATTGCACGTCACAACACCTGTGTGATACATTGCTTCTTCGTTTTAATACTAGTTTCTATTAACTAGCAGGAGGGATGCCTCATTGCAGATATAATCTCAGGGATGTTCATGCTAGCATACCCATGCGGTTCTGATACTGAACACGGTTAGTGGGTAGCCGTGAGAAAGACAACAGGCGGCATTATGAATCACATCCTCCCTACTCTTCGCGCTCCTGTTCTCCTTCTAAGTCGGATTCCGATAAGTACAAGGGTTACTAGAGCTGTCGTGAAGGAGACAAACAACCTCCCAAAACTCTAGTTCTTCCGAAGGATTCACATCCCCAAGATAGGTCAACAAAGAAGCACTCCGATCCCAAAGATAAAACCAAAGATATGGACAGGGAGAAGGAAGTGCAGCTATTATGCCCGCCAAGCGTAGGAACATCTATACTACAACGACAAACCACGTGCTACTTGATTCTGATACTCAGGAGAGGATAAAGGTTTTAAAGAGACAATTCCCATACCATCACTTTTGGAATATGCATTTTGTTCTAAACTTTAAGCCAATATCTTCATATTGGGCTTCGGGAATGAAAGCTCAGATAGACTTCGTGGATCAACAATATCAGAAGACATGTAAACTCGACCAAAAGCTTTCCAAGATCATAAAGAATATACCGACAGACGTCGACCACTTGAAACAGATCGTTGAATATGACTTGTCGTATAAAGAGAACACAGAAAAAGAACTAGAAGACATCCAAGCCAAACTTGCTCCGGCACAGCGTGATGCTGAGAATTACAAGAAGCAACATGAAGAACTATAGAAACGCTACTATAACGAGCTTGATTCCCACAGCCAAGATCGTTCAAATCTCAAGAAACAAGTTGAGGATGTTACTTCTGAGAACATCGGATTAAAGTTGTCTTGCGCTAGCCTCGAAAAAGAGAAATTTGAGTTGGAAAAGGAAAATGCTAGTCCGAAAGCCAAGTTAGCAAAGGCCGAAGAAAGGGCAATATTAGCTGAGGGAAATACCGACCTTGCTCTTAAGTCTGCCTTCGCATCAGAGGCATAGCTTGCTGAGGCCCAAAGGATTTAGATGATTATAGGGAATTTATGATATCTTTCTTCGCTTAGGTGTTTCGGACCCTGGATATATCATGGATTTAAGACTATATGACAACTCTGGTCGATGTATGGGATCAAATTATTGATGATGAGAATAGGTAGTTAAAGGTTGACACCATCGATAAGGAGGAGCTGATAAAAACATATTTAAGAGGAGAAGAGCCAGAGCGCTTAGCTGAGGGAAGGAGATTAATTAAGGAAGCTGTGGAGGCCACTAGACGCAAAGCCAAGGGAAAGAATACCATTGAAGGTGGCTCTAGGTCATCTTCTACCATGCCTAAAGTTGTAGAGGCTGAGGGATACGATCTAGAACGTCCATATATTCCCAAGGCTGCTCTCCTATCTCCCATCGTTGAAATAGCTACTCCTACCACTCCTGGAGACAAGTCAACCGAAGATATTTCCACCTTTTCACCACAATTTGTCAAGGCTATATTGGCGTGTCGTCGTATTATGGAGAAAACAATTGAAAGGCCTATGTTTTCCCCAGAGTTAATGACTGTTGCCTCCCTTTCTTTAGGTGCAAATCCTGTTGATGAGGCTGAAGAGAAACAAGAAGAAGCCGCTTACAAGGCCATAGTGCTCTCTAGTGCTGAAGATCCCAAAGATAGAGAAATGATTAATGCCTTAAAGGATATTAAAGGCAAGAGGGATGAGGAAGAAGATGTTACAATCACTGGAGCTTCCAATGAGTCTGAGGGTTTGACCCTCGCACAAATGAAAGCAAGGACGAGAAACTCCTGAAGGCCAAGGTTAAAAACATAGAAGAGCCCATCTCAGTTGATCCTATTCAAATGGTTGCTCACCCTGAAACCAAAGTAACTGTCAAGCTCCCATCTCGATCGATCACTGGAGCGTTGGCTTCCAAGTCCTCCGTCAATCCAAAATACCCTTCCTTTGACAAAAAGAAGAAGAGGCGTATTCTCACCGACGCTAAGAAGGAGGAGAAGAAGAAGCTCAAGGATGCCAAGAAAGCCAAGCATTCTCCCAAGTCCAAGTGAAGCATTGTTTTGGTTTCTCTCTTTTGTTTTTCACTGGCCTGCTGGTGTTGTTGCGGGTGTGACCCTCACATTTTTTTAGCTACCTCATGTAAATTGGTACTTTGCAAATAAAATAGCGTTTAGTATTCCGCAATATCATGCATTTGCAAACTTGTGATATATTTCACTCAAAATATCACTAAACTAAGTAATTAACTATAAATCACATCACAAATAAGATAAGGGTTTTGGTTCAGTGTCCATGCAAATCAAAATTTCTGCAGTCACAATTCATTATAGACTAGGTAATAAACAACATATCATACTGCAATTATCATAAGGGTATGATGAGTGTATGCGCCCAATCAATCTTGAATAAACTTCCTGGCCAGGGCTTGTTCGGTATTGATTTGATACAACATTCTATTGTCCCCAATCCTTCTGTGGGGAGTGTGGGCTCAGCTTTCAACCTTACCCTCAATCCTTCAGTGGGTATAAACCCATTTCCTTTAACACTTGGTCTTAGTGCCTTTTTACTCTCCTGTCGTATGACCAGGTTAGAGTGTAGTTAGGGCAGTCTTTTATCGTGGTGCACCAATCATGCCTATTTTATACTCACTCTCGAGTTGGGAGAGTTTGAGTTGGTTAGGCGAACGGTTATGTCATTCGCCTTGACTTTCCTTCTACACTCTATTTCCAAGAGTGGGATTCCGCCAGCTCGAGTGTCGTTCTCTAACTCGATTTTAATTCGTACTCCACGCTTCACTCTGGCGAATGGAGCTTGTCAAGCAAGTAGTCGTGTCTTACTTGCCCAAGCATTACCTCTTACCCCTAATTCAAGGGTAGATGTGGCCCTTCGTAACGATCAAGTCACTCTCATCCCGTCGAATCGTGGGATGGAGTTGGTTTGGTGTTTGGGTGTCGCATCCTTACTTGAGTTCACAAAGTGAAAACCATCGAGTTGGGTGTTGATATCGAGCTTGGTGTTAGCCAATCAAACTTAGCTCAGTCATGGATCTAAATCTTCTTGTCTAAGCGAAAGTGATCGAGCATCGCAAAGGGGTGAATTATCCCTTTTCCGTAGGTCTGACACCAACCAATTACATCACAACATCAAATCACAAATCAAAACCGTCACAAAGCATTGAACGAATGTCAAACATTTCACAAGACACAGAGAAAAATAGATTTAGGAAGGGTAAATGACACATGATATTCTTATAGTGGTTCGGCCAAATCATAGCCTACGTCCACTTTATAATCTTTTATTTATATCAACCATACTGTTTCAGGCAAGTCGTGCCTTTTTACATAGTTTGAAAAAAAAGAATCAAAACGCTCTCAAGTCAGGTAGTGTCACAGATACTAGGCATTCCACGCTTTGGGGATATTATCGCCATCAGCGGTTGTTAGCTTGAAATCTCTTTTATCAAGCCTCCGTTGGATGACATAGGGTCCTTCCCACTTCAGTCCCATAAAAGACGGGGGCCGAAAAGACACGCTTCAATACTAGGTCGCCAAGCTCAAAGGTTCTGGGTCGAACTTTCCTATTATAATATCACACAACCTGGTGTCTATGCCTCGAGGAATGCAAGTCTGCTTCATCTCTCTTCAATCGTGTCTAAGGACTCAAGGAGAAGGGCTTTTTCCGGTTCCAACTGCTTCCTTAGAATGGTCTTAATCATTTTGTTCACTGCTTCTACATGCCCATTCGATTGCGGATGCATCACAATGGTGTATCTTTTATCAATGTGGTATCTTTGACAAAAATATTTGAACTTTTGCTATTGAACCGAGATCCGTTGTCGGTTATGATGACTTTAGGAATCCTAAATTGACAAATAACATTTCTGATAATGAAATTAATCGCCCTCTTTATCGTGTTCGTGGTCAATGGTTCAGCTTCTACTCATTTTGTAAAGTAATCCACAACCATGTTAGCATACTTTGCTTCTCCATTGGCAATTGGAAGGCTTACGATGATATCAATCCCCCATACAGCGAACGGTCATGGGCTCACCATTGAGGTGAGTTGGCTGGGAGGCGCTCTGGGAATCTTTGCAAATTTCTGGCACTTGTCGCAGTGTCATGAGTAATCACCTGCATCCCAGTTTATGGTTGGCTAAAAGTAGCCATATCGCATTATCTTGTTGGCTAATGTCTATCCTCCGGCATGATCTCCACACTCGCCTTCGTGCACTTCTCTTGATACACGCTTGACATCGTCATGTGCTATACACTGGAGTAACAGGACTGAAAATCCCCATCGATAAAGAATGTCACCCTGCATGACATATCTCAAAGCTTTACTAACAATGGCACGCCTTTCACTTTTTTTTATCGGAAGCGTTCGAATCTTCAGGAAGTTTTTTACTGGGGTTATCCATGACTCTCTTTCATGCTTGGTTTCCAACAGCGGATCAATTTCCATCTGATCAATGCTTAGGGTTTTTAGCATCTCGATTGGGACTATCTACATCTCTTTGGGTTATCGGAGCTCGCCAACTTGGCCAGTCTGTCCGCCTTTTGATTTTTTGTTCAAGGAATATGGGAGATGTGTAGGCCATTCAATAGCTTCTCAACCCTTCCTAGGTAAACTGCTAGTCATGGGCCTTCTTCTTGAAACTCCTTCTGAACCTGGCAAATAACAATCTGAGTGTCATATAAGATGTCTATTGCAGCTACTCCCAACTCCTTAGCGAGTTTCATCCCGCAATTAGGGCCTCATAATCTAAATCGTTGTTAGTTGCATGAAAATTTAGATGTAGAGCATAGTAAATCGACCATCCTTCAGAAGTTATCAATACGAATCTGGCGTCGGACTGTCGATCATTCTGAGCACCGTCTGTATACAACTTCCAGATGCTCGATTCCATCTTTCTCTCTGAGGGGTCATCTTCTTCATCTAACACATCCTCCTCGGGAAGGTTGAATTCAACGATGAAGTCTGCTAATGCTTTCCCCCATATAGACTTCCTTGGAAGGAAGTTGAGATCAAATTGGCTCAGCTTGATGTTCCATTTGAGCAATCTTCCAGACGCCTCAGGTCACTGCAAGACATGCCGTAATGGCTGATTAGTGTATATCACAATCAGATGAGCTTGAAAGTAGTGGCAAAGCTTTCTTAAAGCAATCAACAAGCTATGAGCGAGCTTCTCAATATTTGGATAATTGCGCTCTGCCGCAGCTAACTTCTTGCTCACATAGTACACTGATCACTGGACTTTATCCTCCTCACATACAAGTGCGAACTGATTGCATGCGACGACGCTGCTAAGTATATAAATAAGTCTTTATGATCCACCGGCTTAGACAATATCAGGGGCCTTTCTAAGTGACTCAAAAAGTTCTAGAAGGCTTCAATACAGTCCGAGGTCCATTTGAAATTGCGCTTTCCTCGCTTTATCAACTCGAAGAAAGGGATGCATTTGTCTGTGGCCTTGGAGATAAATCTATTAAGCGTTGCCACCTTCCCCGCTAAGCTCTGTACATCTTCAATTTTTCGTGGCTCATTGATGTTCCTGATCGCTGCAATCTGGTCGGGGTTAATTTCGATTCAGCGTGAGTTTACTATGAAGCCAAGAAACTTCCCTGACGCAACGCCAAAAGAGCATTTCAAAGGGTTTAGCTTCATTCCATAACGTCAAAGGATATTAAACATCTCTGCTAAATCTGACTCGTGATATGATGATTGCTTGGATTTCGCGAGCATATCATCCATGTAAACTTCCATAGACTTTCCAATCTAGTTGTGGAACATACGGTTCACTAAACGTTGGTACATTGCCCCAACATTTTTCAGTCTGAATGGCATTACCGCCTAACTATATAATCTAAGATCTATGACGAAACTTGTATGTTATTGATTAGGCACATGCACGGGAATCTTGTTATAACCCGAGTACGCGTCCATGAAAGAAAGAAGCTAATGTCCTGCCGTTGAATCCACTAATTGATCAATCCTTGGCAACGGAAAACTGTCTTTTGGGCAGGCTTGTTCAAGTCTGAAAAATCGATGCACGTATGCCACTTTTCATTAGATTTCTTAACAAGGACGGGATTTGATATCCAGTCATGGTATGTTGCATCTTGTATGAGTCCGTTGCCTTTCAGCTTCTCGACTTCTTCCTTTAAGGCAGCCGACCTCTTCGAGCCGAGCATATGTCTTTTTTATTTGACGGGAGCGTAGCTCGATTTTATGCTTAGCACGCGACTCATAAGGGATGGAAATACCCCGCACATGTCAGCGTGCATCCACACAAATACATCCAGGTTGGATCGTAAAAAATCTGTTAGTTCCCTTGTCCAGAGGGGATCTAAATGAGACCCGATATTTAAGACCCTAGTAGGGTCGTCGTCACTGATCGGGATATCCAAATTTGCTTCATTAGGCGTCGCCCTTCTACATCCTGGTTCCTCGTCCCCTCTAGGATCAATATCCTCGGACTGGTAATATGGCGACTCTAGCCGTGATGTATCCTTTATTTGCTATGCCGAAGCCTCCCTAGCAGGGAAGGAGGTTTTCTTGGGATCTGCATCGTGTTTTTGGCGGAGCGCCTTCCATTCAGCTAAGTAACAGTCTCTCCCTGTCACTTGATCTCCACGGACCATCCCTATTCTCGATTATGTTGGGAATTTCAACAATATGCACCAGGGCACGAGGCAGGCTCTGAATTCTGCTAGAGCTGGTCGCCCTAAGAAGGCATTATATGGAGAATCAATATTCATGACAACAAATGATAGGATCCACACTCTCCTGCGGTCTCCCTCCCCGAGTTCCACAGCCACGTATGCATCCACCGCATGGCTTCAGATCTTTATCTTCCAGCTTCATTTGGTCGAATGCTTTCTTGAAGAGTACGAAACTCCCGCAATCAACAAGGACTTTCCATACGGTTGTTGAACCGATGATAACTGATATTACCTATGGGTCTATGCTCGGGGCTTTTACCAAGTCTCTCTCTATTGCGTAAAATAATATCGTCTTTCATTGTTTTCTGTTGCTTTACGGGTGCGACATCCTTGGGAGTACTGCACTCCCCCACGTCTAGATGCTTCGTGGCATTGACATACTGTTCCATGGTCCTGTTACTGAATTCTACTGGATGCGGTCCTCCGACCACAGTTTTGATAATAATACCCTTTCCTTTCTGCTGGGCAGTAGCTCTAGGAGCCATTGGGCTTGATTTGGAGCTGAGCCACCTTGCTTCCTGTCCCTAGGGGTAATTTTATACTCGTTTAGCTTTCCTTCTTGAAGCAACTTTTCCACTACATATCTTAAGTGGCGGCATTCATTCATGGGATGACCGTAAGTTTCGCGGGATAAACATAACTTCCCAGTTTACCATTCCTTTTCCGTCAAGTCTCTTGGCAGAGGATTTTCGTATTGCATCACATTATATGTATCTAGGTAGATGTTTTCCAAGGTAACCTTTAACGGTGTGTAGCTTTCAAAGGATTAGAAACAAGGCCTTTTCTAATCGTCATTCCTTCGATTCCTGCTCCTCTTGTTGTTGTTCCTACCTTGGTGGTCATTCCCTTCAATCTGGTTGTCGACGTTGACATCTACCTTTCCTGAGATGTCTCCAGATTGCTTAATAGCAACGTTGCTCTGGATATCCTATCTTGCGACTTCAATGGATCTTCTCTTTCGATTCGTGTACACCTCTTCTTGCCATAAGCAAATATTAGCTTTCTCATAAAACAACTCCCTGGTTAGCGGCAACTTTCTAACTAAGTACTTCCCAAATTCGGTATCTTTATCTACCCCGTTTATTAATGCCATTAAGATAGTTTGTTTTTTGGAATTACTCACTTCGGTAACTGCCAAATTGAAGCGGTCTAAGTATGACTTTAAGGTTTCCCCAGGAACCTGCTTTACCGCCGAAAGCTCGATGACGTTTCTGTATTTCTGGGCGTGCAACCTAATCTAATTCAGGAATCTCTCGCTCAACTCTTTAAAGTTGGGAACCGATTGAGGCGTGAGTCGGGTAAACCACATTCTCCAGGTATATCAGGAAAGCTTTGCACTTTATGGCGTATGGAGCTGCCGGGGCGTTCATGTACCAGGAATATCTCATTAAATGTTGTCTTGGATCAGTTCTTCCTTCATAACGGTTCATGGTGGGAAGGTTGAATCGCCTCGGGAACTAGACATCCAATATGTCATCGGTGAAAGACATATGGCTACAATCAATGCCCAAATCTTCGTTGGTATAGCCTATGTTATCAGCCATAATTTGAGCACCATTGCTTCTACTTCAACATTGGTCAAAGCATGCTCGGGTTCAATGCTTTTGGCTCTTCTGGACCCACTTGCCCTTGCCTCAAGCAACGTCATCTGGCCGTCTGAGTCGAGTTTCCCTACCTCCTGCGGTCCTGATCGGTCACAGGACGAGTAGGTTGGAGGAGTTGTGCCTCAGTAGGATGGGTAATGTTTAGGTCTCTAGAAAGGACATGAGATCCACGCTTCGGCAACAACATAGGTTCTGCTAGGCTAGGATAATTAGGACCCAAGCGGAGCTGCATCTTCACGAGAACCTAGCGAGCCAAATTGGACTTGTTCACGATTTTCAGGTCTCTCGAGAGATCTTCTTTGACGTGGGTGACTTTCGTTTTCCTCCGAGGAAGATGAGTAGTCTGCTACTTGGTGGCGGGTAGGAGAAGGTATTCTCTGCCTGTGAAGATCATCCATCTGTCTAGACATCGCATTCACATTCTCTTAGATTTTGACACTATCAAGTCTTTGAGCTATTAAGGCCTCATATGTCTCTTCCAATCTAGCGAGCAAGCGTGCGAAGTCAATCTGTGAGATATGTGCAGTCGTAGGAGGTTGATTGCTAGTTGCTGCAGTTGAGCATTCAAATCGGTTCGGATAGGGGCATCAATAGTAGGTAGGTTCAAACCTTCCCCTTCAGATCGGGTCGGAGGTATATCATCGAGTCAGGTCGGACCCGACCCAGTTCGTTGTGAGCCGGTGGCTGCTACCACGGCTAGAGTTTGTGCACTAGCCTGTTTCTCTTCATTATCTTCGTTCATTTGAGAGGTTTGTCGTTCCTTGCCTTTCTTGGAGCCATGGAATTCGAAATCAGTGAAATCAGTGAAAACTTCAAAAAATAATGAAAATGCGGATTATCTCTTTGGGTTCGGTGATCCAAACAGTAGAATGACAATCTTGAAAGCTGAGAATTCGACATTCTCAATGAAAGCACCAAAATATTGGACCAAAAAATGGCACCAACACCACATTGACTAGATTTCGTAGAGAATAATGAAGAATTATAATCTAAAAACAAGAAAAAAGAAATGAAAACATGAGATTTATAGTGGTTTAGCGTTAACGAACCTACGTTCACTTTATAGTTCTTTGATTCGAAAGAGAGTTACAAATACAATGTTGATAACCACTCAATCTCTCAAATACAATCATTTCTCTCTCGATATTTATGAAATTATACTCAACAATCAAGAGTACAATACTGATTAAACAGAGAAAGCAATGATAATGGTGGAGCTCAAGTGTGTAGAGTGCCAAAAGATCCTTCAAAGACTATGCTATTGATGGCCTACCGTAACGAAAATCCAGGGTGTTGCTAGCTACAATGTAACGATATATATGCTGATTTTTGTCTATTGCAACACACGCTTCAAAGTGTTACCATAGAAAATTCAAGGTATTGCAGTAGCCACATGAATAAATTTATCAATCCGGATGATTACGATCCAACGGTCCACGTTAGCAATTCGCTTGAAATAATCTTTAACGTGGGAAGCAAAAACAAAAAACAAAGCGGTGAAAGACTTAGCAAAATTTTCAAGGGTTTCAATCGGAAACTTAACAAAATATGCCGCCGCTCAACCTGTCAAAGACTCTCACTCACAATTTCAGTTAAGGCTCAAAGTTCAAGTTTACAAGCTTAATTGGGGTTCGATTACAGCAAGTTCAAGTTCAAGTTCAATTAGGGCTTCGGTGTTTCAATTATGTCTTCAATTGGGGTTCGTTTGGGTCTCAAATTTCAATTAGTGCTTCGATTTAATCTGCAGCTTAAGGTATCACTCAATATTTCAAGTATTTCCTAATTTGATTGTTGTGTTGCATAATTTATGGATTTACTTGTATATTCAGATGTAATCATATTTCTGATTTTATTATTAAGTTTATTTTTGTAACAAAATTATGTTGAGCAGTGCATATATGATATTATTGTGTTATTTTTCCTTATAGTTATGGCTAAATAATATTTGTGTATGTTATTTGTGTGTAAATTAGTGATGAACGAAGAAAAAATATGGGCATAACTTCCTAAGTTCAGATGACTGCATGTTATTTGTGTGTAAATTTAGGCCTCGATTACCAAAGAATACATGCATGTCCAAATGGCTGCATGTTATATTAGGCAAAAAATAAAAAGGAAAATAACTGCAAAACTTGTGGTGTTTCAAGGAAAATAACTACATGCTATTTAAGTAAGAAAATGTTGTTTCTGCCTTGATTAAATGTTGTAACTGACGTATCATATTTGTGGCTTCTTTTTGTATCTTTTTACTGTTTTTGCCTATATTACATGTTAGTGAAGTGGCTGTTTTATTTTATAATGCGTCTGGTTTATTTTCTTATGTAATTATTTCAATCTACTGTTAATTTCTCCATTTTTTGTAGGATGGAGGCAAATCTTAGGTTCCACCACAAGGGAAAATTTAGGAAGAATGGATATGTTGGTGGAAAAGAGGCTATTGTCAAGGGAGTTGATCTGGATAGGTTTTCGTGCATAGTACTGATGGAGTTTGTCAAGGAAGAGCTAGAGTACACCGAAATTGGAGGAGTATATGCATGGAAAGGTCCAACGAGTGGGTGGAAATTGGTGCCCGATGATGTAGAGCTGTTGTTTATGATGCAAATAAAAAATAATGGTGATCACATTGGTTTCTATGTCGATACTGTCGTCGATGGTAGTACCGAGCCACTTAAACAAATGCAGCCACATGTCATCGTACGCCCAAGGAAGAGTCTGTTTCCAGGTATAAACATGTCTTCTCATTTGTACTATTTTGATGAATTTGGTCGTTTTGCTGAATATGTTTTTCATTTAGGACTTGTTTGATTTTTAGTGCACTTAATAGAATAATAAAGAACTTGTATATTGCAGCCGCGAAATCATAGAAACAACAGTTTGTCACCGCTCACCATCTGCAATATGTAGCAAAAAAAACATAGACCGATTAAGTCTTTAATCCTAGAAAGTTGACACGACTAAACAATTCCTAAGTGATCAACGAAGCTGCTGTGAGTCCACCTATAGACAACAAGCAAACTGAAGTCTTTACTTCTAGAAAGTCGGCACAGCTAAATAATCCAGTTACGTACAATCCATAAGTGATCAGCAAAACTACTGCGAGTCCACGTATGAACAAGAAAAAGGTGGTCAGCAAGAAGTCAACTAGAGTCAGAAGTTCGACGAAGTTACCAGAGAAGAAAAATCAACCTGAAGTCAGCGATGCAACTTTGAATATCAACTCACCAGGTGTCAGGAGTAAATTGGATTTCTGTAATTCTCCACATGATGAAGAGGAAAATACAGATGAAAATGAGTTTCTGGTAAGAAGACTACAACCTGATCTTATAATATATGATCTACATATTTTGCTAATATTTGCAATAATGTCTTGTTTAATTACTTTCAGAATGATGATCTATCACCTCCACCACTTACAGAATACGAAAGGGAGAGAGACAAAAATGTCTCATAGAAGAATAGTGTTTTTGAAAAACTTGGGATGACTAAATTAGTTTCTGGAATGAGAAATGAATTTGGAAAAATAAAGCAAAATCAAAGATGCTTGATGAGCAAAGCAAAGATTATGTTCGAGAATTTGAAGATGATACTTCAAAAAATCAAATAAAGGTGCGCTATAGCTGAAGATTTAATTTTATGTTGGTAATTATAGACTAGCTTCGTTATTTTTTTTATTTTATTGTTTTTTTGTGCGTATTTTAGAGAACCAAAAAAGTTAGGGTTACAAAGCCTCAGTCTGGACCAACAACTCATTCACGAGGCAATGTTGAATCTGCAACTGATAAGAATGCAACTCCGAAGGCAGGGGAAGAACCAGTTCATGCGCAATCTGATGGTCCACCATGTAGCATTGAGTTATGTGACGAAAAGGATTTTCGCTCGATCTGAATCAGTCGCTAAACCGATCTAGACCGTTCGAAACGCCTGATTGTTTTGAGAACACGACAAAATAGAACGCAGACGGAAGAACATTTCATTGTTTATTACAACAATTCATCAGAATACAAGAATATACAGAGTATAAACAAATAAATATTACACACGATAAATATCAGAGATTACAATACATTACATAGCAGCGGAAAATAATACAGTACACAACTGAAGGAGATATACGGATACAAAGCTTTACGGATATCCTTCCAGCTGTAAACCAGGATCCTGTGAATATTAATCTGCAAAACCAAAACTACTAGCTGCCCGTGTCAAAATAGGGGCACCCAGAGTTTAGGTTAAAACAATAAACTCCAGGTCAGTCATGGGACTGGTGTGAGAACTAAAACAGTTATTTAAAACTTTACTTTAAATCGGATATATCAAGGGACCACGCCGTATAACACGGAACGGGTTTCCTCCCAAGAATACTAGTGCAAATAACAAAACAGCGCAATGCTTTTTGGAAAAATGAAGCTATTATAAGACCCAGGTCCTATCACACAATGCAACGCAAGCCGGGGGATAGGGTTTTCCCTTATAATAGCCAAACATGCTTAGTACGTTTAAAACAAATCATTTGATACTATTATAAGTGTATAGTGTCAAAACAACTTCAAATCATAAGTATCAATCATAGACGGCATGGGTACCATATATCATGTCTCCATACTAGTTCTACAATTAAAACCGCAAATGTCACGTATTTGGAAATTGGATTTCTGTCATGAACCAAGGCAAAAGATAGTCCTTACCGAATTCAAGACTGCCTAGCCCGAGTCTCAGGATCAGAACGCATCGACCCTTGGATCGTCAGGGCCGGTCCACCGATGTGGATTAAAATGCCTGAACACTACGTTTCCCCGCCCTTTGGGGCGTAAGCGAGCCAATGAATGACTCCATCGGACCCGAATCGTCCGATCTAACCGAGGCGCCTCGCAACAGCAACAACCACATAAGTCAAACTCGTCGGGGCGTGTAAAACCACTGACGCCACTTCTAGCTAGGAGGAAACGCAGGCCCTCCCTGAGGTCCTTTCTCCCATTTCTGGTTCATACCGGGGTGTGAGGCTCGCGAATTCACGTTATACACAAAGCTATGCCACCAAGGCGGTGCTTTGATCATCACCACAAGACTTTGCTTTTCAACAGAAGCCTTGATCACTGCAGCTTAGCATGCCACACAGGCAATTCACACCGTGCAACTGATGGCTATCAATCACACATAATAAATTCCAATGTTAGACACACTGTCCATTTGCAAGTCCGTTCTGAGTCTGAACGAAACCGGAGGCACTATATACCTCGCAAACCCATCGATCACCACGTACGTCTGGACGATCACCACTCATCATCCATATTTCGGGATACCTCCCAATTAGGACCTCGGTTACCATCCAAACGAGGTGAAGATCTCCGGTCTTCGACCATCGTCTTCATCTTCGATTTCTTATCGTCGATTCAGTTATTCAGAATGGGATAAACCCGGTCTTTCTGAGCAACTCGCGTATATAATAAACAAGTGTTACACAAACACAACATACGCCTCATTCCAATTCATCAGTCAATAACCGTAAATTAACAAGAGAATTATTCACCAAATATTAACCCCGAAGGCCGAAACCAACATCAGATCAATATCCAGAAAACCATTCTGCTTAGCTAACCGACAGTTAGTTTCTAAATTTCACATTCATAGGGAAAGGTTCCCATTAATTTTATCAAAGATAAATTCCTTGAATTTATTCTTTAATCTTCTTTTGAATTTCGATTTAACTAGTCGGGATTAACGAACCTTACCGAAGTAATCATTTGTTTTAATTTCCCAATCCCAGCCTATTCATCCCATGAAGTAAAACTGGTAATACTTCATATCTAACACCACGGTGTTATCGGTAAATTCAATTACCCTTTTCACGTTCAAATCTAATTAAAGATTTAACTACCGCCTGAAGTAAAACTGGTGATACTCCATTTTCGATCTTTTCAATCTAACTAAAGATTCATTAAAACTCCACTTAGTTTTAATCTTTAACTGGGTTAAAGAATCAGTGTCATTTAAAAACACGGTTCACGATAAACCCAAAATCACATTCCATTTCTATCAGACCCTAACCATAAATTAGCAAGTGAGTCATTCCCTAAGTATTAGCCCCGAAGGCCGAAACCAACATCAGATCAATACCTCAGAAACCATTCAACTTAACTAATCTCCAGTTAGTTTCTGATTTTCTTACCTCCTTTGGGTCTAAGAATAGTATTATTGAAGATACCGTTCACGACAACCCAAATCACATTCTATTAATTATCGGGTTAAAGAACGAGTGTTATTTAAAACACCGTTCACGATAAACCCAAGAATCAATTCGAATTCAATTCCAATTAAATATTATTTAATTGGTATACTTCATTAAATCTAAATAAAAGATTTAATCTTTTTCTCAACTGGGTTCAAGAACAGGGATAATGAAGACACCATTCACGACAAACCCAAATCACATTTGATATTAAATACAAGGCTCTGAATAGAAAATATACCGGCTTATATTCAATATCAAATTCTACGACCAACAAATATCGTATTTGAAATAATGATATAAATATATCTTTCAAATTCCCATAACAATATCTGTATCATCACGAAATCCAACATCGAAATATTCCGAAGACAATTTCGATTCAAATCCATTCCAATATAAATATTGGAAATTCTGGTTATTTTCAAAACCATTTCAAATCCAATTTATTTATTTAGAAATAAATAGAATTATAATTCTAGTTCAAAACTAGTTCATTTCGATAAAAATCTATTTTTATCTTTTCAAATATGGAGTTTTTCATTCCAAATCTTCACAAATCATTTCTTATGATTCTACACGAATTATTACTATTTTTAATAATTTTATCAAGGCCCGTACAGTCGATTTCCATCAACGGCCATCGAACTGCACTTACAGCGACCTTTTCCAAATTTGATTTGGACATAATTCCAAATCCAACCATTAGATTTCAAATTTCTAATATTCGTTAGAAAGCTCTTTTCGATACGAACCCAACGGTTCTAGTTTCGGGAGAATCCGACGGTCGGATCTCCCGTAATATCCGTTCGAAGTCAATGGTCGAAATTCGCGAACTGCCGCGGCGCGGAGCGTTCTATTCAGGCCATTATATTATATAAATAATATATACTTCGTCGATTTCCTTTAAAACGTATTTAATAAATCTTTTTAAAATTCGTTTTCAAAACGATTTTAACTTCTTTTTCAAATTCAAATCAAAATTGAATTTTCCCTTACTAATTCGTTTTAAATTCATTTCAAATTGATTTCAATTCAAATCGATTTTGAATTCAATTTCAGTTCGTTTTCAATTCAATTTCAATTCGAATTTCAGTTCTTTTCAAAATATCAGATTTTGAAATCACTTTCGATATTCATTATAAAATGAATAAAATCGATGTAAATATATTTCACGTCAAAATGGCGTCAATCTAATCAACACGGCTTCATATATTTCTATTTTCAAATATTTTATTTCAAATATTTCTTTTTCAAATATTTCTTTTCAAATATTTCTATCTTCAAATATTCTATTTCAAATATTTCAATTTCAAATATTTCTTTTTCAAAACTGGAATGAGGCCCAATCAATTACCATATAATGTTAATTATATGGATTTTCTACACCACATGTATACAATAACAACGATGAATAATCAACCATCATCCAAAGTGCATTCTACACTGTATAAGCATCGAATATAGATATTTAACGCTTATAACAGTCTGTCAATCAATCGATCGACATACAACTAACTATTGGGATTAGTGTATGTCATCTATCATCCCAATACCCGTGTGGGGTTTCAAACAATCAAACACAGATTTTATTTGTGCAGTTGGGCGATGTGTAAAATTTATCGTCCCAATCAATATCAGTCAAATGTGTGTATATAAACAAATCGTCCGATTTGTTCATTTTTATTTTATTTCATATATACGTTAAAATTCTATTTTTAACTATAAAATATTTTTAACTATATAAATATTTTATTTCATTTCACATCACAAACACACAATCAACTACACATCAAAATCATACAAACAAGCATACAAGCCGTCCATGGTCTGTGGACGACGGGTGTCGGGTGCTACTAAACACCGTCTGCATTCTAGTATATATTTCAACTAGAAAAATAAATTAAAGGTGAGAAATTCTCACAGAATAGCTAAATCAAACGCCTCGACTCTTCTTTGTAGAAATCTTCGCCGTTCTCGCCTCTTGTCACTTTCTTTGCCCGTAACCTCTACATATATAAAAATCACATTTTTACTTCGCTATTCAATATATAAAAATCGAATTTTTACTTTGTTATTCAATATATAAAAATCGAATTTTTACTTCGCTATTCAATATATAAAAATCAAAATTTTACTTTGCTATTCAATATATATAAATCGAATTTTTACTGCAAATACGTTCCTGTAAAAATCGTAACTTTGTTTTAATAAAAATCATAACATTGTTTTAATAAACATCATAACACTGATCTATGCTTTATATATAAGAAAAATGATTTAAAACAATATTTTGTATAAATAAAAACTCACATTCTCCTGTCAAAATCGGTTCTTGGATGGATGGGACCTCACAATGGCCAGTGGCGGTCAGTGGAGGGTGCTGCCGGCGGTGGGAACCCGGCCAAGGCGGCGACGGTCTTCTTTGATGGTGGGTGATTCAGGGGTCTCGCGGAAAACGAGAGAAGGGGGAGAAGAAGGGATCGTCGGAGGGGGTGCCCGAGGAGAAGGCGGAGGCTGGGGATGTGGTGTCGGGGTCTCGGCGTGGCTGGGGAGCGTCGGCGTCAAGGTCGACGACGAGATCTGGAGTTCGTTTTTTTTTTCTTTTATTATTTTCTTCTGAATGAACTCGAAACGGGGGGGGGGGGATATGTGAAAAGGAGGGGTATTATATTTATTTTTAATTTATTTATTTATTTAATTTCAAAAAGCAACTTTTTATTTCGAACTCGAAATCAAGCCCACCGCCTGTCATCCATAGCTAATTACCCCCATTCCGAACACAATGGGATATGTATCGTAAGCTGATTCGATCGTTTCGATCAGTTTCCGTCAAAATCAAAATATAAATCTATATATTGAATTTGAACGCACATTTCAATTTACTAGGGCTACATACTAACTATAAAAATTATAGAAAAATTATTTCTAGCTTCGTATTGACGATACGGTCCCAACAAAACTAATTTCGTCAAATTCTGAGACCGTTTGAAAAATGGCCATTTTCCAGTCGATTAAAATCAACTGAAATTGGTCAAACGCGTTTTCCTTTGCCACGCTCACATATTGGTTCGAAAAATTATGAAATTTGAAACCTAGCAATAACTTTACATCACGGATCCAACAACAGTGGTTTCGTCGAAATCCGAGGTCGTTTGCAAAATTTCCATTTTTAAGGGCCTGAATTCTATAGCGACTATTCAGAATGTTCAACTGGACATATCTTTTGATTCCCATTATGAAATTTTGATTTTTTGGATTCTTTGGAAAGATAGTCACAATTAGATTCCATTATTTTTGGTTTCACTAAAATTCGGTTTGTTTTGCACCCGGTACATTCATTTGAAGTTTGAAATCGAATTATCGAACTACCGCGCCATTTTCAATTCCTTTTATAAATATAAATAATTATTTATATTCTAACGACGAACTGTATAATAGATACGTTCGAATTCTATTCAAAATAAATTTTCCGTCGTTATTATTTAAAATAATTCATTTTAAATAATCAAAATTCGCTAAAATTGCCAAAATAAAAATTTTAAACTGGCCCAGATTTCCGGGTTATTACAATCTCCCCCACTTAAAACTTTTCGTCCCCGAAAAGGAACGAAGCCGAAAGTTGTTTAACTAATCAACTCAACTTCCGTTATTTTCATTACGGCTTAAGTTCCTCAACTTTTCAGTTTCTAAGAACTTTTCAAAAATTTGGCTAACACCCTAAATTTTCGAAAAATTTCGCCATAACCTCTCCTGCACCAGGAGCACGGGAAAATCCCGAAATTGCCATACAGGCCTTCTGATCTCAAAAAGAAAAAGAAAAAGCCAAGCGACTAGCCAATCGACTCATAAAATCATCATCACCCAAACAAAACAGTAAATTATGGTAAACATGTACCTATTTATCGGGCAAACAATTTTATTCTTCTGCTCTAGCCTCTTTGCTATGACCTGTTCAATGTAAGTACATGTATATGCAAGAAAATGCGACCAATTTTCAATACAATTCACTTTTTGGTCAATTTGGCTAAATGGTTAAAAATAATAATTAATCAATCAATAATCAACAATACAACCATCAATCAATTAGTTGGTTATCATTTCAAATGCATAACTTTGATATATAGTCAAAAATCACATTTTTGATGCCAAATCACAACAATAAGCCCTATCTAGTTTCGGTTCTCACACCAGTCAATTGGAAATATATAGAAATCTCACTTTCGTCGCTCGAATATAAATACTGGCGATGGTGCCCCGTCACCAGAATTATCCCCGGGCAACTAGAGTGTGATCCTATAACTATCCAGTACATTAGAACTTCGAATACACGTTTGCAAGACGTATATGCAAAATCTTAATATATTGGACTGTCCCAATTCATATATAATAAATGATCAAATACGAATAAGTGATTTAAATTTTTAAAACAAAACTTGTTTTCATTTTAAAAATATACTCTTCACACTCGTTCTAGGATACTACTGATCCTATCTCTAACGAGTCATTCTAATTGGATATTACTAATCCAATATCTGATGAATTCTTTCGTATGGTTCTAATGTGTCTTGTTCTCTAAGCTTTGTAAACCAAAGCTCTGA
Organism: Allium sativum; assembly: GCA_030737875.1. Lineage (NCBI taxonomy): Eukaryota > Viridiplantae > Streptophyta > Magnoliopsida > Asparagales > Amaryllidaceae > Allium > Allium sativum. The sequence goes on along the minus strand of CM060916.1, from coordinate 163,905,530 downwards.
TACCAACTATGACGAAAAGGAATTTCGCTCGATCCGAATCAGTCGCTAAACCGATCTAGACCGTTCGAAACGCCTGATTGTTTTGAGAACACGACAAAATAGAACGCAGACGGAAGAACATTTCATTGTTTATTACAAAAAATCATCAGAATACAAGAATATACAGAGTATAAACAAATAAAAATTACACACGATAAATATCAGAGATTACAATACATTACATAGCAGCGGAAAATAATACAATACACAACTGAAGGAGATATACGGATACAAAGCTTTACGGATATCCTTCCAGCTGTAAACCAGGATCCTGTGAATATAAATCTGCAAAACCAAAACTACTAGCTGCCCGTGTCAAAATAAGGGCACCCAGAGTTTAGGTTAAAACAATAAACTCCAGGTCATTCATGGGACTGGTGTGAGAACTAAAACAGTTATTTAAAACTTTACTTTAAATCAGATATATCAAGGGACCACGCCGTATAACACGGAATGGGTTTCCTCCCAAGAATACTAATGCAAATAACAAAACAGCGCAATGCTTTTTGGAAAAATGAAGCTATTATAAGACCCAGGTCCTATCACATAATGCAACGCTAGCCGGGGGATAGGGTTTTCCCTTATAATAGCCAAACATGCTTAGTACGTTTAAAACAAATCATTTGATACTATTATAAGTGTATAGTGTCAAAACAAGTTCAAATCATAAGTATCAATCATAGACGGCATGGGTACCATATATCATGTCGCCATACTAGTTCTACAATTAAAACCGCAAATGTCACGTATTTGGAAATTGGATTTCTGTCATGAACCAAGGCAAAAGATAGTCCTTACCGAATTCGAGACTGCCTAGCCCGAGTCTCAGGATCAGAACGCATCGACCCTTGGATCGTCAGGGCCGGTCCACCAATGTGGATTAAAATGCCTGAACACTACGTTTCCCCGCCCTTTGGGGCGTAAGCGAGCCAACGAATGACTCCATCGGACCCGGATCGTCCGATCTAACCGAGGCGCCTCGCAACAGCAACAACCACATAAGTCAAACTCGTCAGGGCGTGTAAAACCACTGACGCCACTTCTAGCAAGGAGGAAACGCAGGCCCTCCCTGAGGTTCTTTCTCCCGTTTCTGGTTCATACCGGGGTGTGAGGCTCGCGAATTCATGTTATACACAAAGCTATGCCACCCAGGCGGTGCTTTGATCATCACCACAAGACTTTTCTTTTCAACAGAAGCCCTGATCACTGCAGCTTAGCATGCCACACAGGCAATTCACACCGTGCAACTGATGGCTATCAATCACACAGAATAAATTCCAATGTTAGACACACTGTCCATTTGCAAGTACGTTCTGGGTCTGAACGAAACCGGAGGCACTATATACCTCGCAAACCCATCGATCACCGCGTACGTCTGGACGATCACCACTCATCATCCATATTTCGGGATGCCTCCCAATCAGGACCTCGGTTACCATCCAAACGAGGTGAAGATCTCCGGTCTTCGACCACCGTCTTCTTCTTTGATTTCTTATCGTCGATTCAGTTATTCAGAATGGGATAAACCCGAACTTTCTGAGCAACTCGCGTATATAATAAACAAGTGTTACACAAACACAACATACGCCTCATTCCAATTCATCAGTCACTAACCGTAAATTAACAAGAGAATAATTCACCAAATATTAACCCCGAAGGCCGAAACCAACATCAGATCAATATCTAGAAAACCATTCTACTTAGCTAACCGACAGTTAGTTTCTAAATTTCACATTCATAGGGAAAGGTTCCCATTAATTTTATCAAAGATAAATTCCTTGAATTTATTCTTTAATCTTCTTTTCAATTTCGATTCAACTAGTCAGGATTAACGAACCTTACCGAAGTAATCATTTGTTTTAATTTCCCAATCCCAGCCTATTCATCCCATGAAGTAAAACTGGTAATACTTCATATCTAACACCACGGTGTTATCGGTAAATTCAATTACCCTTTTCACGTTCAAATCTAATTAAAGATTTAACTACCGCCTGAAGTAAAACTGGTGATACTCCATTTTCGATCTTTTCAATCTAATTAAAGATTCATTAAAACTCCACTTAGTTTTAATCTTTAACTGGGTTAAAGAATCAGTGTCATTTAAAAACACGGTTCACGATAAACCCAAAATCACATTACATTTCAATCAGACCCTAACCATAAATTAGCAAGTGAGTCATTCCCTAAGTATTAACCCCGAAGGCCCAAACCAGCATCAGATCAATACCTCAGAAACCATTCAACTTAACTAATCTCCAGTTAGTTTCTGATTTTCTTACCTCCTTTGGGTCTAAGAACAGTATTATTGAAGATACTGTTCACGACAACCCAAATCACATTCTATTAATTATCGGGTTAAAGAACGAGTGTTATTTAAAACACCATTCACGATAAACCCAAGAATCAATTCGAATTCAATTCCAATTAAATATTATTTAATTGGTATACTTCATTAAATCTAAATAAAAGATTTAATCTTTTTCTCAACTGGGTTCAAGAACAGGGTTAATGAAGACACCATTCACGACAAACCCAAATCACATTTGATATTAAATACAAGGCTCTGAATAGAAAATATATCGGCTTATATTCAATATCAAATTCTACGACCAACAAATATCGTATTTGAAATAACGATATAAATATATCTTTCAAATTCCCATAACAATATCTGTATCATCACGAAATCCAACATCGAAATATTTCGAAGACAATTTCGATTCAAATCCATTCCAATATAAATATTGGAAATTATGGTTATTTTCAAAACCATTTCAAATCCAATTTATTTATTTAGAAATAAATAGAATTATAATTCTAGTTCAAAACTAGTTCATTTCGATAAAAATCTATTTTTATCTTTTCAAATATGGAGTTTTTCATCCCAAATCTTCACAAATCATTTCTTATGATTTTACACGAATTATTACTATTTTTAATAATTTTATCAAGGCCCGTACAGTCGATTTCCATCAACGGCCATCAAACTGCACTTACAGCGACCTTTTCCAAATTTGATTTGGACATAATTCCAAATCCAACCATTAGATTTCAAATTTCTAATATTCGTTAGAAAGATCTTTTCGATACGAACCCAACGGTTCCGATTTCGGGAGAATCCGACGGTCGGATCTTCCGTAATATCCGTTCGAAGTCAATGGTCGAAATTCGCGAACTGCCGCGGCGCGACGTGTTCTATTCAGGCTATTATATTATATATATAATATATATAATATATACTTCGTAGATTTCCTTTAAAATGTATTTAATAAATCGTTTTAAAATTCGTTTTCAAAACGATTTCAACTTCTTTTTCAAATTCAAATCAAAATTGAATTTTCCCTTACTAATTCGTTTTAAATTCATTTCAAATTGATTTCAATTTAAATCGATTTTGAATTCAATTTCAGTTCGTTTTCAATTCAATTCAATTTCAATTCGAATTTCAATTCTTTTCAAAATATCAGATTTTGAAATCACTTTCGATATTCATTATAAAATGAATAAAATCGATATAAATATCGTTCACGTCAAAATGGCGTCAATCTAATCAACACGGCTTCATATATTTCTATTTTCAAATATTCTATTTCAAATATTTCTTTTTCAAATATTTCTTTTCAAATATTTCTATCTTCAAATATTCTATTTCAAATATTTCTTTTTCAAAACTGGAATGAGGCCCAATCAATTACCATATAATGTTAATTATACGGATTTTCTACAACACATGTAAACAATAACAACGATGAATAATCAACCATCATCCAAAGTGTATTCTACACTGTATAAGCATCGAATATAGATATTTAACGCTTATAACAGTCTGTCAATCAATCGATCGACATACAACTAACTATTGGGATTAGTGTATGTCATCTATCATCCCAATACCCGTGTGGGGTTTCAAACAATCAAACACAGATTTTATTTGTGCAGTTGGGCGATGTGTAAAATTTATCGTCCCAATCAATATCAGTCAAATGTGTGTATATAAACAAATCGTCCGATTTGTTCATTTTTATTTTATTTCATATATACGTTAAAATTCTATTTTTAACTATAAAATATTTTTAACTATATAAATATTTTATTTCATTTCACATCACAAACACACAATCAACTACACATCAAAATCATACAAACAAGCATACAAGCCGTCCATGGTCTGTGGACGACGGGTGTCGGGTGCTACTAAACACCGTCTGCATCCTAGTATATATTTCAACTAGAAAAATAAATTAAAGGTGAGAAATTCTCACAGAATAGCTAAATCAAACGCCTCGACTCTTCTTTGTAGAAATCATCGCCGTTCTCGCCTCTTGTCACTTTCTTTGCGCGTATCCTCTACATATATAAAAATCACATTTTTACTTCGCTATTCAATATATAAAAATCGAATTTTTACTTTGCTATTCAATATATAAAAATCGAATTTTTACTTCGCTATTCAATATATAAAAATCGAATTTTACTTTGCTATTCAATATATATAAATCGAATTTTTACTGCAAATACATTCCTGTAAAAATCGTAACTTTGTTTTAATAAAAATCATAACATTGTTTTAATAAACATCATAACACTGATCTATGCTTTAAATATAAGAAAAATGATTTAAAACAATGTTTTGTATAAATAAAAACTCACATTCTCCTGTCAAAATCGGTTCTTGGATGGATGGGACCTCACAGTGGCGGTCAGTGGAGGGTGCTGCCGGCGGTGGGAACCCGGCCAAGGCGGCGACGGTCTTCTTCGATGGTGGGTGATTCAGGGGTCCCGCGGAAAACGAGAGAAGGGGGAGAAGAAGGGATCGTCGGAGGGGGTGCCTGAGGAGAAGGCGGAGGCTGGGGATGCGGTGTCGGGGTCTCGACGTGGCTGGGGAGCGTCGGCGTCAAGGTCGACGACGAGATCTGGAGTTCGTTTTTTTTCCTTTTATTATTTTCTTCTGAATGAACTCGAAACGGGGGGGGGGATATGTGAAAAGGAGGGGTATTATATTTATTTTTAATTTATTTATTTATTTAATTTCAAAAAGCAACTTTTTATTTCGAACTCGAAATCAAGCCCACCGCCTGTCGTCCATAGCTAATTACCCCAATTCCGAACACAATGGGATATGTATCGTAAGCTGATTCGATCGTTTCAATCAGTTTCCGTCAAAATCAAAATATAAATCTATATATTGAATTTGAACGCACATTTCAATTTACTGGGGCCACATACTAACTATAAAAATTACAGAAAAATTATTTCTAGCTTCGTATTGACGATACGGTCCCAACAAAACTAATTTCGTCAAATTCTGAGACCGTTTGAAAAATGGCCATTTTTCAGTCGATTATAAAATCAACTGAAATTGGTCAAACGCGTTTTCCTTTGCCACGCTCACATATTGATTCGAAAAATTATGAAATTTGAAACCTAGCAATAACTTTACATCACGGATCCAACAAAAGTGGTTTCGTCGAAATCCGAGGTCGTTTGCAAAATTTCCATTTTTAAGGGCCTGAATTCTATAGCGACTATTCAGAATTTTCAACTGGACATATCTTTTGATTCCCGTTATGAAATTTTGATTTTTCGGATTCTTTGGAAAGATAGTCACAATTAGGTTTCATTATTTTTGGTTTCACTTAAATTCGGTTTGTTTTGCACCCGGTACATTCATTTGAAGTTTGAAATCGAATTATCGAACTACCGCGCCATTTTCAATTCCTTTTATAAATATACATAATTATTTATGTTCTAACGACGAAATATATAATAGATACGTTCGAATTCTATTCAAAATAAATTTCCCGTCGTTATTATTTAAAATAATTCATTTTAAATAATCAAAATTCGCTAAAATTGCCAAAATAAAAATTTTAAACTGGCCCAGATTTCCGGGTTATTACAAGTTACCACACAAAAAGGTGTACAAGACCGATGCTTAAATAATGAACAACAAAATTGTAAGAATTTTATTTTCTCTTCAATTAGGTGTCAAAAAAAATGCTCCATTTTGCACATGATCATCATTATTGTAGAATTAGATCCTATTTTGTTGAAACCGATAACAGGATCATAGCAACGGGTGTGATCATAACATGATCATCATTATCAAAAAAAATTGTTAATTTTATTTAATGTCACATTTTGAAGCTGCTTTATTTTGCAGTAGAAGATTGAAAAAGCAACTGATGAAGGAGGAAGTGATGGAGTTGTTCATGAACTTGTTTCTAATAGAAAGTCACGCGGTCCATCATGACTTATAGGACGACACATAAAGTCTCCAAAAGTTTTAAAAGCTGCTCCAACAGCAGACACATACATACAAGAGCTGGCAACAAAGATAAGGGTAGATATAGCCAACGAAGTCGAAGCAAAGGTGAACAAGATGGTCCAAAATGAATTTGATGCAAAGGTGAACGAAAAAGTTCCGGACAACTTGATAGGGTGCTTAAGAAATTAGGTGAAGCAAACCTTGACATGCACATTGATATTGGGGATCTTTGTGCAACAGTTCGCAGTGAAGGCACTAAAACTGAAAGCAGTGAAAGTAGTGGAGACTCGCATTCTTAGCCATTGATATTGGGAATCTTTGTGCAACTGCAGTGAACATGAATTGATATTTAGTACGTACTAGCTGTGTTTGTAAGTTTGGTCTGTAAAATGATTTTCTGGCTATATGTTTGTAACTATGTTTGTAAGTACTAGTTGTTTTACTTGTGAATCTGAGATAAGAAGTAGTTTAATTCAGTGTGATATTAAATTCTGTAATGTTGCAGTATGTGATTTAATGTTTCCATAGCTCTTATATAATGTTGCAGTATGTGATGTTAAATGTTGTCATTGCTATGATATGGTGTTACCATTGGATGATAAAAGTGTTGCATAGATTAATGCATGTGGGCCCAACAACAGGATTCCGTGAACCCGGGCTATAGCCACAATAGGATTCCATGAAGCCTGATTACAGATTTTAGTGGGTCCTATATTTTTGTAAATTTAGTACCTGTGGTAACACCTTTGCTGATGTTGCCTTAGGGTCGCGAAGATGTTGCATTTGACTTTAAGGCAACGCGGCAAAAGGCAACCCCGAAAAAGTGTTGCCAGAGATCATTTTTGGCCTATACCAACATTTTTTGGCACCTCCTGCATCACTTCTCTGGTGTTGCAGTATGCAATCTATGGTGTGGTGAAAATGTCTCCGGAGCTTGTATTTATAGGGAGTTTTTAGGTGTAGGTCGGATGCCACGTGTCAGGCCATAAGGAGATCAAGGAATCGAAGTGGGTGAAGTGGAGGAGGTGCCTTCGGATTGGGTCTCGCTATGTGTTAACTGATCTGCATTTACCGGCTAAAGAATAGGTCACAAGTTGAATGGGTTACACTTCAGGGTAGACATGGGGTCGGATCGACCCTTATCTAACCCGAACCAGAATTGTTCAACAACCAAGCCTTAGGCACGATCTGCTCAAATTAGTCCATCTTTGACTTGAGGGGTACACGCCTGAATGTCAGGCTTGTGTGCTTAGGCGGCTCGGGTCTAGTTCGTTCGACCCGTTGAGACCCGATCCTTCTACTTGCTCAAAGCCATAGCCGGCCCTGACATGGTGCCACATGTGCTACCGCACAGGGCCCATTAGGTCAGGGGCCCCATATTCAATCACCCAATCAGAAGAAGCACCGCACCAAATTCAGAAATTCTCATACGCTATTCTCTTCTTTTCCGCCGTTCTCTGCTTTCGCCCATTCTCTTCTTTCCACCGCCGCACCAAACTTTCTCTCCCTTTACCTTAAAGCAACCCACGTCTAATCTATCCCCAAGCTTCCACCGTTATCCACCACTTTTCAATCTACACAGGTATACAAATTCTCTTATAATCCAAATTTTAGGGCTTTCAAAATCAAAAATTCTAGGGCTTTCAAAATCGTGTAATTATTTTTATAATCTCTTCTAGCTATGCTTATTCTTTTTAGGATTTAATGATTGAAACTAATTTAACTATGATTATTTTTGTTTTTCAGTTTTGGACTTGCTTGCTGAGTTGCTGATACTTGGTGTAGTAAAGATTGGTGGAACCATGAAGTCCTCTTATTAAATTGGTCGGGCTAAAGATTGTGAGACTATTTTATTCATCCAGGTTTTATTATTATTCTCACCCTCCCATTTGGTGTTGTAATTTAAGTTGAAAATGTTCAATAAAAAACATATGTCTGGTCATGAGAAAAGAAAACGAAACAAAAAGGAAGAAGAGAAGATTAAACCCCTTAAAGGATCACTTGAAAAACTTTGGGAAAAAGCCAAACCACCCGAAGAAAAAGAAGTGTCTGATGTTGAAAATGAAGTGCCTGAAATTATAAGAAATTCTAAAGAAGATGAGAATGTGGTTAATGAAGAGACTGAAAATGAAGTAATTGAAAAAGAAATTGATGTGTTTGAAAATATGGTTAGTGAAAATAGGGAAGAAACTAATCCAAGTGATCTTTGTTCCCTGTCTTTGAATATTTATGATCCTCGAGTGTGGGATGGATTAAATAATAAAATGAGAGATTTGCTTGTTGAAAAGGGTCCTGTTAGAGAAAATAATATCAATTTTCCTAAAGATAAGTATAATAGGGGGTTCTCTACATATTATTTTGATCAGAAATTAAGAAACGGGGAACTTATTGAAAGAAAATGGTTAGTTTACTCAAAGGAATTAGATAAAGTGTTATGTTTTTGTTGTAAAGTTGTGAAAAAAGCTCGTTTACAAAGCAATTTAGCAAGTTCTGGAGTAAAGACTGGGTGCATTTGGGTGAAAAATTTAAGCAACACGAAGATAGTCGTGAACATCTTATTAGCCTTAGAGCTTGGGCTGAACATCAAATTAGACTGAAAACAAATCAAACTATTGATAAAGAACTGCAAGAGGAAATAAAAAAGGACACTGAACACTGGAGAGATGTTATGATCAGAATAATTGTTGTTGCTAAACGTCTTGCAATGAATAATTTGGCATTTCGTGGGACGAATGAAAAAATATTTGAAGATTCAAATGGTAATTTTTTGGGTTTTCTGGAGTCACTAGCTTAGTTTGATCCTATAATGAAACATCATTTTAGACTCATTCAAAATAAGGACATTCATTATCTTAGTCATAAAATTCAAAATGATTTGTTTGAAATGTTGGCATCGAGTGTCAAAAGTGCTATAATAAAGAAAATAAAAGAAACAAAATATTTTTCTGTGGTCCTTGATTGTACTCTTGATGCAAGTCATATTGAACAAATGGCTTTGGTGATTAGATGTGTTGATGTCGTGAGCTACCCAATAAAAATAGAAGAATATTTTTTAGAGTTTTTGAATGTGGAGTACACTTCTGGCTTGGGTCTTTTTGGTGAATTGGAAGCTGCTCTTAGCTCTCTTGATTTAGATATTAATGATGTAAGGGGACATGGTACGATAATGGTTCTAATATGAGGGGAAAACATCAAGGTGTTCAAAAAAGATTGCTTGATGTTAATCCTAGAGCTTTTTATATGCCTTGTGGTTGTCATTCTTTTAACTTGGTACTTTCAGATATGGCAAACTCTTGTATGAAAGGAAAATCAGTTTTTGGAGCGTGTCAAGCATTATATAATGTGTTTGCTAATTCCACTAAAAGATGGCATCTTTTGCTTGAATATGTTGATGATTTGACTTTAAAATCCATATGTGTGACAAGATGGGAAAGTAGAATTGAAAGTGTTAAAGCAATAAGAACTCAAACTCCTAAAATTAGAGATGCTTTAATGAAACTAGTTGAAGTTTCTGATGATCCAAAAATAAGCTGGGATGTTGAAAAATTAGCTTTTAATGAATTTTCAAGTTTTGGACTCTTATTGAGCTTAATTATTTCGCATGAAATTCTGTACAAAATCAATTTGGTGAGCAAAAATTTGCAATCTGAAGATATGCGTCTTGATGTAGCAATTGCAAGTTTAAAACGGTTGGTTTCTTTCTTTGAGAAATATAGGGGAAATAGGTTTGTGTCAGCTATGACTGATGCTAAAGAACTTGCAGATGAAATGGACATTGAACCTGTTTTTCAGATAAAGCGTAGGATTAAAAGAAATAAACAATTTGATGAGAATCCTAACACGGAAAGAGAACAACAATCTGCTTCAGAGAACATTAGAACTGATTACTTTCTTGTTCTAGTTGATATGGCACTCTCTCAGTTGAAGTTAAGGTTCGAACAAATGGAACTTTTCGAGTCTATATTTGATTTTTAGTTCGATGCTTCCCAGTTGATTTCTTTGGATGATGAAGAATTGAAAGAATGTTGTGTAAAACTTGAAAAGTCCTTGACTCATGGTGATTATTGCGATATTGATGGAAAAAGCTTACTTTCTGAATTACAAATATTAAAGGAAATGCTTCCTAGTGTAGCATATGAGTGTGAGATTCCATGGAATTCTATCAGAGTTTTGGAATTTGTGAAGAAGATGGACATGTTTCCAAATATTTTGGTTGCTTACAGGGTTTTGTTAACTATACTTATTACTGTGGCTTCTGCTGAGCGGAGTTTCTCAAAGTTGAAGTTAATTAAATCTTATTTGCGCACAAGTATGACTCAAGATAGGTTGAATGGCTTAGCAATTTTGAGCATTGAAAAGCATATGCTGAAAAATATCAAAGTGGAGCATATTATCGATGATTTTGCTTCAAAAAATGCCAGAAGAAGTCACTTTAAATGAGAATTGATGTTTGTTTTTGCACTTGATCTTTGTACAGGTATATTAACTTCATTTATAATTCATAATATCTTTTTTTTTTTTTTGCTTAATTTGTCTTATTATATGATGTTCATCCCATATAATTTATGTCCAATTTAGATCAATTTTAATGAGTTTTTTTACTTATAGCTGTTTTTCTTGTCAGGATGTGTAATATATCTCCATTATGATCTGCTCAGTGAGGAAGAATGAGATTCAACACTTGTTAAATTTGCTTTAGAAAGATTAGAAAAATTTATTGAACTTTCTTGTTTCTGCTTATTACCAGTTGTGTTTTTAAACATGTCATGAGTATAATAAAATTTAGTTGACATATGACAATGATATGGCATATGGCTTAACTTTAATTTCGTAAAAATAAACAAATTTAAGAACCCAAAATTTTCTTTCCGCACTAGGCCTACAAATACTCAGGACCGGCCTTGCTTAAAGCGAAGTGTATTGCTTCTCCAATTCCAGGGGACTATTCCACTTTCGACCCGAAGCCTATTTTGTTCATTCAACCCGACTCCATCGCTCATAAATGGTTATATCTTTGATCCATAGTGCTTTCGATGACAAATATCTGGACTTTGTGTGGCCTAGTCACAAATTAGACCAAAATTATCTAAATATACTAACATCATATTTTCCCATGATTTTCATGCATTTGATCAATACGTTATTATTTTCTTCCTTTGCTTTTAGACTCTTTCTCATTGCTTTCCAGACGTTGAGATGAAATCCATAGATTTAGATTGGAGAACCGTTCTTCGTCGGGTGAAATCCTCTGTTCTTAATTTTATTGTCTTCGTGTGCCGAACTGATTTCAACCATTGATTTTATCATCTGTCATTTATATATTGCAGTGTATTCCACACGATAATAAAATTGTGATAATGAGGGGATGGGATTAAATGGGATATAAGAGGTAGACAACTTGGGGATAGAGGATTTGATCTCATTATTGATCTAAAAGTGCTTTGAGATTCCGTCCATTGCTCCCCTTAATTCCGCCTAACACTTAATTGGTTAAGAAAAGTACCGTTTGCCTGGATGTTTATCTTGTGAAGTATTCAATGAGAGATCATCCTTAGTCTACATCCTGCATTTCATTCTTAAAAACAATGCATTTCTTACGAAAAAAATAAAAATTAAATTAAATTAGCATGCTCTCTTCATGATCGTACTCGAGATCTGAAGTTTCACTTCTAACATGCATTCCTGGCTATCAGCATGCATGATTAAGGCCCATTAGTTACGATAATAAACACAAAAATATATTAATTAAACAACTTAACAATATTAGCTCATGATCCCATCCGCTATTTCGTAGCGATGAATTCTTCTGTACCAACTCTGGTGTTTTCAGGTGCCGGATCAATTTTATCCATTGATTTGCCCAAAATTTAATGGTATTGAGTGGACTGTAGGACCTGTTGATTAGATTATTAATAATATATATGGTTGATGGATGGTGGTGATTTGTTGGACACACAGGAACACGGAGTTGAGTACATAAAGAATTGATCCCATTTCCTAGCCTGTCCCATTCATCAGACACACATCTCTAGCTAACTCGACATTTTATAATCCATTATTTCATCACTAATCCCGCATTACCTCTCTGCAAGTCAACAAGTAAGGACATATCATATCACTTCCCTACAACTAACATTAACCAACCTCATCTTCCCCATATTATATACAACAGCACTAGCACTGATATGGACCATATGGTCTAACTAACCCATCCAATATGGACACAATAAAGTCATTCAAAGGCTACGGCAAGGTCGACGACGAAGACAATCGCAACTTCAAACGCAAAACCCGACCTCGCATCATCCTAATATCCATCTCCATCCTCCTCCTCCTATCCACCATCATTGCCGTAACAGTCGTGCTAACCACGAACAAACGCGCCAATAATCAAAAATCTCCGCCATTCAACTCCATAAAGGCCGTCTGCTCAGTGACACAGTACCCGGAATCCTGCTTCACCAGCATTTCCTCCGTCAAAAATGCCAACTCCACCAATGATCCTGAAGAGCTATTCAAGATCTCCTTATCCGTCGCCTCCACTGCTCTCTCGGAACTGGCTGCCGTATCCGACTCAATCATTATAACCTCCAACGATGCCAGGCTCGACTCCGCCATCCGCCTGTGCAAATACCTGTTCGATGACGCCATCGACTCCGTCCAGGAGGCCATCGATTCTATGACCACATTGTCATTGACAGAATCGAAGATTTCTGACATAAGAACATGGCTGAGCGCAGCGGTCACGGACCAGGAAACATGCCTGGACGGCTTCGAGGGGACTACAGAGCGCTACAAAGGAAGATTTGAGACAGCCATGATGAAGTCGGTGCAGTACACGAGCAACAGCCTAGCGATCGTAACGGGGATTGTGGGCGTGTTACGGAGTATAGACATGCAGCTTCACAGGAAGCTTTTGTGGGTCAGTCCTTCGCAGAGACGCATGCTGCAAGTGGGCATGCTGGAGCCGAATATAACAGTGGCAAAGGATGGGACGGGGCAGGTGGAAACAATCAAAGAGGCGATACTAACGGTGGGGAAGAGGAGTCCGTACAGGTATGTTATATACGTGAAAAAGGGGGTGTACGAGGAGAATGTGGTGATTGACAAGAACAAGTGGAATGTAATTATGTATGGGGATGGCATGTACGACACCGTTGTTGTTGGAAGCTTGAATTTTGTCGACGGCACTCCTACATTTTCTACTGCCACATTTGGTAAGTTTTTCTAACTTGATTGGCTTCAATAATTGTTGTAAATATAAGTAACAAGTCGAAAATATAGCAAATAAGATCTTGGATAAGTACTAATAAACTATTATTCACATTGATCAATTGTTTTTTTGAACGATTAAGTAGTTCTCTAAGCTGAACTATGTATGTTTATTAGATAAAGAATAGAAAATTACTGCTCAAACTGATCAATTGGTTTAGTAAATGATTAAGTAAATCACTAAACTACACTATAAAAAAAAAAGTTTTAAGCAATAATAATATACTTGAATCTTGTTTTGTTCTATAAATGAACAAATCGGTATATTAATGAATTTACCATCAAAATTTTGTGTTTGTGTAATAACTAATAAGGCAAAAGTCATACTTGTAGAGTGACAAACAACTCGAGTATTTCATACTTTTGAACAAAAATACTTTGGTGATGTTATCAGCTGTTGTGGGCAAAGGTTTCATGGCCAAGGACATGGGCTTCAAAAACACAGCCGGCCCGCAGAAGCACCAGGCAGTAGCTCTCCGCTCCGGCTCAGACCGCTCCATTTTCTACCGCTGCTACTTCGACGCGTACCAAGACACCCTGTATGCCCACTCCATGCGTCAGTTCTACCGCGAGTGCGACATCACTGGCACAGTCGATTTCATCTTTGGCGATGCAGCGGTCGTTTTCCAGAAATGCAAGATCCGGCCAAGGCAACCTCTCCCGAACCAGAAGAACATCATTACCGCGCAGGGCAAGAAGGATCCGAACGAGAACACCGGGATAGTCATACAGGACTGCACCATAACACCCTTTGGTAAGGTGATGGCGCCGACATACTTGGGCCGGCCTTGGAAAGCTTACTCGACGACAATTTACATGCAGAATGATATTGGGTACGTCGTTGATGGGTCAGGTTGGTTGCCATGGGTATATGGGGTGGCTCCGCCTACTACGATAAATTATGCCGAGTTTCAGAATGTGGGCTCAGGATCGAACGTTGCGGGTAGGGTTAAATGGGTAGGATATAGACCTGCGATTGGTGCAGAGGAGGCGGCCAGATACACGGTGCACGCATTTTTGGATGGGAGTGAGTGGATTGGACAAGCTGGTGTGACTAATTATGGTTCAACTTTGTGAATCAGTGATTCTTTTTCATGATGTTATGTCTGATCTGATGTATATTACTGGATTATTGGATAGGCGTGTTTGATATTATATATTAACCAAGGACTCAAGTTAGCATTCAAAGTATTACATGATTACAGAGACTTTTGCTAAGTGCATTACAAAAACTGCATGATTTGAGCATGTACAAATATATAAGTTTAAAATTGGCTTTTAACTTTTGTGATCAGTACATTTTTTAACTGTATATTGATTATTTAATTTCTCTAGAAAAGTTATGAACATGAAACAGAACAGCAGATGGTTTAAAATTTAATGGTGGATTATCAAGAAAAACAGTATTAAGCCATTAGAACCAAACTAAGTAAACGTTTATGAGGAATAAGGGTTAGACAGAATTTTTTGCCATATTCAGGATTAACCGACTTCTTTATGCATTAACCATTTTCATAGCATGAAAATTTCTTGGAACGCAGCACGCCATTCTTAACATACCGATCATTCACTTCAAGTTCAAAAACCACAGGAGCAGTGATTTTGATAGTCGTATTAATTTTCGAGTGAATTGGCTAGGAAATGTTATGTCTGATAAATCCTTAGCCATGTATGCACCCTTTTGAATGGGCCATGGCTAAACTCTTTGTCTTAGTTTTGTTTCCATTCCTAGTTGTCTGGATGGATATCGGTAAAGCTGAGATATCACAAAAGCTACTCAATGGAAGATAAGAGCCGACATGCTTATTCTGGAGCGCTTAATTATGGAATACAAGGGAAAATCAATGCGCCCAGAATCATTGTTTAACCTTAACCATAATTTTGCTCTGTAATTTGAATGTTATTATATATACGGAGCAACTTATGCAACTTTTCGTATGTTTTGCAACCGTTTCAGCTACGGTAACAAAGAAAAAGAATGGTAAACAAAGCGTCGATGTGTTGTTCTTTCTATTTCATCTACTTATTAGTTAAGTGAACGAAATAAATTAAGTGTGGTGCTAAGGGCACCCCAATATGTTCTTCCTAATATCGCGACTAAAAAATACCACAAGAATTAGTATTACAAACTTCTTAATACCACACATTTAAAAAATAGGGGCTACCATACTGTTTTACCCTATTTCTATTTCGCTCGATATTCGTTTGTCCTCATCTGCAAAATCAATTAACGAGCTAAACCCTAGATCTATAATCGATCAACGAATTTGACTCTGCAATATACAAAAGCCGTGAATAAGGTTTGA
The DNA here is from genome assembly GCA_030737875.1 of Allium sativum. Classification (NCBI taxonomy): domain Eukaryota; kingdom Viridiplantae; phylum Streptophyta; class Magnoliopsida; order Asparagales; family Amaryllidaceae; genus Allium; species Allium sativum. The sequence goes on along the minus strand of CM060916.1, from coordinate 163,889,645 downwards.
ACTAAGAAAGCTATAAGAGGATGTGAGATATTAGGGTTTTCAAATCACCAAATAATTGAGAGATTACCGTACAAATTTGAATTTTTCCGCGAGAGTTGCGAAGAAGACAGCGATTACGAGAGATTATGGTAATTAGATTAGCTTAGTACGTGATTAATTCGACAAATAATGATTGAGTGAGAGATTAAAATATAGAGGTAATGCGGTATTAGGAAGCATACAAAATTTAATAAGTTTTATTTTTCTAATTGCGGTATTACGAAGAACATATTGGGGTGCCTTTAGCACCATACTAAATTAAAAACATTACTATGGTTGTTGAAGTTGGGCTTTAAAAATTCACATCTGAAAAAAAGTTTCAAGTCGAACGTTTAAAAACATTCTCTAATACAAATCGATTTACTTTTACCGGTATAATTCAGTCCCTTACAGTTCCTACAAAAAAATTAAAATAAATTGTATCGCAAACATAAATGTGCCACACTAAATCGCGTCGAGTTAGTCACTTGGCGCGCATATGGTAATCATGTATGTGCTTCCTTCTCCGTACAAAATTCGTACTGAAATGCCTAAATGACTCAATCTAAAAGCTAATAAACTTATTTAGACATGAGTATCTTGTCCAATTTCGCAGGAAGCAATAAATGCACTTATTCAACTTCATCATTAAAAAAAAAAAAAAAAAAAAAAAAAAAAAAAAAAAAAAATCTTCACATAGTTTCTAACAATAAACACAATTTGATTATATGATCTTCTAATTTTAATGTCTTTAAAACACTAGGTAGCGTTTGGTTTAGATTTTTCAATTTTGAGTTTTCACACATACAAAAATACCGACAATGCACATATATCGTGAAAAATGACCGTTTTACAAAACGGAGTTAACACACAAAACCGAAAACAACTTTTTATTATTTTTCATATTTTAAGAAACAATGGAATGACAATAACAAATCCATCTATCCACCATTCCCGCGGTCCCCTCCGTCACTCCGTTTCCCTTTGATCCACCACCAGCCGCTACACTTCAAATCTTCACAACTTTCATAATTAACGCCGAAAACTAAAAATGCAAAACACAAAATAAACCAAACGCTACCCTAGCTTTTCCCAAGTAAAAACTGAAAAACGGGTATAAGTGTCAAACCACACAGTCTGATTACATTTGCTACAGCAACACACATCTAAACCTATTTGGGTATGCACACAACACACATCTTTGATAATAGTTTGAAAGACAATATGTATATGCTAATTTTGAAGATTAGTACTTCTTTTCTCTACCTTTGGAATCATTTATTTTCAAATGCAACAACTCATGTTCCTTAGCATTGCTTATGTATGTAACAAATCAATATCCAATGGTATATATATGCTAAATTTGAAGAGACAGACAATCTTTCCTCCACATTCCACTAAAAATTACACATTTACTTTAACAAGTTATTAACGTTACCCTGTTCGAGACTTACCCCACAATGTTGACATTAATAACCAATTCTGTAACGACCCGGAAATTTTGGTGCTCGAATTTTCAGCAACAATACATAATCACGTATTACTTGTCAAAAACTCATGTATTGAAAACCCAGATTGTTAATGTAAAAAAATTAGAGGGACCAAAAGAAAGAAAGGAATATTATAACAGAAGAAAACGAAGTTCACAGTTTCACAACAGAACGAATAAAATATAATACATCAACAACTTTTTACTCAAAAGGGAAATTGTATATATATGATTATATAACATCAGAGGATACATCAAATCAATAAAACATACACGGTGAAAATATTTTATTACCAGAAAATATGGGTATTACGTCTCGACTCCAATTCCTTTTTTGAAGCTCTAAGCGGAAACTTAACTTGAAAATATACTCGGTCTGGCCCGAATATATCTGAAGCAAAGCAAAATCAATCCGGATCAGTCTGGAATACTTACAGTGATAAATTTATTACACAAAAAATTTGCTTAACAATAGAAAACACTTTTAAAAGAAAAGAAATCCACACATAAACACGGGTGGTTCTTACCTTACGATAACCCAAAATATTTTTTATATATGAAAACTGGTGATATTATAATAATGTCTATCAATCAATAAATAACCATTTAGCCGAGCGCTCGCATCTCACGCTCCACACATATAGTATATAATCAAAAACCGCATGGTTCATACTGGAGTTTGGATTTTCAACAGTATACTCTAGAGAGGATACACTGAGGTTCAACAAGAACATCTTTCAACCCGGCCATACAAGACCGACCTCTCATTCAACTTAAGGATATCGAATATATTATCAACCTACGGATTGGGCCCACCGTGTTCTCGGGAGATATAGAAATGAAAGAAGGACAAAAATGGATTTCCTCTAGATAGTCACAATATACCGTAATGAGAATGACCCATATAGCCATGTTGTCATCCCGATTATTGTCATTCCCAGGTTGATGGGGCTTGAGGTCACGGTTTAGCTTTTCGAGAACATCTCATAATTTTGAATGCCACATCGTCAAATTCGTCAAATCACGAATTGACATTCACAAATATACTCTGGGTGTTAAGCTAAGAGAAGTTTCCTTTTCCACCACCAAACTTGGTATATTTGTAAAAATTAATGCACGTGTCCCTAGAAAATACTCTGTCGGACGTTTCCCCATAAAAGTCATCCAGGAACATGATGAACTGAAGACACCCTCCAACCTCATGCTATATAGGAATCACCCCAAGGATCAATAGTGAGTAGTCCTTTCAAATCCGTAGATTCCAACCACGATAGAATCACAGTGTATCTTTAGTTGCAAGTTAGAAATTATAAGTGGTTCTTCCATTTTATGAATGTCTACGGTCTTCAATTGCTCCATCTTCATTCATGCAAGTTAGTTTCAAATGGAACATTGGTTCGAAGCGGTTTTGTGTCTAGTTCATATCCCGTTCTCTTCGAAACAACACGTCAAAGGCTCAAGAATAACATTCCATTAATAGTCGGGTTTTTAACTATTAACTTAAAAAGTATGGTCAAATACATTAGCAGCTTAGATCCTTTTACTTAGAACAATTCATTAAAACTGTTTCGCGATTCTTAAAAATCGAGTGTGTTTGTGTGTGTATGTATGTATGTATGCATATAATCACCGTATTCACTAAACTCCACTTTATATATTCACCAAATCTTTTTCACTTTCTTTACCTTGGAAAAATCACTATATATTTTTAACTCTAAGGTATGAATAAATTCACACATCAAACTTAGGTCAAATAATGTTAAATTATACATTGTTTTGTTTTAAACCCCACTAGCTTCAATTACATTCAAAATTGGCATATAATGTCATAATATTTTCTTATAGAAATAAAAAAAGTTTTCAACACCCTTACTACTACAAACTAATACAATCCCTTGATAATAGTGAAATCATTCAAGTTGGAGTATTTTAATTACCTCTCAGACCTTGGTCGACAATGTTCTTATCTCAGAATAGGTAAAGATTTGAAACACAAAACTGATATTAACCCTATCAATTCCATTTACTATTAAAAATATGGTTTCAATAACCGTTTCTTGCATTGGGCACATTTATCTTCAATCTGAATTTCTTTTACATTTAATTTAAATAAACTTACTAACTGCAAAAACTCTTTTGCTTTTAACTTCTTTAATATAACTCGTCAACTGTTGGGTTTGCTTCAAATCCATTTACTAAGCCTTTTATACAAATCTATCTATTATCTTATTTTAAAACTTAACTTGGACTTATTATTACAAATTTATTCACCCAATCTTTTACCAAAATTCAACTAAGCTTCTTATTTTTGCAAAATTGCAAATCTTCTTCCAATTTTATAATCATTTTACTTAATCCAATTCCTAAAGTAAAACTTACTTTAAAACCATCGCCTGAGTTTAACTTTATAAATTTTGTTTACGAAACTCAGATTCAATTCTAAAATCTTCTTATAGAATTCTCTTATATTAATTCATTAATCTTCTTCCTTTGAAAATCACATTTCAATTTACCTTCATTTTACTTAATTTCATAATTAATCAACAAAATCTTGTTTAATTTTTTTAAGATAATCCATTCAAATCCTTTATATTTTGAAAATATCTTCAATTTCTGTTCTTGTACTTAATCCAAAGTAACAATTAATCAAATTCAACATATTAGCTTCAATATAACATCTCTCTTAACATAATTCAATTATGTTCTATTTCAAAACTCAATTACTTCTTCATTGTCTTCCATTTAACAAGGTAAATTACTTTAATTATTATCAATTAAAATAATAACTAATTTCATTATTAACTGAAGTAAAAAATAGTTTACTTCTTTAATAATTAAAAATTGGTCGATAACAACATTATTGATGAATACTAATTGATAATCATTTTGAAATATCATCAAATAAAAAAGATAATTATTATTTATGAAATATTATTCAAAAGAATAAAAAATGTATCGTTAAACCATTCCCATTAGATTAATCGAAGACCAATTAATCTAATTACTAATTCTACTCAAACAGTTGACTTAGTTAACTTAAACATCAACTACTTGTTTAATTGATTTTAAGTTATCCTTCCTCTTAGATTAACATAATTAATCTAATAATATTGCTATACTGTTTACTAAAAAATGGTTATTTCAAACAATAACTCGTAGGTCAAATTCTAGCTTCTATGCTTATAAAGCTTATTAAACATTAAAATTGCCAAACATAAGATTATATAACTATTTCTGTAAAAACCACTTATAAATATCGACTTACTTATAACTTCTATTTTAATGAAAATAATTTAATGCTTCACTTCAGTTATAAAAAGCAAATTGTATAACTTTAAATACAGATTCTCCTTTCGGCGAATTGACATCTTGAAAACCATGAGTTTAGACCGTTTACTGCCAATCACTTAATCAATACCATATATTGATTAAAAACAGCACATCAATGTTGAACTTAATTCAACGTTCAATATCCAATCAACCATCAACACCCAATTAGGATATAACGTCATTTGGGGTAAATAGTTCATATCTGAATATTATGGGGTGAAAAACAAAGAACATACAAAATATTTGAGGAATCCAGTCGGATTCCTCCAATCTGTTCTTCCCTGCATCACAGGTCATAACACCATTTGATAATAACATAGGAAATAAATATTTAAGTCAAAACCATCCAATACGACATAATGAAAATGCCGATAATCGTAAAAAATCCAATAAGCAACCAAGGTATTCAATCATCCATGTATTACTGTCAACGATGAATTATTTTTATATGAATTTAACACATCATAGAATTTCTGAAAGCGTGAGAGTTAACTCACATTTTTTTTGGGTTGACGAATCAGTTTGTTTTATATGATTTCAAACGAATGTTTGAAATTATAAAAAAAGTCCGATTGCATCTGAATTACTCCGAACCAGCACAACAGCGTAGTGTTTGTTGCACGGTTCCAACGGTCCTAGTTGCGCCGAATTCTGTTAACGTATGATTGAGATATTCATGTTTTTATATTACATTTGGATTTAAAATAAATAATTATATTATTATCAACATAATTAGATTATTCTAATTACCGTGATTATCTTAATCCAAGTTCCCTCTAATTCTGCTTCTCGCAGAAACCACCTGCACATCGCATGTCGTTACCGCCCCTTTTCTTCCCTCGATCTTCCTCAATTACACGACTAACTCCGAAACTAACAATATCACCTTCCTTCTCTTAATAAACCCTACGTCTCCATTAGCTCTTTTGTCGAATTCGAACTACCCTGTGAATCACAATCAAAAACCAGTGCTCACACCAGCATAGTGATTCGTGTGACTGAAAAACTTTCCAAAACACGATTCCGTTCGTCTGAGTAGAACCACCACCACTATTCGTCGTTTTCTTCACCTATTCTTCCTATTTATTTCACTAGTCATCGAATAACAACGACCATCTACATCCTCCTCCATGCCGCTATACCCATGTCTAGCTCGCACGCCTCATCATAGTCGCGTTTTCCAACCCACGCACGACGGTTTCTCTCTCTCTCCAGTCACATGGACTCATGTCCTTCGTGTAAAAGCATGCTTCAATACTTTGTACATCCTCTCTTCGTATTTCCGTGGTTTGCTAAAATATGGTGAGAGAGAAGGTGGATTTTTGCAGTGACGCATAAAATAAAGGTGGGTATGTTTTTTATAAGAATCGACTGCTTGGTTGACGAAGTGATGGAGGAATACGTTATTTTATTTTTTTCGAATAATTTGGCTTTGGTTATTATGTATACTGCTGTTTTTTTTTAGGTAGAGAAGACTGATGGATTTTAAGTGTATTATATAGAAGAGGAAGTTTGGTGGCCACGAAAAGAAGGAACATGGGTTTTCAGTTTTCACATGGTATTCACAGTCATAAAAAAGGGCAGATACATATGCGTGATCAAAAGAAAAAAAATGGGGCAGAACTCATGTGGGCTCACAGAAATTTAATTTGAGGTGACCAAGGATATTTTAGTTGATGTAACCAATGATTTTTTTACGAAAACAACTAACGTTTTTATAGCGTATAATGCTCGATGTTTATAATTTGCAGAGTGCACACTACCTTCGATTTTAATGAAATTCAAAAACATAAAATAATTTAATATTTTAGACATAATGGAACTGGTTTCGTCGAATTTCGAGATCGTTTATGAAAACATCACTTTAACTTTAAATGGTTAAACTGTACGCCTTTATACTGTGCACGGTCATAAAATAAATCCAACTGTCGTGAAATTAAAAATCTCACAATAATTAACTGTTACGATTTTAATAAAATTAGTTTCATTGAAAACCGAGATCATTTGAAAATTAACTATTCTTAAGTTACGTCGATAAAATATATATCGATTTTAATATAAATAAACAGGAAAATACCTTGAAAGACAAAATGAATAAGAATTTATCCCTTGAGAGGGGCAAAATTTTGTTCAAAAGGACAAGTTTTAGTGTAAAGGGAGGAATTATGTAACACCCCTAAGTCCCACATCGTGGAAGCCTGTGTGAAGTGGGTATTTATATAGTAGATCCCATCTCTTACTAATGCCGAGGCCTTTTGAGGAACAAAACCCCACACCTGTACGCTGGCTAAGTTGGGGACAATATCTTGCGTGAACGGAGGTCTGGGCTGTTACAGTGGTATCAGAGCCAATACCCAGCCGGAATTGTGGCTCCTGTGTGGACCGCAGCGCCTGGGTGAGGTGTTTGTGAGCCAACGGGGACGTTGGGCTCTGTAGGAGGGGAGAATGTAACACCCCTAAGTCCCACATCGTGGAAGCCTGTGTGAAGTGGATACTTATATAGTAGATCCCATCTCTTACTAACGCCGAGGCCTTTTGAGGAACAAAACCCCACACCTATACGGTGGCTAAGTTGGGGACAATATCTTGCATGAACGGAGGTGCGGGCTGTTACAAATTATAGTCGGCCCTTGAATTCCTTCCTTTATAGTACAATTTGTCCTTGAGGATAAAAATTATCCCCTTTGTCCTTATGGAACATTTTTTTTGTTCCTTTTGTCCTTGAGGGTAAAAATGCCATAAATAAATCTATTAATAATAAATTATTATTAACATATATATTTAAACAGAATTTATATAACTTCTGAATAAAAGTTCAACTTGATTTTTAAACTCAAAATTTTAAATTCCAAGTTTAAACGATATTAAATGTATTAAAAAACCTTATATTTTATTTAAATAAATTGTTATGGGTTATTAACGATTTCATAGTGTCCTTTTGAAAATTTTATTTGGACATAACTAAAAATGTACAAGATGAAATCTTGAATTTTCCCTTTCATTAGAAAATTACAGACGATTCTTGTTACAAAGAATTATGATTTATATTGGATTCTATGTATCCAATTGTAGTTCAACACGTAATATTACGAACTACCACGACATTATGAGCTCGTTTATAATAAAATAATAATATATATATTCAAACATCATTTAATAAACAAATTCATTAAAATAATTTAATTCTAAATTGAATTAAATTCTTGTATATTATCCAGTTCATACTTTATTATAAATCTAACCAGCTTCGACTATTTTAAAATTAAATTTATATTTTATTATTGATATTGAATTCGGATTATTTAAATTCCCAAATCAACATTTAAAACCAATTTAAATGTTCAATTAAACATTTAAAAATCTGGGTCGTTATATTCCTTCTCCCCTAAAAGAATTCCATCCCTGAAATTACTAAGGTAGGAAAAATTATTACCTTTTAAAAAAATTAATTAGTTTTGAGAAAAAGCAATTTATTTTTATTAATAAAAATCTCAAAATTTCAAAAAAAAAAAAGAATTTTAATTTTTGGAAATTTTTGGAAGAGTCTCCCATGTATAGAGGACTTTTGCAATATGCAGAAGTAAAAAAAAAATATACATCGACCCATGCGGTCGAAAAAATCCAAATTGAAACCCAAATTTTGTATTTTGCGTAGACGTAACTTATATAGGCGTTATTACGAATAAGTGATAAGCAATAAGCAAGCTTGCTCAGTTAGCATATAGTAACAGCCAATCTAGATCCCGTAAGCTTTAGAATTTAATCGAATAGATGTAGAAGTAACACAACACCAGTTCTCAACTCAGATGAACTTCGTTAGTTCATAGTCATGCAACATAGGTTCAGGTATCTAGATTATCCTCTTCAATCTATTTTACATGTATCCAATTCAAATGAAATTATTTATAACCTATTCTCTTGGGAATCCATTTGAATACATAAATCAATTCCATTAAATTCCATTCAGAATAACAGGAATTCATTTCAATATTGGTTCTCAGTCAGATTTATTCATCTTTAAATTCATATCCAAGCAATTTATTTTAATTACACCATTCAACTGATTTCTAATGCAAGTTCACCATACTAAGAATGAATTTTGAATGTATTATTATTAACTTAAGTTTAGCTTCATTTCAAACTCAAGTTTAACCTATAACTTATATAATTCATTTTAACTCAAATAATTTAAAACTTATATTAAAGTTTTAATTTTATATTTTGGAATTTTCTTTTGTTCAATCATTCCAAATCTATTTAAAACAAAATTGGTGTCTATAGTTAATTACCAATAATATAAAATTTGAGAAAATAATTACTTTTACCTTCTTTACAAAACATATTGAAAAAACAATAAAAATAATTTTATATCCAATTTCGAATATGCGCTCTCATATATATACACTCAAACTCAATCTTGGGTATTAGTAACCCCATCTCTATTGAGTTACGCCACAGCGCAAAGGTTATCCCTAACCTTATGTTTTGATTCCAACTGTAGCGACCCAGAAAATTCGATGCTCAATTTCAACAATAGCACATAATCTCATATTACTTGTCAAAAACCCAAGTATAGAAAACCCATATTGTTAATGGAAAGAAATTAGAAGATGAGAAAAGAAAGAAAGAAATGCTAGAATAAAAGAAAACGATGACCAGAGTCTCACAATAGAATGAATAAAATATAATATATCAACAACTTTTTACTCAAAAGGAAACTGTATATATATGATTATACAACATCAAAGTATATGTCGGATCAATACAACACACATAGTGGAAATATTTTATTACCAAGAAATACGGGTATTACATCTAGGCTCCACACTACAAGAAAACATCATATAGCAGCGGCAGAATCCGCTTCTAATCCGTCGCTAAACAGGCCTTAGCGACAGATTTCCTACATAACGGTGCGGCCGGTAAAAACCATGACAGTATCTGTGTCAGATTTTGCGATGGAACTTAGCATGAGTTTTCTGACATTTTTCCGTCATTTTACTAATTTTATAATAAAAAGAAAAATTTATTTATTAATTTAATTTTAATTTATATACTGATTATTTACCGACGGAAATTAATTTATAATAAAATATTATTTATAAAAGGCATTGGTAAATCCTTACTAATTACCAAAGGATTAGTGAAAAAGATTAAATTGAGGTAAACTTAACCTCCCTTTCTTTGTTGGTAATCCGCTGCTATTCCCCTTTTGATATATATATATATATATATATATATATATATATATATATATATATAGACACACACACACTCATCACACACATTACTTGTGTTCCATTCAATACACAATCCTAATTTAAATACAGCACAATTAATATCAACACACACATCTCGTAATCAATGTATTATATTAATCACTCATCTCATAATCAACATTCAATATTACATAATAGACATACTAAACAATCTTACATCAAAAATACATAATACATCCATAATATTTCATAAACAATACTAAAAAGTACAAACCATTTATTATAAACCATTTATAATACATGCAGCAAAAATCACTTGATATGGTACATACATATAATAAACTATTTATTATGCATATGCTAAAAAGGCTTCCAAATTGTGCTTTGCCCAATTTCATGTTTCTGTATAACAAGTAATGCATATATATATATATATATATATATATATATATTACCTCGTTAAACATTCAAAATGTTGACAATCTGCAGGTAAAACATATCGTAGTTAATATTTCATAACAAGAACCTCATAACAAAAGAAAGTGTAAACACCAACCCTTCTTTTGCTCTTCCGATTTCCATATGGGTAGGATGCTTCTCGACATGAAAGATCTGCAGTGCTTCATGAGCAGCAGCGCCTAATTCATAGCTCGTACCTATTCCATGAACTTTGTATCGATTATACAACAGTGGGCTTATCTCCATTTAAAATCTTGATAATCAGGCATGACATCCTCAATTGACAGAAAGTGTGAGATACAAATAATTTCGCTGCAGCAAGGATAAAAATAATTCATCCGTCTTTGTGCTGGCATATATGATCAAAGGCTTTGCCTAATATTTTTGGTTCCTCAATCAAACGTAAGAATATATCAACATCAGTTATTAACCCTAAACAGATAACTGCCAAACATTGAGAAATCAAAAAGGTTTATTCTGTTTGGAACATTGAGGTATACGAGATCTCCTTGTCCATCTCCCAAACCTCCAAAACAAATAGTTGGCGAATTGTACAATGGTAGTATGCACCCCAAACTTGAGAAACAATGTGTGTTCATAAGCATCAAAACAAGCAACAAAAAGGAGCTTAGCAAATTGAATTTCTTTAGCAAAAGGAGAGTTTAGGTCTTGCAATAGAATACAACAATGATAAACTGATATTTCATCGGGGAACAAAACAAAAACAAAAACAAGACAAAATAAACTTTAAACCATTGTAGTGGCATGCTGAATCTGTAAATCGTTGGCAATCGATCTGTAGCCGTTAAAAGGAGCTAAAAACAGCTATATAGTTTATAAGCTAATCCTATTTGCTAGTCATGTTTGTTAACCTATGACAAGTAACCACCAGAGTCAGCTATATCATAATTTGGCACACAAAAAGCAAATTAATTATTTAATCTATGTTAGAAATAGCTGCGCAGGAAAAGATCCATATCTTCCAGTAGTATTAGGTAACATTTGTAAGAGAAAGAGAAATGATTAGCGTGTAGTTAAGCATATAACATGAAACTCAATTAGGAGAAATATGGTGGATGATCTTACTGCACCTTTAACATATGAGGAACATCTCTTACAGTTCTCAATGCATTCCGTAAAGCAGATGTCGCCTCTTTACAACAAAGAAAGAATGATATCTTATCATTAATTAAGAAAAGGAAAACTTTAATTTCAAACAGAAATAACATTAAACATGTGAGGAATACGCTAGTACAGCTATATGTAATTGGATATTGTATTAAGTCGAGTGTTCAAAGCTTCAAGGTCAAGTATAGGTCTCAAGAACCAAATCCTACAAACAAAATCAACCAAATTGCAACGCTCAAGCTTCACAGGGATAACAAATATAACCAATTGTAGATCAGCATACTAACCTCAAGAGATGCCGACCCATTGGTGTCACACATTAACCATTAAATTATTTTAGTTTTAATTGATGTTATTTTTGTACAACAAGTACTGCATATAAATTACCTTATTGAACATTCCAAATATTGAGAATCAGCATGTAAAACTGATCATAGTTAATATTGTATAACAAGAATCTCATAACAAAAGAAAGTATAAACACCAACCCTTCTTTTGCTCTTCTGATTCCCATATGGATAGGATGTTTGTCAACTTGAAAGATCTGCAGTGCTTCATGAGCAGCAGCGTCAAGTTTAAGAAATTTGTCTCTGACATTTGATGTAAATATAACAAAAGTCCCAAACACCTCTTTAATAAATATATTGCTTGCAGAAAACATGATCCTGACTATGAAATATTTAATAGGATACAGTGAGATCTGTGCTAGACAATCAATGGCGATCGACGAGTTTCCAGATTCCATATATTCGTAGGTATCTGTAACTACTTAGGCATAATGGTTACTCTCTTATATTATAAGCTTGAAAGTTTCTATTCCTCGGCAACTTTTATCGATACAACTAAGTCAAAGAAAATAATGGGAAAAATTATTATCTAAATTATTACAAAGTGAATTCTCATCCATTTCTGCAACCCTTAGATATGTTGACCTGCATGAAAAATTGTTCAATTAAGAAACAAACAATAAATTATTCTAACCATTATATAAGCTTCAATCAGTTGATTTTGTCACTCCACTGTCTGCACTGTATGAATGACATCCAAGATAATTCTTAAAATTATTATAGAAATACATACTCTATTTATGGCTCATACCTGTGCCATGCTTGCTTATAAGTAAATAAGGAACTTCGTATCAATTTTACAACAGTTGTCTCATCTCCATCTAAAAGGTTGATAATCAGTCATACATCCTTAAATGAATTGACAAAAAGTGTAAGATGTAGACCACTTCGCTGCAGTGCGGATAAAAATGATTCATCTCTCTTTGTGCTGGCATATATGATCAACGGCTTTGCCAGATATTCCACTGGTTCCTCAATCAAACAGAAGAACATATCGACATCAGTTATTTTTAACCTTAAAAGGATAACTACCAAACATTGAGAAATCAAAAAGGTTTATTTTGTTCGGAACATTAAGGTATGCGTACCAAGATCTATGAGCGGGAAATCTCCTTGTCCATCTTCCCAAACCTCCAAAACAAATAGCTGGCGAATTATACAATTGTAATATGCTACCCCAATTCTGAGAAACAATGTGTGTTCATAACCATCAAAACAAGCAACAAAAAGACAATCACTTCTTAACGTGAGTGTTCACTTTATGACTACAGGTAGTATATTTGATATTCCTTCATAACTGTAGGAAAAGGAAAAAAGAATTTAATACACAAAGCTCTCCGCCGAGGACATGGAAGGAATTGCCTCAGGAAATAGCCTTTAACTGACATAATATTTCACATGGATGTTCTAAAGCTTTAAATCATGAATGGAACAAGTAAAGTCATTTGAGTCATTTGTGCTTTCAAATGAACAACTAGAATGAAAATAATATGCATAACAAAAGGATTATCAAATTCATGCTACAATCAGTATACAACCGCAATAATTTCATAGTACAAACGGAGAATTTCTGGTGATGCTAATTAGATAACATCTTATTTGAAAAATTCAACATCTTATCACAGTTCAGCCTAGCGGATATTATTTTTGCGAAAGATTAAATAGTCCTAACATGTATGAACTCTCGTTGCAGTCAGGCCCTTCTCCACAAAACAAGATTTTTATGGAGGTGAAGCGACTACTCAAAAGATGACCTTTATATGGACTCCATGCAAGTATCGAACTGAAATAGATGTCTTTAATGGGTAACTAAGATATCGGAAATTAGGTAGCAAACTGAAAGAAACCTGATGTGAGTTATTAAAAAAATGTGCGAAAGGTAGGAGAAACAATTACCTAGGTTGAAAAAAAATTAATGAATGGATCATTGGTCACCACTTGGGAATTCTATCGATCGTCGATCATTGTTGTCGAAGCAGCAGGATCCAGAGGATGGGGAGGCCTGGAATTTGGGATCGGCTGACTTTGAGTCGGAGGAGGAGGGCGGAAATCGATTTGTTGGCCGGCCATTAGTAAGTCAGTTCCACGGAGGAGGATTGAATTGGGGATCTATAAAAAATTGTCAAAGTGACGTGTTTTACTGGAGTTATTACGCAAATAAGACGCAGACGGAGGGAAAATAATGTTTTGGAGCCAAAATTTTGGGACTGCGGTGATGGAATATGAAGTTGGAGCCAAAACGAAAAATCTGAAGTCTTCGAGCTAAAATTTGGCTCCAGCGAAAGTTTCTTTACTGTAAATTATAGGTTCAGAATCAGAAGTAACCTTTATGGATATGGAAGTAATAGAACATTAATTATTAAAAATTATTTATTAATTGTTAAGTATTTGACATTAGTTATTTGATAGAAAAAAATAATTATTAATTATATTTATTTCTTATTACATGTTAATTAGATATTTATTAGTTATTAAATTACTTATATGGTAATGTTTGAATTTTGAAATTCTTTAATATTTATTCAATTTCTTATTTTTAAACTTTGAACATTTTGTTTTTCTTAATTACAAATCATTTATTAATTAATACATACTAATTAATTTCTTAAAACTAAATATTTATTAATAATTCTCGATAGTAATTTCTTTAGTCATATTAATGATTACTTATTAATCATTAATTATCAAAATAAATTTAATTAAGCATCGAATATTAATCTATTTTATAAATTTCTATTACCTCTTATTTATATTTTATAGTAATTAATAATTAATCAATACTAACTATTGAATATTTTTTACTTTTAATAGTAATTATTATCACTTATTAATATATTATTAACATTAATTATTTAAAACTTACATTTACTTATTAATTACTAAGTAAAAAATCAAATGTAAAACATTTTATAAATAATAAATATTAAAGTCCTTTTCAAATCTCTTGAAAAACTAATGCAAAAATAGCATCAAAATTTTGACGACAGTAAACAACCTCTATCTGCAACAGAATTTAGCATTAAATTTTTTACGATGATAAAGTGCTGCAATTTCCACTGATTTAGCAACAAAAATTAGATTTGACGGTAATAATTTAAAATAAGTTGACATATAAAATCCAAAATATTATCCCTTACAAAGTTCACGAAAATCCGTCGCTGATTTGCAATGGAATTTTCCGCTGCTAAAAATCTGCCGCTATATACAGCTATTCTTGTAGTGCCAATTCCTTTTCTAAAGCTCTAAGCAAAAACCTAACGTGAAAATATACTCAGTTCGACCCAAGTACATTTAAAGCAAAGAAAAATCAACCTGAATCAGTTTGGAATACTTTCAGTGATAAATTCATAACACAAACAACTTGCTTAACATTACAAACCCTTTTGAAAGAAAAGGATAATCATAAGACTAGTCCACACATAAACACAAAAGATTTTTACCTTATGATAAACCAGAAGTTTTTAGATATATCAAAACCAGTGATATTGTAATAATGTCTATCAATCCACAAGTAAATAACAATCAAGTAGAACGCTTGCATCTCACGCTCTACATATATAGTATATAACCAAAAACAGCATGGTTCGTATTGGATTTTGGATTTCCAACATGACAAGGCCAGAGATCACCTTCCGATTAGTGCACTCTAGTGAGGATACACTAGCTTCAACAAGAACATCTTGCAACCCGACCATACATGACCAACCACTCATTTAACTTGTGTGTCTGGAATATATTGTCACCCTATGGATTGGTCCCACCATATTCCTGGGAGATACAGATACGAAAGAAGGAAAAATATGAATTTCCTCTAGATGGTGACAATATAACCTAATGGGAATGATGTAATGGCGCGTTTTGTTAGCTGTCGAATAATTTATTTATTTAATTATTTATATATCGATTTGGCGATATCGATAACTTAAAGTAAAACGTTCGAACTTATAATTTATAATTATAATTAAAACGAACCTGAAACGTCGCGGCAGTTCGCAATTTGGCGATTTGAACTTCAACTGAATGTACATGATTCATTTTAAGCCGGATTTCTGTGAAACAAGAAACGTTAGGAGCTGGTGAAGTATATCTTTCTAGTGGAGAAGAAAAATCGGGATTTCGTCGTGTAGATTTTGAGATATGTCCAAATCAAATTTCAGAATAGTTGCTATAGAATCGTTTATCGGCCATAACGGTTATTTCAAAATAACTAGATATCGGGTTTGAATTTAGACAAGGTTCTTTTGAGACGTAGTGATAATTTAATTTTCAAAATTTTACTGAAATTTTTAATTAATTAAATAAGCAACTTTTTATCAGGAGTATTTTGCACCCTATAATCAACATTTTGAGATTTCAAAATATGAGTTAATCTACCAGTATTATTATATTGTTGGAGTCGGGACACCTCGCTCGTCACGATGGTGTTTTTATTTCCGTCGACAGCAGTTCGTAAGAGAGCGGTATTTCGTGTAGCAGAGTACACTAAAATTTGTTGTGCAACACTTAAACAAAACATACACACGTTCTTTGGTTGTTTCCTCTCACACGTCCTCTCCTCTTCTTGGTTGTTAAGTGATCAACGTGCACATTCTTCCTCCCACAAAAATCATTTACAGAAAAAGGATAAAATGAATCAAAACGAGATCATATAAATACATAACCCCTTAAATACTAAAACCTATTTTCATTCCCTCATTCTTCAGCAAAGGAAACGGCCGCCACTTCTTTCTCCTCTTCTTCAAAAATATGAAAACAAATTCTTCAAAAATCCTTATCAATTCAAATAAAAATAGTGCTGGATTGCTAGGGGCTTGCTCTTCTTTCCTGTGTGCTTTTTGTTAGGTTCGAACGTCCCTTTTTGTCGCCGGAAATCCTGAGACAGCGTGGTTCGTTCATGGCGGAAGGGTTGACTGGAGCTCCGGCATACGGAGGGGGTGGCCGCGAGCATCCGAAGTTGGAGTCAAAGTGGTTCGCAGGTTCCACTGTAGGGAAGCAGAGTACGGTGAAAACCGCAACGAGAAGGGTGCATTCGAGTTCGACAGTAAGGGTTCGAGAAGAAAGAGGATGGGACGAGGGAAATTACTGTGTGTTTGGATCTGGATATCGTGATGGATAAGGGTGTTCGTGGGGATGAAGAACGAACGGAAATGGCTGCGGTTTGGTTCACAGAGGTGCGTGGTCATTTAGGGAAGATGGTTTTATGGAGCGGGTTTTATCTAAGGGTTATTGGGTCGGGGGAATTGTTGGGTGAGGCCCAATTATTTTATTTAAAATGAAGTTAGTTTTAATTTAAATACTAGTTCAAACTTCATAAATTTATAATTTCATGATATAAAATCAGAATCACGAACCGTAAGTTGCGTTGGGATCATATGGACGAGAGCCTCACAATGAAGCTGACTGGGAGTGAATCCGAGCTCGTTACAATTTATGGTGAAATGAATTGTCCATCTGAATCAACGACAATTATCGTTATCAACAATGATCGTCCAAAGTGAGTAAAACTCACTAACTCTAAACAATTTATAATTTCATGTTGTATTGTTAGAACTGTTAAAATTGTCTGTTTGACTGTGTGTTGATTGTTTGATTGAACTGCTAGTCAGTTAGTTAAATTTCTAGATTGATTCTGTTTAACAGAATATATCATATGGAACTGAAAGTGATGTTATCTATATTGTCTAACATCTGTGGATGCAGGGAAACAGGTTGGAGGAATCCAACTGGATTCCTCAACAGTTATTTTTACTGTGATTTATGTATTGTGATATATAAATGTGATGTATATAATCTGTTGTGATTACGTGTGGTTGGACGATAGTCATCGTTGTTAGGTGATGTGTTAAAAACCATAAGAAATACCAGAGTGTGATAAAAGGATTAAACAAAGTAATTGGTTAGGTTAACCAAAGCAAAATTAGTCGAGTTAAACAAAGTAATTGGTTAGGTTAACCAAAGCAAGTTAGTCGAGTTAATCAAAGTAATTGGTTAAGTTAACCAAAGCGAGTTAGTCGAGTTAATCAAAGTAATTGGTTAAGTTAACCAAAGTAAATTAGTTAAGATAAACTAAGCGGTTAATCGAAGTGAATTTGTTAAGTTAAACTAATTGGTAAATAAAAGTGAATTAGTTGCGTCAAACTAAGTGACTTAGTTAAGTTAAACTAATTTGTAAATCAAAGTGAATTAGTTGCGTCAAACTAAGTGACTTAGTTAAGTTAAACTAATTTGTAAATCAAAGTGAATTAGTTGCGTCAAACTAAGTGAATTAGTCAAGTTAAACTAATTGGTTAATCGAAGTAAATTAGTTGGGTTAATCAAAGTGAATTAGCTGAGTTAAACTAAGTAAATCGGTTAGAGTTAATCAAAGTGAATTAACTAAGTTAAACTAAGTGGATTAGTTCAGTTAATCGAGACAAGTAAATCAAGTTAGGTTAAACCATTTGAGTTAACCAGTTAGGTTAAACCATTTGAGTTAACCAGTTAAAGTTTACCAGTTAAAGATAAACAGTTAGAGTTGACCAGTTAGAGTTATCCAAGTGGAGTTAATCGAGTAGAGTTGCTGAATATCACTTATTCGAAGTAGAGTTATCGAATATAGTGTATTCGAGGGAAGAGTAATCGAATATAGTGTATTCGAGTGGAGAAATCAAATGTTATTCATTTGAGAAGAGTTACCGAATATTATTTATTCGAAGAGTAGTTATCGAATATTGGTGATTCGAAGTTAGTTAATCCAAAGGAGTTATTCGAAGTTAGTTAATCCAAAGGAGTTATTCGAAGTTAGTTAATCCAAAGGAGTTATTCGAAGTTAGTTAATCCAAAGGAGTTAGTCGTAAGAGTTAATTGAATATTAGTTATTCAATTTGAGTTAATCGAATTTAGTTATTCGAGAAGAGTTAAATCGAATTTAGTTATTCGAAAGGAGTTAATCAATTTGAGTTAAGTTAATCGATTTGAATTAAGTTGAATCGAAATGGAGTAAATCGATTAGAATTAAGTTAATCGAGTTAGAGTAAATCGAATATTAGTTATTCGAAGGTAAGTTATTCGAATTAGTTATTCGAAGGAGTTAATTAATTAAGTTATTCGAATGAGTCATTCGAAGGAGTAAATCAAATTAAGTTAATCGATTAGAGTTGAGTTAATCGATTTGGGTTAAGTTAAGTTATCAAGTTAAGTAATCGAGTTAAGATTTATCGAGTTAAGTAATCGAGTTAAGAAATCGAGTTGAGATAATCGAGTTAAGAAAATCAAGTTGAGTAAATCGAATAAGTTATTCGATAAGAGTAAATCCATTTAAGTTAAATCGGATGTTAGTTATTCGATAAGAATTGACACATTTAAGAAAATCGAATATTTGTTATTCGATAAGAGTTAATGAAATAGAGCCAACCAAGAAGAGTTATTCGAATATTAGTTATTCGATAGGAGTTAATCGAAATAGAGTTTATCGAATATAAGTTATTAAAAAGGGAGAGTTAATCGAATAGAGATTTCTCGAAAAAGAGTTATACGTCGAATTCGATTATAGCGAATTCAGGAAAGTACTATTTACTTTCCAGGGTTTAAATCAAGATTTAGTTATTGATTTAGAAATTAGATGTCTGTTAAATTATTCGAGTTAGGAAATAAATTTATAATTTAGGTTAGATATTTTAGGGGTAGGAATTATAACGTTATAGTTATAATCAAACGTTGTCATATAAGAAGTGGATTCGTAACCTGAATCCGAGAATTTGCGTAAACAGATGATTGTAAAAAGTGAGTGATGAACTTCATCTATTTCACAGTAAAGGACGTTGTTCAATTAAGGTCTACGAGGTAATTATACCCCAACTTGATTGACTTTAGAATTGACAAAGGAATAGTTGTGGTTCGATCTAAAAGGTTGATTAGGAATAAAGTTAAGGAATAAGCGATAAATGGATTAAGCGAAACGATGTTTTATACAACGTTCATTTGAAATCCGTAAATGAGTTTTGGAAACGTTTTCCAAATATAGTCAGATATGTTTTCTAAACATAGAAAATGAAATGTTTTCATGATAAGAATTTAAGAAATAGAGTTAAGCAAATTCAGAAACTGACTGGAGAGGGTAAGTTGAACGGTTTTCTAAGTGACGATCTGATGTTGGTTTCGACCTTCCGAATTGATACTTAGAGAATTGTTCTCATACTAGTTACAGTTAGGGACTGATAGTTGCGAAATAATAGTGATGTGAAAATAAGCTATGGAAATGTTTTCCAATGATTAATAACATATATTTTCTAAATATATGAAATAAGGAAATATGAACATATGATGATTGATCGATCGAATTCCCATTTGGAAATAAGATCGTTGTTTGTACACCGACATGTTTTCATTTGATAGTTGAATCACAGACTATCATAGTTTTGGCCATTTTTACGTTGTTAATATGGAGAGACCGGTTGGATTATTATCCGAAGAACCACTCCGTATTAGCATAAGCGTTGTGAATCAAGTACGCTGAAGATAATTGAAGACGGAATGAAGTGCAAGGGCTATTGTGAAAAGCCTAGGTAGGATGGATTCACTGAATAGTGCCTTCGGTTTGTTCAGTCCCAGGACAACGTATATGGACGAGTGTCTGACAAAATATTCTTAACGAATCATATATGTTGATCTCTTCAAACGTATTACATTGGGTGGCGGAGAAATTCGTTTCTCTTAGCTTTTATACCCATGATGCCTTGAGAAATCGATATTGATTTGGCGGGTATGACGATGTGGCATTCAAAGTAATTGAAGAAATAATCTGTCAAAGTGATAAACGTGTCCTCAAAACCTCACAACCGGAAAATAACAGAAGTTGGGCTAGGCAGCATGGCTAGTTGGGCCATACCCAAGCAGGGTGTATTATCACCATCTAGAGAATATTCAATTGTACTTCTTTATAATCTATTTCAATGCTGTACCTTATCGGGAAGGATGGTTGCTGATCCCAACCATCGGTGATAATATATTCGTTACACTCAAGCTAAATGAGTGAACGGTCATGTGTGGCCGGGTTGCAAGACGTTCTTGTTGAACCCTAGTGTATCTCCTCTAGAGTACACTGATCGGAAGGTGCTCCCATACCTTGTCTGTTGGAATCCAATCTCCAATAAGCGCTCACGGTTTTATTTGTATACTATGAATGTGGAACGTGAGATGCAAGCGTTCTGCTAGATTGATATCTATTTGTATTTAGACATTATTATAATATCAGAAAGATATCCTTTATTTAACCAAGTGTTGGAGTTTTATTCACACCAGTCCCATGACTGACCCGGAGTTTATTTTGTTTTGTTTTCCCTAAACTCTTGGGTGCCTAAATTTGTACGGGCAGTCAAGTAGTCGGGATTTTACAGATACACTTGGAGAGCTTGGAGCAGGAGGCTTCAGGATTATAGCTATTATTATTCCGCTGTGTTGTTAAGTGTTGTACTTTGAAATGGTATGTATATACGAGTACTGATTTGTATTTCAAAGTTATGTTATATTTTATTCGTTCCGCTGTGAGATTCGTGTTTACTCTGATGATGTAAGTTCTTCTTCTTCTTCTATTCTATTAGTTCTATCTTTTCTTCCTCACCCTCTACTTTCTTTCACTAACATCTCGGAATTTTCGACTCTCGAGGAGTCGAAAATTTCCAGCCGTTACAGTTGTTATCAGAGCTTAAGTTAAGTGATTACCTTGGCTCTGTGGCATAACTCGATAGAGATGGGATTAGTAATATCCTAGATTGAGTTTGAGTGTATATATATGAGCGCGTAATTGTTATTCAATATAAAATGGTTTTATATTGTGGAGATTTATTGGTTGAGTGGCTTATGAATTCTGGTCGATCAGTTTGATCCACTGTATCGATAAGGGTTACTAAACACTCGAATACGATGAACCGTCATGGTATGTTTTGAAAGAGGGTAAATGAAATAATTTTTCCCAAAATATATTTGTTTATAGAAGAAATATATATCTTGAAATTATTATAGTATATTGATTGTGTTGGTTGTTATTATAATCGAATAAGATTATAAAAGGGTGAAATGGTTATAAATGACCAATCAGAATTCATATGAATATAATATATGAAATAGATGAATTAAATATGAATTTAAATCAGATTTGGAATTTAAAATAAGGAAATTTTAAGTTCCTAGGAGATTTTGAAAATGTTTTTCAAATTGAAAATGATATAGTATTGAACTCACTTCGATAGCTGGAAAATAGATTCTGATGATGAATCTAGACATCATCAGTGTTCATTTTCGAGTTCTAAGTGACGGATAACTACCAAAGGTTTTGTTTTTGAATTGTTTTGAGAAAACAAGTTGTTTAGAAATTCAAAGGTTTTGAATTGGCATTATGATTTCAAATTGATTTGAAAGAAACCCAGGAACTTAAGTTCTGGAATTAAAATTTAACTAATGAAGTTAAATAAAATGAGATGGTAAAAATAAATTGAAATTTAACTTGAACCGAGTTAAATAAAATTGAATTGGATTAGAGATAATCTAGAATGGAACCAAATTGATAAGTCAATAATTTGGAATTTGATATTAGAGTTCGAATGAAATTCGATCTGGATTTGAGGATATGAACTGATTGGAATTTGATTGAGATAACACTGGTATATGCTGAGTTGATAGCATATGGAAGTGATAGAGTTGATATGCCCGACAAAAAGGTACCAGTTTATATTATATATGAGTTTGGAATTTATGAGCCAATTTGGCAAGCCGCTTGGCTATTTTGATTTCCTTTTGGATTGGAGGAGGCCTAGAGAGGCGAGTTGTGGTTTGACGTATTGGCCAATACAAAGGAGGTTATGGCGAAATTTTGCGAAAATTCCAAGCGTTAGAACATTCTCATGATTTATGGAAATTCAGTTAGCCAGAATGAATTAATAATTTAATTAAAAATTAAATGGTTCAGTTGAAACTGGAGTTGAGAAGTAAACTAAAAGATATTTGAATCTAGTTAGTAAAGTTGGTAGCATTTTCCTAGCTTAGCAATTTCGAGGACGAAATTATTTTAAGGGGGGAAGTCTGTAATGGCGCGTTTTGTTAGCTGTCGAATAATTAATTTATTTAATTATTTATATATCGATTTGGCGATATCGATAACTTAAAGTAAAACGTTCGAACTTATAATTTATAATTATAATTAAAACGAACCTGAAACGTCGCGGCAGTTCGCAATTTGGCGATTTGAACTTCAACTGAATGTACATGATTCATTTTAAGCCGGATTTCTGTGAAACAAGAAACGTTAGGAGCTGGTGAAGTATATCTTTCTAGTGGAGAAGAAAAATCGGGATTTCGTCGTGTAGATTTTGAGATATGTCCAAATCAAATTTCAGAATAGTCGCTATAGAATCGTTTATCGGCCATAACGGTTATTTCAAAATAACTAGATATCGGGTTTGAATTTAGACAAGGTTCTTTTGAGACGTAGTGATAATTTAATTTTCAGAATTTTACTGAAATTTTTAATTAATTAAATAAGCAACTTTTTATCAGGAGTATTTTGCACCCTGTAATCAACATTTTGAGATTTCAAAATATGAGTTAATCTACCGGTATTATTATATTTTTGGAGTCGGGACACCTCGCTCGTCACGATGGTGTTTTTATTTCCGTCGACAGTAGTTCGTAAGTGAGCGGTATTTCGTGTAGCAGAGTACACTAAAATTTGTTGTGCAACACTTAAACAAAACATACACACGTTCTTTGGTTGTTTCCTCTCACACGTCCTCTCCTCTTCTTGGTTGTTAAGTGATCAACGTGCACATTCTTCCTCCCACAAAAATCATTTACAGAAAAAGGATAAAATGAATCAAAACGAGATCATATAAATACATAACCCCTTAAACACTAAAACCTATTTTCATTCCCTCATTCTTCAGCAAAGGAAACGGCCGCCACTTCTTTCTCCTCTTCTTCAAAAATATGAAAACAAATTCTTCAAAAATCCTTATCAATTCAAATAAAAATAGTGCTGGATTGCTAGGGGCTTGTTCTTCTTTCCTGTGTGCTTTTTGTTAGGTTCGAACGTCCCTTTTTGTCGCCGGAAATCCTGAGGCAGCGTGGTTCGTTCATGGCGGAAGGGTTGACTGGAGCTCCGGCATACGGAGGGGGTGGCCGCGAGCATCCGAAGTTGGAGTCAAAGTGGTTCGCAGGTTCCACTGTAGGGAAGCAGAGTACGGTGAAAACCGCAACGAGAAGGGTGCATTCGAGTTCGACAGTAAGGGTTCGAGAAGAAAGAGGATGGGACGAGGGAAATTACTGTGTGTTTGGATCTGGATATCGTGATGGATAAGGGTGTTCGTGGGGATGAAGAACGAACGGAAATGGCTGCGGTTTGGTTCACAGAGGTGCGTGGTCATTTAGGGAAGATGGTTTTATGGAGCGGGTTTTATCTAAGGGTTATTGGGTCGGGGGAATTGTTGGGTGAGGCCCAATTATTTTATTTAAAATGAAGTTAGTTTTAATTTAAATACTAGTTCAAACTTCATAAATTTATAATTTCGTGATATAAAATCAGAATCACGAACCGTAAGTTGCGTTGGGATCATATGGACGAGAGCCTCACAATGAAGCTGACTGGGAGTGAATCCGAGCTCGTTACAATTTATGGTGAAATGAATTGTCCATCTGAATCAACGACAATTATCGTTATCAACGATGATCGTCCAAAGTGAGTAAAACTCACTAACTCTGAACATTTTATAATTTCATGTTGTATTGTTAGAACTGTTAAAATTGTCTGTTTGACTGTGTGTTGATTGTTTGATTGAACTGCTAGTCAGTTAGTTAAATTTCTATATCGATTTTGTTTAACAGAATATATCATATGGAACTGAAAGTGATGTTATCTATATTGTCTAACATCTGTGGATGCAGGGAAACAGGTTGGAGGAATCCAACTGGATTCCTCAATAGTTATTTTTACTGTGATTTATGTATTGTGATATATAAATGTGATGTATATAATCTGTTGTGATTACGTGTGGTTGGACGATAGTCATCGTTGTTAGGTGATGTGTTAAAAACCATAAGAAATACCAGAGTGTGATAAAAGGATTAAACAAAGTAATTGGTTAGGTTAACCAAAGCAAAGTTAGTCGAGTTAAACAAAGTAATTGGTTAGGTTAACCAAAGCAAGTTAGTCGAGTTAATCAAAGTAATTGGTTAAGTTAACCAAAGCGAGTTAGTCGAGTTAATCAAAGTAATTGGTTAAGTTAACCAAAGTAAATTAGTTAAGATAAACTAAGCGGTTAATCGAAGTGAATTTGTTAAGTTAAACTAATTGGTAAATCAAAGTGAATTAGTTGCGTCAAACTAAGTGACTTAGTTAAGTTAAACTAATTTGTAAATCAAAGTGAATTAGTTGCGTCAAACTAAGTGACTTAGTTAAGTTAAACTAATTTGTAAATCAAAGTGAATTAGTTGCGTCAAACTAAGTGAATTAGTCAAGTTAAACTAATTGGTTAATCGAAGTAAATTAGTTGGGTTAATCAAAGTGAATTAGCTGAGTTAAACTAAGTAAATCAGTTAGAGTTAATCAAAGTGAATTAACTAAGTTAAACTAAGTGGATTAGTTCAGTTAATCGAGACAAGTAAATCAAGTTAGGTTAAACCATTTGAGTTAACCAGTTAGGTTAAACCATTTGAGTTAACCAGTTAAAGTTTACCAGTTAAAGATAAACAGTTAGAGTTGACCAGTTAGAGTTATCCAAGTGGAGTTAATCGAGTAGAGTTGCCGAATATCACTTATTCGAAGTAGAGTTATCGAATATAGTGTATTCGAGGGAAGAGTAATCGAATATAGTTTATTCGAGTGGAGAAATCAAATGTTATTCATTTGAGAAGAGTTACCGAATATTATTTACTCGAAGAGTAGTTATCGAATATTGGTGATTCGAAGTTAGTTAATCCAAAGGAGTTATTCGAAGTTAGTTAATCCAAAGGAGTTATTCGAAGTTAGTTAATCCAAAGGAGTTATTCGAAGTTAGTTAATCCAAAGGAGTTAGTCGTAAGAGTTAATTGAATATTAGTTATTCAATTTGAGTTAATCGAATTTAGTTATTCGAGAAGAGTTAAATCGAATTTAGTTATTCGAAAGGAGTTAATCAATTTGAGTTAAGTTAATCGATTTGAATTAAGTTGAATCGAAATGGAGTAAATCGATTAGAATTAAGTTAATCGAGTTAGAGTAAATCGAATATTAGTTATTCGAAGGTAAGTTATTCGAATTAGTTATTCGAAGGAGTTAATCAATTAAGTTTTTCGAATGAGTCATTCGAAGGAGTAAATCAAATTAAGTTAATCGATTAGAGTTGAGTTAATCGATTTGGGTTAAGTTAAGTTATCAAGTTAAGTAATCGAGTTAAGATTTATCGAGTTAAGTAATCGAGTTAAGAAATCGAGTTGAGATAATCGAGTTAAGAAAATCAAGTTGAGTAAATCGAATAAGTTATTCGATAAGAGTAAATCCATTTAAGTTAAATCGGATGTTAGTTATTCGATAAGAATTGACACATTTAAGAAAATCGAATATTTGTTATTCGATAAGAGTTAATGAAATAGAGCCAACCAAGAAGAGTTATTCGAATATTAGTTATTCGATAGGAGTTAATCGAAATAGAGTTTATTGAATATAAGTTATTAAAAAGGGAGAGTTAATCGAATAGAGATTTCTCGAAAAAGAGTTATACGTCGAATTCGATTATAGCGAATTCAGGAAAGTACTATTTACTTTCCAGGGTTTAAATCAAGATTTAGTTATTGATTTAGAAATTAGGTGTCTGTTAAATTATTCGAGTTAGGAAATAAATTTATAATTTAGGTTAGATATTTTAGGGGTAGGAATTATAACGTTATAGTTATAATCAAACGTTGTCATATAAGAAGTGGATTCGTAACCTGAATCCGAGAATTTGCGTAAACAGATGATTGTAAAAAGTGAGTGATGAACTTCATCTATTTCACAGTAAAGGACGTTGTTCAATTAAGGTCTGCGAGGTAATTATACCCCAACTTGATTGACTTCAGAATTGACAAAGGAATAGTTGTGGTTCGATCTAAAAGGTTGATTAGGAATAAAGTTAAGGAATAAGCGATAAATGGATTAAGCGAAACGATGTTTTATACAACGTTCATTTGAAATCCGTAAATGAGTTTTGGAAACGTTTTCCAAATATAGTCAGATATGTTTTCTAAACATAGAAAATGAAATGTTTTCATGATAAGAATTTTAGAAATAGAGTTAAGCAAATTCAGAAACTGACTGGAGAGGGTAAGTTGAACGGTTTTCTAAGTGACGATCTGATGTTGGTTTCGACCTTCCGGATTGATACTTAGAGAATTGTTCTCATACTAGTTACAGTTAGGGACTGATAGTTGCGAAATAATAGTGATGTGAAAATAAGCTATGGAAATGTTTTCCAATGATTAATAACATATATTTTCTAAATATATGAAATAAGGAAATATGAACATATGATGATTGATCGATCGAATTCCCATTTGGAAATAAGATCGTTGTTTGTACACCGACATGTTTTCATTTGATAGTTGAATCACAGACTATCATAGTTTTGGCCATTTTTACGTTGTTAATATGGAGAGACCGGTTGGATTATTATCCGAAGAACCACTCCGTATTAGCATAAGCGTTGTGAATCAAGTACGCTGAAGATAATTGAAGACGGAATGAAGTGCAAGGGCTATTGTGAAAAGCCTAGGTAGGATGGATTCACTGAATAGTGCCTTCGGTTTATTCAGTCCCAGGACAACGTATATGGACGAGTGTCTGACAAAGTATTCTTAACGAATCATATATGTTGATCTCTTCAAACGTATTACATTGGGTGGCGGAGAAATTCGTTTCTCTTAGCTTTTATACCCATGATGCCTTGAGAAATCGATATTGATTTGGCGGGTATGACGATGTGGCATTCAAAGTAATTGAAGAAATAATCTGTCAAAGTGATAAACGTGTCCTCAAAACCTCACAACCGGAAAATAACAGAAGTTGGGCTAGGCAGCATGGCTAGTTGGGCCATACCCAAGCAGGGTGTATTATCACCATCTAGAGAATATTCAATTGTACTTCTTTATAATCTATTTCAATGCTGTCCCTTATCGGGAAGGATGGTTGCTGATCCCAACCATCGGTGATAATATATTCGTTACACTCAAGCTAAATGAGTGAACGGTCATGTGTGGCCGGGTTGCAAGACGTTCTTGTTGAACCCTAGTGTATCTCCTCTAGAGTACACTGATCGGAAGGTGCTCCCATACCTTGTCTGTTGGAATCCAATCTCCAATAAGCGCTCACGGTTTTATTTGTATACTATGAATGTGGAACGTGAGATGAAAGCGTTCTGCTAGATTGATATCTATTTGTATTTAGACATTATTATAATATCAGAAAGATATCCTTTATTTAACCAAGTGTTGGAGTTTTATTCACACCAGTCCCATGACTGACCCGGAGTTTATTTTGTTTTGTTTTCCCTAAACTCTTGGGTGCCTAAATTTGTATGGGCAGTCAAGTAGTCGGGATTTTACAGATACACTTGGAGAGCTTGGAGCAGGAGGCTTCAGGATTATAGCTATTATTATTCCGCTGTGTTGTTAAGTGTTGTACTTTGAAATGGTATGTATATACGAGTACTGATTTGTATTTCAAAGTTATTTTATATTTTATTCGTTCCGCTGTGAGATTCGTGTTTACTCTGATGATGTAAGTTCTTCTTCTTCTTCTATTCTATTAGTTCTATCTTTTCTTCCTCACCCTCTACTTTCTTTCACTAACATCTCGGAATTTTCGACTCTCGAGGAGTCGAAAATTTCCAGCCGTTACAAATGACCCAATTAGCCATGCTGCCTCTCTCATTTTTGTCATTTACCGGTTGATCAGGCATGAGGTCACGGTTTACCTTTTCGAGAACATCTCATAACTTTGAATGCCACATCGTCAGATCTATCAAATCACTAATTGACGTCCACATATATACTCTGGGTGTTAAGCTAAGAGAAGTTTCCTTCTCCACCACCAAACTTGTTATATTTGTAAAAATCAATGTACGTGACCTCAGGAAATACTCTGTTAGACATTTGTCCATATAAGTCATCTAGGAACAGGATGAACCGAAGGCACCCTCCTACTGCATGCTATATAGGAATCAACCCAAGGATCAATAGCGAGTAGTCCTTGCAAATCCGTAGATTCCAACCATGATAGAATCACAGTGTATCTCTAGTTACAAGTTAGAAATTATAAGTGGTTCATCCATTTTATGAATGTCTATGGTCTTCAATTGCTCCATCTTCATTCGCTGCAAGTTAGTTTCAAATGGAACATCGGTTCGAAGTGGTTTTGTGTCTAGTTCCCATCCCGTTCTCTTCGAAACAACACATCAAGGCTCAAGGATAACATTCCATTGATAGTCAGGTTTTTAACTATTAACTCAAAAAGTATGGTCAAATACATTGGCAGCTCAGATCCTTTTACTCAGAACCATTCAGTAAAACTATTTCGTTGATTCTTAAAAATCGATTTTATGTTCTCTTGTCTCAAACCTTATTGTTTTCGTTACAAACAATAACCATATCTTTACATATATAGAATCAACGTCTTCACCAAACTCCACTGTATATATTCACCAAATCTCTTTCACTTTTTTTACTTTGGAAAAATCACTATATATTTTTAACTCAAAGGTATAAATAAATTCACACATCAAACTTGGGTCAAATAATGTTAAATTCTACATTGTTTTGTTTTAAACCCCACTAGTTTCAATTACATTCAAAATCTGGCATATAATGTCACTGTAATTTCTTACAGAAATAACAAACAAATTTCAATACCCTTGCTATTACAAACTAATACAATCCCTTGATAATAGCGAAATCGTTCATGTTGCGGTATTTTAATTACCTCTCAGACCTTGTTCAACAATGTTCTTATCGCAGAATTGGTAAAAATTTGAAACACAAAACTGCTATTAACCCTATCAATTCCATTTACTATTAAAAATATGGTTTTAATAACCATTTCTTGCATTGGGCACATTTATGCCCAATTTAAATCACTTTTACTTTTTATTTAAGTAAACTTACTAACCGCAAAAACTCTTTTGCTTTTAACTTCTTTAACATAACTCGTTAACCCTTGGGTTTTCTTCAAGTCCATTTACTAAGCCTTTCGTACAAATCTATTCAATATCTTATTTTAAAACTTAACTTGGACTTATTATTACAAATCTATTTTAGCTAATTTTTTACCAAAATTCAACTAAGCTTCTTATTTTTGCAAAATTGCAAATCTTCTTCCAATTTATAATCATTTTACTTAATCCAATTCCTTAAGTAAAACTTATTTTAAAATCATCGCCTGATTTTAACTTTATAGACTTTGTTTATGAAGCTTGGATTCAATTCTAAAATCTTCTTATATTTATATTAATCCTTTATTCCTCTTCCTTTGGAAATCACATTTCAATTTACCTTCATTTTACTTAATTTCATAACTAAGTAACAAAATCTTATTTGAATATTATACGACAAACCATTCAAGTCCTTTATATTTTGAAAATCTCTTCAATTTCCTTGCTTGTACTCAATCCAATTAAGTTCCACTTATTTAAAATCGGCATATTAGCTTTGGTATAAGATTGCCCCTAACATAATTTAATTAAGTTCTATTTTAAAACTAAATTACTTCTTGATTGACTTCAGTTTAATAGGGTAAATTACTTTAATTATTATCAATTATAATAATAACTAATTTGATTTAACCAAAGTAAAAATTATTTACTTCAATAATTAAAAATAGATCAATAATTATGTTATTTATGAATACTAATTGGTAATCATTTTAAAATATCATCAAATAAAAAAGATAATAATTATTTAAGAAATATTATTAAAATAAAATAAAAAATGATTCGTTAAGCCATTTCCATTAGAGTAATCGAAGACTCTAATTACCAATTCATCAAACAGTTGACTTAGTTAACTTAAACATTAGCTACTTGTTTAACTGATTTCAATTTATCCTTTCTCTTAGATTAATATAATTAATCTAATAATATTGCTCAACTGTTTTACTTAAAAAAATTATTTCAAACAATGACTCGTAGGTCAAATTGTAGCGTCTACGCTTATTAAAACATTAAAATTGCCATACATATGATTATATAACTATTTTGGTAAAAACCATTTATAAACATTGACTTAATAACTTCTATTTTAATAAAAGTAATTTAAATCTTCTTCAGTTATAAAAAATAAATTTTATAACTTTAATACGTCAGTTCGCCTGTCGATGATTTAACATCTTAAAACATGAGTTTAGACCATTTGCTGCCAATCACCTAATCAATACCGTCTATTGATTAAAACATCACATCAATGTTGAATTTCAATTCAAAGTTCAATATTCAATCAACCATCAACATTAAATTAGGATATAACGTCATTTGGGGTAAACAATACATATCTAAATATTATGGGGAAAAAACAACATACAAAATATTTGAGGAATCCGGTCGAATTCCTCCAACTTGTTCTTTCATGCATCACAGATCGTAACGTCATTTAATAATAACATAGGAAATAAATATTTAAGTCAAAATCATCCAATATGACGTAATAGCAATGCCGATAATCATTAAAATCCAATAAGCAACCAAGGCATCCAACCATCCAAATATTACTACCAACGATGAATTATTTTTATATGAATTTAACGCATCATAGAATTCCAGAAAGCGTGAGAGTTAACTCACATTTTTTTTAGATTGACAAATCAGGTTGTTCTTTATGATTTCAAACAATCGTTTGAAATTATATAAAAATCCAACTACGTCTGAATTTATCCGAAATAGCTCAGCAGCGTAGTGTTTGTTGCCATGGTTCCAACAGACCTGGTTGCGCTGAATTCTGTTTACTTATGATTGAGATATTCATGTTTCAATATTTCATTTAGATCTAAAATAAATAATTATATTATTATAAACATAATTAGATTATTCTAATTACCATGACTACCAACATAATTCTGCTTCTCCTAGAAAATCACCTGCACATCGTTTGCTATTACCCCCCCTTTTCTTCCCTAAATCTTCCTCAATTACACGATTAACTCCAAAACTAACAACATCACCTTCCTTCTCTTCATAAACCCTATTCCTCCATCAACTCTTTTGTTGAGCTTCAACTACCTTGTGAATCGCGATCACAGACCAGTGCTCACACCAGCATGGTATTCGTGCAACCGGAAAACATCCCAAAACACGATTCCGTTTGTCTGAGTAGAACCGCCATCATAAGCCTTTTTTGTTTCGCCCATTCTTCTTACTTCACTATTTCATCGAATGACCACTACCATCTACATCCCCTTTTCGAGCACCTCCATCCAGCTATACCCACGTTCAGCTTGCACGCCTTACCACAGTCACGTTTTCTAACCCCGGCGCGACGTTTGCTCCCTCTTGTGTCACCTAGACTCATATCCCCCATGCGAAAGCATGCTTCAGCACTGTGTACACCCTCTCTTCGTATTCCTAGAGTTTGCTTAAATATGGTGAGAGAGAAGGTGGATTTTTGCAGTGAAGGATAGAACAAAGGTGGGTATGCTTTTTATATGAAGAATCGACTGCTTGGTTTCGAAATGGGGGGAAAGTGTTGTCTTTGGTTTGAAGCCAGAAAAGCGAAGTGATGGAGGAAGACAATATTTTATTTTTTTGAATAGTTTGGTTTTGGTTATAATGTATACCGTTGTTTTTTAGGGTAGAGAAGAGCGAAGGGTTTGAGGTGTATTATATAGAAGAGGAAGCTTGGTGGCCATGAAAAAAGGAACATGGGTTTTCAGTTTTAACATAGTATTTATAGTCATTCGAAAAAATAGGCAGATACATGTGCGTGACTAGAAAAAGAAAGTGCGCAGAACTCATGTGGGTTCGCAGAAATTTAATTCAAGGTGATCAAGGATATTTTAGTTGAGGTGACCAACGATTTTTTTAGGAAAATGACTATCGATTTTTATAGCGTACAACGCTTGATGTTTATAATTCGCACGAATGCATACGACCTCCGACTGAAACTAAATTCGAAAACATACAATAATTTAATATTTTGGACATGATGGAACTGGTTTCAATGAAATCTGAGATCGTTTGTGAAAATACCATTTTAATTTTAAACAGTTAAATCATACGCGTTTATGTCGCGCACGGTGATAAAATAAATCCAATTGTCATGAAATTGGAAATCTCACAATAATTAACTATTACGGTTTTAATAAAATTAGTTTCATTGAAAACTGAGGTCATTTGAAAATTAAATATTTTTAAATTACATATTGAATCGATAAAATATATATCGATTTCAATATAAACAAATCTACTAATAATAAATTATTATTAACATATATATTCCTACAGAATTTATATAACTTCTGAATATTTTTTTTTACATATTTTTAAACTCAACATTTTAAATTCCAAATTTAAACGATACTGTTTTTTTGAATTTGTTCAGGAGGAAACCGACCGGAGCCGCAAAACCCCCCTAATGCACCTAGCCCGGTTCGCGGATATCACATAAGTGGCTAATCGCAGCGTATGCACATGGTAAACCCTTTTAGCATAACGATATTAAATTTATTAAAAATCCTTATATTTTATTTAATTAATTGTTATGGTTTATTAATGATTTCATAGCGACCTTTTGAGAATTTGATTTAGACATAGCTAAAAATATAAAGGATGGAATCTTGATTTTTCTCTTTCATTAGAAAATTATAATCCAATAGATTCGGACGATTCTTATTTCAAAGAATTCCGATTTATATTGAATTCTATATATCCAATTGAAGTTCAACACGTAATATTTTGAACTATTCGACGTTACGAGCTCGTTTATAATTAAATTATAATTTACATGTTCAAATGTCATTTAATAAACGAATTCGTTAAAATAATTCAATTCTAAACTGAATTAAATTCTTTTATATCATCCAGCTCATACTTTATTATAAATCTAACCAACTTCGACTATTTCAAAATTAAATTATTATTTTATTATTGTTATTGAATTCGGATTATTTATATTTCCAAATCAACTTTTAAAACCAATTTAAATGTTCAATTAAACGGTTTAAAAATCTGGGTCGTTACAAATTTTCAAAAAAGACAAAAGAAAGAGTTAGTAACGTTATCATGTTTTACTCTATAGATAAGAGCACCAATCTTCATACTGATTTTTTTAATTCTTTCTACTACTACACAACGTAAATTTATGAATTATACAAACTTGTCCAATTTTCTATACTGCTTTTATTTACTTATGGCTTGTTAGAATTGAATACGTTATGACTATTCTAAACCTAGTATAATTGACTCACCGAATGGGTTATAAACCCACAAGCACACGACCCAACATTTCCTTTTATTTTCTTTTATTCAATGTAACAGTGGACTTACTTTATTTGGCCCACTTATTTATTTTACCATTGCTTATATTAGTACATATACAGGCATAATGTACCATTTTGTTCATCCTTTGTTTTCATATTACAATTTAGCAATAAAGAGAATATTCAGTAGCTTTACATCATTATCTTCTCAAAATATATCATTCTCTTCAAAAATCGAATATGGTATCAGAGCTACTAGCATAACAGCCTAATTGTTGATTCTCTTAATCTACTCATCATTGTTTCTTCATCGTTTAAGTAGTTCTCCCCATCAGTTAGGTTTCCTTATTTGGGGAGAAAGATCAAGTTGAGTTGGTTTGTGCCATGCTTGAAAACTTTTGTTCTTGGTCTGCAACTAAGCCATCTCAACCGAATCTTTAGATCACATCATCAAAATTAGAAAAGTCAATAAAAGAAAACAAGGAAAAAACTAAAGAAATTAGACCTGAGCCTTCCCAACCATCTATCCCTCAGTTTAATCAACATTGAGACAGTTATCAAGCTGCTGCAAATTTGTTTTCCTTGGTTTTCTTCAATCTTCGATCATCTTCTCCAATTTCCTGGGTGATCTTTTTTGTTTTATCCAACTGAATTGCCATCATGGTTGATAAAACAACATCTCAGGCTTCTGCTGCATCATATACTAGTGCTAAAAACAATCAAATAGCTTCAGCTGCCCAACAACTGGTGAAAACCAGTATAAGCCCTCAAAGTCAGTTGACAACCATCCATCTTGATGAAGATAACTATCATCTTTGGAATTTCAGATCGAAACTGCAATATATGGATATGTATTAGAAGATTTCTTGCTTGGAACTCTGCTAATGCCACCTAAATTCATAACAGATCAAAGTAACAATATTGTTACTAATGAAGAATACATCAAGCATAACAGGCAAGATAGACTTATATCTTCTTGGTTATTGTCTTCAATAAGTACCAATCTATTACTTCAAGTCATAGGTTGCAAATACTCAAATGATATCTAGCTTACCATTGAGAAGAATTTCAACAACTTGTCAATAGCAAAGGTACTTTATTATAAATGTCAATTACAAAGTGTTAGAATGGATAACATTTCAATTAGAGAGTACATTGCCAAAGTGAAAACCGTTTGTGATCTTCTTGCTGCAACTAGTAATGCTGTACAAGAATCTGAACATGATTTGGAATTAATGAATGGCTTATGTGATGATTTTGAATAAATTGTTGCTCACAAAGATAACATCAACATTAGATGAAGTTTATGCTATGCTCATATCTCATGAAGAAAGATTTAGCAATCAAAGAGTTCAAGAATCAGACTATTCTGTTAATCTATCTACTGGGTTCAAGAACAAGAACCAAAACAGCAATAAAATGAGCAATCATGTCAGAGAGGTGGAAATTATAATAGAGCCAGGGAAAGAGGCAGATGAGGGCAACAACAACATACCTAAATGTCTAATCTACAAGAAAGTGGGACACACTCCCCTAAAGTGTATTTTAGATTTAATTCTAGCCATGGGTCAAATCAAAACCAAAGAACAAATAACCCTTATGCCAACTTAGTCCATATGCAAGGTGATGATAACAATCAATCATATGTCGGAAAAAACGACAACGAAACAACAAGAATGGAAATCATACAAGATAATGCATGGTACCCAGATACTGGAGCTACTAAATACATTACCAACAATTTGGAAAATCTGAATTTTGGATGCAAGGAATACAAAGGTAATCATTCTATATGTATGGGTAATGGTAAATGTATTCGAATTTAGCATATAGGCAATGCTAGTATCAGTGGTAAGAAACAAGTTTACTTACACAACTTGCTTAGGGCTCCCAAAATTAAAAAGAACTTAACGAGTGTATCCCAATTTGCTATGACAACAATGTCTATTTTGAATTTTATCCTAGGTATTGTTTAGTCAAAGATATTCTAACTAAGAATATTCTTCTACAGGGTGATGTGGCAAAAGGGTTATACAAATTAATTTCTTTTAGATGCAACCATGATGTTAAGGATCAGAAATATTGTAATTTTACTAGGAGGATAACTGACGATAACAACCAAAATACTTTTGATCTTTGGCATTTTAAGCTTGGGCACCCTAGTGTAAAGATTGTAAAATAAGTTTTAGATCAAATCAAAATAAATTCAAATTCTGTCTCTTTACCTTATGTGTGTGGCTACTACCAATTAAGTAAGAGCCATAGATTACCATTCCCAGATTCATCTACTGATTATACCGAGGCCCTACAACTTACTGATACTGACTTATGCGGGCCTACACTAATTTCATCTGATTATGGTTTTAAATACTATGTTTCATTTGTTGATGCCTATTAGCAGATTTATATGGATTTACTATTTAAAATCCAAATTTGAAACACATGAAGTTATAATTAATTTTGTCACCATGATTGAAAAACAAAACAACTCATATGTTAAAACAATCCAATCAGATAGTGGTAGTGAATTTAAAACACTAAGTTCTTATTTTAAAAATAAGAGAATAATTCATAGAACAACGTATCCCTATACACCTCAACAAAATGGCATGGTTGAATGGAAGCATAGACATATAATTAAATATGGTCTAACCTTACTTGTTCATGCTCATTTACCTCTTAAGTTTTGTCCAGAAGCATTTAGTATTGTTGTCTATTTGATTAATAGACAACCCATTAATGTTCTAAATAGAATTTCTCCTATTGAGAAATTACTATGGTTAAGCCAGATTATAAAATTCTCAGAATACTTGGTTGTCTATGCTATCCTTACTTAAGAGCGTACAATGGCAATAAGATTGAATTTAGATTAATACCATGTACTTTTTAGGATACTCTACTAATAAAAAAGGCTATAAGTGTCTTGATGAAACATGTAAAATTTACATTAGCAGGCGTGTTGTGTTTAATGAAACCGTGGTTCCATTCAGCACAAAAGATATGAATGTAAGATCTAAATTAACCCTAGAGGGAGGGGGAAGGAGGTAAATAGGGTTTATTGCAGTTTTGGAGAATATAAAAATTATCATAGCACAGATCACAGCAGAATAAATAAATGCAGAAAATAAATGACATAGAATTTACCCAGTTTCGACAAACCCAGCCTACTGATACATTCCCAAGGCTTCTACTAGGTAATAAAAACAATATCCTGCATACAACACCTATATACTCGTGACCCCTTGCTATAGTTCTACTCCTACCCTGCACCGATCTCCAACCCTACGATTAGATTTTTCCTAACTACATACCCTATAGCTAAAATCATAGTTTAAAGAAAACTAGAAAACTATAGAATAATAACAAAAGAAGTACATCTTAAAAAAATGAAAATAAAACCCCCCTTTTAAAACAAAGTTAAGTATAAATGAGTCGGTCCCCCTTTTTCTTATGCTACGTTACTTATGAGATGCCGGCTTCCTCTTTCAATGGTGACCGAATTAGGGTTTTTCTCCTTCTTCCAAATCGTGACTTCAAACTTTGGTTCGATTTTTGTTCTCTGATGGCTTCGATTATTTGATGTTATCTGGTTGTCTGATTTAGCATTGCAATTTGATCGAAAACCTCCAAAATATGTGAGTTTCTCTGATTTATTTTTTTGATTCAATGGTTGTGGTTTTCGATACATTGCCTGTGATGAAATGGTATTTATATAGGGTGTTTGAACCCTTTAATTCTCTTATTTCTCCAGATGACTTGTCGTGATTTACCCATTCAATTTTTGGAAATGTTTGATTGAATTTCTTGTTCAAAAATAGATCTTGTGATTTTCTAGAAAGTTTTGAAACCGGTAGAAAGATTCTTGCAAAAATAACTTGGAATATATTTGATAATTTGATGCGTGATTTATGACTGGTTCAAAGAATATTAAGGGAAAATATTTCTCTTAGTTTCCTGTTTTCTACATGAATCTGATTTGAACATTGTTGATCCTTTCCAAATAATTTTTCCCTTGAATCGTTTACTTGATTTCCCGATATTGGTCCTGATCTTTTCATGTTAATATATTCAAACATTCTGCATTTGAATATAGCTTGATTTATTACCATATAAGTACATGCCCATTTTCTTTGTATGCACGACAACTAATTTCTATAAACATAGAACTAGGATTCTTCCATGTTCAACATTGCTTGATCTCTTGCCATTTATTCCTTGCTATGCATGCTCGGTTTGCTATATGTTTTCATAGTTGAGGTTGTCATTTTTGTTGCACTGACTTGTTGATATAAAAAACAATGATGAAAATTACTTTCCATACATTTGATAGTTGACCATAGTGTTGAATTGGACTGAGATATTTTCCATGTATTTCGAAATTATCTTGCCAAATATCCTTTCCTCAAGGCATAAAATTGAATTGTCTGCCATTATAAAAGTTGTTTGGCACTTGATGCATTTGTGCCATTTTTACTGCTTGCATGCTTGTGTTCACCTTCATCTAACTATTTGGTAATGTGACCTTCCCCTTGCATTCGCCATGTATTATCATTGAATGCACACATAAGTGGTCTTGTAAGATTTCATACCCAATTTTGAATAGCTACTTCATTATTACTATATTGTGTTATGCTATTAAAAATACTACATTGTACATGCACCCTGATATGGACATGTGTCTCTGCCATCTTAATTTTTGCACTTTGATGTATGAACTTGTTCCTTGGTTCTTGAATCTGTACTTGAAACAAGAATATGAATTTAACTTCCACATATGATGTTCCTGCTACCATATGTATTTACCTTTCCCATGGTTTGTATGCACTTTGCTTGTTTGTGAATTGTGCTCCACTTGTCGAGCATCCTTGTAGTTGTTGTAACCATTTCTCCTGTACACTTATTATGCTATTGCACTTGTGTATTTACCAACCATATATCCTACTTGGCCATTTGTAACTTGTTGTGCATACTACACCCTCCCATTTCACCTTGCTTAGACTTGTATACTGCTTGTGCATTCTGGAGTACATTTGTACACTGTGTTGCTTCCTGAAACTGTTGTGCCATGCTACATCACAATTATTCAGTTGCACTTTGCTTGTTCCATATGCAGGTGTTCACGTATGCAGCACCTTGTATTCTCCCCTGACTAGTCAGGCTTGAACCTGAGAGATTTTTGACTTCTTTACACTATGATGAACTTTATTGCCATGCATGTTTGCACCATTTCCTTGTGTATTCAAGCATGCCAGACATGTGTTTTGTATTTGTTGCATGCATCCTTTCCCTTGGCAGATGTGACTCTTTGTTGCATTCGAATGGCTATGTGCATGCTACATGTTGTTTCCTTCCTTATTATGCACTATGTTGCATGCTTGAGTTTTGTACTTGTTCACC
The DNA here is from genome assembly GCA_030737875.1 of Allium sativum. Lineage (NCBI taxonomy): Eukaryota > Viridiplantae > Streptophyta > Magnoliopsida > Asparagales > Amaryllidaceae > Allium > Allium sativum. The sequence continues at coordinate 163,849,817 of CM060916.1, read as the reverse complement.
TAGAAAAATAACTGTATACAAGTGCAAAAAATATTTTTATATAAATTAGCAAACCAGTATACATTGTGTGTGGCTAGCCAAGATCAACAGACCTCAAATGTGAGTCATGGCGGGCCTTGGTCAACATACCACTATAACTAATGTAACAATCCGTGTTTTTATAACGTGTAATAACCATAAATCAAGGAAAAATTAATTTTTATAATAAGAATCAAGGGAAACGGGTTAAGCCATTGCGTTCATCTCGAAATTCTGCTTGTAAATGAGTCCTAGTATTCGAAAATCGGAGCCCGTATGACCAAGTTATGACCTTTCAAAGTTTTCAGAAGTTTTCAAGTTCAAAACAGCTCAATTCGAATTCAAAATTCGAAATTCAAACCTCAGAATGGACTGGGCGGGAAATTTCCCATCCAGGACCAGGTTGACCTGGGGGTCGACTACGTAGTCGACCTACCCAGGACCAGGTCGACCATAGTGTCGACCTGGGGGTCGACCTTGTGGCCGAGTCCACTGTTGAAGCTGGATTCACTCTGATGTTTCTGGCCTCGTTTCTGTCTACATTCGTTGACCTGTCCCTATATATACAGCCCCTAACACTAGTCTCTCTACACAAAATTCTTTCTGGCCTTATGCTGCTCTAATTCTGGTCGAAAAGTTAGAGAAAGGAGCTACTTCTTCTACGTCGAAACTACGTTGCTAATTTGGGGATTTCTGTTAGGACTTGACTAAGCATATTCAACATCAACTCTCTTTTTCTAATTCTCGAACCATGATCTGTAAGCCCCAGTTATTTTTAGATTTAAACTGTAAATGTAATATGAATATGATGTAAATTGAAATTGGACCTATGTATGATGACTGTTTTACATCCATTCTTGTTCATATTGGATCTTGACTTTTGGATATATTACTATGACATTGATTCGGGGCCTATTCATGTTGTAAATCAAAAAGTAAAACCCCTCATATTATCAGGTTGAATCTGCTATTAGTCACAAGTTTATGACTACCACCTTATGTCAATCGTTACCATGACTCTACTATCACCTGTTATGTGACGGCCCGCCCCGCACCAACCGACATTTACTCCAAAAATGCGCTGTACACATGTCCAGTTAGCACGGAACGGGTCGCCAGAAGGAAAGGGAAGAAGGAAATGAACATACAAAGAACCTGTAGAATGTCTCACAGCGCATAGAACCAAAATATAATAGTAACATACTTGACATAAAACAGGAGAGACAGTGCATAAGCTGAAAGTCAGAACTAAACATCATAGCAGCGGAAATTCAAAACACAGCTTATTACAACTTTCAACTGTCTCAAAGCAAGGTAAGATAAATGAGGTACACTACTAATGCCCAAGTAGCGACCACCAACGACACAGGGAGAATGTGTATATATATATATCATACGTGGAAGCCTCCTGCCCGCCTCCGAATCAGCTACTCGCGCATCACCAACTAACCTGTCTCTAGTCTGCTCGTGTGAGCACCCAGAGTAATAAGAGGAAACATAAAACTCTGGGTCAGACATAAAGCCTGGTATGAGCGATAAGCATCTAAAGTGAACGATAACAGGTAGACTAAAACATACCTGAACCTGGACCTGCAACCAAAGAGTTAGCACTACATACTGTACAACACTCTAAGGTATCATATCAAACAACATAAAGATACGGAGGTGGGGGAGATGTGTATGTCATAATGATGGCAAACAATCAAGCATAGCATCCATCCTCACATCTCTCACTCAGTGCGTAAAGCATACGATATCCACCACTTCGATCACCCCACATTCCTTGCTACGATCACTTTGCCCCATGAAGTCATAAATGGCTTCACTGCACTGATAACATAGCCACTAATTCCTCTCTATGTCCACTTGCCCCATGGAGTTATTCACCCCATCTGCGCTGGCTCATAGCCTTACTAATCCTTACTATGTCCACTTGCCCCATGGAGTTATTCACCCCATCTGCGCTGGCTCATAGTCTTACTACGCATCACCTTGCCCCTCAGGTCATAATGACCCTACTGCACTAATAACGTAGTCTTGCTACCATCACTTTGCCCCTCAGGTCATAATGACCCTACTGCACTGATAAGTAGCCCATCATTCATCCTTAGTGGTGAATCGAAGTCATGAACGTCGACAACTCCTTAGCACACGTCCCGCAGCAAAGTCCAACCATGAAGTGAACTCATTGGTTCCCAACTGGTTCCGGGATCCTGAGCTCTAACTTCCATTTGGACTACCTTTGCATCTCGGGTTATTGGTCATCATAATCGAATCGGATCGGATCAGCCTTCACATTCTTTGTCGGATCGGATCGCCCTCTGCGTTCGGATCGGATCGCGCTTCTTCCATCGGATCGGGTCGTGGTCCTCCAGCTCGTGGCTCCTTTTTCCTTATTCGGATCGGTATCACCACTTCGGATCGGATCGGGTTGCTTCGTCTGGGTCGGGTCGTGCCTTCTGATCGGGTCGGATCGTTTCGCCTAGTACCCATCGACTCGTGAACGTCCCACCCCTTCTGGTTCGGATCGGAAGTACTTGTTGGTTCGGATCGCGCCTCCACTACCGGATCGCGCCACCCAACTTAAGTTGTGACCAACTCCTTTAGACGGATCGTGACGCCCATGCTAGAACGATTCGGGTCGCGCTTTCCCCCACCGATCCGATCCGGATTCTGGGTCATTTCCTGCATGTTTCCTGCGACTGTTTTTACGCCATTCGACGGCGTTTTTGACCAATCTAACACTTCTAAACAACCCAAAAGCATACCATACAGTCATAGCAACATGTAGTGTCAATCCCAAACATCAAAACATAAACCATAGCATATGAAATGGATCAAACATACCCAAAATCCCATACCTCCCCCTAAGCATGTTTAGGTGAAACCAATGATATGATTAGCAAAACTTAACCAAACGGAACCAAATTTCTAACAGAGGTTTAAAATATCATTCCGAATTTTATAAACATTTTTCCAGAATTTTATCATGTTTAAATTCGCTAATTACCACTAATCAATCCTAATTAGCCATAATTAGTGCAAAACTAAGCAAATCACTCACCTTAGCCACAAAACAAACTAAGATCTGAAATAATGCTCTGATTTGATGCGAATCCCAATGCTAACAGCAGCTCCAAGGTTGATTAGGTGAAGATCTTCTTTGATTAGGGGTTGCTAAGCCAAATCCTTAACCTAAAGGTGATTTGGAGGTGATTTAGAGGTTGGAGGCCATTTTTAGGGATCCTTGGTGATAAGTGGAGGCTAGAAAACTGAAATGGAATGATTCTCCATCTCATTTCAGCCCTCCCATAACACTAATCCCGAAATGGGTTATGGGCCTACTCGCTAATCACCCGATTTGGCCCGGTTAAGCAGTTTTTCACCCTCCAAACCTTGTTTCAGCCATATCTCCCAAACGGTAAGTCCGTTTGGCTATTATGACCACTCTACGGAAAGAGAAACCATCAAACGAATCAAATGGAAGTGGTTTCAGGTCAAAATTCCTTTCCAATCAAAAGTTATGGCCAGAACAGTACCAACTAGGGGCAAAATGGTCATATAAAAATCGACAAAAATCATGAACATGGGAAATGACTCTAATAGATGTTTCCCAAAGTTACATGACCATACGACTTCACATGGGAAAGAAATAAATATTCTACAATCCTATGATGTGTAGAATACGGGTCGTTACACTCTCCCCCCCTTAAGAAATTTCGCCCCCGAAATTCCCTAATCCAAACACACACAAAGGTTCCCACATGCCTATCAATCATAAAACAACCATCGACATGCAAAACAAGCAAAACAAGTCTATCCTAGCATGCGGAATAACTAAATCGCAAAGTAAATCTTACCAGGCAAAGAGTTCTGGATAAGCCTTCCTAATGCTCTCCTCTGTCTCCCAAGTACAATCATTCTCGTTCTCGCCCCACTGAACCTTGACTAGCTTCACCGACTTCCTTCGAAGTTGCTTCGTATCGTGCCCCACAATACGAATCGGCTTGCGGTTCCCAACCGCCTCGGGTTCTACCTCGAAGTCCTCTAACTGATCAGGTGAAATAGTCACATTTGAGTCGTGAACGAACTTCCTTAGTTGGGAAACATGAAATACATCGTGAACTCCCGCCATTTTCTCCGGTAAGCCAACTCTATATGCCAAATTCCCGACTAATTCAAGAACAGGGAATGGGCCAACAAATCTTGGTGCCAACTTGCCTCTCCTGCCAAATCGTATCACGCTCTTCAACGGAGAGATCTTGACAAACACCAAGTCACCAACGGAGATTTTCAAGTCTCTTCTCCTCTTATCAGCATAACTCTTCTGCCTATCTTGGGCAGCTTTCATTCGTTGCTGAATGATCTTGATCTTGTCCGACGTTTCTCTCACCACATCTGGCCCAAGCACAAACTTCTCGCCAGTCTCTATCCAACATGATGGTGAGTTGCACGGTCTTCCGTACAAAGCTTCATATGGAGCCATACCGATACTGGATTGGTAGCTATTATTATATGCAAACTCTACTAGATGCAAATGATCATCCCATGATCCACCAAAATCCAATATACACACTCTCAAGAGATCTTCCAATATACGATTCACCCTCTCTGTCTGACCGTCGGTCTGAGGATGATATGCGGTACTGAGATGTAATCCTGACCCTAAAGCCTCTTGTAAGCTCTTCCAAAACCCACTAGTGAACAACGGGTCTCGGTCACTCACTATGCTTTTGGGTACTCCATGAAACCTCACTACCCACTTCATATACAATTCTGCCAACTTAGCTGCCGTTCTGGTCGATTTGACTGGTATAAATCTTGCGCTCTTAGTCAATCGATCCACAATTACCCAAATGCTATCATATCCCGATCTAGTCCTTGGTAAACCATCGATGAAATCCAACGAGACTTGCTCCCATTTCCATTCGGGAATTTCTAATGGTTGCAATAACCCACTAGGCTTCTTTTGCTCAGCTTTAACTAGTTGACAATTCATGCATTTGGATATAAACTTCCCAACGTCTCTTTTCATCCCTTCCCAGTAGTAAGTCTGTCTCATGTCCCGATACATCTTATTACCGCCGGGATGTATAGTCAGTTTTGAGTGATGACATTCTCTAAGCACTTCATCTCTCAAACCATTCACGTTGGGCACAACTAGTCTTCCATTCTTTCGAAGCCATCCATCTCGATCAAGCCCATACACATTCATCTCCTCATCGATACCCATCTCTAACTTGGAGATGATTTCCAATAGATTAGGATCGTCCCTCTGACTAGAGCCGATCCGTTCAACCAAAGTGGGTCTGATCGTCAAACTAGCTAGCATAACTGGATCCAATTCGCACTTTGGTCTGAAATCAAACCCCGCGATATACTCCAGTTGCTTCCATTCAAGAAACATTGCCCCTAAGCTGGCATGTCTCCTACTCAAGGCATCGGCTACCGCATTACCCTTCCCATGTGTATACGCGATATCAAAATCATACGTAGCCAAGAACTCTAACCATCTCTGCTGACGGAGATTCAGATCTTTCTGAGAGAAGAGATACTTTAACGATTTATGATCGGTAAACAACTCGAATCTTTCTCCCAAGAGATAGTGTCTCCACATCTTCAGCGCAAATACAATCGCTGCTAATTCCAAATCATGGGTAGGATACTTCTTCTCATGCGGCTTTAGCTGTCGACTAGCATAAGCTACAACCCTACCTCCTTGCATCAATACTGCACCTAATCCGGTACCACAAGCATCCGTGTATACCGTCATCTCTTCATTCCCTTTAGGAATGACTAACACTGGCGCACGCGTCAACCTCTCCTTTAGACTCTTGAAGGCATCCTCACACACTCCGTCCCAGACGAAGGGCTGATTCTTCTTAGTCAACCGAGTCAACGGTGCTGCTATCTTGGAGAAGTCTTGGATAAACTTACGATAATATCCAGCTAATCCCAAGAAACTTCTTACATCTGTTGCATTCTTGGGTGTAGGCCAATCCTGTACCGTAGCCACCTTCGCAGGGTCCACGGCAATACCACTCTCGGAAACAACATGACCCAAGAATCTTACTTCCCTTCTCCAAAAATGACATTTAGAGAATTTCGCTTTCAATTGGTGTTTCCTCAACACCTCCATCACTATTCTCAAATGTCCCTTGTGTTCCTCCTCTGTCCTTGAGTAAACAAGGATATCATCCACGAACACAAGAACAAACTTATTCAACTGATCTCTGAATACTCGATTCATAAGATCCACAAAATAGGCTGGTGCATTGGTCAACCCAAATGGCATAACCAACCACTCATAAAATCCAAACGGCGTCCTAAATGCCGTTTTCGGAACACTCTCATCTGCTACTCGAAGCTGATGAAATCCTGTCGCGAGGTCCAACTGGGAGAACACTCTAGCTCCTTCCAGCTGATCAAACAAATCATCTATCCGCGGTAGAGGATACTTATTCTTCCTCGTCACCTTATTCAACTCGCGATAGTCCACACACAAACGAAGGGAACCATCTGCCTTAGTGGCAAATACAACTGGTGCTCCCCACTCGGAGACACTCCTTTTAATCAATCCCTTCTTCAAAAGATTGCTGACTTGCACCCCGAGCTCTCGCTGCTCCCTTGGTGCCATACGACGAAGTGGCATCACTATAGGTCTGGCATCTTTCACTAAATCAATACGGAACTCAATCTCTCGGTGTGGTGGAAGCCCGGTCACCTCCTCGAAGACGTCCGGATACTGGCCAACCACGGGCACGTCTGACAGCTCATCTTGCGGAATGTCGAGGGAATTTACAAAACTAGCCATAACCCCATCACTAGGTAGACTACCAAACACTACCCTCCGCCCATCATCCGCCCTCACTGTCACCAAAAAGCCCTCACAGTCTACCACCACCCCGTATCTTTGGAGCCAATCGACTCCCAATATAATGCCATACCCCGTAAAACCCAAAACAAAGCAATCACATACAAACATACATCCATGACTCGATAAGACCAAATTCCTGCAAATCATACTCAGGCTAGTCGAACCACCAATCGGGTTCGTCACTATCAATGGCCTATCGACTATCTCGGGTTCCAGTCCCAACCTATCTACCAGGTCACTAGATATGAAGGAACGGGAAGCCCCAGTATCAAACAAAACTCGAACTGGTATATCATAAATAGAAAGCATACCTTGAATAACAACATTCTTTCCTTTCTCCGCCGCAGTTGGGGCATTCGACGAAGAAGGAATAGCATCAAGAGCATATGCTTTCACAATCTGCTTCTCCTTAAGAGGTTGCGGACACTTATCTTTCTGATGTCCCACTTGACCGCAGTTGTAGCACTTCCTTTCCGCTGGCTTGGCCCGACATTCCTTAGCATAATGGCCTTTCTTTCCACAGCTGAAGCACTCAACATCCTTCTTGCTCTTTTTCTGGCCACCTTTTGATTGGTCCTGCTTCCTCTTATTCTGAGAGCTATTCTTGCCCCCACCGCCTGCTTGCGGCTTTGGTCCTTCTGCAGATGCAGCCTCAGTCTTCGACTTAGGGTAAAGACTCTCTGATCTCAAAGCTTTTCCCCCAATCGATTCAAAAGTCTCATCGATGTGGTTAATAAGCCTCTCCCCCAAGTACCCATCCAGGCCAGTAATGAACTTCTCATTCTTCTTCTCAGGAGTATCAATAAGAGACAGTCCATACTTCGACAAAGTGTCGAACTCAGCAATATAATCAGAAACTGCCCTCCCATTCTGCTTGAGTTCCAAGAACCTCTTGAACAATACTGACTTCTGGGCAGCTGGAATAAACTTCTCACTAAAGCGGGCCTTGAGCTGAACCCAAGTAACCTGGTCCTCCGGAGTAGCTGTTCTTATGGCATTCCACCAATTCATCGCTCGCCCTTGCAGCTGACGAGACGCTAGTCTTCTCTTCATCGCATCCTCAAGACCCAAGTCATCAAAGATACGATCACAGCTATCCATCCAGTCCTGAACATCCGTGGCCGACTCCGTTCCGTGGAACGGCTTCCCGCCAAGATTAGTGTAATCTTTGCACAACTTGGCAAAATCGACCCTAGGCGCCTGCACTACTGGGCCAAAACCAACTCCGGGATTGGGAATTGCCCCTTGCACTTCTCTAAGCATGTCTCTCATGAGGTTAGTAAACATAGACCTCATGTCAGCGGCATTCCCTTGGTTGGTCCCTCTACCAGCACCCCTCGTCTCTCGGCTCATCGTTAATCTGTAAAAAGGGAAACGATTAACGACCCCATAGTGGTGCTAGTGCAGTGCGACTTCATCTTTATACTACTAATAGTATATATATATTTAACTTTTGAAAACCAAAGTAATCACAAATACGCGCTCTCATATACGTACTAACTCTCCCTAGTGCCTTTCCCAAGGTTAACTACGCAACCTAGAGCTCTGATACCAAGTGTGACGGCCCGCCCCGCACCAACCGACATTTACTCCAAAAATGCGCTGTACACATGTCCAGTTAGCACGGAACGGGTCGCCAGAAGGAAAGGGAAGAAGGAAATGAACATACAAAGAACCTGTAGAATGTCTCACAGCGCATAGAACCAAAATATAATAGTAACATACTTGACATAAAACAGGAGAGACAGTGCATAAGCTGAAAGTCAGAACTAAACATCATAGCAGCGGAAATTCAAAACACAGCTTATTACAACTTTCAACTGTCTCAAAGCAAGGTAAGATAAATGAGGTACACTACTAATGCCCAAGTAGCGACCACCAACGACACAGGGAGAATGTGTATATATATATATATATCATACGTGGAAGCCTCCTGCCCGCCTCCGAATCAGCTACTCGCGCATCACCAGCTAACCTGTCTCTAGTCTGCTCGTGTGAGCACCCAGAGTAATAAGAGGAAACATAAAACTCTGGGTCAGACATAAAGCCTGGTATGAGCGATAAGCATCTAAAGTGAACGATAACAGGTAGACTAAAACATACCTGAACCTGGACCTGCAACCAAAGAGTTAGCACTACATACTGTACAACACTCTAAGGTATCATATCAAACAACATAAAGATACGGAGGTGGGGGAGATGTGTATGTCATAATGATGGCAAACAATCAAGCATAGCATCCATCCTCACATCTCTCACTCAGTGCGTAAAGCATACGATATCCACCACTTCGATCACCCCACATTCCTTGCTACGATCACTTTGCCCCATGAAGTCATAAATGGCTTCACTGCACTGATAACATAGCCACTAATTCCTCGCTATGTCCACTTGCCCCATGGAGTTATTCACCCCATCTGCGCTGGCTCATAGCCTTACTAATCCTTACTATGTCCACTTGCCCCATGGAGTTATTCACCCCATCTGCGCTGGCTCATAGTCTTACTACGCATCACCTTGCCCCTCAGGTCATAATGACCCTACTGCACTGATAACGTAGTCCTGCTACCATCACTTTGCCCCTCAGGTCATAATGACCCTACTGCACTGATAAGTAGCCCATCATTCATCCTTAGTGGTGAATCGAAGTCATGAACGTCGACAACTCCTTAGCACACGTACCGCAGCAAAGTCCAACCATGAAGTGAACTCATTGGTTCCCAACTGGTTCCGGGATCCTGAGCTCTAACTTCCATTTGGACTACCTTTGCATCTCGGGTTATTGGTCATCATAATCGAATCGGATCGGATCAGCCTTCACATTCTTTGTCGGATCGGATCGCCCTCTGCGTTCGGATCGGATCGCGCTTCTTCCATCGGATCGGGTCGTGGTCCTCCAGCTCGTGGCTCCTTTTTCCTTATTCGGATCGGTATCACCACTTCGGATCGGATCGGGTTGCTTCGTCTGGGTCGGGTCGTGCCTTCTGATCGGGTCGGATCGTTTCGCCTAGTACCCATCGACTCGTGAACGTCCCACCCCTTCTGGTTCGGATCGGAAGTACTTGTTGGTTCGGATCGCGCCTCCACTACCGGATCGTGCCACCCAACTTAAGTCGTGACCAACTCCTTTAGACGGATCGTGACGCCCATGCTAGAACGATTCGGGTCGCGCTTTCCCCCACCGATCCGATCCGGATTCTGGGTCATTTCCTGCATGTTTCCTGCGACTGTTTTTACGCCATTCGACGGCGTTTTTGACCAATCTAACACTTCTAAACAACCCAAAAGCATACCATACAGTCATAGCAACATGTAGTGTCAATCCCAAACATCAAAACATAAACCATAGCATATGAAATGGATCAAACGTACCCAAAATCCCATACCTCCCCCTAAGCATGTTTAGGTGAAACCAATGATATGATTAGCAAAACTTAACCAAACGGAACCAAATTTCTAACAGAGGTTTAAAATATCATTCCGAATTTTATAAACATTTTTCCAGAATTTTATCATGTTTAAATTCGCTAATTACCACTAATCAATCCTAATTAGCCATAATTAGTGCAAAACTAAGCAAATCACTCACCTTAGCCACAAAACAAACTAAGATCTGAAATAATGCTCTGATTTGATGCGAATCCCAATGCTAACAGCAGCTCCAAGGTTGATTAGGTGAAGATCTTCTTTGATTAGGGGTTGCTAAGCCAAATCCTTAACCTAAAGGTGATTTGGAGGTGATTTAGAGGTTGGAGGCCATTTTTAGGGATCCTTGGTGATAAGTGGAGGCTAGAAAACTGAAATGGAATGATTCTCCATCTCATTTCAGCCCTCCCATAACCCTAATCCCGAAATGGGTTATGGGCCTACTCGCTAATCACCCGATTTGGCCCGGTTAAGCAGTTTTTCACCCTCCAAACCTTGTTTCAGCCATATCTCCCAAACGGTAAGTCCGTTTGGCTATTATGACCACTCTACGGAAAGAGAAACCATCAAACGAATCAAATGAAAGTGGTTTCAGGTCAAAATTCCTTTCCAATCAAAAGTTATGGCCAGAACAGTACCAACTAGGGGCAAAATGGTCATATAAAAATCGACAAAAATCATGAACATGGGAAATGACTCTAATAGATGTTTCCCAAAGTTACATGACCATACGACTTCACATGGGAAAGAAATAAATATTCTACAATCCTATGATGTGTAGAATACGGGTCGTTACATGTTATCTTGACTAGTACCTTATTTTGCTAGGTTTGGAATCTATATGTTTGAGGCCAATATTCCATTTTCCAGTAATGTTATAATCATTTATCTCAAGTCATACCATGCTATGCTAGTAATCACTTTTGCCACCTTATACCCATTCCTTTTTATGTTATTCCCTAATTAGATTTATTTGTATCGATTCGAGTTTATGTGCGATGGGAATACGATTTGGGTAGATTAGGTAAAACATAAAGTGGCTTTGAACATGAACGTTATTATAACTTGAACCTGGATATGGACATGAACTTGACACGACATGACATGAAAACTCGACATGAATTTTGACATGAAAACTTGAACGTGGGCATGACACTTAGATAAACTTGAAAATGGCCAACTCAAGGTTGGGTTGAGTTTGCAGTGTAAATATGCCCGGAACCGCCCGACAAATCCATTAACTGCAAATAATAGGATCCAATGTGGGCAGTTGGTCATATCGCATGAAAAACCTGAGGTTAGACTATGTTGTGGTGTAAATCTGCACGGAACCGCCCGGCAAATCCAGTGACCACAACAGTTAGTCTAATGTGAGAGGTTGGGGTGCACTAATGAATTAATGCCACATGATAGGGTTAAGTCATGAACCACTTGAATATACTTAACCAACTTGACACGATGATTTGATAGGGTTAAGTCATGAACCACTTGAATATACTTAACCAACTTGATACGATGATTTGATAGGGTTAAGTCATGAACCGCTTGAACACACTTAACTAACTTGATACGTGATTTGGATAGGGTTAAGTCATGAATTTGAATGACAACACTTAACCCATTAGAAACCCTAGTTACGCGGTCCTTTTCAGCAGTAACCCACTTGGAGGAATCACGATACCTTGGGACTAGGCAGGGTGGGGCACGATTACTGGGCTGATTGTAAGCGACCAGAATGACGGCTGAGTAGGTGCGCTATTGTAGGTTCAGGCGGACTATGGTCGTGCACGTAGTCCGGAGTTGAAAAAGCAGGCATTGGGCACATGTAGATTTACACTGTGCGTGCTTAATTCGTGTCGATGGTTGGCACCATAGGGCTTGATACACCCTATGGTGGACCTAGCATAGGTAACTACATTTCAGGCTAGGGCCGTATGACACAGACACATGACGAGCTATTACTTGTAGGGAGCCGATCGATTAGTAGATCGTACCATAGGACACTGTAATGGGTCACTTCATGATATTGTGCCAAGGGATCATTTCATGATTAATACTTGACATGGGTTAGAACACTAGTACAGTTGGTGCAGTGAATCTCGAATATGCGATGCTAGACTTGACTTTTATCCTATCAGTTCTGTTATCATCCTTATGTTTAATTCCAGTTTTCACATGTCAGGTTACCTTTACTAGTTTTCATACTGAAAGTCACTAGGGCTTACCAGTCTTTATGACTGATCCTTTTTCTTTTGCCTCTTTTTCTTTCGTTCCCCCCCCAGGTTCTCAGGGAGGAAACACTAGCTCTTAGCTTGCTTTCGGACAGCTCATGTACAGTTTGGTCTTGAGCTATGTTATGGCTGCTTCTGCTATTTATGGGGAATAATTTACTTTTGTTGTCTTAAGTTTATGCTTCTTTATTTGGAACTTGATGTAATGAAATAATTTGTACCTTGGATACATGGGGTTTTGACTCTTTTCTTGAAAGTAATAATAATTTGGTTTTTAATTTCAACCGCTGCTTTATTTATGTTCTGCCTTGTGATATCTCTGTGTATGTTTACCTAGATAATACTCCACCAAAACTAGTGCATTACCTTTGAGAGTGGCCCTAGCGGAGGTGGGGTGTTACATTTGGTATCAGAGTAGAAGTTTACCAGGCTGGGAAAAAAGTTTTAAAAACCTTCTGAAATTATTTTCAAAACCATTTATGAAGAAGCATTTTTCAAAAAAAAAATTATGTTTAAAAAGGCTATTCCCCAAAAAGCCATTAGCACTTTCCTTTGTTCCCTCGTTTGAATCTTTTTCTTTTCGTTTTTCAGCATGGCTGATCTTAACCTGCCTGAGGGAATACCCGTGCCTGGATGGTTCCGAAGGTACTTAGAAGCCAGGGCCAATGACGCGGGCACGGCAGACTTCCCTCCTCCTCCTCCCCCAGTGGCCGCGGTTCCTCCTCCTCCTGGTACCGCCTTTGCCAAAATATGCAAAGACTTTAAAGCAATGGGCGGCAAGAACCTCGTTGGAACTGAAACCTTTGTTGAGGCACTGAACTGGCTGAAGGAGACGGAAGACTTGTGTAACAACCCGTAAAATCTGGGCCAGTTTAAATTTTTTATTTTGGCCATTTTAACGAATTTTGATTATTTAAAATGAATTATTTTAAATAATTATCGAGGAGAAATTTATTTTGAATATATTCGAACGTATATATTATACGCGTCGTCGTTAGAATATAAATAATTATATATAATTATAAATAGAATTGAAAATGGCGCGGTAGTTCGATAATTCGATTTCAAACTTCAATTGAATGTACCGGGTGCAAAACAATCCGGATTTTAGTGAAACCAAAAATAATGGAATCTAATAGTGAATATCTTTCCAACGAATCCGAATGATCAAAATTTCTTAGCGGGAATCAAAAGATATGTCCAGTTGAAAATTCTGAATAGTCGCTATGGAATTCAGGCCCTTAAAAATGGACATTTTGCAAACGACCTCGGATTTCGACGAAACCAGTTTTGTTGGGTCTGTGATGTTAAGTTATTGCTAGGTTTCAAATTTCATAATTTTTCGAATCAATATGTGAGCGTGGCAAAGGAAAACGCGTTTTGACCAGTTTCAGTTGATTTTAATCGACTGGAAATTGGCCATTTTTCTAACGGTCTCAGAATTCGACGAAACTAGTTTTGTTAGGACCGTATCGTCAATACGAAGCTAGAAAATATTTTTTCTGCAATTTATAGAGTTAGTATGTGACCCCGGTAATTCGAAAAATACGTTTAAAATTCAATATAGTGATTTAAATGTAAATTCAACGGAAACTGATCGAAACGGTCGAATCAGCTTACGATACATATCCCATTGTGTTCGGAATGGGGGTAAAACGCTATGGACGACAGGCGGTGGGCCTCGTTTCGAGGTCGTATGTAAAAGTCAACTTTATGTAAATAAAATAATAATAAAAATAAAAAAAAAAATTTAAAAAATTTAATATCTCCTCACCCCTTTTTATGTTCTGGCCCCCCCCTCCTTTTTCGTTATTCAGATCAAAACAAAAAAAAAGAGAAAAAGAAAAAAACTGACGAACGGAGCCGCCGCTCCTGAAGATCGCCGCGCCGCCGGCGATTGCTTTCCCCCCCCCCCCCTCGTCTCCAGCAACTCCTCCTCCTCCTTCCCTTCTCCTTTCTTCTCCTTTCCCCTTCTGAAGGCAGCCGACGCCCGACGCCCCTTTCACCCAAGCCACCAGCGACGATCTCCCCGCCACCACCTCGTCCAGACCCCGACCGCGGCTCAGCAAGCCCCCCCTACCATCCTCCTCCGACGAACCCCCCCCTGTAAGTCCCTGTGTTTTTATTTTATTTTAAACTGTTTTTTTTTATTTTATTTTTATTTACTTTAAAACTGAATTGTCTTTATTTTAAAAACTGATTTGTTTATAAAGAATTTTAAACTGTTTATTTTAAAAAAAAAAAAACTGATTTTTAAATGATTTAAAAACCGATTTTAAAAATATAAAAAACTGATTTTGTTTTGAAAATATAAAAAAAACTGATTTTGTTTTGAAAATATAAAAAACTGATTTTGTTCTGAAAATATAAAAAACTGATTTTGTTTTGAAATATTAAAAACTGATTTTAGAGGAAGATTAAAACTGATATTAACAGGAAAATTAAAAACTGATTTGTTTTAAAGAAATAAAACTGATTTTTGTTTTAGAAATATAAACTGATTTTTAAAGGAAATATATAAACTGATTTTTCTATGCATTTAAAACCTGATTTTGTTTAAGAGAAAAAGTTTTAAACTTTAAATAGAAAAAGGTTTGAAATTTAAAAGGAAAAAGTTTTAAATTAAAAATAGAAGGAGGTTAGAAATTTACAAAGTAAAAATTCGATTTTTATATATTGAACTTTGAACTAAAAATTCGATTTTT
Organism: Allium sativum; assembly: GCA_030737875.1. Classification (NCBI taxonomy): domain Eukaryota; kingdom Viridiplantae; phylum Streptophyta; class Magnoliopsida; order Asparagales; family Amaryllidaceae; genus Allium; species Allium sativum. The sequence continues at coordinate 163,834,560 of CM060916.1, read as the reverse complement.
ATATATTGAACTTTGAACTAAAAATTCGATTTTTATATATTGAACTTTGAACTAAAAATTCGATTTTTATATATTGAACTTTGAACTAAAAATTCGATTTTTATATATTGAACTTTGAACTAAAAATTCGATTTTTATATATTGAACTTTGAACTAAAAATTCGATTTTTATATATTGAACTTTGAACTAAAAATTCGATTTTTATATATGTAGTGGCTACGGGCGAAAGCGACAAAAAGGCGAAACGACGAAGACTTCTGCAAATGAAGTGCCGTGGAGCTAGGATAGCTATAAGTGAGAATTTCTCACCTTTCAATTTTATTTTCTAGTTATATATATATATATACTAGGATGCAGACGGTGCTTAGTAGCACCCGACACAATCGTCCACAGACCATGGACTTGTTTGTTTGGTTGCATAGATTAGTTGAATTATTTGTTTGAATTGAATTGTTTGGTGAGATGAAATTGATATGATTGATGTGTGAATGGCGTGGGCCTTCACTAGACCGGGGATAAGGCTAGGCCTCGTCCCGTTTCTAGTATCGTGCCGTTATGCCGCCGAAATTTTCTAAAATAAGTTAGAAAAATAAAATATCATTTTATTTAAAGAATGAACTGGATAGAAATTCATATGTTGAAATAAAATGTTTTATCGTTAAAAATATAATTTTTAACGTGAATGCGAATAAATAAATTATTCATTTACAAACCAGACGGTTTGTTTATGTACACTGATTTGACTGACATAGATTGGGTCGATAAATTTTACACATCGCCCAACTGCACAAATAAAATATTTGTTTGATTGTTTGAAACCCTACACGGGTGTTAGGATGAAATATGCAGTTCACTCATCCTGATTGATTAAATATGTCGATCGATTGATTGACAGGCTGTTATAAGCGTTAGATATCTATATTTGATGCTTATACAGTGTAGTGCATTTTGGTTGATGGTTGATTATTTTTCAATGCTATGATATTCATGTGTTGTATGAAAATCCATATAATGAACTTTATATGGTAATTGATTGGGCCTCATTCCAATTTGAAAAATAAAGAATAAAAAAAAAATAAAAGTTCATGTGTTGACAGTACTCATCTATTGAGATTGGTCATGTGTTGAACGAAATATTTTAATATTAAAATTTACATCTTTATCAATATAAAATAAAGTTCATGTGTTGACAGTACTCATTCATTGAGATTGGTCATGTGTTGAACGAAATATTTTGATAATAACAACTATTTTGAAAATAGAAATTTATGAAGCCGTGTTGATTAGATTGACGCCATTTTGACGTGAACGATATTTATATTGATTTTATTCATTTTAAAATGAATATCGAAAATTGAATTGAAAACGATTTCGAAATGAAATGAATTGAAAACGAATTCAAATTGAATTGAAAACGATTTCGAAATGAATTGAATTGAAAACGATTTCGAAATGAATTGAATTGAAAACGATTTCGAAATGAATTGAATTGAAAACGATTTCGAAATGAATTGAATTGAAAACGATTTCGAAATGAATTGAATTGAAAACGATTTCGAAATGAATTGAATTGAAAACGATTTCGAAATGAATTGAATTGAAAACGATTTCGAAATGAATTGAATTGAAAACGATTTCGAAATGAATTGAATTGAAAACGATTTCGAAATGAATTGAATTGAAAACGATTTCGAAATGAATTGAATTGAAAACGATTTCGAAATGAATTGAATTGAAAACGATTTCGAAATGAATTGAATTGAAAACGATTTCGAAATGAATTGAATTGAAATATTTCGAAATGAATTGAATTGAAAACGATTTCGAAATGAATTGAATTGAAAACGATTTCGAAATGAATTGAATTGAAAACGATTTCGAAATGAATTGAATTGAAATATTTCGAAATGAATTGAATTGAAAACGATTTCGAAATGAATTGAATTGAAAACGAATTCGAATTGAATTGAAAGTGAATTGAATTGAATTCAAATTGAATTGAAATTTGAATTGAATAAGAAATGAATTTTAAAACGAATTTATAAAGAAGAATTCAATTTTGATTTGAATTGAAAAGGAAGTTGAAATTGTTTTTGAAACGAATTCAAAACTATTTATATAATTCGTTTTAAATAGAAATCGACGAAATATATATTATATATATTATATATAATATAATGGCCTGAATAGAACGCGCCGCGCCGCGGCAGTTCGCGAATTTCGACCATTTATTTCGAACGGACATTACGGGAGATCCGACCGTCGGATTCTCCAAAAACCGGAACCGTTGGGTTCGTATCGAAAAGAGCTTTCTAATGAATGTTAGAAATTTGAAATCTAACGGTTGGATTTGGAGATACGTCCAAATCAAATTCGAAAAAGGTCGCTGTAAGTGCAGTTCGATGGCCATTGATGGAAATCGACTGTACGGGCCTTGATAAAATTATTAAAAATAGTAATAATTTGTGTAAAATCATAAGAAATGATTTAGAAAGAATTGGGATGAAAAACTCCATATTTGAAAAGATAAAAATGGATTTTTATCGAAATGAACTAGTTTTGAACTAGAGTTATAATTTTATTTATTTTTAAATAAATAAATTGAATTCGAAAAGGGTTTTAAAAATAACCAAAATTTCCAATGATTGCATTGGAGTGGATTTGAATCGAAATTGTCTTCGGAATATTTCGATGTTGGAATTCGTGATTATACAGGTGTTGTTATGGAAATTTGAAAGATATATATTGATATCGTTATTTCCAATACGACATTTGTTAGTCGTAGAATTCGATATTGAATATAAGCCGATATATTTTCTATTCAGAGCCTTGTATTGAATATCGAATGTGATTTGGGTTTGTCGTGAATGGTGTCTTCACTAACACTGTTCTTGAACCCAGTTGAGAAAAGATTAAATCTTTTTATTTAGATTTAATGAAGTGTACCAATTAAATAATATTTAATTGGAATTGAATGGATATTGATTTTTGGGTTTATCGTGAACAGTGTTTTAAATAACCCTTGTTCTTTAACCCGATAATTAATAAATGTGATTTGGGTTTGTCGTGAATGGTGTCTTCACTAACACTGTTCTTGAACCCAGTTGAGAAAAGATTAAATCTTTTTATTTAGATTTAATGAAGTGTACCAATTAAATAATATTTAATTGGAATTGAATGGATATTGATTTTTGGGTTTATCGTGAACAGTGTTTTAAATAACACTTGTTCTTTAACCCGATAATTAATGGGATGTGACTTTGGGTTTATCGTGAACCGTGTTTTAAATGACACTGATTCTTTAACCCAGTCACATATTAAAACTAAGTGGAGTTTTAATGAATCTTTAATTAGATTGAAAAGATCGAGAATGGAGTATCACCAGTTTTGCTCCAGGCGATAGTTAAATCTTTAATTAGATTTGAACGTGAAATTTAGAAACTAACTGTCGGTTAGCTAAGTAGAATGGTTTTCTGGATATTGATCTGATGTTGGTTTCGGCCTTCGGGGTTAATATTTGGGGAATTATTCTCTTGATTAATTTACGGTTAATGACTAATGAGTTGGAATGAGGCGTATGTTGTGTTTGTGTAACACTTTTATAATATATACGCGAGTTATTCGGAAAGACCGGGTTTATCCCATTCTGAATAACTGATACGACGATAAGTCGAAGATGAAGACGATGGTCGAAGACCGGAGGTCTTCACGTCGTTTGGGTGATAACTGATGATCTTGATTGGGCTGTACACCCAAGAAGATGGAAACAGTTAGTGATCGTCCAGACGTGCTTGGAGATCGATGGATATGCGGGGTACTAGGTGCCTCCGGTTTCGTTCAGACCCAGAACGGACTTGTAAATGGACTGTGTGTCTGACATCGGATTTCATTCTGTGTGACTGATATCGGTTGCATAGGATGGCTTGCCTGTGTGGCATGCTAAGATGCAAATGATCAAGGCTTCTGTTGAAAAGCAAAGTCTTGTGGTTAATGGTCAAAGCACGGCCTTTGTGGCGTAGCTTTGTGTAACGTTTGATTCGCGAGTTTCACACCCGGTATGAATCAAAAACGGGAGACGGACCTCAGGGAGGGCATGCGTTTCTTTCTAGTTAGAAGTGGCGTCAGTGGTTTTACACGCCCTGACGAGTTTGACTTATGTGGTTGTTGCTGTTGCGAGGCGCCTCGGATTGATCGGTCGTTCTCGAACCGATGGAGTCATTCGTTGGCTCATTGACACCCCAAAGGGTGGGGAAACGCAGTGTTCAGGCATTTTAATCCACATCGGTGGACCGGCCCTGACGATCCAAGGGTCACTCGAGCTCTGATCCTGAGACACGGGCTAGAGCGTCTCGAATCGGTTGAGGACTATCTTTTGCCTCGGTTCATAGATGGAAATCCAATTTCCAAATACGTGACATTTGCGGTTTTAGTTGTAATCCTATATATGGCGACATAGTGGGATGGGGCGCTTATGCCGCCTATGATTGATACTTATGATTTGAAGTTGTTTTATACACTATGCACTTATTATAGTATCAAATGATTTGTTTTAAACGTATCAAGCATTCTTTGGCTGTTATAAGGGAAAACCCTATCCTCGACTGCGTTGCATTGTGTGATGGGACCTGGGTCTTATAACAGCTTCATTTCTCTTTATTTAGCATTGCGCTGTTTGTTTTATGCACTGGTATTCTTGGGAGGAAACCCGTTCCGTGTTATACGGCGTGGTCCCTTGATTTACCTAATGATTTAAAATAAAGATTAATAACTGTTTTAGTTCTCACACCAGTCACATGACTGACCTGGAGTTTATTGTTTTAACCTAAACTCTGGGTGCCCTTATTTTGACACGGGCAGCTAGTAGTTTTGGTTTTGCAGATTTATATTCACAGGATCCTGGTTTACAGCTGGAACGATATCCGGAAAGCTTTGTATCCGTATATCTACTTCTAGTTGTCTATTGTATTATTTTCCGCTGCGATGAATTTAAATGTAATTTAAATCTCTGATATTTCTGTGTAATATTCTTTTATACTCTGTATATTCTTGTAATCTGATGCATTGTTGTAATATACAGTGAAATGTTCTTTTATATGCGTTCTGTTGTGGTTTGTTCTCGAACTATCCGACGCTTTCCTTTACGGGGAAGTTACGGGTCTTCACAGTTGGTATCAGAGCTTTGGTTTACAAAGCAGAGAACAAGGCACATTAGAAACATACGAAAGGATTCATCAGACATTGGATTAGTAATATCCAATAGGAATGACTCGTTAGAGATGGGATCAGTAGTATCCTAGAACGAGTGTGAAGAGTATATTTTTTTGAAGGGAAAACAAATTTTTGTTTTGAAAATTTAAATCAATTATTCGTATTTGATTATTTATATTGATGTGGACAATCCAGTATATATAGATTTTGCGTATACGTCTGATCCGCGTGTATTCGAAGTTTTAATATATTGGATAGATATAGAATCACACTCTAGTCGCCCGGAGAAGGTACTGATGATAGCACGTGCATCATCAGTATTTATGTTCGTGTTTCGAAAGTGTGATTTTCTATATATTTCCATTGGACTGGTGTGAGAACCAAAATTAGATAGGGCTTATTGTTGTGATTTGGCATCAAAAATCTGATTTTTGTATATGTATCAAAATTATGAATTTGATAATCTAATTCACTAATTGATTGATGTTTGTGTTGTTTGTTTAATTGTTTGATAATTTTGAACCATTATGCCTAACTGAATCAAATATTGACTTGTATTGAAATTTGGTCGCATTTGCTTGCATATACATATGTATCATTGAACAGGTCATAGCAAGGAGGCTAGAGCCGAAGAATAAAATTTGTTTGCCCGACAAATAGGTACATGTTTACTACATAATTTACTGTTTTGTTTGGGTGATGATGATTTTGTGAGCCTATTGGCTAGCCGCTTGGCTTTTTCTTTTTCTTTTTGAGATCTGAAGGACCGGGGAAGCTATTTGAAATTCCCCGATGCTCCCGGTGCAGGGGAGGTTATGGCGAATTTTTTCAAAAATTTAGGGTGTTAGCCAAATTTTTGAAATTTTAGAAATTCTCAGAAACTGAAAAGTTGGAGAATGGAAGCCAGGTCGAGCGTAGAGTTGATTAATCAAACCACTTTCGACTTTGTTCCTTTTCGGGGACGAAAAGTTTTAAGTGGGGGAGATTGTAACAACCCGTAAAATCTGGGCCAGTTTAAAATTTTTATTTTGGCCATTTTAACGAATTTTGATTATTTAAAATGAATTATTTTAAATAATTATCGAGGAGAAATTTATTTTGAATATATTCGAACGTATATATTATACGCGTCGTCGTTAGAATATAAATAATTATATATAATTATAAATAGAATTGAAAATGGCGCGGTAGTTCGATAATTCGATTTCAAACTTCAATTGAATGTACCGGGTGCAAAACAATCCGGATTTTAGTGAAACCAAAAATAATGGAATCTAATAGTGAATATCTTTCCAACGAATCCGAATGATCAAAATTTCTTAGCGGGAATCAAAAGATATGTCCAGTTGAAAATTCTGAATAGTCGCTATGGAATTCAGGCCCTTAAAAATGGACATTTTGCAAACGACCTCGGATTTCGACGAAACCAGTTTTGTTGGGTCTGTGATGTTAAGTTATTGCTAGGTTTCAAATTTCATAATTTTTCGAATCAATATGTGAGCGTGGCAAAGGAAAACGCGTTTTGACCAGTTTCAGTTGATTTTAATCGACTGGAAATTGGCCATTTTTCTAACGGTCTCAGAATTCGACGAAACTAGTTTTGTTAGGACCGTATCGTCAATACGAAGCTAGAAAATATTTTTTCTGCAATTTATAGAGTTAGTATGTGACCCCGGTAATTCGAAAAATACGTTTAAAATTCAATATAGTGATTTAAATGTAAATTCAACGGAAACTGATCGAAACGGTCGAATCAGCTTACGATACATATCCCATTGTGTTTGGAATGGGGGTAAAACGCTATGGACGACAGGCGGTGGGCCTCGTTTCGAGGTCGTATGTAAAAGTCAACTTTATGTAAATAAAATAATAATAAAAATAAAAAAAAAATTAAAAAATTTAATATCTCCTCACCCCTTTTTATGTTCTGGCCCCCCCCTCCTTTTTCGTTATTCAGATCAAAACAAAAAAAAAAAGAGAAAAAGAAAAAAACTGACGAACGGAGCCGCCGCTCCTGAAGATCGCCGCGCCGCCGGCGATTGCTTTCACCCCCCCCCCTCGTCTCCAGCAACTCCTCCTCCTCCTTCCCTTCTCCTTTCTTCTCCTTTCCCCTTCTGAAGGCAGCCGACGCCCGACGCCCCTTTCACCCAAGCCACCACCGCCAGCGACGATCTCCCCGCCACCACCTCGTCCAGACCCCGACCGCGGCTCAGCAAGCCCCCCCCTACCATCCTCCTCCGACGAACCCCCCCCTGTAAGTCCCTGTGTTTTTATTTTATTTTAAACTGTTTTTTTTTATTTTATTTTTATTTACTTTAAAACTGAATTGTCTTTATTTTAAAAACTGATTTGTTTATAAAGAATTTTAAACTGTTTATTTTAAAAAAAAAAAAGAAAACTGATTTTTAAATGATTTAAAAACCGATTTTAAAAATATAAAAAACTGATTTTGTTTTGAAAATATAAAAAAAACTGATTTTGTTTTGAAAATATAAAAAACTGATTTTGTTCCGAAAATATAAAAAACTGATTTTGTTTTGAAATATTAAAAACTGATTTTAGAGGAAGATTAAAACTGATATTAACAGGAAAATTAAAAACTGATTTGTTTTAAAGAAATAAAACTGATTTTTGTTTTAGAAATATAAACTGATTTTTAAAGGAAATATATAAACTGATTTTTCTATGCATTTAAAACCTGATTTTGTTTAAGAGAAAAAGTTTTAAACTTTAAATAGAAAAAGGTTTGAAATTTAAAAGGAAAAAGTTTTAAATTAAAAATAGAAGGAGGTTAGAAATTTACAAAGTAAAAATTCGATTTTTATATATTGAACTTTGAACTAAAAATTCGATTTTTATATATTGAACTTTGAACTAAAAATTCGATTTTTATATATTGAACTTTGAACTAAAAATTCGATTTTTATATATTGAACTTTGAACTAAAAATTCGATTTTTATATATTGAACTTTGAACTAAAAATTCGATTTTTATATATTGAACTTTGAACTAAAAATTCGATTTTTATATATGTAGTGGCTACGGGCGAAAGCGACAAAAAGGCGAAACGACGAAGACTTCTGCAAATGAAGTGCCGTGGAGCTAGGATAGCTATAAGTGAGAATTTCTCACCTTTCAATTTTATTTTCTAGTTATATATATATATATACTAGGATGCAGACGGTGCTTAGTAGCACCCGACACAATCGTCCACAGACCATGGACTTGTTTGTTTGGTTGCATAGATTAGTTGAATTATTTGTTTGAATTGAATTGTTTGGTGAGATGAAATTGATATGATTGATGTGTGAATGGCGTGGGCCTTCACTAGACCGGGGATAAGGCTAGGCCTCGTCCCGTTTCTAGTATCGTGCCGTTATGCCGCCGAAATTTTCTAAAATAAGTTAGAAAAATAAAATATCATTTTATTTAAAGAATGAACTGGATAGAAATTCATATGTTGAAATAAAATGTTTTATCGTTAAAAATATAATTTTTAACGTGAATGCGAATAAATAAATTATTCATTTACAAACCAGACGGTTTGTTTATGTACACTGATTTGACTGACATAGATTGGGTCGATAAATTTTACACATCGCCCAACTGCACAAATAAAATATTTGTTTGATTGTTTGAAACCCTACACGGGTGTTAGGATGAAATATGCAGTTCACTCATCCTGATTGATTAAATATGTCGATCGATTGATTGACAGGTTGTTATAAGCGTTAGATATCTATATTTGATGCTTATACAGTGTAGTGCATTTTGGTTGATGGTTGATTATTTTTCAATGCTATGATATTCATGTGTTGTATGAAAATCCATATAATGAACTTTATATGGTAATTGATTGGGCCTCATTCCAATTTGAAAAATAAAGAATAAAAAAAAAATAAAAGTTCATGTGTTGACAGTACTCATCTATTGAGATTGGTCATGTGTTGAACGAAATATTTTAATATTAAAATTTACATCTTTATCAATATAAAATAAAGTTCATGTGTTGACAGTACTCATTCATTGAGATTGGTCATGTGTTGAACGAAATATTTTGATAATAACAACTATTTTGAAAATAGAAATTTATGAAGCCGTGTTGATTAGATTGACGCCATTTTGACGTGAACGATATTTATATCGATTTTATTCATTTTAAAATGAATATCGAAAATTGAATTGAAAACGATTTCGAAATGAAATGAAATGAAAACGAATTCAAATTGAATTGAAAACGATTTCGAAATAAATTGAATTGAAAACGATTTCGAAATGAATTGAATTGAAAACGATTTCGAAATGAATTGAATTGAAAACGATTTCGAAATGAATTGAATTGAAAACGATTTCGAAATGAATTGAATTGAAAACGATTTCGAAATGAATTGAATTGAAAACGATTTCGAAATGAATTGAATTGAAAACGATTTCGAAATAAATTGAATTGAAAACGATTTCGAAATGAATTGAATTGAAAACGATTTCGAAATGAATTGAATTGAAAACGATTTCGAAATGAATTGAATTGAAAACGATTTCGAAATGAATTGAATTGAAAACGATTTCGAAATGAATTGAATTGAAAACGATTTCGAAATGAATTGAATTGAAAACGATTTCGAAATGAATTGAATTGAAAACGATTTCGAAATGAATTGAATTGAAAACGATTTCGAAATGAATTGAATTGAAATATTTCGAAATGAATTGAATTGAAAACGATTTCGAAATGAATTGAATTGAAAACGATTTCGAAATGAATTGAATTGAAAACGATTTCGAAATGAATTGAATTGAAATATTTCGAAATGAATTGAATTGAAAACGATTTCGAAATGAATTGAATTGAAAACGAATTCGAATTGAATTGAAAGTGAATTGAATTGAATTCAAATTGAATTGAAATTTGAATTGAATAAGAAATGAATTTTAAAACGAATTTATAAAGAAGAATTCAATTTTGATTTGAATTGAAAAGGAAGTTGAAATTGTTTTTGAAACGAATTCAAAACTATTTATATAATTCGTTTTAAATAGAAATCGACGAAATATATATTATATATATTATATATAATATAATGGCCTGAATAGAACGCGCCGCGCCGCGGCAGTTCGCGAATTTCGACCATTTATTTCGAACGGACATTACGGAAGATCCGACCGTCGGATTCTCCAAAAACCGGAACCGTTGGGTTCGTATCGAAAAGAGCTTTCTAATGAATGTTAGAAATTTGAAATCTAACGGTTGGATTTGGAGATACGTCCAAATCAAATTCGAAAAAGGTCGCTGTAAGTGCAGTTCGATGGCCATTGATGGAAATCGACTGTACGGGCCTTGATAAAATTATTAAAAATAGTAATAATTTGTGTAAAATCATAAGAAATGATTTAGAAAGAATTGGGATGAAAAACTCCATATTTGAAAAGATAAAAATGGATTTTTATCGAAATGAACTAGTTTTGAACTAGAGTTATAATTTTATTTATTTTTAAATAAATAAATTGAATTCGAAAAGGGTTTTAAAAATAACCAAAATTTCCAATGATTGCATTGGAGTGGATTTGAATCGAAATTGTCTTCGGAATATTTCGATGTTGGAATTCGTGATTATACAGGTGTTGTTATGGAAATTTGAAAGATATATATTGATATCGTTATTTCCAATACGACATTTGTTAGTCGTAGAATTCGATATTGAATATAAGCCGATATATTTTCTATTCAGAGCCTTGTATTGAATATCGAATGTGATTTGGGTTTGTCGTGAATGGTGTCTTCACTAACACTGTTCTTGTACCCAGTTGAGAAAAGATTAAATCTTTTTATTTAGATTTAATGAAGTGTACCAATTAAATAATATTTAATTGGAATTGAATGGATATTGATTTTTGGGTTTATCGTGAAAAGTGTTTTAAATAACCCTTGTTCTTTAACCCGATAATTAATAAATGTGATTTGGGTTTGTCGTGAATGGTGTCTTCACTAACACTGTTCTTGAACCCAGTTGAGAAAAGATTAAATCTTTTTATTTAGATTTAATGAAGTGTACCAATTAAATAATATTTAATTGGAATTGAATGGATATTGATTTTTGGGTTTATCGTGAACAGTGTTTTAAATAACACTTGTTCTTTAACCCGATAATTAATGGGATGTGACTTTGGGTTTATCGTGAACCGTGTTTTAAATGACACTGATTCTTTAACCCAGTCACATATTAAAACTAAGTGGAGTTTTAATGAATCTTTAATTAGATTGAAAAGATCGAGAATGGAGTATCACCAGTTTTGCTCCAGGCGATAGTTAAATCTTTAATTAGATTTGAACGTGAAATTTAGAAACTAACTGTCGGTTAGCTAAGTAGAATGGTTTTCTGGATATTGATCTGATGTTGGTTTCGGCCTTCGGGGTTAATATTTGGGGAATTATTCTCTTGATTAATTTACGGTTAATGACTAATGAGTTGGAATGAGGCGTATGTTGTGTTTGTGTAACACTTTTATAATATATACGCGAGTTATTCGGAAAGACCGGGTTTATCCCATTCTGAATAACTGATACGACGATAAGTCGAAGATGAAGACGATGGTCGAAGACCGGAGGTCTTCACGTCGTTTGGGTGATAACTGATGATCTTGATTGGGCTGTACACCCAAGAAGATGGAAACAGTTAGTGATCGTCCAGACGTGCTTGGAGATCGATGGATATGCGGGGTACTAGGTGCCTCCGGTTTCGTTCAGACCCAGAACGGACTTGTAAATGGACTGTGTGTCTGACATCGGATTTCATTCTGTGTGACTGATATCGGTTGCATAGGATGGCTTGCCTGTGTGGCATGCTAAGATGCAAATGATCAAGGCTTCTGTTGAAAAGCAAAGTCTTGTGGTTAATGGTCAAAGCACGGCCTTTGTGGCGTAGCTTTGTGTAACGTTTGATTCGCGAGTTTCACACCCGGTATGAATCAAAAACGGGAGACGGACCTCAGGGAGGGCATGCGTTTCTTTCTAGTTAGAAGTGGCGTCAGTGGTTTTACACGCCCTGACGAGTTTGACTTATGTGGTTGTTGCTGTTGCGAGGCGCCTCGGATTGATCGGTCGTTCTCGAACCGATGGAGTCATTCGTTGGCTCATTGACACCCCAAAGGGTGGGGAAACGCAGTGTTCAGGCATTTTAATCCACATCGGTGGACCGGCCCTGACGATCCAAGGGTCACTCGAGCTCTGATCCTGAGACACGGGCTAGAGCGTCTCGAATCGGTTGAGGACTATCTTTTGCCTCGGTTCATAGATGGAAATCCAATTTCCAAATACGTGACATTTGCGGTTTTAGTTGTAATCCTATATATGGCGACATAGTGGGATGGGGCGCTTATGCCGCCTATGATTGATACTTATGATTTGAAGTTGTTTTATACACTATGCACTTATTATAGTATCAAATGATTTGTTTTAAACGTATCAAGCATTCTTTGGCTGTTATAAGGGAAAACCCTATCCTCGACTGCGTTGCATTGTGTGATGGGACCTGGGTCTTATAACAGCTTCATTTCTCTTTATTTAGCATTGCGCTGTTTGTTTTATGCACTGGTATTCTTGGGAGGAAACCCGTTCCGTGTTATACGGCGTGGTCCCTTGATTTACCTAATGATTTAAAATAAAGATTAATAACTGTTTTAGTTCTCACACCAGTCACATGACTGACCTGGAGTTTATTGTTTTAACCTAAACTCTGGGTGCCCTTATTTTGACACGGGCAGCTAGTAGTTTTGGTTTTGCAGATTTATATTCACAGGATCCTGGTTTACAGCTGGAACGATATCCGGAAAGCTTTGTATCCGTATATCTACTTCTAGTTGTCTATTGTATTATTTTCCGCTGCGATGAATTTAAATGTAATTTAAATCTCTGATATTTCTGTGTAATATTCTTTTATACTCTGTATATTCTTGTAATCTGATGCATTGTTGTAATATACAGTGAAATGTTCTTTTATATGCGTTCTGTTGTGGTTTGTTCTCGAACTATCCGACGCTTTCCTTTACGGGGAAGTTACGGGTCTTCACAACTTGTTTATTATCTTTGATATGGATGACCATAGGAAAGTTCAGTTGGCAGCATGGTTTTTGAAAGAGGAAGCTGCATTTTGGTGGGAAGTCACCAATGCTACCAGGCCAGTTGAGACTTGGGCATACTTTAGAGAGAGGTTTGGGCTTAAATTCTTATCGTTAGCGGAAGAGAACCTTCATATGGAGAGGTTCCTAGCACTCAAGAAAGGGGACATATCTATTAGGGAGTACATGAATAAGTTTAATCAGCTTGCTCGGTTCGGTTTGGATTTGGTCAACACAGCCCAGAAAAAGGCTGTACGCTTTGCTCGAGGATTGAACGAGCCACTACACAGTTTGGCACTAACTCGTATACCCATGGGGGCGACTTTTGAAAGCTTGGTGGATATGGCTTTACTTCATGAGGAAGATAAGAATAGCAAGAAGGAGGTTAAGCCTAATGAGGCTCAGAATAAGAAAGCTGACTTCAGGAAGGGGAACAACAAGAATAACAAGAATAACAAGAGCAACAACAAACCACGTGAGACGAGGAAGTGCAACTTCTGTGGTATTATGGGACATCTAGCTAAAGAATGAAGAAAGAAGAAAAGAAAGTTGGGTGAATGCTTTCATTGTGGAGACACTGGACACATTAGCAAGGATTGCCCTAAGAAGCAAGGGCAAGGGCAGACCCAGCGAGCAGGACCTTATGGAGGGCAGTTGCATGCTCTTAACACCACTCCAGCTCTTGAACGAGGTAGTAATATTTCCGTAGAAAGCCTTGTTTACATTTCTGACTTTCCTATTCGAACCTTATTTGACTCTGGCGCATCACATACTTTTATTTCTTCTGATATTGCTGAAAATCTGCACCTAAGTACTAGTCTGGTTGAGGATCCCGTTATAGTTTCAAATCCAATTGGGGGCTCCGACCATTTATCTATGATGTGTGTGGATTTGAGGATCTCTATCTTAAGCATAGAATTCACGTGTAATGCTTATGTTCTCGGATTTATGGGATACGGTTTGATCCTAGGTATGGATTGGCTATCCGATTATGGAGCCATTCTTGATTGTGAACGAAGGGTAGTGAGGCTCATGACTCGCCTTGGTAATACCCTTGAAATTTCTTGTAACCCTAAGGGTTCGGTCATGTTGTGTTATCTTGAATCCCTTGACTCGTCCGACGATAATTTGCAATCTGTAAGAGTGGTCCGAGAATATCCAGATGTCTTTGATGAAGTGAGGGGGTTACCTCCTAAACGCGAGATAGACTTCCGAATTTATCTTGTTGATAATGCCAAGCCAGTTTCATTGCCCGTTAGGCACATGGCCCCGCGAGAAAGAAGAGAGCTCAGTAAACAAGTTAATGAGTTGCTTGAGAAAAATTTCATAAGGCGAAGCATTTCTGAATGGGGTGCTCCGGTGGTATTCGCTACTAAGGCGGATGGATCGCTTCGTCTATGCGTAGATTATCGTTAGTTAAACAAGCTAACAAAGAAGAATAGACACCCATTACCAAGAATCGACGATTTGTTTGACCAGCTTGTGGGAGCATCTGTTTTCTCTTAACTCGATCTAGCCACAGGATTCCATCAGCTTAGAGTGGCTGAGGATAGCATTGACAAAACTACGTTTAGGACTCCAGATGGGTTCTTCGAATGGCTCGTCATGCCGTTTGGGTTAACGAATGCACCCGCATACTTTGTAGATTTGATGAGTAGGGTGTTTCGGGAGTTCCTTAACAATTTTGTGGTAGTTTTCATGGATGATATTTTGATCTTCTCAAAAGATGAAGAAGAGCATGCTAGACATCTCAAGGAAGTCATGGAAACACTTAGAGCACACCAGTTAAAGGCTAAGTTATCCAAATGTTATTTTTGGAGGAAGGAAGTTCGGTTCCTTGGACATGTAGTTTCTAAACAAGGCATAGCCGTGGACCCCGCAAAGGTAGTTGCGGTACAGGACTGGAAAATTCCTAAGAATGCAACGGAGGTGAGGAGCTTTCTCGGTTTGGCGGGCTACTACAGGAAGTTCATTAAGTACTTCGCTAAGATTTCAGTCCCTCTTACTAAGTTAACAAAGAAAAACCTAGCTTTTGTATGGGACATAGAGTGTGACGTTGCTTTTCAGAGACTCAAGAGAGCCCTCACCACAGCTCCAGTTTTGGCATTACCTGACGGAGGCAAGGTGTTTACGGTGTACATAGATGCGTGCGGCAAGGGATTAGGCATTGTCCTAATGCAAGAAGGAAGATTAATATGCTACGGGGGCAGACAACTTAAAGTTCATGAGAAAAACTATCCCACGCATGACTTGGAGTTGGCCGCGATTGTTTTTGCACTTAAAGCTTGGCGCCATTATCTTCTAGGGGAGAGGTTCGAGCTGTATACCGACCACAAATCGCTTAAGTACCTCTTCTCACAGAAAGACTTGAATCTGAGACAACAGCAGTGGATGGAGTTCTTGGCATCATATGACTTCGATATAGCTTATACCCATGGCAAGGGTAATGTGGTGGCGGACGCGCTAAGTAGAAAAAGGTTGACTTTGAGCCCCTTGTTTGTTGAAAGGAAAAGCCTTGAGTTTATAGCAACCTTTGATTTTACACCTGCTGTTGAGTCATTGACTGCTACGTTTGCATCTCTTGAGTTAAGACCTACACTTCTAGATCAAGTAGGGACTTCACAGAAGGAAGACCCACAGATAGTCGAAATCATGGACAAGCTGGTTAGTGGTGAGACGTCAAGTCACCTTAGTAAGTATGCCATAGATGACAAGGGATGGCTAAGGCGCGATGGAAGGCTATGTGCCCCGCAAGTGGGAGACTTAGTAAGGAAAGTTCTCGAAGAGGCGCATCACTCGAAGATGACCATACATCCTGGAGGGGATAAGATGTACAGGGATATGAAACGCATTTTCTTTTGGGCTGGAATGAAAAAGGACGTGGCAAAGTTCGTTTCGAAGTGCATGGTGTGCCAACAAGTAAAGGCCGAGTCAAAGAAGCCTGGTGGGCTATTACATCCTTTGGAGGTTCCGCAATGGAAATGGGAGAGTATCTCGATGGATTTCGTGGATGGACTGCCTAGGTCAAGGAAGGGAAATACTAGCATATGGGTCATAGTTGATAGACTCACGAAAAGTTCTCACTTCATTCCGGTGAAGAGCAAGAGGACCGCATCAGAGCTAGCGTCTATTTACCTTCGAGAGATAGTACGGTTACATGGAGTTCCTTCTAGTATAGTTAGTGATCGTGACCCGATTTTCACTAGCCAGGTTTGGAATAGTCTGCAAGAAGTAATGGGTACACGACTGAACTTGAGCACGGCCTATCACCCACAGACGGATGGACAAACGGAAAGGGTAAATAGGGTACTAGAAGATCTCCTGAGGCTATGCATTCTTGACTTTGGTGGCACTTGGGAAGACCATCTTCCTCTCGTGGAGTTTGTATATAACAATAGTTACCAAGCTAGCATCGGAATGGCACCGTTCGAAGCCCTGTATGGAAGACCGTGCAAATCGCCAACTTGTTGGTGGGAGACGACAGACAGACTTATTCTTGGGCCTGACATGATAAGGGACACTTCTCAGAAGATTGAGTTGATACGAAGACGGATGAAAACGGCCCAAGATAGACAGAAATCTTATGCGAACAAGAGAAGGACAGACCTAGAATTCGAAGTCGAAGATATGGTCTTTATAAAAGTTTCTCCGTTACGCAATGTAGTTCGTTATGGAGCAGTTGGAAAGCTAGCACCTAGGTTCGTAGGACCGTTCCCTATCACTGAGAGGATTGGACGGATGGCCTATAAGGTAGACTTACCCGAGAAGCTGGTTGGGGTGCAAAATGTCTTTCACGTCTCGCATCTCCGAAAGTGCCTGCATGAGTCAGCCGAAGTGGTTGAGCCAAGCATCCTTGAAGACGTAGAAGTGGAAAAAGAAGCAACATTGAGTCGAGTTCTGATTCATATCTTAGGAACGGAGATTAAGAAGCTAAGGAATCGAGAAGACAAGCTAGTTAAAGTGTAGTGGAGTGAAGCCCAAGAAGACGCAACTTGGGAAACCGAAGAGAAGATACGTGCGCTTTACCCATTTCTTTTTTAGGGTACATTCTCGATCTCTTTTTCCTATTAACTTGAAAACCTTTTCATATCATGCTTCTACTATCTACGTTTGTCTTGTTATCTTCTCGGTCTTATCTTGAGAACCTTAGGTAGAACCATATGGATGTAAACATGTGATTGAAACATGTTATGGTTGATGTTTGCAAATGGTTGCAAGTTGTTCTAGTGGATGCATGACACACATTAGGCACTAGATCGGATCAGTCACATTTTCATGTTGCATACGCATGAGTGCTTATACTTGTACATGGATGGAACTTGTTATGCTATCACTTGGATGTTGCATATGAATGAATGTTTGTGCACTCATGTAGAGATTATAAACTATGTTAGGAATTTGCATACATGTTGGACTCATTACACTAACATATTTTGCATTAAGGAGGTTTATTAATCAGTAACCGCCTAATCTTTTGCATTAGATAAGTACATATACACACACTTTCTGCATATGTTCATACAGCACTAGAAATCTTTTAAGGACAATGGTTGCCTATGGAAGATGCATTGAGTAGATGGATGATGGATGGTAGGACACATCCTCCCTAACTTAGAGATTTCGGGGACGAAATCCTTTAAGAGGGAGGGGGAGAATGTAACAACCTGTGTTTTTATAACGTGTAATAACCATAAATCAAGGCAGAATTAATTTTTAAAATAAGAATCAAGGGAAACGGGTTATACCATTGCGTTCGTCTCGAAATTCTGCTTGGAAACGAGTCCGAGTTTTCGGAAATCGGAGCCTGTATGACCAGGTTATGACCTTTCGAAGTTTTCAGAAGTTTTCAAGTTCAAAACAGCTCAATTCGAATTCAAAATTCGAAATTCAAACCTCAGAATGGACTGGGCGGGAAATTTCCCGCCCAGGACCAGGTCGACCTGGGGGTCGACTATGTAGTCGACCTACCCAGGACCAGGTCGACCATAGTGTCGACCTGGGGATCGACCTGGTGGCCGAGTCCACTTTTGAAGCTGGATTCACTCTGATGTTTCTAGCCTCGTTTCTGTCTACATTCGTTGACTTGACCATATATATACAGCCCCTAACACTAGTCTCTCTACATAAAATTCTTTCTGACCTTATGCTGCTCTAATTCTGGTTGAAAAGTTAGAGAAAGGTGCTACTTCTTCTATGTCGAAACTACGTTGCTGATTTGGGGATTTCTGTTAGGACTTGACTAAGCATATTCAACATCGACTCTCTTTTTCTAATTCTCGAACCACGATCTGTAAGCCCCAGTTATTTTTAGATTTAAACTGTAAATGTAATATGAATATGACGTAAATTGAAATTGGACCTATGTATGATGACTATTTTACATCCATTCTTGTTCATCTTGGATCTTGACTTTTGGATATATTACTATGACATTGATTTGGGGCCTATTCATGTTGTAAATTAAAAAGTAAAAGCCCTCATATTATCATGTTGAATCTTCTATTAGTCACAAGTTTATGACTACCACCTTATGTCAATCGTTACCATGACTCTACTATCACCTGTTATCTCGACTAGTACCTTATTTTGCTAGATTTCGAATCTTTATGTTTGAGGCTAATATTCCATATGCCAGTAATGTTATAATCATTTATCTCAAGTCATACCATGCTATGCTAGTAATCACTTTTGCCACCTTATACCCGTTCCTTTTTATGTTATTCCCTAATTAGATTTATTTGTATCGATTCAAGTTTATGTGCGATGGGAATACGATTTGGGTAGATTAGGTAAAACATAAATTGGCTTTGAACATGAACGTTATTATAGCTTGAACCTGGATATGGACATGAACTTGACACGGCATGACATGAAAACTCGACATGAATTTTGATATGAAAACTTGAACGTGGGCATGACACTTAGATAAACTTGAAAATGGCCAACTCGAGGTTGGGTTGAGTTTGCAGCGTAAATCTGCCCGGAACCGCCCGGCAAATCCAGTAACTGCAAACAATTGGATCCAATGTGGGTAGTTGGTCAAATCGCACGAAAAACCCGAGGTTAGACTATGTTGTGGTGTAAATCTGCCCGGAACCGCCCGGCAAATCCAGTGACCACAATAGTTAGTCTAATGTGGGAGGTTGGGGTGCACTAATGAATTAATGCCACGTGATAGGGTTAAGTCATGAACCACTTGAATATACTTAACCAACTTGACACGATGATTTGATAGGGTTAAGTCATGAACCACTTGAATATACTTAACCAACTTGATACGATGATTTGATAAGGTTAAGTCATGAACCGCTTGAACACACTTAACTAACTTGATACGTGATTTGGATAGGGTTAAGTCATGAATTTGAATGACAACACTTAACCCATTAGAAACCCTAGTTACGCGGTCCTTTTCAGTAGTAACCCACTTGGAGGAATCACGATACCTTGGGACTAGGCAGGGTGGGGCACGATTACTGGGCTGATTGTAAGCGACCAGAATGACGGCTGAGTAGGTGCGCTATTGTAGGTTCAGGCGGACTATGGTCGTGCACGTAGTCCGGAGTTGAAAAAGCAGGCATTGGGCACATGTAGATTTACACTGTGCATGCTTAATTCGTGTCGATGGTTGGCACCATAGGGCTTGATACACCCTATGGTGGACCTAGCATAGGTAACTACATTTCAGGCTAGGGCCGTATGACACAGACACATGACGAGCTAGAACTTGTAGGGAGCCGATCGATTAGTAGATCGTACCATAGGACACTGTAATGGGTCACTTCATGATATTGGGCCAAGGGATCATTTCATGATTAATACTTGACATGGGTTAGAACACTAGTACAGTTGGTGCAGCGAATCTCGAATATGCGATGCTAGACTTGACCTATCCTGTTATCTTAATTATCCTATCAGTTCTGTTATCATCCTTATGTTTAATTCCAGTTTTCACATGTCAGGTTACCTTTACTAGTTTTCATACTGAAAGTCACTAGGGCTTACTAGTCTTTATGACTAACCCTTTTTCTTTTGCCTCTTTTTCTTTCGTTCCCGCCCTCCCCCCCAGGTTCTCAGGGAGGAAACACTAGCTCTTAGCTTGGATTTAGCTTGCTTTCGGACAGCTCATGTATGGTTTGGTCTTGAGCTATGCTATGGCTGCTTCTGCTATTTATGGGGAATAATTTACTTTTGTTATCTTAATTTTATGCTTCTTTATTTGGAACTTGATGTAATGAAATAATTTTTACCTTGGATATATGGGGTTTTGACACTTTTCTTGAAAGTAATAATAATTTGGTTTTTAATTTCTACCGCTGCTTTATTTATGTTTTGCCTTGTGACATCTCTGTGTATGTTTACCTAGATAATACTCCACCAAAACTAGTGCATTCCCTTTGAGAGTGACCCTAGCGGAGGTGGGGTGTTACAACTATGTTGAGACTGATCTACAGGCACTTGCTATTCAGTCTATCTTGTGGTATTTACAGTGAATAACTGTGAATATCACAAGCAGTCTGGACTCAAATAGATGTATATATATCGGACCAAGTCTAAAAAGATGATGAGAAACATACCAAAAATATTGAGGCAAATAAAATCTAATATAAATTTATATTTGGTTACAGTTAATTCTATTTTGTTCCAGTTTACCGTGTGTTTTGTGATAGGTATATTTGTGACCATAATGGATCTGAAGTAGCTAAAAACTCAGTGTGTGTCAGTGTGTGCATATGAAATTAAACGTATAACTGAGTGAAATCTGAGAGAAATGAGTCTTGTTGTAAGGAATAAATGTAAATGTGAACTGAATGTATTATATCACAGTGAAGTGTACAATAGTGGAGTTAGAAATATGTACCAATTCAAATGTTGAAATAAAATATTTATTTGAATAAAAATACCGTTTGAATACTAAATTCTGTGCAATAGCATTATATTCGAAATAAATATTTATTTCTGTATGTGATGCAATATAGAATAGTACAGATATAAACACATTTATAGAACAATACATATGTTTGTTATCATCAAACAAAAATCATATTGTTATATTCAACAATCTCCCCCTTTTGATGTCGACAAACATACATAAAGGTTTTGAAACTGATAAGTGTGTTTGAATATGAAATACATTACTCCCCTTATTTACATGCTCCCCATACAGCTGAACTCCCCATATGTATGTGCATGTGAGTGAGTTTAAAAAACAATTGATTTTTCTATATTAAAAAAATATTCTTGACTTATTCACTCATCAATTAAAATCTTAACCATTCTCCCCTTTTTGTTATCAACAAAAGGATAATAGAAATTGAAATAGTGACAAATATAGACTAGAAATATAAATTCAAAAGAGAGAGAACATATATCGTAAAACTCATTTAATCAAACACATAATATTCTTCAAACTAAAAGAAAATTTGATATTTCAGAATAATGGATTTTATAAAATGGAGAGAATTATAAAATCTTAAATACACAAATATGAATTCTGAAAAGTTTCAAATAAATTTTAAAATTAAGCACAATACGATTTAAATAAAAAATAGTGATAGATTTGGACTATAATTATAAATTCAAATCAAGAGACAAAATCAAATATTGCGAATCCCAAAACGATCAAACAAAAAAATCATAATATTTCATAACATAGTAACACATTTTAGAAAATGGATCGAAAGGTCGGTTTTTACATAACGAGGAGGATTATACACACACACACTTTTTTCTTCTTTCCTTTTTAAGAACTCACTAACCATGCACAACCATAAGGACTTTTAAATGGGGTCAGTAGTACCTTAAATTATAAGCATTCTCTAACCTTGCATGACCGCGAAGTTTTTTAAGTGAGATTAGAGTAACACTTATTATATAAAAATCCCCTCATTATATAAAACTGTAATGAATGATAGAAATATGGTAGGGATAGAGATGGTCATGAAATAATCTATAAATTAATCATATTATTAAATATATTCAACCATACCAGGATTTTTGAAAATTTTAGTTATCTCTCATTCTGAAAAATAGTATAGTCACATTTCCATCACTAAAATGTTAAAACTGTACTTTTTTTTAATGATTTCCAAAAAAATTAAACTCTCCACATTATATAAAACCACGAATGATAGAAAGATGGTAGAGAAAGAAGACAATCGTGAAAGAAGCACCAATTCAAAGGTATTATAAAATCTATCCAATCATTATGAGAATTTAAATAGTATCTCCTTTTGTTATGAAGTATACTATAGTCACAACTCATCATAATTTCATAAATCTAATAATAATTTTGAGAAGTTTCAAAATGGTTAAGTTTAGTCCATAATTTCAAATTTTTGAATAAATAATGAAAAATGATTTTAAAATTGAAAATATAAATTTCAAGAGGGATTCTGAAAGAAGTATGCAAGTTGAAAATCAGTTCCAAAAATCAAACAATTAAATGCGAAATTTTTCAACACTTCTAAGACTAATACCACTTGTAGGTCCTAATTGCCCATAATTACAATGTATCACATACACTAGATTTTCAACAAGTCATCCAATCACCAAGCTGAAGCAAACAAGCCTAATAATTCAATTTCCTTTATCAGATCAACATAAAAATGAGTTTCAAAGCAAAAATTAAAAGAGAAATTTTCACAATATTTACGACAAGCCCAACAGATAATCCATGACCAAGATTAAAATAGTTCATTTGGTATCATTTGATGAGATAAATTTTCAAAAATTCAAATCCACATACAATACCCATGAGATTCAACATATCAACAACTACACTTGCTTTCAAACACAAATATCCAAGTCAAGATGAAAATTTGAGGTTTAACATATCAACAACTCAAGTCAAATAGATGAGTTAGAAATTTAAAACATCAACTCTATTAACACTTCAACCCACATCAAATGTTTTTCAAATCAAAATAGTCAAGCCCAATCAAAAAACAATGAAATAATCACAACTTATCAAAAAACAATTTAAAAGTAGTGTGCTGTAATGAATGCAGTTTTCAAGTCTTTCCGAGAAGAATTAGCAGAACCTTAAAGCAACAAAGATGTGTGAAATTTCATTAACTTTTCAGATCATCAAAATTTTTAGAATTTTGAATAACAAAGTTCAAGATATGCTCAAAATACTACAACACTATCAAAAATTCATAGAACAATCTACAAATTAAACTTCAAAAGAAATGCAGTTTTTCACCAATTTAAGTTCATAATCTGGAAATCATCAAAACATGAAACTTGTAGGAAAATGAATCTAGTTTTCAAAAAATCAAGAATTTTGCAATTCTAAGTTAAGAAGCTCAAGATATGTCAAAATTACTATGGTAGCGTCAAAGCGAAGCAACATTAATAGAAAGGAAGAATAAAGGTAAAAAAAGAAACACCATTTTAAAGATCATTCCCACTTACCATTGACGATGTGGGTTCTCTAACTCCAAAATCATGGCTAAAAAACTCTGAAATTTTAGTTCAAAGGAAATTTGGAACAACTTGAATTCCATCTCTCTTGAAGTTGTTCCTTAGCTACCTTTGGTACCTAATTATTTATAGGATCGAGTGGTCTACCGAAAACTGTTTTACCACTCATATCTTTGTTTAAATGTATTGGTATTCAATTCTGTTTATATAACAATCCACTAATACCCAATAAAGTACCCTTAGGAACCTAGATTCCTTTAGTTTTACTCGAATTCATTTTGTTATTTTTGGGATTTATATTCGTTTAATTGGATTGTTGCTAAACAAGTTCTTATCATGTTTATGTTCAAAAAATCCTTTGACATTTTCTAATCTCAAATTCCCAATTCGATCTTTTCCAAAGCAATTTTAAGGATCTTTGAAATCGTTTGAATTTCTCTTTTCAACTTGATCAAATTTACTGAAGCTGATTCCACTTTTATTCTGAATAGTCAATTGATTTTTCAATAACGTTTTCAATGATTTTTCTCCATTTGAAAGTCTTTTCAAACTCAACTCAAGACTTTTGATTTTAGATTTCAAAATATCATTCTCATTTATTAGCTTAGAACCACAGTTGAAGGCAATTTCTCTCTTCTCTGTATCATTTTGTTTTAAGACCAAATTTTCATTTTCAAGTTCCCTAATTTTGGTCTTTAATCCAAGCATCTCCTTTTCAAAACATTATTTTTTTTACTAATTCCAATTTTTCGAAATCCTTGAATTTTTTAAATCTCACTTCCAGATCATGATTTATTTTAGATATATCAATATTTTTGTCTTTCAAAATCACATTTTCATTTTTAAGAATTTTGAAAATCTCTTTCGTTTCAAACAACTCCTGTTGAAAAATCGCAGAATTGTTGCATTTGAGATTTTTGATTTTATTGATTTCATTTTCAAGCTCATCCAAAATCAGTTCGGTTCTCAGCAAACTCTCTTTCTTAACAATTTCATGTTTGAAATTTTTAGCCGTCTTAAAATTCTCCAACTCCTTTCAAAAAACATAATTTTTTTGAATTAACTCATCCTCGTGTTTTTTAAAAATCAAAATTTCATTTTCAAGGTTTGTAAAATTCTCCTTAAAATGAGAAAAATCCATTTCTGAATTCGAATAATTTTCACAATAAGAGTTTTTAAATTTCTTAATGTTTTCAAGTTTTAATTCCAAAAAATTGTTTTTGCAGATTAACTCAAGTTTTTATTTCAAATTTTTGTTTGTCAGTTCAGGACTATCAACAGTTTTAGTTAAATTTTCACAAAGAAGAACCAAATCTTCAAAAGAAAATTCACCACTGTTGAGTCTCCACCATCTGATTCATCTAAATCATCATGTGTAAATCTTATCAAGCATAATTATGAAACTGAGTTGACGATTGAGGGTTTTGAGCATTTGTTGTCTTTTCTTCCACACATCACATCAAAATTATTCCAGATTTCCTATGCAGTTAAACAATGGGAGATATGGTTAAATTGATCATCATTAATGTAAGAATATAAAATATGTGTAGCACAAGAATTGATTAATATCTTTCTTATCTACCATATCACATCCATTTTTAATGATATTCCAACATTCAGGATTAACGGTTTTTAAATAGAATTCAACTTTTGATTTCCAATTTAAGAAATCGTTTTCATCAAAAATGGTTGGAGTTATATTGGAAAATTTCTTGCTAGACTGACTACTAGAAACACAACTACTTGGAAAAACCATGACTCTGGAGTTAAAAAAAATATAAATACCTGCTTTGATATCACTTGTAGGATCTAAATTAATCCAAGAGGGGGTAAATAGGATTTATTGCAGTTTTGCGGAATATAAAATTATCACAACACGGATCACAGTAGAATAAATAAACGCAGAAAATAGATGACATAGAATTTACCAAGCTTCGACAAACCCCTTCCTACTACTGCATTCCCTAAGGTTACTACTAGCTATTAAAAACAATATCTCGCATATAACACCTATACACTCGCGACCCCTTGCTATTGTTCTAATCCTATGTTCAAAACCCTGCACTGATCTCGAACCTTGAGATCAGATTTTTTTTCCTAACTACAAACTCTATAACCAAAATCGTAGTTTAAAGAAAACTAGATAGCTATAGAGCGATTACAAAAGAAATACAACTTAAAGCAAAATGAAACCAAAAACCCCTTTAAAAAAAGTTAAATATAATTGAATCGGTCCCCCTTTTCCTTATGCTATGTTACTTATGAAATGTCGGCCTCCTCGTTCAATGGGGACCGAATTAGGGTTTTGCTACTCCTTCCAACTCGTGACTTCAAACTTTGATTCAATTTTGTTCTCTAATGGCACCAATTAGTTGATGCTCTATGATCGTCTGATTTAGCGTTGCAATTTGATCGAAAATCTCCAAAGTGTATGAGTTGCTCTGATTTACTTTTTCGATTGAGCTTGTGGTTTTTGATACATTATCTGTGATGAAACTGGTGTTTTTATAGGGCATTCGAACCATTTAATTATATGATTTCTCCTAATGACTTGCTGTGATTTACACATTTGATTTTTGGAAATGTTTGATTGAATTTCTTACTTAAAAATAGCTCCTGTGATTTTCTGGGAAGTTTTGAAATCGGTAGAAAGATTCTTGCAAAAATAACTTTGAAAATATTTGATAATTTGATGCGCGATTTATGACCGGTTCAAAAAACATTAAGAGAAATTATTTCTACTATTTGTTTCTTGTTTTCTGCATGAATGCGATTTGAATATTGTTTATACTTTCCATATATTTCTGCCCATGAATCCCTTATCTGATTTCCTGATATTGGTCTTGGTCCTTGTTGGCCTACTTTGTGACTAGACCACACAAAGTCCAAACTATCGTAAATACATTTATAAGGGATCAAGCGCTATGACCATTTAAGGTCCCGATTTCGGGTCAAATTGGCTACAGGGCCTTGGATCGAAAAGATTTCAGAACTTTGGATTGAATGAAATATTGTGGCTCCGGATTGAATGAAGGAGGCTTCAAATCAAATAAACTCGACCCGACCTGAGTGCGTATGCAAAGCACGATATATAACTGGCCACTATCCCCAACTTTAACGGGACAAACACCATGTAGCCATGAACATCAACCTGCGCAATCCATGAACCAGTCACCATTAACCCGTCATGAATCCGGTTTAGATGCCATGAGACTACTAATCATTCCCGCCTATTATTCACTATATATATCCGATCCAGAACAGAGAAAAAGGGACTTTCGCTACTGAGTTTTTGAACTATCATACTATAGCTGCTATTACAGTTCGACCCACACACAGTTCTACCTAATTCGGGTGCATTTCCATAGATTTGAGAGAGAATTGATTGTATTTCGAGTGTTTGAGTGATTTCAAACATTGTACTTGCAATTATCTACATATTGTAAGAATTAAAAAATGGACATAGGCTTGTTAATACCGAACCACTATAAATCTAGTGTGTTTGCTTGTTTTCCTTTGTTTCTAATTTTCTTTTCTTCATTAATCTCTACATAATCTTGTCTATTGGGATTTTGTGTCATTTTTTGGTCTAACATTTTGGTGCTTTCATTGAGAAAGTTGAATCTCAGCCTTTTTGATTATTATTCTACTGTTTGGATCACTATGTCTAAAGAGATAATCTGAATTTCCATCATTTTCGAAGTTCTAGTTGACTTCAAACAAGTTTGGTTACGATGGCTCCGAGAAAAGATAAGAACCAGCAAGCTTCTCAAAGAAATGAGGCCAATAAAGAGCGTCAAAATGGCCAGCAGCTCACAGCAGCAACGCAAACACTCAGATCGAACCAACCGTGGTGGGATGTGTATGGGTCGTATCCAACCCGACCCGATGAAGGCACTTCGACCCGTCCCTATATTGGGACATCTAACCCAGCTGCAGTGACGAACAATCAAGCTCCTACCTCAACGTCCCTCTCTTCCGATGATTTCGCATGCTTGCTCGCCAGGTTGGAGAAAACAGATGTTGCTCTAGAAGCTCGGAGATGGGATAGGCTACAATTCGTAATGATATGAGGATGATGGAAAAACAGATGGATGAACTTCGAAGACGGAAAACACCGTCACTGGAAAGGCTTGAGAATGTCGAACAAGTCTGGTTTGGCTCACTGTGCTCTCGGAAAGATGCAATAGTTCACCTTGACCGTAACGATCCTAGCCTAGCAGAACCTATGCTATTGCCAATGCGTGGACCCCATATTCTTCCTAGCACTACAAGAAAAGGAGTTATCTACAATTGCAACTCACAGCGTTTTGGTCTCCATGTTGTAAAAATAACGCAGGAGAACGTTGCTTTTATATTAAAATGCTGAGATAAATTTAAGTAGGAATGAATTTTCACTTCCCTCCACTATTACTAAAATCGGCCGCGAATCCATAATATTTCCCCAAAATTTTAAATTCTCAATTGCAAACTTTCCATCCAATTTTCATCATCCGCCTGGTCTTCGTCTCACTTACAAATCTCCGGTCACTTCGCACTGTTGCTCTTGGTCTCTCGGTTGTCATAACGGAAGACAATCGATTCCAGTGGAGGAGTTTCCATTCCGGTGGAGGTCGTACCGATAGATCCCATTCAGTCTTCGTCATCCTTAAGTCGTTGTAAGCATCACCTTGATTATTTATCTTTTTCATTGATTAGCCAATGTTCAGTTTTTTCTAACATCTGGTACACCTGCTGAAAATGTTGACTGTGTTATTAGCAGTTTATAAGTTGCTGTGTCTCATTTAATATCACTATTTTATTTAAGTAGTTATGTTAATTTGCTTGTACTCAACAATAGACTATTACTTCAAATTTTAGAAATTTGCTTACTTTTGTAGTAGACAATGATGGATAAAAATTGGGTGAATCTACGCAGGCAACTACATAATTCTCAACATAAATGTAGTTTGAAAATCATATCTTATATTTTGACGGAAGCTAAAACATATTTTTTTCAAAGAACTAGTAGTGAGTATCAGCAAGGAGCTCGGAAGTTTGTGCATACCGCTATGAAAAAATCTGGAAATGTAGAAAAAATTCTTTGTCCTTGCTTAGATTATCAAAATCTTAGTCATCAATATGGGAAGGTGGTAATTGAGCATCTGATTATAAGAGGAATGGTTCGTGTATCATGGTTATCATGGTGGTAAGTCGAGTCGACAGAGGTCCAACTAGTTGACTAGTAGTGGACTAGTCGATAAATAAATGTATACATATATATATATATAATTATAAACTTATAACTAATGCAGTCTATTAGTGTTGTACATGGAGCAATGGATGGACTCTGTGGCTATGGTCATATAGCAGAAAGTTGTAGATTCAATAAGATTTAGTGTTTAAAGATTGTGAGTGGTATAACTTTTGGTTAAATATAATTAGATGATTCTAGAACTGTGAAAAAAAATTCACTCTCTCTCTCTCCACAGGTTATGGATGCTGATACCGATCATGAGTTTTTATTCATTTGGAACAATCAGGCATTATTTTTGCATCCCTTACCGTGAAATGTGAGAGCAAAGGAGAACATTTTTTATCTTTCCATTTACCTTAAGTGTTTGTTGTTATTTGGTTTTCTATTTTGCTTGTGTTTTTAATTATGCCTCATAGAATATCAAATAATAAAAAAATGCACAATTTGAATAATACGATACTTAGCGGATTCTTTTTCTCTTCATTTGAATAGGAATTTATCTCTGTTTTTATTGCCCTTAGGAATAATGGCTCGTAGGGTTGTTGCTTTAGCCGTTAGTCCTATGCTTGACTCCACTACAGTGTTCTTTATTTTGTTTAGCTAAAAAATATTTAAGTAGATTAAGTTTTAGACCGAATATTGAATTTAAAGTTTTAAGTCATAATTCTCTTACTTAAAAAGATAGACAACTACACAAATGCTACTCTTTTTTTGGCAGTGAGAGCTGCAAAGTGAATGCAAAGAGAATCCATTCATGCGCTGGTTTAAATATATATGTATGTGAAAAAAGGTTTTCATTTTTTTCCAAAATTTTGCCTTCCGCACTTTACTTTTATGTTGATAAATTATTCCTTTTCAGGATCAAGAGATTCCGAAAAGAAGTTATTGTGACAAAGCCTTGCTTCTTTTTGCAAAAAGAATAAATTATTCCTTTTCAGGATCAAGAGTCCATCCATTGTAATGTTATCAATATTGGAGACCTTCTTCTTCCTATATTTTTTTGGGTTTTGGGCCCAAATTGAAACAATTTGAAACCAGTCTGTTAAGCCGAGTCGACTGACTAATCGACTAGTCGCTCCATGTCATTTCAATCGCTCTACATATTAACAAAATTCATGTCGAGAGTCCAAGTCGCTGACTAGCGACCGACTGGTCGACTAGTTGACGACTAGTCGCGACTAGTCTGTCGCCGTGATAATAATGTCGTGTATATAAGACAAGTAGGTGGTATTGTCACGGTGCACACATAAATATAAGCACAGATGTTAAGTTTGATGACATAAATGATTTAGGCTAACTAATAATAACAAATTATTTAGGCTAACTCATATTTTGCTGTAGCTATAATTGTACTTCTATGTTTAAAGTCTCTTAAACTGCCGTTATTTGTTGTGAAAAGCAATGTTGTTTTCCTGTAAATGACATATTGAAGTGTAGCATATTCAAGATGGCTTTAGCGCACAAGTGTTTGGATTGTATAGTTCTGCTATATATTTTATGTTTTTCCTCATGTTTTAGTAATAGGAAATGAGGCCAATAACGCAGAAACAGAAAAGAAGCAAAGGAACCAAAAATATATTGTACAAGCCTAATAAACGGAAGAAGCGTATTTAAGACAATGTTCAAAGCGAGGACAATCCACAAGTAGTAGCAGAAGATAATGCACAAGTAGTAGTAGATAATCATGCAAAAGCAGTAGGAAATAATCCACAAGTAGTAGAAGATAATCGAGCACAAGCATTAGAAAATAATGCAGAAGGAGTAGAAGATAATCCTAATGCATTTGAGAACTGTACAATGCAAAACGAACAACACGTGGAAAGCCGATGGACCAAAAGAAAATGAAAATGCCAGTCGGCCAAGGAAAAGAAAGAGTAGAGGTCCTACGAATATGAAGAGACTTCTTTTAAACTTCACAACTCGTGTTGAAGTTGAATTTAATGAGAATGTCAAACCAATAGGTCAAGGATCAGTCCATTTATCATCTTTTTTAAGACCACTTGTACGAGAGCATGTTTCAGTCACACTTAGTAATTGGAGACACCTTGACGCTGGTCTGAAAGCCATTTTATGGGATTGCATTCAGGTATATTTTGTAATTTTTATCTAGTTTTGTATATTTAACTCATTGTTTTATACTAAATAAAAAATCCATATGTCTAGATTTAATATCAGACGTTTGGATACCTATTCAGTAGGGAAGAAAAATATAAGACTTCTGGATAAAATACCCAGACGTTTGAGTACTTCTTCAGGCTTAATAGTTTAGGCTGAGGAAAAAATCCAGGCGTCTGGATAAAATAGCAGATGTCTGTGTTCTTCTGCAAATATAATTCTCTAGCCCGAGAACAATATCAGACATCTGGATAAAAAATGAAGACGTCTGAAAACATCTTCAGGCATTTTACTTTAGACAGGAGAAAAATCCATATGTCTGGATAGATTTTCAGACATCTAATTGATATTTAGATTGCTTTCTTTTTCTACTCTCAGACGTCTGGAAAAATATCCAAACGTCTGACACACCTGTTTCACCTGTGCATGTCTTCCTTGTTGTCGAGCTATAGCCATATATAATTAAAGTTCCATATCCCCAATATTTTCCATCTACAATAACATACCCGAATTACATAACAATAGCATATCCGAATCACATAACAATAACATACCCAAATATCATAATGAACATGGCAACAACATGTCCAGATTGCATATTGAACATAACATATCCAAACTGAAGGTTTTAACTTAATTTCTGGTTAAGAATTTACTTGGTGATTCACTAGGTGGATGTATTTTAGCGCACACACCCAAACGGGCTTTCATGCTTATTAACTTTATTCAAGTGACAAATGCTGCTTCACTTAACGTAATGAAAATTGCAACTCCTTACAGTTCAGCAATTATTTTGAAGCAACCTTTACTATATTTGAAGCAAACTGTGTAGTGAAAGTAATATACATTTGTGTTGCTGTACATGGGAATTGTTTTCATGGGGTTATCTATTTTTCCATTACAGCAAAAGAAAAAGAGATAACCTCAGGAAAACACTTCCCTACAGTAACACAAATGTATATTACCTACACTACACAGCTTGCTTCAAAGATAGTAAAAGTTGCTTCAAAATAAATTGTTGAACTGCAAGTAGTTGCAAATTTCATTACGTTATGTGAAATAAAATTTGTCCATTGAATAAAGCTATTAAAGCATGAAGCCCGGCTGGGTCCGTGCGCTAAAATACATCCACCTATTGGATGACCGAGTAAATTCTTCTGCTTGGTCATGCTTCGTCTGCTTCATAGTCTGTAAACAGTTAAGATACATGCATTAGTACATCACTCAATCAACAAATACACAACTAAATATGGATAACTTGAACTTTAATCACAAATTTAATTTTAAACATACACGTACAAGCTTTATATAACAAAGTTAGGTAAACTTACTAGTAGGAGGCGGTTGACAATAGGAGGATGCCATTGAAGTTAAATTCAGAGGAAAATTTTGATTTTTGGCCATTGTAGTTAATTTTAGGAGGCCACTGAAGTTTATACCCAAATGAGGCCTAACTAGCAATTTATATCCGTTATAAGTTCTCAGAAGAGGGCTAAATGAAAATTTTCCTTTTTTTTAATTACAGGCTAGATTTGTGTTGAATGAGGAATGGAAAAAGGTCCCCATATTTTGGCAAATGGGGTGTATTTTTAGGTGTTCAAAATGCACGTTAGTTAATAAACTGGTCAAAGCAAAGTCCAAGGAGAAAAGACTTAAAATGAAACTGGATAATATCAAAACTATGATGAAGTGGAATGATTTTATTAACTTGAAAACTAGTCCAAAGTTTAAGGTAAATTATGTATAAATGGTCATCTTCGTATATGTGAATTAACTAGTCATTATATTTTAATTTTTATTTTAGCAACAAAGTGAAACATTCAAAGCCTTCAGACGCAAACAGATGCCGCATACATGCAACCGTAAAGGAATGGCACGCTTAGCCGCTGATTTGGTCAGAAATAATTTCAATGTTGTGATTTTGTCACGCCATTTATAAGTTATGATAAATTATTTTATTCCAATTTTTATTACCATAGAAAAACGAGAGTCCAGATCCCTCTTCTGTCGGTCGGTCTGATGTTTGGATTAAATCTCATACTTTAAAAAACGGTGAGTCGACAAGCTCGGTTGTTGAAGAAACTATTGTATGTGATTTAATTTTAAATTGACATATTACAAATGATTTTAGAATGTGATAATGTTGAAAGTTACAATGTATGTTGTCCTTTACAGGAGAAGATTAAAAAGTTTAACGCTGAATCACAAGCTACCTCTACAACTTCTGTGAGAGAAGATGCTCTTTCAGCAGTGCTGGGAATCGATAGACCATTAAGAGGAATGGGAAGTGGTATGACCCACACCAAGATTGTTTTGTCACAAGCTAATCAAAAACAAACAATGAAACTACAAAACTGAGTTGCGGATTTGGAGAAGATGGTTCAAATGCTAGTATCACAAAACCAGGTATTTCTAAAACGAATGGCAATAAGTTATAACTTGTATGTAGCAATTAGTTATTTGCATTCTGTGAGTTTAGAATCGTAGTAAATCATTGAATAAACTCTTTGTTGAGTAATGACTACATAAATAATTCATAATAAAATTGAAGTTGTCATATAAACCCAAAGATAAAATAAAGATTGAGTACATGCAGCATTTTCATACTTCACTTTTCGCAAAACCAAAAGATGAATCCAGAGATAGAATAAATTCAAGTTGGACACTGCTGCATGTACAGCCTTGACACTGCTGCATGTACACATGGTTTCTATGTTGTCGTATGCTCAAAAGGTGAATCAATGAATCGTGGCTATATGCCAAAACATAAAATGTTGGACCATGTTCATAAAAGATGACTCAATATGTGTATGTACATGTATCTCCTCATCTAGAATTTATCAAAATTAAGAGGATACGGTTATCCGATATCTGAAATATAAGCGGATTATCCGCTATCCGAAAATAATTTTGGGTACGGATACAGATTATGATGACCCCATTTCCCGTACAGACGGAGACAAGTGTAATCTTTGGAATATAACACAGAAACAGATAATAGCAGAACAGAATTAAATAAATACACCAGGTAATGAATAATAGAATATACTGGATAAAAGTAATCATCAGAGTTACACAGTATACAGGATCTTACTTAGTACAATTACAGTTCAACTATAAATATATGTCTACAACAGAAAACAAACATAATGTACAATAGGAGCTGAATAACATAAAAAGAGATAAATGATAGAATCCATCTTCAGTTCCAGCTATCCGGAAAGAACCAGCTAAACCTGAATACAAGGCTGCCCGTGTAGAAAAAGGGGCACCCGAGTTTGAAAGTGAAACAAACTATGAGTCAGTCATGGGACTGGTATGAGAAATCAACTCAACACATTTATAATATGGCTAATCACAGGACCACGCCACTTTCGTGGAACGGGTATACTCCATTGGATTGCCAATGCTTTAAAACAAATCATTCTTCTAAACATCGCAATGCTTTTAATAAAAATGAAGCCATTATAAGACTCAGTTCCCATCACACAATGCAATGCAAACCGGAGGATAGAGTTTTACCTTATAATGGCCAAAATATGACTGATATGAATAAAACAAAAGCATTTGATATTATTACTAGTGTTTATATGCTTTAAAAACAATTTCAATCATAACTATTAATCATAGACGGCATGGGTACCATATATCATGTCGCCATATATATATACAATCAAAACTGCACAGTCACGTATTTGGAAATTGGATTTCCGTCATGAACCAAGGCAAAAGATAGTCCTTACCGACTTCGAGACTCTCTAGCCCGAGCCTCAGGACCCAGACTCAGGTGGGCCCTTGGAGCGACAGGGCCGGTCCACCGATGTGGATTAAAATTTCTGAGCAATGTGTTTCCCCACCCATTGGGGTGTAAATGAGCCAACAAATGACTCCATCGGACCCGGATTGTCCGATCAAACCGAGGCGCCTTGCAACAGTAACAACCACATAAGTCAAACTCGTCAGGGCGTGTAAAACCACTGACGCCACTTCTAACTAGAAAGAAACGCATGTCCTCCCTGAGGTCCTTCCTCCCATTTCTAGTTCATACCGGGTGTGAGGCTCGCGATTTCACGTTATACACAAAGCTACGCCACACAGGCGGTGCTTTGATCATCACCACAAGACTTTGCTTTTCAACAGAAGCCCTGTTCATTTGCCACTTAGGCACGCCACACTAGCAATTCATGCCATGCGACTGATGTCCATCGATATACAACCTCTGAGCTTGTGCGTTTCAGAGAAGGGCGTTAAGCAAAAGAATAAATTCTCCGCCGCCAAACAGATGTATATTTAATAGAGATCAATTAACACAGAATAAAATCTAATGTCAGACACACTATCCATTTACAAGTCCGTTCTGGGTCTGAATGAAACCGGAGGCACTATATACCTCGCAAACCCATCGACCACCACGTACGTCTGGACGATCACCACTCATTATCCATACTTTGGGATGCCTCCCAATCAGGACCTCGGTTACCATCCAAACGAGGTGAAGATCTCCGGTCTTCGACCACCGTCTTCATCTTCGATTTCTTATCGTCGATTCAGTTATTCAGAATGGGATAGACCCGGTCTTTCTGAGCAACTCGCATATATAATAAACAAGTGCAACACTAACATACATACACATCAATTTCAATTCATTAGTCACCAACCGTCAATCAGTAAGAGAACAATTTCCCAAATATTAACCCCGAAGGCCGAAACCAACATCAGATCAACACCCAGGAAACCATTAGACTTAGCCAACCTTCAGTTAATTTCTAAATCACATCCATATCGTTTATAATATTTTATAACGGTTTATCGCTATTTTTATTTATTTTAAAATGGCTCATTTATTCGAAACGACGCTTCGGGCCATAACGCGGCCGTGGCGCTGTTTTTCTTCAGATTTGATTTACACATATCTGAAAATCTAACCGTTGGATCTTCACAAAATTTTCATCATTAGGAAGATCTTTTCAAAACGAATCTAACGGTTCCAGTTTCGGGAAAATCCGACGGTCGGATCTCCCGGTATAATCGTCTGAAGTTTCGATTTCAAAATACGAACTGCAGCGTCGTTATTCGATTAAATATAATTATATATATATATATAACCGATTCTGGCGCTGTTTTTCTTCAGATTTGAATTAAACATTCCAGACAATCCAACCGTTGGATTTTTACAAAGTTGGTGCCGTTGGAAAGATATTTCCAAAGCGAACCCAACGGTTGCGATTTCAGGAAAATCCGATGGTCGGATCTCCCGGTATAATCGTTTGAAATCACGGTTTCAAAGTACGAACTGCAGCGTCGTTATTCAATATATTTTAATTTTATTTATATATATATCGATTCTTCGATTTCAAAACTATATTCTTTTCATACATTTGATAAAAATGATATTTTAATCTAACTGCCTTCTATTTCAACACTTCACTATATTTAGCAATTCATGTATACAATAAAAATGTGATTTTTATTGTAAAACAATTCATTTCAAAACACTATTATTTTATATAGTTTATATAGGAAATAAAAATAGGATTTTTATTATAAAACAATTTCTTTCAAAACAAGATTATTTTATATAGTTCATACAGATGATAAAAATGTGATTTTTATTATAAAACAATTTATTTCAAAATATGAATACCATTCAACACATGAATTTCAATTCAACGAATGAATTTCGATTCAACACATGAAGGTTTTCTATAGTTTATATATCGATAAAAATGTGATTTTTATATTTAAAACACGAATACCATTCAACACATGAATTTCAATTCAACGAATGAATATCGATTCAACACATGAAGGTTTTCTATAGTTTATATATATCGATAAAAATGTGATTTTTATATTTAAAACACGAATACCATTCAACACATGAATTCCAATTCAACGAATGAATATCAACTCAACACATGAAGGTTTTCTATTCGACGAATAAATATAGTTTCAACAAATGAAAATAATTCAAACACACGAATATTATTCAAAATTTCGGCAGCATAACGGCAGGGTAGTTAAAACCGGGACCGTCCCTAGTACGGCTCCTCGCTCTACCTTAAAACCTCGCGGTTTTGACAATGGGGATCATGCATCTAGTTCGCACGCAGGCAGCATGTATATTTATTTCATTTCTTCAAACTAATCCTATGTGGTTTCAACCAAATATTTCTCAACCACAAATGGGTATTTTTCAGCCACAATCAATCAATATCTACCACAAATAATTTCAATCAACCATTCGCTATCAATCAATTTTCACACCAATCACAACCAATAAATATCGTCCATGGTTTGTGGACGAGGGGTGTGTATATATATATTTATATATAGCAATTCAGTTCTATTTCAACACATATATAATTTTTACAACGCATATATAACTTATACATCGAACGTACAACTTATACAACACTTATACATGAGGTGTACAACGCTTATATAACCTATACATCGACTATATAATTTATACATCGTTGTTTTCCATATTGTTTATAAATTAGAAATCTCACATTGGGTTCCACTCCACCAAAAATAGCAGAAGGCTCAGAAAAATATGCGGTCTCTTCTAGAAGGTAGAAGACGTCCACACGAGTCCACTGTCTCTTGTTTCACTGAATTTCGTGAAGAAACGAAAAAGATATGATTTTTATAGTGAAAACAAAAACCGTAGCGCTTAGAACTGCTATAATATAGTTTAAATTATATTCAGCCGTACCTCTCCAAACCCGTTCAGAACTAGGTTTTGATTTTTCTCGACAACCGTTGCACTATAGGACAATCGGCCACTGCCACCTGGAAGAGGAAGGAGAGGCGCGCAGAACGAGGGCAACCTCGTCGAACTCGGTGGTCGGAGGTGATGTTGGCGACGGCGCAAAGTCGGCGACTTCGTGGGTCTCGATCTGGCGAAAGGGGCGACGAGGAGGATCGAACCTGGTATGGATGTGGAGAGGGGATCGAGATCTTCAAAAAGTTGAACTAGAGGGGGTGGCGAAAACGCCTGTGGCGGCGGCGATCGGGCTGGGAAGCTTCGAAGGCTTTTCCGCCTTCAGATCGTATCGGGGAGAGAGAATATTATATTTTTTTTAAAAAAAAAATTATGATTGGTCGGGGGAGTTTTAAAGGGGTTTTCTGAAACGACCACCAATCTAAACCCAATGACTGTCGTCCTTAGCGTTTTACCCCCATTCCGAGCACAATGGGATATGTTTCGTAGGCCCATTCGACTGTTTCAGTCAGTTTTCCTTTAAATTAAAATATATAACATTCAATATTCAATTTGAACGTACATTTCAATTTGCCAGGGCCACAAACTGATTCAAAAAATTCCAGAAAAATAAATCTGGCTATGTTTTGACGATATGGTCCCAACAAAACTAGTTTCGTCGAATTCTGAGACCGTTTGCAAAAAGGCCCATTTCTGGTCGATCCAATTTAACTGTAATTGACCAAAACACGTTTTTCTTTGCCACACTCACATACTAGCTTCAAAAATTATGAAACTTGAAACCTAGCAATAACTTCTCATCCCGGATCCAAAAAATTGGTTTCGTCGAATTCCGAGGTCGTATGCAAAATGGCCAATTTCACGGGCTATATAAATTCCATAGCGACCTTTCTGAAAACTCATTTGGCCATAACTTTTGCTTTCTGCTATGAAAATTCGATTTTTCAGATTCGTTAGATAGGTATTCACTAACAGATTTAAATATTTTTGGTTTCACTCAAATCCGTTTTGTTTTGCACCCGGTACAGTCCGACAAAGTTTGAATTCAATTTTTGAAACTGCAGCACCACTTCAGGCCTTGTTTATAATTAGAATTAATTATATTTGTTTTCAAACGTCGATTCAAACTCACTTTACATTACTATTATTTAAAATATTTATTTTAAATATTTAAAATCCATTATTTTAGCCAATTTAAAATTTTTAAATTGGTTCAGATTTTCTAGGTCGTTACAATCTCCCCCACTTAAAACTTTTCGTCCCCGAAAAGGAACAAAGTCGAAAGTGGTTTGATTAATCAACTCTACGTTCGATCTGGCTTCCATTCTCCAACTTTTCAGTTTCTGAGAATTTTCAAATTCTTCAAAAATTTGGCTAACACCCGGAATTTTCGAAAAATTTCGCCATAACCTCCTTTGTACGGGGAGGGTTTTGGAAATTTATTGGGCCGTATTAGGTACCCAATAAATCCTAATAAGCGTACACATATTTATAGTGATATATTCTGGTGTTTACAGGTGAGCGTGTATTGATAATAACTCCAGATAATAAATTCTCGTCACCCTGTCAACTAGAGAGACGTGATTATTGTCAACTCCAGACCCGTGTGGGGTTTTTATTAATGTGGCAATTTTTTCGTTACAATTTAAATAGTCCATATCAGTCATCAGTTCAACCTGTAAAATATAGTCATCGCCATACAAGCCTCTCGCTCGTATGGTAAATCTTCCACCTCGTCACACAGGCTCCAAATGTTTATGTGGCATATGATGAAGTATGCCTATCTTCTGAAGTATGCCATGTAATGTAGTTCAAATTTAATTGTTACTATCCTATGGCGACGTTTATTTTTACACACAGAATAACCAGCACTCCGCATCCAATGGCATTCACAGGAGTTGATATAATAATATTTCGCATCCAACTCATTAAGGTTTACCTATTTGTCGGGCACGCAAATAAAATCGCTACTCAACAGCTATCCATTTACCTATTCAAACATATATAATGCACAAGTATATATATTTCTATCTATTTTCTAATCAGTTCAATGTGTGATTTAAATGAATAAATTATACCATTATTCTCTTATTAATTTAATTAACTATCGTTTCAATAATTTTAATTAATCAAATCTACTATCACACAACACAAACAACAATCAAATTGTTTTTAACTTTTCAAAATCATACAAATCAATTTCTATATTCTTTAAAAATCATTCCATAGAAAGGAAGTTTCACATTCCTCATTACACTGTTCTGATATCTCCTTTACAGGCCATGAATAAATCTCAGATTTTTCCTCTTTGGATCTTGAATCAGATGAGGAGCAAAGTGAGCAAGTTCGTTGAATTTCTTATGATATTCTGGGATGGTCATATCTCCTTGTATCAGATAAGAAAATTCATCACATAATCGCTCCGTCGCTTCAGGAGGAGTAAACGTTTCTAGGAAAATCTCTTTGAATCTGTCCCAGGTGATATCACCTTCTGGATTATCTTTGATGATTGTTTCCCACCAGGTTAAAGCTTCTTCTTTGAGCGCGCCCAAGATGCTACTAATCTTTTCTGATCGTCTCTCAACTGGATATGCTCAAATATTCTTTCTGCAGAGCTCACCCAAGCTTGAGTTTGAATAATAGATTCATTGCCCGAGAACTGTGCTCCGTTCAGATTTCGATATCTCTTCAATAGAGCCTCTAGATTGGGTTCTGCATTTCTCGTGTTTCTGACACTTATTTTTCTAGTACTTCTGCAAATGGCAGATCAAGCGTCAGGTCACAGAAAAGATAATTTAAAATATAGAAACACATACTTCAAGTGTAAATGTGTCTATCGAGGTGTAATTTCATTCTGCTTTACTCATACTAGGATATTGCTGATCCTATCTGTATAGAGTTACCCGTCCTAGAACACTACTGGTTATATTTCTGACGAGTTCGTTCAAATGTCATATTCCAGAACTAAGCTTAACCAAAGCTATGATACCACGTTATGACGACCCCATTTCCCGTACAGACGGAGACAAGGGTAATCTTTGGAATATAACACAGAAACAGATAATAGCAGAACATAATTAAATAAATACACCAGGTAATGAACAATAGAATATACTGGATAAAAGTAATCATCAGAGTTACACAGTATACAGGATCTTACATAGTACAATTACAGTTCAACTATACATATATGTCTACAACGTAAAACAAACATAATGTACAATAGGAGCTGAACAACATAAAAAGAGATAAATGATAGAATCCATCTTCAGCTCCAGCTATCCGGAAAGAACCAGCTAAACCTGAATACAAGGCTGCCCATGTAAAAAAAGGGGCACCTGAGTTTGAAAGTGAAACAAACTACGAGTCAGTCATGGGACTGGTATGAGAAATCAACTCAACACATTTATAATATGGCTAATCACAGGACCACGCCACTTTCTCGGAATGGGTTTACTTCATTGGATTGCCAGTGCTTTAAAACAAATCATTCTTCTAAACATCGCAATGCTTTTTATAAAAATGAAGCCATTATAAGACTCAGTTCCCATCACACAATGCAACGCAAACCGGAGGATAGAGTTTTACCTTATAATGGCCAAAATATGACTGATACGAATAAAACAAAAGCATTTGATATTATTACTAGTGTTTATATGCTTTAAAAACAATTTCAATCATAACTATTAATCATAGACGGCATGGGTACAATATATCATGTAGCCATATATATATACAATCAAAACCGCACAGTCACGTATTTGGAAATTGGATTTCCGTCATGAACCAAGGCAAAAGATAGTCCTTACCGACTTCGAGACTCTCTAGCCCGAGCCTCAGGACCCAGACTCAGGTGGGCCCTTGGAGCGACAGGGTCGGTCCACCGATGTGGATTAAAATTCCTGAACAATGCGTTTCCCTACCCTTTTGGGTGTAAATGATCCAACAAATGACTCCAACGGACCCGGATCGTCCGATCAAACCGAGACGCCTCGCAATAGTAACAACCACATAAGTCAAACTCGTCAGGGCGTGTAAAACCACTAACGCCACTTCTAACTAGAAATAAACGCATGTCCTCCCTAAGGTCCTTCCTCCCGTTTCTGGTTCATACCGGGTGTGAGGCCCACGATTTCACGTTATACACAAAGCTACGCCACATAGGCGGTGCTTTGATCATCACCACAAGACTTTGC
Organism: Allium sativum; assembly: GCA_030737875.1. Taxonomy (NCBI): domain Eukaryota; kingdom Viridiplantae; phylum Streptophyta; class Magnoliopsida; order Asparagales; family Amaryllidaceae; genus Allium; species Allium sativum. Next base: position 163,792,530 of record CM060916.1, on the reverse strand, counting down.
TTTTCAACAGAAGCCCTGTTCATTTGCCACTTAGGCATGCCACACTAGCAATTCATGCCATGCGACTGATGTCCATCGATATACAACCTCTGAGCTTGTGCGTTTCAGAGAAAGGCGTTAAGCAAAAGAATCAATTCTCCGCCGCCAAACAGATGTATATTTAATAGAGATCAATCAACACAGAATAAAATCTAATGTCAAACACACTATCCATTTACAAGTCCGTTCTGGGTCTGAACGAAACCGGAGGCACTATATACCTCGCAAACCCATCGACCACCACGTACGTCTGGACGATCACCACTCATTATCCATATTTTGGGATGCCTCCCAATTAGGACCTCGGTTACCATCCAAACGAGGTGAAGATCTCCGATCTTCGACCACCGTCTTCATCTTCGATTTCTTATCGTCGATTCAGTTATTCAGAACGGGATAGACCCGGTCTTTCTAAGCAACTCGCGTATATAATAAACAAGTGCAACACTAACATACATACGCATCAATTTCAATTCATTAGTCACTAACCGTCAATCAGTAAGAGAATGATTTCCCAAATATTAACCCCGAAGGCCGAAACCAACATCAGATCAACACCCAGGAAACCATTCGACTTAGCCAACCTTCAGTTAATTTCTAAATCACATCCACATCGTTTATAATATTTTATAATGGTTTATCGCTATTTTTATTTATTTTAAAATAGCCCATTTATTCAAAACGATGCTTCGGGCCATAACGCGGCCGTAGCACTGTTTTTCTTCAGATTTTATTTACATATATCTGAAAATCTAACCGTTGGATCTTCACAAAATTTACATCATTAGGAAGATCTTTTCAAAACGAATCTAACGGTTCCAGTTTCGGGAAAATCCGACGGTCGGATCTCCCGGTATAATCGTTTGAAGTTTCGATTTCAAAATACGAACTGCATCGTCATTATTCGATTAAATATAATTATATTTATATATAAATATAATCGATTCTGGCGCTGTTTTACTTCAGATTTGAATTAAACATTCCAGACAATCCAACCGTTGGATTTTTACAAAGTTGGTGCCGTTGGAAAGATATTTCCAAAGCAAACCCAACGGTTGTGATTTCAGGAAAATCCGATGGTCAGACCTCCCGGTATAATTGTTTGAAATCACGGTTTAAAAATACGAACTGCAGCGTCGTTATTCGATATATTTTAATTCTATTTATATATATATCGATTCTTCGATTTTAAAACTATATTCTTTTCATACATTTGATAAAAATGATATTTTTATCTAACTGCCTTCTATTTCAACACTTCACTATATTTAGCAATTCATGTATATAATAAAAATGTGATTTTTATTGTAAAACAATTCATTTCAAAACACTATTATTTTATATAGTTTACATAGGAAATAAAAATAGGATTTTTATTATAAAATAATTTCTTTCAAAACAAGATTATTTTATATAGTTCATACAGATGATAAAAATGTGATTTTTATTATAAAACAATTTATTTCAAAATATGAATACCATTCAACACATGAATTTCAATTCAACGATTGAATTTCGATTCAACACATGAAGGTTTTCTATAGTTTATATATATATCGATAAAAATGTGATTTTTATATTTAAAACACGAATACCATTCAACACATGAATTTCAATTCAATGAATGAATATCGATTCAACACATGAAGGTTTTCTATAGTTTATATATATCGATAAAAATGTGATTTTTATATTTAAAACACGAATACCATTCAACACATGAATTCCAATTCAACAAATGAATATCGACTCAACACATGAAGGTTTTCTATTCGACGAATAAATATAGTTTCAACAAATGAAAATAATTCAAACACATGAATATTATTCAAAATTTCAGTAGCATAACGGCAGGGTAGTTAAAACCGGGACCGTCCCTAGTACGGCTCCTCGCTCTACCTTAAAACCTCGCGGTTTTTGACAATGGGGATCATGCATCTAGTTCGCACGCAGGCGACATGTATATTTATTTCATTTCTACAAACTAATCCTATGTGGTTTCAACCAAATATTTCTCAACCACAAATGGGTATTTTTCAACCACAAACAATTTCAATCAACCATTCGCTATCAATAAATTTTCACACCAATCACAACCAATAAATATCGTCCATGGTTTGTGGACGAGGGGCGTATATATATATATATATATATATATATATATATATATATATATATATATATATATATATAGCAATTCACTTCTATTTCAACACATATATAATTTTTACAACGCATATATAACTTATACATCGAACGTACAACTTATACAACGCTTATACATGAGGTGTACAACGCTTATATAACCCATACATCGACTATATAATTTATACATCATCGTTTTCCATATCGTTTATAAAATAGAAATCTCACATTGGGTTCCACTCCACCAAAAATAGCAGAAGGCTCAGAAAAATATGCGGTCTCTTCTAGAAGGTAGAAGACGTCCACACGAGTCCACTGTCTCTTGTTTCACTGAATTTCGTAAAGAAACGAAAAAGATATGATTTTTATAGTGAAAACAAAAACCGTAGCGCTTAGAACTGCTATAATATAGTTTAAATTATATCCAGTCGTACCTCTCCAAACCTGTTCAGAACTAGGTTTTGATATTTCTCGACAACCGTTGCACTATAGGTCAATCGGCCACTGCCACCTGGAAGAGGAAGGAGAGGCGCGCAGAACGAGGGCAACCTCGTCGAACTCGGTGGTCGGAGGTGATGTTGGCAGCGGCGCAAAGTCGGCGACTTCATGGGTCTCGATCTGGCGAAAGGGGCGACGAGGAGGATCGAACCTGGTATGGATGTGGAGAGGGGATCGAGATCTTCAAAAAGTTGAACTGGAGGGGGTGGCGAAAAAGCCTGTGGCGGCGGCGATCAGGCTGGGAAGCTTCGAAGGCTTTTCCGCCTTCAGATCGTATCGGGGAGAGAGAATATTATATATATATTTTAAAAAAAAATTATGATTGGTCGGGGGAGTTTTAAAGGGGTTTTCTGACACGACCACCAATCTAAACCCAATGACTGTCGTCCTTAGCGTTTTACCCCCATTTCGAGCACAATGGCATATGTTTCGTAGGCCCATTCGACTGTTTCAGTCAGTTTTCCTTCAAATTAAAATATATAACATTCAATATTCAATTTGAACGTACATTTCAATTTTCCAGTGCCACAAACTGATTCAAAAAATTCCAGAAAAATAAATCTGGCTATGTTTTGACGATACGGTCCCAACAAAACTAGTTTCGTCGAATTCTGAGACCGTTTGCAAAAAGGCCCATTTCTGGTCGATCCAATTTAACTGTAATTGACCAAAACACGTTTTCCTTTGCCACGCTCACATACTAGCTTCAAAAATTATGAAACTTGAAACCTAGCAATAACTTCTCATCCCGGATCCAACAAAAGTGGTTTCGTCGAATTCCAAGGTCGTATGCAAAATGGCCAATTTCACGGGCTATATAAATTCCTTAGCGACCTTTCTAAAAATTCATTTGGCCATAACTTTTGCTTTCCGCTATGAAAATTCGATTTTTCAGATTCGTTAGAAAGGTATTCACTAACAAATTTAAATATTTTTGGTTTCACTCAAATCCGTTTTGTTTTGCACCCGGTACAGTCCGACAAAGTTTGAATTTAATATTTGAAACTACAGCGCCACTTCAGGCCTTGTTTATAATTAGAATTAATTATATTTGTTTTCAAACATCGATTCAAACTCACTTTACATTACTATTATTTAAAATATTTATTTTAAATATTTAAAATCCATTATTTTAGCCAATTTAAAATTTTTAAATTGGTTCAGATTTTCTGGGTCGTTACACAGATATGGCACTATCATCAAGTTATCACAAGCTAACATACGTCAAAGTCACAATCAAAACACAACCATCAAAGTCAAAATCAAAATACAACAAATTAACATCATCTAGTTATCACAAGCATAGCAACATCAAAGTCACAATCAAAACTCAACCATGTCACAAAATAAAGTTTAATACATATAATTTTTCATAAATTATAAATTAAGCGTCTGTATCTTTAGGTTCGACTCTCGCTTTTGTTGAGTCGCTATCCCCCTCTTTATCTACCCCTATGTCCACCTTGTCATCATATTTCTTTGAATCTTCTGTTCCCTCAGGTTCGATGCTCGCTTCTTTCGGGTCGCATTCCCCCTCTTTTTCTTCTCTCTATCCTCCTTGTCATCGGATATCTTTGAATCTTCTTTTTCTTTAGGTTCGACAATCGCTTCTTTTGGGTCGCCTTCCCCCTCTTTTTCTTCCTCTATCTCCTCCTTGTCATCGGATTTCTTAGGTTCGATGCTCGCTTCTTTTGGGTCGCCTTCCCCCTCTTTTTCTTCCACTTTCTCCTCCTTTGTCACCAGATTTATTTGAATCTTGTTTTTCTTCAGAAATATTTACTGAAAAGGTTAGAGATGGTGGAGATGGCGGAGTCTGTGGTCGAGTACGTCGTAAAATTTCAGTGAGAGACTGTGTTGTTGCACTCATTGTATTCTCAATAGTTGCGAGACGAGACGCTAGTGTAAGTTTTAATATTCGCAATACGATTCCCCAAGGCAACTTGATTTTGATACAATATTATTTGATTGTGAATGATGACTTGACGAAATGATTCGTTTGGAAGAATTTGTGCGTTGGGAGAAGTCATACCTTCAAAAGTTCGATATTGAAAAGCTTGTTGGGAGGAAGATTCCGGCATATCCTGAATATGCTCTTGAGGATGCTCTTGTGGCGGAACTTGTTTACCTTCACGTTTATCTCTCCATTCGTCCAAAGTGCAAAGTGTTGGTGGTTCTTCCAGGAGCAGCATCAAGGAGAAGAATTTTTTACCTGCTTTCTTAATCGGAATTTCCTCAAACGTTGATAAATAAGTCGAAACTTCTTTTGCCTTTAATAATTTCATGATAAACGGAGCATAGATAATTGTTTGTCAAGACCTACTCCAAAATTCCTTTAGTTCATCAAAGGTAAATTTAGCCCAATTAACTTGAATACCACCAAATATAGCATATAAAGCCCTATGCTCTAGATCAGTTAGTTTTCCATGGCTTCCAAGCCGAGGAAACAGTGTATTTATAAGAACTCGGGTAAGAAATCTCGCTTTTGGTCTTAAATATTTAGTGGAAAACTGAGGCGTATCATCTTCCCAAATTTAATGAGTAATGTTATCCCATGGCTTAAAACGCATATCGGGAATATCATTGATATTTGTCCTGGTGTTAGAACATTGCAATATATCTCCTATGTCCTTAGCTGTGAATCTAACAGTAACCCCGTTAACACTTGACCAAATCGAATCTTTTTCTACTTGAGGATTCAAAAACCTGTACTATCTAAGTTCGCATAGAATAGAAATATGGATAGCTGGTCAATGTTAAGGTGATTAGAAAGGAATGAGACCAGTGTTACAAGACCAACATCCTGGCATAAGCTATGTAAATCATACATCGGAAAATCAATGAGATTGTAGATTGGACCAGTATGCAGGATTTTATTCTGCATCAATCCATATCTTTCTATTGCCAAGGGTGCTTTGTTCATCCATCTGTTGATTTTTGATTGCAAAACTGGTTGGGGTGTTTCTATAGTAGTTTGTGGAGGATTTGATGATTCTCCATCTGCCCTCTTTCATTTTGATGAAACTTTTTTTTAGGACCTATGATTTGGACTTAATTTGGGCTGGATTTGGGATTTTAGGGTTACAGAAGTTTCAATTTGATTGGTGAAATGAAAGAGTGAGGAATAGAAGGTTGCGTTAATTTTTATATAGAAATAACTGACGTTTTGTAAATCAGACCTCTGGTTTGAAAAACAGATGTTTGATTCAGGTTTTTTCAACCCGAAGAAGTTTTCAGATGTCTGGGAATAGTTTCAGAAGTCTGTGTTGGATGATTTTTAAATCCGTGTTTATTTTCAGACGTCTGCTAATTTTTTCAGACGTCTGCTAATTTTTTCAGACGTCTGATTATAGTTTTCCTGTTTTTTATATTAACCCTATCAATTTTCATACTTCTCGTTTATTGATTCAGACGTCTGGTTTTTCAATTTATTGTGAGATGTTCCCTTAATTTGCATAATTGTTTACATAGTTGCATCATGATCGCCACGAATTAATAATTACTTGCATAATTGTTTATTAGGTTAAAAGAAGCAGCAGGGATGAGAGTCAATCTCAAGTGGTACAAATGATTTATATTATTGCCGCCATAAAACGGAATTTATTTTGATTTAATATACAATATAAATGATTTTGACTAAATGTAGAGTAAGTATGACCAACCGAATGTTAGATGTAATTTGTTGGATTGGACTTGGATGGATGAAATAGTAGCTGAAGGAAGCGTTCTTTCAAATGACCCTAAAGAGCTTTTATACAATATTCCACTTGGACCAAATGCCATGAAAATTTTGATAGAAATCCCGAAGAAATTGGATGTTTATCTATGGAGGTCTACTCCTAGGACAATCTCACATATTGGAGAAGCTAAGGATGAGATAGTAGCATGGCCATCTGACAGAGTTGTACTCCACACTACGATAGTTTCTGAAAATGATGAAAATGCGGTATACTTAATTCTTTATGCACTCATTATCTCTATGATTTAATATAAGAACCCGATAATATTTTTTTACTAGAGTAAAAGTTCATCAACAAATAAGAAATGCAAGTTGTATGATTGGGTTAGAAGTAAAGAATTAGTTGCCGAAGGGTGGTTGTACTCTACTGATCCAAATCAGCTAGTGGATAATATTCCACTTGGACAGTCTGCTGTGCTTGTTTTGATTGATGCGACAAAAAAATCAGATGCATTCTTATGGAGAGCACCAGTTGGTATGACATATGTTGGAGAAGCTATTAGGCGTAAAGTAGCTTGGCCGCAAAAAAATGTCGTTCTTGAGGATATTAATGCTACGAAATCTGCTGATACGCCAAATATAGTGTAACAACCCGGAATTTGGGGCCAATTTAAAATTTTTATTTTAGAAATTTTAAGGGATTTTGAATATTTGAAATAAACTATTTTAAATAATGACTAAAATTTATTTTAATCAAAGTTAATATGAATATATTTAATTTAATTATAAAAGAAATTAGAAATAGCACGGTAGTTTAAAAAGTCAAATCTGAACTTTGACTGACTGTACATGATGCAGAATAAATCCTATTTTGGTGAAATCAAAAATATTAGAATCTATTTAAAAATATCTTTCCAACGAATCCGAAAAATCGAAATTTCATAGCGGGAATTAAAAGTGATGGCCAGTTGAAATTTCAGAATAGCCACGGTAGAATTTCTATATATATTTTTAATAATAAAAATAGCCATTTTTCAAACGACCTCTGTTTTTGACGAAACTACTTTTGTTGGATTCAGAATGTCAAATTATTGCTAAGTTTAATTTTTCATAATTTTTAGAATTAGTTTGTGACCGTGGCAAAAGATTTCAGTTTGGTCAATTTCGGTCGATTTTAATCGACTTGAAAAGGCCATTTTTTAAACAATCTCATAATTCGAAGAAATTAATTTTGTTAGGACCGTATCGTCAAAACAAAGCCAAAAACAATTTTTCTAGATTTTTCTGAGTTCGTATGTGACCCCGGTAGATTAAAGAGTATGTTCAAATTAATATTAAAAAGATTTATTTTAAAAATAAAAGAAACATGCAGTAAACGTCAGAAGTGGACTTCGGTACTAGTGCCATTGCGTTCAGAAGGCGTCAAAACATATTGTTCGACAGTCGTTGGCTCCGTTTGGAGATCGGACGGAAAAACCCTAATTTTGGATTTAATTAATTAAAAAAAAGGGAAAATACGCTCATACCCGTATAAATACGCATGCTACAGTGCTTCTTCTTCCCGTTCTTTTCACGCCGCCGTAACCCATAACACATCAAATCTTCTTCCTTCGATTTCTCCTTTGTTTTCAACGAAATCCATCGCCGTAGTACAAATTTTCGAAGAGATTTTCGTGCTCTTTGATTCTACACCAAAATCAGACCCTCCTGAAGCCTGTAGCGGCCGCACCAACACCATAAACCCGCCGCCGTTCACACCTTCCCATGCCCACCACACGCCGTCGGACCCTCCCCCTTCCGGCGAACCTCCCCCTCTCCGAGCTCTCCGATGTCACGCAAACCATTCTGAAAACCATCGATCCAATCTCCTGAAATCTGGACTCAAAGATTTGAACAAATCTGAAATTATACGACCTAAATTTCAAAGGTAAATTCCCAAATTTGTCACGCTTATTTCTGTTGCAACTGCAGTTGTAAAAAGTAATTGTTGATTAAAAATGGATAATTAATTCATACGAACTCCAAATTGGAAAAATTCAGATCCGAGAGAACCGTGACTGCGAGTACGACTTTTAAAAAGGCATTGGGACAATTTCTGAATTTATTTGGATTTATAATTCTGCTTAAATCAAGGTGAGTATTCTGATTTGAATAATTAATAATTAATTTTATAATATTGCTTGTTCATAAACCATGCTGTATATGTGAGTAGTTCTGATTTGTGACGTTATGATTATGTGTTGATTTGTTTTGGGATGTTGTATTACCACATTTATAGTTATTGATAATTACAGATCTGAAATCATATGTTGTTTCATACACATGAATGTCAATTAAAACCCTTCTAGTTGGATCTAAAATATAGAACCGTGCTTCTACCCCCTAGATCTACCTTTCTGTTATGCAGATCTATCTTATTTAGTTCGCATACACCTCCTGTATTGGAGTAAAGATCTAACTTTTGGTATAATTCATAGATCTTGAATTGGTTTGCTTATTAAAAATGAAAAGATTCAATTTTTATTGAAAATAAAAGTGAAAATGTTAACAGTATGAAAAGATTCAATTTTTATTGAAAATAAAAGTGAAAATGTTAACGGTATGAAAAGATTTATTTTAATTATATTTGAGATGTAAAGTTAATAACATTTTTAATGTAATTAAATAGATAGAAATTTGACGTGTAATTAAAAAGAAGGGAATTTGAAATGTAATGTTAATTACATTTTTAATGTAATTAATAGACAAGATCTCGACATGAAACAAAAATTACATTTTTATATGTAATTAAAAAAGAAGAATTGGACATTAGAATGAAATTTATCTTTTTAATGTAATTTAAAAAGATAGAAATTTGCACCGTCATGAAAATTATATTTTTAATGTAAATAAAAAGATGAGATTTTTGCATTGTAAATAAAAAGATTAGATTTTTACATTGTAAATAAAAAAGATTAGATTTTTACATTGTAAATAAAAAGATTAAATTTTTACATTGTAAATAAAAAGATTAGATTTTTACATTGAAAATAAAAAAAAGATTAGATTTTTACATTGCAAATAAAAAGATTAGATTTTTTATAATGTAAATAAAAAGATCAAGTTTTTATAAAGGACATGAAATTTATACCGCATAGAATTACATTTTTATATGTAATTATAGAAATAGAATTTACATGTAAATTAAAATTACATTTTTATATGTAAAAAAATAAATAGGATTGTAAATTGAAACCAAGACTTGACATGCAATATTAATTACATTTTCAGTGTAGTTAAAAAGTAGAATTTAACGGTGTAATTAAAATCACATTTTTAATGTAATTTTTAAAGATAGAATTTTTCACCGTTAATGTAATTACATTTGTAATGTAATTAAATGGAAGGATTTGACAATGTAATTAAGGAATAAAATTTTACCGTTGTAATTTGAACTACAATTTATTTTGTAAATAAAAAGGAAGAATTTTACATTGTAATTAAAAAAGGTGATTTTACAATATGATAAAAAATGGAATTTACATCTTTAATGTAAATAAAAGAATAAAGAATGGAATTCAACATTTTAATGTAAATAAAGGAAAAAGAAGGGAATTCAACATTTAAATATAATTTACATTTCTGTAAATATAAGAATTAAAGAATAAAGGGAGGAATTGGACTTTGAATTATAATTTACATTTTTAATGTAAATAGAGGAATAAAAGAATGTGTTTAAATGTTCAAATATTATCTTCATTTTTAAAATAAATTAAAAATGAATGGGTATCGGTAAGTGTTTAGCTTGTTGTTGAATTGGATGTCATTATTATGGTTAAACGTTTATGTTTACATATTTATATATAAATATAATTCATTTTAAACGAATCGAGCGCGGTAGTTCGCGTTTTGAAATCGTACATTTAAACGACTATATCAAAAGATCCGACTGTGGGATTTTCCCAAAACGAAAACCGTTAGGACCGCTTTGGGAAGATCTTTCCAACAATATAAACTACGTTAAAATCCAACGGTTAGATTTTGAGAAATGTGTAAATCAAAATTGGTTGAAAACAGCGCCAGGGTCGCTCCTCTGACCCGAAGCGTCGTTAAAAAAAGATTTAATTATTTAAAATAATTAAGGTAAGAATTAATCGTTATAAAATAATATAACGACAAGAAATGGGTTTTCTCAAATTATATATGCGAGAATTATTTGGAAAGTTCGAGTTAATCTCATTCAAAATAATCAAACAACGTTAAAAATCGAAGTGTGAAGACGGCGAATAAAGACCGTAAATCTTCCCTCGAATGGACAATGATCAAGACCCTGAATTGACTTGCTCCCAATTCAAGGGTCGGGGTAATTGCCCAAACGTACTGTTGATTTCACGGATATGCGGGTATCTCCTTTCCGTACTGGACATACAGGACGAGGGTATCTCCAGTTTCGTTCAGACCCAGAATGAGCTTATAAATGGAATGTGTGTCCGACATTGTACTCCTTTATATTGTATTTATTGATTTTCTGCTGAATATATGAATGATTGGTGGCAGAGAATTTATTCTCTTGCTTAACACCCTTTTGTATATTTGGCAAAGGATTGATAGTGTGATATGGAGTGACAGTGTGGCATACCAAGATGCAATGATCAAGGTTTCTTGTTGAAAAGCAGAACCTTGTGGTGACGATCAAAGCACAACTTGAATAAGCATATCTTTGTGTATTACGTAGCTTCACGAGCCTCACAAACTGGTTGATTCTAAAACGGAGCAAGGGAACGCAGGGAGAGCAACACGTTTCTTTCTAGCTAGCAGAGAAGCTCGTCAACAACTGTAACGACCTGGATTTTTGACCGTTCAAATCGACAATGATCAACACATGCCGATCCAAACAAATCTCTAATACAGGTAGTTATTGGGGAAATAAAAGAAAAGCAAGGAAGAAGAGAAAACAATAACCGAATCTCACAGTGGAAGGATAACATATAATGCACAATTAATAGCTCAAAAGCAGTTGAAAAATATACATACGACTATAATATACAATGATTATCAGAGTTACACATACACAGGTATATACAACAAGGTAGCAGAACCAAAGTGCAGTGGGAAATACATATACGTAATATATGTAAACCAAATCTTCGTCTTTGTTCTCCAAGGCAAAATAATATTCGCTAATTGCAACTTGTACCTGACCCAAGCGTATTGCAAAAAAAGAAACACAACAAACACTCGGATCATAACAAAATCATTCTCATATTAGTCAAATTAAAATACGAAATAACATGAGTGTTATGGGTGCAGTAATCAAAAGAAAAGTTGTGGGAAATTTACTGGACCATACCGCTAACGCAGGATGAGTTTACTCCATAAGAATATCCATGCATAGAAATTCGCAAATGGTTTTTTAAAAACGAAGCTATCATAAGCTCATCCCACATCACACAATGCAAGTGCACACCAAATGGGCGAGTTTTGTCTTATGATAACCCAATAATGCTTCAATACGTGAAAATCCACTTTAATAGTAATATTAGTGCATAGTGTCGAAAACCATTTCGCAAATAATTGTATAAATCTTAGCAAGCATTGTGACTATGCCCACATACGTAGTTTACACACAAATCGAATGACTTGTATTGGCTATTAGGTTTCCAACATGATTGTTCCTGGCATGAATGAACATTGGAGGACACGAAGCTAAGTATCTCCCGGTTAACATCCAGACAATGGACACCGAATACATAGCGCAAAGTATATATCCCGGTTAACATCCAGACATCAGACACTGTATATACTTTATTTCCTCAGGTTTCGAGGTAGATCTACCGCCACAACTTTTGATTTTCACTAGAGATTATGTATACAACCTAACCGCTAGTTTACCATCAATCCGGGGTGTGACGTTCGACGATGTTACGATATACACAAAGCTATGCTTTAATAAGCCAAGCTTTGATCATCATTAGTTCATTTCATAACTCGAGTATGCCACATTGACAATTCACGACGTGTCACTGATTTCTATCAATACACACCCACTAAGCTCATATGTCTTAGAGACGAGAATAATTAACTGCCACAAGTTCGATATATATTTACAGAGAACAATGCTAAGCAGTTAATTTCAATGTCAGACACACAATCCATACAAGTCCATTCTGGGCCTGAACAGAACAACAATTCGAAAATCTCTTAATATATTCAGATCTCATGCCACTTATACCTCGTATCGGTTGATCGATCCAAACAAGACATCAGTAATCAATCCAAACAATTCGATGATTCTTGGTCTTCACTTATCCATTTCTAAGTCTTCAGTTTCTTTATAACGTTGTATTACTAATTGGAATGTTTTCCAACAAATATTCGATCCCGGTCTTTCCAAGTAATAAGCGCATTTTTAAAACAATAGTTATGGATCATTTCGGATTTCCCATCTAAATCTCCTTCCCAATGGTTATTGATTCAGTTATAATCAAGTTTGCTTAATTCCTATTTCCATAACCCCATTAGCGCTTTAACCCCTTTCGTGAAATTTAATATTCATTTTCCAGTTTTATATTCCAAATCGGTTTATATTCAAAATATAACATAGTTCATATCGAGATATCATAATAATTTAAAAATCGATTATATTCAAAATAAAGTACTTTTTTGTTTCAAAATGCCATTTCGGGATCAATTCATATTCAAAATAGAATAATATTTCATATCAATATCATGATTGTTTCAAAATCGGTTTATGTTCAAAATAGAATATTCTTTCAAATCATAATACCATAGTCCTTTTAAAATCGATTTATATTCGAAGGAGAATAATTTTTTTATTTTTTTATTTCAAATCCCAATTTGAATCAATGGTTTCATCGAGAACAATTACAATTTAGGAAGAACTACAAAAATTTTAATAGTCTGAAAATGGATAATTATAAATAAAACCCTTTTGTGAATATATATATATATACACTAAAATAATTACAATAAAATAAAATAATTTAAATCACTATATATACACATATATTAAATGCTTTACCAAAATAATATTTAAATAATAAGTAATATAATATAGTTTACTTTAAATTATAGGTATATATAATATGCTTTACTAAATAATCTTTAAAAATATAAATACTATATAATAAACCGTGCTTCAAAACTATAATTGTTTCTTTCTTCCAAATTTCAATACTTAAAATTCATATTCGAGCTTCGATAAAGTTTATTCCATCTCCATATCTCATTTTCAAAACAACATTCAAACCCGACCTTTCAAGTTAAAAGGATTTAAATTCATATTTAATCCAAATCTTGAATACTTCCAAAAATCGTCAAATACTCTTATTTTAAATTAAATCTAGAGAGAACTATTAAATTCAGCTTTAAACCAATTAAAATTTGAGTAATCAAATCATATTTAAATCATGTTTCCAAATCCATAATTTATTTTGGAATAATTGCTTTAACACATTTAATGAACATTCCAGTGTCAATATCAGTTCAACAGTCAATTTTCACAACCATTTCATGCAAACAGTAAATATTAAATTGTTTCACTGGTTAATAAGGTTCGGGATTTCCAATTAGAGATTTAATTTAATTAACATAACTAATTATCAATCTCAATTTGCATAGTAACAAATTTGCATGTCAGTTTAAGCAACAATCACTAATCAATTCACAACCAAACAGCCAAATTTAATTCATAACTTAATCTAATAAATATGGGAATAATTCAGTTAATTGTGAGCGAGAAATTCACTCATCTTTGGGTCTTTAGGTAATCGAACGTACAACCAAAGCCTAAAAATTTGTAGTCTCCAAACACAGCCAGATTAGTTCCAAAACGTCCGTAATTTAGCCACGATCCCAAAGCAAAAAACCGCGTTCAAATCCAAGTTCGTATGTAAGTTATCAATATTGGAATATATGATATATATATATATAATTTAAATAAAATATTAATATAAAATAATATATATACCACGTCAGCTTCCTCAAAAATTTCCTTCTCTCTCCCCAAATCGCGTGAACAGTAAAACACGCTGGCTGTAATGGCGCGGTAGTTTGAAAATTCGATTTAAAATTTCAATTGAATGTACTGATTCAAAATAAACCGGATTTCAGTAAAACCAGAAATATAGTGAATCTGTTTAATTATATCTTTCTAACGAATGTGAAAAATTGAGATTTCATAATATAAATTGAAAGTTATGGCCAGTTTAAAATTCAGAATAGTCGCAATGGAATTTATATATATTTTAAAATAATAAACAACCCTTAAGAATAGCCTTTTTGTAAACGGCCTCCGTTTTCGAAGAAACCAATTTTGTTGGATCTGGAATGTCAAATTATTGCTCGGTTCCAATTTTCATAATTTTTGGAATTAATATATGAGCGTGTCAAAAGAAAACGTGTTTGGTTAATTTTAGTTGAATTGGATCGACCAGAAAATAACCATTTTTCAAACGGTCTCCAAATTCGACGAAATTAATTTTGTTAGGACCGTATCGTCAAAACGTAGCTAGATTTATTTTTCTGTAATTTTTGGAGTCAGTATGTGGTCCCAGTAAATTAAAATGTGCGTTCAAATTCAATATATATTGAGTTATATTTTAATTTTGATGAAAACTAATCGAAACATTAGAATTGGCTTACGAAACATATCCCATTTTGTCCAAAATGGGGGTATTTACCTAAGGGCGATAGTCGTTGGGTTTGGATTGGAGTTCGTATGCAAAAACACATATTTTCGAATTAAATAAAATTAAAAATATATAAACACTCAATCCTATTGGTCAAAGACCCTAACCCCTAGTCAACATCTTCTTTCCGCGCCTCTAGCTGCGATTAACGGCGGATGAGCTCAAAAATTTAAGCTCCACTTTCTCCCAATCCACAATGAATTAACCTAGGGTCCTTTAGCGAAAATCAAAGATCCTTCCTACCTCTTCAAATCTATAGTTGTTTGGTTGGATTTCGTGTGGTATGTAGTTCGATTTTTGGCCTGGAAGGGTTCGATTTTCGAATGTAAATGGGGGCTATCGGGGGCATCGATTGGCGAGTGGTTCATGGTGGAGGCAGCACTCAGGGAGGCGCAGCGCGTGGCACAACCTGATGGTGGTCCGGTGGTCAGAAGGGATGGCAATGGCGACTTCTTACATCGAGATGATGGGTTCGATTTTTGTTGAAGGGTTACGGGAGGGATTAGGGTGAAAGGTAACACTTAGTTTAAACGTAATTATAGGTGTTAATTAATTAATTAATTATAATTATGTAATTAACGCGTTGAAATCCATAACTTCTTCATGCGAGGTCCAAATCGCGCGAAACTGGATCTGTTGCGATTGTGGGGACGAGAGCTCCACAACAATACTAATTGGGTTGAATTGGAGCTTGTTTGAAATTGTGGCAAATTCAGACTCGAACCATTTAGAAATTCAAAAATAAAACTGGCGGAGTGGAAAACAAATGTGAGAACTCCTTCTCACTCTAATTATTTTACAGTCAAATATATACTAGGATGCAGACGGTGCTTAGCAGCACCCGACACCATTTATTGTACAAACCATAATTGTTTGTTTGGACCGTATTGTGTTGTGATTGTGAAGTGAAATAGAATAAAATATTTGAACAATAAAAATATCGTTTTTATTGTATATATGAACTGCATAAAATATTCATGTGTTGAATAAAATATTTGGACAATAAAAATATCAATTTTATTGTATATATGATCTGGATAAAAGATTCATGTGTTGAAATAAATACTCATTTACAAATCGGACGATTTTTTTATGTACACCCATTTAACTGACATTGATTGGGACTATAATATTTTACACATCGCCCAACTGCACAAATAATAAACTGTGTTTGTTGTTTGAAAACCCCACCCTGGTATTGGGATAATATTTGACATACACTGATCCCAATAATTAGTGGTATGTCAATTGATGGGTTGACAGACTATATAAGCGTTATTTATTTATTTTAATGCTTATACAGTTGAAAAATGCACTCTAGATGTTGTATGAATTTTTAATGATTGTATCATTATTGTTGTATAATGTGATGTTGAAATCCATATAACTAAAATTATATGGTAATTGACCGAGTCTGATTCTAATTCAAAATTAATGAATATTTTTAAGTAATATCCAGTGTATAATCAAAATAAGATATTTGGAAAATATTGTCATTTTAATATTATAATGATAAGGAATATTAAAATTTGAAATGAAATTGAAATCATTTTAAAATGAATTTAAAACGAATTTATTGAGGAATATTTAAATTTGATTTGAAATTTGAAATGAAATTGAAATCGTTTAAAAACGAATTTATTAAGGAATATTCAAATTTGATTTGAAAATTGGAATGAAATTGAAATCGTTTTAAAATAAATTTAAAACCAATTTATAAACAAATATTCAGTTTTGATTCAAAATCGAAATAAAGTTGGAATCGTTTTTAAAATGAATTTAAAACGATTTATAAAATATGTTTTAAATGGAAATTGACGAAATATACTATATGTATATACATATATATATATATATATATGTATTAACGGCTTGAATAGAACGCGTTGCAGCCGTTCGCGAATTTCGACCATTAACTTCGAATTGACATTACGGGAGATCCGACCATCGGATTCTCCTAAAACCGAAACTGTTGGGTTTGTATCGAAAAGAGCTTTCCAACGAATATAAGATATTTGAAATCTAATGGTTGGATTTGGAATTAGGTCCAAATCAAATTTGGAAAAGGTCGCTATGGATGCAGTTCGGTGGCCGTTATTGGAAACCGACTGTATGGGCCTTGATAAAATTATTAAAAATATTAATAATCTGCGTAAAATCAAAATAAATGATTTGGATGAAAAATTCCAGTTTTGGCAAGATAAAAGTATATTTTTATCAAAATGAACTAGTTATTAACTAGAATAATAATTCGATGTTTTTAAATAAATAAATTGGATTTGAAATGGTTTTGAAATAACCAGAATTTCCAAAAGATAAATTGGAATGGATTTGAATAGAAATCATTTTCGGGATGTTTCGATATTGGATTCGTGACTATGCGGATATTGTGGAGGAATTTGGAAGATAGATGTATATCGTTATTCCCCATACAATATGTGTTGGTTTCGGAATTTAATATTGAATATAAGCCGATATAATTTCTATTCAAAGCCTTGTATTTAATATTAAATTGGATCTGGGGTTTGTCGTGAACGGTGTCTTAAATAGCACTGTTCTTAAACCCTGTTGAGAAAAGAATAAATCTTTAATTAAGATTTAGTGAAGTTTTCTAATTAATTAATATTTAATTGGAATTGAATAAAAGAATTGGATTTTGGGTTTGTCATGAATGGTGTCTTCAATGACACTGTTCTTAAAACCCCGTGTGAAAAGAATAAATCTTTTAATTAAGATTAGTAGATTTTCCAATTATATTTGGTAATTGGAATGAAATGGAATATGAATTGGGTTTATTGTGAGCTATGTTTTAACGACATTCATTCTTTAACCGATTAGCAGTGATATGTGATTTGGAATATATAAATCATTCTATTAAAATGGGATTTTCCAAAGAAAAGTTTTCCAATTTAATAAAACAAATTGGAATGGAATTCGATTTGGTAACAATCGAAGTAAACTTTGTGGAGGAAGACGAGTACTATATATAGAATTTAAAAGGCCTTGCCGTTATTCCATTTGTATTATTGGTTGGATATGGAAGTTTATATTGATTATATATATTGATCTGTTTTCCGTGAAGATTCCATAATTAATGGAATGTAATTTTGGATTTATCGTGAACTATGTTTTAAATGACATTAGTTCTTTAACTTGGTTAAAGATAGGATTTATTTCCTAAATTTGAATAATCATTGTGTAAAGATTTTTGGAGATTAAAAATAAGTGGAGTTTTAATGAATCTTTAATTAGATTGAAATGAGAATGTGATAATTTAAATTATCAAATTCGGGAAATGATCGAAAATGGAGTATCACCAGTTTTACTCAAGGCGATAGTTAAATCTTTAATTAGATTTGAACGTGAAATGGTAATTAAATTTATCGATAACACCATGGTGTTAGATATGGAGTACACCAGTTTTGCTCCATGGGATGAATAGGTTAGGATTGAGAAATAAAACAAATGATTACTTTGGTAAGGTGCGCTAATCCCGACTTGTTTGGATAAACCTTAATTTGGTTTGAATTGATATCCGAAGGAAGATTAAAGAATAAATTTAAAGAATTTATCTTTGATAAAATTAATGGGAACCTTTCCCTAATGATATAAATATTTGAATAAAAGAATATTCTAGATTGGAATGAGGCGTATATTGTATTTTTATAGCACTTATTTTTAAAATACGCGAATTATTCGGAAAGACCAAGTTTATCCCATTCTGAATAACTGATTCGACGATAAATCGACGTTGAAGACGATGGTTAAAGACCAGAGATCTTCACATTGTTTGGATGATTACTGATGTCTTGATTGGGGGCATCCCAAGACAATGTAATAAGTGGTGATCGTCCAGACGTACTTGAAGATCGACCGGATATGCGAGGACCTCTCTCCTGTATTGGACATATGGGACGAGGAATAAGATGTCTCCGGTTTCGCTCATACCCAGAATGGACTAGTAAACGGATGTTTGTCTGACATTGGATTTTATTCTATGTTGATTGATCTCTATCAAATATATATATATATATATATATGTTTGATGGCGGAGAATTTATTCTCTTGCTTAACACCCTTCTCTGAGACGTACGAGCTCAGAAGTTATATATCGATAGACATCAGTCGCATGGCGTGAATTGCCTGTGTGGCATGTGGGATGCAAATGATCAAGGCTTTTGTTGAAAAGCAGGGCCTTGTGGTTGATGATCAAAGCATGGCTTTAAATAGCATAGCTTTGTGTAGTGTTAATTCGCGAGCCTCACACCCCGGTATGAACCAGAAACTGGAGAGGACTGCAGGGAGGGCATGCGTTTCCTTCTATCTAGGAGTGGTGTTATGGAGCCCAGACATTTTACTCATGTGGATGTTGCATATTATTATTTGATGGATAGCGAGGTACCTCGGATATATCGGTCACTGCGGGGCTGATGGATGACATGGTCGACATACTGACCAGACTTACGCCCCATAGGGGAGAGAAACGTATTGTTCAGGAATTACCAATCCTCAAACGTAAGAGAGGACCGACCCTGAAGATCCAAGGTGCAGTTGTGGTTAAGCCTGAGGCTCGGGCTAGAGAGTCTCAAATTTAGTAAGGACGATCCCTTGCCTTGGTTCATGATGGAAATCCAACTTCTCGTACGACATTTTGGTTTTAATTGTAGAGCCTAGTATGGCGACATAGTGGGATAGGGCACTATGCATCTATGATTGATACATTATATTTAAAGTGATTTTGACACTATACACTTATAGTAATATCAAAAGGATTTGTTTTAAATGTACCAAGCATGTTTGGCTATTATAAGGTAAAACTCTATCCTCCGGCTTGCGTTGCATTGTGTGATGCGACCGGAGTCTTATAATAGCTTCATTTTTCAAAAAGCCTTGTGTTGTCTATAAACTGTTCTATGCACTGGTATTCTTGGAAGAAAACCCGTTCCATGTTATACGGCGTGGTCCCTTGATTTACCCAACTTTAAAATAAAGTTTTAAATAATTGTTTTAGTACTCACATAATTACATGACTGATCTAGAGTTTATTGTTTTAACCTAAACTCTGGGTGACCCTATTTTCCACACGGGCAGCTAGTAGTTTTTGGTTTGCAGATTCACTTATACATGATCCTGGATCCTGGATTTACAACTGGAGCTATATTCGGAACGCTCTGTGTCCGTGTGTATCTTTCAGTAGTGTTATGTTTTATTTTTCCGCTGCTATGTAATGTAATTTAAGCTCTGATATTTTTCAATGTGTAATATCTATTCATACTCTATAATATTCTTGTACTCTGATGTAAATTGTTGTAATAACAATGAAATGTTCTTCTGTTTGCGTTCTGATTTTTCGTGTTCTCAACTCAATCCGGGCTTTCCCGTAAGGGCGAATTTGGGTGTGTGGCACTGGCAGAACCAATTCGCGGTCAACTTTGACCATCGATTGTGGCACGTTATGACCACGAGAAGGTTTGGGACTATCGTCATTTGGAATCTCTCCTCCAGGAGCATCTACCCTGTCGACGACGTGACTTCCGGTGGTCGTTTCCTCGTTCAGCGGCGAGATGAACGTGAGGGATTTCCATCCTTCGATGACCAAAGTCTGGCAATTTACTCCACGATGGAACCTCCGAACATATGTGATAAACTTGTATGGATCTCCTCTACAATACCCAGATGCCCAATTTTGCGATTAACTCAAAGATAAAAAAACTCCAATTTAAACCTAGGGTTTAGCGATTTCAGACCTTTGACTGGAGATTTCTGGAAAATCCAGGTATTACGTGTTGAAATAAATCATACCAGTAGCTTCGTATCGTTGAGAGCTTCGAATCGACATATAATTTGCTAGGTTTTGAGGAGATTTGAATTTAAAGTTAGAATTTTTATCTAAGCTAGGGTTTGGAATTTTGCTTTCGGCCATTAGAGGAAAAATTTGACTGAGGACATCATACGTATAATGAAAGTGGGCTGATGAGGTGGATATGGAATTTATTAGCATATGTATAGAGGGTCCAATAGGAGAAATAAACAATTATCCAATTACACTGATTCCTTTCACGTTTTATTCCGTACGATCAAATGACAAGTCTGATTGTAGCGAAATTTGAAATTCTACAATAATTCACTGTCCCGGATCCGATGAAACTAATTTCATCGTCTTACGAGACAGTTGCCAAAAAAAATTCACATTTAATTAATTAATAAAATATTCAATTATCCGTTTAACTGTTCTAATTCGATCTAAATATTTATGAAATTCCATTTTAATCCAATCACAACTTAAATAAATTTTATAAATTGATTTCACAAATTTTAAGTTTCCAAATTTGATTATTTTGAAATTTAAATTTTGAATTGCAATTACAAACTAAACAACTCATAATTCCACCATCTACCAAATTAAATTTGAATTCCAACTATAAAATAAACAACTCAAATTTATTTATTTATTAAAATATTAAATTCCAAATTACAACCTTTCTAAATATAAACTCAATTTAAAATCTGTTTATATTCAATTCAAGCCACCATCATTTTTAGAATCAACAAAATATTGATTTTAGCCAATATCATTCAATTTATTTATTCAAATTTAAATTTAAATATACGAAAAATTATTGGGCATTACGTTCTCCCCCACTCAAATCTTTTCGTCCTCGAATAGGGAACGAAATAAGGTATTTGGGCATATATATTTTCAAATCTATAACTTATAAATAGCATCTACAAAATAAGTAATCGAGTCATAAAGTCTCATAAATTTTCTAACTTCCGAAATCACAGAAAATTTCGGTAGCATCTCCTCTGTACGGAGAGGTCCGGAAATATCACAATATAGATATAAACTCAAATATACATCCCATCATGTTATGAGGCATCCCTATAATGGGTAAAACAATATATACATAACCACAACCATATATATATACACACAATTATGTACCTTCCGTCAGCGTTATTGGCAATTTATTTATCTTAGCACTTTATTATTTAGTCTAAGCAAGCTCCAAAGCATAGTGAAAATTCCTTACACCTGCTAAATACTCAAATATGCACAAGAATCAAACATATACAATAAATAGCAAATAGACACAACTTGCACGACATATATTAATCATTTCAACCACAAAATCAAAATATTAGTGGCAGGCCAACGAGCAAATCGAGGTTTTTCGCCATTTAAATGTGGAATACTCCCAAAGCATACAGGCAAAAGTAGTTGTATTCATCCCAGGCTTTCTGAATTGCCCAGATTCGTCAAATTTGGATAATCCGTTTAAAAGTTACGACCATTTTAGCGAAAGCGAACGCTTTAGCCCAAATAAATAAAATACAAGCCTGAATTGTTCAACCTAGTTTTCAATCTTTTAAACATTAAAATTTTACCAATCATATTGAAGAAATATTTTATTTCAGATCCTGAGCTTTCCGAATTGTACAAACACATCAAAATCCGAAGATCCACTAGGAAGTTATGGTCAAAACAATATTGATATACGCTTCAGGTTTTTATTTTCTGCGCATAGAACTACGACTAACTCTCAGCTTTCAACCAAGTAAACATGAAAATTTGACAAGTCACTATTAACAAAAGTTTCAGTTTAATTTCTAAGGTTTCCAAAAAGTCCATAATCATCGGATTCTGATCATCCATTCAAAAGTTATAGTTATTTTGCTTCATCTCATGCTGCATATTTTGTACTTGACAAATTTACATTACATTAAATTTTTCTAAGTTTCAAATTCTCCAATTCCGACTCTTAGCAAAGCATAACCATTTAAAATTTATTATTCCTCCACCATGTTCATTTTATGGTTTACCCTTTTATTGCTTAAATATATTCCTATTTACTTCATCCATATTAAATTGAATGTCGTTCCATTAATTCATATTCGATTAACCATTCATTTAAAATAATTCTGATTTTTTTATTTATTTTAATTATTTAATTTCAATACTCACCTCATTTCATTTCATTTACAATTTGGTTCTAAATCGACCAATTTAATTTTTCTCGGGTTTACTTCCATTTATTCTAATTCATTTAACTTAATTAAATCCACTCAGATCTAAATTTCCATATTCTCGTTTTATCAATTTGAACTTTAATTTTAATTTTACTGTATCCTTATTTCATATTTACAATTCCTAATTTATTTCATTTCCCCATTCTATTTTGTTGAATTTCAAATCTATAATCATGAACTAATGTTAATTATTATTATTTAGATAATGCACTCCATTTTCTATAATACACCATTGAATTTATTTAATTTTCCTTAATTAACCTTTGTCCCACTCAATACCTTTATCCCTCTTAATACCCACAACTCAATGAGTTTAAATTTTCATTCCCCATTCATTTCCTAATTACTTTCCAAGCTTAAAGTTTCTAGTGATACCGGATCTCTTTTAATTCAATTCACTTAGCACGACTAAACTAAATTTCCATTTCACGTCTTAATTTAGTTTTAGTTCATAATGGAAAATTTTAATTAGTAAAGAACTCAATGATCCCGATTCTAGGTTCATTTTGATTTGAAACTTGAACAATCTATATTTATACCATTATATATAGAAAATTATACCATAAAAATTTGAATTCCAAGATCCTTTATCGAAACAAATTGTAAAATCACTGGGTGGTCTCCCCCACTCAGACTCTTATAAATAAACATCGGTAATGTGTGCACTCATTACCGAAGTTATTCTAGAGTCCAAGAAGGGATTTCGCAAGTATTTCGTTTAAAATCCTTGGAAACTATATCAAGAAATATTTCTTATAATACACTATTATTTCAAAATTTTGGAAAATCTATTTTCAAAGCACCAAAATTGAGTTCTCAAGTTCATTTCCATTTTATTTGGAAAATATATTCTGTAACCAATTATATTTAATAGATTTCATTTTCAAAAAAATTCCCAAAACCATTAAATTTTCCCCATTTGATTTATTATCTAAGCATCCATAACCAATAATAACTTAACATTATCACTTTCCAACTATGAATTCAAGCAAAATTTTATAATTTATAACCAAACTTATATTTAAAATATAATCCAAAACCATATTATATGGATTTTTTCTGTTCGAATATTTAGAAATTCCTATCGATACCATGGCGTCCCATGTATCGACCATATTCTATAAATATTCATTCGAACAAAACGACACAATATCAAACCATTTTATATAAAAATACAAGTACGCTCTCTCACACAGACACTCAAACTCATTCTAGGATATTACTAATCCTATCTCAAATGAGTTAATTCCCAAACAGAGCCGAGGTTATCGCTAACCAAAGCTCTTATACCATGTTGTAACGACCTGGATTTTTGACTGTTCAAATCAACAATGATCAACACATGCCGACCCAAACAAATCTCCAATACATGTAGTTATTAGGGAAATAAAAGAAAAGCAATGAAGAAGAGAAAGCAACGAAGAAGAGAAAATAATGACCGAATCTCACAGCGGGAGGATAACATATAATAAACAATTAACAGTACAAAAGCAGTTGAAAAATATGCATTAGATTATAATATACAATGATTATCATAGTTACACATACACATGTATATAAAACAAGGCAGCAGAACCGAAGTGTAGTGGGAAATTCATATATGTAATAGAAGTATACCAAGTCTTCATCTTCGTTCTCCAAGGCAAAATAATCTTCGCTAACTGCAACTCATACCTGATTCGAGCGTATTGCATAAAAAGAAACACAACAAACACTCGGATCAGAACTAAATCATTCTCATATTAGTCAAATTTAAATATGAAATAACATAAGTGTTATGGGTGTAGTAATCAAAAAAAAATTATGGGAAATTCACCAACCACGTCGCTAACGCGAGACGGGTTTACTCCATGAGAATATCCACGCATAGAAATTCTCAAATGATTTTTTGAAAAATAAAGCTATCATAAGCTCATCCCACACCACACAATGCAAGCGCACACCAAATGGGTGAGTTTTTTCTTATGATAACCCAATAGTGCTTTCATACGTGAAAATCCACTTTAATACTACTATTAGTGCATAGTGTCGAAAACCAATTCGCAGAAAAATATAAATCTTACCAAGCATAGTGACTATGCCCACATACGTAGTTTACACACAAATCGAACGACCCGTATTGTTTACTGGGTTTCCAACATGATGGTTCCTGATACAAAATATCATTGGAGGACATGAAGCTAAGTATCTCCCGGTTAACATCCAGACAACGGACACTGAATACATAGCGCGAAGTATATATCCCGGTTAACATCTAGACATCCGGCAATGTATATACTTTATTTCCTAAGGTATCGAGGTAGATCTACCGCCACAGCTTTCGATTTCCACTGATGATAATGTATACAACCTAATAGCCAGTTTACCATCAATTCGGGGTGTGAGGTTCGATGATGTCATGATATACACATAGCTATGCTTTAATAAGCCAAGCTTTGATCATTATTCTTTCATTTAATAACTTGAGTATGCCACATTGACAATTCACGACGTGCCACTGATTTCTATCAAAACACACCCTCTAAGTTCATATGCCTTAGAGACGAGAATATTTAGTTGCCACAAATTCGATATATATTCACAGAGATCAGTGCTAAGTAGTTAATTTCAATGTCAGACACACAATCCATACAAGTGTGTTCTAGGTCTGAATGGAAAAATAATCTGAAAATCTCTAAATATATTCAGATCTCATGCCACTTATAACCTCATATCGGGTGATCGGCCCAAACGAGACATCAGTAATCAATCCAAACAATTCGAAGACTTTCGGTCTTCACTTATCGATTTCAAAGTCTTCAATTTCTTTATAACGTCGTATTACTATTTGGAATGATTTTCTAGCAAATATTCAATCCTGGTCTTTCCAAGTAATAAGCACATTTTTAAAACAATAGTTATGGATCATTTCGGATTTCCCATTTAAATCTCCTTCCCAATGGTTATCGATTCAATTATAATCAAGGTTTGCTTAATTCCAATTTCCATAACCCCGTTATCGCTTTCCTTTTCGTGAAATTCAATATTCATTTTCCAGTTTTATATTCCAAATCGGTTTATATTCAAAATATAACATAGTTCATATCGAGATATCATAATCATTTAAAAATCGATTATATTCAAAATAATGTAAAAAAATTATTTCAAAATGCCATAATAATTTCGGGATCGATTTATACTCAAAATAGAATAATATTTCATATCAATATCATGATTGTTTCAAAATCGGTTTATATTCAAAGTAGAATAGTCTTTCAAATAATAATACCATAGTCCTTTTAAAATCGATTTATATTCAAAGGAGAATATTTTATTTGTTTATTTATTTCAAATCTCATTTTGAACCCACGGTTTCATCGAGAACAATTCCAATTTAGGAAGTATTTACAAAATCTTTAATAGTCTGAAAATGGATAATTATAAATAAAACTCTTTTGTGAAAAAACATAAATATTAAAATAATTACAGCAAAATAAAATAATTTAAATCACAACATATATACATATATTAAATGTTTTACTAAAATAATCTTTAAATAATAAATAATATAATTTATTTTAAATTATAGGTATATATATAATGCTTTACTAAATAATCTTTAAAATAATAAATACTATATAATAAATTGTATTTCAAAACTATAATTGTTTCTTTCTTTCATATTTCAATACTCAAAATTTATACTCTAGCTTTGATAAAATTTATTCCATCTCCATATCTCATTTTCAAAACAACATTCAAACCCAACCTTTCAAGTTAAAAGGATTTAAATTCATATTTAGTCCAAATCTTGAATACTTCCAAAATTCATCAAATACTCCTATTTTAAATTAAATCTAAAGAGAATCGTCAAATTCAGCTTTAAACCAATTAAAATTTGAGTAATCAAATCGTATTTAAATCACATTACCAAATCCATAATTTATTTTGGAATAATTGCTTTAACACATTCAATGAACATTCCAGTGTCAATATCAGTTCAATAATCAATTTCAAATCAAAGCATTCATCACAACCATTTCATTCAAACGGTAAATATTAAATCGTTTCACTGGTTAATAAGGTTCGGGATTTCCATTTAGAAATTTAATTTAATTAACATAACTGATTATCAATCTCAATTTGCACAGTAACATATTTGCATGTCAGTTTAAGCAACAACCACCAATCAATTCACAACCAGACAGCAAAATTTAATTTATAACTTAATTTAATAAATATGGGAACAGTTCAGTTAATTGTGAGCGATAAATTTTCTTACCTTTGGGTATTTAGTTGATCAAACGTCCAACCAAAGCCTAAAAATTTGCAGTCTCCAAACGCAGCGAGATTAGTGCCAGAACATCTGTAATTTCGCCATGATCCCAATGGAACAAACAGCATCCAAATCCGAGTTCATATGCATAAGTTATCAATATTAGAATATACGATATATATATAATTTAAATAAAATATTAATATAAAAAAAATATACCACATCAGCTTCCTCAAAAAGTTCCTGGTCTCTCTCCAAATCGCATGAACAGTAAAGCACGCTGGCAGAACCCATTCGCTGTCAACTTTGACTACCGATTGTGGCACATTCAGGCCATGAGAAGCTTTGGGACCACCGTCTTTTGGAAGCTCTCCTCCAGGCGCATCTACCCTGTCGATGACGTGACCTCCGGTGGTTTTTTCCTCCTCCGGCGGAGAGATGAACATGAGGGATTTCCAGCCTTCGACGACCAAATTCCGGCGATTTACTCCACGATAGAACCTCCGACCATATGCGATAAACTCGTATGGATATCCTCTATAATACCCAGAAGCCCGATTTTACGATTAACTCAAAGATCATAAAACCCCAATTTACACCTAAGGTTTGGCGATTTCTGACAAATCCAGGTACTGCATGTCGAAATAAATCATACCAGCAGCTTCGGATCGTCGTGAGCTTCGAATCGACATATAATTTGCTAGGTTTTCAGGAGAGTTGAATTTAAAGTTGGAATTTTTATCTGAGCTAGGGTTTGGAATTTTGCTTTCAGCCATTAGAGGAAAATTCGACTGTGGACATTATGCGTATAATGAAAGTGGGCTGATGAGGTGGATATGGAATTTATCAGCATATGTATAGAGGGTCCAATAGGAGAAATAAACAGTTATCCAATTACACTGATTCCTTTTACGTTTTATTCTGTACGATCAAATGACAAGTCCGATTGTAGCGAAATTTGAAATTTTACAATATTTCACCATCCCGGATCCGATGAAACTGGTTTCATCGAATTACGAGACAGTTGCCAAAAAAGCTAAATTTCAGATTTAATTAATTAATAAAATATTCAATTATCCGTTTAACTATTTTAATTCAATCTAAATATTTATGAAATTCCATTTTAATCCAATCACAACTTAAATAAATTTGATAAGTCGATTTCACAACTTTTAAGTTCCCAAATTTAATCATTTCGAAATTTAAATTTCGAATTGCAATTACAAATTAAACAACTCAGAATTCCACCATCTACCAAATTAAATTTGAATTCTAACTATGAATTAAACAACTCAAATTTATTTAATTATTAAAATATTAAATTCCAAATTACAACCTCTCTAAATATAAACTCAAATTAAAATCTGTTTATATTCAATTCAAGCCAGCATCACTATTAAAATCAACAAAACATTGATTTTAACCAATATTATTCAATTTATTTATTTTAATTTAAATATACAGAAAATTATGGGGTGTTACAATAACACGCTTTCTAATGCTCAAGAAGTTCGGATTACCATTCAATAAGTCAGTCAGGCGATTTTGGTATACTTGGTTTGTGTTTTCATTGGATTTAGAAATGAAAGTAAGAAAAAGAGGTTAGTAGAGTTGCAAGTGTAATTGGAATGAGAAAGCTAGAATTTGAACACTTACTGGATTGAAACCACCTCCTAACGCACATGATGTATTGTCGAATGTTAAACCATTGGGTCTTATGTCACCCACGTTACTAAACTCGTCGTTGATGATATTTCTCTTTAGGACGGATTCAAACTAAATGAATGAAGGAGTCTCCTTTTGGCAATGCTTGAAGTCATTGGAAAATTTTACATCTTCAAAGGTGTTCTCCACGCCTATAACCTCCATGTACGCTATATATAATGTGCACATGTATGAGTAGGTTGTTGGTTGGAGTTGCATAGGAGCTATCCTTATTCGTCTTAGAAAATCAACGACGAAAGAAGGGAATAGAGGAATGGCTCTGACTACTGCTTACTTCTATATACGGCTCCTGCGGATTGTGAAGTCTGTCTAAAATGTTGGATGAAACCCCGACCTTGTCCTAGAAAAAGCGGCGCTTTTCTTAATCGGCTTCATCGATTGTCGAAACCTAAGGGCCTTAGGTTCGTTTAGGATAATCGCACCATTGAACTCATCAAATAATCGATTATCACCCACTCCTTTGCCTTCTTTGTCAACAGAAATGTCTAATTCAGTGGATTCTATATCTTTATGAAGACTAATTTCAAATATGGAGTTCGGGCTGCCTGAAGGCTCGGGACTCGATAGAGAAATGTCGGGATTGGATGAGATTCCATAGCTTTGTCTTTCTTGGACTCTGAATATCTAGTTGGGTACCTTCGAGACGTATTAGCTGTACTATCGAAGAAATATCAATTATTAGAGTAAAATAGCCTTTACCCCCTCGCGTGTGTGTGTGTGTGTGCATTGCAAGTGTGGTAACACATAGAAGAAGCAATAAAGGCATGTTGATATCCAATATGCGTTGAAGTGTTGAAGAAGTTTATGTTTTAAACTCCGAAAGTGACAAGTAAGTTTGTTGTGCATTTATAAAGTCTGATCTTTAAAGAGGCTCTATCCTAACTGTTCTCGAGATCATAAGTCATGGATTAGAGTTGTCAAAGTCATCGCGTGTGCCAAGTTTGATAATATGCAGAAATACATAAAAGTTATGCTAATTATATGAGAGTTGGGTTGAAATTCCAAAGTTGAGTGCTTCGGGTCGAGTTAGGACATTGGGTCGGAACTACTCGACCCAACCCGATGCCGCTTACTCAACTTTCAACTCTTCTGTCTTTTGATTTTAGCAGCATACATCATTAGACTTGTATCACCCTTCTCCTTCCTTCGTGATTTCAGACTCCCCTATGTTTTCTTTTGTTGCAGCTCCGGCTTGCCAAAGCTTTAGAGTGAAGAGATGGACCATTCACTGTCGCTTCTGACACCATCGGAGGTCCGATGATGCATGCACCATCGCCACCGATGATCCTGACACCACTAGCAATGGCGGCGATGTAAGGCCTCAGAGCATCATCGCCTCGGCAGCAAATAGAGGAATTGGGCAGATCTGTAAGCTGAATTCATTAGAAAATCTGAAATAAGGCAAAGGTTCAACAACCTAGCAACTACCTATGAGTTCGATTTCAAGAATTGATCGAATTTTGAAGGAGGCAGAGAACTAGGGTAACTGGACTTAAGCGGTTCAATGAAGAAAGAAATAAAGTGAGAAAGAGAGAATTCATTGGTTTATATACTATATCAGAAGGAAATTTGTATTCCTATGAAATGACAGGTCAGCCCATTCTCCCGAACAAATATCATAGACGGTTCAGAGCCATACGGTTCGAATATATCGACGAGTTGTTTTGTTTTGACATGACCCACCTCCTTCATTAGATGTTATCTATTTTGAACCAAATAAGATCAATTCACCTTCCCTGGTTCCAAAAACATGATTTTTTTTTCCTTAAGGGACGCCCTGCTCAAGTCTCGAGAAGCTGCTAAAAGGAAACTTGTGGATGTAATTACTGAGAGTCCTCCATCCAAGAGATCCAAGGATGTGGAAGATCAAACTTCTTGTCCTGATAGGGATGTTGATTTGCCCATAACTACTTCTCCAAAGGTTGCTTCCCCGGCAGATATTTTTTTATCTGAAACTCCTGAAGTTTTTATTGTGATCCACAAAACAATGAGACTTTCTTCTCCTTTTGAGGACCTCAATTTTCGAGGACCTTCTGTACCTTCAACTATTAAGGGCTTTACAAGTTGGTTAAACTAATTATGTCTTCATCCTCATTTTCTTGTATTAATCTTCCATCTTCCATTCCTAATTTATTTAGTTATCATCAATTTCTTGCCAAGCAACAACTCTCGGTATTATTCTTACTTCTTACTTCTTGTGGTCTTGTAAGTGTGCCTCTCATTTCTACTATATCTTTCTTTCTTTAGGTCATCAAGTGATGGTTCTTATTACAAGAAGGTGTCATCAAGACTTATTCCATTTTGTCAAATCTAAAGGAAGAAAATCTCTTCTTAAAAGAAAAATTGCTACACTTATCAATGCTACAGAGGGTGCGATAAAGAAACAGGAGTCATTAGAAGTTGCCCTCCCTGAAGCAGATTCTTTAGTAGCTGAGGAGAAAGGAATCAATCTATATTTAATTGAATAACGTAAAGCTTTAACCAATACCTTGGGAAGAACTAAAGAAGAAATAACTGCAATTGATTCTAGCCGTTCTTCGAGAAGAAAATTCTTTTCTCAAGGAAAAGAATGCCTCTCTTAGGTGGAAGCTTGAGAAGAATGGTGCTTCCATGACGAAGGCTATTAGTGTGATTAACGATGTTAAGCAAAGGCTTTCCTGTTTCCACCAAACCACATTGGATGAGATCATGGTCAATTCGTTCGAGAATGCATTTCTACACATTTATGTCAATAACAAAAGAAAATACCTTGACTTAAGCTTTTCCTTAATTGATTCACTTAAGGTTTATGAGAAAGACAAACCAAATAAAGGAGGGAATTTTCATTCCTGAGAGAGAGGAGACTGATGTGGTAAAGTTGTTGTTTATAGATGCATCCTCGCAGAAGAGTCAGATGCTGATGGTGAGGAAGATGTAGCTGCAAATGTCAACTACATTAATGATGACGGCTATGGTTTTAAAGTCTGTGACATTACTAGATATAGAGGCGATTGTAGTGACAACTTTAATGATGCTAATGATATTTTTGAATTTTCCAATAGCCATGATGAAGTGTCAAGTATCAATCTCATGACCCTTGGTCATAGCGCCATTCCAACTAGAACTCTCGACCCTTTCGACACACAAGAGGAGGAGGAGATAGGTTTGAGCTCAAAGAGTGCTAAAAATGTTGAGACTCACCAAGCTTCCACTTCAATTTCTAAGGTATGATAATTTTTTTATAGTATCCTCCTTTGTTCATATTCTCAATAATTATCCTCTTTCCTCTCTATTAGATGAAAAGGAAAAAAAATTAGATCTTAAGCACATCCAGCTCGAAAAGATATGACCAGAAGTAGCTCATCTCACTAGGAAGCTAAATAAGAAAACAAATGAATGTAACACCATATCTGATAAATACCGACGGCTTGATAAAAGTTCCACTAGACTAATGTCCTTTAAGGAAAAGGAAGTAGCTCCTAGGATGTGGATGGCTAGACTGTGTTGTGAAAGACTTTTGAAAGAGAATGCTGAATTAACAACTCTATACTAGATGTTAATTGAAGATAAAGACATGTTGGTGCATCTTTTGTATAAAGTTTATAGTAGATATGAAATCATAGATTTTTTTTCTAGGTGACCTTAGTTGAGGTCTTCTCAGACATCTTCATAGAATTGACGATAATATTAATTTATTTTCTAGGTGAATTAGATGTGGATATGTGGATTGGAAACCATCCAGATTAAATGAATGTCAGCCTACATGATGTGGAATATGAATGAAAACCAAAATTTTTGGTAGAACTAAATTTGTTGAAACATGAAGAGTTGAGTTTCAACACAACAGAATTTTTGGCAAATAAATGGGTTTGTAGTATTCTTCCTACCTTAGTAATTTCGGGGACAAAATTCTTTTAAGGGGAAAGAATGTAACGACCCAGATTTTTGGTCATTTATTTTAAATACTTAATATTGTTTTAAATATTGAGTTGACAATATAAATTAATATTTATATTGTGTTATAGATTTTATAATCGAATTACAATTTATTTCGAATATTTATAATTATCGGAATATGAGAATTTGAAATAATTCAATTCGAATTTAAAACGGAGATAAATAATTCAAATGATTAATATGAATTTTATTTGAATTTAAAACAAAATATAATTGAATTCAGAATTTTAAAATAAATCAACACGATGAATCAATGTAAATTCTATTTGAATAGAACTGACGATAATATTAATTTATTTTCAAGGAATAAATTGTTTTGAATTTAATTTATATTATATCGATTTAATATGGTTATTATATATATATATATATATGTTCAAATTAAATGTCAAAATATATACTGTTCAGTTCAGAATAGCGTCATAACAATTAAACGTCAGTCGTTATGTTAAAATAGCGGTTCATGAATTCATGTAATGGACCCTGAGATATTTTAATGGATAAGATCGAAGTCGAATCAAAATCAAATCATATTTAAATCAAATATCAAATCACATTTAATATTTTGTACCTTAACCTACTCTATCCCTAAACTATCTGTACCTTGCGCGCATACCCAATTTCCGTAACGCCGAAGTATCTTCCTTTATAAAACCGCAGTGACTTTTGTTTTCTTTCCTACTGGTTTTTGATCAAAAACAGATTCATTAAAATGGCCAGATTAAGTTGGAATAAAATATAAATGGACGTATATGGGTTAGACAGGTATTGAATGAAGTATATGAAGATTAAAATTTGTGTGCCCGACAAAAAGGTACATGTTTAAATTCCATATTAGATTTTATGCACCGGATCGGCAAGCTACTTGGCTTTTTGATTTTCTTTTTGAATGGAAAGGGTCTAGAGAGGCGAGTTGAGGTTTGAACTATCGACCGGTACAAAGAAGGTTATGGAGAAATTTTCCGGAAATTTAAGGAGTTTGAATATTTTTAAGATAATTTGATAATTAGAAATCTATATATCAGTATATATAGAATCCGGTAAGGAAACGAACTTAAAAATAGAATATTATAAACAAAAGGAAATCGAAAATCTGGTAATAGAAAGATATATATATATATATATACGTTTTAAAAATGAATAAGTGGTTTTATGGTGTTGATGATTTGAGATAAGTGGTCTTGTCTGTTTTGAAGTTGAAGATGTTATTCAGTCAAGGTCTGAGAGGTAATTATACCCCAACCTGATTGATTTCATTACTAACTGATAAACAGCAAGATCCAGTCTCGAAGAGAAATGTTTGAATAAGAGTTAGTTGAATGCAGTATTTTGGGTTGTTGTAACAATGTTTTACGCAACATTCTTTTTAACCTAAGTAAGTGGAAATTTGGAAATATAATAATAAATATTTCCTGAGTATAGAAATAAATGAATGGTCGTGGAAGAGATAAGTAATAGGAATGTTTCCAATTATAAATAGAAAATATTTTCTAAGTGTAGAAAATAAAAGAAGGCGAGATATGGAAATGTTTTCCAAATAGCGTAAAAAGCCAAGATGATAATTGAAAATATTTGTTTAACAAATATTGATAAGGAAATAGAGAAATGATTTAATTAATGAAATATTAATTAAAGGGCCCAGTGATTTGTAACACCCCGAATTTTCTATTAACATTAAATTAACAAATTAAGGTATAATTAATTCTAAATGAAAGAATTAAGGGAAACGGGTTACGCCGTTGCGTTCATCTCGGAATTCTACTTGAGATAGAGTCCGAATTTGTGTAAATCGGACTCTGTGTGAAGGAGTTATGACCTCCGGAAGTTTCAGAATTCACTTTAAATTTCAAACAGCTCAGAATTCGGTTTAAATTTCAAAAACAGACCCAAACTGGGCTGGGCGGGAAAATTCCCGCCCAGGAACCAGGTCGAGCTGGGGGTCGACCTGGGTACCCAGGTCGACCAGAGTGTCGACCTGGGGGTCGACTTGCCCAGTCAACCTGGTCAGGTCCTGGCTGGCCTGGTCGGGTTCTGGTCGAATTTCTGAGCTCTGGTGTGTCACTAGGGCTGATTTGTCACTTTCTGATTGGCTCCTCTTGGTATGTATGGTCTGGATTCACTCTATGATCATCTGACGGCTCAAATCAATCTGAAATTCTATAAATACAACCCAACACTCAACCTAAATTCACACAAATAAAATAGAACTAGAGCCATCATGCTGTTGGGAGGAAACTAGGAGTAGCCGTCAGTTGGAGAAAGCTTAGAGACGATCGAAATCTAATTCAATTAAGAATCAAAACAACGTTTATCTACCCAAAGGAAAGCATTGCAAATTCAGAACTCAGAAACCAGAACTCAAGTTCGTCGTTCGTTGTAAGTTTAGTTATGTTTTGGGATGCAAATCAAAATCAATGTCATGCCTTGGAAATAAATTGAAAATAGAACGATGTTTATTATGTTATATGTGGAGTTGAATGATATTGATTTATGTCTGTGGTTCTATTTTGTTATCACGTTGAATTGGTAATTAATGGATAAGTCTATTCATATATATATGAACTTGGAGCATAACCTTTTATGACAAGTTGTGTAGTTATCATGTTATGCAAGTTTTAGGTTGTAAAATCCTATCACATATGTGACCAAATGTTAGTTCTACATGTTTATGTGTATATGTTAAACCTATGCCATAATTCAAGTTCACACTTATTCATATGTTTGTGATTGGTTTGCAAGTTCACATATATTTAAGATGATTTAGTCTGTGTTGTAAATCCACATATAAGTTGATTTAGTCTATGTTGCAAATTCACATATATGTCTATGATGCAAATTCACATATATGTATGTGGCTTAATCTACGTTGCAAGTTCACACCCATGACATTCATGATGACTATTTTGCAAGTTCACCCCTATTGTGTTCATATTGACTATGCCAAAAATGCCAAGTTTACACCTGTGTCATGTTTATGTTAATGGATTTCTTTATGCAAATTTTGTGTACGCTAAATTAGGCTAAGTTTTTAGGCTAATATTATATGTCAAAAATCATGCGAGCGGAAAATTAGGCTAAGATTGTTAGCCTAATATTTAGACGGGGTAACGTTGGGAAAAATTGGTGATAATAGGAAACTTGACATAAGTGGGTGAAAAATCACACAGATAATTTATGGCTTAAAATGGTATAAATTATATACCTAAAAATGATGAATTTGGAAAGTGGGCCATAACACTTGACTGCTAAAAAATTTACATATAAGAATAAAAGAACAAATATGTGAATTTATGAAATACGAGTATGCTTAACCCGAGGTTGAATTGAGTTGTGATATAAACCTGCCCGGACCCGCCTGGTTGTCCAGTAGTCACAATAGTACCTATCCAATGTGGGAGGTTAACGCATTAAGCCCAATAAAGACCCGAGGTTAGACTGATTTGCAATGTAAACCTGCCCGGAACCGACCGGCTGTCCAGTAACCGCAACAATACCTGTCTAATGTCAGTGGTCGGTGCTTTAATGAATAAATTAAAGCTAGAATGAGGAAGGTAGGATTAAGTTAACTAAAACACTTAACCAATTCAACATGTTAACTAAACTGATGGGTGGGTTTAGGTTAATACAGACACTTAACCACTTAACATGTTTGACTAGAAAACCCTAGTAACGAGGACCCATTTCAGCAGTAACCCAATTAGGTATCATGGTACACTAAAACTAGACAGGGTGGGGCGCGATTACTGGGCTGATTGTAAGCAGTCAAAAGCGACGGCGGTTGGTGTAGTAGTGTGGGTTCTAACGGAGTGCGGGCGTGCACACACTTTGGAGCAGACAAACAGGGCACTGAGCAGTAGTATAACCTATGCATTCTAGAATTGTTTCGGGCCGCCACCATGGGACCTGATACACCTCATGGTAGGACCAGCATAGGAATCTACGAACAAGTGGGGCTGTATGACACATATGTTTATGTGAGTAGGATCCGATCTTTAGAAAGGGGATCACTTCACCCTGATCATGGGGTGCCAACTGAGAAAGTGCAATTAGGTGCAGAGAAGTAACTGTGAGTGCGTTTAGTATAGTTAATATTTCCTGCCATTTCTTATCTTATATTCTGGTATTTTCCTGTTCTCAGTTTATACAAGTCATGATCTTTTTATTGTTCTCATGCTAGAATTATAAATAGACTTACTAGACTTATGTCTGACCCATTTTTCTTTTGCTTTCTTTTCTTCTGTTTCTCCCCCCTCTGGTCCACAGGGAGGAAACACCTCAACTTAGTCAGATTTTTCATCCAGCTTGAAGAGAGAGAATGTATTTCTTGGATCTCTTTCGTTTTGGGCTATGGCTTTGGACATTCTATGGGGATTTATGCAGTTTTAATCTTGTTTCATGCTTCTTTAAGTTTTAAATCAAGACAGTATTATGGTTGTAATAATTAGAAGTTTGTTTTGAGGCAACAATGGAAATGTTTTGTATGAACACGTATTTATGAAATGAAAGTCTGTTTGTTTTTCGCTGCTTATATATATATATATATATATATATATATATATATGTTTGTATCTGTCTTGTGTTTTATCTGTGACTCTTACTTATAAACCTCCACCGAAGTTAAGGCATTCCCTTTGTGAGTGACCTTAATGGAGGTGGGGTGTTTCACTTGGTATCAGAGCACAGGTTTACCGGATTAGATTAGGGTTTTTGAAACTATTTTCAAAAAGAAGTTTAAAGAAGCATTTTTTTTTCAAGAAAAAAGCGTTGTTTTTAAAAGGCATAATTCCCCAAAGCCATATGCACTATCTCTCTATCCTTTTGTCTTGAATCTTTCCTTTTTGTTTCAGCATGTCTGGAGAGCTTAACCTTCCCCAAGGAGTACCGATACCTGGCTGGTTCCGGAGGTACCTAGAGGCTAGAGCCAATGGTGCGGGCCCAGCAGACATTCCTCCTCCCACAGTGGCAGCGGTTCCTCCTCCTTCTTCTTCTCGTGGAAATACTTTCTCTAAGACGTGTACAGACTTCAAGGCTATGGGTGGAAAGGACTTTTATGGAACTGAATCCTTTGTAGTAGCAAGGAACTGGCTGAAGGAGACCGAAGATTTGTTCGTCATCTTCGAAGTAGACGACATGCAAAAGATACAGCTAGCAGTGTGGTTGCTTAAAGACAAAGCTTCTTATTGGTGGGAAGTTACCCATGCTGAGAGGCCAGTGGAAACTTGGGAAGATTTCAGGATGAGGTTTGAGATGAAATTCCTCTCCCAAGCTGAAAGAAGCCTGCAGATGGAGAAGTTCCTGACTCTTAAACAAGGAAGTATGACGATCAAGGAGTATGTCAATTAGTTTAATCAGCTGGCCAGATTTGGGCTAGATTTAGTAAACACCCAACACAAGAAAGCCCTTCGCTTCGTTAAAGGTCTGAATGAGCCTCTACACAGTATTGCTATGACCCATATACCCATGGGAGCGACTTATGAAAGCTTGGTGGACATGGCGCTGCTACACGAGGAAGATAAAGGCAAGAAAGAGGCAAAGGTGAAAGTGCCTCAAGAAAAGAAAGAGGGT
The DNA here is from genome assembly GCA_030737875.1 of Allium sativum. NCBI lineage: Eukaryota > Viridiplantae > Streptophyta > Magnoliopsida > Asparagales > Amaryllidaceae > Allium > Allium sativum. The sequence continues at coordinate 163,753,970 of CM060916.1, read as the reverse complement.
CTGCAGGCTAAGAAAACAGACTTCAAGAAGGGCGGGAAGAACAACCAATCTCATGAAAAGAGAAGGTGTAATTTCTGTGGCATTGTTGGACATATAGCGAAAGACTGCAGAAAGAAGAAGGCGAAGATGAATGGTGATTGTTTCCATTGCAGTGAGACTGGACACCTAGCTAAGGACTGACCAAAGAAGCGGGGGCAGGGATAGAAGACTGGATCCACTTCAGGGGGACAAGTTCACGCGCTGGTGGCACCTTCGCAGGAACGAGGTAGAAATATTTATGTAGAAAAATTAGTTTATCTTTATGATCATCCAGTTCGCACTCTCTTTGATTCTGGCGCATCACACTCCTTTATTTCATCTGCTTTAGTAGAATCTCTGCACCTAGACACTAGTATGGTAGAAGATCCCTTGGTTGTTTCAAATCCAATTGGGGGCTCAGCTTATTTGTCAATGGTTTGTTTGGATTTGAAAATCACTATTCTAAGTGTTGAGTTTAGATGTAGTGCCTTTGTTTTGGGTTTCTCGGGATATGGATTGAACATAGGCATGGACTGGTTATCCAGTAATGGTGCCATTCTTGATTGTGAGAAAAGAGTGGTTAGACTCTTGACTCGGCTCGGTAACACTCTAGAAATTTCTTGTAATCCCTTGAATGCTTTTATGCTTAGTTATCTAGAGTCGCTTGATGCTTCTGTTGAGAATTTGCAGTCGGTTAGAGTAGTCCGTGAATACCCGGATGTCTTTGAAGAGGTGAAGGGCTTAACTCCGAGGCAGGAAATAGACTTCCGCATATATCTTGTTGATAATGCAAAGCCTGTAGCTTTACCCGTTAGACACATAGCTCCAAAGGAGAGAAAGGAGCTCAGTAAGCAAGTTAAGGAGCTTCTTGAGAAGGGGTTTATAAGGCGGAGTATCTCGGAATGGATTGCTCCAGTGGTGTTCGCCACCAAAGCAAATGGCTCACTACGTCTTTGTGTGGACTATAGGGAGCTAAACAAGCCGACTAAGAAGAATAGACACCGCTTCCCAGAATAGTTGTTTGATCAGCTTGTAGGTGCGTCGGTCTTCTCCCAACTTGATCTGGCTACTGGGTTCCATCAGCTAAGGGTTGCGGAAGATAGCATTGATAAGACGGTGTTCAGAACCCCAGACGGTTTCTTCGAGTGGCTTGTCATGCCTTTCGGCCTGACAAACGCACCCGCTTATTTCGTAGACCTAATGAGCAGGGTGTTCAGAGAATTCCTCAACAAGTTTGTGGTTATCTTCGTAGACGATATTTTGATCTTCTCAAAGAATGAGGAAGAACATGCTCAGCATCTGAAGGAGACCATGGATACTCTCCGGGCACATCAGCTAAAAGCAAAATTTTCCAAGTGCCACTTTTGGAGAGAAGAAGTAAGGTTCCTTGGACATGTAGTGTCCAAAGAGGGGTTAGCTGTGGACCCCGCGAAATTGGTGGCGGTGCAAGATTGGAAGGCACCAACAAATGCAACTGAAGTCCGAAGCTTTCTCCGGCTAGCAGGTTTTTACCGAAAGTTCATTAGAGATTTCACGAAAATCTCAGCCCCACTCACAAGGCTAACAAAGAAGAATCTAGCGCTCGTCTGGGATTTGGATTGTGATATTACTTTCCAACGCTTGAAAAGGGCTCTCACAACAGCCCCAGTTCTTACATTGCCAGATGGAAGCAAAATGTTCACAGTATACACAGATGCATGTGGAACGGGACTAGGCGTTGTTCTGATGCAAGAAGGGAAGGTAGTAGCTTATGGTGGAAGACAATTGAAAGTTCGTTAAAGCAACTACCCAACCCACGATCTTGAGTTAGCCGCCATCGTCTTTGCGCTTAAGTCCTGGCGCCATTGTCTCCTAGGTGATAAGTTCGAATTATATACTAACCATAAATCATTGAAGTATCTTTTCTCATAGAAAGACCTTAACCTAAGGCAGCAAAGGTGGATGAAGTTTCTTATCTCGAATGATTTTGAGATTTCCTATACTCCTGGGAAGGGCAACGTAGTAGCAGACGCCTTAAGCAGAAAGAAGCTAACCTTAAGCCCTCTCTTTGTGGAAAGGCAAAGCTTGGAGTTCATAGCAAGCTTTAAGTTCAGACCCTCCATTGACTTTGTACCCGGCCTGCTAGCATCACTAGAAGTATGACCCACTCTTTTAGATACGATAGGGGCCGCACAACGCGAAGACCCTCAGCTTGTTGATGTGATTGATATGTTAATTAGGGGTGAAACTTCCAGTCACCTCAATAGGTACTCCATCAATGATAAGGGTTGGCTGAGGCGAGATGGAAGATTATGCGTCCCACAAGTAAGGGATTTAGTAAAGACGGTTCTCGAGGAAGCACACCATTCCAAGATGACAATACACCTAGGTGGAGACAAGATGTACGAAGACGTAAAGAGAGTTTTCTTTTGGAACGTCATGAAGAAGGACGTGGAAAAATTCGTTTCTAATTGCATGATATGCCAACGGGTCAAGGCAGAACAAAAGAAGCCTGGAGGATTGCTTCATCCTCTAGAAATCCCACAATGGAAGTGGGATAGCATATCAATGGACTTCATTGATGGGTTGCCTAGGTCAAGAAGGGGCAATACTAGCATTTGGGTAATAGTGGACAGGCACACAAAAAGCGCCCACTTTATACCTGTCAAGAGTAGAAGGACTGCCTCATCTCTAACATCTCTTTGTCTCAAGGAAATAGTTCGACTCCATGGAATACCCTCCAGCATAGTGAGTGACCGAGATCCTATCTTTACGAGCGAGTTTTGGCGGAGTCTGCAAGAAGCTATAGGCACGCATTTATGCTTGAGCATGGCCTATCACCCCCAAACTGATGGTCAGACGGAGAGGGTGAACATAGTATTAGAAGATCTTTTAAGACTATGCGTTCTTGACTTTGGAGGGACATGGGAGGATCATCTTCCTTTAGTGGAATTCGCCTACAACAACAGCTACCAAGCCACCATCGGCATGGTGCCCTTCGAAGTTTTGTACGGAAGACCATGTCGATCACCCACTTGTTGGTGGGAGTCTACAAACAAGGTTATACTTGGGCCAAACATGATTAGAGAGACTTCAGAAAAAGTGGACTTGATACGAAGGAGAATGAAGACTGCCCAAGATAGACAGAAATCCTACGCAGACAAAAGAAGGACCGACCTTGAGTTCGAGGTTGGGGACAGGGTTTTCCTTAAGGTATCTCCTTTAAGGAACGTCGTTCGCTTTGGATCCGCAGGAAAGCTAGCACCAAGATTTGTAGGACCGTTCCCTATCATCGAGAAGATTGGGAAGATGGCTTATAGAGTAGAGTTGCCCGAAAGGTTGGCAGGAATTCACAATGTCTTTCACGTTTCTCATCTCCGGAAATGTTTACATGAGTCTGCGGAAGTAGTGGAGCCAAGCATTCTAGAAGAAGTTGAAATAAAACGAGAAACAACTGTGAGGAGAGTCCCAACTCGAATCGTAGGAACTGAAATTAAAAAGCTGCGCAACCGCGAAGTCAAGCTTGTTAAAGTTCAATGGAGCGATGCTGAGGAAGATGCGACTTGGGAAACTGAGGACATAATACGCGCTGCCTACCCTTTTCTTTTTGAGGGTACATCTTTGACCTCTCTTTTTCCATAAGTTTATGCTTGTATCTACCTTTTAGTGTATCTTCTCGGTCCTTTTTCTCCTAACTCCTTAGGTAGAAACTAATGGATGTAAAGATGTATTTGAAACATGTTATGATCGATGGCTGCAAGTGGTTGCAAGTGGTTGCTCGTGGATGCATATACACACACCCTAGGTATTAGATCGGCTCAGTCACTTCCATATTGCATACGGATATACGTATTCATACTTGTATGTGGTTGAAACTTGATATGTTGTCATGTGGATGTCCCATTTGTATGAATGGTTGCGCACTCATGTAGAATTATGAGTAGGGAAAAATTTTCATACATAATGGATTCATAACACTTACATGATTTGCATTAAGGAGTTCAACTGAATCAGCAGACCGCCTAATTTTTGCATTAGATAAGGACATATACACACACTATGCATATGATCATGAAGCATTAGAAGTCTTTTAAGGACAATAGATGCCTGTGTTTGTTGGTTGAGTAGATGGACGATTGGATGTTAGGATATACGTTCTTCCAGACTTGAAGATTTAGGGGACTAAATCCTTTAAGGAGGGGAGAATGTAACACCCCAAATTTTCTGTTAACATTAAATTAACAAATTAAGGTATAATTAATTCTAAATTAAAGAATTAAGGGAAACGGGTTATGCCATTGCATTCGTCTCGGAATTATGCTTGAGATAGAGTCCGAGTTTCTGTAAATCGGACTTTGTATGAAGGAGTTATGACCTCCGGAAGTTTCAGAGTTCAATTTAAATTTCAAACAGCTCAGAGTTCGGTTTAAATTTCAAAAACAGGCCCAAACTGGGCTGGGCGGGAAAATTCCCGCCCAGGAACCAGGTCGACCTGGGTACCTAGGTCGACCAGGGTGTCGACCTAGGGGTCGACCCAGAGGTCGACCTGCCCAGTCGACCTGGTCAGGTCCTGGCTGGCCTGGTCGGGTTCTGGTCGAATTTCTGAGCTCTGGTGTGTCACTAGGGCTAATTTGTCACTTTCTGATTGGCTCCTCTTGGTGTGTATGGTCTGCATTCACTCTATGATCATCTGACGGCTCAAATCAATCTGAAATTCTATTAATACAACCCAACACTCAACCTAAATTCACACAAATGAAATAGAACTAGAGCCGTCATGCTGCTGGGAGGAAACTAGGAGTAGACGTCAGTTGGAGAAAGCTTAGAGACGATCAAAATCTAATTCAATTAAGAATCAAAACAACGTTTATCTACCCAAAGGAAAGCATTGCAAATTCAGAACTCAGAAACCAGAACTCAAGTTCGTCGTTCATTGTAAGTTTAGTTATGTTTTAGAATGCAAATCAATGTCATGCCTTGGAAATAAATTGGAAAAATAGAATGATGTTTATTATGTTATATGTGGAATTGAATGATATTGATCTATGTCTGTGGTTCTATTTTGTTATCACACTGAATTGGGAATTAATGGATAAGTCTATTCATATGTATATGAACTTGGAGTATAACCTGTTATGACAAGTTGTGTAGTTTATCATGTTGTGAAAGTTTTAGGTTGTAAAATCCTATCACATATGTGACCAAATGTTAGTTCTACATGTTTATGTGTATATGTTAAACCTATGCCATAATTCAAGTTCACACTTATTCATATGTTTGTGATTGATTTGCAAGTTCACATATATGTAAGATGATTTAGTCTGTGTTGTAAATCCACATATATGTAAGTTGATTTAGTCTATGTTGCAAATTCACATATATGTCTATGATGCAAATTCACATATATGTATGTGTCTTAGTCTACGTTGCAAGTTCACACCCATGACATTCATGATGACTATTTTGCAAGTTCACCTCTATTGTGTTTATGTTGACTATGCCAAAAATGCCAAGTTTACACCTATGTCATGTTTATGTTAATGGATTTCTTTATGTAATTTTTGTGTATGCTAAATTAGGAAAAGTTTTTAGCCTAATATTATATGTCAAAAATCATGCGAGCGGAAAATTAGGCTAAGATTGTTAGCCTAATATTTAGACGGGGTAACGTTGGGAAAAATTGGTGATAATAGGAAACTTGACATAAATGGGTGAAAAATCACACAGATAATTTATGGTTTGAAACGGTATAAATTATTTACCTAAAAATGATGAATTTGGAAAGTGGGCCATTTCACTTAATTGTTAACAAATTTACATATAAGAATAAAAGAACAAATATGTGAATTTAGAAAATACGAGTATGCTTAACCCGAGGTTGGATTGAGTTGTGATATAAACTTGCCCGGACCCGCCCGGCTGTCCAGTAGTCACAACAATGCCTATCCAATGTGGGAGGTTAAGGCATTAAGCCCAATAAAGACCCAAGGTTAGACCGAGTTGCGGTGTAAACCTGCCCGGAACCGACCGGCTGTCCAGTAACCGCAACAATACCTGTCTAATGTGAGTGGTCAGTGCTTTAATGAATAAATTAAAGCTAGAATGAGGATGATAGGGTTAAGTTAACTAAAACACTTAACCAATTCAACATGTTAACTAAACTGATGGGTGGGGTAGGTTAATACAGACACTTAACCACTTAACATGTTTGACTAGAAAACCCTAGTAACGGGGACCCATTTCAGCAGTAACCTAATTAGGTATCATGGTACCCTGAAGCTAGGCAGGGTGGGGCACGATTACTGGGCTGATTGTAAGCGGTCAAAAGCGACAACGGTTGGTGTAGCAGTGTGGGTTCTAACGGAGTGCGAGCGTGCACACACTTCGGAGCAGACAAACAGGGCACAATGGAAATGTTTTGTATGAACACGTATTTATGAAATGAAAATCTGTTTGTTTTCTGCTGCTTATATATATGCGTTTATATCTGTCTTGTGTTTTATCTGTGACTCTTACTTATAAACCTTCACCGAAGTTAAGGCATTCCCTTTGTGAGTGACCTTAATGGAGGTGGGTGTTTCATGATTGTTTGATGTTATGGATGAATGTTTGTTTATTTTTCTTTGATAGTTAAATAACCGATTATCGAAGTGTTTACCAATATCGTTGTCAATATGGAGATACCGATTGGATTATTATCCGAGAACCACTCCGTATTGGCAGTAGCGTTGCGAATCAGATTATATGAAGATAATCGAAGACAGAGCAAAGTGCAAGGACTTTTTCTATTAATAGAAATTGTGCCTTCGGTTTCGTTCAATCCCAGAACGAATGTATATGGACGAATGTCTGACAGAGTATTTCCAATGATCGCATATGTTGGTCTGTATAAATATATATGGTGGCGGAGAATTTATTCTCTTAGCAAAATATCCAGAATATATTTGTGCAAATCAGTTAATGATTTACGAGTCTGACAATGTGACATTCAAAGTGATTGTGCTATCAATGAATGATAAGAAATCGTAGCCTCAGGCCTCAACAACCGGGAAATGACAAAAATCAGGCAGGCAACATGGTTGTGTGGGTCGCTCCCATTAGGGTGTATAATCACCTATCTAGATAAATTCATTTAATTCCTTATTCTATTCGATGTTGTCCCATTCGGGAAACGGCTGCTGATCCCAATCGTTGGTGATATACATTTGATACACTCAAGAGAAATGAGTAGTCGATCATGTGTGGGCCGGGTTGCAAGATGTTCTTGTTGAACCCAGTGTATTCCCCTCTAGAGATACACTATCGGAAGGTGGTTCCATACCTGTCATGTTGGAAATCCAATCTCCAATAAGCGCCCTGCGGTTTTTGGTTTTATATTATATATGGAGCGTGAGATGCAAGTGTTCCGCTAGATTGTTATTTATTGGATTTAGACACTATTATAATATCACTGGATTTTCGTATCAAAGTGTTTTGGGTTATAATAAGGTAAAAACCATCAATGTTTATGTGTGGGCTGGTCTTACTATTATCCTTTCTTTCGAAAGGATTTTGAAAGTTAAACAAATGGTTGGAGTTTACTCACACCAGTCCCATGACTGATCCAGAGTTTATTTTGTTTGTTTTCCCCAAACTCTTGGGTGCCCAAATTTGTACGGGCAGTCAAGTAGTCGGGATTTTACGGATTCACTAGGAGGAGTTTGAAGCAGGAGGCTTCACCAGTTAGCTACAAACTATCATATATTCCGCTGTGTACCATGTTTGTATCTGGAGACAGGTGTTTATAACTGTTCCAGAAATAGCTGTTGTGCTCTGATGATGGTATGTATATAAAGGTACCAAGTTGTATTTCAAAGTTTATGTTACCTAATGTATGTTATTCGTTCCGCTGTGAGTTTGTGATCTTCGTTTCCGTCTACTCTAATATTTATTCTTTCTATTTCTCATCCTCTAATTTCTTTCAAATAATGATTCGTATTTCTGTGCAATTTGGGTTAGACGTGTGGTGTTATTAGTTAACTCAGATAGTACGGATTTCCAGACCGTTACAGTGGTATCAGAGCTTAGGTTGAGCGAATACCTAGGCTTTGGTGGGATTGTGCTCATTAGACATAGGGTCAGTTGTACCCTAGAATGAGTTGAGTGCATATATTTATAAATACAAGAGAGCGTATTCGTTAATTGATATAAAAATTTGTTTTATATTGTGTTAGTTAGTCTATTGAGAGGTTTATGAATTTTGATCGAATCGTGGGACGCCACGAAGTCGATAGGAACTTATAAACGCTTAACAGAAAATTTTGACACAATATTGTTTTAAGTGGGTAAATGAAATAAACTTACTCAATAATTCTATTTTGATAGAAAAGAAATAATTTTCTAGAATTATTATATTATATGGATGAGTTGGTTGTTAATATTATAATCATATGAGATTATAAATTGAAATGGTTATATATAACCAAATGAAATTTGTATATAAATGAGACATACAAATGAGATGAACTAAAATTAAATTCAAAGCAGAATTTAGAAATTTAAATCCTGGATGTTTGGGAAAATATTTTTTTGAAGTATATTAAAATAATATAGTTTTGTCTTGAAAGGATTTGGATAAATACCATTTTTGAATGGATTTTGAAAGTGATAAAGCACTGAACTCACTTCAGTCGCTGGAAAATAATTTTGATGATGATCACGACATCATTAGTATTCATTTTCGAGTTTGTAAGTGATGGATTGCTACCTTAGAAAAGATTTGATGGAAATTTGTTTGAAAGAAAACAAGTTTAGTTGGAAAATTCATATGTTTTGAATTTGAAAAGATTATAAATATATTTATGTGACTTCAAAAAGGATTTGAAATGAAAACCCGGGAATGCTGGAATTGAAATTTAACTTAAGCAAGTTAAATAAATCGAAGTGAATAAATTGAGTAAAATCAATTTGAATAAGTTGAAGATATATGACTTAAATATGAATTAGATGTGGGTATGTGGAATGGAAACCATCCAGATTAAATGAATGTCAGCCTATATGATGTGGAATATGAATGAAAACCAAAAAATTTGGTAGAACTAAATTTGTTGAAATATGAAGAGTTGAGTTTCAACACAAGTGAATTTTTGGAAAATAAATGGGTTTGTAGTATTCTTCCTATCTTAGTAATTTCGGGGACGAAATTCTTTTAAGGGGAGAAGAATGTAACAACCCAGATTTTTGGTCATTTGTTTTAAATATTTAATATTGTTTTAAATATTGAGTTGACAATATAAATTAATATTTATATTGTGTTATAGATTTTATAATCGAATTACAATTTATTTTGAATATTTATAATTATCAGAATATGAGAATTTAAAATAATTCAATTCAACTTTAAAACGGAGATAAATAATTCAAATGATTAATATGAATTTTATTTGAATTTAAAACAAAATATAATTGAATCTAGAATTTTAAAATAAATCAACACGATGAATCAATATAAATTCTATTTGAATAGAACTGACGATAATATTAATTTAATTTCAAGGAATAAATTGTTTTGAATTTAATTTATATTATATCGATTTAATATGGTTATTATTATTACTATATATATATGTTCAAATTAAATATCAAAATATATACTGTTCAATTCAGAATATCGTCATAACATTTAAACGTCAGTCGTTATGTTAAAATAGCAGTTCATGAATTCATGGAATGGACCCTGAGATATTTTAACGGATAAGATCGAAGTCGAATCAAAATCAAATCAGATTTAAATCAAATATCAAATCACATTTAATATTTTGTACCTTAACCTACTTTATCCCTAAACTATCTGCACCTTGCGCGCAGACCCTATTTCCTTAACGCTGAATTATCTTCCTTTATAAAACCGCAGTGACTTTTGTTTTCTTTCCTACTGGTTTTCGATTAAAAACAAAATGATTAAAAATGGAAACCGATCTTCAAAATGGAAATCCCTCTTCAATAAAATCAGAAGTCGCACCCTCCTATCCTTGTAATTGTGCTTGCCCTTTTCATTTTATTTCTCCCAGTTGAAAATTTGAAAGAGTTATTCCCTTTATACGAAAATTTATACTGCCCTAAATCACAAATCGAAGTCGAATTCAAATCCATCCTACTAGTTTAAACGACGGCTTCAACTCGATAGGGGTTTCAATGCGTTCAAACTTCATGATGTCGACTGATTTTGGGTGTTCGATCTAGCCTAGGGTTAGTCGCGGATGTCAAGCTGAAGACGTCGATGGTGCTGATGAGTTCGGAAGTTGCGCCTCGTGTTTTTGGGTAGCGATGGGGGTGACTGATTGCTCCAGTAGTGGCGGTTTTGTGATATAGGTGGTGGTTGGGTAATCCGTTGGGTGAGACGTGAATCTATAGTTCGACATTTCCAGTATTTGCGAGCAAGTCGTGCATCAGGAGAAGGTTGCGATGGTATTTGAAGGAAAAGGGTTCCGTTTAGTTTTCTTTTTGTGTAGCTGGGCAAAAGAAACACACAGGAAATTCAGAAGGAAGGAATTTTCGTTCGGGCTGAAAGGGTTGACTTCCTAAGATGTTGAGGAAGGAAGAACCATCGTGGAAAAAAAAATAAAGTAATTAAAGGTAATTAAGATTTTTATTTATCAGCAATTCGAGAAGTATTATTATAATTATACAAGTATGAAATTTAAAATGCGATATCATATTCAATTTAGATCCATTCAAGGTAACTTCAATTGCATTGAACTTATAAGGATTTAAGCTTTGCGATGAAAGTGGGTTTAGAATGTTTGGAGTCGACTGAGATCAGCAATGGAATTTTAATTTAAATTGAATATAGTTCGATTTAAATTAAAAGCGTATCAGATCTGCAAATAAAAACTACGTTGAGTAATTCTCACTCAGGAATTTTATTTAAATTATTTTTATCATTTAAAATAATTTGTTAGTTGTTTGGTTGCATTTAAATGTTACTGTGGCTATTATACATATATATTAGTTATATAGGATTGATGTTTGTGGCTATACATATATATATATATATATATATATTGGTGATTGGATAGTTCCTGCGGTATCATTAGCGCATGCCCGCAGTATCATTAGCGGATGACCCTATACGCCCCACGCTATGATTGTGGATGACCTTCTACACCGCGATATCCTGCCTCGAAGCAGGATGGGTATTATTTATGTTGGCTAATGTCTGTGGATGCAGGAAAAACAGGTTGGAGGAATCCAGCTGGATTCCTCAAAAATATTATCATTTGTTTGTTCTCATATATACTGTCAGATATGATGTGTTAGAAAATCCATGGTTGATAACTGGTATTTTTGAAATTAAAGGGAAAATTCTATTTATCTAAAATAGAATTTGAATTTAAATTGGACAATAAATATATTAACTTGTTTGAATACATAAAACAAGCAGTGAATTTATAAACGTTGTTTATAAATTAATAACACGAGAATTGAAATGAATTTATAAACAGTGTTTATAAATAAAGTGGAAAAATTATCATTGGATAATTTGAATATTTAAATTCAAATGTGAATTTAAAAATAGAAATGGGGAAAACGTTTAAAGAAATAAACGATGGAATTTATTCTGATGTTCAGAATGTAAATTGAACTAAAATAAATTCGTAAGGATTTATGATTTGAATTCGATTAATTCGAATTTATTTAAATAGAAGTTAAATTGAATATGAAAATAAATTGGGTGTTATATATAAGTTATTATAAATAGAAATTTCCAAAATAAGATTTTGGTTTTAAATAGATTTCAAAATAGACTTGTTTAAACATAAAACAAGGAAATTTATAAAATGGTGCTTATAAGTATAATGAATTAATTATCAAGAGATAATTTGAATATTTAGATTCAAATATGAATTTAAAAATAGAATTTGAAATCATTCGAAAGGGAACAACAGTTTTTATTCCGCAGTTTGGAATATCAAAGGGATGGAGTTTCAAATAAAATTTGAAAAGGGAACTTGTGTAAATATATGAAACAAGGAAGTTGAATTTATAAATAGTGTTATAAATTTGGTGAAATAAATTATCATTTGGATAATTTAAACCATTTAAATTCAAATAGGAATTTAAAAGTAAATTCGCAAGTGTTTTGAAACAAAATGATTGATTATATTTCTACATTCGGAATATATGATGAATTGAGAAAAATCCAATGGGTTTATAATCGAAATTCGATTATATAGAATTTTATAAATAATTAATTTATAAAAGGAATGGAATCAAATATAAAAGATGGAAGTATAAATAAATTTATTACTGAATAAGGAAAAATCGACAACTTTAGATAATTGGAAATAGTATGCTGAGTTGGGAAAAATTGATTTGATATATATTAAAAGTATATTAGAATGGAGTTGAATTTACTATAAACGAAGTTTAAACGTTTATATATATTAATATAATTAAAACAAACTCGCCACAGCGCGGTAGTTCGTAAATTGGCATTCCGGACGTCAATTGAGTATACAGGACTCAATTTAAGTCGGAATTCTTCGAAACAAGAATCGTCAGGACCGTTGGAATGACAGTTTTCTAATGGAAGAGAAAAAAATCTGAATTTCGTCTTATTGATTTTGAGTTATGTCAAAATCAAATTTTCAGAAAAGCAGCGCCAAAATCGTTTAAAAACCATAATGGTTTATATAAATAAATATAAGGATTTTAAGTAAATAAAATCTGAATTTCCATTAGAAAAATCCGGACTTGAGTTGTAAAATAAATACGAACTCAAGTTGTGTAAATAAAATGATTTTTGAAGCAAAAATCAGATTTTAAATTATTGAATAGATTTAACTAATTAGAAAAAAAAAAGTTAATGAACCTGGTTGAATTGGACAATGGATAAGTGAATGGGGTTTGTAATTCATATTCGAAATTGAATTGAAAATGGAATTCAAATGGGTTTATAAGCAAGTAAATATTTGTACTTGAACATGATATGTTCAAATAGAAAGTGGAATAGGCAAAGGAGCTAATTAGAGAATTAATTAGTGAATTGAATTAAAATGGCCAGATTAAGTTGGAATAAAATATAAATGGACATATATGGGTTAGACAGGTATGGAATGAAGTATATGAAGATTATAATTTGTGTGTCCGACAAAAAGGTACACGTTTAAATTCCATATGAGATTTTATGTGCCGAATCGGCAAGCCACTTGGCTTTTTGATTTTCTTTTTGAATGGAAAAGGTCTAGAGGGGCAAGTTGTGGCTTGAACTATCAACCGGTACAAAGGAGGTTATGGCAAAATTTTCCAGGAATTTATGGAGTTAGAATATTTTTAAGATAATTTGATAATTAAAAATCTATATATCAATATATATAGAATCCGGTAAGGAAACGAACTTAAAAATAGAATATTATAAACAAAAGGAAATTGAAAATCTGGTAATAGAAAGAGAAATATATATATATATATATACGTTTTAAAAATAAATAAGTGGTTTTTATGGTGTCGATGATTTGAGATAAGTGGTCTTGTTTGTTTTGAAGTTAAAGATGTTATTCAGTCAAGGTCTGAGATGCAATTATACCCCCAACTTGATTGATTTCATTACTAACTGATAAACAGTAAGATTCAGTCTCGAAGAGAAATGTTTGAATAAGAGTTAGTTGAATGCAGTATTTTGGGTTGTTGTAACGATGTTTTACACAACATTCGTTTTAACCCAAGTAAGTGGAAATTTGGAAATATAATAATAAATGTTTCCTGAGTATAGAAATAAATGAATGGTCGTGGAAGAGATAAGTAATTGGAATGTTTCCAATTATAAATAGAAAATATTTTCTAAGTGTAGAAAATAAAAGAAGGCGAGATATGGTAATGTTTTCCAAATAGCGTAAAAGGCAAAGATGATAATTGAAAATATTTGTTTAACAAATATTGATAAGGAAATAGAGAAATGATTTAATTAATGAAATATTAATTAATGGGCCCAGTGATAGTTTGATGTCATGGATGAATGTTTGTTTGTTTTTCTTCGATAGTTAAATACCAACTGTCGAAGTGTTTACCAATATCGTTATCAATATGGAGAGACTGGTTGCATTACGAATCAGATTATATGAAGATAATCGAAGATAGAGTAAATTCCAAAGACTTTTTCTATTAATAGAAATTGTGCCTTCAGTTTCGTTCAATCCTAGAACGAACGTATATGGACAAATGTCTGATAGAGTATTTCCAATGATCGCATATGTTGGTCTGTATAGTTATATATGGTGGCGGAGAATTTATTCTCTTACCAAAATATCCAGAATATATTTGTGCAAATCAATTAATGATTTATGGATCTGACAATGTGAAATTCAAAGTGATTGTGCTATCAATGAATGATAAGAAATCGTAGCCTCAGACCTCAAAAACCAGGAAATGATAAAAATCGGGCTGGATGGATGGCTATGTGGGTCGCTCCCATTAGGGTGTATAATCACCTATCTAGAGAAATTCATTTAATTCTTTATTTTATTCGATGTTGTCCTCTTCGGGAAACGGTTGCTGATCCCAACCGTTGGTGATATACATTTGATACCCTCAAGCAAAATGAGTGGTCGGTCATGTGTGGGCCGGGTTGCAAGATGTTCTTGTTGAACCCAGTGTATTCCCCTCTAGAGATACACTATCGGAAGGAGGTTCCATACCTTGTCATGTTGGAAATCCAATCTCCAATAAGCGCCCTGGGGTTTTTGGTTTTATATTATATATGGAGCGTGAAATGCAAGCGTTCCGCTAGATTGTTATTTGTTGGATTTAGACACTATTATAATATCACTGGATTTTTGTAGCAAAGTGTTTTAGGTTACAGTAAGGTAAAAACATCCAAGTTTATGTGTGGGCTGGTCTTACTATTATCCTTTCGTTCGAAAGGATTTTGAAAGTTAAACAAATGGTTGGAGTTTACTCACACCAGTCCCATGACTGATCCAGAGTTTATTTTGTTTATTTTCCCTAAACTCTTGGGTGCCCAAATTTGTACGGGCAGTCAAGTAGTCGGGAATTTACAGATTCACTTGGAGGAGTTTGAAGTAGGAGGCTTCACCAGTTAGCTATAGACTATCATATATTCCGCTGTGTACCATGTTTGTATCTGGAGATAGGTGTTTATAACTGTTCCAGAAATAGTTGTTGTGCTCTGATGATGGTATGTATATAAAGGTACCAAGTTGTATTTCAAAATTTATGTTACCTAATATATTTTATTCGTTCCGCTGTGAGTTTGTGATCTTCGTTTCCTTCTATTCTAATATTTCTTTCTTTCTATTTCTCATCCTCTAACTTCTTTCTAATAATGATTCGTATTTCTGTGCAATTTGGGTTGGACGTATGGTGTTATTAGTCAACTCAGATAGTACGGATTTGCGGGCCGTTACAAGGAATCTAAGATTGCTTTCTTGCAATTACATCTTAAAACCCTAATTTGGGTATTTGTGATAGCAAATTGGAGACCCATTCCTGGAAGTATGAGTAGAAGTTCTGAAACCCACATTAAGTCACTTGTTGTAGAAATCGAGGAATCCGTTTCTGGAAATAAGGTAGTTGGACTGTATCCCACACTTGGGAATGATAATAGAACTCCTGAAACCCTCTTCTGAAAGTAAGAATGGAAGACCTAAAAGCCATGAAAGGGCATTATAACAGAAGTCCTGATACTAGACTCAGGCATTTGCAATAGAAGACTAGAAATCCACTTATGGTAATACAAATAGAAGTCCCGAAACCTAGATTCGGGTATTTTGTAGTAGAAGACCAGAAATCCACTTCTGAAAATGTGGATAGAATACCCAAGACGAAGATTTGAGTATTTGTAGCCTCTGCTTGGAGTCGCCATTTCGGTTTTTTGAGCCACTTTCTAGACTTCGATTGGTCATTTCAGCCTTATGAGCCACTCTCTGGGCTTTGTTTTGATTTTTGAGCCACTTCTTGGGCTTTGTGTATCTGGTGCGCTTAGCTAGCTTATTCTCAAGCAGGGCCCAAGGACTTACCCAACCTCCCTCAGCGGGGCGCCTTAACCTGGACATCGTAGACATGACTAAGGGCTTAGATTCTTTATCTTGGTCATCGTAGGAGCGGAGAAAGGCTTACTCTTTTGATGCTCTACCCTGACCATCAAAGGCGCGGTAGATGCTTACACGCACCCCCTCCAAGGAGTGTCTTAGCCTGTCCATCGTAGGTACGAATAAGGGTTTGTAATGCTTTAACCTGGCCCTTTCTAATTTGGACGCAGATAAAGGCTTACACTCACCTCCTTCCAAGAAGCGCCTTACTTGGCCATCGTCGATGCGATGGGTTTGGATGCTCCTTCGTGGCCATTGCTGGCATGGACAGATAATTACTCTTTTGATGCTTTAATCTAGCCATCTTGGCGAGGGCATGGATTTTCTACCATCTACGCAGTTTTACCCATTTCGGGTAGCTCCAAATTTTAAGGAGTTTTCCATACTCCCGGCCGTGTAGACATTCTCTCTTCAAGGAATCCTTTCTTAGAACTGGTTAAGCCTTTTTACAAGTCTGTACAATTAGCCTTGATTAAAGAGCTTGATAATCATGCTTTTGAGAACCCTGCAGTGGTTGGTTTTGTATTCATTCATCATATGGTGGTGATAGTATGGTCCTCCTAAATTCTTTTCATATTCGGGTTTCTTTATTTATGATGGCCAAAGTTAAGCTCATGTTTGAATAGGAAATAGGTATTCTCAATCATTAAGGCAAGGATGCATTCTTTAGGTAGTCTTAACTCAAAGAATCCCTTTCGACATTGGAACTTAGCTCTTTTGTAACTTAGTTTTGTTGCTTCATCTTTATCTTCAAGTCTTCATTTTAATGTATCTTAAGGCTGAAGACAACTTTCTTAGACCGTTTTGAAATAAAAGGGTTGAAATCCTTCATTATTTCTTTCTCGAATATAGTTAACTTAGCTTGTGCTTAGAAGGCACCCTTTGCTTATCCATGATTTGCGAAGCTTTCATACTTATCCTTCGGTCTTCAACAGCTCTTGGATCAATGATGTCTGAAGTAGCAATTCGAGGTCCAAAAGACCCTTATTGAGACCTTTTACCCATTATCTAGCTCTTCATTGTCTAACCAACATTGTGGAATAACTAGGGATGTGGTAGGTTATCTAGAGGATCAGAGGTTCAAGTCCTCCTTCTGGCGCTAAAATGTTAACGATAAAAATCGTCAACACCCAAATGTAGGGTAATAATTGTGGACCTTGGTGTAATCTGGTTCTTCCAAACTGAACTTAATTCGCCCTTTCTTAGATATCAATGCCCTAAGTTTGAAGATTAGTTATTCTTCTTTAAGAGGTGAGTATCACGATTACAATACTTACGAAATCAAAGTTATCTTGAGATACTGACTTCATAATTCATTGCTAATTGAAGCTAGAATGTTCATTAAGGTCGGTTTGGTAATTATTTCCAATATAAGGTTTTGAATCCAAGTCAGTAGTTGAATGACAAGTACAATCTATTGTAGATGTTAAATATTTCCTTTATTGATTAATTGATGAAATATAAGAAAGACTACAAGAGAAATCCCCAATTTTATCCCTATTAATATCTTAGAATTGAATACAAGACTTTGGAATGAGAGAAAGGTTCACCAAAATGTGACCCTTAGGGTTTTATTTATAGAGGATTCAGACCTCCTTCTGTAACAATCGTGTGGAAAACCCCCATTTCGCATAAACCTCCTAATATCGGCCCATGTCAGCGCTTTCTGGCTTCGGTACCAACCTTAATCCTTTGCCACATGCACTTCTTAGCATCGCCTCTATGCTTTCACCCAATAGTTGGTTATCACTCCATTGTCTTTGCCACTTTTAGTTTTGAACACCAAATCCCTGCTTCCACCTTTGGGGCTTCAGTGTCATGTCTCTGTCTTTATGACTTCGGTATCGGCTTGTACATCTGCTGCTTTCCTTGTCTTAGTGGTGGCTTTATGCATTTGCCTCCATTCTTTGGTGTCGACACCAAGCTAACTGCTAATTGTATGTTGGTGTCGACAACGTGCCTTTATTGCCTTCTTTTCTTGGTATTAGTAGTAATCTAGTTGTTCTCCTATATTGTTGTCGATAGCATATTTACAAAGTCATTGTTCTGGTGTCGTCTTCGCCGATACCCTCTATATCCTTAATATCAACTCCATATTCCCAATCTTGCTATTTCAGTATCGGCTTCATTGTTATCAATTCCAAGCTTTCAGTGTCGGCTTCAGTTGTTATGACTCCACTTCTTGGTGTCGGATCTACTCTTATCCTTTTCATTTCGGTGTCAACTTTGTTCCTCTTAGACCTTTTGTTATCGGTACCGACTCCACCTCTACACCATCCTACTTTGTATCGATCAAACAATTTTCAGACTTCAACTTTGGTGTTGACTCTATTACGATACCTCTTCATCTTATCTTTGTTTCAGTATCGCCAGTATGAATTTTGTAGTAACGGTTGCATTTATTGTGTTCTCATACTACAACTTCCCTATATATGTGTGAAACCATTATGTTTGAAATGATATATACATACGAATCAATGTATAGATTTAGGAAGTTAAACTGAATTTATTGGAATACGGTTTGAAATGATAAATACCCATAAGTGAATATTAAACAGATTGAAATGATATATGTTTGTATCACTTGGCATAGGTAGAAAACTCTATACAGACACCGTTGGTCTATTTTGAAAAGTATTTTCTAAATTTACAAATATATATACTGATTTAGTAAAAGTCATTTTAAAAATATAAATTTAGAATTTTATTTAAATCTATATTTTTATATAACTTAATAAAGTTTTAAATTTAGATTTCTAAATAATATATGTTATATATTTTTAATATAAGTTATATATGTTTTAGAAGTATAAATTTAAGATTTTAAATTTTAATATTATTTAGTTTTAAAATTTAAATAATATAAATTATTTTATAAAAAAATTATAAATGTTTTAATATAATATAAATATTATTTAAAATTTTAAACTAAATAAGTATAGATTTTATAAAATATAAGTATATAAAGAGTTTGAAGAGAACTTTGAAAACTAAACGATTAATTGATTTGTATAATGGACCTAGTAAAATTGAAATTTATCAAGTTAAGATAAATTGACTTTAGACAAGAATTTAACTTGATGAAATGATTTTATGAATTTGACCTGATTATGAAACTTGATGAGGCGATTTGAGATAACTGATTTTATTAAATGTTTTGAATTTAAATATAACTGAAGTTAATATTTTATAATTGATTTAATTCAATTTTAGATTCAATAGATATGAACTCTGTTAAAAGGTTGATTTGAATGTAATTTGAATCATTAAGAATAAAATCGAAAAACCCAACTTGAATATGTAATGAAATGAATTGAATTTAAGGATTTATTGTTTAATATTCAAAATTGGTTTGAAGTAAAATTGTTGAACCTAAATTATTGAACCTGAACTTTGGAAATGGAGATGAGTGTTTTGGATTGGACTATCTTAAATTATTTGAAATTTGTATTATTCTATATTAAGCTATTTTTAAATTATATTATTATTACTTTATAAGTATTTTATTTTAATTTAACTATAATTTATTTTATATTATTTTAAAATAAAATTATTTTATATAATAATAATTATTTTTAAATAAAACTATTTTATATTATATTAGCTATTTTAAATAAAAGTTGTTTTCAATCCAAGCTATTAAATCCGAAAAGCTAATATCAAGGTTTTTCTAGACATTGACCTGGTGCGGGGAGGCTACATCATAGACTTATTTTATTTTTGGCACCACACCTTTCTACTTTAGCTGCTACACCTAAACATAACATATTTGTTTTGTTGATCTTTGCATATATTTGGATTTTATGGCATGATTGAAATTCGAGATAGTTCAAATTTAAGATGAAAATGCCTAACAATATCATTTGTACTTTTCTTAAAAAAAATTCGCAGGAATTGATAGCTGGAAGTTTGTTGACATTGTTGTTGCATGTGTGCATGATAGGGCACATGGAAGGGACACTTCTGCCTGAGTGGTTGCTGCAGGCTTATTACTCCCATAGTGGTCATTTTGTTGTTGATATAGTATGTAATATGGATATGTTGATATCGTTTTGGTGTTGTTAAGCTTGCTTCCACTAATGTATATATGGGTGGCTCGATATTTTGGCTTTGTTATGTGAATCTTTTATACATACGCGAATGTTTGTACTATTTGTTTATGGATGAAATAGATATAGGCGTGAATCATATGATCCACTTCCTTTTGCATCAAAAAAAAATCAAAATTTTGAAACAATGAAATTTGAGACACATAAATGTGAAATCAAAATGTAATTTTGTATACTATTTTGCAAATACGAAATCTAAATATTGAACTGAATCTAATAACGAATTGATTTATGACTTATGAACTTAATCAATTAATGAACTGATTTGAATTACGATTTACAACATTGAAACATTTGAAAGTATTTATTTGAATATAAACTATTTTGTTATTATTTAATTTATGATATTTTTTTAATATGATTTTTAATATAAATGATCATGGTGTGAAATAAGTGTTTGGTTGTTAAAAAGACGAGGTCGGATACTGTCATACCCTCTGCGAATACCAGGAACCACTTTAACAACTATGAACGTGGTGGAGAATCTAGAATAAAGTAGGATGGATTTGGAGGAGATTGCTGGATTCGAAGAAATAGAGCGATGATGGATAGCCTTAACCTTCGGGTCATAATTAAAATGACTACAATAGGAGTCATACCCAGACCAATTGTGTTGGCTCCTCTTAGCGGACATGCTTCTTCGATACTATCTATTATGTTGTGATATGATTGGGACCCCTTTGATTTTATAAGTATTGTCTGAGGTGGGTAGTAAAGCCTAGGTCCACAATCCGGTATGACCTACTGATGTGTATTTCCTCGATTTGTGTCGTACCCATGGAATGCCCTTTGATAGCCACTAGTTTACAATAGACTTTATGGTATCTGTCTAGACTATGACATTATAAATGGTTTAAGGGTAAAAAAATGTAATTTCGCTTACGTTATTTTCAATATTATATTTAACCATAGACTCTATTATAATAGTGTATTGTACTATATGATATCTAGTTTAACGGGTCCTTAAAGATTGGAATCCCAAACATTCTTTAAGTTAATGACGCATTTCATATGAACATTTTACTTGAGTTGATTTACTGTTGAGATTGTTACTCATAATCTAAGTTTTTATTTTGACTTTATTCTCGGTCAGACTAAGGATTCAATCTTTGGCGATTCATCCTTTAAGAGTTGAAGATCTATTAGAGATTCAACTTATTATCTATCTGCTATTGCTATCTTGGTGATTCAGTTATTCCATTTTCATCACTTGTTTATATACTAGTCATTTATGTATCTTAGATTTTCTAATGTATTGAGTAGGACTTGGATATTTCATGTATTTTATTTTTGAGATTTCGTAATTGGTAGCTTTATAAACTACTAAGTTATTTATTCTGCTATTTTGTACAAGTGATCCGCCTGTGTTCAGTGATTTGATTTGATTAAACCTCATAGTTAAAACTACCAGCTTCTTCAAACGATTTGAGTTGGTTTTATTATCGATTTAAATAAGAAAAGTCAGTCATTACAATTACTAGAATGAAACATTGATTTACTGGTTATAATGAAAAATAACGTGATTTAAAGTAGTTTTCTATTTAATAGCACTAACCTGAAATAGCATAATGGTTGAAGAGCACTATAAGCTATAGCAGAGATTTTTCAATGCTCTAGTGGTTCTTTAACTACATAGATAAAGATACATGCTTTGCTATGAAATGTTAAATGAATGCTTGAGGATGACTTTTACTAAAGTGAAGTTTGGTTTAGCATGGACTGGGATTAGAAGAAAGAGGTTAAACTTCATGTTATACATATGATATTATATAAATGATAAAAATATGATATTTAAATATGTTACTAAGAAATTAAGTAGCTAATAGATTGATGATTTGTGTGATGATGATTGTTATCATTTGAATATATACATATGTATACACACACACACATATTTATATATATACACACACACACACACATAATATATATATATAAAGAGTGTTCAATGGCACTCCAAATAGTAAGCACCCCAAAAGACCCCACATAAACCAAGCATTTATATTAGTTTAAGTTAGTGGAAGGTGAGAGAATGAGTGGAGGGAGAGAGAAACCGGATATGTGGTGGAAATCAGGGAGAATTTTGGGGTGCTGCACTGTTTCGGGTGTCACTGAACGCTCACCTATATATATATACACACACACACATATACATATAATACGTATGTGTGTGTATATATATGTGAAATTAAAATGAAGTAATATGCATAAATGTTGAACATTTAAGTAAGTCACTAGACAATGAAAAGATACACTTAATAGTTAATTACACTTAATAGTTGATATATGAAATATGAAGTGCATCAAGCTATAACTATGTGGCAAAATCATTTTGACAATTTAATGATGAAGTAATAATATTTGTTAATGTCGAAAATTAATGATTTAATAGTGATCACCATCTAGAATGATCATGATTGACTATCTCTTATTTACAAAACACCAAAATTGAAATATCATCTCCAACCATTTGAACCTTAATATTCAGTTGCTAAATATTAAAGCTTTACAAAAGGGAAATCTTCCGACAATCGAACAATAATGACATAAGACGTTTACTGAAGTGCTTGAAATTCAAATGCCATATAAATAGATGCTTGGAACCATTTCAAATTTTGAATTAGTCCTTGAATATAGACAACCTCTCTTCTTCTAATTATGAACCTCTCACTAGAATTCTAATGCATCATTATTAAAGTTGGAAGAGGTGCTAATTTACATTATAAGCTCACTATATTTACATTTTTATCTTATTTATGAGCCCTCCCATGACTAAATAATTCAAAGAAAAGAAAAAAAATTGGATACGTGTACAAGTTTACTGCCCAACATCACGTCATTTGACGATTCATAATTTTAAGTCTATTACCAAAGCAAGCACATGCAATACAGCATGGGTAAAATAATGAATAGATCATACCTACTTAAATATTTAAAACTAGGGCAAATAACAAGTCACTCCACTTTTTCTACTGAATCTTCAATCGTTTAAGCTTTATATCATTTTCGTGAAATCAATAAATTCTAATATTTCACAAAAAATGGAATTTTGTCAGTGTTTTCTACCTTAAATATCAAATTATATCGTATTTATAGAAACAAAATAATATACATATGACAGTATAATAATTTTTTAAGTTAACTTTTTATTACCCACCTAAAGGTCATCAGATCTGAGGGCTACCGAAGATGAAGGGGGTAAAAGGAGAATGACATAGAAAAGAATAAAGGCCTACATTAAGGCTCCATTAGCAGTGATTTTTTTGGCACGATACCGTTGGCATTGGCATCAGATGTGTCTGACGCGTGTCACAACCAATAATGGTCAAACTTCACGATATTGAACGTGAGAATTTGACCTGTTTGCGTCAAACACGTCCGACGTAAAACCATTAAAACGTTTGGTCTGGTTAAATAATGAAAACATGTTTAGCTCAGTTGGTGCATGCGCATGCTTTGCCGTAGATTGACTAGGGATCAAGTCCTGCCTTCATCCCACTTTTCATGTTTTTGGTGTTACAATTTTCCCTTCATCCCATTTTCCAACTGTTTCAGTTAATTTTCATCTTAATTATAAGGTGCTTTGGGACGTCAGACTTCTCAGCTTCATAAAATTGTAAGCTTCAAAAAATGTGCTGCAAGACATAATTATAAGGTGCTAAATTTAATTATAAGGTGCATACAAAACAAAAATTAAACCCATAAACTAACTCAAAACAAATAAATACCCCGTTCAAATACTATACTCAAATACCCCGTTCGTAGCAAAAATGTAAGGACCCAGATTTTTAACCGTTTTGTTTAAACATTTAATTTGGTTTTAAATGTTGATTTAGAAATATATAGGGATTTATATTTATTAATTTAATGAAGTTGAATGTATAGTTTATATTTAATTTAAAACGAGCTCATAATGTCATGGTAGTTCGTAATATTACGTTTTGAACTTTAATTGAATATACAGAATGCATTTAAAGTCGAAATTCTTTGAACCAAGAATCATCCGAATCTATCTGATTATAATTTTCTAATAGAAAAGAAAAATCAAGATTTCATATTGTAGATATTGAGTTATGTCCAATTCAAATTTCCAAATAGTCCTGCCTTCATCCCACTTTTCATGTTTTTGGTGTTACAATTTTCCCTTCATCCCATTTTCCAACTGTTTCAGTTAATTTTCATCTTAATTATAAGGTGCTTTGGGACGTCAGACTTCTCAGCTTCATAAAATTGTAAGCTTCAAAAAATGTGCTGCAAGACATAATTATAAGGTGCTAAATTTAATTATAAGGTGCATACAAAACAAAACTTAAACCCATAAACTAACTCAAAACAAATAAATACCCCGTTCAAATACTATACTCAAATACCCCGTTCGTAGCAAAAATGTAAGGACCCAGATTTTTAACCATTTTGTTTAAACATTTAATTTGGTTTTAAATGTTGATTTAGAAATATATAGGGATTTATATTTATTAATTTAATGAAGTTGAACGTATAGTTTATATTTAATTTAAACGAACTCATAATGTCACGGTAGTTCGCAATATTACGTTTTGAACTTTAATTGAATATACAGAATGCATTTAAAGTCGAAATTCTTTGAACCAAGAATCATCTGAATCTATCTGATTATAATTTTCTAATAGAAAAGAAAAATCAAGATTTCATATTGTAGATATTGAGTTATGTCCAATTCAAATTTCCAAATAGTCACTATGGAATCGTTTATAAATAATAACGTTTTATTTAATAAAATAAAAAGGGTTTTTAATAAATTGAAATATCATTTTAACCTGAAATTTTATACAAATGGGTTATGTATAGTTATATATGCTATTTAAATTTATATGGAAGTTAACAGAGGTTTAAAATTTAGTTTAATGCTGATTTGGCATTAATGTGAATTTTATATTAATTTAATTAAGTTAAAATAGTCAATTTTGAAACCGTCATTGATAAATTGGTATCTTTCCATATGTTCGAGTTAAATTTCAACTTTGTTCGTGTATGTTTACCCTATTAGTTAGAATCGAAAATCGTCAGTTCGAGTTAAATTTCGACTTCGTTCGTGTATGTTTACCATACTAGTAAGAATCGAAAATCGTCAGTCACGGTGTTTGATTGAAGTCCGAAATCACTACATATTATATAAAATAAGGGTCTATGCCAGAGCGTCAGTAAACAGTATATAAATCTTATCCGATATTTACAAAATCTTGGCCAAGTTGTATAAGTCACTTTCGAATCTTCGAAATATCTGCACTGAATCCTTGAAAAATTAATATGAAATCTAATCCAAATCTTTATACGCCTTCTGCGAAAAGTTTTGACCTAATCTCAGTGTATTTAAAGCAAGGCGCAGAAAATTTGTCCTATATCAATAAATGCCACTCCTAGCCATGTGCAAACCTATCTGTTCTCTCGGCCAATATTTTAGTCAGTAGAGCTATCTGTCACGACCAAAGAAACAACTCTAAACTTAAAAATATCGGCAATGCGGTGCCATCTGTCATGTATTGTAACCTTTCATGACCAATGGAAATACTGTAAACATGTAAAATAATAAAAAGGGCATCTGCCTCAATAAACTCTACTGTCCAAATCTTACGCCAGCTCACCCATTTGAATTCAAGAATTGTGGCTTCATTTGTTTGCCTTCCCAGTTGTCATACTAGCCTTTCTTTCCCACTGTATTCACTTGAAAAAACAAATATAAAATATCTCTGAGCAACACTATTCACTCTGACACTCATTATTATTATTATATTTTTATTTCCTAGATCGCCAAGTCAGTCCTTCTATGTACTACACTTCAATTGTTCCTCCCTAACCAAGACATTGGTTTACATAAACCCAAAATCTTCTTTACATGCAGAATTTCATTGTTAAGAATATTATATATATATATATATATAATAATCTATCGTTCTGCTCTGCAAGTAAACTCAGAGCACCGCTCTACTCTTCTAACACTCCTTATTTTCCCAAACCCAGCATGCTTCAAGTTCGTCATCTTCTAAGAACCAATACAAAATGAAGAAAACAGGTTTAAACCCTACTGCTTAGATCAAGTTTTCTGCTGCGAGGAGAGGTGTTCTGTGGTAATGAGGCATATATGGTGACATCATGAAGGCAGTAAGGCTTGGGAAAGCCTTGGTCGGAGACAATTGTATGCGGTGGAAGGGGTTTAGTTGGTGAGCATGGGGATTGGCCGGTCACGGAGGTTGCAGGTGAGGGAGAAAGGGAGGAAGAGCAGTAGATCGTGGAGAGGTGTGTGCTTCATGCGCGGGTTATCTCATGAAAGAAGGAGGTGAGTTCATAGGCTGGGGAAACACGTTAATGACAGTATGACAGTGTATTGGGGGAGGAAGCTTTGTACTGAAGCATGTAGATGACGAGGTTTGGAGGCATTGTGGAGAACAGAGTGGCGCTGCTCCTGGGTGTAGTTCGTCTCCAGTAGGGTTGTAAGAGGGACGGTGGGTGGGGTGAATCGTTAATGTCAGGTAGCATGCGTAATGTTGGGGAACCTCATGCAGTGAAAAACGAGAGAAAGGAAGTGGAGTTGGGCATATTGAAGGAAGAGGGATGGAACTGTTTTGGAGCGGACGAAGAAACAATATTCGAAATAAAGGGGATGGCAGGTTATCTCATCATACAATGTAATTCATTTTTAATTAAACTAACCTGATGATTATTATTTATTTAATTAAACAAATAACATTAATGTTTATAATTTTGTGTGTTGTTCCAGAATTAAGAATATTGAACACAAGGGTACGAGAACGGGGATTTTGCAAGGAAGAGTAATCGAGTTGTTTAACTAGAACAAGAAGTAATTAGTTTATTAAATTTTATAATTAAAAGTTTAGTTAATTATAATTAAATCATAATACTAAATGTCAATAACTCGTTCATAAATTATCAGAAATGAACGAAATTGGTGGCGTTAGAATCGTATCAGGGAAGGCTACGCTATCGCACTATTTTGGTTGGCTCCAGAACCTTGGAGATTTTAATTTGATTTTAAACGACTGTTTAAAATTAAATGAAACAAGCTGAACCGTCGATCAAATTACATGGTGAGTTAACTCTCATAATTTTCTGAAATTCTATGATGTGATAAAATTCATATTTTGTCGTTGATATTCTAAATTGGTTGATTGGTTGCCATGTATGTTATTTGTTGTTAATTGGTTGACGTCGACTATATTTAAGTCATTTGAATGCATTTGATGACTTTTATATTTCATATTTTATACTAAAATGTTATAATAATTGTATTGCAAGGAAGAACAGGTTGGAGGAATCTAGCCGGATTCCTCATATATTATGTGTGCTGTTTTACATATATATATATATATATATATATGCACTAATTGAACCTCATTGACACTGAAAACCTGTTTGGATGTTGATGTTGAATTAAATTTCAACATTATTATATTTTTTATCAATAGACAATATTGATTAAGAAATTGGCAGCAAATGGCCTAGAAATCCATATTTTATTTAGACTTTGATTTGCCGTCAGGCGAATTGACACAGTTAAGTTATAAATTTATTTTTATAACTGAGGCTATTTTTCCAATTATATTTTACATATTATTCTAAAATTAATCAATATTATAAACTGGTTTTAAGTTTTATAAACTGATTTTATGATAAGGATCTTAGGTTGAGATAAGTTTTATAAGCGAATTAAGCGGTAATTAAACTATGGGCTTGAGATAATTGTTTTTAAAATAATTAATTGATATTTTTGGGATTAATTATATTATTAATTAATCTTAAAAGAAGAATCAATTGAATTCGGTAAATGATTTAACATATGGGTTAAAGTTGACTCAATCAACAGTTTAATTGATTTTTAGATAAATTGGTTTCCAATGGAAACGGTTTAGAAAGTAATTACTTTGAATTAATAAGATTTTCTTAAATAATAATTACTTTTATTTTAACAATGTTTTAAAATGATCATTGAACAAACGTAATTAGTTATTGTTAGGTGATTAACTAATCCATTTATTTAATGTAGAAATAAACTGTTTTATTTCAGTAAATGATTTTATTAAATATTGTTTAATTATTATTTTAATTAAAATGATTATTTCCTAAATGAAATGCATTTAATATAATAATCGAGTCGTAATGAAATTAAAGGATATCCGTAAAGATCTTACAAAAGGGATTTTATTATAAAAATCCAAATGTAAAGGAAGAATTTATAAAAGAAATCGAAACTAAGATATTAGTTTTAAAGGTGTGTTTACTTAGTTAAATTACGTAAAATGATTCTAACAGAGAGAAATGTCAGAAGGAAAAAAGAGATGAACGTTAAATAAATTTGGGTAATAAAGGCATTAAATGGATTTTTGGTTTTAAAATCTAAGTTTATAAACAAAGTTATAAATAGATTGTGCTAACGTGATGATTTCTGCTGAATATTGAATTTAGTAAAAGAGAACTGAGATAACTAAAGAAGTTTCCAAGGATGGGAAGACTTTATAGGATTTGGGTAAAGGGATGAGTTATTGGATTGTAAATATAAAACCAAATTTAGTTACAACAAGAATGTTAAAGTGTTTTGGAAAAAGAAGTGAATAAATGAATTTTAATTATGAAAATCAAAAATTTTGTTTTATAATATGATGGTCTGAGTAAAGTAAGAGATATAGAAATGGGCTGTGAATTTAATGTGATGTGTTCAAATACAGAAATACAAAGGAAGGGTTTATATAATAAATATATTGGTCCATATTTGTTCAGGCCTATATAAGAAATGGAAATTGAATTTATACCATTGAATTAAATGTATATTGATATTTCCAGAAGTAAAGGAAATACAAGGAGATTTGAAAGATAAAGAAATATTTCCAAAGTAAGGAAGGAAATGATGATCTGTCGAGATAGGTAAATAAAAATCGATATTAAATCGATGAAATGATTTTCAAGAATCGATGTAGAGTATATGAATGTTTTTGAATAATAAGAGCCTGAGCTGCCAATACACTTGTCAAATGCTATTGTGTGAATTGATAGTTAAAAACACCGGCTATCAATGAGATATCTTATTGTACTTTTGACGTATTGTTTCGAAGAGACCGGGATGGGAACTAGACCCAAACCCACTTCGAATCAATGTTGCGATCGAAACTAACTTGCAAGTAAAGATGGAGCATTGAAGACCTATAACACCCCACCTCCGCTAGGGTCACTCACAAAGGGAATGCACTAGTTTTGGAGGAGCTTTATCGAGGTAAACAATCACAGAAATATTACAAGACAGAACATAAATAAAACAGCGGAAGAATTAAAAGCTAAATTTCATTACTTTCAAAAAGAGTCAAAACCTTTTACATCCAAAGTACCAACTATCATTTTCCATTACAAAAAATTCTGCCTTAAATAAATAAAGAAGCATAAAACTTAAAACAACAAAAGTAGCTTAATTCCCCAAAGGTAGCAGAAATGCAGCCATAGCATAGTTCAAGATCAAACCGTATATGAGCTGAACCGAAAGCAAGCGAAATCCAAGCTAAGTGCTAGAGTTTCCTCCCTGAGAACCTTTGGGGGGAACCAAAGAAAAAGAGACAAAAGAAAACGGGTCAGTCATAAAGACTGGTAAGTCCTATCCATAGAAGTTAATGCATTCCCTTTGTGAGTGACATTAATGGATGTGGGGTGTTACAAGACCAGAGATCTTCATAAGCGGAAGAACTACTTATGATCTCTGTGCAGCTCCCACAAAAGAGATACACTATGGTTCTGTCGTGATTGGAGCCTACGGGTTGCAACGACTTATCACTACTAATCCTTGGGGTTATTCCCATATAAGGATGTGGTAGGAGGGTGCCTTGGATTCATCCTGTCCCTGGATGACTTGTATGGACTAATGTCTGATAGAGTATTTCTTGAAATTCACGTGCGTTGATCTTTATAAATATACCAAGTGTAATGTCCCATATTTTTACGGTATAATAATTAATTTATTTAATTATTTAAAATATGATATAGAGTTTCAATGGTCATTGAATTAAATAATAGTGAATATTTAATTAATATAAATAATAGAATAATATATTTAATTCTGAAATAGTCGGAAATAGTGAATTGACAATATCGTGTAAACTGGACAAATTTGAAATATATAATTTAGTTTAGAATTGAATTATATTTACGAAGTTATTTAAAAAAATGTTAGTTGAACATATAATTATATTATAATTAAAATCGAGCTCGTAATGGCGCTGCAGTTCATAATTTGGTGATTCGAAATTTAAACGAACATACAAAAGCCGTTTTAAATCGGATTTCTGTGAAACAAGAAACGTTCGGAGCAGGTGAAGTATATTTTTCTGATGGAAGAGAAAAATCGGGATTTCATCGTGTAAATTTTGATTTATGTCCAAATCAAATTTTAGAAAAGTCGTTGTGGAATTCCTTTATAATTTATATCGATTTATTTATATTATAAAAGGAATTCAATATAAATCGAATATCGATATAATTGGGAACTTTGAAATATCAAGCTATAAGTCCAGATAGGAATATTTTAGAGCCGTATGTGAATTTTTATACAATAATATTTATTTATAAATATTAAATTTAATTGTTTTTAAATATATTTAAATCGGTTATTTAGAGCTTTAAAAATAGCCAATTTTGCAAACGAAATCGAAATTCGACGAAACTAATTTTTTTAGATTACGAATGTTAAATTATTGTTAGATGTCAAATTTCGTGATCTTTGAAGTCAGTATGTGGCCGTACGGGATTTTAATTTGAAAAACAGTCGATATTTTGATGGTTAAAAATACGTTGTGCAAGCAAATGGAGTCGGAATTTGACGAAACTAGTTTCGTTGGGTTCGTTATGTCGAACTGTAGTTACATGCCAATTTTCATGATTTTTTGGTGTTGTGTGTGATCACACGGATTTTTAGAAGGTGAAAACGAATATAAAATGGTGAAAATAAACTATCTAAAGTATCTCAACCCTTTCTGAAGCCAAGGAAAAGCCACGCCCTCTTCTTTTTCAGCCACACAAAAATCCCGTCCCCCTTATAAAAGCGTTCTCCTAAGCCGCCACTCAGAAACTTCAAAACGGGAAAACTTCCTTCTTTAAAAATTCTTAGAAATCAAATCAAAAATCTATAAATCGTGAAATAGGTTTATATGAATTCGTAGTGGGTCGCTCTTCAGCATGATATGAATTTTACTGAGTCCGATTGTAATTTCTGTTGAAGCAGTCTATAGCAAAATAACTAGGGTTGCGATTTTTGAATGAATCAAGCATTGATTCATGGTTCCGGTGTTTTTCTTGGGCTTATGGGAGAGATCGGCACCTCATTGCAAAATTTGGAAAGGATTGGTGAAAATTTTATTCGGTGCTTTTACTGGGAGGGCGCGAGGTTGGGATGGGGATGAGGACGTCGAGCAGATCGTTGGGGGTATGATTGTATAGAGGACATGGAGGCGAGTGTCTTGATGATCTTTACTCGATTTGTAGTGTGTTATGGCAAGAGGACGTGGGGTTCAAGTTTGGGGAAATGGTTGTTCGAAGGAATTAGAAGGAGTGGTACCTGGAGCTCAACTTTTGTAGGAGAAAGGTTATACGGTCATGGGCTTTCAAAGGGAAATGGGCCGAGATTTACAAGGGGTAA
The DNA here is from genome assembly GCA_030737875.1 of Allium sativum. NCBI lineage: Eukaryota > Viridiplantae > Streptophyta > Magnoliopsida > Asparagales > Amaryllidaceae > Allium > Allium sativum. The sequence goes on along the minus strand of CM060916.1, from coordinate 163,722,111 downwards.
GGCCCGGGTATATTAAAATCAAGTTTAATTTAAATTAAATAGTTTAGGAACTTGTATAAATCGTAACTTTCGTATAGAATTACGGAATTCAACCAAACTGGATCCGTTGGGATTGTATGGACGACGACAACACCATGGAACTGACTAGGAGTGAATCGAAGATCATTACAATTTATAGCGAAATAAATTGTCCATCTGAATCAAGCGATGGTTATCGTTATTAACGATGATCGTCCAGTGTGAGTAAAACCTACCAACTCTGAACAGTTATATTTTTATAATGTATTCTTAGAACTGATAATTATCTATTGATTGCTGTGTGTTATCTGTTTGGTTGAATTGCTTATGTATTGGTTGAAATTATAGATAACGATATATATATATATATATAAATCGTTAATCAAATATTGATTCTGTTTAGCAGAATATTTCATATTGAAATGAAATCGATGTTAATTATATTGTTTAACATCTGTGATGCAGGGAAACAGGTTGGAGGGACCCAACTGGGTTCCTCAATATATAAAATACTGTTTTGTTTCATATATTGTGATATATGGTGTGATATATAATCTGTTGTTGATTATGTGTGTTTGAATGATATCTATCACTGTTGGTTGGTATTTTAAATACCGTAAGAAAGACGGGGATGTAGAAAAGGGGATTCTCAAAGTGTATTTTGAAAATAAATTATTTATGTAAAATCAATGGATTTTATATATAAAAGAAAAAGGGTTTTAAAAAAGAAAATAGTTATAAAATCAAAAGGGTTTTGAAAGGAAATATTTATTTAGAAAATAAATATGATATTATGAAAGGAAATATTTATTGGGAAATAAATATGATAAAGTAAAAAGAGGGGATATTTGTAAAACATTTACAAATGGAATCGAAAGGGGATATTTGTAAAACATTTACAAATGGAATCAAAAAGGAAATATTTAATAAATAAATAGAGCGATTTAAAGGGAATATGAGTTATGGATTTAAAGAAGATTATTGAAAAGAATCTGTTTTAATAGATGAATTGAGAAGTATAATTTATAAATAATAATTTATAAATTAAATAAAATATTTATCATTGGATAAATAAAGATATATAAGTCTGAACTTATATAAAGAAGTAAACAGATAGATGGAGCAGATTAATTTATAAATAATAGTTTATAAATTAAGCAAAATATTTATCATTGGATAAATGGAATATATAAGTCGGGACTTATATAGAGAAGTAAGAATCAACTTTCAACATCGATATTTGAAACTGAATATGGACGAAGAGTGAATCGAATATTAGTTATTCGAAAGGAGTTAATCGAATATTAGTTATTCGAAAGGAGTTAATCGAATATTAGTTATTCGAAAGGAGTTAATCGGATATTAGTTATTCGAAAGGAGTTAATTGATAAGAGTAAATTAGTTAGAGTTAATTGAATAGAGTCGATCCAGTAGGGTAAATCAAATAGAGTTAATCCAGTAGGGTAAATCAAATAGAGTTAATCCAATAGAGTTAGTCAAATAGAGTTAATAGAATTGAGTTAAACAAATAGAGCTGACCGATAAGAGTAAGTCGATTAGAGTTAATCAAATAGTGTTAATTGAACAGAATTATTCGAATATAGGTTATTCAAAGAAGAGAGATTATCGAATATAGTTTATTTGAAGGAAAGAGTTATCGAATAGAGATTTATTCGAAAGAGAGTTACGTAAGGAAGTTTGTTAAAGATTTAAAAGATAAACTTTGACTATTTTGAAGTTAAAACATTGTTCAGTTAAGGTCTGAGAGGTAATTATACCCCAACTTGATTGACTTCCTTCTTAACTAAGGAATGGTAGGGTTTGATAGTGAATGATGGTTAAGTGAATTTAGTTAATGAGTGAAATGGTTTGAGTTGGCATGGCGATGTTTGATTTAAATATCAGTTTAAATCCAGTGAAGGAGTTTTGGAAATGTTTTCCAAATAAGAATCAGAAATGTTTTCTGATAATAGAAAATAAGAATTTAGAATATATGGAAACAGGAGATAAGTAAATTAATGACCTAAAGAGATAAATGTTAAATGATGATTGATCGATAAAATTTCCATCTGGAAATAATATCGTTGTTTACACACGTGTTTTTCTTTGATAGTTAAATCACAGACTATCAAAGTTTTGACCATTTTTCTGTCGTCAATACGGAGAGACCGGTTGGATTCTTATCCAAGGAACCACTCCATATGGGCGTTAGCGTTTCGAATCAAATAGATCGAAGACAAATTGAAGAAGGAGTAAAGTGCAAGGGCTGTTGTATAAGTCCTAGGTAGAGATTGCCTAGGATGGATGTACGGAATAATGCCTTCAGTTTGTCCAGTCCTAGGACAACTTGAATGGACGAATGTTTGACAGAGTATATCTGGTAGATCACGTAAGTTGATTGTTTCAAATGTATTTACGTTGGTGGCGGAGGAATTCGTTTCTCTTAGCTTATACCTGTGGTATTTTTGGGGAAATCAATTTGTGATTTGACGGGTATGACGATGTGGCATTCGAAGTAAATGAATGAGAAATATGTTGAAAGATACGTTATGACCTCCAGCCTCATTAACTGGGAAATGACAAAAATCGGACAGGCAACATGGCAAAGTAGTTCGCAACCAATTAGGGTATATTGTCACCATCTACAGAATATTCATATTTGTTACTTCTTTCAATTCTGTATCTCTCAGAAATGGTTATGTTGGATTACCAACTGTAAGGTGACAATATATTTGATACACTCAAGCGAAATGAGTGGCGGTCATGTGTGGCCGAGTTACAATTTTTTTTTGTTGAATTCCAGTCTATCACTTCTAGAGTACACTGAGGGGAAGGTGGATCCATACCTTGTCATAGTTGGAATCCATTCCCCAAATAAGAGTCGGCGGTTTTGATTGTATATTATATATGTAGAATGTTAGATGCAAGCGTTTCTACTAGATTGATATTACTTATGTTAGACATTATTATAATATCAGAATAATATTGTTTTACTAAGGATTTGGGTTATCATAAGGTAAAAACCATCCGTGTTTATGTCTGGATCGGTCTTATGATTATCCTTTGTTTCAAAAGGATTTTGAAAGTTAAATCAATAATTTGAGTTTACTCACACCAGTCACATGACTGACCCGGAGTTTATTTTGTTTTGTTTTCCTTAAACTCTTGGGTGCCCAATTTTGTACGGGCAGTCAAGTAGTTAGGATTTACAGATACTTGAAGAGCTGGAGCAGGAGGCTTTAGAATTATATAGCTATGGTTTTTCCGCTGTGTTGTAAGTGTTGTACTTTGGAAATGATATGTATATCCAAGCACAGATTTATATTTCAAAGTTATGTTATGAAAGATATTTATTCGTTCCCCTGTGAGATTCGTGTTTACTCTGATGTTGTATGTTCTTCTTCTTCTTCTATTCTAAGTTTCTATCTTATCTATCCTCACCCTCTAATTTCTTTCATGGACTATCCGGTATTTCCGATGCTTGGTTAGTCGACATGGTGTTATATGTCGATAACCAGGATCGCAAAAACCCCGGGTAGTTACACCAAGTTTGGTGGTGGAGAAATTCTCTTGCTTAACACCTAGAATATATTTATGGACGTCAATTAGTGATTTGACGGATCTGACAATGTGACATTCAAAGATAATGAGACGTTCTCTGAAGATTAAACGTGACCTCAAGCCTCATCAACCGAGAAATGACAAAAATCGGGCAGGCAGCATGGCTAAGTGGGTCATTCCCAATTAGGGTATATTGTCACTGATCTGGAGAAAGTTTTTAAATTGTTCTTCTTTCATTTTTGTATCTCCATGGAATAACGGTTGGCCCTCAAAACCATTAAGGTGACAATATATTTGATATACTGAGGCTAAATGAGTGGTCATATGGTTGGGTTGCAAGATGTTCTTGTTGAACCCTAGTGTATCATCTCTAGAGTACATTGATCGGAAGGTAGTCTCATACCTTGTCATGCTGGAAATCCATTCTCGAATAAGCACCATGCTTGTTTTGATTTTATACTATATATGTAGAGCGTGAGATGGAAGCATTCCACTAGATGGTTATTTATATGTGGTTAGATAGACATTATCATAATATCACTGGATTTTTATATATCAAAAAATTTTGGGTTATTGTAAGGTAAAAACTGTCCGTGTTTATGTGTAGACTGGTCTTACGATTATCCTTTTCTTTCAAAAGGATATTTTTAAAGCTAAACCGATTGTGTGCCATATGAATTTATCATTGAAAGTATTTCAGACTGATCCGGGTAAATTTTTCTTTGCTTCAAATGTGCTCAGGTCAGACCGAGTATATTATCAGGTTAGGTTTCACTTGGAGCTTTAGAAGATGAGTAGGAGTCGAGACGTATAACCAAATTAACTAGTATTATATTATTCCACTGTGTGTTGTATTGAAATGTATGTATAATCTGATGTTGTTATATACAGTTTTCTTTTTATACAAAGCATTTGATATTACATTTTGTCCATTCCACCGTGAGGCTCTGATCTTCTTATTCTTCAATTCTATTATTTCTTTCTTTCTTCTCTCACCCTCAAATTTCTTTCTATTAACAATATGCATTTCAATGCAATTTGAGTTGACATGAGTTGTTGGCTTAAACTGTACAAAAAAAGTTGGTCGTTATAGTTGGATCAGAGCATAAGGTTTTGGAATAACCTTGGCTCTGTGGTCTAACTCAATAGAGATGGGATTAGCAATATCCTAGATTGAGTTCGTATATGTATATATATATAAACATATATATATATGAGTGCGTATTTGTAATTTGATATAAAATTATCTTTGAAATTGTTTTTACTCAATATATTTTATAAAGGACTAAAAATTATAATTTTCTTAAATTATTGTAATATGGGCAAATTAGTGAGTTTAAATAAGATTGGATGGTTGGTTTGAATTGGTTTGGTTATGAAATTGAAAGGATTAACCAAGTAATAATTTCAAATGTAAATTAGAAGTTAAACTTGAATATTGAAACAAAATTTAACTTAATTCAATATTTTTTTTTTTTGGCTTGAGTGGGAAAATATAAATATATACAAACAAATGAATCCAAATGAAATGCTTGAGAATTAGTTGGATTGTATGGGTGGAATAAATTCCATGAATATTAATTTGGTAAACTTAAACCAATCTAGAATAAATAAGTAGAACTTGTTGGAATGAACTCAAGTAAGTGAAGCTGAATGAATTATTATTGGGTATTATTAAAATTCATGCAAATTGAGTAGCCGGAATGGATGGTTTGGATGTTTGAGTATAACTGGCAGATTATGAAGATAATGAAATTTCATCTGAGTTGAAGAACTAGAGCGAGGCTAATATTGATTGGGATTCGGAGTTGATTGGATCTAGTATGATTAAAAGTTGCATCCTAATTGAGCAGGCTCAAGTATAATCTTTTGCTTATCGCTATATAACGCTCACAAAAGGTACACTTACGTAAAATATAAATTTTTGGGTTTGGAATTGGATTTTCCGACCGTATGTATCGATGTATATATTTGTTATTCCTACAATACTGCGGAAGTCCCACCGTACAGAGGAGTCTCTGCCATTTTTTTTTTTCAAAATTGAAGGAGTTAGAATATTTTCAAAATATTTTTGAAATTTTATTAACATAAAATGAATTGGGTTTTGATTAAATTAATTAAATTTTTATAGGTTACTGCGCTTGTGGCGTTCTTTTTGCTTTAGCAATTTCAAGGACGAAATTCTTTTAAGGGAGGAGGAATGTAACGACCCAGATTATTAACCGTTTTGTTTAAACATTTAATTTGGTTTTAAATGTTGATTTAGAAATATATAGGGATTTATATTTATTAATTTAATGAAGTTGAACGTATAGTTTATATCTAATTTAAAACGAGCTCGTAACATCGCGATAGTTCGTAATATTACGTTTTGAATTTCAATTGAATATACATAATCCATTTTAAATCGAAATTCTTTGAAACAAGAATCACCTGAATCTATTTGATTATAATTTTCTAATGGAAAGGAAAATTCAAGATTTCATATTGTAGATTTTGAGTTATGTCCAATTCAAATTTCCAAATAGTCGCCATGAAATCATTTATAAATAATAACTTTTTATTTAATAAAATAAAAAAGGTTTTAAATAAATTGAAATATCGTTTTAACCTGAAATTTTATAAAAATGGGTTCTGTACAGTTGTATATGCTATTGAAATTTTTATGGAAGTTAATAGAGGTTTAAAATTCAGTTTAATGTTGATTTGGCGTTAACGTAAATTCTACATTAATTTAATTAAGTTAAAATAGTCAATTTTGAAACCGTTATTGATAAATTGGTATCTTTCCATATGTTCGAGTTAAATTTCGAATCTTGTTCGTGTATGTTTACCATAATAGTTAAAGTCGAAAATCGTCAGTCATGGTGTTTGATTGAAGTCTGAAATCACTACATATTATATAAAATAAGGATCTATGTCCAAGCATTAGTAAATAGTATATAAATCATATTCGATATTTACAAAATCTTGGCCAAGTTGTATAAGTTACTTTCGAATCTTTGAAATATCTGTAGTGAATCCTTGAAAACTTAACATAAAATTTAATCCAAATCTTTATACGCCTTCTGCGAAAAGTTTTGACCTAACCTCAGTGTATTTAAAGTAAGGCGCAGAAAATCTTGTCCTATATCAATATATATCACTTCTAGCCATGCGCAAACCTATCCGTTCTCTCGGCAAATATTTTACTTAGTAGTGCCATCTGTCACGACCAATAAAAAACAACTCTAAACTTAAAAATATCGGCAACGCAGTGCCATCTGTCCTGTATTGTAACCTTTCAAGACCAATGGAAATACTGTAAACATGTAAAATAATAAAAAGTGCATCTGCCTCATTAAACTCTACTGTCCAAATCTTGCGCCATCTCACCCCTTTGAATTCAAGAATTGCGGCTTTATTTGTTTGCCTTCCCAGTTGTCATATTAGCCTTTCTTTCCCACTGTGTTCACTTGAAACAACAAATATAAAATATCTTTGAACATTACTATTCATTCTGACACTCATTATTATTATATTTTTATTTGATCGCCAAGTCAGTTCTTCTATGTACTATTCATTCATTCCTCCCTAACAAAGACACCGATTTACATAAACCAGAAATCTTCTTTACATGCAGAATTTCATTGAAATATATATATATATAATCCATTGTTCCGCTCCGCAAGTAAACTCAGAGCATTGCTCTATTCTTCCAGCATGAGACCACAGAAGGAAAAGAAAATCCACTTCCTTATTTTCCCAAACCCAGCATGCTTCTAGTTCGTCATCTTCTAAGAACCAATACAAAAAGAAAAAAACTGGTTTGTACCTTACTGCTCAGATCAAGTTTTCTGCTGCGAGGAGAGGTGGTTTGTGGTAACGAGGCATGCATGGTGACAACATGAAGGCAGTAAGGCTTGGGAAGGCCCTCATCGGAGGCAACTTTATGCGCTAGAAGGGGTTTCGTTGGTGAGCATGGGATTGATCGGTCATGGCGGTTGCAGGTGAGGGAGAAAGGGAAGAAGAGCGCTGGATTGTGGGGAGGTGTGTGCTTCAGGCGTGGGTTACCTCATGAAGGAAGGAGGTGATGATGCAGCGCACCATGGAAGATACTTGTATGCGAGCTACCGATCGTTCAATGACCTAGAACGAAACAGGAGGAAGAATAGATCGTCTGAAACTTGAAAAAGTAGAGAATCAGTCGTCCAATGATCTAACAGGGTCGTTCTGGGAGCCAATGAATCATGGGAAGGAGCCTAACGATCCAACAAGCTCGTTCCCCAGCTTGAAGAGAAAGAGCAGGATTAAGGAAGCATCGTTGGATCGTTCGAGGATTGAATCGTTTTCTTTTGGATCACTCACTCCAGAGTCGATCAATGTTGGTTCATTCGATAATAGGTCGCTCGCTTCTATATTGTCTGCATCTAAGTCATTCATTTTGGAAACGTCTGATATCGAGTCAAACACTCTTGGGCCGCTACTGGCTGAAGACAATAAGAGCTGTTAAAAAGACAAGCTCATATCGGGATCGCTCATTCCAGCGCTGTGTAATGTCATAGTTGAGTCATTAAACCTATTATTTGCACCGTGTTAAAGATCGCGTATCGCAAAAGGTCGGCCTCTTCTATTGGGTTGTTCTCTTGTGCTCGGATTGCCCGTTTGGACAGGCTGTGTTGTAAACCCTATAAATAGGGGTGTGACATGAGTTGTAAAGGTTGTTGAATTTTGATTAAAAATCCTTTTATGAGCTTTGTGCCACCATAAAAATTGGAAGTTGAGATTAATCTCCTTTCTCTATTTTCGGATATTCGAGTGCGCTCAAATCAACGAATTTAAGCCGATTCACGGATCACTTGCGAGTGATCAACGTTCAAAGAATCGTAGATCGACAACGCGGTATCTTGCGAGATCAACATGTTGAAGATAGCGAGGTTGCGGCATCGAAAGATCAACGGAGTTGAGCACCTATCTCATCATTGATCGATTTTCCACGGATCCATCAATTCGTGAGAGGTTTGATCCTGGACGCTGCGTCAGTTTGGTATCAGGGCGAGATTTCAATCTTTTAGTAGGATCGTGAGAGCCTTGATCGCCGACCCTAGATTGCTATATCTTTGGTTGGATCGCCGGAGCTTGGATCACCATTATTGGTTGGATCGCCAGAGCGAGAATTCCATCACTTGTCCGGATCGCCAGAAACCATTCAGGCTATCACCATCGCCGTCAACATCATCTATTCTATTTCCACTACCACTTTAAACCGCCGCCATTTAGTCCTGACCACCACTGATTTAGATCGCCGGAGCTGTTCAGTTCGTCAGATCTCGTTCAGTTGCATCTATTAACCAGTCGCTGTCACTTGTCCATAATAGCAGGAACTAGTTAGATCATCAGATCTAATTCAGCCATGATTACCATTCTATAGACCACCAAATCAACACCATTTCCATTTAAACACCATATCAGCTAAACTGTCATCGTCCAGGTTTGGATCGTTTCAGCAATTTGGACAGTACAAGTGTTTTGAAGTTTGTTCAAATTTGAAGTTCATTCCATTTTGTTTGAGAATTGATTATGTCGCCAAGACGTGTTAATCGTCATCAAAATTTGGAAGAAATGTATCGGAGAGACGAAGCCGAACAAATGGAGAAAAGAATCGATGATAAGTTTGATGAAGGAATTGGAAGATTAGAAAAGCTGAGGATAGATATAAATCAAATTAGAAGAAGAGTATCACCCGATTCAAATCATGGTGGATACCGGATTTCGCCATCAAATTCGGAAAGACATAGAAGATCACCACCATTAGACCGAGAAAGAAGGAATCGCGATGATTGTTCTCGTGAACTGTCCCGTAGAAGTGAAAGAAATGAAGATATTCATGATCAATATCGTCATCGTTCAGTTTGCGAAGATGAAAGAAGTAGCATTCGTTTTCATTCTCCAGGACGAGATCGAGATCCTTTCCGTCAACTGGAAGGTAATTATAATTGGGAATCAGGGATGAAGACAGAAATTTCAGAATTCAAGGGAGGAATGCTTGCAGAAGAGTTCCTAGATTGGTTGTCAAATGTCGAGGAAATAATGGAATTCAAGAATGTACCAAAAAACAGAAGAGTGAAATTAGTAGCAACTCGTTTGAGAGGAAGAGCTATTGCCTGGTGGCAACAAACTAAGCTAACTCGTGAAAGAATGGGAAAACCGAAGGTTGTCACATGGGAAAAGATGAAAAGGATAATGAGAGCTGCCTTCTTACCTCACAATTATCAATCACTTATGTATCAACGTTTGCATAACTTGAGACAAGGAACAAAATCTGTGAGTGATTATACTGATAAGTTCTATCAATTGATCGCTCATAATGACATCATGGAAACAAAGGAACAATTGACTGCTAGATATGTTGGGGGATTGAGGAATCAGATTCAGGATATGGTGAATATGTTCTGTCCAATGACTGTTGCGGAAGCTCATTAGAGAGAAGCAAGGAAGACGAGGAGGAGGAGTGTTCACAACTGCTAACAGTCAAAGCAAAGGAATGGGTAGCAATACTAATGTTACTAAGACGATTTCAAAGCCTGTTGTCAATGACGCTACAAAGGCAAAGGTCACCCCAATTGCTAAGTGCTTTAATTGTCAAGAAGTTGGACATAAAAGCAATGAATGTCCAAAATTGAGGAAGAGAATAATGATAGTTAAAGATGTAGAAGCTGATGTAGATTATTCTCTACCATCAAAATTTGACGATGATGTTGAAAATAATGAGGAGGAAATAGAGTCAAGAGACGAGGGAAATAGTTTAATGATGAGAAGATCGTGTATAACTCCAAAGCACGTAGATGATTCTAGTTGGTTGCGAAACAATATTTTCCAATCTACTTGCACTATTTTGGGAAAGATTTGTCGATTTTTTATTGATGCTGGGAGTTGTGACAACATGATTTCTGAAGAAGATGTTAAGAAGCTGGGATTGAAGACGGAGAAACATCCGAGACCTTACAAGCTTGCTTTGCTAAATAAAGGAGGAGAAGTCACAGTTGGAAAAAGAGCCTTTGTATCATTTTCCATTGGGTTGAAATACAAAGATGATATTTGGTGCGACATCGTTCATATGGACGTATGCCATTTGCTCTTGGGAAGACTATGGCAGTATAATCGATCAGTTCATCACGATGGTCGAACCAAAAGCTATAGTTTCATGTTTAAAGGCACTAAAATCACGTTAGTTCCTAAGAAATGTGAGCAAAATGAAGTCAAAGCAGAGAAGAAGATGAACGCGACTAGTCTTTTATCTTTGAAGGAATTTGTTGAAGAAGTAGAAGAGAGTCGTGAAGTGTTCATGATGATTGGATTTGAGTCTCATGAAGAGTCTGATATACCTGCTGAAGCTGAGACTGTGCTGAAAGAGTTTGAAGATGTGTTTCCTGAAGAGTTGCCGAAGGAATTACCGCCACTTAGGGACATACAACATCAAATTGATTTGGTGCCAGGTGCAGTGTTGCTACACAGGCCGCATTACCGAATGAGTCCGAAGGAACATGAAGAGTTAAGGAGATAAGTTGAAGAGCTGCATAAAAAAGGGCGAATACGAGAGAGTCTTAGTCCTTATGTCGTGCCTGCCTTGTTAGTTCCGAAGAAAGATGGTTCATGGAGAATGTGTACGGATAGTAGAGCTCTCAATAAGATCACTGTTCGATACTGATTTCCTATGCCGAGACTAGATGATCTACTGGACCAAGCCTATTATCTTCTCAAAGATTGATTTGAAGAGTGGTTATCATCAGATTCGAGTTAGACCAGGGAATGAATGGAAGACCGCATTTAAGACTCGTGAGGGGTTATATGAATGGTTGGTTATGTTGTTTGGTCTATCGAATGCACCAAGTACTTTTATGAGAGTCATGAATCAGATTTTCAAACCATACATTGGAAAGTTTGTGGTGGTATACTTTGATGATATTCTAATCTATAGTGCTAGTATGGAAGAGCACATATAACACGTGAAAGCAGTGTTGATGATTCTTCGTCAAGAACAATTTTATGCTGCAACAAAGAAGTGCGTGTTCATGACGCAAAGTGTTTTGTTCTTAGGATACATTGTATCCAAGGAAGGGATATAAGTGGATCAGAAGAAAGTCGCTACAATCAGAGATTGGCCTCGACCAAAAACCATAACGGAAGTCAGAAGCTTTCATGGATTGGCATCATTCTATCAAAGGTTTATTCCATACTTTAGTAGTGTGATGGCTCTTGTTACTAATTGCATGAAAGGGAAATAATTTACATGAACGAAGGAAGCTCTATTTTCTTTTGAGAAGATTAAGGAACTTTTGACGACCACACTAGTCCTTGTGTTGCCAAATTTCCAGCTATTATTTGAATTTCATATGGATGCATCGAAAGTTGGAATAGGAGTTGTGCTGAGTCAGAAGGGTCGTCCTATTGCATATTTCAGTGAGAATCTATCTGGAGCAAAGATGAGATACAATACGTATGACGTGGAGTTTTATGCTATTGTATAAGCCGTCAAGCATTAGAGACACTAATTGTTTCATAAGGAATTTGCGATGTATATTGACCATGAAGGTTTGAAGCATTTGCAATGTCAAGATAAGATTACTGCTAGGCACGCGTCGTGGATTTCTTATTTACAACAATTTACATATATTGTAAAACACAAGTCTGGAGTAACTAATCGTGTAGCTGATGCTTTGAGTCGAAGGAATCATTTGCTTACGACTATGCGAGTCGAAGTAGTCGGTTTTGATGTACTTCCAAAACCGCTAACAATCGATTCATATTTCTCGCAGGTCATAGCCAAAGTCAAGGAAGGAAATATGGAAGGTTATGTTCTAACCAATGGTTTCCTATTTAAAGGAAATCAATTATGTATTTCAGTTTAAGGATGAAAATTGTCAAAGAATTACATGAGGAAGGACACGTGGGCCGTGATCGTACTTTAAAACTGATCGTTGATTCTTACTTTTGGCCATCTATGAGGAAAGAGGTCGAAAAGTTTGTGCAAAGATGCCACATTTACCAAGTATATAAGGGAATGCCACTAATATTGGATTATACATGCCGTTACCTGTACCTACTAAGCCATGGATAGACATTAGTATGGATTTTGTCTTGGGATTGTCGAGGACGCAACGAGGCAATGATTCTATCTACGTAGTAGTAGATCATTTCTCGAAAATGGTTCATTTTATTGCTTGCAAAAAGACGGTAGATGCTGTGAATGTTGCTCAGATATTCTTCAAAAAGATCTATCGACTTCATGGATTACCTGAATCCATTGTCTTAGATAGAGATACACGTTTTCTAAGTCATTTCTGGATCAGCCTGTGGAAAACGATTGGAACGAAGTTGAAATTTAGTAGTGCTTATCATCCATAAACAGAAGTGGTGAACAGATCTTTGGGAAATTTATTGAGATGCCTTGTGAAAGATAATTTGAAAGGTTGGGATGCGGAATAGTGTCAAGCTGAGTTTGCACACAATCATGTTGTCAATCGAAGTACGGGGTTCATTCCATTTCAGATTGTCTATTCAATCGTACCGAGAGGACCCTTAGGTTTGACGACGGTTCCACTGCAAAAAGGGATTGTTAAATGGGCCAGTGATTTTGTTAATGAATTGCAGAAGTGTCACAAAGTTGTGCAGGAGAGATTGCTCAAGTCAAATATGAAATATTAACAATTTGCAGATTTGAATCGACGGAATGTTAACTTCGAAGATGGAGATTTCATTTACGCAGTATTGACGAAAGATTGTTTTTCTATGGGAACTTACAACAAATTGAAGGCTCGAAACATTGGTCCCATAAAAATTGTGAAGAAAATCAATGATAATGCTTATCAGTTGAAGCTACCAAAAGGTGTGTATACTTCAGATGTGTTCAATGTCAAATACTTAATTCCATACTATGAAGATGAGCTTATCAGCAAAGAAGAATGTGGGAATTCAAGGACGAATTCTTGTCAACCAGGGGAGGATGATGCAACGCACCATGGAAGATGCTTGTATGCGAGCTACCGGTCATTCAGTGACCTTGAACGAAATGGGAGGAAGAGAAGATCGTCTATAGAGTTGAAGCTTGAAAAGATAGAGAATCGTTCGTCCAACGATCTAACATGGTCGTTCTACGAGCCAATGAATCGTGGGAAGGAGCCCAACAATCCAATAAGCTTGTTCCCCGGCTTGAAGAGAAAGAGCATGATTAAGGAAGCATCGTTGGATCGTTCGAGGATTGAATCATTTGCTTTTGGATCACTCACTCCAGAGTCGATCAATCTTCGATCGTTCGATAATGGGTCGCTCGCTTCTATATTGTCCGCATCTAAGTCGTTTATTTTGGAAACATCTGTTATCAAGTCGAACACTCTTGGGCCGCTACTAACTGAAGACAATAAGAGCTGTTAAAAAGACAAGATCATATAGGAGTCGCTCATTCCCGCGTTGTGTAATGTCATAGTTGATTTGCACCGTGTTAAAGATCGCGTATCATAAAAGGTCGGCCGCTTCTATTGGGTCGTTCTCTTGTGCTCGGATTGTCCGTATGGACAGGGCGTGTTGTAAACCCTATAAATAGGGGTGTGGCGTGAGTTGTAAAGGTTGTTGAATGTTGATTAAAAATCCCTTGTGTGTTCTTTGTACCACCATTAAAATTGGAAGTTGAGTTTAATCTCCTTTCTCCATTTTCGGATATTCGAGTGCGCTCGAATCAACAAATTTGAAGCCGATTCACGGTACCACTTGCAAGTGATCAACGTTCAAAGAAACGTAGATCGACAACGCGGTATCTTGCGAGATCAACGTGTTGAAGATAGCGAGATTCTGGCATCGAAAGATCAATGGAGTTGAGCACCTATCTTATCCTTGATCGATTTTTCACGGATCCATCAATTCGTGAGGAGTTTGATCCTGGACGTTGCATCAGGTGAGTTCATAGGCTGGGGAAACACATTAATGACAGTGCAACAGTGTGCTGGGGTAGGGAGCTCCGTACTGAAGCACGTAGATGACGGGGTTTGGTTGCGTTGTGTGGAACAGAGCGGCGCTGCTGCTGGGTGTAGTTCGTCGCCGGTAAGGTTGTAAAGAGGGTCGGTGGGTGGGGTGAATCGTTAATGTCGGGTAGCATGTGTGATGTTGGGGAACCTCATGCAGTGACAAACGAGAGAAAGGAAGTGGAGTTGGGCATATTGAAGGAAGAGGGATGGAACTTTTTGGAACGGAGGGAAACAGTTTTCAAAATAAAGGGGAAGGCAGGTTATCTCATCATACAATGTACTTCGTTTTTAGTTAAACTAACTTGATAATGATTATTTATTTAATTAAACAAATGACCTTAATGTTTATAACTTTGTGTTTTTTTTCAGAATTAAGAATATCGAAAACAAGGGTACGAGAACGGGGATTTTGCAAGGAAGAGTAATCAAGCTGTTTAACTCGAACTAGAAGTAAATAGTTTATTAAATTTTATAATTAAAAGATTAGTTAATTATAATGAAAGCATAATACTAAAATGTCAATAATCCGTTCATAGGTTATCAGAAATGAATGAAATTTGTGGCGTTGGAATCGTATCAGGGGAGGCTACGCTATCGCACTATTTTGATTGGCTCTAGAACCTTGGAGATTTTAATTTGATTTTAAACGACTGTTAAAATTAAATGAAACGAGTTGAATCGTCGATCAAATTAAATGGTGAGTTAACTCTCACACTTTTCTGAAATCCTATGATGTGGTAAAATTCATAATTTATCATTGATATTCTAAATTGGTTGATTGGTTGCCATGGATGCTGTTTGTTGTTAATTGGTTGACGCTGATTATATTTACATCATTTGAATGCATTGGATGACCTCTATATTTCATATTTTACTTAAAATGTTATAATAATTGTGTTGCAAGGAAGAACAGGTTGGAGGAATCCAGCCGGATTCCTCAAGTATTATGTGTGTTGTTTGTTTTTTTATATATGCACTGATTGGACCTCACTGACACTGAAAACCTGCTTGGATGTTGACGTTGAATTAAATTTCAACATTGTTATATTTTTTTATCAACAGACAGCATTGATTAAGGAATTGGCAGAAAATGGCCTAGAAATCCATATTTTATTTAGACATTGATTTGTCATTAGGCGAATTGACGTAGTTAAGTTATAAAAATTTATTTTTATAACTGAGACTAGAATTCCAATTATATTTTATATATTATACTAAAATAAATCAATATTATAAATTGGTTTTAAGTTTCATAAACTGATTTTATGTTAAGGATCTTATGTTGAGATAAGTTTTTATAAGTGAATTAAGCGGTAATTAAACTGTGGGTTTGAGATAATTGTTTTTAAAATAACTAATTGATATTTTTGAGATTAATTATATTATTAATTAATCTTAGAAGAAGAATCAATTGAATTCGGTAAATGATTTAACATATGGGTTAAAGTTGACTCAGTCAACTATTTAATTGAGTTTTAGATAAAATGGTTTCTAATGGAAAACGGTTTAGCAAATAATTACTTTGAATTAATAAGATTTTCTTAAATAATAATTACTTTTATTTTAACAATGTTTTAAAATGATTATTGAATTAACGTAATTAGTTATTGTTAGGTGATTAACCAATCCATTTAGTTAATGTAGAAATAAACTGTTTTATTTTAGCAAATGACTTTGTTAAATATTATTTAATTATTATTTTAATTAAAATGATTATTTCCTAGACGAAATGCATTCAAGATAATAACCGAGTTGTAATGAAATTAAATTGGATATCCGTAAAGATCTTACAAAAGGGATTTTTATTATGAATATCCAAATGTAAAGAGAGAATTTATAAAAGAAATCGAAACTAAGATATTAGTTTTAAAGGTATGTTTTTTTAGGTGAATTAAGAAAAATGATTCTAAGGGAGAGAAATGTCAAAAGGGCAAAAGAGATGAACGTTAAATAGATTTGGGTAATAAAGGCGTTAAATGGATTTTTGGTTTTAAAATCCAAGTTTATAAACAAAGTTATACAATATATTTGCGCTAATGTGATAATTTTTATTGAATATTGAATTTAGTAAAAGAGAACTGAGATAACAAAAGAAGTTTCCAAGGATGGGAAGACTTTACTGGATTTGGGTAAGGGATGAGTTATTGGATTGTAAATATAAAACCAAATTTAGTTATAATAAGAATGTTAAAGTGTTTTGGCAAAAGAAGTGAATAAATGAATTTTAATTATGAAAATCAAAAATTTAGTTTTATAATATGATGGTTTGAGTAAAGTAAGAGATATAGAAATGGGTTGTGAAGTTAATGTGATGTGTTCAAATACATAAATACAAAGGAAGGGTTTATATAATAAATATATTGGTCGATATTTGTTCTGGCCTATATAAGAAATGGAAATTGAATTTATACCATTGAATTAAATGTATATTGATATTTCCAGAAGTAATGGAAATACAAGGAGATTTGAAAGATAAAGAAATATTTCCAAAGTAAGGGAGGAAAATATGATATGTTGAGATAGGAAAATAAAAATCGATATTAAGTCGATGAAATGATTTTCAAGAATCGATATAGAGTAAATGATTGTTTTTGAATAATAAGAGCCTGAGCTGCCAATATACTTGTCAAATGCTATTGTGTGAATTGATAGTTAAAAACACCGGCTATCAATGAGATATCTTATTGTACTTTTGACGTATGTTTCGAAGAGACCGGGATGGGAACTACACCCAAACCCACTTCGAATCAACGTTGCGATCGACACTAACTTACAAATAAAGATGGAGCATTGAAGACCATAGATTTTAATAAGCGGAAGAACTACTTATAATCTCTGGGCTGTGCAGTTAAAGCCTTAGCGATTCTATAGCGGTGGAGGTCCAAAAAGGTGTAGCGGGGATAAAACAGGGAAATAGTGAGGATATAGCAGAGGTGCAAAAAGGTACATTAAATGTAAAAATAAGTATTTTAAAATTAATTAATTATCATTATCACATCATTTGTATAGAAGAAACTAATATCTATTAAACTTATAAAATAAAATCAAAGAATATCATGGTGACACACATTAGAATTGATGACTATAATAGATTTCTACCATATATTAGATGCTTATATGTTAAAATTATCTCTTTACACTAACTATATCGATTTTTTTAAAAGATAACTAGTCAAATCAAGCTTCGTATACTAATATTGCTACAGCGAGTGCTAAAAAGCATTGATTTAGCGGATACAGCGGAAAATAGCAATGCTTTAAGCAGAACTACTGTTCATCAGCGCTAAATAGAAATAACGTAGTAGTTGGAGGGCACTACGGGCTATAACGGGGATTTCTCGGGGCTTTAGCGGGGCTTTAACTGCATGGTCTCTAGGTAGCTCCCACAAAAGATACACTATGGTTCTGTCGTGATTGGAGTTTATCGATTTCAAAGACTTATCGCCACTAATCCTTGGGGGGATTCCCATATAAGGATGTGGTAGGAGGGTGCCTTCGGTTCATCCTGTCCCTATATGACTTGTATGGACGAATTCTGATAGGGTATTTCTTGAAATTCACGTACGCTGATCTTTATAAATATATCAAGTTTGGTGGTGGAGAAATTCTCTTGCTTAACACCCAAAATATATTCGTGGACGTCAATTAGTGATTTGAAGGATCTGGCAATGTGACATTCAAAGATAATGAGACGTTCTCTAAAGATTAAACGTGACCTCAAGCCCCATCAACCGGTAAATGACAAAAATCGAGCAGAAAGCATGGCTAAGCGGATCATTCCCAATTAGGGTGTATTGTCACTGATCTAGAGAAAGCTCTTAATTTGTTCTTCTTCCGTTTCTGTATCTCCGCGAAATAACGGTGGACCCTTAAAACCGTTAAGGTGACAATATATTTCATATACTCAGGCTAAATGAGTGGTCGGTCATGTATGGCCGGGTCACAAGATGTTCTTGTTGAACCCCAGTGTATCATCTCTAGAGTACACTGATCTGAAGGTGGTCCCATGCCTTGTCATGCTGGAAATCCATTTTCCAATAAGCACCATGCGGGTTTTTGATGTTATACTATATATGTAGAGCGTGAGATGCAAGCGTTCTGCTAGATGATTATTTATTTGTGGTTTGATAGAAATTATCATAATATCACTGGATTTTGATATATCAAAATATTTTGAGTTATCGTAAGGTAAAAACCGTCCGTGTTTATGTGTGGACTGGTCTTACGATTATACTTTTCTTTCAAAAGGATTTTTTTAATGTTAAACCGATTGCATGTCATATGAATTTATCACTGAAAGTATTTCAGACTGATCCGGGTAAATTTTGCTTTGCTTCAAATGTGATCGGGTCAGACCGAGTATATTATCAGGTTAGGTTTCGCTTGGAGCTTTAGAAGAGGAGCAAGAGTCAAGACGTATAACCAAATTAACTGGTATTATATTATTCCAATGTGTATTGTAGTGAAATGTATGTATATTCAGATGTTGTAATTTACAGTTTTCTTTTTATACAAAGCATTTGATACTGCGTTTTGTCCATTCCGCCGTGAGGCTCTGACTTCTTATTCTTCAATTCTATTATTTCTTTCTTTCTTCTCTCACCCTCAAATTTCTTTCTATTAACAATGCGCATTTCTATGCAATTTGAGTTGACATGAGTTGTTGGCTTAAACCATACGGAAAAAATGGGTCGTTATAGTTGGTATCAGAGCATAAGGTTTAGGAATAACCTTGGCTCTGTGTTCTAACTCAATAGAGGTGGGATTAGCAATATCCTAGATTGAGTTCATGTATATATATGTGAGCGCGTATTTGTAATTTGATACAAAAAAAAAATTTGTTTTTTTTTTTTTTTGCTCAATATATTTTATAAAGGAGTAAAAATTATAATTTTCTTAAATTATTGTAATATGGGCAAATTAATGAGTTTAAATAAGATTGGATGGTTGATTTGAATTGGTTTGGTTATGAAATTGAAAGGATTAACCAAGCAATAATTTGAAATGTGAATCAGAAGTTAAACTTGAATATTAAAACAAAATTTGACTTAAGTCAATATTTTTTTTGTCTTGAGTGGGAAATAGAAATATATACAAATGAATCCAAATGAAATGTTCGAGAATTAGTTGGATTGTATGGGTAAAATAAATTGCATGAATATTAATTTGGTAAACTTAAACCAATCTAGAATAAATAAGTAGAACTTGTTGGAATGAACTCTAGTAAGTGAAGTTGAATGAATTGTTATTGGGTATTATTAAAATTCACGCAAATTGAGTAGTTGGAATGGATGATCTGGATGTATGAGTATAACAAGAAAATTATGAAGCTAATGAAATTTCATCTGAGTTAAAGAACTGGTGCGAGGCTAATATTGATTGAGAATTGGAGTTGATTGGATCTAGTTTGATTTGGAGTTGCATCCTAATTGAGCAGGCTCAAGTATAATCTTTTGCTTATCGCTATATAACGCTCACAAAAGGTACGCTAACGTGAAATATAAATTTTTGGGTTTTGAATTGGATTTTCCGACTGTATGGATCGATGTATATATTTGTTGTTCTTGCAATATTGCAGAAGTCCCACCATACAGAGGAGTCTCTATCAATTTTTTTTTCTTTTTCAAAATTTAAGGATTTAGAATATTTCCAAAATCTTTTTGAAATTTTATTAACAGAAAATGAACTGGGTTTCGATTAAACTAATTAGACTTTTAAAGGTTACTGCATTTGTAGCGTTTTTTTGCTTTAGCAATTTCAGGGACGAAATTCTTTCAAGGGGGGAGGAATGAAACAACCCAGATTTTTAACCGTTTTGTTTAAACATTTAATTTGGTTTTAAATGTTGATTTAGAAATATATAGGGATTTATATTCATTAATTTAATGAAGTCGAACGTATAGTTTATATTTAATTTAAAACGAGCTCGTAACGTCGCGGTAGTTCGTAATATTACGTTTTGAACTTCAATTGAATATACATAATCCATTCTAAGTCGAAATTCTTTGAAACAAGAATCGTTTGAATCTATTTGATTATAATTTTCTAACGGAAAAGAAAAATCAAGATTTCATATTGTAGATTTTGAGTTATGCCCAATTCAAATTTCCAAATAGTCGCTATGAAATCGTTTATAAATAATAACGTTTTATTTAATAAAATAAAATGGGTTTTTAATAAATTGAAATATCGTTTTAACCTGAAATTTTATAAAAATGGGTTTTGTATAGTTATATATGCTATTAAAATTTATATGGAACTTAACAGAGGTATAAAATTCAGGTTAACGTTGATTTGGCATTAACGTGAATTTTATATTAATTTAATTAAGTTAAAATAGTCAGTTTTGAAACTGTCATTGATAAATTGGTATCTTTCCATATGTTCGAGTTAAATTTCGAATCTTAATTGTGTATGTTTACCATACTAGTTAAAGTCGAAAATCGTCAGTCATGGTGTTTGATTGAAGTCTGAAATCACTACATATGATATAAAATAAGGGTCTATGTTAAAGCGTCAGTAAACAATATATAAATCTTATCTGATATTTACAAAATCATGGCCAAGTTGTATAAGTCACTTTCGAATCTTTGAAATATCCGCAGCGAATCCTTGAAAACTTAATATGAAATCTAATTCAAATCTTTATACGCCTTTTGCGAAAAGTCTTGACCTAATCTCAGTGTATTTAAAGCAAGGGGCAGAAAATCTTATCCTATATCAATATATATCACTCCTAGCCATGTGCAAACCTATCTGTTCTCTCGGCAAATATTTTAGTCAGTAGTGCCATCTGTCATGACCAATAAGAAACAACTCTAAACTTAAAATGTAACAACCCACTATCTTGTGCTATTCAAATCGACAATAAATCACACATGTCTGACTTGAATCGCTCAAAATAACAGATTAGTAATAATAATTGGAGTAAATACAAGTCATATCGCAAAATCACAAACACAGAAAAAGCAGAATAACTCGCAGCAGAAATAAATAAAACCATAGTAGTTCATGAAGCTACTACATAAACATAGTCTTCGAACAAAATACATAGTGTCAAATCACTAGGACAAGTACAACGAAAATCCTAAATACATAAGTCTGTTAAAAGATAAACAGAAACAACAACAACTGTCTAACATGGATAGAACTAAAGAATAAACTGATAGGTGGCTAAAGCTCCGAATGGCCTCTAGCTCCAAGACAAATCTCCAAGGGTTGTGGTACTCAAGCTGACCCAAGCATCATGCAAAACAAAACCACTCGGATCAGGACTAATATTCTTTTGCAAGTAAATTAACTCATATGAAATGTCATGGAAATGCACAACTTAAAGAATGTTTGGGATTCATTCTCTAAGGATCCGTTAAACTAAATATCATATAATATAATACGCTATTATAATAGTGCCTATTCAGTAAAGTAAAATATCAAAATAGCGTAAGCGGGATTACATTTTTACCCTTACACCGTTTATAATATCGTAGCCTATACAGATACCGTAAAGTCCACAGTAACGTAGTGGCTATCAGAGGGCACTCCATAGGTACAATACAAATCAAAATCGTATGGGGTTCGATTAGGATAATATGACAAGACACATGAGGAATACCCATGGTAGGATTCTACCGATGCACGCCCGGACCGGTGATAACGCATAGCCGCGACTACCGCCCACCTCGGAACACACTCCAAAATCAAATTGTGCTAGGAAAATATGAAGTTTCCCTATAATTCAAACTTTCATATTTTGTTATTAATCATTCTATATTTGACAAATGTCAACCGTACTTTCCATATACAAATTTCAAAATATTATCATACATACCATATTTTAATATTTTAAATATATTAACTAACTTTTTTTTACGGAAACTAAATAAATAAATAAATAATCATGTGAAATTATAGGATGTTACATAAAAATATCGGCAACGCAGTGCAATTTATCCTGTATTGTAACCTTTCATGACCAATGGAAATACTGTAAACAAGTAAAATAATAAAAAGGGCATATGCCTCATTAAACTCTACTGTCCAAATCTTGCGCCAGCTCACCCCTTTGAATTCTAGAATTGCGGCTTTATTTGTTTGCCTTCCCAGTTGTCATATTAGCCTTTCTTTCCCACTGTACTCACTTGAAACAACAAATATAAAATATCTCTGAACATCACTGTTCATTCGAACACTCGTTATTATTATTATTATTATTTTATTTGCTTGATCACCAAGTCAATCCCTCTATGTACTACACTTCATTCGTTCCTCCCTAACCAAGACACCGATTTACATAAATCGGAAATCTTCTTTAAATGCAGATTTTATTGAAAAAAAAATATATATAATAATAATCCATTGTTCCGCTCCGCAAGTAAACTCAGAGCACCGCTCTGCTCTTCCAACACGAGACCACAGAAGGAAAAGAAAATCCACTTCCTTATTTTCCCAAACCCAGCTTGCTTCCAGTTCGACATCTTCCAAGAACAATACAAAAATAAGAAAACAAGTTTAAACCCTACCACTCAGATCAAGTTTTCTGTTGCGAGGAGAGGTGTTCTGTGGTAACGAGGCATACACGGTGACAGCATGAAGGCAGTAAGGCATGGGAAGGCCCTGGTCGGAGGCAACTGTATGCGCTAGAAGGGGTTTTGTTGGTGAGCATGGGGATTGGCCGGTCACGGCGGTTGCAGGTGAGGGAGACATGGAGGAAGAGTGCTGAATTATGGGGAGGTGTGTGCTTCAGGCGCGGGTTATCTCATGAAGGAAGGAGGTGAGTTCATGGGCCAGGGAAACACGTTAATGATAGTGCGACAGTGTGTTGGGGTAGGGAGCTTCGTACTGAAGCACGTAGATGACGGGGATTGGAGGCGTTGTGGAGAAAAGAGTGGCGCTGCTCCTGGGTGCAATTCGTCGCCGGTAGGGTTACAAAGAGGGACGGTAGGTAGGGTGAATCGTTAATGTCGGGTAGCATGCGTGATGTTGGGGAACCTCATGTAGTGACAAACGAGAGAAAGGAAGTGGAGTTGGGCATATTGAAGGAAGAGGGATGGAACTGTTTTGGAACGGAGGAAGAAATAGTATTCGAAATAAAGGGGATGTCAGGTTATCTCATCATACGATGTAACTCGTTTTTAATTAAACTAACTAGATGATTATTATTTTTAATTAAACAAATAACATTAATGTTTATAACTTTGTGTGTTGTTTCAGAATTAAGAATATCGCACACAAGGGCACGAGAACTGGAATTTTGCAAGGAAGAGTAATTAAGTTGTTTAACTAGAACTAGAAGTAATTAGTTTATTAAATTTTATGATTAAAAGTTTAGTTAATTATAATTAAATCATAATACTAAAATGTCAATAACCCGTTCATAAGTTATCAGAAATGAACGAAATTGGTGGCGTTGGAATCGTATTAGGGAAGGCTACGCTATCGCACTATTTTGGTTGGCTCCGGAACCTTGGAGATTTTAATTTGATTTTAAACGATTATTTAAAATTAAATGAAATGAGTCGAACCGTCGGTCAAATGGTGAGTTAACTCTCACACTTTTCTGAAATCCTATAATGTGATAAAATTCATATTTTATCGTTGATATTCTAAATTGGTTGATTGGTTGCCATGAATGTTATTTGTTGTTAATGGTTGACGTTGATTATATTTACATCATTTGAATGCATTGGATGACCTTTATATTTCATATTTTATTCTAAAAATGTTATTATAATTGTGTTGCAGGGAAGAACAGGTTGGAGGAATCTAGCCGAATTCCTCAAATATTATGTGATTTTTTTATATATGCACTGATTGAACCTCATTGACACTGAAAACCTGTTTGGATGTTGACGTTGAATTAAATTTCAACATTGTTGTATTTTTTTTATCAATAGACGGTATTGATTAAGAAATTGGCAGCAAATGGCCTAGAGACCCATATTTTATTTAGACGTTGATTTGTCGTCAGGCGAATTGACGTAGTTAAGTCATAAAAATTTACTTTTATAACTGAGACTAGTTTTCCAATTATACTTTATATATTATACTAAAATAAATCAATATTATAAATTGGTTTTAAGTTTTATAAACTGATTTTATGATAAGGATCTTACGTTGAGATAAGTTTTTATAAGCGAATTAAGCGGTTATTAAACTATGGGTTTGAGATAATTGTTTTTAAAATAATTAATTGATATTTTTGGGATTAATTATATCATTAATTAATCTTAGAAGAAGAATCAATTGAATTCGGTAAATGATTTAACATATGGGTTAAAGTTGACTCAGTCAACTGTTTAATTGATTTTTAGATAAATTGGTTTTCAATGGAAACGGTTTAGCAAATAATTACTTTGAATTAATAAGATTTTCTTAAATAATAATTACTTCTATTTTAACAATGTTTTAAAATGGTTATTGTTTTAACATAATTAGGTATTGTAAGGTGATTAACCAGTCCATCTAGTTATGCAGAAATAAACCGTTTTCTTCCAGTAAATGATTTTGCTAAATATTGTTTAATTATTATTTTAATTGAAATGAATATTTCCTAAATGAAATGCATTTAAGATAACAACCGAGTCGTAACGAAATTAAATTGGATATCCGTAAAGATCTTACAAAAGGGATTTTATTATAAAAATCCAAATGTAAAGGAAGAATTTATAAAAGAAATCGAAACTAAGATATTAGTTTTAAAGGTATGTATACTTAGTTGAATTACGTAAAATGATTCTAATAGAGAAAAATGTCAAAAGGGCAAAAGAGAAGAACATTAAATAGATTTGGGTAATAAAGGCGTTAAAAATGGATTTTTGGTTTTAAAATCCAAGTTTATAAACAAAGTTATAAAACAGATTTGCGCTAATGTGATAATTTCTGTGGAATATTGAATTTAGTAGAAGAGAACCGAGATAACAAAAGAAGTTTCCAAGGAGGGGAAGACTTTACTGGATTTGGGTAAAGGGATAAGTTATTGGATTGTAAATATAAAACCAAATTTAGTTATAATAAGGATGTTAAAGTGTTTTGGCAAAAGAAGTGAATAAATGAAATTTCAAATACAAAAATACAAAGGAAGGATTTATATAATAAATATATCGGTCGATATTTGTTTTGGCCTATATAAGAAATGGAAATTAAATTTATACCATTGAATTAATTATATATTGATATTTACAGAAGTAAAGGAAATACAAGGAGATTTAAAAGATAAAGAAATATTTCCAAAGTAAGGAAGGAAAAGATGATCTGTCGAGATAGGTAAATAAAAATCGATATTAAATAGATGAAATGATTTTAAAGAATCAATATAGAGTAAATGAATGTTTTTGAATAATAAGAGCATGAGATGCCAATATACTTATCAAATGCTATTGTGTGAATTGATAGTTAAAAACACCAGCTATCAATGAGATATCTTATTGTACTTTTGACGTATTGTTTCGAAAAGACCGGGATGAGAACTAGACCCAAACCCACTTCGAATCAACGTTGCGATCGAAACTAACTTGCAAATAAAGATGGAGCACTGAAGACCATAGATCTTCATAAGTGGAAGAACTACTTATAATCTCTGCGTAGCTCCCACAAAAGAGATACACTGTGGTTCTATCGTGATTGGAGTCTACGGATTGCAAGGACTTATCGCTGGGGTGATTCCCATGTAAGGATGTGGTAGGAGGGTGCCTTCGGTTCATCCCTTCCTTGGATGACTTGTATGGACGAATATCTAACAGAGTATTTCTTGAAATTCACGTACGTTGATCTTTTTAAATATACCAAGTTTAATAGCGGAAAAATTCTCTTGCTTAACACCCAGAGTATATTCGTGGACGTCAATTAGTGATTCGACGGATCTGACGATGTAACATTCAAAGATAATAAGACGTTCCCTGAAGATTAAACGTGACCTCAAGCCTCATCAACCGGGAAATGACAAAAATCGGGCAGGCAACATGGCTATGTGGGTCATTCCCAATTAGAGTATATTGTCACTAATGTAGAGAGTTTTTAATTTGTTCTTCCTTCGTTTCTGTATCTCCGCGGAATAACGGTGGGCCCTTAAAACCGTTAAGGTGACAATATATTTGATATACTCAAGCTAAATGAGTAGTCGGTCATGTATGGTCGGGTTGCAAGATGTTCTTGTTGAACCCAGTGTATCATCTCTAGAGTACACTGATCGGAAGGTAGTCCCATACCTTTTCATGCTGGAAATTCATTCTCCAATAAGCACCATACAGGTTTTTGATTTTATACTTATGTAGAACATGAGATGCAAGCGTTCTACTAGATGGTTATTTATTTGTGCTTTGATAGACATTATCATAATATCACTGGATTTTGATATATCAAAATATTTTTGGTTATTGTAAAATAAAAACCATCCGTGTTTATGTGTGGACTGGTCTTACGATTATCCTTTTCTTTTAAAAGGATTTTTTTAGAAAGTTAAACCGATTGTGTGCCATATGAATTTATCACTGAAAGTATTTCAGATTGATCCGAGTAAATTTTGCTTTGCTTCAAATGTGCTCGGGTGAGACTGAGTATATTATCAGATTAGGTTTCGCTATTTCAGATTGATCCGGGTAAATTTTGCTTTGCTTCAAATGTGCTCGGGTGAGACCGAGTATATTATCAGATTAGGTTTCGCTTAGAGCTTTAGAAGAGGAGCAGAAGTCGAGACGTATAACCATATTTACTGGTATTATATTATTCCGTTGTGTTATTTTGAAATGTATGTCTATTCTGATGTTGTAATATACAGTTTTCTTTTTATACAAAGCATTTGATATTATATTTTGCCCATTCCGCCGTGAGACTCTGATCTTCTTATTCTATTATTTCTTTCTTCTCTTACCCTCAAATTTCTCTATTAACAATCAACTTTTCTGTGCAATTTAAGTTAACATGAGTTATTGGCTTAAACTGTACGGAAAAAGTGGATCATTACAAAAAAAACACATTTTCCGTTCACAACAGTTTCATGCTCAAATGTCACATTCAAATGTCACATTCAAATACTCATTACCGTTCGTTAAAAACACACCCTGAATTTACTAATTAATCATAGCAAAGAAGAGTGCAGTTTTGCTGATAGCAGTGGTCCTTATATCTAGAAAATTTAATCGAATGGAATGAATCAGATGTAGAAGTGTTTACATCTTGTCACATAACAGTTTCATACGTATTCAAACAGAAGGAAGCATTGAACTCAAACACTTTTTGTACACAATGGCTGATGTATGCATGGGCATGATGTGTCAAGTGACACACCAATATTCTAAAAAAGTAATAATAAATAGAATAGATAGCGATATTCATATGTCTAAAACATATTAATTTGTGCTTTGCGCTTTGCGACGAACCAGTACCGGTTACTAGTACCACGATAGAATAGAATAGATACAGATGTATTTACCTGTTTCTTAAAATAAAAATAAAAAAATACACATCTATATTTCTCGGGGTCGGTAAACTATTTCTGAAACATTAATTCGTGCTTTGTGTTCCCAATCACTTGTTCAACCGTTCATGCAATATCAACAACCGCTCCATTTCTCCAGTTTTTCCGGCTTTTCATTCAGGTTTTTTTTATATTTCCGCATTACCTAATTTGCTATATGACAAAAAAAAAGGATTTACTAAGTATTTGAGAAAATATCACAAAAAGTTATTGTTTTCTGTTGCTTTTTGAGAAGAAACTATTTCATGAATATTTTTTTATAATTTATTGACTATTGATCGGTGACACACCATCCGTAACATCCTGTATCCGCCACTGTTTGCACAAACCGAACAACCGAAAAATGATAGATGAAAAATAGAAAATCATTGAACATTTCGTATGGATGAAATACGATACAAATTTTCTTGTCATAAGTCACATTTTAAAAGACAAATGAACAAACATGAATGGACAAATTTGACTTCCAACCAAACCAAATGATGGGCGCACTTGTAAAATTAACGTCCCTGCTTGTATCTCGTATTACCAATTGAAAGATGATAAAAAAAGGAAGAAAAAAAACTATTTGATGAAGCCTTATACCTATGAAATCTGATGGACCTATTAAGGAGACATCACAAATGCAGATGCGACTAATATGCTGCTAATATGCTGGCACTCTTTCAACATTAAACGAGTTAAACTGAGAAAATGTGGAAAAGGTCTATTTGTAGCACTTCTGGAATGACGTTCAAAGTTGGTAAAACGATCCCTACAATTAAACTTAAATGCTAAGACAGACTCAATCCTAATTAGTAATTGGCTCAACAGTCGTTAATTAAAAGCTTAATAAAAGGGTTCCTTATAGTTAACCCACTGAAGAGACATGCAATCTACGCCTCAAGAAACAATAATTACATAAATAAAAACTTTTGAGAAATTTTCTTAATGATTATCAGTGTGATATTTGTTGTGGAATATGTAGTAATTAACTGATAATATGCTTTGATAAAACCTATGAGCGCAAGCATAACCATGATATAAAATATATAAGGAATCTTAGTTTTCTCTTGTCAGGCAATAATAATAAACAGAATAAAATTGTACAGTTTCTAAACCATTCCATAAAGTCGAACTGCACCACAAATAACCGCCGATAAATACCAATTTCCACGGTCATTAACTATTGAACTCATTGTGAAATATAGCATTGATCAACGTTTACTCATCGTGTAAAATGAAGTTAAAGACGATATACCCTTGATACCACTTTTAAAAAGCTAGGTATTCAAAAGAGAGTAATGCAAAAATTTATGGTATTTCATAATAACGACTAAAAAAAATTTGAGATGTCCACTGACAACACGCAAAAATGTTCACCAGACGATGCTTTTTTCAACATCATGAGGGAATTAGGCTGCTTATCGTAACAAGGCTTGTGCATCCTATCTTACTGAACTAACCAACACTGCATCACGTACAAAACCGCACAAACAGAACCATCAGGAAAATATATATATATATAGTACATCACAGAAGCATAACGCAAATTCTTAGAAAATACCACATAATAGAACCTGCAAAAGAATATAATACACAACAAAGGCTTCGCTCATCATCCATCTTTTAATTTCTCCCTGCATCTCAATTTTTATATAGCAAATGAAAGAATTCTTCATTGCTAAAAAAAGCGGAAGTGTGGATATAACATCTACTGCTGTTACCGTTTATCAATATAACTGCATCATGCAAGTATATCTTAAGGTGTAAAGGAGAGCTGTCATCATAAAAAGGTAAACATAAAAAATAAAAAATAAAAAAGAAGAAACTTCAGCCAGCCCCAATTTTAGAACATAAGAGTGGAAATACATTAGACCATCTTCCTATGATTCTTCATCACCATCTCTACAAATAATAAACCAAAACACGCAATTTCCCACGAGTGTGCGAAGAGTACTCTCAGTTTCAGTACATTTATTTTTTGAAAAATATATCCTTCATGGTTTTATTACATATATACTTAATTTGAAATATTACATGCTGTTTATTTTGGGATGTAATTTCAGCTCATTTTCCGCTGT
Source organism: Allium sativum (assembly GCA_030737875.1). Taxonomy (NCBI): domain Eukaryota; kingdom Viridiplantae; phylum Streptophyta; class Magnoliopsida; order Asparagales; family Amaryllidaceae; genus Allium; species Allium sativum. The sequence continues at coordinate 163,692,001 of CM060916.1, read as the reverse complement.
AAATACTTGCTATTGCCTATTTTTTGATATACTACAAAAAACATTCCGTTTTCATTCTTGGTTTTCCCAGTTTTGTTTTGTACATAATCCCAATTTAATATGCACCTTTTAAGCATCGTCCTCCACGGTTTTATACACACATACATGAATACATATGTATGATTGAAAACTTTCTTTTAACTGAAAACCGGATGTAAAAATTGGCATCAAAACTTGAGGATTTTTGTTTCTGACCTCTTTGGCTCAGTTTACATGAAAAACAGTTTTATGTGCTGCACATTCCATTGTACATTAAAAAAAAAAAAAAAAAACTGCAGTGCTTCCACAGTTTTCTGGTTCTATGACAAGTCTTTCAAAATGTCTATATTATTCAGAAACATACAGCCCAGACAAGCAAAATCCATGCAGCCCAAGATTACAGCCCACATCCTCCAATTCTAGTCTGCCTATCCCCAATCGCACCGTAGCTGGCCCACTAGTCATAATCTATGTGAAATAAGTATGGTTCCTCCTAAACTTCTTGCTTTATTGTATGGAACGCCTAGTGCATGTTACGTTCCAAGGCCAACAAATTTGGCAAAACCTACCGATCTGAATTTAGCTACAAAAGCAATGTCCATAGAGAAAAAACAAGGTTTCACTTACCCAAACAGGGCAGGCCTTGAATCCCAATGGAGAAAAGTTTCTTAGCTCAAATACTCAATTAAAGAATAAGCTCTATTGAACAAGGCAACGAACATTCAATTGTAAATCACACATTTTGAGCGATTGCTAGTCTGTATCTATTGTTTTGTGTATGCACAGTTTATGTAACCATTTCTGCAAAAAATGTTTTTGTGAGCTGTTGGAGAATGGCTAGATTCTCCTTTTTGTTATATTATTTCTATTTATGGAAAAAAAATGTAAATCACACATCTATGGAAAAAAAAAATCAAACTTCTATTTTTGAACTGTATTTTCATTTATAACATCAATAATAATAAAATGAATAATTTTATGAGTAATTCTCATTGAATTACTTTTGTCTTTGAAGTGCAATTAAAAGGTTAATCCAGATAATGTTATTAAATATAAGATTATAAATCTTAAATAAATTACAAAAAATCACCCATATCTTTACAAGGGTAGTGAATAAAGATTACAACGATTATCAAACATTTATGAATTAGCAATTTACTATTACTAATATAGGTAATGAAAACTTTTCCTTCTCAAAAGTTCATAAGTGCACACGGTTCTTTAATGAATTATAATTTTCAAATTATATTTAGCCAGTAAAAAGTTTTAACATTACAATTCCAGTAGTTCAAATACATTCTCCGCACTGCACTTTTTTTTTTTTTTACCAAAACCATATAGTGAACTCAACAACATATAATTAAAAAAAAAAAATCAACATGTTAACTCAATAATAAGTAAATTTCTTACTAACCCAAAATTATAATCATGTGACGTTGATAAATCTCTATTTAACCAGCCCTGAAATGCAACTATAATTCAAAAGAAGCGAATGGAAACTAAGCTAAAAGAGGGAATGCTCTTTTTGTGTTCCCATACGCTTCTGTTGTACGTTATTTGATTTGTTTCTTTCTCCTTTTCCTATAAAATCTAAATCAACTTAACCATACTTCAGCATCAATTGTGATGACATCGAAAACATTCAAGGTGGAAAAACATAATATATACCAAACCATCAATAGCGTACCATATACGCTAGTGCGAAGCACGGGTCTCGTGCTAGTTTGATTATAGTGTTATATATATATATATATATATATATATATATATATATATAGGTCGGCTATACAAATACAAATTGAAAGACACAAAATCACAACTGTTGAATCTTTTTGTCCTTACATAGAATGGTGGAATTCAGGAGGAGATTCAATGGTAAAGATCAATTGTGTCACCAAACGTGTCAAAATTTCGTGTTTAGATAGACTCGCATGTATGCATGTATGTATGTAAATTTTGTGTTTAGATAGACTCGCATGTATGCATGCATGTATGTATATGGAAAGTCAATTTAGACACAAAATTAGACACAAACAATCTCAACAGTTAGATCTCCCCTGAGTTCCACTCACCACAAAAGAGAAACGAATTTAATGGTTCACAATTTTTATGATTGTATCTTTAATTTTGTGTTTAATTTCAAGTCCCAATAGCCGCTCTTATACACACACACACACACACACACATATATATATATATATATATATATATATATATATATATAGGAAAAGTCTATTTGAACATAAAATTTTAACACTTTTGATGACACTATAAATCTACATCATTCGATGATCCACTGAATTCCACTCCTTCGTATAAGGACAAAATGAACTGATGGTTTGAGTCTTTCAATCTGTGTTTACTTTTGTGCCTAAATAGTGATCCATATATATATATATATATATATATATATATATATATATATATATATATATATAGACACACACACACACACACACACACTAGCATAGAACGCACATACAAGCACCTAATATTCCTAGATTTACTTTTTATTTAGTTAAGAGAAGAATTCATGCATGTTTATTGTAACTGCAAAGGCTTCGATAGTCAATACTTTTATTCCAAGTTATTTTGTTGGTAGTGTTGATGATAAATTGCTAGTAAAAGTCTACTGATGGATAATCAGAAAGGGACGTCGATGAAAGCTGCGAATCGATAGCATGATTCCGTTAATGAATGAGACTATTTCTGAAATTTCAAAAAATATCATTGAAATCGTACTAAATGAATTTCCTTTATTAATAGCTGAGATAAGTTACATTTCTAATGGCATCGTAAAGGCATAAAGTGATAGTTTAGAACAGGGTTCAAATATTTGTTTGGTCTCCAAATAAAATTAGTCATGAATCATATATTATCCAACATTTAGGGATTAATTCAAGAAAAATGCCATCAAAATTACTTCTCTCGTGTACATTGTTTATAAGTATCACTGATAATCGAGTCATTATTATTTTATAGTCTAATAATTCTTTTACCAACCAGCACCCATTGTATCATTGATTAGGCACTTCAACTTGAACATAATAGGTCACAGGTTTAAAACTTATGTAGCATTATTCAAACATATATTGACATGTAGTATATTACATACAGCCTAAACTTGTATATAAGTACCTAATTTTATTTTATTTTAAAAAAAAAGGGAAAAATAAAACTATACACAAATAAAATAATAATTTGATGATTTAAATTCAACTTTATCCTCAAATATACATCTTTTACATGCATATAACATGTGAGAAGAGTTAGGAGAAATAAAGTGCAGCACATATATAAATAAGAAAATTAGAGAAATAGACTTTGTTGTTATGTATACCATTAAAAAAATGATGTGATTAACCAATGAGTAAAGAATATAACATTTCCATTAAAGGGAAAAGAATAAAAAAAGTTAGATTAACATAGTAAGAAGACATTAGAAATGATCCAAAAAATTAACTTAACCAAAGATGTAATTGACAAAAAATACATAAATGAAAACTCACGTGACTGACTTCAATCATTTGAGAAAACACAGAAACGATCATAATGTTTGAATATATCAGCAAAAACAAAACAAAACTAAATTTGTTATGACTGGTAAATTTCTCATTATCATACATACAATTACCCGTTAATCAGTTATCCTTTTTTATTAAAGTCGTCGTACCCATAGAATTGACAAGGTAAAGGTAAATTACCATTTTCTTTATTGAAACATTAGTATTTTTTAAAACCAATGGTAATGATAATTTATCAATCTATTTATCATTTTTTCAGTAAAATATATGTTACTAGGTTGAATGACTAAGTTTTATGGAAAAGAACTAAGAAAATAGCATAACTGATTATGCATCAAAATTTTGGCATCTTCTACTAAATGATTTGCTTTCTTATACATTCAAAATAAACTGGTCCATTTCGTAACACTTTTGATGTATGAAGGATATAATTTTATTACATTTCATCAAGTGAGAAAACTTTATTTTTGCAGGAGTTAATTCAAAAGAAAATGGCACTCAACCTTCGTATTTTTGCTTTTTCAGCATTAAATCGATGTACATAACAAAGTTCAACATTGCAATCTATTAAATTTTATACACTAAAAGCAATTTGGAAATGTATTCATAAGGTTATAACATGACTACTTATTAATATAGCCAAAGAAAAAACATAAGTATTAAAAAAAATCACATAGACGCGAAGTATGATGCATCTACTCAAGAATGTATTTGAAGAAATCATGGTCATTAATCAATAAATGATTCAGATTTATTATAGAATACATATGATTGGGTAATGTTCACATATTCTAGTTTGTGTCATTCAATTAAATTTGGGTCGTTTTCAATATACATACACAAAATACACACAAAAAAATAAAACGCTATTTTAAGCTATTATTTTGCATTGTATATAACATGCGCACTATTATAGGTTAAATTTCACAAACCTTACTTGAGCAATTTTGTGCTGTAATGAGTGTGCGTTATGATAACTTTGGGTATACCAACATTGGTATACCGATAAATCGACAACAGCAACAACAAGATTAAGAGTAAGCTACTTTAGATTATCAGTTTAAAAAAAAAAAATGATAACGATATTTGCAAAATGATAGCGGTAATCATTAATCTAACAACTCTAAATCCGAAAATCAACTCTTTTCAAACTAGATGTGCTAACATTTACATATAAGTCACAGCTTGATAAGTAATCCTTAATTATCTATCAAACAACTCCACCACTACTTGCAAATCATCAACCATATTGTGTGGCCCATTAGCTCAGTTGGTTAGAGCGTTGTGCTAATAACGCGAAGGTCGCAGGTTCGATACCTGCATGGGCCAGTGTTTAATATTACATTTTAGCAATGTTTCCACATTTTACTACTATGTTTATTTTACTGAAAGATATTTGTTTATTACTTCATTAAGTTAGAAGTTTATATCCTACATACTAAACACACATTAATTGCTTGAAAATATTTATTGTCGTTATATTTTACCTTTTACTTTTTACTATTTTACATCATATTTTATTAACCCAACATTAATTTAGGTCTCCCATTGATACCCCAAAAAACTAAAATCTGTATCCGCAAAGTGGATAAATATCTAATATCCAAGAAAACTAATATGAATAAGAATTGGGACACATTCGCATCCGAAAATTGTCTATCGGTTTCTTCAAAGACTATAGTTTAAGCTACGTGTGTTTTAGTACAAGAAAAGATATTTATTTTACTTATTGAGTTGAAAGTTTATATCCTACACATTTACCCATATTACTTGCTTGAAACTATTTAGTATCATTATATTTGTGCACTTTCAGCGCATTAACAATCATGTAAGTTGAAAAAAAAACTAAAAATTTTCATTTATTTTTTTAATTTGTTGATCGTTAGTGGATCAGATAAGTATCAAATATATGTTTTAGCAATGTTTCCACATTTTACTACTATGTTTATTTTACTGAAAGATATTTGTTTATTACTTCATTAAATTAGAAGTTTATATCCCACATACTAAACACACATTAATTGCTTGAAAATATTTATTGTCGTTATATTTTACCTTTTACTTTTTACTATTTTACATCATATTTTATTAACCCAACATTAATTTAGGTCTCCCATTGATACCCCAAAAAACTAAAATCTGTATCCGCAAAGTGGATATAATATCTAATATCCAAGAAAACAAATATGAATAAGAATTGGGACACATTCGGATCCGAAAATTGTCCGTCAGTTTCTTCAAAGACTAGTTTAAGCTACGTGTGTTTTAGTACAAGAAAAGATATTTATTTATTACTTATTGAGTTGAAAGTTTATATCCTACACATTTACCCATATTACTTGCTTGAAACTATTTAGTATCATTATATTTGTGCACTTTCAGCGCATTAACAATCATGTAAGTTGGAAAAAAAACTAAAAATTTTCATTTATTTTTTTAATTTGTTGATCGTTAGTGGATCAGATAAGTATCAAATATATGTTTTAGCAATGTTTCCACATTTTACTACTATGTTTATTTTACTGAAAGATATTTGTTTATTACTTCATTAAGTTAGAAGTTTATATCCTACATACTAAACACACATTAATTGCTTGAAAATATTTATTGTCGTTATATTTTACCTTTTACTTTTTACTATTTTACATCATATTTTATTAACCCAACATTAATTTAGGTCTCCCATTGATACCCCAAAAAACTAAAATCTGTATCCGCAAAGTGGATAAATATCTAATATCCAAGAAAACAAATATGAATAAGAATTGGGACACATTCGCATCCGAAAATTGTCGGTTTCTTCAAAGACTATAGTTTAAGCTACGTGTGTTTTAGTACAAAAAAAGATATTTATTTATTACTTATTGAGTTGAAAGTTTATATCCTACACATTTACCCATATTACTTGCTTGAAATTATTTAGTATCATTATATTTGTGCACTTTCAGCGCATTAACAATCATGTAAGTTGAAAAAAAAAACTAAAAATTTTCATTTATTTTTTTAATTTGTTGATCGTTAGTGGATCAGATAAGTATCAAATATATGTTTGTATACAAGGGTGCAAATATTTCATATTACATTTTAGCAATGTTGTTTTGCATTACAATTTAGCAACGTTTTCATATTTACTATGTTTATTTTACTGAAAGATATTTGTATATTACTTCATTAAGTTAGAAGTTTATATTACATTTTAGCAATGTTTCCACATTTTACTATTATGTTTATTTTACTAAAAGATATTTGTTTATTACTTCATTAAGTTAGAAGTTTATATCCTACATACTAAACACACATTAATTGCTTGAAAATATTTATTGTCGTTATATTTTACCTTTTACTTTTTACTATTTTACATCATATTTTATTAACCCAACATTAATTTAGGTCTCCCACTGATACCCCAAAAAAAACTAAAATCTGTATCCGCAAAGTGGATAAATATCTAATATCCAAGAAAACAAATATGAATAAGAATTGGGACACATTCGCATCCGAAAATTGTCTGTCGGTTTCTTCAAAGACTATAGTTTAAGCTACGTGTGTTTTAGTACAAGAAAAGATATTTATTTATTACTTATTGAGTTGAAAGTTTATATCCTACACAATTACCCATATTACTTGCTTGAAACTATTTAGTATCATTATATTTGTGCACTTTCAAAGCATTAACAATCATGTAAGTTGAAAAAAAAACTAAAAATTTTCATTTATTTTTTTAATTTGTTGATCGTTAGTGGATCAGATAAGTATCAAATATATGTTTGTATACGAGAGTGCAAATATTTCATATTACATTTTAGCAATGTTGTTTTGCATTACAATTTAGCAATGTTTTCATATTTACTATGTTTATTTTGATGAAAGATATTTGTATATTACTTCATTAAGTTAGAAGTTTATATCCTACATACTAAACACACGTTAATTGCTTGAAAATATTTAATGTCATTATATTTTACCTTTTACTTTTTACTATTTTACATCATATCTTATTAACCCAACATTAATTTAGGTCTGTCACTAATACCCAAAAAAACTACAATATGTATCCGCAAAGCGGATAAATATCTAATATCCGAGAAAACAATTGCGAATGAGAATTGGAACACATTCGCATTCGAAAATTGTATGTCGGTTTCTTTAAAGATTATAGTTTAAGCTACGTGTGCTTTAATACAAGAAAATATATTTATTTATTACTTATTGAGTTGAAAGTTTATATCCTACACATTATACACATATTACTTGGTTGAAACTACTTACTATCGTTATATTTGTGCACTTTCAGCGCATTAACAATCAGGTAAGTTGAAGAAAAAAATATAATTCATTTATCTTTTTTAATTTGTCGATCGTTAGTGGATCAGATAAGTATCAAATATATGTTCGTATACGAGGGTGCAAATATTTGATATTCGAAAATAATTTCGGATGCGTATGTGGATATGGTATTACATGCATTCGAGACATTCGTTGACAGACCAGCACTTATTATACTTTTATTTAAACAAAAAAATTCTGTAAAAATTTGAAAATAAATATTTATGTTTTCCTATCAAAAATAGTTGTGTACATAAACGAATTGCATATGCCATATACTTTCTGTAGTGTAATAGTTTGAATTATATGATATACATTTATAGGACGGTAACACTCTCTTTTTCTTTCCATGGGCCATTACTTCTACATTTTAGTACTATGTGTATTCTACACAAAATTTTATCACGCAACATTTCACTTATTAAAAAAAAAATGTACAGTTTGGAATTAAAATTTTGACTTTCATTTTTGTCAAAAATGGTTTTATACATAAATGCATTCCATATGCCATATACTATCAGTGTTTTAAAAAACGCGCCTTAAGGCGCGCCTCGAGGCAAGGCGTGAGAAAACGCCTTGAGGCGCAACTCATCAGGCGTTTTACCTTTGAGGCTTATGGAAAAAAAACTAAAAAAATTCATTTATTTTTTTAATTTGTTGATCGTTAGTGGATCAGATAAGTATCAAATATATGTTTTAGCAATGTTTCCACATTTTACTACTATGTTTATTTTACTGAAAGATATTTGTTTATTACTTCATTAAGTTAGAAGTTTATATCCTACATACTAAACACACATTAATTGCTTGAAAATATTTATTGTCGTTATATTTTACATTTTACTTTTTACTATTTTACATCATATTTTATTAACCAAACATTAATTTAGGTCTCCCATTGATACCCCAAAAAACTAAAATCTGTATCCGCAAAGTGGATAAATATCTAATATCCAAGAAAACAAATATGAATAAGAATTGGGACACATTCGCATCCGAAAATTGTCTGTCGGTTTCTTCAAAGACTATAGTTTAAGCTACGTGTGTTTTAGTACAAGAAAAGATATTTATTTATTACTTATTGAGTTGAAAGTTTATATCCTACACATTTACCCATATTACTTGCTTGAAACTATTTAGTATCATTATATTTGTGCACTTTCAGCGCATTAACAATCATGTAAGCTAGAAAAAAAACTAAAAATTTTCATTTATTTTTTTAATTTGTTGATCGTTAGTGGATCAGATAAGTATCAAATATATGTTTTAGCAATGTTTCCACATTTTACTACTACGTTTATTTTACTAAAAGATATTTGTTTATTACTTCATTAAGTTAGAAGTTTATATCCTACATACTAAACACACATTAATTGCTTGAAAATATTTATTGTCGTTATATTTTACCTTTTACTTTTTACTATTTTACATCATATTTTATTAACCCAACATTAATTTAGGTCTCCCATTGATACCCCAAAAAACTAAAATCTGTATCCGCAAAGTGGATAAATATCTAATATCCAAGAAAACAAATATGAATAAGAATTGGGACACATTCGCATCCGAAAATTGTCTGTCGGTTTCTTCAAAGACTATAGTTTAAGCTACGTGTGTTTTAGTACAAGAAAAGATATTTATTTATTACTTATTGAGTTGAAAGTTTATATCCTACACATTTACCCATATTACTTGCTTGAAACTATTTAGTATCATTATATTTGTGCACTTTCAAAGCATTAACAATCATGTAAGTTGAAAAAAAAAACTAAAAATTTTCATTTATTTTTTTAATTTGTTGATCGTTAGTGGATCAGATAAGTATCAAATATATGTTTGTATACGAGAGTGCAAATATTTCATATTACATTTTAGCAATGTTGTTTTGCATTACAATTTAGCAATGTTTTCATATTTACTATGTTTATTTTGATGAAAGATATTTGTATATTACTTCATTAAGTTAGAAGTTTATATCCTACATACTAAACACACATTAATTGCTTGAAAATATTTAATGTCATTATATTTTACCTTTTACTATTTACTATTTTACATCATATCTTATTAACCCAACATTAATTTAGGTCTGTCACTAATACCCAAAAAAACTACAATATGTATCCGCAAAGCGGATAAATATCTAATATCCGAGAAACCAATTGCGAATGAGAATTGGGACACATTCGCATTCGAAAACTGTCTGTCGGTTTCTTTAAAGATTATAGTTTAAGCTACGTGTGCTTTAATACAAGAAAATATATTTATTTATTACTTATTGAGTTGAAAGTTTATATCCTACACATTATACACATATTACTTGGTTGAAACTACTTACTATCGTTATATTTGTGCACTTTCAGCGCATTAACAATCAGGTAAGTTGAAGAAAAAAATATAATTCATTTATCTTTTTTAATTTGTCGATCGTTAGTGGATCAGATAAGTATCAAATATATGTTCGTATACGAGGGTGCAAATATTTGATATTCGAAAATAATTTCGGATGCGTATGTGGATATGGTATTACATGCATTCGAGACATTCGTTGACAGACCAGCACTTATTATACTTTTATTTAAACAAAAAAATTCTGTAAAAATTTGAAAATAAATATTTATGTTTTCCTATCAAAAATAGTTGTGTACATAAACGAATTGCATATGCCATATACTTTCTGTAGTGTAATAGTTTGAATTATATGATATACATTTATAGGACGGTAACACTCTCTTTTTCTTTCCATGGGCCATTACTTCTACATTTTAGTACTATGTGTATTCTACACAAAATTTTATCACGCAACATTTCACTTATTTAAAAAAAAAATTATGTACAGTTTGGAATTAAAATTTTGACTTTCATTTTTGTCAAAAATGGTTTTATACATAAATGCATTCCATATGCCATATACTATCAGTGTTTTAAAAAACGCGCCTTAAGGCGCGCCTCGAGGCAAGGCGTGAGAAAACGCCTTGAGGCGCAACTCATCAGGCGTTTTACCTTTGAGGCTTAAGCCTCAACCCATTAAGGCGTGAAAAACGAAAAAAAACGTACACCTCAACTCATTGAGGCGTGAAAAACGTACGCCTCAAAGGCTTTTCACTCCGTCTTCTGCCCTATCAGTCAAATATTCTAACAAAAAAAAGGTAACCTCAAGCATGAAATTTTCGAATTGGAAACTCGACTGGAATCGAGCTCGACTCCTTCCCTGGAATCGAGCTCGACTCCAATATACTGGAATCGAGCTCCAGTATACTGGAATCGAGCTCGTTTCAATGATGGAATCGAGCTTGATTCCATTTTTTTTTTAATTTACTGTATTTTTTGTGTCTTTTCTTTACTATATTTTTTTAATCAGTCCTTGTTTAATTGATTCCTAATTTCTATTCTTGGTTAGGTTAGTTCCTATGGTTTTTTACTTACTAATTGAAGTTTAATGTTATTCCATATTAAAAATTAAGTATATGCGTTGCGTTTTTTCTTTACCCAAAAGGCTTACGCCTCAACGCTTCGAGGCTTACGCCTCGCCTCACGGACCCGAAAACGCCTCACGTATGCCTTTTGCGTTTTAAAACATTGGTCGTAATACATCACGATGCATGTGCCATTTTGATTTGAATAATATGGAATCACATTTTAATAATTGTAGAAGGGAAAGCACACTTTTCTTTTTCTTTTTTAAGAATAAGAGGATCAACATTTTTTAATAAGGGATCCTAATTAAATTTTCTAACAAGCATATTATTTAGATAAATATTTTTTCCTTTTCCTACATTTTTTTTCAATTTATTTGTGTTTATCATACACTGAGCTTCGATGCACGTATATTATTTCAGTAATAAGATTATCGACTCTTTTCAAAAAAAAAAAAAAACTTGGATGCTAGATATTATTTATTAGCTTTTGTAAGTGTTGTAGTAGGGCTGCACAAACTAGGGTTGCACAAAGTATGGGTTGGGTTGGGTTGGACCAAGTACTTCATACTATGCGGGTGGGATGAAGTACTTGGTCCAACCCAACTCAACCCATACTTTGTGCAGCCCTACATAGGACTGCACAAAGTATGAGTTGGGTTGAAACAAGTACTTCATCCGACCCGCATAGGTATGGGTTTAAGGTAGTTCAACCCGTATCTGATCCTATATGGGATTTGATATGGGTTGGGTTGAAGTATAGGTTGGGTCGGGTTTAGTAGGTTTGGGTTGGTTGAATATAATAAAAAATGAGAATATGAGAGAATTTTTTAAAAATAATATTAAAATATTCAGCATAATATATCATATTTTAACCAACATAATGCATTTAAAATAAATGATTCATTATAAGAAACATTTTATTAAAATTTCATTGTAAGACACATTATATGAAATTAATTTACTACATAGTAGAACAAATGTTTCATTTTAAAATACAATGAAATGCTCCTTAAAATATTTTAGCCAAATTCTACCTAGTTTAGATTTACATGAAATATGTTATCTTGTATATTTACAATAGAATACATAAACATTACTCTAGGATTATACTATTCTAATTTTAAGTGGACTGACATTAAATTAGTTTTTTAATATAGGGTTGGGTTGGGTTAAAATTAGGTTGGACTGAACCAAATATTAAACCCGACCTGTATATAGTATGGGTTACAAACTGTAACTCATATCCGATCCGAACTAGGATGGGTTGGGCTAGGTTTATGTGGGTTGGGTCGGATCGAATATGGGTTGTGTGCAACCCTCCAATGTTGCACTAACAATCCAACCAATCTGGCATATCAAAAACATTATTACTCGTCATTGTTAAAGCCGAAAAAGGAGAAACTACCAACATTATAAGTTACAAAATGTTTTCGTCTTATTTTTGACATGTGTAGATAATATTGTATTGTTAGTTTAAGAAAAGATTAAACCATTAGAAGCATAAGTTACAAATAGAAAAGTGTGCCATATAATTTGAATCATACGATCTAAATAAAAAAATATGCAGTTTGAATCATTTGTTCTCTATGGAAAAGCTGAGAAGGTCAATTGATTGTATCAAAATTGGGAATAAGAATAGGAAATGGATATATGTTTTTTTCTGAGATACAATGCAAAAGATATTGCCACCTGCCATTTACAAAACAATAGTTTTCAAATAGACGATGTGATAATGATAATAACATTCAACGTAATAAAGTATACATATAGAAAGCTTAACTTGACTAATGAATTCATATTATGTTATTATTTATGTGCACAGATAAAAAATATTTTAAGTAACCTAGCATGTGGCATTTGCTACTAGCATGTGAGCCACATTTGGAATGAGAAAAGTATGGTTAAGTTTGAAAACTAATAAATGAACAGGTTATATGCACACACATTTGCATGTTAACAGTGATATCTTGTAAAAAGAAAGTGATTATTATACTCTTGAGCTACTTCAGCATTGTAGACACTTAGGTGATTTATGTTGCATTGTTTTGAACAATATATTTTTGTTTCGATAAAATTACCAAGTTTTTTCATTAATAAAATAAATACATGGGTATTCTTTATTAGCTTTTACAAGTGCTCCATTGGCAGTCCAACATGTCGAGCATATCAAACATGTTACTATTAAGGCAACAAAGGAGAGACAAAAAAAAGGTTATGAATTGATTAAATATTCTATATTTTTAAGGGTGGATATGGTACTAGATCATTAGCTTAAAGAAAAGCCACCAACAGTACAGGTTACAAAAGCAGAATTGCATCTAATGATCTGAATCATATTATATGACCAAAAAAGCGCACACATGACATGACACGTTGGACCTTTCAAGCATAAAGGTGAGAAGTTAGGATGGTCTTATCAAAATTTGAGGTAAGAATGCATATAGGTTTCCTTCTGAGAACAAATCAAAGGATATTGCATTTTATAACATAAAAAAGATGTAAAATAGTTACTTAAAAGATACAGGGTATCAAGTAAACTGAAATAATATCTAATATGCATGACATAGGTCTGTTTAGATGTAAAACAAGATTCAACATAACATGGTACGATTTCATATTTTCTAGTGATAAGCTCAAAGAAAAATAAGACCTAACTAGTATGCCATTTACAGCTACAATGTGGCATAGCGTATCATATGGAATGAAAAACGTGCAGGTGAGTTTAAACACCTAGAAACAAACAAGCTATGTAGAAGTGCTTTGATTACACAAGACTTCCCTTTGTAGATACACCGCGTACAGCTTAAATTTACTTGTACATTAATTCTGTTCAAGCTATAAGCTTGCTAAGCTTTTCAAATATAAAATAAATACATGGATGTTATCCATTAGCTTTTGAAGATTCCACATTGGCAATCCAACATATACAGCACGAACATGTTATTATCAAAGCTAAAAAGGATAAACTACCAACAACTGCTTGAATATTGTCTATTCCATTATTGGGGAATTATTTTTGTTTTTTAATAAGGTTCTGAAATCTTTATTGCTATAAAGTGCAAAATTATATACAAATTGAAAAGACTATATACAATGCAAGGCATTGTATTATTACTTCAAGAAAGAATAAACTACCAGCTACTGTTCTGAATACCAAACCATGGATCAAGCCGCATTGCTTTAAAGTTGATTCTGTGTTATGACCATGGTTCAAAGTTCGAACATATATCTTCCTCTACACGTTTTGATGCTTAGACTTATCTTCAAAATTTCCAGTGTAAGTGTAGAACTATTACATTCAAAGATAGCTTTTAACTAATACATACACACAAACAGACAAAAACACAACATTTACAAACCTCCGAGATCATATACATTTTGGGGACTTATTTTCATTTCGGTTTTGCTGTTTTACCCAAAATAGCCTTGGGTTTATAGCCGAATATTGCAAAAACGAGACCCCCTTGAAATCCAGAGGTGGGGCCCATGCACTTTCACTATATTCCACATGATATACCCGAAGTTGCTTCAGGTTAAGTAGAACAGTGGTTTTCATTTTGATCTATAAATTGCCTTGCACATTTACATACATACCTATGTAATCAAGTGTTTTCTTTAACATTGTTTGGAAATTTCCCGAAAAGCTAATTATAGGTTCTTCTTTCCATCGGAACAATAGGGCCGTTTTGTTCATTTACGTAGACTACAAGATGTTATGTTTGAATAAAATTATATATCATCACATTGTTCTCATGTTTTATGAATTATCATGTTATAAAACCATCCTACCATATCGTTTTATTGTAGCTTACTGTCAACTGATATGGATTTCTATGTAAACCGAATAGAAACTAATTTTCATGACATAATCATTTGTTGTGTATAGAGTTGAGCACTTTGTTTAGCTACTAATTCACCTAGTATTTTTTTTTATAATAAATTAGCTATTTTATATACTTTAAATGGGTTGATGGGATTTCAATCAAATAGCATACGAAGAGATCATAAATCTTATGTAACTCTTTGATCCTAGTACTCCAGCAACAAGAAAACATTATATTTCCTAAGTGCAAATACATGATATTGCTTCAGTGGCTTTATTATGTTTGACTAAATTATTTCATAAGGAAACATTTCATTTTAGGACTAGTAATAAGCAAGGTGGTGGATACCCAGTGCCAAGCCGGGTAATAAGCAAGGTATTAAAATTTAATTCAAATCATAAAATTCAAACATCGAATCAAAAATGAGTTTAAATAGTAAATCGTACATTCAAAAGATTAATATTGCAATGTATATAGACTTGTTCACAAGAAATTTTGAGATATGCAAATTATTGAATGACATAAAAGTACATAAAAGCATAGACTCTTCTTCGCATGATAATAATTTATATATTTGAAACTAATTTTGGAAATTGGATCTCTACATCTATATCTAAAATCTGATTTATTTATTTTTTTTCCCTCTTGTTCCATTTTCTTTTCTTTGAGAGGCAATAATATTTGAATTTTAAATTCAAATAGGCATCTCCATATCCATTGTTAAAAGTAGAGTTGTTACGGTTGGACCGTTTAACCGTCGAACCGCACTAACCGCTCACACAGTTGCCGTCTATTACGGTAGCGGTGACGGCGACGGTTGTGAATTTTCATAACTACGGTAAACCGTACCAACCGCACATGATTTTTATTTAGTATTTCATAAATAAAAAAAATGTTTTTCAATAAATTATACTAGAGAAATAACATATATATAAATTATTTGCGTTTTTATTTATAGACAACATGCATATGGTTGGTTTGTTTCATAGATAAATAAACTAATTCTTAAAATTAATGTTAAAATTTGAAATATTTATAGATAATAATGTAAATTTACGGTAATGGTTGCGGTAACGGTTAAACGGTTACGATAACGGTTATAAAATTTGTCAATCGTCAACAACGGTTGCGGTTACGGTTGGAGGTAAAATTGACGATTGCCATAACCGTAACACCCCTAGTTAAAAGCATAGACAAAACAATCCTTCTCAAATACAGTTTTAATTAGATTTTGAATCAGAACCCGATTTCAATCGTAACTAAATATTCAAGCTGAAACAACATTTAAGTAAAATGATATTAAGATATTTGAAAAATATGGCAACAAGTATATATTTGTTTATTTGCTTCAAACGGTCATCTAATAAAAGTTTTATATGTTTCGATTTCAATAACAACAAAGTCGTTGTAGTATAGTGGTGAGTATTCCCGCCTGTCACGCGGGTGACCCGGGTTCGATCCCCGGTAACGGCGTTTTTAGCAAATATATGAAAACAACTTAATTCATGCAGCATTTCCTTTTTAAAAGAATGCAACCAAGATAATATATGAAAACAACTTAATTCATGCAGCATTTCCTTTTTAAAAGAATGCAACCAAGATTGTAATAACTCGTTTTCTCCAACATATACACAAGGTTTTAAATCTCGAATATCGGTCGCGTTTCATCTCGGGGATTTTATAGACTCGGTCTCGTATCAGAGGAGATCTCGGACGATATGAGTCTAACTCAGGAGTTCGTCTCGGTTTTTCATCTCGGGTCTGAAAGTTCATACCCGAACAATATCGGGGTACATGATACGTTAAAAATGATATTTTAACAAAATGACTTTTATGAATGTTATCAAAAACATAGTAACTTAAACTTAAAATGCAAAATAACTTTATTATTCTTTATTTTGCGAAAGATCATTCATACTCTAAATCGTAATATGCTTAGAATAGGAATACTATTAGAAAGGAAACATTAAAAGGATCCAAAATATTAAAAAATCTGCATAAATAGACCATAAAATACATTATTTCATAAGTAACATGTATGTAAAAAGACGAATATAAAAATCATAAGCATTGTAAAACATATACGAACATACAATATAGTCATTTAACATGCAAAATGTAAAATAAAAAAAGATTGATATGGCTAGATTTAAGTTTATTAATTATAGTTCCAGTTCGGGGACAAATTTAAATTTTAACCAAAAAAACTAAGATCTCGGACAATATTCCAGTATTTCGTCTCGGTCAATATACCGTTCGATAGTGCAATATCTCGGGCGATATATTCGAAAGGAGATTTAGAATGATATTCACTGTTTCGTTTCGGAAGGAGCCCAAAACGAGATCTCGAAGGAGATCCCAGGCGATATTTGCGAGATTTGAAACAGTGCATATACAATCAAATTATTTTCTAGTTTCTGTATTACAAGGTGTAATAAAATTCAGCAATTATGTAACAAAGCTTTTGCAAAGCCCCTATCATATATATATATATATATATATATATGTATTATTTTACGTATCTAGAGAGAAACTGAGTTTACAAATGTGATAAATTTATTCAAACCAGTTCCAGTTTCATTAAGTCATGCAATTATGTAACAGAACTATTGTTTCCAATCATCTAACCATCCTTCTCACTTCTAAACATGTGACCATCCTTCTCATTTCTAAACTTCCTATATTGGAGCTATTGTGAAAGAATATACATACGAGTGGATCTTGAACTCAAAGGTTATGCCTAAATTCCATCGTTCAGACTTTATATATTCATGATTCAATTCCCTAAATTTACTCCAACCAAGTCTTCTTATGACCGTTGCCAACTAAATACAAACTTCACCCTATAACTTCGAGCTTGCAAGTTAAAAAACTAACCTTTTTAGCATGAAATGATTTCCTCACAACACTGACTGCTTCGTCAAGTAACATCACCACAAGATACAGCAAAAGAAGACAAGTCATCAGCCCAGACAAAAAATATAGAACTCACGCATAGAAAACTAGAGATGGCAGAAGCAACTCAATCGAATCGGAAAAGAGAACCTTTCCATGATCTTCCCCCATAGTAAACGCAAGCTTATACAACTTCCGAGCTCTTATTTCTCAATTTGATGCCTCAGTTTGAATTAAGGTTGCTGGAAACCTCTTCCCCAATGCGTACAGGCAACTTCCATTTATTTTTGGCGCCCGATTAGAGATTCGGCTTTGATGTGTGTGGAAGACAATTTGCTAGGGTTAGAGATTTAAAAAAAAGGGCTGGAGATGGCGGGAACGCATTAAAGTGTATAGAAGAAAGTGTGCTAACTGCTAAGGCTGGGGATTTAGAATAAGAGGTATGGGAAATGGCCGGAATCTGGAAGTCGGTATGCTGTGGCCAGTTTACGGCCCAATATTGCATGGTCCGACATATCAAATTTTACAAGTAAAAATCTCTTAATCTAGCCCATTATTTCGGTTTTTAGTTTCTCTTTTTTTCGCTTTCTACTATTCTACAATTAACACCGTTTTATTTCACTATGAATGCAGTAGTTTTCCTCCCACCCCGAGTATACAAGTTCCCCATAGGGGCTCAAATATATTTGAAGGGAAAATGCAAAGCTAGCACTTGGTGGCATCGTACTCACCCACGGTAATCCACGGCATAGCTCCACAGGCTTTTCGTTTGGATTGCAATGTCACGTGAGATGTAAATTTAATCCGTGGGGATGGATACCCGCAAGACCCACACCAAATTGGATAGAGGTTCCCCGACTTAGCGGATAATGGGGCAGAGGATGATTTTAATACCCGAAGCACATACGGGGCGGATACGGAGGTAATACTATTCGCTCCATATCCGATCCAATATATGCAAAATTGTAAACCATTCATTTCAAATATGCAGGCATAAATATACATGCGTAGAAACACACGCATGTAACAAAACACTATACTTTTTCTTCTTTTTATTTTTTTACAAACACCGGAATAGGGACAAATATACATGCATGCATGACATAATTATACATGCCTGGAAATGCACATTAACAAAAGTAATAAAACACTACTTTTTCTGCTTTTTATTTTTTTTATAACACACGAACAGGGATAAATATACATGTATGTATGGCATAAATATACATCTTTTTACCATTTTTTCTAGGTTGTTGACGTGACAGTGACATTGTTTAGACCATTTACTTAGCATTTAAGTGTACTGTTATACACTTGAGTTAATGGTTATTGGTTACTCGATGGGTCCTTCATAACCGTTGGGTATTCCCCTATCTGAATCTATTGGGTACTATGCGGGGAAGTAGTGGGTACGGAAGACATAAAAGGGTAGTGGGGATGGAGGCGGAGGATGTATTCCCCGCATATTATCTGTCCCATTTCCATCCCTAGTCATGTGCATATGCATGTGTACATATAAGCTCCACGCCCTTTGCTTGTCTTAGCATGTCTCCACTGAATCAATCTTCCTAACGAATGATTGTATTATCCCGTTGAAATTCATTACACATAAGTAAAACTGCACGTTACGATATGTATTTTTGACGATTTAAAATATTGAATTAGATAATGAAGTTGAATTAAAAAAGTAATTAGAATTTTGAACTTTATGATTTAAAAATGAATTTTAATAGTTTAAGATTAAGAAAAAAAATAAACTAAAATTAATAATGTTTAGTAGAAGGAACGCTCATTGGTAAGGAAAAATGAAATGAGTGCTTTAATAAAAACAACAAAATTTTTGAGAAAAATTAAATAAACATTTTCATCCTAAAGGTAAGTTTAATTTATATTAAAAAAAATGAATTTTGAAAAAAAAATACGACCGTTAAATAACAACTGTAAACGGTACAAAACTTGTTTTAATGCTAAAGTTAAAAGTTAAGATAAAATAAAATTGTATGATTGAAACGTATTTTAGTAAGTTTGATATAAAAATAAATGAATTCAGTTTTCAAATTTTTAGAAAATATAGTTTGTTTCAAATTCAGTTCAAAATCATTAAACTTTTAAGCAAAAACAAAAAAAAAACAAAAAAACAAAAAAACAAAATTTTTACATAAAGATAACTTAGAGATTTTTTTTTTATAGCAAGACATTTGAAGTCTATTTTTTTAAGACTCTGATTTTCTAACTTGGTTTAATGTAACTTGATGATTGTCGTATGTTTTCTGTAGTGTTTTGAGGTTTAACGGTGAAATTTTGGTACTTCCTTCGTGACAAGGACATTTGTTTACTTTTTGTTCGTTTGCTCTCATTGATTGTAACGATATTTTTATTTCTGAATTTGTGCTCTCAGTTGAGAGTACAGTGGTCTAGAACTAACAATGTAGAAATAGCGCTATAATTCCAACTTAAACCCATACGCAAATATATGCGCACGTTTTAGATGACGAGAAATTGGTCTTGGCGATTCATCGTTTTCTTTTTCTGAAATTGAAGTACTTATATACAACTTTGGATAGTATGAACCATACTATCTTGACAAAGAAATCTAACAGAATTGAACTCATGACCTCTTGCATTCAGCTCCTACGCTCTAACCTATTGGGACAAGGATGCTTGTTCACAATTCAACCATTCTTTTTTGAAAAATACCTACTATATTTTCCTTATTTGGTTTATCTTTCACGTGAATTTGCAAAAGAAGAAAATTTGCATAATTTTACATTATTGAAGCTCCGCCAACCTATATCTCCATTTTTTTCACTTACATGCCTGCCCCTTCGTCGAGCTCCATAAGCTGCCACTTTCCATTATTGGCCTCGCACCACCCAGCACCACCAGCTGCCTCTCCGTCCATCACCATTAGATCTCCATCCACATATGTGTGCACACACATATGGAAAGTCCACGTGTACACAAAATATAGATACATATAGTGGCATGGAAAATCTCCACTATTAGATTGTTGTTGATTTCCACTTTCCCTGTAAAGATCGAAAAAAATTAATGATCCAGATTTTTTTAATGTCACTATTTTGTTTATTTTTGTGTTCAAATGGTCGGTCACTTATGTGTCTATCTCATATGTAATGCAAATCTTTGTTCAACCAATTCAAAGTGAAGTATTTTTGGGCAATACCTAAATTGTCCACTACTAAAATGCTAACGAATGTGCTAAAACAGGGACAACTATGTCATCCTCTTCACCATTTTCTCATCCCACTTCCTTACGCAGTAGGTCTCCCTCATATCCACGTTCCCTAAAATCGCTTCTCCATCTTCCTCCCAGTTTTAGCAGATTTAATTTTAGTTTCATAACTTGACATCAACTTCTAATCTGAAACTAATAGCACGCTTTCGACCTTGCGGCCACAGGCAGTTCCAGAAACTGTTTTGAGTCAATCTGTTGTCTTTTCGATTTCCTTCTTGTAGATTCAGGTAATATTTCATATTTTTTTGTAATAAATATTTAGCGGGCTTGCAGGGAGATCGACCCACTTATGATTGACCTTTCATCCAAATTTTCTATAGGTACGACAGTCTTTTGCTAAGTGTTATTTTCTTCGAAATTGATGGGGTCTTTCTCCCTTTTCCTAAAGTTGATTACAGGGAAAAGATTAAAAAAAAATGGCTCTTCGACGTTAGATTTAAAAATCAGATCTTAAGACAACGTTCCTAAGTTGAAGAATATAAAACAACCAATCTACATCCATCTCAAATATCAAGTAAGTAATGTACCTGTTTTTCAAATGCATTTTTTTTAATATCAATAAGATCCCACATCTTCTTTTCATGTAATTTTCAGTAACTTTATGCTGCTCGATTCTTATTTTTGTTATTTTTGTTTTTAGAAATTGGGTACTTGTATATACAAATTTGGATTGTATGTACTCTATTACCATGGCTAAGAGATCAGCCCGTATGGAACCTGTGACATCTTGCATCTTGCCCTAATGTTTAATTAGCTGAGACAAGGACACTTGTCAAAATTTTATTATTTTTAATATTAATCTTAGTATCTACTTTCATTATTGTTCAGGTTCGAAGCATCCAAAGTCCGAGATCTTAAAATTACCGAAATTAGTGGAGGACTACTCTGTTTGGGTGGGAGTACGATGTTTGAAATGGGTGAAGAGTAAACTGTAAAGAAGCAAGCTCTGAGACTCATTTTATGAAAGAAGGACGAGAGTCATAAAATCTCCACTTCGGTTTGAACATTAATGTTACGTCGCTGAATAATAAAACAGCCATCTATTTCTAAAGCGATATTTTATACATGTTGTAACTCTATGGGCCAATGCCCATCTATTCACTTATTCTTTTTTCCAGCCTAAATAGGCAACATTGTGTATATATATATGCATGCGAAAAGTTCAGTTAGACTAACATGTGTAAAGTATGTTCAATCATCTTTCAAAAGAAATAAAAGATGACAAAAAGATTCATGGTATCGAAGCCTAACCTGCCAAACGACATCAATCCAGCAATACATTTTACATATACGTGAATCAGATAAGAAGACAATACGGAATTATAGAGAAAAGTTTTAGTTTTACACTCCTTGGTATGGATATCATCATCGGAGAGTGTCTTTCTCTTTGTGTAGTTTTGTTCTTTTATCTTCCCATTTCCTCAACATGCCTCGCTAGCCTTCAAATCAAAGATGCACCTTTACCTTCAACGACTGACTATAGTGGAGTTCCTATCATTAGACCAAAGTCATCGTTTGATCATGATCTGGTTGCAAAAAAGGCTTATCAGCACATTTGCCATCCAAGATTCACGTTGTTTTTCTTTCTTCTTTCAAGAAGTGCTTGAAGATGCAATAGTTGCATCTGTTTTTTGCCTCTCGATACATCTCCACACAAATCTTAGCCCATATTCATTCCTGTCTAGTTTTAAAACAAACAACTGATTCACATCAAGGTTGGAGGTAATAAAAAAACATTACTGCTATATTAAGAATCCAAGAAAATGACACCGCCTCAGCTAATTTGACCATCATCAATACCAAGAACCATGTACAACATACTTCTAGATGAAGAAGATTACATGCTCTAAAAGTTCCATATTGAAATAGCATTAAGGGATATGGTCTGCAAGGCTACATCAAAGGAACCATCACCATACCACATGTCATGACTGAAGATAAGGATGGGAACATCTGAAAAGAGTGCTAGAGTAGGATCGAGTAATATGGATAGATATGAATATGTGAAAGCTTATATAATGTGATATATATTAAACTTATGCAATAGTTATGCAAGAAAAAATTTAATAAACTAAATATAATGATATCATAGTAAATGCAGTAAAGTAAAGCAAATGACACCAGGGATTTTTATGCAAGTTCGGAGCACCGTGTCCTACGTCCAGTCGCAGACTTCTTCTGGTTTTTCACTAGCAACACCCTCAGTTCACCCAAAGGAACAGGTTAACAACACACGAGCGAACGAACGGGACTTCACGCTTGAGCAATCCGAACATGACTTCAACCACACGATTGAGCAACCAAACAGGACTTTAATAGTACAACAAGTGTTTTGACTTCAATATGTGTTCTCAGCAACGTGAATTAGTCACAGATTAAGTATACCCTTCCTATAATCTTATCCTCAGATATTTGATGTGTGTGTGAAGATTTGAAGGAAGTATATTGCTTATTGAATCGAGAAATATGAAATAGAATCAACGATTCAAAGCAATAAGTACGAAATTGAAAGCTTTTAGAATGCAAGAGTATACAAGAAATAATATCAGAATTTAGAGTAAGAATCAGTGATTTGGAAAGGGTCTGTTTGGCACAGGTCCCTATTATAGTTTTAAATTCACGCCACATCTCTGTCATGTTTCATATTCAATGCCGCCCCCTATTTTTAAACTGCCGCTCCTGCTTTTTTCCATTCCCACCTTCTGTTGTGTCCACTTCCGCCTTCTACGTTTTCTACCAAAAATTTTACGTGCTGACAGTAAAAAAAAAATTCTAAATTTTGGAAACCTCCACAGGAGTCCATGCAAGCAAAAAAAAGTTGCATACATCTGTGCAGCTTTTACCAATATATGCACACATGTATGCAACTATCTGTATACGCATGCTCATATTTATGCACGCCTCTTGAAAAACTGCGTACATGTATGTTGTTTTCCTGTATAACTGCATACATGTATGCAGATATGTAAAAATCAATGCAAAAGTGAAAAAGTTGGACATCTGTATGAAGTTTTAAGTAAATGCATCAGAAGATGCATGTTTTCATAGTATGTGCATACATGTATGCATTTATACTGTAGTTTTGTCATAGAAAATGAAATAAATGCATATATGTATGCAACTATATGAAATTTATGCATTTGTCAATGCATTTTACTGCATTTCGTTGTTTTTTGTGTAATTCTTGATTTGATGTGGTTTTTGATGTTTTTTCACCTTAATTTTTTTCCGATTAATTGTTTTAATTTAATACGAATTTAGGTGATTTTTTTATATTTTATATTTTATTTTTTTACTGAATTTTCAAAAAATAGGGACTAAATTTATAATAAGTTTATGACTGGACCAGAGCCTAATTAATTTTTGTTTTAGGAATGTGTGCCTAATATTCACATTTGGAAATATAGTTTGTGATGTATAAATAGTAGCTGAAGAGGATAATCATTAATGAAAAGTTATGATGAAGAGAAGCACTCGTTTCTATTTAGAAATGAATAAAAAACCTTTCATGAAAGAAATGTTGGACCTAGATTAACCCTAGAGGGGTGTGAATAGGGATTATTGGATTTTTACAAGATATTACAACTATTATAGCACAAATAATAACAGAGTAAGTAAATACGGAATGTAAATGATATAGATTTTACCCAGCTTCGACAAACCCTGCCTATTGCTGCATTCACTAAGGTTTCTACTAGGTAATAAAACAGATCCCGCTTACAAACCTGTAAACTCGTGAACCCCGCTCTTGTTCTAGTCCTACGCTCAAAACCCTAGACTGATCTATATCCCCTAGATTAAATTTTCCCCTAGCTACAAACCCGTAGCCAGCAAACCCTAGTTTTACAGACAAACTAGTAAACCCTTAGTTTTTATAGGCTCTTAAAAACTGATCGACGAGTTACAAAAGAAATTAAAAGACAAAAATAAAATAAAATAAAACCCTAAGTCCTTAAACAAAACAACCCGGCCCTTTTTTTCTTGTTTCTTCAGAAAATCTTCGACTTCAAAAATGTTGGCCAATGGAAAAATAAATTAGGGTTTTATTTTTTCCCCAAATCAGATCGATTTCGAAAAGGCTAGCTCTGGAAATTCTTTGTAGCTTCGAATGCATTGTTGCTCTTGATCGATCCGACTTGGCCTATGCTTTGCGATCGAAATTGTTGCTTCGATGCCTTTGCCAGTGATGAATCGGTTAGTACTTATAGGGTTATGGAACCTTAATGTTCTCTGATTTCATTCAGTTCCTTGATTTGATTTGCGCGTGTGTTTCCCCCTTTGTTCCTCTTGCCTAGTTGATAACATTCCAGAAAAATGAATGTTATTATGTTGCCATATTTGAATTGCGTGATTGATAAAATGTTGTTGTAAATTTACGCCGTGATTTCTTGAGAGAAAGAATTGATTTCCTACCAAAAAAAAAACAGTTTTGTGATATCTGAAAATGGTTTGCCATATATGTGAAATTGTAGAATAATTTTAAAATGCTCTCTTCCGCTTTATTGTATTCTTCTAGCACCCTTGATTTTCTCAAAAAACAGATTGCAAAAATCTGAAATTACATAATACCATACATGTGCATATTTTTGAATTGGTTTTCAGGAAGATTTAAATTAACTCGTGTCAAAAATATTTGCATGGCCTTTGCATGTTTTTCTGGAAATAGAATTTTTTCTTCCCAAAAATAGCATCCTGATTTAAAGCTTGTTTTGTTACCTGAACTCATCCTAGCTTACTGTTGCTTTTGAATATATTTGTTCCTGCTACCATGTATTACCTCTAAGACAAGAACTCATTTGTCTTAACACTCACCCCTGTTTTATGACGTTGCACCCATACATTCAAATGTGTATTTACTTATACATTTGTGTGTTTGCATTTGAGTTTGAATAATTTTACCTCGACCATCTATGTCGCATAATTCTTGTCCACTGTATTGTTCTTTTGAATCTGGACACACCCATGATGTTGTTGATCTGTTTGAGTTGCATCAGTCTTGAATTTTTGAGCTACTTTCTGACTTGCATTGGACTTTCTAAACTCAAAACAGAAGTTTTTTTTGAACTGCTGAGCTTCTATGTAATTGTACTCTGGCTTCATGTTGTGTGATTCATCCTGCAACTCGACTCCATGCATTTGTGTTTTGATGCCAATAAGTATTGACTGTGAGTATGTAGTTACTTGTTCATCTGCCAGTGACCAGTGTGCATGCACTGTACATTTTCCATTTGTTATACTGTTGTGTTCTTGTCGAGTTTCTAAACCATGATAATGCTGTGTTGAGCTCCCTATATACTGTTGCAGTTGATTTTGAACAGATGTTACACCACATACAATTGTACTTGTCACGTGCATTGCCTTGAGCTTCAAAATAAAAGCTGCCCTGTATTGCAAAAAGAATTACTTGCCAATTTGCATGAAAAACTTCTTTCCATTGCTGTGCACTATTTTGTGTGCTTCCCATGCTATTTTAGTCCATGAATATGCTTTGGCTTTCCATGTCACTTGCACTGGGTCGAGCTTGGTCTTCATGGCCGCTCCTTAGTGCATATGTGTTCACGGACACCTGACCCATGCACTGTGCATGTGTGTCGGGCTTTACCTGAACACAACGGCTTGATATATTTGTCCCTTGCTGATTGTATGGTCCCTGCACAAATATGTGTATATACATACTTATGTATGTGTATACATGTATAGTGTACATCCAGAGAATATATATATGTGTGTGTGTGTGAGCACTACAGACGATGTCTACCTTGTGATATTTACAGTGTATCGCTGTGAATATCACAAGCTGTCTAGACACATATTGATGTCCATTAAAAATTAGATCAAGTCATGAAAAATGATGAGAAACACACCAAAATTCTAAGGAAAATAAATTTTAAAAATAAAATTATATTTGCTAGAATATAAAATTATTTCTGTTCCAGATTACTGTATGTGTTTCTTTTGTGGCAGGTAAGCAGAAGACTAGACTGACTGTGAAGACAGAGACAGAAGACAAAGCTGTGAAACAATATATGAGTGTATAAAATAATTTGTACAAGAGTGAAATGTAACTGAGTGTACTGTAGTGAGGAGCATTCTATACAAATAAAATTTAGTATGAAATGAACTGTATTGTATTTCAGTGAAATGTACAAATAGTGGAGTTATAAATTTGTACTGTTGAGATGCTCAAATAAAATATTATATTTAAATAAAATACTGTTTGGATATTTAAATTCTTGTGCAGTAGTATTCTATTTAAATATAAATATTATATTCTATCTGTGATGTAGTATAACAGCAAAACTATAAACACATTTATAATATATATATATATATATATATGTTTATTATCATCAAACAAAAATCATAGAATTATTAGATACAACAATCTCCCTCTTTTGATGATGACAAAAATAAGATAAGATTTTGAATATAATATTATTATAAATGAGTTTGACAGTGAATTATTGAACTCCCCCTATTTGTATGCTCCCCCGACAGCAAAACTCCCCCTCGATATGTGCATGAGTGAGAAATAATAATTGAAACTTCAATATTAAAATACTCAAAGAATATCCACTCATTGATCAAAATCTTAACTCATTCTCCCCCTTTTGTTATCATCAAAAGGATACAGAGATTAAAACAGTGATGAAAAAATGATTAAAAATATAATACCAGCTTAAGAGGAAGAACGATCATCATAAATCTCAATCAGTCAAACAAAAATCATAATATTCTAAGAATTAGTGGCAAATTTCACATTGTAAAATGATGGATTTACGATGAAATTTATATAAATGGAGAGAGTTTAAAAAAACGATTTCCAATTATTTTCAAATAAGATTTTTAAAAATGAAGCACAAAGTTAGTAATGGATTTGGACTATGAGTATAAATTCAATTTAAGCGACATAATCAAATAATCTCAAATCCCAGTAGCTATCAATCAACAAATCATAATATATCAACACATTTCACAAATTAGAAAATGGATCGATAGGCTGGTTTTTAAACACCAAGGAGAATTTCAAAAAAAAAAAATTGCAAAAAAATTCTTTATTTAAGAGCACACTGACCACGCATAACTAGATCTTAGATTTTTAAATGAGGTCAATTGTAGCTTAAAAATAAGTAATCTCATAATCATGCATAATAAGAGCTTGGATTTTTAAATAAGGTTAGAAATACACTTATGAATATTATATTATTATTATTTTCTGGTTCAAAAGAAAAACTCCTCGGTATATAAAACCAAAATGGATGATAGAAGTGCGGTAGGTACAGAGATGGTTGTGAAATAAATTTCTAAATTAATAATATTATGAAATATTCTCAACTATACCGGGATTCTTGAAAATTTTCAAATTATCACTAATTCTGAAGAAAAAAATATAGTCACATTTCCATCACAACTTTTTGCATTGCTTATTCAAGATAATTTAAAAAAAAATACTAAACTCTCCACATTAATATAAAATCATGATGGATGGCATAATAATGGTAGATAAATGAGATGTTCGTGAAATAACCGTCAATTCAAAGATACTATAAAAATTGTTCAATCATCATGAAAAATTTAAATAAAACTTCCTCTTATTATGAAATATACTATAGTCATAACTCATCACAATTTCAATAATTTGATAATAATTTTGATGGGTTCTAAATGCAGTTCATTTTGGTTATTGATTTTAATTTCTGAATAAATAATCAATAAGTAATTTAAAATTGAAAAATCAATTACAAGAGGGAATCACAAAGATTTATACAAGACAAAAAAAATACAAGATGAATATCAGAATAAAAAGTCAAAATAGATGAGGAGAACATTTTAAACAATTCTTATACCACTTGTTGTCTTGGCTAACAGGGATTTTAATACCATACTAGTGGAAAAAAGAACGTATTTCAGACAACGGTATACAATCACAAAGCCCAAGCAGATAAATTTACAAACCAATTTCATCAATCATAGCAGCAGACCACATTCAGAAGAAGTTTCATAAGAACACATGACAAGTTTAAAAAGACAAATCATAACCCAAATCAGAACATATTCTCAGTGCAACAATTATTTTTACCAAAGCCAAACATTTCAAAAGGATTCCTTTTATTAGAGCGGTACAATAACATATTCAAAGCAGACTTTTCAAGAGAATTTTCATAGCTATTTCTGATAGTCACATAAGATGATTCATGACCCAAGATTAAAAATATAATTTATTTTAAATCATTTGAATTAATACGAAAATCTCAAGATTCAATGAATCGATCACACCATATTATAAACTTCAATTCCAAGATTTGTGCGAGATTCACAAATTAATAATTTCAAATGATTTCGAACAAACAAATATTCAAATCAATTGATCAAGAAATAATAGTGAGTTTCAATACAAGATCTCCAAAGAATTACCCACAATTATTTCTGACAACCACATAAGAAATTTTCAAAATATTTACTTTAAGCTTGAGAGACATTCATGATCCAAAAATAAAATAGTTTATTTGAAATCACTTGTATTAATGTAAATTTTGGGATACAATCACACAAGATTATTAATTTCAAATCCAAGAGGTGTGTGAGATTCAAAATATCAACAGTTTCAAATGGTTTCAACAAAAAAATATCTAAGACAGATGATCATGAATAAAGATGAATTTCAAGATGTATCACAACGATTCAATCCAAAAAAAAAAAATCAATTTAGAAATAATCAAGCCAATCCAAAAATCAATGAAATTATCACAATTGAAAAATAGTAGTGTGCTATAATGAGTATGAATTTTCAAGTCTTTCCAAAATGAATTAGAAGAAACTCAAAACAGCAGAAGTGTGTGAAATTTCATTAATTTTTCAGATCTTCAAAAATTTAGAATTCAAGATAATAGTGTTCAATATATAACAAGAATGTTTCAGCACTGTTAGGAATTCAAAAATCAGAAAAGAATTAAACTTCAAAATAATTGCAGAAAATTACAATTTTTAATTCAAGATCTGGGAATGATTAAAACATGGGAGTTTTATTCAAATAAAGCGAATTTCAAGAAAATCACGAATTCTGCAATTTGAAGTTAATAAATCTTAACAAGAAAATTTTTGTAGCAGTGTTAAATCAAATCAGGATAATCAAAAGGAAGAATTAGAAAGGGTAGAAGGAGAACAATGCCTGGAAGGAAAAACAAAGAATATACACAAACGTAGGTCTAGAGATCATACCTGAAATCAATGTGAGCAAATAAATGTCTAACTCAGCAATCTATGCCAAGGAACTCTGAATGTGCCATGAAATATGGAATAGCATGAAATTAATTCTCTTTTGTACATCAGTTCTTCAACTTCCTTCGGTACCTAACAGTTTAGGGGATCGAGTGGTCTAACAAAATTTGTAAAACCACTCTGAACTGTATTCGTGACTTTTGGTACCCAAATATGTTTGTATAATAATCCATCAGAATTTACTTTTGTGCCCTTAGGAACCCAAATCTGTTTAAATTTAGTTAAAAATGTTTTATTTTCTTTTTGGATCCTGGATTGTTTAAATGGAATGTTACGTAACAGACAGATGCACCTTACGGTCTTGATTCAAAAATTCTTTGAAATTATTAGAATTCAAGTTTTCAAATTGATTCTTTTCAAAATAGTTTGAAGGATTTTTAAAATCATTTGAATTACGATTTTCAAAAATATAAATTTCCCTAAGCCAACACCATATTTATTTGAAACAGAAACTTGATTTTGCAACCACATATTTAACGAATTTTCCCCATTAGAGAATTTTTCCAAAGTTGATTCTAATCGTTGAATTTTGGATTTAAGGTTACTGTTTTCTTTGATTAAATCTAAACAACGATTATTAGTGATCTTTCTTTCGGTATCATGTTGTTTCAAAACCAAATTTTCAGATTCAAGTAATTTGATTTTGGCTTGAGACTCAGAGATTTCAAATTCAAAATGTTTTTTCTTTTCAAACTCAAGTTTTTCAAAATTCTTGTATTTCACAATTCCATTTTCTAGCTCTTTCATAATCAAATCAGTTTTCTATAAGCTTTCTTTTTCAGCAATTTCATGTTTGGGTTTTTTTGATAGTCTTAGAATTTTCATATTCCTTTTGCAGAAGATTATTTGAACTTAATAACTCAATTTTGTTCTCTTTTAAGATCAAAATTTCATTCTTAAGTTTTTGAGTATTTTTACTGAGATGAACGAGATTGGTTTTCAATTTCAAACAATTTTCACAATTAGAGATTTCTAGTTTCATGACATTTGAAAGTTTTGATTCCAAATCGATAATTTTGCTGGTCAACTCATGATTTTTATATTTTAATGTTTTGTTTTTCCGATGGAGATTATCAACAGTTTTTGTTAAATCAGCACACATATAAACCACATCTTCATAAGAGAAATTTTCTATCTCATCATTTATTGAGTCTCCATCGTCTGATCTACTTGAATTTTCATCTGTTTCTTCTTTCAAGCATAGAACTGAATCTGAGTTGACATTCTAAGATTTTAAGCAGTTGTTGTCTGTTCCATACAACTCGAGAGTTTTCCAGATATCCTGTGCAATCAAACAATGAGAGATAAGTTTAAGATGATTATTACTGAGATAAGAATATAAAATATGCATAACATGAGCATTGACAACTTCATTTTTCTAATCTAGCATATCTCCCAAATTTCCAATAATATTCCAATATTCAAAATTAACAGATTTTAAATAGATTTCGACTTTCAATTTCCAAATTAAAGAAAATGTCCCATTGAAAATAACTGGAATATCTCTGGACTGACTCTCGCTATACTGACAACTAGGGAACACCATCTCTAGAGTAATAAAATACCAAGCTCTGATACCACTTGTTGGATCTAGATTAACCCTAGAGGGAGGTTAATAGGGTTTATTGGATTTTTAAAAGATACTACAATTGTCACAGCACAAATAATAGCAGAGTAAGTAAATGCGGAATGTAAATGACACAGATTTTTTCCCAGCTTCGGCAAACCCTGCCTACTGTTGCATTCACTAAGGTTTCTACTAGGTAATAAAATAGATCCCGCTCACAAACCCTGTCAACTCGCAAGCCCCGCTCCTACTCTAGTCCTACGCTCAAAAACCTAGACTGATCTATATCAACTAGATTAGATTTTCCCCTAGCTACCAACCCGTAGCCAGTAAACCCTAGTTTTACAGACAAACTAGTAAACCTTTAGAAAAATAAAGCTGTTATAAGACTTAAGTCACATCACACAATTCAACGCAAACAGAAGCCTAGAGTTTTACCTTATAATGGCCAAAATATGCTTGATACGTATAAAACCAAAATCATTCGCTATTATTATTAGTGTCTAATCAGTTTAAAACACTTTCAATATAGATGTATCAATCCTATGCGGCTTAGCTACCATATACTATGTCGCTATACTAGTTTTACAATCAAAACAGCACAATGTCGTATTGGAAGTTGGATTTTCATCATGAACCAAGGCAAGGGATTGTCCTTACCGAATTCGATACACTCTAGCCCGCGTCTCGGGCTCGGAGCTCGAGTGAGCCTTGGAGCATGCAGGACCGGTCCACACTTATATTAGTGGATTAGTTATTCTTAAACAATACGTTTCCCCGCCCTATGGGGCATAAATCAAGAGCCACTAAGGATTCAAATCCGAGGTACCTCGCTTTCCATCATCCACATAAGTAAAAATATCTGGGCTTCATACCATGACACCACTCCTAGCTAGAAAGAAAAGTATGTCCTCCCTGCTATCCTTTCCCGTTTCTGGTTCATACCGGGGTGTGAGGCTCGCGAAGTAACGCTATACGCAAAGCTATGCTAATTAAAGCTGTGCTTTGATCATCAACCACAAGGCTTTTCTTTTCAACAAAAGCCTTGATCATTTGCATCTTGGCATGCTACACTGACAATTCATGCCATGCGACTGATGTCTATCGATATATAACCTCTGAGCTCGTACGTCTCAGAGAAGGGTGTTAAGCAATTGAATAAATTCTCTGCCACCAAACAGATATATATTTAATAGAAATCAATCAACATAAAATGAAATCCAATATCAGACATACATCCATTTGCAAGTTCGTTCTGGGTCTGAACGAAACCGAAGACACCTTATTCCTCGTACCATATGTCCAATACGGAAGAGAGGTTTTCGCATATCTGGACAATCAACAAGTACGTCTGGGCAACTACCACTTTAACCCTTTTCTGTGGGCTAACCAATTCAGGGCATCAGTAGTCGTCCATTCGATATGAAGGTCGCCAGTCTTCAACCACCGTCTTCAATATCTTCGACTTTTAATCGTCGTATAATTGTTTAAAATGAGATTTTACTCGGACTTTTCAAATAATTTTCGAATATATATAATTCAAACCATTTCTTTTCTTTGGTTAAATTCAATTCAATCCAATAGATTAATGCCAAAGAATCTAACCGTCCATATTACTTTATAAACCAAGTGAAATTGGTTTATTTCCATTGCATATCGTTTATAATATTTTATAACAATTTATCGCTATTTTTATTTATATAAAAATAGCCTATTTTAATGAAACGACGTTTCAGGTCACTACGTGGTCTAATGCTGTTTTTATAAAAATTTGAATTACACATTTCTCAAAATCTAACTGTTGGATCTTAGCAAATTTAATATCGTTGGAAAGATCTTTCCAAAGCGAACCCAACGGTTCTAGTTTTGGGAAAATCCGATGGTCGGATCTCTCGATATAATCGTTTAAAGTTACGATTCCAAAACACGAACTACCGCGCGCGATTCATTTTATTTTAATTTATATTTATATATATAAATATTATTCTTCGATGATTTCAAAACCATTTATTCTTCAAATAATTTTGTACACTTCATATTTATGTTAAAAATGATATTGTAATGAACAAAAATATATTTCAAGATATGTAAATTTAATACACTTCCCATACATGCTAAAAGTGACATTTTTATCATACAAAACATATATTTACATGTAATTATTTTATTTTAACTAACATGCTAAATGTGATATTTTTTAACTAACAAAATATATTTTAACATGTAATTATTTTATTCTAACTAACATGTTAAAAGTGATGTTTTTAACAAACAAACCATATTTTAACATATAATTATTTTCCTACTTCGCTAAGATGTATATGACATTATTTTAATGAATCAATATATATTTAACAAATGAACATTTTTCTAACTCCGCTGATATGTAAAGGACATTATTTTAATGAATCAATACATATTATTGTTTTTCTAACATCACTAACATGTAAATGATAATGTTTAACAAATGATCATTTTTCTACTTTGTTAAAATGTAAATGATTATATTTTAAATAAACCAAACATATATTAACAAATGATCATTTTTCTTCTTCGCTAACATGTAAATGATAATGTTTCAAATAAACAAAACATATAATAACAAATGATCATTTTTCTACTTCGCTAACATGTAAATGATTATATTTTAAATAAAGAAAACAGATTATAACAAATGATCATTTCTCTACTACGCTAGCATGTAAATGATAATGTTTTAAATAAACAAAACATATAATGACCAATGATTCTTTTTCTACTAACATGTAAATGATAATGTTTTAAATAAACAAAACATATAATGGCAAATGATCATTTTTCTATTAACATGTAAATGGTAATGTTTTAAATAAACAAAACATATAATGACAAATGATCATTTTTTTATATTAACATGTAAATAATAACATTTTAAAAAAACAAAATATATAATGACAAATGATCATTTTTTTATATTAACATGTAAATGATAACATTTTAAATAAACAAAACATATAATGACAAATGATCATTTTTTTATATTAACATCGCTAACATGTTAATAACAATATTTTAAACCTAACCTACATACAATAAAAATGTAAATTTTTATTGTTACCATATTTTTATTTGAAACAATGAATATTTTTAATCATTCCTACATACACAATAAAAATGTAATTTTTATTGTTAACATTTTTATTTCAAACAATGATCATTTTACATACACAATAAAAATGTAATTTTTATTGTTAACATATTTTTATTTCAAACAATGATCATTTTACATACACAATAAAAATGTAATTTTTTTCATATTTTGTACATACAATAACAATGTGATTTTTATTGGTCAAACAATTTTTATTTCAAATAAGAATATTTTTTCATATTTTATACATACAATAAAAATGTGATTTTTATTGGTCAAACAATTTTATTTCAAACAAGAATATTTTAGAAAATTTCGGCATTATAACGATAAGGTAATTAACATCGACACCGGGTCCAACACGGCTCCTCTGCTATCCTAGGCCTCCCGGTGATACAAAAGTTTCATTTCCATAATTTCCACAATACAATTCATTTTCACAACACAATGAATTTACCATAAACACAACCAACTTTATTGCAACCACAATCAATGTCTACCACACAATACTTTCAAACAAATCGTCCATGGTCTGTGGACGATGGTGTCAGAAACTACTAAGCTCCGTTTGGAACCTATAATATTTTTCTATATTTTATTTGAATTCAGAAATCTCATATTGGTTTTTTCTTTGCCTTAATTTGTAGCAAGCTCTAAAATGCTTCCGGTCACTTCTAGAATGTCGTGTACGATGCCACGAGTCCAATGTCTCCTGTTTCATCGAATTTCGTTATCGTATGAGAAAGATGTGATTTTTCAAAGGCTAATGACAATTTGAGATTAATTAATTATGTAATTAATAAAAAATAACCTTTCTTCCACACTCAGACAAAGGCCGAATGTTTTCAAAAATTGGTTCCAAACTAGGTCTTGGTTTTGCGCTCACCACCCTTTACTTCACGACGATCGGAATATACCACGCTGGAGAGCTCCGCCTCTAATGGTCCCACCTTCCTCGAACTTAGTGATGGCTGACGGGGGAAAAAGGGGGGCGAACGACGCTGCTTTGGAGAGGTGATTTGAAGAAAATACTCAACGATGGGAGATGAAACTCGTATGGATTCGAAGAAGAAGAAAATTTCTACAAAAACCCCTCTTGAATCATTTGATTTCGTTGAGTAAATTGGGAGTTATTGGGGGAGAAAGGAGGGAGCTGTTCATCGTTGTTCGTGGGAGAGAGACGGCGGCTTCAGGAAAATAATGAGGGTTTAGGGCTGGTAATTAGAACCGAAAACCCGAACCGACCCGACCCGAACCGAACCCGATGGGTCTTGGGTTGGGTCTAGGTGATGAAAAATACCATCAAGACCCGATCAAACCCAAACCGCATAGACCCGACCCAAAAGACCCAACCAAAAAACATTGAAATATATGTATTTTTAGTGTTATTATTCAATCGGACCCGAACCGACCTGAACCGACCCGACCCGAGCTTTGAAATGTATAGTTTAGACCCGACAAAACCCGACCCCCTAGAACCGAGACCCGCCAGGTCGGGTCCGGGTCTAATTGCCACCCCTATGAGGGTTTGGGGGAGAAATCCTATTGGCCATGATATTTATATTTAATTATTTAATTCGAAAAGGCCCATTAATCTGTACAAACTCCAAATCAAACCCAACGACTATCGCCATTAGCTAAATACCCCCATTCCGGACACAATGGAATATGTTTCATAAGCCCATTCGCCTGTTTCCATCTGTTTTTCTTTAAATTAAAATATAAAACATTCAATATTATATTTGAACGTACATTTTAATTTACCGGGGCCACATACTGATACCAAAAATTCCCAAAAAATAAATCTAGCTATGTTTTGATGATACGGTCCTAACAAAATTAATTTCATTAAATTTGGAGACCGTTTGAAAATAGGCTTTTTAATGGTCGATCCAATTCAACAGAAATTACCAAACATGTTTTAATTTATCACGCTCGCATATTAATTCCAAAATTTATGAAATTTTAAACCTAGCAATAAATTGACATTCCAGATCCAACCAAAGTGGTTTCATCAAAAACGGAGGTCGTTTGCACAATGGTTATTTTTAAGGGCTATATATTATATTAAATTCCATAGCGATTATTTTAAATTTTAAACTGGACATAACTTTCGATTCTCGTTGTAAATTCTGGATTTTTTGCATTTGTTATAAAGATATAATTAAACAGATCCAAATATTTCTGGTTTTACTGAAATCAGATTTATTTTGAATTCTGTACATTCATTTGAAATTTGAAATCAAAGTTTCAAACTGCCGTGCCATTTCAGGCTCGTTTTATAATTAAAATAAATATATACGTTCTAACTTCGATTTAAATCAATTTTAAATCATTATTATTGAAAATAAATCATTTTAAAATTTCAAAATTCATTAAAATAGCTAAAATAAAAAAATTAAATTGGTTCTGATTTTCCGGGTTGTTACAGTCTCCCCTACTTAAAACTTTTCGTCCCCGAAAAGGAAACAATAGTAAAGTAAGCAACAAAATGGAAATGCAAAATATTGTAAATGTACCTTGCACCAGAGCTAATCAGAGATGCTCACTCTGCACTTGGAATAAGCCTGCTTAATGTTGTCTTCTGTCTCCCATGTACAGTATCTAGGATCTCCGCTCCACTGCACTTTGACTAAATGTATCCTCTTGTTCCTTAGAACTCTTGTTTCTTTGCCAATAATTTTCACTAGCTCTCTTCTCACTGCTAAGCTTGGAGTGATTTCCAAATCTTGCTGCGCGGCTTCCTCCATAATCAAATCTGGATCATGTACGTGCTTTCGAAGTTGAGACACGTGAAATACATCATGTACTCCTGGCAACCAGTCAAGTAACTGAACCCTGTAAGCAAGAGTTCCAATCCTCTCGAGTATAGGAAATGGACCAATAAATCTAGGTGCCAACTTCCTTGTTTTCCCGAATCGAACTACTCGTCTCATCGGAGAAACTCTCAAATATACATAATCACCAACAGCAAATCCTAAATCTCTTCTTCTCGAATCTGCATAACTCTCTGAGTTATTTGCAGTCGCTTCTTAATGAAATAAACTTTATCCGAAGCTTCTCGAATCATGTCGGGACCCAATATTAGTCGATTGTCTGATTCTACCCAACATGCGGGAGATCTACATGGTCTACCATACAATGCTTCGAATGGTGACATTTTTAAGCTTGTTTTATAACTGTTATTATATGAATACTCAACCAAATGCAAGTGATCTTCCCACGATCCGCCAAAATCAAGAATAAATGCCCGTAACAAGTCTTCTATTATACGATTCACCTTCTCAATTTGGTCATATGTTTGAGGATGATATGCGGTGCTCATATTTAAATTTGTCCCCAGCTCTACCTGGAATGCTTCCTATAATTTACTAGAGAATATCGGATCACGATCACTAACAATACTACTGGGAACTCCATGTAGTCTGACAAATTCTTTGAAATAAACCTGCACCATACTTTGAGCTGTTCTAGTCGATCTGACAGGAATAAAATGGGCGGTCTTCATGAAACGATCTACGATCACCCATATACTATCATTACCTTTCTTAGTTTTGGGCAAACCATCAATGAAATCCATGGAAATTTGATCCCACTTCCAATCTGGAACCTATAATGGTTGCAACTGTCCTACGAGTTTTTGCTGATCACTTTT
This sequence comes from Allium sativum, assembly GCA_030737875.1. Lineage (NCBI taxonomy): Eukaryota > Viridiplantae > Streptophyta > Magnoliopsida > Asparagales > Amaryllidaceae > Allium > Allium sativum. The sequence goes on along the minus strand of CM060916.1, from coordinate 163,653,108 downwards.
GACTTGTTGGCAAGTAGAACATCAGCTAGCATATATGGAAATGTATCTTTTTATAGATCTCCACCAGAACGTACGCTTGAGATCATGATACATCTTACTCACCACTGGATGAATACTAAGCTTGGACTTGTGACATTCATCCATCACTTCTCTTCTGAGCTCGGAATATTCGGAACACAAATTCGGCTTAATAACCTCAGAACTCCTTTGTTATCAATCTGGAAACTCAGGGGTTCGCCTTCTTGAACTCTTTTACTAATTCCCTAAATAAATTCATCATCTTTCTGAAGAACAGAGATTTTGTCAATCAATGAAGGCGTAATAATGAGATTGGCGATAATGGCATTCTTTCTGCTAAGCGCATCTGCTACAACATTGGCTTTCCGTGGAGTATACAAAATATCTAGATCGTATGCCGCAAGAAATTTTAACCAACGCTGCTGCCTTAAATTTAAGTCCTTCTGGGTGAATAGATACTTTAATGACTTATGATCTGTATATAATTCGAACTTCTCACCCAAAAGATAGTGCCTCCATATTTTCAAAGCAAACACGACGACTAACAACTCAACATCATGAGTAGCATATATCTTCTCATCCGACTTCAACTGATGGCTAGCATAAGCAACTACTTGGCCTCTTTGCATTAATACCGCACCAACACCTTCAAGAGAAGCATCTGTATAGACTGTCAAATCTTGATTGCCATCAATAATAGTCAACACTGGAACTGTAGTCAACCTTAATTTCAGCTCTTGGAAAGCTGTCTCACTTTCACGCGTCCAATTAAACCTTGTATGCTTTTTGGTAAGTTTCGTTAATGGACTAGATAGCTTCGAAAAATCTTTAATGAACTTCCAATAATAGCAAGCCAATCCTAGAAAACTTCTAACTTCCATAGGCATGTTAGGCTGCTTCCAATCTCGAATGGCTGTGATTTTACTTGGATCCACTGAAATTCCTTCCTTCGATACTACATGACTAAGGAACCTTACTTCTTCTTGCTAGAATATGAATTTAGAAAATTTGGCCTTTAATACATTATTTCTCAGAATTTCCAAAACTACTTCCAAATGCTTCGCATGCTCGGCAGTTGACTTAGAGAAGATTATAATGTCGTCAATGAAATCCAGCACAAATTTATTCAAGACATCGCGAAATACTCTGTCCATTAAATCGACAAAATAGGCAGGAGCGTTACATAAGCCGAAAGGCATTACTAACCACTCATTAAATATGTTTGGACCTTTGAAAACTGTCAAAGGAACACACTCTTCAGCAATACAAAATTGATGGAAACCTGTGGCTAGGTCCATTCTAGAAAATACTTGCACTCCATTCAAGCGATCTAATAAATCATCAATACACGGTAATGGATATTTATTCTTTAACGTCTTCTTGTTGAGGTCTCGGTAATCAACACATAATCTGAGAGTACCGTTAGACTTTGGAACAAACACTACTACTGCACCCCAATTAGAAAAGCTAGGCCTAATCAGACCTTTCCATAAAAGCTACCGAGTTTGATTACTCAATTCTTCTTTCTCTTTCAATGTCATTCTTCGAATAGTGTGCACAACTGGCCTTGCATTTGGGACTAAATCGATCCTGAAGTCAATTTCTCTTCGCGGAGGTAGGCTATCAACTTCTTCGAACACATCCGCATAATTCTTAACGATAGGAATACTTTCTATAGAAGCAGGAGAAACATCAAGAGCAAACCAAAATTCTTTTCTATATGAATTCGGAATTATTCATGGTATCGTTATATAATTTTTATATTTGGTCTTCGTTCTAACAATTCTTTCTGCACACCTAACTTCGGCTTTATATGTGGTTAACCAATCGAGCCCAAAAATGATATCAAATTCAGAAAGATTCATTACGATTAGATTAAAAGAAAACTGGTAATAAGAATAGGAGACAGGCACTCTACAATACAAACTAAGAACAAGAGAACCACCGATCGGATTATGGACACTAATCGACTCTTCAAGATTCCTCAATTTTAGATTTAGCTTATTGAGTGTATTACTCGAAACGAAGCTTTGCGACTCACCTATGTCAAATAGTGCCTTATCTAGAATATTGTGGACAATAAGAGTGCCTTCCAAAACATCTGGCCTTTGCGGACTAGCTGAGGGTGTTGGAGTTTCTGCCACTTCATTTACGTGTGCTACTTCAAACTTGTTTGATAACTAGCAACCCTTTGCAAGATGACCAGTCTGATGGCATATATTGCATTCTCTATTCTCTTGAAACTTCTTATTGGATTTAGATCCAAGATTCCTTTGTTTATTTGAAGATTTTCAATTTATTGACAAATGTCCTTTCTTGTTGCAGTTAGAGCATGTTGCCGTCGTTAATGGTTCTTTCTTAGTATTGACCCCTGTCTTATCGGCTTTAGTCTTCTTACTGACCTTAGGCTTTGTACTTGCCTCAGGGCTATCAGTTTTCGACTTCCTTTTGTTGCTAGAACTGCCTTCCTCTTCGTCTTCCCAAACACCTTGCTTATCAAGATCCTCATAGCGATAAGCCATTTGTATCATCTTAGAAAAAGGAAGATTCACATGAGCAATTACTCTACTTTTGTACCTTCTTTGAAGTCCATTAACAAACCTCAGATTATTCCTCAAAGGATCTCGAATTAGTTCTGGGCGAAAGAGAGAAAGTTCGTTAATTTATTCTGATACTTCTGAATGGTCATATCTCCTTGTTTCAGATGATAGAACTCATCATATAACCGCTCAGTTGCTTCTGGAGGAATAAATATTTCTTTGAAAATTTCTTTAAATCTATCCCAAGTTATAATACCTTCTGGATTATCCTTTGTAACGGATTCCCACCAGATTAAAGCTTCGTCTTTGAGTGCCCAAGATGCCAGTAGTATTTTCTGATCATCTCCCAGCTTTAAGCCTTTAAAAATTCTCTCAGAACAACGCATCCATGCTTGTGTTTCAATAATAGACTCTTTGCCCAAGAATGGTACTCCACCCAGATTTCGATACCTCTTTACTAGAACTTCTTGCTCTGATTGTGGTTGTGGGAGCACAATTGGCTTGTTAGATTGTTGAACCATAGAATTACTTCTTCTGCTTCTGCCACTCATTTTCTACTATGTCTGCAAATAGCAGACAAAGAGTCAGGCCAACATAAAAGATATTGTAAAGCATAGAGACATATATTTAACTATATATGCATCCATTGGGGTGTATTTTATTCTGCTATACTCATTCTAGGATATTACTGATCCTATATATAATGAGTCACTCGTTCTAGAATACCACTGATTCTATTTCTGACGAGTTCGTTAATATGTTATATTCTGGAGTTAAGGTTAACCAAAGCTCTTATACCAACTGTGATAACCCCAAACCCCTGTGCCACGGAAGCAAGGATAATCATTGGAATATAACACATAAACAATAACAGCAGAACAGAAATATATCATTACACCAGATAATGTACATCAAAATACACTGGAAATAGTATAACCATTAGAGTTACACAACTTAGTACAAAATGCAGTTTCAGCTTAATATAAAATGTCTGCAGCGGAATCAAACATAATATACTTAATGAAGTCTGAACAGCATAACAGAAATGATAGAATCCATCTTCAACTCCATATCTATCCAGAATGAGTCTGCTAAAACCTGAATACAAGGCTGGCCGTGTAGAAAATAGGGGCACCCGAGTTTGCAAAGCGAAACAAACTACGAGTCAGTCATGGGACTGGTATGAGAAATCTTACTTAACCTATTTGATAATAAGGTCAATCACATGACCATGCCGCTAACCCGGAACGGGTTTACTCCATTGGATTGCCAGTGCATGAAATAAAGTAAATCATTAAACAATGCAATCCTTTTTAGAAAAATGAAGTTGTTATAAGACTCAAGTTCCATCACACAATGCAACACAAACCGGAGGATAGAATTTAACCTTATAATGGCCAAAATATGCTTGATACATATAAAACCAAAATCATTTGGTATTATTATTAGTGTCTCGTCAGTTTAAAACACTTTCAATATATATGTATCAATCCTAGGTGGCATAGCTACCATATACTATGTCGCCATACTAGTTTTACAATCAAAACCGCACAATGTCATATTGGAAGTTGGATTTCCATCATGAACCAAGGAAAGGGATCGTCCTTACCGAATTCGAGACACTCTAGCCCATGTCTCAGGCTCAGAGCTCGAGCGAGCCTTGGAGCATGCAGGGCCGGTCCACACTTACGTTAATGGATTAGTTATTCCTGAACAATACGTTTCCCCACCCTATGGGGCGTAAATCAAGAGCCACTAGGGACTCAAATCCGAGATACCTCGTTTTCCATCATCCACATAAGTAAAAATGTCTGGCCTCCATACCATGACACCACTCTTATCTAGAAAGAAACATATGTCCTCCCTGCTGTCCTCTCCCATTTCTGGTTCACACCGGGGTGTGAGGCTCGCGAAGTAACACTACACACAAAGCTATGCTAATTAAAGTTGAGCTTTGATCATCAACCACAAGGCTCTGCTTTTCAACAAAAGCCTTAATAATTTGCATATTGGCATGCCATACTGACAATTCATGCCAAGCGACTGATGTCTATTGATATATAACCTCTGAGCTCGTATGACTCAGAGATGGGTGTTAAGCAAGAGAATAAATTCTCCGCCACCAAACAGATATATATTTCAAAGGCTAATGACAATTTGAGATTAATTAAGTAATTAATAAAAAAAATTAACTTTTCTTCCACACTCAGACAAGGCTGACTGTGTTCAAAAATTAGTTCCAAATTATGTCTTGGTTTTGCGCTCACCACCCTCTACTTCACGGCGATCAGAATAAACGACGTTGGAGAGCTCCGAGAGGCGCCTCTAATGGTCCCACCTTCCTCGAACTTGGTGATGGCTGGCGGTGGAAAAATGGGGGTGAACGACGCTGCTTTGTGAAGGTGATTTGAAGAAAATACTCAACGATGAGAGACGAAATTCGTATGGATTCGAAGAAGAAGAAAATCTCTACAAAATCCCCTCTTGAATCATTTGATTTCATTGAGTTAATTGGGAGTTATTGGGGGAGAAAGGAGGGAGCTGTTCATCATCGTTTGTGGGAGAGATACAACGGCTTCAAGAAAATAACGAAGGTTTAGGGGAGAAATCCTATTGGCCATGATATTTATATTTAATTATTTTATTCTTTAACTCTGAAAAGGCCCTTATCCATACGAACTCCAAATCAAACCCAACGACTGTTTCCCCTAGCTAAATACCCTTACTCCGGACATAACGGAATATGTTTCGTAAGCCCATTCGACTGTCTCCATCTGTCTTTTTTAAATTTAAATATTAAACATTCGATATTAAATTTGAATGTACATTTTAATTTTTCGGGGCCACATACAGATTTCAAAAATTCCTGAAAAATAAATCTAGCTATGTTTTGATGATACGACCCTAACAAAATTAATTTCATCAAATTTGGAGACCGTTGAAAAAATGGGCCTTTTAATTGTCGACCCAATTCAACAGAAATTACCAAACGCGTTTTAATTTTATCACGCTCACATATTAATTCCAAAAATTATGAAATTTTAAACCTAGCAATAAATTGACATTCCGGATCCATCCAGAGTGGTTTCGTCGAAAATAGAGGTCGTTTGCACAATGGTATTTTAAAGGGCTATATATTATATTAAAATTCATAGCGACTATTTTAAATTTTAAATTTTAAATTGGACATAACTTTCAATTCTCGTTATGAAATCTGGATTTTTCACATTCTTTAGAAAGATATAATTAAAAAGATCCAAATATTTCTGATTTTACTGAAATCCGACTTATTTTGGATTCTGTACATTCATTTAAAATTTGAAATCGAATTTTCAAACTACCGCGCCATTTCGGGCTCGTTCTATAATTAAAATAAATGTATACGTTCTAACTTCGATTTAAATAAATTTTAAATTGTTATTGAGAGGACCCGTTACTTCCTCGTTAAGGAAAGAGCGGATACTTTGAGAACAACACACAAAAGAACGCAGACAGAAGAACATTTCATTGTATATTTCAACAATTCCAACAGAATACAAGAATATACAGAGTACGAATAAATATTACACAGAAAATATCAGAGATTCAAATTACATTTAAATACATCGCAGCAGAAAAATAATACAATACACAACTAGAAGTAATACACGGATATAGAGCTTTCCGAGTATCGCTCCAGCTGTAAATCAGGATCCTGTGAATATAAATCTGCAAAACCAAAACTACTAGCTGCCCATGTCGAAAATAAGGGCACCCGTAGTTTAGTTTAAAACAATAAACTCCAGGTCAGTCATGGGACTGGTGTGAGAACTAAAACAGTTATTAATCTTTATTTTAAAGTTAGGTAGATCAAGGGACCACGCCGTATAACACGGAACGGGTTTACTCCCAAGAACACCAGTGCATAAAACAACAGCGCAATGCTAAATAAAGAACTATGAAGCTATTATAAGACCCAGGTCCCATCACACAATGCAACACAAGCCGGAGGATAGGGTTTCACCTTATAATAGCCAAAGAATGCTTGATACGTTTAAAACATATTATTTTGATAGTACTATAAGTGTATAGTGTCAAAAACAATTTCAATCATAAGTATCAATCATAGGCGGCATGAGTGCCCCATCCCACTATGTCGCCATACTAGGCTCTACAATCAAAACCGAATTATCACGTATTGGAAATTGGATTTCCGTCTGTGAACCGAGGCCAGGGATCATCCTCTACCGATTCGAGACAATCTAGCCTAACATGTCTCCGGACCCAGACTCAGGTGAGCCCTTGGATCGTCAGGGTCGGTCCACCGATGTGGATTAAAATGCCTGAACACTACGTCTCCCCGCCCTATGGGGCGTAAATGAGCCAAATGACTCCATCGGCTCCACACAGTCACTGATATATCTGAGGCGCCTCGCAACAACAACAACCACATAAGTCAAACTCGTCAGGGCGTGTAAAACCACTGACGCCACTTCTAACAAGAAAGAAACGCATGTCCTCCCTGATGTCCTCTCCCATTTTTGGTTCACAACCGGGGTGTGAGGCTCGCGAATTCGCGTTACACCAAGCTATGCCACACAGGCGGTGCTTTGATCATCCACCACAAGACTTTGCTTTTCAACAGAAGCCTTGATCATTTGCCACTTAGGCATGCCACACAGACAATTCACTATATGCGTTTGATATCCATCAGTATATAACCCCTGAGCTCGTACGTCTCAGAGAAGGGTGTTAAGCAAGAGAATAAATTCTCCGCCGCCAAACAGATATATATTTAATAGAAATCAATCACACAGACTAAAATCCAATGTCAGACACACAGTCCATTTACAAGTCCGTTCTAGGTTTGAACGAAACCGGAGGCACCTAGTACCCCGCATATCCATCGATCTCCAAGTACGTCTGGACGATCACTAATTGATTCCCTCCTCTTGGGTGTACGACCCAATCAAGATCATCAGTAATCACCTAAACGACGTGAAGACCTCCGGTCTTCGACCACCATCTTCATCCTCGACACCACGTCGAATCAGTTATTCAGAATGGGATAGACCCGGTCTTTCTGAATAACTCGCGTATATAATAAACAAGTGTTACACAAACACAACATACGCCTCATTCCAATTTAGAATATTCTTTTATTCAAATATTCTTACACTTTGGGAAATGTTCCCATTAATTTTATTAAAGATAAATTCTTTAAATTTATTCTTTAATCTTCCTTTGAATATCACTTCAAACTAGTCGGGATTAGCGAACCATACCGAAGTAATCATTTATTTCCCAATCCCAACCTATTTATCACATGAAGTAAAACTGGTCATACTTCATATCTAACACCACGGTGTTATCAGTAACTTCTATTACCATTTCACGTTCAAATCCAATTAAAGATTTAACTATCGCCTGGAGTAGAACTGGGGATACTCCATTCTCGATCTTTTCAATCTAATTAAAGATTCATTAAAACTCCACTTAGTTTTAATCTTTAACTGGGTTAAAGAATCAGTGTCATTTAAAACACGGTTCACGATAAACCCAAAATCACATTCCATTAATTATCGGGTTAAAGAACAAGTGTTATTTAAAACACTATTCACGATAAACCCAAAAATCAATACCAATTCAACTCCAATTAAATATTATTTAATTGGTACACTTCATTAAATTTAAATAAAAAGATTTAATTCTTTTCTCGACTGGGCTTAAGAACAGTGTTAATGAAGACACCATTCACGACAAACCCAAATCACATTTGATATTAAATACAAGGCTCTGAATAGAAAATATATCGGTATATATTCAATATCAAATTCTACGAACAACAAATATCGTATTGGAAATAACGATATAAATATATCTTTCAAATTCCCATAACAATATATGTATAATCACGAAATCCAACATCGAAATATTCCAAAGACAATTTCGATTCACATCCCTTCCAATTCAATTATTGGAAATTCTGGTTACTTTTAAAACCCTTTTCAAATTCAATTTATTTATTTAAAATAAATAGAATTATAATTCTAGTTCAAAACTAGTTCATTTCGATAAAAATCTATTTTTATCTTTTCAAATATGGAGTTTTTCATCCCAATTCTTCCCAAACCATTTCTTATGATTTTACACAAATTATTACTATTTTTAATAATTTTATCAAGGCCCGTACAGTCGATTTCCATCAACGGCCATCGAACTGCACTTACAACGACCTTTTCCAAATTTGATTTGGACATAATTCCAAATCTAACCGTTAGATTTCTAATTTCTAATATTCGTTAGAAAGCTCTTTTCGATACGAACCCAACGGTTCCGGTTTTAGGAGAATCCGACGGTCGGATCTCCCGCAACATCCATTCGAAGTCAATGGTCGAAATACACGAACTACCGCAGCGCGGTGCGTTCTATTCAGGCCATTATATTATATATATAATATATATAATATATACTTTTTCGATTTCCTTTTAAAACGTATTTTATAAATCGTTTAAATTCGGTTTCAAAACGATTTCAACTTCTTTTCAAATTCAAATCAAAATTGAATTTTTTCTTATAAATTCGTTTTAAATTCATTTCAAATTGATTTCAATTCAAATCGATTTTTAATTCAATTTCAGTTCATTCTCAATTCAATTCAATTTCAATTTGAATTCATTTCTATTCAATTTCAATTCGAATTCACTTTAAATTCGAATTTCATTTCAAAATATTCGATTTTGAAATCACTTTTCAATATTCATTATAAAAACGAATATAATCGATATAAATATCGATTGCGTTAAAATGGCGTCAATCTAATCAACCACGGCTTCATATATTTCTATTTTCAAATATTCTATTTCAAATATTTCTATTCAATATTTCTATTTCAAATATTTCTATTCAAATATTTCTATTCAATATTCTATTTTAAAACTGGAATGAGGTCCAATCAATTACTATAGATTTTATTCCTATGGATTTCCATACAACGCATGTATATATCAACAATGACAAATAATCAACCATCATCCAAAGTGCATTCTACACTGTATAAGCATCAAATATAAATATTCAACGCTTATAGCAGTCTGTCAATCAATCGATCGACATACAACTAATTATTGGGATTAGTGTATGTCATATATCACCCCAATACCCATGTGGGGTTTTCAAACAATCAAACACAGATTTTATTTGTGTAGTTGGGCGATGTGTAAAATTTATCGTCCCAATCAATATCAGTCAAATGTGTGTATATAAACAAATCGTTCGATTTGTTTATATTTATTTCATTTTAAATACCTGTTAAAAATTCTATTTTTTTAACTATAAAATATTTTCCACTATAAAATATTTTATTTCATTTCACATTACATCACGCAATCAACTACACATCAAAATCAAACAAACAAGCATACAAGCCGTCCATGGTCTGTGGACGACAGGTGTCGGGTGCTAATAAACACCGTCTGCATCCTAGTATATATTTTAACTAGAAATAAATTTAAAAGTGAGGAGTTCTCACCGACTAGCTAATCCAAACGCCACGACTCTTCTTATGTAGGAATCTTCGCCGTTCTCGCCTTTTGTCAACTGCCTGTAGCCACTACATATATAAAAATCATATTTTTATATTCTCTAGTATATAAAAATCATATTTTTATAACTACGCTATATGGATAAAAATCACATTTTCATTTCAACATATATATAATAAAAATCAGATTTTTATTTCGCTACATAGATAAAGATCAAATTTTTATTAGTTGTACGATATAAAAATCGTATTTTTAATATCTACATTATATAAAAATCATATTTTTATTTTTTTATACATATAATAAAAATCTCCTTTTTATTATATCGCTACATATACAAAGATCAAATTTTCACTTCGCTACTCATATAAAAATCGAATTATTATTTCGCTACATATTTAGAAATCGTATTTTTATATTCTCCATTTTATAAAAATTATATTTTTATAATCTCTACTGTATAAAAATCATATTTTTATTTCACTTTCAAATATATAAAAATCGAATCTTTTTATATTTAAAAATCTCACCTTTCCTATATTAAAAATACGATCTTTTCACTTTTAAAAATATGGACTTTTCACTTTTAAAAATATGATCTTTTTATTTTTAAAAACATTCGAACTTTCTAGTCTTAAAAATCCTAATTTTCGTATAGTAAAAATCATAGCTTTCTATGTTTAACAACATAAAAATCATAGTTCTTAGAATCAAAGAAATCAGAATTTTATAAGCTAAAATATCATATTTTTAATAAACTAAAAATCAACATACACGGAGAAATCAAAACACTCACAGCGTAGGGGGTTTGTTGATCGAGTTGGAAAGGGGGGGTGTTGTGCATCTGCAGTGGTTGAAGGGGGTGGCCAGCGGCTTTCATCAGGGTGGCGCGCTCGATTTGGGCTCGAATCGGTGCTAGGGCTTCTTGTTTCCGCGAGTTGGAGGGAGAGAGAGGTGCTGAGGAGAGAGGAGGCGTGCGTTGGTGGCGGCTTCGGGGAGCGGAGATGCCTGAGGCGCGGCGGAGTTGCTGTCAGGGGCGTTGCGTCGATGGGTTTAGGGGGGAGCGTGGGTTTCGAGAGAGGATCGGAGAGAGAAGCGCGAGGGGAGGGCGGCGGACTGGGGAGGCCACGCCAGAGGTGGCGGCGCGCGAGGTCGACGGGGAAGGAGCGGTGGTGTGGAAAGAGGCGTCGCCATTTTTTTCCTGATTTCGATTTTGTTCGGGGAGAGAGAAATAAGGTGGGGGCTGTATATTTATATAATTATTATTTTTATTTTCCTCTTTAAAACCCTAAGTGTTGACTTTTTGTTCAAACTCCAATCGGGACCCAACGACTGTCGTCCCTAGCTAATTACCCCCATTCCGAACACAATGGGATATGTATCGCAGGCCACTTCGACCATTATGACAGGTTTCCGTCAAATTTAAAATTTAAATTTTTATATATTCAATTTAAACGCACCTTTCAATTTACCGGGGCCACATACGGACTCAAAAAATTACAGAAAAATATTTTCTAGCTTCGTATTGACGATACGGTCCCAACAAAACTAATTTCGTCGAATTCTGAGACCGTTTGAAAAATGGCCATTTTCAGGTCGATTGAAATTAACAAAACACGTTTAACTTTGCCACGCTCACATATTGATTCGAAAAATTATGAATTTTGGAATCTAGCAATTATTTGGCATCGCGGATCCAAAAAAAGTGGTTTCGTCGAAATCCGAGGTCGTTTGCAAAATTTCCATTTTAAGGGCCTGAATTCCATAGCGACTATTCAGAATTTTCAACTGGGCATATCTTTTTACCCCCACTATGAAATTTCGATTTTTCGGATTCGTTGGAAAGATAATCTCAATTAGATTCAAATATTTTTGGTTTCACTAAAATCCGGTTTATTTTGCACCCAGTACATTCCTTTGAAATTTGAAATCGAATCATCGAACTACCGCGCCATTTTCAATTCCATTTATAATTATAAATAAATATTTATATTCTAACGTCGAGCTATTTAAATATATACGTTCGAATTCTATTCAAAATAAATTTCTCCGATATTATTTATAATAATTCATTTTAAATAATGAAAATTCACCAAAATTGCCAAAATAAAAGTTTTAAATTGGCTCGGATTTCCGGGTTATTACAATCTCCCCCACTTAAAACTTTTCGTCCCCGAAAAGGAATGAAGCCGAAAGTTGTTTAACAAATCAACTCCACTTTCACTATTTTCATTACGGCTTAAGTTCTTCAACTTTTTAGTTTCTAAGAACTTTTCAAATTTTTCAAAAATTTGGCGAACACCCTAAATTTTTGAAAAATTTCTCCATAACCTCCCCTGCACCAGGGACTTTGAGATATTTCATATAGCCTCCCATGGCCTTCTTCAATCCAAAAGAAAAGGAAAAAGCCAAGCGGCTAGCCAATCGGCTCATAAAATCATCATCACCCAAACAAAACAGTAGATTATGGTAAACATGTACCTATTTGTCGGGCAAACAATTTTATTCTTCTGCTCTAGCCTCCTTGCTGTGACCTGTTCAATGTAAGTACATGTATATGTATGCAAATGCGACAAATTTTCAATACAATTTACTATTTGGTTCAAATTGATTAAAGGTTCAACGTTTTAATTAATCAACCAATAATCAAACAACACAATCAGCAATTAATTAGTTGATTAGCTTTTCAAATTCATAACTTTGATATATAGTCAAAAATCACATTTTTGGTGCCAAATCACAACAATAAGCCCTATCTAATTTTGGTTCTCACACCAGTCTAATGGAAATATATAAATATCACACCTTCGAAACTCGAATACCAATTCTGATGATGTCTAGATTATCATCAGAATCGTCTCTGGGCGGCTAGAGTGTGATTTTATATCTATCCAGTATATTAAAATTTCGAATACACGCGGATCAGACGTATACACAAAATCTTTATATACTGCATTGTCCAAATTCAATATAAAATAAATAATCAAATACGAATAGTTGATTTAAATTTTCCAAACAAAATTTGTTTTCACTTTTATTTCAAAAATACTACCCTTCACACTCGTTCTAGGATACTATAGATCCTATCTCTAACGAGTCATTCTCGTTGGAGATTGTTAATCCAATCTCTGATGAATTCTTTCATTTGGTTCTAACATCTCTTGTTCTCTGAGCTTTGTAAACCAAAGCTCTGTTACCAACTGAGAGGACCCGTAACTTCCCCATTAAGGAAAGAGCGGATACTTTGAGAACAACACACAAAAGAACGCAGACAGAAGAACATTTCATTGTATATTTCAACAATTCCAACAGAATACAAGAGTATACAGAGTATGAATAAATATTACACAGAAAATATCAGAGATTTAAATTACATTAAAATACATCGCAGCGGAAAAATAATACAATACACAACTAGAAGTAATACACGGATACAGAGCTTTCCGAGTATCGCTCCAGCTGTAAATCAGGAACTTGTGAATATAAATCTGCAAAACCCAAACTACTAGCTGCCCGTGTCGAAAATAAGGGCACCCAGAGTTTAGGTTAAAACAATAAACTCCAGGTCAGTCATGGGACTGGTGTGAGAACTAAAACAGTTATTAATCTTTATTTTAAAGTTAGGTAGATCAAGGGACCACGCCGTATAACACGGAACGGGTTTCCTCCCAAGAACACCAATGCATAAAACAACAACGCAATGCTAAATAAAGAACTATGAAGCTATTATAAGACCCAGGTCCCATCACACAATGCAACAAAAGCCGGAGGATAGGGTTTTACCTTATAATAGCCAAAGAATGCTTGATACGTTTAAAACATATTATTTTGATAGTACTATAAGTGTATAGTGTCAAAAACAATTTCAATCATAAGTATCAATCATAGGCGGCATGAGTGCCCCATCCCACTTTGTCAGCATACTAGGCTCTACAATCAAAACCGAATTATCACATATTGGAAATTGGATTTCCGTCTGTGAACCGAGACCAGGGATCGTCCTCTACCGATTCGAGACAATCTAGCCTACCATGTCTCAGGACCCAGACTCAGGTGAGACCTTGGATCGTCAGGGTCGGTCCACCGATGTGGATTAAAATGCCTAAACACTACGTCTCCCCGCCCTATGGAGCGTAAAGGAGCCAAATGACTCCATCGGCTCCACACAATCACCGATATATCCGAGGCGCCTCGCAACATCAACAACCACATAAGTCAAACTCGTCAGGGCGTGTAAAACCATTGACGCCACTTCTAGCTAGAAAGAAACGCATGTCCTCCCTGATGTCCTCTCCCGTTTTTGGTTCACAACCGGGGTGTGAGGCTCGCGAATTCACGTTACACAAAGTTATGCCACACAGGCGGTGCTTTGATCATCCACCACAAGACTTTGCTTTTCAACAGAAGCCTTGATCATTTGCCACTTAGGCATGCCACACAGGCAATTCACTCTATGTGTTTGATATCCATTAGTACATAACCCCTGAGCTCGTACGTCTCAGAGAAGGGCGTTAAGCAAGAGAATAAATTCTCTGCCGCTAAACAGATATATATTTAATAGAAATCAATCACACAGACTAAAATCCAATGTCAGACACACAGTCCATTTACAAGTCCGTTCTGGGTCTGAACGAAACCGGAGGCACCTAGTACCCCGCATATCCATCGATCTCCAAGTACGTCTGGACGATCACTAACTGATTCCCTCCTCTTGGGTGTACGGCCCAATCAAGATCATCAATAATCACCTAAACGACGTGAAGACCTCCGGTCTTCGACCACCATCTTCATCCTCGACACCACGTCGAATCAGTTATTCAGAATGGGATAGACCCGGTCTTTCTGAATAACTCGCGTATATAATAAACAAGTGTTACACAAACACAACATACGCCTCATTCCAATTTAGAATATTTTTTTATTCAAATATTCTTACACTTTGGGAAAGGTTCCCATTAATTTTATCAAAGGTAAATTCTTTAAATTTATTCTTTAATCTTCCTTTGAATATTACTTCAAACTAGTCGGGATTAGCGAACCATACCGAAGTAATTATTTATTTCCCAATCCCAACCTATTTATCCCATGAAGTAAAACTGGTCATACTTCATATCTAACACCACGGTGTTATCGGTAACTTCAATTACCATTTCACGTACAAGTCCAATTAAAGATTTATCTATCGCCTGGAGTAGAACTGGGGATACTCCATTCTCGATCTTTTCAATCTAATTAAAGATTCATTAAAACTCCACTTAGTTTTAATCTTTAACCGGGTTAAAGAATCAGTGTCATTTAAAACACGGTTCACGATAAACCCAAAATCACATTCCATTAATTATCGGGTTAAAGAACAAGTGTTATTTAAAACACTGTTCACGATAAACCCAAAAATCAATACCAATTCAACTCCAATTAAATATTATTTAATTGGTACACTTCATTAAATCTAAATAAAAAGATTTAATCCTTTTCTCAACTGGGCTTAAGAACAGTGTTAATGAAGACACCATTCACGACAAACCCAAATCACATTTGATATTAAATACAAGGCTCTGAATAGAAAATATATCGGCTTATATTCAATATCAAATTCTACGACCAACAAATATCGTATTGGAAATAACGATATAAAAATATCTTTCAAATTCCCATAACAATATATGTATAATCACAAAATCCAACATCGAAATATTCCAAAGACAATTTCAATTCACATCCCTTCCAATTCAATTATTGGAAATTCTTGTTACTTTTAAAACCCTTTTCAAATTCAATTTATTTATTTAAAAATAAATAGAATTATAATTCTAGTTCAAAACTAGTTCATTTCGATAAAAATCTATTTTTATCTTTTCAAATATGGAGTTTTTCATTCCAATTCTTCCCAAACCATTTCTTATGATTCTACACAAATTATTACTATTTTTAATAATTTGATCAAGGCCCGTACAGTCGATTTTCATCAACGACCATCGAATTGCACTTACAACGACCTTTTCCAAATTTGATTTGGACATAATTCCAAATCCAACCGTTAGATTTCTAATTTCTAATATTCTTAGAAAGCTCTTTTCGATACGAACCCAACGGTTCCGGTTTTAGGAGAATCCGACGGTCGGATCTCCAGCAATGTCCATTCGAAGTCAATGGTCGAAATTCACGAACTACTGCAGCGCGGCGCGTTCTATTCAGGACATTATATTATATATATAATATATACTTTGTCGATTTCCTTTTAAAACGTATTTTATAAATCGTTTTAAATTCGTTTTCAAAACGATTTCAACTTCTTTTCAAATTAAAATCAAAATTGAATTTTTTCTTATAAATTCATTTCAAATTGATTTCAATTCAAATCGATTTTTAATTCAATTTCAGTTCGTTCTCAATTCAATTCAATTTCAATTCGAATTCATTTCTATCCAATTTCAATTTGAATTCACTTTAAATTCGAATTTCATTTCAAAATATTCGATTTTGAAATCACTTTTCAATATTCATTATAAAAACGAATATAATCGATATAAATATTGATTGCGTCAAAAAAGCGTCAATCTAATCAACCACGGCTTCATATATTTCTATTTTCAAATATTCTATTTCAAATATTTCTATTCAAATATTTCTATTTCAAATATTTCTATTCAAATATTTCTATTCAATATTGCATTTTAAAACTGGAATGAGGCCTAATCAATTACTATAGATTTTATTCCTATGGATTTCCATACAACGTATGTATATATCAACAATGACAAATAATCAACCATCATCCAAAGTGCATTCTACACTGTATAAGCATCAAATATAAATATTCAATGCTTATAGCAGTCTGTCAATCAATCAATTGACATAGAACTAATTATTGGGATTAGTGTATGTCATATATCACCCCAATACCCGTGTGGGGTTTTCAAACAATCAAACACAGATTTTATTTGTGTAGTTGGGAGATGTGTAAAATTTATCGTCCCAATCAATATCAGTCAAATGTGTGTATATAAACAAATCATTCGATTTGTTTATATTTATTTCATTTTAAATACCCGTTAAAAATTCTATTTTTTAACTATAAAATATTTTCCACTATAAAATATTTTATTTCACTTCACATTACATCACACAATCAACTATACATCAAAATCAAACAAACAAGCATACAAGCCGTCCATGGTCTATGGACGACTGGTGTTAGGTGCTACTAAACACCGTCTGCATCCTAGTATATATTTTAACTAGAAATAAATTTAAAAGTGAGGAGTTCTCACCGACTAGCTAATCCAAACGCCACGACTCTTCTTATGCAGGAATCTTCGCCGTTCTCGCCTTTTGTCAACTGCCCATAGCCACTACATATATAAAAATCACATTTTTATATTCTCTAGTATATAAAAATCATATTTTAATAACTACGCTATATGGATAAAAATCACATTTTTATTTCAACATATATATAATAAAAATCAGATTTTTATTTCGCCACATAGATAAAGACAAATTTTTATTAGTTGTACGATATAAAAATCATATTTTTAATATCAGCATTATATAAAAATCATATTTTTATTTTTTCATACATATAATAAAATTCTCCTTTTTATTATATCGCTACATATACAAAGATCAAATTTTCACTTCGATACTCATATAAAAATCGAATTTTTATTTCGCTACATATATAAAAATCATATTTTTATATTCTCCATTTTATAAAAATTATATTTTTATAATCTCTACTGTATAAAAATCAAATTTTTATTCCACTTTCAAATATATAAAAATCGAATCTTTTCATATTTAAAAATCTCACCTTTCCTATATTAAAAATACGATCTTTTCACTTTTAAAAATATGGTCTTTTCACTTTTAAAAATATGATCTTTTTATTTTTAAAAACATTCGAACTTTCTAGTCATAAAAATCCTAATTTTCATATAGTAAAAATTGTAGCTTTCTATGTTTAACAACATAAAAATCATAGTTCTTAGAATCAAAGAAATCAGAATATTATAAGCTAAAATATCATATTTTTAATAAACTAAAAATCAACATACATGGAGAAATCAAAACACTCATAGCGCAGGGGGTTTGTTGATCGAGTTGGAAAGGGAGGGGGTGTTGTGCGTCTGTAGTGGTCGAAGGGGGTGGCCAGCGGCTTTCATCAGGGTGGCGCGCTCGATTTGGGCTCGAATCGGGCTCGAATCGGGGCTAGGGCTTCTTGTTTCCGCGAGTTGGAGGGAGAGAGAGGTGCTGAGGAGAGAGGAGGCATGCGTTGGTGGTGGCTTGGGGGAGCGAAGATGCCTGAGGCGCGGTGGAGTTGCTATCGGGGGCGTTGCGTCGACGGGTTCAGGGGGAGCGTGGATTTTGAGAGAGGATCGGAGAAAGAAGCGCGAGGGGAGAGCGGCGGACTGGGGAGGCCACGCCAGAGGTGGCAGTGCGCGAGGTCAATGGGGAAGGAGCGGTGGTGTGGAAAGAGGCATCGCCATTTTTTTCCTGATTTCGATTTTGTTCGGGGAGAGAGAAATAAGGTAGGGGCTGTATATTTATGTAATTATTATTTTTATTTTCCTCTTTAAAACCCTAAGTGTTGACTTTTCATTCAAACTCCAATCGGGACCCAACGACTGTCGTCCCTAGCTAATTACCCCCATTTCGAACACAATGGGATATGTATCGCAGGCCACTACGACCATTATGACAGGTTTCCGTCAAATTTAAAATTTAAATCTTTATATATTCAATTTAAACGCACCTTTCAATTTACCGGGGCCACATACAGACTCAAAAAATTATAGAAAAATATTTTCTAGCTTCGTATTGACGATACAATCCAAACAAAACTAATTTCGTCGAATTCTGAGACCGTTTGAAAAATGGCCATTTTCAGGTCGATCGAAATTGACAAAACACGTTTAACTTTGCCACGCTCACATATTGATTCGAAAAATTACGAATATTGGAATCTAGCAATTATTTGACATCCGGATCCAACAAAAGTGGTTTCGTCGAAATCTGAGGTCGTTTGCAAATTTCCATTTTTAAGGGCCTGAATTCCATAGCGACTATTCAGAATTTTCAACTGGGCATATCTTTTTACCCCCGCTATGAAATTTCGATTTTTCGGATTCGTTAGAAAGATAATCTCAGTTAGATTCAAATATTTTTGGTTTCACTAAAATCCGGTTTATTTTTCACCCGGTACATTCCTTTGAAATTTGAAATCGAATTATCGAACTACCGCGCCATTTTCAATTCCTTTTATAATTATAAATAAATATTTATATTCTAACGTCGAGCTATATAAATATATACGTTCGAATTTTATTCAAAATAAATTTCTCGTCGATATTATTTAAAATAATTCAATTTAAATAATCAAAATTCACCAAAATTGCCAAAATAAATTTTTTAAATTGGCTCGGATTTCCGGGTTATTACAGTTATTATTTAAAACAAATAATTTAAATATTCAAAATTCATTAAAATAGCTAAAATAAAAAATTCAAATTGGTTTTGAATCCCCTAGTTGTTACACCCTATTTTTTACAGACTCTAGAAAACCGATCGACAAGATACAAAAGAAATTAAAAGACAACAATAAAATAAAACCCTAAGTCCTTAGACAAAACAACCCGACCCTTTTTTCTTATTTCTTCCGAAAAGCTTCGGCTTCAAAAATGTTGGCCGATGGAGAAATAAATTAGGGTTTTCTTTCATCCCCAAATCTTATCGATTTTGAAAAGGCTTGCTCTGGAAATTATTTGCAGCTTCGAATGCTTTGTTTCTCCTGATCGATCCGATTTGGCTTATGCTTTGCGATAGAAACTCGTGAGTATTATAATCTTGATTTTGTTGTTGCTCTCGAATTTGTTGTTTCAATGCCTTTGCCAGTGATGAATTGGTTATTACTTATAGGGTTACGGAACCCTAATGTTCTCTGATTTCATTCAGTGCCTTGATTTGATTTGCACGTGTGTTTCCCCCTTTATTCCTCTTGCGTAATTGATAACATTTCAGAAAAATGAATGTTATTATGTTGCCATATTTGAATTGCGTGATTGATGAAATGTCGTCATGAATTCACACCGTGATTTCTGGAGAAAAAGAATTGATTTCTTGTCCAAAAACAGTTTTGTAATATCTGAAAATGATTTGCTATATATGTGAAATTTTGGAATCATTTTAAAATGCTCTCATCGACTTTATTGTATTCTTCTGGCACCCTTGATTTTCTCAAAAAACAGATTGCCAAAATCTGAAGTCACATAATACCATAGATGTGTATATTTCTGAACTGATTTTTAGGAAGATTTAAATTAATTCTTGTTAAAAATATTTGCATGGCATTTGCCTGTTTTTTTGGAAACAGATTTGTTTCTTCCCAAAAATAGCATTCTGATTTAAAGCTTATTTTGTCACCTGAACTCATCCTTGTTGACTTTTGCTTTTGAATATAATTGTTCTTGCTACCATATATTACCTCTTAGATAATAACTCATTTGTCTTAACACTCACCCCTGTTTTATGATGCTGCGCCCATACATTCAAAAGTGTATTTACTTATGCATTTGTGTGTTTGCATTTGAGTTTGAATAATTTTTCCTTGACCATATGTGTCACATAATTTTTTCCACTATATTGTTCTTCTGGATCTGGACACACCCATGATGTTGTTGATTTGTTTGAGTTGCACCAATCTTGAATTTTTGAGCTGCTTTCTGACTTGCATTGGTCTTTGCAAACTCAAAACTGAAGTTTTTTTTTGAATTGCTTAGCTTCCATGTAATTGTATCCTGGCTTCATGTTGTGTTGTGACGGGAGGGAATTTCGCTCGGTCTGAACCAGTCGCTAAACCGACCCAGACCGTTCGAAACGCCCTATCGTTGAGAACACGACAAAATAGAACGCATATAATAGAACATTTCACTGTATATTACAACAATGCATCAGATTACAAGAATATACAGAGTATGAATGAATATTACACAGAAATTATCAGAGATTACATTTAAATACATCGCAGCGGAAAATAATACAATACACAACTAGAAGTAGATATACGGATACAAAGCTTTCCGGATATCGTTCCAGCTGTAAACCAGGATCCTGTGAATATAAATCTGCAAAACCAAAACTACTAGCTGCCCGTGTCAAAATAAGGGCACCCAGAGTTTAGGTCAAAACAATAAACTCCAGGTCAGTCATGGGACTGGTGTGAGAACTAAAACAGTTATTAATCTTTGTTTTTAAAGTTAGGTAAATCAAGGGACCACGCCGTATAACACGGAACGGGTTTCCTCCCAAGAATACCAGTGCATAAAACAAACAGCGCAATGCTAAATAAAGAAAAATGAAGCTGTTATAAGACCCAGGTCCTATCACACAATGCAACGCAAGCCGGGGGATAGGGTTTTCCCTTATAACAGCCAAAGAATGCTTGATACGTTTTAAAACAAATCATTTGATACTATAATAAGTGCATAGTGTATAAAACAACTTCAAATCATAAGTATCAATCATAGGCGGCATGGGTACCATATATCATGTCGCCATATATAGGTTTACAAATAAAACCGCAAATGTCACGTATTTGGAAATTGGATTTCCATCTATGAACCGAGGCAAAAGATAGTCCTCAACCGATTCGAGACTCTCTAGCCCGAGCCTCAGGATCAGAGCTCGAGTGACCCTTGGATCGTCAGGGCCAGTCCACCGATGTGGATTAAACTTAAACCCTGAACATGCGTTTCCCCGCCCTATGGGGCGTAGGTGAGCCAACTAAATGACTCCATCGGTTCGAGAACGACCGATCAATCCGAGGCGCCTCGCAACAGCAACAACCACATAAGTCAAACTCGTCAGGGCGTGTAAAACCACTGATGCCACTTTTTAGCTAGAAGGAAACGCATGCCCTCCCTGAGGTCCTCTCCCGTTTTTGGTTCACAACCGGGGTGCGAAACTCGCGAAGCAAACGTTACACAAAGCTACGCCATAAAGGCCGTGCTTTGATCATCACCACAAGACTTTGCTTTTCAACAGAAGCCTCGATCAATTGCCACTTAGGCATGCCACACAGGCAATTCACTCCATGCGTTTGATATCCATCAATATATAACCCCTGAGCTCGTACGTCTCAGAGAAGGGCGTTAAGCAAGAGAATAAATTCTCTGCCGCCAAACAGATATATATTTAATAGAGATCAATCACACGGACTAAAATCCAATGCCAGACACACAGTCCATTTACAAGTCCGTTCTGGGTCTGAACGAAACCGGAGGCACCTAGTACCCCGCATATCCATCGATCTCCAAGTACGTCTGGACGATCACCAACTGTTTCCATCTTCTTGGGTGTACAGCCCAATCAAGATCATCAGTAATCACCCAAACGACGTGAAGACTTCTGGTCTTCGACCACCGTCTTCATCTTCGACACCACGTCGAATCAGTTATTCAGAATGGGATAAACCCGGTCTTTCTGAATAACTCGCGTATATATTATAAAAGTGTTACACAAACACAACATACGCCTCATTCCAATTCAGAATATTCTTTTATTCAAAATTTCCTATACTTTGGGAAAAGTTCCCATTAATTTTATCCAAGATAAATTCTTTAAATTTATTCTTTAATCTCCTTTGAATATCAATTCAAACTAGTCGGGATTAGCGAACCACACCGAAGTAATCATTTATTTTATTTCCCAATCCCAACCTATTCATCCCATGAAGTAAAACTGGTTATACTTCATATCTAACACCACGGTGTTATCGGTAAATTCAATTACCATTTCACGTTTAAATCTAATTAAAGATTTAACTATCGCCTGGAGTAAAACTGGTGATACTCCATTCTCGATCTTTTCAATCTAATTAAAGATTCATTAAAACTCCACTTAGTTTTAATCGTTAACTGGGTTAAAGAATCAGTGTCATTTAAAACACTGTCCACGATAAACCCAAAAATCAATATCAATTCAATTCCAATTAAATATTATTCATTAAATCTAAATAAAAAGATTTAACCTTTTCTCAGCTGGGTTCAAGAACAGTGTTAGTGAAGACACCATTCACGACAAACCCAAAATCACATTTGATATTCAATACAAGGCTCTGAATAGAAAATATCCCGGCTTAAATTCAATATCAAATTCTACGATTAACAAATGTCATATAGGAAATAACGATATAAATATGTATCTTTCAAATTTCCATAACACATCTGTATAATCACGAATTCCAACATCAAAATATTCCGAAGACAATTTCGATTCAAATCCACTCCAATGCAATCATTGGAAATTCCGGTTATTTTTAAAACCCTTTTCAAATTCAATTTATTTATTTAAAAATAAATAGAATTATATTTCTAGTTCAAAACTAGTTCATTTCGATAAAAATCTATTTTTATCCTTTCAAATATGGAGTTTTTCATCCCAATCCTTTCTAAATCATTTCTTATGATTTTACACAAATTATTACTATTTTTAATAATTTTATCAAGGCCCGTATAGTCGATTTCCATCAATGGCCATCGAACTGCACTTACAGCGACCTTTTTCAAATTTGATTTGGACGTAACTCCAAATCCAACCGTTAGATTTCAAATTTCTAATATTCGTTAGAAAGCTCTTTTCGATACGAACCCAACGGTTCCGGTTTTAGGAGAATCCGACGGTCGGATCTCCCGTAATGTCCGTTTGAAATGAATGGTCGAAATTCACGAACTGCCGCGGCGCGGCGCGTTCTATTCAGGCCATTATATTATATATATAATATATATTTCGTCGATTTCTATTTAAAACGAATTATATAAATAGTTTTAATATTCGTTTCAAAAGCAATCTCAACTTCCATTTCAATTCAAATCAAAATTGAATTCTTCTTTATAAATTCGTTTTAAAATTCATTTCTATTCAATTCAAATTTCAATTCAATTTGAATTCATTTCAATTCGCTTTCAATTCAATTTGAATTCGTTTTCAATTCATTTCGAAATCGTTTTCAATTCAATTCATTTCGAAATCGTTTTCAATTCAATTCATTTCGAAATCGTTTTCAATTCAATTCATTTCGAAATCGTTTTCAATTCAATTCATTTCGAAATCGTTTTCAATTCAATTCATTTCGAAATCGTTTTCAATTCAATTCATTTCGAAATCGTTTTCAATTCAATTCATTTCGAAATCGTTTTCAATTCAATCATTTCGAAATCGTTTTCAATTCAATTCATTTCGAAATCGTTTTCAATTCAATTCATTTCGAAATCGTTTCCAATTCAATTCATTTCGAAATCGTTTTCAATTCAATTCATTTCGAAATCATTTTCAATTCAATTCATTTCGAAATCGTTTTCAATTCAATTCATTTCGAAATCGTTTTCAATTCAATTCATTTCGAAATGAATAAAATCGATATAAATATCGATTACGTCAAAATGGCGTCAATCTAACCAACACGGCTTCATATATTTCTATTTTCAAATATTCTATTCAACAAATGAATATTTATTTTTGTCCACACACGACTAATCTCAACGAATGAGGACTGTCCATGGGTGACAATTTTTGTTAAATTATTTCGTTCAACACATGACTAATCTCAACGGATGAGTACTGTCAACACATGAACCTTTATTTTATATTATTCTTTATTTTCTAAATTGGAATGAGGCCCAATCAATCACCATATAAAGTTAATTATATGGATTCCATACAACAAATGTATATAATAGCAACGATAGATAATCAACCATCAACCAAAGTGCACTACACTGTATAAGCATCAAATATAGATATCTAACGCTTATAACAGCCTGTCAATCAATCGATCGACATATTTAATCAATCAGGATGAGTGAGATTCATATTTCATCCCAGCACCCGTGTGGGGTTTTCAAACAATCAAACACAGATTTTAGTTATGTAGTTGGGCGATGTGTAAAATTTATCGTCTCAATCAATATCAGTCAAATCAGTGTATATAAACAAATCGGCCGATTTGTTTATAAATATTTATTTATTCACTTTCACGTTAAAAATTATATTTTTAACGATAAAACATTTTATTCAACCTATGAATATTCTATTTGGTTCATTTATTCAATAAAATGATATTTTTATTTTTCTAACATATTTTAGAAAATTTCGGCGGCATAACGACACGATACTAGAAACGGGACAAGGCCTAGCCTTATCCCCGGACTAGTGAAGGCCCACGCCATTCACACATCAATCAAATTCACCAAATCAACCAATTCAAATCAAGTCATCAAATTAATTTATGCAACCAAACAAACAAGTCCATGGTCTGTGGACGATTGTGTCGGGTGCTACTAAGCACCGTCTGCATCCTAGTATATATATATAACTAGAAAATGAAATTGAAAGGTGAGAAATTCTCACTGATAGCTATCCAATCATCTTGACTCTTCTTTGATAGAAATCTTCGTCGTTATCGCATCTTCGCCATCTTCGTTGCCCGTAGTCACTATATATATAAAAATCACATTTTTATTTCTCTATTCCATATATAAAAATCGAATTTTACTTTCGCTATTCAATATAGAAGAATCGTATTTTCACTTCACTTATTTTATATGTAAAAATCATATTTTTACATTGCTAATGTCATAACAAAAATCGCTTCTTTACAATGATAAAAATATCTGATCAGGCCGATTTGTTTATAAATATTTATTTATTCACTTTCACGTTAAAAATTATATTTTTATGCCACATTAGTTAAAAATCATCTCTTTTTATACTAAAAACCATATCTTTCTTTGGTAAAAAATATATCTTTCTTTCTGATCCAAATAAATCATCGCCATTTATTTCTAGAGTTGAAAACAATTTCATTGTTATTTATTCTAAAACTGAAATAATAAAAAAACAAATCTTTATAAAATGTTTCCCAAAAATCGAAACTAATTTAAAATAAACATTAAAACCGATTTAAAGTAAATATAATAACTCACTTTTCAATCGAGGGGGGGGGGGTTCACTGCTGTCGTTCACTGGAAGAGGAGGGGGGGACTGGTCGGAGGTGCTCCGGCGAGGAGCAGCGCGAGGCGAGGTCGCGGGTTTCTCGAGGTGGCGCGGCTTCCAAGTGGTGGCGCGGTGCTTTGCTGATGGCTGGAGCGTGAATCTCGAGTGGGGGTTCGAGTCTGCAGCGACGGGATCGGATAGGGGGAGGCTTCGGTTCGTTCAGGTGGCTGGAGGGAAGAGGAGGGGGTGAACGCGAGGTCGGCGCCGCTTGGGGGGGGGCTGGCGGCTCGATTCCGATTCGTGATGTTTTTTTTTCGTTATAAACGAATGATTTGGGGGGGGGGGCAGAGAGGAGTTAAGGGGGGGAGGAAAGAGATAATTTTCTTTTATTATTTTAATTATTTTAATTACCAAAATATTGACTTTTACATATGACCTCTAAACGAGGCCCACCGCCTGTCGTCCATAGCGTTTCACCCCCATTACGAACACAATGGGATATGTATCGCAGGTTGATTCGATCGTTTGAATTAGTTTCCGTTGAATTTACATTTAAATCATTATGTTGAATTTTAAACGTACATTTCAAATTACCGGGGTCACATACTAACTCTAAAAATTCTCGAAAAATATTTTCTAGCTTCGTATTGACGATACGGTCCTAACAAAACTAGTTTCGTCGAATTCTGAGACCGTTAGAAAAATGGCCATTTTCCAGTCGATTAAAATCAACTGAAACTGGTCAAACGCGTTTTCCTTTGCCACGCTCACATATTGATTCGAAAAATTATGAAATTTGGAATCTAGCAATAATTTGACACCGCGGACCTAACAAAACTGGTTTCGTCGAAATCCGAGGTCATTTGCAAAATTTCCATTTTTTAAGGGCCTGAATTCCATAGCGACTATTCAGAATTTTCAACTGGACATATCTTTTGATTCCCGCTATGAAATTTTGATTTTTCGAATTCGTTGGAAAGATGTTACCAATTAGATCCTAATGCTTTTGGTTTCACTAAAATCCGGATTGTTTTGCACCCGGTACATTCAATTGAAGTTTGAAATCGAATTATCGAACTACCGCGCCATTTTCAATTCTATTTATAATTATATATAAATATTTATATTCTAACGACGACGCGTATAATATATACGTTCGAATTCTATATTCAAAATAAATTTCTCGTCGATATTATTTAAAATAATTCATTTTAAATAATCACAACTCGCCAAAATTGCCAAAATAAAAATTTTAAACTGGCCCAGATTTTCGGGTTATTACAATCTCCCCCACTTAAAACTTTTCGTCCCCGAAAATGAACAAAGTCGAAAGTGGTTTGATTAATCAACTCTACGTTCGATCTGGCTTTCATTCTCCAACTCTTTAGTTTCTGAGAATTTTCTAAATTTCAAAAATTTGGCTAACACCCTAAATTTTCGAAAAATTTCGCCATAACCTCCCCTGCACCGGGAGCATCGGGGAATTTCAAATAGCTTCCCCGGTCCTTCAGATCTCAAAAAGAAAAAGAAAAAGCCAAGCGGCTAGCCAATAGGCTCATAAAATCATCATCACCCAAACGAAACAGTAAATTATGTAGTAAACATGTACCTATTTGTCGGGCAAACAAATTTTATTCTCTGGCTCTAGCCTCCTTGCTATGACCTGTTCAATGTAAGTATATGTATATGCAAGCAAATGCGACCAATTTTCAATACAATTCATTATTCGATCAAATTAGGCATAATGGTTCAAAATTTTAGCAAACAACTAAACAAGCAACACAAACATCAATCAATTAGTGAATTAGAGTTTCAAATTCATAACTTTGATATATAGTCAAAAACCAGATTTTTGATGCCAAATCACAACAATCTATTCTAGCTATATTAGTTTTGGTTCTCACACCAGTCAATAGGAAATATATAGAAATCTCCCTTTCGTCCCTCGAACATAAATTCTGATGATGATGCATCAATCATCAGAGTTCTCTCCGGGCGACTTAGAAGGTGATTCCATATCTACCCAGTATATCAAAACTTCGAATACACGCGGATCAGACGTATACGCAAAATCTATATATACTGGATTGTCCAAATTCATTAAAATAAATAATCAAATACGAATAGTTGATTTAAATTTTCAAAACAAATTTTTGTTTTCATTTTTATTTTAAAAATTTATTGTTTTCATTTTTATTTTAAAAATTTACTGTTTTCATTTTTATTTTAAAAATTTACTCTTCACACTCGTTCTAGGATACTACTGATCCCATCTCTAACGAGTCATCCTCGTTGGATATTACTAATCCAATCTATGATGAATTCTTTTGTATGGTTCTAATGTGTCTTGTTCTCGAGCTCTGTAAACCAAAGCTCTGATACCAACTGTGACGGGAGGGAATTTCGCTCGGTCCGAACCAGTCGCTAAACCAACCCAGACCGTTCGAAACGCCCTATCGTTGAGAACACGATAAAATAGAACGCATATAATAGAACATTTCACTGTATATTACAACAATGCATCAGATTACAAGAATATACAGAGTATGAATGAATATTACACAGAAATTATCAGAGATTACATTTAAATACATCGCAGCGGAAAATAATACAATACACAACTAGAAGTAGATATACGGATACAAAGCTTTCCGGATATCGTTTCAGCTGTAAACCAGGATCCTGTGAATATAAATCTGCAAAACCAAAACTACTAGCTGCCCGTGTCAAAATAAGGGCACCTAGAGTTTAGGTCAAAACAATAAACTCCAGGTCAGTCATGGGACTGGTGTGAGAACTAAAACAGTTATTAATCTTTGTTTTTAAAGTTAGGTAAATCAAGGGACCACGCCGTATAACACGGAACGGGTTTCCTCCCAAGAATACCAGTGCATAAAACAAACAGCGCAATGCTAAATAAAGAAAAATGAAGCTGTTATAAGACCCAGGTCCTATCACACAATGCAACGCAAGCCGGGGGATAGGGTTTTCCCTTATAACAGCCAAAGAATGCTTGATATGTTTTAAAACAAATCATTTGATACTATAATAAGTGCATAGTGTATAAAACAACTTCAAATCATAAGTATCAATCATAGGCGGCATGGGTACCATATATCATGTCGCCATATATAGGTTTACAAATAAAACCGCAAATGTCACGTATTTGGAAATTGGATTTCCATCTATGAACCGAGGCAAAAGATAGTCCTCAACCGATTCGAGACTCTCTAGCCCGAGCCTCAGGATCAGAGCTCGAGTGACCCTTAGATCGTCAGGGCCAGTCCACCGATGTGGATTAAACTTAAACCCTGAACATGCGTTTCCCCGCCCTATGGGGCGTAGGTGAGCCAACTAAATGACTCCATCGGTTCGAGAACGACCGATCAATCCGAGGTGCCTCGCAACAGCAACAACCACATAAGTCAAACTCGTCAGGGCGTGTAAAACCACTGACGCCACTTTTTAGCTAGAAGGAAACGCATGCCCTCCCTGAGGTCCTCTCCCGTTTTTGGTTCACAACCGGGGTGCGAAACTCGCGAAGCAAACGTTACACAAAGCTACGCCACAAAGGCCGTGCTTTGATCATCACCACAAGACTTTGCTTTTCAACAGAAGCCTCGATCAATTGCCACTTAGGCATGCCACACAGGCAATTCACTCCATGCGTTTGATATCCATCAATATATAACCCCTGAGCTCGTACGTCTCAGAGAAGGGCGTTAAGCAAGAGAATAAATTCTCTGCCGCCAAACAGATATATATTTAATAGAGATCAATCACACGGACTAAAATCCAATGCCAGACACACAGTCCATTTACAAGTCCGTTCTGGGTCTGAACGAAACCGGAGGCACCTAGTACCCCGCATATCCATCGATCTCCAAGTACGTCTGGACGATCACCAACTGTTTCCATCTTCTTGGGTGTACAGCCCAATCAAGATCATCAGTAATCACCCAAACGACGTGAAGACTTCTGGTCTTCGACCATCGTCTTCATCTTCGACACCACGTCGAATCAGTTATTCAGAATGGGATAAACCCGGTCTTTCTGAATAACTCGCGTATATATTATAAAAGTGTTACACAAACACAACATACGCCTCATTCCAATTCAGAATATTCTTTTATTCAAAATTTCCTATACTTTGGGAAAAGTTCCCATTAATTTTATCCAAGATAAATTCTTTAAATTTATTCTTTAGTCTCCTTTGAATATCAATTCAAACTAGTCGGGATTAGCGAACCACACCGAAGTAATCATTTATTTTATTTCCCAATCCCAACCTATTCATCCCATGAAGTAAAACTGGTTATACTTCATATCTAACACCACGGTGTTATCGGTAAATTCAATTACCATTTCACGTTCAAATCTAATTAAAGATTTAACTATCGCCTGGAGTAAAACTGGTGATACTCCATTCTCGATCTTTTCAATCTAATTAAAGATTCATTAAAACTCCACTTAGTTTTAATCGTTAACTGGGTTAAAGAATCAGTGTCATTTAAAACACTGTCCACGATAAACCCAAAAATCGATATCAATTCAATTCCAATTAAATATTATTTAATTGGCATACTTCATTAAATCTAAATAAAAAGATTTAACCTTTTCTCAGCTGGGTTCAAGAACAGTGTTAGTGAAGACACCATTCACGACAAACCCAAAATCACATTTGATATTCAATACAAGGCTCTGAATAGAAAATATCCCGGCTTATATTCAATATCAAATTCTACGATTAACAAATGTCATATAGGAAATAACGATATAAATATGTATCTTTCAAATTTCCATAACACATCTGTATAATCACGAATTCCAACATCGAAATATTCCGAAGACAATTTCGATTCAAATCCACTCCAATGCAATCATTGGAAATTCCGGTTATTTTTAAAACCCTTTTCAAATTCAATTTATTTATTTAAAAATAAATAGAATTATATTTCTAGTTCAAAACTAGTTCATTTCGATAAAAATCTATTTTTATCCTTTCAAATATGGAGTTTTTCATCCCAATCCTTTCTAAATCATTTCTTATGATTTTACACAAATTATTACTATTTTTAATAATTTTATCAAGGCCCGTATAGTCGATTTCCATCAATGGCCATCGAACTGCACTTACAGCGACCTTTTTCAAATTTGATTTGGACGTAACTCCAAATCCAACCGTTAGATTTCAAATTTCTAATATTCGTTAGAAAGCTCTTTTCGATACGAACCCAACGGTTCCGGTTTTAGGAGAATCCGACGGTCGGATCTCCCGTAATGTCCGTTTGAAATGAATGGTCGAAATTCACGAACTGCCGCGGCGCGGCGCGTTCTATTCAGGCCATTATATTATATATATAATATATATAATATATATTTCGTCGATTTCTATTTAAAACGAATTATATAAATAGTTTTAATATTCGTTTCAAAAGCAATCTCAACTTCCATTTCAATTCAAATCAAAATTGAATTCTTCTTTATAAATTCGTTTTAAAATTCATTTCTATTCAATTCAAATTTCAATTCAATTTGAATTCATTTCAATTCGCTTTCAATTCAATTTGAATTCGTTTTCAATTCATTTCGAAATCGTTTTCAATTCAATTCATTTCGAAATCGTTTTCAATTCAATTCATTTCGAAATCGTTTTCAATTCAATTCATTTCGAAATCGTTTTCAATTCAATTCATTTCGAAATCGTTTTCAATTCAATTCATTTCGAAATCGTTTTCAATTCAATTCATTTCGAAATCGTTTTCAATTCAATTCATTTCGAAATGAATAAAATCGATATAAATATCGATTACGTCAAAATGGCGTCAATCTAACCAACACGGCTTCATATATTTCTATTTTCAAATATTCTATTCAACAAATGAATATTTATTTTTGTCCACACACGACTAATCTCAACGAATGAGGACTGTCCATGGGTGACAATTTTTGTTAAATTATTTCGTTCAACACATGACTAATCTCAACGGATGAGTACTGTCAACACATGAACCTTTATTTTATATTATTCTTTATTTTCTAAATTGGAATGAGGCCCAATCAATCACCATATAAAGTTAATTATATGGATTCCATACAACAAATGTATATAATAGCAACGATAGATAATCAACCATCAACCAAAGTGCACTACACTGTATAAGCATCAAATATAGATATCTAACGCTTATAACAGCCTGTCAATCAATCGATCGACATATTTAATCAATCAGGATGAGTGAGATTCATATTTCATCCCAGCACCCGTGTGGGGTTTTCAAACAATCAAACACAGATTTTAGTTGTGTAGTTGGGCGATGTGTAAAATTTATCGTCCCAATCAATATCAGTCAAATCAGTGTATATAAACAAATCGGCCGATTTGTTTATAAATATTTATTTATTCACTTTCACGTTAAAAATTATATTTTTAACGATAAAACATTTTATTCAACCTATGAATATTCTATTTGGTTCATTTATTCAATAAAATGATATTTTTATTTTTCTAACATATTTTAGAAAATTTCGGAGGCATAACGGCACGATACTAGAAACGGGACAAGGCCTAGCCTTATCCCCGGACTAGTGAAGGCCCACGCCATTCACACATCAATCAAATTCACCAAATCAACCAATTCAAATCAAGTCATCAAATTAATTTATGCAACCAAACAAACAAGTCCATGGTCTGTGGACGATTGTGTCGGGTGCTACTAAGCACCGTCTGCATCCTAGTATATATATATAACTAGAAAATGAAATTGAAAGGTGAGAAATTCTCACTGATAGCTATCCAATCATCTTGACTCTTCTTTGATAGAAATCTTCGTCGTTATCGCATCTTCGCCATCTTCGTTGCCCGTAGTCACTATATATATAAAAATCACATTTTTATTTCTCTATTCCATATATAAAAATCGAATTTTACTTTCGCTATTCAATATAGAAGAATCGTATTTTCACTTCACTTATTTTATATGTAAAAATCATATTTTTACATTGCTAATGTCATAACAAAAATCGCTTCTTTACAATGATAAAAATATCCGATCAGGCCGATTTGTTTATAAATATTTATTTATTCACTTTCACGTTAAAAATTATATTTTTATGCCACATTAGTTAAAAATCATCTCTTTTTATACTAAAAACCATATCTTTCTTTGGTAAAAAATATATCTTTCTTTCTGATCCAAATAAATCATCGCCATTTATTTCTAGAGTTGAAAACAATTTCATTGTTATTTATTCTAAAACTGAAATAATAAAAAAACAAATCTTTATAAAATGTTTCCCAAAAATCGAAACTAATTTAAAATAAACATTAAAACCGATTTAAAGTAAATATAATAACTCACTTTTCAATCGAGGGGGGGTTCACTGCTGTCGTTCACTGGAAGAGGAGGGGGGGACTGGTCGGAGGTGCTCCGGCGAGGAGCAGCGCGAGGCGAGGTCGCGGGTTTCTCGAGGTGGCGCGGCTTCCAAGTGGTGGCGCGGTGCTTTGCTGATGGCTGGAGCGTGAATCTCGAGTGGGGGTTCGAGTCTGCAGCGACGGGATCGGATAGGGGGAGGCTTTGGTTCGTTCAGGTGGCTGGAGGGAAGAGGAGGGGGTGAACGCGAGGTCGGCGCCGCTTGGGGGGGGGGGGGGGGGCTGGCGGCTCGATTCCGATTCGTGATGTTTTTTTTTCCGTTATAAACGAATGATTTGGGGGGGGGGCAGAGAGGAGTTAAGGGGGGGGGGAGGAAAGAGAAAATTTTCTTTTGTTATTTTAATTATTTTAATTACCAAAATATTGACTTTTACATATGACCTCTAAACGAGGCCCACCGCCTGTCGTCCATAGCGTTTCACCCCCATTCCGAACACAATGGGATATGTATCGCAGGTTGATTCGATCGTTTGAATTAGTTTCCGTTGAATTTACATTTAAATCATTATGTTGAATTTTAAACGTACATATCAAATTACCGGGGTCACATACTAACTCTAAAAATTCTCGAAAAATATTTTTCTAGCTTCGTATTGACGATACGGTCCTAACAAAACTAGTTTCGTCGAATTCTGAGACCGTTAGAAAAATGGCCATTTTCCAGTCGATTAAAATCAACTGAAACTGGTCAAACGCGTTTTCCTTTGCCACGCTCACATATTGATTCGAAAAATTATGAAATTTGGAATCTAGCAATAATTTGACACCGCGGACCTAACAAAACTGGTTTCGTCGAAATCCGAGGTCATTTGCAAAATTTCCATTTTTTAAGGGCCTGAATTCCATAGCGACTATTCAGAATTTTCAACTGGACATATCTTTTGATTCCCGCTATGAAATTTTGATTTTTCGAATTCGTTGGAAAGATGTTACCAATTAGATCCTAATGCTTTTGGTTTCACTAAAATCCGGATTGTTTTGCACCCGGTACATTCAATTGAAGTTTGGAATCGAATTATCGAACTACCGCGCCATTTTCAATTCTATTTATAATTATATATAAATATTTATATTCTAACGACGACGCGTATAATATATACGTTCGAATTCTATATTCAAAATAAATTTCTCGTCGATATTATTTAAAATAATTCATTTTAAATAATCACAACTCGCCAAAATTGCCAAAATAAAAATTTTAAACTGGCCCAGATTTTCGGGTTATTACATGTGTGCATCCTGCAACTCGACTCCATGCATTTGTGTTTTGATGCCAATAAGGATTGACTGCTAGTATGTAGTTACTTCCTCATCCTCCAGTTGTGCATGCATTGTATGTTTCCATTTTTTATACTGCTGTGTTCTTGTCGAGTTTCTAAACCATGATAATGTTGTGTTGAACTCCCTATATATTGTTGCAGTTGATTACGAATAGATGCTACACCACATACAATTGTACTTGTCACGTGCATTGCCTTGAGCTTCAAAATAAAAGCTGCCATGTATTGCAAAAAGAATTGCTTGCAGATTTGCATGAAAAACTTCTTTCCATTGCTGTGCATTATTTTGTGTGCTTTCCATGCTATTTTAGTCCACGAACATGCTTTGGCCTTCCATGTCACTTGCACTGGGTCGAGCTTGGTCTTCTTGGTCGCTCCTAAGTGCATATGAGTTTGCGGATACCTGACCCATGCATTGTGCATGTGTGTCGGGCTTTACCTGAACACAACGGCTTGATATATTTGCCCTTTGTTGATTGTATTGTCCCTACACAAATATGTGTATATACATACATATGTATGTGTATACATGTATAGTGCACATCCATAGAATATATATGTATATACATATATGTGTTTGTGAGCACTATAGACGATGTTTACCTTGTGGTATTTACAGTGTATTGCTGTGAATATCACAAGCTGTCTCGATACAGATTGGTGTCCATTAAAAATTAGATCAAGTCATGAAAAATGATGAGAAACACACAAAAATTCTAAGGTAAATAAATTTTAAAAATAAAATTATATCTGCTAGAATATAAATTTATTTTTGTTCTAGATTACTGTGTGTGCTTCTTTTGTGTCAGGTAAGTAGAATACTGGTCTGAGTGTGAAAACAGAGACATAAGACAAAGTTGTGAAACAATATATGAGGGTATAAAATAATTTATACACGAGTGACATGTAACCGAGTGTACTATAGTGAGGAGCATTATATACAAATGAAATATAATTTGAAATGAACAATATTGTATTTTAGTGAAATGTACAAATAGTGGAGTTATAAATTTGTAATGTTGAGATGTTTAAATAAAATATTATATTTAAATAAAATACTTTTTGAATATTTAAATTCTTGTGTAGCAATATTCTATTTAAATAATATATTTTGTCTAAGATGTAGTATAACAGTACAATTATAAACACATTTGTAATAATAAATATATATGTATGTAATCATCAAACAAAAATCATAGAATTGTTAGATACAACAGAAGATGTCTTTTCAGAACTATGACCGTTATATTCGGATCAGTCGACTAGTGAAAAATGACCAGTCAACTGGTATTAAAAAACGTATATATATTTAAATACATTGGCACACCAAATGCACCGAACTGGGCAAACTAGTTACACCAGTCGACTAGTGGAAAATCCACGAGTCGACTGGTCTGTGCTAGGAGGTACAGTCTGTTGGAGAATGGAGTTTTGATGACAACAACCTTATTTCAATATTAATTGATTATAAAATATATACTAACAGTTTTGTCTAGAATATATATATATATATATATATACATACGTGCAAGATTTATATACAGGAATTATTATTTAAGACTATACAGTTTAAAGATGTTAGAGATTCAGAATTTAGAGATGTTTCAAGACTGATGAGTATTCAAGATTTCAAGAGTTCGAGATAAATATAGTTACAAAGTCTAGATTATGTAAGACTCTGGATAACACTCCAGGTTCAAATTCAAAATAATTTCAAATTCTGTTTTCAAATTCTTTCTTCAATCTCTTTCTTCTCTATTTTACTTACTATTTTTATTTGATTTTAAACTCAAGTTTTATAAGTTTATACTTTAAAAGTTTTATATATTTATATTTTATATACTTTATATTTATATAGATTTAAACTCTATACTTTTAAATACATTTATATAGTTTATATTTATGTTTTCATATGATTTTTTACTTTATAATATTTATTTATAACACTATGTTTTAATTAAAGAATTTCTAAAATTATATATATATATATATATATATATATCAAAACACTTGAAAAATATTCAGATTTCAATTTTGTACATGTACATGTCGACATACATATATATACATGTCGACATATAACTCTCATCTTTTCAAAATTGAAAGGATGTGTCTTTTCACTATTTGTGATGGTTCAGAAACTTTGCAACGCTACAAATGTTATAAATAGGGGCTAATTTCGAAAAAATTTTATTACTTCTTCTCCATCTTCATTCCCTTTCATTACACCATTATTCTTTATATTTTATGATTTCTACACTTATACTCTGCTGAATTCAATTCTGTTTTCATTAATCTTCTCCTCTCTACACTCATTACTCTTTGAATCAAGTGCTATTGAGGAGTTGTAGGGTTGTCTGTAATCATTTGGGTTGTGTAAGAAATCGATGGTATCCCTTGTAGCCATGAAATCAAGGGCGGGTAATCGGTGGTATCCCTCGTAGCCATGAAATCAAGGAGGTTGGAATCAGTGGTATCCCTTGTAGCCATGCAATCAAGGAGGTTGTAATTGGATGTTGATATAGTAATAAAACTCTGCACAATCCAGCATTGTGCGGGATTGGACATAGGAGCAATTCTGAACCAGTATAAAATCCAGTGCATTCTTTCCTTTTTGCACTTTATTTTGTTTATATTTGTGTTTGTGTTTGATTATGTGTCTGTGATTATTTATGTGGTGTTTGATTCATATAGTAGTTCACATAAGTTTTAGATTTTCCTTAAATTTGCAAAAACACTATTCATCCCCCTCTAGTGTTTGTTTTGCCTTAACGATCCATTTCGCAATTTCTAACAATTGGTATCAGAGCAAGGTCTTTGAAAAAGTTCATAATCTAATTTTTGAAAAAAATTTAAAATGGCAAATTTTGGAATATCTGTTAACACTAGTGTTAATTAATGCATTGTATCAATGTTGAAAGAGTCTGCATATAATTATGTTGAAAAGTCGTGCGATCTACTGAAATATTGTTCAATTCAGGAAAATGTGTTTTATGACTTTTGAAAATTTAAAAGTTGAAAAGATGAGTAAAGTGGCTGTAGACAAATCAAACTCTAAAATGATGGCTTTTGGAAATTTAAATTCTGAAAAAGTGGCTATTGGAAATTCAAATCCCGAACTGGTATGTTACATGGTTGTTGAGAATTCAAATTCTGGAAAGCAATTGGTGGAAATAAAAAAAGGCAAATGGATACTGGATAGTGGTTGTTCAAGACATATGACGAGAGATCCTGAGTTACTCAATAATCTGAAATATGTAGATGGTGGAATGGTGAAATTCAGAGATAACTCTAAAGGATACAATATTGGAATCAACAATGTCGGTAATTCTGAAACTCCTACTATTTCTGATGTTTTACTAGTTAGGAATTTAAAACACAACTTGCTAAATATAAGCCAACTTTGCGATAAGGGTTATAAAATAAACGTTGAAAAGGATAAATGTTTGATAGAAGATAGAAATTCAAAAGTTTTGAAGGAGATAGAAAGAAAATTATCTATATATTGAGTATGAAAATCTCCAGCGATAACCTATGTCTTATGGCCAATACAAGTGACCCCTGGATTTGGCATAAGAGATTTTGTCATATAAACTTCAAACACATTTCTAGGATTTCTAAATTAGATTAAATCTGAGGCTTACCCAAAATGAAATTTAAAGTAAATACCTTATGCATTGCTTGTCAACTCGGATAATTAAAGAAAAGTTCATTTAAATCAAAAGAGGAAATCACTACATCAAAACCATTAGAGTTAATTCACATGGATTTATTTGGTTCATCTCAAGTTCAATTGATAAATCATAATAGATATGTTTACATAATAGTCGACGATTTATCTAGATTTACTTGGACTTTGTTTCATAAAAATAAAAGTGATGCTTTTGATCAATTTAAAACTTTTTCTAAAAGAATTCAAAAATTATTATCACTAAAAATCAAAACAATACGAAGCAATCATGGCGGAGAATTCAAAAACGAAAATTTTGAAAAATATTGTAATAAAAAGGGAATAACCCATAAATTTTCAATTTCGAGAACCCCTCAACAAAATGGAATAGTTGAACATAAAATTAGGCTGATACAAGAGTAAGCGAGAACTATGTTAGCTGATAGTAATTTACTAAGGAATTTTTGGGCTGAGGCAGTTGCAGCAGCTTTCTATAATATAAATAGAATTTCAATTAGACCTTTAACTCATAAAACCCCATATGAACTTTTGTATAATAAGAAACCAAAAGTATCATATTTATTTGGCAGTAAATGTTTTATACTTAATACTAAATATAATTTAGACAAGTTTGACTCGAAATCCGATAAAGGAATATTTAATAGATATTTGGAAAGAAGTAAAGCATATAGAGTTTCCAATACCCGAACCAATACAATAGAACAAACCTTAAACATATCCATCGACGAAAAATATAAAAGTATAACTGAAGATAGTGAAGATGAATGTGAAAATGAAGTTAATGAAATAAACCATGAAGATAATATCAACCAAATAAATAAATTAGATTACTCAGAGATCATCCAATAGAAAATATCTTAAGAGATATTGGATATGTTGTTATAACCCGTGATCAATTAAATAATATGAGTAATACTGCATTTATTTCAACTATTGAACTTAAAAATCTAAAGGAAGCATATTTTGATGATTCATGGATACTTGCTATGCAAGAAGAACAGAATCAATTTATTAGAAATGATGTATGGGAACTTGTTCCTAGACCAGAGGACAATACTATAATAGGAACCAAATGGGTTTATAAAAATAAAATGAATGAATACGGTGGGGTCGTAAGAAATAAGGCACGACTAGTAGCACAAGGATATACCCAAGAAGAAGGAATATGTTATGACGAAACTTTTGCTCCCGTAGCAAGACTAGAAGCTATTAAGATCTTACTTGCCTTTGCAAACCATAATAATTTCAAATTATACCAAATGGATGTCAAAAATGCTTTTCTAAATGGATCTGTTAAAGAAGACATATATGTATAGCAACCACCTCTATTTGAAGACGAAAAATTACCAAATAACGTATATAAGTTAAAGAAAGCATTATCTAGGTCTTGGTATGATAGATTAACAATTTATTTGTTACGATAAAATTTTGAAATAGGAAAATTGGATATTACTTTGTTTATTAAGAAAAGTAATAAATATATACAATTAGCACAAATATATGTTGGCGATAATTTTTGGATCAACAAACGATAAGATGAACAAAGAATTTTCAGATATTATGACCCAAGAATGTGAAATGAGTCATATAGGAGAACTAGCATCCTTTTTAGGTTTGCAAATTCATCAATTAAAGAGTGGAATATTTATTAATCAAAAAAAATACGCAAGAGATCTAATTAATAACTATAATCTAACAATGACGAATGAGAGACCAACACTTATGGCGGCTAATATAGCATCAACTAACGATGATACATCTAAAGATGTGGATTAAAAACAATATAGAGGAAAGATAGGATCATTATTATATATAACTGCTAGTAGACTAGATATAATGCATAGTATATGTCTCTGAGTAATATATCAATTGCAACCTAAGGAAACACATTTAAAAGCCGTAAAACATATTCTAGGGTATGTAAAGCATATATCAGACTTTGAATTATTTTATCCTAAGAATGATTCTTTCGATTTAGTTTCTTACTGTGATGCTAACTACGCAGGATGTAAATTCGATCGTAAAAGTACTAGTGGAACATGTCACTTCTTAGGACATTTACTAGTCTCATGGTTCAGTAAAAACCAAATACTGTATCTTTGGCAACAACTGAAGCAGAATATATCTCTGCTTCTTTGTCTTGTTCACAAATAATATATATGCAACAAACTCTAAATGATTTTGGATTAAAAATAAGTAAGTCCCCAATATACTGCGATAATATGAGTGCTATAAATATTTCTAGAAATCTAATTCATCATTCAAGAACTAAACATATTGATACAAGACATCATTTTCTAAGAGGCAACATAAGTAAAGAGAAAATTTCACTCGAATTTATAGAAACGGATAAACAAATAGCGGATATATTAACAAAACCACTAAACGAAGCAACATTCACTAAATTTAGAAGAGAATTAGGCATATGTTCATTAAGTGAGTTAGAATAATTAAATATACTAATATATATATATATATATAACATAAAAAATTAGAAAAATAAAATTTAAAACACAAGTACATCGACATACATTTATGTATATGTCGACATATAACTGCCAGAATTTTAAATTTAATTCCCATCAAAAGTTAGTTATATCAATTATTTAAACCTTTTACTTCGACTTTTCTTCTTCATTTTCATTTCTCTTCTCTGTAAAAATTCTAAAATAAAATAAACAATGGCCTCCACCAATTTAAGCACTCAAATCAATCCCAATTCGTCCGTTGGACCTTCTGAAGATCCTTTTCAACAATCTACGCTTTCTCATGTCATCAAAATTGAAGAAAAGAAAGAGCATGGTCTACAAATGATAGCTGAAGTACAAGTACTATAGATTAGGATGAGCCAAGAGAAAAATAGGCAAGGGAAAGTAATAAGGAGTCTTATTGAATTCATAATTGATAATCGGGCTAATCCGATTATCATCAACGATGATAATCAAGCCATGGAAGAAGAGGAAGAACCAGACGAGGAAGAAGAAATGTTGGAGGAAGAAAAACCCCAAGTGACTCAACAAACGTTTACGGAAGAAGTCGATAAGGTTGTATGTGTAGGAGAGGTCTTCTTCGACCAAAATGGGAATGTGATTGAACAGAATGGGGATTTTTGTCTCCATTGTCCAAATTGTTCAATTCACAAATCTCCGATTGTCAAGAATAATTAGTATTTAAGGTTTTCTTTGGTTTATGTTCTTATGATGTATCGTGCTTGTAAAAATCCTTGTACCATCGCTTGTACAAATTCAAGTTTAATATAATAATTGACTATGTTTAAGTTAATATATACATCTTAGCATAAAGTAATACGGATATAAAATTAAGGGGGGTATAAGAATTATTAAAAGGAGTATTTTACTTAGGGGGAGTATTCTACTT
Organism: Allium sativum; assembly: GCA_030737875.1. Taxonomy (NCBI): domain Eukaryota; kingdom Viridiplantae; phylum Streptophyta; class Magnoliopsida; order Asparagales; family Amaryllidaceae; genus Allium; species Allium sativum. The sequence continues at coordinate 163,611,255 of CM060916.1, read as the reverse complement.
TGAACTAGAAGTTACTTAGTTACTTATAGGTTTTTACTTAGAGCGTTTTACGATTTAGGAGGAGTACTTTTAGAATTTATTTTTGATAATGCCAAAAGGGGGGAAATTAGATAATATAGACATAGTTTATAGGATTCATATAGACAGGGGGAGTATTTGAAATATCATCATCAACAGGTATATACAGGTATGATATTTTATAAACTAAGGTTATCATCATCAAAAAGGGGGAGATTGTTGGGAATGGAGTTTTGATGACAACAACCTTATTTCAATATTAACTGATTATAAAATATATACTAACACTTTTGTCTAGAATACATACACACATGTGCAGGTTTTATGTACAGGAATTATTACTGAAGACTATACAGTTTAAAGATGTTAGAGATTCAGAATTCCAGGATGTTTCAAGACTCATGAGTATTCAAGATTTCAAGACTTGAAGAGTTCAAGATAAATATAGTTATTGAGTTTAGATTATGTAAGACTCTGAATAGAACTCCACGTTCAAATTCAAAATAATTTCTAATTCTATTTTTCAAATTCTATATTCAGTCTCTTTCATCTCTATTTTACTTTCTATTTTTGTTTGATTCTAAACTCAAGTTTTATAAGTTTATGCTTTAAAAATTTTATATATTTATATTTTATATGCTTTATATTTATATAGTTTTAAACTCTATAATTTTATAAATATGTTTATATAATTATGATAAATCATAGTAAATGATTTAAATATGATTTGAACTAAATATATTTAGTTCTAAATAGTATAGTGCTATTTTTTGAAAATTAGCTATTTTTACAAAGATGGTTAAAATGGTTTGAAGTAAACAAATACTTAACCAAGTTAAGTCTATCAAAAATATGAATATTGGATTTGAATGGAAATAACCTTCGGATATTTTGATATTGGATTCTGTAATTATACGGATACTGTTTTGAGGAATACGGAAGATATCGATATCATTATTCCCAATACAGGGTCTGCTGATTTCGGAATTTGATATTGAATATAAGTCTATACGATTTATATTCAAAGCCTTATATTTGATGTCAAATTGGTTTTTTGGGTTTGTCATGAATAGTATCTTCAATAACACTGTTCTTAAATTTGCTGGTTGTAAATGAAGTTTATGGAATAAATCTTTTAATTAAGATTCAATGGAATTTTCCAAAGTGAAGTTCCCAATTAATGAATTTAACTGAAGTTGAATGGAAATCGATTTAGTAATAATTGAGACGAACCTCCGTGGAGGAAGACCTTAACTATTTAAGAAATTTAAAAGGTTTTGCTGTTATTCCAGTTATAGTATTAGTCTGATATGGAAATTTTTATCAATTATGAACTGATATGATTTCCATGAATATTCCATTTCTAATGGAAGTTTGATTTTGGGTTCATCATGAACGATGTTTTAGATGACATTTGTTCTTTAACCCATTAAAGGGGAAGATGATTTTTCAAGTTTGAATGTTAATAAATCTTTTCAATAATGATTTGACTGGATGAAATAGATATTAAAATGAGTTTTAATAAATCTTTCAACAAAAATTTGTACGAAGGAAATGGAGATTAAAACTACGTTAGAGTTTTGATGAATCTTTAATTAGATTTGAAATGAAATGAAAGACGGTAATTAAACTTACCAAAACCCGAAGGGTGTTAGATATGGAGTACCACCAGTTTCGCTCCATGGGATGAATATGATGGAAATGGGATAACAATATAACAGATTACATTTTTGTAAGGTTCAATGATCCCAATAAGGCTTATAAATCTTGATTTGAGTTAAGTTTGTGAAAAGAGATTATATAATCTTTTGAAATGAATTGCAAGGAAAGTTTTAAATGAGATGTTTAAATAATGTAAATCTTGGATAAGATTTAAGGGGTTAACTCCCAATGTAAAGAATATTCTGGATTGGAGTGATGCACATGATATGTGTATATATCACTTGATTTTAAAGATGCGATAGTTATTTCAGAAAGACTGGGTTCCAGCCCATTCTGAATAACTAGTACGACGATTGTCGGAGATATTAAAGACGGTGGTTGAAGACTGGAGATCTTCACATCGTTTGGATTATTGCTGATGTCTCGATTGGGGTGTACAACCCAGGATGAGGTTATAAGTGGCGGTCATCCAAACATACTTGGAGATCGACCATATATGCAAGGGCCTCTCTCCTTTATTGGACGAGGAATAAGGTGCCTTCAGTTTCGTTCAGACCAAGAACAGACTTGTGTGAATGTACGTCTAACATTGTATTTTGTAATTTATGATTGGTCTTTATTAAACATATTTCTGTTGGTGGCGGGGAGGTTTATACCTTAGCTTAACACCCTTCTTTGAGACGTACGAGATCAAAGGTTATATGGTTAACGATTACCAATTATATGTTGTGAATCAACGGTCGACATAGATCTCCGGTATATCCGGCCATGAGGAGGGAAAATGTTAGGCAGATAGATCAAAGATTCTTATTGAAAACCAGAGCTTTGTGGATGGTGATCAAAGCATGGATTAGTGAAGCGTAGCTTTGTGTAATGAGACTTCAACAAGCCTCACACACCGGTATGATGGTGAACTGATGGTTAGATCAGTATACTTTCAAGATGAGGATAAACACCCTTCGGGTTGGCATTGGACAACTTTTAGGGTTGTCACAAATTCGGTGGACCGAGGATCTAGGATGTGGTCGCTCCATGCTTGGGGGGATAGAGTATAGCGGTGTTTTGAGCCTAGACTTAAGCCATGGGGAATGATACCCGAGTCCTGGATATAGTGTTGATGTGTATTATGGTGCTTTCCAAATCCCGGACTTAACCATGGAAATACACACTTTCGCAATAAATCTTTTGAATCAGGAGCCATCATGATGGAATCAAACTTCCAATGCAAGCCTTGTGTTTTTAGTTATAAACCTATATGGCGACATAGTAGGATGGGGTATTTTTCGTCTAATATTGATACATTTATTCCTGAAATTGATTTTCACACTATGCAATAATAATAATAAAAAAAGAGATTTTTCGCGTATCAACCATGTTTGGCTATTATAAGGTAAAACTCTTTCCTTCAATTGTGCTTGCATTGTGTGATGGGACCTGAGTCTTATAATGGCTTCATTTTTTAAAAAGAATTTTGATTGGTTTATTATTGATATTCATGTAGAGGAAACCCGTTCCGTGTTATATGGCGTGGTCTCGTGATTTACCTAACTTTAAAATAAAATGAATAACTGTTTTTGGTTCTCACACCAGTCTCATGACTGACCTAGAGTTTATTGTTTCCAACCTAAACTCTAAGTGCCGATATTTTCCACATGAGCAGCCAGTAGTTTTGGTTTTGCATATATTTATTTAACATAATCCTGGATTATGGCTGGAGCTATACTCTGGATATAGTTGGTAGTCTTCCATTGTATATATATTTATGTTTATGTTGTATTGTAATTTACTATACTCTAATATATTCTTGTACTCTGATGTAAAATTGTTGTAATAGCAATGAAATGTTCTTTTGTGTTTTATTCTAATGTGTTGTATCCCATAATGGTTTGAGGATTTCTGCCATCTCAGATCAGACCTATGCGACTTAAGTCGATTTGAAAGGCGGGGATTTTCGGGTCATCATAGTGGCTCTCTAATACGTTACAATAACATGACCAAAAATATGTTTTATTATGAATAAAGTTCGTTAGTTTATGCAAAACCCTAATACAGGGCATTGACGGGCAATTAAATGCATACTTAGATATCTGAAAGGAACAAAAGATTATAGGTTATTACTTACCACCAACAGAGTTAGATATAAATGCTTACGGTGATGCCGATTGGGCTTCGGACTACGATGATCGTAAATCAACTTCGGGCTATGTATATACATGGGTCCAAACCCAATCTCCTAGTGTTTGAAGAAACAACCAACTGTGGCGCGCACTAGTGCCAAAGCTGAGTATAGATCAGTGGCGTATACAACGGCAAAAGTTTTATGGATCAAATTCCTAATTCAGGAATTAGGGTTCCTAATTTCTAAGAAGCCGAAGATTTGGTGCGATAATCTGAGCATCATTGCCTTGTCAGCTAACCCCATCCAGCATGTACGAAAAAAACATATTGAAGTAGACCTATACTTTGTTCGTGAGAAAACGGTCTTTGGAAAAATCGAAGTGAATTACGTACCTGCAAACTAACAGAGAGAAGATGTACTGACACGAGCGCTGTCCACGAAGAACTTTCAGAGATTAAGAGAGGGGGTTGAAAGTGATTAAAGGAGACGTCGGGAAGAACGAAGGAGGAAAATACTAGCTATTTTTGAGTGGGGGGAAATAAAGCAACTATCTATCTCTAAAGAGATATTTTATACATGCTCCAACTCTATGGGCTAAGGCCCATCTATTCATGTGTTCTTTTTATACAGCCTGTTTAGGTAACATTATGTGTGTGTGTGTATGCATGTCTAACGTTCAGTTAGACTAACTGTGTATCATCTCTCAAAAGAAATAAAAGATTTACAAAATTCTTTAGTGAAGAAGAAAAATGGTATATTCTAACCTATTTTATCCTAAAATAATATTATATTGAATAAGTTACTATTTGATTTCTTCTTTTAATACTACTCTTATTACTTTATTGTCTTCTTTTGTGATGTCATGATATTTTCTATTTCGATTCGAAATTCCTAACCATTTACTGATTATAACCAGACAAATTTTATTTTGTATGTGCATCGTCTTCCAACTCCATGCCAATTTCCCAATGTTATCAAGCCTGATATATGCTCTCTCCTCCCGGTTAAGAGCTAAAAAATAATTTAATTAATATTATTCAGAATCATAAACACAATATTAGTCTGCATTGGATTCAACATCTTAATGTTGTTAAATAGAATATACATACATGACATTCTTTCTTTTTCAGCTTAAAGGAAGGGAGCCAACCAACCATAATCTATCATTTGCGCTACATCCTAGAAAATCTTCAAAGAAATGCAGCATTCAATAGGACCATTGAGAAACTATCAAATGAGACTTGGAAATAGTCAGAGGATGAGAACGAAAATCCAAGCAGCAACATTTTTCCAACACATAATCTGTCATGGGGTTATAGGTACTCTACAAGGAATAGTATAACCCAAAACTCCTCTATATTTTGGAAAACATATTATAATAATCTTTAGACAGATTGAATATTGTGAAAACTTTGATAGTTAAATATATAGGTGAAGATAATGCTAGCATCTTTATATTTCCCATTTATTTTTCACATATTAAGTCAATGAGAGGAGTCTACTCTACCTTTGCTTTGAAATCATACTTTTAGATTTCTAGCCATAAAATATTATTTTTTATAAGCAATTATGCGAAGTAAACGACACATGCAAACGCGTGCCCACACGTTTCATATGTGTCTATGCAAGCACATGTCCATCTTCCCTTCAACAAGTGCGCTAGCGTGCCTGCCACCTGCTCGCACGAGTGAGGACGAGCACGCATAGTCTATATAGGTTTCTAACCTTAAAAATACCATTTAAAGGCGAATGTGTTACCCAAATGACTGTTGGAAAATTATATTACATTTTTTACTTGCTTACTTCCTTACATGCTTACAAAACGACCACCCATATATATAGTGGTCGACATGACACTTCAAATAAACACAACATTAATAGACACATTTTGATGAACAAACATGACCCTTGATAAACATGAAATAACATAAATTTTAACATATTGCATGGAAACTTTAAATGCATAGACTACTATTAACTAAAAGATAAATTTCAAATTGTGTTTCCAACACTTCCTCTTAATTTGAATTTTTCTTTCTTACTTCTTTTCGGTTGAGTGCCTCAAGTTCCATTGGTTTAATCTTCTCTCGAATCAAACTTTTTTCTTTCTCATCTTCATGGTTTGCTTCAGCTTCCAAATCGCTCTTTATGGATTTACATTCAGACGTTTCAATTTGTTCAAGTACCGAACTTAGCCTTTTGTTTTTAACAGAAACACTTCTACCATAACCAACCGAAAAATCTCGAACAACTGGTAATTTCCCCCTTCCTCTTAATGAAATGAGGCCTATTTGCACTACTGAATCCAGTCTTGACATTTCTACTCACAAGTTCCAATGACTCCAATTTTCTATTAGGAAATTTCTTAGAGGCAGATGTTTCTACAAGATTGTCAATAGTACCTTTTACGGAATCAAGCTTCTGATCAAACATTTTGAATCTTGCTAGACTCTACATATGTCTTTTCTTTGGCTTTGCTGTCATTTGGCATGTTTACAAGCTCGATTTTTTCATCATTTTTTGGCTCTTGAACCTCAATATTTTTCACATTTTCTTCTTCGTTCTCTTTCATTTCCTCGTCTTCTTCTATGTCCTCGTCTTCTTGTGGATTTTCTATCATAGTCTTGTTTTCTTAAGTTATTGTCTTTTCATAACTGCAAAGTGATTTTCCAGGATTTGCCAAGCTTCATGTTCTGTTTTTGCACTTGTAATGTGTGGAGGAATTGATTGACTCACTCCTTGGTGCATAAAGGACAAGACTTTTGCATCCTTTATCTTGTTCTCTTTATGTTTTTTCTTTGCATTTATCATTACAGCTACCTCCTCTACAGTATGAGGAGTATAACCTTCTTCTACTATATCCCATAAATCTTCAGATATAAAAAAAGTCCTCATAAAAACTTTCCAAAACTCATAGTCTTTTTCAAGGAGGAAGGGAACACCTTGTTGGTTAAATGGGAAACCAAGCTCTTGATTGTTTGTAGATGCCATTGATGGATATGGGAAGGGAAAATAAACCAAGGGTGTCTCTAATACCCATCTATTGGAAAAATAATATTATATTTTTTACTTGCTTACTTCCTTACATGCTTTCAAAATGACCACCCATATATATAGTGTTATACACAACACTTCAAATAGACACAACATTAATAGACACCTTTTGATGAACAGATATGACTCTTGATAAACATGAAATAACACAAATTTTGACATATTGCATGTATACTTTAAATGCATAGACTACTATTAACTAAAAGACAAATTTCAAATTATGTTTCCAACAATGACACACACGCGTGCGTGCATATGTACACACATGCATATCATCAGATAAAAGCCTGCACATGCACACACTCGCTCGCATGCCCATGCTCCATCCTATCTCAACGCCTGCACGTGCACACAACAGCTGCCTGGCAACCTCTATTGCATGGCGCAACAATTATACGAAAATGTTCTTCTAAATACTATATATACTCGCACATACATATTCATGCATTTTGTTTATTGAAGTTTTGGTAGCTTAGTTGGTTGCATACTAACATACATTGCACCAGGTCCAAATTTCAATTTATAATGGAGGAAAATTTTATATTTCTTATCTTTCCTGCTGCCGATCTATATATTTTCTAAGACAACCCAAAAAGCAAATCCCGCCCAGTTTACGATATAAGGATCATTCATATTTTACATATTTTTGTTATATGTTTATCATACACTGTTTTGTTTTTATGCATAAATGATTTTTATAGACCTAATTGTATGATGGCTTGACAAAACTTGTAAACATAATGTTTGTTTGAACGCACTAATAGCTACGTGTGTATAAGAAATATGGTATTGAGGCTAAATTGTACTTATCCGTACCTTTTACCATAAGAAAAATATGAGTGGCGGTCTTTCTCCTTTCGAACAAATTGGAAAATCTCTCAAAAATTATAATTTGATATTTTTTTAATCACTAATATCTGCCTTTTCTACTATTCAAGGAATAAAATTGTTACTGGGATATGGAATGGTTTCACAAGTCCGTCAGCGAAAATCTTAACATTGCATGTTTTATGTTCTTTTCGTTTCATAGGAACCCATTAGAAAAAAATAGGTACATACAATGCTTTTATATGGCATATTCAAGCTAAAGTTAATTCTTTGATTATTCAGTCAATGGTTTTACCGGGTTTTTTAATGGACCAGTAAAATGATATTTAATTCTTAATAAATGAGATTGCTTTTTACAAATTAAAGAAAAAATGGGAGAACATACGGCATAAATATAAGCCAAAATTAAAACTAATTATTTTTTTAATATTCACAAATTTATACATAATTGTTATGAATGTCGATTGATATTTATGTAAGCGGTTTCATTAAAAAACTAAATTTGACATTTATAATTGAGAATGACAAACTTAAATATACCAAGTTCAGTTGCTTAATAATCTATAATGAAATTATTTCACTCTTACTATAGTATTGGACCGTTGGTGGAAGAAAATGCATACAACATTATTGGTGATAATCACAGAGGATTATCTAACAAATTTTGGTTGGAATGCTTATGTTTTGAAGGAACTGATTTATATATCATATGCACTTTGTGCTCATCCGTGATGCTACATTAATCATTGATTACAACTTTATTTAGTTGTCAAATATGTTTGCAAGGGAGGATGAGAATATTATGAAGTGGGTGAGAATTTCTCAAACCAGGTCTACTGGAGTTGTACGAAAGTTTGCAGAGGTTGCATGTTTTTTTTAATTTATGTTAGATTTTCATGATTCATGACTTAAATAAATTGATACATGTGTTGGATATGGAAATTATGTTAATAGACATTGCTGCAAGTTTATTAGTCACCTAAGCATTTATCGTAATTGCAAAAGTATAATGAGTGAATCCATTGTGTACATAAGTACGTCATATGATATGCAATTGTTTCACCTCTTTTGAAAGTAGGTTGTCACATGATATTGTAGTTTCTTATTCTCTTTTAAATACAAGCCTTAAATAGTTAATTTTTTACTAAATTTATACAACCTTCTCAAATATGAGATTGATGTGGTGTATATATTTGTGTTTCTGTCATCCATGATATGCAAGTGTTTAACAACATATTGTGTTTGTCTCAAAATATACAGGAAGTTTTGTGTTCCCTTGATTATTGTAAACCCTAAAATTAATTATGTTCAGTAAAGTAGGGTTTGCACTTTATTTCATTATAGTTTAAGTTGAATCTTCTTTATTGTCACATTAAAATCATCCATATTAATGTGAATAACAGGATATGACTTAGAGCATGAGAGGTTAAAATGATATGTGTTTGCAACAATTTCGACATCAATAGCATTTGATTAAATGTCAAAAGGTGAATGAAATTTTGAAGTCAGCAAAAGCAACTTTTAGTAAGATACTAGCCATATGGAATAAAGATTTTTTCTGAACAAGGCATACTATGCATGCATAATAATAAAATTGACATGATAAAAGGAAGAGAAAGTAGTAATACAAATTGAATTGAAAAATATAGCAAGAGGAAGGCTTCCAAGGCGTTAAATCGTACCATTAAAAACTACAATGTTACAATAACTATAACAAAGAGAGTAGCACCATGACTGAAAAATAATACATATTTTGGTTTAATAGCTTAGTTAATGACCATAAATTGCATTCGATGTTGACTTTCGTCGTTAAAGTCCACTGTAAAAGGTCATAGTCAAGCCTAATTCATGCTGATCTTTTAATTTATTTTTCTAGTTCCCTTGGCTTTCTTACTTCATTACGTATTGCTTATAACATTAAACATGAAGCATGCACAAAAAAGTATCATACTAGCCATTAATTTCATAACATAAATTATGTTTTCATAAATGCACAATTGAAATTTCATAAATGCAGAATTGAGGTTATCACATTCACTACTCTGTTTATGGGATTGCACGGTTTCATTTGTGTTTCCAAATTACATTTAAAATTGTTAAATCCGAAAGATACATTTTTGTTTTTGTTGTACAATTAATCTACACGAAAAAAATTAATTGGTTGTTTTCATTATATAGGTCAGTTATTGTTCCTTAAGTTATTTGTTGTCACTAACTTTTCTATTCCTTAATGCCTTTTATTTCAGCTTCCATTAAGAGACGATAATATGGCGGGTCTAGGGTCCAAACCTAGCTGTCCCGATCCTGTTTTGACCTGTTTAGACTCGCCACTTAGATCTTCGAAGCAGGTAGACCCACGGCCCGCTTTTGGAGGTTGAGGTCAAGGATCGGATTTGGGGCACGACTAACCCTCCTGAACCCGACCCAAGTTATTTTAACATCCTTAAAACACTTTATAACTATAATGATTACTTGTCAATCTTCTTAGGTATATGTAGTTATGATTTGAATAATACATTCTTTCAATCAACGAGCTATACAATTTTCATAGTGTTAAGTTGCTTGAGTGATAATCATACAATAACAAATGCATACGTTTTGAAGTATTATCTTATAACTCATTTTATTATATTATTTATCATTGTAAACACATTATTATTTGTATATAATTTGTTGTTAAGTGATAAAAAATATAAGTATATAAACTTGGGTACACTAGTACACAATTTCACGAGGTTATGGGGTGGGTCGGGTCAACCTGTACCCATATGGGTTTCGAGTATGGGACAATAATTCCAGGCCCGCACTAGGTTTACCGGGAAGGTCTAAGGTAGAGCTTAAAATGTTCGAGGTGGGTCCAGGGAACGAGAAACCCTCCCCAATCCTCCTCATTTTCATTTCTACTTCCATTAGTTGTTACTTTTGTCTTACACTATGAATTCCATTGATAAGAGCATAACTTTCATGAAGTGTTATCATTATTTTACTTTTAGTAGACTCCTAATTAAATCTATAGTTTACTGAATAATCTTCGAAAGGGCAATTAAATTTTATAGCCCATGATGACTACACACGCGCAGGCACACACGCACGCACGTGCGCACACACACACACACACACACACACACACACACACACACATATATAAGGCAGGTTCAATGTCACCGCAAACAGGAGCACCCTAATAGCCTCCCTCCTTTCCATCACATATTGCCCCTCTCTTCTTCCACTCACTCTCTCATCTCCCACTAACTTAAACTAATGTAAATGAAAGGTGGAAAACATAGGAGCTATTGGGTGCTCCATTTTTAGGGTGTCACTGAACGTTCGTGTATGTGTGTGTGTATATATATGTGTATATATGTATATATATACATATACATATATATATATATATATATTTGAAAACGGGTAAACGACCTCGTTAAAAACCTGAACTAGAAATTAGCCTGAGATCTAGCCAGGGAAAAAGAATGCGGTGCTTTATTGACATCGCATTAATAAAATGTACAAAATACAGTACAAGAGGCTAGCAAATCATCAAGTTTTCAAATGTGCTGCCTATATCCAATTTAACAATCCACAAAGAAACAACATGTAAAAGCCTAATCGGCTGAACAAGGGACAACAAACACACGTGTAAACTGAAGAAGTGTAAGATAACTCGCCGTATTCTTCAATCCAATTAGGGTTGCAACTTAAACTTTCCCAAAAAATGGAAACAAAATCGCCATCAAGAAACCGCACATTAGCCGGCATCCAAGCTATTAATTCCCCATCTCCTCTCATCAGCTTCTCTTCTTTCTAAATTTACCTAGCAAGTATTTAACATCTAACTCTAGTAAATTCCATCTCCTAAATTTGTTTGTGCGCTGATTATTGTGAACCTTTTATTTCTCTCCATCTAGATGTGGTATATCGTCACTACTAAGCAGCAGTAAGCTGTTGAATGCTGTCTGAAATCAAATGTAATAAACACAATCTTCAAATGGCCCAGTTCTTTCTCCAATAGCAATGGTTCGGTAGAAGGCAGTCCAATTTTCATTCTACATCTGGTCCAAAGGTATGCAGAGTAAATACACTGGAAAAACAAGTGATTTTTGTTTTCATGTTCATCATTACATAACACGCACATAGGGTCTATCTCATATCCCCAATTTAACATAATGTCCTTCGTGCTAAGTCGATTAAGATATGCTTTATACGCACATACTGACATTTTAGGGCTGCTAATTTTGTGCCAAATGACTTTGCACCAGTCAAGCTCAGGTTTATGATCTTTAGAAATGTCCCACGCCGAGTGAAACGAAAATCCATTAGGAATACCATTCCAGCTCCAATAATCCTCTTCCATGTTCGAGTGAGTTTTTACTTAATTTGATTTGAGAGAAGTCTCGTGGCCAGTAGTAAGTTAGGATTAAAAACCCCATTTGTCAACGATGTTGCTAACACATAAATTGTCCCCTCCAAATAGATCCAAACTATCCCATCCAAGAATATTTACCATATACTGCTATTAATCCATGGTTCAAACCAGAGCAGCGTGGTTTGACCATTAACTCCACATCTGTTAATACAATGGAGGCTCAAATTTCTATGTCTGGGGAATGTTTTCCATGTGCAAGAGCCGTTGTTATCTATCCCAATCACCCAGAAATTTTTTCCCGTACAATATCTGTTTACCATCCATTTTTTCCACAGGCTACTACCATTCACAAAGTGCCAAAGTAACATGAGCACAGCAACAACTTTAATATCCATAAAACTTTACAAGCCAACCCCTCCCTCCTCCTTAGGTGAGCAAAGAGTTTCCTATGCAATTTTATGCTTTTTTCAGCCCATATAAAGTTAGCGCATAGTATGTTAATTTTGTTAATCGTAGCTTCTGGAATTTGATATGTCAGCATCTAAAACAACACCATAAGAGTGATAATTGTTTTGACTAGTTCAATTTTACCAGCCATAGAAAGAAGTCTATTGTCCCAACTATCCATCTACTTTCTTATTCTTTCAATCAAATCCCCACAGTCTGAAAAATGAAGCTAATTATGTGACAGCGGAACCCCTAAATATTTGACAGGAAGCACTCCTTTTTTCATTTTTAATACATGCAGAATATGATTTTTGTTGCTAACCCCTCTGTTGGAAAAAACCTTTGACTTCAAATTGCTGATTTTGAGGCCTGCATATTCTTTCAAATTTTCCAAAATCTCATTAATAGTCTCCACTGCCTTGTTATTCGATTTACAGAAAATCATCAAGTCGTCCGCATATATGAGATGTGTATTTTTGGGTTCCTTTTTATAAATAGGCTGTAAATTATTTACTTCCACAACCTTACACATCATGATAGAAAATAACTTCATAGCAACACAAAAAAGGTATGGCGATAAGGGATCCTCCTGTCTAAGACTCCTGCTACTAAAACTAAAGCCATTTGGGCTGCCTTGGGCCAAAATAGAGAAGATAGGCATTGTAATACAAGCTTTTATGATTTTTATTATCTGTCTAGGAAATCCCATCATCTCAAGCATGTGGAAAATAAAATTTCAGTTTATCATATCATACGCTTTTTGCAAGTCCATCTTAATGCAAATTTTCCCGCTTCCTTTTCTACTAAAAAATATGATTTGTTCATGAGCTAAGAGAACATTTTCAGCGATATATCTACCCGGAACAAAAGCAAACTGATTTTCAGAAATAAAATGTTTGAGATAGGGTTTTATCCGATTGCATATGACTTTGGAAATGATTTTTTATACAACATTACAGCAGGCAATGGGTCTATAATCAGAAACTGCTTTAGGATTTTCATTTTTCGGGATTAGCGTTAAAAAGGTATGATTTATACCCTTTGCCAATTTTCTGGTTTTGAACACTTCTTGCACCACCTCCATAACTCCTTATTCAAGAGAGTTCCAATGAAACTTGTAAAATTTTGCCGTAAAACCATCTGGACCTGGGCTTTTGTCATCAGTGATGGAGAAAGTGGCTTTATGAACTTCATCTAGTGTGATACAAGAATTAAATGTCGTCTACCTCTTTCATTCACAACAAACCCGCAATTGAAATGTTGGAAGTTCAAATTTATAGGAAAATCTAAGTTATATATATCATTAAAATACTGAATAGCTTCCCTTTCAAAACATTCCACATTGTGAATAGGATCCCCATTGGTCAAGAACAAGTTTCTCTAATTATTTAAGTGTTTTCTCAAAGACATTTTAGCATGAAATTTTTTTGTGCACAAATCATCGTATGTGAGTCAATTTATTTTTGCCTTTTGTTTAGCATTCATCATGTCAATATTGCTTTGCTCTTGCCATTTGATATATGCCTCGCTAAGTAATTCATATAATCTGTTATCTTTAGGATGCTTGTCAATTTCAAATAAGATACTATTGTATTTTCTTTCCATCATTTTAAGTAAATCACTATCCTTAAGGCTGTTATAGTTCCAATGCTTCAAATAAAATTTGCTCAGCTTAAGGAATTGTTGAAACATGAAAAAATTTGACCCTTGAATATTTGAGAAAGCTATAACATGCATTACAAGATCCATAGTATCCTTATACCCACTTTTCGAGCACCACGAGTTAATAAATCTGAATGGTATGTTTATGTTTCTTTGAACTTCATTTTTAAATCTAATACAAATGGGTATATGATCACTTAGTGGATTTTCCATCCTATACGCAGAAAGATCCAGAAATTTATTTTGAAAAAGATGATTGCAAAAAACATTGTCAATCTTAGTAGCCGTACCTTTTTTCTCCAAGTGTATTTAAACCCCATAAGAGGAATATTCATCAATCCTGAAACAGCTATGCAGTCTAACAGTCCTGAAAGATGCCTGAAATGGACAAAAGAACCCTTTTTTTTATCATTACTAGAAAGAACATTGTAGAAATCCCCTAAGACAAGCCAGGGAATATTCACCGTAATAGATTCTTTATCAATTTCACACTGTAGTTTCTTACGATCTAACAGAAAGTTGCTAGCATAGATTAATGTGGATCTACAGTAGAACCCCCTATGTTATTAGCATTGACGGATATGTGTTGAGAGTTATGTTTTCAATGTTAATAGATCAAGCAGTAGAGTCCCATAAGATTAAAATACGATCTTTGCATCCACAACAATTATTATCAGCATATTTCCATTTCTCATGCATGTACACCTTCAATTTCTTAATCATATCATCACTTAGCTTATTTTCCAGTAGCCCTACCACTGAAGGCCCAATTTTGCTTAGGAATTTGAGTGCTTCGAATTGTTTACTCGGAGCATTCAAACCCCGAACGTTCCATGCTAAAATATTCATTTAATCTTACTATGGCTCCTTGTCGACACTTTAGGAGGAGCATTTAAATTGATTTTTGAGTTTCTTTTTTTATTTTGTTTTCTGATGTTGTCTAGTTCTTTTCTGAATTTACTATTTTCCTCTATGTAATCTGACACAATCGTATCTTTTGCAGGTTAGTGTTCATCATTCTCTATGCTAGCCATTTGGCTATTCTGACCATTCTCCTATCATGCCATCCACGATTACGTCCAGATTTGGAAGTTCAACATCTGCTGGAATAATTTCAAGAATTGCACATGCATCAGCCGATTGTGTTGCCAAGTTCTCGGATGCATGTGACATGTCTTCGAAACATTGATCAATGCAGTTTGTATTATTAACGTGTAAATTAGAACTGCTTGAGTTCAACAGCGTGGTGCATGTAACTATATGCGTCTGTTTCAATATTTCTTTTCCACTGTTTTTATTATTTGGATTATCAGGGCACATATTTGTTTCTGTGTCCATGTTCTTTTCAGGACTACTACTCGTATTTGTAACGACCCAAAAATCCATACCATGTGAATGGAAAAAGTACAATTTAAGTCCAACCCAAATTGCACGAAAATACGAATCATTAATAGAAAGAAGTTAGAGGATGGGAAATAAAAAGAAAGAAAATTAGAATAGAAGAAAATAGATAGAAGATCGAACTGAACAACACCATAGAATCTCACAAACGCAGCGGAACAAAATATAATATGTAACCACTTTTGAAATACGAGCTGGATTTGAACTTACATACGTTATCAGAGTACATCACATATAAAATATAGCGGAAATAAACTCTAAATATCTAACGTTCTCTCCAAGCTTCTCTAAATAAATCTGTAAAATTTTGAATTACTTGACTGCCCGTACAAATTTGGGGCACCAAAAAGTTTAGGGAAAACATAGAAAAATAAATTCTAGATCATTCATGGGACTGGTATGAGTAAACGATTTTAAACAGATTGATTCCAATAAAGGATACCTCATAAGACCACACCGTAAAAACGGAACGGGTTTTTCCCTTATGAGAATCCAAAACATTTTGTTTAACTTTCAAAAATGTTTTAAAAGAAAAGATAATCATAAGACCGATCCACACATAAATATGGATGGTTTTTACCTTATGACAACCCATAACATTTGGAAATCGTATATATATCTTTTGATATTATAATAGTGTCTAAATACAGATAAATAGCAATCTAGTGGAACGCTTACGTCTCACGCTCCACATATATAATATACAATCAAAACTGCAAGCGCTTATTGGATAATGGATTTCAATTATGACAAGGTATGAAACCACCTTCCGATCAGTGTACTCTAGAGGGGATACATTGGAGTTCAACAAGAACATCTTGCAACTTGGCCACATATGACCTACCACTCATTTTTCTTGAGTGTATCAAATATATTGTCACCTTACGGTTGCTAGCAGCATAACCGTTCCCAGGAGATACAGAAGCGAAAGAAGTGACAAAATGAATATTCTCTAGATGATGACAATAAACCCTAATGGGAGCGATCCACATAGCAATGTTGTCTGCCCGATTTTTGTCATTTCCCAGTTGTGAGGCTTGAGGCTGAACTTACCTTTTGACAAATCATTTCTTTGAATGCCACATCGTCAGTTCCGCCAACTACTAATTGACTTCCCTAAAAATATATTATGCGTATAAAGCAAGAGAAGCTAATTCCTATGCCACCAACATAAATATATTTGAAGAGATCAACGTACGTGATCGGTTAAGTATACTCTGTTAGACATTCGTCCATACAAGTTGTCCTGGGATTGGACAAACCGAAGGCACTATTCTATAAACACATCTTAAGTAATTTCTACCTAGGGTTAACAAAACAGCCCTTGCAACACTCCATCTTCCATGGTTTTCAATAAAATATCTGACTTGTAATGTTTATATTGAATCGAAGTGGAATTTAGATTCCGGTCTCTTCGAAAACGATAACGAAAAGGTCCAAATTTGATAGTCGATTATTTAACTAACAAATATAAAATAAAATAGACAGTTTTAATGCTATTTGATATGCTAAGCCATATTTAAATAATATATAATTATTTATTTACAAATCAATCGACTTGATTTCTTTTCTCTTTTGGAAACTAAATTCTCTTTACGAGGATACTTAATTAAAAGATTAGTTAAGTTTAAAACGCATCATCTCAGATAATTCGTCCAAAGTTAAATTACTATTTAAACTTCCCGTTATCTTACCAAAACATTTTAAGTTCTTAAACAACCATTTATTTGAATCTCTTCTAATAATTTACTAAACAATTCTCATTTAAACCATTGCTTAAATCAACCTTAAACCACCTGATTAACATATTATAATTGATATCTCCTTTAAACAAATTAATAATATAATTGATTTAAAAATAATCCATTAATTTGTTTCTCACAACCAATTAAGATCCAATTATTCAAAGTAATAAAAGTAGTTATTAGGCTAAACGGAGTTCAAGTTTGAGGAGGTGGGACCCATGGGCGTTGGTGTGCTGTGTGGCGATGTGGTGGGCCAGAGGCACTGGTTTTGGGCTGGTGGGGCTGATTTGGAGTGAAGGAGGCCAAAGGAAGTGGTTTTGGTGGTGGAAAAAGGGTTTTAGTGGAGCTTTAAGGCTTTAGGAGGTGGTGGAGGGGGCAGAGCAGTAGGTAGCGAGTAATGGAGGTGCCATGGTCCGCGGTGGAGGAAGAAAGAAGGGAAGAGGATGAAGAATAATATAACAAATGGAGTGAAATGGAAGGGGTATGCTCCTTTTATGGGAAAAGAGGGGACACATGTAACAACCAGTATTTTCAGGACCAATTTAAAATTTTAATTTAATCTATTTTATTGAATTTTTGAATATAAATTGGTTTTTTTTGTTTGATAAAATTTGAGAATAATTTTAAAATTAGTTTTTATATTTTATTTGACTTAAAACAAGCTCAGTAAAATTATTAATTTGATTTATAAGTATGAATTTAAAAATTGATATTTTAAAAGTTATATCAATCACCTGAAAAAGGATCCATTTTCTAGCAGTCTCGGAATTCGATGAAACCACTTTTGTTGGATCTGAAATATTGAAATATGTCAGGATTCAAAATTTCAAATCCAATGGAATTCGTATGTGAGAGAACGATATATAAAACGTAAGCTGAAAATTTAGTCAGTTTTCAGTTTAAGCTGAAAATAAGGCCATTTTTCAAATGGTCTCCGAATTCGACGCGGATAGGTTCGTTAGAACCGTAATTCCATAATGTAGCGAGAATCTAAAATTTGTAATTTTTGGAGTTAATGTCTGACTGTACGGTTAGAATGAATTTTGCACGTTGGAATTAATTCATTAGCAAAATTAGTCAATCAGTGAATAGTGAGACCAATTAGAATTAGTCACCTATGCACCTCTCTCCACCATGTGTCATGCATCCCCTAAATCATGCTTCCATGATATGATGAGTTATTAATTAAATGTAGTTAGTGCTAAGGATTCATTCATTTTGCAAAAATCAAGTTTAAAGCTTAAAAGCTTATTAATGGAAGCTACCTCTTCCATTCTTCCTCCTTTAGCCACCACCTACACCGAGCCCTAGAGGCACTGCCTCCTCCCTCCGCTTCTCAAGCGTGGCAGCGCACCACTAGGCCATGGCGGCACTGGCCTCCGCCCTTTTACCAAAAAGCCCTCCATTATCTTCCATTTTGCAAAAGGCCTCTCCTTTATGCTCCTAACCACTTCCTACCACCACCAACCACCTACCGTGGCCTCCATATGGCCGCCGCACCACCCTACTACCACCCGACAGCCCGCCATGTCACTGTGCCATGTCAGCTCTCGCTGGGCAGCGAGCTCGTAGACCCCACGGCACCAAAAATCACATTTTCTCAAAGATCCTGTTTTGCATAAATCCCCTTGTCTTTGTTTGTCCCATATCTTTCGATCCGTGCATTTTTGGCCAATGCCCTATAAACCAAAGTTGTGGATCATGATTTTCTCTATGATTCTGACATATTGCAATCGAATTTTGGAATATGTAGTTGCTCAAAAAACGCGTCCAAAAATTGAAGATCTGGAGCAAAGATTTGCGATTTCTGGTGAATTGGAGCATTTTGGGAAGAAAGTCCATTAGGAAAAAGTTGTCTAGAATGACGCGTTTGTGCTACTGACCATGTTTAGTGAATACTGGAGATCGAGAGCAAGAGAGGTGAACTTGAGTGCGAAAAGCAACAAACGACGAGCGCGCGACAAAGAGAATTCTACATTAAAAGTGTAGTGGCGATTGGTTTAGCTTATAAGTGAGAACTCACCCACTAAGTTATTTTGTTAATTGAGCATTTTAAGTTGCAAGTTATAAATTGCATCATGTAGTTATATTACCCCTTTTGGAATTCAACACTTGAACTATTCACAAATCCATTGCATTAGAAGCGTTGTATGAATACGACGCGGATGGACACTTGTGGCGCCTTAAATGGCATTTGGTAGTTGAGTATTTATTTATTTATTTATTCATGATTACGGTGTATGCATGCATTGTATGAGAGTGATTATTCATTAAATAATTATTGTTGGTTGAAAACCCCACACGGGTCTTGGGATGATATTTGACTCATATGTCTCCCTTATGTGAAATTTTGGTTAATCGGTCGATTGACGGATTTATGTGAGTGCCAATTATTTGATTGAAGCTTATATGAAAATAAAGTGCACACTGGATGTCATTTTGAATGTTGATAGTTATTTGCAACTATTGTTGGATATTTACGATGAACGTAATCCATATAAATTTATTTATACGGATATTGGTTGAGATTTTATTCCAATCCGGAATGAACATGAATATTTTTGAAATGTGACATTCAATGAGAATTGAAAAGTTGATTTTGATGTTCGATTTTGGATGGACACGAAAATATAAAAATGTGAAGTCAAGTCAAGTAGAAAACGCTATTTTAACTCGAATGGATTTCTATATCGATTTTATTCGTTTTTAAAATGAATATCGAGAAGATCGAATTTCAAAATATTACCTTTTGATAATATTATCAATCTGAGATCATAACAAAATGCAATGTTCAAGTTTAATTTAAATTGGCAATTGAAGTCAAAATTGTTTTAAAATGAATGTACAAACATTTTTATAAAATATGTTCCTAATGGGAATCAACAAAATATATTATATATATTTAGATGGTTTGAATAGAACGTATCGCACAACGACCATTCGCGAATTTTAACCATTGACTTGAAACGGACATAACGGGAGATCCGACCGTCGGATTCTCTAAATCCGGAACCGTTAGGTTCGTATCGAAAAGATCTTTCCAATGAATATATGAGATTTAAATTTGAATGGTAAGATTTTAAAATATTCCCAAATCGGTTTTGGAAAAGGTTGTTATGGATGCAGTTTGGTGGCCGATATTGGAAGCGGACTATTAGGGCCTTGATGAAATTTATAAACATATGAATAAATTATGTAAAATCATAATAAATGATTTAGAAAGATTTTGGATGAAATATTCCACATTTGAAAAGATAAAAGGTATTTTTATCCGAGTGAACTAGTTAATAAATGGAATAACAATCCAATGATTTTCAGAAATAATAAATTGGATTTGCGAATGAGTTTTAACATAAATAGAAGTTTCCAACATATAAATTGGAATTAAATGGAGAATGGGTTTTTTGGGTTTGTCGTGAATGGTATATTCATTAATACTATTCTTGAACCTATTTGTGAATCAAATGAACCTTTTGGTTAAGATTTAGAGAAGTTTCCAGTTTATCTAATTGAATTGGAATTGAATGGCATTAGATTAATTAATAATCGAGATGAGCTTCTGTGGAGGAAGGCGTTTACTATTTATGGAATTTAAAAGGCTTCGCCACTATTTTACTTATAGTATTAGTCTGATGTGGAAATTTATATCGATTATAAATTGTTCAGATTTTTGTGAATATTCCATATAAAATGGAAGATGATATTGGGTTTATCGTGAATGGTGTTTTACATGACATTTGTTCTTTAATCCAAGTAAAGACAAGATTAATTTCTAAAGGTTGAATAATCATTAAGTAATGATTTTTGAAAATTAGAACTAAGTTGGAGTTTTATTGAATCTTTAGTTAGATTGAAAGTTAAATGGTAATTAAATTTACCAAACACGAGAAGTATTCGAGATGGAGTACCACCTGTTTTACTCCATGCAATAGTTAAATCTTTAATTAGATTTGAACATGACATGGTAATTAAATTTACAGATAACACAACGGGTGTTAGATATGGAGTACTACTAGTTTTGCTCCATGGGATGAATAAGTTGGGATTGGGATTAATAAAATAAATTGATACTTTGGTAAGGCTCGACAATCCTGACTAGCTTTATAAACCTTAATTTGGTTTGAATTTGTGAAAAGATATAATAAAATCTTTTGCAACGATTTTCGAAGAAAGGTTTTAACAAGAGGTTTAAATGAATTAAATCTTTGATAAGATCAATGGGAACCTTTCAAAGAGATATGAATATTTGAATAAAAGAATATTCTGAATTGGAATGAGGCGTATGATGTGTTTATATATCACTTGATAATAAAATACACGAGTTATTCGAAAAGATCGGGTTTAACCCATTATGAATAATTGTTACGACGACTAAAAGTCGAAGATATTGAAGACGGTGCAAGACTGACAATTTTCACATCGAATGGATTACTACTGATGCCCTGGATGGAGTTGCAGCCTTGAAGGGGTTATAGTGGTAGTTGTCCGGACGTACTTGTTGATTATTCGGATATGCGAGGTCCTCTTTCCTATATTGGACATATGGGACGAGGAATAAGGTGCCTTCGGTTTCGTTCAGACCCAGAGTGGACTTGTAAATGGATTGTATACCTAACATTGTATTTCGTTCTATATTGATTGATTTCTATTAAATATGTATCTGTTTGGTGGTGGAGAATTTATTCTCTTGCTTAACACTCTTCTCTAAGACGTATGAGTTTAGAGGTTGTATATTGATAAATATTAGTTGTATGACATGAATTGTCAATGTGGCATGCTAAGATGCAAAAGATCAAGGCTTTTGTTGAAAAGCAGGGCCTTGTGGATGATGATCAAAGCACAGCTTTAAGTAGCATAGCTTTGTATTGTAGCATTAATTCGTGAGCTTCACGCCCTGGTATGAGTTAAAAACGGGATGAAGACATCAGGGAGTGCATGTGTTTCTTTCTAGCTGCGAGTGGTTCATGGTACGGAGCCCGGACATTTTTACTTATGTGGATGATGGATTGCGAGACACCTCGGATATCAAGCCGACTAAAAGGCTCAAAGATAGGTCCTATAGGACTAGGAAACATATTGTTTAGGAATAAACAATCCTCAAATGTAAGAGAGGACCCGCCCTGCTGCTAACTAAGGGTATCCCATAAGCGTGTAATCCTGGAGCATTTGCTAGAGTGTCGAAACCGGTGAGGAAGATCCCTTGCCACGACTCATAGATGGAATCCAATTTCCAATACGCGACCGTTCGGTTTTAGTTGTAAACCTATATATAGCGACATAATATATGGTACCTATGCCGTCTATGATTGATACATTTAAATTTGAAGTTGATTTTGGCGCTATGCACTTATAGTAGTATCAAAATGATTTGTTTTTAAAGTGTACCAAACATGTTTGGCTATTATAAGGTAAAACTCTATCCTACGGCTTGCGTTGTATTATGTGATCGGACCTGAGTCTTATAATAGCTTCATTTTTTTCCAAAAATCATTGCGTTGTTTATAAATTATTTTATTTTACGGTATTCATGGGAGAAAACCCGTTCTGTGTCACATGGCGTGGTTCTGAGATTTACCCTACTTTTAAGTAAAAGTTAATAACTGTTTTAAGTTCTCACACCCGTCCCACGACTGACTCAGAGTTTATTGTTTTCGCCTAAACTTTGGGTGCCCATATTTTCCACATCGGCAGCTAGTAGTTTTTGTTTTGCAGATTTTCCTTTTATAGGATCCTGGTTTACAGCTGGAGCTATATTCGGAAAACTTTGTACCCGTGTATTCCTTTCAGTTGTGTTAATTGATGTATTTTCGTTGTGCGTTGTATTTATACATTTTTATTTCCGCTGCTAAGTAAATTATAAATCTCCGAAATTGTATTTTACTGTTGTGTAATATTTATTCATACTCTGATATTCTTGTACTCTGATGTAATATTGTTGTAATAGCAATGGAAAGTTCTATCGTTCTGCATTCCAATGCGTCATGTGCTCATATAATCCGGGCTTTTCCATCTCTTTGGAGATCGAGGGATTTCAGATCGTGATAACATGTAACACCAAGGTGTCGTCATTTGGAAGGATGGGAGAAAGCACAAGTTGTGGCCTTGACGCATGACAACTCCAAACAAAAACACTTTGGTCCTAAATGAATAGTTGTTGGAAAATTATGATATATGCTAATTAGCTTACAATTTTCATACTACTTATAGACACTACTACGCATACAATATAAAATATATTTTCTGGTCACATTCATCAGTTTTTCATGATCTTTGATAATATGTAAACAAAATTTAGTTTCTTTATTTATTATTTTTATTATTTAAAATGAGCTTTAATTGATTATTGCTCCATATATAATTATTACACTACTAAACGTTGTATAACGACGTATCGACGCTTACGGAAATTAACTTGTGTTCTAAAAACATTTTCATATCATTAGACAAACATATTTTATTTTTATTATATTTTTAAATATTATTTATTAGCTTAAAACTATAGTTAAGTCATTTAATTCCATTTTCTTTTAAATTACCAATACATTTAATACTCGTATAATTACATACTATTCCCAATAGTTATTGTAACAACCTGGAAAATCAGAACCAATTTAAAATTTTTATTTTGGCAATTTTATTGAATTTTGAATATTTAAAATGATTTATTTTAAATAATAACGACTAGAAATTTATTTTGAATAGGATTAGAACGTATAAATTTATTTTAATCGAAGACAAAACGAATAATTTTTTTTAATTATATAACGAGCCTGAAATGGCGCGGTAATTTGAAAATTCAATTTCAAATTTTACATGATTCAAAATAAACCGGATTTTAGCGAAACCAAAAGTATTAGAATCTATTTGAAAATATCTTTCCAACGAATCTGAAAAATCCAAATTTCATAGCGGGAACAAAAAGTTATGCCCAGTTGAAAATTCAAAATAGTCGCTATAGAAATATAGCCCAAAAAGTCAAATTTTGCATACGAATGAATTTGGACTCAAAACCACTTCCATTGAGTTCAAAATGCCGTTTGCGACTCCGAAAAGTATAAGTTTTGATATATTCCGAGATCCGGAATAGTGTGAATTGGATGGGGTTTTCGGTTATCAATATATAGCCCTTAAAAAGTGAAATTTTGCATATGAGCTCAGAACTCGAAGAGATAAATTTTTCTGAATTCATAATGACAAATCATTGTTGAGTTCCAAAATGCACGTCGAACAGAGTTAGTATGTGGCCGTGCGAGCTAAAACAGTTCAGGGTAAAACATGCAGTCGTTTTACAAAGGAACATTATTGATACGATCTTAGAATTCGATTCCATTTTTTTTCCGGATTCGTATCTTCTAAAAATGGTCAAATCCAAAAGGGAATGATTTTTGGAGTTAGCGTGTGAGCGTGCAAGAAGAAAAGGTGCGCTAAAATCGCATTTTTGAACAATATCTGAGCATCTTTGTGAATTTTAATGGATGGTCAAATGAACTTGGATTTCGACGAAACTTGTTTCATTGGATTCGTCTTCACGTCTACTATGTCGTGTCCGAAATACACGGCATTTAGAGATCGTCAGCATTAGAACAATACGCGAGAAACTAGCATATAATCACTTTCCTCTTTTTCTTTCTTCATTATTTCCTCCTTCCTCTTTTCTTTATTTTCCTCAAAAATGGCCTCCTCCTCCTCTCATTGGCTGCCGCACCCCTCTCAGTCACCGTCGCACCACCTCCGGCCACCCTCCTCCTCTTCTCTCTCTTCTCTTTCTCTCTCTCCCTTCACAAACCCAAACCCTAGACCCAAACACCACCACAACCACTACCGGCCCCACCACCACCCGCGGGCTCCCACCGCCCAGTCAGACCCTGCCGCCACCACCCAACTCCGACCGTGGGCCCCCCATCACCAAAAACCCATTTTTTCACAAAAATCCTGTTTTACAAATAACACCCTGTCACTATTTCGCCAATAACTCTCAAACCGTGCATTTCTAGCCTAAACTCCATTACCAAAGTCGAAGAGCACGATTTTCTCTTCGATCTGGTATATAGTAGTCCTATTTTGTATTGCGGAGCTATCCGGAAATCGCGTCCAAAGTCAATGGACCTGCTGCTATTTTTCGCGATTTCCGGCGAATTGGTGTGTTTTTAGAAGAAAGTCCACTAGGAAAAAGTTGTTCGGAATGGTGCGTTTAGGCTAGTGACAAAGTTTGGTAAAGATTGGAGGCCGTATGCAATTCTAAGGCCAAAGAGGTGAATTCAAGTGCCAAAAAGCGACAAAACGGAGCACGATGACAAAATCTGCCAATTAAAGAATGACGGAGTGGATCCCAAAGACGAGAATTTCTCAATAAAATTTTCTGTTCAGTTATTTATTTTATGAGTGCATATATGAACTGCTCCCCGTCGTTCACAAACCATAGACGACTTGTTTGATTGTTTGGTTTGTTTGATTTATTTGTTTGGATTGGTTTGGGATGTGAAATGAATTGATGTGATTTGGTTTGTGTATGGCGGGAGCCATTATTGGGCGAGAGATAAGGCTAGACCTTATCCCGGTTATAGTATCACGTCGTTATGCCACCAAAATTTTCTAAAATATGTTAGAATAATAAAAATATCATTTTTATTGTGTAAATGAATTGAATAAATATTTTATCATTAAAAATATAATTTTTAACGTGTATATGTATAAAATAAATATTCATTTACAAATCAGACGATTTGTTTATATACACTTATTTGATTGATATTGATTGGGACGATAAATTTTACACATCGCCCAACCGCACAAATAATATTCAGTATTTGTTGGTTGAAACTCCACATGGGTGTTGGAATGATATTTGACGTACACTAGTCCCAATTGTTTAGTTGTGTTCAATCGATTGGTTGACAGACTGTGTAAGCATGAATTATTTATATTTAATGCTTATACAGTTGTGTAGTGCACTTTGGATGATGGTTGATTGTTTATCATTGTTGTTATGTATATGTGTTGTATGAAATCCATATAAATAACATTATATGGTAATTGACTGTGCCTGATTCCAGTTCAGAAAGAAAGAATATTTTAAAATAACGAATATTCTAAAATAATATTCAGTAAAGGATCAAAATCCGATTTTGATATCCGATTTGGGATGGACATGAAAATATTTAAATATATATATATATAGCCGTGCTGATTAGATATACGCCATTTTGATGTGAACGATATTTATATCGATTTTATTCATTTTTGTAACGAATATCGAAAAAGAAGTGATTTCAAAATCTAATGTTTTGAAAATACTATCATTTATATATCGATGATATGGAATATTCAATTTTGATTTGAAATTGAATATGAAGTTGAAATCATTTTGAAAACGAATTTAAAACAGTTTATAAAATAGGTTTTAAATGGAAATCGACGAAATATATATAATATGTATATTATTTATATATATAATGGCCTGAATAGAACGCGCCGCACCGCGGCGGTTCGCGAATTTCGATCATTGACTTCGAACGGACATTACGGGAGGTTCGACCGTCGGATTCTCCTAAAACCGGAACCGTTGGGTTCGTATCGAAAAGAGCTTTCTGACGAATATAAGAGGTTTGAAATCTAACGGTTGGATTTGGAATTATGTCCAAATTAAATTTGGAAAAGGTCGCTGTAAGTGCAGTTCGATAACCGTTTACGAAAATCGACTGTACGAGCCTTGATAAAATTACTAAAAATATCAATAATTTGTGTAAAATCATAATAAATGATTTGGAAAGAATTGGGATGAAAAATTCCATATTTGAAAAGATAAAAATATATTTTTTCGAAATGAACTAGAATTATAATCCAATATTTTAAATAATTAAATTGGATTTGAAATGGTTTTAAAAATAACTGGAATTTCCAATATATGAATTGAAATGGATTTGAATCGAAATTATCTTCGAAATATTTTGATATTGGATTTTGTGATTATACGAATATTGTGGAGGAATTTGGAAGATATATATATATATCGTTATTCCAATACGATATTTGTTGGCTTCAGAATTTGATATTGAATATAAGCCGATATATTTTCTATTCAGAGCCTTATATTTAATATCAAATTGGATTTTGGGTTTGTCGTGAACAATGTTTTAAATGACACTGTTCTTAAACCCAGTTGAGAAAAGATTAAATCTTTTTATTGAAATTTAATTAAGTTAGAAATTAATTAATATCTAATTGGAATTGAATTGAAAATTGTTTTTGGGTTTATCGTGAACGGTGTTTTAAATAACACTTGGTCTTTAACCCGATTAACAATGGAATGTGATTTTGGGTTTATTGTGAAATGTGTTTTTAACGACATTCGTTCTTTAACCCGATTTACAGTGAAATGTGATTTGAATTTATAAATCTTTTTATTAAGATTTAACGGGAATTTTCCAAAGTAACGTTTTCCAATTTAATATATTAAATTGGAATTGAATGGAATTCAATCGATAATAATCGAAGTGAACTTCTGTGGAGGAAGTCTGTTAATATATATGGAATTTAAAAGGCTACGTCGTTATTCCATTTATAGTATAGTCAGATACGGAAATTGATATCGATTATATATTGATTTGTTTTTCCGTGAATATTCCATATTAATGGAATGTGATTTGGGTTTAACGTGAACTGTGTTTTAAATGACATTAGTTCTTTAACCCAGTTAAAGGCAGGATTACATGTCTGTCATTGTATTTCGAATTGTATGATTGATCTCTACTAAATATATATTTGTTTGGCGGCGGAGAATTTATTCTCTTGCTTAACACCCTTCTCTGAGACGTACGAGCTTAGAGGTTATACATCGGCAGAAATCAATAGTACGGTGTAGATTGTCGATGCGACATGTTTGTGTTTCCAAAGTTAAATAATCATTAATATTGATTTTTAGGAAGATTAAAACTAAGTGGAGTTTTAATGAATCTTTAAATAGATTGAAAAAGGGATGTGATAATTTAAATTATCAAATTTGGGAAATGATCGAGAATGGAGTATCACCAGTTTTTCTCCTAGCGATAGTTAAATCTTTAATTAGATTTGAATGGGAAATAGTAATTAATTTTATCGATAAGATGGTGGTGTTAGTTATGGAGTATCACCAGTTTTGCTCCATGGGATGAATAGGTTGGGACCGGGAAATTAAACAAATGATTACTTCGGTAAGGTGCGCTAATTCCGACTAGTTTGGAAAACCTTAATATGGTTCGAATGATATCCAAAAGAAGATTAAAGAATAAATTTTAAAGAATTTATCTTTGATAAAATTAATGGGAACAAATCCCTAAGAATGTGAACATTTGAATAAAAGAAAATTCAAAATTGGAATGAGGCATATGATGTGTAAAACACTTGTTTATTATATACGCGAGTTATTCGGAAAGGCCGGGTTTATACCCATTCTGAATAACTAATTCGACGATAAGTCGACGATAAAGACAGTGGTTGAAGACCGAAGGTCTACACATCGTTTGGATGATTACTGATGTCTTGATTGGGCTGTACACCTAAGACAAGGAAATAAGTGGTGATCATCCAGACGTACTTGGAGATCGACCGGCTATGCGAGGACCTCTCTTCTGTATTGGACATATGGGATGAGGAATAAGGTGCCTCCGGTTTTGTTCAGACCTAGAACGAACTTGTAAATGGATTATGTGTCTGACATTGGATTTTATTCTGTGCTGATTGATTTCTATTAAATATATATCTGTTTGGCGGTGGAGAATTTATTCTCTTGCTTAACGCCCTTTTCTGAGACGTATGAGCTCTGTAATGACCCTATTTTTTCATCGATCGTATATACATACATTGTTAAATTTTGGGTATATATTTACAAATACAATTTTAAAACAAGACTTTAAATTATTTAAAAACATGTCAAGACTAAAATTTGCATTTTTCTCTTTGAAATGTGATAGCATATTTATAATAGTGTTGTTAAATTCATGTTTTTTTAATGTATGTTATATAACACTTTTGCATAGCAATTTTAAATGCCATTTTCTTTTGCAAAACCTTTGTTCTTTTCAAAAGGTTTTAAATTTATTTTGGCATAAGCCTTTGCTTTTAAACTAAAGAAATCCTCTTGCCTAAGACATGTTTAATCACTCTCTTTGTTCTCAAAAACAAATGTAAGGAAATATGTGAATTTTTATATGTTAAGAAAAAAACATGTGTTGTCTAATCCTCCTTCAAATTCATGATCTCACTTACACCATAGATTGGATGGCAAATAAAATCTCATGGAAATTTATTTGAATTTCTATATGCATGTATTGTCAAATTCCCTTGTAAAATCATACTCTCATTCATGTATCACATACACCATAGATGTGATAGCAAGTAAGATCTCAAGAATTGTCAAAATCTTCTTGCAAAACTTATGATCTCATCTACACTATGAATCATGCTATCAACTAGGATTCTTAATGCTAATATTAGGCACATGGCAAGATCAATTTAGATGAGGTTATTTTCAGTTTTTAAATCTTTTTATTTCCTTTCAATTGATTCTCTGACAATACACTTCATGTTTCTATTTTCAAAACTTTGGCCAATTTGTCAAAGGAACATATGCATAGAAAGATCCACAAAATCATATATGGATATCATCATCTTACCTAAACTAGTTGATCTCAAACCATAGATATTCTTAAGTATTTTTCTATGAATATGCATCACATGCCATGGATTTTGATGTACAAGATTTTTAGATTTTCACTCATCCTTGGAAGGCAAGTTTGCATTTTTAATAAATTCTTGTAAAATCAAAAATGACATGTGAAAAGTGTAGTTTGAAAACTCAATGAAATCTGAGTATTTATGGTACACAAATGATCTCAACATTTTGTTTAAACCATGGTAAAAGATTTAAGGAACTTAGTAGTACATAGCACATTTAATGCGATATCTCTTTGAAGGCCAATGAGAAGTATTTAGTACATTGCTTAGGGGTTTTAGGAGGTGGTATCTAGGCTGTGTATGCCATGTGAATATAGGAGAGTTTGTAAGGATTTTGAGAGAGAAACCAGTTTTTAATATGGTCTTTCATTTGTCAAGGAAAAGCTGATTTGCTATTTTCAAATCAAGCATTAAATGCACCAATATTTTAACCATTTCCTACCCCTATATAAAGACCAGTCCATGCACATTTCACTCACACAAACACACAGCAACTCAAAGGGTTTTCTGCAAAGAAAAGCTAAGGTTTTAAGGCTTCTAAGTTGAGTAAACATACATTTTATTTTCTGTTTAAATTCCTGCAGTTTTACTATGTGAACTATGATCTAGAACTTGGATTCTTGTGATGTCTTATTCAAGTAATAAGTCATGTGTGAAGTGCTTGCTTGGTACGATATAGAATCATTATTGTTAGATGAAAACCCTTAAGTATCAAATATTGAAAAGGATGTATTTCCTGTTTGTTGTCCCAGACCTGTCAAGTTTGTGGAAAACTTGATCAAATCTAATAGAACCTAGGCCAAGGAATTTGAACTGATAGGTTATACCATGTTTTAAATATTCATCTAGCCATTCAAGTATTCAAATTAAAGTGAACTTGGCCAAGAAAACTTTACTGTCATGTTAAAACAAAAACAACAGGAATCAACAGGAGCTCTCTGTTTCTCAACTTCAATATGGATTTTCAAAGCATGTAAAAGCCTGTTTTGATTATGTAAACTTATTAAGGGAACCAAATGGTGATTTTTAAAACTGAAATCAAGATTTTTAAGTGAGTAAATCTCGAGAATTTAAATAATGGCCGAAAGTTCAACTTTGGTGAACTTCCGGCGCACCACGCGATTTGAGGTGATGGCACTCGGCCTGGAGGAGTATGGGAGGGTGATGTTCATTGGAAAAATACAAATTTAATTTTCGTATGAATAGATTTTGTGAAATTAGAAAAAATAGGGTTTGAAACTGTGTTTGGGTTCATGGGGTTTGCGTCAGGACTGCTCGTCCTAGGGGAGGTTAGGGTGGTGCGGTCCAGGGGGAAATAGGGCATCGGGGTCGTGTGCTGATGTGGCCAGGAAGCGGTGGCGTCTGGTGGTCGAGAGAAGGAGGTGCGAGGGGTTTCTTGGATGATGTTCTTTCCAGGAAGAAGGAGGTGCACGACAAGTTTTTGGTTCAGGCCGAGGGTAGGCGACTGGAAGGTGGTGGCACGTTCAGGGGTCGGAGCGTGGATGGTGGCGACGGCCGGTGGAGTTTGGAAGGGGCCCACGTGGTTGTGCACGTGCACAGCTATGGTACAAAGAAGGAAGAAGAAGAAGGGAGTGGCACTCAAGAGCGCACGGTATTTTAGTGTGATCGAGCGGAGAATTTCTGAGGACAGGGGCTTGGTAATTTGGCAAAGGATCAGCCAAAGTGGTACTTGGCTGAATCATGGTAACCGGGCTTGGATTCGTGAGTGCACGTAGGTGTTTTGAAACCTGGTACTTTGTCAAATTGGCACTTTGTTGTTTTAGTTTAAAAACAATAATTTTTAAATATGTTTTAAATTTAAACTAGTTTTTAAATTTAATTTTGGATTAAATAAAATAAGAAAATAAAATAATTTAAATAAAAATAGAATTTTTATTTCATTAAAATGGGAAAAGTGAATCAGGATTTGTTTCGTCAGAAGTTGGAATCAAATTCAGAATCTGTGAATTTTATCGAAGTATAAATTTAGTTCATAATTTAAATTAGAACTTATTTGTGAATAAAATATTTAGATTTTTAAATATACAAGTGATAAAGAAACGAATGGAATGCATGTGCGGAATTTGACCGTTTAAACTGTAAATCCAAAATACAAGAAACCGGTCAAGTACGGTTCAGTATTTGATGAAATAAGAACTGTAATGTATATTTTTAATCATGTTTAGACTAATAAATAAAGAGGAGAAATCTTCATTGCTATAGAAAGAAGGAGTAAATCGAGTATAAGAGATCAAAAGGGAAATTTGACGAAACGATACAGAGTGTAAAAGCTGTAAAAAAAACTATAGATCATAAATTTAACTCATTTATTAATCATTAAATTAAAGAGTGATTATGAGTAATAAATTCCGAAAGAGTAATGTAAGTATTCATTTTCAAAAGTGACGGACAATGGGAAGAATAACCGCGTGCGACGCACACACTGAAATTGTTCAATTTTTAAGATGGGATCAAAATACCAGATATAGGCAAAATGATCATATACTCTGTAGTCTGACTGTGATTATGTATGTAAATTAGATTAAAATCATGTTAGATTATTAATTTAAGAAGAAAGTTTTTCGTTAATTATTTCAAAGAGACCGAAATTAACATTCCACTTTGATTTGATTATACGCCGCACGTCAGAGATTTTCAAACTGAAGACGGTGTGCAAGAAGATTGTAAATAATATCTTCGGTCTATTTAGTCCCTGAACAAACCCAAATGGACGAGTGTCTGACAACGTATATCAGTCAGAATCTACACATCGAATTTACGTAAGTATATTACGTTGGTGGTGGAGGAATTCGTTTCTCTTAGCTTTATTGCCCGTGATATATTTGGGAAATCGAATGAGTATTTCTGACGGGTAGGACGATGTGGGATTCAAAGGAAAAAAAACAATGATGATGGAAAGGTAAAGTCTAGCCTCAAGCCTCACACCCAGGAAATGACAAAAATCGGGCAGGCAACATGGCTATGTGGGTCGCTCCCATTAGGGTGTAGCATCACCTATCTAGAGAAATTCCTTTTGTTTCTTAATCTATCGATTCTGCCCATTCGGGAATGGTTGCCGTACACAACCGTTGGTGATACACATTCGATACACTCAAGAGAAATGAGTGGTCG
This sequence comes from Allium sativum, assembly GCA_030737875.1. Taxonomy (NCBI): domain Eukaryota; kingdom Viridiplantae; phylum Streptophyta; class Magnoliopsida; order Asparagales; family Amaryllidaceae; genus Allium; species Allium sativum. The sequence continues at coordinate 163,578,110 of CM060916.1, read as the reverse complement.
GTCATGCGAGGGCCAGGTCGCAAGATGTTCTTGTTGAACCCAGGTGTATTTGCCTCTAGAGATACATGATCGGAAGGTGGACCCATACCTTGTCATAATTGGAAATCCAATTCCCATAAGTGCCAAGCAGTTTTTATTTTGTATACTATATCGGAGAATGTGAGATGTAAGCATTCTTCTAGATTCTTAATTATTTGTGAAAAACAAATAGACACTATGTTAATATCTGGTTTAAAGTATACAAAGTGATTTTGATCTCATAAGGTAAAAACCCGTTCCGTCCTCACGGCGTGGTCATATGAGATATTTTCTTTGAAATTGTTTTAACTGTTTACTCATACCAGTCCCCTGATTGACCCGGAGTTTATTTTTCTGTGTTTCCCTTAAACTCTTGGGTATTCATAACACTTGTTATGAATAGACAAGTGATTCAGAGTGTAGAAACTTGTGAAGCTGAATGAAGAGTATCAGTGTGCTAGTCTACCTACCTTACCTACTATATAATTAAGTCTGTCAGTTAGTCGTGAATGTTATGTATAATTACTGATGTACTATGAATGGGTTGTATCACTAGACATGTGATGATATGATGTATTATGTACTGTTGTGTAATATTATAAGGTATTATCTTTTGTGAAAATTCCGCTGTGAGATTCTGATGTTTCTGTGATTTATCTTCTATCTATTCTTATTTCTTATTAATGACACGACTTCCAATGTGTTCGAAAGTTTGGTCGTTACAAGCTCAGAGGTTATATATCGATAGATATCAGTCGCATGGCATGAATTGCCTATGTGGCATGCTGAGATGCAAATGATCAAGGCTTCTGTTGAAAAGCAGAGTCTTGTGGTTGATGATCAAAGCATAGTTTTAATATAGCGCCGCTTTGTGTATAGCGTTAATTTGCGAGCCTCGCACCTCGGTATGAGTCAAAAACGGGATCAGACCATTGGGAAAACATGACGTTTCTGTCTAGCTATGGGCGGTGTCAGCGTTTTACAAGCCCTGACATTTATATTACTTTTTACCTATGTGGTTTTTGGAGTGCAAGGAGCCTCGGATATATCGATCTCTACAGAGCCGATGGATGGGTCCGATAGGACCGAGAAACGTGTGTTCAGGTATAACTAATCCACTTTTGCACTTTGAGTGGACCGGCCCAACCGATTCCAGGGGTTACCCAGAGTGTGTAGTCCTGAGACATTTGCTAGAGTGTCTCGAAGCGGCGAGGAGCCATCCTTGGCCTTGACTCATGGCGGAAATCCACTTTCCAATACGTGACATTTCAGTTTGTAGAGCCTAGTATTAGCGACATGATAAATGGTACCCATGCCGCCTATGATTGATACATTTATATTTGAAGTTGTTTTATACACTACTCAGTTATAATAGTATAAAATGTTTTTGTTTTAAATGTACCAAGCATGTTTGTCTATTATAAGGGAAAACCCTTTCCTCCAGCTTGCGTTGCATTGTGTGATGGGACCTGGGTCTTATAATAGCTTCATTTTTCCAAAAAAGCATTGCGTTGTTTATTCTATGCACTGGTTTCTTGGGAGGAACCTCGTTCCTTGTTATACGGCACGGTCCCTTGATATACCATATTTTAAACTAAAGTTTTAAATAACTGTTTTAGTTCTCACATCAGTCACATGACTGACCTGGAGTTTGTTGTTTTAACCTAAACTCTGGGTGCCCCTATTTTCCACCCGGGCAGCTAGTAGTTTTGGTTTTGTAGATTTATATTCATAGGATCCTGGTTTACAGCTGGAACGATATTCGGAAAGCTCTGTATCTGTTTATCTCTTTCAGTTGTGTTTTGTATTGTTTTTCCGCTGCTATGTATTAAATGTAATTTAAATCTCTGATATTTATCAAATGTTTAATGTTTACTCATACTCTGTTATATTCTTGTATTATGATGGAATTTTTGTAATTAGCAATGAAATGTTCTTCTGCTTGTGTTCTGATCTGTCGTGTTCTCATAGCAATCCATTTTTTCTTTCACGAGGAAGTTCGGGTCTCCACATTTATGAAATTAGAAACACTCTGATATTTTTCAGATACGGTACTAATGGTCTTGGTTTCATCAAATCCGAAGACCATTTGCAAAATGGCCTTACAATATCTTATTATTAGATTTTAACTAAATCTTCCAATTTATGTTTATATTAAGCACGCTCACACACTAACTCCAATTAATTTGAAGTTTGGGATCTTACTATTAATTATCATTACTGATTCGATAAAATTGGTTTCATCGAATTCTAGGATTATTTGAAAAATATCCATTTTTCTTGCTTTCCTAAAATAGTATTGAATTACTGATTTTCAAAATATTATTCTTGCTTATCATTTTAAAAATCAAACAACCTTATTCTAACTATTATACAAGTCGTATACAATCAAAAATTTCAAAATTTACAATTTCAATGAATAGTGTCAAATTTTTATTTCTGCTAAAAATTATTTGAACTGATAAGTTATAAAACTGATTTGAATAACTTATCTATGCGTTATACTTTTTGAATTCGTATTTTAAAATAAGGGTATGTATCCAAAACCGTGCATGGCTATTTTAAATTCTCAAAAACTCGTATTTTCAAAATTTTAAATTGGTTCCAAAATTTCAGGTCGTTACATTCTCCTTTACTTAAAAACCTTTTCATCCTCGAAAAGGACGAAAGACATAAGCAAATTTATTATTTATTATTTAAGTTTTCAAAACCTATTTTAAAATCAATTTCTTATTACGAATACGCTCTCTCGTATACGTAATACTCCTAACTCATTCTAGGGCATTACTAACTCCATCTCTAATGAGTTTCTCTTCTATGAAATTATAAATCCTAGCTTTGATGAGCTCTTTTATTCCATTCAAACGAGTCGTACCCAAAGCAGCAGAAACCTTCGAGACATTAACTTTGGGCATATAACAACATCAGACAAAAAGAAAAGACTTTTCATTAACATCATGGCAATGTTACATCAAAGTACAAGAATATATATATATATATATATATATATATCGAGTAAAATAAATACAACAATGCACGACGAAAATATAAAAAAACCTCTGTGAAAGACATATAATGCTCTGGACACAGCTTAAGCTTCACTCCTGAATCCTGCTCAAAGTATCTGCAAAACAAAGACTACTTGGCTGTCCGTGTGGAAATAAGAGCACCCGAGTTTGCAAGGGAAAAACAAACTACGAGTCAGTAGTGGGACTAGTATGAGACTCTAATCTATTATTCTTAACTTATTTATGTTAGACATATCACAGGGCTACATCGTATAACAAAGAATGAAATTCCTCCACATGAATACCGGTGCACAAAATTTGAAACAAAATAGATTCATCATATTTAGATTAAATCAAATCTAATCAAATATATTTACTTTTAAAACCATAATTTTCAAAATAATCTCTTTGGAATTAAGATCCCCATTTCATTTCGAATCATTGAAGTACTAGATATTTTTTTCATATCAAAATATTTTACATCGGCATTTCAAAACAAATCATATTTGAAAATCTTAAATGTCTACTATACAGCATATCAAAACATATGCAACTAGATTGGAAGGTTTCTCCCATCAACAAGGCAAAGGTCTCGTACCATCATTTGCTCAATATATATGTTCATCTCCCCCTAACTGGAGCAGACAACACCGACCAATGACCAATTAAGGTCCTGCTACCAATACTTTTAGTTATGGGTTACTTGAATCTTTAGCTACATACTAAATCATTATATATCCTGAAGGGTAAAATTATTTACACCAATAATCACAAATAAATCAAATCTATATCAGTTTCAATTTCCAAATCATTTAAACATTAGGATTTAAGCCTCTGAGATTCTTTTTGTTTATAAAAACAAATTTTCTTAAACTATTTAAGGTTCTTTAAATTTCCATCCTAATCCATATTCCAATTAATCTTAATTAAAAGATAGTATAATCAATCCAAATCTCTTTCAAATCATTTATTATAATTTACAATAATTTTTCCCTACTTTATTTTTTTTAAAAATAGTCCACTGACGGTTTAGATCATTAAGCCGTAGTAGCGCTGCTTTTTATTCAATTTTGATTTGGACTTATCTCAAGATCTAAATGTTGGATTTCTAAACTCTACCTATCATTTGAAAGCTCTTCTCATTTCTAATCCAACATTTCCAGTTTTGGGAAAAATCCGACGGTTGGATCTCCTAGTACATCAGCTTGAAGTCAATGGATGAAATTCGGGAACTACCGCTGCGTAACGAGTTCTATTCTGACCAAAATTCGATTATATTCAAATCGAATCACTTCTAAGATAGTTTATTAACTATATAACAACATTTAGAAATTATGTTTCCTATTTCAACTTCAATTTCCAATATTTCCAGCAAATGAATATTATAATATTATTTTATTATTAAAATAATAATATTTTTTTGAACTTCATTATTTTAAATCCAAATTATCCTGACATATATTATAAAAATAAATAAGAGAGTTTTGAAAAGGAAATCTTTTCGAAACACTTCCCATATACCCTAACCGTACTTCACTTTTTCTGGTTACTATTCATTTTAAAATGAAATCTTGAGCATGCCATAACTACTTGAAAATCATTTCCTTCTTTTGCAAAAGTTCACCGTAATGAATTAAACTTTACGTCCATCCAAATTTGGACGTCAAATTTTGTCTTTTATTTTTCACCCATTACTATATTAATAAAATATTCATTAAAACTGATTTTTGTCTATCAACAGATTAACCGCAATGCACAATCATCAACAAACATAGAATTCAATACCAAATGGGGTTCGTACCCATATCCAACAACCAATATCATGTTAACTTCCATTCCATGATCATTTAAGGTTCAAATCCAATCCAATGTACCCGTTTTCAATTCTAAGTGTCATATACTTAAGTGACTACATAAAATTCACTTAAAAATCATATCTTTTCATACAAAACATTGTTAAACCATATGGTAGCATCATATTATCAAACAAACACTATTATATAACTTAATCGAGTTCACAAACAATAACCAATATAAACTAGCCCTTAATATCATTTAAAATCTCTCACCTTGTATTCTACTCCTCCTAACATCAATCGAAGGACGTATAAATGTTTCCGAACCATTTCAGCAGCCTTCCAGCATCAACAGGGTTTTCTGGAAACTAAACAGATAGGGGTTCGATGCTACGGGATTCTGGAAATTAACCGGCGAATAAGTGGACATATTTTTTTGTTTTTTTGGAGCTAACAGGAAGGGTTTTGGGCTAAACAGAGTTCGAGTTTGAGCAGGTGGGACCCATGGGCATTGGTGGACTGCGTGGGGATGTGGTGGTCCAAGGGGCGCTGGTTTGGGGTGGAAAAGGCCAAAGGAGGTGGTTTTGGCTGTGGAAAAGGTGTTTTAGTGGAGTTTTAAGGCTTTAGGAGTTAGTGGGGTCCACGAGGAGGTGGTGGAGAGGGGGTGCTGATGTGGACAACAAGGGGAGGGGCAGAGTAGTAGGTGGTAGGTGGTGGAGGTGCCATGGCCGGCGGTGGAGGAAGAAAGAAGGGAAGAGGAAGAAGAAGAATGGAAGAAATGGAGTGAAATGGAAGGGGTATGCTTCTTATTTTATAGGAAAAGGGGAGATCACTGAGATGTCGGCATTATAGTGGAAGGGAGAAAGCACAAGTTGTGATCTTGGATGCATGACAACTCCAAATAAAAACACTTTGGTCCTTAATGAATAGTTGTAGAAAAATGATGATATAAGCTAATTAGCTTACACCGTTCGTACAACTTGTTGACACTACCACGCATACAATTTCAAATATATTTTCCAGTCACATACATCTGTTTTTCGTGCTCTTCATTATTATGTACACAATAATTAAAATATATTTTATTTATTATTTTTATTATTTAAAACGAGCTAAAATGTATTATTGCTCCTTATATAATTATTACACTACTAAACGTTGTATAATAACGTATTGATGCTTACGGAAATTAACTTGCATTCTACAAACATTTTCTTATCATTAAACAAACATATTTTATTTTTATTATGTTTTTAAATATTATTTATTGGCTTGAAACTAATTAATTAAATAGTTTAATTCAATTTTATTTGAAATTTACCTATACGTTTAATACTTATATAATTACATACTAATCCCAATAATTAAGAAATTTGAATTACTCTTATATTTTTTAGATACAGTTTTAATGGTCTTGGTCTCGTCAAATTCAGAGACCGTTTGCAAAATGCCCTTACAATATCTTATTATTAGATTTTAACATACTCTTTCAACTTACGTTTTCGCAAGGTCACACACTAACTCTAGTTCATTTGAATTTGGATTCTTACTATTATTTTTCATTATGGATTCAATAAAATTAGTTAAATTCCAGGATTGTTTGGAAAATATCCATTTTTCTAGCTTATCTAAAACTGTGTTGAATTATCGATTTTCAAAATATTATTCTTGCTTATCATTTTAAAAATCAAACAACCTTATTCTAACTTTTATACAAGTCATATACTATTTTAAATCTCAAAATTTATAATTTTGGTGTACAATGTCAAATTTTCATTTCTGCTGAAAATTGTTTGAACCGATAAGTTGATAAAACTGATTTAAATAGCTTATCTGCCTGTTATTCTTTTTGAAATCGTATTTAAAAATAAGTGTAGGTATCCAGAACCATGCGAGGTTATTTTAATTTCTTAAAAACTCGTATTTCCAAATTTTAAATTGCTTCCTAAATTTTAGGTCGTTACAGCTCGAGTTAGGCCAAGTATATTTTCCAGGTTGCATTGGATTTGCTTGGGGCTGTTAGAGAGGAGCTAGAGTCAAGATGTATTATCATATTTTTCATATAATTTTATTTTTGCGTGTGTGTTATATTTATCAGTTTTTGTATAGATAGATTATTATGGCTATATAAGCTGATTTGGTTGTGTACTCTAATTATTTATTTATATATAAATATAGTTTTCTCTTATGTAAAGAGTATTTGTATATCATATTTTATCCATTCAGCTGTGAGATTCTGTTCTGCTCTGATTCTGTAGTGTTGGTGTCCTTCTCATTCTCCTTCTTCTATTCTAATATTTTCTTCTTATTCTTTCTCACCCTCTAACTTCTTTCTATTAACTTTTTGGATTTTCGGTGTTTGAGTTTAGGCATGTGAATACCATGAGTGTATTTGTGTAGAAATTTGAGCGTTGAATTTTCCAGTTCACAACATTTGGTATCAAAGTGCAAGGTTAAGCAAGAACCTTGGCTTTATGGCATATTTCTATAGGGATATGATTAGTAGTCTCCTAAATCGAGTTGAGTGTATATATATGAGCGTGAATTTGTTAGTGAATATGAAAATGTTTTATATGATGTTATTAATTTGTTGAGTGGTATATAAATTCCATATGAATGCATTTGGTCGATGTGGTCGATGAGAATTTCTAAACACTTGAACAAGGAAAATCGATATAGTATTCTTTTAAAGAGTTAGTAAGTGGATTTCAAGATTTTATATATTTCATAAATATAAAAGAATTTTTAAACTAAATATTGTTTTATGGACGATTGGTTTGACTGGAAATGAATATCAATTATTATCATATATTGTTTTGTAAGTCGGGCTCTCTTTCAAGCGTTAACTATTATTGTATAATTGGTAGTTGTGCTCAAACATTTTTTGGATATTGGCTACTATGTGTGGATAAGAGTAATCTTATCATCTCTTGCATGGGTTGGGTAGAGTTATAACTAGAGATACATTGGAAATGAATGTCATGTGAACTCAGTCTCACAATTTGACCTTACAGATTTTGATAGTGATATTGGTAAAAATTTAACCTTATCAAAGTAGTTAATATGGAATTAAACTAGGATGAACCTATGTGGTGTAATCTTATATAGACCTAGAATTATGTAAGAGTAATTTACAAATGAGATTTATAAATAGGAAGTGGATTTCAATTGGGAATCAAGGGATCTGAATTTCTGGTAAATTTGAAATTGATTTTTCAAGATTTAGAAAGAATGTGGTGATTATTTTAAAGGATTTATGAGAGAAAATGAACTTAAAAAGTCTTAAAAGCGTAGATCTTACTTTAGTAGCTAGAAAACACATCTGATGATGGCGGCAACATCATCATGTTCATTTTCGAGTTTTTAAGTAAGGCTTGCTACCAGGAATAATTGTTTGGATTTAAAATGAAACTTTGTTTTAAATCCAAGTGATGTGATTTTGAATCCGGAGTTTGGTTCCGAAATTTTCAACTAAATTATAATATTGATGCATGCAGATCCTAAGTATTAGAGTTATTTGATTGTTCATTTGACTTGATATGAAAGAATGTGGTATGGAATGTTTGACAATTTTGGACAGTCGATATTTCTAAGTTGAACGGTAAGAATATTCTTAGTTTATATTAAAAATATAACAGAATGAGGTTGAAATTTATTAATTAAACGAAGTTAGAACGTAATTTAATTTAATTGAAAGGAGCTCAACGCACCGCTGTAGTTCGTAATTTTATGCTTTGAACTTTAATTGGATATATGGGATCCAACATCAGTCGGAATTCTTTAAAATTAGAATCTTCCGGATCTATTGGATTATAGTTTTCATATGAAAGAAAAAATCGGGATATCATTTGGTAGATTTTGAGTTATGTCAAAATCAATCTTTCATAAAAATCATGGTGTGGTAGTTTATAAGCTATAACGATTTATAAAATAAAACGAAAGGATTTTAAGGAAATAAAATAGGAATTTCCATTAATGGAATACATATCTATATATGCTTGGTATAATAACTTGTGGTGAGTATGTAATAAAAAAATTTGAGTTGCTTAAAATAGCATGAATAATCAGTTAAGTAATAACCAGAGGCCGTTGATTGAGTGGTAATGCTTAACAGGTTGTTTATCATACTAGTGCGATGATGAGGTTTATATTCTGAATAAACCCCGAGTCAGTATTATTAGTGTTTATAACGTTATACGGGGGAAGAATGTAAACTAAATTGTATATAAGAATATTTAATTAATTTAAAAATTTAAAATGATTAATTTCAATAATTAATTGCTTGAGTTGAATTTTTAAATGAGATTATGGTAATAGAATTAACCTAAAATTTAAAAAACCTAGTTTAAAAATCGAGTTAGATTTAATTTATAAGCTATAGGAAATTATATGTGAATATAAACGATAATAAGAAATTATTATCGATGAATGTGAGTGTTTTGGAATCGATTATTCGATTTTACTAGCACATGTAAATAGCCAATTGTCAAATGATCTCGGATTTCAATGAAACTGATTTTAAAATTCTTAATAGTTAATTGTTGTAATATTTCCAGTTTTGGGTCAATTGGAGTTGTTGTGTGATTGTGCGCGATATAAACACATATCGATTAACGGTTTAAATTAAAATAGATGTTTTTGCAAACATTCTCGAAACTCAACGAAATAAGTTTCATCCGGTCCATAAAGTTAAACGATTGCAAGATTTCAAATTTGGTAACGATCAAATGATGCATGTAGTCGTACGAGCCTTAAACATCAGATGAGATAAAGCGTGAATATTAAATAATAAAACCTCGCCTATATAATAACTTTAACATGGTAACCTAACCCTCATTTCTTTTCTTTTTCTTCTCTCTAAGCTCAACCGCTTTTCTTTAAAACAAAAAAGAAGGAAATGTGAGTTTTAAAATTCGAAATCAATTCAAAGAAAGTCAAATAAATCATTGTAGTTGAAGCTTTGGATTTTGTAAGCTTGGTTTCACTATTGATAGAAGTATGGGGGCGTGACATATTCTCAGCAAATCGACAGTACTGTCGTTAGCATTGGTGATTAAGGTTGAGGATTTGGAAAGTATGGTCATCGATTAGAGGAAGTGAGGCTAGATTTGGGTTTTTAATAACATTTGGCACTTGCGTGAAAATTTTAAGGAAAAAAATAAAAAACTTGTAGCTAGGTCACTGTTGCTTCCATGCTGGACAGTGAAATTGGGTTTTGCACGCATTTAGGGTGGGAGGTGGAGATTATGAGGTGGTGGAGTTCGACAAGGGAAGTTCAATGTAGAAGCGGTTTCAAGTTTTATCAAGTGTGGAGGCCGAAATAAGTGAAGAAAGTCACGTAGGTGTAAGGGAATTTGCTACAGGGAGGGAGAGTGTTTTGAATCGAGAAAAAGATTTTGCAGTTAAGGTCAATTAATTTGTAATAAAATATTGTTAATGATATTTATCCGTTTAAAATCTTGTAACGTGTATGTCTTTTTCATTTGATGTTTGAATTGTATGACACGAGTTGTGTGACGGCCAGCCCCGCACCAGCTGGCATTTCCTCCGAAAGTGCGCTATACACATGCCCGACTAGCACGGGACGGTCGCCAAAGAAAGGAAAGAAGAGAATGTACTAATCGAACACCTGTAGAATGTCTCACAGCGCATGGAACAAAATATAATAATAATATACTTGACATAAAACAGGCAAGACAGTGCATAAGCTGATAACTAAAACCAACATCAACATCATCATCAGAGTAGCGGAAATCCAAATACAGCTTATTACAACCTTCCAAATTACTGTCTCTAAAAAAAAGAAAGAAAGGTACGGCACTAATGCCCAAAGTAGTGACCGCAGCAACACAGGGAGAATCTCTCTCTCTCTCTCTCTCTCTCTCTCTATATATATATATATATATATATATATATATATATATATCATACGTGGAAGCCTCCTGCTCGTCTCCGGTACAGCTACTCGTGCATACCACCTAACCTGTCTCTAGTCTGCTCGTGAGAGCACCCAGAGTAATAAGAAGAGACATAAAACTCTGGGTCAGACTAAAAGTCTGTTATGAGCGATAAGCAACTAAACAGAACAATAACAGGTATACGAAACCATACCTGAACCTGGACCTGCAACCAAAGAGTTAGCACTACATACCGTACAACACTCTAAGGTGCCACTAAACAGATGGTGTAAAGGTAATGGGGGTGGGGGTGTGCATGTCATAATGATGGCAAACAAATCAAACATAGCAACCATTCTCACATCTCTTACTCAGTGCGTAAAGCATACGATATCTACCTCTTCGATCACTAGACCCATCGAAGTAGTGAAGGAGTTCAACTTGTACAACTACTGCTACTACCAAGCTTACCACATGGAGTCATGACCAAACCTTTACAAATGACCCCACTTCATTGGTCTATAGCTCTTTAGTCGTACCTAGGCCACTGTGGCCCTAGATCCGTTCACGTACCCCCTACACATAGTGATCCAAAGTTATAGACATCGACAACTCCTTAGCACACGTCCCGCAGCAAAATCCAACTCATGAAGTCGACTCGTTGGTTCCCAACTGGATCCTGAGTACAAACTTCCCATTGGACTACCTTTGCATCTCGGGTTTTGGTCTTCATCTCCGGATCGGTTCGGATCTCCTCCTAGCCATCAGTTCGGCTCGGCCTTCAGCTCGCAGTCATCAACACGGTTCGTGATTAATACTCTTCACTGGATCGGATCGGGTACCTCAAGCTCCTCCATGGTGCATCGGTTCAGGTCGCGAGTGACCTCTTGGGTCGGTTCGGAGATGCGGTTCGGTCCGGATAGGACGCTCCGACTTTATATCCTTCATGGCCATCTCTTCACGTGCTTCCAGGCGGTTCGGGTCGGACTCCTTCTCTTGAGTGGTTCAGATCGGGTAGGAGAGGCAGTTCACAGTTGATGCTCGTGGACCTCACACAGACGGTTCGGTTCGGAGGAGATGGCTTGGTTCTTGATGTGGCTCTACGACCCCATAGGGCGGTCCGATCCGGCCCTTAATCCCCCATCCGATCCGAATTCCTGCACTTTGTCCAGCGAGCTGTTTTACGCCATTCGACGGCGTTCTCGACCATTCTAACTATTCTAAGCAATCACAAAGCATATTTTATAGTCATAGCAGCATATAGAAGTGACCATAAACATCGAAACAACAACCAAAGCATGTAAATTGGAACAAACATAGCCAAAACCCCATATTTTCCCTTAAGCATGTTTAGGCAAAACTAATCATAGGATTAACAAAACTTAACCCAATTAACCCAAACTTCTATCAGAGGCCTAAAACAATATTTCGAAATTTATCAATATTTTTCCAGATTTTTAACATGTATAAATTCGCTAATTATCACTGATTACCCTTAATTAACCATAATTAGTAAGGAACTATGCAAATCACTCACCTCGGCCACAAATAAAATACCAAATCTGTTTGGCATTGTTCCCAATACAACACAGCAGCTCTAACCTTGCTTTGGTGTTTTCTATCCTTAATTTGATGTAGTTTAAGCCAAAACTTGATTAAGAAGTGATTAGAGTTGTATTTAGATATTAGAGGTCATTGTTAGGTTGAAGAGAGGGTTTGTGGCGGCTGGAAAACTGAAATGAAATGAAAACCTAACTCATTTCAGCCTCCCCATAACCCTAATCCCGAAATGGGTTATGGGCTCATTCACTAATCACCTCGTTTGGTCCGGTTAAACAGTTTTTCCCCTTCTGAAACTTGTTTCAGCCATATCTCCCAAACGGTTAGTCCGTTTGGCTAATGTGACCACTCTACGGAAAGGTAAACCATCATTCGGAGCCAATGGACGTGGTTTCAGGTCAAAATTCCTTTCCACTCAAAAGTTATGGCCAAAAAAGTATCAGATAGAAGAAAAATGGTCATTTTAAAAATCGGCAAAAATCATGAACATGGGAAATGACCCTAATAGTCGTCTCCCAAAGTTACATCACCATACGACTTCGTATGTGAAAGAAATAAATATTCTACGATCCTTCGATGCATAGAATGCGGGTCGTTACACTCTCCCCCCTTAAGAAATTTCGTCCCCGAAATTCCTTAACCCAAAACATACAAAGGATCCCGCATGCCTACCAGCCACATACAACAATCAAACATGCAAAACAAACAAACAAGCCTATCCTAGCATGCAGAAAGACTAAATCGAAGTTAAAATCTTACCAGGCGAAGAATTTTAGATACATCTTCCTAATGCTCTCCTCTGTCTCCTAAGTATAGTCATTCTCATCCTCGCCCCACTGAACTTTGACTAGATTCACCACTTTCCTTCGAAGTTGCTTCGTATCGTTCCCAACAATACACATAGGCTTGCGGTTCCCAACCACCTCGGGTTCAACTTCGATATCATCCAACTGATCAGGTGAAATAGCCACATCTGGGTCGTGTACGAACTTCCTTAACAGGGAAACATGAAATACGCTGTGAACTCCTGCCATCTTCTCTGGTAACTCAACTTTGTATGCCAAATTCCCAATTTGCTCAAGAACTGGGAATGGACCAACAAATCTTGGTGCTAACTTGTCTCTCCTTCCAAATCGTATCACGCTCTTCAATGGAGAAATCTTGATAAACACCAAGTCGCCAGTGGAGAACTTTAATTCTCTTCTCCTTTTATCAGCATAACTCTTCTGCCAATCTTAGGTAGCCTTCATTCGCTGTTGAATAACCTTAATCTTGTCTGAAGTTTCTCTTATCACATCGGGTCCAAGCACAAACTTCTCACCAGTTTCTACCCAATATGACGGTGAGTTGCACGGTCTTCTGTACAAAGCTTCAAACGGAGCCATACCAATACCGGATTGATAACTATTATTATATGCAAACTCTACTAGATGCAAATGGTCATCCCATGATCTACCAAAATCCAATATGCAATCTCTCAAGAGATCTTCTAACACTCAATTCACCCTCTCTGTCTGACCATCGGTTTGAGGATGATACGCGGTACTGAGATGTAGTTCTGATCCTAACGCCTCTTGTAAGCTCTTCCAAAATCCACTAGTGAACAACGGATCTCGGTCACTCACAATGCCTTTGGGTATTCCATGAAATCTCACTACCCACTTTACATATAGTTCAGCTAACTTAGCTGCCGTCCTGTTTGACTTGACGGGTATAAACCTTACACTCTTAGTCAATCGGTCCACAATCACACAAATGCTATCATGGCCCGATCTAGTCCTTGGTAACCCATCAATGAAATCAATTGAGATTTGTTCCCATTTCCATTCTGGAACTTCTAATGGTTGTAACAAACCACTAGGCTTCTTTTTCTCAGCTTTAACTAGCTGGCAATTCAAGCATTTGGATATAAACTTCCCAACGTCTCTTTTCATCCCTTCCCAGTAGTAGGTCTGCTTCACGTCTCGGTACATCTTGTTACCACCGGGATGTATAGTCAGTTTTGAGTGATGACATTCTCTAAGAACTTCATTTCTCAATCCATTGACATTGGGCACAACAAGTATTCCATTCTTTCTAAGCCATCCATCTCGATCAAGCCCATACTTGTTCATCTCTTCGTCGATTCCCATCTCTAACTTTGAGATGATTTCCAATAGGTTAGGATCGTTCCTCTGACTGGAACCAATCCGCTCAATCAAAGTGGGTCTGATCATCAAACTTGCTAACATTTCTGGATCCAATTCGCACTTTGGTCTGAAATCATACCTAGCGATGTACTCCAGTTGCTTCCATTCTAGAAACATAGCCCTAGACTGGCATGTCTTTTACGCAATGCATCAGCCACCGCATTGCCCTTTCCTGGTGCATATGCGATGTCGAAATCATAAGAAGCCAAGAATTCTAACCATCTTTGCTGCCGGAGATTTAGATCTTTCTGAGAGAAGAGATACTTTAATGATTTATGATCGGTAAACAACTCGAATCTTTCTCCCAAGAGACAATGTCTCCACATCTTCAGTGTAAACACGATTGCTTCCAATTCCAAATCATGGGTAGTGTATCTTTTCTCATGCTGTTTCAGTTGCCGACTTGCATAAGCTACAACCCTACCTCCTTGCATCAATACAACACCTAGTCCTGTACCACATGCATCCGTATATACCATCATTTCTTCATTCCCCTTAGGAATGACTAACACTGGAGCACATGTCAACTTTTCCTTTAGGCTCTCGAATGCATTCTCGCACCTTTCGTCCCAGACGAAAGCTTGATTCTTCTTGGTCAACTGAGTCAATGGTGCTGCTATCTTGGAGAAGTCTTGGATAAACTTACGATAATATCCAGCTAATCCCATGAAACTTCTTATGTCCATTGCATTCTTGAGCGTAGACCAATCTTGTACCGTAGCCGCCTTCACAGGGACCACGGCAATACCATTCTCTGAAACAATTTGGCCCAAGAATCTCACTTTCCTTTTCCAGAAGTGAAACTTAGAGAATTTTGCTTTCAACTAGTGTTTACTCAACACCTCCATCACTATCCTCAAATGTTCCTTGTGTTCTTCCTCTGTCCTCGAATAGACCAAAATATCATCCACGAACACAAGGACAAACTTATTCAGCTGATCTCTGAATACCCTATTCATAAGATCCACAAAGTATGCTGGGGCATTGGTCAGCTCGAATGGCATGACCAACCACTCATAAAATCCAGACGGCGTCCGAAACGCCGTTTTAGCTATACTCTCAGCTTCCACTCTAAGATGAAGAAAACCTGTCGCGAGATCCAACTGAGAGAATACTCTCGCGCCACTCAACTGATCAAACAAATCATCTATCCGCGGTAGAGGATACTTGTTCTTCCTCGTCACTTTATTTAACTCGCGGTAGTCTACACACAAACGAAGGGAACCATCTGCCTAGGTAGCAAACACAACTGGTGCTCCCCATTCAGAAACACTCCTTTTGATAAATCCCTTCTTCAAAAGATCGCTGACTTGCACCCCGAGCTCTCGCTGCTCCCTTGGTGCCATACGATGAAGTGGCATCACTATAGGTCTGGCATCTTTCACTAAATCAATACGGAACTCAATCTCTCGGTGTGGTGGAAGCCCGGTCACTTCCTCGAAAACGTCCGGATACTGGCCAACCACGGCCAAACCTGACAACTCACTATGTGGGATGTCGAGGGAATTTAGAAAAGTAGCCATTACCCTATCACCGGGTAGACCACCAAACACTACCCTCCGCCCATCATCCGCTCTAACTGTCACCAAAAAGCCCTCACAGTCTACCACCACCCCGTATCTTTGGAGCCGAACGACTCCCAAAATAATGCCAAACCCAGTAAAGCCCAAAACAAAGCAATCACAAACAAACATGCATCCATGACTCGATAAGACCACATTACGACAAATCATGCTAAGGTTAGTCGAACCACCAATCGGGTTCGTCACTACTAAAGGTCTATCGACAATCTCGGGCTCCAATCCCAGCCTATCTACCAGGTCACTAGATATGAAAGAACTGGAAGCCCCGGTATCAAACAATACTCTAACTGGAATATCATAAATGGAAAGCATACCTTGGATAACAACATTCTTTCCTTTCTCCGCCGCAGTTGGGGCATTCGACGAAGAAGGAACAACACTAATAGCATATGCTTTCACGATCTGCTTCTCTTTAGGGGGTTGCGGACACTTGTCCTTGTGATGTCCCACTTGGCCACAGTTGAAGCACTTCCTATCTGCTGGCTTGGCCCGACAATTACTAGTATAATGGCCCTTTTACCACAGCTGAAGCACTTAACATCTTTCTTATTCTTTTTCTTCTAGTCATCCTTGGTCTGATTCTGTTTCCTCTTATTCTGAGAACCATTCTTGCCTGCACCGCTTGCTTGCGGCTTTGGCTCCTCTGTAGATGCGACCTCAGTCTTCGACTTAGGGTAAAGACTCTCTGACCTCAATGCTTTCCCCTTAATCGATTCACACGTCTCATCGATATGGTTAATAAGTCTTTCCCCCAAGTATCCATCCAAACCAGTTATGAACTTCTCGTTCTTCTTCTCGGCAGTATCAATAAGAGATAACCCATATTTCAACAAAGTGTCGAATTCGGCAATATACTCTGAGACAGCTCTACCATTCTGCTTGAGTTCCAAGAATTTCTTAAACAACACTGACTTCTGAGCAGCTAGAATGAACTTATCGCTAAAGCGAGCCTTAAACTGATCCCAAGTAATCTCATCCTCGGGAGTAGCTACTTTTATAGCATTCCACTAATTCATTGCCCGTCCTTGCAGCTGACGGGATGTTAGCCTTCTCTTCATTGCATCCTCGATACCCAAATCTTCGAAGATACGCTCGCAGCTATCCAACCAATCCTAAACATCCGTAGCCGACTCCGTTCCGTGGAACGGCTTCCCACCAAGACTTGTATAATCCTTATTGAGCTTGGCGAAATCGGCCCTAGGCGCCTGCACTATTGGACCACCACCATTACCATCATTGGGAGCTGCCCTCTGCACATCCCTAAGCATCTCCCTCATGAGGTCAGTAAACATCGTCCTCATGTCAGCAGCATTCCCATTATTGGCTCCTCTACTGGCACCTCTTGCGTATCGGCTCATCGTTCAATCTGTAAAGAGAAAACGATTAACCATCTCCATAGTGGTGCTAGTGCAGTGCGACTTCATCCTTAGCTATACTAATAGTATATATATAGCTTTTGAAAACCAAAATAATCACAAATACGCGCTCTCATATACGTATACTATCTCTCCTGATGACTTCCCTAGGTTAACTGCGCAACCTAGAGCTCTGATACCAAGTGTGACGGCCTGCCCCGCACCAGCCGGCATTTCCTCCGAAAGTGCGCTGTACACATGCCCGACTAGCATGGAATGGTCGCCAAAGAAAGGAAAGAAGAAAATGTACTAATCGAAAACCTGTAGAATGTCTCACAGTGCATGGAACAAAATATAATAATAATATATTTGACATAAAATAAGCGAGACAGTGCATAAGCTGATAACTAAAACCAACATCAACATCATCATCAGAGTAGCGAAAATCCAAATACAGCTTATTACAACCTTCCAAATTACTATCTCTAAACAAAATAAAGAAAGGTACGCCACTAATGCCCAAAGTAGTGACCGCAGCAACACAGGGAGAATGTCTATATATATATCATATGTGGAAGCCTCCTGCTCGTCTCCGGTACAACTACTCGTGCATACCACCTAATCTGTCTCTAGTCGGCTCGTGAGAGCACCCAGAGTAATAAGAAGAGACATAAAACTCTGGGTCAGACAAAAAAATCTGGTATGAGCGATAAGCAGCTAAACAGAACAATAACAGGTATACGAAACCATACCTGAACCTGGACTTGCAACCAAAGAGTTAGCACTACATACCGTACAACACTCTAAGGTGCCACTGAACAGATGGTGTAAAGATAACAGGGGTGGGGGTGTGCATGTCATAATGTTGGCAAACAAATCAAACATAGCAACCATCCTCACATCTCTTACTCAGTGCGTAAAGCATACGATATCTACCGCTTCGATCACTAGACCCATCGAAGTAGTGACAGAGTTCAACTTGTACAACTACTGCTACTACCAAGCTTACCACATGGAGTCATGACCAAACCTTTACAAATGACCCCACTTCATTGGTCTATAGCTCTTTAGCCGTACCTAGGCCACTGTGGCCCTGAATCCATTCACGTACCCCCTACACATAGTGATCCAAAGTTATAGACATCGACAACTCCTTAGCACGCGTCCCGCAGTAAAGTCCAACTCATGAAGTCGACTCGTTGGTTCCCTACTGGATCCTGAGTGCAAACTTCCCATTGGACTACCTTTGCATCTCGGGTTTTGGTCTTCATCTCCGGATCGGTTCGGATCTCCTCCTAGACATCGGTTCGGCTCGACCTTCAGCTCGCAGTCATCAACACGGTTCGTGGTTTATACTCTTCACTGGATCGGATCGGATCAGATCGGGTACCTCAAGCTCCTCCATGGTGCATCGATTCGGGTCGCGAGTGACCACTCGGATCGTTTCGGAGACGCGGTTCGGTCCGGATAGGGCGCTCCGACTTTAGATCCTTCATGGCCATCTCTTCACGTGCTTCCAGGCGGTTCGGGTCGGACTCCTTTACTTGAGTGGTTCAGATCGGGTACGAGAGACAGTTCACAGTTGATGCTCGTGGACCTCACACAGACAGTTCGGTTCGAAGGGGATGGCTTGGTTCATGATGTGGCTCTACGACCTGATAGGGTGATCCAATCCGGCCCTCAATCCCCCATCCGATCTGAATTCCTGCACTTTGTCCAACGAGCTGTTTTATGCCATTCGACGGCTTTTTCGACTATTCTAACTATTCTAAACAATCACAAAGCATATTTTACAATCATAGCAACATATAGAAGTGACCATAAACATCAAAACAACAACCAAAGCATGTAAATTGGATCAAACATAGCCAAAACCCCATATTTTCCCTTAAGCATGTTTAGGCAAAACTAATCATAGGATTAACAAAACTTAACCAAATTAACCCAAACTTCTAACAGAGGCCTAAAAAAATATTTCGAAATTTATCAATATTTTTCCAGATTTTTAACATGTATAAATTCGCTAATTATCACTAATTACCCTTAATTAACCATAATTAGTGAGGAACTATGCAAATCACTCACCTTGGCCACAAATAAAATATAAAATCTATTTGGCGTTGTTCCCAATACAACACAGCAGCTCTAACCTTGCTTTGGTGTTTTCTCTCCTTAATTTGATGTAGTTTAAGCCAAAACTTGATTATGAAGTAATTAGAGATGTATTTAGATGTTGAAGGCCATTGTTAGTTTGAAGAGAGGGTTTGTGGCGGCTGGAAAACTGAAATGAAATGAAAACCTAACTCATTTCAGCCTCCCCATAACCCTAATCCCGAAATGGGTTATGGGCCCATTCACTAATCACCTCATTTGGTCCGGTTAAGCAGTTTTTCACCTTCTGAAACTTGTTTCAGCCATATCTCCTAAACGGTGAGTCCGTTTGGCTAATGTGACCACTCTACGGAAAGCTAAACCATCATCCGAAGTCAATGGAAGTGGTTTCAGGTCAAAATTCCTTTCTTATCAAAAGTTATGGCCAAATCAGCATCAACTAGGAGAAAATGGTAATTTAAAAAATCGGCAAAAATCATGAACATGGGAAATGACCCCAATAGTCGTCTCCCAAAGTTACATGACCATACGGCTTCGTATGTGAAAGAAATAAATATTCTACGATCCTTCGATGCGTGGAATGCGGGTCGTTACAAGTTGTGTTGGACTAGTATCAGTGATATCAACGTGTAGAAGCTGGATTTGTCTTATTTGAAGTAGTTAAAAATTATGTCTAATTTCAAATGTCAATTTGAAATTAGTTTAAATGACGTGAAATCATCGATTGGAAATGGATGATAAGTTAAATCTCACACTTCAAGAATAGGATTGAATATTTTTATATTATAAAATAATATTCACTGTTGTTAGTATATAAATTGTGTGTTTGGATGATTTGATGATTTATTGGTTGTTGGTATATAGAATTCCCAAATGTGAATTGCAGAAGATTCATCTTAAATGAATTAAGTTAGATTATCTATTACGACCCAGGAAAATTCGACGCCCGAATTCCAATAATAATATATAAACCTATATTGCTTGCCAAAACCCAAGTATCGAAAAAACCAAATAGCTAATAGAAAGAAGTCAGAGGGTGAGGAAACAAAGAAAGAAATATTAGAAAAGAAGAAGAAGAAATAGACTAACGAACAATACACATAGTTTCACATTCCAGCGGAACAAAATATATTATAGAAAAAATCTTTATTGATAGCTTGAAAAATACCTACAATCATCGGATTATAGCGGACATTCAATACATTTGGACAGTTATAACTAGTCCTCATATACAACCCACAACATAATAAATACTAGATAATATCTAATGTATGAACTTCTCTAACTCGTCTTTGGAATCCACAGAATCTGATAACCTGAACCTGTATAACTCAGTATGACCAAGGATTGTAAATGCCACAGATCGGTCTGTTGAACCAGCGTGAGAATACTCAGTAAGTTTATAAATAACATCCAACTTTATTTTAGTTTAAATATATTTTCGAAAGAAAAGGATAATCATAAGACCAATCCACACATAAACACGGATGGTTTTTTACCTTACGATAACCCAAAACATTTTGAAATCATATCTATTCTGATATTATAATAATTTCTATATCAAATAAATAACCATCCAGCAGAACGCTTGCATCTCACGCTCTACATACATAGTCTATATTAAAAAATCGTGGGCTCTTATTGGAGAGTGGATTTCCAACTATGGAAAGGTATGAGGCCACCTTCCGATAGTGTACCTCTAGAGAAATTACCCTAGGGTTTAACAAGGACATCTTGCAACCCTGGCTAAATATGACTGGTCACTCACTTCGCTTGAGTGTTCCGAATATATTGTCACCAACGGTTATGCAACCACCGTTCTCCTGGGAGATGCAGAAACAATAGAAGAACAAATGAATTTTCTCTAAACAGCGACAATACACCCTAATGAGAGCGACTCATATAGCCATGCGACCTACCCTATTTTATACCATTTCCCATTTGACAAGGCTTGAGGTTTAATTACCTTTTTAAGATAGCACACCACCATTCACTTTGAAAGCCACATCGTCAGATGCTCCATAAAATCGCTAATTGACTTCCACAAAAATATTTTGGATGTTAAGCTAAGAAAATGTGTCTTCTCTACAACCAATAGAAATACGTTTGAGGAAATCAACATATGTGATCCCTATGGAAATACTCTCAGACATCCATCCATAAAATTGTCCTGGGAATGGGCAAACCGAAGGCACCCTCCTACCACATCCTAGGAACCACATTATAGATCGGTAGTGAGTAGCACTTACAATCCGCAGATCTTGACCAAGACAAAATTACAAATCAAATAACTCTAGTTGCATTCCAGAGTTCGACAAGTCGTTCTTCCGCTTACGAAGATCCATGGTCTTCAATTGTTCCATCTTCATCAACATCTTCCATGTACTTGCTGGTTCCGAATGGTTTTAGAATATAAATCCGATGCCGATCTTCCCGTACTGACAATCGTATAGGCCGTATTTGATAGTTGGTTATTTCACTATCAAATAAACAACCATTTATGAGAAGAAAACAAATTCACCGATTCAACACCTAACATCATTTAGCCTCTTTAATTAACTAGTCATTAATTAAATATTAAAACTTCCAATTCTTACTATTTTAGGAAAAGATTTCCTTTTTCTTATTTAATATTAGAATATTCAATTATCATTTCCCTTCTACTTCAGTAACTTCTCATTGTAAATTGGTAAGTGAATAAATCTCTAAGTACCAATCCCCAAGGCCGAAACCAACATTAGATTGACACCTCGAGAGTTACTCGACTCAACTAACATACAACTGGTTCCAGTTTCCTAAAAACCACAACATATTCCTTTGGAAATCATTTCTTATAACAATAGTGTTACGGTATATGAATTCCTTATTATATACGAAAACAATATTCTCTGTTATTAAAATTTATGTTTATAAATAACATAGCCATATAAGTTTACTTCTCAAAACTCACTAAACTTCCTTTATAATATCTTAATTATTTCCAACTTCATTTTAAATGTCATTTCATAATATTATTAAAATGTTTTAACTTATCTTCTGTAAATAAACGTTACAAATTTCATTTCCAAAACCATTTATCCCTTTATTCATCAAAAATATTAACCTTTTTAAAAAACACTTAACTTTCCATTTCAATGCACTTAACCTCTCATTTTAATATGCTTCCTATTTACACATTCCTATATTATGGAAATCCATTTTACAACTCTTTCCTCATGTAACTCATTTTATATATGATTCCCATTTATAACTCCTTTTGACGAATCTTGACTTGAAAAATTAATTATTAAGTATTTCCCCAAATCCAGTTATACTCCAATCAATATCACATTTCCAGTTCTATTTATTCGCTAATTTCATTCACAAAATGTTATTTAATCACATTTCGTATATTTATAAATAACATTTGCAAAAACATTCATTGGTTATGAAAAATCACTTTTCAACCCTTCTAAATCAATTTTTGTATATTTACGGTCCTATTAAACCATTTCAACACTTTTAAAAATCTTTTAAATTCCTTAACGACACTTAAGTTCTTACAAAACCATTTTAACAAACTAGTATATACCACTTAACTGTTTATTTAATAATATCTTAGAATTTCCATTTAATTATAATTTAAACGATTTTAAAAACATAAATAAAAGTTCGACATTTACTTTCTAAAACAAACTTCGTACATCAAATAAATATATACATATAACTTTGAAAACGTTCAAAATCGATTTAACATCAATTCCAAAAATATTATATTTTATCAAGGTACGAAAGAGGCAAATGTCTACTAAAGTACCAAATCGTGAAATATTAACCAATTTCACATTTAACAAGCACAAAAATGTATATTAATAAACATTATCAATATTAGTGAGGAATGCTGTTGGGTTCCTCCAACCTTTCAATTCCTGCAAAACAAATTCATATTTCAGCTTGTATTTCTGTAAATTTAACAACTACCGGTGAGGAATCCAGTTGGATCCCTCCAACCTTTTATTCCCTGCATCTATATAGGTTGCATCAAATAATATCATTCAAATCAATATTCAGACAAATTTCATTAATCGCCCAATAACAGCAATTCAAACATCCAACTATTTATTTTATAGGTTTATATTATTATAAACATGACCAACAGGGTAAGTTACCTTAATTGGTTACAATTATTAAAAATAACGATTGATTTCAATTAAATTAGACGAACATTTAATTTAATAGTCAATATATATATTCAATAATCATCCAACAATAAACAATCATTGCATACAAATATTAAACCTGATTTATATAAAACATAAGTGGGAAAAACGAAGTGAGAAAACTCACCTTGGGTTTCCATCCATTATTAAAACGGTTTGTTTTAATTGAAATAAACATGCGTTTAATTTAATTAAAAATTCCAATGGCTATCAAATCTAACCAAACCAGCTCCAAAACTTCATACTCACCGATACGGTTTCAACGCGACTGATTTCGTCGAATTCTGATAATAATTGAACATGTTACATAATTTATAAATATTTGGTTTAAATTAAAATTTATTAAACCCTTAACTACATTTTAATTAACGTAAATAAATTATACGATTGTATAGTTAGTCATGTGTAATATGGATTAGGCATGTTAAACTCTCCTCGCTATTACTTTTCGTTTTCCTTACCTGTTTTATTCGAACCGTGTAATAATACAATCAACACGTTTAAACTAGGAATCAGCCTCTGTAAACTTGATTAGGAACATTTATTAGGCACAAAATAACATCAGGCTTGATAATACATGTAACGACCCACTTTTTGGCCCGATTTTTGCTATAATTAAACCAACTAAAACCATTCGTAAAGACGGATAGTTAGGGGTACTTACATATTTGCACAAAATAAAAGGAACTTTTCCTTTATCATTACAACAATATTACATCAAAATTACAAGATATACATCGAAGTACATCGGTTACGTAGCAAAAAAGATACTAAGATCAGCAGAAGAATACAAATGCTCCAATATATAATACCTCCAACTAAAAGCCGAATCCTGCTCCAAGCAATTCCAAGGCAAAATCTGCAAACCAAAATACTAGGTTGTCTGTGTAAGAGTTAGGGGCATTCCGAGTTTAGGGGTGAGAACAATAAAATCCAAGTCTGTTGTGGGACTGGTATGGGAACTCAAAACAGTTGTTTTCAGGGTTTATTTTAAAGTTAAGTTATTTACCGGACCACGCTGCTAATGCGGAACGGGTTTACTACATGTGAATACAAGTGCATAGAAATTCACAATGAGTTTTTGAAAAATGAAACTAACATAAGGTCTCGCGGCACACACACCATGCAAACGCACACTTGGGAGTGGTTTCTCCTAATGCAGTCAAAAATGCCTTTAATACATGAAAATCCTCTTTCATATTATTATTAGTTCATAGTGTGAAAACCTTTTGAAAATAAATATAGTAAAAATATATAGATAGGTACCATATACTATACTGACATATGGTATACAATCAAAATCGTACGGGTTCGTAGTGGACATTGGTTTCCAATAATGACCAAGAAAAGGAACTTCCTACTGAACCGAATTTTGAACACCTTTAGAGGGATATCTAAGGATCAACTGATGCTCCTAATGCCAAAACAAGGCCAGGTTACCTCTGTAACTAGGTAACTTAGTGTACGCCCATCTCCCGATCGTTACCGACTTTTTCGAGTGCGCGCCACCAACAACAACAAAAGTAGATGTTTTTCCGTATATGTTAATACCTCGACTCCATACCATGATACACCTTTTATCTAGAGGGAGACAACACCTCATAACCCTATTGCATTTCTTCCTATTTTGGTCATTTACCGGGGTGTGAGGCTTGTCAAGGTCATGACATACACAAAGCTACGCTTCATAAGCCATGCTTTGATCATCCATAGCTCATCATATACTTAAGTATGTCATATTTTCCAATTACTGCGCATCATTGATTTCCGTGAATATATAACCTTTAAGCTCATACGTCTTAGAGAAGGGTGTTAAGCTAAGAGAACAAATTCTCCGCCACCAAGTAGATATATATTTAACAGAAATTGGTACTACTCAGTCAATTGTAATGTTAGACACACCATCCATACAAGTCCATTCTGGGTTTGAACGTAAAAACAATCCAAAATTCCTTCACATACGTTCGGGTTTCTTGCCACTTAACTGATATTAAATTCATCTTCACACACGTCCTAGTCTTCAATGCCAGCTTCAACGTCTTCAACTGCTCCACAACATCGTATTATTACTTGAAATGATTTTCAGACATAAATCAGATCCAGGTCTTTCCAAATAATAAGTGCAATTAAAAAACACAATTATGGAGCACATAGGCTTTCAACCAAATCTCCTTCTATATTGGATTTTGTTAATTAAAACTTTTTTAAACTCATTCTCATATTATCTTTAACAAAATTCCATATTTTAAATTTTCTCTTTTAAACACATCTTTAAATCAAAGATAATCTAGCCTCAAAACCTCAACTAATTTTTGTTTGATAACTCGTTATCCAAATCCAATTTCTTTTGAAAATCCATTAATCCACATTTTAACCATAGTTTCCAGTTAAAATGATTTCTCAGCATTCAATTACTTCCTTCCCAATTCCTACCTTTTAATTTCCTCAAATCAAAGATTTGGTTAAATCCCTAAATTACGATATGAATTTCCATAACTCAATCACATGGGGTTTCAAGAATGATATTATTAAAGATACCATTCACAATAAAACCCAAACCAATCGATATTAAACATAAGTTGCACAGAAATTGTATCTACTTATATTTGATATCAATTGTCATAATCAACGAATACTATAAGAGGAATAACGATAATAATACTTTTCAAATTCCTCAAATAGTATACATTTACAGCACAGAATTTCATATCAAATATCCGAACATTATTTCTATCTAACTTATCATAAACAAATCGGGAAATCCTTATCTTAGTTCGATGATTTATCAAAATCCTTGATATTGGATCTGGATAGAAATACCATTAACTTATCCTTAATAATAATCTCTGTATCCAACTGGTACTATAGGAAGATTAACAATAAACTACCTTTTAAATTCCTGGAATAGTAAGAGTCATCATCTATCGAATTAATACCGAGTATCCGAAGATTTATCTCTAATCATATCTAATTTTAAAATTGGAAAACCTGTTTTAATTTAAATAATCGGTTCAAATTCCATATAAAATATTTTTAATACTTTTAAACCTTTGAAAACATTTCAAAAATCATTTAAAATGATTACTTATAGTTTGGAAAACATTTTGCGGGTTAAGATCTCAAAATATATTATTTTCAAAGAAAACATTACAATAACGTTCCAAAAGCGTTACAAAATAGTTATATTGGCTAACTTAATCAAAATAACCTTTATATTATCCAAACCTTAAATTTTATGATTCAAAACACTTTTAAATAATTTATAATGATTTTACAAAAATTCTCCATATTTCTAAAATGTTTAAAATGGCTATTTATAGTTACAGTCGATAAATCGCACTTACATCGACCTTTTCCAAAACGATTTTATACATAAGTTGAAAAGTATAAGTCAGAATTAAACTCTTCTTTCACTCATTTGAAAGCCATTGTTAATAGAAACCAAATGTTTTCCATTTTGTGGAAATCCGATTTGAATTGGAAAAATTATAAGCGTTTAAAGTTTGCAATTAAAATACGTGAACTGTCGTTGTGCGACAAGCTCTATTTTGACCATAATATAATTTCATATAAAAATTATTCTAAACCGCTTCAAAATAATTTAGTAAACCATATGTACTTATATAAACTCTTTTCTAGATATTATCTAGAAAAATCAAACTTCACCTTTTCAAAACCAAACTATTTTCCACGATTCTTGTCAAAAACCTGTTTAACAAGACGTTCCCTTTTTACGAAGACTATTTGTATACATTTCTATTCCATTTCTAATCTCAATTTTGAAAATAAATTTCAAACTCCAATCTCAATAATAATAGTGCTTCCAATTATGAAGAAGATTAGCCGATTTGCCGATCACAAACGCAATATCATAATTGTCATGTCAAAGTGTGTGCGAAACAACATCAATAACCATTATCAATATCTATAGCAACCATCATTAACATTATTAAATAAATAATAATCATGCACAAGTGTTATAACACTAACACTTAATATTATATGTGTTCTAAACCAAGAACCATCATTCATCACAACAATTATCAACCATTAACATCCATAGCCGGTTCAAATTGATTACACTAATTAACTATCCAAATTATACCAAACCTTTCACTAGTTAGTGTACAATAAACTAGTGAAGAAATTTAAAGAGTTCTCACCAACATAGCTTTCCCATTCTTCAAGGTAGGCGAGTCTAGCTAACTACGAACTGACCGTCGGACAATATTTCGACACACCGTCTTCTTTGCCAATATATATATAATGTATATTAATATCTTTATCTTTTCTTTATAAGAGGAGGAGGAGGAGAACTTTGTCAAGGTGGTGGTGGAGGGAGGTAGTGGCTCATGGAAAAATTAAGGAGGAAAGAAGGGTAGAGGAAGGAGGAGGAGAAGAGGCTAGGAAGCCATAGATGGAGAGCTTAAAAAGGAGATGGAAAAGTGAGAAGTGGAGTGTATGAAATTGGAATGATTCGGTGCCTTTTTGTAGTAGTAAAGAAGGGGAATACATATAATTTCCCAAAATGACATTTCGTGGGACACATGTCTTATTCTAAAGCTCCATTAGCATGCATGTTGACACATGTCCTACATGCAATGCTCTTTAACGTGCACGATGACACCTCATGGGACACTTGTCTCTCATGCATGCTTAGGTCCATGCATGTAGACAAATATCTTAGATAATTGTTAAAAAAAAGGAGAAGCTACTTTTAGTAGCATTTTACTCAAAAATGCTATAGAAACTCATAGACAACACTTATAACAAACACTACCAATAGTCCTAATATTCATAAAATTATATTTATATCTGATAAAAGATCATAGTAACAAAATATAGTTTAACAAACGAACATGGTAATTTCTTGTCAAAATTATATTGTTATATTAAATATTCTTAACCATATATATTTAAATCAAAATCATATTTAAATCAAATTAAATTTACTTTACATTCAGAAAATTCAAATTAAGTATTCAAAATTCTAACTTTAAATTGGTTAAAATTCTAGATCGTTACATTCACCCTCCCCCCTTTAAAACTTTTCGTCCTCGAAAAGGAAAGGGAATTGTAATTACCCATTTAACATTTTGTAGATTTTCAAGGTTAAATTTTTTTTATACCAAAACTCCCGTCCTCATAATGGAAATGTCGGGTAGACTATTCTAGCACACATAGTTCCAGACAACCGTATCTATCATGTTATCCAACGACAATTTTCAATTACCCGTTATATTCAACTCATCGTTTACTGGGCCAATTTCTTATACTCAATGATTTATCGCCTTTAGGAAAATTCAAAGTCATAAATTATTCTCTTAGATCTTATCTTGCAAACACAAAGGTTATGAAACTTATTCCTTTTTAGTTTCCAACAATTACTGTTATTCTTTACATGAAAAACTCGATCATCTCAGAACTCAGCTTATTTAAATGTTTCAGTTTAGGTAATTTCTTCTTACTATGCCCGCTTGCCAAATATCCTTCAACCAAACTGTGAAACTTAAGTCACAAGGTATTCTTCTTTACATAGACAGTTCCTTTTGTTACCACAATGTACTTTGGAACTTGTCGACTGTCCAAAATTGTCGATAATTCAAGATTTTTAATTCCTAATATTGTTTAAGTTTGGCTATTAATATTAATTATCCCAAATTCAAGGTTACAAAAATTATGTCCTTTAAACTTTAAAGAAATCTCTTAGATATATCTTTATTAATAGCTTTAACCAGTAGTACTTAACCATTTTATCGAATTCCTAAAATAATGTCAAATATCCTATAGTCATATTGTGAAACTGAATTCACATGATATTTTCATTTCAAATTTAATCAGTTGGGGAGGACTAATTATAAAATATCCTGATTGATTAATTTCAACTTAGCCTTTAAATTGTTTCTCAAACTACCTTTATACTTGGATTACATATGTAAATTACAGCTTTACATATATGTCGTTTAATCAACTGTGAAATTCCAATCACAAGATGTCCATGCTCAAGTTTTAATTTCCAAATATTTTCAAAAATCTTTTTCCTTTATATTCAAAATATATTCTTTCAAAATCAATTTCAAAAATAATCAATTTCAAAGTAATTCCAATTCTTATTCAAAATTTTGATTTAAGTTTTCAAACTATATATCTTTTCAAAACCAATTTTTTTGTATCAAAATACACTTTCTCGTATACTCTCTACTTAATTTACTGGCTTATCCTTACTACAGGTTCCTGATATAATTCTTACAACTCTATCAAAATTTTCAAGATCTCGCTTTTCTCTTCAAATTCACATTAATTAACCAAACACTTTTCTAAATGGGTTTAAGTATATATTGATGTTTTAATCGGAATCATATAGTCATCACACTTTCAAAACTCAAAAATACACACTGATGATATTGTAGTCATTAACAGAATCATCTTCAAGCGAGTACAGTGTGATTCTATATCTATCTAGTATACTTAAGGCTTTGTATATACGTTGATCAGGCGTATATGCAAAATCTTCTTATACTTGATAGTCCAACCTCAACATCAAATAAAATACTTAAACTCTTATTATTTATTTTGATTTTTAACCATATTAATTAATTTATTTAGAGGAGAATTACCTTAACAATTTTGACCTAAGTTTATCCCTTAACATGAATTCTATTATTAATCCTAAAGCTTAATTCATTATACATGAAAGGCGCTCTCTCAAACGTAGTACTCTAGAAACTCATTCTAGGCATTACTAACCCTATCTCTAATGAGCTTAATCTTAGGGGATATTACTAACCCCAATTATAATGAGTCCTTTCTCTTTCATTCAAATGAGTCATACCCCATAGCTTTGTATAAACCAAAGCTCTGATACCACACTGTAACGACCCGCCTTTTTACCCGATTTTTTCCAGTAATTAAACCAACTTAAACCGTTCATAAAGACAGATAGTTAGGGTTACTTACACATCTGCACAATATAAAAAGAACTTTTCCATTATTATTACAATAATATTACATCAGAGTTACAAGAGGCACACCACAGTACATCGATTATACTGCAGAAAAAAACTAAACTCAGTGGAAGAATACAAATGCTTCAATATATAATACCTCAAGCTAAAACCAGAATCCTGCTTCAACTAACTCCAAGTCCAAATCTGCAAACCAAACTATTAGGTTGCCCGTGTAAAAATTATGTGCACCAAGAATTTAGGTGTGGGAACAATAAACTCCAAGTCAGTGATGTGATTGGTGTGAGAACTCAAAATAGTTGTTTTTAGGGTTTATTTTAAAGTTCAGTATTCACTGGACGACGACACTAACGTGGAATGGGTTTACTACATGTGAATTCCAGTGCATTGAAATTCGCAATGACTTTTTGAAAAATGAAACTAACATAAGGTCTCGCGGCACACACACCATGCAAATGCAAATTTATGCAAGGTTTCTCCTTATGTAGTCAAATATGCCTTTGATACGTGAAAATCCTCTTTCATATTATTATCAGTGCATAGTGTGAAAAACCTTTTGAAAATAAATGTATTATAATATCCAGCATAGGTGCCATATACTATATTGACATACGGTATACAAGCAAAATCGTATGGGCTTGTAATGGAGATTAGGTTTCCAACAATGACCAGGCAAAGGAACTTCCTTCCGAACTAAATTATGAACACCTCTAGAGGGATCTCAAAGGATCAATTGATGCTCCTCATGCCAACATAAGGTCGGGTTACCTCTGTAACTAGTTAACTTAGAGTACGCCTGAGTATGTCATCTCCTAGTCGTTACCGACCTTTCCAAGCGCGCCAACAACAACCACAAAAGCAGATGTTTTCCTACATAGGTTAATGCCTGGGCTCCATACAATGGTACACCTTTTATCTAGAAGGAGACAACACCCCATAACCATGTTGCATTTCTTCTTGTTTTGATCATTTACCAGGTGTTAACCCAGTTCAAAACTCTTCCGTCAAAATGCGATAAAATATACGGTTTAAAGAAGTGGCCGATTATTCGTAGATCGTCTACGATCCATGACTATGATGTCTATTTCTTATGGTTTCAAAACGACCTCAAGAACTATCCAATCTTGCATCATGCATTAAACATGTGGTCACAGAGCCTAGGGATCTTGTATCATGCATGGACAGTTTGGTCCTTCTAGCAAGTTGAAACATGTAACCTCAAGAACAAGTCACATAACCAATGGATCGGCTCAAACATAGGTGCGTCGATCAATTCCAAGGATGATGTGTCTAAGAGCATTGAAAGGAAGATGCACTCCAGGGTGAAGCTTACGATTCATATAGGAAGAGGCATATCAGCCCGCTATTGAAGGACATAATAATGGATCAGTGAAACAATCAATCAGGCTAAAGATGGATCAACCTAAGAACATGTCACATACACTTTGAATCGGTCGCAAGCACATGGATCGAATCAGGACATAAGGCATGGATCGGGTTAAAATGCAAAGCATGAGTCGGTTGTGGTTCATGTCGAGTCAGCAGTGATGGATCGGTTGAGCTTGACATGTTGATGCAAAGCATGGGTCGGTTCAAGGAAATGGATGGATCGTGGCACAAATGCATGGATTGTGGGAAAAATACATGGATATTGGCAAACATGAAAGCAAAATTGTTTTAGATCGTGAACGTACAGTCAAGTGGCTCCCAGAACATCATGGAATGCAAATAATCCATGCATGGATCGGTGAAACGATGGTCACCCATGATTCATTTAAATAATGTTGTATCAACTTGCTACGCTAGGTCCTGGAGTGTTGTTTGACATAAAATCATGACCAATGCATGTGATAACATACAGTTTAGCTACTTCAGGACATAAAGCATTAGTATGCATGGTTCATATTGGATCGCATGTCATTACTTCAGGACATGGAGCGCATATCTTAGTGGAACACAAGTGGTCCAAGTATGAATCGGTTATATTATGATGTATACGAGTTAACATGGAACACCTCTTAAAAGAACAATTCAAGAGTCATGTATGTGGGTTAGATCACTTACATTTGGATCGTGTGCATATGTGGATCATGTGCATTTCAATGAAAACTCCTGAACACTCCTATCTCCACCTATAAATACCAGACAACTTCCCACATAAGGGAGCGTTAGATTTTCTCCTGTCGAAGTCTGCCATTATTGATCTCAAGCTTTTCAGGCATTCTTCTTCTCTATAGACTATCAAGCTTCTCCATCGGATCCAATTATCGAGATTGACTCCGATAATCACTGAAACTCGTGGAATTAGCATATGTTTCTACTGTGAAGATTGTAAACCATTGAGAAGCATTATAATTGAAGATCAATATTGTAACTTGATATGGAGAAATCAATAAAATACGTGTTCAAAATGGATATAGGCCTAATCAGCAGCTAAACCACTATAAATTATATTCTTCTTTACCTTACTGTTAATTACTGCTTTTTGCTTTGTTTTTCTGCAATTGAAAGGTGTTTTCACACCTCTCTGGGTGTTAGCCCGTTTTTGGTATTAACATTTTGGTGCCCACCATGAGGCTCAAACCCACAACCATAAGATTAAGAGCCTTGATTTGGAAGCTTTGAAGCCTCTTTTTTCACTATAGATTCGCGAGGTCTAAAAGGTAGGTTCGTGAAAGGATTTCTCTCATGAATAGAAGATTATCAGACGTTATGGAACCTTTGAAGAAAAATAGTAAACACGCGAGATTTTCAGTAAATGCCGCTGATGACACCGCATCCTCTCCTCTAACTAACAAACCGACCATTGATCAAACTCCAAGAGGTGATGTAACTCGGTGAAAGCTTGATGTTGTAGTAGTCGGTTTAAATCAGCAAATGGAAGCCTCAAATAAAACCTTGATGAATAATCTGGATGCTCTCCTAGCTGCCCAAAATAATACTCCAAATCATAGAGTTGAAATTGACTTGGAAGAGAATGCACATTCCTCCAGTTTGGATCGTCATAAGAGGAATCCTAGAGCTACTCATGGAAGGAACTTGGGAAAAGAAGAGAATCAAGGTTTCCACGTCGAGGAAATAGATGTAACACCCTGTATTTTCTGTGAACATAAAAGTAACAAAACAAAGTATAATTAATTTTAAAAAGAAGAATTAAGGGAAACGGGTTACGCCATTGCATTCATCTCGGAATTCTGCTTGAGATAGAGTCCGAGTTTGCGTAAATCAGACTCCGTTTGAAGAAGTTATGGCCTTTAGAAGTTTCAGAAAATTTAAATTAATTAAAACAGCTCAATTCAAAATTCAAATCACACACCCGGGCTGGGCGGGAAATTTACCGCCCAGGACCCAGGCCAACCAGGGGGCGGACCTGGGGGTCGACCTGAGTGACATAGGTCGACCAAGGAGTCGACCTGGGGTCGATCTCCCCCCTGTTTCCAGATTAGAGAACTGGTTCATTTTTCTGTATTTAGATGCCAGTTCTGACCAGATTAGTTGATCCCTATGATATTTAAACACCCCCAAAACCCACTTTCTCTCCACATCAAACCATTGTAACGCTATGGTGCCCTAATTCTAATTAAAATAAATCAATGGCATCTCTACTCTGTTGAAACCTAAGCTAGAACTAGTGCTTCTTCTTCTTCTTCCAATCTGAATAGGATTAAAAGAGAACAACTACAACCCTTTTTCTTTTAGAATCCAACCAAGGTGAGTATAGTTATTTCAGATATGAAATTTAACTATGATCTTGACATGGTTATAAATCTGAATTTGAGACTATGCATATTCTTGTTTATCAAATCTGTTTTTCTGTGTAGATCTATCTTATTAATATTATAGTAACTATTCTATATCTCTTCCTTCCTTCTGTTTTATAGCCAGGCTACCACGAGCCTAAGCCAAATCTCATAAGAGATTGACGCATGAACGCTAAATTTAGGAAAAATAGTGAATGATGCATAGTTATACATGACTGATTTGTGACTGATTTGAGAAAAGAACATATGTTGTAATTTAAGATTTGGATCTGGGCATACTATATATGATAGTCTGTGATTTGGAAAAAGGAGAATTATTGTGTATATGACTTAGGCGCAAAGATCTATATTATAATAGGATAACTATTAAATGTGAATACGCCTAAATGGCGATTTTGGATATTTGGCATACGCTGAAATCAAAGGCTATAATTTGGCATAATTCATATTGTATACCATGATTTGGGGTTTTTGGAGAATATTCTGTACTGTGTAAATTTAACTAAAATTTGGGGCATATGTTATATTGTGAATTATGACCATAAATTGGGCATGTAAAATTAGGCTGAATTTTATGATTAAGCGAGGTATGTCAATGGAATTTCAAGGGATGATTAAATCTGCTAAATCGCTTAACTTGCTAAATCTGTTGAATCTGAATACGGTAATTTGGGTTATGAAAATCTGCAGGCTCGATCTAAAATTGAGTAAAACAACTTAATAGAACTTGAATAATCTATTGTAACTTGTGAAGAAGTTTAATTTGTTGAATTGGGATAATTAGTATGATATTGGCGTAATCTGTGATTGAATACTTTAGCTAAAAATAAGAATTCCGAGACACAAGGTTAGACTCTGTTTGCGGTAGAAGCCTGCCCGGACCCAACCAGCTTAACCAGCAATCACAAACTGTCAATCTAATGTGAGAGGTCGTAGGCATAACTAAAAGATGCTTAGACACGAGGTTAGGTCTGGCTTGCAGCAGAAGTCTTCCTGGAACCGCCCGGCACATCCCGCGGCCACAAGCTACCGACCTAATGTGAGAGGTCTGTGCATTAGTAATTAATTAATGCAAATCTAGGGTAAATATGATGCCTAAAACATGTTGGGTGGATGAGGTTAAATCAACTGGGCCGATGAATCTAATAAACCCGTTTCGTAAATCCGTAGGCCCAATACAAGGTTAGGTAAAACAATCTGTAAGTCTGTTAATCTGTATATCTGATCCTTTAGTCTAAAAACTTGTCTATTTACTTATATTGGAAAGGAGGAACCAAGACATTCCGGTGCCGACATCTGTCTCTCCTTCGAATTGACGCGCTTTTCCTTTTTCTCTTTTCAACAATTAGGTTTTCACACCGTTATTCTCCCCTTCCAAATTCAACCTCCGCTTCCATGTCTGCTAACAACGCCTTCAAAATACGATTCTCTCTGCTCCTATCTCCAACGAACTAACCCTCTCCCCCTCCGTGTTTCCTTCCGCTCAATTGCTTCTACGCAAACGGCGTCCGTCTACTCAATTTTGTTATCAATTTCAATTTCAGAAGCACGTCGTCCCCCAATCTCATCGCTCCGTCGGCACTTCGATTCTAAATTGTTAGTCATCATTTTATCTCTCCTGTATCCTACTCAATTTATCATATCTTAGTATAATCTCTGTACTGCCTGAATTACCACTTACATCATATTTTTTTAATTAACATCACCGTTTCCATTACGTACCCGTACGATGCTTCTGCAAACAACGTGCTTAATTGATATACTATATACATACATATTTTGCTGCAAAAACTGTATGCTCACACTATATGTCTACCAGTATGTTCGTTCCATTAACTATCATAAAACCACTGCGTTTTTTTTACACCATTAGTGTTGAAATTATGGATTGTACCACTAATAATTATCTTGACAGGGTTTCAGTTGACATGTTCTTCCAATTAGATTTCTAAATGCACGTGCATTAAAATGTTTGGAAGAAAGTAATTACCGACTATATGGCTTTACTGAATGGATATAAGAGAATCATATGTCCCCTAATCAAATTCGATTGAGCAAATTCTTAGACATAGAAACTTAAATATTTAATGAACTATACAAGCCTATTTTCAGCACAACAAACACAAACTGAACCCGGCAAGTGCTTCAATCATATATTGTAAAACAGTCATCATAAAGCAATTCATACTATACCTAATTTTGATACCGTCAGCCTTCCACCTTAATTTGTTAATTTTCACATTTCCGTTCGCTGCAATGTACAATATGGATGAGTTTTTGGTTTGTACGTCCACTGTCTAGATTTTCAACACCGAAAAATTTACACATATCATTAATTATTTAATCTTTTTACTTCCCATATTACATAAATGGTTGTTGCGATGCAGATTACAGATTGTACACTTGCTACACATTTTTCGATGCATATGCTCCACACATGCTTCTGAATATATTTGGTGAGGTGAGCTTATATTCCCCGAGTCTTATCAATGTTTTTATCTCTTTTTCGACTTAAAGCATGCAGCATACCATCTCATGGTCGGTTTGTTAAACACTTATCACATTACTTAAATTTTTTAATGCAAAACTTATAAAGAAAGCTAAAATATTTACATAATTTGCATCAGTAAATACGACGGCCTTCAGGAACATCATGTCCATTAGTCATTGTATGGCAATGCGTATTTGACATAATTTTGATACGAGTGTTGTTTTATCATTCTTCCACTCCATGGTACTACTTGGGATTTGACTGTGAAGGTTGTGTGCCATGTTTTATTTGTTCATCATCAGTTTTAGCTCAAGCGTTGTACTTACAATTTGGTTCTTCTAATGTTGATGTTTACACCATTTTTTATTTTTTTTAAATGTCTGAATGCTTCAATCGAAATGTCATTTTTTGTTCGAATGCTTCATTAGTTCAAACAAACTGACAGTATTACGTTTGTCGCTGGCATTACTTTTTCGAACAGCTCATATTTTTATTTTGATATTTACCTACTGAATATTCATTGTGACCATACACAGTGCTGATCAAATTTTGAACACACAATAGTGTGTGTAAACGTGAATAGCCTAAAATTATGAAGCTACAATACTCTGCATATAACTGTACATATATATGCTATAAAAATACGATTTATTCTTCTGCCTTTTTTACGTACATTGGTTTGAGTTCACATTCCTGTCCGCCTACTGTGAATGTTGTAAACACACACGAGCTATTTATATTACATTGACCGTACTACTTCACAGTATTCAAAGTATATGGCAAACTTCAGGGAACAAATCGTTCAGCTCGGTTTCTCTCCAGTCTAAATAACTGCTTTATGTGGTTAATTTCGCTAATAGTTCATAGCTTATGTGGTTTATTTCCTTCTGTTCATCGTTTTTTTACTGGGCTTTTGTTAGTTTATGTATTTGAAGCTAATGCTCAAAATTGGAACTTACTTTAGATTCACTTGAAAATATTGATTTAACTCATTATTTCAGTGCTTTATCTGTTTATTTGTAAATTTTCAATTTTTGTACTGATTAAAGTTATAATGTTGTGCGAAATATTATAACATCCTACTTTTCCACATACACCTATG
Organism: Allium sativum; assembly: GCA_030737875.1. Lineage (NCBI taxonomy): Eukaryota > Viridiplantae > Streptophyta > Magnoliopsida > Asparagales > Amaryllidaceae > Allium > Allium sativum. The sequence continues at coordinate 163,540,074 of CM060916.1, read as the reverse complement.
GTAGGCTCAGACTTTTTATGTCGTAGTTCCTTTCATTCCGTAGATCAATTACGTTTTTAGTAGATAAAAATTAAATTATTTATGGATCAGTCTAGTTAAAACCAGATGTTGTTGCAATGATTGGTTCATAAAATTTATTTACCTAAAAATAAAATTGTACAGTTTGGTGACTTTTGAAATGGGATTCATGATTCATTTCTCTTCTATTTTGGTTCCAATCTGTATGTAATCACCACCATCAACAATCCTGTTAGTTATTGGATTCCATTTATGTTGTTATGCGAGGATGGAAGAGAGATAAATTTGTAGTAAAAATGGAGAATGGTAAATTGTATTTTTGGCACATAAGTATGCAAATTCTAGACTTTGAGAAAAAGAGATGTAGTCTAGATTTCTTCTTCATCTAAATGCATACATGCAAAGAATTTTTCTTTAATCCAAAAACCATTGCATCAAACACGAACAACATAAGGTAACTAGGTAAAAAGACAACTCAATTCAATAATTTAAATGGTTCATTTATTTCTTTCATTCTTCGTCACTTTCAACGTTTTCTAAGTTCAACATAAGTAAAGTAGAAATAAATATTTACTTAACTGTACTTGAAAAATAAACACATGTAGAATATATAGTACTATAGCTAATATGTCATTAAAATTCATTTATATATACATATTTATGATAAATAATTGTATCAAAATATCAATATTGAACATATGTGCAACCCTCATGGATAGGATAAAAAAATCATAAAATATGTAAAACTCAGTAATGTAATTGATTTGCGAGCGTTATAGTACTATAATCAAATATATTGAGAATAGGTTACTAGAAACAAGTATGCATAATATTGAACATGTGTGGTGTAGGAGTGCATGCATGCGTGTGTGAGCTCATGCATGCCTGTGTGCTCATATGTATAGAGAGTGATAGAGGGGGCGTGTGATGCGTTATGAAATGCTCTGAATTCATATAGTTCCTTCCCACGTAATTTTAATACCAACCCTCATTGAATTGATTATTAACGTAGATGGAGGTGACAATCGTTTTTCATACAATTTCTATACAACCAATCAAAGTGAGGAGACTTTTGGGTGAACACGTATATTTTAAAAAGTACCGTATAACAGCGAGCGGGTTAAACCAAGAGTTATACAGACTTCTTTCATGGAACTAATTCGTTTCAAATCATATGTACTCATGGATGATAACCATTCAATCATCATTTAGTATTATATCTTATAATCAAATCTGAATTAATTATACATCAACATAATATAACATTCATGACCGTAGTTAAAAAAAAATTCGCCTCCTTTTTAGAATTGCTATGAGCTATCATATATTTTCCAGCCCAAAAATAGCATTCGTAAATGTATAAAATAAATCACCTTTTACAATACGTTAACTGATTTTGGACTATGGTGAAAATTGTAGGATGCGACCACTTATGTTTAGAATAAATGTTGGTCTTTTTTTCAATATTTAATACGCTTCCTGTTGTTGTGAATCCAATCCAAAGGAAATTCAGGAGGCCAATGTGTAATTGACAATGTTGATCAAGTACGCAAAATGGCATAAAGATTAAATGCAAGTAAAGATGTATTTCATATGTCTTTCATGTATTACTTCTTTGCTGATTATTTTCATTATAATAAATGGTTAAAAATAGATGCAGATCTTAATATTTCTAGGTATACTATTTTTTTGAATGTAACATATTTATTCCATGCTTATTTGGAGAGGGGGTTAAATCTGCCATTTTTGCTAGCATTCTGAGGTGTATATCAGGAAAATGACAAATCATGTGCTGAAAAAGCTTCTAGTTTGGTCATACTCATCTACAAAATCATTTGTGTCTGCTTTCCAATATTATTTTGAAGTACATGGTTTTACCCTTAAAATTATGTGAAATAGCAATCCTGAAATCATGAGTTATTAGTTATCAATACAACTGCATCGTGTTTACAGTAATTTTCATTTGCATTTGAGTTATTAGTAATCAATACAACTGCATCATGTTGACATTAATTTTTATTTGCATAAGTTACAAGTAAGTATACTGCAAAATAATGTTGCAGTACGCCTTTGTTGTGATTTTTTTATTTCGGTCATCTCATTCGCCAAAGCCTTCGTTAAATTTAGTGATTGCCGACGCTGGTTTTCGTTCGCTAAACTTCTTACACTCCCTACCAGTCATGGTTGATGGTCCTTCTCCAGTGTACATAGCATTTTAATAATTTTCTTCAACTTAAATTTAAGAACCGTCTATGACGGAAATGAGTAATATACATTATAAACATATTTTTAGATAAACGCATGATAAATTAATACTTGCATGTTGTAGCTTGGAAAACTAAAAAGGGAAGATTCAGTATAATGGTCAACCATTCATTTGTGTTCCTAACAACTAACATTATTATTTGGCCGTAACCTCCAATTACATCAAACTAATTTTTTAATCAAGTCCATAAATATGTTATTCACTCACACATAAAACTTTTGTACTTAATTGCAGATATTGGTTAGCAACATATTATCGATAATTCCCATCAAGAAAGGAGTGCAAGAGAGCAAAGAAAGATGTCAATGAACAAGCGGAAAAGGAGGGGATCGACATCCGGTGTATCAAACAGAAAGGCAATCCATAGGCGAACACAAAGTAAGGCAAATATGAACATCTTTTCTCTGTACTCTTTCCACGCTTTTGTTTATTACTAAATAAATTACTATTGTACGCACTGTAGGGGGAAACGTAATGTAAGAAGTGCAAGTCGATAATGCTGCAATTCTGTTTGCAACAAAAAACCAGTAGGTATGTTGCTTGCCGAGTATTCACTATACATTTATCCTCTCCTATTAACTATTACAATATGTTATGTATAACCACTCCACGTTTCATTTTTAGTTGTTATTGGCACCAGCAACGGCGAACAAAACTGTTCAACTTTTTTTCCCACTAATTCCAACGAAACTATTAGTACATATGATTTTTTATTCCGACTTACATACATCATCCACGTTGTTGTGTCTGATTGATTTAAAACTTATGGATGTAGGGAAAATGTTTGAACCATGGAATTTTGGTGGTCCGACGTACTCTTGCACACACTGTAACACATTGGTTTGGTATGAAGAAAGACATAGAAAATCAAGAAGACCAAATATATGTAACACCCCGTATTTTCTATGATCGTATAAGTAACAAATCAGAGAATAATTAAATTATAATATAAGAATCAAGGGAAACGGGTTGTGCCATTGCGTTCGTCTTGAAATTCTGCTTGGAAACGAGTCCGAGTTTTCGAGAAACGGAGTCCGTATGAGGGAGATATGGCCCTCCGAAGTTTCAGAGAATTTCAGAATCGAAAACAGCTCGAAAATTCGAATTCGAATTCAAAATTCCAGAACAGACTGGGCGGGAAAATTCCCACCCATGGACTAGGTCGACCTGGGGGTCGACCATAGTGTCGACCTCCCAGGGGCCAGGTCGACCATAGTGTCAACCTGGCGGGACCAGGTCGACCATAGTGTCGACCTGCCTCCCGAACCCTCTTTCTGAACCTGATGCATTCTAATGTATTTAGACTCGTTTTCTGTCTAGATTCGTCCGCCTAATCCTATATAAACAGCCCCCCTAGCCTCATTTTCTCTACACAAATTCATTCTGTCTATATTCTGCCTCTGCTCTAATTAAATATAAAAATGGCGTCACTACCCTGCTGGAATCAAAACTTGTACTGATGCATCTTCTTCCAACCTGAGTAGAATTAAAAGCTAAATCAAATCTCAAATCCAAGTTTAGAGCTACGACAACGATTAAAGAGGAATAATTCAACATTTCTGCATCAACAACAGTTTATTATCCTTTCTTAAAACCACGAAAGGCAAGTACAGTTATTTTCCGCTATAAACTGTAATTATAATTGTGACATGATTATAAATCTGAATCTGAGGCTATGTATATTCTTATCTGTCAGATCTGTTTTTCTATGACTATTCTATACCTCTTTCTTCGTTCTGTTCTATAGCCAGGCTACTACGAGCCTGCGCCTCATCTCATAAGAGATTAACGCACGAAAGCTAAATTTTGGGACAGATAATAATGCATAATTGGACATGAAACTGTTGCCTATGAGACTATTGCCTATGACTATGATTCATGACTATAAGACTATTGCCTATGACATTGAATAAGAAACTATTGTGATTAGTCGCCCATGACTATTGTGGTTAGTTGCCTATAACTATTGTAGTGAGTTTCTTATGCCTATTCCCTTAATGATGTTAGATCTCATATTTAGTATGTAACTTTGCTAGTTTATTCCCACTCACTGTTATGTACATCGAGCCTACAAGGCCATTTCATGAGTATTTAGAGAACTTGTGGAAACATGTTATACGGGGATTGGGCGTAGCTTAATTAAGTAAATCTGGCATAGCAAATATGTTGGCATAATCTGAGTTGGCTATAATAGAGAATGATTTACATGTGTATTAGTCTTGGACATAAATAGCGAACCAAAATATTAAATCTAGTTTTGACATGAACTGTAAATGGGAATATTAAGGCTAAGATTTGGGGCATATATTGTATTATGAATTATGACCTTGATTTAGGCATGTAAGTTAGGCTGAATTTATGATTAGGCAAGATATGTAAATAGAGTTTTAGATATGCATAATCTGCTAAATCTGTTATCTGCTAGATCTGTTAAATTGCCTAATCCTTTATCTGCTAAAACTGTTGAATTGCCTAAACTGCTAAATCTGTTATGTGCTAAATCTGTTATATTGCCTAATCTGCTAGTTCTGTTATATTGCCTAAACTGCTAATTAAATTGAATTGCCTAATCTGCTAATTATGTTAAATTGCCTTATCTACTAAATCTGCTAAATAGCCTAATCTGCAAGATCTGTTATCTGTTTAATCTGTTGAATGACGTAATCTGTTGGAACTGAAATGCTAAAATTTGAAGTATGTGAATCTGTAGGCTCGATTTAAAATTGAGCAAAACTTGTTAATAGAACCTTGAAAAATCTACTGTAACTTGTATAGAAGTTTAATCTGTTAAATAAACAGAATTAGTCTAATATCTGAAAAATCTGTATTGGAATGAATTGGCTATGACACGAGGTTAGACTCTGTTTGCGGTAGAAGCCTGCCCAAAACCAACCGGCTTAACCAGCGACCTCAAACTGTCAGTCTAATGTGAGAGGTCGTAGGCATAACTAAAATATGTTTAGACACGAGGTTAGGTCTGGCTTGTGGCAGAAGTCTGCCCGGAACTGCCCGGCATATCCAACGGCCACAAGCTACCGACCTAATGTGAGAGGTCTGTGCATTAATATTTAAATAATGCAAATCTGGGATAAATATGATGTCTAAAACGTGTTGGGTGGATAGGGTTAACCAAATTGGACTAATGAATTTAAAAAACCCGTTTCGTGAATCTATAGGCCCAATTACAAAGTTAGACAAATATGTAAATCTGTTAAATCCGTATATCTGATCCGTTAGTCTGAAAACTTGTCTGATCTGTGAACTAGTTGATCTGAACTCTGTATGTCTGAACTTGTAAACAAGTTAATCTGAAATCTGTTAGTCTGGGGGACACAAGGTTAGGAGGGAAATTACTTATGTCATCTGTTGTTTGGGACCCATATTAGTCAATAACCCTTTCTGGTATCAAAACTTTGACCCAACAGTAGGAAGGGTCCGGGCACGCTTACTGAACTAATTATAAGCGGTTCATTCTGATAATGGCGAGGGATGTTGATGGTGCGTTCCAACCGGGTCATGTGCGTGCATGGATCCCGGTCTACCTCTGAAGATGTAAGACGCCGTGACATCTGTAAATAGGCCTGTGCCAATTGGTTGTCACTTTAGGGAGTGATACACCCTATTGTGGAGCCGACACAGGGTATTTATGTATTAGGGAGCCGATCGCTTGGGGTAGGGTTTTAGGGTACACTTAGTTCTGTCTGTTTCTATTGGTACCGTCTGTTTCTGTTGGGTGGCAACACCTGTCTGTTTCAGCGTGGTTCCATCTGTTCGGGTGGTAAAGGCCCATTTACTAGTGTACACCTAATTCTACATTCTATTTCCATAGGGATTAATCTGTTTCTGTTTCTGTTCGGGTGGTAAAGGCCCATTATTAGCATTCTGCTTCTGTCTGTTTCTGTTCGGGTGGTAAAGGCCCATTACTAGCATTCTGTTTCTGTCTGTTTCTGTTCGGGTGGTAAAGGCCCATTATTAGCATTCTGTTTCTGTGGAAATTATTTTGTTCCTGTTTCTGCTTCAGTTTAGACATTAGGGTGACACCTAATCCTGTTATACTAGTATTAGTGCAGAATAATGAAAAGTAATATTATTCTGTTTCTTCTGTTTAACCTAAGTACATCTGCTGCTCCTGTTACTGTTATCTCTTATCCAGCTTATTTTCATGTCATGGTTATTATTATCTGTTCATACGCTAAAAGTCACTGGACTTGCCAGACTTTATGTCTGGCCTTGCTTGTTTTCGCCCTTTTTCTTCCATTTCCCCCCAGGTTTTCCAAGGAGGCAATACTTTAGCTTGATCCGGATTTCTTCTGCTTGAAGTACTTAGAGTGCTTAAAGTATGGCTTGACTCCTGATGGCAGCTTCTGTGGAGATTATGATTTTAAAGTTTTGTACTCTGATGATTTTCTGAACAAGACTGATATTTATGTACTTGAGTTTTTCTGGAAAGATGTAACCAAACTGATTTCTGTTTTCTGCTGAAATAAAGTTATAATTTCTCAAGTATTGTTTATTTGTCTTGTAAATTTCTGTTCTGTCTACTAAAACGCTCCACCAAAGTTAAGGCATTCCCTTTTGTGAGTGTCCTTAACGGAGGTGGGGTGTCACACTTGGTATTAGAGCTGAAGGTTACTAGATTTGATAAAAAGTTTTGAAAACTATTTTCAAAAAGGTTTTAAAAAGGAAGTATTTTCAAAAGTAAAGCATATTTTTGAAAAACATAATCCCCAAAAAGCCATACATCTATCTTTTCCGTTCTTCGTTTTAAATCTTTTTCTTTCATTCCAGCATGTCTGGGAATCTTAACTTTCTAGAGGGCGTGCCAATACCTGGCTGGTTCAGGAGGTACTTAGAGGCTAGGGCCAACGATGCAGGCCCAGCGGATATTCCTCCTCCAGCTGCAGCGATTCCTCCTCCTCCGCCCCCTCCTCGTGCAATTGCTTTTTCAAAGATCTGTAAAGATTTTAGGGCCATGGGTGGAAAGGATTTCAAGGGAACTGAATCATTCGTAGAAGCAAGGAACTGGCTCAAAGAAACTGAGGTTCTGTTCATTATCTTCGAGGTGGATGATAGGCAGAAGGTACAATTAGTGGTGTGGTTGCTCAAGGACGAAGCTTCCTATTGGTGGGAAGTCACTAACGCCGAGAGACCGGTTGAAACATGGATGGATTTCAGAACAAGGTTTGAGACAAAATTCCTCTCGCAAGCTGAACGAAGTCTACAACTGGAAAAGTTCTTATCTCTTAAGCAAGGAAGTATGCCGGTCAGGGAATACATCAATCAGTTCAACCAACTAGCTAGGTTCGGACTAGATTTAGTCAACACCCAGCATAAAAAGGCTCTCCGCTTTGTTAAAGGATTGAATGAGCCACTGCACAGCCTAGCCATGACCCATGTACCCATGGGAGCGACTTACGAGAGATTGGTGGACATGGCACTACTGCACGAGGAAGACAACGGCAAGAAAGAGGCAAAGAAGGAAGAACCACAGAACAAGAAAGCATGGCCCAAAAAGGAAACACAAAAGAAAGGTGAAAAGTCTGAAGATAAGAAGGAGAAAAAGTGCTTTACTTGTGGAAGCTCGACTCATCTGAACAAGGATTGCAGAAAAAGAAAGGTCACTTGCTTTAATTGTGGTGAGATGGGACACTTCACTAGGGACAGTCCGAAGAAACGAGGGCAAGGGCAGGACCAACTTCTGGAAGGCAGGCGAACACTCTCGAGGGTAGTGGATAGGATAGAAATAGGAAAACTTTCTGTTGGAGGTTTAATTTCTTTATCTGATTTTTGGGATAAAACTCTTTTCTGATTTTGGCATTTCGATTCTGTAATCGATACTCTACACTTGAATACTAGTATTGTTTCTGATTCCGCTGTAGACTTAGACCCATAAGGGTTATGACTCATCTAAGCGTGGTAAGTTGGGTATCTGTGTTGAGCGTTAAGTTGACTATGACGCATACATTCTGGGTTTTTATCATGCTTAGTTTCATAAGAATCATTTAGTAATCTGCTCTGTACCGGTAATCGGTAAATATCTGAATATTTCTGATAAGTTTGAGATTTCCAGTTTTGACATTGTCTAAAGAGGGTAATCCTCTGGGTATCAATCGGATGTTGATTTCAGTCTTCGGGGTTGATACTTTAGGGAATTTGTCTCTCAACCAAGATCTAATGGAAACCAAGTTTTTGTTTATCTGCACTCGCTCCCATCACTCGACTGTATCCTATCAATCGAGTCTTCGACCTATAGATAGGAATCCTATGGATGTAAACATGTGTTTGAGACATGTTATGTTTGATGGTTGCAAGTGGATGCAAGTGGTTGCAAGTGGATGCATATACACACACTAGGCACTAGATCGGCTCGAAAACACTCTCATACTGCATATGGATGTGTGAGCATTTTCAATTTTTGTGGATGCAAAATGATTGATTCATCACATGAATGATGCATATGAATGAATGGTTGTCACTCATATAAGAATGATATGTATCATATAGGAAGGTTGCATACATGTTGGACTCATGGCACTAACATAATTCGCATTTAGGAGGTCAACTGAATCAGTGGACCGCCTGATCTTTGCATTAGATAAGGAACATATACACACACTTTTGCATATGTTCATACAACATTAGAAGTTTTCTAAGGACAATGAATGCTTGTGGATGTTGGTTGAGTAGATGGATGACTGGATGGTAGGACACATTCTTCTTGACTTGAAGATTTCGGGGACGAAATCCTTTAAGGAGGGGAGAATGTAACACCCCGTATTTTCTATGATCGTATAAGTAACAAATCAGAGAATAATCAAATTATAAAATAAGAATCAAGGGAAATGGGTTGCACCATTGCGTTCGTCTCGAAATTCTGCTTGGAAACGAGTCCGAGTTTTTGAGAAACGAAGTCCGTATGAGGGAGATATGGCCCTCCGAAGTTTCAGAGAATTTCAGAATCGAAAACAGCTCTCAAATTCGAATTCAAAATCCCAGAACAGGCTAGGCGGGAAAATTCCCGCCCATGGACCAGGTCGACCTGGGGGTCGACCATAGTGTCGACCTCCCAGGGGCCAGGTCGACCATAGTGTCGACCTGCCTCCCGAACCCTCTTTCTGAACCTGATGCATTCTGATGTATTTAGACTCGTTTTCTGTCTAGATTCGTCCGCCTAATCCTGTATAAACAGCCCCCTAGCCTCATTTTCTCTACACAAATTCATTCTGTCTATATTCTGCCTCCGTTCTAATTAAAAATAAAAATGGCATCGCTACCCAGCTGGAATCAAAACTTGGACTGATGCATCTTCTTCCAACCTGAATAGAATTAAAAGCTAAATCAAATCTCAAATCCAAGTTTAGAGCTACGACAACGATTAAAGAGGAATAATTCAGCATTTCTGCATCAACAACAATTTATTATCCTTTCTTAAAACCACGAAAGGCAAGTACAATTATTTTCCGCTATAAACTGTAATTATAATTGTGACATGATTATAAATCTGAATCTGAGGCTATGTATATTCTTATCTGTCATATCTGTTTTTCTATGACTATTCTGTACCTTTTTTTCTTTCTGTTCTACAGCCAGGCTACTACGAGCCTACGCCTCATCTCATAAGAGATTAACGCACGAACGCTAAATTTTGTGACAAATAATAATGCATAATTGGACATGAAACTGTTGCCTATGAGACTATTGCCTATGACTATGATTCATGACTTTGAGACTATTGCCTATGACATTGAATAAGAAACTATTGTGATTAGTCGCCCATGACTATTGTGGTTAGTTGCCTATAACTATTGTAGTGAGTTTCTTATGCATATTCCCTTAATGATGTTAGATCTCATATTTAGTATGTAACTTTGCTAGTTTATTCCCACTCACTGTTATGTACATCGAGCCTATGGGGCCATTTCATGAGTATTTAGAGAACTTGTGGAAACATGTTATACGGGGATCGGGCGTAGCTTAATTAAGTAAATCTGGCATAGCAAATATGTTGGCATAATCTGAGTTGGTTATAATAGAGAATGATTTACATGTGTATTAGTCTTGGACATAAATGGCAAACTAGAATATTAAATCTAGTTTTGACATGAACTGTAAATGGGAATATTAAGGCTAAGATTTGGGGCATATATTGTATTATGAATTATGACCTTGATTTAGGCATGTAAGTTAGGCTGAATTTATGATTAGGCAAGATATGTAAATAGAGTTTTATATATACATAATCTGCTAAATCTGTTATCTGCTAGATCTGTTAAATTGCCTAATCCTTTATCTGCTAAAACTGTTGAATTGCCTAAACTGCTAAATCTGTTATCTGCTAAATCTGTTATATTGCCTAATCTGCTAGTTCTGTTATATTGCCTAAACTGCTAATTAAATTGAATTGCCTAATTTGCTAATTATGTTAAATTGTCTTATCTGCTAAATAGCCTAATCTGCAAGTGTAACGACCCGGATTTTTAGCGACTTTGGTTATCGGCATAAGCTCGATGTCGATAACCAAACATCGAAAAATCCTGGTAATTAGTGAAAGAAATTAGAGGGTGAGGAAAGATAAGATAGAAACTTAGAATAGAAGAAGAAGAAGAACACAACATCAGAGTAACACGAATCTCACAGCGGAACGAATAACATATAATATATATAACATAACTTGAAATATACATCTGTACTTGAATATACATCAATATCAAAGTACATCACTTACAACACAGCAGAAATAACTATAGCTATATGATCCTGAAGCCTCCTGCTCCAAGCTCTTCCAGTATATCTGTAAATTCCCGACTACTTGACTGCCCGTACAAATTTAGGCACCCAAGAGTTTAGGGAAAACGACAAAGTAAACTCCGGGTCAGTCATGGGACTGGTATGAGTAAACAGTTTAAAACAGTTTTCAGAAAACTAAATGATATCTCATAAGACCACGCCGCATAACGGAACGGGTTTTTCCCTTATGAGAATCCAAAATATCTTTATATCAAAAACCTTTTGATATTATAATAATGTCTATCAACCACAGTATATATATAATCATCTACCAGAAACGCTTTCATCTCACGTTCTACATATATAGTATACAATCAAAACCGCAAGCACGTATTGGGTAATGGATTTCCAACTATGACAAGGTATGGAACCACCTTTCGCTAATGTACCTCTAGAGAGGAATACACTGGGTTCAACAAGAACATCTTGCAACCCGGCCACACATGACCGACCACTCATTTCGCTTGAGTGTATCGAATGTATATCACCAACAGTTGGGATCAGCAACCGTTTCCTGAATGGGACAGCATCAACAATAGATTTTAGAAGTAAATGAAACTCTAGATCAGGTGATTATACACCCTACTTCGGTGCGACCGACTTAGCCATGCTGCCTGCCCGATTTCTGTCATTTACCGGATGATGAGGCTAGAAGCTACGCTTTATCATCATATCAGATTCACTTTGAATGCCACATCGTCAAATCCATCAAATCACCGATTGACATCTACAACAATACATTATGTGTTAGCTAAAAGAAGTTTCCTTCTCCGCTTCCACTCTTGGTACGGTTAGAGAAATCAATATACGTGATCGTCGGGAAATACTCTGTCAGACATTCATCCATACAAGTCACCCAGGAACAGGATGAACTGAAGGCACTATTTCTATTAATAGAAAAAGTCCTTGCACTCTACTCCATCTTCGATTATCTTTATATAATCTGATTCGCAACGCTACTGCCAATACGGAGTGGTTCATCGGATAATAATCCAACCGGTCTCTCCATATTGACAACGATGGTCAAAACCCCGATAGTCTGTGATTTAACTATCGAATAAAACAAGTGTTTCGATAGTCGATGATTTAACTATCGAATAAAACAAGTGTTTATCCAAACATCCAACAATCACTGAGCCTTTAATTAATATTCCATTAATTAAATCTCTTCTCTATTTCTTTATCAATATTTGTTAACCAAATATTTTCAATAACCATATTGGCCTGTTATGTTATTTGGAAAACATTTCCGAATATCGCCTACTTTATTTTCTAACCTTAGAAGTATTTATTATTCTATTTCCAAGCTTACATTTATTTGGGTTAAACCGGATGTTGTGTAAAACATCGGTACGACAACCCAAATACTATATTCAACTAACTCTCATTCAACATTGATCTTCGAGCCTGAAATCTTACTGTTTATCTATAAATAATGAAATCAATCAAGTTGGGGTATAGTTACCTCTCAGACCTTGACTGAATAACATTTAACGTCAAAACAGACAAGACTACTTACTCGAATAATCAATACCATACAACTTTCTCTTTCTATTCCTACGAGATTTTATTCTTATACTTCCCTTTTTAATTATACTATTCTATTTCTAAGTTCGTTTCCTTATCGACTTCTATATAATTTGATATGTTGATTTCTAACTATCAAATTATCTTAAAATATTTTCTATCTCCTTAAATTCCCGGAAAAATTCGCCATAACCTCCTTTGTACCGGGAGCATCGGGAAATTTCAAATAGCTTTCCCGGTCCTTCTCATCTCAAAAAGAAAAAGAAAAAGCCAAGCGGCTTGCCGATACGGCGCATAAAATCTCATATATGAATTAAATACGTACCTTTTTGTCGGGCATTCTATTTATTTCACTTCTATACTTTATTCCATACCTGTCTCCTGTATATTTATGCCTGTCCAATCTATTTTAACTATACCAATCGTTTTAACTCAATTTGTTAATTAAATCTGTTACTTAACTCTTCAGTCTATTTCACCTTCATATTTGAACATGACATGTTCAAATATATTTTTAACTGCATATTAACAAATTCTAATTATACCCATACTCTCGTTTCCTTATCGACTTCTTATTCAAATTCCAATTCAATTCTATTTGAATTCTCTTTATTTAAACTTCATTTGAATTCTATTTTCAAATTCTATAGTTTAAAGTCCATTTGAATTTCTATATTCAAATCTATAGTTTAAAGTCCATTTGAATTTCTGTTATTCAAATCTCTATTTCAATTCCTTATATTCAAAGTCCATTTGAATTCTCGGCATTATTTATAAACAACGTTTATAACTTCAATTCAAATCCCACCTTTCCATTTATAAACAACGTTTATAAATTCGATTCAAATCCCATATTTTCATTTATAAACAAAGTTTATACATTCGATTCAAATCCCATATTTTCATTTATAAACAAAGTTTATAAATTCGATTCAAATCCCATCTTTTTATTTATAAACAAAGTTTATAAATTCAATTCAAATCCCATCTTTTTCATTTTTAAACAAAGTTTATAAATTCGATTTAAATCCCATCTTTTTATTTATAAACAAAGTTTATAAATTCAATTCAAATCCCATCTTTTTATTTATAAACAAAGTTTATAAATTCAATTACTTGTTTTATATACCTTCAAACAGGTTAATATTTTCTATAGTCTTATTTAAAATTCAAATTCTATTATAAAAATAGAGTTTCCTTTTTAAATATCAAATACCCTTTTCGATATTTTTATAGATCAATATTCAAGCCCAGGGATATTTTAAACAATCAAATCAACCAATTTTCAATCACTTGATTTTTAACACATCATATATGAATATATATGAAATCAAACAAACAACAAACAGATAATATATTTTTGAGGAATCCAGTTGGATTCCTCCAACCCGTTTTCCTGCATCCACAGATGTTAGTCAACATAGTAATACCCATCCTATTTCGTGGCAGGATATCGCGGTATAGAAGGTCATCCACTAATCATAGCGTGGGGCGTATAGGGTAATCATCCGCTAATGAAACCGCGGGCATCCGCTAATGAGACTGCGGGAATCCAACCAATCATCAACCCAATATATATATCCTAAATAACTAATATATTTTTAACAGCAATAAATAGATATTTAAAGCATCCAACAATCAACAAAACAATTATTTTTAACTGATAAAAATAATTCTAGATAAACAGAGTGAGATTTACTCACCGTGGTATTTTATTTCGATCCACTCCTTTTTAATCCAATTAAATTTCAGCTTATGAGATCCCCAGCTTATGCATTTTCGATCGACTTCCTTCGTTAAAACCTTTTTAATCCTATTCTTAAACATTGTTATCTGCCTGAACTTGAAGCCTCAAACCTATGCTCTTCTTCACTGTAAAAATCCGACTTCCCTTACTCGAACATCTGCAGCTTCATAGACCTGAAACAATCTCACCATCTATCTCAGCATTCAAAACCAATCTTCACTATTATCTTCCTTCATTGCTTCACCAAGAACCCAGACCCCTATCTTCCTGTTGGAACCCTAAATTGCATCACCCCACTACGTCAAAACTGGCCTTGACTCCTTCAAATCCGACTGCCTCAACTCCAGATCGAACATCAGACAAAAACTTCGAACTCTAGTATGAAATCCAACCTCAGTCACCCAGTCGAGCCTCACTGCCGTGGAGTTCTGACCTCATCGCACCAGTTTTTCAACTGCGAAATCCCCAAACCCACTGACTCGATAGCCCCAAATCACCGTGTTCAACCCTAATTTCACGAGTAAATCGAACTCGAGTTCGCACTTAAATTGATGTCGGCCTTGTCTGAAAGCTTCATACCAACTCACGCTGTCGATAACTTCCTCCAGAACTCCTCCCGTTGACTAAATGCCTAGCGTAGGTCTTCAGACGAGACAGCCGGCCCCTACCGCACCTTCTTCCTGATTCCGACAGTGGAGAGGCTCGCGATTTATTATTATTATTATTATTGTTTACTGAGGAACAGTGGCCATTTATTTATTGTAAAGCTTTTGGTTTTGGTAATGAAATGGAATGGCTTTGGTTTTGCTTTTATGGGTGAACGACAGGAAGAAGAAAGGCCAAGATTTTGGTTTAGTTTGTGGACATGGGAGAAGCACAGTTTCGTTTTAAATCTAGTGGTGATAAAGGAAGCACGGGTTTTCTTTTGGTCCACCAAATCAAAAGGATTTAAATTTAAATTAGTTTTTTGATCGTATCCATTTATTTAAATACCCCATGACTACGAACTCTTTACTGAACCCAACAACTGTCAATTCTAGGGTAAAACCACTATTCTGAACCCACTTGGATAAGTATCGAAGTCCAGTTCGATCATCCCGAACATATATTAATTTAAATTGATATAAATTAAATTTCAAACCATTTAAACTCTTCGATAATAATTTAAATATTATTATTCTAATTCAAACAGGGGTTTGAATTGATTATCTGAACTGTTTTTAAATCAGTTTTAGCTTCGAATTCAGTTATTCGATGATTCCTTATTTTGATAATTTAATATATACGATATTAAATCGAAATCGATATTAAAATCGATAACATAAATATAAAAATTCATTTATATTATCCATTCAATATTTAAATTAAATATTAAATATTCAAAATTACCCCATAAGAATCCGGGTCATTACAGCAAGATTTGTTATCTGTTTAATCTGTTGAATAACGTAATCTGTTGGAACCGAAATGCTAAAATTTGAAGTATGTGAATCTGTAGGCTCGATTTAAAATTGAGCAAAACTTGTTAATAGAACCTCGAAAAATCTACTGTAACTTGTACAGAAGTTTAATCTGTTAAATAAACAGAATTAGTCTGATATCTGAAAAATCTGTATTGGAATGAATTGGCTATGACACGAGGTTAGACTCTGTTTGCGGTAGAAGCCTGCCCGGAACCAACCTGCTTAACCAGCGACCGCAAACTGTCAGTCTAATGTGAGAGGTCGTAGGCATAACTAAAATATGCTTAGACACGAGGTTAGGTCTGGCTTGTGGCAGAAGTCTGCCCGGAACCGCCCGGCATATCCAGCGGCCACAAGCAACCAACCTAATGTGAGAGGTCTGTGCATTAATATTTAATTAACGCAAATCTGGGATAAATATGATGTCTAAAACGTGTTGGGTGGATAGTGTTAACCAAATTGGACTAATGAATTTAACAAACCCGTTTCGTGAATCTGTAGGCCCAATTACAAAGTTAGACAAATCTGTAAATCTGTTAAATCCGTATATCTGACCCGTTAGTCTGAAAACTTGTCTGATCTGTGAACTAGTTGATCTGAACTTTGTATGTCTGAACTTGTAAACAAGTTAATCTGAAATCTATTAGTCTGGGGGACACAAGGTTAGGAGGGAAATTACTTGTGTCATCTGTTGTTTGGGACCCATATTAGTCAGTAACCCTTTCTGGTATCAAAACTTTGACCCAACAGTAGGTAGGGTCCGGGCACACTTACTGAACTAATTATAAGCGGTTCATTCTGATAATGGCGAGGGATGTTGATGGTGCGTTCCAACCGAGTCATGTGCGTGCATGGATCCCGGTCTGCCTCTAAGGATGTAAGACGCCGTGACATCTGTAAATAGGCCTGTGCCAATTGGTTGTCACTTTAGGGAGTGATACACCCTATTATGGAGCCGACACAGGGTATTTATGTATTAGGGAGTCGATCGCTTGGGGTAGGGTTTTAGGGTACACTTAGTTCTGTTTGTTTTTGTTGGTAACGTCTGTTTCTGCTGGGTGGCAACACCTGTCTGTTTCAGCGTGGTACCGTCTGTTCGGATGGTAAAGGCCCATTTACTAGTGTACACCTAATTTTACATTCTGTTTCCATAGGGATTAATCTGTTCCTGTTTTTGTTCGGGTGGTAAAGGCCCATTATTAGCATCCTGCTTCTGTCTGTTTCTGTTCGGGTGGTAAAGGCCCATTACTAGCATTCTGTTTCTGTCTGTTTCTGTTCGGGTGGTAAAGGCCCATTATTAGCGCTCTGTTTCTGTGGAAATTATTCTGTTCCTGTTTCTGCTACAGTTTAGACATTAGGGTGACACCTAATCCTGTTATACTAGTATTAGTGCAGAGTAATGAAAAGTAATATTATTCTATTTCTTCTGTTTAACCTAAGTACATCTGCTGCTCCTATTACTGTTATCTCTTTTCCAGCTTATTTTCATGCCATGATTATTATTATCTGTTCATATGCTGAAAGTCACTGGACTTGCCAGACTTTATGTCTAACCTTGCTTGTTTTCGCCCCTTTACTTCCGTTTCCCCTTCCCAGGTTTTCCAAGGAGGCAATACTTTAGCTTGATCCGGATTTCTTCTGCTTGAAGTACTTAGAGTGCTTAAAGTATGGCTTGACTCCTGATGGCAGCTATTGTGGGGATTATGATTTTAAAGTTTTGTACACTGATGATTTTCTGAACAAGACTGATATTTATGTACTTGAGTTTTTCTGGAAAGATGTAACCAAACTTATTTCTGTTTTCCGCTGAAATTATGTTATAATTTCTCAAGTATTGTTTATCTGTCTTGTAAATTTCAGTTCTGTCTACTAAAACGCTCCACCAAAGTTAAGGCATTCCCTTTTGTGAGTGTCCTTAACGGAGGTGGGGTGTCACAATATACGTATGTATAGTTCAATCTTTGCATTTACTTCAATGGGTGGTCGAGCAGACAATTCCGTAAACATAGGTCGAGGTCCTTATGTGTTTCGCATACATGGTCAGAATTATCATCAAATCGGTTCTATGCTACCAGTCAATGGGAATGCTAAATTTGCTCAGCTCTACATTTATGATACGGCTAACGAGGTAGACAACATACTTAGGTATCCTGGCCTTTCGGCTTCACACCCTACAGATTGCGGGATTGTTAGCAATTTAATATCTATGTTCAATGAATGCAACCCACTTGCTAAAATGTTCCGTATGGCTAGAGAGGTTTGAAATGAATAACCTACACAATGTGACCTTAAGGTTGTACGAAATGAGGGATAGAGATGGTAGACAACACAATTTGCCAACCACGTCCGAGGTTGCAGCTTTAATTACAGGGAATGGTACAAGAAGCGAGGGTTACAAAGATATTGTCATTGAAGAGAAAAGTCGGGTGCTAAAGAGAATTAATGAGAAACACCCAAGTTTTATGGCCATGCAATATCCCATACTATTTCCATATGTAGAGGTTGGATATAGAATAAACATACCTTACAGGTTTACATGACAAATTGACAATGATAAGGATGAAATGGTGACAATGCGAGAATATTATGCCTATATTCTACAGTATAGAGAGGGAGATGGCAATACTTTGCTTTTGGGTGGAAGACTGTTACAGCAACTAATTGTAGATGCATATTGCTGTGTTGAGGAAGATAGATTGAATTGGATTAGACATAATCAACATAACATTCGATCCGAGGTTTACAAAGGTTTGAAGGATGCGGTAACATCTGGTGATACATCGGCCTTCGCTATTGGTTAAAGAATGGTGTTACCTTCATCTTTCACAGGGATTCCTAGATATATGGTTCAAAATTATCAAGATGCAATGGCAATTTGTAGATGGGCCGGTCATCCAGATTATTTTATAACGTTTACATGCAATCCTAAATGGCAAGAGATTAAGGAGTGTTTGAAACACATTGAAGGACAAAGACCGGAAGATAGACCCGATATCATCTCACGTGTTTTCCACATCAAGCTCACGGACAAAACATGCAAAATATTAAAAGCAAAACATTTTGGGAGAATAAACGCAGGTATAATAACTAAGTGTGTATGCTTATTCAATTTTTCTTCCTTATAAATGTTAATAACCATGCCTGTTTTCCTTTCACGATGCAGCATTATATACAATAGAATTTCAGAAACGTGGCTTGCCTCATGAACACATACTGCTGTTTGTCCATGCTGATGATAAACCTAATAGTACAACGTATGTAGACAAGGTGGTTAGCGCAGAATTTCCTCATTTTGAATCGGATCCTGTTGCATATAATTCTGTTAGCCAGTTCATGGTCCGTGTGGGGACTACAACCCTGATGCTACATGTATGGTTAACGGTAAGTGTTCTAAGCATTTTCCCAAAAATTTTGTTTCCGACACCTATTTTGATTCAAAGGGTTTCCCGAAGTATAGACGACGTGATAACGATAATTCTATCACAACAACAACCGGGATTGTTCTTAATAACTATTAGGTGGTTCCGCATAATGTTGATTTAGTCGTCAAGTACCAGGCTCATATTAATGTTGAGATATGCAATAGAGCAAAGTCAATTAAGTATTTATTTAGGTACATCAATAAGGGTCATGATAGAGCCACTGTGGTTATAGAGGAAAATAATGCAAGCAAACATCAATTTTATAGACAAGTTGATGAAATCAAAACATATATAGATTACCGCTCCATTTCGGCTTCTGAAGCAAGTTGGAGAATTTTCAAATTTGATATTCATTATCGAAAACCTACGGTTGAACATTTACAATTTCATTTTCCCGAAGAGCAAAATGTGGTTTTTCATGACAACGATAATTTACCTGAATTACTTTCTCATATTCCTGTCAAGAACACTATATTCACAGAGTGGATGGAAACAAATAAAGTTAATGAGGAGGCAAGAGAGTTGACTTATGTTGATTTTCCCACCAAATGGGTTTGGCAGACAAAGTTAAATAAGTGGACACGGAGAAAGAAAGAGGACACAATTGGAAGAGTATATTTTGCGCACCCAACATGTGGTGAAAGATTTTACTTGAGATTGTTGCTCAACATTGTGAAAGGACCTACATGCTACGAAGACATTAGAACTTTTAATTCTACTTTATACGACACTTTCAAAAATGCATGTGTGGCTTGCGGCCTGCTGGAAGACGATAATGAATGGAACATAGCTTTAAATGAGGCAGCACAATGGGCATCATCATCCTCACTGCAGGAAATGTTTGCTATGTTGCTACTTTATTGTGAGGTCTCTGAACCATTAAAACTTTGGAATGCAAATTGGAAGAAGTTTTCTGAGGATATTGAATGACGTTTTGGACAAAATTCGGAATGTGAAAATAATGTGCTAGATGAATGTCAACTACAATAGCGAACTTTTGTTGAATTGGAGAAGGTGATGAGAAAAAGTGGTAGGATAGTAAAAGAATTTAACTTAACTGCTTTGCTCGACCTGAGTTCAATTTTAAATTTGGATGCCAATTTGATGGAGGAAGAACAAAATTATGATTGTCATCATTTGCAACTTGAGTCTGAAAGACTGATACCGTGTTTGAACAATGAACAACATGGGTTTGCGCTTCTATTGGACATAATAATGGAGGATTTTTCTTTGTGTATGGCAGTGGCGGTACAGGTAAGACTTTTTTGTGGAAAACCATTATCACATACTTGCGAGGAAGAGGGAAAATTGTTTTGGCTGTTGCATCCTCCGGGAAAACTTCGTTACTTTTACCTGGAGGCCGCACCGCTCACTCCAAGTTCAAAATCCCGTTGTCTTTGGATGAAAATTCAACCTGCAATATATCAAAACAGTCCACATTAGGAAAATTAATAAAATCTACAGATTTAGTCATTTGGGATGAAGCACCTATGATGCATCGTAATGCGCTAGAGGGATTTGAGAAAAGTTTACAAGATTTAATGAAACCAACAGATGTTCAGCAAAGTTCTAAACCATTTGGAGGGAAGACAGTTTTACTTGGAGGTGATTTTCGTCAAACTCTTCCAGTTGTTGAAAAAGGAACAAGAGAGATGGTGGTGTCTATTTCTATTAGTAACTCATGTTTATGGTCATCCTGTCACGTGTTTCTTCTAACATGTAACATGAGAATTCGAAATGCAACATGTGATCCATGCAATGTAACAAAAGTGGGAAATTTTGCAAAATGGGTTTTAGACATTGGCGATGGCAACATAAGTACAGTTCCCACAGATTATGATGATGATCTATCATGGATAAAAATACCTAATGAGTATTTGATTGAACCAGGAGATGATGGGATGGAGAAAATTGTTGACGCTATATATCCCGATTTGAATAGTAATTTACAGCAAAAAGATTATTTACAGAAGCGTTGCTTACTTGCTACAACCAATGAGTTTGTAGAAGAAATCAACTTATACGTACTTCTTAAAATAACTGGTGAAATGAAAACGTATCTAAGTGCGGATTGCATCAGTCCTTCTTCTGAAATCGTAGACGATCAACAAATTCTTTATCCCCCTGAATTCTTGAACTCATTGAAAGTATCCGGGCTGCCTAACCATAACTTACAATTAAAGGTAGGAGTACCTATTATGCTGCTACGTAATTTGAATCAAAGTTTAGGCCTTTGCAAAGGAACAAGATTAGTTGTCAGCCGCCTTGCTGAAAGGGTTATAGAAGCGGAAATCAATACTGGCAATAATATTGGTACTAAAGTTCTAATTCCTCGAATTGTCCTCACGTCTTCGGATATAAAATAGCCTTTTGTGCTTCGTCGACGACAATTTCCAGTAAAGGTTTGCTTCTCCATGACAATAAATAAAAGCCAAGGACAAACATTAGAAAAAGTTGGGATATATTTTCCACGTCCTGTTTTCAGTCATGGACAACTATATGTGGCTGTTTCCAGAACAACTTCGTATGATGGTATCAAGTTTCTACTGGGACAATCGGAAGATGGGATTCTAGGTTTGACCAAAAATATCGTATACAAAGAAGTTTTCAGCGAATTATGCGGTAAAATAAATA
Source organism: Allium sativum (assembly GCA_030737875.1). Taxonomy (NCBI): domain Eukaryota; kingdom Viridiplantae; phylum Streptophyta; class Magnoliopsida; order Asparagales; family Amaryllidaceae; genus Allium; species Allium sativum. The sequence continues at coordinate 163,518,210 of CM060916.1, read as the reverse complement.
CGTGACATTTACTTTTTATACCCATAATCAAAGTTGAATTAATATTATGATCTTAAATATTTTTTCCTGTATACTCCCAGGTTGAGGGAATGCCTGCTAAACATACAATTACATTGGTACACATATAAACGTTCTAAATTTACATTGACTACTTCATCTCCCTTTTGTTATGCTGTACTGACATTTTTTTTTCATTTACTGCATATGCGTTTCAGTCATGTGGGCAAACTGCAATTTCAGACTGCATTACAACTGGAATTATTTAGCTTATTCTGTTTTTTTCCCCTGTTTTTTTTTGGACAATTATGTGTATGCACATCAATATATCATTTTCAACTGCCACTTCTTCATTACAATATTGTTACTTCCACATTGTCTTCTGTTATCAAATCGTTTAAATTTAGAGATTGAGTTCATTCAATTTGCCAACATCCGAGTTATGTGCTAAAAACTAGGTTCGTTACTCACTATACAATTTAAAGCCTGGTGCAGACTTATACGTTTGGGTACGTACAAATTCCTTCCAGCTTATTTTTACTCTTAATTCTGAATACAAATCTGTTTAAATTTACGGCTGTTCACTATCCTTTGTCTTCGGTTATCTATCTTTTACCTCACTCAAGTTTTGACAGTAATTGAAAATTTTGTTTACAGATGAATACTAAGGCTTTGAGGCATGAAAGGAAAATTACAAATCATTCGTTCCAGGTATTGCTTTTCTCTATATTTCTTCCATCTGAGCGAGTTGATATTTCTTATAAATTAGGAATGTTACTTCTTGATTTATACGTAATTTATGTTGATTTCGACTGGACTGTTTGTCGATGTTATCATACAGCATTTATTGGATTTGATTCATTTGATCTATTAACGATAAACTGATTTCTGTTTTTTTATTCTCCAGAAAATGTCACGTGAATTTTTTTTCTTTCTTCACAACCATTCCGTTATGATTATTTAATACTTGAGACATTAAATTGTAGTTCCAACTTACTTTATTCCAGTAAATACTCTTTTTATATTGAGTTATTATCATTAATCACCTCTTTCTGTCATATCTTCACTATGTGCATGTATGTGTCTTCTTAACACACAGTAATATTCTAACAATTTATTCCTTATTCAAAATGGACTATGTTATGATAGCTTTTGTACCCAGTTTTTTTTTTTTTTTTTTTTTTTGGCGGCTTATGAACTTTAAAAATAAAATAAAATCTGTAGCTAATCAGTATCTGCATTTATGGCCATCATTTTTTTGTGCTAATATGAACATAAACTTTTGTGAAACAATGACTTAAGGGTTCACAAGTTACATTAACCTGCTAATCATATGTTCAGTTATAATGAATAATTTGTTTCTCAAATAATCTTAAATGGAGTGTTTATTATATATTCTACGCCTTCTTGCAGTGCATCCAGTTCAGTCTTTAATACAAACTTTTAAACCTATACCTGTTAATACTAATATCATTTTTATTACTCTCAAATTCTATTGTTCATATAGTTTTACCATACTTGCCTGAAGTTAATAACAAAAATACCAGTATTGCACCTGGCCATTAAATTTTAAAAAGCTGTTGTGTGAGATGCTACATATATACAGTGATTCCGTGAGACTACTTTACGAATCTGTTCCTAAACTATCTTGATCATGTGGTTGTTCTGTAAGATTATAATTATAAATTAGATGACAATATGGTCAATCATTTGGCCTTTTTGTACCATGATTGCAACATCTAAAAGGTTTTAACATTCGGCGTTTTTCTGCAGGATCTATTATTAAACTGTCTTAATCAACTGTTTTTATCTATGCGATTACGTCAACAAATCAACCGGCAACATGGTAAATAATATGGTATTTTTTTATTATGTTCGTGAGTAACAAAAATAAAACAAAATAGCAATACATAATAAAAATAATATGTACTAAAAAAAGAGCAATATATAAAGCTTGAAATATATATTACTTAAATAGAATTGATGACCATGATGAAATTTTATTCTTTCTATCCTGGTATCAGCTTTTTTTGTAATGGAACACGGTTATACTCACATAATTCGCACCTGCCTGTTCTGTAATCATTACTTTGGCTACTTGCAGTCAAAATATTGTTGGTGAGAAAGGAAAGAGGTATGGAAATTTAATTTCATATGTTCAGAACCGTGTTAACTTCTACGAAAACAGTGTTCAACAATTCACATAGAACATGAGTAATACACAGAGAACAATCCATGGACTTGAAGGATTGAATCATTATTTCATTTGCAGAGGTCGTCACAGAGTTCATTGATTCAATGAAAAGGCACATTCTCATGAGACACGTTAGTTTCTTATCCCTGATTACTACCAACGCATGTAATTATGAAATAAGTTCCCGCCATTCTATTAACATGCTCAAAACATTATCTTACTTCATTCCTACTTTATCTCCTCTTCCTGCTAAATTTAGTCACTAAATTTAAGCAAACCAAAATATCAACATTCTCTTATTTATTTCATAGTTTACATGCTTGTATGTTTACATACTTTTCTTTGTACAGAAAAATGAACATTTCATCATTCAACTTGTCGTCGATGTAATGACTAATTTTGGTGTTCAGGGAGTGCAGGGAATAAAGGCGAATATACTGTTAGATTGGGACGTAAACAGAGCATTGAAAATATATTTGTTTAATTATCTGGAAATTACAAAATGTTATTACGTTATGAAATATCTACCCGTTTGACTGAAACCATCTGCTCATTATAAATTGTTAGTCATCATTTTATCTCTCCTGTATCCTACTCAATTTATCATATCCCATTATAATCTTTGTACTGTCGGAATTAGCACTTACATCGTATTTTTTTTAATTAACATCATTGTTTCCATTACGTACCCGTACAATGCTTCTGCAACCAACGTGGTGGATTGATATACCATATACATACATATTTTGTTTCAACATTTTTACTGCAAAACTATATGCTTACACCATATGTCTACCAGTACGTTCGCTCCATTAACTATCATAACACCACTGCATTTTTTTTTACTCCATTAGTGTTGAAATTATGGATTGTGCCACTAATAATTATCTTGACAGGGTTTCAGTTGACATGTTCTTCCAATTAATTTCTAAATGCACATGCATTAAAATATTTGGAAGAAAGTAATTACCGACTATATGACTTGACTGAACGGATATAAGAGAATCATATGCCCCCTAATCAAATTCGATTGACCAAAGACTTAGACATAGAAACTCAAATATTTAATGAACTATACAAGCCTATTTTCAGCACAACAAACACAAATTGAACTCGGCAAGTGCTTCAACCATATATTGTGAACTTTTCGTGTCCGCAAATTGTGACACACTATGTATTTATGTTCAAATTGAACTTCCCCATATTTTTAATATCTTTGCGACATGTACCTAGCACATCATCAAGTAAGTACACATGAAATTTTGTAACAAGATATTGTTTATCTGTTCAATGTTACTCATGTAATGTATGCTATATTCCTTTACTGCGATCGATTTAACTCGGGATTATACTCACGAGACTATATCTTAGCCATATACTTCATATTAAATCATTGCTACTTATGTTGGTTTCCAATCTGTGAAGTTCATCTACTACGAAGAGCACTTTGGTGTACATGGCAACGGATATCTCTCTTTCTGTTTGGACTCCATTGAGGTAACACAATATATTTTATCATTCTCATGTTCTAATGGATCTTCACCTGCTATCGTATATTTGATGTTTCATGATTTATACGGTTTGTGAGAATTAGTTCAGTCGTTATACTGCCATAATTATGAATGATGAATTATTCATAACCAAATAACGGACTATTTGCACAATAATAACATTGTACGAAATATAGTAGGACAACCCATATAGAAATATAATTTCAAACGCTAAATAATACCTCAAAGGGGATTCACATGCTTGCGTAAGAGTCTTACAATCTTCTGCAATTATTCTGCAAACTGTCGTCGCTCTGATTCATTACACTTAACAAGGCTTTCCATCAAATAATAACTTGGGTTAAAATTATGTCTGTTCTTTTGATGAAATTAACTATTTGCTTTGGATAACAATTTGATTATGCCACTGTTTTTATTCTGATCTTATACGGCACGCAATCAGATTATCATCTGGAATACTTTTCCAAACCATAAAATAATCTGATTTACTTTTCTTTCAGTTTATGGTGACAGAACATTAGTTAGAGTGAGTGCGCAGTCTCTACTTGATCAGTTTAACTTCATGACGCGTCATACCTGATCGTCACATTGTTCCCTTTAATTTTTATTTTTAGCTTCAGAATAATGAATTTGCAACACGACATAATAATTAATAAAGTTCAACAAATTCAGTACACCACATAAAATTTATAAATGAAGGCACTTACGCATAAATGATGAACATTTCCAGGATAGTTTATAACGGTTTCAGTACAACTATAAACGTATCTTTTTTGGTATTGTTTCATAATCCTAAAACAATCAAACTGATTAGCAATAATATTGATTTAATTATTTTAATTCGTATCACCTACTTTCTTCTAATATATATTTTTTAACTACAATATTCATAAATTACATTGTGAATTTTGGCGGTAGGTTATAGTAAAGTGTCAAATCTATGAACTTCATGAACAAAGGATAGATGTAAATTTGGGTATATAGTTATTGCCCAAACCTAAATACCAACTTTGCAGTAATTTTTGGTGCCGTTAGGTACAATCAAGTAATCCATAAGATTACGTATACATCGAGGAGTGATCTTAAATTCTTTAAATTTCGATGTAGTATACACGCCATATTTTCTTTATATGGCAACAATGAAACGAGCCTTGAGGCGAGTGTCAAGGCGGGTTTTTAAAAACAGTGCGCACGAGATTTTTATTTACAAATTTTAACACTGTTAATGAATGATGCACTATGTAAATCGATAATAATATATGTTGTATCAAATCACTATCTTCGTTTACCTTTCAGTTATTGTCTCATTTTTCCTTCTATGCTCTTATAAACATGATTTTTTTCCATCGTTTTGAAGGTTTACTGTCTTCGCTTTCTTTTATCGGTGAATCATTGTACCATTTCTACTTTATTTTGACAATGTAAGGTATTTGTATATGACACATCAGTTTTGTACATCGAATGGGACATTACTTTCAACAGTAAGCCGAAAAGGTTAACCATAGTGGTTTATAAATGTTGGATCATGACCATATAAACTTCAAATGTCCACCTAATTTAATCTTTTTTTACTCAGTTTTCTCAATTGCATTTTATAGTACTTCTACGATTTTTCTTGATATCATCCACTTATTTATTTCTTACCTATTTGTGAAAGATGTATGTATTACGAATGGCATAATGGATTAGTACGTAATTTTAAGATCTAATCCACGAATATTATATACCTTTATTTTTTGATTATACATTACGTTTTCCTAATTTTCTGAGTCCAAGTTACTTTCATATTGGAAATCTGAAGTTATTCCCAAAAAAATTATTTTGACAGTACTTTATGAGTTTGCTTGCAATTGTACATATCATATATGTTATACTTCTTACCCTGCTTATCGTCCACTTTGTCGTTAAAAATTGCTTAATGGACTTATTTTTCATTTAGGGTATTGAGTACCTATTCAAAGACGGCATATTACTTACAAATATTTTTTATTGTTTTTTTTATACATATCAAACAAACGTTTCTCATTCATACATAAAACTAATTCATATTTATATTAGTTAGAACCATTCACATATATTTTTCTTCTTCTTTTTTCAACGAGAGTTATTAAAAAAAAGATAAAATATACATGTATTATTATGCTTCGAATGAATGGAATTGAACCGTACTTCTCAAAGTTAAAACTGTTTTTCATTGGTGTTATAAAATGTAGTTTCCCATCAAATGAATATCAAAAAAACTCCAGCTGATTTTCACCCAATATCACATTACTCGACTATGGATATATGCTATAAATAGTCTATTAGCATATATCAAAAAAACTTCTAATAGTCTATTAGCTGATTTTCATTTTTCTTTAGCCTGATTTAGCATCAGACATCGCAAAATGGGGCCAGATGTACAATAGTCGCAGGGATTCTCATTTTTAATACACGCACATATATGTGAATATATGCTATAAATAGCATCAGGTATTGTTAAATTACGCGAGACTGTGTATATTGCCTAATTTGGCATTAGACATCGCAAAATGTTACTAAAAGTATGATTGTTATATGAAATGATATATTTGCAATTTTTCGATGCTTATGCGTAACCAGTTTGTCAAAATTTATTTGAAAGCCAATAACAAAATTATAAAAGGATACTTGGTGTAAGATGGATTTCTCAGACAGTGTGTATGGTCTTTGGTTCATGTTACTAACATAGATCATTTTCATATTTAAAATACAAACAGTATTTGAATCATACGGTCAGACAGTAGATGGCAGGCTAACAATATTTTTTACTTCCCAAGTTGTCTCCATTGAAGATTATGCAAGGTGATTTCAACTTGGTAGACAATAGTGCTCACAGCATGCTGATCATGCAACTTGGCAAAGATAAGCAGATGGAGGATATGGTGATGGAATTAGCAAACCAGAAATGACCCATGCGTTATAGAGAAACATAGGAAGCTCATCCAAACATGACTTGCGGGAAAAAGGATATTACAGAGTTACACACAAAAAGGTACTAAGATGACGTGCCCCTTATTCGACTTAACGATTGGTGTAATGAAATCAAATGACAACATCAACACGTACACTTCTACATTCACCATTTGCTGCAATCACAAATTCACCCCTACTTTGTTAATCTTTTTCAATTATTGTCTCAGTTGATTCCTACTTCAACGGCCTTTATCTTTTTCTTACCTTCCTGCATTTCTCAGATAAATAAATCAGTTCATACACCAAAAAAATTTATCTTAAATTTGAACATCCAAATCTCATGTGCACTGTAATCCACAGAGTTTTGACTCCATAGTTAACTCAACCTGTTTTTCTTCACTTTCCTCTGATTTGCACTTTATGTAAATCAATAGGAAAATCACATAAGAAATAAGATTTCCGGATTGACACGTACAAATTGTGCTATTACATAAAACACGCAATTTTTATGCACCGTATGGCCGCTTTTTATATGCTGGACTACAAATCATAACACACGAATAATATTTGAGTTTAAGAAGCAAAAAAACTCTTCTTTTATGTTTATAAGGAAATGATCATAGTTTACTGTGTGACTTATTTCTGTTTGTTCTGTTTGGTGAAATCTTAATTCCACTTGCACTGTCTGAATTGTGTTCTACTACAACAATACTGAATGCAACATGTTCGTTATAATCATGTATGAGTCATATTAGGTACTGCGAAGTACTTAATATTACATTCATTCCCTATATTCCAATTGGTTTTCCAATGACGATGGGTAAATTTGCTGTTTCGGCCTCCATTATTGATTTTTTGTCCATGTATATAACGCTACCATTGATATTGCTAATTTTTACAGTCATATGCCAAGCCTTGGAGACTAATATATTATTGCACATTATAAATTCATGAAACCAAATAATTTGCATGTACAGCATCTGCTTACAGATTACATACTAGGACTACAGCTGAACGTGGTAGTCATTACTTACTCATTTTATTACTATATTGTTTCATAACTATAACACACACTGAGTTGTGTTATATTGCTACTATTTCCAGGCTGACTCATTAAACAAGTGTGGCAAGCAGAAGATCTTTGGAATAACTTGAGAGAGAAAAGGATATAGTATGCATGGAGACAACTGGCCACTATAGCATACAATTTCTTTCCACCAATTCCTGCATATTGTCTTCTCTCCATACGTTAAAAATGCTGTGTACTATCTTCAACCGGGCTTATACGGTTGTGGGCATAAGATTGGGACTTAAATCTAAGGTGAAATGGAGAATTTATATCCAAGTTTAAATCGATATTTCGGCTTTTATATCAAAAAAACAAACAGTTTTGGACCAGTTTGTGCCGATGGGTGTTTGAACGGGTATCCGGGCTGTAAAGCCCACAGTTTTTTTTAATCCACGATGGGCCGACGGCCCAGTCCAACCATCAAAACATTGATCCAACCTATTGCTTTTACTTTCTTTTACAATTAACCCATTTCTTATTTAACACAACAAGAATGCCACGTATCGACTTCTATTTTATTATGCCAGCCTGTCACATTATCATCTATATCCCACATTGACATGTGCTACAGTCAGTTTGGTAAGTTACTGCCTCCTTTTTGTACATCAACTCATGCACCCTAAATTTAACTAATATATACGGCCATGCAAACAAAAAACATTCGTAACTGATTTCAACTGCTTCCGCCAATATTTTAAGCCAACCAGTCAACAACAGTCGTACCATTTTCTTTCATAACTGTAGCCACTTCACATAACTGAAATCCATCCTTCTCCTTTTCTTACGTGACTACTCATCTTATAACTTCAAAATTTTCCACTGTGTTCATTCCTCAACATCACTGCTAATCTTTATTTGTTCTCAACCAACAGATTACTAACATAGGTACAAAAACAAACATGTACTTTCTTCATCCCCGCGTACAATACACAAAATAGTTAACAATATTCACACCATATTTTTATCTCATCACTATATCTGTTCTCCCTTACCAGTTCTAACCATGGCCGCCAATACTCCACTGCTGTCAGACTTAGCACCTGGACCTTTTTGGGATCGGATCATCATTAGAGCATCTAGAATTTGGAATTCCATCACAATGGTTACTAAAGAGGTTTACTCATTAAATCTTCAACTGCTTGATATCCAGGTAAGTCTCCAAACTCTTTCTTTCATTCGCGTATCATTCATTACCAACAAATTCCTTCACACAACTGATTTATGTTTTAACTCATAGGGGAACCAAATGCATGCTGTGGTTCCAAAAAATTTGCTTGACAAATTTGTAAACACTTTTACGGAGCAATCAATTTACGAAATTGAATCATTCAATGTCTACCCATCAAAAAGTGACTATAGCCCAATCAACGAGCCTTTGATGATCATCTTGCATAGGGACACTCATGTAAACAGTCTGTCACCGGCACTGTATGACATCCCCAAATATAAGTTTGAATTTGTTGGTGATGATGTTCTACCCCAACGTGTCGATAAATTGGACCAGCTTATAGGTAACTAACTGTTTACAAAAATAGGTTCAACTTTGTATGTAGAACCCTGCAAAATTAGTGCTCTTTCTGAACTTTGTTCCCTAACATTTTTTTAAAACCCACATATAGATATTGTAGGTGTCCTCAATTCCATTTCCGGAGTCAAGCCTAACACAACAAGAAGAGGATGTCAAACCATAATGAGAGAATTAACTCTTCTCACTTTTGGGTTCATCACATACATATGCCTACACTTTATTTGAATAACTAATACATTATACTGACTTATTTTGTTTTTCCTACAGCTCAAAAACTGCATCTATCACGCTCTGGGCAGACAAGACAAATTTAACTGATGTGCCAACCGCGGAATCACAAAACAGACCAGCATCCCTTATCTTCACAGCGATGTCGGTTAAACTGTTTAGAGGTAGAATTCCAAATGTCTATTCTACTTACTATTGGTTGGAACACCCTAATACTGTTAATACCTTTTTGTAGGCGAGTTTACTTTTTCGTCCACAAATGATACCCAATTGTATTTTAACTTAGAGTACGCACTGAACACAAATCTATTTCCCAGGTATTTGTTCAGTTCACATAAATTTCCCATAAAGTTGTATGCTTACTAAACACTTCCTGTATTCATACTACAACCCTACCAGATTACCGGAAGGTGAAGATGGTAAAATAAAAACAATTGACCATCATTGGGACGTAGGCTCACCAAAGGAAGATACCCAAGTTCGTACAACCATTTCAGCTATGTTAACTGATATTAAAGCAAATGACTGTCATGTAATTTCTTCGCACTTACTCATTCGATTATTACTTACGAAACTTTAATTCTTAAACTTAAGGTTACTATTATTTACTATATACAGGGGAAAAAATATGTTGTTCTTGCAACAATAATGAAGGTTAACACTTCAAATGGATGGTCTTATCTATCATGCCCAGTATGTAGAAAGACAGTAATAAAGGACAGAACTTCTTTTGAATGCCCAAAATGCAAATCCATTGTTCCTAACCCACTTAATAGGTCTGGCTACCCTAACTTCAGCATACTTATCCACTTATATACTAATACAAAATTTTGAACAGATATCGATTGTCCATGGAAGTTTTTGACCACACTGCCTCTGCAACTGTCGTATCTTTTGATAAAGAAGCAGCTAGCTTGCTCAAAAGGAATGTTGATGAAATTATTGATCTATCAAAAAAGGTATTACTTGATTATACTTCCCTTTGATTACTACACGGTCAATGTCTCTGTTATATTACATTGAAGTACAATACATATGACTATTTCGTTGTAGACATGTAAGTCATTTACCAAAAACTCTCGCTGTTTTCAAATCAGGACAATGGATCCAACATGGTTAATAAAATATTCAACATGCTACTCGAAGTGGAAGCATGTTTTGAATTTAAACCAACAAAGTACGAGATAATCAACCGTGCAAAATCACTGACTGTTAGCAGAATTTCTAATGTGCATCATCCTTACGCACCTACCACTGCCAAGTCAATCAAATTAGAAGACAACGACACAAGAGATTTGGTATCGACCCAGCAAACACTTAAGTCAAGCACGTTGACCAATGACTGTACGACTTTGTCCCCTACACTTATATTCATTATACATTTTGTGAAGAAGTTATTAACAGCTGTATTTACACTACACAACAAACGTCCAGGTGGATATTAAGGGGAAGAAAAAAATTTATGAGGTTCCCATCGCATATCTTCAATATTCGACTACTAACTCTTCCTTACACACATCACCTCACTATCTAACTTTGCACAGGAATCCGACTATGCTTATATTGTTCCCAAGGAGAGTCATCGGACTCCTGCGCCTACATGTTCATCACAGCATGACACACTCAGCAAGGTACTACTCTCCCGTACGATTGCTGAAATATGTTTCTTTACCTAAGTCATATTTTTTTTAACTATCCGACTTCTGATTCTTATTCAGGTTGATCTAACTCACACTCACGGTAAAACAAAGACCCAAAAACAAACACTGAAGAAGAGAAATAAAAAATAGATGTTAACCTTGTTCCACACTCCTGCCTCCATCTTCGCACTCGCCATCGTACTGTGTTTTTTTAATTCCCTGCATATAGTGGTTTTGTAATTTTTTTTCCTGCACCATCTGAATTTGTACTTATTTTTTCCACCGTTTGACTTCAGTTCTTACTCTACTTCAACGTCTACGCCTGTACATAATTGTATCCATGACATTGTAAATTCTCATTATGTCAATGTATTAAGATGTGTTTGTTATGTGTACGTCTTTACTGTACGCTTTTAAACATAATACGTGAATCACTGTCATAAGCAAAAGAAGAGAATATCTCTGGCACACATCAATGTGGCATCTTAAGTTCAAAATAAACTAGCAGGGTGAAAGGACGCTTATGTGGTTCTAATTATTCTGTGAGGATATGGTGGGAATGCAAGCATCGTATGCAATGTGCTATGATAGCCTATTACCCATGCTAAGTATAAATATGATTCCATGCGTTTCTTATAATACCAGCATCGGTATATTAAATTGACTGAAATCTTGATAAAGTACGTAAGTTTGATTACAAAATATATTTGTTTGTTTTCACTTTCGTGTTATCTTTGAATTTATATTTTATTAATGAATGGATTACACTTACCTTCATCATGTCCTTATTTTTTACCGCTAAATTATCAAATTAATTTATTCAGTGTGTCTAATTTACTTTAGGCTATGGAAGTTGAAATTGCAACACGGTTATCCTACTGGGAAAGTTATCACAAAACTATTACCCAATAATGTATTTTTACAAGCGAAGGAGGAAATTGCATTGTTCTATGTTTTATGCATGAAAATTGACCGGCTCTGTAATTAGTGTAATTTTTACTTAGTTTTCAAACTCATATTCAATGGTTATCATATCTTTCATTTTTGTTGTTCAGTTTTAAATTTGTTATGGAAACATATAAAATAAATTGATAATCAATCATTTGACTGTTCATTATGTCTGTACTATAGCCCTTAATATATAAATGATCTATATTAACCATTCTACTGTAATTCATGTGTTTTCACCTTAAACCTGTCCTTACAATGACATAAGAAACGTAACTTTGAAATAGTAACTTTATTTTCATTTATATGACATACTATTTGTAAATTAATTTGCCTTAACACTTACTGCATTAATATAGCAATAAACGATGCTCGTATGCGTAGCACGGGCCATACGCTTGTTAACCTATATGTCTGATTTGAGAACTAGTTCATCTGAACTTTGTACATCTGAAATCTGTAAGCTAGTCTGAAATCTGTTAGTCTGGGGACGCAAGGTTAGAAGGGGAAATTACTTGTGTCATCTATTGTATGGAACCCATATTAGTCAGTAACCCTTTTCTGGTATCAAAACTAAGGCCCAACACTAGGAGGGGTCCGAGCACGCTTACTGAACAAATTGTAAGAGGTCCACTCTGATAATGGCGAGGGGTATCGATGGCGCATTCCAACCGGGTCATGTGCGTGCATGGATCCAGTCTGCTCTGAGGATGTAAGACACCGTGACATCTGTAAATAGGTCTGTGTCTATAGATTGCCACTTTAGGGAATGATACACCCTTCTGTGGGGCCGACACAAAGGGAGCCGATCGCTTGGTGTAGAATTTATGTATTAGGGAATGATACACCGTATGTTTCTGTTGGGGTGGTAAAGGCCCATTAGTTGGGGTGGTAAAGGCCCATTATTAGCATTTTGTTTCTGTACCTTCTATCTCTGTTGGGGTGGTAAAGGCCCATTACTAGCATTCTGTTTCAGTAGAGATTATTCTGTTTCCGTTTCTGTTTCAGTTTAGACATTAGGGTAACACCTAATCCTGTTATACTAAGTACTAGTGCAGAGAAGTAAGATATAGGTAAGAAGCATATCTTGGTCTATATCATTCTGTTTCTTCTATTTAACTTAAGCATACCTACTACTCCTGTTGCTGTAATCTCTCATCCAGTTTTATTTACATGTCATGATACTACTATCTGTTTATACGCTTAAAGTTACTGGACTCGCCAGACTTTATGTCTGACCTTGTTTGTTTTCGCCTCTTTTTCTTTCTGTCCTCCCCCCAGGTGCTCAATGTGGAAACATAAGAGCTTGATTCATATTCTCTCTGCTTGAAGTGCTTGAAGTATTGCTTAGCTTCGACTCTACCTTCTTATAGCAGTTTATGTTGGGGATTAAGGTTTTAAAATTATGCATTTTGAAGGATTTTTGTATAAGACTGATACTTGTGTACTTGGGTTTTGGTATTGTGATTTTGAAGGATGTAACCATACTTATTTCTGTTTCTGCTGAAACAAAGTTATAAAATTTTCAAGTACTACTTTACATATATGTCTTGTAATATTCTATTCTGTTTACTTATAATGCTTTATGAAAGTTAATGCATTCCCTTTGTGAATGACATTAACGGACATGGGGTGTTACACTTGGTATCAGAGCTAAAGGTTACCAGATTTGATAAAAAGTCTTTGAAAACTATTTTCAAAAAGGTTTTAAAAAGGAAGTATTTTCAAAAGTAAAGTTTATTTTGAAAAACATAATCCCTAAAAGCCGTATATCTGTTTTTCGATTCTCCGTTTTTGAATCTCTTTACTTTCATTTCAGCATGTCTGGAGAACAAAACATCCCTTATATCCCAGAGGGAGTCACCATACCCAGATGGTTCTGTAGATATTTGGAAGCCACGACACCCGCCGAAGGCCAAGGAAACATTCCTCCAGCCGTACCCTTCGCTCCGCCTCCTCCGCGCATGAATACTTTCCCAAAGACATGTAGAGACTTACGAGCTATGGGCGGAAAGAACTTTAATGGGACTGAATCATTCATGGAAGCAAGAAACTGGCTCAAGGAAACAGAAGATTTGTTCGTTATCTTCGAAGTGGATGATAGGCAGAAGATATAGTTGGCTGTATGGTTACTTAAGGATGAAGCCTTGTTCTGGTGGGAGGTCACGAATGGAGAACGAGCAGTGGAGACTTGGATGGATTTCAGACATAGGTTCGAGATGAAATTTCTCTCACGAGCGGAAGAGAATTTATACATGGAGAGGTTCTTGGCGTTGAAGTAGGGGAATTTATCAGTGAAAGAGTATGCCAACAAGTTCAATCAGTTGGCGAGATTCGGCTTAGACTTGGTGAACACACCTGATAAGAAGGCCCTGAGATTCGTTAAAGGTTTGAATGAGCCGCTACACGGGTTGGCTATGACCCACATTCCTATGGGGGCTACCTTCGAGAATTGGTTGACATGGCATTGATGCATGAAGAGGGAGCCAAAAGTGAGAAAAAGGAGGAAAAGCTCGAAGGACCACAGAACAAGAAAGCGTGGCCCAAAAAGGAAACACAAAAGAGGGATGAAAAGTTTGAAGATAAGAAGGAGAAAAAGTTCTTTATTGTGGAAGATTGACTCATCTGAACAAGGATTGCAGAAAGAGGAAGGGCACTTGCTTCAACTGTGGTGAGATGGGACACTTCACTACGGACTGCCCGAAGAAATGAGGGGAAGGGTAGAGGACATAACCTACTTCTGAAGGGCAGGTGAATGCTCACGTGGCTAGTGGATAGGATAGAGATAGGAAAATTTCTGTAGAAGGTCTTATTTCCTTATCTGATTATTGAGTTAAAATTATTTTTGATTCTGGCATTTTGATTCTATAATTGAGACTCTGCACTTTAATACTAGTCTTGTTTCTGATTCTGCTATAGTCCCAAACCCCATAACGGTTATGACTCATCTGTTTGTGATAAGTTAGGGGTATCTGTGTTGGGCGTTAAGTTGACTATGACGCATACATTCTGGGTTTTGATAATCTGATCTGTACCAGTAGTCTGTAAGTATCTGAATATTTCTGAAAAGAATAGCGGTATTTACTCGAAGCATGAAGTAAATTTCCAGTTTTGACTTTGTTTAATGGGAGTAATTCTCAGATTGTCAATTTGATGTTGATTTCGGTCTTTCGGGATTGATACTTAGAGATTTATTCTCTTAACCGATGTCTAATGGGAACAGAACTTTTGTTTTAATTGTACTTGCTTCTATCACTCGGTTGTATCCTATCGATCGAATCTTCGACCTTTGGGTAGAAACTAATGGGTGTAAACTTGTGTTTGAGACATGTTATGTTTGATGGTTGCAAGTGGATTCTAGTGGTTGATCGTGGATGCATATACACACACTAGGCACTAGATCGGCTCAGAAGCACTCTCATACTGCATATGGATGTGTGCGCATTTTTCAATTTTTGTGGATGCAAAATGATTGACTCATCACATGGATGTTGCATTTGTATGAATGGTTATGCACTCATATAGAAATGATGTGTATCAAATAGGATGTCTTGCATACATAATTGGACTCATGGAACTAACATAACTCGCATTGAGGAGGTCAACTAAATCAGTAGACCGCCTGATCTTTGCATTAAATAAGAGACATATACACAAACTTTTGCATATGTTCATACAATGTTAGAAGTTTTTTAAGGACAATGGATGCTTGTGGATGATGGTTGAGTAGATGGGTGATTGGATGGTAGGACACATTCTTCTTAACTTGAAGATTTCGGGGACGAAATCCTTTAAGGAGGGGAGAATGTAACACCCCGTATTTTCTGTGAACATAAAAGTAACAAAACAAAGTATACTTAATTTTTATAATAAGAATTTAGGGAAACGGGTTACGCCATTGCGTTCGTCTCGGAATTCTTCTTGAGATAGAGTCCGATTTTGCATAAATCGGACTATGTATGAAGAAGTTATGGCCTTCAGAAGTTTTAGAAAATTTAAATTAATTAAAACAACTCAGTTCAAAATTCAAATCATACACCCGGGCTGGGTGGGAAATTTCCCGCCCAGGACCCAGGTCGACCAGGGGGTCGACCTGGGTGACATAGGTCGACCAGGGGGTCGACCTCCCCCCTATTTCCAGATCCGAGGACTGGTTCGTTTTTCTGCATTTGGGCGCTCGTTTTGACCAGATTCATTGATCCCTATGTTATTTAAACACCCCCAAACCCCACTTTATCTCCACACTAAACCATTGTAATGCTATGCTGCCTCAATTCTAATTAAAATAAATCAATGGCGTCTCTACTCTGCTGAAACTAAGCTAGAACTAGTGCTTCTTCTTCTTCCAATCTGAATAGGATTAAAAGAGAACAACTGCAGCCCTTTTTCTTTTAGAATCCAACCAAGATGAGTACAGTTATTTTCAGATATGAGATTTAATTATGATCTTGACATGATTATAAATCTAAATTTGAGATTATTCATATTCTTGCTTGTCATATCTATTTTTCTGTGTAGATCTATCTTATTAATATTATAGTAACTATTCTGTATCTCTTCCTTCCTTCTGTTCTATAGCCAGGATACCACGATCTTGAGCCAAATCTCACAGGAGATTGACGCATGAACACTAAATTTTGGAAAAATAGTGAATGATGCATAATTAGACATGACTGATTTGTGACTGATTTGAGAAAAGAACATATGTTGTAATTTAAGATCTGGATCTGGGCATACTATATATGATAGTCTGTGATTTGGAAGAAGGAGAATTATTGTGTATATGACTTAGGCGCAAAGATCTATATTATAATAGGATAACTATTAATTGTGAATACGCCTAAATGGGGATTTTGGATATTTGGCATACGCTGAAATCAAAGGCTATAATTTGGCATAATTCGTATTGTATACCATGATTTGGGGTTTTTGGAGAATATTCTGTATTGTGTAAACTTAACTAAAATTTAGGGCATATGTTATATTATGAATTATGATCATAATTTGTGCATGTAAAATTAGGCTTAATTTTATGATTAGGCGAGGTATGTCAATGGAATTTTAAGGGATTATTAAATCTGTTAAATCGCCTAACATGCTAAATCTGTTGAAACTGAATACGGTAATTTGGGGTATGAAAATCTTTAGGCTCGATCTAAAATTGAGCAAAACAAGTTAATAGAACTTGAATAATATGTTGTAACTTTTAAAGAAGTTTAATTTGTTGAATTGGGATAATTAGTCTGATATTGGCGTAATCTATGAATGATTACTTTAGCTAAAAATAAAAATACTGAGACACGAGGTTAGACTCTGTTTGCGGCAGAAGCCTGCCGGACCCAACCGGCTTAACCAGCAACCGCAAACTGTCGGTCTAATGTAAGAGGTCGTAGGCATAATTAAAAGATGCTTAGACACGAGGTTAGGTCTGGCTTGCAGCAGAAGTCTGCCCGGAACCACCCGACACATCGAGCGACCACAAGCTACCGACCTAATGTGAAAGGTCTGTGCATTAGTAATTAATTAATGCAAATCTAGGGTAAATATGATGCCTAAAACGTGTTGGGTGGATGAGGTTAAATCAACTAGGTGGATGAATCTAATAAACCCATTTTGTAAATCTGTAGGCCCAATACAAGGTTAGGTAAAACAATCTGCAAGTCTGTTAATCTGTATATCTGATCCGTTAGTCTGAAAACTTGTTAGCCTATATGTCTGATCTGAGAACTAGTTAATCTTAACTTTGTACATCTAAAATCTGTAAGCAAGTTAATCTGAAATCTGTTAGCTTGGGGACACAAGGTTAGGAGGGGAAATCACTTGTGTCATCTGTTGTATGGAACCCATATTACTCAGTAACCCTTTTAACTATGACCCAACACTAAGAGGGGTCTGGGCACGCTTGCTGAACTAATTGTAAGAGGTTCACTCTGATAATGGCGAGGGGTGTTGATGACACATTCCAACTAGGTCATGTGCGTGCATGGATCCGGTCTGCTCTGAGGATGTAAGACACCATGACATTCGTAAATAGGTCTGTGTCTATAGGTTCCCACTTTAGGAAATGATACACCCTTCTGTGGGGCCGACACAAGGTATTTATGTATTAGGGAGCCGATCGCTTGGTGTAGAATTTGGGGTACACCTAGTTCTGTTTGTTTCTGTTGGTTCACCGTCTGTTTCTGTTGGGGTGGTAAAGGCCCATTAGTTGGGGTGGTAAAGGCCCATTATTAGCATTCTATTTCTGTACCTTCTTTCTATGTTGGGGTGGTAAAATCCCATTACTAGCATTCTGTTTCTGTAGAGATTATTTTGTTTCTGTTTCAGTTTAGACATTAGGGTAACACCTAATCCTGTTATACTAAGTATTAGTGTAGAGAAGTAAGATATAGGTAAGAAACATATCTTTGTCTATATCATTTTGTTTCTTCTATTTAACTTAAGTATACCTGCTTCTCCTGTTGCTGTAATCTCTCCTCCAGATTTATTTACACGTCATGATACTACTATCTATTTATATGCTGAAAGTTACTGGACTCACTTGACTTTATGTCTGACCTCGTTTGTTTTCGCCCCCTTTTCTTTTCGTTCCCCCCCCCCAAGGTGCTCAGGGTGGAAACATAGGAGCTTGATTCATATTCTCTCTGCTTGAAGTGCTTGAAGTATTGCTTAGCTTTTACTCTACCTTCTTATGGTAGTTTATGCTGGGTATTATGGTTTTAAAATTATGCATTCTGAAGGATTTTTGTATAAGACTGATACTTGTGTACTTGGGTTTTGGTATTGTGATTTTGAAGGATGTAACCAAAATTATTTTTGTTCTTGCTGAAATAAAGTTATAAAATTTTCAAGTACTACTTTACGTATCTGTCTTGTAATATTCTGTTCTGTTTACTTATAATGCTTCATGGAAGTTAATGCATTCCCTTTGTGAATGACATTAACGGACATGAGGTGTTACAATAGATGAGTCATATAAAATGTTAGTGTCAAGTGGCCGGAATGGCATCAATATTGAAGACTCCATAGTGAATACTGTTGTGCTCAAGCAATCCCGATCAAGAGAAAATTATTCTAGAAAACGTGCTTCTCAAAAAATTGCAAATTGCACCGAAGGGACACCTCCCCAAGCTGGAGGTACAGGGTCCCAATTCACTAACAGTGATTTCTTTCCTAAACAAACATCCAGGAAAAAGACTGGCATCCGCCCGGTGGAACAATGCAATGACGAGGAGTATATTTCAGGAATGATCAAGAAAATCATGAAAGAGAGTTTGGCAAGGAAGGAAGTTGAGAGTGAGTGGAATTTTGCTCCAACCAAAACTCCTTTCACTGAAAGGGTTGGGTATGCTAAATTTCTGAAGAATTTTGTTCTTACAACAATGCCCGCATATAATGGAACCAGTGATCCGAATCTATTTTTCTTCAAATATGATTAGCATATGAATGGTGCGAGGGTGACGAATGAGCTCAAGTGTATTTACTTCCCAGTCTATCTAGAGGGAGTAGCTTCGTTGTGGTTCGCTAAGCTATCGGCAAATTCTATAGACCAATTCTTTGACTTGGTGAAGAAGTTTAAGAGAACAATTCAGATTGTACACCTCAAAAGCCAAGGATATTATGTCATTGTCAGGGCTGGATCAGAACCCAGGAGAGTCGGTGAAAGATTTTCTCAATCGCTTCAATACTGCTGCGACAGAGGTTGGAACTCAGAGCCCAGAATGATACTGATGGCATTGGTTCGAGTTGTGGATAAAAGGACTGAATTTGGAAAGTGGGTAAAGATGAAAGAGCCTAATACACTCGATAAGTTCTACATAAAGGCCGATGAGTTCATGAGGTTGGAAGATGTCCCTCTCACTAACAAGAGTATGGCTGAAAGCAATGCTGTGGAAGTTAAGAAGGATGCTGGGGGCAAGAAAACGGAAAACGAAGACAAAGGAAAATAATAACAAAAAGATTCATTATTTCAGACCCGAGGAGTTGACCACATTAAGCGATACCCAGGAGAACATCTTCTTTGCCACCTAAGATGCAAGATGTTATCGAAAACCATCGCAGTTGAGGATAGAGGATAAGGCAGCGAATTCTAGAAAATTATGCCGCTTTCACAATCAGCCCGGGAATAATACTAATGAGTGTCGACATTTGAAGAACCCGATCGAAGAGTTGATCATGCAGAGTAAGTTGCAACAGTGTGTTAGAAAACCATAAGCAACGGATACCTCTCCAGCCGCTCAAGGGAAAATTCAAGCTAACAACTGTTGATGGTGTTCAAATACCCAAAGCATCGAATTGAGTGAATTCGCGCCAATACTTCACTTAAAGCATTATTCAATTCCTTTTGAAAATTTTCATAATTTTTCTTGCAAATATAAACCGCCAATGCTTAAGGGGGGTATTGTAATTAAACAGTTGCTACATCATCTCTATTAATAAAAGCCTACATCTGCATATCTCGATCATATATTTGCAAATTTTTGTAAAATAGTTCAAAAATTGCTAAAAATTGATTTTAAATTTAAATTTTATTTGCGTCGAATATTTGGTATGTTGTTCACCATTCTTCTAGATTTGATCTGATATACCTTATTTTTATCTCAGTCTAGACCACTTGTGATATTCACAGTGATACACTGTAAATACAACAAGGAATACTGAAAATTATTGCTCGTAGGTTGGCATGTTGATCAAGACCAACCTCGACTCACATTTGTGATTGGTTGATCTTGACCAGCAACGACATAACGTACAGTGATCTGCTAATTTAAATGAAAAAAAATATGCGCTTGTATACCATTGTTTTATAGGTACAAAGCATATATTAGTGATCACGCATGGTGTACAAACTCACACCTCAACTGTTTGCATATGGGACAGCAAGGTCAGCTATAAGGCATCGGACTAAGAGCATGCATAACAAATTGTACATGCACCATGATCATGCACCATGATAATGAAATGGCAAACATAGTACCACAAACATGGTATGGGAATCAAGCAGGCAGCTGCATATGAAATACATGCACACAGAAATGTAAATATATGAAAGAGTGCAACTGTATCAAGGTTACAGCAACAGTAAATCATGTACATCTTGGTCAAATTCTAAGCAAGCAAATGTACAATAAACACAAGCCATAAGTGATGCCCAACATTCCAGCACACCAGAAATGGCAACAGTACAACTCAGTAATGAAATGGATCAAATGAAACTAAACCAGCTATGTGGCATGATGGTTCAGCAATACATCAAGTAACATGATTACTGACAAACTAACAGGGACATGCAAAATAAGTGTAGATGGTATGACAAGCAATAGCAAAACAACATGAACAAAGCATATATTGATGATCAATGCAAATCAATGCGACATATCAATACAACTAGTAACACGTCTCCATCAAGTACTCAGTGAGAGTACACTACAAATGATTAGCAGACAACAAGGCATGGTGATCAATACAAGAAGCAAGGAACGACAGTGATCATATTTAAAAGAGAAAATAATTGATCAAGTGATGACATATGTTTTTGTCAGAGATAAGTGGCATGTGAAGCAAGGAAAACATGAACAAGTGTAGCATCAGTTAATGTACACAGTTAAACAATGTAGTGTAGCATCAGTTAATATACGTAGTTAAATAATGTAAATGGCTAGCAATAGCAGTGAACAAATATGCAATAGAGTTCAAGCAATAAATTGAATGGAGTAATCAAGCCAGAACAATGATACAGAGATATGTTACTTGTTGCAAATGTGAACAGAAGAAAAGGAATATTTTCCCATCACAAAATAGGTATTGAAATAGTCTGAATTATTCTAAACCAAAGAGTCAAGTTTTCAATTTTAGGACAACTTTATTTCAAGAACAATTCAACACGATTATTCACGCAAATATCACACAACCAGGTGATAATATTTGAAATAAATAGAGAGCAATTTTAGGATTTCTATAATCTATAAATACACCCATCGTCACAGGCTATTACAGTGTCGAAACCAAGCACTCGAATACTAGTATAATAGAAATCAAAATAAGAGAACTTACAAGTGACTAAGGGTTTCGATCATACTACAAGAGATATATTTCTTCTGAAGCTCAATTCGTTGGAAGCAAAGCATATTAAAGCTAGAATTATTAGCATCATCAAGTTGAATTAAAAAAACAAATTGGAGAGGACAATAAAATCCAATTTTTTTTCTGATGTCTCAACATTGATAAGGAAGAAGAAGAGGCCATGAAACAAACATTGAGTCGACGACATAATTATGAATGGAGCAAGTGAAAAAGGGGGCCAACCATCTTTTACTAACTCAATTATTTATTTTTTATATTCAAACAATAATTAACTAGGGTTGTGTTAGTCACATTGTTTTATTTTTCTATTTTCTTTTTCTTTTTGGTCTCTAGTTAATAACTAGGCGTTACAAACTACAAGATTTCGTAGTCTGGGGATTTACAGATAATGGTTTTGTAGTTTAGGAAGTCGTACCTTAGGGGATTAAGCTATGGTAGGGTTTTGAGCGTTGGATTAGTACATTTGGGAGTAGGTATCACGAGTTTACAGAGATTGTAAGCGTAGAGATTGTCTAATTCTAGTAGAAACCTTGGGGGAATGCAGCAGTAGGTGAGTTTGCCGAAGCTGGGCATTTCTGCATGTTGTTTGTTTTCTGCATTTATTATCTATGCTATTATTATTATTATCTGTTAATTGTTGAAAATGAACGATAAAAACTATTCACCTCTCCCTTTGTAAGGTTAATTTAGATCCTACAAGTGGTATCAGAGCATGTTTTTATTTTTATAAAATAACTCTAGAGCCATGAATTTTTCAAACGATATTTGTGAATTTCCTAGTTGTCGGTTTAGCAAGAATTTATCTAGTATTCCTTCAACTGTTTTCAAGTGAATAGATCTTAGATTGGAAATTAAAAAAGGAATTTTATTTAAAATATGTTAATTCTGATTGTTGGAACATTATTGAAAACATGGGTGATATGGTAGATAAGAATAATATTGCCATCAATGCTTGCGTTATGCAGATTATTTATAATTATCTAAGTATTGATCAGCTTAACCATATTTCTCATTGTTTAACTACTAGGGAAATCTGGAATGTTCTCGATGAACAATATGGAAGGAAGGACAACAGGGTCACAAAATCCCTAACCGACAACTCAAGTTCATAAATATGCTTGAAAGGATTCACAGATGAGGAAATGGGTGACGATACCAATGGAGACGCAACAGATGATGAGATAAGTGACTTTTCATATAATGAATTAGTTTTCTTTTGTACTAATTTAACTAAAACTGTTGAAAGTCTCAAATTGAAAAAAAAATTAAAATTTAAAAATTTTGAGTTGCAAAAAAAATGATGATTTAGAATTAGTGATGAAAAAAAGGAAAGAATGCTGAAAACTTTGATTGCAAAAATTGTTCAGTTTTGAAGGGTAACTTAGTTTATCTCAATAAAAAGTGTCAAGAGCTAGAAAAAGAATTTATGATCTTAAAGGAAAACGAGATTGAACTAAAATGTAAAATCGATGTTTTACAAGTGGAGTAAAATAGTTTTAAGATAGCTAAGAATTCCAAGTTTAAAGGTTTTTGGGAGAGAAGCCTTGCTGAAAAACCAGAACAATTTTAAACGAGCTAAATTTGAAACTAAAAGGATTAGAAATCTCAAATGCAATAAAGTATGACTTTTCAAAAGGAACTAATTGAAGTTAACAAGAATTTCAAATCCCTTGAATACAAAAATATGTTTTGAAAAATATCAAATTTGAGATTATTAAAATAAATCATGATTTGGAAAAAGAAATTGAAAATTTCAAGGAATTTGAAAAACTTGAAATTGAAAAGCGTAATCGATTTGAAATTGAGATTTCTGAGTCTAAAACCAAGATTAAAAGCTCAAAAATGAAAACTTTGTCTTAAAACGAAAAGATATTGAGAAATGTGAATTTGTTGTGAGTTGATGTTCAAAGATAATTAATGAGAATAACTTGTTGAAATCCAAAAATTTAAGAAATTTTCAAACAGTCAAAATTATTTGAATTCACTGTTGAAAACAAATTTCAAAATTGAAAATAAGAAAGGAGTTGGATCTGGAAGTCTAACCGAAAAACAAAATTCCTAGAAATTCAAAATTCCTTCAAACTGTTTGATTTGTGGAAAGTTTGATCACAATCAAAGTAAATATTGGTTTAAAAATAATTTTTTTGAATGAATGAGGTTCCCGAAATTTAAAAATTCAATTTTGAACAAAAATAAGCGAATTTGAGTTCCTAAGGGTACAGTGGTAAATTCGGATGGATTATTTTTTAAATGAGTTTGGATACCAAAAGTCGTGTACAAATTTAAGAGTGGTTCCACTACTTTCGTTAGACCACTCGATCCCCAAAACTCTTTGGTACCAGTGGCTGGCTAAGGGACAACTTTTCAAAAGAATTAAAGTTGTTCCATATTTGCATTGAAACTAACAGATATATGTTCCTTATCCAAGCGTGGTGAGTTGAAGATCATGAGTTATAAATGGTAAGTCATGTATGATCTCTGAACTCGTGCTATTCTTTGGATTAGATTGCTATTGCCACATTTCATTACATTCGTATCTCATTCGAGACTTCTTCTGATAGATTCTTTCATTGATTCATTCTTGCTTTAAAATATTTGATTCATGAGGTTTTTCATCAGCGTTTTTTTTTCTGATCATATAAGTGACATGAGTTTGTGGATAGTTCATTTTGATTTCATATTTGAGTTTGGATGCATTATTGGACCACTCATGTTTATTTTCTACTGTTGACGACAGTTTTAATATGACACTGCCATAGTAATTTTGTGATAACTTGAGATTCCTTACTTAAAATTACATAATTCTTAATTGTCTGAAAATTAGATTCAATTGCCTACAACTTTCTTGTTTTGATGATTTCCAAAATATGAACTTAAATTGGCGAGAAACTGCAATTCATTTGAAGTTTCATTTTTAGACTGGTCTTTGAATTCTTAACGATGATGTAGTATTTTGGGCATAACTTGAACATTATTGCTCGTAATTTAAAATTCTTAATGTTCTGAAAAGCTAATGAAATTTGAAACATTTTTTCTATTTTGAGTTTCTGCTAATTTACATTGGAAAGTCTTGAAAAAATAAACTCATCACAGTGGACTACTTGAAAACTCTATTGAATAAGTTGTGATAATTTCATAGCTCCTCATCTAGACTTGGACATTTTTAGTTTGAAACATTTGAGATGTGTTAACTTATTAAATCATTAACACATTTTGATCCCTTGACAAATATTTTTTTCAAGTGGTTTTCAAATAAACACATTTCTTTTGACTCATTGAGAAATTCATTCACAAGTGTTGTTCTATTTTATAATGACTTGAGCTTTGGTTGGATAATTTATCTTGGCTGAATTTTTAATGGATAAGATTGAAAATTTTCACATTAAAGTTTATAATAAAATCAGTGCTTATACTTCATTTTATTCCCTTAGGAAATCGGTATACAAGTAGTAATTAATAATTATCTAGGAACAATCAGTTTAAGCTATTTGGATAATCTCATTTAAAACTAATTGAGTTTTTTTAGAACTAATTTTTTATTACAATTTCTGATAAAAACCCTTTACCCCTTAAAATTTCATGATTATGCTTAGAATTGAGAATGTTAGAAATTGAATGATCGTTATCTAATTCTGATTGAAATAATTTTGTTTGTTTAATTGAAAATCAATTTTTGACAATTTAAACCATTTTGAAATTCGTCAAAATTTGCATGGATTCAGAAACAGTGAGAGAAATATGATTATATAATTTTCAGAATAAGAGAAAATGAATATTTCAAGAATTTCATTAATATTGGACATATTTCATAATATCATTAATTCAAAAATGCATTTCATTATCATTTCTCTTACTATCACATTTCTATTATTCATTATTGGTTTTGCACAACGAGAGCAGTTTTTATAAATTATAAGGAATTGTTTATTATGTTTAGTTATTCACTCACATTTAAAAGTTCTCACGGTTATGTGTGGGCTTATTACCTATAACCATTTATTTATTATGATTCGTTTCTCATATAAAAGTCCTCACGGTTATGCATAAATAGAGCACGGTAAATACTAAGTATATTCTAAGCTCATTTAAAAGTCCTCATGGTTATGCATGGTTAGAAATAGTACAACTTTCAACTATATGTATTTCTTTACTCTCAGCTTCATGTATATAGATAGCGGAAGTACAACACTTCACTTTCAAGCACATTTATGGTATTCAAAATCCTAAGTGTATGTTTGTCGTCATAAAAAGGGGGAGATTTGTTGACTATAACAATATGATTTTTTGTTTGATGATAACCAACATATGTATTATTGTACAAATGTATTTGTAATTGTACTATTCCATATTTCATCCCATACAGAAATAAGTATTGATATTGAATAAGAATACTATTGCATAGAATTTAAATATTCAAACAGTATATTTTATTCAACAAAATATTTTATTTCAATATTCGAAATAATACAACTTTCTGACTCGACTATTGTACATTACACTGCTATTCACACATTCAATTTTATATACAGATATTCCTTACTATAGTTCACTCAGAATCACTCAACTTATATATACAAACTCATATTCACACACTGACATGAACTGAATCTTCTTATACTCCAATTCCAATCACCTGTATACCTGTCATAGAAGCACATAATGTAAAATGGAACAAAAATAGATTTAACTATAGGTAAATATAAATTTAATTTTAAATTTTAATTCCCTCAGATATTTGATGTGTTCCTCATCATTTTTTAGACTTGATTTGATATATCTAATTTGTTTCTAAGTCTAGACCATTTGTGATATTCATAATGAGACACAGTAAATTCCACAAGGAAGACTAGATACTATTGCTCGCAGATCAGCCTCGACACATCTATAGTGATATGCTAATCAAGACCAGCCTCGACTCACATTTATTGTTTGCTGATCTTGACCAGCCATGATACAACGTATAAAGATCTGCTAATTTAAATGGAAAAATATATATGCACTTGTATATGGTTGTTTTACAGGTGCAAAAACATGGTGTACAAACTCGTTGTTTGCATATGGGACAACAAGGTCAGCTGCAAGGCATAAGACAAAGAGATTGCTCAACAAATTATACATGCACCATGATAATGGAATGGAAAACACAGTACCATAAACATGGTATAGGAATCAAGCATGCAACTGTATATGAAATAGATGCACATAGAAATACAAATATATGAAAGAGTGCAACCATATCAAGATTACAACAGCAGTGAATCATGTACAGCTTAGTTAATTTATAAGCTAACAAATATACAATGAAGACAAGCAAGAAGTAATGCACAACATTCTAGCACACCAAAAACGGCAATAGTACAACTCGGTAATGAAATGGATCAAGTGGAACTAAACCAACAGTGTGGCATGTTCTTCAGCAATACATCGAGTAACATGATCACTGACAAAATAACATGGACATATAAAATAAATGTAGATGGTATGACAAGCAACAAAAAAAAAACAGGAACAAAGCATATATTGGTGATCAATGCAAAACAGCTTGGCAGTATCAATACAACCAGCAAGACATCTCCATTGCTCAGTGAGAGTGAACCACAAATGATCAGCTAGACAACAAGGCATGGTTATCGATACAAGAAGAAAGGAATAACAGTAATCATATATACAATAGAAAATAATTGATCAAGTGATGTCATCTGTTCTTACTAGAGACAAGTGGCATGTTAAGCAAGGAAAACATGAACAAGTGTAGCATCAGTTAATATACACAGCTAAACAATGTAAATGGCTAGCAACAACAGTGAATAAATATGCAACAGAGTTCAAGCAGTAAATTGAATGGAGTAATCAAGCCATAATAATCATACAAAGATAAGTTACTTGTTGCAAATGTAAACAGAAAAAAAGAAATATTTATCTTCACAAAACAGATATTGAAAAAGTCAGAAATATTCTAAACCAAACCGTCAAGCTTTCAATTTTAGGAAAGCTTTATTTTAAGAAAGAGGAACAATTCTACACGCTTTACACAAATATCACTCGACCAAGTCATAATTTTTGAAATTAGAAAGAGAGCAATTTTAGGGTTTTTATACTCTATAAATACACCTATCATCATAGGCAGTTAGAGTATCGAAACCAAGCAATCGAATATGAGTATAATAGAAATTAAATCAGAAAACTTACAAGCGACTTAGGATTTCGATCATATTGCAAGAGAAAGATTTCTTCTGCAACTCAATTCATTGGAAGAAAAGCAAATTAAAGCCACGAATTAATTAGCACCATCAAATCAAATTCAATCAACGAATTAGAGAGGACAACAGAACTCTAATTTTTTTTATGTGAAGAAGTAAAGGACATGAAACAAAGGTTGAGCGTAGGAAGTGAAAAAGGGGGTCGGCCATATTTTACTTAACTCCGTTGTTTATTTTTTTAACATTCAAGTGATAATTAATTAGGGTTGTGTTAGTCACATTGTTTTATTTTTCTGTACGGACTCTAGTATATAACTAGGTTATAAACTACAAGATTTTTAGTTTGAGGATTTACAGACTACGAATTTGTATTTTGGGGAATTCACAACTTAGGGAATTAAGTTGTGATCGGGTTTTAAGCGTAGGATTAGTACAGTTGGGAGCGGTTGTCGTGAGTTTATAGGGATTGTAAGCATAGAGATTGTCTAATTCTAGTAGAAACCTTGGGTAATGCAGTAGTAGGTGGGTCTACCGAAGCTGGGTATTTTTGTGTGTCGTTTATTTTCTGCATTTATTATCTGTGCTATTATTATTACCTGATAGCACCTATAACGACCCACCTTTTTGATCATTTCTCGCCGGTAATTAAACCAGCTTAAATCATTCATAAAGATGGATAGTTATGGGTACAGACATATTTAATTGCAAATAATATAACCTTTTTATTTCATTGCAAAATTTTGCATCAGAATTACAATGAATCAGAGTATACCATAAGCTCGGTGAAAACAAATTTTCTCTCAGCGGAAGAAGTAAGACCAAAACTCTAGCTCCAAACTCAATCCCTCTCCAAAAATAAACCTGCAAACTAAACTACTAGCTTCCTGTGCAAAAATTATGGGCACCCAGAGTTTAGGTAGGGAGCAATAAACTCCAGGCCAGTCGTGGGACTGGTGTGAGAACTCAAAACAGTTATGTTTTCGTTTTTTTAAGCTGGGAACATTCGTCGGACCACGTCGCTGACGCGGAACGGGTTCATTCAATGTGAAGTTCCCATGCACAGAAATCCGCAATGGCTTTGGAAAATGAAGCTATCATAAGCTCGTCCCATATCACACAATGCAAACACACATCAGATGGGAAAGTTTTGTCTTATGATAACCAAAAATGCTTTAATACATAAAATCCTCTTTTAATATTGTCACTAGTGCATAGTGTACTTGAAACCATTTTGCAAATAAATAAATAAATCTTTGCAAGCATAGTAACTATGCTCACGTACATAGTTTACAAATAAAGCGGAAGGTTTGTATTAGTGAATGGGTTTCCAACATGATGGTTCGTAGCACGAAAGATCAATCGAGGACACGAAGCTAAGTATCTCTCGGTTAACATGCAGACAACGGACACCGAATACATAGCACAAAAGTATATATCCCGGTTAACATCCAGACATCGGACACCGTATATACTTTATTCCCTCATGTTTCGAGATAGATCTATCATTGCAGCTTTCGATTTTCACTAGATATTATGTATACAACCTAACCGCCAGTTTACCATCAATCTGGGGTGTGAGGTTGGTCGATGTCACGTTATACACAAAGGTACACTGCAATAAGCTGTGCTTTGATCATCTATAGCTCATTTCATAACTCGAGTATGCCACATCGATAATTCACGACATGCCACTAATTTCCATCAACACATAACCTCTAAGTTTATATATCTTAGAGACGAGAATAATATATTGCCACAAAGCCGATATATATTAACAGAAATAAGTATTATGCAATCAATTCCAATGTCAAACACACAATCCATACAAGTCAGTTCTGGGTCTGAACGAAACAACAATCCGAAAATATTCAAATATATTCAAATCTCATGCCACTTATAACCACGTATCGGGTGATCAGCTCAAACGAAACATCAGCAGTCAATCCCAATAATTCGATGATTTTCGGTCTTCATTTATCGATTTCCAAGTCCTTGGTTTCTTTATAGCATCGTATTATTACTTGGAATGGTTTTCGAAATATTCGATCCCAGTCTTTTCAAGTAATAAGCATATTTTTTTAAAACAACAGCTATGAATTATACACGTTTTTGATTCAAATCTCCTTCCATATCGTTATCTGTTCATTTATAACTAGGTTGGATTTATTCCTAATTCCTTAGCTCGTTACCATCTTAATACGCCTTTGAAATCTAGCTTCATTTTCCAACCTTGTATTTAACACATAATTCAATTGTTTGTCGTTTCAAACTACCAAACCTTAATTTAGATCTGTAAATTCCCATTTCTTAGTTTAAACCATTAATAAATTCCATACGAAATAAGTTTCAGTTCCATAAAATATACCAAAAATTTGACTAAACCATTTTCTTTTAGTTTAAATGATAATTTATGGTTCGTAACTTGAAAACCGATTGTTTTCAAATAACGTTATAATTAACATTTAACAAAATTACCAAAATGTTGCACAATAGCCACTTAAATCAATTTGATTCAAAATCATTCGAAATTCAAATATTTCAGCTCAAATCACTTTTAAATAACAAAATATTATTAATAATAATTTTCCCAAATTTTTAATAATTTATAAAAACTCGTTGTATTCGTTTAACACTATGGTCGCCGAACTGCACGTATAGCGACCATTTCAAGTTTTGTTTTAGACCTAACTTGAAAATCGTACGTTGGAATCTGACATTCTCTTTTCTATTATGAAACCATTCTTAATAGAAATCCAACGTTTATTATTTTATGTCAATCCAATTTAAAACGCTCAGGTTATAGCCGTTTAAAATTGAACTACTAGCTGCCTGTGCAAAAATTATGGGCACCCAGAGTTTAGGTGGGGAACATAAAACTCCAGGTCAATTGTGGGACTGGCGTGAGAACTCAAAACAATTATGATTTCGATTTTTTTAAGTTGGGAACATTCGCCGGACTACGACTGCTGACACGGAAAGGGTTTATCCCATGTGAAGTTCCCGTGCACAGAAACCCGCAATGACTTTGGAAAATGAAGCTATCATAAGCTCGTCCCATATCACACAATGCAAACGCACACCAGATCGGTGTGTTTTGTCTTATGATAACCAAAAATGCTTTAATACGTAAAATCCTCTTTTAGTATATTGCCACAAATCCGACCCAGTTATAAATGAACAGATAACGATTTGGAAGAAGATTTGAATCAAAAACGTGTATAATCCGTAGCTGTTGTTTTAAAAATATACGCTATTACTTGAAAAGACCAGGATCGAATATTTTGAAAACCATTCCAAGTAATAATACGACACTATAAAGAAACTGAGGACTTGGAAATTGATAAATGAAGACCGAAAACCATCGAATTATTCGGATTGACTGCTAATGTCTCGTTTGAGCCGATCACCCGATACGAGGTTATAAGTGGCAAGAGATCTGAATATATTTGAATATTCTCGGATTGTTGTTCCGTTCAGACCCAAAACGGACTTGTATGGATTGTGTGTCTGACATTGGAATTGACCGTTAATTGTTGAAAATAACGATAAACCCTATTTACCCCCTCCACCCTCCCCCATCTAGGGTTAATTTAAACCCTACAAACCAGAACTTAACCTGGATAATATTCGCTCCCAAATTCATCTCTTACTTGACCAAAGAAATGGCCAGATACCTCATATAGGTCGACCACTCCCTGAGGGCGGTCGGTTGCTACAGTAGACTGTCCCTGGTGCTGTCGACCCATTTTTTTAAGTGAAACATCAATTTGACTAAAGTTCCTATTAAGTTTCAAAATAGTCAAAAGATCCTTACTAAAAAAGTATGTAAATTACGTCCCTAGAATTAAGTTAACTAATAACTGTATAATTTTATGCAATTATTCAATGAATAGTTGAAGATAGTTATGCAAGTATATTGAAAAATTGCGGAAATTTCCGCAATTATCTTATGAATATTTACGAAAATTTCTACAATTTTTCGCTAAAAACTTGCGGAAATTTCTGCAATTTTTTGAAAAAATTGCATAAATTTCCACAATTATTCCTCTAAAAAATTACGGAAATATATTCCATTTTTCATAAAAAAATTGCAAAAATTACGCAATTTTTTGACATTATTGCATAAATGTATGCCATTATTCATTGGATAATTTTTACGATCTTTTTTTAAGAAGAAGATTTTATGCATTAAGTTTTGTTTCAAGGGCCTGAGTCTAATATTCACTACTTTATACTTATCTTTGATTTTAAGTTTAAAAATATGAATTTTGAATTTCTAGAATCCTCTTTTATTCGTATCTTCTACGTTCTAATTCGGATCATAATAAGTTATATACGAAAGTTACTCTAACAAGGACAAATTAACACCAATAATCTGAAGTTTCACATGTCTACCCATATTAATCCATACTTTGGGTTAATTTTAGTTAATCCCCCTTCCTATTGATCTCAATTACTTATTAACATGTTTAACGGGTAAATTGTATCAATATGGGAAGACATGTGAAACTTCAGAATAATAGTGTCAATTTGTCCTTAAGAAGCAGATAATCGTCTTTTTCAAGCCTTTTTGTGATTGTCAAAATCGTACATCTGTTCATTCCATGAAAAAACTTTCTTCCTCATGTTGAGCATGGATGTCATCCTCATTTTTTTTGACCCAACACGTTCAGCTTCCCACTTTCCTAATCCCTAGACTAGTGAAAAATCAAACTAACATTTCTACAAAGAGCATCTCCATGATTTGTGGTTTTTTGCTAACTGTAGTTATGATTTGTGGTTTTTTCGGTTATCTTTTCATAGGTATCAGGCATATTCATGTCAGATGATATGGGAGAGATGTTATTAATGATTTAATAAGAACCAGTAAAGATAATTGTTGGACGAGTCATTATTTGGGAAAGTGATCCATCAACTATCAATGGTATGATATTTAGCTTCTTTTTTTTGAAATCATACGTATATATCCAGATAACGTTAGATGAATTTGTTACCTACAATTAAGAATTCGACAAATTGACACCACTAATCCAAGGTTTCACGTGTCTTCCTATATTGATCTCATTTACCGGCTAAACAGGTTAATAGGTAAATGAGATCAATATGGGAAGGGGCCCCCAATACTTGGGATTAACTAAAAATAACCCAAACTCTAGATTAATATGGGAAGACACATTAAACTTCGGATTAATGGTGTTAATTATCTTTCTAAAAATCACCATGGACTCAACAGTGAAACTTATGTAAGCAATTTCGGACATCCATATAAGTTTAAATTTGATTGAATTCATTTCTTTACCAACTCTTGGGGTGTTACACTTGGGCTTGTGGATTTTTACATTTTTGATATTGTCCACTCCATTCGCTAATTTGTTTTTTTTTTGGGCATAAATGGACCTTTTAATTTCTATCAAGGTCATACCCAGCTATGAAAAAACTGATATACATTACAAGGTCTTGAACTGGTAGGCTTTTACACATCATAATTGGGAACTCGTATTGGTCTCCATCATCTTTTTTCCCATATCTATTGATAACCAACTTGCATGTCCAAACAGAAGAAAATCTCTTGGAATATTGTTATGAGTTCATAATTGGAAACAATTGCATTTTTGGTGATCTTACAATTAAAATAATTTGTTTACGTGTGATTTAGAGATTGGGGATGACAACTTATAACAGATTATTACCATTGACCTTTCAAATTTAAGATAACATAATAGTCAAAGTACTTTAAAACTAAGATCCTTAGCTTGCTGAAAGTGGATTAAGAACATACTATATATATACATATATGTGTGTGTGTGTGTTTGTGTATATAATTTCAAATTATGTTACTGATATTTTGTCTCGTATTATATGTGACTAATAGCAGGCCCGACCCTGGCCCAAGGCCACCTAGGTGGTGGTCTAGGATCTCAGAATTTTATTATTTATTGTCTAAAGTTTAGTAACTACTATTGTCGCCTAGTGATAAAGAAATTTCCCTTTATGCTGAGCAGTGTTCAATTCCTGGGGGGGGGGCTGCATTTTCCATTTTTTAATTGCTTAAACCCTAGCGTTTTGGGCTTCTAATTTGCCTTGGGCCTCATGCTTCCTAGGGTTGGCCCTGACTAATAGTCACATGTTGGAAAAAGACTGAAAGTATAATGCGTAGGGAGAGATATATCAAGAGCACTTCAAATAATGCAACACATATATAGTCTCTTTGATTTTTACCACATTCTTGTTTCTCTTTCTTCCCACTTACTCTCTCTTTTCCACTAACTTATTTAAATATAAATGATGACCCAAATTTTTACCACACTCTCATTTTTCTCTCTTCCTACTAACTCTTTCTTCTTCCGCTAACTTATTTAAATATAAAAGAGTGAGCCAAATTGTGGAGTAATTGGGGTGTTCAAAAATAGGGGTACCCCAGAGCATACCTCACATATATAAATATACATACACCGTTCAACTTCAAACAAGTACAATATCTCTAAATGTCTTTTGATTTCAACCACATATTTCTTTACGTTTCTAGTAAGTCTCACTCCAATCATCGATTATTTACATATAAAATTTGGTCCGAAATGCGATGCAAATGGAGTACTCCCAAATATGATATCATATATGATGAAAATTACTGAATTTCCTAAGTCAAGGGTGCAAGTTGGTTGAGATGTGCTGTAATGACCAGAATTTTAAGTGTATTTTGTTTAATAATTTAATTTAAATTTTGACTTTTATTTTATTTTATTTGTTTAAAACTCAATTTGTTAGATTTGTAGTATAACTATTTTGATTTATGATTTAAAACTAATTTTATCTGGATTTTACATAACGAATGAATTTGGTTTTGATATGAATATAAAATAATAATAGAAAACGATATTTGCAATTTCAAATCTTAATTTAGTGTATAAATTTAAACGAGTTAGTTATTTGAATTTTGAATTCATTCTTGAATTTTAATTCGAATATTAACTTGGATTGTTATATAAACCAAGTTCACTTATAAAATTATATATTTGTTTTTATTTCAAAATGTTTTTCTTGTTGATCTGTTGTTTTGTATTGATTGAATTATAACTGTTTGTTTCAATCTGAATTATAATCCATCTATTCCCGTTCTCAAACGGTCCTCTGCTTTTTTTTAATTTCAAACGTTGGTTCTTTTCGTTTGTAACCCTGCGTTTCCCTTTTTCCTTGAAGTTGTCATTTCCTTTTCAAAGTTTGAACAGTTCCTTAAATCTTCTGAAAGCCTCATCAGATCCCCAAAAGCTTCATTCATTTCTGAAATGCATGGTTTGAGGAATTAAAGAGGCAACAACTTTCGTATATAAATAAATAAGGAAACAAGAAAATAAAAACAACACATTAGTTTCCCATTTCTCCCTTCCCATCGCCATTCTCTTTCCCCATCCGCAAATCTTTTCCTCCAGCATCGCAACTAATTTGAACCGCGCCTACTATAGCCTCTTCGCCCCTTGAATGCCTCGACCTGAAGCGAAACTCCACTTGCTGGCCAAGCCCCACTGACCTGCTTCTTTACAATTACCATGCCACGCCCAGCAGCCTTCACCTAACCACACCCAATATCCGCCTTGTCCCACTCGCCGACCCCCTCGTCCTTCACCCTCCCTACCGCATCTTGACAAGCTTTGCCATCAGCAGCCCGACATTGCCTCGCCCATGTCGGCAAAGCCACCCGAAGCCCTGAAACCCCTACTGTCCCCAACTGACCCTCTCTGCCCAGATCCAAGCACTCGAGCTTGCTCACGCCATCAAAAAAACCGACCATGCTGGACAGCTCTAGCCTGCCAACCGTTGTACTGCTATGAATCCATCCCTTGCATGGGCCTGCGTGTGAGCCCCGTGTGAGTGTGTGGGAGTTTTTTTTGCGTGGGTCTTGAGTTATATTTGTATGTAGTGTATATCTTTTTATGTGTGTTAGTGCGTGTGTAGAATTGTGTGTGAGAGCATATTGTGTTTATGAGTGATTTCACTGAGTGCATTATTTGTGTGGGTGTGAGTTAGCATTTGTATGCATGGGTGTCTTGTGTAATTCTATGTGTGAGTGTATTGTGTTTGTGGGTGATTCTAGTCGGGTTACGTATGTTTATATATATGTTATAATATATAATGATTTTGAATGTATTTATGTACATATATATATACACACTTTGTGGGTAAGTTTAATTTATATGTTTGTGTTTAGTATTGTGGTGAGTGTTTCAATGTATATATATACAGGTGTATTTGGTTTTGTTGTGTATGTGTGTGTATGCCTTTAGCGTTGTGCTGATTCCAAATATATATATTATAAGTTTTACCATGTGTATATATATAGAAATGTGTGTGTAACAACCCGCAAATTCTGGGCCAGTTTAAAATTTTTATTTTAGCAATTTTAGCGAATTTTGATTATTTAAAATGAATTATTTTAAATAATATCGACGTGAAATTTATTTTGAATATAAATCGAACGTATATATTATACGCGTCGTCGTTAGAATATAAATAATTATATATAATTATAAATAGAATTGAAAATGGCGCGGTAGTTCGATAATTCGATTTCAAACTTCAATTGAATGTACCGGGTGCAAAACAATCCGGATTTTAGTGAAACCAAAAATAATGGGATCTAATTGATAATATATTTCCAACGAATCCGAATAATCAAGATTTCATAGCGGGAATCAAAAGATATGTCCAGTCGAAAATTTTGAATAGTCGCTATGGAATTCAGGCCCTTAAAAATGGAAATTTTGCAAACGACCTCGGATTTCGACGAAACCAGTTTTGTTGGGTCCGGGATGTAAAGTTATTGCTAGGTTTCAAGTTTCATAATTTTTCGAATCGATATGTGAGCGTGGCAAAGGAAAACGTGTTTTGACCATTTCAGTTGATTTTAATCGACTGGAAATTGGCCATTTTTCCAACGGTCTCGGAATTCGACGAAACTAGTTTTGTTAGGACCGTATCGTCCATACGAAGCTAGAAAATATTTTTCTGGAATTTTTCTAGTTAGTATGTGGCCCCGGTAATTTGAAATGTACGTTTAAAATTCAATATAATGATTTAAATGTAAATTCAAAGGAAACTGATTCAAGCAATCGAATCAGCTTGCGATACATATTCCATTGTTTTCGGAATAGGGGTAATTAGCTAGGGGCGGCAGTCGGTGGGCTCGATTTCGAAGTCAAATAAAAAGTCAACTCATGGGATAAAATAAATTAAAATTAAATTAAAAATATAAAATCTTTTCATATACCCCCCCCCCCCCCCGTTCACTTTCTTTTTCAGAATCAAAGACAAAAAAAAAAAAAAAAAGAGAGAAAAGCCAAATCGACGGAGCCCCCCCCCCCCTCGTCGTTGCCTGCGCCGCCAGTCGGAGACGCCCCCACCCTCTTCTTCTTCCTCCGCCGCCTTCCTTCTCTCCCCTCGGTCCTCCGTCGAATCGAACCCCACCACCTCGCAAGCCCTTGCCCTAGCCGCACTACCAGCCCACCCCACAAACCCGACGCCGACATCGCGAGAACCCCAGATTCAAGACGCCGCCACCTCCCCTCACCGCCCAGACCCCCTCCGACGATCTGCGAAACCCCCCCCCTGTAAGTCGTTTTTTATTTTATTTGTTTTATTTTTATTCTGTATTTTTATAAGTTTAAAAACTGTATTTTTAGGAATTAAAAAAAAAAAAAAAAAAAAAACTGATTTAAAAAGTAATTTTAAAACTGATTTTAAAAAAAAAAGATTAAAATTGAAATATTTTTATAGGTATAAAACTGATATTTTTAAAAAAGTATAAACCTGTTTTGTTTTAAAAAAAAATAAAAATAAAATAATAATAATAATAAAAACTGCATTTTTTTATGCAGTTAAAAACTGAATTTTAAAAGATTCAAAAAACTGCATTTTTATAAAAGAGAAAAACTGATTTTTATTTTCTATTCGTCGAAATAAAGTGCTGATTTTTATAAAGATGAAATCTTTATAGTTGAAAGGGCGGGATCTTTATATATAGAATAACGAAATAAAAATAGCATTTTTATCCATATAGCGTGGAAATAAAAATTCGATTTTTATATATTGAACTTTGAAATAAAAATTCGATTTTTATATATTGAACTTTGAAATAAAAATTCGATTTTTATATATTGAACTTTGAAATAAAAATTCGATTTTTATATATTGAACTTTGAAATAAAAATTCGATTTTTATATATTGAACTTTGAAATAAAAATTCGATTTGTATATATATTGAATAGCGAAGTCAAGATTCGATTTTTATATATTGAATAGCGAAGTAAAAATGTGATTTTTACGTATGTAGTGAAAGCAGCAACGAAGGTGACAAAAAGGCGAAACGACGAAGACTTCTGCAAAAGAAGAGCCGTGGAGCTAGGATAGCTATTCGGTGAGAATTTCTCACCTTTCAAATTTATTTTTCTAGTTATATTTATATATACTAGGATGCAGACGGTGCTTAGTAGCACCCGACACAATCGTCCACAGACCATGGACTTGTTTGTTTGATTGATTGGTGATTGATTGCGATATTGGTTTGAATGTGATTTGTGGTATGAAAAATCGAATCGATAAATTGGTTAGGATTAGACGTGCGCCGTTATAAGGCGAAGGAGTAAGGCTAGGTTAGACCCTTACTCCAAATTTTGTGGTTTGCATAACGAAAGTGAATTTGATTGATGTGTGAATGGCGTGGGCCTTCACTAGACCGGGGATAAGGCTAGGCCTTGTCCCGTTTCTAGTATCGTGCCGTTATGCCGCCGAAATTTTCTAAAATAAGTTAGAAAGATAAAAATAGCATTTTATTTAACGAATGAACTGAATAGAAATTCATATATTAAAATAAAATGTGTTATCGTTAAAAATATAATTTTTAACGTGAATGTGAATAAATAAATATTCATTTACAAACCAGACGGTTTGTTTATGTACACCTATTTGAATGACGTTGATTGGGTCGATAAATTTTACACATCGCCTAACTGCACAAATAAAATATGTGTTTGATTGTTTGAAACCCCACACGGGTGTTAGGATGAAATTTGAAGTTCACTCATCCTGATTGATTAAATATGTCGATCGATTGATTGACAAGCTGCTATAAGCGTTAAATGTCTATATTTGATGCTTATACAGTGTAGTGCACTTTGGTTGATGGTTGATTATTCATCGTTGTTGATATATATATGTGTTGTAGAAAATCCATATAATTAACATTATATGGTAATTGATTGGGCCTCATTCCAGTTTTGAAAAAGAAATATTTGAAAAAGAAATATTTGAAAAAGAAATATTTGAAAAAGAAATATTTGAAATAGAATATTTGAAAATAAAGGAGTATATGAAGCCGTGTTGATTAGATTGACGCCATTTTGACGTGAACGATATTTATATCGATTTTAAAACGATTTCGAAATGAATTGAATTGAAAACGAATTCAAAATGAATTGAAAACGATTTCGAAATGAATTGAATTGAAAACGATTTCGAAATGAATTGAATTGAAAACGAATTCAAATGGAATAGAAAGCGAATTGAAATGAATTCAAATTGAATTGAAATTCGAATTGAATAGAAATGAATTTTTAAACGAATTTATAAAGAAGAATTCAATTTTGCTTTGAATTGAAATAGAAGTTGAAATAGAATTTGAAATGAATTTAAAACTATTTATATAATTCGTTTTAAATAGGAATCGACGAAATATATATTATATATATTATATATATAATATAATGGCCTGAATAGAACGCGCCGCGCCGCGGCAGTTCGCGAATTTCGACCATTTATTTCAAACGGACATTACGGGAGATCCGACCGTCGGATTCTCCTAAAACCGGAACCGTTGGGTTCGTATCGAAAAGAGCTTTCTAGCGAATGTTAGAAATTTGAAATCTAACGGTTGGATTTGGAATTATGTCCAAATCAAATTCGAAAAAGGTCGCTGTAAGTGCAGTTCGATGGCCGTTGATGGAAATCGACTGTACGGGCCTTGATAAAATTATTAAAAATAGCAATAATTTGTGTAAAATCATAAGAAATGACTTGTGAAGATTTGGGATGAAAAACTCCATATTTGAAAAGATAAAAATAGATTTTTATCGAAATGAACTAGTTTTGAACTAGAATTATAATTC
Organism: Allium sativum; assembly: GCA_030737875.1. Lineage (NCBI taxonomy): Eukaryota > Viridiplantae > Streptophyta > Magnoliopsida > Asparagales > Amaryllidaceae > Allium > Allium sativum. The sequence continues at coordinate 163,477,722 of CM060916.1, read as the reverse complement.
TATTTATTTTTAAATAAATAAATTGAATTCGAAAAGGGTTTTGAAAATAACCAAAATTTCCAATGATTGCATTGGAGTGGATTTGAATCGAAATTGTCTTCGGAATATTTCGATGTTGGAATTCGTGATTATACAGGTGTTGTTATGGAAATTTGAAAGATATATTTTTATATCGTTATTTCCAATACGACATTTGTTAATCGTAGAATTTGATATTGAATATAGGCCGATATATTTTCTATTCAGAGCCTTGTATTTAATATCAAATGTGATTTGGGTTTGTCGTGAATGGTGTCTTCACTAACACCGTTCTTGAACCCAGTTGAGAAAAGATTAAATCTTTTTACTTAGATTTAATGAAGTGTACCAATTAAATAACATTTAATTGGAATTGAATCGATATTGATTTTTGGGTTTATCGTGGACAGTGTTTTAAATAACACTCGTTCTTTAACCCGACGATTAATGAATGTGATTTTGGGTTTATCGTGAACCGTGTTTTTAAATGACACTGATTCTTTAACCCAGTCAAAGATTAAAACTAAGTGGAGTTTTAATGAATCTTTAATTAGATTGAAATAATCGAAATGGAGTATCACCAGTTTTGCTCCAGGCGATAGTTAAATCTTTAATTAGATTTGAACGTGAAATGGTAATTGAATTTACCGATAACACCGTGGTGTTAGATATGAAGTAAAGCCAGTTTTACTTCATGGGATGAATAGGTTGGGATTGGGAAATTAAAACAAATAATTACTTCGGTAAGGTTCGCTAATCCCGACTAGTTTGAATTGATATTCAAAAATGGATTAAAGAGTAAATTCAAGGAATTTATCTTTGATAAAATTAATGGGAATCTTTCCCTATGAATGTGAAATTTAGAAACTAACTGTCGGTTAGCCAAGCAGAATGGTTTTCTGGATATTGATCTGATGTTGGTTTCGGCCTTCGGGGTTAATATTTGGGAAATTATTCTCTTGATTAATTTACGGTTAGTGACTAATGAATTGGAATGAGGCGTATGTTGTGTTTGTGTAACACTTATTTAAAATATACGCGAGTTGTTCGGAAAGACCGGGTTTATCCCATTCTGAACAACTGATACGACGATAAGTCGAAGATGAAGACGATGGTCGAAGACCGGAAGTCTTCACGTCGTTTGGGTGATAACTGATGATCTTGATTGGGCTGTACACCCAAGAAGATGGAAACAGTTGGTGATCGTCCAGACGTACTTGGAGATCGATGGATATGCGGGGTACTAGGTGCTCCCGGTTTCGTTCAGACCCAGAACGGACTTGTAAATGGACTGTGTGTCTGACATCGGGTTTCATTCTGTGTGACTGAAATCGGTTGCATAGGATGGTTTGCCTGTGTGGCATGCTAAGATGCAAATGATCAAGGCTTCTGTTGAAAAGCAAAGTCTTGTGGTGATGATCAAAGCACGGCCTTTGTGGCGTAGCTTTGTGTAACGTTTACTTCGCGTGTTTCACACCCGGTATGAACCAAAAACGGGAGACGGACGTCAGGGAGGGCATGCGTTTCTTCCTAGCTAGAAGTGGCGTCAGTGGTTTTACACGCCCTGACGAGTTTGACTTATGTGGTTGTTGCTGTTGCGAGGCGCCTCGGATTGATCGGTCGTTCTCGAACCGATGGAGTCATTTAATTGGCTCATTTACGCCCCATAGGGCGGAGAAACGCATGTTCAGGCATTTTAATCCACTCCGTGTGGACCGGCCCTGAGGATCCAAGGGTCACTCGAGCTCTGATCCTGAGACTCGGGCTAGGCAGTCTCGAATCGGTTGAGGATCTTGCCCCTAGCCTCGGTTCATAGACGGAAATCCAATTTCCAAATACGTGACATTTGCGGTTTTAATTATAATCCTATATATGGCGACATAGTGGGATGGGGCGCTTATGCCGCCTATGATTGATACTTATGATTTGAAGTGTTTTATACACTATGCACTTATTATGGTATCAAATGATTTGTTTTAAACGTATCAAGCATTCTTTGGCTGTTATAAGGAAAAACCCTATCCTCGACTGCGTTGCATTGTGTGATGGGACCTGGGTCTTATAACAGCTTCATTTTTCTTTATTTAGCATTGCGCTGTTTGTTTTATGCACTGGTATTCTTGGGAGGAAACCCGTTCCGTGTTATACGGCGTGGTCCCTTGATTTACCTCATGATTTAAAATAAAGATTAATAACTGTTTTAATTCTCACACCAGTCCCATGACTGACTTGGAGTTTATTGTTTTAACCTAAACTCTGGGTGCCCTTATTTTGACACGGGCAGCTAGTAGTTTTGGTTTTGCAGATTTTATTCACAGGATCCTGGTTTACAGCTGGAACGATATCCGGAAAGCTTTGTATCCGTATATCTACTTCTAGTTGTGTATTGTATTATGTTCCGCTGCTATGTATTTAAATGTAATTTAAATCTCTGATATTTCTGTGTAATATTCATTTTTACTCTGTATATTCTTGTAATCTGATGCATTGTTGTAATATACAATGAAATGTTCTTCTGTATGCGTTCTGCTGTGGTTTGTTCTCGAATTATCCGACGCTTTCCTTTACGGGGAAGTTGCGGGTCTTTACACGTGGTATCAGAGCTTTGGTTTACAAAGCAGAGAACAAGGCACATTAGAACAATACGAAAGAATTCATCAGATAATTGGATTAGTAATATCCAATGGGATGACTCGTTAGAGATAGGATCAGTAGTATCCTAGAACGAGTGTGAAGAGTATATTTTTCAAATGAAAACAATTTTTGTTTAGAAAATTTAAATCAATTATTCGTATTTGATTATCTATTTATATTGAGTTGGACAATCCAGTATATAAAGATTTTGCGTATACGTCTGATCCACGTATATTTGAAATTTTAATATACTGGATAGATATAGAGTCACATTCTAGACACCCGGGGATAATTCTGATGATGTGGCCACATCATCAGTATTTATGTTCGTGTTTTGAAGATGTGATATTTATATATTTCCTATTGATTGGTGTGAGAACCAAAATTAGATAGGGCTTATTGTTGTGAATTGGCATCAAAAACATGATTTTTTGTATATGTATCAAAATTATGAATTTGAAACGTTAAATTCACTAATTGATTGATGTTTGTGTTGTTTGTTCATTTGTTTGCTAATTTTGAACCATTATGCCTAATTGAATCAAATATTGAATTGTATTGAAATTTGGTCGCATTTGCTTGCGTATATATATCTATCATTGAACAGGTCATAGCAAGGAGGCTAGAGCCGAAGAATAAAATTTGTTTGCCCGACAAATAGGTACATGTTTACTACATAATTTCCTGTTTTGTTTGGGTGATGATGATTTTGTGAGCCTATTGGCTAGCCGCTTGGCTTTTTCTTTTTCTTTTTGAGATCTGAAGGACCGGGGAAGCTATTTGAAATTCCCCGATGCTCCCATTGCAGGGGAGGTTATGGCGAAATTTTTCAAAAATTTAGGGTGTTAGCCAAATTTTTGAAATTTTGAAAATTCTCAGAAACTGAAAAGTTGGAGAACGGAAGCCTGATCGATCGTGGAGCTGAATAATCAAACCACTTTCGACTTTGTTCCTTTTCGGGGACGAAAAGTTTTAAGTGGGGGAGATTGTAACAACCCGCAAATTCTGGGCCAGTTTAAAATTTTTATTTTAGCAATTTTAGCGAATTTTGATTATTTAAAATGAATTATTTTAAATAATATCGACGTGAAATTTATTTTGAATATAAATCGAACGTATATATTATACGCGTCGTCGTTAGAATATAAATAATTATATATAATTATAAATAGAATTGAAAATGGCGCGGTAGTTCGATAATTCGATTTCAAACTTCAATTGAATGTACCGGGTGCAAAACAATCCGGATTTTAGTGAAACCAAAAATAATGGGATCTAATTGATAATATATTTCCAACGAATCCGAATAATCAAGATTTCATAGCGGGAATCAAAAGATATGTCCAGTCGAAAATTTTGAATAGTCGCTATGGAATTCAGGCCCTTAAAAATGGAAATTTTGCAAACGACCTCGGATTTCGACGAAACCAGTTTTGTTGGGTCCGGGATGTAAAGTTATTGCTAGGTTTCAAGTTTCATAATTTTTCGAATCGATATGTGAGCGTGGCAAAGGAAAACGTGTTTTGACCATTTCAGTTGATTTTAATCGACTGGAAATTGGCCATTTTTCCAACGGTCTCGGAATTCGACGAAACTAGTTTTGTTAGGACCGTATCGTCCATACGAAGCTAGAAAATATTTTTCTGGAATTTTTCTAGTTAGTATGTGGCCCCGGTAATTTGAAATGTACGTTTAAAATTCAATATAATGATTTAAATGTAAATTCAAAGGAAACTGATTCAAGCAATCGAATCAGCTTGCGATACATATTCCATTGTTTTCGGAATAGGGGTAATTAGCTAGGGGCGGCAGTCGGTGGGCTCGATTTCGAAGTCAAATAAAAAGTCAACTCATGGGATAAAATAAATTAAAATTAAATTAAAAATATAAAATCTTTTCATATACCCCCCCCCCCCCCGTTCACTTTCTTTTTCAGAATCAAAGACAAAAAAAAAAAAAAGAGAGAAAAGCCAAATCGACGGAGCCCCCCCCCCTCGTCGTTGCCTGCGCCGCCAGTCGGAGACGCCCCCACCCTCTTCTTCTTCCTCCGCCGCCTTCCTTCTCTCCCCTCGGTCCTCCGTCGAATCGAACCCCACCACCTCGCAAGCCCTTGCCCTAGCCGCACTACCAGCCCACCCCACAAACCCGACGCCGACATCGCGAGAACCCCAGATTCAAGACGCCGCCATCTCCCCTCACCGCCCAGACCCCCTCCGACGATCTGCGAAACCCCCCCCCCCTGTAAGTCGTTTTTTATTTTATTTGTTTTATTTTTATTCTGTATTTTTATAAGTTTAAAAACTGTATTTTTAGGAATTAAAAAAAAAAAAAAAAAAAAAAAACTGATTTAAAAAGTAATTTTAAAACTGATTTTAAAAAAAAAAGATTAAAATTGAAATATTTTTATAGGTATAAAACTGATATTTTTAAAAAAGTATAAACCTGTTTTGTTTTAAAAAAAAAAAAAAAAAATAATAATAATAAAAACTGCATTTTTTTATGCAGTTAAAAACTGAATTTTAAAAGATTCAAAAAACTGCATTTTTATAAAAGAGAAAAACTGATTTTTATTTTCTATTCGTCGAAATAAAGTGCTGATTTTTATAAAGATGAAATCTTTATAGTTGAAAGGGCGGGATCTTTATATATAGAATAACGAAATAAAAATAGCATTTTTATCCATATAGCGTGGAAATAAAAATTCGATTTTTATATATTGAACTTTGAAATAAAAATTCGATTTTTATATATTGAACTTTGAAATAAAAATTCGATTTTTATATATTGAACTTTGAAATAAAAATTCGATTTTTATATATTGAACTTTGAAATAAAAATTCGATTTTTATATATTGAACTTTGAAATAAAAATTCGATTTGTATATATATTGAATAGCGAAGTCAAGATTCGATTTTTATATATTGAATAGCGAAGTAAAAATGTGATTTTTACGTATGTAGTGAAAGCAGCAACGAAGGTGACAAAAAGGCGAAACGACGAAGACTTCTGCAAAAGAAGAGCCGTGGAGCTAGGATAGCTATTCGGTGAGAATTTCTCACCTTTCAAATTTATTTTTCTAGTTATATTTATATATACTAGGATGCAGACGGTGCTTAGTAGCACCCGACACAATCGTCCACAGACCATGGACTTGTTTGTTTGATTGATTGGTGATTGATTGCGATATTGGTTTGAATGTGATTTGTGGTATGAAAAATCGAATCGATAAATTGGTTAGGATTAGACGTGCGCCGTTATAAGGCGAAGGAGTAAGGCTAGGTTAGACCCTTACTCCAAATTTTGTGGTTTGCATAACGAAAGTGAATTTGATTGATGTGTGAATGGCGTGGGCCTTCACTAGACCGGGGATAAGGCTAGGCCTTGTCCCGTTTCTAGTATCGTGCCGTTATGCCGCCGAAATTTTCTAAAATAAGTTAGAAAGATAAAAATAGCATTTTATTTAACGAATGAACTGAATAGAAATTCATATATTAAAATAAAATGTGTTATCGTTAAAAATATAATTTTTAACGTGAATGTGAATAAATAAATATTCATTTACAAACCAGACGGTTTGTTTATGTACACCTATTTGAATGACGTTGATTGGGTCGATAAATTTTACACATCGCCTAACTGCACAAATAAAATATGTGTTTGATTGTTTGAAACCCCACACGGGTGTTAGGATGAAATTTGAAGTTCACTCATCCTGATTGATTAAATATGTCGATCGATTGATTGACAAGCTGCTATAAGCGTTAAATGTCTATATTTGATGCTTATACAGTGTAGTGCACTTTGGTTGATGGTTGATTATTCATCGTTGTTGATATATATATGTGTTGTAGAAAATCCATATAATTAACATTATATGGTAATTGATTGGGCCTCATTCCAGTTTTGAAAAAGAAATATTTGAAAAAGAAATATTTGAAAAAGAAATATTTGAAAAAGAAATATTTGAAATAGAATATTTGAAAATAAAGGAGTATATGAAGCCGTGTTGATTAGATTGACGCCATTTTGACGTGAACGATATTTATATCGATTTTAAAACGATTTCGAAATGAATTGAATTGAAAACGAATTCAAAATGAATTGAAAACGATTTCGAAATGAATTGAATTGAAAACGATTTCGAAATGAATTGAATTGAAAACGAATTCAAATGGAATAGAAAGCGAATTGAAATGAATTCAAATTGAATTGAAATTCGAATTGAATAGAAATGAATTTTTAAACGAATTTATAAAGAAGAATTCAATTTTGCTTTGAATTGAAATAGAAGTTGAAATAGAATTTGAAATGAATTTAAAACTATTTATATAATTCGTTTTAAATAGGAATCGACGAAATATATATTATATATATTATATATATAATATAATGGCCTGAATAGAACGCGCCGCGCCGCGGCAGTTCGCGAATTTCGACCATTTATTTCAAACGGACATTACGGGAGATCCGACCGTCGGATTCTCCTAAAACCGGAACCGTTGGGTTCGTATCGAAAAGAGCTTTCTAGCGAATGTTAGAAATTTGAAATCTAACGGTTGGATTTGGAATTATGTCCAAATCAAATTCGAAAAAGGTCGCTGTAAGTGCAGTTCGATGGCCGTTGATGGAAATCGACTGTACGGGCCTTGATAAAATTATTAAAAATAGCAATAATTTGTGTAAAATCATAAGAAATGACTTGTGAAGATTTGGGATGAAAAACTCCATATTTGAAAAGATAAAAATAGATTTTTATCGAAATGAACTAGTTTTGAACTAGAATTATAATTCTATTTATTTTTAAATAAATAAATTGAATTCGAAAAGGGTTTTGAAAATAACCAAAATTTCCAATGATTGCATTGGAGTGGATTTGAATCGAAATTGTCTTCGGAATATTTCGATGTTGGAATTCGTGATTATACAGGTGTTGTTATGGAAATTTGAAAGATATATTTTTATATCGTTATTTCCAATACGACATTTGTTAATCGTAGAATTTGATATTGAATATAGGCCGATATATTTTCTATTCAGAGCCTTGTATTTAATATCAAATGTGATTTGGGTTTGTCGTGAATGGTGTCTTCACTAACACCGTTCTTGAACCCAGTTGAGAAAAGATTAAATCTTTTTACTTAGATTTAATGAAGTGTACCAATTAAATAACATTTAATTGGAATTGAATCGATATTGATTTTTGGGTTTATCGTGGACAGTGTTTTAAATAACACTCGTTCTTTAACCCGACGATTAATGAATGTGATTTTGGGTTTATCGTGAACCGTGTTTTTAAATGACACTGATTCTTTAACCCAGTCAAAGATTAAAACTAAGTGGAGTTTTAATGAATCTTTAATTAGATTGAAATAATCGAAATGGAGTATCACCAGTTTTGCTCCAGGCGATAGTTAAATCTTTAATTAGATTTGAACGTGAAATGGTAATTGAATTTATCGATAACACCGTGGTGTTAGATATGAAGTAAAGCCAGTTTTACTTCATGGGATGAATAGGTTGGGATTGGGAAATTAAAACAAATAATTACTTCGGTAAGGTTCGCTAATCCCGACTAGTTTGAATTGATATTCAAAAATGGATTAAAGAGTAAATTCAAGGAATTTATCTTTGATAAAATTAATGGGAATCTTTCCCTATGAATGTGAAATTTAGAAACTAACTGTCGGTTAGCCAAGCAGAATGGTTTTCTGGATATTGATCTGATGTTGGTTTCGGCCTTCGGGGTTAATATTTGGGAAATTATTCTCTTGATTAATTTACGGTTAGTGACTAATGAATTGGAATGAGGCGTATGTTGTGTTTGTGTAACACTTATTTAAAATATACGCGAGTTGTTCGGAAAGACCGGGTTTATCCCATTCTGAACAACTGATACGACGATAAGTCGAAGATGAAGACGATGGTCGAAGACCGGAAGTCTTCACGTCGTTTGGGTGATAACTGATGATCTTGATTGGGCTGTACACCCAAGAAGATGGAAACAGTTGGTGATCGTCCAGACGTACTTGGAGATCGATGGATATGCGGGGTACTAGGTGCTCCCGGTTTCGTTCAGACCCAGAACGGACTTGTAAATGGACTGTGTGTCTGACATCGGGTTTCATTCTGTGTGACTGAAATCGGTTGCATAGGATGGTTTGCCTGTGTGGCATGCTAAGATGCAAATGATCAAGGCTTCTGTTGAAAAGCAAAGTCTTGTGGTGATGATCAAAGCACGGCCTTTGTGGCGTAGCTTTGTGTAACGTTTACTTCGCGTGTTTCACACCCGGTATGAACCAAAAACGGGAGACGGACGTCAGGGAGGGCATGCGTTTCTTCCTAGCTAGAAGTGGCGTCAGTGGTTTTACACGCCCTGACGAGTTTGACTTATGTGGTTGTTGCTGTTGCGAGGCGCCTCGGATTGATCGGTCGTTCTCGAACCGATGGAGTCATTTAATTGGCTCATTTACGCCCCATAGGGCGGAGAAACGCATGTTCAGGCATTTTAATCCACTCCGTGTGGACCGGCCCTGAGGATCCAAGGGTCACTCGAGCTCTGATCCTGAGACTCGGGCTAGGCAGTCTCGAATCGGTTGAGGATCTTGCCCCTAGCCTCGGTTCATAGACGGAAATCCAATTTCCAAATACGTGACATTTGCGGTTTTAATTATAATCCTATATATGGCGACATAGTGGGATGGGGCGCTTATGCCGCCTATGATTGATACTTATGATTTGAAGTGTTTTATACACTATGCACTTATTATGGTATCAAATGATTTGTTTTAAACGTATCAAGCATTCTTTGGCTGTTATAAGGAAAAACCCTATCCTCGACTGCGTTGCATTGTGTGATGGGACCTGGGTCTTATAACAGCTTCATTTTTCTTTATTTAGCATTGCGCTGTTTGTTTTATGCACTGGTATTCTTGGGAGGAAACCCGTTCCGTGTTATACGGCGTGGTCCCTTGATTTACCTCATGATTTAAAATAAAGATTAATAACTGTTTTAATTCTCACACCAGTCCCATGACTGACTTGGAGTTTATTGTTTTAACCTAAACTCTGGGTGCCCTTATTTTGACACGGGCAGCTAGTAGTTTTGGTTTTGCAGATTTTATTCACAGGATCCTGGTTTACAGCTGGAACGATATCCGGAAAGCTTTGTATCCGTATATCTACTTCTAGTTGTGTATTGTATTATGTTCCGCTGCTATGTATTTAAATGTAATTTAAATCTCTGATATTTCTGTGTAATATTCATTTTTACTCTGTATATTCTTGTAATCTGATGCATTGTTGTAATATACAATGAAATGTTCTTCTGTATGCGTTCTGCTGTGGTTTGTTCTCGAATTATCCGACGCTTTCCTTTACGGGGAAGTTGCGGGTCTTTACAGTGTGTGTGTGTATATATATATATATATATATATATATTATTAAAAAAATCGTTGTGTTGTTTTGAATTAAATTTGGTGTTGAGTTTGGAAACCGTTCCTATATATTGAGTGGTTGTCGTGATTGAATCTATTTTGAGTCGTGCCTGAATATCATCGATACATTCTGTGTCTATCAGTCTGCGATCTCCAATTTGTGCCACGAAAGGTGAGTTTATCTCACAGTTGACCTACATTGTTTCATGGATGTTAAATTCAACATTAATGAACTGTTTTAAATGTATAGGATTGCTGGTAGAAATTGCTTTATTTGATATGTTTGCACATTTCATATATGACACAATATATTTATATGACGGGTAAGTGCACTGATGATATATGACTTAGGATGGGATTGATGTCGTGTGGTTGCTGACGTATGTTGCTGATTTCCCTAGTTTTAGGGAAAATCACAAAGGGTTGAAATGACACATACCTGAACGGACATTTGATAGGGAAAAATCGTTATGAGTTGAAATAACAGACCTAAACAATTTTTACAGAATTTGGGATTGTGGGTTGAAATGATAAACTTGTAGAAATTTTAAATTGCGGGTTGAAATGATAAATATCTGTATCACTTGACCATAGGGTAGAAAACTATATACGGACACCGTTGGTCATGTTTTCGAACTAAAGTGATTTAGGAAAAATGATTTTGAAATAATAAAATAAGTTATATATATATATATAAGGATTTTTAAACTTTAGTTTTGTAAATTTTAAATTACATGTTTAAAATGATTTTATGAGTAAATATGGATTTAAATACTTACTCAAAATTTTACTTATAAATTTATTTATTTTAAATCATATAATTTAATCATATAAGTATTTTAATCTTTTAATGTTATAATAAATAATTCTATTAAACCTATTTCTATATTATTTTAATCTTATATATGTTTATAATCTATATTCTAATTAATTTAGAATTTTATAAACTTATGTATATATATATATTACAAACTTTAATAGTAAACTAAAGGGGGATAAGTTAAGGTTTTCACAATTTGAATTTGGGGTTTAAAGATTTAAATTTATATAACGATACCTGACTTAACGAATGAACTTATATAAGATATGAATTCGAATTCGAATCGTTATAAACTTATAAGAGAAGAACTTGAATTGTGAAATTGTTTTTTGAATTTGAATTTCCAAATTTAAGGAATGAATTTGAACCTGTAACAGATATGAAATGAATTTGATTATAAATTAACTGAATATGAATTTGAATTGGTTCAAATATCGAACTTTTGTAAGAAATGAATGTGAATTGTGTAAATTGATTTTAATTTGAATTTATAATTGATATGAAATAAATCAATTCTAAGCAATCGAATGAGAATTTGTGTATGTATATATATAAGTTTTATATATGAAATTGATTTTATAAATCATTTGGTTTGAATTAAGGAATTTGTTAAATCGAATTTATAAGAATGATTTTGATTCGTATTTATAAGTAACGATTTTGAATTGTACGACTCGATTTACAAATATGATATGATTGTTGAAATTTAAATATATGATTGTTTTGAATTATATAAATCGAAATAGAAGGTTTTAATTTGAATGGTACATTTTGAATTTGAACCAAAAAGTTGGATTTTATGAATCGATTTAAAGAGAATTCTTATAAATGTGAATTAGCTATTTGTATTGTTTGATAACTCGGATTTTTGAATATAAATCGAACTAAAATATCCTCGAAGTTAAATATTTTAATATTGATTTAAATGGTAATCGAGACCTTTAAGGTATGATTGAATACAAGTTGATTTGGTTTGAAATTCGTTATGTGAATATTTTGGGAAATTGAATAAAACCGAAGTTAAATATTATAGTATTAGTTTATATTATATTTCGATACCTTTACGATATGGTTATCGATTCGATTTAAGCGATTTAAACGAGTTATTTTCGAAATTGTATATAATCGAAGTTAGGTATTTAATTTTTATTTCAATTTGAATTTGATATTCATATAACCGATTTTATAAAGTGACTTATAAAATAATGATCACGTGTGAAAAATGTAAACGATTGGTTGTTAAAGAGACCGGAATCGGATATTGTCATACTCTCTGCTAATACCGAAAACCACTTTAACAACTGTGTACGCGGTGGAGATCCTGAATGAAGTAGGATGGTTTGGCGAACGATTCTATTTTGTACTTCATATTAATTACGAGACCCTGACTACCTTGAATTAGCTTGATGTGACCAAAACAACAACTATGCCGAGACCAAGTGAGATTATTCCTCCTATCGAGCTCACTTCTTTGATACCATTCTATTACCATTGTGATGTGTTTGGTGGCCACCCTCCGATTTGATTATGGGAGTGTGTCTCTATGTTGGCGGTTGTTGCGGCTATGCGTTACCACCAGTCCGGCTCTACAAATGGTGTATCCACCTGACATTCTTTGTGTGCCTTGTCACATGCCGTATACGAGCCCACTACGAGTTTGGCTTGTACCGTACCTATGGAGTGCTTCATGAATATCCTGCCGGTTTGGAGGGGATTATAGTACTGTATAGACTACCGGAATATACAAACGGTGCAAGGGTAATAACGGTAATCCCATTTTCGCTATTTTGATATTTTACTTTACTGATAGACACTATTGTATTTAGCGTATTATATTATATGTATTAGTTTAACGGATTCTTTGAGGATGGCAATCCCAAACATCCTTTAAGTTACTGATTGCATTTCTTCGAACATTTCATTTGAGTTGATTTACTTCCATATGAATGTTAGTCTTCATCTGAGTTGTTTTGTTTTGCATTATTGCTCGGGTCAGATCGAGTATTATAGCTTTCGAGATTTACTCTTAGAGTTTGGAGATTTTTGGGTTTTGCTCATCTGCATCTACCTGTTCAGTTGTTCCAGTTTCAGCTATTTCTGTCATTTCGGTTCCATAGAGTTATCATTTATTTATGTATTAACAAATTTATTATATCACACTTCCGCTGTACATTTTGCGTAAACTGTCGTAAAATTTTATTTAGTTGCTTCATGAACTACTAATGTATTATTTATTTTCCGCTGCAAGATATTATATTGCTCTGTGTCTGTGATCTGTAATTTATTCTATTTACCTCAAGAGCTAATAACAACCTGTTGTTTTGGACGGTTCGAGTTTGACATGTTTTGTCGATTCGGCACGGTCAAACTGGCGGACCGTTACATGTGCATAAATTGTATCGATTTTAGAATCAATTCTGCCATTTAAAATTAAGATATTGACTAAATTCATATATTAAATGGGCAAACTCAACCAACTAAGTTAGCACGTCCTCCCAATTCAATCTGTTTGGTCCATTTTAAACAAAACTGAACAAAAACATGTACATACAATATAATCAGCATCTATGACGTTCAGTCGCCCACTAGTATACAAAATATTAAACGTAGACTCCATTCTCATCCATTCAGTCAAAAATCATCGACTAACATTCAAGATCAGATCAGTTTTTAAGTACAAAACCAACATATGCTGTATAATTCAAGACGCGCAACAGGCAAACTGATAATCCATAGTAATACAAAGTGCCACGTTTGTAAAATTTAATACAATAATCCACATATAATTCAAAAACCACATAAATAAATGTGTGAAATACGAAGAGTGCAATGAAAGCAGCTAAATCCAAAATTTCCCTTTCCTTTGCTTCTATTGTTAATCAATAGGTTAGTCTCAGTATACAAAGACTAAGTCGTAGCTTGACCGCTGAGCCAACCAATACTAGTAGCTATGAGCTCGACCTTCAACCTGCTCGATGGTAAATGCATTTCTGGCATCGCGATCGCGATGGTTACCATCTCCATGTTGGTACTCCACCGGGTTTTGTTTTAGTATGTGATACTATATGTTAGATTGAAGAGGATGAAGATAGCTTCGAGTCGAAGAAAACCGTTCGCAAATCGGAGTTCGAACGCGGAAGTTAGAGTCGAATTGGTGTTTGGTGTCAGCAGGCTGGTGCGACAGATGTCTGTTGTGGGTTACGACAGACGTCTGAGTTGTCAGGGTGGATTTTCCTGAGAGTTCCTACAAACGTCTGTCATACTGGGGACAGACGTCTGAGAGGGACAGACGTCTGTCAGGGCCTACAACAGACGTCTGAGCTGAGTGTTGAAACCCAAATAATTCTCTGGGAGGGTCAGACGTCTGTCGCCTCCCTTGATAGACGTCTGACGAGGCATTTGGGCTATTTCGGGCTGAAAACTTTGTAAGTTGATTTGTGAAGACTTGGGGGAAATTTCGGCAATTGGCCTATATATATATAAGCTATTTTCAGAGGTTCAAAGGGAGAGCTTGGAGACTTGATAGAAATCAATGGTTTATTCTCAAGTGTGAATTAGGGTCTATAACCTAATTCCAATTCTTCAATTTTATTCTCCCCAAACCCATTTCTATATATTGAAATATAGTGATCATTGGATCAATCTCTTGTATTCCTTTCATCGTGGTAATAAAATACTCTCTCCAGAGTGGATGTACACTAACAAGATGTTAGTGGAACCACTACAAATCCTTGTGTGATTTATTTTTGATACTTCTGTCATTAGTTTCTTGCTTGAGATTTGGATTTGGATTGTTCGTGATTGGTTGATCATTGTGTGTAACTAGAGTTATTGTTTTGGTTGTTTTTGCAAGTCTAACAATGGTCTAGTCTTCCGCTAGCGCTTTATGGTTTAGGGATTTGATTTGAGTGGTGTTGAATCAGATTAATCACAACGGTTCCAACAGTTGGTATCAGAGCAATTGGTGTTTGTAAGATGTTTGTGAAAACGCCGGAAACGGATAATAACTCGGTAAGCCCTTCAACCGGAAGTCCGGATAGTGTGGCGCCTTATGTACGGGGTTCGTATGCGGCATCGGGTTCTCAATTGGTAATTGACAAGTGGAATGGTGATAATGACTTTGAGAAGTGGCAATGGAAAATGAAAGCAGTTCTTAGGCGGAATCGAGTGCATAGAGTGGTATTTGATACTCACTTATTACCAAGTGATATCTCGGATGTTGAGAGAGAGGAGATGGTGGAATGGGCTTACACTACTCTTCAACTTGCTATGGAGGAGAATGTGATCTCCGAAATTAGTGGTGAGACGACCGCTAAAGGCATTTGGGACAAGTTGGAGGAATTGTATATGAAAAAGTCGCTCACTAACCGTTTGATATTGTTGCGAACGTTTTTCATCTTCAAGATGAAGGAGGTTAATTCACTTAAGGCACATTTAAATGCCATTGATGACTTGCTTAATGAAGATGAAGGCCGCTGATTAGAAGATTGAGAAAGAGCAAAAGGCGATGATATTATTGTGTTCGTTGTCGGACCGCTATACGGGTTTCTCAAATAGTTTGATCTATGGCCGGGATACTTTGACTCTTGATGATGTCAAGACGGGTCTTCTTAGTGAGGAGTTAAGAGATCAAATGAAGGAGATGAGTGAGGGTAGTATTGGAGCTAGTAGTGGTCACGGGTTGTTTGTGGAGAAAGAAAAAAAATGTGAAGAAAGGATACCGAAGGCGTTCTAAATCAAGAAAGCCCGGTGGAACAGGTATATCGAAAAAGAGGAATGACAAGTGCTTTATTTGTAAGAAACCGGAACATTGGAAGAATGTCCAGACAAAGATAAGAAGGAAGTAGCATCTTCATCCGTAGCGGTGGAGAGTGGGGATGGTGAGATAGATGAGAATGTGTTGACGGCGGTAGCAACGGGTGTTTCGGGTAACGAATGGGTACTCGATTCAGGTGCGTCGTATCATATGACGCCAAATAGAAATTGTTTTTCATCCTTTGAAGTCAAAGAGGGAAATGCAATTGCTATGGGAAATGGTTCTATTTGCAAGTCGATGGGCGGTGGCTCCGTGCAAATAAGGATGTTTGATGGAGTTGTTCGCACACTCACCAATGTTCGCTATGTTCCGGGACTTAGGAAGTCGCTTATATCTTTGGGGCAATTGGATTCTCTAGGATGCAAGATCACTATCGAGAAGGATTGCTTGAGGGTTTCGAAGGGTACGCTTGTGGTTATGAAAGGTGCTAGGACTCATGGTATATATTTGCTTCAAGGTGTGATCGTAGGAGGTGAGACTTGTGTGGTGTTGATAGTTCTCGTGACTTGGATACGACACGGTTGTGGCATTTAAGACTGGGTCATGTCTCAGAGAGGAGTTTGGATATTCTTCGGAAGCGGGAGATGATCGAGGGTGAGAGTTTCAACAAACTAGAGTTTTGCGAGGAATGTGTCATGGGGAAGCAAATAAGGGTATCATTCGATAAAGGCAAACATGACTCAAAGGAGGTACTTGAGTATGTTCATTTAGATGTTTGGGTACCGACACCGATTGTTTCTTTGGGTGGAACTCGTTATTACATTTCATTCATTGATGATTTGTCTCAGAAGGTATGGTTGTATGTAATGAAGGCCAAGTCGGAGGCATTTGCTAAGTTCAAAGTATGTAAGGCTCTTGTTGAGAATGAGAGTGGCAAGACTTTGAAGGTGTTAAGAACCGACAATGGCAGTGAATGTGTTTCCCGGGAATTCTTGGAGTATTGTAAGCATCACGGAATCAGAGAGATTTTACTACAATGAGAGATCCGCAATCTACTGGAGTCGCGGAGAGAATGAACCGAACTCTACTTGAAAATGCTCGATGCTTGAGATTGACATCGGGTTTTGTCTAAGGGATTTTGGGCCGAAGCTTTGTCAACCGCGGTGCATATTGTGAATCGAATTCCGTGCTCGGCCATTGATAACAAAATTCCGGAGGAAGTGTGGAAAGTAAAGAGTGTTGACTTGAGATATCTTCGTGTGTTTGGTAGCCCGGTTTATGTGCATGATCCGGGGAATGATAAGCTTGGAGCTAGGGCATTCAAAGGGGTCTTGCTTGGTTTCACGGAAGGCGCGAAAGGCTATCGGATTTGGAATTCGAAAACGAAGAAGGTTGTTAATTCTCGTCATGTCACTTTTGATCAGTCGGCTTTATTCAAGGAGAATGAGAGTTCATCGGATGTTCCGGATTTGATTCATGGTGAATCAAAGGAGAAGGAAGTCATTACCACATTCCGTCCAAGTGGTAGTAGAGTTGAAGAAGAAGCTCGTGAGGTTGAAGTGGTTGATGAAACATCACATAGTCCACATAGTTCCTCTAGTAATGTTGGTGATGTACATGATACTAGAGAAGTTTTGACTCAACGTGGAGCCGAAAGGGTTTGGGTGATAGTATTGCTACTCGGGTTGGTCGGCGTGCAATAAGACCTCCCGAAAGATATGGTGATTGGAACTACCTTAGCTTTTGTGATCATTTGGACTATGCTCTCAATGTAGTCCAAGATGAGCTGATGAACTTTGATGACGTCAGGGAGTCGAGAGTGAGTTCAAAGTGGATTTGCGCCATGGAGGAAGAGATACAATCGTTAATGAAGAACCGAACTTGGGAGTTGGTTCCACTTCCTCAAGGAAACTGTGCTATAAAGTGCAAATGGATTTACAAGGTGAAGGATGATGGAAGGTACAAAGCAAGGTTAGTGACAAAGGGGTTTGCACAAAGAAAAGGAAAGGAGTATGATGAAATTTTTGCACCGGTGGTACGCCATACTTCTATTCGGGTTTTATTAGCGATAGTTGCTATTCATGACTTGGAGTTGGAGCAACTTGATGTGAAAACAGCCTTCTCGCATGGAGACTTGGATGAAGACATCTACATGGAGAAACCGGAAGGGTTTGTTGTAGATGGTAAGTCTAAAATAGTTTGCAAGTTCAAGAAATCACTATATGGGTTAAAGCAAACACCTAGACAATGGTACAAGAGATTCGATTATTTCATGCTTGAAAGTGGCTTCCATCGAAGCATCAAGGATGCTTGTGTATATTTCAAGAGGTTGGGAAATGATTGTTGGATGTATTTACTCTTGTATGTGGATGATATGCTCATTGCTTCTAAAGACAAAAATGAAATCAACAAGTTGAAGATGCTTTTGAAATCGAAATTCGAGATGAAAGATATTGGAGAAGCAAGGAAAATCTTGCGCATGGAAATTGAAAGGGACCAAAAGCGTTTTGAGTTAAGATTGACTCAAAAGAAGTACATTAAGAAAGTGATTTGTCGGTTTAGAATGGGGAATGCAAAGGTGTTAAATACACCTTTACCTTTGCATATGAAGCTTTCAGACAAGGGATCACCTATCGGGAATAAAGACAAGGCTTATATGGAAAAGGTGTCATATGCAAGTGCGGTTGGTAGTTTGATGTACGCCACGTGTACAAGAACCGATATTGCAAATGTCATCGGAGTGGTTAGTCGGTATATGGCTAATCTGGGGAAATCACATTGGGAAGCCGTGAAGGCTATATTAAGATACTTGAAAGGCACAACATATCATGGTCTTGTTTTTTGCGGTAGTGATGAGAGGGGTTGCAAGTTGGCTGGTTACCGTGACTTGGACTGCGCCGGTGATAGGGATCAGAGGAAATCAACTTCCGGGTATGTCTTCACACTTGGCGGGACAGTCATTAGTTGGAGATCGAGATTGCAAACCGTAGTGGCTTTATCCACTACGGAGGCGGAGTTGATTGCCGTGGTGGAAGCGGCCAAAGAGACACTCTACTTGAAGCGATTGTTGTGTGACTTGGGTTTCAAACATGAGAGTGTTGATGTTCGATGTGATAGCCAAAGTGCTATACATTTGGCGGAGAATTTGGCGTTTAGCTCATGGACCAAGCATATTGAGGTGAGAGATTCATTTCTAGTCGTCATGAATGAGGGTAAGCTAGTATACTTCGGAAAGTGCACACAAAGGATAATGCGGCGGATATGTTTACTAAAGCATTGTCATATGGGAAGTTCGAGCATCGCTCGAACTTAATTCTCTTGTTGAGTTGCTAGGTGGCACGGGGTGGAGAGAGTTATTTTGTTTGTTTTGATTGGAAGGAATAGCAGTGAGAGATTGAATATCTATCTTCATGGTAAGTACTCGCTTCACTCCCGAGTACATTGTCTTTTGGTAAAACGGTTTTTGTTTTAATACTTTCAACACTTTGTTAGTGGGCGGTGGCCTTGCCGGAGCTCGTTAAAGGAGTGCAATGAGTGGTGGCTTTGCCGGAGCTCAATGGGGAAGTATTCATGGTGCTTGGTTGAAGGTAGAAGGAAATGCTTGGGTACACTAGAGTTTGAAGTATGGAGATGGTGATAGGATTGAGGTAGAGAGTTGAAATATGCGATACTATATGTTAGATTGAAGAGGATGAAGATAGTTTCAAGATGGAGAAGACCGTTAGCAAATCGGAGTTCGCATGCGGAAGTTAGAGCCGAATTGGTGTTTGGTGTCAGCAGGCTGGTGCGACAAACGTCTGTCGTGGGGTACGACAGACGTCTGAGTTATCAGGATGGATTTTCCCAAGAGTTCCTATAGACGTCTATTATACCGGGGACAGATGTCTGAGAGGGACAGACGTCTGTCAAGGCCTACGACAGACGTCTGAGCTGCGTGCTGAATCCCAAATAATTCTCTGGGAAGGTCAGACGTCTGTCGTCTTCCTTGACAGACGTCTAATGAGGCATTTGGGTTATTTCGAGCTGAAAACTTTGTAAGTTGATTTGTAAAGACTTGGGGGCAATTACGGTAATTGGCCTATCTCTATATAAGCTATTTTCAGAGGTTCAAAGGGAGAGCTTAGAGACTTGATAGAAATCAAGGATTTATTCTCAAGTGTGAATTAGGGTTTATAACCTAATTCCAATTCTTCAATTCTATTCTCCTCAAACTCATTTCTATACATTTAAATATAGTGATCATTGGATCAATCCCTTGTATTGCTTTTGTCATGGTAATAAAATACTCTCTCCAAAGTGGATGTACACTAACAAGATGTTAGTGGAGCCACTATAAATCCTTATGTGATTTATTTCTGCTACTTTTGTCATTAGTTTCTTGCTTGAGATTGGGATTTGGATTGTTCGTGATTGGTTGATCATTGTGTGTGACTAGAGTTATTGTTTTGGTTGTTTTTGCAAGTCTAACAACGGTCTTATCTTCCGCTAGCGCTTTGTGGTTTAGGGATTTGATTCGAGTGGTCTTAAATCGGATTAATCACAACGGTTCCAACAGGTTCAAGGCTACATCACCACACAACCTTGTTCCCTGCCTTTTGGAGCTTCACACTGCATTTAGACAGGTTAGGTTAGCTTTTCATTATCAAAATACACTATAGCAAACTCTATCAAAATCACTACAGCAAGCATTACCAAAATTCATAACAGTATGGTATTGTTCACATAAACGTAAAATTAAACTTGTATTATATTAAAAAAAAAGTCCAGCAGTAAATACATAGTTTCCATGTTAATAGCAACTAAACTCGACTGATGGTAGTAAATGATAATTGCAAGATAACAAATCTATCCATCTCTTATGTATAACGTTGACTTGTAGAGAATCATTAGATTGGATCACATAGTAGCATTTTCCAGTAAATTCCAAAAAGATTACCAATAGAGCCGGAAAAAGAGCACATGATTCAATCCACACACACACACACACACACACACACACACACACACACATATATATATATATAGGCAAGCGTTCGGTTGCACCCTAAAAGCCTCCTGATTTCCACCCCGCATTTATATTAAAGAAAGTGAGTGGAAGGTAAGAAAATGAGTGGAAGGAGAAAGGGAAATGTGTGGTGGAAAATAGAAAGGCCAAAGGGGTGCTCCACTATTTCGAGTGTCACTGATCATATATATATATATATATATATATATATAGACACACGTATGGTGAGCAAAATATAAATGAGGCAGGTTCGATGACACCTCAAACAATGGAACACCCCTTTGGCCTCCCTCTTTTCCACCACACAATCACTTTCTCTCTCCCTCCACTAACTCTCTCTCCCCCTCCACTACATTCTTTAATATAAAGAAGAGGTGGAAATCAGAAGACAAATGGGGTGCAACCAAACACTTGCTATATATATATATATATCCAAAATTTGAGCTTATTCCGACACTCGTATAATAATACATTTGATGTTTAAAACGGTATGAATAAATGTCTGAACGATGAATAATTAAGCTATGAATTAGAGAATGTTATGAATGTCGGAACAAGCTCAAATTTTGGATAGATCATAATATATGTGTAGATTGAACATCTACAAATTCTCGTTGGATTTGGATCGCCGTAGCTCACAAACGGATATGGGATGCAACGGGGGTGCTGCAAAACAGGGGTGTTCTCGATCGCTCATCATATATATATATATATATGTGTGTGTGTGTGTGTGTGTGAGTGAGAGAGAGATTGTAAAAATGAAGATTCGAGTACGTCAAAGTAAAGCAATAGGTTAGTGAAAATCAATTTTATAGTTAAACCATAGAACATTTAAACAACTATCTATTCAAACGTGAAAGCTGGCAGAGACAAATAAAATACCGAAAACATTTAAAAATAACTACATTAGACTTCAATACATACAACGGATTTTTGCAAATCTCATTAGTCGGACCGGTTTTACTCGGCATGATATCTAAGGGTGCGTTCGCAGCCTTTATTTGCCACGCTTAGAATTTTTGTGGCGTCCGACGCAAGCACATTTACCACTGCGAAATAGAACGTTCGTTGGAAGTTGAAAATCAAGTCGTTCGCGTCGGACGCGTCGGACGCCAATGGCTTGATTTTCAACTTCCCTTTCTCCCTATAAATCACTCACTCTATCCTTAACACCTTTCACAATACTACTTCAACAATTTCTTCAGCTCTTTCTGCTTATTCGATTAATGTCTAACTTCGATTCATCCTCCGATTATGACGATTTGATGGAGCTCTACGGGGTTTATCTGGTTCAGAATGAAAGGAGAAATCATATGAGGCGAATTAATACTTCGGAGTTCACTGGCTTATCTTGGATCAACGAAATTTTGAACGGTCATCAAAGCCGTTGTCAAAATAATTTTCGAATGAAAAGACTATGTTTCCACGCGTTATGTGAAAAACTGCAACATCATGGTCTCACTTCCAGACCAAAAATTTGTGTCGTCGAAATGGTTGGAATTTTCATTTATACAATGGCTACTGGGCTTTCAAATAGACAACTTCAAGAAAGATTTCAACGATCAGGTAACACAATTTCCGTTTGTTTTCATGATGTCCTAAACGTTTTTCAATTACTCGCTGCGGATGTAATAAAGCCAGGAGAACAACAATTTAATACTGTTCCACATCACATCAGAAATTCAACCCGGTATTATCCGTATTTCAGAAACTGTATTGGCGCAATAGATGGTACACACGTATCTGCACATTTACCCGCTGATCAAATTATCCCTTATATCGGACGAAAAGGCTTTACAACTCAAAATATATTAGCGGTTTGTGATTTCGATTTACAGTTTACGTATGTTATGGCTGGTTGGGAAGGGACTGCACATGATAGTAAAATTTTTGATGCTGTTACAAACGATAGAAACTCTAACTTTTCTAGCCCTCCAGCTGGACAATATTATTTGGTTGATTCGGGCTATCCACTTCAGACTGGATATTTACCGCCATATCGAAATATGAGGTACTACATTCCGCATTTCTGTGATACCATGAATCAACCAAAGTCGGCCAATGAAGTGTTTAATTACTACCATTCGAGTTTACGTATGGCCGTCGTAAGAACATTTGGCATTTGGAAAAAAAAATTTGCCATTCTCAACAAGATGTCTACATTTCGGTTCAACACTCAAGTGAAAGTTGTCGTATCTACAATGTCCTTACACATTTTCATACGTAAATATAATAGCGGTGACCCTGATTTTATGGCTTTTGATGATGATCCTGAACTAATCCCCGATCAGTACGTGGCGGAATATTATAATATGAGAAATACGACGAATAGAGGCACTGAACGTGTACACCCAGGCGGATACCGAGAAATGTCATTAGTTTGAGATAACATTAGAGATGAGTTGGTTACTGCCGGTCTGCGCTAATTTGTCTTTATATCTGTAACTGTATTTGTACTTGTATCTGTATTAGAAACTGTATCTGTATTTGTATTTGTATTTGTCAAATCATATCTATTTATATGTTATTTTAAAAATATCACGCTCAAATACCCCGTTCGCAGCTAAAAACACATTCCCCGTTCACTACAGTACCACGCTTAAAAGTCACGCTCAAATACCCCGCTCGCGTTGGTTAAGAACGCACCCTAAAACTGATGGTGAATTTAGCCAAAAACATATAGTATTATACATGGCTGAAATTTAGTGAGCAGTGAGTCAAAGAATAGCGTAGATTTAGGAGCAGCTTGCATAAAAATGTGGCTGAAGGATCAGAAATTATTATTGGAACAAACCTGTACTTTGCGTATGTTATTATATTTTACAATTTTGGGAGTAGTTTAAATTTTGTCTAAATGAACTAAGATTTTTAGGTAGAGCGGAATAAATTCTTCTATCAACCATTCCATTCGATACAGCCGCTCATGCTGAATTATTGATATATAATAAACAATTGATACTAAGCAGAGCACTGTGCATGTTAGATAGTATATATTGCTGCAACTATCGGAATAAACCCGAGACAGTAAATCTCCGAAAGCAACATGTGTTAAATTCATTTAATACATATTCAAGTTATCGGATAAGAACAAAATGCAAGAATAAGTATAATGCCAAACCTAAATAGTAGATTGAACATCCTCATTCCAAAATTGAGCTTCAGACATAGCTCCATTTCTCGCTCTTTTACATGTTCTAGTTGCAATTTTTATGCTTAACAGTGATATATCTACCAACTATCCTGAAAAAGTAAACAAAGAAATCAAAAAGTCAAAAAAATATCATATTTCACTTGATGCTTTGCTTCGTATGAGTGTATCCATTAAGTTCGATAATAGTGATTCGTTAGTGTAATAAATTTGAAGAGTTCCTCTTCATTTATGATGAACAAATTGAATTTCTATAGGGATACAAAAAATATAGAATAAGTTCAAGAGAAGAAACAACTCTAATAATTAAGAACATTATATTCCGGATAAAAAATAGGAGCTAAAAATAAATAATCATTGCCAAAAGATGCTAGAGGATTTCATTTGTTCAAAGTCGTATGAGTAGGGATTATGTTATGGTTTAGCAGTATAAAAGGAGAACATGATGAAGAATTATTTTATACAGAGAAGAAAGAAACTTTCCAACTTTCAAACACAGTTCGCAAAACTAAATAGAATTGATATGAATTAACAAAAGCGTGCTTCAGAGCCAAGAACTTTTACTCTGGATTAATAGCATAACATAAATGCGAAGACAAAAAACACATAAGAAGCTAAAAAGGAAATGGGGAATTACAACTGAGTTTTCACTTTAATTTGAGTAATAATTAAGAAAAATGACATTTCTACCATTTTATTCTTCTTCTCAACTGTTTTCTTCTTCGTTCTCCGCCGTTATCTTCCTCTTGCCACTTAAAAAATAAAGAAACTTAGCATCGTTCCAACTTCGTATAGCTGTTCCATCTCCCCACCAAAATCTCTTACCCGTTTCAGTAACCCTAACTTAAATGGAAACAACGAACATCAATCGGCCAGAGAGCAAGCCAAGATTTTTTTAATTGATTACAATTTTTTCTCTTTTCACGACCAATTTTCATTTAATTGTTGAATTTTTTTTTCCAACAGGTACAGCTTGAGAGGACGATTGATTCGACCAAGAGTATGATGGCGACTAGCTTCTTCTTCCATAATTTAATGGAACTATCAGATACTTGAGGGTACTTAAATCCTTGGTCGCATCTGAATCCTAGGTCGAGATTAAGCCTTTTTCCTGCAAGAGGATAGCCGGACTGTTCTTGATGACATTCAAGTTTGCATATTGAATGTGGATAACATTCTTTTGCCGATGGTGTTGTTTGGTAAAGCTCTGGTACCTACGCCGGGGCCTACAGTGGATTCTCCTATGGAAGCACCATCACCTACAGTAGACGCTCCTGCGCCAGCACAGAAGCGACGTCGCCATTGCTGGATTTGCCACTGGATCCACCCTTTGGGTCGCCTCACGGATCGCCGGCGCTGCCTCCAGATTCTGATTCTGATAAAGTGGTTGCAGATAAGTCGGCAGTGGCAGTGTGTTTGATGCCGATGAGTTCTGTTTTGGCTGCGTTGGTAACGTTGGTTGCACTGTAAGTACAGATGAAAATGAATTAGAGAAGCTCAAGGGCACTGTCACGTCTTTCGGTCTTTTATAGCATCTCCAACTGTTCATGAAAATTGCAATTGAGATGTTCTTTTATAGCATCTCCAATTGTTCGGATGTAGAATTCTAAATTTCTACACTCCGAATAATCGAAACAGGCAAATTTCCCAACAGTTTGGGATCCACGCGGTTGTTAAACAAACGCGTGGATCTACGCGGTTGTTCAACAAGCGCGTAGACCACGCGTTTGTTTAATAACCGCGTGGGACCACTATTTTTATATGTGTATATATTATGTTAATTTTAAACAAATTGTGTTTAATATAATTATGTTAATTTCTAATACTATTTTAATATATTGTTCGTTTAAAATTTTGTACTACTATTTTAATATGTGTACATACTATTTCATATGTGTTTTTAATTTATATTCATATTGGAAGAACATAACTTGATACCGAAATTTTGACTACAAAGTTGCTTACAAGAAATAACAATGAAATAACTACTAAAACTTATGATGCACGTACAAGCAATAAGCAAAATCATTTGCCTATTCAGCACCGTATCGGGTTATCCAACTATAACGCAGTTTGTAGGCTTCGTACCCAACAAAATCAGTCCCATACTCTACAAGGTAACGAGAATCATAAGTTGCCCGATTCGTTTTAAATATGTTTTCATCTTCAACTGTCTCTATAATCTTCTGGTATCGTTCACAAGTATCAACGAAACGCCAATGAGCTATATGAATTTCAGTAGAAGTTCGTGTAGTAGTGCATTTACGATGATTGTTATGTAATCTTGTTATCATAGACCAAAATTCTTCACGGATAAGCCCTCCTCCATTTTGCAACAGCAGCAAATCTCTCTTATCAACTTCGATATAGGATTTCACGAGTATAAGTAAGTCATGAGGAGAGAAATCTACTGTAGTACCACTGGAGCTAGCTTCACCTTGGTTGGGACGATTACAGTTAACCACTTGCCTTCTTATGTTTTTGCGTGGACGTCCTTTTGCTTTTTGAACTTCAACTATTTGTTGAGTACCACGAACAATTTCATTTTGAACTGGTTCTTCCGCCTCTTCAACTTGTGTATCTGGAACGAAACCACCATCTTTTTCCTCCTTGTTCCGTTCATACTCATCAAACATTTTATCAACGAGTTCATCACTTATTATCCAATCGTCCATTTAAGCTACACACAAACAAGAAACATATTATGTACACAAAGACATACGTAAACACGTAGAAGGAACAAGAGTACTAGTTTCTTACCTTATCGTCGTGACTTTTGTAGAACACACAATTCTGTAGGTATGATTGGGGGGCGAAGTGTAAACTATTTAAACAAAGGGGTTGCTTTTTGGTAAAGCTATGTCATCATTATTTCAGCAGTACAAGATACAGACATATGACAAGACAACTCTCTGTCCTCAACAGTTGAGTTGCTACGTCTCTGCATTTCAGCAGTTGATGTTACTACAATCTGCACCACTAGGGTAACGTGTTATAGGGTAATGTTTCTGCATTTCAGCAGTTGATGTTACTACACTCTGCACCACTAGGGTAACGTGTTATAGGGTAACGTTTCTGCATTTCAGCAGTTGATGTTACTACACTCTGCACCACTAGGGTAACGTGTTATAGGTTGTCCAACGAATAAAAACAACTTGACTTGACAACTCGTACTGATTAAAGATGAGCTGACCACTGCTTTAATAAAGCAAAGCCGGAAATAAGGGGACTTGTCGACCTTTAATGAAGCAAAGCCAGGGTCATCCCCGTGTCATATCACCTTGAAGAAAAATAACTACATAAGTTAAGGGGTCGTCACATGTACACTACCACAACACTACATTGCCCCTATAAATATATACGGTTAGCACTTTATAGTTAGCTGGAACCACAATTTTCATCAATATAATAAAATGTCTTCATGGTCATGGCCCTCGTCAATGGATTCGAACTATGATCAAAACTTTCCTGAGCGTCCTCCTTCAAGTCCAAGAACAGATATTGATTGGAATATCGAATACCAAGAGCGGCACTACGAGGAATTGCGTCAAGTCTACCCGGAGTTGGCCCACATGACGATTCATCCACCAGTTGCTCATGTTCCAGATGTAGGTCATCAAGAGGCTGTAAATGAAGAACGCTTACAAGCGGCTACAGTACCTGATCCTCCGACTGTTCCAGATGTAGGTCATCAAGAGGTACGACGAGTTTCAGGTGAGCAATCTCCTAACGAGCAGGAAGTTAACTCCTATTCCGTTTATTACCACTGTGGTTACCTGGTAGAGGTGGTAGTCCGGGCTGACGGAGAGGATATTGGTCGCAGGATCCAATTATGCTCGCTATGGCCTAACGGATGCAATTATTTTGAGTGGATAGACGACCGTTTCCCTCCAAGGGCTATTTCTTACGCAAACGAGCTAGAACAAGAGATTAGGCGACTTCGAACTTCTATGAATTAGCGTAACAATTAATGTGTTTGCGTACTAAAATTACTATCGTAAGCTGTTGTGTCTTTACAAGCTTTTGTATCTTTATGCTTATTGTTGTATCCTTAAGTTTAATGGTGTTATAGTTGTATCCCTATGTTTATTGTTGGATTTATTGGTTCTATTCTCAAAAAACAACAATACGAGTATTAACAATAACATAATAAATTACAAGTACAACAGAAAGAGACAGAAAGCACAGTACTAGAATGCTTAGACCATTTCTGCCAAGCTATCGTAGACGTTTACGGTAATCAATGCTTGCGTAGACCAAACGAAGCCGACATTGCAATGTTAATGGATATGCACGGTAGCAGAGGATGGCCAAGGATGTTAGGATCTTTAGACTGCATGCATTGGGAGTGGAAGAATTGTCCTAAAGCATATGCTGGAGCTTATCAGGGTAAGTCTCATACGTCAACTATTATACTTGAAGCTGTAGCGTCGCACGACTTGTGGATATGACATGCTTTTTTCGGAATGCCAGGTTCGAACAATGATTTAAACGTAGTTGAACGCTCAATGTTGTTTAATGATTTGGCGAACGGTAGATCAGTTCCACATCATTTTACTTTAGAGGGTCACGAGTATGACCATGGATATTACCTAGGCGATGGTATATACCAGCAATGGAGTACGATTGTCAAGACAATACCGAACCCACCAAACAATAAACAAGCAAAGTTTGCAGCACTGCAAGAAGGGCAAAGAAAGGATGTAGAAAGAGCGTTTGGCGTTTTACAATCCAGATTTGCCATAGTCAGTAATCCATGCAGACTTTGGTCTCCAATTAAAATGACTAGGATAATGTATACTTGTGTTATTTTACATAACATGATTATAGAGGACGAAAGAGACATGGAGGATGATTTCAATTACGACTGCACTGCTCCACCACCTGAGATTTGGCGTGAAAATATGATTGAAAGCGAACTAGAGCTTGAGTTTCACGTCGAAAGCCAAATGGCTTACCGTAACGCACACATTCATCGAAGACTCCAGCAAGATTTAATAAATCATTTATGGAACTTTGTTGGAAGTCAGTGAAACTGTTTACCCTTGGTTGTTGTGTTTTCGTTGCTTTAGTAGTTCTAATATTGTACTTTGTATCCTTTAATCAATATCCGAAACTATGTATCCATTAAATGTTAGTGAAATCATGTATCCGTTAAATGTTAGTGCAATCATGTATCTTAAGTTTTTTTTGCAAATGTTGATTGTTTTTGTTTAATTACATCTTCGTGTCAAAATTTCGGTGGAAGGAAGATAAATATCACAAAATTTTCATTAAACACTCCACGCGTCTGTTAAACAACCGCTTGAGTACAAGCGGTTGTTGAACAGGCGCGCGCTTGTTCAACAGACGCGTAATCTTACGCGTTTGTTCAACAACCGCTTCGGGAGTTTGGACATTCCGAAACTCTTCTCCCAGATTTCGGAACAAATCGGACTTTGCAAACTCAGTTGGAGGCCAAAACGAGTGTAGATTTCTGAAAATTGGATTTCCAACCTTTTGTTGGACTTGCTCTTAGGTCTTGGACGAAGACAAGACGTCTATAAATGGCAGTTAGATGTGGATACATGGAGCGATGAAGGTCACTTTTTGCAGATTATTTGTACTTTTTGCAGATCCTTTTTTTATTATAGTAATTGGGGATTCAGCTAATGGAATTGGATATAGTTTTATCAAATATGCACTCAAAATTGAAGGTTCCTAACTTAGAAAACTATTGTACATGATAATGACTGCTGTAAAATCCATTTATACATATATTTGTTTCAAATTGTTCACCGATTTAAAAAATAAATAAGAAAAATGATGATTACAGTTAATGTTTTGGAGGATATCGTTTGAAGTAAAAAGTTGAATCAAACTTGCTAAAGCATTAAAAAAATTGTTTACAATATTGTAAAACCAAACAATATTAGACTGAAAATCAAGTTTCGCTTTTCTATGGATGATATGTGTCTCTTTGTACGTGTGTACATGTGTGTAGCTCATATAGTAAATTCAGCCTTGTCGCTATCAATTTGAAATAACTTGATATCTTTCTATCATAAAAAGACAACGAAACCAGCTTATGAATCAGTGAGTAATAAGTTAACTATAAGCAAATTGCATGAATGCCTATCTAATTTTCCTTTTTTTGTTTTTGTTTTTTGTCAGGAAAACAGTGTGAAGGACAAAATTTAGACACAAGGACAAATGTCTAAAAATTTAGCCACAATGATACTTTTTAGTGTAAAATAGGAAATGATGGTGGGCCTCTGAATTCCTTGATTAAAGTGTCCTTATGACTAAATTTTTAGACACTTGTCTTTGTATCTAAATTTTTTTTTTATTCTGCTCTTGTGCCTAAAAACCCCTTTTGTAAATTCAATGAAAATGTATTAAAAATGTGAATACTACTTATAAACTGTAATAAATTGAATGGCATGATAGAACTAAAGTTTCCATTAGAATACCTCTTTCGGTATAATCACCAACATAATGGTAATACATTATCCACTAAATAGATGTAAAATTGTTGGTTGAATTCTCAATTAGGATGAATGGTTTCAGCCCAAACATCGAAGAAAATACGATAAAATACTGTCAACCAACAATATCTGAAATTGGACACTTAAGTACGAAACGCAGGAAAGTTACCTGCTAAACTAAAGCTGAGGTAAAGAGCTCTTTCTATTGTTCCTCAGACTGTCATATCAATCAAAGAAGAGATTTTAACACTAAAAGTGAGGTAATGGAATGATATAGTAATAGACTGATCAAATGGAACAATAAAAGGACTTAATAAGTAAAAATAATCTAAGGTCTATTTCGCAGTCTCTGTTATTTTGATTCCACTGACAGTGTAGAATGTGTTCTTGAAATGAATAATCCTTTAGGGTCGGATATTCGTAGTTACATAGACTGTATGTTGTAAAAAGGATTCATAACTTTTATTAAACTTTAAAATTAGATGGTAATCAACTATCTAATAAATCACCAATTTTTTTCTGACTCACAAGTAGTTCATTAAGCGTCATCAGTTCAGTAAAATTATATTGCAAGATAAATGCCCAACACAAAAAAAGTCTAAAAGAAAATTCCATAACTTTTGCGACTAAAGCTTTAAGATCCTTACATGCCAACATACATGCACCAGACTTTTTTGCATTCTCCTTGTTTTGCACATTCGAAACACATTTGGCTCCAATTTCTGCATTCATTATCAAAAGATAAAGTACGAACTCAGCATCTGTATTCACAGCCCAAAAGTTTAAAATGATTCCATTTGGTAGCAAACCATTTCCCACTTTCTATTACTGGACAACTTCAATGTAAACTTCCAGGATCTGGTTTACCATCAAAATTAAGGTTAAAGAATAGTGCTACATCCCCTTTATATGGTTGTACTACACATTATATTTAAATGTTAACCATTCTTCGATAATAATATAATGATTGGTATCATGATACAGAAATGATTGTTCACCTAAATATCCAATTTTCTTACAATTTAGTATGTATGGGTCATTTGTTTCCAGATCTTGAGAAACAAACATAAACTATTAATGGAAAAGGACAACTATTTATTTGCATAATGAAGAAATAAATAGTTATATTACTTGAAAATATGGAGAAAATGGTTTCTCCACCTCTCGTATCATTGGTGAGATACATGAGTACAGTCGCAACCAGGTGGCCTCTCTTTGTACTAACAGGATCAACAATGTAGATGTTATGTGTCTCGTACTGTTAACTATTTTCTTCAATGGTGAACTTGAATTGCTTCCCCATTTTTCGATCATTTAAGTTTTTTATTTTTAAGTTTAGCTCCATCATCATGCTGTAGCATATGTTAAGTTCATAAATAAAGTAAAGTTATATGGTTACCAATTGAAAGAAATGTCCAAGCAGTAACTGTATGTTCTATTTTTAACATAATTTCATCCTTTGAAGTCAAAAAGAAAGTAATCATGACATTAGCAAAAAAATATTTGGAATCATTCCAATATAATGCTATGCTTGGTTATAAATTTTAAATATTCAATTTTTGTAAAAATTGAGCCAAATGACATAAACGTATACATACCTAGAACTTATCAATGAACGTGCCAGAACTAATAATACTAACTTATGAAATTTTATACATACGTGATGATTGAATTCCAGTAGGTATTTAACCGTACTGGGTTAAAATGACTTACTTTCTAGAAATGGTTTACTTTACAGGCAGCAGAATTTACATTTTTTGCACCAATGACAAAAATTTAATTATAATTTAGCACATTTGAATTTTGAAATTAATGATTTAAGTTTTTTTTGTTCGTTTGAATTTTAATATCTGGATAATATAACAGGTGAACCTGATCTCTCTTCACGCACGCACGCACACACACACATACATACATACAGGCCCGGTTTAAAGGCTTGGCCACCTAGGCGGCCGAAGAGGGCAACCCACCTCTGGAGGGGCAACAACGGAGGTGGAGGAGGTTGCGGTGGTGATTGTGAATAAATAATACATTCTGAATTGAAGCAGCAGTACCATCAGACAAATGCATCTGTAGCTCCATTGGTTTTGAGTTAGCCTCTCTTCAATGAGGTGAGGTGTTCAACTCCCGGCGCAGTCATGATATTTTGCAAAAAAATTCTGCCTCATCCGCTGTTTGCTGGTGCTTTTGCGTTTTTTTCCCCCGCTTCTTTGCCATACCCACTGCTTAGGTAAGGCGTTCAAGTCCCCGTGCAGTCATGGTGTTTTGCAATTTTTTCTGTCCCATCAGCGGTTTGCTGCTGCTTTTGCGGTTTTTTCCCCACGCAACCTGCCAATTTTGCGGTTGCTTTGTCAACCCGCCTAGGGCAACCCTCCTCAAGCCGGCAGTCATGATGTTTTGCAATTTTTTGTCCCATCAGCTGTTGCTTTTGCTTTTTTTCCCCCATGCAACCTGCCGATTTTGCGGTTGCTTTGTCAACCCCCTTAGGGCAACCCTCCTCAAGCCAGCCCTCTGTGTGTGTATATGTGTGTGTAATAAACCATTAAAAAGCCAATCACTGCAATGAATTGTAAAGATAAATTAGAAAAGGGATAAAAGTTCACCTTTAATCAAGTACCAATCAAGGAAAACGACAATCTTGCAATAGAAAATCAGTCGAACTTCCAAAACGAAAATAGTTTTTTTATAATTGGGATGCAAAACAAATGATATTGGTCCAAAAATCATGTCTTGCTTTTCTATTGACGATATATGAGTGTCTATCTACATATGTATGTGTGGACATGTGTGCACAGCTCAAAATAATAAATTCAGACTTATATCTCCCTACATAAAATGATAATGAAGCCAATAAATGAATCAGTGAGTAGTAAGCTATCTATATGCAAATTACATGAATACCAATCATTTGTTTTGTATCAAATATATGAATACCATGTATAAACTATGATAAATCGAATGAAATGATAAAAGAACTGAAATTGTAGTTAGAAAAACCGCTACAGGATGATAACATATCCTCCAAAGAGAGAGAGTGTGTGCGCGCGCGCATATATATATATATATATATATATATATATATATATATATAGAGAGAGAGAGAGAGAGAGAGATAGGATCAAGAGCACCCCAAATAGTGTAGCACCCCTTTAGCCCCCCTAATTTCCACCACACAATCCCCTTTCTCGCTCCTCCCACTAACTCTCTCTTCCTTCACTATCTTATTTAATAATAAATGAGTGACTCTCATTAAGGGGCTTTAGGGGTGCTACAAATTTGGGGTGCCATGGAACCCTCCTCAATAAGAGCCACTCATTTATTATTAAATAAGATAGTGAAGGAAGAGAGAGTTAGTGGAAGGAGAGAGAAAGGGGATTGTGTGGTGGAAATTAGGGGGCTAAAGGGGTGCTACACTATTTGGGGTGCTCATGATCCTATATATATATATATATACATATATATATATAAATGATGTGTTGGTTTCATTGTCAATTAGGATGAATAGTTTCAGCCAAAACAGCAATGAAAATACAATAAAAAGGACCAACTAACAATATCTCAAATGCGGACACTTCTACCTATACAAAATGCAAAAAAGTTACCTATTTAGCTGAAGCAGAGGTAAATGGATCTTTCTGTTGTTCATTGAACAGTCGAATGAATCAAAGAAGGGATTTTAACATTAAAATTAAAGTACTCAAATGATACAATAAGAGAATACAAAAAGAAGGCAAAAAGTAAATATAAATCAGCATCAAAAATTTATGAAAGGGGTACATATGCATAGTTGACCTTAGCATCTTATTTGAAAATACATTATTAAACAACCTCCTTACCTCATGCAAGAGAAAGAGTACAATAGAGAAAAGGCATTTTTATCATGTTAATAATAAACATACGATATATTCAAATAAAACTAAGTTATCAATCATTTTATTTTATTTATATGATATTGAAATATAGAATAATTAATAAATATTATAGCTATATAATTAATTTATGGGAAAGTCTATTAGGACACAAAATTTAGACACAATTGGTGACACAATCAATCTCCACCATTGGATTACCCCATGAATTACACCTCTCCACATAAAGACAAGAAAATCCAACGGTTGAGGCTTTGTGTCTCTAAGTTTGTGTCTAATTTTGTGTTAATAGCTGTTTTAATTTTGAGTAAGAATTTCCAAATTAATTGTCAACCCAAATTAGATAACTCTATTAGAAGAAAAATGATACTAGAGAAGCTATACAACAACAACAAAGCCATATATCCCAAACAAGTTGGGGTTGGCTAGATATGGAACCCAAAATTAAAATAAAATAAAATAAATAATGATGATAATAATATACATATAAAGGGTTTAAAATAACCAATCAAATAAAAAGTCGTTCGATAAAGGTTTTTTTTAAATAATAATAATAATAAGTAAAATGTTCAATAAAAGTGAAATAAAATCTAAAATAGTAATAAAAAGTAAAAAGGTTCAGTAAACGTGAAATAAAGTCTTAAAAAAAACCTATGGTTCTGGTACATGGATTGCTAATTTCCATGCACTCCTATCAACTACCAGCTCTTCCGATAAACCTCAGTTGCTTAAATCTCTCTTTATTTTCTCCTCCCATGTCATTTTAGGTCGACCTCTACCTCTCTTTGGGCCTTCGGCACGGCCTAGAATTCCAGCGCGTACAGGTGCATCGTATGGTCTACGTTGGATATGTCCAAACCATCTCAAGCGGTATTGGACTAACTTCTCTTCAATAGGTGCAACTCCAAGTTTTTCCTGAATATCCTCATTTCTAATCCGATCTCGTCTGGTATGCCCACAGCTCCAACGCAGCATTCACATCTCTGCTATACTTATCTTCTGGACGTGTTGCCTCTTAGTAGGCCAACATTCTGCACCATATAACATTGCAAGTCTGATTGCTGTCCTATAGAACTTTCCTTTAAGCTTTTGAGGAATCTTCCGATCACAGAGAATGTCAGGTGCTAGTCGTCATTTCACCCATCCTGCTTGAATTCTAAAACTAACATCCTTATTAATCTCTCCATCAAACTGCAACATAGATCCTAAGTATCGAAACGATTCCTTCTTGGGTACTACTCTACCGGCCAGGGTAACATCTCCGTCGTCTGACCTGACACTACTAAACTCACACTTCATATACTCTGTTTTAGTTCTGCTAAGCCTGAAACCCTTTGATTCCAAGGTCTCCCTCCACAACTCCAGTTGTCGATTAACCCCTATTCTACTTTCATCAATCAGCACAACATCATCGGCAAGGAGCATACACCAGGGAATCTCCCTTTGTATATCTTTTGTGATTTCATCCATCACTAATGCAAAAATATAGGGGCTCAAAGCCGAACCTTGATGTAACCCTATGTTAATTGGAAAGTCTCTGGTCTCACCATCGCATGCCCTAACACTAGTCACAACCCCCTCGTACATATCCTTAATAAGGGTAATATACTTTGATGGCACTCTCTTCCTTTCTAGCGCCCACCACATAACCCTCCTCGGTACTCTGTCATAAGCTTTCTC
This sequence comes from Allium sativum, assembly GCA_030737875.1. Lineage (NCBI taxonomy): Eukaryota > Viridiplantae > Streptophyta > Magnoliopsida > Asparagales > Amaryllidaceae > Allium > Allium sativum. The sequence goes on along the minus strand of CM060916.1, from coordinate 163,441,891 downwards.
CAGGTCAATAAAAACCATGTGGAGATCTTTCTTTTGCTCCCTGTATCTCTCCATAAGTTGCCTAACCAAGAAAATCGCCTCAGTGGTTGACCTTCCCGGCATAAAACCAAATTGATTCCTAGAGACACTTGTCAACCTCCTCAAACGCTGCTCGCAAACTCTCTCCCAAAGCTTCATTTTATGACTCATAAGCTAAATTCCTCTATAGTTTTTGCAACTTTGAATATCTCCTTTATTCTTGAAGATTGGAACTAAAATGCTTCTCCTCCACTCATCTGGCATTTTGTTTGATTTGAAAATATTGTTGAACAACTTAGTTAGCCATTTTATCCCTGCATCTCCAAAGCATCTCCACACCTCAATAGGAATATCATCAGGCCCTACCGACTTGCCTGATTTCATACATTTTAACGCCCCCTTTACCTCAGCTTCTTGAAATCCCCGCACAAAATGTCTATTGGTGCTATCGGCTAAGTCTTCCAACTCGATCGAAGAGCTATCACTTTCTTCGTTGAAAAGCTTATCAAAGTATTCTCTCCACTTATTCTTTATCTCATCTTCCTTCACCAAAAGTCTATCATTCTCATCCTTAATGCATTTAACCTGATTGAAGTCTCATGTCTTCCTCTCGCGTAGCCTAGCTATTCTGTAAACGTCCTTTTCACCATCTTTTGTACTTAGCCTTTGATACAAATCTTCGTACGCTCTTCCCATTGCTTCACTCACTGCTCTCTTTGCAGTCTTCTTTGCCACTTTGTACCTGTGCATGTTCTCTTCGCTTCTATGACGGTACATGCATTTGTAGCATTCCTTCTTCTCTTTGATAGCCTTTTGCACCTCGTCATTCCACCACCACGAATCCTTGGGTTCTCGCTTGCTTCCTTTTGTTATCCCAAATACCTCAGTGGCGACTCTCCGAATGCAAGATGTCATCGCATTCCACATGACATTTGCTTCTCCTTCCACATTCCAAGCTCCTTCTCCCATCACGCTATCTTTTAACACCCGTGAAGCATCTCCTTTGAGTTTCCACCATTTCGTCCTGCTAATCTTCGCTCTCTTATCCTTCACCACCCGAAGACGAAACACGCATACCAACAGCTGGTGTTGTGAGATGACACATTCTCCAGGTATAACTTTGCAATCAACACAATCTCGTTTACTATCTCTTCTAGTTAGGACAAAGTCACTCTGGCTAGCCTGTTGGCCACTACTGAAGGTGATCAGATGTGATTGCCTCTTTCTAAAGAAGGTATTAGCAATCATGAGATCAAAAGAGAGAGCGAAATTCAAAATATCCTCACCCTCTTGGTTCCTACTGCCAAACCCAAAACCACCATGCACTCGCTCAAAACCCCCGCTAGATGAGCCAACATGGCCATTGAAGTCTCCTCCTATAAAAAGTTTCTCTCTACTATGCACATTCCTAACCGTGACATCCAAGTCTTCCCAGAACTTCCTTTTGACTTCTTCACTTAGACCTACCTGTGGGGCATATGCGCTAATGACATTCAAAACTGCCTCGCCAACTACTAGCTTAACTAGGATGATCCTATCCCCTCGTCTTCTGACGTCAACCACATTGTTCTAAAGGTTCTTGTCAATCAATATGCCTACCCCGTTCTTGTTACGTACTTCTCCCGTGTACCACAATTTGAAGTCAGTGTTCTCCACCTCCTTCGCCTTCTGACCCACCCATTTAGACTCTTGAACGCACAAGATGTTAACCCGTCTCCTAATCATAGTATCCACTATCTCTCTTAATTTTCCTGTTAAGGACCCTACATTCCAACTACCTAACCGAACCCTACTATCGTTGACTAGCTCCCTGCCCCTCGCATCCGCCGAGAAAAATGCGAGGACCCTTGCTCACTTATCACTACACCGGGGCGTCGGTGTAGCGCACCACTAAGAGAATGGCGGCCCAGCCCTTGCATATTTAACACCATATCCGAGCCTCGATATAGTGCGTCGCTAAGAGGGTTACGCCCCAACGATATATCATAAGGTTCCATATCCATAAGAGTGGCTAAGTTTTTACGTTGGCTCGCCAAGCCTATCACAACCCTCCTCCTTTACCCTGGCTTGGGACAGGCTGCATAGAAAACTACACAGGCGGAGTTATACTAGAGAAGCTATATGGTTATAAAAGTCTATATAAACATGTGTAGCACTAAAGGAGAAGATTATAATTTACTGCACTACCAAACTAAAATGTCTACACTCAATGAATACTGATTAGTAGGCATGATATAGTTGTAATTTATGGACTTTGCTTGGAGGCTAGAAAAAATGTGTACGAATTCAGGCCCAAAGCGCTAATCACTATCGGATGGAACGAATTGAATTCGGCAGAACCATTGATGTTATTTCCACACTAATTTTTGGGGCATCAAAGAATTTCTGGTAATATATAAGGCCCATAACCGAGCACATAAACAATATCATAAATGCTTTGAGGCTCTAAAAATAGACAAAAACAGTGCGTGATAACATCAGTGCCCCCCTGAACGTCCATCCGATGGTGATTAACACTTCGGGCCTGAATTCGTACACATTTTTATGGCCTTCTAGCAAATTCCTAAAAATACTAATTTATACATGTAAACCGAAGTATAAATAACCAAAAATCTAAATGAGCAATACAGATATAAGGGAACATAGCTGAACAGGTATATAGTTTAATAATAATAATAATAATAATAAGAGAATCGATGGAAACTACAAAATGTAATCAATGAATACAACATGAAAGAACATAAAATATAATAAACATAATGTTATTGAGATGGTACGATAAAGGGATCAAATGCATGTGGTAGCCTACATATAAAAAAAGTATTTCTAAAAATAAGGGACGCTTCAACTTTGGAAGCTCAAGGTTAGGAATAGAAAGAACGGAAGGGGAGAAAGACTTAAATGTTTTATGTAGAAGGAAAGTGGGGGATGGGCAGAGCAGAAAGAACATGATTTTTTTTAATTGTATTTTTTTATTTTTTGATGATAGAAAGGACATCTGTTCATTTCACAGAAAAATTTAGGATGCTTGTGCGCCCATTTAATCTAAGTTAGTAATTTTATAATAGTACAGATTGCTTCTTTTGGGAATTCATCAGACCAAAGGTAATAAATGCAAAATATTGAAGTTTTGCAAAAAAGGAAGATAAATATATGAATAAAAATAAACTAAGAAGAAAACTCAACTTATCCGAACATCAGTTCGAACGATGAGCTGACCATCAGCTTATCTCTTCAGATGCGGTGAATTTCCCATTTTTGAGATTGACTGAAATGATGAAATCTAAAAATGATGATCACAGCAAGTAAAGAACTTCAGTCAATTAAAGAAACAATAATTTAAATCTCCATTAAAGGCAACATTATTTACTTGTAATGCTAGCTCTGCTTCTTGCTTTTTAAATATTGAATGTGGTATCAGATTCGAGTTACTTGATCCGGACATTTGATTCACAGCCGTAAATATTCAAACAAATATCTTTTATCCTACTTCATTTGTACAAAGCAATTAAAGTGTTAGCTTATAAAATGAGCTATTTGGTTCAGTAGTAATACGGTTTCCTCCGTGCCAACTACAACAATTTCAACACCTTTGTAAAAAAAAAAGATATGTGATAATCATGAAACTGGATTGATAAAATTAAGAATCTAAATAATAATAATTTAATTCCAGTGTACCATGGAAGACGAAATATTATGTGTGAACGACGTTTCCTTGTTCCATGATCATTTCCCCATAGCGTAATACATTTTTCTATTGCTTTCACTAGTATATGAAGCCATTCATCCATTCATTTATATTGCACAAACTCATTTGAAAATATTTTTTATCTATAAGCAAATTGATGATATAGCCTAGACATAACAAACAATACTAAAGCATCATGACCCTCAGCAAAGTCCATCATTAAAAAAATGCATTTATTATTTAATCAATAATCATGCAAAGGTAAACATAAAATAAAGAACACATAAAAATTAATGAGCAAAAACACGTCATGATGCCTTAAAGAAGAATTGTAACACCCCACCTCTGCTAGGGTCACTCACAAAGGGAATGCACTAGTTTTGGAGGGGTATTATCTAGTAAACAGGCACAGAGATAACACAAGACAGAACATAAATTAAACAGAGTATATAAAGCAGCGGATATAAATTTAACCAAATCTCATTACGTGGAAAATAGAGTCGAAACCTCTTACATCAAAATACCAAGTCATTATTTCATTACATCAAGTTCTAAAGAAGCAAAGTAATTAAAACAACATAAGTCCAATATTATTCCCCAAAAAGAGCGTGAGTGCAGCCATAGCATAGCTCAAGACCAAACCGTACATGAGCTGTCAGAAAGCAAGCAAAGTCCAAGCTAAGAGCTAGAGTTTCCTCCCTGAGAACCTGGGGGGGGGGGGGACGAAAGAAAAAGAGGTGGAAGAAAATGGGTCAGTCAAAAAGACTGGTAAGCCCTAGTGACTATCAGCATAAAAACTAATAAAGTTAACTGGACATGAGAAACCGAGATTAAACATAAAGATAATAACTGGACTGGCATGATAATAAAAGGTAACAAGATAAGAGTGGCATCGCATATACAAGGTTTACTGCACTAACTGTACTAGTATCCAAATCCATGTCAAGTATAAATCCAGAAATGATTCCTAAACCCAATAACATGAAATGACCCAATACGGGGTCCAACAGTCCATCTTAATCGATCGGCTTTACTCGTCGTGTATCGGTGTCATACGGCCCAATCGCGGAATGTAGTCACATGTGCTAGGTCCACCCTAGGGTGTATCAGGTCCTAGGGTGTCAACCACTGACACAATTCAAGCACGCACAATGTAGTACTACGGGTGCCCATGCCTACTTTTTCAACTCCGGACTAAGTGCACGACCCTAGTCCGCCTGAACCTACACTGGCGCACCTTACTCAGCCGTTATTCTTGGTCGCTTACAATCAGCCCAGTAATCGTGCCCCACCCTGCCTAGTCCCCAGGGTATCGTGATACTTCTAAGTGGGTTACTGTTGAAAGGGACCACGTGGCTAGGATTTCTAATGGGTTAAGTATTGTCATTAAAAAGGTCATGACTTAACCCTACCCAAACATGTATCTAGTTGGTTAAGAATATATACAAGCAGTTCAAGACTTAACCCTATCAAATCGACGTGTCAAATTGGTTAAGTATATTCAAGGGGTCCATGACTTAACCTTACCATGTGGCATTAATTCACTAAACGCACCCCAACCTCTCACATTAGACTTGGTTACGGTTACTGGATGTGCCGGGCGGTTCCGGGCAGATTTACACCATAACCTAGTCTAACCTCGGGTTTAAAGTGCTATATGACCAACTACTCACATTGGGGCCTATTATTTGCAACTACTGGATTTGCCGGGCGGTTCCGGGCAGATTTACGTTGCAAATTCAACCCAACCTCGAGTTGGCCATTTTCAAGTTATCCAATTGTCATGTCCCAAATTCATGTTTTCAAGCTTATTCTCATGTCAAGTTTTCGTGTCATATTTTCCTGTCATATCATGTCAATTCCATAGCCAATTTTCAAGTTTGCCTAATCTACCCAAAACGTATCCCTAACGTACATGAATTCGCATTAATACAACATGTCAAAATAGGAAATAACACAAAAAGGATAGTCATAGAATGGCGAAGGTGTTCACAAGTTAAGCATGATGATTATAACATTACAGGCATATGAAATAGGGTCTCAACATCAACTTGACAAGACATGGTGATAGACATGGTAAAGTATTGACATAAAATAGTACCCCAATAGTAGTTTCTACATCACAGGCATGGCAAGATAAAGATCGTAAAGGGGTTTTAGATTAAACATGAATATATCCAAATCAAGTTCATACTGATATTCCACAAGTCAACATTTTAGATGAATAGATCTGGGGTGAACAAAACTAGATTCAAAATAACAGATTTAAAAGTGATAGTCATAGATCCAAGATATACAAGAGTAGATCCAACTTAGTTATCATGTTTAGGCATAATTTCAGTTTACATCATGTTCAGGTTAAATTTACAGTTTAAATCTAAGAGTGACAAAGGGCTTACAGATCGTAGTCTAGAGAATGAGAAAGCAAAAAGAGTAGAAGCAGAATCTCTAGCAAATCCCCAAACCAACGTAGCACTAACAAAGTCCTGAATAGCCTCCTTGTTCTCTATCTTCCAGTCAGAACTTTAGCAGCATATGGCCGGAAAAGAATGTGATAGAAAGTCTAGGGTCAGGGGCTGTTTATATAGTGTTTAGAGAGTGAATCTGGACAAGCAACGAGACCAGATACATCTGGCTCAAAAACAGGCTAGGTGACCAGGTCGACACCCAAGTCGACTGCCCAGTCGACTTGGTCTGGCGGGATTTTTCCCGCCCAGTCTGTCTGGGTTTTGAAATTCGAATTTTGAACTTGAATTCGAACTGTTTTGAACTCTGGAATTTTCTGAAACTTTGGAGAGCCATATCTTGGTCATACGGACTCCGATTTTCGTAAACTCGGACTCGTTTTCAAGCAGAATTTCGAGACGAACGTAATGACTTAGCCCGTTTCCCTTGATCCTCATTTTAAAATTTAATTCTGCCTTGATTTATAGTTATAACACGTTATCAAAATACGGGTTGTTACAAGAATGGTACGGGATTTGCTGCAATTGGTAGATAAAGGTTGGTTAAAAGACACTTTAAATTTTGAATTGCATGGTCAGATATGCAGAATTTAGTCATGGTTAATTTCCAATGTATAGACCAATATAAATGCACAAAAGACCCAGTAAAATTTGTGCCCGAATAGCATAACGGACTGTGGATTAATTGCAAGATAAACATACAAAACTCTCATGACCATGCAAGAACTTTTTGTATTTTTAGGCAAAATATAGATCTATTAAACATCTTCCATGATGAAATTAGTGTATAATAAGTGATTCAAGATAAATGAAGTATCTTAATTAATTAGCTAAAAATGTTCAGATTTTGCATTTGCAGTTGTCACAGTACAAAGGATTAAACTGCATCTGTCGTCAACCATGAAACATTCTATCAATATTGTTCATTTCAGTGTATAGCATAGAATACAATATAATACGTAAAAGGATAACAAATCCAAGTATTTCTTTTACCAATTTGATGAATACCTACCCCTAGTACCATATGTGTCTTTATTCATCAGTTAGCATTCATTAAAATTTAAAAAATAAATGCACATTTATAAAATTCATCGACATGTTTTACTGTTCCTCTTTCTTCCATGGTTTTTAAAACGTTTAGATTACTCTATAAAGCAAAGAGCTAGATTTAAACACGATGAACATATGTGTTTTTTATGTTAAACTAAAAGAACAAAACGATAATTCAAATACTTTATTATTATACATGAGTAAGTGCGTGGCCAGTAAAATCAGCTGCAAAATAGAGTTCAAATATGCCTACTTTATTATGTAGTTGTAAACTTCAATTTTTTCCGGAAAAAAACCATTTCGGTTGTTCAAAATCTACCGTTGTTTGGCATATGCATAATCTATAGCAGAAAATATTTGGCTCCTGCTACAGTCATGGAACCAAGGACTTCCAACCTGTGAAGTTTTACAAAGGCTCCGTCCAGCTATAACATGCATAATATGTTTGCATAAAATTTCAGCTATAACAGGCATACACTCATGAAAACATGCACATTTAGACTAAATTGTGGATTTTACGAACTTATTTAAGGATCATATTTGTTATTTTCACATCCCAACTATATGATTGTGAAATCTTAATGCGATAAACATCACTTTATTGTAGAAAACAACATAAATTCTCAAGGTATTGATCAAGCACTTGAAAGTTGAAACCCTTAGGTCAAAAATTACGTTATGTAGAACAATTGATATACAATTTGTATTTAAACCTTTTTTTTAAGTAAAACATATGAACTGATCTGATCTTATACTTCCAGGTGAAAATGTTTAAAAGATACCCAATGGAATGCACACTCTACAAAACCATTCACATTGATGTCAGACTTAATAGGAAAAACGTAGGTCAATAAATGAATGTATGCTTTGGTTACTACTACTCTTAACTCCGTAATGAAAATCCCTATGAAAGAAACAAACATAAACCGGTAGATTAGTTCAGTCCGAACAAACTATAAAAGAACCAACAAACTACAGTCAATCCAAATGCATGCACTGCAGTCTAACTTCATGTGCTAAATATAGTTAACACAGCCCAAGTTTATTGCATTTATTATGTTCCTTTAACCACTGCAGCAATGAAGAACCATATATTTTTAGACTTCTTCATAACAGACTGCTTCAAAAATCCACAAGATACAGTCAATTCAGCTGGAATGTGATGCAGTTCATGTACTAAAATCATCAATAACTACACCAAAATCATATACAAATACCTGCCAGCAGATACATATCGATCAAAAGTATCTGTACGAAAAGGAAGATGCTTAGCATCACCTTCAGCAATAGCACACTCCTTCAAAGCCACCTTCTTCATAGCCATGTAAAGCTGATGCAACAACTGAACCAAAATCGTAACTTTTTAGGGTTGATGTGCTCTACAATCCCCAAAGTAATGAACCCAGTTCTTCCTTCTACATCCACCCCATTCATCCCAGAATGGTATAGTTTTACTGAAAGGATTCTGCTCCCACGCTAAAAGGCTTCCGCGCCTAATTACCTAATTGAACCCAATGCAGCTGTTTTAACCTGTAGGCTGGAAAGCTTTGATGCCGCTCGAAAGAGAGATGGAAGGATAGACGTTCAACATCAGATCGACGATGTTTTGACTGAACAGGATGAAGGCTTCGCCTTGCAGGGCTTTGAAGAGCATGCATGAAAAGGGAAAGGCTGGCGATAGGGATAGCCGACGATTTGAAGAGCAGAAAATTTTGTGGGAATTAGGGAAGTAGGAGAACCTAAGGTGGAGAAGCGATTTATGGGTTTCCTTTTCTAAAGCTATAAACCTAACTGTTCAGTGAAGCATTACTATTTACGACAGAGAAGGCAAGCAGAGAGAAAGGACGACTAAAGAAAAGACGGTTGATTTCCCAAAAGCTTGTGCGCCCTGGAAATGTAACTCAAAGGTGGATACCCAGTGCCGAAGGCTCCCGTACTCAAGCGTGAGGACTTCCTAGACAGTCTCTCATCTGGGAAATGTAACTCAGTAATAATATAATAGCATAGATTATTTAAGGGGATCAATTATATTCTGACCACCGGTTGCAGGCATTAAGATTTAGTTAGCTGAATTTATGGGGAATTATTTGATATTTAATTCAGTGTTGCTTGATACATGTTTTCGTTTATTATAAAATAAATTGACATGATATAAATTAGAAGTTCCTTAATGAATCATTGAGTCAATTCTATGGAGTAAAAAGATAGGTCGACAGTTAATGAAATTTAAATAGCTTCTTACAGAAAAACAGAACTGTTAAACTCCCAAATAGATGTTAGCATGCTCCATAGGAAAGTATCATATACTTAGTTTTAATATAATAGTACAGGTTACGGATTCTAATATTCTTTCTGATCTACATCATTGAAGTGGATTATAGCATCCATTCGATGATGAATTGGCTGATCAGACGTATTGATAAGTTGAAGTGGATCGTTTGGAACAAGTTTGTCAATCACATATTTTATCAATTCAGACCTATAGAGGGACCAGTCCAGATTTTTCTTCTTTTGAATGTATTACAGTTGATATGTATATTGTGATGAATAAATAAAAGTTTGTTTGAACATCAAACTACGTGACCAGTAAATCAACAGACAGTGCAAAATCATACTGTGGAGGAATTAAAGACTAGCTAAAAACTTGAATGTATTAATAATAGAAAGATAAAAGCAACAAACATACTTGAATTAAGTTGGCAACACAACCTAACAATTCATAAATAGCATATAATTAATAGGAATTCCAATCCAGAATTCATAAATAGCACTTGCAAATAGGCAATAAGCAAAACAACATCATAAGTTGATCGAGGTGAGCAAAGTTTCAGAGTGGATAACAGACATGTTATGATATGGATAATAATATACCCCGTCAACTTTTTGGCTAACAGGATAAATTTCCAAGCTCTTGTAGTGGATGTTGTAGCGGTACAAATTTCCCAAGCCTTCGCATATGAATCGACCGCTGCCATCAATGTATACCGGGTGGAGTGAGCAGTAGTCTAGTAGAGATGAGACAGAATCGCTGACTTCTAATTTGTACCAAAGCATCCAATCTACACTGCCGAGGTTAAGCAGTCGTCAAATGGTCATAGTTAAAGGTCCGTCAAAGGTAGGAGAAGTCGACTGGATAGAACAAAGCTTACCTTGTAAGGATGTCAAATGCTTTCCAACTCCATATCTGTCATCTGTAAACTTAACTGGTGAATTTATAACATCCATTTTCTCAGTGTTTAGATCAAATACAAGAATATCTATGACTGCATCCTCGACTAGAGCAGAAGTATTTTCCCAGTATAATACCCCATCAGCATAAACTGGTTTCCACTGAAAATGGAAATCAGAGTTATTGGATACCTCGATGCTTCTCCATGAAGAATCAGCGTTCACGGTTAGGACATGACATTCTGAGATTGTCTCAGAATCACAGGCCATTACTAACTGAACAACTTTATATCTTAGGCTTTTCAGATCGAAACCAAAACCCACATAATTTTTACGCCATGTTCTTGGTATTGGGGAGCCTGGCTTGTTTTTGGTTTCATATGCGTAAGGACTTGGCAAACCAAACCGTAAGAAGAAGGTTGTGCCAATCTGTATCTATTCCTTTCTATACATTTTACATGGCTGTACTTGTCATCAGTTAACCTAAAGACGTGCAACTTCGTTTTGTCTCTCCTATCCCAGTTCAGATAATGTGACGGCTTCATGTTCCGTTCTCTGTGTTCCCTGATGAACTGGGGATCCTATGCGAAAGAGCCAAAGAGTTTGCAGGCAGATCCGAATCGTATCAGAGATTTACAAGGAAGACGCACCAGTATTTCTTTTATTGAATATGGATCTAGATCAACGTACCTTTCCCGTTCAGTCTTCCTCTTTTTCCCTGAGCCAGCCGCCATTGTTTTGCAGGCGAATTCAAATCGTATGATTTGCAAGGAAGACGCAGGGTATTTTTCTTATTAATAGAGGGCGCTGGTACTTGGACGACGAAGACCCAGTCAAAGCCCAATAAAAATGCTATTTCAACCGAGTCTATTTTATCAAATATTCTTTGATTGATTTGGTTAGAGATGTCAAATATATATTCGGAACAAACCAGTATTCGATATATCCTATCAAAGCCCAATGCAAGGTAATTCTTTCCTGGTTGTTTTGTCGAATAATTTTGAAAAAAATTAAAAATTATTATAGTATTTTGATAAATCCAAGTATGTTTCTACTAATATATGGAAATATGTTTTTAGTGCTAGTAAATATTCAATAAAGTTGATTACAACTACGTACTACATAATACCTTGTTTTTAATTGGTCGTCCGATCGCATGTCTTCATTGTAATGTGCGCTTCTCAAATACTAGTATGACCGCATAACGGTGGGAAAACCGACCTTAAAGTTTATAAAGTTCAAATATTGATTTTTATACTTCGAATTACAATTATATATATTATTTTAATATGCATATATTATTTTCAAAATAGAAATTTATATTTAATTTTTTATGTAATAAATATTTTAAATTATTTATAATTTTTTTTATTAAGTTTTCCTAAAGTTAAAATAAATATATCTTTTGGCAAGGCCGACCGGTTTTTAAAGTGACTGCAAATATTTTTTATTATAACAAGTAATAAATACATTTTTACAGGTGATAAACGGATTTTCTATCAAATACAACTG